>OX422213.1:580010380-582670471 GCA_949130495.1 Sambucus nigra
TTGTTTACAAATCTCTTGTGTTACTATCATTGATCGTAGTTGCTTTTATTTAGTTCAATAATTATTCTCTACCCCATTTTGTCTAGTTGGATAGTCACAATTCTTTTAAAAGTTAATATTGACAAATCTCTGTAGGTTCGACCCGTACTTACACTCGTTATTCTATAGTAGCTCGTGCACTTGCAGTATTTTATAAATTGACAAAGAAGTTGTTGGCGTCGTTGTCGGGGATTTGTTCGATTTTTTTAAGAAGTAGTGACTATCGGACTAGTTTTTTTACTGTTTGAATTTTTGTTAGTAAAAAAAACCAAAAATTTTAAAAAAAAATAGATAACGTGGGGATGTCATCATCCTTCGTTGGCCCGAAAATCACTAGTTAACTAAGCTCTTAACGAGGGTAGAATTAAAATCTACTCCAACCCGAACTTATCAAATCGATTCCCTTTTACCTTGTCTAGGATTGATGGTTTTCAATGAGTCTTAACACCAGTTGACGAAAAAAACTATCCATATACGTGGACCAGTCAGAAAAGGACACCTGTCATCCTACATGGCAATATTCATATTTGCTCGCCACACGAGGAGGCACCCGAAGAGAGTTGGTCGGCACCCGAGGAGAGTTGGCCAGCATTCCAACCAACTCAAGGCAGACAAACCATCCATAAGATCAAAGGCCATTAGAAGAAGACCCATCAACGGTCATGGAACCCTTGTTACATTCATTGCATATAGATACAATGTATTGAAGACCAACAGTTATATTCATTGTATATAGATATAAATGTTTGAATGTATAAAGACATTGTATCACTTTTATTCGCATCACTATAAATACATGCATTCCCTTAGCCAAAGGGACAACTAAGAGACAAGATACACACCTCTCTCTCCCTCTAGACCATATTGTGCTATTGTAAACCCCTGGGAATAAAATAACAGTTAACGTAGGATTTTCCTTATAGTCAAACCACTTTAAAAACCTTTATCTCTTATGTGTTTCATATGATCATCATTTCATCTTCAACCTTCAATCATCATCATTATACCTTCATTGTATCTGTTGTTGATGCTGATATGATATCAGGGCTGCTATTTCTAGTCATCAACAGATTGGCACCGTCTATGGGAATGCGACACAAGAATTCTTTCCATTCTTATTTGGAGAGATGAAGATCATCATCATACGCTAAGTTTTATCTATCTTTACTTATAATCAATTATATGTTGTACATACAACATTTGATTCAGTTATGATTTTATGTTTATAGACATAAATTAGTTGTCCAATTTTTATTTACGAAACCTGCAAAATATTGCAAATCACGATTTTATATTCATAAATTATTGGATCAATTTTTATTTCCAGATATGCATAAGCGTAACTTTCATAATCACAAATCCGTTAAAGATTTCTATGAAGATACGTTTATATACACCATATTTTTATAAGAACATGAGATATTTTGATTGTTATCCCTCATATTATCTGATAGGAAATAAACATCAGAGAATTTTTCTCATTCTAAACTTTTCCTGCATAAATCGATATCTGATTCTTATACATCTTCATTTGAAAACCTCTTCAAAACTGATAAAGCAGAAGGGATTTCTAATTCAAATCGAATTTGGAAATCATATCATCAAATCAAATATACATCTGGGTTATCTTAATTGAATTCTCTCAAACTGCGAAGCAAAAGCATTATATTCATCTACCGAAAAACAAAATTCCACTGTACATGAATGCTGAAACAAACAACTTAATATGTATGGGTGACGATATAACATCCTTTTAAATCATGAAGATAAACCAAACGTCTGGATTTTCTTCATCAGAAAAATAATTCCTCAAACTGGTATGAAATTCGACCTACAGTTAGAACTAACATGATTTATAATCCAAAGTCTGGAGAATCCATTGGCCATCCGAATAAAACTCACATGTAAGTAATGTTTTATATCAATTATTGAGGTCCCATAGAATACCTATTGCCTTCAATCAAAAACATAACCATTCCGACGAATGCTCGGGAACAATCTTAAACTTCTGAAAAATATTATCATTGCTCGGCATTATGAAATTTTACCTCAGCGAGGCACTATTCATTTTATTATTGCTCTCATCTATGCTCAAGCACGAGTCATTCCCTATATCCATATTCTATATTCATCTCAGCATGGATCTCGACGAGATACTTATTATCATATTCAGCTCCGAGGAGAACTGCAGAATTTATTATATTTCACCCCCAATGAACAGTTGGTATGGGTCATTCTTATTTATATTCAGGCTCAACAACGTACTCGGCCATATTCTTATGTTCTGGAAAATATTATTCTTGTTCGACATTATGCAATTTTTCCTAACTGATATCGGGGATTCTGAGGATAGTGATTTCGAGGATTCTTTCAACTTGTAGATACAGGGGTTGGCACTTTGCATGATCGATTCAGGAACTACATCATCCAATCCATCCTATATCATCAAAGATGTTTATGCACCTCTTCTCAAGTGGAATGCTGCACCTACGCCACCTACTGATATTCAACCTAACCCTGATGTTTACCCCCTTTCCCCTATAGTTGTTTCCTCTCACTCTAATGTAATCGAGACCTCCTTTGATGAGGTTCTCAATGTTATTTTTCCTATCAATGAAATAAATAAAGATTTTGAGTATCTTGATGTGCCTTACAATAATTGTATTGATTCTAATCAAACTCTTGATGATGATGACTTTGCAAAAGAAAAATTCTTAACTGATCTAAATAAGGTTAATAGCCAACAACATAACTGCATTCAAGTTAATAAAGATGAAATTGTTGTTATTAATCTCAGTTCTAGTAGCCAAGTGCGCGAGATTAGGATAGGGACTACCCTTAATGAGCAGGAGTGAACGCAACTCGAAGAGCACTAAAGGAGTTCATGGATGTCTTTGCTTGGTTCTACGATGATATGCCCAGAATTGACCCTGAGATAGCACAGCATGATATTCCAGCTCTCCCGTAATGTAAACCAGTCAAACAAAAGCTGCGAAAGCTCGGCACCGAATAGTCACTCAAAGTAAAAGAAAAAGTAGTCAAGCAACTGAATATGGGCTTCATCCAAGTGATTGAATATCCTATATGGCTAGCCAATATCGTACCTATGCTAAAATCAGGAAGAAAGGTCCGCATGTGTCTCGACTATCAAGACTTGAACAAGTCATCTCCGAAGGATGATTACCCGATACCCAATATCGATATGATTGTGTAAAACATAGCCAGTCATGCTCTCAAGTCATTTATTAACGGATTTTATTGGATATATCCAAATTAAAAGGCACCCTGATCATCAAGAAAAACCAGATTCATCACCCCTTGGGGAACCTTTTGCTATACTATCATGCCATTTGGTCTCAAAAATGCAGGGGCTACCTACCAAAGGGCTGCCACAACCATTATGCATGATCTGATACACGAGGAAGTCCAGGTCTATGTAGATGATAGGATTATCAAGTCCAAGACTAGATAAGGTCATGTTCTTGCTCTCCAAAAATTACATAAATGTGTCTTTGGCATTACCAAAGGGAAACTCTTGGGATTCATGGTCAGTGAGAAAGGGATAGAAGCAGATCCTGCCAAGCTGAAATCCATACTTGATATTCCACCTCCCCGAATAGAGAAAGAAGTCCTAGGATTCCTGGGAAAATTACAGTACCTCAGTCAATTCATCAGCCAATTAACTTCCATATGTGAACCCATATTCAAACTCCTCTAAAAAGATTCAACCAAGGTCTCGAACGAAGCTTGCCACGAAGCCTTTGACCGAATTAAGCAATACTTAACCCAACCTCCGGTGCTCATACCGTCACAACCGGGTCTTCCCTTACTCCTATACCTAACTGTGATAGATATTGTAGTCGGGGCTCTGCTAGCTCAATACCTTGAAAATAATCGTAAAGAGAAAGCATCTACTATGCCAGTCAAAAATTGAACGGTTACAAGGTTAACTACACCACCTTAGAAAAAGCATGTGTCGCTTTTGTCTGGGTTACCCAAAAGTTACGGCACTATATGCTTGCCTTCCCATCAGACTCGTATCCCAAATGGATCCCATCAAATACCTACTCGAGAAGCTCGCCCTATCCAGCTGAATGGACCGTTGGTTGATGCTTCTAGCCGAGTTTGATATCACCTATGTCATGCAGAAATCCATGAAAGGAATATCCTTCTCTGACCACCTTGCTGACTACCCTATGAAAGAATCCGATGTCTAGATTTCCGAATTCCCAAACGAGAATATCCTTTGCGCCTCCCAAAAAGATCTTTCATGGAAAATGTTCTTTGACGGCACTGCCAATAAAAAAGCATATGGCATTGGAATCCTCATAATTTCCCTTGATGACTCCCACACTCCCATTGCCATCAAATTGGATTTCCCCTGCACTAACAACATGACTGAATACGAGGCATGGACGGTAGGCCTCAAAGTTACCCTCAAGAAAGGAATTCGATACGTTGATGTCTACGAGGATTCAGCCCTCATCATCGATCAAGTACTCAGGAAATAGAAAGTCAAGGACGAGAAACTATTACCCTTCCATGCCCACCTTGAAGAACTAGCTTCCCAATTCCAAGAAATAACCCTCCACTACCTTCCCCGAGCTAAGAACAACCTAGCTGATGCCATTGCCACCTTAGCCTCCATGATTGACATACCCGAAGGAATAACCATAACCCCCTTCCTTGTCCAAAAATAAGATAAACCAACCCACTGCTACCACATTGAGCTCTGCACAGAGCAAGAATACAAAATAGTCTCCTCAAATACGGTAGGTATCCCCAAGAAGAGGATAACCGACCAACTATTCACAAACTGGACACCCAGTACATTATTTATGATAAATCACTGTTTAAGAGAAACTTCGATGGAACCCATCTACACGACATCGCAGGTGCTGACATCGAAGAAATGAAGCAAAAAATCCACAGGGGGGAATGTGGACCCCATATGAACGGCCATATGCTCGCCAAAAAGATCACCTGACAGGAATACTACTGGACTACTATGGTACAAGACTGCACAGCCTACATTTAATGATGTCTCAAATGCCAAAAGTTCTCCAACTTACAGCATCTGCCTCGGCAAGAACTGTACAACATAACTTCTCCCTGGCCATTTTCCACATGGGGCATCGATATCATAGGGAAAGTCACATCGAAGGCATCTAATGGGCATGAGTTCATCCTAGTTGTTATTGACTACTTCACCAAATGGGTCGAAGATGAGTCATACACGGTTCTAAACGCAATAAAAGTGACCAAATTCATCAAGAAAAACATCATTTATCGATATGAGGTCCCACACGAGTTGGTATCGGACAACGGACTACATTTTGAGGCAGGGGTTATGGAAGTGGTCGATGAGCAAAGAATTCAGAGACATAAATCCTCTCCATACTGACCTCAAATCAATGAAGCAGTCGAAGAAGCCACTAAGAATCTCAAAGCCATCATCAGTAAAATGACAGAGAGTTGTCGTGATTGGGCCAATAGAATCCCTTACGCCCTCTGGGGCTATTGCACTTCAGTTCGAACCTCTACTGGGGCTATCCATTACTCTTTAGTCTACGACATGGAAGCGATCCTAGTCATGGAGCTGGAAATACCCTCATTGCGCATCATGCTTGAAAGCAAGGTCAGCGAAGAAGACTGGTACCAAAGTCGTCTTGATGAGCCGCCCTCCTGGATGAAAGAATATTGAAGGCTCTGTATCACATACAAGGGTACCATCGATGTATATCATGATCATTCAATAAGAAAGTCAAGGTCCGCGGAGTCCGAGAGGGGGACTCATCCTTCAAAGAAATTATAGAGTCCATATGGGACCCCAGAGGTAATTTTAAGCCCAATTGGAGCGGTCCCTACATTGTGAAGAAGATCTTGTTGGGCGGTTTCGCTGTGCTCACCAACCTCGACGGGCAAGAAATGACGCATCCATTCAATCGGGACCGTCTCAAGAAATTCTACCCCTAGTCCAAAATTTCGGCGCGCTACAACTCTTCTTATCTCCCTTATATTCTAAAAAAACTCGTTATTCCCCCGACCCAGAACTACGTGGGCCTGTTCCTATAAAAACATAACAAAAAATGAATGTCAAAACCCTCAGCGGTACGTAGGCAGCTCGTTCGCTCCAAATGAGCGCGGCCCCCTTCTTTCTTACAAAATGTTATTCTTTTCTTATCCCCGAGAATGACAGTTCATCTTAACATATATATGAACAAAAGGATTATGCATGCCTTAGGATTGGTATAGATAATTCAAACTACAAAAGGTCATCAAAAGGCACAACTAGATGATTAAAAACTTATTTATTTCATTATCTGAAATTTCTGTACGATTACATCGGCATTAGGAGTCAAACGACTTCCCTATCCAAAAAACCCCAGATAATAACAAGGCCCACTACTCCTAAAAATCACTCCAATTATTCCCACAAAACACAAGAACAACACCTACTACAAGAAGCTTCACAAAACCCTACCCAAAACTGCAAGAGGAACCAGCACCATCATCACCAGCATGCTGGAGTCCTCAAACCTCCCCTGTCTGAATGAAGTATCGCAGACACTCTATGGAGCGATAATCCTGAACTAGCTTAGGGTAGAACACAACACCTCCCTCCAGGGTGTCAGATATGTCAAACCAGTCTCCACATCCGTCATCCTGGCCATTGCCTTCTTCCACAACCATTTTATGTAGTCCCAGAGACATGTCAGACTCACCCAGTAGACTGAGAAGGATGGGTCAATGGACGACGATTCTCCCACAGAGAACCTAGCCGCATGCGTATACGCTCTGTCAGGTCCTCCATACAAAAGAATTGTGGTGTCCGCGGTTGCACAATTTGCTCCCAACCATATTGGTTCAGCAGTCGCCAGGGAAAATAGAAAGAGGTCTGCCTAAGGCCAACCAGTCTGACGAAATGGTACTCTCCAAGTTCCAGAATGGGCAGTAGTTCCCCCCACCAAGGCACGGACCAGCGTAAGCCTCGAGCTCTCTTCTCTACAAACCAGTTCCCCCAACTCTCAATGTACAGGCTTATGTTAATGAAATAGCGCGAGAAGAAGTTTGGAACCGCTGGTAAGGGATACTCTGGTGGGACCGCCATACGAAAACTCTATGACTACCATATAAACAGCATTACAGGGATAACCCTTAGGAAGTCAGGACGACCCTCCCGCCAGGCATCCAGGCCATTCAGCATCTCCGCCAATATCACCGTCGCGAGATTGCAACGGTACGACATCCAAGAAACAATAGCATCCAGTTGGGGGTCCACCAGCATCTTCTCGATCACCAACAGAACTTTTTGAAATAATGCCTAGAATTACAGACCCGGTATATCCGGTATCACCCACGTCCTGCGAATGCACGAACTGCAACACCGTCAGAAGGGAAATTATTCCTCCCGCGACCAATGGTCTGGCCGCCGAAGGAAAAATATGAGGAATCCCAGCCAACAATTCCTTGGGAGAATGGGAAAACTCAAACAGAGCTATAGGAACACTGGGATTTATCCCCAGTATGGAAAAAAATTCCTCGTAGGTAGGATAAATCTCATCCAACCCAAAGCAGAAGACATGATCCTCGGGATACCAAAACTCGACAGCCGCCATCATTATATTCCACTCAATGGGTCGGTTAGGCCGCAAAAAGACTCACCGCATGTGAAAGGTGTCATAATCAACATTGTAAGAACACATTGCTTCCAAGGCTTTGAGGTAGTTAGCGAACTCAATGCTACCAAGGAGAGCCATCTTGAAAGAATAAGAGATAGCAAGCAAGTAAGAATGTGGAAAAGAAAGAAAGTGAAAGTGTGAGGAGGAAATCCCCATCCACACCCCCTTTTTATACTTGGAAACTCTCAAGCCAAGACAAGGAACCCTCTAGAAATCGGAGTAAAACTTTCCCCACCAAGTACCAAGCAATTGAAGAAAGTGCAATCAAAGCCTTGGAGTGATTGGACTGGACTGATATGCCGATAGGCAGGACAGGGGTCATACCGATCGGCAACCCCCCCCCCCCCCTCCATTTCGGGAAATTTCCCTTTTTCCTCCTTAGTCAAAATAAAAATAAAAATAAAAATAAAAAAATTATCTCAAGGAAATTTCGAATTTCCTTTACATTTTTGCTAATTTCAATTCAAATAAAAATCCTTCTCAAATCAATTTTCAAATTCTTTTTACGATCTCAACAAGAAAAGTAAAAAGAGCATGTGCATTAATCACTAAACCAAGAAAATTAACAAAAATCTCATTCTTCATTTGCATATATTTTGTTGTGTTACATTAACATTTTACAGGAAAAGCAGAAGAAAAATAATGGGACTGAAACCAATCTCTCTCTCTCTCTCTCTCTCTCTCTCTCTCTCTCTCTATCTCTCTATATCTCTCTCTATCTCTCTCTCTTTATATATATATATATATATACCTTTTTTTCTCTCTCTCTATCTATCTATCTATCTATCTATCTTTCTTCTCTCTATATAGGATTTCTCATCCCTGCGGGGTGCCCTCTTCCCCCTGCGGTGAGACGACATGCCCCCACTTCCAGAGAGAGACCCTTCCCCGGACGAGGCAGACGGCACCAAGAAAGAAAGAACCAGAACCGCTTCACGAATATGGGCAGTCTCTGAAGAAATCCAGTCCCTGATGTCCTTCAGCCATGTGGTCGAAACACTGATATGCTACAAGGAAGAATAGAAAAGATTAAATCAGTCAAGCATGAGGAGAGACAAAAAAATTAAGAAAGGCGTACCACAGGTCGAAGGACCTCCTCCATCAGACCTAACTCCTCCGGGTCCATCGCATGAGGGTGATGCTCCAGACGCACAGATCTCCATCAGCTCGCTGAAGGCTGTAACTAGGGGAATGCAGTCGCATTAAAGAAGGCCCTAAAGTCGTCGTTGACATAGTCGCACCACCTACACTATGAGAAGACCCCACCTACCGACTCGAGCCTGCTCTAGGGAGAGGAATCACATCATAAACACTAGGGGCATCAGCCAACTCGTGATGAAGTCCATATAATCATACATCACTGCTATGTCAGTATACAGGGAGTATGGCTCTCCCATCATTGTCGTAACCCAGGCATCATCGGTCATCTCCCGTACGTGCCTCATGAACATAGGGGGCCTTATCGGTTGTACCGCAACCTCGTCCTTCACAATCTGACGGAATACCCTCTCCCCAAGATACCAGGAGTAGCTGAACTTATTCACTAGCTGGCACCGCATTTGCGCATATCCCCAAGTCAACCCGGTGTGCTGAATAGCCGTCCCCCGAGGATAAAAGGTCACCTGCAAATCCCCAACAAAAGTTAAGGATCAGTATCAATAAAATGGCATCAAAATAAAATAACAGTCTCAAGGACAAAAGAATGCTTACCCTCTCGCTCGTCAGGCCATTCAAGACCTGACGCACCTCCTCTAGAGAGAGTTTCTTCTTCGACTGCTGGTTAGACCTCCGCCACCAGAACATTCGAAAAAAGTCCCTAACGGAGTCATCCTTCAAAGAAATAAGTTGGGTGTTCAACCCAATCGCCTCATAGAACCACGTCTGCAAAGGACAAGGATCAGCATTCAAGAAATCAAAAAGAAGTGCATAAATGGAAAATGCGAATGCATAAATGGAAAATGAGAATGCATAAAGGAAAATGCGCAAAATAAAGAATACTTATAGAAGATACGTGGCCCCGTAAAAGTCAGTCGGTAACACCGGATAAATGCGTCCAAAGAATAGTAAAGGGTCCCAAAGTCAAGCTCCCCCAGTCATAGAAGAGGATGTTCGAAAACACCCTCAGAAAAGTCAAAAACCACAAGTGAACGACGTCGCCACTCATCGCCACCAGAAAACCTCCCAACACAAACAAGATAAACAAACGGGCCATCTGACGCACCTGCTACCCGTCGTTCTCATCAACCCTTCTCCACAGAAAAAGCTCCCTCAAAGAAGACAAGCGGAGGGAATCCCCGGAAACCACCCTCTCCACGTCACCTAAAGCCACCGTCACCGCCTTCGGTGTCACCCGAAGCTTCCTGTCCACCTCAATTTGGGCACCCTCATAGTCCAGCCTTAGTAACTACTGAACATCAATGGGAGTCACCTTCATCTCTCTAAAATCAAAATGGAAGGTGTGGGTAGTGTCCCACCACCTCTCTCCCAAAGCATATAAAGCCGCAGTAGAGCGGGGTGTCTCATCCAATGCCGACGCTAGCCTCCCAAAACTCGCAGAGGACACCATCTAGTGCACCAAAGCAGGAAGGTTCTCCCTAACATCCTTAAGCCCTGTCGTACCACGGGCACGAATAGTCGACATGGAGACGTCAGACTGTCAAGAAATGAAGAAAACCCTTGTCAGATTCAGGAAATAAAGCAGTCTCGTCAAGAAAAGAAGAAAGGAATGCAAGGAGTCATGCAATACTTATATGGCCACCAGGGTTCACCACGCTTAAAGAGAGAGGACGCGAAGGCTCGTGTAGATGAGTCTGATCATCCTCTATAGGCTCAAACGAGTCAAAAGAATTCTCGCTACCCAATGCAAGGGGCACCCTATGTAACACCCCGCCCAATTAAATATCGGGTGATCAGTCCTTTATTAAATTAAAAACATAATATTAGGTTGGTTCATTCTTAGCATCACTATCGAAAATAATTAATAAATAAAACCACCTAATAATAAATTAAGATGGTGTCAAAAAATATTTTCCTTTTTAATATAACAAAATATTTTCATTTTCCAATTCAAGTAATAATATATAAACCATTCACCATACACATGAATATAATAAATACTGAGTCTGAATCACATATTAAAATGAATAAGACTGGATAAACATTCCAGTTTAAAACCTCAAACCAAAGAACCATAGTAAAAACCAATCCAACTAAAATAACTGGAAGTAAACTGAATACAATCTCTGATAAAAATGACTAAGGATGGGCGACACATGCCCTAAATAAAAAATTTGGATACAACGAAATTAAATGATAAGGGAATCTAATGCAAGAACCTACAACTTCCACAACAGCTGCAGCACGCCAAATACTCCAAGTCTCTAAATCTAGTGTCCCTGTGGCTGAGCACCTGATATAGTACATATATAGCAAAAGAGAGAACAAATGCAAGAGATGGGTTAGAGCTATATGTTTTTAAAAATTATTTATCAAGTCTTTTAAAACTGAGTTAAAACAAGTATTACGCGCATGTTAGATACCGAACTCTCACATGAGATTCTCACCTCTCATCTATTGTGCTCGCCTAACGTACATCTAATCCCACCTAGTTATGCAAAGTCATAATGATACTAACTATACTCACTATTAAAATTTCCGTATCGCCCATAAAATACGCTATTAAATTAGTCTATACCGAATAGCTAATTAACATGTTTCTCAGTTCATAATAAATTCGTTATACATTAAGATTTATTTTGTATAACCACATTCCAATCTACAAGTTACACACAGTAGGATAATTCACAAGTTCCTGTATATATATAAATATAGTCACAGCTTCCCTATACAGATATTTATTAACTAAGCACCCCCGGGCTAAGACTCATTAGCGTACCGAACCATATTAATCCTTCACCCCCTTGTTAGCACCGATTAGGGCACTCATTAATAGTATTCTTGCACTCCCGGGTCATCACCCATTAGTGCACTTAACAGTAATATTCCTGCACCCCCGGGTTATCACTCATTAATGCACTTAACAACAATATTCCTGCACCCCCGGGTTATCACCCATTAGTGCACTTAATAATAATATCAGATAATAGGCATACACATATCCTGCTAAAATTCATAGGTATACACACAACCTAATCATATATTTTCCACATACTGAAATCTCTTATTACTATTCTGAATATAATTATTTCAAGTATTCTCTCTCGAATTTCTAAGATCAATACATCCCACGTATGCCCAAGTCGTACGCCACTTTTGCCTTAATATAACATCCCTTTAAATCTCAGTGCACTTCATTAAGATTCCCGCATTACAAGTCCCGAAAGATGCCCTAAAGGTCCGCAATTCAATTCTAGAAAAAATAGCAGGGCGGTCCGGACCCACTAAGAAAACAATCCGGACCCTTTTTAAAAATAAACGATCCGAACCCTTTTAAATAAAACGATCCGGACCTTTTTCTGAAAAAATGATCTGGACCTTTTTATGAAAAACGGTCCGGACCGCTACCCTTTTCGACGCAGATTTACCCAGAAACTTTTCACCACCAATTCAACACCTATAACCTCTACGGATCGTTCGCAATCACCGGTCAATCCTTCTAAATCAATTTCCTAACATGTACGAATAATTTCCACTAATATAACATCATTAATTCATTACCAATCATTAATGTAATCTGGAATTCCCAAATAACTAACAAAACCCTAGTTCTTCCAATTATCATCCAAGAACATAAAATTTCCAGATTTTCTCATCACAGAAAGTCATCTATACGTGATTTCTAATCTACATACATAAGTGGTTCAACCTAAATTAATCTCAGATTCAATTCATGTATATCGAATCTCCAATTTTCATCACTTTTATTAACAATACATGGGTATTTCATTCCTATACTAACATGAGCATGAGTATTGCTAAAGAAAAGAAAGTAATAAACACTTGCCTGATTTTAAAGGTTTGATTCGTCGCTTGAAGTTGGTATAGATGTAATCTACTTTTTTCGATCTACACGTTGATGAAGTTTTTGGTTAAAGATGACTGGGTTTGGCCTTGGAACTCCTAGGAACCTCTTCTTCTTCCTTTGGGACTCTCTCTTTTCTTTTACAGATAAAACCCTAACTGTAACTACGAAAGGAATATTAAAGCACTCTCATTTTCGTCCATTAATTATCCCCAAAAATACAATTTACCAAAATGCCCTCCTAGGATGCTGGTTAGGCCTAAGATTGCCCTCAGACCTAAACTAAACCTTCGGTTACGCTATTCTAACTATCTCGAACCTTTCGGCATCAACGGTGTACTCGAAATGTCCATACGAGTTAATAAAAATAAATTCTCTTTTTATTACCATTAATTAGTCCCGACACGACTCACACGCTCGTCTGACTTAAATTACCAATTGTCGTATTTCTCACTCTCGATAATTTATCAAAATGCATAAATTCATATTACATATCACATAGTAATATTCAATCAATAAGTATTAACCCTGGCACGCTAGTTAATATATATTTTAATCCAGATTAATTAAGCATTAAATTTCACATTTTAATTCAATTAATCCAACAATAATAATTAATCCCATAATTATTTAAATCATCAAGAATACGGGGTATTACATACTTCCCCCCTAATAACGGAATTTCGTCCCGAAATTCAGAAAATAAGGCTTACTTGGTACAAATAAATTTGGATACTTCTCCCGCATAGGCGCCTCTCGATCCCAAGTAGACTCCTCCAAATTGTGGTGCTCCCACTGTACCCGCACTAGTGAAACTACATTTAACCTCGGTCTCCTCTCGCTATGGTCTAGGATATCCATTGGTCTCTCCTCATAAGAATTGTCGGGCTGCAAATCAATCTCCTCTATTGTGATGTGGGTGTGGACCAACTCATCCCGAAGATACCGCCTCAGTGACAAAAGATGGAACACATCATGAATACGATGCAAGTGTTCTGGTAACCCAAGTCTGTATGCCACTGGTTCGATCCTCTCGATGATAGGAAATGGTCCTACGTATCTCGGAGCCAATTTCCCCTTATTCCTAAACCACATTACCCTCTTCATATGAGATACCCTCAATAAAATTTGGTCCCCCAGAGCGAACTCCCTGAAGGACCTCCTAGCATCGGCGTAGCTTTTCTATTTATCCTGGGCCACCCATATGCGGATGCGAATCATCTCAATCATGCTCGATGTGTCCTGAATTACATCCGCCCGAGTAGTTTGTTGTCCCCCACCTCTAGCCAACAAGCAGGAGAAGGACAAGGTCTATCATATAATACCTCGAACGGGGCCATGCCAAACGTGAACTGATAGGAGTTGTTGTAAGAAAACTCCACCAGTGGAAGGTATTGCTCACAACCTCCCCCAAAGTTAAGGATACACATGCGCAACATGTCCTCAAGCATCTGATTAGTGCGCTCAGTCTCCCCATCGGTCTGCAGGTGATACGCCGTACTCAATCGTAACTCGGTACCCATAGCCTCCTGGAAGATCTCCTAAAAATGAGACACAAAAGTCTTGTCTCTATCCGACACGATATTCAAAGGCACACCATGCAGTCCCACTATCTCTGCAATAAATATCTGGGCATACTGTCCTGCTGACTGGCAAAAAATGGGCTACTTTCGTCAACCAGTCCACAATAACCCATATAGAATCGTTCCCCCTCTGCGAAGTAGGCAACCCAATAATGAAATCCATGGAAATACCCTCCCATTTCCACCTAGGGATCTCTAACGGGTGAAGTAAACCTGGCAGTCTCTGATGGTCCACCTTCACCAACAGATAAGTGGTACACATAGAGATAAACTCTGCGATGTCTCTCTTTATCCCACTCTACTAGTAGTGCCTCCTCATATCCTGGTACATCTTATCCCCGCAAGGATGTACCGCAAATCAAGACCATGTGATTCTGTCATCACTCCATGTCGTAGTTCCTCTCCCCATGGAATAACTAATCTCTCGGTAAAGTGCAAGCCTCCCTCGGAACTCACTGAGTAGGACTTAGCTCCACCGGCTAAGAGCTGTTTAATCTGCTCCTGACAAAATGAATTCGCTGCCTAGGCCTAAACCACCCTCGTCACTATTTGTGGTGTGACAGTCATAACTGACATGAATGACCTGGAACCCGCCTTCTGATGTCCCAACTCTTTCCATTTCGCTTTCCACACCTCGGCAGTCTCATCTACTGGCCTACGGCTCAATGCATCAGCAACTACGTTAGCCTTTCCCGGGCGATAATGTATCTCAAACTGATAATCTTTTACACACTCAATCCACCTACTCTGACACATATTTAGCTCCTTCTACGTGAACAAGTACTATAGTGACTTGTGATCTGTAAATAGACAAAACTGCTCCCCCAATAAATAATGTCTGCAAATTCGGAGCGCAAACACAACTGCTTCCACCTCTAAGTCGTGGGTGGGGTAGTTCTTCTCGTGAGGCTTAAGCTTTCAGGAAGAAAAAACTATAACCTGTTCCTCCTACTCCAATACTCCCCCAAGCCCTATAAGGATGCGTCAGTATATACTAGGCACTCCACACCTATTTTGGGAAGTTCTGGTACGGGCGATGAAGTTAACTTATCCTTCAACTCATCGAATGCAAACTGGCACGCATCATCCGAAACAAACGGCACGCCTTTACAAGTTAGATTCGTCATCGGACCAACCATCTTCGAGAATCCCCGAATGAATTGTCTGTAGTAACCGGATAAACCCAAAAAACTCCGTACCTCCATCGGTGTCGTGGGTTGTCCCCACTCCCTCACCGTTGACACTTTACTAGAATCTAAAGATACCCCCTTCTCTGATATAATGTGCCCCAAAAACTGTACCTCATGCTGCCAAAATTCACATTTCTCTAATTTGGCATACAACTCATGTTCCCGTAAGGTCTGCAGAACCCTACGTAAGTGCTCGGCATGCTCCTCATCGGTATAAGAATAAATCAGAATGTCATCTACGAAGACGATGATAAACTGATCTAGGAACTCTCCGAAGACTCTGTTCATCAAGTCCATAAATACTGTTGGGGCATTGGTTAACCCAAACCGCATAACTCGAAACTCATACAACCAATACCTCATTAGAAAAGCAGTATTCAACACATCTGGCTCCCTGATGTGTAAATGATGATACCCGAATCTCAAATCTTTCTTTGAGAAGTAGGCTACTCCCCTCGATTGGTCAAATAAGTCATCGATGCGAGGCAGTGAATATTTATTTTGTATCGTGACTTTATTTAGCTCCCGATAATCAACACAGAGTCATAAGGATCCATCCCACTTCTTCACAAATAGAACTGGAGCACCCCAAGGCGAGGTACTCCTATGGATGAAACCCTGTCCCAATAACTATTCAATTTGATCCCGTAACTCTCTCATCTCTTCTGGAGCCATACTGTATGGCGCACGTGCTATAGGACTGGTGCTCGGTGTCAAGTCTATCACAAACTCAATCTCCCTACTCGGCGGCAACCCCAATATCTCCTGAAACACATCAGCAAACTCGCATACAACTGGAATCGAATCAAGTGGGATCGCTACTACCGTAGAGGTCTCCTCCTCTATGTAAAACAGGTGGGTGGACGACCCTCCCTCAGGGCGAGGCATCTCCACTAGGTACATCTCCTGGCCTGGGATAGCGAACAGAATACTCCTACTGAAGCAGTCAGCTATGGCCCTATAAGTACTAGCCAATCCATGCCAATAATGGCGTCGTACTCATGCATATCTAAAAAAGCATGTCTGCCGATAAGATGAAACTCCTAATCCCAATACTCACACCCGGCATATAAAGAAAATCAATGACCCACTACCCAATGGTGAGTCTACACAAGTCACTGTGCTATCAGACGTGTCTAACAACCCTATGGTCCGTGAAAAGCTAGTGGCTATGAAGGAGTGTGATGCCCCGTGTCAAATAAAATGCGCCCCATAGTATTATGAATAGAGAACTTACCCTCAACTGTGGGAGGTGCCTGTGGGACTGCTGCTGCCAAGTGGACGTTATAGACACGCCCATACTGTAAATGTCCCTGCTAAATCGGTAGTGCGAGTAAAGCTGGGAATGGTGTTGTTGCTGGTAGGGCGACGGGAAAGATGGGTCTCTAGAGATCCTGGTGAGCGCCCTGCTATTGGGGGAACCTACCCTTATCGGGGCAATCCTGTTTCTTATGGACAGTCTTGTCACAAGTATAACATTTGCCGGTGAAATTTACTCCCCTTTGTCCCTGATAGCCTCGATCGTGCTAGACGCTACCACCTTTACCTTGGCCCTACTGGCCCTGTTGCGGTCCCTGCTGTTGGCCCTACCTGAAGCCTCCCTGACCATGTCTGAACCCACCCGATCTAAATCTCTTAGTAGAATCCCCCTGCCTCTGCTGCCTCTGCTCTAATGGTTCCCTACTGGCACTACTTCCCCTTATCCTTCCCTGCTGGCTGGACTCTTCACCTATCTTGCTTCCTTAAGCATGGAAGCGATGATCCTGACAGTGTAGCAAGGCTGCATTCAGTACATCAGTGTAGGACTGTAGGGAGAGGTTACCCAATAGATGTTGTTGTATCCTCCATGTCAAGCCATCCATGAACATCTGGATCCGCTTCTCTTCAGTAGGCACTTCGTTCAGTACCATATTAGTCAATCGCGTGAACTCCTCCTCATATTCCACAACTGTCTTCCCCTGGGTGAGGTCTAAAAGTTTTCGCCTCATCTCAGTCTTGACGGTAGAAGGAAAGTACTTGCGGTCGAACTGCACCAAGAAATCGCCAATCGACATTAAATCCCACTGCTTTGTAGTAGTAGTAGTAGTAGTAGTAGTAGTAGTAGTAGTAGTAGTAGCAGTAGTAGTAGTAGTAGTAGTAGTAGTAATAGTAGTAGTAGTAGTAGTAGTAGTAGTAGTAGTAGTAGTAGTAGTAGTAGTAGTAGTAGTAGTAGTAGTAGTAGTAGTAGTAGTAGTAGTAGTAGTAGTAGTAGTAGTAGTAGTAGTAGTAGTAGTGTGGTAGTAGTAGTAGTGGTAGTAGTAGTAGTGGTAGTGGTAGTAGTGGTAGTGGTAGTAGTGGTAGTGGTGGTAGTGGTAGTGGTGGTGGTAGTAGTGGTAGTAGTAGTAGTGGTAGTGGTGGTAGTGGTAGTGGTAGTGGTAGTAGTGGTAGTGGTAGTAGTAGTAGTGGTAGTGGTAGTGGTGGTAGTGGTAGTGGTAGTAGTGGTAGTAGTAGTAGTCGTAGTAGTAGTAGTAGTCGTAGTAGTAGTAGTAGTAGTAGTAGTAGTAGTAGTAGTAGTAGTAGTAGTAGTAGTAGTAGCAGTAGTAGTAGCAGCAGTAGCAGCAGTAGCAGCAGTAGCAGCAGTAGCAGCAGTAGTAGGAGTAGTAGTAGTAGTAGTAGTAGTAGTAGTAGTAGTAGTAGTAGTAGTAGTAGTAGTAGTAGTAGTAGTAGTAGTAGTAGACTCCCACCACTGCAAGGTTGGCCCTGTCATCTTAAAGGTAGCCAAAACCTGCCTCTGAACTTCAGTGCACTCGTACATACGAAGGTGTCGCTGTATATCCTTCTTCCAATAACTAGCAATCACTACGTCAGAACTGCCCGAGAAATCTAGGGGATGTGCCCTAGAAAGGACTCCCTAACCCTCTCCCAAGTAGTGGGAAACTCATGAAATGGAGTTGGAGCCACAGCCTGAAACTGGGGTGGGGCCTCCTGTACCGCCGCTAATGTTGCATTTACCGCCTTTGCAACTAAGGAGGCAATATATGTTGCGTTCATGGTTCCCTAAGTCGGAGTTGTTGGTTGCTCAGGCTGAATATGTCTGTCTCGTGGTGAACATCAAGAAGGCATCTAAGACGAGAAAGAATTTTATTAGTCCACATTTATTACTAAATCTCAAATAGCTAAAGACTTAACCGCATGAACAAGAATACAATAGTCCTAAAGATACGGCTCCATATCAAAGGACGCTAAGCTGAAACATAACAAGTTGTCCAGATCCTAAAGGACTCTAGAACCTAATGCTCTGATACCACCTGTGACACCCCGCGCAATTAAATACCGGGTGATCAGTCATTTATTAAATTAAAAACAGAATATTCGATTGGTTCATTCTTAGCATCATTGTCAAAAATAATTAATAAATAAAACCACCTAATAATAAATTAAGTTGATGTCAAAAAATATTTTCCTTTTTAATATAACAAAATATTTTTATTTTCCAATTCAATTAATAATATATAAACCATTCACCATACACATGAATATAATAAATACTGAGTCTGAATCACATACTAAAATGAATAAGACTGGATAAAACATTCCAGTTCAAAACCTCAAACCAAAGAATCATAGTAAAAACTAATCCAACTAAAATAACTGGAAGTAAATTGAATACAATCTCTGATAAAAATGACTAATGATGCGCGACACATGCCCTAAATAAAAATCTGGATAGAACCTAATGAAATGATAATAGCATCTAATGCAAGAACCTACATCTTCCACAACAGCTGTAGCACGCCAAATACTCCAAGTCTCTAAATTTGGTGTCCCTGTGGGTGACCACCTGATAGAGTATATATATAGCAAAAGAGAGAAGAGATGCAAGAGACGGCTCAGAACCCGAAGTTTGTAAAATTGATTTGGCAAGTATTAAAACAGCATTAAAACAAGTATTACGCGCATGTTAGATATCAAACTCTCACATGATATTCTCACCTCCCATCTATTGTGCACGCCTACCGTAGATCTAACCCACCTAGTTATGCAACCTAGCCTAACTAGCTCGAAGTCATAATGATACTAAATACACTCACTATTAGAATTTTCGTATCGCCCATACAATACGCTATTAAATTAGTCTATATTGAATAGCTAATTAACATGTTTCTCAATTCATAATAAATCCGTTATACATTAAGATTTATTTTGTATAACCACATTCCAATCTATAAATTACACACAGCATGTATACATATAAATATATTCACAGCTTCCCTATACATGTATATACTAATTATGCACCCTCGGGCTAAGACCCATTAGCGCACCTAACCATATTAATCCTGCATCCCCGAGTTATCACCCATTAGCGCACTCATTAATAGTATTCTTGCACCCCCGGGTTATCACCCATTAGCGCACTTAACAATAATATTCCTGCACTCCCGGGTTATCACCCATTAGTTCACTTAACAATAATATTCCTGCACCCCCCGGTTATCACCCATTAGTGTACTTAACAATAATATCAGATAACAGGCATACACACATCCTATTAAAATCCATAGGTATACACTCAACCTAATCATATATTTTCCACATATTGAAATCTCTTATTACTATTCTGAATATAATTGTTTCAAGTATTCTTTCTCGAATTTTTAAGATTAATACATCCCGCATATGCCCAATCCTTACGCCACTCTTGCCTTAATATAACATCACTTCAAATATCAGTGCACTTCATTAAGATTCCGGCATTACAAGTCCCGAAAGATGCCCTAAAGGTCCGTAATTCAATTCTTAAAAATATAGCAGGGCGATCTGAACCCTCTAAGAAAACGATCCAGACCCTTTTTAAAAATAAACGATCCGAACCCTTTTAAATAAAATGATCCGGACCTTTTTATGAAAAAACGATCAGGGGCTTTTTATGAAAAACGGTCCGGACCGCTACCCTTTTCGATGCAGATTTACCCAGAACACCAATTCAACACCTATAACCTCTACGGATCGTTCCCAGTCATCAATCAATCCTTCTAAATCAATTTCCTAACATGTATGAATAATTTCCACTAATATAACATCATTAATTCATTACCAATCATCAATGTAATCTGGAATTCCTAAATAAGTAACAAAACCCTAGTTCTTCCAATTATCATCCCATAACATAAAATTTCCAGATTTGCTCTTAACAGAAAGTCATCTATACGTGATTTCTAATCTACATACATAAGCGGTTCAACCTAAATTATTCTCATATTTTATTCATGTATATCCAATCTCCAATTTTCATCAATTTTATTAACAATACATGGGTATTTCATTCCTATACTAACATTTGCATGAGTATTGATAAAGGAAAGCAAGTAATAAATACCTGCCTGATTTTGAAGGTTTGATTCGTCCCTTGAAGTTGGTATAGATGTGTTCAACTTTTTTTTATCTATACTTTGAAGGTGTTTTTGGTGAAAGATGACTCGGTTTAGCCTTGAAACTCCTCGAAACCTCTTCTTCTTCTTCCTATGGGGCTCTCTCTTTTCTTTTACAGATAAAACCCTAACTGTAACTACGAAAGGAATATTAAAGCACTCTCATTTTCGTCCATTAATTAGCCCAAAAATATAATTTATCAAAACGCCCTCTCGAGACGCTGGTTAGGCCTAAGATTGCCCCGGGACCCAAACTAAACCTCCGATTACACTATTCTGACTATCTCAGCCCTTTCGGACTCAACGGTGAACTCAAAATAGCCATACGAGTTAATAAAAATAAATTCTCCTTTTATTACCATTAATTAGTCCCGACACGGCTCACACGCTCGTCTGACTTAAATTACCAATTTTCGTATTTCTCACTCTCGACAATTTATCAAAATGCATAAATTCATATTACATATCACATAGTAATATTCAATCAATAAGTATTAACCCTGGCACGCTAGTTAATATATATTTTAATTCGGATTAATTAACCATTAAATCTCACATTTTAATTCAATTAATCAAACAATAATAATTAATCCCATAATTATTTAAATCATCAAGAATACGGGGTATTACATACTTCCCCCCTAATAACAGGATTTTATCTCGAAATTCAAAAAATAAGGCTTAATTAGTACGAATAAGTTTGGATACTTCTCCCACATATTCGCCTTTCAATCCCAAGTAGACTCCTCCAAATTGTGGTGCTCCCACTGTACCCACACTAGTGGAACTACCTGTGACCTCAGTCTCCTCTCGCTATGGTCTAGGATAGCCACTGGTCTCTCCTCATAAGAATTTTTGAACTGCAAATCAATATCCTCTATTGCGATGTGGGTGTGGGCCAACTCATCTCGAAGATACCGCCTCAGTGACGAAATGTGGAACACATCATGAATATGATGTAAGTGTTTCGATAACCCAAGTCTGTATGCCACTGGTTTGATCCTCTCGATGATAGGAACTGGTCCTATGTATCTCGGAGCAAAATTCCCCTTTTTCCCAAACCTCATTACCCCTTTCATAGGAGATACCCTCAACAAAACCTGGTCCCCCACAGTGAACTCCATGAAGGACCTCCGTTAGGTCATAATTGACCTCGATCCTCGGTCGTCACCTCTCTTAGGTCATAATTGACCTCGATCTTGGATCGTCACCTTAGTTAGTGTAAGGACACAATTTTCCAATTGGGTCATTTGTAGTTTTGGCTCAATTTTGGACAAAAACGTTTGAGTCATAGGATAGAGTATATTGATCATCCTTCAAGCCTATGGCGTATTTGTTGAAGACGTAGTGGCCAAGTGTTTAAAGCTTCATCAAAATGCTGAATTTAAGTGCCTCGTTTCTACGTCATCAATAGTGGTTCCATGCTCCCAAGGTATGAATGCATTACATATATATATAGGAGCTTGGAACGGTTTATAATGGTGTAGGTTTAATTAAAAACTGTTATTTATTTGTCAGAAAGATTTTATTAAACTTCTATATAAAGTATATAAAGTTTCTGGGCTAAATTCGTAATTTTCAACTTTCTAGTTTTTTGTTCGATATTGTCATTCGAACGAGATTATCGTTCAAACGAGAATGTCGTTCGAAAGAAGCTGCCAACGAGCTTCCCCATAGGCCACGGGACATCGTTCGAATTATCGTTCGAACGAGATGGCTGTCCGAACGAGACTTCGAATGAGATTTATAATGAGTTCAATTTTAAGCCGCTGGAACTTTGTTAGAAAGGCTCATTCGAACGAGACTTCGTTCGAACAAATATATCGTTCGAACGAGATTTCAGGAGGGAAAATTTTATGGCAGTTTTTACCCATGTTTTCCACTTCCTTACCCCACTAACTTTTGACAGAACTTAATAGTGCGGGAACCAACCTTTTTGGTTTAACTTTTTCATATCCTACAACCTCTAAGGGAGTGTTTTGAGAGAGAAATCAAAAGAGAAAAAGTTCTTTGTTTAAGTGTTGTTGATTTTCAAGAAAAATATTTTAAACACTTGTTTTACACCCATATTGTTTATCCAAGCTTCCATAGATATATTTGTACTTGCTTGGAGTGGTTGGCACCGGTTTTTCATCTCTACCGTTTGAAGAGACATTTTGGGTTTGCTTCTAAATCCCACAAAGAAGAAGAGGTTTTTGTTGATTTACCCACTTGGAGAAAGGCTCCTAGTTCGGGTGACGGTGACCATATAAAGTCCAATCGGTGGATTCTGAGACCACGGTGGAGCTTCGTGGTTATTCTCTAGGCGGAGGTGTTTACAAGAAGGAGCGTCGGGGCTTGAGAGGTATCGAGTCGTGTGTTGTAAGTCTACTTTCTTGTATTTGTAAATTCCATACTTAGTGGATTTGAGGCTAGGGTCGTTTGAGGTTTTTTCCCGTTGTGCATTTTTTCTCGTACATCGCGGCGTAGTGATTTATTATTTATTTTATCTTACTATACTCACTTACAATGCATGCTTAGGTAATTCAAGATAAAACTTGGTTTTAATCACTACATGTTTAATTTGGTGCGAAATTAAATATTGGGTAATGTTTATATGTAATTAATTCAAGTCATTAATTTAATGTGTTAAAATTTGGTTTGGCCTAATTTGTTAAAATTGAGAAATATGACTTAGGCAAATATTCTAGGACTTGGGTTAATTAATTTGGTTTAAGTGAAATTGACATTAGTGTGTGCTTATCTTATTTCACTTGGTTTAATTTTAATTTGAAGTAAATTAAAATTTGGTATTTTTGTGAACCATATTACGCTTCCGCATAACCATTTATAAAAGGAAATTACTTGTGTATTTTAAAAATTGGGGGCCTTTCCTTCGGGACGCTTTCAGTTAGGTTAGAATTGACTGCGATCCTCGATTGTCACCTCTCTTCGGTCAGAATTGACCTCGATCTTGGATCGTCATCTTAGTTAGGTCATAATTGACCTCGATCCTTGATCGTCACCTCTCTTAGGTCAGAATTGACCTCAGTCTTGAATCGTCACCTCAGTTAGGTTAGAATTGACCTCGGTCCTCGGTCGTCACCTCTCTTAGGTTAAAATTGACCTCGGTCTTTGATTGTCACCTCTTTTAGGTCAAAATTGACCTCGTTCTTGGATCGTCACCTTAGTTAGGTCAGAATTGACCTCGGTCCTCGATCGTCACCTCTTTTAGATCAGAATTGACTCGGTCTTGGATCGTCACCTCAGTTAGGTCAAAATTGACCTCGGTCATCGGTCGTCACCTCTCTTAGGTGAGAATTGACCTCGGTCTTTGATCGGCACCTTAGTTAGATCATAATAGACCTCGGTCATCGGTCGTCACCTCTCTTACGTCAGAATTGACCTCGATCTTGGATCGCCACCTCAGTTAGGTCAAAATTGGCCTCGATGCTCAGTCGTCGCCTCTCTTAGGTCATAATTGACCTCGATCTTGGATCGTCACCTCAGATAGGTCAAAATGACCTCAGTCCTCGGTCGTCACCTCTCTTAGGTTAGAATTGACCTCGATCTTGGATCGGCCCCTTAGTTAGGTCATAATATACCTTGGTCCTCGGTCGTTACCTCTTTTAGGTCAGAATTAACCTCGGTCTTATATCGTCACCTTAATTAGGTCAGAATTGACCTCGCCCTTGGATCGTCACCTCAATTAGGTAAAAATTGACCTCGGTCCTCGTTCGTCACCTCTCTTAGGTCAGAATTGACCTCGATCTTAGATCCTCACCTTAGTTATGTCAGAATTGACCTCGGTCTTGGATCGTCACCTTAGTTAGGTTAGAATTGACCTCGGTCCTTGGTCGTCACCTCTCTTAGGTCAAAATTGACCTCAGTCTCAGAATGTCACCTTAGTTAGGTCATAATTGACCTCGGTTCTCGATCTTCACCTCTCTTAGGTCATAATTGACATCGATCTTGGATCGTGACCTTAGTTAGATCAAAATTAACCTCGAACCTCAGTCGTCACCTCTCTTAGGTCAGAATTGACCTCGATCTTGGATCGTCACCTTAGTTAGGTCAGAATTGACCTCGATCCTCAGTCGTCACCTCTCTTAGGTCAAAATTGACCTCGGTCTTGGATCGTCACCTTAGTTAGGTCAGAATTGACCTCGGTCCTTGGTCTTCACCTCTCGAAATCAGTGAAGTTCCATATGAGAAATCAGCGAGGTCAATTGAGAAATCAACGAAGTTCCATATGAGAAATCAACGAAATCAACGAATTTCCATATGTCCTTGGTCTTCACCTTAGTTAGTTCCATCAGCATCAGTGATCTTAACAACATTATCTTGAAATTAGTGAAGTTCCATATGAGAAATCCGATTCAAGCCTAAAAACCTATCCATTTCACACCTAATTTTTCAAATATCCTTCTCTCTCATCAACATCCATCAACATTCAAAGGATTTCATCCAAGATCCAAGCTCAAGCTCCAAAGAAGGTCCAATTCCTTCTCCTTCTCCTTTAATATTTTATTTTTTCATAGATTACATTAGATTCAAAATCTAATTTCACCTTAGTTCATACACATTAATATCTACACTTTTATTAGTATATTGCACATACTCTACGTTTCATACAAAAATAACAAAAAGAAATAAAAGAGGGCTACACTCGTAAATTTCGAACGGAATTATCGCAAAATCAAAAATACGTTTTCTACATTCACACACCTAATAAAATTATATTCAAATCTATGGGATAAACCCCACCCCTATTCTACATTAGAACTACGTGGACTTTGATGCCTTTATAGGCTACGTAGGCGTCTAGGATTAAAATCCGAGACTCGAGTCCAATTTTTTTATTTTTCTAATTTCTCTTATTTCTCAAAATCCCTCATTATTATCATAACATGTTTTTTTGCATCTCATCCCACAAATATTATCGTTTCCCAATAACGATCAATATCTCGATGAACGGTCATATTCTATCTTCTACATTTGTTATTATTTTGGGAATATTCCAGTGGATGACCTCACCCTATCTTTTCTATGGTATGGGTCGAATGATTCCGATCTCCATTATATAAACACATGTACATACTTCACGGGGATAAAGGAAAATATTAACATACGCCTATGAGAGATCGAAAGTGAAGGATGGGTGCCTAACACCTTCTCATTCCGTAATTTAGCCCCCGAACCTTCGATCTATTGTTTGGCATGCATCTGTTTGTCTTTAATGCCGCTCTCTCGAAGTGGCAACATATTATTTTGCCTATTTTGAGTAAAATAGGCTGTCAATTCTATCTCTTCACATTTAACCCACACCGACGACGATCAAAGCCCCCTTTTCGAAGAGAAGAGTGCGAGACCTTGACGCGGTTCTTCCTAGGGGGATCATCCTGCTTCCCCACGAAATGAACGTCGCGCTAACCGGGATGGCCATAAGACTTATGGAAAAATTTAATAGAGTTGATGTTCAGTTGTTCCCCAAGGGGAAGAACAGTCACGCCGATGCCCTAGCATCTCTAAGCTCCGCCATTGACTCTGATTTAAGGAGAACCATTCAGATAGAATTTCTCGTGCAATAAAATATCAACCAGTCAGTCGTAGATCAAGTCCTCCAAATAGAAAAGTCACCGAGTTAGGTGGATCCCATCACAACATATCTACGGAGGGACACACTGCTAGGCGACAAGAGATCAGCGCACGATATAGGAGTCAAGGTTGCTCACTTTCACTTATCTTCTGAAGGAAAACTTTACAAAAAGTCTTTCACTGGCGGCTACCTCCAGTGCATTCACCAAGAAGATGTCGAGCAGGTTCATAGTGAACTTCATGAAGGTATTTATGGGAGTTATGCAGGAGGAAGATCATTGGCTTTTCAAGGATATTGGTGGTCATACATGTAGATGGATGTTGGGTTTATGTTCGCAAGTGTGAGAAGTGCCAGAAGCACTCCCCTATGGTTCACTAACTAGCTAGAGACCTTAAGTAATTAACCAGCCCATGGTCGATCACCCAGTGGGGCTTAGATATTGTAAGGCCTCTGCCTACTACATCTATAAATCCCAAGTATTTGTTAGTCGGCACTGACTACTTCACCGAATGGGTAGAAACAGAACCACTCGTAAACATTCGGGACTGCGATATGACGAGGTTCATATGGAAGAACATCATCACCCACTTTGAAACACCAAGGATGATCATTACTGATAATGTCACGCAGTTCGAAAGTGGCTTTTTTCAAGGCTTTTACGATGAGCATAGCATCAAGCACTATTTATGTACCCTGTCCCAGAGCAACGGGCATGCTGAAACTTCCAACAAGACAATGATCGACAGACTGAAAAAATGTCTAGAAAGAGCCAAAGGCGCCTAGGTAGATAAATTGCCTCATGTCTTATGGGCTTATCCTAAAACTCCCAATAGAGCAACAAGAGAAACCCCCTTTTTGCTTGCCTATGGAATGGATGCACTCATTCCACTAGAAGTAGGACTCCCTACTATGAGGACCACCTTGGTCGACCAAGGCCTAAATAATGAAGTATTACTCACTGAACTTGACTTAGATGATGAGAGACAAGAACTGTCACTAGTTAAGTTAGAATCTTATCAATAGCAACACTACAATCAAAATGTCAATCAGAGGAAATTTTTAGTAAGGGTTACGTCCTAATGAAAGTCCTCGGCAGTGCTATAAGACCATCAAATGGCAAACTGGGACCAAATTTGGAGGGACCTTTCAAGATAATAAGGGATGACTTACAGAGGTCCTATCACTTAGAAACGCTGGAGGGAAGGGAGATACCAAGGGCCTGTAATGCAGCCAACCTCAAGAATTCTACTTTTAGACTTCTATATCTTTCATTTTTCAGCATCATTAGTTTAGACAAATTTTCATGTAAAAACTAATGCTGCCATTTATTTATCGTTTTAGTCAATAAAGGTCGATTGGCCTGCACATTCTGAACATCTTTGTTGTTTAATGTCTCTTGATCAAACCTCAATACACACCATTTCTAAGCAATATGCCCCCTTAAAAACATAGCAAAGTTTCGGGATTACAACAGGTGATCAACTTGCTCCAGTCAAGGAATAAAGCTCCTATGGTTGCAAAAGTGTGCCATACTTATTGTATTCAAAACTAAAATATATATATATATATATATATATATATATAGTAAGGTTTACGACTAACCTTCCTCGGGTCTTTGTTGAAAACACAATTGGCCTCTTGAGTTTCCCCAGCAATAATAAAAGACCTACAGGACATCCTTAGGTAATAAAGCCAACTCAAGGTTGGTCGCCAACTTAGGTTGGCTAAAAAATCTTGTTCGGGCGAATGTCCCATTAACCAGGTACATTCTTGCCATCTCTCTACTTAGGCCTAAGGAAGTGTGATGACACAACCTAAAAGGTAAAGGGGACGGAATGATATGGATAAAGCATATTGGACTGGGAAAATGTTCAAATACGAGATGAAAAATACTCAGCATCATTTTGTCGGTTAAAAAGCCCAAAATAATTAAAATGTTTTTGTACTAATGATTCATACTATGATCAGAACTTTAAAGTACTGTCTTGATTAAACATTGATGACAAGCAAGTAACATATCACGTTAAAACATGTTTAGTCAGCAAAAGCTCAAGACATAAATAATCAGTTGTATCTCTCATTATAATCATGTGATTACATTTACATCAAAAGACCAAGAAATACTTAAAGACCTACGATGGCCTAGTACGACAACCAAGGTAGTCCGCTACTTGATCTCTCCGGCCATCATATGGATGAGGAACTAAGTGTTCTTCAATGCCCTTTGGGCGTGGCTCTAGAAGCTGAGCAAGAACATCATCTATTGGGATCCAATAGTCATCCCTCAAGAAGGGATTTCGCAGAGCAGATGCTTGCAATAACTCCCCCACATGGTTGATTTCAAACGCATCCAGGAGTTTTTCTTTCAAGGCGTCCATCTCCTCCTGCACAGAGGCACCAATTCCCTCCATCTCCTAGAGCCTATCCTTGAGCTTAGCGACTACCTCAGATTGATCTTTGCAATCCTGGTTTCTCGCCCGTAGGGACTTCACTACACCAAAAACAGCAATCTGGTACTTTTTTTGAACTGTGCCAAAATTGGGTGTTCCAAAATGGCCATTTTTTTCTGGCACGATTTAAAAGTGTGGCAGATTTGACCAAACAGGAACACTTCTGGCACACTTTTAAATCGTGCCAGAATTTGATATTTCTGGCACACTTTTGACACAGTTTTGAACTGTGCCAGATTGAGCACATTTTGATAAACTTTTGGCACAGTTCAAAATCGTGCCAAATTTTTGGATAAAAGAAAAAAAATTATTTGAAAACAAGAAAATTCACAAATTGTAAATCTCGCACGTTGTTGATAAACTAATGTACATAGAAACTTCAAAATATTACATTTCTTTAGTAGTTCATAGACCAAAAAAATGGGGCAGAGTTTCCTCTATTTTCTGGACATTCTAAAACCTGCTAATATAAAACCTGCGTAATATAAAGCCCGCACGGCCACAAAATATAACAATAAACTTAGAAAGTCAGCACGGACATAAAAGTTAATAATAAAACTACAAAAGCCCGCATGGCCATAACACAAAAAAATATAATCATGAATATTAATGACATTAACTAAATAAACCCCTTGTTTAAACCATGGACTTATCTGTGTGTTCCATGTGAATAAATGCTAAGGATAAAATGTTATCTTGCAAAAAAATTAGGATACAAAAAAGAGATGATATTAGTAACCAAGTGATTTATTAAAAAATTACTCAAGATAAAAAAAATTACATATAGGAGTTATAATTATTATTATATTCTCAAATTAAAAATCTTAAGCAAGTTATGGCTACCTGATCAGTTCCTACGAGTTACATTGGTCTCATGCGAGGTGTTAGTGCCTCTTACGGGATCGTTTGGGGGCTGGTTTGGGTTTTCACTCTTCAACGGCTTGTTTCTAAGCCTAATCTATATATTTTCGAATTATGGTCATATTCTCAAACCGAGAGGCCCAGAACTATGCGGTCAGTTTCAACGAGTTACATTGGTCCCGTGCGAGGTGTTAGTGCCATTTACGGGGCCGTTTGAGGGCTAATTTAGGTTTCCATTCTTCAACGGGTAGTTTCTAAGCCTAATTTATATATTTTCAAATTATCTTCATATTTATAAATCGAGACGCCCGTGACTACGTGGTCAGTTCCTACGAGTTATATTAGTCCCGTGCGAGGTGTTAATACCTCTTACGGGGTCGTTTGGGGGCTAGTTTGGGTTTTCACCCTTCAACGGTTTGTTTCTAAACTTAAGCTATATATTTTCGAATTATCGTCATATTCTCAAACCGAGAATCCCATGACTACGTGGTCAGTTCATACGAGTTACATTGGTCCCGTGCGAGGTGTTAGTACCTCTTACGGGACCGTTTGGGGGACGATTTAGGTTTTCACCCTTCAACGGCTTATTTCTAAGCCTAAGCTATATATTTTCAAATTATCGTCATATTCTCAAACCAAGAGGCCCGTGACTACGCAGTCAGTTCCTACGAGATACATTGGTCCCATGGGAGGTGTTATTGCCTCTTACGGGGCTAGTTTGGGTTTTCTCCCTTCAACGACTTGTTTCTAAACCTCATCCATATATTATCAAATTGTCGTCATATTTTCAAACTGAGAGGCCCGTGACTACGCGGTCAGTGAGTACAAGTTACATTGGTCCCGTGAGAGGTGTTATTGCCTCTTATGGGGCCGTTTGGGGACTGGTTTGTGTTTTCAACCTTTAACGGCTTGTTTCTAAGCCTAATATATATATATTATCAAATTATCATCTTATTATCAAATCGAGAGGCCCGTGACTACGCGGTCAGTTCGTTCGAGTTACATTGGTCCCGTGGGAGGTGTTAGTGCCTATTGCGGGGACGCTTGGGGGTTAGTTTGGGTTTTCACCCTTTAACGGCTTATTTCTAAGACTAATCTCAAACCGAGAGACCCGTGACTATGCGATCAGTTCCTACGAGTTACATTGGTCCCATGTGAGGTGTTAATGCCTCTTACGGGGCCATTTGGGGGCTAATTTGGGTTTTTACCCTTCAACGGCTTGTTTCAAAGCCTAATCGATATATTATCAAATTATCATCATATTCTCAAACTGAGAGTCCCGTGACTATGTGGTCAGTTCATATGAGTTACATTAGTCCCGTGGGAGGCGTTAGTGCCTCTTATGAGGCGCTTGGGGGCTTATTTGGATTTTCACCCTTCAACGGCTTGTTGCTAAGCCTAATCCATATATTATTAAATTATCATCATATTCTCAAACTGAGAGGCCCGTGACTACGCGGTCAGTTACTACAAGTTACATTGGTCTCATACGTGGTGTTAGTGCCTCTTACGGGGCCACTTGGGGGATGGTTTGGGTTTTCACCCTTCAACGGCTTGTTTCTAGACTAATCCATATATTATCAAATTATCATCATATTCTCAAATCGGGAGACCTGTGACTACGTGGTCGGCTCCTACTAGTTACATTTGTCCCTTGCGAGGTGTTTAAAATTGTTTAAGATTGTTGATTGCCACAATGGGTAAGTTTGTTTTGGTACTCACATTGTTTAAAATTGTTAATTGCCATAGTAGGTTTAAGATGTCGCTTTTGAACCATTGGAATCGAGCGGATGGTCGTCTGAAGGGGTTCCATCTGTTTCTCTATTAGGATCATCCATCTAAAAAAGTATAAAGAACTAATTAACAACACATTTAATTAATTATAATATAATTTAAATATATAAACATAAATGAAACAAGAGATTGTATTCAAATTTATCACACACAATGAGCCTAAATATTGATCTGGGACTACCCTTTGATAAACAAGTTGTATCAACCCTACAATATAAAAAAAATAGACCTAAATAACCAACAATCTCAGTAATCAAAATAACATTTAACAAACAAATTTAATGCCACAAATGTGATACTAACAAGAAAAATTTAATGCCACAAATGTTTTTATATAACATAACTATCATATAAAACTGTTACATAACATTTTTATATGAGAGTTATGTTATGTAACAGTTTTATATAACAGTTATGTTATATAAACTGTTATATAACATTTTATATAAACTATTAAGATAACAGTTCAATATAAACATCATTATCATTTGTTAATTGGTTAGCATAAATTATAGATTTAGGTAGAGTGGTACATGTAATGCATTATTAATAATGAAATTAGACGTGGGGAGTATGGAGACAATAAGTGTCAATGTGAGATATGGGGAGGCCCTTACTGTTTCAATGTGTAGATTGTCACTACTGCCATGACATTTAAAGGGATGTCGGAGATTGTTTAGGTCGGGTATGACATGGTGAGATGCCCCACCCGGAGGGGGTGGGGAGTAGACTACGTTAAGAAGATGAAGCGCGAATTTAGAAACAAACTATATTTTCATAAGGATATGATAATAGAGATTGGTTAATAATGAACACATACATGGGAAATAAACCGTAAGTTGTTAATAATGGTAACTATTTCTCGCAATAGCTAAACAAGTCTTGTTTATATCTCATTTATATAATTTTTAGCTGGATTCTTGGAGAATTAAAGACTTTAGCAACCCTATGACTAAGATTAGTAAGAAACTAGGCAGACTTAAAGGTAACCTTAAAGGTTTTTACAGGAAATTTTATGGCCAAATCTATAGGAGGGAAAATAAGGTTAATCATTTGATTAATGATATTCAAAAAAGACTCGACTATAATGGATGAAATTCTGAGCTCCAGAAGGAAGAAAAAAACGGTTATTAAATACATTGAGCTGAGAAATACTGAAGAATCTTACTTTAAGCAGAAGTCTAGGGTGAAATGGTTTCAACTGATGGACCTAAACACTACTTTATTTCATAATAAAGTAAATTAGCAGAGTCAGTAGGAAGATCCTAAGCCTTGAGAATGATCATGGAGTTAGAACTGAGGGTAGCCAAACAGATGCTAATAATGTTGTGGAGTATTTTAATGCCATATTGAGTAGTAATCAAGTTTATAGGAATACTCATCCAATTATTGAGGATGTTAGCACCAAAATCATTACTGAGGGGAAAAATAATCTGTTGACCACACCTATAACTAGGGATGAGATAAATACGGAAATAGATCAGATAAAGCACAAGGTCCGAATGGATTCAATGCATATTTCTTTAAAAAGATTCGGGAGGTGGTTAGGAAGGAAATCAGTGAGGTTGTATCATTTTTCTTCCATGGTAACCCCTCAAGAGATAGAACTTAACTTCTCTTTCTTTAATCCCTAAAGTAATGAATCCCAATAACACGAGGGATTTCATACCTATCTCGTGCTATAAAGCTGTGTATAAGTGCATCATTAAAATCATTGATGTTATAATCAAACCAATCTCTCACCATCTCATTAGTGAAAAACAAGTTTCCTTTGTTGAAGGCAGATATATAATTAACAACATTCTCATGATGTAGGAGGTCATGAGAAACTATCATAGAGACCTCAACCCTCCTAGATGCACTTTGAAATTTGATATTTTGAAAGCATATGACACTGTCAATTGGGATTTAGTATTCATTCTCCTCCATGACTTTGTTTTTCCCACTCTTTTTATTGGATGGATTAAAAAATATAACCACTACTAGATTCTTTGTGTGCATTAATGGGGATATGCATAGATTATTTTAGTGCAGAAGAGGGTTAAGATAGGGTCACCCCATCTTCCTCTTTGTGATGGAAAAATTTCATTTCATTTTAGAAAAAATTTGTTACAATCCCCTATTCACCTTCCACTCCAAGTGTAGATGTCTCTAAACTATATGTGATTTCTTAATGATCTTATTATTCTTTGTGGTGGGAATATCACTTCTTGTATGATTATTAAGGATGCTTTGGATTAATACATATTATTTAAAGACCCATATGTCCAAAAGCAATTTATTTACATCTGGTATTAAAGAGTGGGAAATTCTTGGATTGACCAACACTTTTAGCATCCCGCATAGCAGTCCCCCATTCTTATACTTTGGGGTCCTTTTATTACAACTAGATTAAGGATATAGGGCTACAGAAGGCTCATTGACAATATCACTATCAAAGTAAATAGCTGGACCAATAAGTTTTTGGCCTATGTTATAAGACTCTAGCTTATTAAGTCTATGATTTTCAGTACACAGATATACTAGTCTAGCCTTTTTACCTTGCCCAAAAGTGTGATTAAGAGAATTGAGTAGCTAATGAGGAACTTTTTACGGACTAATAGTGACCTCAATCATACTGGGGCTAAAAGAGACTGTTCACACGCAACTGTACATGCTTAGGCTTATAACCTCAATCCTATTATACATTGCAGCCTTGCATATAGCTGAGCCAACGAAACCACTACCTTGTAAAACTACAGTAATGATATAATAAGTTATGATATTCCAGCCTTGCATATAGTTTCAAAATGTGGCTAAGTTATGATACAATCTGCTGCCTCGTAAAACTACAGTTATGATACAATCGATTATTTATTGTAAAAATGCAAAATTAACATAAGTAGATAATATGATTGTCATGTGCGATAACTGTAATAACTCTTATTTCGGTCGTATTGAGCTCAAAAGCCAATAGAGGCATATAGGAGGTCAAATGATGAATCGAGTTATGATACAATTATATGAACTTTGTTATAGGCCATACATGTGCTAAAAATAGCCCTCACCAATCAAATACTTTGTACCAAAGTCGTATGAACTTAAAGTAAACATTGAGTCGTATGAACTTATTGGAGACCTTGGATGACTCGATGCTCTTTCAATTCAAGGAAATTGTAATAAACAATGTATTGACATTACTTGAAATTAATCCTTACATGTTATGAGTTGAAAAGTCATCTAACAGTTTCTAAAATCTCATAAATAAACTTCGGAAACTAAACCGAGTAATCTGTATACTAACCAACACACGATCATGGGTATTATAAATTCAAGCCTCTTGCATGGACTCCATACTACATCCACTTACCATTTTCCAAACACAACACCCAATCATTATTAAACTTTTTGAAATTTATTAGAACAAAGTCCATAGTTAGATGCAACAGGTCATAAAATATATCCCCCGACACATTAGAATACTAGAGAATACAAAAAACAAGTCAAAAGTATACACTGAATTGCCAAGAACACCAGTGAATGCTGATATATATAAATTTCATATTACTTACTCAAGAAAAGCTAGCTATTAAAATGATTGGTACCCAACCCCAATCATCCATATTTGACCTTAAATGGTAGTCCTTAACCAAATTAGAATCACTGTAATCGATAAGCAAATGAATGAGAAATTATTAAATTTTCAAGAGGCAAAAAACAACAAAAAAATATCGTAAAACATAAGACTAAGAAGTAAGACCATAACATTATGTCCAAACAAAGCAAGCCATCAATGTCCAAATACCTTAAATAGTTGTGCACTTCTTTAGGAGCCAACGAATTTCCATCATCCTAGATATTATCATACAAGAGACATAAGTGAAGCACAAAAAAGTACCACAATAAGTAACAAACCCAAGACTTAAGCATTCGTAATGATAAATTGAGACATAAATATAATACCTAAGGAATTATTAGAGTCGTAGCATCATTTTCCTTAAGCCAGACAACAGGAATCTCAAAGGCAAGAGGATAGCAAGTATAGATTGAGTATTACATATCCCCATCAACTATAAAATTAATGAGCAGGGGTCCAAAAATAAAGAACTATGAACTGTCTATGATGATTACATACCTAGGATTGACTTTATCATGTACTAGTACCAAAAGGACCAACAAAAGAATGTGTGACCTATCAATTTTACCTTTCGAAAACTCAAAGCAACGGCTAGAGGCATCTACAATGCAAACAAAAAGAAGATAAAGAGATACCACCGAATTTTCCAAAATAGGACATGCATAAATATTAAGTACAAAGAAAAATAAAATCCCCAATTCAAAACAAATGGTTCAAAGTCTCCACTTTGAAAATTCCCAACTCAAATTCAAAGTCTCCACTTGGACATTTTGTCAATCATGTAACATACAACCTATAAAACAGTTAATAGATACTCATTAAAAATGATAGAGCCAAAGAAACAAATTCAAACCAGAGCCTATTCAAAATACACACACATCAATACCACAGTGAAATAGAAATAATTTCATTGATTTAACCTTTGGAATACTCCTTTATTCTACTCAGGTCAAATTATTTTTGATATCTGATTTACAAAAATAAAGAGAGAGATGGGAGTATACCTGATTTACAAAAGAAAATCAAATCAATACCTACAAAAACAAGACACAAAATGATTTAAGCAAAAATAAACCCTAGAGGTTGAAACACAAAAGAGCCATATTCTAAAACCATTAACGATTTAACGCACATAAGTTATTATCTGAGTGGTTGCTTTTGAAAATTAAAAAATTACCTGCTATGACACTAGAGTTGTCGTTAGGAAAAAGAAGAAGATGATGGTTGAAGCCAATGTTTACGTCACTAGATTGAAGATGAGATAATAAGGACAAGAGGAGGCAATGGGATGCATGAGAGAGATAGTGAGAATAGGCGGGACAATGAGCGGGAGACCTGCCAGAGGGAGAAATTGGGACTTTTTATGGCTTTTATATATTTATTCAAGTGTACTCTGTTTTGGCACACTTTTAAATAGTGCCAAATTTTGGCACGGTTTTAAAGTGTGCCAGATTGTTATTAAATCGTGCCAGAATTTGGCACAGTTTTAAACTGCGCCAGTTTTTTAATATCAAGGTGTGCCAAATTACTGTTTTTGGTCTAGTGCTTACAGATCTTTACAAAAGCTCAGCGCGCTTAAGCGTTTAAGCTCGGACCAAGAATCTAGCCTAAATGAAAGTTAGCGGGAATATAATCATCTAAATCAATAAGCTACACCCAACCAAACAAGCAATAAAAGTAGCAAGAATCAGTAATGAAAAAAAAAGTTTGCTTTTAATTAAATCAAAAGGCACAAGCCAGTACAAGTGAAGGAAAGAAGCAAAACAATACAACAGATGAGCAAACACAAGAGTAGAGCCTAAATTCCTAAGAGGACTCAACTTGTTCAGATGTGGGGGGCACCTTCCCCTTGCCAGCAGCTTGGTCGAGAGGGACCTCACCTTCACTAGCACATTGGGCAGCTCCTCTAGCTGGGACAATGACTCCCTCTGGATTGATCAATATAGCCCCAACAACAGGAGTAATGGGCTCCATGCCATCCTGAGCATCTGGTTGGGAAAAAGGAGACTCTTCAATAGGATTACTACCAAGATAATGCTGAGAGAAAATAGGAGAGTCAGTAGCAACACCAACAGCAGTCAAGGCTTAATCCCAACACTTTTTGAAGCATGCTCACCAAAGATAAGAAGTCTAGCATTCGGCGTCGTCATATGCCGCCTCCTAGCCTTCATTATATTCACTCTCTAAAACGGTCGCTGCTTCCTCCTTCAGTTGCCCTATCTCCACGACCAGCCTCTTATTTGCCTTTGCCACTGCCAGCTTGTCTACAATCATGACACTATAAGCTTCATGAAGGTTGGACATCTCCTTAGCAGACCTTTCCATTTCCTTATTAAAGGTAGCCTTCTTATCAGTAAGGGACTTCTCGAAAGACTTTAGAGCTTTATCCATCTCTGAGTTTCTCCTCGACGGCTCAGCTCGACCACGGAGCAACGCAGTATAGTCACAGATAAACTTCAAGATAGAAGAAACATGAGTTAAACATGAGATGTTAGAGCAAAATATATAACAAAGAAGTATAAAGAAATGAGTACTCGCCAAAGCAAGCCCTTGGGAAGACTTAAGGGATAACTGGTCTCCCCTCATGCTCGATGAGAGCTCGCGGTTAGCCACGAGCACTGCTTTCTCTAGTAGCAGAGGGGCAAGTTGAGGAGCAGCAGCCACTGAGGCCCTCTCAACATCAACAACATAAGGCACTATTGAGACCTTTGTGGCATGTGCCCTTTTTTTCTCCTTCTTTCTCTCTCTCTCTCTCTCTCTCTGTCTCGCCTCTCCTCTCTTTTTTCTCTTCACCTCCTTCTCCTAAACCACCAACTTGGAACTACCAATAGAGTCTCCATCTTTCTGCTTAAGAAACTTCATCCTGTTGGATATCACATTATCATCATCGTCATCCTAGATCAAGTTTCTTCTCTTCGGAAGGGCCATCTCTTCTTCGTTGGACTCTTCTTCACTGGAATCTTCCTCATTGTTCAAACCTTCACCACTTCCTTCCTCACCGCCTTCTATCGGGTCCTTTCCCGAGCTACTTTCCTCCTTGTCCTCTACCATAATGGGTTCAGAAGTGATAACTTTCTTTTTGCGTGTCATTGTTGAAATCCAAGTTAGTCAAAATCTCAAATTACCTACAAAATAATATCAATCTCAAGTGTAGAGGTAAGTAAGGGTATCAATCCACATTAAGGGGGTAAAGTGAGGAGAAACAATTGTAATTCAATTTTGCTTTTTCTATTTTTTTTAGCTTTTTCAAATATTAAAAACAAGTACATGAGGTGAGATGAAATAGCACTAAATTAAAATGAAAGATCAAATGACAAATTAAAAAGTGACTAAAATAAAAAATAAAGTCTAACAAAAAAATATGAGATAAATGAGGTAAATAATTGTGAGAACAATCAAGGAGTGGGATTACACCACAAATTTTAGCTATTCTAATTAATTAATTGAATTAATTGAATTCTCCCAAATTAATATCAAACTTACAAATCAACTCTCGTTGTAAATGTAATTTTGATAGTAACATTTTAAAAAATTAAGTTTAACACCCCACAACTCTAGAAAATAGATCTACACTCCTTTTAATTAATCACCTGCTAGGATCGATCAATTAAAATTTATGTAACTATTAGATAATAAATTTAGGGTTGAAATTCAAGTAATAATACCCCATTTAAGAAACCCCTATCTCTAGTTCGAATCTAAAATGGGTATTATAACTAGAATTTTGATTTTCTCTCGAAAATCATTTACCCTCTCTTGAGGCGTAAATTTAAGGGTGAGGGATCAAAATTAATATTCAAAGGGAATTTTCAAGTAATCAAACTAATTAAATTAAAATAACATCAAATAAGGGTTCCCCCCACCCCTTGAAAGGGGATTTAGCCTAACATGGTATGGAATTTGACAAATTAATACTCAAAGGCATATAAAATAAAGTAGAGGAGAAGAAAAATGAAACTAAATCTCTTTGAGTGAAATTGGGCTTCAATCCTTGAATTTGCAATTTACACCCCTCCAATTTGTGTGATCAAACCAAAATTACATCAACAATTACACTCAAAAATAGATTCTCACTAATTTATTTTCTCACTAATCGAAAAAAAGTAAAATAAAAATAAATTCTAACCTAAAAAATACTAAACTAAAAAATGGTGTTTCTCTCTCTAAAATTGATTATGATGAAAGTCCCTTGATAATGGGGTTGAGGTCTTCTATTTATACATGACAAACATGGAGCTAGGGGCTAATTTAGGTAATTGGGAATGCGCACATGTACATGGCAAAGGTGTGAGGTAAGGAAGGTATATGGGTGAGGGAATTGGGTGACAAAATCTGATATGGTTATGGGGTATTTTGGGTAATGGGATAAAAAGAGGTAGTTGGGGGTAGTTTTGTAAAGGGGTAAAAGGGTTCATTAACACATGTGGCATTTTGACTTGGTCTTGGCTTGAGTTTGGGATTTGGTAGGTGGATAAACCATTTGTGACTTTTGTAGAAATGTGAAATGGGTTCAAGGTTGCAAATGGTAAATGGGTTACGAGTTGGAGAAGGATTGGTGATGAGTTGTTAGGTTCGGAGCTTCAAGTCAGCGGCTTGGGTTACACTGGCTGGGTCTAGGAGAGGCTCGAGTTGGAGCTCCGCCGAAGGTGTGGCGTCGGGGTAGGAGGTAGCAGGTTGGCGAGGTTGTCGGCTTCGGGTGTCTGCTGGTGAGGTCGTGGATAGGTCGACGGTCGGACTCACCGGCGCTGGGTCAGGGGGAAGTTTGTTGAGTGAGGGGATGGATCACACAAGGGGCGATCGTGGCCTGGGGTCCCGTCGATCGGGCTGTCGTCGGAGCTAGGCGAGGGTTCATGACTGGCCGACGATGGGATCGTCGCCGACGGTGGTGTTGATGTGGGGTTGATGGGTAGAAGGGATATTAATGGTGGTATGATGCGTTGATAATGGAGATAGAGAGGAGAGAGAAATGGGTTATTGGGGGGTTTATGGGTTAATGGAGGATTTCAGGAGAGAGAGTGTTTGAGGTTGAAGATGAGTGGGGTGGAGTTAGTGTGTAGGTGGGTGTATGGGAATGTGAGTGAGTCTGTTTGGGTGTAAATGGTGTGTAGAATTGGATGTGAGTGTGTTTAGCTTATGACCCCTAAAAAAATAAACTAAAAATAAAAATGAAATAAAATAATATAAAATTTTAACTAAACTAAAAAAATAAAAATCAACTAAAATAAAAATGACACAACACGACACACTATATAAACTCTAAAAAAAACTAAACACAACTAAAATAAAAACTATAAAAATAAAAAACTAATAAAAAAATAAAAAAAATGAAATAATAATAAACTAACTGAAAATAAGAAAATAAAAGAAAATATAAATACTAATACACGATGCGCTAAAAATATAAAAATCCTAAAAATATATACATGAGTCAATAAAAAAATAGTAAAATAAACCTTAAAAATAAAATGACACAAATAAAATATAATGGGACAAACTAAACACACACGGTTCCGGACAAGTTTAGGTAGGCTAGGGCTATGGGATTGGTAATTAGCTCCATAATCTGCACAATTACTTTGAAATACACGTTTGAAAACCGCAACATGCATTCGATCTACAAAATAGACAATAAAGCGTTTAAGACCCGAATTACCGAGAATTAGCAATAAAAATACGTCTATTCAGGGTATAAAATGTACAGTTTTGGGTGTTTATCACACCACCCCCAAACAGAGCGTTGTTAGTCCTCGAGCAATAAGATAGAGAGAGAGAAAGATAACAAGCCAAAAGTGTACCACTTTCGCGGGCACTTGCGATTGCACTTGGCATGTGTAACAAGCCTTTAAACCTATAGGTTGCCCAACAGGACGAGTTGTGTCTCGTGAGGGTTTGCAGGAAATATACCCACAAAATTCTTATTTGCAAAGATTTATTGAACGGCAGTCAATCTCTTATTAGACGTAGAATAATCGCACAGTCCATCACAAGAAAATATTTTGGGAAGTACAAGTTAGAATGTGTAAAAAGTTTAGCTAAGTAAATACTCAAGGCACATCCTTCCTACAACTCAACGTGTGTAGTGTGAATCCGTCAAAATGGGTCGAGTATCACAAGAGTAATTCCTAGATTGCCTTATCGGAATCAACGCTTCAACTTCAAAATCTCACGGATATATTTCTCTCAAACGACCTCTCGAGATATGGGTTAGTGTATCGCTCTTGTGTGTGAGGAGGTGAGTAAATGTACGCAAGTTCAAACGTCTCACACACACATAAGAAAGAACGAACAATTAGAAAGAAAAATAATCTCATGAAAGCTATGCTAATCACTACAGTGAGAACGTCGAGTTATTCATCACGTTGACTTTCATTCACCCGAACACCTAGGGTAACATGGATGATAATGGGTGAGGGGAAAATGAAATGGGAAGGAAATGATGGGGTAAGGATGGTGATGTATGGATGAATGTGAGTGATGGATGTGTGAAATGATGGATGTAAAATGGATGGATATGCGATAAGATTTAGAAGAGTGTACTATGAAGAACAAATGTCTTTATTTCACAACCAACTACAAACTACTCTCTTTCTTTTCTTTTCTCCTTTTCTTTTCTTTTCTCTCTTTTATTTTTTTCTCTTTTTTTTCGATTTTTCGTTTTTTCTATTTCTTTTCTTTTGCTATTTTTTTCTTTCTTTTTTTTTCTTTCTTTTTTTTTTGTTTTTTTACTTTTTTTTCTTTTTTTTCTTTTATACTTTCAACATGGAAGACAGTTTACATTTGAAAAACACTCTTTTTCTCAAAAATGAAGGATGATATATGAATGGAGATAATAGGTGATGGTGTGAGGAAATATATGGGAATATGGAAGAAAATGGTGATGTAATGGGAGAAGTGAATGGGTGTAAACCTAGTGATCGGGACAAATTTCAAGACACGTGTTTCTTACAACTCGAAATTGATGTCGTTCTCAGTGATCAAGACAAAAATGAAGAATAATGAGATCATACAACAATTAAAGTGTGGACCCAAAAGAAGTTGAATCAACTTGTGACTCGGAGATTGCGTAAAACACTCTGAAATGGTGAAAGGCACAAACCTCACAAGCTAAAGTCTCTACTAGTGATCCTTAATGTTCTCTTTAGAATTGTAGTACTCCTTAATGATGCTTAGATTTAGCACCACCAGATAAGTGATGATGAGCTCAAACAGTAATAGCCATGGCAGCCCTGGAGATATGTATGTATAAGTATATAGAAGGAGGTAAGTATAAGAGGAATAAGACAATGATGTATAGTGGTTCAGCCAATCAGGCCTACATCCACTGTGAGTGTGTGATCCACTAAGTATGGGCACTAATGGCCTTGGATATAATGCATATAAGCTCATTTTCTCTCTCTACTGTGTGTACGAGCAGAGTTTCAGCTAGGGTTACAATTATCGATCCCTTTGTAGAGTTGTAGGTGACAAGTATATATAGGTCTTGGGGGGTGTGGTGCACCCCCCAAGCATGCATGGTGCATGTGAATGATGATTTAACAAATCCCCTGCTGACACCTGTATGTGCCACCTGTGATTAACGACGACATAATATTCCCTCACGTGAGGGGGTGATACTGTTATAACGGTCTTCCACATGCTATGTGGGCCTCACGCGCACTGTTCCACGCGTCTCCCAAACCACGCGTTGTGATGATGTCACCCTCAGCCTATGATATGAGGTCGAGGGTAAAGTTCCTTCTAGAAGTGATTCTGGTCTAATTTAGGCCTCGTACTGTCGTACCCTCAGAGGTTCGTCTGGGTCTGATGAAGGGTCGGCCCCCTAGAGGGTCGTCTGGTCCTGTCGAGGGGTCGGCCCCTCGGAGGGTCGTCCGGGCCATGATGAGGGGTCGGCTGATGGATGCTGAGAGGTCGGCCCCTCAGAGGGTCGTTCGGGCCATGATGAGGGGTCGGATGATGCATGCTGAGAGGTCGATCCCTTTGGAGGGTCGTCCGGGCCATGATGAGGGGTTGTCCCCTCTGGAGGGTCTTCTGGGCCTCATCTTGTGAGAGAGTGTCCTCGGCATGTCCGAGGGTACTTATTGGTATATCAATCACCCCCCAGCCCTTAGCCATCGATGTTGCTGAGATGGCTAAGAGATAGTGTTTCCTTTGAGATGAGCGTATGGTCAGTTAGATGAATGACACCTGTCAAGCTGGTATGACACCTGTCAAGTTTTTATTCATTATCGTTCCAGTTTTCTAGGCGTGGCGGCTGCATACTGCTTCGGACTTTATGCCCTAATGATGCCCTCCTCGTGGGTTGTGCTCTGCATTGGTTAGTGGGCCCACTCATTGATAAGGTATTTAAACAATTTTTGAAGTTTCTCTTTCTTCTTCTTCTTCTTCGCACCTGAACTCTCTCTCTCTAGCTTCCAACTTTCTAGCCATTTTTACAACTTTGACATTTCGAGTTTGGCAGTTCTGCTATTTCTTCCCAGGTAATTCCTTTGCCCTAGTGCCCTCTTTATCTTCATTTGTGTTTGCTTTCTCACTTTAGGGTCGTAGGGTTGGATTTCCCTTAGGTTGTTTCATAATTTTTCCGGCGTCTTCTCCGGCGACTAGTTCTTGTGTGTTCTTGATCAAAACCTTTGATTTCTTTGGTTTTGATCTAAAAGTCCAACCTGGTCAACTGTGAGATTGTTTGTAGTTGGCCTAGCCAAATCCTTCTAAGTGTAGGTTCTTCCCCTTAATGCTTAGGAGGCTTTACAGTTTAGCTGAAGAATTCCCTTCCCTGAGAGAGAAGTTATTTGTTGAGATCAGACGAATAGAGGAAGACGAGGAGAGAAGATGAGGGGCCGACCCTAATTGGGTACGACCCATCTTTCCCATTCCTCTAGCCATAATTAGACCATCTGAGTCTTGTGGGTCATCCTGTCGTCTAGCTGAGAGTTATTCAGGAGAGATGGATGAGAGAGCGTCGTCGCCAACTGGCGCTGGACCTTCTGGGAGGAGAGAGACATCTGAGCTAAGCCCAGGTCGACAGGTCGAGGGTTTACTGACTTGCGAGGCTGTCCCTATAACAACTCTATCCCCACGCGCTTTCCAGATGGCTTTTCCTCAGGGGCCTCTGAGTGGTGATGAGGCCGAGGGAGAGGGGACTGAGGATGATGGTGAGGACTCAGATGTTGACCCAGTTGACACATCTCATGCCTCATCCTATATTTCCTCAGTCAGGGATCGTGACCTCCTTCTGTGGAGGCATGCATATGGTGTGTCCCCCAACATATCCATGAGGGTTCCCTCTGAGTCTGAGAGGGTCTTTGAGGGTAAAGAGGGAGAGATAACGGTATACGAACAAATGTTTAAGGTCGGTGTCAGACTCCCTCTACATCCTGTCTTTGTAGATATCTTGTCAGCCCTCGGCGTTGCCCCCTCTCAGCTTTCTCCTAATTCCTGGAGGACGATCCTCGGCTACATCCCCCTGTGGAAAAATGCCTTCACTCACGAGCCTTCCTCTGACGTGTTCTTGGCTTGCTATAATATCACTTCCTTGTCCAAATAGCCTGGGTACTATCACCTGGGGGTGAGGAGGTCTGATAAAAAACTTCTCCACGTGGCACAAACCTCCAACCACGATTGGAAGAAGAGATTTTTCTTTATTTCTAGAGAGTGGGAATTTTTTGCCGAGTCTCAACATTTGGACGATAGTCCGAGGGTTCCTAGAAGATGGTCAAACCCCTCGATGAAGGCTAGGTCAGATCCCGGACTTAGTCTGGATGAGAAAGACATAGTAAAGTATCTGAGGGAACGAGGGAAAGGGGGTGAAATTGTAAAGTTTGAAGATATGATGACCCCTAGATTCCTCAAGGAAGATTTTCTGAGGGTCAGCCCCCTGACAGATCTATGTGAGTTACATTATTTTTTTTCCCAATCTTTACTTTATTCAAGTGTTTCATCTTTGCCTCTGTATTTTTCTGACGTGTCGTCCTTCTGGTATATCTGATCAACTTTGGAAAAAAAATTGCCCCAAGTTTGCTATCTGGCTTGGGCAAGAAGAAGGGTAAGGAGCCTCAGCAAGCTTCGAGGAAGACGAAGACCGTGGGGCCGATGCCTGCTGAGCCGACCTCGGACAGACAAAAGAGGAAAGAGCCTGAAGTCCCTGTCGACCCTCGGCCAGATTTAAGGACGAGGGCAAGGGTCGAGGCTTCTGAGATGACCGCCTCTTCTTCCAGTATGGGGGCCTTTTGGTCCCAAAATTTAACATTACTCAAGGCCGAGCCACCTTCTCTGATCGTCAACCTGAGGGCGGCCAAAGCGTCAATGTTTTCTGCCCCCTCGGCTGCCGATTATGAATTCTTGTCCAAGATGCCTCTAGCGAAGGTGTATGACTATGGTCTGCATACCCTAGCTCAGGTAATTATCTTACTTCATTCCCTTAATTGCATTCTTTCACAAACTATTTCCTCGGCCTCTTAATGAGTTTCTTTTTCTTATGCAGACTGTTTGTGCTTTTACCTCGGCCACTAAGTGGATGGCTGAGAACCAAGCGAAATTCCGTGAAGCTGAGAGGGCTATTCAGCACGAGGCTGATCTACAGTCAGATCTTGAGACTGCAAGGGCTGAGTTAGAGAGCATCAGGACTGAGCATGCGAGGATCCTGGACGAGCTGACGAGGCATCATGATGCAGACATGGCGGCCAAGGACTTGCTTATAAAGGAGAAGGACGAAGCCTTGACCAACTTGGGGGCTCAGCACAAGACCGATCTTGAGTCGACTGTCAAGAAAGCCGAGGCCGATGCTGTGGAGGCCTATAAAATCTCGGATGAGTTTCAAGGCTTCGGCCTTGAATACTTAGAGAGGGGGATCAGGACGGACTGTCGGTGGGTCGTCCTTAAGTTTGCCGAAGCAGTATCTTCTGTTCTCCCCTCCATCGAAGTAGTCCAACTTGACCACCCTCTGATTGTTGAGGCCTTGGCCCAGGTGGAATATCAAGTGCATGTTGAGGGTACTGGCATTTCTGAAGATCAGCCAGTTTTGGTCATCGAGGAAACCCCCATCATCAATGTTGAATCACTGCCCTCCAACGTTGCTCAATAGGGTGGTTGTCTGTAGCCCATACCCTCTTCATGTAACTAATGTTTTTATACTATACTTTTGTTGAACAAACATCTTTTTGTAATATTTCCTCTATAATATCGTCTCTCTTGTTGTCTTCCATATTTGTCTCTCATGTGATTTGTATTGTGAATTCTTTATATGAACTCATCAAGTCCTTCCTCGTCTTTCTTGAGGAAAATGGTGGGGTCGTCCCCATCATTGACCCTCATTATAGCCGAGGGCTATAATTACCAAATTAATTGGTTTTAAGGTCTTCCCTCGTCTTTCTTGAGGACAATGGTGGGGTCATCCACACCATTGACCCTCATTATAGCCAAGGGTTGTAATTACCAAATGAATGGTTTTAAAGTTTTCCCTCGTCTTTCTTGAGGACAATGGTGGGGTCGTCCACACCATTGACCCTCATTATAGGCCGAGGGTTATAATTACCAAATTAATGATTTTAAAATCTTCCCTCATCTTTCTTGAGGACAATGGTGGGGTCGTCCCCACCATTGACCCTCATTATAGGCCGAGGGTTATAATTACCAAATTAATGGTTTTAAAATCCTCCCTCGTCTTTCTTGAGGACAATGGTGGGGTCGTCCCCACCATTGACCCTCATTATAGCCGAGGGTTATAATTACCAAATTAATGGTTTTAAAGTCTTCCCTCGTCTTTCTTGAGGACAATGGTGGGTTCGTCCCCACCATTGACCCTCATTATAGGCCGAGGGTTGTAATTACCAAATAAATGGTTTTAAAGTCCTTCCTCTTCTTTCTTGAGGACAATGGTGGGATCGCCCCCCCCCCCCCCCCCCATTGACCCTCATTATAGCCAAGGGTTATAATTGCCAAATTAATGGTTTTAAAATCTTCCCTCGTCTTTCTTGAGGACAATGGTGGGGTCGTCCCCACCATTGACCCTCATTATAGGCCGAGGGTTATAATTACCAAATTAATGGTTTTAAAATCCTCCCTCGTCTTTCTTGAGGACAATGGTGGGGTCGTCCCCACCATTGACCCTCATTATAGCCGAGGGTTATAATTACCAAATTAATGGTTTTAAAGTCTTCCCTCGTCTTTCTTGAGGACAATGGTGGGTTCGTCCCCACCATTGACCCTCATTATAGGCCGAGGGTTGTAATTACCAAATTAATAGTTTTAAAGTCTTCCCTCGTCTTTCTTGAGGATAATGGTGGGGTCGTCCCCACCATTGACCCTCATTATAGGCCGAGGGTTGTAATTACCAAATGAATGGTCCCATGCATATTAGAACTGACAAACAAATGATGAGAGGAAACATTGATATTTCTCATTAATTTTCCAAGTGTTCTGCTGGAGAAACACCCATTACAATTATGGTCCGTCAGGACATTACAACACTACTGATAGTATTTTTTTCAAATGATCTGCATTCCAGGGGTTGGAAAAGGGTTCCCCTTCTAGGTTTTCTAGTCTATAGGTCCCTGGGACAACTTCATCGATGACCCTATATGGGCCGTGCCAATTAGGATGGAGCTTATTGGGCTTATGCCAAGTCTTTTTTAGGACCAAGTCCCCCAATGCAATTGGCCTCTTCTTCACCCTCTGGTTGTAGAACCTTGCAGTCCTCTGCTTGTAGGAGGCTTGCCTTATCTCGGCGTCTTCCATCCTTTCCTCAATCAGGTCTAAGTCAAGTCTCCTCTCTTCCGTATTTCTCTGGGGGTCATACATTTGGACCTTATTAGTAGGAAACCCAATCTCAGTGGGGATGACGGATTCTAGGCCATAAGCTAGCATGAATGAGGTCTCTCCGGTAGAGGTCTTTGCCATCGTCCTGTAGGCTCACAGTACAGCATATTGTAAGGACACAAATTTCCAATTGAGTCCATATATAGTTTTGGCTCAATTCCGGACAAAAACATTTATTCATAGGTTAGTGATTTATTGTAATATTCTCAAGCCTATGAAGTGTGTGTTGAAGACGTAGCGGCAAAGAATTTAAAGCTTCATCAAAATGCCGGTTTGTGTGCCTCGTTTCTACGTCATCAACTAAGGTTCCATGCTCCCAAGGTATGAATGTAATTATATTTATATAGGAGCTTGGAACAATTTGTATTGGGTGTTAGGTGTAATAAAAACTGCATTTTATTTTCAGAAAGAATCAATTAGAACTTTAATATAAGTATATAAAAGTTTCTGGGCCAAAATCGAATTTTACAAACTTTCTGGCCGTTCGTTAGAAATGTCGTTCGAACCAGATTTCGTTCGAACGAGTTTTATCGTTCGAACGAGTTTTATCGTTCGAACCAGTTTCGTTCGAACGAGTTTTGCCAACGACCCTAACTGGTCAGTCGTTCGATATGTCGTTCGAACGAATGTTCGTTCTAACGAGGTATCTAACGAACTTCTAACGAGCCCAGGCTGGTCACTTGTTAGAAGTCTCGTTCGAACGAGAATCAAGTTCGTTCGAACGAGATTCCAGCGGGAACAGTTATTTGGCAGTTTTTTTGCAGTTTTTCCCCACTCCTCCACTTGGTTTTCAACCAACTTTTTTCATACATTATTATGTGCGGGAAACACATTTTCCAAGACAACTTTTCCATCCTAATACATCTCCTAGAGAGATTTTGAGAGATTATTTTAAAAAGGAAAATGTTCATGTTTGAGTGTTCTTCAATCTAAAGAAAAATCTTTAAACACTTAGTTTACACCCATTGTTGTTTATTCCAAGCTCTATATATACATATCTTTACTTGGAGTTTTTGGCACCGGTTTTCTCTACCGAATTCAAGAGACGTTTCGGGTTTGCTTCTACACCCCATCACAAAGAAGACTTTTGTTGAGATTCTACCCACACGGAGAAAGGCTCCATGCTTGGGTGACGGTGACCATATAAAGTCCCATCGGTGGATTCCGAGACCGCGGTGGTGTTCCGAGGTTGTCCGCTAGGAAGAGGTTTCTACGAGAAGGAGCGTCGAGGCTTGAGAGGGATCGAGTCAGTCGTTGTAAGTCTACCTGTCTTGTAATTGTAATTCCATATCTAGTGGACTTGTGGCTAGGGTCGTCCGAGGTTGTTTCCCGTCTTGGGTTTTTCCTCGTACATCTCGGCGTAGTGTGATATTGTTTATTTTATCTTGCACAAAATTTAGAACACATGCTTTAGGATAATTTCAAGATAAAATTTGGTTTTATTATCGCACTCATTTAATTTGGGACTTAAATTAAATATTGGGTAAATTTGGTTTATTCAAGTCATTTGCTAAAATTGGTTTCGCCTAACTTTGGATAATTGTTAATTATGACTTAGGCAAATTCTAGGACTTGGATTAACTTATTTTAATTTGTTTTGAGAAATTAAAACTTGTTGTTATTTTTGAAAGTAAAACCATCTCAACGCTTTCGCATTTATTTAAAAGGCAATTATATTTTAATTTGTGTTTAGTAAAATCCGGGGATTCCACCTTTCAAATTGGTATCAGAGCCAAAAACGATAAATTATTTCGTTAAGATCTTTTTAATTTTTGGCTAAAATGGATTTTTCCCCATTTTCAAAATTTCCTATTTTCGATGGTTCTAACTACGCGTATTGGAAAGCGCGAATGAAATCGGCACTTAAATCTATCGATGAACGTGTTTGGATGTCTGTTGTTACCGGGTACTCCCCACCAACTCATCTAATTGAAAATGAACGTGTTCCCAAACCCATCGATAGATGGACCGAAAATGAGTTTAAGCTTGCAAATTTTAATTCCCGTGGTTTAAATGCCTTATTTAGCGCTGTCGCACCGGATGAATTCCGACGTATTATGACGTGTGAAACCGCTAAAGAAGCTTGGGATATTTTACAATTAACTCATGAAGGAACGAGTGTCGTTAAAGCTTCAAAACTCCAAAACCTCACCACTCAATTTGAAACTATCAAAATGGATGAAAAAGAAACTTTTGATAAATTTTATGCTAGACTTTCTGACATTGTTAATTCATCTTTTAACTTGGGAGAGAAAATACCTGACGACCGTGTTGTAAAGAAAATTTTAAGGTCCCTACCCGATAGATTTATTCCAAAGGTGACCGTTTTAAATTCTTTATCCACTTTAGCCTCTACGAAATTAGAAGAGCTTGTAGGTGATTTACAAACCTATGAACTGGATATGTTTCCCTCTAAAAGTGAAAAGAAAATTGAAAAGGGTGTTGCTTTAAAAGCCCGAAAAGAGGTCAAACAAGTAGTAGAGAGCGATAGTGATAGTGACTCGGAAGACATGGCTTTGTTTGCTCGTAAATTTAGAAAATTTCTTAAATTTAACAAAGATAAAGTTAAAAATGATTTTAAGAAATTTGATACTTCTAAACATGATAAAAGCGAGAATATTTCTAAAGCCGAGAAAATCCCTAAACCTAGTAATGAACATTTAGATTGGGACGAGTCTAATAAGTGTTTTGGTTGTGAAGGTTATGGCCATAGGGCTTATGAGTGCCCCACTAAACTAAGGAAAGATGGTAAGCGACCTATTTCATATAATGCAACCCTTAGTGATAGTGATAAGGAAGAAAATCCCGATTCCCCCACTAAGAAAAATTTTGTGGCTTTTATGGCTAGTCATGTGAGTGATAATGAGAACTCATCTATTGATGACACGATTGCACATGCCACTTCCAAGGTCATTGTTCATGATTCCCTTGTTTTTAATGATAGTGAGAGTGAAGAAGAAAGTGAGAGTGAAAATGAAGAAGAGGTTGATGTGAGTGAACTTCAAAATGCTTTTCATGAATTATATAAAGAATCTATTAATTTGAAAAGAACTAATTTGAAGTTAGAAGCTTGTTTAAGAAAGAGTGTCAAGGTCGTTGATGATAGTGCCTTAATAGAAGACCTTAGGACACATGTGAGGACTCTTCAAGAGAAGCTTGATTATGTAGAAGACGAAAGAAATAGCCTTAGGAGTTTAATGGAATCCTTGAAAAAGGAGCTTCTTGCTTTTGAAGAGCGAAATGTTTTACTAGAATCTAACATTGTTGAGTTGGAAAATAAATTAAAAGATTCTAGTATTGTCAAATTTGATTTGGAGTGTCGTTCGGAAAAACTAGATAAAATGTTAGGAACGGTCCAAATTAAAAATGACACTTGTGGTTTAGGCTTCAATCCTTGTAATGAATTTACTCATAATGCCCAAACCAATGTTTTAGGAGAATCAACTAGGAATACTTTTAAAGATCACTCCTTAAGTAAATCTTTTCGACATGTTCTCACTTGTACACATTGTGGTCGACAAGGTCATCTTAGGAAATTTTGTTTAGATCTTAAACGAATTCCTAGAAACCCCATAGTAAAGTAACCATGGTAGTTAACGTTCCTACACCCCAAGATAGTCATTCCTCATTAATTTGGGTTAGGAAATCCGACTTGGTTGCCTTACAAAATAGGGTTGTTGATTCTCATTTACTTACACATGCCTCCTCCCTTGCTAAATCTAAAGGATAAATGTGTTAGTGTTTGCATACTTTAGCGTTTGTACTTCATGCTATATTCATATGCTAAATGTATGCTTGTTTAGTCATTTTCTAGTCATTGCCTTTTTCATATCACATGCTAGAAATTATGACTTGTTTATCTTTTTGTATTATATTTTGTGTTTGAATCGACTGCATAATATAAAAAGATTTTTGTTTATCATTTGTGTTTTATTTATTTCATTTAAGCTTAATGAAAAATACAAATGATTTTTGTTTGTCCTTTTGAGTAAATATTTATTTTTGATTAAATATGTTAAAAACTCAAAAAGATTTTGTTCTGTGTGTATTATTGTTTAACACACTGTATGTGGCATATATTTGTGTTTGAATCCTATCGTTTACGCTTCCATGTGGCTAGAACTTTTGGTTTAGATTTTCAATCCTTAAAATGTTCTTTACCATGTTTTATATGGAGTAGTTGGATTTTGTATTGTTTAAATGGATTCTATTTCTATATGCCTCTTTTCACACATGCACGAGCTCTTTTGAAATCTTAATGTCACATGTTATATTTGAGCTTTTTGAGGTGTTCTCCTATCAATCCAGTCATCTACATATCTATGACCTAGGAGGACTAGTGCATGTCAAAATCCGTTGCATGTGAGATTTGTGCGAAAAATGAAAACATGATAAATTAATATATGCACGGGGAAGGGCTCCGGAAGGATGAATTAAATCCTTTGCGATAGTAAGCCACCGTTGATTGGATCTAAAAGAAATACGTGATCCAAAGGCCTAAAAACAGAATATTTGGCATTAAACAGAATGCAATTGCCAAGGCCTATGTTTGTATGATATATTCATTCAAAAACAAAAGAATATATATGCTTATTGAGGGAGAATTGGATGGTATATCAACGGTTTGCACAATGTCCGTTTAACCTAGTTGTCTTTAATGTCATGACTCTATTTGGTTTGTAGAATCATCATCATGCTAGGCTTGTATGCATTGTGTATGTTTGTTCATTGAGTTCAATCTTTATATTGTCACATGAGGTTATATTTAACTGTGATGAAGTTTGCAATCAAATGAGAACTCCGTGAACGTTTCTTAAGTGTTTGGGTCTAAATTTAATTGTTGCTAGTTCACACCCCTACACTTCCGTTTCCATATGACACATTTTTGCCATACGAGTGTGCAAACTTATTGTATTTTGTGTCATGTGTGTGTTTATATCTATCTATATATGCACGTACTTATTGGTATATTTATAGTATATATATATATGATATTTGTTTGTCTTTGCCTTGCTTTTATTGCCCATATGCTGTCATGTATTTTATTTAAGCTTCCACATGCTGTTTATTAGTTCTTTATCCTTTGTCTATTCCCGAACAAAAAGGGGGAGAATGATGATAGGGGGAGAAATGGTATCTAATCCTATTATTATCGTATCTTAGTTTGGGGGAGATTTATCTTAGGGGGAGACGTCTTTCTAAGTATGTCATGTGTTTAAAAGGGAGAATTAATTTAGGGGGAGTAATTAAGTAATTGCATTTAATATTTTGATATTCCCTATGCATTTGATGAGTTTGCTTAAGTGTGCAGGAATTATTCTAAAGCGGCATCTTTCTATGGCAAAGCGTTTGATCCTTGGGTTGAGTCAAGATTGGGCGGGTTATGTTTTGAGTCTAGTAGAGCTTTACGGCCCTTTAGGATTTTTGTTTGGTTTTTGTCCCGGAATAGCCAAAGGGGGAGATTTGAAAGGACACAAATTTCCAATTGAGTCCATATATAGTTTTGGCTCAATTCCGGACAAAAACATTTATTCATAGGTTAGTGATTTATTGTAATATTCTCAAGCCTATGAAGTGTGTGTTGAAGACGTAGCGGCAAAGAATTTAAATCTTCATCAAAATGCCGGTTTATGTGCCTCGTTTCTACGTCATCAACTAAGGTTCCATGCTCCCAAGGTATGAATGTAATTATATTTATATAGGAGCTTGGAACAATTTGTATTGGGTGTTAGGTGTAATAAAAACTGCATTTTATTTTCAGAAAGAATCAATTAGAACTTTAATATAAGTATATAAAAGTTTCTGGGCCAAAATCGAATTTTACAAACTTTCTGGTCGTTCGTTAGAAATGTCGTTCGAACGAGTTTTTTCGTTCGAACCAGATTTCGTTCGAACGAGTTTTGTCGTTCGAACCAGTTTCGTTCGAACGAGTTTTGCCAACGACCCTAACTGGTCAGTCGTTCGATATGTCGTTCGAACGAATGTTCGTTCTAACGAGGTATCTAACGAACTTCTAACGAGCCCAGGCTGGTCATTCGTTAGAAGTCTCGTTCGAACGAGAATCAAGTTCGTTCGAACGAGATTCCAGCGGGAAAAGTTATTTGGCAGTTTTTTTGCAGTTTTTCCCCACTCCTCCACTTGGTTTTCAACCAACTTTTTTCATACATTATTATGTGCGGGAAACACATTTTCCAAGACAACTTTTCCATCATAATACATCTCCTAGAGAGATTTTGAGAGATTATTTTAAAAAGGAAAATGTTCATGTTTGAGTGTTCTTCAATCTAAAGAAAAATCTTTAAACACTTAGTTTACACCCATTGTTGTTTATTCCAAGCTCTATATATACATATCTTTACTTGGAGTTTTTGGCACCGGTTTTCTCTACCGAATTCAAGAGACGTTTCGGGTTTGCTTCTACACCCCATCACAAAGAAGACTTTTGTTGAGATTCTACCCACACGGAGAAAGGCTCCATGCTTGGGTGACGGTGACCATATAAAGTCCCATCGGTGGATTCCGAGACCGCGGTGGTGTTCCGAGGTTGTCCGCTAGGAAGAGGTTTCTACGAGAATGAGCGTCGAGGCTTGAGAGGGATTGAGTCAGTCGTTGTAAGTCTACCTGTCTTGTAATTGTAATTCCATATCTAGTGGACTTGTGGCTAGGGCCGTCCGAGGTTGTTTCCCGTCTTGGGTTTTTCCTCGTACATCTCGGCGTAGTGTGATATTGTTTATTTTATCTTGCACAAAATTTAGAACGCATGCTTTAGGATAATTTCAAGATAAAATTTGGTTTTATTATCGCACTCATTTAATTTGGGACTTAAATTAAATATTGGGTAAATTTGGTTTATTCAAGTCATTTGCTAAAATTGGTTTCGCCTAACTTTGGATAATTGTTAATTATGACTTAGGCAAATTCTAGGACTTGGATTAACTTATTTTAATTTGTTTTGAGAAATTAAAACTTGTTGTTATTTTTGAAAGTAAAACCATCTCAACGCTTCCGCATTTATTTAAAAGGCAATTATATTTTAATTTGTGTTTAGTAAAATCCGGGGATTCCACCTTTCACATATAACTCTTCAACCCATCTTCCTTTTGCCTCCTCAAGTCTCTTCTTAATTGATCGAGTGGAAAAACCGAGCGTCCGTGTAATACGCTAGTCGTTGTTATCGGCTTCCAACCTCAATACAAAAAAAAACCTAAACTTTTAACTACACTTTTATGGAGTATAGTAGTAAGTCTGGGTATCGAATCCACAGGGAATGTTTTATAGAATTTAATTGATTTATTACTTCTAGAATAAAAATGAAAAAGATGATGATTGGGAAAATTTCTATTAAAAAATTACTTAAGAAAAACAAACTAAAAAGTGCAAAAGAAATTAGATCTGACAAATGGGAGAAAATAGGGTAGGGTACAATCCCTCAATCCTTAACAAATTATCCTTTAGAATACTAGAATTATAAATCAAAATTCTTGATTAAATCCAGTCCTTATCATCACTAAGCATTACATATATGAGGGTCAAGCCCGCATCATATGAAATCAAAGATCAATATAAGGCGGTGAACGACAAATTATACATACAAAGCATTCTTAAACATCCCAAGTACCTAGGGCAAGAGAGATTAAAAGATATGACAATGCATATATGATTTTCATTCACGATTCAACCAATATTTTCATTTATTTTCTAATTTTCCATACAAATAATTTGCCTTGGATTGAGTTCATGTACCCCAACCCTTGAAAAATTAGCTACTCATGATTGGATTAAAAAAAACAAATTCATACACAACATTAAGGATCTACAAGACATTATAAATAAATTGCAAATAATAAAACAAGAGAATGGAAAGAGTTTACTTGAATTCAGCAACAAGGAATTGAGATTCAGAATACAAACTAGGGTTCATACAACTCTTGAAGGAATAGAAAATTTGCTCTCAAAATCTAACCCTAAAATTCAATCTAGCACTTCTAACCTACTCCTAACCTAGCCTCTCTCTAGCAACTCCTCTTCAAATGATGTAGGTCATGGGCTTTTATAGCACAAAATCTCGAAATTGACAGCCAATAGTGCTTGTGGAACAAGTTTTCCAAGAGTTGCACTGCATTAAATGCATAATTAATGACAGAAATCCGCACATCCTGACTCTTCATTATCGCGCAACTTCAAAACATCGTAACTTCTTCACCGTAGCTCGGATTGAGGTGCCGTTTTTTCCAGTGTTCTTGTAATTTAAATCTATTCAACTTTATAGTTGGCCCCACCTCCGGACTAAGGCTGCAAAATTACTAAAATGCCCTTCAACTCTCCATTTCCAGGTTTCTTTCACTGTTTTGCGTTCTCCTTCGCACTAACTTGCATGAAATACCTATAAAACACATGAGAAATACACAAAACAAGAAATACTTGCCAAAAAGGGTTAGTAGCATAAATAAGAGACAAATCCAAGCTAATTACACTGCACGGGATCATAAAAATACCGAAATTAAGGGGATAAATACGAAGAATATGTGCCTAATCACACCCCCTAACTTAGAACTTTGCACGTCCCGAGCAATGTAAATGAATCTAACCAATGCTCAACTCTTGAAAATCATTTTATTGGGATAGAATACCTTTTTCGCGGGCAAACGATTGCATTTAGCGTATGCAACAAGCCTTTAAACCCCTAGGTTACCCTAGTAGGACGAGTTTTGTCTCGTGAGGGTTTGCAGTGAATACACCCACAAAATTCTTTATTGACTCAAATAAAGATCAAAATACTTAAAAATTGTACAATTTAAACTTTTCGAAAAATAATCACCATAAATTCATATTCAAATGTCTCAAACCATAGTGTGTGTGTGCAAAGCCAAAAATTCAACCTCAAATTTCCACCGATTGAGCATTACGTTACTTTTCGAAAATTCGTTTTGATTTCAACTTCTCACGGATTGCACTCACAAAGGAATCACTCGAATTGTGGCTATTTTCTCTCGGTATGCATGATATAAAGAGTAAATATAATGGACACAAATTCATGCATACAAAATTGAAAAGAAGGAAATTTATGGTGAAAAGATCTCATCATCGGATTACAATTATTAGGAAATGGGAACATCACCTCTAATTCACACCATTTAATCTCTCATATTATCTTTTCATGTCTTAGCTCTCCACGCAGTAATTAATTTTGCAATTTGGACTCGGTTAGGACTTTTTCGGGTTAAAAGGTGTAAAGGGTAAAAATGGGAATGGATGGAATGTTCGGAATTGGAAAATGTCTTTATGATGTCCATTTGTGCTTTTTCGGGCCTTTGCTCTTTTTTTTTCTTTTTTTTTTTTCTTTTTTTTTTCTTGCTATTTTTGTTGAGCATTTCTATTATTTTTTTCTTCTTGCCCCTTTTTATTGCACAATTTGGACTTTATTTGATGAATTTTCTCTATTTTCCCAATTCCGGGCTATTTGGGTTTTTCGGGTTATCAAACGAAAGGGAATATTTTATTAGGCTCAAATTGGGTTGCAAAAGGATAATTTTGTTTTTCACAACTTTTTATGGCTAATATTTTTGGGTAACAAACGAGGGCCTACTTCATTGTCCAAATTGCTAATCACATTACCATATGCATCTCGAGATTAATTAAGTTTAGAGATATATTTAGCACGAATTTCGAGACAACATTTCACACATTTCCCATAACCGACCAAAACAAAGGATTGAGATCATCAACGACTTATTAAAACGCTGAAAAGAACTTTGAGTTAATCATAAACTCGGATTGATTTAAAAACTCAAAAAGATCGATAGGCTCGAAATCTCACCGGGTTGGACTAATCTCCACACTTATTCGTTAAGTCGTCAATTTTCTTTCAATTTCCATCTTCGGTCAATTTTGGCTTAGTGCATTATGATTGTTAACAATTTGAGACTTCAAACAGAATAAAGGTGATATTTTTGAAAAATTTAAATTCTAATTTTTATTTATTTTGAACAAAAATATTTTTGACTTTTTCTAAATTTTTCATTTTTTTTTTTTTTGAAAATAAAATAAAAAAATATACTTGGAACAAACATGTGATCGAATCAATGAATCTAAACAATAAACGAGAAGAATATCCCACACCCCCTAACTTAAATGTTGCATTGTCCTCAATGCGAATCAAGAACACAACATAAAGAGAGGAAAAGAAAGATATTACCCAAATGTAGTGATCCTCGATAAGTACGAGTCCATTGAATCTACAAAACAAGTTAGAACCAAGCATAACAAAAAGAATAACAAAAACTTTAACTAATGACACTACACTATTAAAAACGGAAATAAAAAGAAAAAGAAAAAAAACTAATTATGTACAACCTACAATTTGAACGGCTAATAAATCATACACTAGAAGTCGAAAAATTTGAGGGTCCACCCAAAATACAATTTGACTTTGAGGGATTAATAGTGTACCCTCACTAGAAAGCATGCCTCCCAGAAAATAAGAATTCCGTTTGAAAAACGAAAGGCATGTGCAAATTTTAAAAAATGAACCATCACCAATTAAAAAATTTAGAGGGATTAAAAATTTGAGTGCATAGGGGGACAAGTACCATTGGGATCCAAGAAAAATAGAATCACTTCCCAAAGATTTTTCAAGTAGTATGGGAAGAGGGGCATACAAAAGGGAAGAGTCCATCTTGGAAAATAATTTAAGCATAGAGTGCTTATCCTCAAAATCTTCTCCCACAAAATTTTCACTGAGACCTCGAGGTGGGGCATGTTCAGAAATAGAGAATTTATCTATCCTGTCATTCAACTCGCTATCATCTAAGTGACCAAGTGAGGCCCAAAATAATTCAAGTTCAAGAGTGATGTTCTCATTCACCGAGCCGAATTCTATCTCAAATGCCGCTAAGCTCAAATCTTCTAGGTCTCCCTCTTGCTTTGTTTCTATCTCACCGAGAAGAAATGTATCTATCGTGTCTTGCCATTCGCTCTCTTCTAGGTAACCCAATGAATCTCTCTTGATGCCCTCTAAATTTTCTCTTTCGCTAACGCTCAAGGAGTGTTCTCCTCTGTCCCGTGGAGTGTTCTCAAGATCTTGTCCTCTAAAATGTTCAATTGGATCTGGTGGAGTGACACGTCTAAGTGTATGGCCCGTAAGATGAAGCATCTCAAAAAAACATTCCCATACAAGAATCGGATCAACATCCTCAAGACATTCATCCAGTTCTTGTGATGGATTTAATGGTTCGATAATAGTGGGTATACAAGGAGACAAATGATCTTCAACCTCAATAGGTTTTGAAATATTTATAAGAGGTTGATATTCAATAGAACTTGGATCACTCTCAATGATTTCATTCTCAAAAGTGCAAGTCTCGACCTTCTCTAAGTTGTCCAAATTATCATTCAACTCCTTGCAAAGTGTTGCAATTTTCAACTCGAGAACAGCACGGTCATCAGATTGCTTTTTTAGATCAAGTAAGAGTTCTTCCAAAGTAGGCTTTCTTGGTTCTAGCACCTCGAATTCCTCATTTGGTTGAAAACTTACGTCATCTTCAAAACTATCGGAAAAAAAATCCTCATTGGGTTCAAATAATGCATCTAACTCTTTCTCCCAATAACGATTTTTTTCTCGAAATTCTTTTTCAAGTCTTTCTTCTTCAAGCAATTGATTTTGATAAATTTGGAGTTTCTCAGCACTAGGCTTGTATTTGATATAATCATCTTTAGTGATATTGATCCAATGGTCATAAGTCTTGAGTACCTCCTCCTCCTCACTATTAGCATAACAATTAAAGCCACGAAAAGAGTTAAAGTAAGACATTTCAAATTGAGCAATTCAAGAACGTGACACACATTTTTCTTTTTTATTTATTTTTTTGAATTTTTTTATTTACTTTTTTTTTTACGAAGTAGTAAGTCAATTATAATCTATAACAAACATTCCCCGGCAACGGCGCCATTTTGATCGAGTGGAAAAACCGAGCGTCCGTGTAATACGCTAGTCGTTGTTATCGGCTTCCAACCTCAATACAAAAAAAAAACCTAAACTTTTAACTACACTTTTATGGAGTATAGTAGTAAGTCTGGGTATCGAATCCACAGGGAATGTTTTATAGAATTTAATTGATTTATTACTTCTAAAATAAAAATGAAAAAGATGATGATTGGGAAAATTTCTATTAAAAAATTACTTAAGAAAAACAAACTGAAAAGTGCAAAAGAAATTAGATCTGACAAATGGGAGAAAATAGGGTAGGGTACAATCCCTCAATCCTTAACAAATTATCCTTTAGAATACTAGAATTATAAATCAAAATTCTTGATTAAATCCAGTCCTTATCATCACTAAGCATTACATATATGAGGGTCAAGCCCGCATCATATGAAATCAAAGATCAATATAAGGCGGTGAACGACAAATTATACATACAAAGCATTCTTAAACATCCCAAGTACCTAGGGAAAGAGAGATTAAAAGATATGACAATGCATATATGATTTTCATTCACGATTCAACCAATATTTTCATTTATTTTCTAATTTTCCATACAAATAATTTGCCTTGGATTGAGTTCATGTACCCCAACCCTTGAAAAATTAGCTACTCATGATTGGATTAAAAAAACAAATTCATACACAACATTAAGGATCTACAAGACATTATAAATAAATTGCAAATAATAAAACAAGAGAATGGAAAGAGTTTACTTGAATTCAGCAACAAGGAATTGAGATTCAGAATACAAACTAGGGTTCATACAACTCTTGAAGGAATAGAAAATTTGCTCTCAAAATCTAACCCTAAAATTCAATCTAGCACTTCTAACCTACTCCTAACCTAGCCTCTCTCTAGCAACTCCTCTTCAAATGATGTAGGTCATGGGCTTTTATAGCACAAAATCTCGAAATTGACAGCCAATAGTGCTTGTGGAACAAGTTTTCCATGAGTTGCACTGCATTAAATGCATAATTAATGACAGAAATCCGCACATCCAGACTCTTCATTATCGCGCAACTTCAAAACATAGTAACTTCTTCACCGTAGCTCGGATTGAGGTGTCGTTTTTTCCAGTGTTCTTGTAATTTAAATCTATTCAACTTTCTAGTTGGCCCCACCTCCGGACTAAGGCTGAAAAATTACGAAAATGCCCTCCAACTCTCTATTTCTAGGTTTCTTTCACTGTTTTGCGTTCTCCTTCGCACTAACTTGCATGAAATACCTATAAAACACATGAGAAATACACAAAACAAGAAATACTTGCCAAAAAGGGTTAGTAGCATAAATAAGAGACAAATCCAAGCTAATTACACTGCACGGGATCATAAAAATACCGAAATTAAGGGGATAAATACGAAGAATATGTGCCTAATCATTAATCCCGTCTAGGATTGTCCTGTTTGTAACTTTTGTTTGCCCATTAGCCTGAGGTCGGCCTAGGGTAGAGAAGAATTGTTTGATACTCACCCTTTCACTGTACTTCTGTAGAGATGTATTCTTGAATTGAGTCCCGTTATCTGAGATGAGGGTGTTTTGGAGACCATATCTGCATATAATATTTCTCCATATAAACTGGAAGGTCTTCTGCTCTGTGATCGTTACCATCGGCTCCGCCTCCACCCATTTTGAAAAATAGTCAACGGCCACAATGAGGAATCGATAGTTATTAATGGCCCTAGGTAAGGGTCCTACTAGGTCAATCCCCCACACTGCAAATGGCCACGGGGATGTAATGGAAGTAAGAGGCTGATGGGGTTGGTGAGGGATGGTGGAAAATCTTTGGCATTTGTCACACTTTTTTACATATGATGTGGCATCTTTCCCCAAGGTCGGCCACCAGTACCCTTGGGTGATCATCCTCTTAGCTAAGGACCTGCCCCCAATGTGGCTTGAACATGACCCCTCATGCACATCTTGCAAAATGCGTGGGACTTCAGATGGGTGTACACACCTAAGTAAGGGAAGCAAAAACCCCTTTTTGTACAAGGTGTCCCCAATGACGGTGAACTTTGCAGCTCTGTATCTCAACTTCTTCCTTTCCTGTCTAGTTTCTGGCATCTCCCCCTCTTTAATGTATCTGATCAGGGGGTCCATCCATGAAGTTTCCTTAGAAACATTCAGGCAAGTGCCTAGCGATCCCTCAGCATCTTCGATAGTTGGTCGAAGTAAAATCTCCACTGGAACTGTCCTCCTGATATCTGTCCTAGTCGCCGAGGCCAACCTATCAAGGGCATCAGCACGGCCATTGTCGAGCCTAGGGATCCTCTTTAACTTCACTTCTCTGAAGATTTTCAGTAATGATCTCACCTTCTCGAGGTACTTGGCCATACGCTCATCCTTGGCCTCGTAGGCTCCTAGTATCTGATTCACTACTAGCCTTGAATCACTATGGACCAAAATCTGGCCAACACCAAGGGACTTGGCCAAGGAGAGCCCTGCTATCAGGGCCTCATATTCGGACTCGTTGTTGGAGGCTTTGAAGTTGAATGTCAATGCATACTCAATGTCTGTGCCATCAGGTGCTGACACTATAAGTCCAGCTCCACTTCCGCTGTCACGGGAGGACCCGTCCACAAAGAGGCTCCACACAGTATCTTCTAAAAAATTTCCCTCGGTGAGGGAACCCTGTCTAAGGAGATATCTTCCCTCTTTATTTTCGACCACTTTTTCTCTAGCGGTGCTTGTCTCAGCCTTATCTGCGGGTGTGTCGGCGAGTCTTCCCTGTGGGGCATCTGTCTTCCTGAGGCTCTCGTCTTCAATTTCATCGTCTTCCTAAGTAAATTCAGCCACAAAATCTACCAATGCTTGCCCCTTGATGGCCTTCCTAGGTTAATACACAATGCCAAACTCTCCCAACTCTATGGCCCAGGCCATTAACCTCCCTGACTTTTCTGGCTTGTGCAAGACCTGCCTAAGAGGAGAGTCGGTGAGGATGACCATTATATGGGACTGGAAGTATGGCTTCATCTTTCTCGATGCATGGATCAAGGCATAGGCCAACTTCTCCATCCTTGGGTATCTTTGCTCTGCCCCCTGGAGTGCCTTACTGTTGAAGTACACAGGCTTCTGTACCCCGTCATCGTCTCTCACAATGGCGGCGCTGATGGTTGACTCTGAGACAGCTAAGTACACATGCAGTTGCTCGCCCTGTACTTGTCGGAACAACAACAAGGGAGACCCTAGGTACGACTTTAACTCCTTGAAGGACTCATCACACTTTTCACTCCATTCGAAGGCCTTCCTGAGAATTTTGAAGAATGGTAAACACTTGTCTGTGGCTCTAGATACGAACCTATTCAAAGCAGCCACTCGCGTCGTGAGCCTCTGAACGTCTTTAATGGTCTTGGGGGTCTTCATCTGTAGGAGGGCCTTTATTTTCTCAGGGTTGGCCTCAATGCCTCTTTGATTCACAATAAACCCCAAGAATTTTCCTGCCCCAACCCCGAAGACACACTTGGTCGGGTTGAGCTTCATCTGGTACTTGTCCATCGTGTTAAAGGTCCTCTCTAGGTCAGCCACATAATCCTCTACCTTTAAACTCTTAGTCAGCATGTCATCTACATAGACCTCCATGGACTTCCCAATTTGGTCTTCGAATATTTTATTTACAAGGCGCTGATATGTTTCCCCTGCATTCTTCAGGCCAAAGGACATGACCCTATAACAGTATGTCCCCTTATCGGTAATGAAGGCTATTTTCTCTGAGATTTCAGGATCCATGAAGATCTGGTTATACCCTGAATAGGCATCCATGAAGCTCATGATCTCATGGCCTGCGGTAGCGTTTACCATCTGGTCAATGCGGGGGAGTGGGAAGCTGTCTTTGGGGCAATGCCTGTTGAGGTCGGTGAAGTCCACACACATTCTCCACTTCCCGTTGGCCTTTGGGACAATGACCGCATTAGATAGCCATTTGGGGTAGATGACCTCTCTAATAAACTCAGCATCTTCTAATTTTTTAACCTCATCCCTTATGACCTCATACTTGTCTCTAGAGTAAATTCTCCTCCTCTGTTTTACTGGCTTTGCACCCTCTACCACGTTGATCTTGTGGCACATGATTTCGGGGTCAATCCCTGGCATATCTGCATGACTCCATGCAAGGACGCTCTGTCTTCTTCTCAACAGCCTGATGAGGTCTTCCTTGATGTTTGGTTTCAGAGTCTTACCGACTTGGACGGTTTTTTCCGGGTCATCCTCATTAAAGATGATGGATTCTACCTCTTTCGCGGCCTCTCCTTTCTTTAGCTTTGTCTCGTCCCTGGGGTCGAGAGTATCAATATTGTAAGTGGTTGTAGCCTTCTTATGTGCCTATCTTTCCTCAGCGAAGTTGTAATAACACTCCCGTGCTGTCATCTGATCTCCCTGAACTTCTCCCACCCCGTAAGGGGTAGAAAATTTAATCATCTAATGGACCGTAGACAGCACAGCTTCAAACCCCTTGAGGGCTACCCGCCCCAGTATAATATTGTAAGCTAAAAAGACATATTCATCCATCACAAAGAAGCTGACCTTCTTGGTAAGACATCTCGGCCACTCGTCCCCCATCCTGACATCGGACTCATACACTCCAAGGGGATGAACCTTTTCACCACTAAACCCAATCAATGGGTGATGGTATGGGATGAGTCTAGCACGGCTGAGACCTAAGGCCTTGAAACATGGCCAGAACATCACATCTGCAGAGCTACCCCCATCTACTAGGATCCTCGGCACCTCACACCCGTGCACCCTGGTAGTGATGACGAGAGGGTCATAATGAGGGGCTAGGAGTTCTTTGAAGTCCAATCTTGAGAATCCTACTATCAGAGTGTCCATGTTGACCTTATTTCTCTTTTCTGACTTTGCCTCCAGAAAGGTTAAGTGTATTGTCTTCGTCACTGCCTTGGCTTCAGCTACGTGGTCCTTCCTATCTGCGACCTCTAACCCTCCTCCTGCTAGGCCCTTGTAGATCATCCCCACACCGAGAGAGATCATGTTAAGTCTCTTGACAGGGCCGGGGTCGTCTCTTGGGGGAGGTCAGGGTCGTCCTCTCTTTTTGGAGGATCTTCTCAGCATGCATCACCTCGCTTTTTTCTGGGGTCGTCCCCTCGGCCCCTCTTGAATGCAATTTTATCAAGGTACTTCCTCAGTTTCCCTTCTTTTAACATTCTTTCAATCTCATCCTTCAAAGCGAAGCAATTGTCTGTCACGTGGCCATGGTCTTGGTGAAACTCGCACCACAAGTTTTTGTTCCTCTTTTTGGTGGCTGCCCTCAACTTATCATGCCACTTTAGGGACCGATCACTCTTTATCTCATTAAGAATGTGTTCATGGATGACCGTCAGAGGGGTGTAATCAGTGAATTTGTCATCCGTAAACCACTTCTTCCCCTCTTTGTTCTTTTTGGGGTACTTACCCCCACTGGTGCCTCCTTTTTCATCTTCGTATTTTGTGGCCATCACCTCTTCGGCATTCATCACCTTCCCTGCTGTCGACAGCAATTCAGCCATCATCCTCGGAGGGTCTTCAACAAGCCTCCATAGCAGCTTCCCCTTTTGGAGCCCTCCAATGAGGGCGGTCATGGCTATGCTCTCCTCATAGTCTTCAACCTCTAACTTTTCTTTGTTGAATCTGGCTATGTAATCTCTCAGACTCTTATTCTTCCCCTGTTTAACATAGAGCAGGTGTGTGGTCTTCTTCTGTGGCCTCACCCCAAAGCAGAAGTTGTGGATGAATCGATCTGCCAACTGCTTAAAGTTCTCAATGGAGTTTTTCGGAAGAGACATATACCAGACATGTGCTGCCCCATTCAGGGTGCCAGAAAAGGCACGACACCTCATCTCGTTTGAGATAGAGTATATGTCTGTCGTCGATTGATACATCTCAATATGATGGACAGGGTTGGTACTCTCGTCATATCTTGGGGTGACCGCAGGTGGCTTAAACTTTGATGGTGTGGGGAAGTTGACTATCTTAGCCACAAAGGGTGAGCCTATGGAGTATCCTCTCTAAAGAGGGTCCCGGCTCTTCAGTATATCACTGATCTTATCCTCCAGTCACTGGATCGAGTCATTCCAGGGACTCGTAGGGTCGGTTTGGCTGATGTTATCCCCTGCCGCCTCTTTGAGGTGGACGGAGGGTTCTGCTGCGGCAGGCCTGTGTCGTCTATTTACTTCCCCCTGGCCATCATTTCGTCCTTGGGGTCGGCCATCCGCTGCCTCCTTTCTGAACCTCGCGTCACTCATTGATCTGGACAATTTTTCTCGTAGGTCATTTACTGGGCCCAATCTCTCAAAGGCAGACCCCCTGCTCAGGCGATCGAAAGCAGAGCCTCTCGGGTGATCGTCAGGGTTCTGTCTTCCACACTTCCCTCTGATCTCCTGAAGAGGTCGTACAGTATTATTTGAGACCTCATATGGCTCCCAGCATTCTATGGGAGCCTCCTCCCCATCCAGATCATCATACCGGTACTCCGGGCAAGAGTTTCCTTGCCTCCCCAGGCGTAGACGTCGGGGGTCAGCAACATCCCCACGTCGCTGAGGGGGTGGTAGGTCTATGCGTGGTGCCTAGGGTGGTCCCCTGGCCTCATGCTGCCCTGGGGCCGCTGCCGGAGTAATCATCTCAGGTGAGACCCCTGGTGATCTTAGTATGTTCTGGCTTAGAGCTGTGAACTGCTCCTGCATGATCCGCTGGCTTGCTGCCAAAGAGTTCAAGGCTGCCGCCATGTCAGCCATCTTAGATTGAGGTGGTGGCTGACTGGAACTGGGTCCTACTCCACTCTCTGGTGGAGGGAGTGGTGGTGGTGGCATCTTAGGTGCCATGTGTTTGAGCTATGAACAGATACACTGGAAAAAAGACTGGTGAGCTTGAAAATCCCAGTGGGTCTCTTCCAATGGTGAATCATCTCCTCTCAGGGGGGAGAGCTGGTTTACCACCAGAGTACCCAGTGAGGTCAAGCTGAACAAAGGAAGTGATATCTTCTCGCTTCCCACAGACGGCGCCAAACTGATGATGCTTAGATTTAGCACCACCAGATAAGTGATGATGAGCTCAAACAGTAATAGGCATTGCAGCCCTGGAGATATGTATGTATAAGTATATATAAGGAGGTGAGTATAAGAGGAATAAGACAATGATGTATAGTGGTTCAGCCAATCAGGACTACATCCACTGTGAGTGTGTGATCCACTAAGTATGAGCACTAACGGCCTTGGATACAATGCACATAAGCTCACTTTCTCTCTCTACTGTGTGTACGAGCAGAGTTTCAGCTAGGGTTACAATTATCGATCCCTTTGTAGGGTTGTAGGTAACAAGTATATATAGGTCTTGGGGGTGTAGTGCACCCCCCAAGCATGCATGGTGCATGTGAATGATGAGCTAGCCAATCCTCTGCTAACACCTGTAGGTGCCACCTGTGATTAATGATGACATAATATTCCCTCACGTGAGGGGGTGATATTGTTATAACGGTCTTCCACATGCTATGTGAGCCTCACGCGCACTGTTCCACGCGTCTCCCAACCATGCGCTGTGATGATGTCACCCTCGGCCTATGATATGAGGTCGAGGGTAAAGTTCCTTATAGAAGTGAGTCTAGCCTAATTTAGGCCTCGTACTGTCGTACCCTCGGAGGGTCGTCTGGGCCTGATGAAGGGTCGGCCCCCTGGAGGGTCCTCTGGGCCTGCCGAGGGGTCGGCCCCTCGGAAGGTCATCTGGGCCATGATGAGGGGTCGGCTGATGCATGCTGAGAGGTCGGCCCCTCGGAGGGTCATCCGGGACATGATGAGGGTTCGGCTGATGCATGCTGAGAGGTCGGTCCCTTTGGAGGGTCGTCCGGGCCAAGTTGAGGGGTTGGCCCCTCTGGAGGGTCGTCTGGGTCTCATCCTGTGAGAGAGTGTCCTCGGCCTGGACGAGGGTACTTATTGGTATATCACTCCTCAACTCTAAACCATAGTGACATGATAAGTGCGCAAATTTTGTTGAGTCTAGAAATTCATGGTGTAACATGCCTTAGTACGTATTACATAAGCTATTTAGAAAAATATTCTCTAGCTTGATTCCTAGATTTTGAAAGATGGATGATTGATGAATGTGCGGAAGCCCACAATTTTTAATTTAAAACCTTTCTACTCCAAAAAGTAATAATTTCCTTTTTAGATATGCGGAAGCGAAGATGATGGTTCAATTAAGAAAAAAAAACAAATTCACAAACTTTAATTTCTTTTCAAATTAAAATTAAACTAAGTGAAATAAGATTAAATCCACACAAGTTGATTTTTCACTTAAACCAAATATTTCAATTCAAGTCCTAGAAATTTTCCTAACAAGAATAATCCATTTTGCAAATTAGGCCAAACCAAATTTTACCAAAATAAATTATCTTTGAATTGAATTAATTTTAATTTCACCCAAATATATTTTAACACCAAAGAACATAAGTGTGATAATTAAATCAAATTTTATCTTGAATTACCTAAGCAAGCATCTACGTGATTTAAGCAAGATAAAATTAAACAATATCACACGACGCGTCGATGTACGAGAAAACCCCAAATAGGAAAAACCTCGGACGGCCCTAGCCACGAATTCACTAAGTATGGTAGTTTTTACAAAGACTCGACACAAGAGGACTTACACAAACTGAATTGAGTCCGTCCAAGCCTTGACGCGCTCCTTGGTCTTCAACCTCTGCCTAGTGAATAACCGTGGACTCCTCCACAGTCTCGGACTCCACCGATGGGGCTAGGGTCACCGTCAACCCACACGCGAAGCCTTTCTTCGAGTGAGAACACCGCAATAAACTTTTCTCCTTTTTGGGGTAGAGAAGAACCCAAACTCTCTTCGTGTTGGTGTAGAGAAAACCAGGTGCCAAAACTCTCCAAGTAATGATATATTAATAGGTACTTGTAATAAACAAAATAAATGGGTGTGTATGTGTTTTTTGATGAATTTAATCCATAAAAATCAAACACAAAACATGGAACTTTTTCTTAAAAGTTTTGCTCTCAAAAGACTCTTAGAATGTGAAAAGGTTGTCTACAAAAAGTTAGTTCTCGCACTTAAGAAGTATGTCAAAAAGGAAGTGGGGCAAAGTAGTGGAGAAGTGGAAAAAACTGGCTTAAAACTGTTCCCGCTGTTTTTTCATTAGAAATACCGTTCGAACAAAACTTCTAACGAAGAGATAGAACGAAAAAAAATCTCGTTTGAAAACTGGTTCGAATGACTTCTCATTCAAACGAGGCCATTCGAACGACCTATCTAATGAGTTCTCGGGCCATGGTTCTAGATAATTTCGATACGAACGCGTGGTTGCCAATTTCGTATTTTTCTGATTTTTTTTGGATTTGATATGATTTTTCTACTGAAAGGTGTCCGAGAACAAAATATTTAGAACTATGAATTCAAAAAAAGTTTAACAAAAAAATACTAACACCCAAAATAAATTTCTAAAATACACCCAATAAATAATGTTCCAAGCTCCTATATATATATTAAAATGCATTCATACCTTATGAGCAATGGAACCATGTTGATGACGTAGAAACGAGGCACAACACACACGACATTTGATGAAGCTTTCATATCTTGGCCGCTACGTCTTCAACAAACACGTCATAGGCTTGAATGGATAAACTTGAACTCTATCCTATGACTCAAATATTTTTGTCCGGAATTGAGCCAAAACTACAAAGGACTCAATTTGAAATTTTTGTCCTTACAATTAAAAATTCACATCAATGATTGAGATGAAAGAAACTGCACGAAATTTTAAAAAAATCTGGTTTAAAAATCAAAAAAAATCACAAGACGATTTTGATAAAATTCTCCACCCCCAAATAAAAAGGAACATCGTCCTCGATGTTAAGTAAAATGATTTTTAAAATGGAGAGCATAAGGTAGGAAAAAGATTACCAGAATCAACCGCTAATGAAGTGGTCAGATGTAGCCAATAATAAACCTGAATAAGAAGTGAGAAAAAAATGTGTACAAGTCTATAACATGGTAAAACAGAGGGTGATGTGAAATACCACCCCCAAACAGGATAAGACTAGTACAAGAAACGCGGGATGCCTCCCGGTAGCGCTAAGTTTAATGTCTTCAGCCATACCTAAGGGATCTCACCCTAAGGATAGGATCTTTAATAGCACGGGGAGACAGACAAATTGGGTGATGAGAATCACCCCCAAACAAGACTGAAGCATCAGCCTTGTTGGATAGAGGCTAAAACGGGTCAATGCACTTGTATTACAAAGTGCATCACACGATGCAAAGCATAAATGGGCCATGGGTGGGTGGGTATTAGGGTAAGGGTGAGGCTTATGAGGTATCGGCCACGGGCCTTATTAAGCCGGAAGGTGAGGGCGACTAGGGCCCTATACGCATGATGCTCTAGTTGGTGGGGGAGGAAATATGGTTTGGTAAGTGGAATGGGATGGGACTCATGGAAAGGACACGATCGTTCTATAAATGGACGATGATAATGATCACGTCGTGATACGCCAGGGAGCTGTCTCGGGAAAAAATCAACACCACAAGAGAGTGGCGAGTATAGAGTAACAAGTTCGGTGTCACGGTGGCGAGTAGCACCATAAAAACTCTCATGGGTGGAGGATGGTTTTAGATGAGGATCTAAAAAGGTGGATGGAAACATGAAATGTGTAAAATCAAGATCTAAACCAGGTGGTGGGGTAGACGGCATAATGGGTGGGTCGGGTGGGATAATGGGTGGGTCGGGTGGGATAAACGGTGGATAGGGTGGGATATATAGTGGAGGAAGATGATCCAACTCAAGAGTGGGAGACACACACTCATTGGGAGGAGTGAAGGAATATTCGCAAGGGAGTGTGGTGTCTAAAGATGGAGTGGTCAACTTCTCCATAAGAGTAGTATCAGGGATTGTGGTGGGTGGGTAAGATGAGGCACCAAGCTCAGAGATAGAGGTATCACGAGAAATATCGGGCTCAAAGGGAGTCATGCATGGTGGGATTGGATCAGGCTCACTATCGAAAGGTAAGTCAACACAATTGTCGACTTGGGACCCGGACCATGGGATGGTCTCAACTTCGATATTCTCGAGAGGATAGGGTTGGTCATACTCAAAGTTAGTGGCACAAGACGACGCAGCAGCGTCACACTCGGGTGCAACAATGGGTTGACTTGGGGTGAAGTCCGACTCTCGCTCACACTCAATTTCATTTAACCTTTGTTCAAGCCTGTGGAGAGATTGAGTTTGAATTTGAGTGGCTTTCTCTTGCTCGATGATAAATTATTGCAAGAGTGCCTCGAGAGCGGATGTGGATGGGTGGTGGTGGTGGTTGAGGTGGACACAACTCGCTATGATCATGACTATAAGGAGAATACTCAAAGGAAGTGTGTGGAGCGAGGCCAAGTTCATCATACATGAAAGGATCGCTTTCGTGATGGACAAATGGTTGATACTCATGGCGTGCATAGTGAGGGAACTGATCGTGAACGGGTGCACAAGGTTGCCATGACGACTGTTGGAACGTGTCAGGATCCACAACATCGGGTTGGGATTTGTATTGCGTGAAAGGGTGATCAGGCCTCCACAAATAGCTAGGGTACTCACACAACTCGGGATTCGGTGTATCGAAATAGGCCGAGGTGGATTCCGAAACAGAGCCATATGGATACACATATTCCATGGTGGGCTTGGATGGATATGGAATGTAAGGGCACTCAATGGGACATGTGATCAGCATAATAACAATGGGTGCACAACAAAGTATAAGACACATTGACACTTGACACTGAGGGTGATGGAATAGGAGGTGAGTGCATAGATGGGTCAAGAGTATCAATGGTACTTGTGAGAGAGCGGTAACCACTAAGAATATCATAAAGAGACGGCTCAGGATCACTCTCACACGTATCGTGTGTCAATGGAAAATGACCAAAGTAGTCCCGTAAAGGGCGTTCTTCGGCCATGTGGAGAGGAATATTTTTTCGATTTTTTAATTTATTTTTATTTTTTTTCAAAAGGAAAGAAAATATTTTTGGATTTTTCTAAAAATAATGGAAGAAAATATTTTTGGAGTTTTGTGAAAAATAAAGGAAGAAAATATTTTTGGATTTTTCTAAAATGAAAGAAAGAAAATATTTTTAGATTTTTTGGAAGAAAATGTGGGAAAAAACTGTGAACGAACTCAGTAAAACCCGACTACCGAAAAATTAAATTGGACACACGCAAGTCAAGGAGAAATCCTAACTAGCACATAGCCAATTTTTATCTTTGAATTTACTGAAAGGGTAGTCAAATTTTAATTAAGTCCGCGAGCGATAAAAAAAATCACGGAATAATATGAGTGATCGCCTTTGCAAAATTTTCTCCTATTGGGCTTTCTAGTTGATTAGTTTTAAATTTAATTATGGTTAGGGTAGCACAAAATGGTAAGCGAGTGAGTCGGGTGATGAAATCCCTTCTCGTGAGTGACCGGATGTAGGTCTTAGTCTATTAATTCATCACACCATTCGAAAATAAATGCAATAATAAAATCAAGTAAGAGCACACAAAAGAATTGACTCGCTAATAGGAGAGGCGCGAGGGTTTGAGAAATGTACCTCCCACGATTTTTAGGTCGTGGGGTGCCGAAAAATTTGAGTTGACCAGGGGGAGATCACGCCTATCTCAGTCGGCCCCGGGAGTCCTACCAATCCAAGGTAGAAAGGCTTCTAAATCCTTGCCATGGACGCCCTATCTCTATCTTGTCCGGTTTTCCTATCACGCTTGTCTTCAATTATTACAATTTTTAAAATAAAAAATAAAATAAAGGTGTCTATATGCACCACAATACAAGCAGTGATAAAATAAACCTAATACAAGCCTTATAAAAATATAAAAATGGTACAAAAAATAATAAAGTGCAAAAAATAAATGAACTACAAGTTGAAATCCCCATCGAGTGCTTAACGCTCCCAAAAATGGCAATAGCGTCATTTGATAACTTTCTTTTTGCGTGTCGTTGTTGAAAGCCAAGTTAGTCAAAACCTCAAATTACCTACAAAATAATATCAATCTCAAGTGTAGAGGTAAGTAAGGGTATCAATCCACATCAAGGGGGTAAAGTGAGGGGAAACAATTGTAATTCAATTTTTATTTTCTTTTTGGGATTTTGCTTTTTCTATTTTTTTAGCTTTTTAAAATATTAAAAACAAGTACGTGAGATGAGGTGAAATAGCACTAAACTAAAATGAAAGATCAAATAACAAACTAAAAAGTGACTAAAATGAAAAATAAAGTCTAACATAAAAATATTAGATAAATGAGGTAAATAATTGTGAGAACAATCAAGGAGTGGGATTACACCACAAATTTTAGCTATTCTAATTAATTAATTGAATTAATTGAATTCTCCTAAATTAATATCAAACTTACAAATCAACTCTCGTTGCAAATATAATTTTAATAGTAACATTTTAGAAAATTAAGTTTAACTCCCCAAAACTCTAGAAAATAGATCCACACTCCTTTTAACTAATCACCCGCTAGGATCGATCGATTAAAATTTATGTAAATCTTAAAAAATAAATTTAGGGTTGAAATTCAAGTAATAACACCCCACTTAAGAAACCCCTATCTCTAGTTCGAATCTAAAATGGGTATTATAACTAGAATTTCGATTTTCTCTCGAAAATTATTTACCCTCTCTCGAGGCGTAAATTTAAGGGTGAGGGATCAAAATTAATATTCAAAGGGAATTTTCAAGTAATCAAACTAATTAAATTAAAATAACATCAAATAAGGGTTTCTCCCACCCTTTGAAAGGGGATTTAGCCTAACATGGTATGGAATTTGACAAGTTAATAATCAAAGGCATATAAAATAGAGTAGAAGAGAAGAAAAATCAAACCAAATCTCTTTGAGTGAAATTGGACTTCAATCCTTCAATTTGCAATTTACATCCCTCCAATTTGTGTGATCAAACCAAAATTACATCAACAATTACACTCAAAAATAGATTCTCACTAATTTATTTTTCTCACTAATCTAAAAAAAAGTAAAATAAAAATAAATTCTAACCTAAAAAAAACTAAACTAAAAAAGTGGTGTTTCTCTCTCTAAAATTGATTATGATAAAAGTCCCTTAATAATTGGGTTGAGGTCTTCTATTTATACATGGCAAACATGGAGCTATGGGATAATTTGGATAATTGGGATTGCACATGTTCATGGCAAAGGTGTGAGGTAAGGAAGGTATATGGGTGAGGGAATTGGGTGACAAAATCTGATATGGTTATGGGGTATTTTAGGTAATGGGATAAAAAGAGGTAATTGGGGGTAGTTTGGTAAAGGGGTGAAAGGGTTCATTAACACATGTGGCATTTTGGCTTGGTCTTGGCTTGAGTTTGGGATTTGGCAGGTGGATAAATCGTTTGTGACTTTTGGAGAAATGTGAAATGGGTTCAAGGTTGTAAATGGTAAATGGGTTACGAGTTGGAGAAGGGTTGGTGATGAGTTGTTGGGTTCGGAGCTTCAAGTCAGCCGCACTAGATGGGTTGGGGAGAGGCTCGGGTTGGAGCTCCGTCGGAGGTGTGGCGTCGGGGAAGGAGGTAGCAGGTCGGTGGGACTGCCGGGTTCGGGTGTCTGCTGGTGAGGTCGCGGATCAGGTCGACGGCTGGACTCACCGGCGCTGGGTCAGGGGAATGTTTGTTGAGTGAGGGGCTAGATCACACAAGGGGCGATCGTGGCCTGGGGTTCCGTCGGTCGGGCTGTCGCCGGAGCTAGACAAGGGTTCATGGTTGGCCGACAATGGGATCGTCGCCGACAGTGGTGTTGATGTGGGGTTGATGGGTAGGAGGGATTTTAATTGTGGTATGATGCGTTGATAATGGAGATAGAGAGGAGAGAGAAATGGGTTGTTGGGGGGTTTTTGGGTTAATGGAGGATTTCAGGAGAGAGAGTATTTGAGGTTGAAGATGAGTGGGGTGGAGTTAGTGTGTAGGTGGGTGTATGGGAATGTGGGTGAGGGTGAGTGAGTATGTTTGGGTGTAAATGGTGTGTAGAATTGGGTGTGAGTGTGTTTAGCTTATGACCCCTAAAAAAATAGACTAAAAATAAAAATAAAATAAAACAAAATAAAAATTTAACTAAACTAAAAAAATAAAAATCAACTAAAATAAAAATGACACGACACGACACACTATATAAACTTAAAAAAAAACTAAACACAACTAAAATAAAAACTATAAAAATAAAAAAAACTAATAAAATAATAAAAATAAAATAATAAAATAATAATAAACTAATTGAAAATAAGAAAATAAAAGAAAATATAAATACTAATACACGACGCGCTAAAAATATAAAAATCCTAAAAATATATACACGACTCAATAAAAAAATAGTAAAATAAACCCTAAAAATAAAATGACACAAATAAAATAAAATGGGACAAACTAAACACACACGGCTCGGGACAGGTTTAGGTAGGCTTAGGGCAGGCTAGGGTAGGCTGGGGATATGGGATTGGTAATTAGCTTCACAATCTGCACAATTGCTTTGAAATACGCATTTGAACACCGCAACGTTCATTCGACCTACAAAATAGACAATAAAGCGTATAAGACCCAAATTTCCAAGAATTATCAACAAAAATATGTCTATTCGGGGTATAAAATGTACAGTTTTGGGTGCTTATCAAAAAGTACCACCAACGGATTCTTCTGGAACGTCTAGATGAGGGATTGCTTCTACTGGATGAGCAATAAAACCGGAAGTAGTATTCTTGTATTCCAGCAAGAATGCGGCACACCGAGGATGTTCCCCCTCAGCAACAATATCCCTTATCCTCCAAGTTTTCAAAAGTTCAGTAGCTCGAATCTTGCGAGGAGCAGACTCTTGATTCTTGGATTTTCCAATAAAAGAAAAAGAATGAAGTATCAAAAGGAATATACAAAGAGGTAGGCAAATAAGCAATAAAACATTGATGGAGATAATAACCTATATATTCATCCCCAAAGGTAGGGATCTGAGGTCCCATGTACCTTATGCCCCCTGATTAGGGAGGATATTGTCAATTCGTGGCAATGAAACTTTCAGACCAATAGTCTTTATGGGAATCAAGTAGATTTACTACCAACACCCTATCAGAACTTCTTGCTTTCAAGTACAGAAGACCCCTTCGGTGCGAGAGAAAGAATAACAATAGCATATCTCAACTAATTTTAAGTTGGTGTCATAGAGTTGGTTTATCCTATGAACTCTATTAAAAATCTTCCACAGGTTTGGATAACATTGAGCAGGAACTATGTTAAAGTCTTAAAAAAATGCAAAAACAAAGGATTAGAGGGAAACGTTAAACCCCCTTGTGAAACTAACAGAACATGGATTCAGTGACCATCTTCTAGATCGTGAACATTTCGGGGGAATGAAGTACACTCTATCTCTACCCAATCAGGAATATTCTAACACTTTCTAAACTCAGGCAAAGACTTATTGTCAAGCATCGCCATAAGAAAAAACACAAAAACCCTAGATACAGTATAAGAAAGATTCACAGAAGATGAAAACTAGAAGAAAAAGAGAACTGAAACTTACGAGACAGAGAGGGATCTTGAAAAGTTGAGAAAGTTTTAATTTTGAAGTACGAGGGTAAAAAAATGAAGCCTGAGAACACAGTATGCGCAAAAGATGACCAAAGAGGATGAACCGACGGTTAAGTTTTTGACAAACTAATTTTAAACACTCAAATGACGTTTTACACTTCTCGAGAAAGATTTCGCGCTTCAATATCTTACAGAAAGAAAGGAGCGCCCCTCCTATTTCAATAAACTATGGATACACCACTACTAATAGTACTGCATTCTTAGCCTCACTTAAAATCCATCGGCCCAAGCAATGACCCAAAGATTTTAGGGGCAATTATGGGGAATAATTTTATTCTTAACCCACGAGAATAGCCACCTGGCCCAACAAATCTAGAAAGTTACCCATCCCAGATCGTGAGAATAAACTACGAGTATGTACAAGCCACACTGCCCCAAAACCGAGTCAATACCTTATAATCTCATGGAGATATTCAAGGGATTCATGGATCAACATGGACATAGTGGAGTTACTTGAATACATTTATAAATTGTAACCCCTGTTCCTGGGCATTGGTGCATGTCAATCATATTAAGAGATACTTGATAAAACAGTAGACCTCTCCGTAGACGTTGGCAAGTTACCGAACCACGTACATAGTTGTGTTGTGTGTGTGATTATGTGCTTTCTTGCTTGACTGTGATTGTTCTTCGTAAAACATCTATTGTGATATTTTTTTGATACCACAATGATATCGGTATTAATGATATTTATGTGAAAGCATACCCCTCTAGTGCTATCACAAGAGGTTGCACGATGTGGGTGAATCCCTAGGCTTGAGGAGCGGGGAGAGTATAGTCCCCAGGTCATATCACCTATTTTCATTGCATGATTTATTTTCTAAGGTGATACGCATTAGGTATGATTCGATTTCAATTTCGGGGGGAATATGACTGCCTCCACTACGTTTAATATATTTTTGCCCAAGTTTGGTGTGAGCTAGTCCGACTTAAGGTGGTTGGGTTAGAGTGAGCATGCGTGGGACATGATAGAATTTTAGAGAAAGCTTCCGGTGAGTTATCACTCAGAAATGGATGGTTATTATACGCGACATGTCTGTGAATGTTGTAGTATACTAGTACGTATATAATGTGAGTCGATAATTATATACGGGATTAATACATAAGTGTGAATGTATTTCTTATATAACTAGTGTGAAAGTTACATGATTTAAAAAGGGGTTTGCTATATAACTAGTGTAAACATTATATGGTTTAATATAGCTGAACCGATTAATAAGTTAATGAAAAGATAACTTAATAATCAAAGTAATAATACTCGGGTTAGAGTAGTGCGGTAGAAAGTGGTGTGATGCGTCTAGTTAGGTGGGGTAGCATAACTAGGAAGATTAGAAGGCAAGCGTTAGGTGTGCACATTATATGAGGGGTGAGTTATACCTCAAGAGAGTGTGACACTAGCTTAAATATGAAGAGTGTGCATGCATATTTAATTATTACAATTTAACTGCTTGTTAAATATTTTCAAAAAATTTTACTTGGGCTCTCACTCATGTCAAAAAAAATTCAGACCTTTTAGGTGTCCAACCAAAGGGACGCCCAGTTTGAGGATTCTATCCAGAGATGCGCAGCTGCAGCTCATGTGGAAGTTGCATGACTTTGCTATAGACGCTTCGTTCATTTATTCCTAGTGTAGGAACTTTACTCAGTACTCATTTGGGTATGTCGTCCTCAGATTTAGTATTCAATTATTTATTTGACTTTTTGTATTCAGGTTATTGTTTCATTTTATTATTGGACTTTATGGTTGAACCGATAGTTGATTCGGTCATTTTTATTCATATTATTCATCTGAGTTGTATTCAGTTACCAGGTTGTGTGGATGGTTTAATTGTTATTTATTTCTGCATGTTAATAATTGATGAAATATAAATTTTAGCACCGATCTAATTAAATTACTAGGTGGTTAGGAACTTTAAAAATATTTTCAACAGTAATGTTGAGAATGAGCTATATGTGACTAACATTTTATTTTGATCACGGGCTGGACACACGGTATTTTAGTAGGCGAGGTGTCACAAAATGATCGAGCAGTTTAACTCCCATGGTCTTTCTCATCCTCAATCGGGACCCCAGAAGTTATTGGGGCACGATTCCTTATTATTGCCTCTTAGTCATTGGGGCCATCGGCCCCTATAGTAACACCTTAGGTCATGACTGTTGTCTTGACCGCATCATCTTGAGCATCAACCTCAGCTTGGATTTACCTGAGGGTGACAACGGCCTCGACATATGAACGATAAATGATTATAAATCCTACACAATTTGAGGGTCGATTGTGGAAAGGATCAAGGTGATATTCATCACCTAACGGTAAGCGGATCTAATCCCCCTGTCTAAGTATTGGACTGCATAATCTGCAAACTTGATGGACGACTTGAAGGCCGCTATTACCTTCTCAATAGCTTTCTTAACATCGACTTTATGTTTTTTAATGAGGCAGTCCATCTCAGCCTTAAGACCCATCCTTTTAGTTAAAAGGTCATCCATGTGCTATTTCTTGAAATCATTAATCTTCTTCATTTTATTCTCCTCAAGTTAATGAAGCTTCTTCTTTAGGCCCTCATTTTCTTTAATAGCAGAGTTGGCCTGCTTTATCGTAGGGGCACTTTCTTAGACCCACTGGTTCACATGGTGTAAGGCAAGCATAGGCTACAAAATTAAGAAGGGGGAGTTAGAACAAGACGATACAACACTTAACAAAAATGGTGAGGGATGACTAAAAATGTTACCTGAGTTCCTGATGAAGAGAAAATTTGCTGACCCGGGAAGGGTCCTGGGCATGGAATAATCGACTATCACATTCGGGTATGATTGACCCTAGGGCATCTCGGGCCCTCAATTTGCTGCCGAGAAGAGAGTCAGTGGAAACACTCAGCAAGGCTAAACGAGCAGTGGTCGCAACATCATCAGAAATGGGGATTGTCGAGTCCCTAAAGGTTTTGAACAAGACATCCTTCTTCTTATTATAACAAGGAGGGATGGTATTAGTTCCCTCAGGCACGTCCTTGTGCTTTTTAGAGCCCTTTTCTCGAGTTGGACCCCCTACTGTCATCTTTTTTTAGGGAGCCAAGGGAGCAGCCTCCTTCCCTGCCAGCCTCGATATCATGTTAGCAACTAATGGAGCATGTAACACCCCGAACCGAATTTAAGTGTTAATAAAGGATCAACCTGATTCAGTTCATACATTAATTGTGAAGTGCAGTGAAACAACCTAAATGATGTTTCTAATCCAGTTATATTATTATTTTATGTTACTATTGTTAGCATGCGATTTTAATTTTTTTATCAACTACGTGATAAGACCCAAGGGAAGTGACCCCAAGGCCAAGTAAGCAAAGCTACTAATCGTAAATGCATGTAACTACTTACTTGTATAACGCTCTCAAAGTACAGAACAACATGCAACCTGCCGTAACAAAAGGAAGGATGTGAGCCGAATGCTCAGTGGGATCTATACAAATGCAATATAGAAACGAACGGCATAAAATAATACTCACATTCTACACTACATTCATGTGAAAGTACATATGTATCTACATATATACTTTTGAAATACATATCTCAATGTATTAAACCGTTTTAGTTCAAAAACGTCATTTAACCCGTTTATTCTCCTTATCTTTCCAAATAATCATTTTGTATCATTATACTTAAAAATTAGCATTCCTTACCATTAACGCACACGATTAAATAACTAGCAATTGTTGGGAAAAATCTTTCATTTACTTTCAAACATTTATTACCTAACGTTTATTAACTCACGTCGAGTTATTAATCATTACTTAAGACTTATTTTCAACGTACACGGAAATCGTGTTTATAAAATAATCATTTTCCTTTGAAAACCTTACATAACACACGCTTGTGTTTATTATGGTTCAAACCTCATTAGGTAGATTAAACATCACTATATCATCTTATTAAACCATCCCGTCTTGCCACATGAATATTAAACATTTAATGCGTTATTCTTACATTAGTAAATCAATGAATTAATGCCATTCATTTATGCCTCTTTCAAGAATATTCAATTCATTACTTAGCATTTTCTTTAGGGATTCCGCTGATGCACACCCCCGTCACAACACACACACACGGTTTTATGGAATTTCACCATCCAACACCAAGCACCAAGTAAACTACAGTTAGTTTGGGGTCTTTCACCACTACGGACAGCATAGCCCTACTTAATTATTTAACAAGGCATCATCCAATATCATTATCTTATCAATATGTTCGACATTTTTCATATTGTCCACATTAATTTGCCTTTTTGGGCCGAAGCCGAAGCCTTGGACTTAACCGTCCATTTTTCCATTATTCTTTTAGGAAAAATCATTATATTCGATTAAAGTGCTTTTGTTCACACATGTTGACTTTACACCGAAAATCATTTATGTTTAAGGACTCATTTCATTCTTTCTATATACGTGTCAAAACACTCTTTAATATTTTTGTTACCTGAAAATGTTACAAATAAGTAAATTGTCAATTTACCCAATTTACATAAAAATACGTAACTTCACTTTTATTTTCAAGTGCTACTTACAAAAACACCATTTTTAAGCTTCAAATTTAACGCACGGGCATTTTAGTCTCCATAACTTTTTTAACTTCTCACTTTGTCGAAAATCACATTTTTGCACATTATTACATTTAATACATAAAATCATGCTTTTCGCATATTAAATTCTACATTTTTATTTATGAGTTTTAACATTAAAAACCCATTTTAGTCAACATTTATACATTTGACACTTTACATTTCAAATTTAGTGTTACACACTTTAATTATGAATTTTTGTATAAAGACCCATACTTAGTCATTTTATTCACACTTAGTCTTATTCACTTTCATTATTTATATTTTCACCCAAAGTTTGCAAGAAGACTACACTTTCACATATTTATACTTTTTAACCCCAAAACTTAGTTTAACAAACTAAATTGTACACTTTGTAAATGAAAATCCATTTTCTAATTTAATAATGATTCATCAACATTAAAATCACTATAGTAATCTCATAAAAAAGGTCACATACATACCAAATGTTCTTCACATCAAGGAAATTATTTACTCACCTTAAAACATGAGTTTAAAACACTTTACTTCATAAAATGTTTGTGAATAGTGGGATGAAAATTATCCAACTCTAAAAACCCATTCAATCAATCATTTAAGTGCCCATTTTCATATAAAATAATAATAATGATACTAATAAACCTATTAGTAAATTTAAAACCTTAATCAGCATATTTTAAGCTCTAAATGCGTTGAAAAATTAAGCTAAATATAGGTTTACTACAAGACCCATTTCAAAGAGAGAAAATCCCATTATCTTCTTAATCATATCTCGAAATCTTGAAGTATTCAATCTTGGATGACTATTTCTACACACCTAATATCAACAAGATGCAAAGTACTCATACTAATATCATCATCAACTTAACTTAGTAAGAGATAAGTATTTCTCACCTCAAAATGGTATTTAAAAAATGGTAGGAAAAGTAGGTGACTCTCCCACCTCCAAAGGTGGTCCTAAGGGGAGTCACAATAGCTCACTCTTCAATCTCCCAAATGAAACTTCAATCTCCATAAAATACTCCTTCTTCTTCTCCAAAAATCCATCTTCAAGCTTCTATAAACCTCAACCAACCTTCAAGGATAACATCTCTAACAACCCAACATCCTTACACATGGTGAAATAAGGTGTTTCTAAGCTATAAAATGGTGGTTTTGGGGTGGTTCAAGGGTAGCTATGAATTTTTAGGATGTCTAATAGTTTAAGGGAGTTCAAGAAGAGAGAGATTGATGATAAATTTGATGGAAATTGAATGAGGGAGCCTGTGCACTCACCTTTCTCTCTTATAAGCTATTTTAGGAAGTCTTCAACTTATAACCCAAATAACAAGTGTTGGCGTGCTCAAAAATGTGTAAAACACTTACCAATACCTGCAAACCAAGGTAGGAAAGTGACAACATAATGCACCAACTTGTGATCCCAAAAACTTATTTGAAAAATGCCTAATAAACCCGCAAAATGCTATTTGTGTCACTTTCTCTCTCTAAATTTTTTTTCTTTTTTTTTTAGACTTTTAACTTAAGATTCATATTCCTCGCATTTTTTTGGATAAACAAATCATATTTACAATAGTCGTTTGGCCTCCCGAATTATCCTATACAAGGCGTGCAACAATCGGGACCTCCGTGCAAAATATTTTTTTTTCGATTTTTCTTCACATGGTAATATTCCTTATATTGTTATGAGTCTAAATATATGGTCGGAATATTTTTTTGACTTATCAATTGTCCTAAATAATTCGCGCAAAACTGGACTTTCGCAGTGTCGCGCACCGTCAGACAATTTGTACTCAGGCTCGCGTAGCGCTCATTGCTTGTCTAAGTACTTAAAATAATAATATAACTCAAAATAAAACTCATGAGAGCCATGAAACGCAAAACTTTCTTGTTTAATCCATATTGTTATACTTTGCTTTTCGTACCATTTAAATACGGTGTTGTATTAAACTTTTTCGTGTCACATTTGTTCCTTGATTATTTTCCTCAAACTTAACTGACTTCCTAGCTAAGACTATTGTAGATTAAATACGCATTCATGCGACACATGCATCGTGGAATTTTTCTCGTTTAAATCATTTACGTAATACACTACCTTACATATTACTTTACGTGTTACACATGGATTATTTATTCCTCGAATTTTCGTTTGGGCAAAACACATCAAATAATGTTAAATACCTAATTTCTAGTGCGGGGTATTATATTCTTCCCTCTTTAGAAATTTTTGTCCTCAAAATTTATGGTCATCAAGCTCACAAATCATCCATCCAACAATTTAATTTTAATCCTAGATGTCTTTAACACTATAGTTTAACCCAAAGATTTCATACCATTAATTTGATACAACCACGGGTGATCTTGGCATATTATTGCTAACTCCCAAGCATGCCTATCATGCCCATCTAAACAATACCTCAAAATAATTGATAATCACTAAATATTATGCTAACACCCAAAGAACTCATTATCACGAATTAGTCCAAACATCAACATTTACAAGCCTACATGTCGTCAAATGATTTGGATCTTGCCTAGCTTAGGAAGATACATCCTCAAAGTCAATAACTATTCGCATCAATAACTTCGAGACAACCATTTAATCCCAATGGTCTACCCAACCGATACCTCCTATGAGACTACACATTAAGCTAGAGTCATCCTAAGTATGACAACCCAAATACACATGAGAGGCTATATTTTCAATCTTCAAAATTCATACAAAGTGCAACACTAGCATTTAAAGTTCCATCAAGTTCTAATATTCATATGTTAGAGTCATGACCTCAAATCCATTATATACATCGTAACCAGCTATACCGGTTAACTAGAGAGTGTGTTAACTAAAGCTATCAAGTACATATGCAAACTGCATGCAACAAATTGCGAGACCATGCGTACACACTAATTAGTGTAAAATAAGGGTGCTTTCGAAGAAGAGCGTACTCATGTACCGTGATGCATCAGCCTTAATCCGACCTATCCCGTATCACTACTGAGTTAATGCAATGCTACACCTGAATACAAACACATAACTGACAAAACAACTTCCCATCACCGGGATCAAACAAGACACAATAAGATGTAATGAATCAGGGAGTGCCAAGCCAAAATAAAATTATTGAATTCGAGCAATGAACCATGCCACGCGAAGTAAGAACCGCAAAGTACACTTGATGTCTAAAATTTTGCCGACCTACACGTGCGTTAAAGTCTTATCCATGGCACGTGCCCTGGATTGAATTACTAATCACGACTATCCAATTTCAAAAGACAACGACCTAGGAGCTGATTCACTTGGGAAGCTAGAACGCTAGGCTTCCCTACTCAAGATTGAGGTTACTTGTTATCCTTCCCATTAAAGAGAAGTTATATTTATTAGTTCTTCATGTTAGTTATTGACCTACACTCTCAAGTCTCCACAATCTCCATATGTGATTGCTAACTTTCAATCCTCGATATCTTTCCGATATCTTTCCCATCTAGTGAAACACAACACTCACATAATTTTACCCTACGGACCATTGCAACAATCCTTAGCAACTTCCTATGTGATCCCAAATCATATCTATCGAACTAGTTACAATAACACCTCGAATTTTCAAGCATTATTCATGCCAAATACCTAATTATTCTCTTCAATATATTCATACTAAGCCATACGGGTTGCACAAGTAGGTGCTATAATCAATCCTAACACTTCATTCCGAGTGTTATCTCTAAACCATGATGAACATCATCATTTCCTAAATCTCCCAAGTGTAAAACCTAACACATATCGACCTATTTTCAATATTATCCACAAGTGTCATACCTTAAAACAAGCTTATTAACAAGCCATGGCACAAACTCCTAAGTATTGCCATAAACCACACGATTGAATCAGACTACAAACATCAACAACCTATCCATGTACATAATAAATTTCCTAATGCTTTGTGGAAGGGACACTAATTCAATCATCTCCAATGATCATGCAAATTCTAGAGTAAGAGTGATCAAGATAAAATCTTACTAAGTATAACAAACGATCATGGTCATTAGTTTATTATTTCGAGGGTCACACACTAACCCAATTACTAGTGTTACACCAACTGTAACTCTATGTCCTTAACATCATAAGAAATCCCAAAAGTTCAAAGAGAGACATCCTTGTTATCATACTACACGAAGCGCAATCCAATGTTCACCACTACCAGGGAGTGTCTATCACTTGTACTAATAACTCATTAGCTAATTCATAACACATATCTCCTAAGGCATTATTAGTACGGATTCACATGCTTGTCCATAACTATAACCCGAGATCAAACTCATCACGACATATAACTTAACCTTATTGAACACCAAATTATGACAACTAAATTGTCTCACTAGATAGCCATCACACTCATTTGCTAGATCATAAGCTATCACCACTATAAAACTTTGGGTAGGATACGGGGCATCGAGTACTACCTATAAAACTTTGGGCCAATACTTTTAAAGCCACAAGAGATACTATTCCTCAATACCACTTCATTTTTCAAAAACTATAATTCAATACTCCTAAAGACTATATATATATTCGTTCTTAAATTACCCCGAATCAATATGATTATGCAGACCCAAATCATAATCAGGTCACTTAAGCATTCTAATTTCCACATAATTATTTATTCACAAGCCACGCTACTTATTCACCTAATCCCATAGATGAAACCACAAGCATACCGACTAAGATGCAACTGAAATTATTAAGACTTTCTAATCATCAAACTTTCATATTATACATCTCACACAAGCCTAAGGTGCCACCACCTAACGACCTACACCGGAACCGGATACTTGCTAGCTAACACTAACAAAAAAAGTGCAGTGGAATAAGAATGGCTACTAACTTTGCCCATCACCAACTCAAATAGAAGGGCACAATGTGATCAATACCTCGACTTTACCATCAAGGTACAATTCAAAACCGTCACCAGGCAAATGTGACCGACTCCAACCAACAACGATGACGATAGATCCACTACCGACCTCACCACGTCACACCCGAAAGGAACATTGAACCTAAAGCTCTAATACTAAGTTGTAACACCCCGATCCGGATTTAAGGGTTAATAAAAGATAAACCTGGTCCGTTCGTATGTTAATTGTGAAGTGCAGTGAAATATCCTAAATGATGTTTCTAATCCAATTTTATTATTATTTAATGTTACTCTTATTATCATGCAATTTCAATTTTTTTATCAACTACGTGATAGGACCTAAGGGAAGTGCCCCCAAGGCTAAGTAAACAGAGCTGCTAATCGTACATGTAAGTAACTACTTATATGTATAACTCTTAAAGTACGGAACATCATGCAACCTGTCATAACAAAAGGAGGGATGTGAGTCGAATGCTCAGTGGGAACTATACAAATGTTGTATAGAAATGAATGGCAAAAAAGAATACTCACACGCTACACTACTTGCATGTTAAAGTACGTACGTAGATATACCTTTGAAAATGCATATCCCAGTATATTAAACTGTTTTATTCCAAAATTTTCATTTAACCTATTTATTCTACTTATCTTTACAAAGAATAATTTTATATCGTTATGCTTAAAAACTAGCATTTCTTCCCTTTAACGCACACGATTAAATAATTAGCAATTGTTGGGAAAAATCTTTCATTTACTTTCAAATATTTATTACCCAATGTTCATTAACACACACCAAGTTATTAATCATTAATTAAGACTTACTTTCAACGTACACACACACCGTGTTTAGAAAAATACTCATTTTCCTATGAAATCCTTACATAACACACGCTTGTGTTCATTATGGTTCAAACCTCATTAGGTAGCTTAAACATCATTATATCATCTTATTAAACCATTCCATGTTGCCACATGAATATTAAACATTTAATGCATTATTCTTGCATTAGTAAATCAATGAATTAATGTCATTAATTTATGCCTCTTTCATGAATATTCAATTCATTACTTAGCATTTTCTTTAGGGATTCCACCGACGCGCACACCCATCACAATATACGCACACCCACGGTTTCAATAAATTTCACTATCCAACACCGAGCGCCAAGTAAAGTGTAGTTGGTTTGAGGTATTTCACCACTAGGGACAGCATAGCCCTACTTAATTATTTAACACGGCATCATCCACTATCATTATCTTGTCAATGTGTTCGACATTTTTCATACTGTCTACATTAATTTGCCTTTTTCGGGCCAAATCTAAAGCCTTGGACTTAACCGTCCATTTTTCCATTATTCATTTAGAAAAAATCATTATATTCAATTAAAGTCCTTTTTTTCACACATGTTGACTTTACACCGAAAACCATTTATGTTTAATGACTCATTTCATTCTTTCTACATACGTGTCAAAACACTCTTTAATATTTTTGTTTACTGAAAATGTTACACTTCGAGTAAATTGCCAATTTACCTAATTTACATCAAAATACGTAAATTCACTTTTGTTTTCAAGTGTTACTTACAAAAACACCCTTTTTAAGCTTCAAACTTAATGCGCAGGCATTTTAGTCTCTATGACATTTTCAACTTCTCACTTTGTCGAAAATCGCATTTTTGCATATTACTCCCTTTAATACATAAAATCATGCTTTTTACATATTAAATTCTACGCATTTATTTAAGAATTTTAACATTAAAAACCTATTTTAGTCAACATTTACACGTTTGACACTTTACATTTCAAATTTAGTGTTAGACACTTTAATTATGACTTTTTATATAAAGACCCATACTTAATCATTTTATTCACACTTAGTCTTCTACAGTTTAATTATTTACATTTTCACCGAAAATTTTCAAGAAGACTACACTTTCATATATTTCTACTTTTTAACCACAAAACCTGGTTTAACAAACTAAATTGCACACTTTGTAAATGAAAATCCATTTTCTCATTTAATAATGATTCATCGACATAAAAATCACTATAGTAATCTCATACAAAGGACACATACCTGCCAAATGTTCTTCACATCAAGGAAATTATTTATTCACCTCAAAACATGAGTTTAAAATATTTTATTTCATAAAATGTTTGTGAATAGTGGGCTGAAAATTAACCATTTTTAAAAATCCATTCAATCATTCATTTAAGTGCCCATTTTCATAGAAAATAGTAAGAATGATACTAATAAGCCTATTAGTACATTTAAAGATATAGAATCAACATATTTTAAGCTCTAAATATGTAGAAAAATTAAGCTAAATATAGGTTTACTGCAAGACCCATTTCAAAGATAGAAAATCCCATTTTCTTCTAAACTATATCTCGAAATCTTGTATTATTCAATATTTAATCATGGATGGCTATTTCTATACACCTAATATCAACAAGATGCAAAGTACTCATACTAATATCATCATCAACTTAACTTAGTAAGAGATAAGTATTTTTCACCTCAAAATGGTCTTCATAAAACGGTAGGGAAGGTGGGTGACTCCCCCACCTCCAAAGGTGGCCCTAAAAGAAGTCACAATGGCCCACTTTTCAAGCTCCCAAATGAAACTTCAATCTCCATGAACTACTCCTTCTTCATCTCCAAAAATCCATATTCAAGCTTTTATAAACCTCAACCAACCTCCAAGAATAACATCTCTAACAACCCAACATCCTTCCTATGGTTACACATGGTAAAATAAGGTGTTTCTATGTTATAAATGGTGGTTTTAGGGTGGCTCGAGGGTACCTACGAATTTTTAGGATGTCTAATAGTTTAAGGGAGTTCAAAGAGAGAGAGATTGATGATAAATCTGATGGGAATTGAATGAGGGAGCCTCTACACCGACCTTTCTCTCTTATAAGCTATTTTGAGAAGTCTTCAACTTATGACCCAAATAACAAGTGTTGGTGTGTTCAAAAATATGTAAAAATATCAATACCTGCAAACCGAGGTAGGAAAGTGACAACACAATGCACGAACTTGTGACGCCAAAAACTTATTTGAAAAATGTCCCAAAACACCCACAAAATGATATTTGCGCCACTTTCTGTGTCTAAAATTTTTTTTATTCTTGTTTAAAACTTTTAAATTGAGATTCATATTCCTTGCATTTTTTGGCTAAAAAATCATATTTACAATAGTCGTTTGGCCTTCCGAATTGTCATATACAAGGCGCGCAAGAATCAGGACCTCCGCGCAAAACATATTTTTTTCGATCTTTCTTCGCATGGTAATATTCCTTATATTTTTATGAGTATAAATATATGGTTGAAATAATTTTTTTACTTATCAATTATCGTAAACAATTCACGCAAAGCTCGAATTTTGCAGTGTCGCGCACCGTCAGACAATTTGTACTCAGGCTCGCGTAGCTCTCGTTGCTTGTCCGAATCGCGCGAAACTTAATCTAAGTACTTAAATTAATAATATAAACTCAAAATAAAACTCATGAGAGCCATGAAACACAAAACTTTCTTGTTTAATCCATATTGTGATATTTTGCCTTTCCTACCATCTAAATGTCGCATTGTATTAACCTTATCCGTGTCACATTCATTCCTAGATATTTTTCTCTCAAAATTAACGGGCATCCTAGCTAATACTATTGGAGATTAAATACGCATCCATGCGACACATGCATCTTGGAATTTTTCTCGTTTAAACCATTTACGTAATACGCCACTTCACGTATTACTTTACGTGTTACACGTGGATTATTTATTCATCGAATTTTTCTTTGGACAGAATACCTCAAATAATGTTAAATACCTAATTTCTAGGTCGGGGTATTACAGAGCATACATTTTCCAAACTTGATCTGAAGTCTCATCTGGATGACCTACAAACAAAACAAATGATCAGTATCGACGAATTAAAATAAAGGACGACAGTCTAATTAAGAAAAAATTATCTAAGTTACACAGCTCAGTAAGGGGTTCAACACCCAGGCCAGTCTCGGCCAAAAGATCTACCTCTATCAGTTGTTGAAACACAACCATCCCTTTCTTCTTGCCACAAGTTTAGAGATGATCAATTTTATCCTGTCCATCCACGCTAAGGCTAGGATCAAGTCCCCCCGACATAGATATCTTACCCTATTTTTGTGGGACTCTAGGCTCATTGGTACCAAATGGAATGCCAGTATCAAACTCCCAAGCACCTGATACAAAGAATTACTGAGGTTTCTAGTCATGATTTGATATCTGATTGACGAGCAAAAGTTTTTATCAGTCGGTCGAGCTAAGAAATTAAAGTGGCACGACTGAGACTTGGGAGTCGAGACAGTATAATAAGCTTTAAAGATGCTAACTGGAAGGTTAGCTTCATAGGCGAGCCCAAAATTAGACGCAGACAAGTAATATTCTCAATGCGTTGGGAGACAGCTGAGCTGGAGAGAGCCCTATACTAGCAAAAATGGCCCTAATGTTTGGGTAGATCGGTAGTCAAAAGATGATCCTAAACATCTGTTTATAGACTATAAACTCACCTTCTCGATTGTTGAATGCTCTCTCATCCTCAGACAAAACTCTCATCCTAATGGAAAGCTTGCTGCCATAAAGATGTCTCCACATGATCAAATTTGTCTCATGGACAATGCTGGGAAAAGTTGAGGCATACGAAGTATCCAGCTCGTCCTCGTCTTCATCTTTGTCATTGTCCTCATCATCCACAGGAGCTTCACCACGAGGGACACTACTGGTGAACTCGACCTTAGTCATGGCTAATATTAGAATAGCCATCGGTGGCCGGTTAAACTCTACCTCTACTATCGACTCATCATTATCTGAGATTTCATGAATATCAGACTCATTTATAGGTGATAATTACTAGATTCAGCAGCTCCATTTTCATCCTGATGAGAACCTGGAACTTGCATTGCCTCCTCAAAGGAGTCAGCTCCCTCAGGTTTCGTGAAGGAACACTCTATGTGGGTAGGTCCATGACCCTCAAATGAGGCTGTAGACTTTAAACCCTCAGAAGAGGTGGATAATATAATATCACTACTAATACTTATAACCCTAGCATCGACGGTAATAGGGTATCTGAGGAGCAGAGGAGGATGAACAACATATAAAGGACTTAGGTGAATGGAAAGTCTAGAATCAGCCTCGGCCCCGCTCTTAGCCTCGACCTCGAATTTGCGTATCTCCCTTAGTATACATTCTCTAAGGTGTAGGTACTGCTCTCCTAGTTCGTATAATCTACATTTAAACAAAAATAATGTTTGACTAACGTTGATTAAAAGATCAAACAAAAGAAACTCAAATATTTTTACCAATAAACAGTCAAGAACTAGTAGGAAATCTACCGGAGAAGACAACCAAAAAACCCACTGAAAAAACCAACCACCGCCTAAAATGCATATCTTTCTTCCCAAACATTAACCTAAACTCCTATGTAACCTACGTAACACTTCAGAAGTACCAAATAAACCATAGATCCACCTATAATAGTGGCCGAAAATGCAAAACTCGTCAGAAAAAAGCAAAAACAGAAAACTAACAACAAAAATGGAAATCGAAAGCAAAAGCAAAAGAATAGAAACGAAGGTTACCTGAGGAGAACTAAGGCTTAGAATGAAGAGAAAGAAATAAAACATGCCTGGAACTATGGCCATCCCTGATCCTCGCGGAACTGCGGCCATCCCCTATCCTCTTATCCTCGTGGAGAGAGAGAGAGAGAGAGATAAAGGGTATGGTGAGAGGATCTTGGTCCCGCGCATCCCATTCGGGAGCGATTCGGCCATCGTCAGAGATGTGTGAGGTGAAAAATGTAGAGAGATGGAGTCTCCAGTCTATTTTACTCAAAACAGACAAAAGAAGGTGGAGCCATCCCGGAGGACAGCCTCAAAGACATACTGATACATACGAAACCAAAAATGATTCGAGTAGGGTTCAAAGGCTAAGTTACGGAATGGGAAGGTGTTAGGCACCCATACCGCCCTTGCAGTCTCTCATGGATTGTTGTTATTTTCCTCTATTTCCCCGTGATATGTGTGCATGTATATATATAGTGGAGATAACAATCATCGAATTGTATCATGGAAGAGATAAAGCGAGTCATCCATAGGAATGTTCCTAAAAGTAATATTAGAAAATATGATTTATGCAATTATCCTTGCGTTGATCGTTATAATGGAATGATAATGCATATGGAATAATACACCATTAAGAACAAATATATGTATATGTAAATATATTGAATCTAAGATAATTAAGTTAAAGAATTAGAAAATTAGAAAATTAGAAAAAATAGGACTCGAGTCTCGGGTTTTACCCCGAGACGCCTACGTAGCTTATAGAGGCATCAAAGTCCATGTAGTTCGCATGAAAAATGAGGGGTGGGGTTTATCCCATAAATCCAATCGGAGACTTCTCTTATGTGTGTGTACGTGTAAAAATGTGTTTTAGTTGTGAGAAAAGTGTGAGAATTCCCGTTGGAATTTATGAGCAAACCTTATTTTTCTTGTTTTTTGGGTTTTATTTACATGAAAAATAAGATATGTGCAATAAGACTAAAATAAAAAAAAAGTGTATTAGGATATGTGAGATGGAGAGAATAAAAGTGCTAAGTGATAAAACAGGTTAATGCGAATTTAAGAGAATTTGAGAAAGTTGGACCTTCTTGAAGGTCTTGAGCTTGATCTTGAATGTTGGTGACCAGCCCTTGCACTTGGGTGATGATGAAGGGTAGTTAATTCACTAAGTTTGATGAAGAAGATGATGAAAAGTGAGAGTTGGAAAGGGATTTGGATGTAGAAATCACGTTGACTTCGAGGGAGGTTTTCTGAGTTCGCTGAGAGTGATGGATCTCAGATCTTGGGGCCTCTTGCAATGAGGTCAGGCCCTCTTTTTTACAGGACCAGGTTATTATCAATGGACATAGTTCTAGTCCTGCCAATCGGCAGGTGCCTTTAGGCACACTACCGATAGGCAGGATTTTGAACCTGCCGTTTGGCAGTCTCGTTCAAGTTCCTTCGGAAAAATGATTGTAAAATGCAATTCGTTGATTTAAATCACGCACGGGGTGTACCGATGGAAAGGTAATTCAGATACCTTCGAAATTCCTTTGGACTGCTCCCGGGTCTTGGAGTTGTCTTTGGGACAAATATGGCTCGGAAATGCTCGTCGATCCTTTGGACGGGGGATCGTTGGAAGCAAACGGATCGTTCGTCCTCATGGTACGTCAGAATCGCGCATGGGGAAGACCATTGGAAAGGTTATGAGATGTACTTCGACATTCCAAAGAGTTTGACCCGATTTGAGGAGTTAACTTTGGTCAACTGGGGCCTGGAAGCGTTCGATGACCTTTCAAAGTAAAATGGATCGTTCGTCTGTACCATAAGTCATAATTGGGCTCGGAGTGGACTGTTGGAAAGGGGTTTCAGTAACCTTTGTAGATTAATTAAGTCTCAATCAAGATGAAGAGTTTACTTTTATCAAACGGAGCTCGAGAGCGTCTGGTGGCCTCTTGATCAAGTTTCGAGGGAAAATGGGTCATTCGTCCGCACCGTAAGTCGGAATCGCGCACGGGGTGGATTGTTGGAAAGGGGTTTCAGCTCCCTTTAAAGATTCATTCAGTCTCAATCGAGCTGAAGATTTTAACTTTTGGTCAAACGAAGCCTGGGAGTGCCCGATGGACTTTAGGTCAGCACTCGGGGTATGACCTAGGTTCGTAGTGATGCAGGGGGTTCTAGGGACATAAGGAGATATTAGGGGGTGCTAGAATGGGGTGTCTACAGAGCCCCTCAATGGGTGAGTTTGGAACAAACGATAGCCGTCGAATAGACACCGCATGATACCTTTTAAAGAGGTCGATTCTGCGGACTTAAGGAAACGAAGATGACCAATTCAGAGGGTCGAGGTCGATTCTGAGGACCTAAGGGGCATACTGGGGATGGTCCAAAGGAAGTGTTGACCAAAGATTGAGGTCAATTCTGAGGACCTAAAGCAATGCTGGGGATGACCAATTCTGCGGGTCGAAACCAATTCTGAGGTCTTAGGTTGTGATGACCAATTTTGCGGGTCGAAGCCAATTCTGAGAGCTTAAAATTATGATGAAAAATTTTATGGGTCGAAGCCAATTCCGAGAGCTTAAATTGAGATGAACAATTCTGCGGGTCGAAGTCAATTCTGAGGTCTTAAATTGATATGACCTCGGGGAACTCTACCGGAGAAATTACCTCGTGATTTTGATTTGAGCTAGGGAGCTGATTGCTGGGGAAACTCTCGTATCTTCTGGAGACTTTAAGGGAAATAGCTGTGAATTCCACTGGGATGCGATTAAATGATCCAGGGTTTTGGATGTTTTACTCAGGGAAATTTGAGACCTTTATTATAATGGTTTTTGAGGATCCCACTGGGGGATAGGAGATAACCTGAAGTTTGGGATACTTTAGGGGTCCTCTAGGGACGTTACCGGGGGGATATCCACTTAGATTTTGAGGGTTACACTGGGGAAGTAGGGGTTCAGCCTAAGGGAGTGTGAGAGAAAATAAATTTTCTTAGTGAAAATGTTCTACATCTTTCCCGAGATTTTAGGAATTTTCTGAGGATTTTTTAGGGTTTTCTTGTATTTTTTAGGAGTTTTTCTATAAAAATTTAAGAGGGGTGCCGGTCGGCATGGATTGGAGGGTACCATTCGGCAGTTGCATGGTCTTTTGGACTGCCTCGAGAAGGTGAAAGGTTAGTGCCGATCGGTAGGTGGGGGTGCAGTGCCGATCAGCATGACCCTTGGCTTCCTATAAAAAGGGGGCAGGTTCCCCTCATTTTTCACAGCTTCTTGCCTTCTCTCTCTTTGCGATTTTCTTCTACGAATCGTCTTATCATTTCCAAGCCTAAAAAATGGCCGCTTTTGTGAGCATTGGGATACACAAAGAGTGGTTAGTTGTTGATGACTGGGCGAATGTGGAGTGGAGGGCCAGGGTGCCTCTTGCGTTGGGGAGTGAGAACTCTTTTGATGCGTTTGAGTCGGTCGCGGATGAGAGGGATTTACTGCAGGAGCCATCGCGTGATCACTCTTCTAAGGTGGTGAACCTTGGTGGTTATGTAAGTACATAATGACTTTTGGCATTCTCTTTTTGTGATTTTCTTTTGTTCTTGGATTTTGACAAGGTTTTTCTCTGACAGTCTGATGTTTCTTTATCGACTATGCGTGCTTGCGGGATGATGGGACTTAAGGATGTCTGGGAGCACCTTCCACTTATGGTGCGTTGGGTAGTATCATCATCAGGCTTTGGAAGGCTGGCGTCTATGCTGGATGAGATGCCTCGTTCGACGGCGGTCTTATGCGCTCTGGGGGAGAAATGGCAGGACACTACCCACACCTTCCATTTTGGCTTTGGGGAGATGACTGTGACTCCTATAGAGGTGCTACAGCTACTGGGACTGGATTGTGATGGAGAGTATATAGAGGTGGATCGCTCTTTGCAGGTGAGGTCGAAGGCGGTGCAGGCGACGCTAGGTGATGTGGGGAGGATAGTATCTGGGGACTCTATCCGTTTGTCTCTGCTGAGAGATGTTTTACTGAGTAGGGTGATTGATGTAGAGGACGGGCTACAGATGAGGCAGGTGGACCGGTTGTTTATTTTGCTGTTGTTGGGGGGATTTCTGGTGGCGACGAGCGGCGACGTTGTCTACTTATGATTTTTACCATACTTGAGGATGTTTTCGAACATCCCTCTCTATGATTGGGGGAGCCTAACTTTGGTGACCAATTATTTTTCTCTGGATGAATTTAGCCGGTGCTGCCGGCAGACTTTTACTGGAGCCACGTATCTTCTTGAGGTATTCTTTAGTTTACGCATTTTCCTTTCATGCATTCGCATATTCCTTGTGCGTCTCTTTTTTATTGCAGATTCTTATCTTTGGCAGGTGTGGTTCTATAAGGTGATTGGGTGTAATACCCAACTGATTTCTTTGAAGGACAAGATCGTTAGGGACTTTTGTTGATTGTTCCGGTGGCGGAAGGCCAATCGACAGTCAAGGAAGTCTCTTTCTCTGCATGCGGTGAATCGGGTCTTGAATGGCCTAACCAGTGATAGGGTAAGACCTTTTCCCTCTTCAGTCTTGGTTTTTGTGTGCTCTGATTCCATATTGACTTATATCTGCTGGGGATTTTTCAGGTGATATTTTACGCTCAGGGGACGGTTGTTTAGGACAAGGGGTCGACTGGGGTGAATGCACAGATGAGGTGTAATGACCCCACTTTTATATATAGTTTGTTTTTACACTCTTGTGTTACTTATTATCTTATAAATGTTGTATTATTAGATATGTGATATTATTGGCTATCAATATAACAAACCCCATTTTTAATTACAAAGAATCAACTGTAAATTGGATCAAATCAAAGTCTTATGACATATCTTAAGGTAAATAATAAGTTTTGGGGTAGAAAATATAATTTTATGAAAATTTAAGGACTAAAATAAAAATATAAAATGGGCCATTTTGTAAATAAAATATTTTACAAGGACCTCTAAGAAATATTCAAAATATATAATGTGAAATTACCAAAATACCCTTCATGTGTGAAATGACCCTTATACCCTTATCACCTTTCCACCACGTGCTGGTCACCTCCAGCTTACACATGTCTTCTTTAGAGAGAAAGCTAAAACACTTGTCATCATTTGGTGTATTAACACTGCAAGACCACTCAGGCATGCGACACCTCGGCATTGAATCACCACTCCCAAAAGCCTAGTCATTAGACACGTGTCAACACCGTAGTACATCTGGAAACCTATAAATAGGGCCTTAGGGTTCATTTGAAACTCACACCAATTCCTTGAGAATTATAGAAAGAAATAGTGAGAGAAAGTGTGAGAAAGTTTAAGAAGAAGTTCTTAGGGATATTCATCTTAAGGTAATCTTAACGTTATAATGCATCTTTATAGTTTTAATTTATTGTTTTATAGCTTTACTTAGTAGTTATGCTGGTAAAATACAATAAAGAATTCACTAATTAAAACTTAAAATTTAGAACAAATCCAAGTTGATTTTATAAACTTGTTTAAAATTATACGCTTTTAAAAAAATGATTCTTTTTAAAGAAATTGCTCGTTATTATGGAATCCCATTTAAGTAATTCCAAAGTCAGGCCCGGTGAAATTCTGTCTAGACGAGATGGTATTTAAGTGGTGCCCCTGTGACCCTCCATCTCTACTGGGAATGAATCCGGAAATGTTCTGTCTAGAGGAGATGGTATTTAAGCGGTGCCCCTGTGACCCTCCATCTCTACTGGGAACCGACTGATTAGGAAGAACTATGAATTGAATCCTTTAAGCGATCAATGAGTTTTAAAAGTTAAGAAAATGGGTATTAGAAATCCTTTTAAACAAGTTATTATTAAAATACAATATGTAGACTGGATCTTGTTTAGAACGTATACTTAAACCTTTATCATATTTGTTAGATTAACGCGCGATCACAGACTCGTTATCTATAATTTCGACCTCTATTTTAGGTGAGTACTCTATACAATTTCTTGCGCATTTTGATTATATTATATTATGCAAACTATGTATATTTTGTGAAATGCTTTTATTCTCAAAATGCATCTGATACCGATGATTGCGTCGTTTGTTATATGTTTATATCTCTCCATATAAACATCTTATTTGAATTCTGAAATTATTGATTCGGCCTATGGAAACTCTCTTACTATGTTGGCCTTGACTACCGGGTGGAAATATTTGGGTGGTACCTTCCCAGCTGGTTTATCGCTGGTGTGCCCTAAATAAGGCGTTGTTCCAGAAATCATGATTATCTGTCTGTGATGTTACCGGGTGAAAACATTTGGTAACACTATCTGTCTGGGTATTAGAGTGTACATGGCCACTAAAACTGAATAATTGACATATGCTCAATTGTTTTATATGCTCTGTTCTGAACTGTTTATTCTGAATATATATATTGTCATTTACTTTATATATATTACTTGAAATTGCTATCTCTATGTATATACCGTCTGTTCTAAATGGAATAGGTATCTATTTTCTGAAAACCTTGGAATTTTTGGAGATTGAATCTCATTCGGCTTTTAGCTGATGTTTTATAATTAACCATTTTTCAGGAAATAATTAGGAAAGAGGATGGAACATAAGGGGACTATGTTGAAGATTTAGCTTTTAAAGCTCTTTTTGTAACCTTAAGTAGACGTTTGTTTAATTAGATAGAGCATGTTTAGCTCTTTGTGTCAAGTTGTAACTCGTTGATATTTTAATACAAATGAAGTTCCCTTTAGAAAGCTCTGATGATGTAATTCCTTCACTTTCAGTATTTTACGATTCATAACCATGTGATTATACTTCCGCTACATATATTTTAAAAGAAAAATTTTAAGGCCAGAATATTGGATGCCTTGGTGGCATGTCAAGACACTTGTTCCCTACGATTTTTGGGTCGGTGTCGTGACAGAGGTGGTATCAGAGCATAGGTTATGAACCCGTAGACTACTGAGCGTAGGTTTCGAATGTCATTAATTCTATGTTTCCATCCTTAGGAGATAGTATTAAAAATCTAATTTATGTGATAACCCTCCCTATGTGTTATATTATTTATAATTGGTCTTTTAGTTTTCAATATTAATGTAGTATAGTAGATCTTACGTTTGGCCATGACTGTAGAAAATGACCAAGAGAAGATCATCAATGGGAACTAGTGATTCGAGTATAGAAGGACTGGAAGGTGCATACAAGGCAATTGAAAGTCTGGAAAAGATTGTGGAGCAGCAGGTGAACAATGGAGTACCAAAGAATCTTGAACTAAGTAGATGTACTATTGAACAGTTCAAGAAGTTGAATCCTCCATCTTTTAAAGGTACTCCTAACCCCACCGAGGCAGAAAGTTGGGTGATGCAGATGGAAAAGATACTCGATGTTCTTAAGTGTACCGATGAACAAAGGGTGTCGTTTGCAACATTTATGTTAGAAGGGGAGGCTGAACATTGGTGGAGAATGACTAAGAGAATACACGAGGAAAGGCATACTTGCATAGGTTGGAATGATTTCTTAGTAATCTTTTATGAGAAATATTTTCCAGAAACGGTGAAAGATAAAATGGCAGCTGACTTCATGAGTCTGGTGCAAGGGAATATGACGGTTAGTCAATATGAGGCAAAGTTTACTGAGTTATCCCATTTTGCACGTCATGTTGTAGCAACCGATGTTTTAAGAGCGAAGAAGTTTGAGCGTGGGTTAAGGTTGAATATTCGTAGTCGAATTTCCATCCTGAAATTAACATCATATATTGATGTCGTGACTAGGGCTACAATAGCTGAGAGGGATGGTGAGGAGTACAATCGAATTAGAGATGGCAAGAGGAAGTTTAGGGAACAAAAAGGAAAGAACCTGAATAATAGAAATTTCTTTAGGAACACATCCAATGTTGGGGGATCTAGTGATAACAAATAGTATACTAACCAGATATGTCAGCAATGTGAAAAGATGCATGGAGGACGACCTTGTTATAAGGATTCAGGAGCTTGTTTTAGATGTGGACAGAAAGGACATCAGATAAAAGACTGCCCAAACCTAGCAAGGGTTCCGATAAAGCCTTCAAGTGCAAAGAAGGATCAAGACAGACATGGCAGAGTTTTCGGACTTTCTGATACCCAAGCTTCTAATGCGGTAGTGTCAGGTACACTTTCTATATGTGCACAGCCTTTTAAAGCTTTGATAGATCCTGGTTCTACCCATTCGTTCATATATATACATGTATTAAATCGATTTCATAAATTGCCTGAACCCTTGAATCATAACATACACGTTTCTACTCCTTCGGGCGAGTTATTGATGGGTAAATTAGTATACAAGGCTTGCCCCATAGATATTGATAGTCATAAACTATTTGTTGATTTGATAGTTTTAGACATTAAAGATTTTGAAGTCATTTTGGGGATGGATTGGTTAGCATCACATCATGCTAAGGTAGACTGTTTTGAGAAGAGTGTTACTTTCCAAATTCCTAACCAACCAAAATTTAGTTTTGAAGGAACTGGCATCATATCTCCGATGTGTATTATTTCTGCAATGCAAGCCTATAGTTTTCTTAAGAAAGGATGTCAAGGATTTCTTGCAACTGTTACTAGTTTGGAGATGATGGATCCTAGATTAGAAGATATTCCTATTGCTAAGAAAGTTACGGATGTTTTTCCAGATGATTTACCAGGCCTACCTCCTAATAGAGAAATAGAATTTACCATTGACCTTATTCCTGGAACTATACCAATCTCAAAACCACCATATCGTATGGCACCTTTAGAATTAAGAGAGTTAAAAGTTCAATTAGAAGACCTTTTAGACAAGGGTTTTATCAGACCAAGTATATCGCCTTGGGGTGCTCCAGTGTTATTTGTGAAAAAGAAGGATGGGACAATGAGACTATGTATAGATTATCGTGAACTGAATAAGGTAACCATTAAGAATAAATACCCCTTACCTCGTATAGATGACTTGTTTGATCAATTAGAAGGTGCACAAGTATTCTCTAAGATTGACCTTAGGTCAGGCTATCATCAATTGAAGATTAAGGATGATGATATTTCAAAATCAGCATTTCGAACTAAATATGGTCACTATGAATTTCTTGTAATGCCATTTGGACTAACTAATTCACCAGCCGCTTTTATGGATATGATGAATAGAGTCTTTAGGAAATATTTGGATCAATGTGTTGTTGTTTTTGTCGATGACATTCTCATTTATTCTAAGAGTATTGAAGAACACGAAAAGCATTTAGAGACGGTATTACAAATCCTTAGGAAAGAGCAATTATATGCAAAATTAAAGAAGTGTGAGTTTTGGATGCCTAGTGTTTCTTTTCTAGGACATGTCATATCCAAAGAGGGAGTGTCAGTTGACCCTCAAAAGATTGAGGCTATATTAGATTGGCCCAGACCAACTAATGTGAGTGAGATTCGTAGTTTCCTTGGATTAGCAGGTTATTACCGAAGATTTGTTGAAGGATTTTCTAGCATTGCCAAACCTCTATCTAGGTTAACACAAAAGAAGGTAAAATATGAGTGGTCTGAGCAAGCCGAGAAAAGTTTTCAAGAACTTAAGAATCGATTAGTAACTACCCCAATTTTGACTATTCCTTCTGGGACAGGGGGATTTGTGATTTATAGTGATGCTTCTAAAATGGTTTGGGATGTGTGCTAATGCAAAATGGAAAAGTAGTAGCTTACGCCTCGAGACAGTTGAAACCCCATGAGCAGAATTATCCAACCCATGACCTAGAATTAGCAGCTGTAATTTTTGCTCTTAAGATTTGGAGGCACTGTTTATATGGTGAGACTTGTGAGATTTATACCGATCATAAAAGTTTGAAGTATATATTTACTCAGAAAGAGTTGAATATGAGATAAAGGAGGTGGTTAGAATTGATGAAGGATTATGATGTAAATATTCACTATCACCCGAGGAAAGCTAATGTAGTAGCCGATGCTTTAAGTAGGAAGTGTACACCAAATTTAGCGTGTCTTATTACAAGCCAGGAAGCACTGTTAAGGGATTTGAAAAGTATGGAAATAGATGTACATATCTATAGCAAAGGAGGAATAATTGCAAACTTACAAGTGCAACCCATGTTGATGGAGAGGATCAAAATTGCACAAGTAAATGACCCACAACTGAAGAAGATTAGAGAAGAAGTCATCGAGGGTAAGAGAACTGAATTTGCGATGCGAGATGATATATTGAGGTTTGGAAATAGAGTGTGTGTGCCATGTGATGCCCAACTAAAGAGGCAAATTTTGGAGGAAAGTCATTACTCAAGATTCACATTTCATCCCGGATGTACAAAAATGTATAGGGATCTTCGAGAAGTATTTTGGTGGAATAACATGAAAAGGGAGATAGCGGAATTTGTATCTCAGTGTTTGGTTTGTCAGCAACTAAAAGCTGAGCATCAGAGACCATCAGGATTGCTACAACCACTGCATATCCCTGAGTGGAAATGGGAACATATCACTATGGATTTTGTGACAGGTTTACCAAGGAGTTCAAATGGTAATGACTCTATTTGGGTAATTATTGATAGGTTAACTAAATCTGCTCATTTTCTTGCCATTAAGATTACCCATTCTTTAGAGAAGTTAGCTAAGTTGTATGTGCGGGAAATTATTAGGCTTCATGGAACCCCAATTTCAATTGTTTCTGACCGTGACCTCAGATTTGTGTCTCACTTTTGGAAAAGCCTACAAGAAGCCATGGGAACAAAATTGAATTTTAGTACTGATTTTCATCCTCAAACGGATGGACAATCAGAGAGAACTATTCAAACCTTAGAGGATATGCTTAGGGCATGTGCACTTGATTTAAAAGGGAACTGGGATGATCATTTACCGTTAGTGGAATTCGCATATAATAATAGCTATCAAGCAAGTATTCAAATGGCTCCGTATGAGGCACTCTATGGTAGAAGATGTCGCTCCCCTACATGTTGGGTAGAAGTTGGGGAAAGAAAATTGTTGGGACCAGAATTGATTCAGATCACAACAGAGAAGGTGAAATTAATACAAGACCGACTTCGAACCGCTCAAAGCCGTCAAAAGAGTTATGTTGACAATCGACACCGACAGCTAGAATTCCAAAGAGGAGATTATGTGTTCTTGCGAGTATCGCCTGCAAAGGGAGTAATACGATTTGGGAAGAAAGGGAAATTGAGCCCCAGATACATAGGACCTTTTGAAATCCTTGAAAGGATAGGAGTTGTTGCGTATAAAATAGCCTTACCACCGGAACTCTCTAGTGTACATAATGTGTTTCACGTATCAATGATAAACAAATATGTCCCAGATCCAAAACATATCTTAAGTCATGAGCCTCTTCAAGTTAGAGAAGATTTGTCGTACATTGAGCATCCAGTGGAAATTTTGGATCATAAAGATCAAATATTACGAACCAAGGTTATTCCACTAGTTAAAGTATTATGGCGGAATCATTCTGTTGAAGAAGCAACATGGGAGAGGGAAGATGAGATAAAGGAGCGATATCCATACCCTTTTGAAAATTAATGTAAGTAAAGTTTGGGGACCAAACTTTTTATAAGGAGGGTAGGATGTAATGACCCCACTTTTATATATAGTTTGTTTTTACACTCTTGTGTTACTTATTATCTTATAAATGTTGTATTATTAGATATGTGATATTATTGGCTATCAATATAACAAACCTCATTTTTAATTACAAAGAATCAACTGTAAATTGGATCAAATCAAAGTCTTATGACATATCTTATGGTAAATAATAAGTTTTGGGGTAGAAAATATAATTTTATGAAAATTTAAGGACTAAAATAAAAATATAAAATGGGCCATTTTGTAAATAAAATATTTTACAAGGACCTCTAAGAAATATTCAAAATATATAATGTGAAATTACCAAAATACCCTTCATGTGTGAAATGACCCTTATACCCCTATCACCTTTCCACCACGTGCTGGTCACCTCCAGCTTACACATGTCTTCTTTAGAGAGAAAGCTAAAACACTTGTCATCATTTGGTGTATTAACACTGCAAGACCACTCAGGCATGCGACACCTCGGCATTGAATCACCACTCCCAAAAGCCTAGTCATTAGACACGTGTCAACACCGTAGTACATCTGGAAACCTATAAATAGGGCCTTAGGGTTCATTTGAAACTCACACCAATTCCTTGAGAATTATAGAAAGAAATAGTGAGAGAAAGTGTGAGAAAGTTTAAGAAGAAGTTCTTAGGGATATTCATCTTAAGGTAATCTTAACGTTATAATGCATCTTTATAGTTTTAATTTATTGTTTTATAGCTTTACTTAGTAGTTATGCTGGTAAAATACAATAAAGAATTCACTAATTAAAACTTAAAATTTAGAACAAATCCAAGTTGATTTTATAAACTTGTTTAAAATTATACGCTTTTAAAAAAATGATTCTTTTTAAAGAAATTGCTCGTTATTATGGAATCCCATTTAAGTAATTCCAAAGTCAGGCCCGGTGAAATTCTGTCTAGACGAGATGGTATTTAAGTGGTGCCCCTGTGACCCTCCATCTCTACTGGGAATGAATCCGGAAATGTTCTGTCTAGAGGAGATGGTATTTAAGCGGTGCCCCTGTGACCCTCCATCTCTACTGGGAACCGACTGATTAGGAAGAACTATGAATTGAATCCTTTAAGCGATCAATGAGTTTTAAAAGTTAAGAAAATGGGTATTAGAAATCCTTTTAAACAAGTTATTATTAAAATACAATATGTAGACTGGATCTTGTTTAGAACGTATACTTAAACCTTTATCATATTTGTTAGATTAACGCTCGATCACAGACTCGTTATCTATAATTTCGACCTCTATTTTAGGTGAGTACTCTATACAATTTCTTGCGCATTTTGATTATATTATATTATGCAAACTATGTATATTTTGTGAAATGCTTTTATTCTCAAAATGCATCTGATACCGATGATTGCGTCGTTTGTTATATGTTTATATCTCTCCATATAAACATCTTATTTGAATTCTGAAATTATTGATTCGGCCTATGGAAACTCTCTTACTATGTTGGCCTTGACTACCGGGTGGAAATATTTGGGTGGTACCTTCCCAGCTGGTTTATCGCTGGTGTGCCCTAAATAAGGCGTTGTTCCAGAAATCATGATTATCTGTCTGTGATGTTACCGGGTGAAAACATTTGGTAACACTATCTGTCTGGGTATTAAAGTGTACATGGCCACTAAAACTGAATAATTGACATATGCTCAATTGTTTTATATGCTCTGTTCTGAACTGTTTATTCTGAATATATATATTGTCATTTACTTTATATATATTACTTGAAATTGCTATCTCTATGTATATACCGTCTGTTCTAAATTGAATAGGTATCTATTTTCTGAAAACCTTGGAATTTTTGGAGATTGAATCTCATTCGGCTTTTAGCTGATGTTTTATAATTAACCATTTTTCAGGAAATAATTAGGAAAGAGGATGGAACATAAGGGGACTATGTTGAAGATTTAGCTTTTAAAGCTCTTTTTGTAACCTTAAGTAGACGTTTGTTTAATTAAATAGAGCATGTTTAGCTCTTTGTGTCAAGTTGTAACTCGTTGATATTTTAATACAAATGAAGTTCCCTTTAGAAAGCTCTGATGATGTAATTCCTTCACTTTCAGTATTTTACGATTCATAACCATGTGATTATACTTCCGCTACATATATTTTAAAAGAAAAATTTTAAGGCCAGAATATTGGATGCCTTGGTGGCATGTCAAGACACTTGTTCCCTACGATTTTTGGGTCGGGGTCGTGACATGAGGCATTTGCTATCGCATGAGTTTGGCCACTTCTGGTATCTCGGGGAGAGGGTGTTCTGACATATTGTTGAGGAGGAGGTGGTGGTGCCACCTTCGAGGCCCCCTATGTCTATGAGACGAGAGCGAATGTTGCCAGAGGAAGTGAGAATTGAGGTGATGATTGGCGAGTCCTATTTGTTGTGCACCGACACGGCTGTGCCGTATGATTATATGGACTTCATGATAAGTTGGCTAATGGCGCCTAGCATATATGATGCGCTGCCTTTCCTTCATGTGGGTTTGAGTCGACCAGTGGAGTCTTCCAACAGTGGTGGTGGTCCGTCGACATCTGCAGCAGCGGCGACTTCGGAGGTTCCCTTTGTGCGGTTGCATACCCCTTCATATAACATTCGGCGGGCTGATGGAGGGATGGTGCTTATGATCGTCCTCATGCGATGGACCCGGAGGAGTTGGGATCGATAGATGAGGTCCTTCGTCCTGTGGTATACCTTTCTGTTCTTCTCCTTTTGGTTTCTTTTGGTCTTATTTATTTAATACTGATTCTTCCTTTTCATGAGCAAGTCCGGGTGTCCAACATTTGGTTGAAGGACATTAGGGATTAGATATCTTCAGCGATTGCCCATATTCGAAACATGGTTCCTATTCCTTCTTGCTTGGTGCCATCTGCCTCATCCAGGAAGGAGTCTGGTTCAGGTAGTGGTGGTGCGTCATCTCACTGTAGGGGAAAGAGAACGCTTTGCAGGGATGGAAGCTCTTAGAGAGGGAAGGGTAGGTGAGAGAGAGAATATGGGTTCGGGCTGAGTCTCATTATTTTTCTATTTTTCTTTAATTCCTCCAAAACTGATGTAACACAGAAAAATATATATCCAATGCAATGGATTTTTTATTATCTTCTGTTAGTAATGAATGAATGAATGCATATGCGCTTTTTACTTTGCTGCTGAGACCGTAAAAAGAAATATTTTTGGGATTTGAAGAAATTTTTTATTCAAAATGAGAAATTATACAAAGATGGAAGGGGATTTTGAAATTCTGTTGAGAATATCAATTTATTTTTATTGAGTTTTTTATTTTTAGAAAAAAGGAAAAACGAAAATTTCTAAAATAGGAGGTTGCAGATCGGCAAGCCCCTTGTCCTGCCTATCGGCATGTCAGTCCAGTCCCATCAATCCAAGGCCTTAATTGGTACCCTCCTCAGCTTTTGGTACCTTGTGGGGCAGGGTTTCCTCCGATTTCTATAAGGGTTGTGTCTTTTATGAGGCTTTTTAAGTATAAAAAGGGGTAAGGGTGGAGTGTTTTCATCACACCTTCACATTCTTATTTTCTCATTCTGTGAGATGGCTCTCCCTCGTAGTGTTGAGTTTGCCAACTATCTTGAGACTTTGGAGGCGATGTGCGCCTACAGCGTCGACTACGATGCTTTCAACATGCCTCGAGTCTCTTTATGGCGTAATCGGCCCATAGAGTGGAACATGCTGATGGCAGCGGTACAATTTTGGTACCTTGAATACCATGTATTCCGCTTTGGCTTGGAAGAAGTTTGCCCGACTTATGAGGAGTTTTCTTCCATGTTGGGAGTAAACCCTAGTGTGGCAGCTACTATGCCTAAGTTTTCCCGATCTCCTCGGGAGCTGTTGGTTGGACTTCTCCACGTCTCACCCTCGGCGGGTATACCTTTGGTTATTGGAGGAATGATTTTCCTTCCGGCGGTGCTACGGTCCGTGCGTTTATAAGAGGTTGGTGATGCTGGAAATGCCAGAGCTATCGTTCTGGGCTTGATTTCGAAATTGTTGCTGGTGACTGGGGAACTGCTGGTAGACCCATAACTTGCAGCCATTACTTCATGGATGTCATACCATCACAATCCTACGGCGGTGATACTGGTGGAGACTTTGAATGGCCTGGATGCCTGGCGAGAAGGTCGTTCTGACTTTCTAAGGGGTATCCCTATGTTGCTATTCATGTGGTTGTCGGAAAGATTCCTCTTGGTGACTCCTCCGGACTATCCTTTGTTGGTTGTGCCCAACTTCTTTTCGCGCCATTGCATCAGTGTTGTCCTAGATATTGAGAGATGGGAGAATTGGTTTATGGAGCATGGGGCTTCAAATCTGAGTTGGTCAGTGCCTTAGTGGGGACAGCTGCTGCCTATTCTGGAGCTGGGGGAATACCCGTACGTTCGGCTGGTTGGTCTCAGATAGACCTCTTTTTATTTCCCTTGGCGGCTTCTGTGCCAATTCGGTTGGGAGAAGGTCGTGCCACCTCGAACACTATATTTCTTTCCGGTAGAATATCTGACAGAGCATCTGCTCATGCGGCTTGGCTCTTTATAGGAAAGTCGGCGTCCGTCGACCCATTATTCTCAGTTTGTTGGGAGAGTCTGGCACATCCTCGGGGATTATATGAAGTAGTTGTAAAGAAAAGTAGTTAGTAATATGTTGATAGTCGAGACTGGACAAAGGTGGTTTATCTTATCTGATACCATGGAGGGAGGTGTTGTAGTTTTTTCGAGGCTGGTTCGAGCTTATCGATATATGGAGCGTCTGCGGCACTCTATTCAGGCAGGGAAATCTTGGGGACCCGAGGATGTTGATGATGATGGAGCGAGCTCCTCTGGTAGATGTAGGTACGACTCTTAGGAAGTTTGTTTTGTAATGGGAAATAACTTCAGAAGTTTATTTGGCTTTTAGGAAGGTAGTGGGAGTTACCCATCCCTTTTCTTATGTAATTGAACTGTAATTCCTTATTAGTGAAATAAACAAGTTTTTGATCATCCAGTTGTGCCTTTAATGAACTTTGTATTTTGAATTATCTATACCGATCGCTGAGGCATGCATAATCCTTTTGTTCAAGTATATGTTAGAGTAAACTGTCGTTCTCGGAGATAAGAAAAGAATAGTTTTTTCGTGAAAAAGAAAGGGTCATGCTCATGTAATATATATGAGCTACCTATGTACCTCTGGATTTTTTGAAAAGTTTTAATTTTTTTGAAGGCAAATGGTTTTTGTAGAGGATCAGGCCCACCTAGTTCTGGGTAGAGGGAAATGAAGATTTTTTTTTTTAGAATAGAAGGGAGATGAGAAGAGTCGTAGCGCGCCAAGATTTTGGACTAGGGGTAGAATTTCTTGAGACGGTCCAGGTTGACTGGACGAGCCATATCTTCTTTATAAAGGTCGATGAGCATGGCGGAACTTCCTGACAAGATCTTTTTTATAATATAGGGTCCACTCCAATTGGGCTTGAACTTCCCTCTAGGTCCTAAATGGGTTCTATGATTTCCTTAAGGGCTAAGTCCCCTTCTCGGACACCGCGGTCCTAGACTCTCTTATTGAATGAATGCGTTATTCGGTGATGGTACCCTTATATGTGATACAATGCTTTCAATATCCTTTCATCCAAGAGTGACAACTCATTGAGACGACTTTGATGTCAGTTCTCCTCACTGACTTGGCTTTCGAGCATGACGCGAAGTGAAGGGATTTTTAGTTCAACGGGTAGGACTACTTCCATAATATAGACCAGAGAGTAAGGGGTAGCCCCAGTAGAAGTTCAGATCGAGGTTCGATAGCCCCAGAGGGCATAAAGGATTCGATCGGCCCAATCTCGATAGCTCTCGGTCATCTTACTGATGATGGCTTTGAGGTTTTTATTGGTGACTTCAACTACACCATTGGTCTGAGGTCGATAGGGAGAAGATTTGTGTCTTTGGATCCCATAATCTTTGACCACTTCTGTGGCTTCTGCCTCGAAATGCAATCCGTTGTCTGACACTAATTCGTGCAGGACTCCATATCGGCAGATGATGTTCTTCCTGATGAATTTATCCACTTTCTTGGCATTTAGAACTGCGTATGACTCAGCTTCGACCCATTTGGTGAAGTAATCAATCGCAACTAGGATAAATTCATGCCCGTTGGAAGCCTTGGGTGTAACCTTCCCTATGATATCGATGCCCAAGGTGGAGAACAGCTAGGCAGAAGTTATGCTGTATAATTCTTATGGAGGCAGGTGTAGAAGGTTCAAAAACTGTTGGCATTTGGGGCATCTCTGGACATAGGCAGTGTAATCCTGGACCATAGTGGTCCAGTAGTAGCCTTGTTAGATGATATTCTTGGAAAGCATGTGATCGTTTATGCCCTCATTCCTCGCTATGGATTTTTTGCATTATCTCTTCAATGTCAGCCCCTGCGATGAAGTGTAGATGGGTTCCATCGAAATTTTTTTTGAACAGTGCTTTGTGCAGATGATGTACTGGGCGGCCAGCCTTTGAAGGGTTGCTCGATCTTTCTGATTGGAACCTTCAGGATACCTACCATGCTTGAGGAGGTGCTAAATATCATAGTACCAGCAATTGGCTAGCTCTGGATCTTCTTTAGTGATGAGATCACTATGGTAGCAGTGGGTTGGTTTATCTTGCTTTTGAACTAGGAAGGGGGCCATTATTATTCCTTCGGGCATATCGACCGTGGAGTCTAAGGTAGCAAGGGCATCGACTAGGTTATTCTTTACTCGAGGTAGGTAGTGGAAAGTGATATCTTGGAATTTGGGAGGATAGTTCTTCTAAGTCGGTATGGAAGGGTTGGAGTTTCTCGTCCTTGACTTTCTATTTTCTGAGCACTTGATCGATGATGAGGGCAGAATCCCCGTAGACATCTAGGCATTGGATACCTTTTTTTAGAGCGATCTTGAGGCCTACCATATACGCCTCATTTTCAGTCATGTTATTAGTGCATGTGAAATCCAATTTGATAGCGATGGGAGTGTGGGAGTCATCTGGGGTGATCAGAAGTATCCCAATGCCATATCTTTTTTTATTGGCACCGCCGTTAAAGAACATCTACCATCGAAGGTCGTCTTGAGAGGTGCAAAGGATGTTTTCATCTGGGAATTCAGAGATCCAAACATCAGCTTCTTCTATGGGTTAGTCAACGAGGTAGTTAGATATATCTCTTCCTTTTATGGCTTTCTGTGTGACGTACACGCTATCAAACTCGGCCAGGAGCATCAACCATCGGTCCATTCGGATGGATAAGCCAAATTTCTCAAGCAGGTACTTGATGGGGTCCATTCGGGATATAAGTTTAATGGGGAAGGCGAGCATATAGTGTTGTAACTTTAGGGTGACCCAAATAAGCGCGACACGTGCCTTTTCCAAAGTAGTGTAGTTGACTTTGTATCCGATCAATTTGCGACTGGCGTAATAGATGGCTCTTTTTTTATGAGATTCTTCAAGGTATTGGGTTAATAAAGCCCCAGTTGAGATTATGGCTAGGTATATGAGCAAGGGGAGACTAGGTTGTGGTGGCATGAGTACCGGGGGTTGGGTCAGATATTATTTGATTCGGTTAAAGGCTTATTGGCAGGCCTCGTTCCAAACCTTGGTCGAATCCTTTCGAACGAGTTTAAAAATAGGTTCGCAGATAGAGGTTAGCTGGCTGATGTATTATAATTTCCCAAGGAAGCCACGGGCTTCTTTCTTCGTTCGGAGAGGTGGCATTTCAAGTATGGCTTTCAACTTGGAAGGATTTTCTTCTACCCCCTTCTCACTGACCATGAATCCCAAGAGTTTTCCCTTTGTAATGCCGAAAACACATTTCAGTGGATTGAGTCTCATCTGATATCGTCGCAGTCATTCGAAGAACTTTCGGAGAGTGGAAACATAACCTTCTCTAGCTTTGATTTTGATAATCATATCATCCACATAGACCTCAACCTCTTTATGAATCAGATCATGTAGGATGGTTGTGGTAGCCCTCTGGTAGGTAGCCCAAGCATTATTGAGACCAAATGGCATAATAGTGTAGCAAAAGGTTCCCCGCGGTGTGATGAACGCGGTTTTTTCTTAGTGATCTGGGTGCATTTTGATTTGGTTGTATCCGGCAAACCCGTCGATGAATGACTTGAGAGCATGACTGGTTATGTTGTCCACGTTCATATCGATATTAGGTAATGGATAATCATCCTTTTGAGAGGCTTTGTTCAAGTCCCAATAGTCTACACACATCCGAACTTTCCCTCCTGATTTTGGCATAAGCACTATGTTGGCTAGCCATGTGGGATATTCAATCACACGAATGAAGCCTACGTTCAGCTGTTTGACCATTTCTTCTTTGACTTTGAGTGACCATTCGGTGTGGAGCTCTCTCAATTTTTATTTAACCGGCTTATAATCTGGAAGAATGAGGATCTCATGTTGAGTTATTTCAGGATCAATGTCGGGCATATCATCATAGGACCATGCGAAGACATCCACGAATTACTTTAGTAATTCGTGGAATTCATGCGCAAAAATTTAGGCGGTAGGCCAAATCGGAATTTCGGTAGAGTTTCGGGTCGAAATCGACAATCTAACATATGTGTCCTAGGCTTGACACCTATATGTGGGTATGCAGTTGGTTGTGTGAATTGGAAAGGGTTCCCCCCTTGGCATGAATTCCACGATATACGTCTTGCTTTTGAGGGCAATCGGTAGGTGTGGACAAGCCATTTGATATACCCGAGTGTACGTGAATTGCCTCACTATATACCTCGTAGGGATGGTACGTGTGAGAGCGAATTCGATATACTCGGCGTACGTGAATGAGTTCCCTATGATATACCTCCCATCATGACTTCGGTCAAGCGGTATGATGCAGGGAAACCGTTCGATATACGTCGAAGGTACTTGGCCAATGGAAGGTGAGAGTCATATCGCTTAGGCTAACTGTGCCCTGTCGGACCAGCGCCCATCACGAAGTGACCCTCCAATTACTGGACAAAATTTAGTAAATAACAATGCTCTTTGGTGATGTCGCGTGAATCATAAATGATTATCTTATTAGTATCTTAGGATGAGAGTATCTTGCTTGATCATGCCAAACAGGGAGCAAAGTTCAAGTACCAATAGTATACCAAGCATGGATAAGTGATGCGTGCAACATATGGATACACGTGATCCTAGGTGCACATAGTATGAAGTGTACATGGAGAATCTTCTACAAGTGTGTGAATAGAAGCATAATCATGAGGTACACATAAATAATAAAAGGGGAACATGCAAATAGGGGAATATAGAAGAAAATAAAACACCCATGTAAATAAAGTCTAGCCTTCATATAAATCCCCAGCAGAGTAACTACTGTGGTCATCCTCAATCCTCGCAGAACAGCATCCATCCCCATCCTCTTACCCTCACGGAGAGAGAGAGAGAGAGGGTATGGTGAGAGGATCTTGATCCCGCGCATCCCTCTCGGGAGTGCTTCGGCCGTCGTCGGCGATGTGTGATGTGAAAAATGTAGAGAGATGGAGTCGCCAGTCTATTTTACTCAAAACAGACAAAAGAAGGTGGATCCATCCTGGAGGACAACCTCAAAGATATACTGATACATACGAAACCAAAAATGATTCGAGTAGGGTTCGGAAGCTAAGTTACGGAATGGGGAGGTGTTAGGCACCCATTCCGCCCTTGCGGTCTCTCATGGATTGTTGTTATTTTCCTCTATTTCCCAGTGATATGTGTGCATGTGTAGATGTAGTGGAGATAGGAATCATCGACTTGTATCATGGAAGAGATAAAGCGAGTCATCCATAGGAATGTTCCTAAAAGTAATATTAGAAAATATGATTTAAGCAATTATCCTTACGTTGATCGTTATAATGGAATGATAACGCGTATGGAATAATACGCTATTAAGAACAAATATATGTATATGTAAATATATGGAATCTAAGAGAATTAACTTAAAGAATTAGAAAAATAAAAAATTGGAAAAAATAGGACTCGAGTCTCAAGTTTTACCCCGAGACGCCTACATAACACATAGAGGCATCAAAGTCCACGTAGTTCGCATGCAAAATGAGGGGTGGGGTTTATCCAATTGGATACTTCTCTTATGTGTGTATATGTGTGTGTGTGCATGCAAAAAGGTGTTTTAGTTGTGAGAAAAGTGTGAGAATTCCCATTGAAATTTATGAGCAAACCCTTTTTTTCTTGTTTTGGGGGTTTTATTTACATGAAAAATAAGAGATGTGCAATAATACTAAAATAAAAATAAAAGTGTATTAGGATATGTGAGATGAAGAGAATAAAAGTGTTAAGTGATAAATCAGGTTAATGCAAATTTAAGAGAATTTGAGAAAGTTTGACCTTCTTGAAGGTCTTGAGCTTGATCTTGAATGTTGGAGAGCAGCCCTTGCACTTAGGTGATGATGAAGGGTAGTTAATTCACCAAGTTTGATGAAGAAGATGATGAAAAGTGAGGGTTGTAAAGGGATTTAGATGTAGAAATCACGCTGACTTCAAGGGAGGTTTTCTGAGTTCACTGAGAGTGATGGATCTCAGATCTTGGGTCCTCTTGCAATGAGTTCAGACCCTCCTTTTTATAGGCCCAAGGTATTTCTGATCGATATAGTTCTGGTCCTTCCAATCGGAAGGTGCCTTTAGGCACACTGTTGATAGGCAGGATTTTGAACCTGCCGTTTGGCAGTCTCGTTCAGGTTCCTTCGAAAAAATGATTGCAAAATACAATCCATTGATCCGAATCACGCACGGGGTGTACCGATGGAAAGATACTTCAGAGACCTTAAAAAGTCCTTTAGACTACTCCCTGGTTCGGGAGTTATCTTTGGGACAAATGTGGCTCGAAAACGGTCGTCGGTCCTTGGGACGGGGGTCTTCGAACGCAAACGGATCGTTCGTCCACATGGTGAGTTAGAATCGTCCATGGGGTGGACCGTCGAAAAGGTTATGAGATGTACTTCGACATTCCAAAGAGTTTGACCCAGTTTGGGGAGTTGACTTTGGTCAATCGGGGCCTGGAAGCGTTTGATGACCTTTTGGAGTAAAATGAATCGTTCGTCCGTACCGTAAGTCTGAATTGGGCCCAAAGTGGGCCGTTGGAAAGGGTTTTTAGCGCCCTTTGAAGATTCATTCAGTTTCAGTCGAGCTGAAGAGTTGACTTTGGTCAAACGGAGCTCGAGAGCATCCAATGGCCTATTGATCAAGTTTCGGGGGAAAATGGGTCTTTCGTCCGCACTGTAAGTCAGAATCATGCACAGAGTAAACCGTTGGAAAGGGGTTTCAGCGCCCTTTGAATATTCATTCAGTCTCATTCAAGCTGAAGATTTTGACTTTTGGTCAAACGGAGCCTGGGAGTGCTCGATGGCCTCTAGATCAGCACTCGGCGTATGACCTAGGTTCGTAGTGATGCAGGGGGTACTAGGGACCTAAGGAGAGATTAAGGGGTGCTACAATGGGGTGTCCACAAGAACTATGAAAATGGAGGAGAGAGATAGAGAGCTTCATGCTTTGGTTGACAAGAACATTTAAGCAAGAGAAAATGAAGAAGAAAGTGAAAAATGTGATTTTTTGAAGTATTTAAATTAAGTAATGATTATACACACTTACCAACCCACATTATTAAGGCACAAATCCGCAAGCTACATGCCTGTTGTCGCTTCTTGGGCCACACGTGAAGCCATTTACCTGCGACACGTGTCTATTCCAGGACACCAAAACATTATGTCCATCAAGTACTCTGAAACGATGCTTCTAACACCTATACGATCCATTCACGTCATCGGGGCATCCTCTGACACTGAGGGGTCATCTCATTATAGGGGTCAAATGACTTTTACACCTCAGCCTCACATATACATTAAATGCTAAGGTTTAGGGGGTGATTGATATACAAAAGTATGTCTTTGTCTAGACGAGACTTAGACCGACTTCATGACCCCTCCAAGTGCCAGTCATAATCATTCTCATATGGGCCCACGTCATAGAGGCCCATGTCAGTCAATCTCAGCCTCCGAGACTCAATCAACAGAACAATTACAACAATACACACAAGCTGCCTTTATACTCATAAGTGCTTCTAAGTCTCAGTTTCACCGTGTATCGACCTCGTATGACACTACCAGGTCGAGACCAATCTGCAGTCCCATAATAGGTATCACTCTCGGTATTACTCAATCGGAAGCCACTTCATCAGTCTCGACGAGTCGAGACCTCCCAGAGCCGACATCAATATCTCACACAAAACATGTGACCTGTGCATTGCCAAGACGTGTGGATAAATTCGTTATAGAAAATCAACCTCCCACATGGGAGAATATTCTTTCATCATAATGTGCATGTGCACAAGATAATTGACTCTCTCTTATTGGTACATTGAGCTCATGCATGTCTGGTGCATGCTTAGTAGTGGCACTGAGCACCCCCAACACTATAAAAGATAATTTCATCTTGTTTATAAAGGATCGAGTGATTGTAACCCTACTAAAACTCTGTTGCACTAAACTTAGAGAGAGAAATCTTGAATGTGTATCCATGGACATTAGTGCCTTGTTATGGTAAAAACACCATCACTTTGCACAGTGGATGAGGCCAAGGACGAACCACTTATACGCTTGTGTTTTCCATCTCTCTCATCCCTTTTTTCATATGCATATATTTCTTATACTATCATTGTGATTCCACCATTATTAACAGAGCTAGAGCTTGAGTTATCTACATCTTATAGGTGGTGACTCTCAATATCATCAAATGTTCTATGAATTTTATGGGTCTTAGTTGATCAATACCAATAATAAACTATAACAGATAAAGAGATTAACGACTTAGATTTGATAAATATGAGAGACAGAGAAGGAAACAATATATTAATGTGGTTCAGCCCAATGAGATGCCTACATCCACAGGTGCAGTATTGTTTATATTAGCCGTAAGAAAGGGGATACAAGATTTCAAGAATCTTTCTAGGGTTTTGTGTATGCACGTAAGGTTAAACCTTTTTCAGATACCCTTGTTGTGTGTCATTTAGCACTTTTTATATTGAAAGAGAAGATGAAGAGGTGGAGTGACTTTATAAATTAGGCAATTATACCTTTCTACATTCCAGGAGACAACTAATGAAGAGTCAGTCGCAACCAACTAAAAGGTCTAATCCACGTGTGGGTATTGAGAACAATACATATCCCCACATATGACCTGAGCATTCTAAAATATTTTTAAATGTGATTTAATATGTTGGATTAGTATATCCTTGATGTGGGTCCATGACCTTATGAGCATGGTCACAATTAATAATACTGCTTTGGAGCTTCCATGAACTCGTTGAAGGTCATCAAGTCCCATGGCAAGCCTAAGGCCAAATGATATGGTTGACATCTTGTAAAAAGAGGTTGTATCCTTTATTACAATCTTAAGCCATTATTTGTTGTTTGTAATAGGAGTGTTATTGTATATGACACATAGACAAGTGGGATTAAAATGTCAATCCTACTTGGGAATAATGATATTGTGTAATTTGGTAAAATGGTCATTTTATTTGTAACTAGTAATTTGTGACAATTTTATGTAAAAAATTGGGATTGTGCATATAGAAAGTTGTGTATGCAGCATTATCCTTTTATAGATACGAGAGTGACCTAAGGTTAAATGAAGAATCCTTGTACTCTTACTGGGTACTAGGACCAAGCTAGTACAAGGTGTTTTGTTGGAATTTTTTCATTGATTGTCTTTTTTTTAGAAAATATGATATAATTTTTAGTAAGGTTATTTGACTCTTTTTTTTAATTAAAAAAGAACTCTTTTATTAGAAAATAATTTTTTTATAAATTAGAAAAATTGTATTGTTAAAAACATTATTTTAATATAAAAATTATTTTTTTTTGAAAAAACTGTTTAAAACAATATAAGTTAGTTTAAAAACAAGAGAATATTGGGAAAATGGGTGTTTGAGGGACTAAATGAGTTAAAAAAAATATTAGATTAGTTTTTTAATACAGAAATACAAAAATTGTTTTAAATGTTGTAAAATTAAATAAAAAAGTTTAAAAATAACGGGTGTCGTTGGCACAAACCTTTAAAAGTAAGAGAATATTGAGTAAATGGGTGTTTGAGGGACTAAATGAGTTTAAAAAAAGGGAGCTTTTTACGGTCCACTCCTTGGACTAACAATTTTGGACTAAAAAATCGGGCCAACAAATTTTAAACGATTAGGTCAAATATATAAACACCCCGAAATTAAAATAAAAGCACACTTTTCAGAAATCGAATCGGACTTTCAGAAAACGAAGCGCCAAAAACCCTCTTCGATAAAACCCTCTTCGATAAAAACCCTAACCGTACTGATCTGTTCGATCAAAACACCAAAACGATTCTCATCATCAATCAAAATTTGGTCAACAACCACATATAAATACCCCTCAATTTCAATACGAGCACACTTCACAGAAGTTAAAGGGATCAAACCCTAATCATTGAAATTCTACCAAGCATTTCAAATTCTCAATCAAACTCTTTCAAACACCACTAACAAGTGTGGATACCTTCTCATATATATATATATATATATATATATATATATATATATATATATATGTTCTTAAGTTTTGTAATGTATAAATTTGTAGACATTGTACATGGATTGATCAAATCACATTCTTCTTCCTCACGATATGAAAAAATACATTTGTTGCCCTGATTTTAAATGCAAAACACACTATTTGCATGATTTGAATAATGTACATGTACATCCCTATTTTGTTGCGTGTACTCTGTGGATTTTGCGTGTACTTTCAAAAAGTACACGCAAAATCCACAAAGTACACGCACATTGAAATTGAATTTGTTCAGTCCAATATGCGTGTACTTTTTTATTTTAATGATGACGAAATTTGTTTTCTCCTTTGCATCAATGATAGAGTGAATAGATTATTTGGTTTTTTCTATTACTATGAAGACATTAATTGCTCTTTTGATGTGCAAAAGCTACAAGTAACTGAATCGAAAGCGAAGGATTTAGCAAAATTAATTACATGTGGGGCGAAAGAAACTATCTATAAATGTAATTGGAGCGTGCAGTGAATTGACAGATCAGACAATGGGATTTCCTAATAAAACTTCTCGGTGTCTTACATGTGGGACAAAAGATATTAGAGAATGTGAAAGTTTCTTTGAGTTACTCTGATTTCTGCATATGAGAGAATGTGAGGGATATATATCTTTCATACTTGCATCGCAATACTTGCAGTTCCTTGCCTGATGACGTTTGGATGTTGAATCAACTCTTTTTATAAAGAGCATTGATTCAACATCCAAACGTCATCAGGCAAGGAACTGCAAGTATTGCGATGCAAGTATGAAAGATATTTATCCCTCTATCTGTAAAAGTAATTGGAGCGCGCACTGAATGACAAATCTGACTTTGGGATTGCCTAATATAATGTCTCAGTGTCTTACATGTGGGGCCAAATATATTAGAGAATGTGATGGTTACTTTGGGTTTTTTAGATTTTGTACACATCAATGTATATGTATTTTATATCAAAAGTTGTACATATTTTGAATAAAATATGCCATGATGTATTTGTTTATCTCCTATATTAATTGTGGTCCACCACAGCGGCATTTATTTATCGTTGTATGTATTTTAAAGTGTTGTATGGAGCCAAAGATATTAGAGAATGTGATGGTAACTTTAGATTTTTTAGATTTTTGTAAACGACAATGTATATTTATTTGATATCAAAAGTTGTACATATTTTGAATAAAATATGCCATGATGTATTTGTCTATCTCCTATATAAATTATGGTCCGCGCCAACGGCATTTATTTATCGTTGTATGTATTTTAAAGTGTTGTATTGATGTGTGTACTTTTGCATTTTGCGTGTGTCTTTTGGATTTTTGCTTTGAATTTTTAAAAGTACACGCAAAATTCACAAAGTACACGCACATTGAAATTGAATTTGTTCAATCCAATATGCGTGTACTATTATGTATTATGAGTTTACTTTTATATATTGTTGTGTAATTATTTAGGAATCATACCATCAAGCATGTTCAACTACAAAATTGATGCTTTCACCTTTGAAGATATTAACAATACAAAACCTTTCACATTGACAGTCAATAGTATTAGTGATGACGAAATTCATTTTCTCCTTCATATGAATGATAGAGCTAAAAGGTGTGACACCCCAACTAATTAAATAACGGGTAGCTACTCCTTTATTAAATCAATAAAAAATGCCAAGTTGGTCCAGTTAATAGCATCACTGTCGAAAACATTTAATGATTACTAACCACCTAGTATTTAAAAAGTGAGTTGTCATATTTTAAATTAAATCTGATTAACATGCAATAAATGAATTTATGAAAGAACAACATCACCATTCTCAATAAAGTCTCAATAGTGTAACCAACAAGTAATAAAGAGTCTGGAGGAAATACTTCTCACAACAATCCCACAATATGGAAAAATAAAACAAGTCTGCATCCTGAATTAATTACAAACCAAAAGTCTGAATAACTGAAATGTAAAGTATTTCTAAAAGAAATGGGCGACATGCCCTACAAATGATGAATCTGAATATGGAATCAAGACAAGAAAAGGAGGCGTCTACTATCAACGCCCCGTAACTTCCACAACAGCTACAGCTCGTCACCTGTATAGAATTCCTATGCATGGTGTCCGTGTGGCTGGGCACCTAAAATGTTTTTTTACAAAAAGATAGATTTGAAAGCAAACGGGTGAGAGCCCGAATGTGGAGAGTATTATAAAAACAGCAAGTGCTTTAATAACATTTAAAACAATGAATGCAAAATATATGTTAGGACGTGCTCTCACATGAAGTACTCACCTCTCGTCTAACTGTGCACTCCTAACGTTCCTGTACCCATTCATGTGTTATTTATATCTAACTAAACCGTCATAAGTTCTAACCCAACTACTTGATTCACAATATGAATTCCCAAAGTTATCACTTGAAATAAAATAGCTTTACCTAAACTCGGATTCTCAATTATTAGCATTTCCGTTTACTGGAGGTTATCCCCTTGTTTATCTTCTCAAGGAGTTACTATAAATTATTCTCATAATTAAACACAACAATTCCTTTTCATTTAACCGTATATTATTCACATCATAAATATATAATATAAGTGCCCCGAGGCTAAGCTGTGGTGCACACATACTCTGCTATCCATCCCGGTACATCACGTACATAAGGATTACATATTCCGAATCTCTCAGGAATTATTAGAATAAGCACAACAAACAAAAATGGAGGCGAACATAATTCAACATATCCATGGGTCACGTACATACCTATGCTCCATAGTCAGCTGACTTAATAACTCACAATTAAGTCATTCCCTTGAACTATGTCCTCTAGGTACCACTCTAAATTCGGGCACACAAGGATTAGATGGCCCTAAGCGAACGTAAACCTCCCGTGATAGCAAGTATGGTAGGTATGTCATACACATAAAAATCATATACATATACTAAGCATGCACACATCTTAGATATCTCAATATTAATAAAGGTATTTTCTGCATCCTTATACCATTATTCCAATTTTATACATTTTAAGTCTTCCGATAATATATAATGTAGACTATCGACACATCTCACGTCATAGATTCTTGTACTTAAAACCTATCTCAAAGGGGTTATTAAGTTTCCTATTATTCCCACATATAACATCATTATTCTTAAGGTCATTACTTCTGCCCCAAACCTCATTTCATTAATTTATTCAAATTTACTCTTTTAACCCTAATATTATCTCACTCATCGAGCTTCATTAGCTTTTAGAATAATTCCTCAAATTAAATTCTAATTAAGGTCCAAACTTTATAACCATACCTACTGGTCTTCCTTAAGTCTAAGGATATTCATAAAGTCTCCAATAATAATTTCTAAGGGTTAACATCATTAAAATTTAACTAGGAAAATTTTACTCTTTCTGGGAAGGTCGATCGATCGACCTTGAACCTCGATCGATCGATGGTGGTCGATCGATCGACTGATGAATGTCGATCGATCGATCACACCAGGTAGGCTACGGACTGCTTCGTTTTGCAGTCCTCGAAACGTCCCAAAACTCCATTATAAAGCTTGAAACTCTAATATAACGTTATAATATCATCATACAACCATCCTACAACATTGTTAACGTTCTAAAACCAATAATTCATCAACCAAGGGCTTTGTTTGGATCAAAACTTCATCAAGAACCTTAGTTTTCTATTTCTTTCAAGAACATTAATAAATTTCTTCTTAAATACATTTTTTAGATCATCAAGGGTCATATTTTGAATTCATAATTCGTCCAGAATATGTCTACATGCAATTCCTAACATAGTTCATAGTTTTAATCTTCAAATTCATGGGTCTATATCATCTTCCAAGATAAATTCGATAATTTCCCTAAACATGGAAAAGCATAACATTGAATCAATTGTAATTAAATCACTTGCCTCAAATATTTCTCTGAATTTGATGTTGAATCTTGAAGGTTGAATTGTTCTCTCTCTTTCTCTGCAGAATTCTCTTTTCTCTCTCTCTCTACAAGTTCTTCTCTAAGGATGATGATAATGGAGGTGGGGGTTTATTTTTGGACCCTTAACTTCTATTCTAAACTTCTCCCGTAGCCCACTACTTAGTTTAGTGCTGATAATGGGTTGGTGGGTTTATTTATTAATCAAAATTAAACTCTAATTTTCGTGGGTTTTAATTCCCAAAATTCCAAAATTACCAAAATACCCTTTTAAGTTGCCGGTATGGCCTAAAAATGTCCCGGGACCCAAACTAAACCCCCGGCTAGTGTTTTCTGACTATTTCGACCTTTCCGGACGCGTTGGCGCACTCAAAATGACCATACGGTTAATAGAAATAAAATTCACTTTTTAATTAAATAATTACTTTCCTGACGCGACTGTCACACGCGTCTCAACAAAATTTCCCAAATTGCCATATATCAATCTCACTACAAATTTAATAATTTCAATATTCATATATCGTCGTATGTACACATTATAATCAAATACCAACTCACATCTCGTTAGTATTTTATCCGGATTAATTCACATTTAATTTAATTAATCCCATAAATAAATATTCATAAAAGTACGGGGTATTACATACTCCCCCCTAATAACAGAATTTCGTCCCGAAATTTGGAAAAGTAAGGCACGCCTGGAAAAATTAGGTATCCTCCAGTATTCAAAACAATTATAAAGAAAAGCCCAAATTACTAAAACCCTCGCTTCACAATAAGCTTGTTTAACATACTTGATACCTTTTCAGAATAATCTTCGATAAATGCACCTCAAGTTGTGCTCTTATTAAACAACCTTCGACTAAAATAGCCCATACATTATTAGCCGCATTATTTTTATTAGTATTGTGAGTCCGCACCTCACTACTAACTCTCGCGTTTATCAAAACTCCAAACTCCCATCCTGGGATGAATCAATAACACGTCTAACCACGCTTGTCCATTCCTTGAAATATCCCGACATTGTGACTTTTACACAAGGGAAAACCACTTCAGCCTGTTGGTGTCACACAAACCTTTGTAAGCACCTTGTCCACCATAAATAGATACGGGTGCTTTTCCCCCAACTCTTAATTAGGTAATATCTCCTCCTCATGACTACAATATACCTCACTTGTTATACCCGATTTTGAAATTGAAAATATCGCAATGAAGCCAAAATTTCTTTCCTACAATCCATCAGTCGTTAGTCACCTTGAGCCTGCACCTCGGGTTATAGGTGATACAACCCTCAGTTTGAATCGTTGTTTCCCACTACTTATTGTCACCCCACCTAAATGTGGATTTCGGGGATTTCATCCCAGTTCTAAATAATACTACGTCGAACCACGTACCGGCGTGTTCACTATCTAATAGTGTAAATCACCCCAAATATATAACAATTTCTCTCCTTCTGGACAACATGTCCCACATAATCGAAGGAACTCATTACTTATCAATAAGTTGTCTACCTCTCAAGAAAATTCTCCAGCTTGACCCTCCCATTCTTGGAATTGTCGTCTTGATACAAAATTATTTGGTTGATCATCCAACCCCAGCTGTTCTACTACTTACTATACCTCTTTCAATGCCGATATTCACATAAAATTTTCCTCGTTAAATGATACTTAATGTCTTATTCTCCCGACGAATACCAAAAGTTTGGACCTTTACACTTTTCACCACTTTGTGCATATCTGGACTTTATACCTGATTGACATCCTCATTCTATTTACTCTTGAGTCACCCTCAACGTTCGATTGTTTGGAACTCTACTCCAAATTGCTCATAATAATTTATTCGCCTTCTCACGAGATATCCTTTTATTAAATGGCTTTCTGCTGCCTTTTCTCCAAATTTGAACGTGCTACACTTACTACACATGATATTCACTTACACCTTTTCTTATGACGTTTAATCTCATAAGTAATAATCTCACCCGTCTATGTTCCCTCTTCCTTTGATTTACACTTTAGCAAATCAAGATGTCTACGCCCCTTATAACCCAACCATATGGTTTTTTTTAAACATTATATACGCTTCAAACAAATCCCAAACTCTTTATTGTCACTGTAAATACAACGGTGCTATACCACTTGGGCGTTCTCAATCGCTTCTGAATTAGAAATCCTAAATCCTCCTTATCCTCAATGCGTCCTTCAACATGCTGTGACAAAACCAACATTATTAATACTTATCTCGTAATTACTAACAACTGGCTCTAATGGTCGTACATCATAATTTACTCCTTGTAACTTCCCGTTATAACTACGTACTCCCCTAACGATAGAGGTATCCAAATCATGAAAGAAGGGCCACACATTTCCTTACTACCAACCTTACGCTAAGTTTCATGCGTGGGGTGTCTCGCAAAGCGAAATCCAAACAAGGAACCCCATTCGATACACTACTACCTAACCTTGTCGGTCATCAAGATTTATTAAGCCTCAGTCCATAACACGTACCCCTATGTTCCCGTCTCTTAACAACAAAGTTTCATCTCCGATCGCAATTATACATAAACAAGGAACTCCTTCCGAAAGACACTTTCTCTTGACAGTGGTGGAAATCACATTTCATATACACATGCGAATAAAATCGAGACTCTCAAATTCCCGTCTCCAGACACACAACTATGGGTATAAACTTCCAAATCTCTAACGGGTGATAAAACAATGCACTCTTTTTGTTACGACCTCTCTATCGTTAATTATAAAAACCAACTAACTCTTTGTTGACTAGTAAATCAATTACATACTACTCATAATAATGAAATCCCTACGCATACTGGGATTTAATATCCGAGACCATTATGCCTTTGAAATCACAGCAATATTTATATATATTTACATCTATACAATAGTACAATTCTGAGCCCGGCCCTCTCACAAATGGGGCCTCTCCAGAACCAAAACATTCTACCCCAAGGTAGTAATCGCAATAAACTTGCAATACCAGCACACTATCGGTATAATCATATATATACAAAGCAATAATTAAGATCATATCATACTCATATAACACAGCATTAAAACGAGTAATTTCGATAAAGCATAAACCGTTATTAATATACCCATTCATCCTCCGCGGATGACAATAAAAAGTAACTCCCACACTATCAGGGAAAATGTTCTTATATATAATAAACTTACTGATATACTCACTAAACTCGACTCTCAAGTGAATACACAATTGTAACAAATGTAGTAACTCATTCATGCCACAAATAACATGCATTTTCATCTGAGGATATAACTCATACTTCTATCCTAATAATCGTCCCGGCTGCTCAAATGGTCCCTGGACTTACCACACAAGTCTGTCCCAAACCGGATATTTCAATAACTGTTGCCCTCGCCAGGCATAATACCTTGATCCCTTCTCTTGTATCGGGAAATTTTTTATAACGCACGGGTTTTCACTCTCACAAAGTACCTCTACACATACTCCACTTATTTTGGTCACCCTGACCATGTTAAAGTGGTCCTTTCCTAGGACGTTGGTAGTCTCATCTCTGAAGACTATTTCCATTGTTCCCTTAGCTTGATGTACCTAAGGAACACACTACTAGTTTTCCACCTCTCTTACTGAAATTACCATCGCTCGGTAGTAATTCTGCTATCGAATTATTTCAACTGGTTCTCCGTTGGGTCTTCCCATTGTGGTGCTTCACCAACATTGTTTTTCCCCCGTCTTACTTTATATAAAGCCTTCGATTCTTGTATCTCCCCACCCGGGGATGTTTACCTCCAATTTAACACTGCGACAATGCCATTTGCTTTAACTGTCCAAGCAGACTTCTTCCAGAAGGACTAGCAATTCTTCTATGTAAATTCTCCCTTTAATATTCCCTTCTCCGTTTCACCTACTTCACCCGGTGTAGGGTTCACTAAATAATTTTATTTCTTCTCACAAAGTGACCTCTGTTTGGCCCTCTAATGTGAGTTCAGAATAACATTCGCCTTTCAACCTGAACATCTGATGAAGGAACTTATGGTCAAACCATTCGTGTACGCCTTCTCTCGACGTCCCATTCCACTTATAAGTGTGGTGATTGTTTCTCCCCATTGAAACTCCGCTCTCACGAGACAAGAAAAATTTTCCCCAAATTTTCACTCTCGATTGGCCATACTTCGACACAAGTCTAAGCCTTTAGATACATTGCGTTCGTTTGGCTAGCACATGTCGTCTTCGCCTTTCGAGTATTGCTACTGCTGGTTCTCTTCAATGTTACACCTAACTCTTTCTCTCCCATTCCAACCTTGTTGGATGTGTCTAATTTGACCCCATTCCTACTATAGCCGTACCCGGAAGTCTCAAGTCGCGCCTTAGCCTTCTATATCATCCAGGACTTCCGTGCCATAATATCGGTGACTTCAACTACGATCGTCCTTTTTAAAAAAAAAATCAATTAACCTCATTATATATATTTGCCTCCTGCTGTTCACCCAACTGTCTTCGCCTGACGCACTACATTGTTCGGCACACGAATACACCCGAGCGTAAATAAGATTCACTACCATATGTATTAAAGCAGGAGAACGAAATTTCACCAAAGATATCAACAATCCTAAACATAGGGCTCTACATCAAAGAAAGCTCAGCGGAAACATAACAAGCCGTACAGATCCTAAAGGACACTAGAACCTGATGCTCTGATACCACCTGTGACACCCCGACTAATTAAATACCGGGTAGCTACTCCTTTATTAAATCAATACAAAATGCCAAGTTGGTCCAGTTAATAGCATCACTGTAGAAAACATTTAATGATTACTAACCACCTAGTACATAAAAAGTGAGTTGTCATATTTTAAATTAAATCTGATTAACATGCAATAAATGAATTTATGAAAGAATAACATAACCATTCTCAATAAAGTCTCAATAGTGTAACCAATAAGTAATAAAGAGTCTGGAGGAAATACTCCTCACAACAATCCCACAATATGGAAAAATAAAACAAGTCTGCATCCTGAATTAATTACAAACCAAAAGTCTGAATAACTGAAATGTAAAGGATTTCTAACAGAAATGGGCGACATGCCCTACAAATGATGAATCTGAATATGGAATCAAGACAAGAAAAGGAGGCGTCTACTATCAACGCCCTGTAACTTCCACAACAGCTACAGCTCGTCACCTGTATAGAATTCCTATGCATGGTGTCCTTGTGGCTGGGCACCTAAAATGGTTTTTACAAAAAGATAGATTTGAAAGCAAACGGGTCAGAGCCCGAATGTGGAGAGTATTATAAAAACAGCAAGTGCTTTAATAACATTTAAAACAATGAATGCAAAATACATGTTAGGACGTGCTCTCACATGAAGTACTCACCTCTCGTCTAACTGTGCACTCCTAACGTTTCTGTACCCATTCATGTGTTATTTATATCTAACTAAACCGTCATAAGTTCTAACCCAACTACTTGATTCACAATATGAATTCCCAAAGTTATCACTTGAATAAAATAGCTTTACCTAAACTCGGATTCTTAATTATTAGCATTTCCGTTTACTGGAGGTTATCCCCTTGTTTATCTTCTCAAGGAGTTACTATAAATTATTCTCATAATTAAACACAACAATTCCTTTTCATTTAACCGTATATTATTCACATCATAAATATACAATATAAGCACCCCGAGGCTAAGCTGTGGTGCACACATACTCTGCTATCCATCTCGATACATCACGTACATAAGGATTACATATTCCGAATCCCTTAGGAATTGTTAGAATAAGCACAACACACAAAAATGGAGGCGAACATAATTCAACATATCCATGGGTCACGTACATACCTACGCTCCATAGTCAGCTGACTTAATAACTCACAATTAAGTCATTCCCTTGAACTATGTCCTCTAGGTACCACTCTAAATCCGGGAACACAAGGATTAGATGGCCCTAAGCGAACGTAAACCTCCCGTGATAGCAAGTATGGTAGGTATGTCATACACATAAAAATCATATGCATATACGAAGCATGCACACATCTTAGATATCTCAATATTAATAAAGGTATTTTCAACATCCTTATACCATTATTCCAATTTTATACATTTTAAGTCTTCCGATAATATATAATGTAGACTATCGACACATCTCACGTCATAGATTCTTGTACTTAAAACCTATCTCAAAGGGGTTATTAAGTTTCCTATTATTCCCACATATAACATCATTATTCTTAAGGTCCTTACTTCTGCCCCAAACCTCATTTCATTAATTTATTCAAATTTACTCTTTTAACCCTAATATTATCTCACTCATCGAGCTTCATTAGCTTTTAGAATAATTCCTCAAATTAAATTCTAATTAAGGTCCAAACTTTATAACCATACCTACTGGTCTTCCTTAAGTCTAAGGATATTCATAAAGTCTCCAATAATAATTTCTAAGGGTTAACATCATTAAAATTTAACTAGGAAAATTTTACTCTTTCTGGGAAGGTCGATCGATCGACCTTGAACCTCGATCGATCGATGGTGGTCGATCGATCGACTGATGAATGTCGATCGATCGATCGCACCAGGTAGGCTACGGACTGCTTCGTTTTGCAGTCCTCGAAACGTCCCAAAACTCCATTATAAAGCTTGAAACTCTAATATAACGTTATAATATCATCATACAACCATCCTACAACATTGTTAACATTCTAAAACCAATAATTCATCAACCAAGGGCTTTGTTTGGATCAAAACTTCATCAAGAACCTTAGTTTTCTATTTCTTTCAAGAACATTAATAAATTTCTTCTTAAATCCATTTTTTAGATCATCAAGGGTCATGTTTTGAATTCATAATTCGTCCAGAATATGTCTACATGCAATTCCTAACATAGTTCATAGTTTTAATCTTCAAATTCATGGGTCTATATCATCTTCCAAGATAAATTCGATAATTTCCCTAAACATGGAAAAGCATAACATTGAATCAATTGTAATTAAATCACTTGCCTCTAATATTTCTCTGAATTTGATGTTGAATCTTGAAGGTTGAATTGTTCTCTCTCTTTCTCTGCAGAATTCTCTTTTCTCTCTCTCTCTACAAGTTCTTCTCTAAGGATGATGATAATGGAGGTGGGGGTTTATTTTTGGACCCTTAACTTCTATTCTAAACTTCTCCCGTAGCCCACTACTTAGTTTAGTGATGATAATGGGTTGTTGGGTTTATTTATTAATCAAAATTAAACTCTAATTTTCGTGGGTTTTAATTCCCAAAATTACCAAAATACCCTTTTAAGTTGTCGGTATGGCCTAAAAATGCCCCGGGACCCAAACTAAACCCCCGGCTAGTGTTTTCTGACTATTTCGACCTTTTCGGACGGGTTGGCGCACTCAAAATGACCATACGGTTAATAGAAATAAAATTCACTTTTTAATTAAATAATTACTTTCCTGACGCGACTGTCACACGCGTCTCAACAAAATTTCCCAAATTGCCGTATATCAATCTCACGACAAATTTAATAATTTCAATATTCATATATCGTCGTATGTACACATTATAATCAAATACCAACTCACATCTCATTAGTATTTTATCCGGATTAATTCACATTTAATTTAATTAATCCCATAAATAAATATCCATAAAAGTACGGGGTATTACAAAAGGTTACTTGGTTTCTACAACTACAATGAAGACACTAAGTGCACTTTTTATGTGCAACAGCTTCAAGTAACTGAATCGAAAGCGAAGGATTTAGCTAAACGAATTGAGCAGTATTGCTTAAGAAAATTTTGATAATGTTGGCTCTTTTAGCATGGAGCTATTGTATCACTTCTTTTCTGAATATGTTAGGAAGATAGAATCTTGATTTTTGACTTGTCGAACAACCTCTGTTAGGTATTACCATGAAATGGATGATATATATTATCGTCTTTAGCATGTATTTTGTTGAGACTTGTATGAATTGTTTGTGAGAATATTGCATGTACTTTTTTGTTAAGTATGCTTGTATTATATTGTTTTAGTCTATGTTTTATTCTAATTTGCATGTATTTTATTTTTTGTACACATCATTATAGTTTAGTAATTTAAATTTTGTTTATAGATCAATAAAATGGGGATGAAGATGAAGGCAAGAAAAGGAAAGAACCAAAAAAAGAGCAGTTCTGAAGATAGTTATTCATCCAGTTCTAGTACTAGTGCTAGTGTGGCATTGAAACCTACACGTGCTGCAAAGAAGAATGACCAATATCGGTCAAATGTTGTTAGCTTTCTACATGATTTTGGGCAGATTAAAGAGAAAATAAACAATAGGCATATTGAACTTCTTAAGAAGCCTCCATTCTGGGAGTTTTTCAATGCCTACTACAGAGGGGAAGTAGTAGAAGTGGACCACAAGAAGACCAATAAAAATATTTTATCAATTATTAAGTTATACAATAAGGAAACCAAAAGTTTCGATATGAAGAGTAGGATTAAAATAATACCAATAAATATATGTGAAATATGTGGCATACCATTGGTTGAGGGGAGAAAATCAATAGAACTGAAAAAGAAATCGACTATGTCTCAAAGACCTGCATTTCTTGCACGATACTTACAAAAAACATAAAAAAGTCAGATATATTGGCAGGTTTGAAGAACTCAATCGGGTTTGACACAAACGAAGGCATTGCCGATTTTGTAAAGTTTGTTTGTCTCCACTTCTTTTCTATGTTATTTTTCTCCAACTCAAACTTCACACTGGAAGATTTTTTTGTAAAATACATCAACATTATTGATGAAATGAATGGATATGATTGGGCATCTGCGGTGCATGAGTTTCTCATCAATTCACTTGACAAAACATCAAGTTCAAAACCTATCACAGCAAGTGGATGTGTCATTTCTCTACTGGTGAGCAAAACAACATCCTGGTATTATAAATATGCAAACCAATAATCACGTGTACTTTGTAACAATCACGTGTACTATTAAAGTACACGTGATTTTTTTAAAGTACACGTGATATTTAAACCAATTCATGCATGTAATTTATTAATTTCAGGTGTATTTTGAAATTACACGTGATATAACAAGTGTATTTTGAAAGTACACGTGTATTTTACAAAGCACACGTGTACTATGTTTTGTAAATATAACAAATGTACTTTATAAAGTACACGTGTACTTTGTACAAATCACATGTACTTTTAAAATACACATGTTATATGTTTTGTAAATATAACAAGTGTACTTTATAAAGTACTGTGGAGGCAATTATTATGCAACACAAATAAATATGAAAGAGGTGACAACCAAGAAAAAACAAATAAAAGGCCAATCACACAACAACGGGAGTACGTGGTTCAGCAAAGAAGTGCCTACGTCCACGGTGGTTCAGTCAGTGTTATTTCTCTATATTCTGAAAAGTAAGTACAGAGAATACAACTTGTCCTTTGCCCCGGACTTGGGGTTTAATTTATACATGTATGTGTTGGAGTAGTGGGGGTGATAGGTTCCTCTTTATTAGCCATCTCCCTTTCATGGGATCGTGTTCCCCCACAACTTCTCTTCATGGCATCGTGGAGTAAATGGATGAGTACCAGAGGTGATGGGCCTGGGTTTTGGGCCGCTGAGGAGGGGCTACTCGTCCAGGTCTTATGGTGATAGAATCGGGGTACCCACAATTGCCCCTAAATTTGTTGGGCCGTTCTTATGGGTCCGATGAATTTAAATGATCAGCAATGATGGTTGATTTCTTTGAAAACTGTGAGGTTGCTTTGGCGGCACCCGCTTCGCTATCCGTGCGTTATGATTAGTTTTGAAGGCTTGTTGGAATAAGACACATTTTCTCTTCGTCGTTCCAGCTTTTCCAGCAATCTTCTATCTTCTGAGAACTCTTGAGTTTTGTACCTTCTGTTTTCGGTCTCCACTCTCGTCGCTTCTTCGCCTTTTGATCTGATCTTCTGTCCTGTAAGTCCTTCGTGCCCTTTTTCTTGAGTTTATAGTTTTTCTTGTATTTTTCCAATGGCGAAGATTGGAGATAGGTCGGTAACTGAGTTTAGAAAATTCTACGGTATTCCTGAGTGGGTAGAGATTGAGTGTTGTGCCTCGCCGCCTAGGAACGTTAGGGACATAGAGGATGCACATTGGATTCACGTCATGTTGCTCTCCCAGGGGGGTCTTACCTTTCCCCCTAATGGTTTGTTTCTGCACTTTTTTAGTTATTTTGGTATTGTGCCTGCACAATGTTCGCCCAATGTATGGAAAATAGTGAACGGTGTGCACAGGATAAATCAATTGTATGGCACAAGGTTAGGGCTTGCCGAGGTCTGCTTTTGTTATTCTTTTTCTCGTACGAGTTCAGGTGTTCTGTACCTTAAGGCTAGGAGCCCTGATAGGGTATTGGTAGTAAATTTACCTGATTCCCATAAGGACTACTGGCAAGAAGGGTTTCTCGTTAGGAACTGGCAATACTCCCCTCAATTTGAAGGGTCGAGGTCTGAGAGGTTCACTATTCCCTTTTATGGGGAAGAATATATAGGTAGATGTTGTATTATTGTTTCAACCTTTGCGGACTTTGTGATTTCTCTAACTTCTCCTTGCTTTCTCTTTTTCAGCGAAGATAAAGAACTTGGAGCCAGCTCTCAGCGAGGTTCGTATCTCGGAACTGGTGAAAGCTTGGAACATCAGGGAACCTTTGGGTGACGGCGAGCATCCTAGGTCTGCTGCTTTTCTGCTTGAATACAAGAACACAGGCTCCAGCTTCATAGCCCGACCTGTGGAAAGTGTTCCGGACTTTGACTCTTCCGAAGAGATTTCAGCTGAGCCCATTCAATTGGACGAGGAGGAGAGCAGCTCGGAGAGCAGCTCGGAGAGCGAGCCTGCAGGTGTTGTGAGTAACTTGGGTGGAGGCAGTGCTGATAGTAGCAGTTCATCGAGTACTACCAGCAGTCCAGGTGAAGAAATGCCTCCCAGGAAGAATCTAATCCGGGATGATGATGATGATGATGATGATGATGATGATGATGTGCTTCTTGCACAGAGGTCCAAAAAATCGAAGACTGTCTCCGGGGCCATAGCTACTGGTTCTCGGCCTCCCTCTCAAGAGCAAGAGAAGAAGAAGAGAGAGGAGGATCAGGCGAGGGAGAGGGAGAAGAAAAAGGAGGAGGAGAGGAAGAAGGTGGAAGAGAGAAAGAGGAGGGAGAAAGAGAAGGAGGAGGAGAGGAGGAAGATGGAACTGAGGACCAAGACCGGTCAAGCCTTGGTCCCAGTATCTTCTTTGCCTGAGGGGGCTTCGGTGGCCACCTCTCCTCAACTCGCCCCTGCGCTGCTTGAGAGGGCAGTCCTCCCTGCAGATCGCGAGAGGGCGTCAGGGTCTGATCAACTGGCCTTGCAAGCTAGCCAGAGGCTTGCCTTGGTAAGGTTTCTTTTCTACTTCCCAACTTCTTCTAATCTGTTTTGATGGTTTCTTCTTTCTGATCTTTCCCTTATTTTCTGCAGTTTGTGACTGACTTCGCTGTGCTCTATCGCTCTCGCGACGAGCTATTGAGAAGGAACAGCGAGCTGGAGCAGCAGAATTCTACTCTGGTGGCCAGGGGTTCTCAGCTGGAGGCCGATCTGAAGGCTGCTGATGCGGCTTGAGCTTCTTCTGCCTTGGCCCTTGCTAATTCTGCTCGCGAGAGAGATAATGCTGTCAGGGAGCTCGACGAGCTGAGGAAGTCGTATGAACAGGTCTGCTCTAGCAAGCTGGACCTTGTGGAGAAGAACAGGGTTCTTGCCGAGCAGCTGGAAGCGGAGAAAGCCCAGGCAGCCACTGTTAAAGAAGATTCATATAATTCTGGCTGGGCTGCTGCGTATGAAGACGCCGAGGTTCAGATAGGCTATATCAGCCGTCTGAACTTCAAGAAGGGGTGGAACAAGGCCCTTGTGGCTGCTGGGGTGGATGTTGCGTCCCCACTTTTTGACGAACATGATCCAGGGCCCAAGCCAGTTGTGGATGAGGAGCCAGCCCCAACTGCTGAAGGGGTCAATCCTGCTTCTCAGGCGACTCTTGCTGATGCTTCCGTGGTCGAGGGGGCAGTGCACACCTCTGCAGAGGGTGACGCCCCTGCTGATGCTGATAAGGACAAGGGTCCGTCCACCGAGGTTGCTAAGTGATAGGGTTTCTTTGTAATTTTTTCCTTTTTTGTTCTGATGTAACCTCGCTCATTATCAATAAAAAGGCTTCGTTTTTGTTTATGTTGATTTCTTTTTTTTCTCTTCCTTTCTTTTTTACTTGTAGTTGGTTGATGCTGATGAATATATCCCTGCCACTTCACATCTGGGTAGGACTCTCGGTCCAAATGCGAGTCCTGCTGTTCTCCAATCTTTCGCTAGACTCTGCCGGTTTGCTAAGTTAAGTAACAAAAAATACAAGGATCAGTCTGAGCTGGTGGCCAAATTGAAGGACAGGCTCCAGGAAATGGAAGAGATCGGAGCTTCAGTGCAAGAAGAAGTTAGCGAGCTGAGAGCCAAGTTACTGGAGGCCACCGAGATCAATCAAGTCGTGGAGTTTCTTCAGCGGGAGAATGACGACCTGAGGCGGGAGGTCTCGAGGCTTAAGGAGCATTCGTCGAGCACCGCTCCGGCAGTCCTACAAGGTTCATCCTCGTCGCGAGCTGCTCGACCTCCCCTCCCGCGTGCTGGTAGGAGTACACGGGGTAGGAGTAGGGAAGTTGAGGAGCAGCGTGAGAGGGAAATAGAGGAGCTGCGCGGTGATGTCCGGCGAGCTTACGTAACTGCTGCTGGGCTCCAGAGGGACGTCACCCGACTGCGGCATCTATTCAAGAAGGGCCCTCGCCAAGTGTGGACTGATGGTATGATCAGGGCTGGTTGGATGCTCCCACGAGATTATCAGAGTTCGAGGAGCTTTCCTTCATCAGGGGGTGGTTGAGTGCTCTCAGAGAGCTGCAGGTCCCGAGGAATTCGATATTGTGGTATCGGCATGAGATGTCTCCGTCTACTCTGATGCCCAATCCATTCAGGCGAGATGACCGATGGATTCCTATCGATGCTATTCCTCAGCGGCTACTGGAGTTGGACACAAATGAAGTTGTTGAGGAACTCGATCCTGCCCCTGATGACGGGAGGAGAGCTAAGGTTGCTGACTACCTTGCTCGGAGGCTTCCCCCTTCTTGATAATTTGTTTTTTAATAATTGTAAATGCTTTGGGCGAACCTTTGCCGACTAAACATGTACTATTATTGTTTGTAAATATAAAAGATTAATGGAAAGTTTGAGTTTTGGGCAATTTTGCCGACTAAACGTGTTTATCCAATCTCTGTTATATTTTTGCAGCTTCACAATCTTTATCTTGTCATGTGAGTGTCCGCCCAGTCCAGTATTAAGAATACCATTGTGCTCTCTCTTTACCTTTTAGGTCGTGTCGTCACACTCCCTTAGGTCTAAGAGGGGCAATTGGCGAGGACACACCTGTTTTTGGATGTCTTCATCCAGTTAGGATTTTATTTAACCAAAATAGGTTTGATGCCTAAGAATATTCTGTAGGGCTTCATATATTGCCATGGGCAATGCTAAGAGGTCTGTCGCGCTTCGTGACGATGACCTGAGGAGGGGTGTTCCCCTGCTATGTCAACTATTATACCTGTGATTTGAAAAGGATGTGCAATAAGATATAATTGTTACTTTTTTAGAGAGTAATTAACTGAGAGATTCTTATTGGTGAATAGAGAAATAAATTGTCTTTCCCCAAAATGAGTACAATAAAAGATCTAACAATAGAACTCCTAAAAGTAGAATTTCTTGAGATTAGCTGCGTTCCATGCTCGTGGTATCTCTCTGCCCTCCATCGTTTTCAAATGATAGGCACCTTGGAGATCGTCTCTAATTATCTCATAAGGTCCTTCCCAGTTTGGGCCCAGTTTACCATCTGATGGCTTCACTGTGTTGCCCAGGACCTTTCTTAGGACATAGTCTCCAACTTTGAACTTCCTCGGATTGACCTTTTTGCTGTAGTGCTTCGCGAGCTGTTGCTGATAACTCGCTAGTTTTACTAGGGCAAGTTCCCTGCGCTCGTCGGCCAAGTCGAGTTCAGCGAGCAAAGCCTGATCGTTCTGATTCTGCTCGACAAGGTCGGATCTCATTGTAGGCAATCCTGCTTCTAATGGGATGACCGCTTCCATACCATATGCTAGTGAGAATGGCGTCTGACCTGTGGCTCGTCTGGGAGTCGTTCTGTATGCCCATAGGATATGTGGTAGCTCGGTAGTCCACGCGCCTTTTGCTCGTTCTAACCGCTTTCTTAATCCAGCGATCACTGTTTTGTTGGAAGCCTCAGCTTGTCCGTTGCTCTGAGGATAAGCTGCCGAACTGAAGTGGTGCCTGATCCCGTGTTGGTCGCAGAAGTCCTGAAAGGGGCCACTCTCGAACTGTGTTCCATTGTCAGTGATGATGGTTCTGGGGATCCCGAATCGAGTGATTATATTTCTCCATATGAACTTCATCATGTCAGCATCTCGGATGTTCGCCAGTGGTTCTGCCTCGATCCATTTGGTAAAGTAATCAGTTGCGACCAACAGGTATTTGCGATTGCCGGCAGCGGTGGGCAGTGGTCCCACGATGTCCATTCCCTACTGGGCAAAAGGCCAGGGGCTGGTCAGGGATTTCAATTCGCTGGCAGGCTGGTGGACCATGGGGGCGTGAAGCTGGCATTTTAGGCATTTGCGGACATAAACTGCGGAGTCTCTTTGCATATATGGCCACCAGTAACCTTCCTTCATTGCTCGGAAGGCTAGAGACCTTCCTCCGACGTGACTTCCGCAGATTCCTTCGTGGAGCTCGTGAAGCACTGTCTTGACATCGCCTTGGTGGACGCATCTAAGGTAGGGGCTGGAGAAAGATCTTTTATACAAGTCGCCTCCCGTGGATAAGTGAAAGCGAGCAGCTTTGATTCTTATCTGGTGGGCAGTTCTTTTATCCTCTGGGAGCGTTCCGTTCTTCAAATAGTCTCTTAAGGGATCCATCCAACTAGGGGCTGGTTCCAATTGGAGTATTTGTTTCGCTTTTGTCAGCTCGCAGTTGGGGTGAATGCTCGGGCAGCTAAGGAAATCGATGGGGATTATCCTTTTAAGGCTGGAATCAACTGCCGAGCTTAGGGCTGCCAAGGCGTCAGCGTGGCTGTTCTGCCCCCTAGGAAACTGTTGGATGTTGATTTCTTCAAAGTTCGTCATCAAGTTTCTTACCAATGAGAGGTAGGCTGCCATCCTCTCATCCTTCGCGTTGTAGTCTCCACTTATCTGATTGGAAACTAGTTACGAGTCTCCGAATACCTGTAAATGCTTTGCTCCTAGAGTTTGCGCCCTTTGGAGACCTGCAATTAAGGCTTCGTATTCTGCTTCGTTGTTGGAAGCTGCAAATCCCAGCCTGATTCCTTGCTCGAGGACTGCCTTTTCTGGAGTGATGAGAACAATTCCTACTCCTGCCCCCTTTGAGTTGGAGGCTCCATCAACGAATAGCTTCCAGCTTCCCCCTGTAGCCTGGCTGTTTTGTTCTGTTGGCTTAGGCTGGTCGAGAGGTTCTTCGCCCGTGAATTCAGCTATGAAGTCAGCGAGGATTTGACCCTTGATAGCTGTCCTTGGTTGAAATTGGATGTCAAACCGGCCGAGCTCGACTGACCACTTAGACAGTCTGCCTGACAAATCCGCCTTCCTTAGGACAGCCTTGAGGGGGTGTGATGTAAGGACGATGATCGTGTGAGCTTCGAAGTAATGCTTTAGTTTCCTCGAGGACATTACTAGGGCGAATGCGAGCTTTTCCAATGACAGGTATCGCTGCTCGGCGTCTAGTAAGGTTTTGCTCGCGTAATAGACTGGATGTTGGATCCCTGTGACTTCACACATTAGTGCTGAGCTGATAGTATGGATGGATACAGAGAGGTAGAGGTACAAAGGGTCCATTTGCTGTGGCATAACGAGCAGTGGTGGGGAGCTTAGGTAGGATTTGAGCTCGCCTAATGCTTGCGAGCAATCTGGGGTCCATTCTACCGTTTTGCTGCCTTTTAAGAGTTGGAAGAAGGGCTTGCATCTCTCGGAGGATTTAGAAATGAAACGATTTAGAGCAGCGAGCATTCCAGTGAGCTTCTGTACATCGCGGATTGTGCGAGGAGGTTGCACCCGTTTAATTGCCTCAATCTGGTCCGGATTTGCCTCTATGCCACGCTTGCGGACCAAATACCCAAGGAACTTTCCTGACTGGACACCGAAGGAACACTTGCTCGCGTTGAGTTTCATTCGGTATTTCCTGAGGATTTCGAAGGTACTTGCCAGGTCAGAAAGGTGGTTTTCTTTCTCCTTGCTTTTGACGAGCATGTCGTCGATGTAGACCTCCATCGTGTTTCCCATCTGTTTTTTGAACATTTTAGTAACCAGCCGCTGATAAGTTGCCCCTGCATTTTTTAGCCCAAAAGGCATGACCTTGTAACAGTATAAACCAACCGTCGTGATAAACGTCATTTTATCCTGATCTAGGGCATATAAGGGAATCTGGTGATAGCCTGAGTATGCGTCCAGGAAACTCATTCGCTCGTGAGCTGCAGTGGCGTCTACTAGTTGGTCTATTTTTGGAAGAGGGAAGCTATCCTTGGGGCAGGTTTTGTTGAGGTCAGTGTGAAGCCCTTATACTTTTGACTCATTTGAGTCTAGACTGTATAAGAGCTCATCTAGTTTCAAAATAGTGACAAAATAGTGTTTATCCTAGAAACCAAAGAGCTTCAGAGATTGGGTTGCTTCTTCTTCTATCCATCTTGTAATGATCCTAAGACTATAGCCATCACTCACACACTTAGAATTTGATTCTTGCATATCATATTGCACCCTTATGTGTATTAATGTGGTGAGTGTGTTCTAATCCCTCAATTTGATTTTTAATAATTTTTTAGGAATTTTAAACATATTTTAAACAAGGTTTTATTTAATTAAAACTTGATTTAAAAAGTTTTGGGGTTAATATCTAAATATGTTATGTTGTGATTTTTGGCCTAAAGTTACTTTGGGTAGGAACCGAAAGCGCTAGAGACTCCAGGGTTGGCCTTGTAATTAGTTTGGGACGCGCGATTGCATTCGTCCTATGGCCAACACTTGTTGTCCTCTGATTGGCCAGAGCTGTGTTTCTTTTCTGAGACAAACCATCGCATGTTTTCAGCCCTTGGATCAACCCTTATCGATGGCCTGCATGTCTCTTGAGTGAATCCCCGTGTAAACCCTTAAGCCAATCACAGCCGATTTAATCCACCGCCTGTTGTGAGCCCTTGGATTGCAGTCAAAGGTGATTGACTCAATCTCAGCCATTGTTTTTGAACGATGCTCTGGAATCTTCCTCTCTTCCTATTTAAAGGCCTCCCATCTCAGCCTTCGAAAGCTTTTGCCACTTTGAGTTTTCTCAGAAAAAGAATAGAGAGAGAGAGAGAGAAGAGAGAAGAGAGAGAGAGAGAAACCAGAGCCAAGTTAGAAACCCTAACTTCGTCAAATACTTCTTCAACCTAAAACACTTACCTCTCCAAAAACACCATAACCATATAAACACCATCCTTAGTGTTTTCTTGAGTTTATGAGAGTTCTGGTTGAGAGATCTTGGGTTGCTGAAATCCTTGTGTTCATAAATCTTATTTCCAACTTAGACATAGACTCAGATCTTGTTTCTGGTTCAATAGAAATCATAGATCTGTAGTTTTGCATGTCATAATACACTTAGTTGCATTTATTTCTCATCTTGAGAATTTCGTTGTTGATCGTTTTCTGTTAAAACATTTTCTTACTTCAGAATCAACAATAGATGTTTTTCTATTTCTGTTTTTACAAAACTTAACCTGACCTAGTTGGATTCGCACTTGGAGGGTTCTCAATCTCCATAATATTTTCAAAAGTGATTGAGAAAGATCTTGACCGATTTCTTAAGCAAGATCTTCGTGGAATCTGGGTTACTTTGAAAGGTCAAAAAGGTTCTTGGTTTTGTAAGAAAGAAATATAACAAACACTGCATATAGACTTTATATGTGATTTGTTAGGATCGTCTGTAACTAATAAGTGTGTGTGTGTGCATGCATGTGTTTTAGAACACGATTCACAAACATCTTCACACTACAAACACTGAAAGTGTTGGCTATAAGATTTGGTGAACATAAGTCGACGTAAAGTGCTGAAACAAAGAAGAGTTGACAAACTGAGAGGACTACATCAACAAACAAGATCTGCAGAAAAGTTAAGGACGCCAGAGGGTATAATCCTAAACTTGTATAGATTTGTTTTTGTGTTCATGTTAGTTAAATAGGTTGTAACTCATATATTTGTTTTAGTGATTGTTTTTTTTTTTTTTTACTCCGTAGAGGGAGTCGTGGATGTTTCCTCAAGGTTGAGGTTTTACCACGTTAAAAATCCTGAGTATTAATATTTCTACATCTACTCATCTCATTCTGATTGTGTGCTGAGTTTAAAAATATTTTAAACTGTTTACTAAAACTTGTTATCAAATCTTGTCCATATCTCGTACATAATTTTTGTTAACACATCTTGTGTTCAAAATCGTTTTAATTTAAGTAAAGAGTTTCTTCAACAAACTTTCGGAGTTGCTTAAATAGTTTATTTTCATAAACGGCTTTGGCAACGTTATTTCAATTGGTATCAGAGCTTTTGGTGAACTTTTTTCAAAAAGATCCTGAGTTTCTGAAACTGTTTTCTCAAAATCAATCATGGACGAGAAAAACGAAAGATATGGTAACTTGACCAGACCTCCAGTCTTTGATGGAACCAATTTCTCTTACTGGAAAGTAAGAATGATTGCTTTCATTCAAGGAACTCTGGGAGATGATGTCTGGGATATTATTGAAAATGGGTACTTTTATCCTACTAAACCAGCCACTGAAGGAAGCAATGAAAGGATTAAGAAAATATTAAGTGAGTTTACTCAAGAAGAGAAACAAGTTTCTCGCAATAGTAATAAAGGAAAGAATGCTATATTTATGTCTATAAATGAACATGAGTTCAAGAGAATCTCATCTTGCACCACTTCTAAGGAAGCATGGGACACCTTGATTACTGCCCATGAAGGAGACTCTAGGGTAAAAGCTGCTAAGACTCAGATGTTAATCCAACAGTATAATTCCTTAATCATGTCTGAATCTGAGTCCTTTGATGATTTCTATATGAACCTGACTGATATTGTCACTAAACTTCATGCTAATGGTATAACTTATGATAGACAAGAAATTGTCTCTAAAATTCTGAGATCATTACCACAGAAATTTGACAATAAAAGATATGCTATTGAGGAGATGTGTGATATAAATCTAACTCCTGAATTACTCAGTAGCAAATTAAGAACTGTGGAAATGGAATTAGAGTTTAAGAAACAATTGACCCACACTAATAGGAAACATACCAATTCCAATCTTAGCTTTACTTCTAAGATGACTAAGCCTGAGTTAAACATCCCTAGTAATGATTCTGATGAGGACTGTGACTTAGAAAGTCTAGATAATCAGATTGCCCTAATGACAAAACAATTTAAGAAAATTGTTAAATTTAGAAACAGTGTTGCAAATAGACAGAGCAAGTCTAATTATTCTACTCCTTCAAATCACAAACCTCATGAGAAACCTCATGACAAACAGAACAAGGACAACACAAGACCTCACAGAGACCTCAAGAAGACTGAAGGCTATAGATGTGGTAAACTAGGACACATTGCTCAAGACTGTAGAGTTAATTTAAATGCCCAAAACAAACACTCTAGAGCCAACATCTGCAAAACCTGGGATGACTCAAGTGATTCTGAAAATGAGGAACCTGAGACATCTGATGGTTTTGATCCTTGTTTATCTTTCTTTGCCAAAATCATATATAATGATGATATGCCTGTGCTTGATATTGAGGATGAGCCTAGTAATTCTAGTTCTGTTATCTTGAATCATACCTTAACTGGTTTAGATGCTTTACTTACTGAGAACATTAATACTTCTTCTTCGGGGTGTGTGAGTCAAAGGGGAATCGATAATGCTGATGTCAATGGGTGCGTGAGTTTAAGAAATGAAACCTTAGGGGTCACTTCACACACCTCACTTAGTGACTCAGATAATGATGATCTCCCAGATATACACACTCTATATACTAAAACTCTAAATAAAAGCACTAGACTAGAAAAGATTGTGAAAGATCTTACCAAAAAGCTAGAGGATCTAAGCCTAATGGTAAAACTGAATGCTGAAGAGTATACTACTCAATGCATGTCTCATGACAGTGAAGTTAAAGTGTTTGATGAAAAACTGAAAACTTTGACTGAAGCTAATGAAATTCTGGAGAAAAAATACAAAGGGACTTTATTAGAATTGGAACAAACAAAAGAAAAGACAGCAACTCTTTTCAAAAAATTTGCCAAATTTGAAAATAATTCAAACTGTTTTGATGGATTTGTTGCTGAATCTAAAACCAATTCTGATGATAGAACTGGTATAGGGTTTTGCCCCAATTTGAAGACACAAACAAAACATGTTGAACCTATCAAATTTGTGTCAGGAGGCAAAAGACCTATTGAAACATGTCCAGACTTTCATTCTCTAAAAACTAAGTTTGATCATCAAAACACTAACACTGAAGATGCAAGTTGCTCTAAGCATGAAATTTTACCAAAGGGAAAATATGTCTGCCCCCCAATTAGGAAAAGTGAACCTGCCTTCAAATCTGTGCTACCTAGGAATAAAATTCAACCTCAAAATCTCTCAAAACCTTTGTTTAGAGACTTTCCTAAGGAAAACCCCATTCTGAGCAATCTTTATTGCTCCTATTGTGATATATACGGTCACTCCTTCGATAATTGCTATGCTAGGAGACTGATTAAGCCTATCTACAACACTCCTATGTATCATAACTTTAACTATTCTAGGAGGAGTCGTAACAATTATGTCCTTCCCAGGCCACCAGACAAAAACTCTAACTATAGGAATAGAAAGACTAAACCTAAAAGGACATTTACTAGAAGGAATCCCAGAAACTTTTCTAAATCAAATGCTCAGGTATTTAAATTTACTCAAAATCATGCGCAAAATGTTTTTCAAAAAAAATCTAATGCTCGCAAATTTTATCAAATGAGAGCAAACAAGCGCAAACTAAAAACCAGGGAGATTTGGGTTAGAAAAGATGATCTAGCACCCCAGATGAAGTGTAACATTGTTGTTTCTGCTCTAAAAGCTGAACTTACATCTTCTGGTTGGTACTTGGATTCTGGATGTTCCAAGCATATGACATGTGATGATACAAAACTTTTGAATAAAACCCACTTTGATGGTGGAAAAGTTATTTTTGGTGATGGAGTATCATCCCAGATCATAGGCAAAGGAACTCTTAAAGAAAAAGGACTTCCTGTTCTTGAAAATGTTCTCTTAGTTAAAGGTCTCAAGGCTAATTTACTTAGCATTTCGCAATTTTGTGACTCAAACTATACTGTTACCTTTTCAAAGAACAATTGCAAGATTTTATATGAAAAGGGAGAATGCTTAATTACAGGATTCAGGACTCCTGATAATTGTTATACTGTCATGTCTAGTTCTGAAATCTGTAATGTTGCCAGAATGGATGACAATGAGATATGGCATAACAGAATGGGTCACATTAATTACGAAAATTTGAGTAAATTGTCCTGTCAACAAATAGTTAGAGGAATACCAAAACTTAAACCTATTCATAACATTGTCTGTGGTCCCTGCCAAGAAGGAAAAATTGTTAAAGCACCTCATAAAAGGGTTAAAGATATCCTTACCTCTAATCCCTTAGAACTCATCCATATGGACCTAATGGGTCCTTCTCAAACTGTTAGTCTTTGTGGACACAGTTATATTCTAGTTATGGTTGATGACTTCACCAGATTCACTTGGGTAGCTTTCTTAAAACAAAAATCCGATACTTTTCAAACTTTTTTAAAGATTCTTTTACGGATTGAGAATGAAAAAGACACTCAAGTGAATAGAATCAGAAGTGATAGAGGTGGTGAATTCAAAGACACTGGTATTGTAGAATATTGTGACTATAATGGTTACAAACATGAGTTCAGTGCTCCTAAGACCCCTCAACAAAATGGAATAGCTGAGAGAAAGAATCGAACTCTTCAAGAGATGGCACGTGTCATGCTCCATGCTAAGAACTTACCTAAGTATTTTTGGGTAGAATCTATTCGTACAGCTTGCCATCTTATTAACAGGGTCTATCTTAGAAAGAATTCCAAACAAATCCCTTATGAACTTTGGTACAATAAAAAGCCTAATCTTAAGTACCTTATAACCTTTGGTAGTACCTGCTATGTGTGCAAAGATAGGGAACACTTATCAAAATTTGAGAGTAGAGGAGATAAAGCCATATTCTTAGGTTATTCACCTAACAGTAGAGCTTATCGAGTGTTTAATCTTCGCACTAAGACCTTAATGGAATCCATAAATGTAATTGTTAGTGACACTACTGTAGAAAGCAAGACTAGTGAATTAACTATAGAAGAAGAATCGTCAAATGTTTTAGAAAATGACCCTTTTGAAATAGATAATTCATTACCTATTGAGTCACCTGAAGTACCTAACTGGGTTTCTAAAGATCATCCCATAAACAACATAGTTGGTAACCCTAGTGAGCCAGTACGTACAAGATCCCAACTTAGAAATTATGCTCTTTATGCATGCTTTGATTCTCTTGTGGAACCAAAGAATGTAAATGAGGCATTGAATGACTCTCACTGGATTTCTGCTATGCAGGATGAACTTTTACAATTTGTCATTCATGATGTTTGGTTTCTTGTTCCACGTCCTGATCACAAAAAGGTTATTGGTACTCGTTGGATTTTCAAAAATAAAACTGATGAAAATGGGATGATAATTAGAAATAAAGCTAGACTAGTTGCTCAAGGTTATTCCCAAATAGAAGGACTTGATTTTAATGAGACGTTTGCTCCTGTTACTCGTTTAGAATCAGTTCGTCTGCTTCTTGCTATAGCTTGTCACATGCATTTTACATTATATCAAATGGATGTTAAATCTGCGTTCCTTAATGGAATACTTGCCGAGGAAACCTATGTAGAACAACCTAAAGGGTTCATTGACCCTAATTATCCTAATCATGTATTTCGGTTGAAAAAGGCTTTATATGGTCTTAAGCAAGCTCCTAGAGCTTGGTATGAGCGCCTGTCCAGTTTTCTGCTGGACAAAGGTTTCAAAAGAGGTGGAAATGACCAAACCTTATTTGTCAAACATTTTGGCAAACACATTACTATCGCTCAAGTCTATGTAGACGATATCATATTGGGATCCACTTCTATCTCAGAAGTAAAATCTTTTGCTGAAATTATGAGTAAGGAATTTCAGATGTCCCTTATGGGGGAGTTACAGTTCTTCCTAGGTCTCCAAGTCAAACAACAACCAGATGGATTGTTTCTTTCGCAGACTAAGTACGCATTAGAGATAGTTAAAAAATTTGGCCTCGAGAGTGCTAAAAGTGCTAAAACGCCTATGAGTACTACAGAGAAATTATCTAAAGATGAAAATGGAAAATCTGTAGACTCTACCTTATATCGTAGTATGATTGGCACATTACTCTATCTGACTGCCTCGCGTCCTGATATCATGTATGCTGTTTGTGTTTGTGCACGTTATCAAAACAACCCCAAGGAGAGCCATTTAAACGCTGTTAAACGCATAATTAAATATGTTAAAGGCACTCTAAATTTAGGAATTTGGTACACGAATGACACACCTAGCACTATTATTGGGTACACTGATGCTGATTGGGCTGGTTGTACTGATGATAGTAAAAGCACTTCAGGCGCATGTTGTTATATTGGTAATAACTTGGTAGGATGGAGTAGTAAAAAACAGAACTGCACATCTCTCTCGACTGCTGAATCTGAATACATAGCCGCCGGTAGCTGTTGTGCCCAATTGTTATGGCTTAAACAAATGCTAGGTGATTATGGTATTTTAGAACCCACACTTCATCTCTATTGTGATAAACAAAGTGTGATTAATATTTCTAAGAACCCAGTTCAACACTCGCGAACTAAGCACATTAAAATAAGACATCATTTTATTCGTGAATTAGTTGAAACCAAGGAATTAGAAATCAATTATCTTTCTACTGATCTACAACTTGCAGATTTATTTACCAAACCTCTTGATTATAATAGATTCATTTCTTTACGTAAATCTATTGGTATGATTTGTGTTGAGTAAATACCTGTCATATTTTCCAAGTTCCTTCCCTTTGTCCATTTGAGACAAAATGGGGGAGAAATTTGAGTCTACTGCATATACTAAAAAGCTTGATCTTAGTAATTCTTTGCAGGTATTCTTCTTGTACAGTCATTCTTTATTGTAATAATAGGATGTTAAACTGTATATAGTTGAGTTATATAATTTTTGCTTTCTAAGATTTGGGTAGATAGATCTTTTATAGGAATAGGATTTTCTTATTTGTTGTCGCCCTACGAGTTTAGATGACTCAAAGGAGATTTTGTCTCATATTTCCAAAGGGGGAGATTGAAGCCCTTATACTTTTGACTCATTTGAGTCTAGACTGTATAAGAGCTCATCTAGTTTGGAAATAGTGACAAAATAGTGTCTATCCTAGAAACCAAAGAGCTTCAGAGATTGGGTTGCTTCTTCTTCTATCCATCTTGTAATGATCCTAAGACTATAGCCATCACTCACACACTTAGAATTTGATTCTTGCATATCATATTGCACCCTTATGTGTATTAATGTGGTGAGTGTGTTCTAATCCCTCAATTTGATTTTTAATAATTTTTTAGGAATTTTAAACATATTTTAAACAAGGTTTTATTTAATTAAAACTTGATTTAAAAAGTTTTGGGGTTAATATCTAAATATGTTATGTTGTGATTTTTGGCCTAAAGTTACTTTGGGTAGGAACCGAAAGCGCTAGAGACTCCAGGGTTGGCTTTGTAATTAGTTTGGGACGCGCGTTTGCATTCGTCCTATGGCCAACACTTGCTGTCCTCTGATTGGCCAGAGCTGTGTTTCTTTTCTGAGACAAACCATCGCATGTTTTCAGCCCTTGGATCAACCCTTATCGATGGCCTGCATGTCTCCTGAGTGAATCCCCGTGTAAACCCTTAAGCCAATCACAGCCGATTTAATCCACCGCCTGTTGTGAGCCCTTGGATTGCAGTCAAAGGTGATTGACTCAATCTCAGCCATTGTTTTTGAACGATGCTCTGGAATCTTCCTCTCTTCCTATTTAAAGGCCTCCCATCTCAGCCTTCGAAAGCTTTTGCCACTTTGAGTTTTCTCAGAAAAAGAATAGAGATAGAGAGAGAGAAGAGAGAAGAGAGAGAGAGAGAAACCAGAGCCAAGTTAGAAACCCTAACTTCGTCAAATACTTCTTCAACCTAAAACACTTACCTCTCCAAAAACACCATAACCATATAAACACCATCCTTAGTGTTTTCTTGAATTTATGAGAGTTCTGGTTGAGAGATCTTGGGTTGCTGAAATCCTTGTGTTCATAAATCTTATTTCCAACTTAGACATAGACTCAGATCTTGTTTCTGGTTCAATAGAAATCATAGATCTGTAGTTTTGCATGTCATAATACACTTAGTTGCATTTATTTCTCATCTTGAGAATTTCGTTGTTGATCGTTTTCTGTTAAAACATTTTCTTACTTCAGAATCAACAATAGATGTTTTTCTATTTCTGTTTTTACAAAACTTAACCTGACCTAGTTGGATTCGCACTTGGAGGGTTCTCAATCTCCATAATATTTTCAAAAGTGATTGAGAAAGATCTTGACCGATTTCTTAAGCAAGATCTCCGTGGAATCTGGGTTACTTTGAAAGGTCAAAAAGGTTCTTGGTTTTGTAAGAAAGAAATATAACAAACACTGCATATAGACTTTATATGTGATTTGTTAGGATCGTCTGTAACTAATAAGTGTGTGTGTGTGCATGCATGTGTTTTAGAACACGATTCACAAACATCTTCACACTACAAACACTGAAAGTGTTGGCTATAAGATTTGGTGAACATAAGTCGACGTAAAGTGCTGAAACAAAGAAGAGTTGAAAAACTGAGAGGACTACATCAACAAACAAGATCTGCAGAAAAGTTAAGGACGCCAGAGGGTATAATCCTAAACTTGTATAGATTTGTTTTTGTGTGCATGTTAGTTAAATAGGTTGTAACTCATATATTTGTTTTAGTGATTGTTTTTTTTTTTTTTTACTCCGTAGAGGGAGTCGTGGATGTTTCCTCAAGGTTGAGGTTTTACCATGTTAAAAATCCTGAGTATTAATATTTCTACATCTACTCATCTCATTCTGATTGTGTGATGAGTTTAAAAATATTTTAAACTGTTTACTAAAACTTGTTATCAAATCTTGTCCATATCTCGTACATAATTTTTGTTAACACATCTTGTGTTCAAAATCGTTTTGATTTAAGTAAAGAGTTTCTTCAACAAACTTTCGGAGTTGCTTAAATAGTTTATTTTCATAAACGGCTTTGGCAACGTTATTTCACAGTGAAGTCTATGCAAACTCTCCACTTACCGTTGCTTTTTGGAACTACCACTGGGTTGGATAACCATTTGGGGAACTGCACTTCCCGTATGGATCCTGCATCCAGCAGTTTTTCGACCTCCTGTTCTATTGCTTTGGCTTTCTCGGGAGCAGTTCGTCGTGCCTTCTGTGCTATCGGCTTGAATGTGGGATTGACGTGCAACCGATGGCAGACCATATTGGGATCGATTCCTGACAGCTCGTAGGGTTCCCAAGCGAAAACATCTATGTTGCTTCTGAGTAAGGTTAACAAATCCTTTTGCTCTTCGTTAGTGAGTGAGGTCCCGATTAGGAAGACTCTGCTGTTGTCGCCTTCCCTAGCAATTACTTCTACCAGGTCTTCTACAACCCGTTCGGAGGGGAGGAGCCTGGTCTCTTCCACTCCGGGCCTTCCATATTTTAATTGCTATTTGGAAGGGATTGCACCTTCCTCCACTTTCTCGCTGGTTCGAACGTCTTTTTTCTCTGGCTTCGGTCGGATGGCCGCTATGAAGCACTTTCTCGCCATCGCCTGGTCGCCATGTATCTCCATCACTCCCCGCTCGGTGATATATTTGAGTTTCTGGTGGTAGGTCGAGGAGACTGCCTTCATTGCATGAAGCCATCCCCTGCCGAGGATGGCTTGATACGGTGAATCGATGTCGACCACCAAGAATTCGATCATTTTCGAAACACTCCCAACGAGCACTGGTAGTACTATCTTGCCCAAAGGCATGGTCATTTTTCCAGCGAAGCCGACCAGAGGGACAGTGGTTCCCTTCAGGTCGGCGATGTCCAACTTCAATTTCCTGAACAGGTCGATGTACATTACTTCGGATGAGCTTCCTTGATCGACGAGCAGTCTGTCGATATCAAAGTTGGCTATCCTGAGTGTAATGACTAAGGCATCGTGATGTGGGGTCCTCACTCCCACAAGATCTTCATCCGTGAAGACAATATGCTTGTTGTAGTTGATGTCCTCTGCTCGGCGGCATTTTCCTGCCTGTGATTTCGCTGGATCAATTTGAAAAGCTTGCATTACTGCTGTCAGCTTCTTTACCTCCATCCGAGCTGAGTTGCCCTGGATTTGCTTAACATCGGATACTCCATGGATTACTGCGAATTCGTGTCCGGTGTCGTCTTCTAATACGTTGTCGGGTTTTGCCTCCTTGTGGACAGTCACTCTCTCTACCTTCCTTTCCACAAAGTCATTCAAATGTCCGGATTGGGCCAACTCCTCGAGGTGGGACTTAAGAGCCTTGCAGTGCTCGGTCTTATGTCCTCCCTCTTTGTGGAAGGTGCATCTCAGCGCATTGTTTCTGTTCGATGGGTCTCCTCCCATTTTCCGGGGCCATTTGATGAACGGCTCATCCTTGATCTTAGCGAGAATTTTGTAAATTGGTTCTTTGAAGACGGTGTTGACTGCCTGGAACGACTTTGCAACGTCAGGGCTCCCTCCGTTCTTGGGGCCATTCTTGCTCCCATTCTTTCCTCCTTTTTTCTGGTTATCAACTTTCTCACTTCCCTTCGTGGTGAGCTTGGCTCGACCGTTTTCACCTACGTTAAGGCGGGTGACATCTTCCACCTTTGCGTATTTCTCAATCCGGGCCATCAGGTCATCAATGGTGGTTGCTTCATTCTTTGTCAAGGACTGGTAGAGGAGGGAAGAGCTAGGTAGCCCAATTTTGAATGAAGCCACTGCCACCTCTTCTGCGCAGTCTTCGACTTCGTTGAATAACTCCCAGTACCTTTTCGCGTAGTCTCGAAGTGTCTCCTGAGGAGTTTTCTTCATCGTCAATAGAGCATCCATCCTTTTGGGATGGGAGCTGCTGGTGATGAACCTGGCCGTAAAGAGCTCGGCCAGGGATTTGAAATTTCTGATGGATCGGTGAGGGAGTTTCTCGAACCATTTCTGGGCCACGTCAAGAAAGCTTGAGGGGAAAATACGGCACATCAAAGCATCTCGGTGATTCCAGAGGGTCATAGCCTGCCGGTACTGCCTGACATGATCAATGGGATCAGTCTTCCCGTCATAAATCTTGAACCTTGGAATAGCAAACTTTTTGGGAGCTTCTTCTTCTTCAATTTCCCTTGTGAAGGGCGATTTCATCTGGGTCTTGAGGGCTCTCCTGGCGAGTTCTCTGGTTGACCTGGTGCCGCGGTGAACTGGATGTTGGTCCATTTCTCTGCGGACTAGGTTCCGTATGTTGTCGTCGCTGCGAGCAGGGCTCTGATAGCGGCGAGCTTTTCTTAGTTGCTCGCAGAGGTCGTCGTCTGAGTCGCCACCTTCGAACCCTTGATGTTGCCGCCTAGGGCTCCTTCCTCGGCTGCGAGATTTGCTCGCATGAGGGCTAGGAGTGCGATAGGGGCGTCTCCTGGTATCAGGACGTAGTTCTTTTTCCAGTTTTTCCAGTCTTCTTTTCAGGCGAGCATTCTCAGCCTCATACCTGCGAGAAGACTCCTTCTGCTCGTGGAGCCTTGCTTCGTATGCGTCGATCAATCTGGATATCTGAGTGGACCTTGCTGGTCCTTGACTTTCTTCTGAGGCTGGCCTTTCTAAGCGAGCCCCTTGATCGGAACGTCGGACTTCAGACCTAATCCTGCGAGGAGCGGGTGGCTCCTGAATGTCTCATGCTTGATGAGCGTTGCTGCTGTGACCAGACATCTTAGATTTTTTCTCGGTGTGGGCTCTTCTCAAGGAAAGATAAACGTTTCCCACAGACGGCGCCAATTGTGGAGGCAATTATTATGCAACACAAATAAATATGAAAGAGGTGACAACCAAGAAAAAACAAATAAAAGGCCAATCACACAACAACGGGAGTACGTGGTTCAGCAAAGAAGTGCCTACGTCCACGGTGGTTCAGTCAGTGTTATTTCTCTATATTCTGAAAAGTAAGTACAGAGAATACAACTTGTCCTTTGCCCCGGACTTGGGGTTTAATTTATACATGTATGTGTTGGAGTAGTGGGGGTGATAGGTTCCTCTTTATTAGCCATCTCCCTTTCATGGGATCGTGTTCCCCCACAACTTCTCTTCATGGCATCGTGGAGTAAATGGATGAGTACCAGAGGTGATGGGCCTGGGTTTTGGGCCGCTGAGGAGGGGCTACTCGTCCAGGCCTTATGGTGATAGAATCGGGGTACCCACAAGTACACGTGAACTTATATTGAGAAACTACACGTTTACTTTGTAAAAATCACGTGTACATTCAAAAAATACTTGTTATATTTACAAAGTACACGTTTAACTTTGCGTGTATTTTGTAAAAATCACGTGTACTTTCAATTATGAATAACTAGGTAATACAATTATTAATATCATTTTGTGTTTTTGCATGATCACAGTATTGGGCATGTGAGAAATTGGATATTATTCCTCCAGTGAAAAATTTAAAAATAAGACTCCAAAATTCGTAAGGTGGAAATTGTCTTCTTTGAGAGATTAGTTTGCCGCGAATGACATCGCAATAGAAAATTTGAAGGAGGCTACAAATAAACCGGCTTACAAGGACAGTTTTATATAAAGGGAATCTCAGTTTGACGGGCTCAGTTACTATTTGAACATTTCTACAGCTAGTCCTATATATGCTGATTCATCATGAGAAAAAGTTTCTGAAGATTTTAATGACAATGAGTTATCATCAGTTTGGAATATGCCCTTTAAAAACATAGTGAGTCCAAAGAAAAAGAAGGAAAATGCTTAACCAAAGGGAATTGTTAAACTAACAGATACTGAAATGCCTGAGAAGATTAATTTAGAGGAACAAATTGCTAATTTGAAAACGGAATTATTGGAAAAAAATAACCAACTATCTAAAGCAACTAAAGACATTTATTGTGCACAAAAGAAGGTGGCCTCTTTGGAGGTGGAGAGTGCTAACCTTACTATTGTGAATGTACAGTTGCAGTTAGATAGTAAATCCCTTTTGGAAGCTCAAGAAGAAATAAAGAAGTTGAAGGTGGAGAATTCCAACATTTTGAAAGAAAAAGAGTTAATAAATAAGTTAGAGGTGGAAAATTCCCAACTTGTCTTGTTAAACAAATCTTTGAAAGAAAATCTTAATCAATCCACGATGAATGACTCGGATAGAATTAAAGAACTGGATGAGTATTTGAGAAAACGGGTTGAAACATTCAAAATTTTGGAACAAAAAAATGCTTTTCTGTTTGACACTAATGAAAATCTCAAACAAAAAAAAAGTATGATGATGTAGTGGGAAAATTGATAGATACAGATGTAGAAAAGGGGACATTATTGCTGAATCTTAATCAATCAGAAGTTAAAATAGCTGAACAGGTACTTTTGATTAAAATACACTTGTATAATTTTTCTATAGAGTACAAGCAGTAATTTTATAAACAAAGTACACGCATATCACGTGTACTTTATGAACAAAGTACACGTGTACTTTTGGGTGATATGCGTGTACTTTGTTTATAAAATACCCAAAAGTACACGTGGAATTATTTTTACATTTACTTGTGTATTGAAAATTTTCACATGTACTTTGGTCTTGTTTTCAAGTAATGAATGTACACACATAGTTTTGTTTATTATCATTGAGGTTTATGGCATGTTTAATATTTAAACATGATGTTTTCTTTTAACCAGGAAGCAGAAAATAATAATCTCAAGAAAAAAGATAGAAGATTTGTCATCTTCATTATCTAAAAAGGATGAAGAAATAAATTCAATTCAGAACTCAATGGTTTTGAGAATACAGAAAAGAATTGACAGGAAGCCCAAGATTAATGAACAATATATATATTCACATCCTATTCATGCTTTGTCAAAAGGAAATGAACACAATAAGGCTTCAACTGTCACGAACAAAAGAAAAAAAGGGCAAAACAATAAAGGCCAGAATAAAAAGGGCAGAACAAATTCAACACATAAAATGGACCTGAAAATCTACAAGTGTTCAAAATACCTTGAAGAAGATGCCCAGAATAAATTGGATCAAAATTTGATGGAGGAGAACAAAACAGGGTAAATCTTCTAATTGTTTATTTTTGTATTGAACTTTATGCATGTGCTTTATAAAGTACACGTGTACTTTATAAAGTACATGCATATCTTTTTGAAGTACACGCATATTTCATAAAGTACACGCATTTTTGTATCTAACTTTATGCGTGTACTTTATTAAGTACAACCATTTCATAAAGTACACGCGTATTTTTATGAAGTACACGCATTTTTGTATTGAACTTTATGCGTGGTACACGCATATTATTATATGATCATAGATTATATACGTGTTTCAATTATTCTTCTTACATTATTTTCTGTATTGAAATTCAATCACTGTCTCTTTATGATGGAGGATGCATTCATTTGTGGGGACGATATTAAGGAATTGCTGAAAGGCGAAGAAATATCGAACCAGATAATTCAATGCTTCTCCCGTTTATTGGAGACAAAAATGAAGAAAAATGGGCTTCGACCTGCGCACTCCTTTAACTTATATGCTTAGGTAAGGAAAATAAAACCTAAATTATTTCCCATCATTTAAAAATATATATTATCATAATTATCTTACTAACAAATCTATTACTTTTAACAGGAGTCTGTTCGAAAAAATGATCATGAAATGCAGAAAGAACAGATAGAAAAATAATTTATACAATTTTTTGGAATTTCTGATATTCTTTTCATTCCCATGAGATATTCAATTGGGACAGATGATGCAGGCCATTTTACATTATTAGTTATCTACAAAGAAATAAATAAAGTTATCCATATGGACTATCTCCGCCCATTGGAAATAAATTCTTAAGCACCATATACTCTTGAGTCACTTGAGTCTACATTGTATAAGTGCTCATCTAGTTTGGAAAATATGTGACAAAATTAGAGTCCCACTCCCTAGATACCAAAGAGCCTCAAAATCTTCTTCTTAAGCCACAACTGATTCAATTGTAGGTATAAATCTCAATCACAATTAGGATTGCATACATTGTTCTTATAGTGTATTATTTAATTATGTGTAGGTTGTGTGTGTTTAATCCCATTTAAATTGATTTTAATAATTATTTGGGAATTTTTAATAATTTTTAAATGATTTTTTTGGAAATTAAAATTTGGTTTATAAAACTTTTGGGTCATTGTGTAATTACTGTTATTACCTTTCTATACCTGAAAGTTGGGTTGGGTAGGATCCGAATGCGCTTGAGACTTGAGGGTGCGTGTGTAATTATTTTTAAACACACGTGTGAGAGCTCATCTCAGCCCTACACCTGTCCATGTTATACCGGCCAGATTTATGTTTGTTACAAGACACATAACCCTTTGTGTAATCTTAGCCCTTAATCCTCTGTAATCAACGCTCTACATGCGTTCAAACTCAATCCATGTGTAACCCTTTCACACCAATCAAAAATTGTTTAAATCACCGTTGTTGTTAAACCGTTGGATCAAAGTCAAAAGGCCAAGACCAAATCTCAGCCTTTAGATTTGCACTAACCTTCTCGATCCTTCCTTACCCCCTATATAAGGAGGCTTACCCTCAGCCTTCCGGGACTTTCGGCAGTTCGTCAAAATAGAGAGAGAACAGAGAGAAGATAGAAACTAGAGAGAAAAACCTAACCTGTTTCAAACCCTAATTCATTTTTCTTAAATCGTTTACACCAAACACCATACCTGAGTGTTTGAGAGATACTTTGGTAGAGGTTTGAAGGTTGTTTGAGGTTTTATCCTCTGAGATCGAGATCTTGTTTCCAACTTAGACATTTCATGTTAGTTCTCTATTTCTTTTTTATAGAAACTGTAGATCTGGCTTTTGCATGTCATATTACACATAGATCTGCAAATTTTAGTTTCTCATCTTGAGAAATCGTATTTGTTGATTATTCTTTCTGTAAATATTTTTTAAAACTCTAGAATCAACAAATTTATTTTTTATTTCTAGTTCTTATGAAACAAGGCTTTTGACCTAGTTGGAATCGCAATTGGTGGTTTTCAATTTCAAAATCATTTTTAAAACCCTATGAAATTGGATATGACCTTGGCAGTCTTTCGAGCAAGGTAACCTTGGATTCCGGGATTATTTGAAAAGTCAAATAAAGTCTTTTGGTTCTAAAGAAGAGAGAAATCGAAAGCAGTTCATTTAGATCTGATTTGTAATTCATTAGGACTTGTTTGTATAAATAAGTGTGTGTGTGTGTGTGTGTGTGTGTGCATGTGTTAGAATCACTTTCACAAACACTTGTCAAACTACAACACATAAGTGTTGGCTATAAGATCTTGAATCTACAAGAGTCGACGTAAAGACTGGAACAAAGTGGAGAATTTAGCAAACTGAGAAAGCAACGTCAACATCAGATCTGCAGAGAAGTTAGAATCAAGCCAGTGGTTATATTTCTAAACTTATATAGGTCTGATTAGTTTCCATGTGTGTTAAATAATTTATAACTTGTATATTTTGTTTTAGTGGATTTTTGGTTTGTGACTTAGAAGTCACCGTGGGCGTTTCCTTAGTTGGGTGAGATTTTACCACGTTAAAAACTCATTGTCCTTAATCTTTCTACATCTCCTCATCTCATTCTTGCTGGTGTACTGATTTAAACCTTTTAGTTTTGGTTTTCAAAACTAGTTACCTAATCTTGAACAAATCTCGTGCATGTTTTATTAAACACATCTTGTGATTAATCTATTTTGATTTAAAGAAAAGAGTTTCTTCAAAAAATAGTTCGGAGTTACTTCAATAGTTTAATCTTATATTAAACGACCTAAGTAATAGCTTTTTCAATTGGTATCAGAGCTTTGGAAATTTTCTTTAAAGATCTTGTGTTTCTGAAATTGTTTTCTTAAAATCAAACAATGGACGAGAAAAATAAAAGATTTAGTAACTTGACCAGACCCCTCTTTGATGGAAACAACTTTGCTTACTGGAAAGTAAGGATGGTTGCTTTCATACAAGGAACCTTATGAGATGATGTCTGGGATATTGTTGAAAATGGTTATACGTATCCTATTAAACTAGCCACTGAAGGAAGTAATGAGAGGATTAAGAAAGTATTAATTGAATTCACTCAAGAAGAGAAGCAAGTTTCTCGAAACAATAACAAAGGCAAGAATGCAATTTTTATGTCTATAAATGAACATGAGTTCAAAAGGATCTTATCTTGTGCCACTTCTAAGGAAACTTGGGATACTTTGGTTACTGCACATGAAGGTAACACTAGAGTTAAGGCTGCTAAAACACAGATGCTTATCCAGCAATATAACTCTTTAATTATGTCTGACTCTGAGTCATTTGATGACTTTTACATGAATTTGACTGATAATGTGACCAAACTGCATGCTAATGGGATAACTTATTATAGACATGAAATTGTCTCTAAAATTCTAAGATCATTACCACAGAGATTTGATAACAAAAGATATGCTATTGAGGAAATTAGTGACCAAAATCTCACTCATGAATTACTTAGTAGTAAACTGAGAACTGTAGAAAAGGAATTAGAATTTAAGAAACAATTGACCCAGTCCCATAGGAAATAGACTAGTTCCAATTTGAGTTTTTCTTCTAAGCTGATGAAACCTGAGCTTACTATTCCCAATAACGACTCTGATGAGTAATGCGATATAGATAGTTTGGATAATCAAATTACCTTGATGTCAAAACAGTTTAAGAAAATTGTCAAATTTAGAAATAAAATGGCAAACAGACAAGAAAAGCCAAATTATCCAACTCAGTCTAACCACAAACTTCATGAGAAAGGTCAAGACAAACATCAGACGGACATTCATACGAGACCTAAAAAAGACTTTAAGAATTTTGAATGCTTTAGATGTGGAAAATTGGGTCATATAGCACAAGACTGTAGAGTGAAACTGAACACGACCAATAAACATACTAGGGCCAACATTTTCAAGACATGGGATGATTCAAGTGATTCTGAAAATGAGGAACCTGAATCATCTCATGTTTTTTATCCTTGCATGTCTTTCTTTGCCAAGGTAGTCTATAATGATGATATGACTGTGCCTATGTATGAGAATGATGTTAGTAGCTCTACTTCTACTGTTATGAATCATGCTGCTACTGGTTTAGATACTTTAATTTCTGAGAATAATGCTAGTTCTACAGCGGGGTGTGTGAGTCAAAGGGAAAGCAATAATGACGATGTCAATGTGTGTGCGAGTTCAAGAAATGAATCCTTAGGGGTCACTTCACACACTACACTTAGTGATTCTGACACTGAAGACCTCCCTGATATTCACATACTTTATGCTAAGACTCTCAAGAAAAGCACTAAATTAGAGAATATAGTGAAATATCTCACTAAGAAACTAAAAAACCTAAGTCTAATGGTTAAACTTAACGCTGAAGAGTATACTACCCAATGTCTAACTCATGAGAGTGAAGTCAAAAATTTTGATAAAAAATTGAATAATTTGATTGAAATAAATGAAACTCTGGAGAAAAAATATAAAGGGACATTATTAGAATTGGAACAAGCTAAAGAAAAGACAACAACTGTTTTCAAAAAGTTTGCAAAATTTGAAAATAATTCCAACTGTTTTGATAATTTTGTTGCTGATTCAAAAACTAATTCTGATGATCGAAATGGAATAGGGTTTTGCCCAAATTTAAAGACACAAATTAAAAACTTTGAACCAATTATGTTTGTGTCAGGTGGAAAAAGACCTATAGAAACCTGTCCAGATTTTCAAGCTTCGAATGATGAGTTTGACAAAAAACAACAAATGTTGGATATTAGGGAATCAAGCCACTCTAAGTGTGATAGTTGGCCTAAGGCTGAATACGTCTCCCCCCCCCCCCCCAATTAGACAGGGTGATTCTGCTTTTCAAACTGTACTCCCTAGGAAAAAATCTCAAAATCAAAATTCCATGAAACCTATGTTTAGAGACTTTCCTAAGGAGATACCCTCTTTAAGCAATTTATATTGCTCATACTGGGACATATACGATCATTCTTTTGAAGGTCGCTACTCTAGACGTTTAGCTAATTCATTCTGTAATACTCCTCTATACCAGAACTTTAACTACCCTAGGAGAAGTCGTAACAATTATGTTCTGCCTAGATAACCAGACAAAAACTCTAAATATAGAAAGCGAAAGAACAAACCTAAAAGATCATTTTCAAGAAGGATTGCAAGGCATTTTCCTAAACCAAATGCTCATATCCTTCATAAAACTCAAAAGCATGCGCAAAATATTTTTCAACAAAAATCTAATGCTCACAAATTTTATCAAATTAGAGCAAATATGTGCAAAACAAAGTCAAGATCTATTTGGGTTAGAAAAGATGAGCTATTGCCCCAGATGAAGTGTAACATTGTGATTACTGCTTCAAAAGCTGAACACACTCCCTCTGGTTGGTATTTAGACTCTGGGCGTTCAAATCACATGACTGGGGATGATACAAAACTTTTAAACAAAACCAGCTTTGCTGGAGAAAAAGTTATTTTTGGTGATGGTGTATCATCTCAAATCATTGGTAAAGGAACACTCCAAGAAGAAGGAATGCCTGTTCTTGAAAATGTTCTTCTAGTAAAAGGTCTTAAGGCTAAGATACTTAGTATCTCGCAATTTTATGACTCAAATCATACTGTCACCTTTTCAAAGAATAATTGCAAAATTTTAAATGAAAAAGGTGAGTGCATAATTACAGGACTCCTGACAATTGTTATATTGTCCAGAATGGTACTGAGGTCTGTAACATTGCCAGAATGGATGACAATGAAATATGGCATAATCGAATGGGTCACATAAATTACGATAGCCTTAGTGGATTATCTTCACAAGAAATAGTTAGAGGAATTCCAAATATCAAACCTATTTCTAATATTGTCTGTGGATCATGTCAGGACGGAAAAATTATTAAGGCACCTTATAAGAAAGTTAAAGATATTCTTTCGTCTAAACCCTTGTAGCTCATCCATATGGACTTAATGGTATCTTCTCGTACTGTGAGTCTATGTGGACACATTTACATTCTAGTTATGGTAGATGACTTCACCAGGTTTACTTGGGTAGGTTTCTTAAAACAAAAGTCTGACACTTTCAGAACTTTTTTAAAAATCTTACTTCATATTGAAAATGAGAAGGACACAAAATTAAATAGAATTTGTAGTGATAGAGGTGGAGAATTCATAGATACTGGCGTTATAAAGTATTGTGACTGTAATGGTTACAAACATGAGTTTAGTGCTCCTAAGACTCCTCAACAAAATGGAATTGCTGAGCGAAAGAATCGTACCCTTCAAGAGATGGCACGCGTTATGATTCATGCCAAGTGTTTACCTAAATATTTTTGGGTAGAATCTATTCGTACCGTGTGTCACATCATTAATAGGGCTTATCTTAGGAAGAATTATAAATAAACTCCTTGCGAACTATGGTATGGGAAGAAGCCCAATCTTAAATACCTTAGAACATTTGGTAGTACGTGTTATGTCTGCAAAGATAGAGACCACTTATCCAAATTTGAGACTCGTAGAGATAAAGCTATTTTTCCAGGATATTCTCCTGACAGTAGAGCATACCATGTCTATAATCTTTGCACAAAGACCTTAATGGAATCCATAAACGTTATTGTAAGTGACACCACTGTTGAGAGTAATATTGAAGAACCAACTATTATGGAAGAGTCTGAAAATGTTTTAGAAAATGACTCTCCAGAAATAGATGATTCTTTACCAATTGAGACACCTGAAGTACCTAACTGGGTATTTAAAAATCATCCCATAGATAATATTATCGGTAACCCTAGTGAGCCTATACATACAAGATCTCAATTAAGAAACTATGCTCATTATGGATGTTTTGTTTCCCTTGTGGAACCAAAGAATATAAATGAGGCATTGAATTACCCACATTGGATTTTTTCTATGCAGAAAGAACTTTTTCAATTTGTCATTCATGATGTTTGGTATCTTGTACCTAGGCCTGATCATAAAAAGGTTATTGGCACACGTTGGATATTTAAAAATAAATTTGATGAAAGTGGTATAATCATTATAAACAAATCCAGATTAGTGGCTCACTGATATTCTCAAGTTGAAGGAATAGATTTTAACGAGACATTTGATCCTATTACTCGATTAGAATATGTTCGTCTTCTCTTTTCCATAACCCGTTACTTGCATTTTACACTTTATCAAATGGATGTAAAATCTGCACTCCTTAATGGTATCTTGACTGAAGAGACCTATATCGAACAACCAAAAGGGTTTATTGACCCTCTGTATCCAAACCATGTTTATCGTCTTAAAAAGGCTTTGTATATCCTAAAATAAGTGCCAATAGCTTGGTATGAGCACCTTTCTAATTTTCTCTTAGACAAAGGTTTTAAGAGAGGTGGAAATGATCAAACCCTATTTGTCAAACATTTTGACAAACATATTATTATAGCTCAAGTTTATATTGACGATATCATTTTCGGATCAAGATCCCCGTCAGAAGTTAAATATTTTTCTGAAATTATGCATAAAGAATTTCAAATGTATCTTATGGGGGAGTAACAATTTTTCCTGGGTCTTCAAGTCAAACAGAATTCAGAAGATTTATTTGTGTTGCAATCGAAACATGCTTTAGAGATTGTCAAAAAAGTCGGGCTTGAAAGTGCAAAAGATGCTAAAACTCCCATGAGTACTACGGTAAAACTATCTAAGGATGAGAATGGAAAATCCATAGATCCTACTCTCTATCGTAGTATGATAGGAACCTTATTATACCTTACTTCCTCGCGTCCTGATATTATGTACGCAATTTGCGTGTGTGCCCGTTTTCAAAATAATCCTAAAGAGAGCCACTTAGTATGCGTAAAAAGAATTATAAAATACATAAAAGGCACTCTAAATTTAGGACTTTGGTACACTAATGATACTCCTAGTACTATAATCGGATACACTGATGTCGACTGGGCTGGGTGTACTGATGATAGTAAGAGCACATCAGGAGCATGTTATTATATCGGTAACAATTTGGTAGGATGGAGTAGTAAGAAATAAAACTGCACTTCGTTGTCCACAGCTGAAACTGAATACATAGCCGCTGGTAGTTGTTGTGCTCAATTACTTTGGCTTAAGCAAATGCTAAATGATTACGGTATTCAAGAAGATCAACTACATTTCTATTGTGATAATCAAAGCGCAATCAATATCTCTAAAAATCATGTTCAACACTCGCGAACTAAACATATAAAAATTAGACATCATTTTATACGCGAATTAGTTGAAACTAAGGAATTAGAAATCAATTATCTTCCTACTGATTTGCAACTCGCAGATATGTTTACCAAACCTTTGGATTACAATAGATTTCTTGCTTTGCGAAAATCGATAGGAATGGTGTATGCTGAATAAACTCCTATGACTTATGCATTATTCCCTTTGTCCATTTGAGACAAAATGGGGGAGAAGTTTGAGTCTTATGAGTTCATTTTTGTTTGTACATTTTGATTAATAAGCTTGATCTTAGCGATATTTGCAGGAATCTGTACAGTTGTATTAAACAGATGTTATTAGGGTATTGGTTTGTAATTAGTTGAGTTATGTAATTTTCTTTTTCTAGGAAATGGGTAGATAAATTTTTTGTATAGGAATAGGTTTTTCCTTATTTCTTTATAGCCCTACGAGTCCTAGATGACTCAAAAGAGATTTAGTCTCATATTTCCAAAGGGGGAGATTGAAGCACCTTATACTCTTGATTCACTTGAGTCTACATTGTATAAGTGGTCATCTAGTTTGAAAATATGTGAAAAAATTAGAGTCCCATTCCCTAAATACCAAAGAGCCTCTGAATCTTCTTCTTAAGCCACACTTGATTCAATTGTAGGTATAAATCTCAATCACACACTAAGATTGCATACATTGTTCATATAGTGTATTATTTGATTGTGTGTGAGTTGTGTGTGTTTAATCCCATTTAAATTGATTTTAATAACTGCTTGGGAATTTTTAATAATTTTTAAGTGATTTTTTTATAAATTAAAATTTGGTTTATAAAACTTTTGGTGTCATTGTGTAATTACTGTTATTACCTTTCTATACCTGAAAGTTGGGTTGGGTAGGATCCGAATGCACTTGATACTTGAGGGTGCGTGTGTAATTATTTTTAAACACGCGTGTGAGAGTTCATCTCAGCCCTACACCTGTCCATGTTATACCGGCCAAATTTGTGTTTGTTGCAAGACACATAACCCTTGTGTATTCTCAGCCCTTGGATCTCTGTAATCAACGCCCTCTATGTGTTCAAACTCAATCCATGTGTTAGCCTTTTATACCAATCAGAATTTGTTTAAATCATCGCTGTTGTTAAACCGTTGGATCAAAGTCAAAAGGCCAAGACCAAATCTCAGCCTTTAGATTTGCACCAATGATCCTTCCTTGCCTCCTATATAAGGAGGCTTACCCTCAGCCTTCTGGGACTTTTGGCAGTTCGTCTAAATAGAGAGAGAAGAGAGAAAACCCTAACCTGTTTCAAACCCTAATTCATTTTTCTTAAATCGTTTACACCAAACACCATATCTGAGTGTTTGAGAGTTACTTTGGTAGAGGTTTGAAGGTTGTTTGAGGTTTTATCCTCTAAGATCGAGATCTTATTTCCAAGTTAGACATTTCATTTTAGATCTCTATTTCTTTTTTATAGAAACTATAGATCTGGATATTGCATGTCATATTACACATAAATCTACATATTTTAGTTTCTCATCTTGAGAAATCGTATTTGTTGATTACTCTTTCAGTAATTTTTTTTTAAAACTCCAGAATCAATAAATCTATTTTCTGTTTCTAGTTCTTACGAAATAAGGCTGTTGACCTAGTTGGAATCGCAATTGGTAGTTTTCAATTTCAAAATCATTTTCAAAACCCTCTGAAATTGGATATGACCTTGGCAGTCTTTCGAGCAAGGTAACCTTGGATTTCAGGATTATTTGAAAGGTCAAATAAAGTCTTTTAGTTCTAAAGAAGAGAGAAACCGAAAACAGTTCATTTAGATATGATTTGTAATTCATTAGGACTTGTTTGTATAAATAAGTGTGCGTGTGTGCATGCATGTGTTAGAAGCACTTTCACAAACACTTGTCACACTACAACATAGAAGTGTTGGCTATAAGATCTTGAATCTACAAGATTCGACGTAAATACTGGAACAAAGTGGAGAAGTTATCAAACTAAGAAAGAAACATCAACATCTGATCTGCAGAGAAGTTAGAATCAAACCAGTGGGTATATTTCTAAACTTATATAGGTATGATTAGTTTGCATGTGTGTTAAATAGTTTGTAACTTACATATTTTGTTTTAATGGATTTTTGGTTTGTGACTTAGAAGTCACCGTGGATGTTTCCTCAGTTGGGTGAGGTTTTACCACGTTAAAAACTCATTGTCCTTAATCTTTCTACATCTCCTCATCTCATTCGTGCTGGTGTGCTGATTTAAACCTTTAAGTTTTGGTTTTCAAAACTAGTTACCTAATCTTGAACAAATCTCGTGCATGTTTTATTAAACACATCTTGTGATTAATCTATTTTGATTTAAAGAAAAGAGTTTCTTCAAAAAATAGTTCGGGGTTACTTCAATTGTTTAATCTTGTATCAAACGGCCTAAGTAACAGCTTTTTTAAATTCATCCTTATTATGCTGTAATAAGGCCAATAAAATGGTTAGGCCCTAAACTTATTTACATTACATGCACTCTTCTATTTTGTATACTCATGATTTTTCCTCTTAACAATTTTCTATTTTCAAAGAAACGTTGTACAAATTGAAGGCCGAAGCAACACTAATAAGTCAAAAGGGTACAATAACAAGATCCTTTGAAGTGATGGAATTCGAAGATGCACTTTTCAATGAAGAAAAAATGACAATAGACTGGCTCTTGAGTCATGATGTAAATTTTGAACTACTCCAAGATAATGAATGCGCAAGACAAAATAATGGGTAAGATCAAACAATCTTGAATAAGTTACATTTTAACAAATTTCATCTGCATTCTTCTAACTGATTTATTTATTTTATTTTAATTTTAGTGTTGACTGTGGGGTGTATTGTATATACTACATGGAACAAATTGCTAGAAGAAATTCTCTCAAAACATCATTTGAAGATGATAAAATTCTCCAACAAAGAGCCTATATAGCTAATGAATTATTATTCCATAGTTGTTAATAGGAGGAAATTGTAAAGTTTATTTTTGTATTTATATTTTTTTTTATTCAACGTAGTTCCATATAATTTCTATAATATTAAGTGTAAACATGATGGATCGTGTACATAGTAAAGAATGCGTGTACTTTACAACAAATCCAAAAGTACCTGCATGACATCACTGAGTACACGTGAATATATGCGTGTACTTTGGGAATTACGCATGTACTTTGAGTTCTGTTTCTTTATTTGCATTAGAATTCCAAACTACACGCAATAGATAAAACAGTACACATGAATTTATAATGACATATAACAGTACACAAATTCTATGATGAACTCTGAAAATGGTGCCGCTGGCGCGGACCAATAAACACATAAGCAATACAAGAGAATAAATATATTTGTAGTGATAGGTTACACAAATGTAAATTATAAACATATTATGATTGTTTCATTTGACAATAACAAAGAAAGAATCACAAAGTGCACGCAATGGGGCCAAGTATTATGCGTGTACTTTACAACATAACACTTTGAATTAAGTTTTTTTTTTTGAAATTTTTTCATAACAAAGGATTTTAATTTTTTTACCTGTATATATATATATATATATATATATATATATATATATATTCAATATAGTTCCATATAATTTCTAGTCAAAAAATTGTGCCCCTGGCGAGGACCATTCAACACGTAGGAATAAAACTACTGTATATACTTATTCAACAGGACACAATAACCAAAAATAATTTATTAAGCTCAACTACTCACTATCCCAACTACTTCTGGTGAAAGAAATAAATAGCTTTAACTTTTCCTATAAAAGAGTAATATTTGTTTTTTTCTTAACCATTACATCTAGAGTAAAGATTACATAATGAGTATTCCAGCAGAAAAGTTGCGAGATACTCTTGAGAGAGATGAAAGAAATAAAAAAAATAAGAAAAATTGAGGAAAATCTTTTCTCATATGAAACTGCCTTTGAGAAATTTCAAACATATGTGAGGGAAGGTTACTATGGACCTCCACCCAATCCCATAGATTTATTTGACGTGGATGATGACCCTCCTCAAACACATGAAGACCTCATGTCTTTCTATAAACAAGAAGTTCCCTTGAAAATCGCCAAGCTGAAGGGGAAGAAGGCACACCATGAAGGCCTTGTAGCTATCATAGAAGAAAAAATTCGAGTATGGTCGAATTTAATAAACTCTCTTCCTGACACCATAGATGCCTTTAACAACTTTTCCTAATGGAAGCCTTCTTTAGTTTTTTCATCTTTTGTTATGTGAAAAAATTGTACTTTATTTTTCTGTTTTAATAAAAAATTTATATCTTTCATGCATGTATTCTCACTTATATCATACACCAAATATAGTAAAGTACACGTGAACCTTTATAAAAATGATCATGTGTATTTTACTAAAAAAAAGAACAAACTACATTGTATTGTCAAAAATGTAAACATTAATATCATTTATTATAAAAAAATTGGTATATCAAAATATGATTGTATTGTCAAAATATGTCAAAATACGATTCTATCTATTACAAATTATAATACACGCAAGTTTTTATAAAGAACACGCAAAAAGGTATTGTCCCAAACCATTATATAAATGCATATACTTTATATATTACACGTGTACTTTATAAAGTACACGCATAGTCTATAAAGTACACGCTTATTGAAATACTTGTATAATAATGTCGCTGGCGCGAACCATAATACTCATAGGAATTTAAGAATATGAGTGACCTAAGTGTCTTTTATAAAGTATAAGCACATTGTAATGTTCAAAACCATTTTTCAAATAGTACATGCATTTATATACGTCTACGTTATAAAATTACATGTAGAATACATAAAGTACACGTATATTGAATTAGATTTTGGTCATATCAATATGCGTGTACTTTATAAAAACATGTGTGTACTCTATGTAAATTCCATTCCAAAATAAATAATACAGAAATGAACACTCAACAATAAAATTACAATAATTTATTCAAATGTGAATGTTCATTGTTTTTATTTAAAACTAATGTTACAATGATGAATTGAACAATATTAAGAGGAATCAAATTGGTTCTTTATACGTGGATCTGTAACGACCTGTTTTATGACACCTAGAGCAAGTTGCTTCTCTTATTATGACCTCTCCAACATATTTTACTCTCTTATTTCTTGACCTCCCTGTCGGTCTCTTTGTTAATGGAGAAAGGATTGTTGGATTTTCAGGTAATGGAGTCTTTAGGGACATCAAATCAGGATGAGGAATTATAGGTGATGAATATGATTTCTTGTAGAAAAAAACCTTATAATAATCCTCAACATGATCTTAAATACTTTCACCTGTCTTCCTTAGGACAGAAACAACATGAGAACATGGAAAACATCGTAGTTGCCAACTCTTACAAGAGCAAATTCATTTTTCTAAGTCGACCGTGGCCTGCACATTTGCATGAACCTCGAATACATGTGTACTCAAGCGGCTAATATTACAATGTATCCCTTTATTCCAATTTTCAGTCTGTAATTTATCAAAGTGAGGACACAACTCCTTTGACCATATTTCAGATTCAACAAGTTTATTTGCATTGAAATTCATAATTTTGATCCTCATTTTATCCATCATATTAATTATCGGTAAATGCCTTTCCTCTAAGATCCAAGAGTTGAATGATTCTGCAACACTTGATGCCATGTCGCCATAACACTTACCGGTGAAATATGCACAATACCAATTCTCCGGAGGTAAATTGTCAAGAAAATCAGCGACATCAACTCCACCTTCATTTTTTAGGGCATCAATGTTCTTCTGAAATTCATCAACTGTTACAACATATACACAACACATGAAATCTTGAACGAGCTAATTTCGAAAGTTCGCAGTACCCCTTATTTTCTTCTTTATATTTTCTAGTAAATGATGTATACAGTAGCAATGTGCAGACATTGGAAAAACCTTAGACACACCTTCAATAAGACCATTATTCCGATCAGATATGAATGTGATATTTCGATCATGATGTGCTATTACATCACGTAAATTAATAAGAAACCACATTCAATTATCCTATGCCTCTAAATCAACAACTCCATATGCAAGAGGATAAATACCTGAAATTATAACGACATATATCAGTACACACAGATTCTATGAACTCTGAAAATGGTACCGCTGGCGCGGACCAATAAACACGTAGGCTATACAAGAGATTAAATATATTTGTAGTGATAGGTTACACAAATCTAAATTATAAACATATTATGATTGTTTCATTTTACAATAACAAATAAAGAATCACAAAGTAAACGCAAAACATGAGAATGTAAACATTAAGTGTAAACAGGATGTCACGTGTACATAGTAATGAATGCATGTACTTAGGGGTGTTCGCGGTCCGGTCTGATCCGATTTTTTGTAATTTTAAGGACCGGACCGATTAAACCGGTCCTAGAAAAAAAGGACCAAAACCGGACTGATTAAACCGGTTTTTCGGTCTTAGTCGGTCCGGTTTTTTGTATGGTCGTTCCGGTCGAACTTCTCGGTCCTAAACTTATTGAAATAATCTTTTTAAAAATGAAAACTACCCTTCAAAATTGTCCAAATTTTACCATCAAAACTGTCCAAATTTTATCATAAAAACAACCCAAATTATACAATAAAAACTGTCCAAATTTTACCATAAAACTGTCACAATGTTGTTCAAAAGTGCTTAAATTTGGAAATATAAAGTTGTCCAAAATTGCTCAAAGTTACATATTAAACTGTCCAAAAATGCCCAAATAATACAAACATATAGAGCTGTACAAAACTGCCCAAATTTGGACATATTAACTCTCCAAATAATACAAAATAAAGCTGTCCAAATTCAACCACAAGGTTGTCCATAATAATACAAATCAATAATGAGCCAATAAAATAACTACATTCATAAAAATGGCCCAAACTAACTGCAACATCCAAAATAATGTAACCATAATGCTGCCCAAAACAATCTCCTCCATAAACCTTAAAATTATCACAAACAATTTTAGAATAAATAGAAAAATAGTCCAAAAAAAATGCAACCATGAATTTGAAACACAGAAAAATTAAAACCGAGTGTGTGGAAAGAAGGCTACATTCATTTTCACTCGCCATTGTCTACATCTGAAAAAATTAAAACATAAAAAAATGAACAAACTATTATTTATATAATACAACTGAAAAAAAATAAAAAAAATTACTCTAACTGATGGAGCATAGCATACACATCTGAAATGAAAAATTAGCTGGGAAAAAAAAATTAAACACGCTAAAACCATCCAATCAATATACAAATATGGAAAAAAATTTACATACGGAGCATCCAAATCTGTATAAAACCATATATACAAAATGATTTGTGTATATATATATACAAATCTGTATAATACTATATATACAAAACGATTTGTGTGTGTATATATACATAGATTGATTTATACCGATCGATTTATATGTATATATAGAATATATATATATACAACAAGCAACTATATCGATATATATATATATATATATATATATATATATATATATATATATATATATATATATATATATATATATATTACCGATATGATGGTGGTTCAGCAGCTGAACGCATGTTGTGAGGGCTGACAGGCGGCAAGGTGGCAAGGGGCTGAGAGGCAACGAGGGGCTGAGAGGCAGAGAGGGGCTGAGAGTTGAATGTCGGCTATGATGGTAGAGAGGTGGCGAGGGGTTGAGAGGCGGCGAGGGGTTGAGAGAAATGAAGTAAGAGAGAGGGTTTGAAATGAGAGAGAGAACGACTGACTAATTAGAGAGATGAGAGAAGAGAGTGAGTGGGTGTTAACTTAGGGTTTTCTTTTCTATATATATATATATATATATTAATATGTAGCCGGTCCGGTCCGGTCCATATCGATTATTTTTTGTGACGGACCAAGGACCGGACCGGTTAGACCGGTTTGCTAAAAAAAATGGACCGGACCGAATAAAAAAAAAAGACAGGAAAAATTAAGGCGGTCTAGTTCGGTCCGCCGGTCCAATCGGTTTTTTGAACACCCCTACATGTACTTTACAACAAATCCAAAAGTACACGCATGACATCACAGAGTACCCGTGAATATATGCGTGTACTTTGGGAATTACGTGTGTACGTTGAGGTCTGTTTCTTTATTTGCATTAGAATTCCAAAGTACACGCAATAGATAAAATAGTACACGTGAATTTACTATAACATATATCAACACACAGATTTTATGATGAACTCTGAAAAAAGTTCCACTGGCATGGACTAATAAACGCGTAGGCTATACAAGAGAATAAATATATTTGTAGTGATAGGTTACACAAATGTAAATTATAAACATATTATGATTGTTTCATTTGACAATAACAAAGAAAAAAATCACAAAGTACACGCAAAACATTACAATGTAAGCATTAAGTGTAAACAGAATGTCACGTGTACATAGTAATGAAATGCGTGTACTTTACAACAAATCCAAAAGTACACGCATGACATCACAGAGTACACGTGACATAGAATATAAATTCACGTGTATTATTTTATCTATTGCAAGTACTTTGGGATTCTACATCAAATAAAGAAATAAACCTCAAAGTACACGCGTAATTCCCAAAGTACACGCATATATTCACGTATACTCTGTGATGTCATGCGTGTACTTTATTTTCAGTTGAAAGAACATACAAAGGATTACAAAATAAAGGCATAATATTGTCAATTAAACTTCAATGCTTCACATTTACCATTGTTCCCTGTTAACGCAAAAATTCTCCATCTACGAGGACCAATCAGAAAAGGACACATGTCATCCTACGTGGCAATATTCGACACCCGAGAAGAGTTGGTCGGCACCCGAGGAGTGTTGGTCGGCACCTGAGGAGTGTTAGTCGGCACCCGAGGAGTTGGTCGGTACCCGAGGAGAGTTAGTCGGCACCCGAGGAGAGTTGTTCGACATACCAACAGGGAAGATTAAAGGATAACTACGCATTTAATGATCATTAATGTACATTTATAATGTAGATGAAAACACATAGCATACCAAGCAATTCAACAATTAGATTCATTGAATGTAGACATGATGTATAAATGTCTACATACAATGAATCTCTTTATCTCCCATCACTATAAATACATGTATTCCCTTAGCCAAAAGGAAGAGATCCAAGAGAGATCCAAGAGAGATCCAAGAGATCCGAGAGATCCAAGAGATCCAGGAGATCCAAGAGATCCAAGAGATCCGAGAGATCCGAGAGATCCAAGAGATCCGAGAGATCCAAGAGATCCGAGAGATCCAAGAGATCCAAGAGATCCAAGAGATCCGAGAGACACCATACACAAGATCCACACCCTTTTTCTCCCTCTCTCTACACCATATTGTGCTATTGTAAACCCCTGAGAATAAAATAACAGTGGACGTAGGCTTTATTCATAGCCGAACCACTTTAAAAATCTTTGTCTCTTATATGTTTGATGTGAATGTTTATCTTCATCTTCAATCTCATCCTCATCATTTATCTGCTGTTGACGCCACTAAAATGGCAGTGGCCATTTTCTGTCTTCAACAGATTGACGCCGTCTGTGGGAACGTGTTACAACCATTGTTCTCCATCAAAAGCTAAGTTTTTATTTTCTCTACGTATAATCAATTATACATACATCTTCTGATTCAATCATGATTTTTATGTTTATATACATAAATTAATTGTCCAATTTTTATCTGCAAAATATTGCATATCATGATTTTTAAATCATAACTATTAGATTAATTCTTATTTAGAAATCTGAAAAATAATGGATTTCATAAATCATAAATTTTTGCTTGATTCTCAAACTTCAATTTTATATCATGGATTAAATATTTTAAATGATTACATATACCAATATATACGACGATGATAAGATTTGATCATTTTCATTGTTGATTTTGAAATAAATTTTGTAAGATCTTTGATGTCTATTCAAATTCCCATCATATTTTTAATAAAAGAATGGGAAAAGGTTAAAGACAATAAAAAGTTTTCTCATAGAAATCATGACCCAGATCTATTTTCTCTCTCTTCAAGTTTGAGTCTCTTTGCATTCATTTTTATGAACTATATACTTAATTTAGTTCAGCTTCCATTTATGTCAATAAAGTCAAATTGATTGATTTTTTATATAAATTTGGTAATAACTTCTATCATTCAGCATATTTTTATCTCTCCAAATAGGGAATAGGAAGGGATCAATATAAAAAATAATTTTCTCTCATCTGAAAAACCCACGACCAACCGGTTGGTAAAAGGGCGAGAACAAACTATACTCCTTTGGATAGGAGGCGTACACTAGCGTGATCAACTCCGGTTGGTAAAAGAGCGAGAACAAACTATACTCCTTTGGATAGGAGGCGTACACTAATGTGATCAACTTCGGTTGGTAAAAGAGTTAGTGGACATGATAGTTCAAACCCATGATCAACTCTGGTTGGTAAAAGGGCAAGAGCAACATTCTTAAAAATGCCAATCTCGGTTGGTTTGAAAACAAAATATTCTCTCAAATGCCAACTTATGTTGGTCGGGAAGTAAGATTATTACAGAAAATATAAAAGTTCCTCGAAATTTTTTTTTTTACCAAGTATGGTTAGTTGGGGATAAACTCTCACTAACTATAATTGGTCGACGAGCATAATTTAACAACCTTGGTTGGTTGGAAAAATTTTAAACATTTTTATACTCACTACTTTATTAAGTGGTCGAGCACATTTCTAATACTTGTAAATTTTTTACTAAGTTGATCGATGAATAACACAATATTGTTATGACAGCACAAATATAAAGTGTTTGACAAGTACAATACAATAGCTATACAGATTGCGAACAAAAGTGAAAGTCTTTCATTAAAATAAAAAACAAAATACATTGAGAATGAAAATGTATACTAACTATTACATTGAGATTCCTACTCTATTAGTTTCTTTCCCTCTTCTTTTGAAACAGGTTCCTCACCAGCAGGAGGATCATCCAAAGCATAAGGGGAGTTTATGAAGTTAAGATCTTTCAGCATTCTGATGTTCATCACAGATGGTCTGTCCGAGCAGCTCTTGCTCGTCCCTGAGAAGCTCTTACTCGTCCCCGAGCAGGAAGTTGCTCTTCAAGACTCATGATCTTCTCGGACATCTTAGCCAAGGCCTGGTTCTTTGCCATTTGTTGGAAGGCTTGATTCTCCAAAGCAGATTGAGTTCTCTGTTCTTCGACAGTTACCCGAGCAGCTCTTGATCGTCCCCGAGAACCTCTTGCTCGTTCCCGAGCAGAGGTAGAAGTCAAAATCAGCATCTACAGCACTGAGATCTTTTACTACTACTGTCCCGACCAATATTGAAGAAGAAGTTGTATGAAAATGTTTCGAAGTCCACCACTAGCTTGGTACTAATCAGATTGAAGAGTGGGTTCAAAAGCTAGTATGTTACTCGATAAAGTATTCAGAGGATCATAAATCAGAAGAATCAAGCACGTGAAGTTAGCGCTCAGTTACTCGGCACAGGAGGCAGTTGGTCGGCTAGCAAACCAATCAACATACTTGAAGATTATGATAAGCTACAAGTTGCATACTATGGCATGGCTGCATCCAAATTCCCAAGGGTGATACATAGCATACAGAGTTCCTCAAAAGAAATATTAGCAACCATCGATCAGCCTGCATCATATGTCGTCCAAGAGATAACGCATTTTATGTTGAACAAATCAAGAAGGTAGATCAAGAATTTCACGAGCACCGAGCAACACTGCAGAATAAATACTCCATCCTTTCAAGTAAACCATCAAGCATAGAGCATTGGGGGCTTCTGTTAACGCAAAAATTCTCCATCTACGAGGACCAATCAAAAAAGGACACATGTCATCCTACGTGGCAATATTCGACACCCGAGAAGAGTTGGTCGGCACCCGAGAAGTGTTGGTCGGCACCCGAGGAGTGTTAGTCGGCACCCGAGGAGTTGGTCGGTACCCGAGGAGAGTTAGTTGGCACCCGAGGAGAGTTGTTCGACATACCAACAGGGAAGATTAAAGGATAACTACGCATTTAATGATCATTAATGTACATTTATACTGTAGATGAAAACACATAGCATACCAAGCAATTCAACAATTAGATTCGTTGAATGTAGACATAATGTATAAATGTCTACATACAATGAATCTCTTTATCTCCCATCACTATAAATACATGTATTCCCTTAGCCAAAAGGAAGAGATCCAAGAGAGATCCAAGAGATCCGAGAGATCCAAGAGATCCAGGAGATCCAAGAGATCCAAGAGATCCAAGAGATCCGAGAGACACCATACACAAGATCCACACCCTTTTTCTCCCTTTCTCTACACCATATTGTGCTATTGTAAACCCCTGGGAATAAAATAACAGTGGACGTAGGCTTTATTCATAGCCGAACCACTTTAAAAATCTTTGTCTCTTATATGTTTGATGTGAATATTTATCTTCATCTTCATCTTCAATCTCATCCTCATCATTTATCTGCGGTCTGTCCGAGCAGCTCTTGCTCGTCCCCGAGAAGCTCTTACTCGTCCCCAAGCAGGAAGTTGCTCTTCAAGACTCATGATCTTCTCGGACATCTTAGCCAAGGCCTGGTTCTTTGCCATTTGTTGGAAGGCTTGATTCTCCAAAGCAGATTGAGTTCTCTGTTCTTCAACAGTTACCCGAGCAGCTCTTGCTCGTCCCCGAGAACCTCTTGCTCGTTCCCGAGCAGAGGTAGAAGTCAAAATCAGCATCTACAGCACTGAGATATTTTACTACTACTGTCCCGACCAATATTGAAGAAGAAGTTGTATGAAAATGTTTCGAAGTCCACCACTAGCTTGGTACTAATCAGATTGAAGAGTGGGTTCAAAAGCTAGTATGTTACTCGATAAAGTATTCAGAGGATCATAAATCAGAAGAATCAAGCACGTGAAGTTAACACTCAGTTACTCGGCACAGGAGGCAGTTGGTCGGCTAGCAAACCAATCAACATACTTGAAGATTATGATAAGCTACAAGCTGCATACTATGGCATGGCTGCATCCAAATTCCCAGGGGTGATACATAGCACACAGAGTTCCTCAAAAGAAAGATTAGCAACCATCGATCAGCCTGCATCATATGTCGTCCAAGAGATAACGTACTTTATTCCTTGCAGTTGCCGAAAAAATCGTTCCACGGTACCTGCTCTTCAAAAAGGCACCATCAACAAACAAAATAGGCCTGCAGTACTGAAATCCATTAATGGATCCTGCAAACATTACAAAAATTCTTTTTAATAATTTGCTCTCTGGTTCGACGTCAAGAATGCAATGTGATCCTGGATTATATTACAATAGAAGTTCCCTATAATCATTGATTAATGCATACAAAACTTTCTCATCACCATGCAACTCAGCAATAGCCATCTCTTTGCCACACCATGCATAATGATAACTTATATCAAGACCGTAGTTCTTCTTCATATCTCTAACTACATCAATTGGTCTCGACAATGGTTTATCCCTTAACTCATTAGCAAGCAATATAGAAACCAATTTGGAGTCCATCATTTTGCTTAATGGACTACGATATACACCCCTACAAGTATGCTCATTGTTCAAACTTCTTATATAAAAGTAACCAATTAATGCTGATAATGAAGCATGAACTCGCCACATGTAAGTCTCAGTATTCCCTTTAGAACACTCTGTTGTCACCTGAGTTTTATCATTCTTCAAATATATATACTTGAAACCAACCTCAATGGCATACTTTCTCAACTCATCACGAAACTCAACCACACCTCATTTGAAACACTTCTCTTCATGACTAATATATGCATTCCAATCATTAGAGAGATAAACTTTGACCTACTCGGCTCCACACCTCTAATATAAACATCATTTTCAACACCACTACTAATATCAATCACAGTGGATGATGATATATAGCCTGCCCTTTCTCTACTTATACCACTGCATTCAACCTTCTCACAACTTGTATAACTATGGTCAACCCGATCACATATTCTATACATGCATTCGACCCGTTCATGAATTGTACTAGTGCCAAAAGCTGCTGAATCAAAGACATATATCCAAATAAAATCAGCATTGAGAATCACTTGAGACCGCAACATACAACGAACATCTTTATCACAAAGCAACATGAATCGACTTTCATCACCAAAGCCGTATTTCAATGAAAAAGATCCAGCTTTCAAATCCATAAACCTACTACGTAACTCATTGCATATGAAATCTAATGAGTTGTCTTTAAAAATTTCAATACAAGCCAAATTATCAAAATAACGACACCTAGCAATCCAACAACTTTCCATTATATCCTGCATTATATTAAAATAGAAAAATGGTTTTGTTAAAGTTTAATTTTAATTAATGCCGGTGACACAAACCAACAAATACATGGCCAACAAAGACATAACTATTCTATTAAACACGACTCAACACTAACAAAGTAAATGCACATCAACATTATGAAGAATTAATATAAAAAAACAAAATGAAAATTAATCAATAGAAAATCACGTGTACATTAGATCAAATTGCGTGTACTTTATTGCTATTTTCTGCTCATGTATTGTGGTGACAATTATTATGCAACACAAATAAATACAAAAGAGATAATTACCAAGTAAGAATAAGGAACGTAAAATGACAATCACACAACAAAGGATGTACGTTGTTCAGAAAAGATGTGCCTACGTCCACGGTGGTGCAGTCGGTGTTATTTCTATATACTCCGGGGAGTGATTATAGAGAATACAACTTGTCCTTTTGCCCCGGACCTAGGTTTTAATATATACATGTATATTTAGGTGAGTGGGGGTGATGGGTTCCCCCATGTCTTCCATCTCTGGAAGAGACCGAATCAAAATAAGAAGTGGGGGGCCTGGACGTTGGGCCGCCAGAACTGGGCTACTCGTTCAGGCCCATGGTCTTAATTCTGGGTACCCACAATTGCACCTAAGTTTGTTGGGCCATGTTCATGGGCTCAATAAATTTAAATGATCAGCCATAATGGCTTTTTTACAATTCTTCGAAAGATGTGAAGTTGATTTTGGCGGCACCCGCTTCGTTTATTGTGCACTATGATTAGCAAAATTTGAAGGTTTGTTGGAATAACCACTTTTCTACCGTCGCTTCAGTCTTTCCAGCATTCTTCTATTTTCTGTGAGCTCTAGCGCTTCTTACCTTCTTCTCTCAATCTCCATTCTCATTGCTTCCTACTTGTTTGGGCTCGTGCTTCTTCATCGCTTGAATCGGTCATCTATTTTGTAAGTTTCCTGTGCCCTTTCTTTGTACTTTCTCTTTGAGTTTGTAGCTTTTCTAGGGTTTTCCAATGGCGAAGATTGGAAATAGGTCAATCTCCGAATTTAGGAAGTTTTACAACATCCCTGAGTGGGTAGATATTGAGTGTTGTGCCTCCCCTCCTAGAAACGTTAGAGATATAGATGATGCCCACTGGATCCACGTCTTGTTGCTTTCCCAAGGGGGACTCACTTTTCCTCCTAATGATTTATTTTTGTATTTTTTTTGCTATTTTAATATTGTTCCTGCACAATGCTCGCCCAATGTGTGGAAAATAGTAAATGGCGTACATAGGATAAATCAATTGTATGGAACTAGGTTAGGGCTCGTCGAGGTCTGTTTTTGCTACTCCTTTTCTCGAACTAGTTCTGGTGTCCTTTACCTCAAAGCTAGGAGCCCTGACAGGGTATTGGTAGTAAATCTACCTGATTCCCATAAGGACTACTGGCAAGAAGGTTTCCTTGTTAGAAATTGGCAGTTTTCTCCCCAATTTAAAGGGTCGAGGTCTGAGAGGTTCTCTGTTCCCTTTTATGGGAAGGAATACATAGGTAGACATTGTACTGTTGTTTTGACTTTTGTTGATTTGTGATCTTTCTAATTCTTCTCTGTTCTTCTTTTGCAGCGAGGTCAAAGAACTTGGAACCTGCTCTCAGCGAGGTTCGTCTTTCGGAATTGATAAAGGCTTGGAATATCAGGGAGCCTTTGGGTGACGGCGAACATCCCAGATCTGCTGCTTTTTTGCTTGAGTATAAGAACGTTGGCTCCAGCTTCATAGCAAGGCCTGTGGACAGTATCCCAGAGTTTGACTTATTCGAAGAGACTGCTGCAGGTCCTATCCAGTTGGAAGAGGAAGAGAGCAGCTCTGGGAGTGATATTGTAGGAGCTGTAGGTGATTTGCGGGGAGAGAGCTCTAGCAGTAGCAGTTCCTCTGATCGTAGGGAGGTTTCTGAAGCTCGAGGGTCGTCGAGCACTTCTAGCAGTTCGAGCGAGGAGATGGTTCCTCCAAGGAAGAACTTGATCAGGGATGATAATAACGAGGACCACGTGCTTCTTGCACAAAGGTCAAAGAAGCAAAAATCTAATTCTGGGTCTGTGGCTACTGGTTCCCGGTCCTCTGCCCAAGAGTAGGAGAGAAAGAGGAAGGAAGAGGAGCAGGTGAGGGAGAGAGAGAGAAAAAAGGAAGAAGAGAAGAAGAAGATGGAGGAGAGAAGGAGGACAGAGGAGAGGAAGAAGAAAGAGAACGAGAGAGAAGAGGATAAGAGGAGGTCTGAAGCGAGGATGAAGGCTAGGCAGGCCTTAGTACCGGTATCCGCGCTGCCCGAGGGGGCTTCTATTGTAATTTCCCCTCAGTTGGACCCCGCTTTGCTCGAGAGGGTTGTCCTCCCAACTGATCACCAAAGGGCGGTAGGGTCTGAGCAATTGGCCCTTCAGGCTAGTCAAAGGCTAGCTATCGTAAGGTTTTTCCTTTTTCTCTCATGTTTTTATGAATTTCATCGTTTTTTCTCTTTTAACATCTTCTTCTTTCTGCAGTTTGTTACTGACTTCGCCGTGCTGTATTGTTCACGTGATGAGCTGGTGAAGAAAAACAGCGAGCTGGAGAAGGAAAATGCTACCCTAAAGCTGAAGGGTAAAGAGCTCGAGGCTAGCTTTAAAGCCGTTGACGCTGCTCGGATTTCATCTGACCTGGCTCTTGTTACTGCCAACAAGGAGAAGGACGCGGCAGTCAAGGACTTGAAAGAGCTGTAGCAGACCTATGACCTGGTTTGCTCGAGCAAGCTAGCGGTTGTTGAGGACAACAGGGTGCTGTCTGAAGAGCTGAAGAAGAAAGAGTCTGAGGCTATCACTACTAAGGAGGACTCATATAATTCTGGATGGGCTACAGCGTACGAGGATACTGAAGTTCAGATAGGCTATATCAGTCGTCTAAACTTCAAGAAGGGCTGGAACAAGGCCCTTTTGGCTGCTGGCGTCGACATTGACTCTTCCCTGTTTGACGAGCATGACCCGGGTCCGAAGCCAACCGTGGATGAAGTCCCTGCCCAAGATATCGAGGGTGCTAGTCCTGTCCCCCAGATGACCCCTGTTGATGCTTCCCTTGTTGTGGCTACAGAGACTACTCCTGCCGAGGGCGGTGCTCCTGCTGATGCCAACAAGGGGAAAGGGCCCTCGACCTCTGGGCAACCTGAGGTTGCTAACTAGTTAGTTGCTAGGACTGCTTTGTATTTTTGCTTTTTTTAGTCTGTAAACTTTCTTTCTATTGTTCGATGTAACTTTAATCTTTATTAATGAAAAGACTTTTATTCTTCAGTGCACTGATTTGTCTCTTTTTTTCCCTTGTCTTTTGGTTGCTTGTAGTCAATTGATGTTGATGATTACATTCCTGCAACTTCTCAACTGGGCGGGACCCTTGGTCCTAATGCGAGTCCTGAGGTTCGCCAGGCCTTTGTTAGACTTTGCAAATCCCTTCGGTCTAGGAATCAGAAGTATAAGGAGCAATCTGAATTTGTGGTCAAGCTGAAGGACAGGCTCCAGGAGATGGAAGAGGTTGGGGCTTCGGTGCAAGAAGAAGTGAATACGCTGAGAGCAAAGCTTCTTGATGCTTTCGAGATCAACCAAGTTAGTGAGATGCTTCAGCAAGAGAATGAGGTTCTGAGGAGAGAGGTCTCACGACTTAAGGAGCACGCGCCGAGCACAGCTCCAACAGTATTACAGGGTTCTTCGTCATCGCGAGCCAGAGCTGGTCGGAGTGATACTCCTGTGCTGCGAGGTTCCACTGGTCCATCTGTTCCGCGAGCTAGCAGGTCCACCAGAAGCCAGAATAGGGAGGGAGAAGAACTTCGAGAGAGGGAAATGGAAGAGCTCTGTGGTGATGTTCAGCGAGCATATGTTATTGATGCTGGTCTTCAGAGGGACGTTACTCGACTGCGACACCTGTTCAAAAAAGGTCCTCGACAAGTATGGGCTGATGGCTACGACCAGGTTTGGTCAGATGCTCCAACAAGGTTGACAGAGTTCGAGGAGCTTTCTTTTATCAGGGGGTGGCTAAGTGCCTTGAAGGAGCTGCAAGTCCCGAGGAACTCGATGCTCTGGTATCGCCATGAAATGTCTCCCTCTACCCTGATGCCTAACCCCTTCCGGAGGGATGATCGATGGATCCCCATCGATGCCATCCCTCGGCAATTGTTGGAGGCGGATGCGAACGAGGTTATGGAAGAGTTAGCTCCTGCTCCTGATGACGGGCGAAGAGCTCGAGTGGCTGATTATCTCGCTCAGAAGCCTCCCCTCCATTGAGATTTTGCCAGATATTTTTACTTGTATTTTTGATAATGTAAATGCTTTGGGCTAGTTTGCCGACTAAGCATGTATCACCATTGTTGTAAATATGATTCATTAATGAAAAGTTTGTGTTTTGGGCAATTTTGCCGACTAAACGTGTGCATCATATTCTTCATATTCTTGCTATTTTATAATCTTCTAAGTTTATTTTGTTATGCAAGTGTCCTCCCAGTCCAGTATAATACCGAGATACCATTGTGCACCACTTTACCTTTTAGGTTGTGTCATCACACTCCCTTAGGCCTAAGTGGGGCAATTGGCGAGGACACACCTGGTGTTGGATGCTTTATTCGATCAGGGTTTTGCTCAACAGAAGTAGGTTTGATGACCAGTATAAAATTTGGTCATATTGCCTAAGGATCCCCTGTAGGGCTTCATATATTGCCAGGGGCAATGCTAAGAGGTCCTTTGTGTTTCATAACGATGACTTGAGGAGGGATATTACCCTGCTATAGTGTAGTGATCAATGTGCCTGTTATTTGAAAAAAATGTGCGATAAATGCAGCTGTTACTCATCAGAATGTAACCAATTAAATAACTTTCATTAATGATAAGGGAAATGATCTTCTAGCTTCATAACAAAAGAATAAAAGAAAAAGATCTAAAAATAGAATCTCTTGAGATTGGCTGCGTTCCATGCTCATGGTATTTCTCTGCCCTCCATCGTTTCCAAGTGATAGGCGCCCTGTAGGTCATCTTTGGTTACTTTAAAGGGTCCTTCCCAGTTGGGACCTAGCTTGCCGTCTGATGGTTTCACTGCGCTGCCCAGGACTTTCCTTAGAACATAGTCCCCAATTCGGAATGCCCTCGGGTTAACCCTTTTGTTGTAATACCTCGCTAGCTATTGCTGGTAGCTCGCTAGTTTCACTAGGGTTAGCTCCCGGCGTTCGTCGGCTAGGTCGAGCTCAGTGAGTAATGCTACATCATTATGGCCTTGGTCGATAATGTTGGACCTCATTGTCGGCAAACCTGCTTCGAGTGGGATGACTGCCGCCATGCCATATGTCAGCGAAAATGGGGTTTCTCCTGTTGCTCGTCGAGGAGTGGTCCGATATGCCCATAGGATGTGAGGTAGTTCATTTACCCATGCTTCTTTGGCTCGCTCCAATCGCTTCTTCAATCCATCGATAACGATTTTGTTGGAAGCCTCAGCTTGGCCATTGCTCTGAGGGTAGGCCACCAAACTGAAGTGGTGTCTGATACCGTGTTCGATACAGAAGTTCTAAAAAGATCCACTTTCGAACTGTGTTCCATTGTCAGTGATGATGGTTCTGGGGATTCCAAAGTAAGTGATTATATTCCTCCATATGAACCTTATTATATCAGCGTCTCAGATGTTCGCCAGGGGTTCTGCCTTGATCTATTTGGTGAAGTAGTCAGTCGCAACCAACAAATATTTACGATTACCGGCAGCGGTAGGCAGTGGTCCCACGATGCCCATTCCCCATTGAGCGAATGGCCATGGGCTGGACAAGGACTTTAGGTCGCTGGTGGGTTGGTGGACCATAGGAGCATGGAGTTGGCCTTTCAGGCATTTGCGGACATACACTGGAGAGTCCTTTTACATATATGGCCACCAATAGCCTTCCTTCATTGCTCGAAAGGCTAGAGACCTTCCTCCGGTGTGGCTTCCATATATTCCTTCGTGAAGCTCGCGTAGTACTGGCTCGATATCCCCTGGGTGGACGCATCGGAGGTAGGGATCAGAGAAGGACTTCTTATACAAGTTGCCTTCTGGGGATAAGTGAAACCGAGCATCTTTGACTCTTATCTGGTGGGCGGTCTTCTTGTCATCCGGGAGCGTGCCATCCTTTAAATATTCTCTCAAGGGGTCCATCCAGCTGGGGGCTGACCCCACCTGGAGTACCTGTTCCACGCTTGGTGGATTGCTGTCGATGCTCGGACAAGTGAGGAAATCCATGGGGATGACTCTTTTTAGGTCGGAGTCAACTGCCGAACTAAGGGATGTTAAGGCATCAGCATGACTATTTTGCACCCTGGAAAACTGCTGGACGTTGATCTCTTCAAAGCTTGACATCAGTTTTTTCACTAAGGCGAGGTAGGCTGCCATTCTTTCATTCTTTGCATTGTAATCTCCACTTATCTGGTTGGAGACCAGTTGGGAATCGCCGAACACCTATAAATTTTTTATTCCCAAAATATGCGCCTTTTGGAGGCCGACTATTAGGACTTCGTACTCTGCTTCGTTGTTGGAGACTGCAAATCCAAGCCTGATTCCTTGTTCAAGGATTGTGTTCTCTGGGGTAATGAGGATAATGCCTACCCCTGCCCCCTTTGAGTTGGAGGCTCCATCAACGAACAGTTTCCAGGTTTCCTGTTTTACTGGGTTCTCCTTTTGCCTCGTTGTTTGAGGTTGGTCGGAGGGTTCTTCGCCCGTGAATTCGGCTATGAAATCAGCAAGGATCTGACCCTTGATAGCTGTCCTTGGTTAAAATTGGATGTCAAATCGACCAAGCTCGACTGACCACTTAGACAGTCTGCCCGACAAATTTGCTTTCCATAGGACTGCCTTAAGGGGATGCGATGTAAGGACGATGATAGTATGAGCTTCGAAATAATGCTTTAGCTTCCTCGAGGCTATTACTAGCGTAAAGGCGAGCTTTTCCAATGGTAGGTACCTTTGCTCGGTATCCAGTAAGGTCTTGCTCGCGTAATAAACGGGGTGCTGGATTCCTGCAACCTCGTATATTAGCGCAGAGCTGACAGTGTGATTGGACACGGAGAGGTACAGGTACAAAGAATCTGTCTGCTGTGGTATGACGAGCAGTGGTGGAGAGCTTAAGTAAGACTTGAGCTCGACCAATGCTCGCGAGCAATCTAGGCTCCACTCTATCGTTTTGCTCCCCTTTAGAAGCTGGAAAAAAGGCTTACACTTCTCGGAGGATTTGGAGATGAAGCGATTTAAGGCAGCGAGCATACCAGTGAGCTTCTGTGCATCCCGGATTGTACGAGGGGGTTGCACCCTATTGATTGCATCGATCTGGTCTGGGTTAGCCTCTATGCCTCTCTTACTGACCAAGTACCCAAAAAATTTTCCTGACTGGACACCGAAGTAACACCTTCTCGCGTTAAGCCTCATTTGGTACTTCCTGAGGATTTCGAAGGTGTTCAACAGGTCGAAGAGGTAATTTTCCTTCTTCTTACTCTTAACGAGCATGTCGTCGATGTATACCTCCATGGTGTCTCCCATCTGACCTTTGAACATTTTGGTGACTAGTCGTTGATAGGTCGCCCCTGCATTCTTGAGCCCGAAGGGCATGACCTTGTAGCAGTATAACCCAACTGTTGTGATGAACGCCGTTTTGTCCTGGTCGGGGGCATATAGGGGGATCTGGTGATACCCTGAGTATGCGTCTAGGAAACTCATTCGCTCGTGAGCTGTAGTGGCGTCTACTAGTTGGTCTATCTTCAGGAGGGGGAAACTATCTTTAGGGGATGCTTTGTTGAGGTCAGTGAAGTCGATGCAAACTCTCCACTTCCTATTGCTCTTCGGAACTACTACTGGGTTGGATAACCATTTGGGGAATTGTACCTCCCGTATGGATCCTGCATCCAACAGTTTTTCCACTTCTTTTTCAACCGCTTTAGCCTTCTCGGGTGCAGTTCGCCGTGCCTTCTGCGTGATTGGCTTGAATGTGGGGTCGACGTGCAGCTGATGACAGACCATACTAGGATCGATTCCAGGCAGCTCGTATTGTTCCCATGCGAAAACATCTACGTTGCGCCTCAACAAGGTTGTCAACTCCTTATGTTCTTGGTCGGTGAGATATGCTCCAATCAAGAAGACTCTGTTACTGTCACCATCTCCAGCCATAACTTCTACCAGGTTCTCGACGACCCGTTCAGAAGGGAGGAGCCTGGTCTCCTCTACTCCAGGTCTCCCATACTTTAATTGCTATTTAGAAGGTGTTAGACCTTCTTCAATTTTCTCGTTGGGCTGCTCGGACTTCTTCTCTGGCTTTGGACGGATGGCTGCTATGAAGCACATTCTCGCCATTGCCTGATCACCGTGGATTTCCATTACTCCACGTTCGGTTACGAACTTGAGTTTCTGATGGTAGGTTGAGGAAACTACCTTCATCGCATGAAGCCATCCCCTGCCGAGGATGGCCTGGTATGGTGAGTCGATGCCAACTACCAAAAACTCGATCATATTGGAGACGTTTCCAGCACGTACTGGTAGTATAATCTTTCCCAGGGGCATAGTCATTTTTCCAGCTAAGCCAACCAAAGGTACATTAGCTTCCTTTAGGTCGGCGACGCTTAACTTCAATTTCCTGAATAGGTCGAGGTACATTACTTCGGACGAGCTTCCTTGATCGACGAGCAGCTTATCGACGTCAAAGTTAGCTATCCTGAGGGTAATAATCAGAGCGTCATTGTGTGGGTTCTTACTCCTATCAGATCTTCATCTGTGAAAACAATATGCTTGTTGTAATTAATGTCATCTGCTCATCGATGCTTTCCTGATTGTGATTTTGCTGGATCAATCTGAAAAGCCTGCATTACCGCTGTAAGCTTCTTCATCTCCATTCGAGCTGAATTTCCTTGGATCTGCTTGGCATCAGATGCCCCATGAATTATCGCGAACTCATGTTCGGCATCATCTTCGAGCACGTTGTCAGGTCTTGCTTCTCTATTGGCAGCTACCTTCTCCACCTTTTTCTCTACAAACTGGTTCAAATGCCCGGACTGGGCCAGTTCCTCGAGGTGAGACTTTAGAGCTTTGCAATGCTCAGTCTTATGTCCTCCCTCTTTGTGAAAAGCGCATCTCAGCGCATTGTTCCTCTTTGAGGGATCTCCTCCCATTTTTCTGGGCCATTTGATGAATGGCTCGTCTTTGATTTCCGCGAGAATTTTGTAAATTTGTTCTTTGAAGACGGTGTTGACCGCCTGGAATGCTTTCGACGCATCATTATTTCCTCCGTTCTTGGAGCCATTTTTGCCCCCGTTCTTTCCTCCTTTTTTTTGGTTCTCAACTTTGTCACTTCCCTTAGTAGTGAGTTTAGCATACTTCTCGATGCGAGCCATTAGGTCGTCGATGGTTATGGCTTCCTTCTTCGTCAGGGACTGGTAGAGAAGGGAAGAACTGGGATTTTGAAAGAGGCCACCGCCACTTGCTCTGAGCAGTCCTCGACCTCATTGAACAACTCCCAGTACCTTTTCGCGTAGCCTCGGAGGGTCTCCTGAGGCGTCTTCTTCATTGTCAACAAAGCATCCATCCTTTTGGGATGGGAGCTACTAGTAATGAAACGGGTCGTAAAGAGTTCGGCCAGGGATTTGTAACTTCTGATGGATCGGTGGGGGAGTCTTTCGAACCATTTTTGCGCCACATCATGCAAGCTCGAGGGGAAAATACGGCACATCAGTGTATCCCGGTGATTCCAGAGGGTCATGGCCTGTCGGTATTGCCTGACGTGATCGATGGGATCGGTCTTACCGTCATAAATCTTGAACCTTGGAATGGCAAATTTCTTGGGGGCTTCTTCCTCTTCGATTTGCCTCGTGAAGGGTGACTTCATCTGGGTTTTGAGAGCTCGCCTTGCGAGTTCTCTGGTTAATCTGGTACCGTGGTGGGCAGGATGTTGGTCCATTTCCCTACGGACCAGATCTCGTATGTTCTCGTTGCTGCGAGCAGGGCTCTGGTAACGTCGAGCTCTTCGCAGCTGCTCGCGGAGGTCGTCGTCTGATTCGTCTCCCTCGACCTTTCGAGATCCTCGCCTAGGGCTCCTTCTTCGGCTGCGATACTTGCTCGCCTGAGGGCTAGGAGTGCGGTATGGACGTCTCTTGTTATCAGGACGAAGCTCCCTCTCCAGTCTTCTTTTTCAGGCGAGCATTCTCAGCCTCGTACCTGCGAGAATACTCCCTCTACTCGTGGAGCCTTGCCTCGTATGCATCAATCAATCTGGATATCTGTGTGGACCTCGCTGGTCCCTGGCTTTCTTCTGAGGCTGGCCTTTCCAAGCGAGCCCTCTGATCTGAACGTCGAACTTCAGACCTAATCCTGCGAGGAGTAGGTGGTTCTTGAATATCCCCTGCCTGGGGGGCGTTACTGCTGTGACCAGACATTTTAAACTCCTTTCTTAGTGTGGGCTCTTCTCAAGGAAGGATTAACGTTTCCCACAGACGGCGCCAATTGTGGTGACAATTATTATGCAACACAAATAAATACAAAAGAGACAATTACCAAGTAAGAATAAGGAACGTAAAATGACAATCACACAACAAAGGATGTACGTGGTTTAGCAAAGATGTGCCTACGTCCACGATGGTGCAGTCGGTGTTATTTCTATATACTCCGGGGAGTGATTACAGAGAATACAACTTGTCCTTTTGCCTCGGACCTAGGGTTTAATATATACATGTACATTTAGGTGAGTGGGGGTGATGGGTTCCCCCACGTCTTCCATCTCTCCTATAACTTCCCTTCAGGGGAACGTGGGAAGAGATCGGATCAAAATAAGAGGTGGGGGGCCTGGACTTTGGGCCGTCAGAACTGGGCTACTCGTCCAGGCCCATGGTCTTAATTCTGGGTACCCACAAATACAAAGTATTTTACTATTGTAAAACATCAAATTGGTTAATGCTGCTGGCGCGGACCAACAAACACATGCCCATCTAATATATGACAACTCTATTATGTAATGAGTCAAAAATAACAAAATAAATACACATTAACATTATTCCAAATTAATGTCAAAAGAAAAAATCAGAAATAATCAAGTCCAAAATTCACGTGTAATTTACATCAAATTGCGTGTACTTTACTGCAATGATCATTTGAGAAATATGCATGAACAACTTGTATATACATAAAGTACACATACACGTGAACACAGATAAAAACATATAAATGCACAATCTTTTACGAAATCAAAACACAAGTCAATATATATTCATATAAAATTAAAATACAATTATAAACACACACAACCAAATCATTCATTCAATGTTCGAGTTAATTCATCACATGATTTACACAATTACAATGATTTGATTAAACGAAACAAATACATCAAGCTATTATAATTGATCAGCATGAAATATTTTTTCATGACAAGTATATACTTACAAATGATCGAATAGATGCAAAGGAAAATCTAGATTAAACAAAGCGCAAATGATTGATTTCTTCAAACAAATAGATAACTTTTTCTTTGACTGAAAAAAGCTCGTTGCACAGAAGTGAAAAGAAATCATAAGACCGTAAGTTAATGGAGAGAACGAACGTGTTTGACAAAAGCGGAATGAAGAAAGAGAAGAACGTACTTATTGGAAATGCTGGTAATCGCTGATTAGGTCAATGACAACAAAATGAATGACATGTCGAAAAAAGTATTTATATGGATCTAATGGTTTAATTTTTTTTTGACCCGATTAAAACGTCCAAAATGTCCGGTTAAGGGATTAGACTGTAAAAATCTAAAAAAAATAATAAAGAAACAAAAAAACTATTCCAATAAAAAATTATTATTTTTATAATTATTTAAAAAAAAAAAGAGGTATCCCTGTATTGGCCGAGGCCTAACATTTTTCTTAAATGAATTAGGCCTGTTAGAATTCGGGCCATTCACCCACCCATCACACACCTGTCTTCAACCCATGTGTAAATTGTAGAACTAGAACACAGACAAAGCATTCTTTCCAAAAACACCAATTCCTCCCGTAAAGATTATCCTGGACCATAGCCATACAATACAACCCATGACTCAAAAAATACCTAAAATCAAGTTGATTTTGAAGCACTAAAAACCACCACACCCATGATGGCTTCTTCAATTTCTTCTCGTACATATCTTTGTCTATCGTCTTCAACTTCATCACCAATTAGAAAACCCACCCTCTACTCTCTATCCACTTCTGTAAATTCAAACCCTAAACCCCCAGTTTTCCGTTTCTCAACATGGATTCCTCAAACGGGTCTCACTCATTTTTCTCCATACAATGGCCTGAAGCAATTGGGTATCTCTATCTCACAACACACTTCAATTTCAGGTACCTTTTTCTCATCTGGGCTTGTGCCATTATTATCACAACACTCTTTAATGTCTTGTTTAGGATTTAATATGTTTGGTGGTGTTGTAGGAAATAAAAGAAAATTTAAAGGAAGGGGTGTATTTGCATCTCTATTTGGAGTTGGGGCTCCTGAAGCATTGGTCATTGGAGTTGTGGCTTTGTTGGTTTTTGGTCCCAAAGGTCTTGCTGAGGTGAGGTGTTGTGCTTTTAACTCAAGCTGCTGATCTTGTTATCTCATAATTTATTGGATTGGACAATGCTTGTTCATTTTGATGGGGGTTATAACGTTTGAAACATTATATGGAGTACTATATAAGTCTATAATCATAATTGTTATATGGATACATGGCCTTGCATATTCCTAGGTCTGGTAAAATGGTTTATTATCGACAAAACCGTCCATTACCCGTCCAGATATTTAGTTTGGAGTCCATATGATTTGTCAGTGGGTTTAAATGGTTTAAGATAAAAATTGAGTCGGGTTTGAGCGGTTTACCGTTGGACCCAAATGGTTTAACCCATATGCTGCTCTCTCATTATTGCACTGCTACTCTACCGCTGCTGCAAACGGTTTAACCCAACACGATTTGTAACATCTTTAATTCATGCGGATCATTTCACATCTGTTCAATACGGATCGATTTGGAGGTAACTGCGAGTCCGTTCTTCTGGGCTTCCGCACAGTTGGAGAAATACAATTTGGGATCGATGGAGAAGTATATCTGTTCAATACGGATCTCAAGGTAATAATTGAAGGATTGATTTGTGTAACGGCTTGGAGAAATACATCTATTCAAGAATTGTTCAAATTCAACAATCCTTCAATTTGGTAATACCGTCACATCTGTTCAAGGATAGTTTCTATATCAATCCGCAATTTGCAGATTTTTAAAAATTGTTTACTGTTTAGGTTTAACAGTTGTTTACTGTTTAGGTTTAACAGTTGTTTACTGTTTAGTTTAAAAGTTATAAACTTTTAAAATATTTTATAACTTTTAAATGTTTATAACTGTTGACCTTAAAATCTACCATAGATGCAATTATTCTCCTTATTAATCTTTTTTGGATTTGCTTAAAAAATCCACCCCCCTCCCCCCAAAAAAGCGGGTCAACCCGACATGGATTTGACCCAACCCGACCCGCACAAATTATTTCGTTTGACCCGCTCTTGACCCGTCCATATTTATCCGTACCCATTTTTACCCATCCATAACCGCCCGTAACCGCTCATTTGCCACCACTACATATTCCTGATATGATTGTGGTCCTTGATCTTGCTACATTTTTGGAATGCCAGCCCTCTAGATTAACTTAGATTGATCCATTTTACTTTTCTTCAACATTAACAAAATAAAAAAGTCTGAAAAGGAAAAAACTCGGAAGAGAAATTATGATGAATGCAGCCTTACCTACGAAGAACACGTCATAGCCTTACCCGGGAGGACAGGGAGGTTCTGCAAGACACCTAAAAACATCAATCTTTTGTCCCACATAACCATCATGTATTGGTAACACCCGAAAAAGTTGTGGGGGGCAAATTTAATGTGACATATATCAATGGGGAGTGGGGAGCCGAAGTGATTTATTCTAAACTACACAACAACAACAATATTAATTTAGCGACAAATTTCCCTTTTCTCGCTTTAATTCTCATTCATCTCAAAAGTAATAGTAGTGGTCACAATGGGTGACCAATGGCCTTATATATAGGCTAAGTTATCTTGCTTGCCAAAATAAATGAGTAAAGAGGACACACTTGAATATTTCAAGGGAATATTAATATTCCCCTCAACCTACTATACTCACTAAAAGATAAAAAATTATCAAACAAGACATGTAAATAAAATAAGTAAAAAAACAATTAAATCTCCCGATCTCGCGTATACATCATTCTCCTCCACTTGAGAAAGCTTGTCCGGGGCATGGGAGGTCTGCTACAACGGAGAAAAATAACCATTAGTGGATTCCCCCACTCAAGAGGGAAGGCATTCTCGAAAATGGCTTAACTATCGACTAACAGTGGGGATAAGTCATCAAATCCAACCATGATCAAACAAAGAACTTGGCCCAAAACTTTGCCACAATGAACACGATTACACGACGCCCTAGGGAGGGCCAATGACTCTAAATGCTGTCCGTATCTCCCATGATGAGCACCCTTATGGTTAGGCATTTCAACTCGACCTACGAATTCGCCTCAAACATCTTCCCAAATGGGTCCATACCTGCATGGTCAATTACAGCCACTCAAAGTAATGTAGCATCCTTGGGAGAAACAACTGATAAACTAACTCCATCAAAATCATCATCATTCCCAAATAGTGGGAAGAATTCAATTATATCACACGACTCCACCTTGCAAAATGCGTGTGATTTATCCAACCACCCTTTAATAAAAACATCGAAGAAATTTTCGATACACAACCCAACCACTTTTTTCCCCGAATATAGGAAAGCAGTACCTAAGCTAAAAAATCTTCAAATCTTGGAGCCGTGTACGAGTTGTCCGACCGTCCTTGATAATGAGGAAATACCATCTTTCGACATTCCTCGCCATCCGTAGGAACGTCATCACCATGCATGATAGGGTAGTGGGTCTCATTGTCGTTCACGAGAACACCGTTGACAGGGGAAATATCACGTTTACAGGAAAATAGTCGAAATATTGGGCCAAACGCATTGCGTGTTTGCGCACTCGTTGCTTCAACTTCAAGGAGCTATATGCGGCACTAACTCGAGAGGTGGTGGCCCTCCTCATATTCCCCGATGGAGATGGTGCTAATCTAGAAATCCTGGAGCTCCTTATATAAAGATTCGCCCTCACGAGCCCAACAATTAAGGTGACCTTGGAGTTCCTCGATGGCGGCACAATTCACCCACTCAAATTCCACACACGCCTCTATATTTATTCCATACATGATAATTACCACTTTTGTCCTACAACAAATCAGAAGGGGAATAAGTGTCATGTAGTGAGATCGGGGTCGAATTGAGAGTTTGAGAAAGCTTAGGGGCAGATTTGGAAGTTGTCGAAAATTTTGGGTCTGAAACGTACATTTTAGTATTAGAGAGGGAGCTTAAATAATTTTTGGAAGTAGAAAGGTGGGTTGCGTAATTTTTCTACAAGGTTGGGGAGGTTTAAGGGTGATTGTTAGAAGGGATTTGGTGTGTAAAAATTTCAGGGGCTCTTTTTGAATTTTGAGTTATGGGTTTAAAATTGCGTGGAGTAGAGGAGCAATTTTCATTACACAGTTATAAATGACTTGTCATGTGGGCCGAAACCTTACCCACAAACCCCACTTTGCTGTAAACCCTAGTTGGAATCGCATAAACTAAATTCCGCTATTGTGCTCGTCGGAGGAGGTCCACTGACCATCAAAAACGTCCTGAGGTGCTCATTGAACGTTAGCTTAGTAGCCCTGGGTTGGGGTTGAGGTTGTCGACATACGAAGGAAACTAAGGTTTTCATCTCTGTTTTGTGGATGCGCTTCGAAGCTGAAGGGTCTCCGGCCTTTGGACGGTTCGTGATGGGCCGCTGACTTGTTTTCGGTCGTCGTTCGACCTTGGGTAGAGTCGCCCGTGGACAGCAAGTTTGTCCATCCCCTTCGCGCGGGGTTCCGCCACTCCTAGATATCACAAAGCAGTCTTGCTCTTTTCAAGGCATAAACGATTGTCGGGGCTACTTTTCGGAGGGTCAAGGTGACGTAAAGGACGTCAAATGGGAGCAAGAAAAGATAAATCTCTCTAAACTCTCTCAAATCTCAATATCTCAAAATGAAAGAATACCTCAAATGAGGCTATATATGGATATTTATAGGAATGAGGTTGCTTGGCCTCTAAGCTAAGAATCTAATTACATTTATGTCCATAAGTGCCAATTAAACTTCTTTCTTCTAAATACTAACAAAAAAGGAAAATACAATGAAATACTAAAAAATAAAATAAAGACTAAAAAATAACAAAAATACAATAAAATCCAAAAAATAGTAAAAACATCCCCTTAATTCTTCATTCACATCATTCTCTCCGTCATTCGAAAAAGTTCGTCCTCGAACTTTAAGATTGTGGTCGAATGCAAAAATTCTCAAAATTGTTGAAGAGGCAAACTTGAGGGGCCAAAAATGAATTTGTTGAAAATTTGAGAAGGAGAGAGCATTCTTCAATTCTTGGAAAAATCTTCAACTTTTTCCTCTCGCCTCTCATGTGAATCATCAAAAATATCTTCCACCGGGGTCAAAAGCCAAGATTTTGATGTCAAACCCTAGGTTTTGCACATGTTCTTGATCAAAATCTTGATTGTTGGACTTCTTGATTGCGGCGATCGCCGAGGATGGGTTTTCAACCAAGGGAGGGATGGATTGCACTCGGATTGGAGTAGAGTGGATGAATATCTTGTTGGGAAGGTCGTCAGGGCTTCAGATTGTCCCTCTTAGGGTTCTTGAAGGCATCGGAGGGTGAAACTGACTTGCAGTGGTGTTGTATGGCAGCTGCTGTAATTTTCGGCCAGTCTTGATAGCTGGGAGGTCACGGCCGACCACTGGAGTGGCGGTCCGTTCGTGGGATAAGGGCTGATTGTGATGCCCTAGGGTTTCTGTTATCGGATCAGATCTGCTGCTTGTTGGATTTTGGTTAACCGAATGGGTATGGACCGGATTTGCTGCTGCGGCGTGGATTGGAGCCTGAACAGATGTGTAGGGTACTAGAGATTGGCCGAAAAGTCCGATCGGCGCCGGATGGGGACTGGCGGGACAAATCTGATGGTGCGGACCCAATCTGGGCATAACAACGGTCGGGGTGATGATGTCGGCCATGGGTGGGGTATTTTGGGTCGGATGTGGCTCGGAAATAGTGATCAGGGGTGGCTGGTGGTGTTCTGGGCAGCAGCGGATAGATGGGTTTGGGGTTGTTCGATCATTGGGCAGGGGCGGTGAGGTTGGATGGATGGTGGTTGGGGTGGTTCTTGATGTGGTAGAGGGTGAAATAGGGTTAGGGTTGTGATTTTGATAGGGTGGTGGTGTGAAATGGGTTGCGGAAGCGTAGGTAGAGGGGTTTTGGGGGTTAGGGTTAGGGTTAATGGTGGTGGGTGGCATTTTGGGTAGTGGTGGAGGAAGGCGAGCGATGGTGGTTGCCGGTGGAGGATTTCGTTGGTCGAGTTCGTCAATCTGGACCGTCAATCGGTTGAGGGCCTCCAAGATTTGATTGTAAGGGTTTTCCGCGGAGGTGTTCATCTTTTCTTGAACCCACCATGACGTTGTTTACGAGTTTTTGTTTTACAACAACAACAACCACCACAACCGGTGCAGTGACTATGCTTTGATACCAATTGACATAAATGACGTCAAATGGGAGCAAAAAAAGAAAAATCTTTTTAAACTCTCTCAAATCTCAATATTTCAAAATGGAAGAATACCTCAAATGAGGCTACATATGGGTATTTATAGGAAGGAGGTTGCTTGGCATCTAAGCTAAGAATCTAATTACATTTATGTCCCTAAGTGCCAATTAACCTTCCTTCTTCTAAATGCTAACAAAAAAGGAAAACACAATGAAATACTAAAAATAAAAGAAAGACTAAAAAATAACAAAAATACAATAAAATACTAAAAATATCCCCTTAATTCTTCATTCACATCACAAGGACATTCGTCCGCTGTTGAGACGGGTCGTCGGAGACTCGGATCAGAAGGTTGGCGTTGGTTTAGTGATGGTGGTGCTCGGAGCTACGTTTTTTTTGGTGTGTTTGAACTTAGATTTAGGGTGTGGGTGTAGAGTGGGTTGGGTTGGGGCGGTATTTTCAAATCTAGAAGGTGGCAAGGGTTTTGGAAGTGGTAGTGCCGGTTGATCACAGGTGACGGGGGTCACATTTGGAAGAGCTGCTCGCCGATTCCGTTGAGCTTTACCCATGACTTTACAACCACCTCGCCGAGCACATTAAGAGCGAATGTCACTCTAATACCAATTTGATGTGTAGTGGGAAGCGAAAGCGATTTAATTTAAACTAATAACACCAACACCACCAACATCACTGTAGGAGAAAATTGCCCATTTCTCTCTCTAGTTCTCATTCTTCTCAAAAAGTAATAGTAGCGTTTACAATGGGTGACCAATGACCTTATTTATAGATTTAGTTATCTTGCTAGCCACCAATGACCTTATTTATAGACTTAGTTATCTTTGCTAGCCGAAATAACTCCAAAGGTAAAATGACTAGAGAGGGACACTAAATTATTTCTAGAAAATATTATCCTCAATCTACTTTACTCACTAAAAGAGAGAATTAGCAAACGATTTGTGAAAATAAAATAAGTAAAAATACAATTAATTTCCTCGGCTTGGCATGTATGAAGCATGGACTCGACACGTAATACGGGATACGACTCGATTCGGGATATGTGATTTTTCCAAAATGTAGGATACGGATACGTTAAATATTTATTATTTTATTTAATATATATTAGTGATAAACTTGATAAAATGAAACTAAAGCATCAAACACCATTATATTAAAGTGCTCAAATATGATGATTGTTGTCACCAAACAAACACCATTACAATAAAACATCATTAACATAAAAGGTTGTTCCAACAAAAACATAAGACAAAAATAAAGATAATATCCTTAGCATAAAATAGGATAGAGAGAAGCCTCCCGTGAGCATCCAGGCTTCATAGTAACTCAATCACTAAGTAGACCCAATATCAACGGCATCATCATCTCCGTAAATCACATCATCAAGTACCATAAAAAAGGATTCAAACAGTGGGATGTAAAGGTTAAAAACAACACAGCTAAGAGTGAAAACAGTTAAAGAAAACAATACAGTCAACACATATAAAAAAAAGAACGAAAACATAAAAAAAGTTAAGAAAAAAATCAGAAAACAATACAGCACAAGCAAAAAATGAAAAACAAACAACACAGTTAAAAAAAACATAGTAAAGGAAGAAAAATAATTAAAGAATGAAAAACAACACATTTAAAAAGATTAAAAAAACGTATCCCCAGCGTGTCCCCAGCGTATCCCAACCATTTAACAAATAAAAAAATTAGGATACTCTAGGATTCGCGTATCCTAACATATCCCGTATCCTATACGGATGAGAGTATCCGTGCTTCATAGCTTGGCATACATATCATATATACTTAATAATAGTGCGCCATTTGTATAAAATCTCTAGTAAAATCCATCCTCATCCAAAATTCCTTATCTATTGAATTCTAAGTTGCGCTCCAAATTACTATCAAGAGGAAAAATCTGAGTTTAATTGCCCATCTACATAAATAGCAACCACTTTTTAAACTAGTTTATGATTCTCACAATTTTTTGAATATGTTGTGTTGTATTTGGTAGATATAGTGTGGAGTGTTCTCATATTCATATAACTCTCCGAAATGCCACTTAATTGGAAGGATGCTGGTGCAACAAGGGTGATTATGAGAAGGAGATTTTCATTTCTTTGGTTACGGAGGAGGCTTGATTGGTGGAGACTGGAAAAGCGAGGCTCGACAATTTTTTAGTCTCTTTTAAGACTAGAAGGAAACTGCACCCTTTTAGAAAAAATCGATTCTTCGTGGAACAAGGATATTAAGTTGATCTATGCATCAGTCCCATAAATATTGTCCAGACAATTGAAAAAGCTTGACAGTTCTGTTATTTACACATAGGTTGTGTGGCGATCTTTTGTATTTTTTTTTTCTACGGATTCTAGTATTTTTGGTCCCTTTAGTTATGTTTGTATTCGTCGAGGTTCTTGATGATGGTGATGATTCCGAAAGATCAATAATGGGTAAGAAATGATGTCAAATTATCAGTGAGAAAGAAGGTGAAACTTGACCCTTCCAATACCCGCAACACGTAAACTTTGACCTATTTGGATTTTTTTTGAGTTTTTTACCAATTAGTCCCGTTTTACTAAGTATGTAGTTCTATAGATCCTACGATCTTTTTTTTTCCTCCAACAGGTCCCATGAAAAAATATTTTGATCCATTAGGTATACATGTTGTGAATAATCATTACATGTATAAATATGACCTATTGAGAAAAAATGTTTTGATAGGTTTATTAATAAATATCTTATGTAAATAGGACTTATTTGTCAAGCTCCCCCAATTTTTTTTATGACTCACGTATCCAGATCTCATAAAGGACCTAAGTAATCCCCAAGGATACATCGACAAGCATCTAAACATATTTAGAATTTGATAACTAAAGAAAACCACAATACATGAAGACCACACACCCTCTTAGGAGGGACCTCTTTCTCACTCTATCAATTTATCCATCCACTCATCTCTAAATAGGCTAAAAGGTAATTGCTTTGTTCACTTTCGGCAAAATTGCAACTAGGGGAAGTGGATATGATTATTGGAAAATGTAAATATGTTAAGGTTGATTTGTTGTTAGGAACTGTATTTAGTCTGATGTAGTCTGATGTGTACATGTTGAGATAATGGCTTAATTGCAAATTGTCTTTTATTCAGGCCTTTATTGTTTTAGAATAAGAAATATCCCTTCACAATATCCAATGACTAGTTAGGAATGTAAAAGCCTCTTGTAATCATGACATGTGTCACCATCATTGTGATGTCATGCCTGACATCAAAAGGTGTTAGAGCAGTTCAAGTGTAGTTGGAATATTATGGGAGAATATTTCCTTCCCTCTATGGCCCCTAAGAATGGTTATTACTTTTGAATAGATATGAAATAATGAGACATTGAGATGAAACCTTATTTCTTTATATGCATTGTTGTTGTGTGTAATTCTTCCTCTTCGTATCCATGAAAGAGATTTTGGGTAATGAAAGACACTTCTTACAAATGAATTTTCAGAAGATACTAGATACAGTGACTACGCAATATACCATTAACAATGGATTCCCAGCGTGGCATGGAAGGGCAGCAAGAAAAGAATCTAATAAATATAAGGATGGTGCAACCTCCCTAGGAAACAACGTAGTTCACTCCTAATGTTGTTATCGTTGTTTTTGTGAGAGCCATGGATAAGAATTAGAGGAATCATCGTTGGATCACGCCTTTTAACGTTATCGTTGCCACTAGCGGTCAAATGGAACCACCTTCATTGCTGCCTCTTGCTTTGCAGAAACAACTCCCATTGGGTCTCATCTTGCATCCGTTAGCTTGGAGCATGGCAAGATGGACCCTCGCCAAACCTTCCGTGAGACACCCCACTTCCTCATCTATCACTAAACCTTACACAAAGCACCTCCAGTCCGCCCCAATGACCCTGGACCTTCGCATACTACCAAATCTGACTAGCCCCAATCTCGTTGGCACCGGGTCGAGGAAGCTCGCCGGAGGACCTATTGGCTCGGGATTCTCTTATCTCCTATCATTCGGTGAAGGATTGTGGCTAACCCTCAGCCATAGTGCCACATCGCATTAACCCTTGGTTAGAATTTTCCTTTTGTGTTGCCGATTGTCTGCAAGCCTTGTTGATGTTGCGCAATGTTCGCTAGACATCCTACCTCTATCTCCACAGCTATTCCAAGATCACTTTCCTTCTAAAATCCCTTTGGGATTTGAAATTTACAAACCAATCCCTATTCTTCACCGACATTACCTAATCCTCCGTTCAAGTTTCCAGCCTCGTTTGGAATATTCTAAACTAACCCCCCAATTCAAGTTTCCAGTTATACTTCACCCTTCCAAAGTTTTCAGCCCCCTTTTGAATATTCTGAACCAACCACCTGATGCTTCTAGCCCTATCGTGTTTTAGTGGGAGGCATTGAGCAGGAGATTTACGATCCACATCACTTGGTTCCTAAGAATCCCTAAAATTATGAGAAATTGAGAGCGCTACGAGGCATTGGGGCGAGACTACTAATGAGCCATTGCATCCCCCCCAAGAGTTAATCAATATGTGGACACATAACTGTTTGTATTGGTGTAAAGAGGCTTAAAGTTTGATGTAGGGGTTGAGTTCGGTTGCCTGATACAAGGAGTGCTGCTTCCAAGTAATCGAGTATGTTCAAATGGTTGTTGAGTTTGTGGTGGAGCGCACTACTTAGATTCGTAAGTGTAGGGGGAGTCCACACTCAAGATTGATTAGCATAAGTTTGTATTTAGTGAAAGGCTAACGAAAGTGAAGACAGAGGCTGCTCAAAGGACCTCCTACAGAGATCAAGGCTATTTGAATGATAATATTTGTAACAAGAAATATGATGTACCTCGTCTTATATTTATGTTTATTTGTAAAAATTCACTTTATAATATGTGCGAGGACATTCGGTACCCCGAGGGACCATGTCTAGCAGTGCTTGGGAGAGCTCACATGCTCTATCGAATGACCTCCTCTTGGGAATCTCGTAGGGATTTGGTTTGGAGCATTGGGAGCAAGGCAATGTTGGGAAAGTAATAACCAACCCTCTTAGCACACATAGGCAAAACCTTGTTTAGCAAAACACAGTTGCTTGAGTTACCATGTCTAGGGGAACCTCCTCGAGGAACCTCAATCCTGAATAATTTTCCAGAAATAATCTCTAACCCACAAACACTCCATGAGACGCTCGAGCAATTTCCGGCCGAGCAACCTTAACTCAATGAACTAGCCCTTTGATTAATGTGACAAAAAACCTGGTGTAGGTCACTGTTCACCTACTTTTTGACGTCATAGCATCTGACATTTAGAAGCTCGAAGTAATAGCACTCAAGTGGGATTCTCCTTAAGATGGCAGACCCATTTAATGAATTCGTATCTTCTAGCCGTTTTAAGATAAACCTGTGAGCTGTCATGTCACATCCTCATTAATGCCACCATGCTTTTGATTGGTGAGGCAGTTTCCCGTAAAAAACACAATATCTCATGCATTTAACGCAGTATCTTTGGCATTAATGACACAATACTTTAGCATTGATTGCCAGTCAATCACATTTAATACCAGCAAGGTTACTCGAGTGGCCTTACCCTCGTATAAATACATCAAACCATTTAATGAATTCATATCTTCTAGCCGTTTTAAGATGAACCTGTGAGCTGTCACGTCATATCCTCATTAATGCTACCATGCTTTTGATTGGTGAGGCAGTTTCCCCCCCAAAACACAATATCTCATGCATTTAACGCAGTATCTTTGACATTAATGACACAATACTTTAGCATTGATTGCCAGTCAATCATCACATTTAATACCAGCAAGGTTACTCGAGTGGCCTTACCCTCGTATAAATACATCAACCCAAACAGTTTACAAGGACGACAATTTGAACCTAGAATTGCTGTTGGTTTTCCCTCATACACGAGTGTTATTGTGAGAACATTTATTGCTTGAAATTCCCTCTTGCTTCCATTGATACTGATATCATTGAGCATTAACTGTACCTTGGGTTCCTGCCTTGCCTTTATTGTGACAAGAGTGCTTGCTCATTCTCCCTCCGACCAGGTTACCTGCTGGTTCCGCTCATTTATTGTTTCCCTATTGCATTTATGGTGTAAAGGTCCCATTTAATACAAGCTCCAATATTGAATATTGTTGTCTCTTTCATTCTCATTTATTGTCTGGAGCATTAATCACGGTCTTGATAAGGAGTTACGCCTCGCTTGATACTAATTGTATTCCAAGGACTCACATCTTGCAGTAAGCGTGATGACACTTGCGTTAGGTTTCACCATTGTTCACCCTTGGTTGAGCCATTCCTTGGACCCTGTTAATGTTGCTTTTGACAACCATTGGCCCCCTTCTGTGTTCTAGTGAGTGATTTGGGTTCATGGTGCTTTTGAGGAGTTCTCCGTGTACATTGTTTATGATTTCGTCGATATCTTTGCTAAGAATTGTTGAATGACTCGTACGAAATTCCGAGCTACAATCATTTTGACCTTTTGTGTTGCTGACTTCTTCTCACTGTTTGTCAAAAAGAAGATATTTTTGTGGTCGTTTCTTCTGGCAGTGTTTGCAAAATTGGTTTGTCGGATTGTGTGGACTTAATTGGTCTTAGTATGTGGAACCCTTTTGGATCCCATTATGAGTTTGGGATGGAGTGCCTAGCATCGAGGGAATTGATTTATGGGTTTTCAGCCCAAATGTAGCATCATTGCTTCCATCCGATGAATTGGTGTAATAGTTCTCATTGTAGCAGATTTTGGGTTTGTGAATTCGTATTCTTCACATTGGTTTGGATTTCGCGCGGACTTCTACTTGAGTTTTTGGCGTTTTTATGGACGACCTGCCTCTCTTGAGTGGGAGCCCACCAATGTTTTGTTTTTGACCAGATGACAAGATTTTTCACGTTTCCACGCTCGAGGTGAGCTTTCTCACCATCATTGTGATGCCACACATGACTTAGATAATTCCATTAATAGCTAGAATGTTATGGGGAAATATTCCCTTACCCTCCTCTATACATATTGCCACCTAGGCCTGGCAATTCGGGTTACCGTGTCGTGTTCGGGTCGTGTTGAGACCTGATATTTCTAGATATACCATTGACACGAACACGACCCGTTTAAGTAATCGTGTCACTGTACCCGACACGAACACGAACCTGTTTATAAGTAGATTACACAACACGACCCGTCTAACCCGTTTAATAAATAGGTCGTGTCCAACCCGCTAACACGACACGACCCGTTTAACCCGTTTAGTAAATAGGTCGTGTCCAACCCGCTAATACGGCACGACCCGTTTAACCTGCTTAATAAATAGGTCGGGGAACACGACCCGACTCATTTATAACCTATTTAGTAATTAGGTCAAGTTTAACCTGTTTACATTGTAACACCCCGCCCGCCCGGGGAGAGCGAACAGAGCGCTACTCGTCGATAAAACTAAACTAATCCACAAATAACAAGGTATAGAGCATCTAAATCCCACAATAAAACAAGAAACCACTATTCTCATCTTCAAATTAATACAACAAATCTCTCGAAATAATTACAACAATCTAACTATCTCGAAAATAAAATAAATCTCCAAATGCTCTATACATCAAAATAAATACAAGTCTTCTCATCTCTTGTATTAAAAATTCTTCCCAAATAATCCTCGCTAAAATCATCCCAATTGGTCCATAGCACTCAAATCCGTGCTCACCTGCCAACTAAGAAAAAGATGGGGAAGTACACAATACGACAAGAATATGCTCAACAAAGATGTTAGCAATGAACAAAGCGCAACAATACGACTGCGAATACTCAAATCAAATAATGCAAATCTCAATAGCATTTTATTAATAAATTTCTTAACAACACATTAACCGGAGTCACCAGGCCTCACCATACCGCGCCATACTTTATCAAGTAGCCGGAAAAGGAGTCTTGGCGGGTGCCCAACATCAGTGCCATATTAAAATCTCATGACAGCGTGCTCAAAACAACATGAATAATACCTCATGAATGAAAATAATTCCAACAATTATTTTTTCCAGATTTCCAAGAATTTAACAATTCAAAATATGAGTTCAATTAACAAGAATTCAATGGAATAAACACTCGCGAGATTTCAGGAGCATATTGTGTAAAACTCCATACCTCAAACCACCAAAAGGACCAACAATAATTCTGCCCAGAAATAGCAGATAACACCATCAAAAATCTGCTCCAAAGATCACCAAAAGTTCCTCCAAGAACAACCTCAAAACAACCCCAAGAACTTCTCTAAAAACCTAAGGTTGAATGCATAAATCAAAGGGCTTGTTTGTGTATAAAAGAGAGGAAAAGAAAATATGTTTGCTGCATATTTTTGTGCCAAAAGATGCTTCAAAAATAGTCACCCACGACCCCTTTAAATAAGGCAAAAATAATAGAGTTGTAACCAAAACAAACACTGAAAACTGCTTGCAGCGCACGTTTTCTGGGAGGGTCGATCGATCGATTAACCCGAAAAACTGACAGTTCGCCCAAAAAAATGCCATAAGGCAAAATATTGTAAAATCAATATAAAATCCGTTTTAACTCCGATTTTAATTCCGCTTGAAGTTTTATTCTTCTAAAATCATAACCAACATATTTTGCCAATAAAAATAATTTTATGAAAAACTTTATTTTTCCTCTTTATTTCGAAAATACCCCGAAAATTACGCGGGTTATTACACTTCCCCACTAACAATGGAATTTCGCCCTCGAAATTCGCCGAATACCTAACTCTCAAAAATCAGGCCACAATCTCCAAAAATAATTTCGTCTCCGAAAATAAATTCCTCACATCTAATCTAGATGCCTAACGCGAAACGATTATCTAAAATAATCTATCTCCAAAAATATGCGCCTAAAAAACGCAACAGACCCAAAACCCAAGACCGGAGGGTGGTCGTATACCTAAGCTCCGATACCATTCTGTAACACCCCGCCCGCCCGGGGAGAGCGAACGGAGCGCTACTCGTCGATAAAACTAAACTAATCCACAAATAACAAGGTATAGAGCATCTAAATCCCACAATAAAACAAGAAACCACTATTCTCATCTTCAAATTAATACAACAAATCTCTCGAAATAATTACAACAATCTAACTATCTCGAAAATAAAATAAATCTCCAAATGCTCTATACATCAAAATAAATACAAGTCTTCTCATCTCTTGTATTAAAAATTCTTCCCAAATAATCCTCGCTAAAATCATCCCAATTGGTCCATAGCACTCAAATCCGTGCTCACCTGCCAACTAAGAAAAAGATGGGGAAGTACACAATACGACAAGAATATGCTCAACAAAGATGTTAGCGATGAACAAAGCGCAACAATACGACTGCGAATACTCAAATCAAATAATGCAAATCTCAATAGCATTTTATCAATAAATTTCTCAACAACACATTAACCGGAGTCACCAGGCCTCACCATACCGCGCCATACTTTATCAAGTAGCCGGAAAAGGAGTCTTGGCGGGTGCCCAACATCAGTGCCATATTAAAATCTCATGACAGCGTGCTCAAAACAACATGAATAATACCTCATGAATGAAAATAATTCCAACAATTATTTTTTCCAGATTTCCAAGAATTTAACAATTCAAAATATGAGTTCAATTAACAAGAATTCAACAGAATAAACACTCGCGAGATTTCAGGAGCATATTGTGTAAAACCCCATACCTCAAACCACCAAAAGGACCAACAGTAATTCTGCCCAGAAATAGCAGATAACACCATCAAAAATCTGCTCCAAAGATCACCAAAAGTTCCTCCAAGAACAACCTCAAAACAGCCCCAAGAACACCTCTAAAAACCTAAGGTTGAATGCATAAATCAAAGGGCTTGTTTGTGTATAAAAGAGAGGAAAAGAAAATATGTTTGCTGCATATTTTTGTGCCAAAAGATGCTTCAAAAATAGTCACCCACGACCCCTTTAAATAAGGCAAAAATAATAGAGTTGTAACCAAAACAAACACTGAAAACTGCTTGCAATGCACGTTTTCTGGGAGGGTCGATCGATCGATCACCCCGAAAAACTGACAGTTCGCCCAAATTAATGCTATAAGGCAAAATATTGTAAAATCAATATAAAATCCGCTTTAACTCCGATTTTAATTCTGCTTGAAGCTTTATTCTTCTAAAATCATAACCAACATATTTTGCCAATAAAAATAATTTTATGAAAAACTTTATTTTTCCTCTTTATTTCGAAAATACCCCGAAAATTACGCGGGTTGTTACATACATGATCCACCAAGACCTGTTTATGTGATTAAATAATTTTCACTATTTATTTCCAAACACAATTTAACAAATAAACATCACAACGTTAATCAAAAAAATATTTGTCAAATCTAATAAACATAACATAATAATACCACCATTAAGTCATTATCCAAAATAACATAATACAACAAAGTCTAATCCATTGGATTAAATCCATTATCTATTTTCTATTACAACACATTCAAAATTTGAAGTTCAAATTACAATTTGTAAATCTTCAACCAAATTGCAAAAAGATGTCATGCTCCACTCTATCCAAAAGCTAGTCTCCTTCCCTTTCATTTCATACCTACGAACAAAAAAAAGTAATTAGTATAACGCACAATAAGATTAAAAATAAAACGAATTTGTATGTTCTGTCAAAAAATGAGTGTGTATGTTCTGTCAAAAAACTAAAATGGAGTTAGAAATGAATGTGTAGAAAAATAGAAAAAGAAATTATAACAGATTTCGTTTTGAGTTATGTCTAAGAACAAATTTCAGATAACAGAAAAAATCGATAACAGAAAAAGAAATAGATCTGAACAAATTTCAGAATGAAATTTCAGAAAAAAATCGTTTTTCGTTTTGAGGTCGCAAAATAGATCTGAACAGATTTCGTTAAATCGATAACACCTTCCTTAAATCGATAACACCTTCCTTAAATCGATAACACGTCTAATAAACAGATTTCGTTTTGAGTTTTGAGGTCGCAAAATAGATCTGAACAAATTTCAGAAAAAAAAACCGTAACAGAAAAAATCGTAACAAATATCATAATGAAATTTCAGAAAAAATCGTAACAAAAGAAGAAGTCGTAACAGGAAAAAAAAAGAAAAAAAAAAGAAGAAATCTGAACCATGGTTGTTCGCCGGCCGTGGGATCAGCTTCTGGTTCTTGCTGAGAGAAGAAGAAGTAGAATCAGCTTCTGGTTCTTGTTGAGAGAGAAGAAGTAGAATCGCGCGGTTGAGTAGTCGGCCGTCCGTGGCCGTGGGTTTTTACTTTTTTGTTCTTGTTGAGAGAGAAGAAGAAGTCGGCCAATGTTTTTTGTTCTTGTTGGTAGTTTTTTTTTTTTTACCATTTATATGGGTAAAGTTAACTTTTGTTGTGACCATTAGATCAGAATGAAAACACAATCTAACGGCTAAAAATAAATAGGTTTTAAATAGGTATTTTGACACGAAAATGACCCGAATTGACACGATTATTATTCGTGTCAATTTCGGGTCGATTTCGGGTTAACAGGTGCGACACGAAACACGACCTGTTTATTAAACGTGTTAAACGGGTCTGACCCGAAATTGACCCGCACCTATTTAAGCATGACCTGACCTGCAATTTGCGTGTCGAGTTCGTGTCGTGTCAAAAATTGCCACCCCTATTGCCACCCTTTATTGGGAATGATTATTACCTTTTGAATAGATATGAAATTATGTGTTGAAATGAAAACCTAATTCTTTATATGCGGTGTTGTGTGAAAATCTTCCGTAGCATACATCATGATCAAAACCTTTTACACAACAGCCTCCTAGAATCGCGACGCTTCAAAATTACAACTTTAGCAATGATACTTGAGATTCTATGGACATAAATCCCTGTGGGCAACCTCTCTTAGTCGCTCCCATCCATTGGATTGGAGGGTCTACACGTTTAGTCAGGGATTAGTCGGGTGTTTTGAAGACTGGGATACTCAGGAAAAAAAATCTAAATGAAAACCAACTTAGAATATTTGGTGAAAATTAACATGAAGGGTGTCATGGTGTAGTCACGAGTACGTCTAATTTAAGATCACAAGAAACAACGAGTAGTTTTCTTAAAGAACACACTTCACATTGATGATAGTGATGATGGTTCTGCTACAATCTGGAAATAGACTCACCCTCAAACTTTAGACAATGGGATGACAAAAGCTTTGGCCAGGGGCAGAAAAATGATTGGAACTACATTAACTCTACTTTAATTCTTTCCAACAACTGGTGAAACTAGCCACAATTAAAAACACGAATCTATGAACTAATTACAATAGTGCTTTATCTTATATCTCGAGATGCCTCTTAATTCTGTCAATTTTACATCTTAGGAATATCTCAGTCAGCAGGAAAGTATGGAGAAGATAGTTGTATGATTATAGTGTCTCAAGCTCCTCAAAAAATCGAGAGTAGAATTTGAAATACTGAGCAGTTCTATTAACTATTATTTTCTTAACCATTGTAGGTATGGTAATTATTATAAAAGATTAAGGTGAATAAGTTGGGGAAATTCAATTTCCTATTCCGACTTTGTAAGAGTTTTGAAAGGGGAAATTTAATTTCCCTTGGCCAATTCAAGGGTTATGGGAGGGATGAGTGAAGGAAGATTAGGTTTTGGAGCTAGCCAACCCTAGAATATTCGTCCCAACCAAAACAACAGTAATATTTCTTATTTTTTTAAATAAATTTATCCCCTTCAACCATCCAAGTAAAGTCATCTGAACGCAGGTTGCTCGAAATCTTGGGAAAACTTTGCGTGAATTTCAACCTACTATCAGAGAACTTCAGGTAATACCATGCAATGTTTGTTCATCATTTCTGAAAATAAAAACTCTTATTAATGCTTCCTTTTATTTCTTCGCTGCAGGATGTTTCAAAGGAGTTTAAGAACACTCTTGAACGAGAGATAGGTCTTGATGACATTCAAAATCCCACTCAAAACAATTACAGCTCCAACACAACCAACCCTACACCAAGCCCTTCGCCAATTGCCAGCTCCGAGGATTCTCAGAAGACAGTGGAACCTAGTGAACCTAGTGAGTAATGAAATGTTTTAGATATCTAAACTACACATTATTTCAAATAGAAATTTTGACTTTGCACCCTGTTTTGACCCATATATTGTGATTTCAGTTCACCCGGGTCATACTATCATTTGCAAATTTTTCAAGTAATTGTTGAATACCCAAAAACTGCAATTTGTAGACAAAATGATGGTGTCTGATTAGGAAGGTACTATACGGATACGAGGATATGACAAAACAAGGATACAATACATCTGGGATACTATAATATTATATGTATAAAAATGATGTAAGCAAGTGGAAACAAATCAAACAACAACTAAAGAGAAATTAAGGCAGAAACTATCTATCTTCAGTGTTTCCACTTGCTTACTATCTTCAGTGTTTTAAAAGGTGTGTCTTGGCACTGCCTAGGCGTGAGGTGCGGGTAGGCGCCTCGCCTAGGGGCTAGTCGGCAAGAAAGCGCACCAAGTGAAAAAAATCATCGTTTTTAAAAAAAATTCCCAGTTCTATACAATGTTTAAAAAGGCGCGAGAGGCGTACGCCTCGAGGCTAGGCGCGCCTCGAGGCTTAAGCCTCAGGACAGAAAAGAGAGGCTTACGCCTTTTGTGCGCCTCAAGGCTTTCCGCCTCAAGGCTGCGGCACACGCTTCTTCAATTGGGTTAAAAAAAGAAAAGTCAAGATACTTCAAAAAAAAAAAAAACGTAAGTTAGAAAATAAACACTAAAACTCCATTCCGACCTTTATTTTAAATCCCGTAAACCCTAGCTTCCTTCTATGCTCCGAAACCCCTATTCCGGCCTTCTATTTTTCAATTCCGGCCTTCGTTCGTAGAAGGTAAGAACTCCAGCCTTCGTTTTATAGTTTTTATTCTGTATTTTATTAAAAAATCTTATACGAAACCTGTTTTTATTCAGTAGTTTGTTTATTCAGTGTTTGTTTAGTTTTTATTCAGTGTTTTTTTTAACCATACAAAACCTGTTTTAGATTTTTTTTTGTAAAAACTTTGGTTTTTAGTTTATTTTTTTTTGGTAAAAACCTGTTTTAGTGTTTTTTTTTAAAAATCTTTTACGGCCACTGTTTTTTCCCAATAAAGTTGCTGTTTTTTTTTTTTGTGAAAAAAAATGTTTTATCATTAGTTTGTCTAGTCTGCTTAGTCGGTGTTTGTTTTTTAACCATACGAAACTTGTTTTTTTTTGTAAAAATTTTGTTTTATTCGGTGTTTGTTTAAAAAATTTGTTTTATATTTTAAATTCAAAGCAATATGATTTCTTTTTAAAAAAAATGTTTTTTTTGGTTATAAATATATAGTTTGTTTGAAATAATTGTATTAAATTAACTTCAATATGACTTTTTTTAAAAAGGTTTCTGTTTTTTGGTTTTCAACTTAGATTAATATGTTTTCTTTAACTAAACTGAATATATTTTAAGAAACTAATCTATTTTAAAGGCTGCTGTTTTTTTTTAATAAACTTAGGTTGATATGTTTTATTATTTTTTTTAATAAAGTTGCTATTTTTTTTTAATCTTAGCTTGAAAATCAATGTTTTTTTAATAAATTTGCTTGTTAAGTTGCATTGATTAATTTATCGTCATATTATAAAATAACCAATATGTGAATGAAGCTAAAAAATGATTTTGCCAATATGATTTTGCATTGATTAATCTATTGTCATATTGTAAAATAACCAATATGTTAAAATTGATTTTCTCAAATTACTTTTTTTTAAAAAAGTTATCTCGGGACAACAAAAAAATGTCAAACTATGTGAAAAAGTCCTCAAGGATGTTTTTTGTTTTTTTTTAGTTTTATTTTATATTTCTTTGTTATTTTATTTTTATGGTTTTATTAGTATTTTAACTGTTCTAAAAAACCCGCCTAGGCTTCGCCATGCTTGAGGCTTGGGAGAAACACCCCGCCTTAAGCTTTTTACGCCTTATTCTTGGTAAAACCATTAAGACTCTTTTTTCTAAAAACAACAATGTTTTAGTGAAACGATATCACCTTTAATAGAATTTTTTTTTCCTAACCGGACCATTATCTCAACCAAAATATCAAATAGTATTTTAATTTGCATATAATCAGACATATTTTTATGATATGTATAATTTTAGTATTTTAATAGCCTTGCTATGGTTAAAAAAATATTAAAATATATTAAAAAGTCCTAAACGCCTTTTTACGCCTAAGGCCCGCCTAGGCTTCTAAGGCTTAAGGCTTGCCCTCCACGCCTTGATCACGCCCCGCGTTTTTTAGAACCTTGGTATTTTTTTAATATTATTTTTCTTTTTTTTTTTCTTTTCGGTGAGGCTTACGCCTCGCCTTGCCTTTCGCTTTTTTAAAAGTTGATTCTATATAGAAAGTACATAGTACCATCGTAGCATAGATGTGTATATATATATATATATATATATATATATATATATATATATACACACACAATATTGCTCATGTGCGGACAATACCGCACATTAACCATCCGGACTACACACGAAATTTTAGCAATTGTGAAGAGACTGCTCTACTGCTCTTCTCTCTCTCTCTCTCTCTCTCCCCCCCCCCTCCTTAATACATATTTTCTCTCTTTCACACACGTCCTATCTACCCTCTCACCTCACGTCCCTATCAAATTTCTCACCTCACGTCCCTATTAGTCTCCATCCACTGCAAAACCATTTATCAATGCAAACATCACAAAACCACTGCAAAACCATTGAGCAATGCAAACATCAGAAAACCATTTATCAGCAAGTGCTGTACCAAAAAATAAAGTTTGTGTGGGAATCTGGGAGCATAATAGTTAACCTGTAAATTTCAACGCCAAACCATTGCACGTAGCATCATTAACTTTATTTCAGAAATAGAAATAAAAATATTAAACGTCTAAAATTATCCAAAATAATGTCATCTCCAGAGCCTGAAAAAAATCAGCAAGTCCATTTAAAATTCCTCGAGTCCAATCTGTCAAAAAAACTAAACATAAAAATGCAAAAGGCACTGTTATTAACTTTATTTCATAAATAAAGTTATCATTATCCGTGGAACTTTCGTTTCAAGTTGAACCTACAACATGCATGCATAAGTTAATTGAAGTTTGAAAATAATACAAAGCCTATTGAATCAATTATTACCTGTCACAAAACAATCTTCTGTAGTGGACCACCATAAATATCATCGACTTCATTGTTTCATTCAAAATAAAATACTAACATTAGTATAAAAATTAATAACAACATTTTGTTATATGTGAAAAAATTAATTTTTTGTAACTAAAAATGTACCGTTTATATAATAATGGTCATTTTCTTTTGTCGTGTGATTGACCACTACGTCCACATCCATCCATGACAATGTCGACCTTTAGCCTTTGCCTTTTCTTTTCTCCCTAGCAATCTGTGTTTTCCACATCCCTTCACCCAAACTAAATTTGGTTCATTTAGTATCAATTGTCGATGAATTTTTTCCCCCCGTAGGTACCCCACCTCTTTTACTTGCAATGACTTCATTAATCTTTTCATGTGCTAATTCATATATTCCTAATAAATATCAGCAGTCTCTTCACAAATTACAGCATCATCAATCACCTTTGAAGCAACTTGAGATAGTTTTTTATGCCTAAGTAATAAAAAATTATCACTAGTATCTTTCACCTTCATGCTACATTCTTCAATTACCTTTTCAATGTTGGCTTTTTTTGTCAATCTCTTCAATATATACTCGTCTGGTAATAGCACAATTTGATTAGATTTGAAATATGCCAGAACATGTCTACACGGAGTTCCTTCCAACTCAAATTTATTACAACTGCAACTTGCAAAATTTGAAACCTGATCATACAAAATTTTTCGAACTCTAGAGTCTAGATACTCTTGCATTTGGTCTTTTCACAATGTAGATAACATGATCGCCATTATTTAGTGAACTTTCAATTGCATACTCCAGACTCTCCCATAGCTCCCGTTGGAATTTAAAAAAAATAGTTCGTGTGTATATATTAGCCATCTGGATCTCCATTGGCATTGGAGTTTTCATAACAGGACATTCGTTGTTACTGATATGATCAGCTCTCAATTTTTTGTGACGTCGGTGTTCAAGTGCCCTGTTAAAACGTGTCACAAATTCATTTAGTGGGTTATTTTTTGATCGATTTCGTTTAAAAAATGCATGTGCACTTTCTGCGCGTCGGCTTCTTGACATTCCAGTCTCAAAAATGTGTTTCATAAATGACGGGACCCATCTGGAGCGAATATCGTACAACCCAACTAACTAAGCATTATGTTGTCACTTATTTTTGTCAATTGTTTGTTCTCACCTCACTTCAAACTGCTCTGAATCCCAAATAGCTTTTTAAAACTCATTATAGTGATCTCTATAAGCGACTGCATCCAACTTTTCAGAAAATTTGTTCACAATGTGCCAAATGCAATACCTATAAAATGTATTCGGAAGAATTTGAGCAATAGCTTTTGACATTGCCGGATCTGTAATAATTATTTTAGGTGGACCGGTTGGCATAACTTGCATCCATTGTTGCAGTAGCGAAACGAACGAGTTAGTTGTCTCATCATTTAAGAATGCACATACAAAAATTACGGTCTGCCTATGTTTATTAACTCCTATGAATGGTGCAAAGATCATTTTATTTGTTCGTATTGTACGTAGTATCAAACACAACAACGTTACCGTAATACTCATATGCTCTTCTTGAAATTGAATCCAACCCAAAAGCAATGAGTTAACCTATTCTCATCATCTGCTTCATATTGAAAAGAAAATGACTATTTTTTTTCTTGTTTGGATAAGAAATATTCCATTTGCAATTTAGCAGCATCCCGTTTTACCAATTTTTTCTAATCATGCACAAAATTTCTATTATCTTTTTCCGTACAACCAATATTTTCTATACCTCCAGCTTGTAATACAAGAAGACTAATTTGTTGATTTTTAGGTATATTACGGGCTGCTAGTTGCTGTGTTAGGGATTTCTTTGTTTCAGATATGCATCGGTGAGATCTCAATAAGAGGGGTCGAAAGAGAATGATTGTGATCCTCAACAAATTGACTTGCTACGTAATTTGGTCCAAACTTACTCTTTAAAATTGACAATTTTGCCTTGCAACCCTCTCGTACGATCCCACGTTGTCTTTTCTTTTCCTTCTCATTTTTTTGGTCAGGATTTCCTTCCTTAAAACAACTGTACTCCTTTCTAATGGTTTCATTAGTGTCTATTTTTCTTAGACAAATTACACCGGATACTAAATGCCATCTCCTTTGCATAATTATTGTAAAACTCATAAACTTCATCTAATGATTGAAAATCTTGTCCTATTTGTGGTTTATAATCATCTCTAACTTGTGGAACGTATGATATATCAGATTGTTCTTCATGATTTAAACCTCCATCCTCATGCATTACTAACACAAAATAAATAAACTTAAATGAGAAAAAAATCAAGTACTAAAGGAAAAAAAATAAAAAATTATGCGAACAAAATATTTATGAACTTATAAACTTATTGAATTAAACAGTCTGACCTTTGAAAATTATTCCCGACGATAGCTTCGTGCGTGTATCTTGTAAATTTTTTTCAGTTGAGAGCTTAATGCTTAATAAGGATACAAAAAGAAAAGGAGTATTACTAAAAGAAAACAAAAAAAAGGAGGAGAAAGGGTGAAGAGAGAGAGGATTGTGTTCAGGGAATAAAAGTTACGTGTATTAGGAGATGTATGGAGAGAGAGAAGAAGAGACGTGTAGAGATAAGATAGAAGTAGATAAAAAAAGAAGATAAATAATGTTTATTTTTTGGTACAACACTTGCTGGTGTATTTATGGTTACTTTGCTTAATGGTTTTGAATTGGTTTTGTGATGTTTGCATTGATGAATGGTTTTACAGTGGATGGAGATTAATAGGAATGTGAGGTGAGAGGTTAGATAGGGACGTGACGTGTGTGAGAGAGAAAATATGTATTAAGGTGAGAGAGAGAAAAGCGGTACAACAGTCTCTTCACAATTGCTAAAATTTCATGTGTGCAGACACATGATTGTTAATGTAAGGTACAAAGCAGTATTTTATATATATATATATATATATATATATATATATATATATATATATATATATATATATATATATATATATATGCATGAATGTTGCTTTGTATATATAAAATTATTATAGTAGTATTTTTTACGTTTTCATGGTTCAAAATCGCGGTATCAAGGTAGGACTCGGACCCTGAATTTTCAACTCGGTCTCGGCATTGGGCGATACGCAACGATACACAATTTGAAGTGCCCCTAAAAATTTGAAAAATATATTAAATTTTATATAAATACGAATAATATAATTGATTAATTATATTAGTACAAAACCATCATTTAGTATGCATAGTATTGTGTAATTGCTTATATGGACGCGTGTTGTGTTATTAGCTGTAATATTCCATAATATTTTAGTAATAAATACGAAAAATGATCAAATTGGACACAACTTTATTGAATATAATTAAAATATATTTTTTTCATCAATGTAATAAAATATTTATTATTAATTAAGTAAATAATAATCTTAATAAATATATTCCATCTTACATTATAGAAAATATTTTGGTTAAATAGAGGTTCATTTTAAGGAGATATAATAATTACATTTATTTTAATATATATTAAGTAAGTAATGATACATTTTAATATATATTAAGTTAATAATGATACATTTTTTAAAAAATATGTTAAGTAATTAAAGAAGTGTTTAAATACAATGTTACATATTTAATACATTTTAATAAATATATATACACACATTATCGCTAAGGATTTAATTAAATTATAAATAACATCACATATGATAGAAGTGGTACAAATTTAATGATTTTTATAATTAAAATAAATATATAATGAGTTGCCCGATATTGTCCGAGATGATCAAGATCTTGCCGATATGGTCCTAGTCGACCGAGATTGCGCTAATATCGTCCGAGTTGACCTGATATCGTCTAATTCGAGCCAAGAATGTTTGTTACTCAACTTGTATAAGCAGTATCACAACAGTAGGCCATGAATTGAGTCAACTCGGCCGAGTCAACTTGTTTTAGGAATCAAATACCAATTGCACAAAATATTTTTGAGTGTAATATTTCTATTCTTTGTGTTTATGTTAACAATTTATGGGACTTAAAGGAAATGCTAGTAATGTTAAAAGTGTAGGAATTTAATGTAATGTTACCAATGTTCGTGTAAATTAATGTTGGATTCTTTGTGACATAAACTTCAAAGCATACTTGGTGTTGTGTGTAAAAGAAGATCAACGCTTAGGCACACTTAGGTTTCCCAAGGTGCTAGGCGGTCATCAGCCGCCCGCCTAACATCGAATGCGTATAGGTCTCGGACCTCATTATAAGCCGAATAATTAAATCTCAAACCCAAAAATTAAATCTCAAACAGTTCTAAAGACGTTGAATAGACGACTCAGTTTATTGGTGACCTGATTGTCCTTCCCTAATTATACTGAAGATGTAGCACTGTAAGAATGTGGACCACTTCGTGTGCTTGTCACTGATTTTCTTCTGGTGGTTGACGAAACGAAGGGCCCTATGGTCCGATTTAATAACAAACTTGCATTGGATAAGACAGTCGTGCCAATAGCGAAATGTTTGAACTACTGCATAAAACTCCACGTTATAAGCCGAATAATTTAGAACCAGTGTCGGAAAACTTATGACTTAAAAAAGCAACTTGTCAACCGTTTTGACTCAAGACGACCCCCACTCCCCATCTTAGAAGTGTCGCAAGACGACTCAAATAACTGGGAGAAATCCAAAAGAGAGGAATTGCTCTGTATTCGTATGTCCTTGATGAGTCAAAATGCCTCACCGACCTCATCAACCAGCGATAGTCGGCGTTCGACACATGCATAAGTGCCGTGATGGGTGCTATAATGCCACTGAATCCTTATGAATGGGCGGTTAAGGTTCGCTATAATCGGCATTCTACACATTCTTAAACGCTGTGATGGGTTATATAATGGCACTGGATCCTGAGATGAAACAGAGGTAGAAGCTCACTAGTCCGTGAAAACTATGCACACATATTGCCTCAACGAATTCTACAAACTCAAAAAAGTTCATCAATTGAATCAAATATATAAACGAGCAGCTTCGGAGCTTGAGGTCGAAGTCATCGGTGTATAAGAGCTCAAGAATTTGTCCGACATGCTCCAAATGATCCTTCGAAGAGCGCTTTAAATGATATATCATCGAAATACACAATAATAAACTTGCCAAAAAGGGGTGCGGGGTCTGAGTCATCGTCCTCACGAGGTGTTGGATAAGACGAATGTCATCAATGGCTAGGCATATAGTTTGTCCATCATCTTGAAGGCATTCTTCACTTTTCATTATACCTCATACGAATTAGGTGGTATGCACTCTGTAGGTCGAGCTTGGAGCATGCCCTCTGAACATGGGATGGGAGAATGGTACTTAAACATTGATCTTGTTGATGACATGTCTCTTAATACACATTCCTCAATTACCATCCTTCAGTGTGAAAAGGGTAGACGTACTCTCGCAACAAACCTCAAGCACACAACTTTGAAACAAATGCCTCTTGAGCCCGTCATGCTTGGTCGGGGACACATCGTGTGGGAGGCTCGGCAATTGGGCATTGGGGACGAAATCGATCACTTGTTGTATGTCGTTGAGCGGAGGAATATTATCGGAGGGGATGAACACATCCTCGTATGAATCTAGAAGGACCCTCATGGCCGGTGGCACATTCGTAGCCGGGCCGTTAGAGTTCTTATACAGGCATAGCAATACCCTTGCTAGTGGGACTCTGAGATCAGGGTCATCGCCGAAACCAGGGTAAAGGTACTCAGTCCCCGCAATGGAGGAGCTCAATCTGTGCCCCCTCATGCGGTTGTTCGTCTAACCATCGTCAACGGTGACTCGGTCGAACTGCCAAGGGTGATGCAGGAGGTGGCAAATGGTCATGTCAACCATGGTGCACGATAGGATGTCAGAGTATGATGCCATCGAGAAGGGAGCTCGACAACTTGCTCGGAATCAATGTCTGCCTCTCCTTCCCATGCCATCCAATGCTACTAGGTGTTTGGAGTGGCCCAAGGGTAGGTGGAGCTTGTCCACCATCTTTGTTGCAACGAAGTTATCGTTGGAGCCCTGTTGATGATCACGGTACACAGAGGTGCAACTGGTGTAGAAGAGGCTATGACGGTTTGAATCCAAAAATGGAGATGGGGCTGCTAGGGCACGGTGGTAGACAAAAGAGGCGGCGGAATGCAATCACTGTTGAATTAGGGCTAAGGGAGTAGGTACTGGATTAGGTCGGGTCATTTGGGACAGAGTAGTTGCTGAGCAAGGGTAACCTGTTGTGGGAGAACTGACGTGGCAATGAAGCCTTTAATGGCTGTGGACAGATGGTTCGTTGAGGCTCACCGTAGAGGATGTCTCGGGATAGAGTAAGGGCAGACGAGTCAGCGGCAGAAGAGTTGGCAAAGCGCTGTAGTGTCGTTGACTGAGAACAGCACGGGTTTGCGCTGCCTGGGCAAGGGTTGTCGCGATTGGCGGAGCATCAGCTAGGCTGTGGTGACGCAACCATCAGGAAAAGGGTTGGGGTTTGTAGTGGTGACTAGATAGGGTCTCTAGGGTTTACCCAACCCTCTTTCCAAATATTCAAAAGTTCTTCGAAAGCATAAATTCGAAGGATGTACTGAGGATCAAGCCATGTGCCAATACTAAGTTTGATGTAAACAAACGAAGTGAATTGAACAAATACCAATGAGAAATTAAGGTTGAAACCTTGTCTATCTTTCATTCATATTCTCCAATATGTTATAATGTCACAATATGAGGGAAATAAATCCTTATATACTAAAGAGTTAACTGCCTACAAAGACGCAAATGCCTGCTCATAAAAAGAAAGATAATAAACAATATAGCGAATAACCACTTCCCTGCATCAATAAACCTACTAATATAAATACTGTGTACTTAATAACAATTGTATACAATATAGGAATAATAATTCAATATTCATTACAAATAATCTAGGGTTGCTTGCTTGAATATCATGTTTGTAAGCCAATGAGGTTTAGAGTAGTAACACTGTTGGGAGAGAGAAAAAAAGAGATTAGTTGTTTAATTTTTGACTTTTTATTATATTAAATATTGGGACAAATGACTGATTTCGATTTGGTTCATTAAAAAATATATCCTAGAGTAAATTACACCGGTGGCCCCTAAACTTTTTGGCAATGTAACGTTTTGTCTCGCGAACTTTTTTTGTTTGCAACATTTAATCCCCTAAAGATTGTTATGTTTGCAGCAGTGGTCTTTCTTTCCATCAACTTTTTCTTTAAATCCAACAAAATTAGTCAACATCACTACTATACCAATGCATAAATTTTAAATTTTATTTACCACCCCTATACTCCGTATACTCAAAATAATGCAAAAGTATACCTAGAAGAACAAAAAAATTTGGATAAAACATGTTATCACTTTGCAAATAATGGGTTTGGGCATGGTTTCAAGTTATTTTGGATTATGAGGTTTGGGTATGGTGGTCATAAAAGACATTTTTGACCACGAATTCCATTAGATTTAACAAGAACCTTGACGGAAGGGCCATTGGTGAAAAAATAACATAGTTTAGGGGTTTAAATATTACAAAAAAAGAAGAATTTTGAGGGCCATAATGTTACACTGCCCAATTCGGGGGCCACATAGTGTAATATACTCTATATCTTATGAGATAAGTCTCTAAGATTGTATGGAAATCATTCAAAAATTGCTAAAGGGCCCCTGTTGTACTCTTGAGAATCTCACCATATCCCTGCGCATATCCAAGGTGTTTTTGAAAAATAAAAAACAAATCACAATACATGCACACGTGCTATTTATCCAAATTTATTTTATATTTAAGATGCGCATCAGTTATGTATCGGGCATACTTATCAATACGTATCTGTGTTTTCGTTTATCCAATACATATTTGATACTAGTACGGGGATCCCTAATGAAGTATTTGTGCTTCATAGGGGTCAAACCAGTTGGAGGGCAGGGACCTATCTTTGGTTTGGGGTGGGGAGGCTGGAGGCAAAACAAAATCATTAATTTTGCACTTCATAGTATGGTAATTGATAGATTGTTCTAAAATTCTGCATATAGCCAATTGTATAAAATTGAGTACAAGGCTATATTTAAAACCTAATCTATTTAATGGATAAGAATTCGCTTAACTAATAGAACATATCACACTTCAAAATACAAAATGAGAACATATGTGGATGTGAGAAAAGAATGATCGTATTTTTAGTATCCTTTGTGTGAGAGAAGGAACACCTTTCTGAATTAAAGGTCAAGAAGGTTTTCAACGTCCGTCCTAACAAAAAACAGCAAACATCGACAGGCCAGCCTGAAGGTTTTCTCGTCCGAAGGAGAACATTTAAAATGGGGACTCTATATGGAATCAAAATTGTCAAAATAATAATGATAAAAAAACATTTTTATGACGTTAAGAGAAACACCTAAAAGTGACATAATTAGTCTTTTATTTTATGTCGGTTTTTACACTTTTATGTCAGTTTTGAATACTTTTATGACTTTTTAAAAATGTAATAATTACTCTTTTTTCAAAGTAATTGAGACTTCTAAAAATTCTCAAAATATGGGGGCCCAAGGCGGCCTTCTCCCCTCAGGGCCTGCGACCGACGAAGACTTGAGACCTTTAAGCAATCGGCACAAAAGGTGAAGGTAAGTATTAAGGGGTGCACAGTGGGAGTAGCAAAACTGATGTTTTAGTGCATTAAATGCAGCCTTAAAAGCAAGTTTTCTCAATGATGAGCTTTTGAACAACTCCAACAGTAAGTTGTAAAATACGATTTAAACAAAAATGGCTCCAGAAAGAGTTCAAGGTAAACAAAGAGCCATAAAAATGGACCAACCTTTGTTTTACCATATTCCCCACAGTTTCCATTTCTCAAAGATCATATAGTTCCATAACAGCTAGAAAGGATAACTACTGGACTGGTAACACATCTCATTTTCTGGGTTATTGTTTCCTTAATCTGTTTCGAAATATGGTGGTTTCGTTAGTTGCAGATTTGTATCAGGAATAGCCTTTGCCCCTTGGAGTGTTATGGGCGTGTGCTTTACTTTTGCATTTCTTTTGCCAGGAGATTGATTAAATTCTTTAAATCAAGTTTAAAAGAGTTTATGTGATTTTTAACTTCTAAAGTAGCAGATGGTTCTTCTCCATCCCCAAACAAAGCATACTCCACTGAAGACTACTTGAAGGTCACAGAAGAGCAACTGAAAGCATCTGCAGCCCAACAGCAGAAACAACAGACTGACTCTCTTGCGGAAAGCCAACCGGAATCGCAAAGTCAGACTCCGGGTCTGTAAATCTAATCTCTCTTTCTCTCTCTCTCTCTCTCTCTCTCTCTCTCTATATATATATATATATAGGGAGAGGTTCTTTAGTGGACCAAAAGAATGAACTTTTTAATGGACCTTAACAAAAAACATATAATAACACATTAATTTTAATTCCTCTAGTGTAATTGGTCCGCCCCATCGGCACCAAACACTCGTGTCGATCGACCCCCCCCCCCCCCCCACCCACTCCACCCCCACCCCCATGGCAGCCCTGCTGTCATAAGGGCTGCCATAAGGGCTGCTATGGTGATGGTGGTAGTTGGGTGGGTGGGGGGGAGGGTGGGGTGGTGGTGGTGGTGGTGGGGCGGGGGTAGTGGGGTCTCGAGTGGCGCTGGCGCGGACCAATTACACTATAGGAATTAAAATTAATGTGTTATTATGTGTTTTTTGTTAAGGCCCATTAAAAAGTCCATTCTTTTGGTCCACTAAAGAACCTCTCCCTATATATATATATAAGTCTCCCCAATGTTTACTCGTATAGAACTGGTATTAGGTACTGTTGAAGAAGTTGCAGAAGTGGTGCCTCCACAACCCCAAAAGCCCAAAGGTGAGACATGAGACAGCATGAGAAGATTTGTTTTGCTTCGAAGATGAAGAGAGTGAAGAGTTGATCCCTTTTTCGATTTAAAAATTGGTGATTTGTGTACCAGTAGTTTTTAAAATGCCGATTTATAGTTCAGCCACGAGAAAAGCCAAGGGTATTTCCTGCGCTTCATGTAGAATATAATTTTGTATACTTGTAACCATGACAACAGATGGGTACTAGCCAATGATTTGTTTACTAGTGTTTTTGAGTTTTGTTTTTTGATGGTTGCATTTCCCGAGATTATGGCAGGTTCGAATTCTATGACAGGAGGTTTTTGCATTTCACTCATAAGAACACTACAAAGACCATCTCTAATCCTAATTGCAAATGAGTTACAAAACCATTTTGCTTCATGGAAATGCTTTGTCAAATTCCAGCCCATCTGCCAAAGTGACTTTTTTTAAGGCTAAATTGTAGAAGCCCATTTTGGTTGAAGATTTGCCAGGTGTTTGTGCATTTCTTGCGTGCGGGTGGCAGGTCCATTGTTGCCCCAATTGGTGTCGACTTTGACTGACAAGCCATGTAAAGACGAGATGCTCAACAACTATATGTTTACCCCGTGCTCTTTAAATTCAATTTTCACCTCCATTTCATCCCCATTCTCATTTTATCAACCAAACATTGAAAAAAACCAGAATTTTATGTTGCGTTTAAGAGTCATCTTAAATAAATGTCTAAACAGAAATACAAAATATTATATTTATTAGAACGAAGAAATTTACCACATTCTCGAGGCTCCAACTGCTTCCCGGATTTCTTTCCAACCTTTGATGGATATCGGTGAATTCGATGACACGTTGGAGAGTTAAACCAGCGTTGAAGGATTCATCAAAGTACTCCTGCTGCTATCAGGCAATTTCTCCCATGTAGTCAGTTGTTCGGAGTGTTGATTGATTTTTCACAAGTTATTCCAGCCAACAACGAAAAATATTCACGTCTCCTAGTTGTAAAAAATTTCTGTTTGTTTGAGCGTGAGGAAATCATCCGAAAGAAGAATGTATATTGAGTTGGAAGGGAATGGAATTTTCTGATTAGTTATTTATGAAAAAATTTACAATTTCGAAACGCATATATACACAACGAGCATTTATTTATACAGTTGATTAGTAATTTTTTATTTTTAACTATTAAAAATATAATAGTTAAATAAAAAAATTGGTTACGATTCACACACTTTTGCCCCTAAGGTTCAATTCTTGGATCCGCCCCCCATTGAAAAAGGCATGCACTAGATTTGATGAAAATTTCTTAGTATATATATATATATATATATATATATATATATATATATATAGAGAGAGAGAGAGAGAGAGAGAGAGAGAGAGAGAGGATCTTTGCTGGCGCGGATCAATTTTAATAAAATAGTAAAAAAAATCTTTTTGAGCTAATTTTTTTTATATAGTTTTTAAACATTTCAGTAGGGCAATGTAAAAAAAAATCAGGTCAAAATGATTTTTTTTACTATTTTAAAAAAATCGGTCAAATTTTGTCAGTTAAAAACAACTTAAAAATTGACAAAGTTTGACTGGTTTTTTTAAAATAGCAAAAAAAATCATTTTGAGTTGATTATTTTTTTATGGTCCTATTGAAATGTTTAAAAAAAAAAAAAAAAAATCAGCCCAAAAATATTTTTGTTACTATTTTAAAAAAATGGTCCTCATTCGGGGTCCTCAAACTGGGACCTTACTTGATCCTTTCCCTCTCTCTCTCTCTCTCTCTCTCTATATATATATATATATATATATATATATATATATATATATATATATAATCCCTACATAAATTTGCTTAACATTTCAGATATACAAAACGACAAATATAATATCTAATCATAAACGCGCTTTAAGAATCAAGATATGAAAATTGCGTAGAAAAAAGACGGCACAATTCAGTTGCTAGTAGCCACACATTCATAATGTTTGGATTCAAGCTCATACCGTAAAACACACCTTGCTCGTTCTTTATATACTCTACATATACGTGTGTTTTACAATATTTTATCATTGCTTAATATGAAAGAGAAAGATGTATAGAGAAACCTTAATATTTATAATACCCTAAACACATAAACGCTTAATTAGGCCCAAAAGAATAGTGAGAGACCAAGGAGGTGTGTTGCCTAAGGTGGACAACAAAGTGCCGCTTGAGTTTATATGAGTGTATATTGTGGAGATCTTTGTGTGTGTGCTCATATAGTGGGGTGATGATTGTGTACCAGTGTAAACATGAATGGGTTCAGATATGGGCCTTGGTCTTATGAGCAAAAACGCAGTATTGCGCCTACGTACTTAGAGGTTACGAATCAAAAGTGACTTAGTTCAATATGCGAATAGTTATTTTGGAGATATCGTAATATCTCGGTGTAAATATGGGAAAACAAAAATGGAGATGTTGTGTATCTCAAGTGCACAATAGGATGTGGTGGCGATGGTGGTGGTTGGGTGGGGTGGGGTGGTGAGGAGTGGATAACTGGTCCATTTGAGGAGGGAGGATGGTTGGATATCTTATCTGTGCAATACATAATCATAACGTATCTCAAAGGAAATAAAATGGGGTGTCACAAGGAGATATTTGGATATCTCGAAGGCAATATGCTATTGTGGGAAAATATATCCGGGAATATATCGTAGGGGCTTGTGCTCACGAGTGAGACTTGCTATTATGCCTATGTACTTATGGAATGTGATGAGATTAAAGCTTGTGTAGTTCATGACGTTTATAATTGGTATGTAGACATTGTGATATCACAGGGTGTGAATGAAGGAAGCCATGAGTGGAGATATTATGCATCTAGGGAGGACATCAGGTTGTCACAGGGAGATATTGGATATCTCCACGGTAATATATTGTCATGGCGTATTCCAGGGAAATATATCCCCGGGTTTATGCTCACGAGTTGGACTTAATATTGCGTCCACGTACTCGTGTAGTATGACAAGATCAAAATTTACGTAGTTTGTAATGTATGAGAGTGCGTTTTGCGTACCGAAACGGAGAACCAACAATTAAAATTATCGCTAAAACAAAGAAACATCCTAAAAGGTCAATATGAACAATAAATCATAAAAGTAAATCAACACATAAAATCAAATCTGATGAGGAGAAAACCCACCAATGGAAAAAACCTCAAGGCAAAGTAACAAGCTCACTAAAAACTTAGTAAAGACTTACAAAGGGGATAAATGTCTTACACTTTGTTCGCGCTAACTCATATCTCATCCTTTTTCCACCAATCCTTAACGAGTTGGAGACCTATAGAATGTTGGTGAGAATATCAATTTCTCCAATATCTTGATCTATGATAAATAATGTTGCCCTTGAACCAACTAAAACAAATTTTCTTTATATATGAAAGATTTTTTTATTCCAAAGCTTATGGAACCCCAAAATAAGACACAATGATCACAAAAACTCCTACGGATAAGTGTCCTAAAATGTACGAATATTAAATGATAAAAAATGTGTAGGCTCACAAGGTTCTTCTTCATATTTGTTATTGATCAACCTCAAAAGGGAGGTAATGAAATGAAAAGAAGAGAAGAAAGAAAAAGCTAAACAGTATCAAACTTTTTAGCCCTCTATTTTTCTAAAGTCTTTTAAACTTATTATATGGTTTGAAAAAGATGAACAAGATTAGAATACAAAGGTTAATCTCTCCTAAAAAACATGCTATTAAAATATATGATAAAGTTATTATAAAATGAAGAGAAATGACTGTTTATATAGAGGAAAACTAAATAAATCTGTTACTTCACAATCAGTAGAATATTTAATAACCCATACCTTATTACATTATCGTACAAGAGAGTAGGTGGGGATATTAAGTCTAATTATAATCCATAACATCCCCAAAAGTGGTTTTTGCACAAAGCTCAAGAATATCTTTTGATTTTTCCTAAGAAAAGATACGTAGGTTGGGTTATTCGTGAAGCGAACAAAAGCTTCGCTATGAAATTTCAGTGACATCAAGTCGCGGCACAAGCTAGATAATATCCATTAAGAAAATACTCAAGTTATGGGAAACAAATGGTACATTCGCTGGAGTGAAGGTAACCTTTGCTGGAGTGAACCTCCAATGAATAAGTCGTAGTAGAAGCTAGAGCTTTTGACAAAATAGTCTCAAATTAGTCATAATCATTTATTTTAGGAATTTCATAAAATTTCTTTTTCAAAGATGATTTCATATACAAAAATATTATGATAATTGGTGACGACAAAAAACAAAACACAATCAAGTTTTTGAAAAAATATTTTGTATTTTTATTTTCTTAATCAAAGGCGAGTGCTAAATCGTCCAGGTTCTTTTATGTGCATCCTATAAATGCGATTGATGGTATTTCGAGATGGTGATCCGAATTTAATATCTTGAGTGTTGATTAATCTTTCCATAGGAATAAAAACCAAGACTCAAAGTGTGTTTTGAAAACAAGAATAAGATAATCCAATAAAAGAGGGGCACATGAATATCCTATACTCTCACAACATGTATAATTAATATGTATATATTGTGGTATCTCAAGCTCTAAATGAGAGAAGCCACACATGGAGATATTGTATATCTTGGGAAGACAATAGGGTATTATGAGGAGACTTTTTAATATCTCAGAGGCAATACGTTGTCATGGCATATCATAGGGAAATATATTAGGGTATATATCAATGAGGCGTGTTCTCATGAGTGGGACTCGGTATTGCGCTTATATACTCATATAGTGTGACAAGACCAAATACTATGTATTTTGTGACGAGTATAGTTTCTTAGGAGATATTGTGATGTCTCAGGGTGTGTGTGATTGCAATAAATCACGAGGAAGATATTGTGTATCTTAGGTGGCCAACAGGGTGTCAAGGGGAGATATTTGGTTATCTCAGAGGTAATATGTTGTCGGGGAATATGGAGGGGCAATGTGTTAGATAACACATTGCAGGGGCTTGTGCTCACAAGTCACGGGAAGGCCTAGTGACTTATCTCTTACTGATGCTTTGAGGTTATAGGTATGGGGCGACTTATAATTATACCTAGTACGCACGAGTGATTCCCGAAGGAAATAGTGCAAGGCATTTATATTTTATGAGTAGGCTTATGCATAGCCCATTTATTTGTATGTGGTGGGATCATACTTAATTGGATATTTGATTATGTGATTATCTTTCCTTTACTGAAATTATACTAGAGACATATACATTATCATTAATTAGGGAACCACTTAATTATATTCAACTAAGAAGAATTATAATTAATCATTGGATTCACTTGGGCTTGGGTATAAAACCACATGCTATATTTAGGGTTATTTTGGTTGGTTTAATTTAAAAATAACTAAAATATGAGAGAAACCAAAGGGGATTACCCCGATGGTTACCTCCCACCCTTGCTTGCAAGTTGTGGGAGGTTCAAGTCCCATCCCCTTCCCACCCTCCTCCTCGGGACTTGAACCTTGAAAAAAAACTATATATAAAAAAAACTAAAATATGAGAGAAAGGTGCATGGTCATTATTGTAGCCCAAATTCAGTTAGATTCTTGCTTTATGTAGACTCGCTCGATTTAATCTTGTTGTTGAAATTTGCTTTCAGGTCCTAGGTCGCAGTTTTCACCACAACTCTGATCTCACGTCATTAATTCTAGATACAACTCTTCCATAGGATGTAGATATCGATCCCACGTGCTCACTTTTATTTCATGCATTTCCTTTATAATATTATTTAGTGTTAGATTACTGTATTGATTATTACTCTTTGGTGGAGTCAGCTTTTACATTCATAGGCGGACTTATGATTTAAGACATTTTGTAATTCCAATGACGGAGTTATTTATTGTCGGGTTATTGGTATTAGAGTATTTGGTTTATTCCTGTTATTATTATTCCAACTCTTTATTTTATTAGTTTATTTTATTTCAGTCATGCTTAGCTAGATAATTATTGCTTAAACTCTTGTATTATTTATATTTGGACTTTCAATATAGTTATGGATTTTACGGGGTATCTCAGTCGGTGCAGATCATTCTAAGTTCTAATGTCCTATGGTCTTGAGTACATCCATCGTTTTTCTGCGTTGCGTTCTTTGATACCTTAGAGCTTTATTATTCAGGTCTTGTATTCTTATTTTGTAAGTTTATGTATACGCTTTTGTTTATTATCTTTCAAAGGGTGAACACTCGGAGGACAACAATGTGTCCTAAGCTGGCCACGAGCACCGAGTTAGAGGCAACGACCACAACAGGGGCAGGCACCAACACATTCATCGAAAAATTTGTTGGCTATTATAGCACAGATTATAGCTACGACAATGGCATCCATGTTCTAGTAACAACAACCACAACCGCCACTACCCATGGCTATACCTGTACTTTCCCTTCACACTACATCCATCTGAGAGAGAATCAGAAATTCCTTTGGGAAAGGAAACCTGCCAGAGTTTGCCAGATCTATAGACCCGATAGAAGCGTTGTAGTGGAGGCGCAACATAGAGAGGCACCTACGTTTCGTAGAGTGCTTAGATATTCAGAGACATATGTTAGGGATATCTAAGCTTATAGGGGATGCTTTACATTTGTGGGATTCGTTCATCACCGAGGTAGACATGTAGTAGTTCAGTATTCTTCAGTTCTGGAGCAAGTTTGAGGGGAAGTGTTTCCCACCATCGCAACAGGTGAGTCTGAGAGCATAGTTTTAGAGGTTATGACAGAAGGATCGTATTGTTACTGAGTGTGAATGAGAGTTTAGCCACCTCGCATTATTTTCTTCCGAGGACGTCAGTACAGAGGAAAAAAAGATGGATAGATTTATCATAGGCATGGAATGGCATGGAGGATTAGTCAAGTGTCGCTCAGAAACATGTCCTTCACTACAAACATTCAGGTAATGGATGATGCACTACTTTATTGCCAGGATGACCAAGACATCTAAAGAGACATAGGGAGCTAAAGAAAAAAATGGTTGGAGATGACCAAGTGATGAAAACTATTAAGGGTGGTGGTTCGTCCTAGGGCCAGGGAGGTTCATAATAACATTATAGAGGCCAATGAAAGGGTGATAATCCCCATAAGATATTCAGGGGAGATGATGATCACTATGAGGGTGGTCAAGGATAGGGACACCCGGGCCAAAGAGGATATGGCCAGTAGGGCCAGAGGCAGAGAGGGCAGGATTGGCCCTTAGGGATAGGGTCAGTTGGCTGACCATTTAAAAGGATTTGCTATTCATGTGGTGAATAGGTCCACTCTTTCAAGAGGTGTCCTAACGCCCTCCAAGATGGATCGGGTAAGTATCAATAGGTTTCACCTTACTAGAAACAACAGTTTGGGCTAACCCCACAATAATATCATGTATTCCTACCAACCGTTGCAATATTTGTCACTAGCAGTGCCAACGCATAGGCATCCAGTGTGGGGCACCCGCTTCTTCACTATAAACATGTATTCAACATTTATCAATCGGATCATCCATCCCCGCCACAAGATATTGAGGGTATTATTTTACTTTTATGGTAGTTATGCATGGGTTTTGTTTGAAACAAAAGCATCACACTCGTTTAATAGTTATACTTTTGCTTTGATGTCAGGGTTATTAGATATTGCTGCCGATGTTTCTATGCATGTGGAACCCTCGGTGGGTAGGGGTGCTGCCTTACGTCAGGTTTGTAAGGACGTGGAAGTTGAGATCAGTCATTTGTGTTTTTCTGCCAATTTATTGTTTTTAGATATGTCGACTTATAATGTCATTCTTGGGACATGCTTTATCGAGGTCGGTGAAGTCTACACACATCCTCCACTTGTTGTTCTTCTTCTTTACCATCACCACATTGGCTAACCAGTCTGGATATTTAACATCTTCAATGAAGCAAGCTTTTTGGAACTTCTCGACTTCCTCCTGTATAGCTTGATTCTTCTCGGGGCTGAACACTCTTCTTCTCTGCTTCACTGGCTTGATTTCCTTATTCACATTGAGTTCGTGACATAAGAAATTTGGATCTATCCCTGGCATATCTTCATGACTCCACGCAAAAGTTTGCTTTCTGCTTCTAAGGAAAGTTATCAATTCCTGCTTTAGTGAGGCTTCCAATGACGAACCTACTTGAGTAGTTCGTTCAAGGTGCTCGTCGTCCAGAATGATGTTTTCAGTAGCTTCCACCACTTGACCCTTCACGAGTTGTGACTCATCTCTGGGATCCAATGTTTTAATTTCTGCCCCTTCTTCCACTTGATAGGTAGTAGTCTTTTTCCTTGATTCCTCCAGTTCTTCTTGCTCGGCGGATGAATAATAGCATTCCCGAGCTACTTTCTGGTCTCCTTTAACAACTCCTACTCCAAAATTTGTTGGAAATTTCAGGCACTGATGCACCGTAGAAGGTAAAGCCTCTAACTTCTTCAATCCTACTCTTCCCATGATGATATTGTATGATGATTGAACATTCTTATCCATCACGAAGAAACGTATTCTTTCTGTTCGACAAGCAGGCCACGTGCCAATGAATATATCCAACTTGATCTCCCCAAGTGGAAATACTTTCTCGCCAGAAAAACCGAAGAGGGGTCTATGATAAGGCTCCAGTTGAGATAGCTTTAGATTTAAACTATCGAAGCACGAGTAGAACATGATGTCTGCCGAGCTACCATTATCTACCAGTACTCTTGAAATCATTACCTCCTTCATTCTCATCTTGATCACCAATGGGTCATCATGAGGATATAGAACACCTTCAAGGTAATTCTTTGAGAACCCAATAACAACCTTCTCTTTGTTCACCTTTCTCGGGCGATCCTCCTCAGCTAGATTTATTCGTTGAATGCACGAGCAAGCTTGAGCTTCACAGAGGTAAGCTTTTCTCTTGGTAATAAGGTCTCCTCCTCCTGCATCTCCACCTGTTATAACATTATAGACAAATGACCCAAAGCGTATTGAAAATACCTCTCGTTATGGCTGCCTTGGTCTCTTAGGAAGATCGGGGTCTTCTTCAGGATCAGCTTCATGGTTTCTTTTCTTATTTTCCTCTGCTCGACGAGGAGATCTAGACCTCTCTCTAGTTCGGTCGTTGTTTCTTCTTTAGCTTCCACGATCAACGTACTTTGCCAGCTTTCCTCGTCTGATGAGTGTTTCAATCTCATTCTCAAGAGCTATGCAATTTTTGGTCATATGGCCATGATCTTTATGAAACTCGCAATACTTTGCCTTATTCCTCTTGTCAGGGCCTGCCTTCATTTTCTCTGGCCAGTTTAATTCCTCGTTGCTCTTGATTTCTTCTAGAACATGGTTGATATCCTTCTTCAAAGGAGTATAATTATCAAATTTCTTTATTGCATCCCATACCGACCTTGTTCTTGAATGTTTGTCATTACCATTGTTCTTATGCTCTTTCTTCTTAGCTTTATCACCTTCCACCTTGGTTTTTTTGGCATCCATGTTCTTCTTCGCAGCCATAGCTTCCTCGGCATTCATAATCTTGGACGTTTTTCCCATCAGATCCGACATGGTTCTAGGTGGATCTTTGGCCAAAGTATAGTACAACTTGTTAGGCAGTAGTCCACTCATCAAGGCGGTAATCGTTGTCTTCTCCTTGTAATCAATGACTTCAAGTTTCTCATTATTAAAACGAGTTATATAATCTCTGGTACTCTCACCAGCCTTTTGTCTAACACTTACCAAATGCGCTACTCGTTTAACTAGCTTTGCCCCAAAACAGAAATTCCCAATGAATAACTCGGCCAGTTGAAGAAAAGTTGAAATCTTACCCCGAGGAGGATTATTATAAAATATTTGAGTAGATCCGGTAAGAGTTCCCGAGAATGCCCTACATCTCATCTCATCTGGAACAACATAAATGTCGACTGCAACTTGGTATTGTTCTATATGAAGGACATGGTCTGTCTTTCCATCATATTTGGGGGTCACAACAAGTGCTTTGAACTTTGATGGTGTTGGAAAATCTACAATGGCCTGGACAAAAGGTGTTCCTCGGACAAAAGTTCATTGTAGAGGGTTCTTAGCTTTAATCATTTCTCCCAATCTATCCTCCAGCCTTTGAATAGAGCCTTTCCATGCATCATTTCCTTCCTCGGGCCTGTTGGTTCGAGCAGATGATCGCGTTGAGGTGGCTTCTTGGGATTTATCTTGACGAGCAACTGGTCGCGACTGGGCAGATCCTTCCCTTAAGTCTGATGGTCGTCGAAAACTCGCTCTAGGAGGACTTTTGCTCCTCCTAGGACCTAATCGATCAAAAGGAGATACTCTGCTTAATCTTTCTAGAGCACTGGTCCTTTTTGGAGAGAGAGTGATACGTTGTCCAGTATCTGTGGCTCGCACTGACGAAGTTCGTCCAGGTTGATAAGAAAAATCTTCAGACTCCTCATCGTGATATGAATTGGTACGCCTAGTACGTGAAGAAGATGCACGGGTATTTCTTTGAATACTTCGTGGTATTGAATGGGTTGGTGCACCGCTATGGAGGGTTTGTATGAGTTGACGCATAGTTTCTTGCATAACGGTCTGACCCTGAGCCAGATTTGTAATTATTCCAGCCAGATCTGAAATATTTGGCGGAGCAGACGGATTTGGAGGGCTTCCAGCGTTTCGATTGCTTGATTCTGAAATATCAGCCATTTGTGATGGATTGTTTTTGATGGAAAACGATATTACCAGTCGTTCCCACAGACGGTGCCAATCTGTTGATGTAAAAAATTAGATCATATCTAATTATTTAATCACAGATAAATAAATGAGACAAAGAATTTTTAAAGTGGTTCAGCCTTATAAGAATGACCTACGTCCACTGTTATGGTATTGCTGATTGTATGGGAATTCTCGATTACAAGTTATCTCAAGAAATTTCTGTCCCTTTACAATGAGGATTGTATAATGTATTTATAGTCCTGGGGCTGTAATGTGAAAGGGTAATACATTAAATGATGTACATATGAAAGGTTGATACATTTAATGCTCCTTAAGCGTATGCGTCTGAATGATAAGCATTTAATGAATAGTCAAACTGTTGGTTATCCTCCTATTATTACTTTGTTCGAGTTGCAGCTCGGACCGCCTAAGCTTCTCGGTGCTCAAGAGTTCCTCGAAGAATTCTCGTTCCTCGAAGCGTACGAGTTCCTCGGGGAATCAGTGTTCCTCGTTGTAGTATGGTTCCTCGGAGCATATGAGTTCCTCGAAAGTGTTTGTTGTTGCCACGTAGACTGCCACGTGTCTTCTCTTTATTGATCCACGTCAGCAGACTAAATTTGGTATCAACAGAAGCCCCCAATGTTTCATAGTTCGAAATTTGAGGAGTGTGGGACATTCTTTCTCGGAATATGGTAGCTTTAAATAGTCCTCCTGATTTTTAGGAGTGTTTCCCTTGTATTTATTTCTCTTTCCAAATTCGTAGAATCAGGCTTTTTTAAATTTTTATAACCGCCTTGATCTCCGCGTACTTTTTGTCCTTCTAGTCACCGGTAGCGTAATCATTTCTTCTCGCTTCGATTTTCGCGCCCTTTTTGTTCCTCTAGCCGTCGGTAGCGTAATTGTTTCTTTTTGTAATCATTACTTTACCATTTCCCAAGGCAAAGTATTTAAACTTCACAGACACTCCCATCGTCTTCTACCCTTTCAAATTTGTATTTTTGAGTTTTCCATTACCTTACTCTCTTGTGCGTTCATCCTTTTCACCGTTCGTTGTCAACAGATCCACTCGTTTTCTGTAAGATATTCTTCCTTCTTCTTTATTTCCTTCTTTCATCATGGTTTATCCTTTAGAATCTCTTGATAAGTTTCGCTCTGATTTTTCTATTCCCTCCTGGGTTGTTCTGGAAGAGCTTTCTGAGCCTTCTGACTATTTCCGTTTGGCTGAGGGACATTGGTTCCCCAGTCTCTTTGTTGCTGAGTGTGGATTTTCTTTTCCACCCAATTCCTTATGCCTGGAATTCTGTCAATACTTTGACGTTGTTCCTGCAAGAATAGCCCCCAATACATGGAGAATAGTTAATGGGGTGCATAGGTTAAATCAAATTCATGGAACTCGCATAGGAATTCTAAAAATCATGTTTTGCTATAGATGGGCATTTGGTGATAACACCTTTTATTTAAAAACTAGATTTTTAAATAGGGCTTTAGTGGTTAATCTCCCGGATGCCAATAGGGACTATTTTGAGCACGGAGTTGTAATAAAAAATTGGCAACATGCTCCTTTATCAGGAGATGAAGTGTATCAGGGTCCCAGATGCCCTTCCTATGGCAATAGGATAGGTTATTTTTATTTCATTTTATTTATTTTAAAATTATGCTTCTTCTGTGTTTGATAAAATGTGCCACTGATATTTCAATGTTTATTTATTTGCAGTTGATAGCAAAAGAAAGTGTCCAAAAGAAGCAGACGTGAATATAAGGCACTTGAAACTTATCTGGAGTTTGCATCAGAGTGTTGCCGACAAGCACATTAGGTCAGCCTCGTATCTGCTGCAGTACAAGAGCTACACCACTTCTTTCACTGCTCGTCCGGTGATAAGTGAAGTAGAACCATTACCAACTTCTACCAGCTCCTCGCCTGAATCACACATTCCTTTAAGTGAAAGGATGAAGAAGAGAAGACCTCCCACCGTTTTTGAGAAAACTGCCTCTGGTGCTGGAGAGGCAAAAAGACATAAGATTGACATCCCAGGGGAGGGGACAAAGAAAACTGATGGACCTTCCTCGGCTGCCCCTGTTGTGAAGATCGTCGAGAAGCCCCCAGTGGCTCCGAGCAAGTCTGCTGCTCCAGGAGAGGTGATTGTAATATCACCGACCAAGAGTTCCTCCTTGGTTGAATATATTCCTGCTCCCCCGAGGAAGCTGAAGAAGAGCTCCTCGATCAATTTGGCTGACACTATCTCTCAGCCCTCGACTAGTGGAGTTCCCACTTTCGTTCCCCCGAGATCTGCCATGAGCTCGGTGAAGACTTGGATCATTCTCGAGATCCAAGGTATCGAGGAAAACCTTTCTCGGTATATGGTTACCTCTTTGGCAGCTCGCCACATTGCTTCTGTAAGTCCTTTTACTTTAAACTTTTCATCTTTCCTTTGTTATATCTGTCTCTGACTTGCTTTCACTTTCTTTTACAGTTAGTGAGATGCTTCAATACAATTTTGAAGAAGGATGAAGCTATTAAAGCTTCAAGCTCCTCATCTGGTGTAGAGTAAGCTTTGATGGGCGTGAGGGAGTCTTTGGAAGAGTCTCGCCAAAAATATGCTGATGATAAGACAACTTGGGAGAAGAAGCTTGCCTCCACCGAGCAGGAGAAGGCTCGAGTTATTGAAGTCTCCCAGGAGTTGGAAAAGAAAATAAAGGACTTGGAGGGGAAGAATAAAGAGCTTGACAAGAAGCTCAAAAATGCTGGAGAGCTTGAGAATAAGCTCAAGGTTGCTGAGGAAGAATTAGGTCAGCTTCGGGAGGTAAATCGGCAGAAGGAGGAGGTTGAAAATAAATTGAAGATTGCTGAAAACCTTATGTCCGAGCAGCGTTCCTCGGAGAAGTTGAAGAGAAAAGTGGCTGTGAAGAAGTCTTTCAGCGCTGGCTGGGACAAAGGGTGGAACAAGGGGTTGGCTGCCATGATGTCACAAGTAGAATATGGCAGCCTCAAGTACTTCAGGGATGGATGGGTCGCTGCTCTACAGGAGATGAAAGTGGATGAAAATTCCGAACTCTTTCAGCGACACATCCCTGGTCCCCCTCCAACTCCTGAAGAAGAAGAAGAGGATGAAGCTGCCTCCGAAGAGTCTTCTATGGTGATGGGAGATCATCCCCCAGCCATCCAGCCTGCTACCGAGGAACTTCAACAGCTCGCTACTTCCTCCGAGCAACCTCCAGTACTTCCCCAGCTACTACCTGTTCCTTCCGAGCAGCCTACTTCCTCGTCCCAGCCTCCCGAGAAGGTTTTGGGAGACAAGGAAAAGGTGTAGAGTTGTTCGGGTTTCTCTTTATATTTTTCTTTTGTAAAATGTAACCATGAACATGTAACTCTAAATCTTGATATAATAAAACTTGAACTTTTGTTCTTGCATACTATTGTCTCTTCTTCATGCTTAGTTGGTACTTTTATTGATTACTGCTTCTTCTTTCTCTACGAGTTTCTGGCCAGGATGGAATTACTATCTGCTCATGATACCAAGCTGTTGAGGCAATGCAATGATTATTTTAAGGCTGGTCACACAGATCTGAGTGCAGCACAAATTGTCGACATCCTCGGCCAAGATGCTTCGGAATAGGCGGTTGAGGCCTATCAATACTTAAAGACCCTGCTTGATCGTGCAGTAGCCAACAATGTGGCTTATTATGATACGATCGAGGATCTCCAAGGCATTCTTGAAGACCTTCAGCAACAATACAAAGAATCCACTGCCCTTTTGCACGAGGGGTATGAGAAGAAGTACCAGCAACTCAATGCTGACAAGGGGTACGAGAAGCGTTTTGCTGGCTACGAGGTGAGGGAGAGAACTCTGAGGGGTGAGGTCGAGGAGTGCAGACAAATAGCTGAACTATTAGAGCAAGAAAATAACAACCTGCAAAAAGAGTTGTCTCAGTTGAAGTCTGCAGCTTCCACTTCAAACGGCTTGATCCCAGTGAATGATGAGGGATTCTCGTTCTTGGAGGTCGAGAACGCCAACTTGAGGGACGAATTAGAGACCTTGAAGAGAGATGGTCCCTCTACATCTTCTCGTGGACGAGCAAGATCAACTTGAATTCCTGTCGAGGAACAGAGGACTCAATCTGCCTTAGAGAACCAAGCCTTCCAATTAATGGCAAAGAACCAGGCGTTGGCTGAAATGTCAAAGAAGATCAGGGACCTGGAAGAGCAGCTTTCTGTGCAGCAGTCAGTCTTGGAGAATAAGGAAATCTTCATCAAAAATCTCCACGAGCAGTTGGAAAGACTGACATATCAATTCCACAAACAACCCAGGGAGTTCTGGATGGCTGGATACAACGAAGCTCTATACCACTTGGACGATCGTATCCAGAATGCCAATAATGAGGGCTAAAAGCAAGGTTAGTTGAATGCCTTAGGTTTGCTGCAACTTAAACAGGGTCATTACCCGTGGGACTATCATGATCCTGGGCTGCTCTACCTACCCGTGCCACCATTCAAACTTGATATGAGTTGGATCCCTGCTCGGGCCATTCCTCGATGCTTAATTTCCAAGTATCTCGGCGACTACAATCTCCACTCAAGTGTTGAGATATCTCGCCCCGAGCACATTCTAGATCGACCATCCGTGATGAATATCAGGATGTTAAAAGATTTGAACTTCATAAACTCTCCTCTTGCTTTAAATGATCCGTCTGCTGGCGAGAAACCTGTCTCAGAAGCAGAGGGGAAGAAACCAATAGAGTAGGAATTTTGATGTAATAGTTAGTGTACATTTCATTATCAATGTAATCTATTCTTTGATTTAATGAAAAACTTTTATTTTTATTCGCAATCTTAATCGCTATTGTCTTGTAAAATACTTTACATTTGTGCATGTATGTCTGTTAAAAAAATAACAATATTGTGTTGTTCTGTGTTGTTTGTCGATCGGCTTATTGTCGACTAGCTTGAATTTGTGGTAATCATTATAAAAAATCACTAAGTTATTCCTCGACCAACTTACTAAGTTGTTTCTCGACCAACTTACTAATAATTTTAAAAAGTCACGAGTATCAATAATTTTGCTTGATCATTTTCTTGTATTCATAAAATGTTTCCGACCAACCAAGGTCGGTAAATTTCCTTCTCGACCAACTACAGTTAGCGGGTTTTTATCCCCGACCAGCCATAGTTAGTGGATTTTTCCTCTACGAGGAGCTTTTAGTTGGCGTTTTTGAAATAATATATTTACTTCCTAACCAGCATAAGTTGGCATTTTTAGGAATATTTTTATTTCCCGAGAAACACATAGTTTTATTTCCCGTAGGAATACAAGTTTTACTTCCCGGAGGAATACAAGTAGCTTTACTTCCCGGAGGAATACAGGTAGCTTTACTTCCCGGAGGAATATAGGTAGCTTTACTTCCCGGAGGAATACATGTAGCTTTACTTCCCGGAGGAATATAGGTAGCTTTACTTCCTGGAGGAATATAGGTAGCTTTACTTCCCGGAGGAATATAAGTTTTACTTCCCGGAGGAATACATTTGTTTCTCGACCAACCTTAGCTGGCGTTTTCGAGAAAAATTTTGAGTAGCCCAAGTTTTGCCGAGTTTCGTCGAGTAGTGTGTAGCACTAGTATTCCTCGAAAAACTTTCAATAATAGGAGAAAATACATATCACTGATAATACTTGCGCAGGTGCTCTGCGTTCCATGCATTCTTAAACTCCTCCCCTTCTAAAGTTGCTATTCGGTAAGTTCCTGGTCGAACAACTTCTGTAACTCGGTATGGTCCATGCCAGTTTGCCTCCAGTTTGTTGTGCTTTTGAATTACTTTCTTTAGTACATAGTCTCCTTCTTTCAGGTCGCACTTATTCACCCTCTTATTGTAGAGTAGAGCTGTTCGTTGTTGGTATGCAGCATTTCTGATGGCTGCTTCTTCTCTAACTTCCTCGATCATGTCTAAATCCAATCTTCTCATTAAGTCGCTGACAGGGGAATTAAAATTCAGTACCCAGTGTGTTGGGATGCCCAACTCGGCAGGTATAACAGCTTCACTTCCAAATGCTAGCATATATGGAGATTCTCCAGTTGCTACTCGGGGAGTAGTTCGGTAAGCCCACAATACTGACTGTAACTCGTTGATCCAATTTGCTTTCGCATCGTCCAGTATTTTCTTCAAACCATTCAGCAGTGTTCTGTTTGTCACTTCAGTTAGTCCATTGCTTTGAGGATGGTCTGGTGCTGAGTGGACCTTCAACACATTTGATTGATGACAATAGGCAGCGAACTCCTCGTTATCAAATTATGTTCCATGGTCTGTGATGAAAGCATGAGGAAGACCATATCGACAAATGATGTTCTTTCAAATAAATTGGTAAACCTTCTCGTACATCATATCAATGAGAGGCTCAGCTGCTACCCACTTAGTAAAATAATCCACTGCGACGACGAGGTATTTGAACCTTCCTCTGGTCATTGGCAGTGGCCCAACCAAATCTATTCCCCAAATGGCAAATGGCCAAGGGGAAGTGATGGGTGTCAACAATGCTTGTGGAGTTCTTCGGATGGAGGAGAAGCGCTGGCACTTGTCACATTTCTTGGCATAGGCTACACAATCAGCCCTCATCGTCGGCCAATAATATCCCTGCGTCATCATCCTTTGCAAAAGCGTCCGACCTACTACATGGGCTCCACAGGACCCTTCATGGATCTCTTCAATCAAGTTTTTCACCTCGGAGGGATGTACGCATCTTTGCAAACCTGCCATAATTCCTCGTCTATATAAAATACCGTTAGTTAATACATACCGAGTAGCTTTAAACTTCAATTTCTTGGCTGTGAGCTTGTCAATTGGTAATTCTCCCTCTTCAATATATGACCTGATGGGATCCATCCAAGATGGTCCTAAATAAAGGGTAATAAAGTTCATCGCCAAATCTTCATCTATACTCCGACCAGCTAAAACTTCAATTGGGATTGTTCTTCATAGCTCGGTACGAGTAGCTGATGCTAATCGAGCTAGGGCATCTGCTCTTGCATTCTCCATTCTTGGTATTCTGACCAGTTGAATTGTAGAAAATTCTGATACCAACTCCATCACCTTTTCATGGTACTTGATAATTAATTCTCCTTTGGCTGGATATATTCCAAACATTTGATTTACAATTAATTGATGTAAAAAATTCACCGTTTCCCACAGACGACGCCAATCTGTTGATGTAAAAAATTAGATTATCTGTAATTGTTTAATCACAGATAAAAAATAAATAAGATAAGAGATTTTAGAGTGGTTCAGCCTGGAACGAATGGCCTACGTCCACTGTTTGTGTTATTATTGGTTGTTTGGGAATTCTCGAAGTAGGATTTTACCTCAAGAAATTCCTGTTCCTTACAATGAGGATGATACAATGTATTTATAGCCCTCAGGCTGTACATGTGAATGGGTAATACATAGCTGTTCAATAAGCGTATACATCCGTATGATAATAATCAACATTTAATGCGCATTTAATCCTCTTAATTGTCTGATAATAAATGCTCTGATCGAGATGCATCTCGGACCGCCTAAGCTGCTCGGACCGCCTAAGTATCTCGGTATCCATGAGTTTCTCGGTGCAGTAAAGTTCCTCGGTGAGTATCTACTGCTCGGAGTATCTGAGTTGGTCGGGGAAATTGAGTTCCTCGAAGTCAAGGTGTTGTTCAAATGTGTTTGTTATTGTCATGCAGATTGCCACGTGTCTCCACTTAGTTGAGCCATGTCAGCAGACTAAATTTGGTATCAACACCGACATTACGAGAGATATACTTTATTATTGATTTGACATTTGACACCATGACTATCACGAGGGAACCACATCGGATGGCTTCGCTAGAGATGCTAGAGTTGTGCAAGAAGATTCAATAGTTATTGAGCCAGGGTTTCATACGAAGGAGCACGTCTCTGTGGGGATCTATAGTATTATTCATGAAGAAGAAGGATGATTCGCTTAGGTTGTTTTTGGATTATCTGGAGCTGAATAAGGTTACTATACATAACAAGTATCCCTTGCTACATATTGATGTTCGATTTGATCAGTTGAGGGTCACATCAATCTTCTTCAAGATTGACTTATGCTCGTGGTATCATTAGTTACGTATTCAGGAGGACAATATTTTGAAAATAACTTTTCTGATGTGTTATGGATCATATATGTTTTGGGTCATGCTGTTTAGGTTAATCAACGCACCAATGATGTTTATGGACGTGTTGAATAAGTTGTTTTGCCCATTCTTGGATCAGTTTGTCATAGTGTTTATTGGCAACATTTTGGTGTATTTTCAGCCAAAGGAGCACGCGCAATTTGATATTGGTTTTTCCCAAACTAAGGGAACACAAGATGAATGCTAAGTTCTTGAAGTATGGATTTTGGCTTTGAGAGATAAAGTTTTTAGGCCACATTATCTCTGAGGTTGGGATATTGGTGGATCCTATCAATGTACTAACGGTTATGGATTTGGGATAACCCACTTTACATATAGGGGTTAGGAGTTTCTTGGATTTGGTTGGGTACCACATAAAGTTTATTTATGGGTTTTAAAGATTTTTGGGACGCTGATTAACCTCACTAGTAAGGGCATATAATTTATTTGGAGTGCAGACTATAAGAGAGCATTTAAGGATCTTAAGAATATACTCACGACTGCACCCGTTCTTACTTTACCACATGGTAGAGTGGAGTACATGGTTTATATAGACGCATCACTTCCGTGGCTAGGAGGAGTATTGGTACAAGAGAAGAGGGCCGTATCTTATGCTTCTATTTATATTAAGGCTTATGAGGTAAACTACCCCACCCATGATTTGGAGTTGGCGACAGTAGTCTTTCATCTTCGCATCTGGAGACACAACTTGTTGGGTGATATTCTTACACTATTTTTTGAACACAAGAATATTCATTCATTATTCACTCAGTGGGAGTTGAACATGAGACATAGGCGATGTTTGGAATTTGTGAAGGACTATCACTTCTTGATTCAGTGTCATACGGGGAAGGCAACTGTGGTAGTAGATGCTTTGATCCATATGTCGATCGTCACTTTGGTAGCTTTATGGGTCGAGCACGAGGACGTGTTAAACAATTTGAGCAGATAAATGGGATACTTTCGTTTGATGGATTTATCAGAGGAATATTTGACAGTTTGGGCCTTTACACCGGCTATTGTGTTTTGGGTTATTTAGGCCCAAACTTTCAACTCCTTTTTATAAAGAAAATATATGAGAGATTCTATCCAGAGGGGTTCCTTTTTAGTCGATTATCTAACATGGAGGATTGAGATTCCAGGCACATTTGCTGGTATTGGAGTGTTCGTAGTTGCAAAGGGATGTTTTGGCCAAGGCACGTGGTTCATGATACATCCTGGAGGGTATAAGATATACCAATATACGAGGAGATCATAAAATTAACCTAGGCCAATTTTGTGGGCATAGGCTAATTCTAAGGATCTTAAGAGTGAAAGAAACCTATTCACAGGGTCGAGTCCAATTTTACGGGCCTAGGTTAGTACTACAGACCTAAAATGTGAAAGAAACCTATTCAGAGGGTCGAGGGTAATTCTGGATTCTAGGTCAATTCTGTGTACCTAAAGAGTGAAAGTAATCTAATATAGAAGGTCGAGGCCAATTCTACAGGACTATGTCAATTATGAGGGCGTAAAGAGTAAAAGCTCCCTATTCAGAGGCTCGAGGCCAATTCTGGAAGCCTGGATCAATTTTGCGAACCTAATGAGTGAAAAAGACCTAATTTAGAGAGTTGAGCTCAATTTTATAGGCTTAAAGAGATGATATTAACCCGATTCAAAGGGTCAAGGTCAATTTTGCGGGCTTAGGTCAATTGTGCCGATCTAAATAGTGAAAGTGATCGAATTCAAAGGGTCGAGGCCAAATCTGCAGGTCTAAAGAGATAGTGAGGTTGATAAATACATTTGACGATTAGTGGTTACAATAGTTGGTGAACTTTTTATTTCACTTATGTTGGGGAGTATGTTGGCGTGGGGGCTTGAGAATTCCAATGTTTTGTTGGTGCTGACACATTTTGATTAGAGATTTTTTTAGACTTTCCTGAAATCTTTGAAGGATTTGTATTCTTTGAAAAATGGATGAATTTTATGAAATAGAGTGTTTTTGATGATTTTGGAGGCTTTTGACCTTTTGGAGATTTTTTAAGGATTTTTTTGTAATTTTTCTTTGAAAATTTTGGATATTTTTGAATTTTTGTCACGTAATTAAGGAGGTCTACCGATAGGCATGAATAGGGATGCCTATCAACACAAGGAACAGACTCCTGAGCTTCTTGGGGAAGGTGAAAGTTTAATATCAGTGGGCATGACCAGGGAACTGTCGATCGGCATACCCCTTGGTCTCTTTTAAAAAGGGATATGGGCTCTTCATTTTTTACACCTCCAAAAAAAATTTCTCCTCTCTCTAAAAATTAGTTTTAGACATTTTTTCTTCGAAAGAACTTATGAAAGGCATGGAGAACAACCCTTTTATGACCACCAATGACTGGGCCGACTTAGAGTGGCATGATACTGAAGAGCTAGTGCTTGGGAGTGAGAACACATATGATAGCTTCGAGACCGTTCTTGAAGAGAGGGTCTTATTGAGGGAGACTGGGAATCATTGCTCCTTGAGGGTCAAGAATATGAATGGTTAAGTGAGTGTTTGCACTTATTTTTGAGTTTATTTTTTATTTGATTTTTTATTTTTAGCGAGGTGTGAAGGGTTTTTTCTTATACACATGTGGACATTTCTTCCTCGGGTATTCACTCTTGGGGTTCGACGTAGATTAGAATGGTGTGGGATAATCTCCCTAGGGTGATGAAGTTGATGGTAGAGCCTGTCGAGTTTGGTCCTCTGATGGTGACTTAGATGACATGACGTGATCTTCATTGTTGTTGTGAGCTTTAGGCAAGAGGTGGTAGGATATTACTCACATTCTCCATTTGGGCATGGGAGAGTTTACAATCACCTCTAAGGATGTGCATTAGTTGATGGGGTTGGAGTGATAGGGTCAATAAATCATAGCGAATCAAACACTGTGCATTTATGAGGTTATAATTTAGGCTGCCCTAGGGGATACCGATCAGATCGTTTCAGGGGAGTCGATCAGGATATTGGCATTAAAGGACATCTTGATGGCTAAACATATTGATGTGATCGGTGGGAGGCAGATGAGGCAAGCAAACCATTTATTTATTTTTCTCTTGCTAGGGGGATTTGTGGTTGCAATGAGTGATGACATCGTTCATTTATGGCTTCTTCCCTTTTTGCGAGTTATCTCTGAGATCACTTATATGACTTTGGGAGATTAATGATAGCATCCCTCTATGCTTCTCTGTATGCTTTTAGTTAGTTTCTCCAATAGACTTTTACGGGGCCCACATACCTTCTGGAGGTAACTTTGAGATACTGCCCTTATTTTCTTGCTTTTCTTTTGTTTCTATGATATTTGAGAACATCTTGTGTTGCCTTTTGCAGACATGTTTTTATTAGGCGATTGGGAACAATGTTGAATTGGTGTCTTTGAAGCTCAGTGAGGTGGGAAAATTCTCGAGGATGCACTGGTGGGCGAGGTCGAATAGGAAGTCAAATGAGTTCATAGATTTAAAGGATGTGAGGGCAGTGTTGAATGCCCAGATGAGTGATCACGTTAGGCTCTGGTTTTGTCTTTTTTTTTTCTTTTGTATATTTTTCTTATTTTTTTTTATATCTTTGATGATTGAATTTTATTTGGGGATAGGTGACGTTCTATCCTTGGCATCTTACCTCAGGGGTAGCGGGGGTTATAGGCATTCATGCTCGGATGCGAAGGCTGAAGGCACACGAGTTTGGGTACGTCTGGTACCTAGGAGAGAGGCTGGTGACGGAGGGTGAGGTAGATGCTTTGCTATCATCTCCCCTTGAGTACATGAGGAGGGTGAAGGAGATGTCAAATGAGACGATAGCAACAACAATGGCAGGTGAGCCCTATATGCTCTATACAGATGTGACAATAGGGTATGATTAGCTGGACTTTTCAACTAGGTGATTGACGCTGTCGTATATATATGATATGGAGGGTATGCTCCAAATGCCACCCGGATCTAGGCGGGGTAACAACGTGCAATATATTCAACGCATAGCTCAGGGGTGGCACAACGACAACAACAGAGGATATTCCCATCCAACATCTTTACATTCCTTCTTTGCACAGTTAGTTGGGTGGTGCACATATCATTTTGATGTCTCATCGTCCTCAAGTGACCATAAATGGCTTCACTCCCCTCTTCAAGGAGTTTCTTTAGAAAGAGGGATGATTCAATTTTGCACTTTAGTTCTGATCTCTTTCCCTATTATTGACTTGCTTGCCCTTTGCTTGATCGTTCTTTTGTAAATTGTTCGTTTGTCGGCATCTTGTCTGCGGGATATCCGATATTATATGGATTCATTGTCCGATCACATGATGAAGGTGGCCAGATCCAATATGGTGCCTCTAATAACTTTTAAGCAGTGTTTTGGTTTTAGGAGCGAAGGGTCCACTGTCCGCCGTCGTGGGAAGTGCATTCTCCCGGGTGCTTAAGGCGGTGGCTTTAATTGGCAGGCTTTTTGGAAAGTCTGGCGAAGGGTCCATTATCCGACGATCTTATTTTTCATTTTCTTGAATTAAATGGATAGTCTACATGCATTTTAATTTTCTACTAGGGGGTTTATTTATTGAAGAAAGAATAATTTAAAATATGTATTATTATTTTTGGAAATCCTTTTCTAGGAAGGAATACTCAGGGAAAACCTTTGTAAAAAGGTTATTTTCATGAAAAAAGGGGGTTTATTCGAAATATGAAAATGGAGGAAAAGTAGAAAAAAAAATCCTAAAATAGGGGGTGTGTCCATTGGCATGCCCCTTATCCTACTTATCAGCATTCCAGTTAGGTCCAAATTACTTTTCTTAACATTATTGTCCTTCTTCTGTACTTTTGTATACTTGAAAGTAGTTGTTGATATAGTAGGATGATTCCTTCATCTTTTGTGGAGAATTTTAAGTATAAAGGGGAATCTGGAGTGGAATTTGAAGTCACACTTCAAATTCTTCCTTTCTCTTTATTCCATAAATTTTCTTGCTCCAATGAGATGTCGGTTCTCGTGATTGGGGATTTTTATGCCTATCATGAGAGGTTGGAAGCCATGTGGTTGTACAGTGTCAACTACAAGACATTCAACTTGCGTGTAATTTTTTTGTGGCATAATTGTTCCACTGTCCGAAATCTGTTAGAAACTCCTTTGTGGTTCTGGTACCTTAAAGATCATATGTTCCGTTTTGAATTGGATGAGGTGTAACCCACCTATAAAGATTTTTATTCTATGTTAGGTGTCAACCTTTGTATTTTTATGTTTATGCTTGACTTGTCAACTTCTCCTCGGGTGTCGATAACCGAGTTTTTACACATTTGTCCCTCCGTTGTGCGACCGTTAGTGCATAAATGGGGGAGTATCATCCTTCCAGTGGTGTTGAATTTGGTGCGCTATAGAGACTATACTAAAATCGTCTTTGATGGTGACGTAGCCTTGGGATTGACTGCCAGTATGCTCTTGGTGACTGGAGATATGATGGTGGTCCCTCAAGTGGCCACATCACACTATGTATGTCTTATCATCGCAATCTGACCACTACCATATTGGCAAATACATTGAATGTCCTGGATTATTAGAAAGTAGGAGGAGCCAAATTTTTACAAGGTAGCCCTATGATGTTGTTCATGTGGTTGTTTCTCTTGGCGGTTCCCCCGAGTACCTTTTGACTGGAATCCCAAACTTCTTTACGCAGTCTTTTCATAGATTTGTACCCTTTGTGGAGAGTTAGGTTAATTGTCTCATGGAGCATGGGGCTAGACACCTTCGTTACTCAGTGCCATGGTGGGGTGAACTGCATCATGTTCTGCAACTGAGCGACCATCATTAATTTCGACTGGTAGGCCATCTCCAAACTCCCTTCTACTTTCCTTGGAAATATCTGCGTCAAGCGGGATGGGAGTAAATTGTTCCTCTATGCATAACCAACTTCTTTTCTTTGGAGGATTTGATTCAGTATTTGAGGATAATTTTGGGGCCCTTATGGCAGTAACGCAGGCTAGCTACCTGTCCGTCCCAATCAATGTGACACCCCCTCCCCCCCCCCCCCCAATTAAATATCGGGTGATCAGTCCTTTATAAAATTTATAATAGAATGTTCGGTTGGTTCATTCTTAGCATCACTGTCAAAAACTTAAATCTAATTAATTACCTAACATTTAATTAAGCTAGTGTCAAAACATTTCCCAATTTAATTTGAAACCAATTAATTCAATTAATTTCTGAACATTGAATTATAAACCACACACAAGAAATGAATACTGATTGAATTAAATACTGAATAATTAAGACTGGATAAAACCTTCCAGTTCAAAGTCACAAACAAAACCAAAATAAATACTCAATCCAACAGAAAAGAACTACAAAAGAACTGAGTACAATCCCGCTAATGAGGATGGGCGACACATGCCCGAACTGAAGTATCTGAACTAGGAACGGAATAAATGAGAGAAGCGTCTAATCTCAATGACCCGCAACTTCCACAACAGCTGCAGCTCGGCAAACCAACCAAGTATCTAGAACCGGTGTCCCTGTGGCTGGGCACTTGTACTAATACATATATATATATATATATATATATATATATATATATATATATATATATCAAAATAGAGGATAAATACAAGAAATGGGTCAGAGCCTGAGATGTAAAAATGATTTAGCAAGTATTTAAAACCGATTCTTAAAACAAGTATTATATGCATGTTAGTTATAGAACTCTCACATGAGTTTCTCACCTCTCGTCTATTGTGCAAGCCTAACGTACATATAATCTCTCCCTAGTTATACCTCCCAGTCTAACTAGTCAGAAACCATAATAATACTAACTATGCTCACTAGTAGTATCCCCGTATTGCCCATACAATATGTTATTCATATAGTTTATCTCACATACTAAGTTTCATTATTCACCGTTTGAATTGTTAATCTTTTATCCACTAAGATTATTTTATTTCTCATTTCCATTTTATCTACTAGATTCACAAAGTAGAAAGTTACCCAAGTACACTTATACATATATATAGTCTCATCATCCCTATATATATACACTAATCCTGCACCCTTAGGTTAAGACCACTCGATGCAAAGTAATGATTTTTATTATTACCAAGTCTACTAATTTCACACAGTAGAAATATTCATAAGTTCATATATATATATATATATATATATATATATATATATATATATATATATATATATATATACTAATCCTGCACCCCCGGGCTAAGACCCATTAGTGCACCTATTAAGAAAATCCTGCATCCCCGGGTTAACACCCATTCATGCACCTATCAGTAATAATCCAGTATCCCCGGGTTATCACCCATTAGTGCGCCTAACAATAATCATCCTTATACCCCCGGGTTATCACCCATTAGTACACTTAACAATAGAATTTTTGCACCCCCGAGTTATCACTCATTAGTGCGCTTAACAATAAGATTCTTGCACCCCCGGGTTATCACCCATTAGTTCTCTTAACAATAATTTCCCATAATAGGCATACACACATCCTATTATAATTTATAGGTATTTCTCCAACCTATATATATATACTCCTCATATGTATTTTAATCTCATCTCTACGTATAGTAAAAGTATTTTAATTACTATCTCTCTCGTAATCTCCAAGGTATATTCTCTCTGTACCGAAATAACTAAAGTCTTTATTCTCACATACCTTCCCGAAATTGCATCTTATTTAGATTTGCTATTTGGAAGTTTCTCTCACTCCAATAAACCGATAAACTCAAAACTGGACTCTAAGAAAAATTCCCAAAAATTCCTTTTGTCGCTCGAACCAGATGACATGTCATTCGAACCAGAATGACATGTCGTTCGAACCAGAATGAAATGTCATTCAAACCACTTCCACATGTCGTTCGAACCACTTCGCATGAGATCCCCATCTCGTTTGAACCACTTCCACATGTCGTTCGAACCACTTCGCGCGAGACATACTATTTCGTCTTCTTCACCAAAATTCAGCATTTTCTACCATTTTTGGACCTAAAAACCTCTAAGATTCAACACCCAACGCCTCATCATCAATACCCATCAACACCTAATGGATTATAAATCATTCCAAGCATCCTAGGATTATTAATTCGTTATTAAACATCATAATTATTTAAAATCCCCAAATTAATTCATATGAACCTTAATTTCCAAATTTTCATTTAAACCAAATCAACCCAAATTCATTCATCAATAATATATAATCCAATTCCGTGATTAATCCTCTACATACATGAAGGAATTTCAACCACTAATTAAACCAATCCTTAATCATAATTTAAATCTCCAATTTTTACCCAATTCATATGTAAATCATGATTAATTTCACCTTCACTAACATGAGCATGATTATTGCTAAAAGAAAGCAAGTAATAAACACTTGCCTCGAATATGACGGTCTGATCCATTGGTGATGTTGGTATGTGTGTGTTCCCCTTGTCCCGATCTACACGGTGGTGGTGGTGATTGTACAAGGTGGTGTTATCTTTGCCCTTTTCTCTTGGAATTATCTCTCCCTCACACCTCATAACTTTTTAACCCTAATGGACTCTCCTTGGCTGATATAATTACTCTTAATTTTCGTCCATTAATTTAGCCCAAAAATACAATTTATCATAATGCCCTCTCGGGGTGCCGATTAGGCCTAAAATCCCCCCGGGACCCAAACTAAACACCCGGGTATACTATTTTGACTATCTCGACCCTTTCAGACTCAACGGCGCACTCCAAATGACCATAGGATTTAATAAAAATAAATTCTCCATTTATTCTATTCAATTAGTCCCGACACAACTCACACGCGTGCCAAACTTAAATTACCAAACTGTCGTATTTCTCACTTTCGATAATTTATCAAATTTTAAAATTCCATATTACATATCGCACAGTAATATTCAATAATTCTCCACAATAAGTATTAACTCTTGTCACGCTAGTTAATAATTATTTCAATCCGGATTAATAAAAATTAATTTCTCGCATTTTTAATTTAATTAATCCAACAACAATAATTAATCACATAATTATTTCTACCAAAAGTAATTAATCACATAATTATTTAAATCGTCAAAAATACAGGGTGTTACATACTGCCCCCCTTACAACGGAATTTCGTCTCGAAATTCGAAAAAAGTATACCTGGTACAGACAACGCTGTAAAAATATTGCGCATCGCATCGCGGCGCTCACAAGTAAGCTACTCCGTACCACCCATATAGTACGCTATCGAATACCTTTAATAGTGAACACTTCACATGTGTTTGTTTTAAGCTCCAGGTTACCCTGTCATGTAGGCTCCTCCCTTAGCCTTACCGTTTAAGTTTCACTACTTACTATATTTTAGATATTCACTGTCTAGCCTTCTACTATTTGCACCTTAGTAGATTTATCCTCCTTTCAGATACATACGACTTCGTCTCGTGTCGTTCATACAAGTAAATTGGCTGTGAAATATATATTTTACACACAATATATACGATAATATCGATTCTCCGACATTTGTAATCATAACTGTTCCCCCACCTTTAACTATCAAGTAGGACAACAACAAAGTTTATCGTAACATATTTCTGCTGGCACTCTTCTCGAATGTGAACTTATAGGAGTTATTTGGACACAAACTCCACTAGTGGAAGGTACTACTCCCGTCCTCCCCTAAGATCTCAGGGTCCACATAAATTTTTTCTCTCCCGCATCCAATTAAACTGCTTGTCCTGCCCATCCCTTTGTGGGTATTAGGCCATACTCAATCGCATTTTAGTACCTATAATCTTACCATCTCAGCTACGTGAGAAAATCCTTGGGGATACTCTTCTATTCTCTAGTGGAAGGAGCCCCTACTGGTTTCGAATTCTCCACCCTTTTTCTAACAGTCAGCTGACCCACTGCAAGACTAACTTTGAAAATTACTCTATATTAAACCCATTACCACAGTTATTTGTATCCTGATACATTTTGTATTCTCTTGAGTGTACTTCTAATCGTGATTCGTGTGACTTTGTCGTACGGTGTGACACAAGTCTCTTTTCTCGCTCAAAACCTCAGTTTATTTTGAAACGTAAGTCTCTAACAAAACTTAGTGAATAAGCTTTGGCTTACCCGACTACATGTTATCGAATTCACATTCTAATCATAATCCATTGCCTGGTTCAATCACCTAGGGCGCCCATACACCCTATACCTTGTGCAACATTGAACAATTGACATGTAATTATCCTACTTTAATTCTCGCATACCTAGTATGCTGATGTAGTATGGGTGCACTCAATCGCCCCACTAATCATAACTTAATCAATCCTTCAATGGAATCATTGCTCTATTCCGAATGATGCTAAGACTAGGCGACTCTATTGGCCTTAAGTTATAAAAGAATTATCAACTCTCAATAATATTCCTTTATAGGTATAATAACCAACATACAAAACTTATGCACTATCGACCAAACTTCTCTCCAACTCCCGACATTCGCTAGTTTCATGCGTGGGATGTCTCGCAAAGCGAAATCCAAACAAGGAACCCACCCGATACACTATTATATAACCTAGCCGGTTGTCGAGGTTCGTAAGGCATTCAGTACATAATATGTACTTTCCCACAATCTACGTATGCTGACATAAGAGTTTGATCGGTGACTCTCATGTCTCTAAACATAACATAAAGCATGGCGCTTTCACTATCCCAGGTACTTAGCGCTATATATATATATATATATATATATATATATATATATATATATATATAACGAGCTCTATCTCTCTACTCAAAGAAGAACACAATGCATCTTGAGTCTCCTTAGTAAAATAAATTCCTACGCAACGGAATTACATATAACTAGACAACATACTCGCTGAGGTCTATAATACCATGAAATTTTTATATATATCCATATATCTGGTCCCAACCCTATTTCAGGTGGCGACACACAAAATAAAGATTCCTCCTCCCGGAGTATCCTTACGACAGTCATATCATTATATTTTTACTATCGTTTAACCATACGGTAATTAATCACTACATATTACCATAATAAAATCTACTAAAACTGACTCAATATAGTAGTAAATTATAACAACAAAACATATTTTTAGGGTCCACCCGGTTCACTCACGGGCAATTATCAAAATGCCCTGCTAACAACGAGAAATACGTTTGTAACAAGACTGTTAAAACTAACGTTCCCACTAAACTCAACCCGCATGCGAAGTTTAGGGTTTCCAATTTACATAAAAGTTGTGGCACACCCATGTCACTAGAATCTATCCTTTACTAATAAGGAAGAAGCAAAACCTCACCAGTCTCTCCAAATCACAGGGTCTCAGCACGTGGCTTCCATCACGACCCATGAACATCTGCAATCGTCATACATCCTAGGATTTTATCCTATAGTTGTCCTCTTTCATCGTGGACAATTTATTCCATCATGTGTGTTTCGTGCCCATTGTTGAAACATTGGCCCAAACTCTCCAGGACTCAATTATAGCTTTATTAAACTCCCGTTTACATCCCGGGTTCCATAGACCCTGACATACTGTTTGTACTATTAACGAGGACTCTACTAGTCCAGCCTGAACCCATCACTCTCGGGTTATAAATTTCCTCGGCCTAATTCTCTTGACCCTAAATTCCTTCGCTGGAAGTCTCACTCCTCCAAATGTTATGCCTAACTGGAACGATTAACCATTTCTAATCTCTTCGGTCTCACTTCTCAATTGTGGACACCTTCAATACTTGTAGTTCTACTTCCTTCACATAAGGAAAACTTCATGAACCATTTCCCCGTCACTGGTCCCACTGACCATTTTGGGAATGCCCTTCTCTCGGACCAGCAGTCTTAACTCAAAATTGTTCTTCCGTTGTCCCTTTGTCTACGTTGGCCATTCGGAACTATGGTTGGCCTCTACAGCCCGATTGACTTCATTGTCCTCTTGAAGTTAATAACTAAAAATCATCTAACCGAGTTCCTTACTGGGTATACTCTCATGTGGGGTTTCACTAACACCGTTAAGTTCAGTTTTCGATCTTCAGCAGATTCGTTAACCCTCTTTACTCCTTTCTTTTGGAAGCGTTAACATTATCATAATAACACATGACCTTGACGACCTCGACACTAGTCATCCTAGACATATTTCCCATTCATACTGGTATTCTACTCACGAGTCCTTTATCAACTATAAACCCTTTGGATAATTTATTCCCCTCTGTCAGGTACGAAGTTCATTATGCAATTCAACCTTTCTCTCACGATCGGTTTCTATCTTACCTATTGTGCTAAACATCAAAATTTCACTCGCATTTTGTTACCACATCGAATGGAAGACCTCACGGTCAAATCGTACTCAAATTTCTCTCTAAATTTCAAACACATTTCTTCATATATGGTGATTGCCTCTAATCACTACATGATGCTCCTAAGAGCTGTAACTTTAAACTCCAAATTTAATTTTGAGTGTCGTCACACCCCACTCTACACAATTACCTTCGGATTTTCTACCTCTGTTGGTCTGTTACACTCTCTCATTTTCTTCCCTGCATCTTCACCTATGGGTTTTTCAAAAGAGTCCCTCTGATTTCCCCTTTATCGACAATGCTAGGTGGTCCTAAAATCACTCCACCGTTATCTACGACTGTGTCCTGGAACCCACTGTTCCCGAGTGATGATTTTACTACCTCTTGCTTAAGTAATCCACATGGTGATTTTTGTCTCGATTACTCTATGTCTTCTATTGAGCTTCTTCTCTCGCAGTTCTTCTTACGGCCCTCACTGGTCGTCCTAAAATGTTTGGTGTTCGAATCACACCGAATTTCGTATAATGAGTCACATCCATTATAATTTGTAGCAGGAGAACGTAAGTCGCATATGTAAGGGAACACAACAATCCTATCATAAGTCTCTAGATCAAAGAACGATGCGCTGAAACGTAATAAGCCGCACAGATCCTAAGGACACTAGAACCTGATGCTCTGATACCACCTGTGACACCCCCGCCCAATTAAATATCGGGTGATCAGTCCTTTATAAAATTAATAACAGAATGTTCGGTTGGTTCATTCTTAGCATCACTGTCAAAAACGTAAATCCAATTAATTACCTAACATTTAATTAAGCTAGTGTCAAAACATTTCCCAATATAATTTGAAACCAATTAATTCAATTAATTTTTGAACATTGAATTATAAACCACACACAAGAAATGAATACTGATTGAATTAAATACTGAATAATTAAGACTGGATAAAACCTTTCAGTTCAAAGTCACAAACAAAACCAAAATAAATACTCAATCCAATAGAAAAGAACTACAAAAGAACTGAGTAAAATCCCGCTAATGAGGATGGGCGATACATGCCCGAACTGAAGTATCTGAACTAGGAACTGAATAAAATGAGAGAAGCGTATAATCTCAATGACCCGCAACTTCCACAACAGCTGCAACTCGGCAAACCATCCAAGTATCTAGAATCGGTGTCCCTATGGCTAGGCACCTGTACTAATACATATATATATAGCAAAAGAGAGGAGAAATACAAGAAACGGGTCAGAGCCCGAGGTGTAAAAATGATTTAGCAAGTATTTAAAACTGGTTCCTAAAACAAGTCTTATACGCATGTTAGTTATCTAACTCTCACATGAGTTTCTCACTCTCGTCTATTGTGCACGCCTAACGTACATATAATTTCTCCTTAGTTATACCTCCCAGTATAACTAGTCAGAAACCATAATAATACTAACTATGCTCACTAGTAGTATCCCCGTATCGCCCATACAATATGTTATTCAGATAGTTTATCTCACATACTAAGTTTTATTATTCACCGTTTGAATTGTTAATCTTTTATCCACTAAGATTATTTTATTTCTCATTTCCATTTTATCTACTAGATTCACAAAGTAGAAAGTTACCTAAGTACACTTATACATATATATAGTCTCATCATCCCTATATATATACACTAATCCTGCACCCTTAGGTTAAGACCACTCGATGCAAAGTAATGATTATTATTATTACCAAGTATACTAATTTCACACAGTAGAAATATTCATAAGTTCATATATATATATATATATATATATATATATATATATACAGTCACATCATCCCTATACATATATATACTAATCCTACACCCCCGGGCTAAGACCCATTAGTGCACCTATTAAGAAAATCCCGCATCCCCGGGTTAACACCCATTCATGCACCTATCAGTAATAATCCAGTATCCCCGGGTTATCACCCATTAGTGCGCCTAACAATAATCATCCTTATACCCCTGGGTTATCACCCATTAGTACACTTAACAATAGAATTTCTTCATCCCCAAGTTATCACTCATTAGTGCGCTTAACTATAAGATTCTTGCACCCCCGGGTTATCACCCATTATTTATCTTAACAATAATTTCCCATAATAGGAATACACACATCCTATTATAATTTATAGGTATTTCTCCAACCTACATATATACTCCTCATACGTATTTGTAGGAGGGTAGTGAGACTGGGGTCTATGAATAACTGGAAAGGGTGAGGCGTGACCCACTCCAATGGACACTGTCTGCAAGTCTTCAAGGTCTCCTGGTGCAACTTCTGAAGAAAACTTCTCCTTCTGGTAACAATGGAACTCAAGCTTCAACTCACTCCCTGCAAGAAGATGAACTTTCACAGCAAAAATAGCAATTTTTCTCAAGGGAAACACCTGAGAGTGATGGCTGTCAGCGGGGAGTGAAGGAACAAGGCACTCAACACTAAGAGAATGAGAAGGGAGAGAATACTAGGTAGGTCTGGTGATATTTTAGCAGAGTAACAGTGCAATTTTTCTTGTGTTTTTTTTGACCTTGCCCAGAGGTCTATTTATACATGGGCGTAAGGGGTGAGCTGGAGATTTTGGGCCCCAAAATTGAGAGAGTTGGTGGGGAGCAATGTCTGAAGTGTACCATTTGTCCCTACCTGTGGCAGCCTGCCTGTCCCCTCTGCAGGCGCCACCTGGCGCCGCCCAAAACTCAAAAAGCACATATGTCCCCCAACGGAGACAAAATAGCAGATTTTGGTAGTTATCTTTTGAAACGGTAACTTGTGGTCCAATTTTGCAAATCTTGAGAGAGGAGACCTTAAGGCCTCACTTCCTCTAAAAAGTGTTATTTTTCTTGAGAGGGACCTCGAGGACCCCCTCTTCTGGAAAAGTCATTTTCTTGTAAAGAGTTTATTTCTTGTGAGTAGCCAGCTCTTTGACCACTCACTTCACTTATGACCAAGTGTGCAGTGTGCGTAGCCTCGAGTGGCTTCTGGGTCTTCCTACTAGTATTCTCACAATCCTATAGTGCTAAGTGATTGAGCTTGCTCAACATACCTTGTCCCTCAGCCGCCAAGACAAAACTCCCAGGAGGTCCCAACGCGCCTGTTCGAGCCCTGCTTGCTCGACTAGGCTACCTGTACAGGAAAGCAAAGTGTTAGTGCTGTTGTTCATTTAGAGACTGTTGTTTCATGATGAAAACTCTTGTACCAGCACTTCTCGAATAACATTTCTGCAGTGACCCTTGCGGTGGCGCTGACTCTTGCTGTGATACTTGAATTGGCGCTGACATGTGAGGCAGCGCCGACCTTTGTCGTGGCTCCGGCGCTGATACTTGAATCGGTGCTGGCATGTGAGGCGGCGCCGACCCTTGTCGCGGCGCCGACGCTTGAAGTGGTGCCGACCTTTGTCGTGGCGTCGACGCTCGAAGTGGCTCCGACGCTCGAAGTGGCGCGGATACTTGGATCAGTGCTGGCATGTGAGGCGGCGCCGACCCTTGTCGCGGTGCCGACGCTCGGAGTGGCGCTGACGCTTGAAATGGCGCTGACGCCTGAGGTAGCGCTGATGCTTGAATCGGCGCTGACATGTGAGGCGGTGCCGACCCTTATCGCGGTGCCGACGCTCGGAGTGGTGCCGACGCTCGAAGTGGTGCTGACGCTTGAAATGGCGCTGACTCCTGAGGTAGCGCTAATGCTTAAATCGGCGCTGACATGTGAGGCGACGCCGACCCTTGTCGCGGTGCCGACGCTCGAAGTGGCGCTGACGCGGTACGACACTCCAATTCAAAGTTCAGCGCCACTTCGAGCGTTGGCGCCACTTCGAGCGTCGGCGCCACGACAAAGGTCAGCGCCACCTCACATGCCAGCACCGACGCAAGTATCAACGCTACTTCGAGCATCGGCGCCACGACAAAGGTCTGCGCCGCCTCACATGCCAGCACCAACGCAAGTATCAGCGCTACTTCGAGCGTCAGAGCCACGTCGAGCGTCGGCGCCACTTCGAGCGTCGGCGCCACGACAAAGGTCGGTGCCGCCTCCCATGTCAGCGCCAATTCAAAGTTCAGCGCCACTTCGAGCGTCGGCACCACTTCGAGCGTCGGCGCCACGACAAAGGTCAGCGCCGCCTCACATGCCAGCACCGACGCAAGTATCAACGCTACTTCGAGCGTCGGCGCCACGACAAAGGTCGGCGCCGCCTCACATGCCAGCACCGACGCAAGTATCAGTGCTACTTCGAGCGTCGGCACCACGTCGAGCGTCGGAGCCACTTCGAGCGTCGGCGCCACGACAAAGGTCGGCGCCGCCTCCCATGTCAGCGCAGATTCAAACATCAGCGCCACTTGGAGCGTCGGCGCCAGGACAAAGGTCGGCGCCGTTTCAAGTGCCAGCGCCGCTTCAAGGGCCACTGCAATAATGACAGTCGAGAGAGTCGGCGTCACCGCAAGAGTCAGTGCCACTGCAAGGGTCACTGCAAAAATGTTATTCGAGAAGTTCCTAAATGAACAACAGCACTAACACTCTACTTTCTTGTACAGGTTGCCTAGTCGAGCAAGCAGGGCTCGAACAGGCGCGTTGGGACCTCCTGGGAGTTTTGGCTTGGCGGCTGAGGGACAAGGTATGTTGAGCAAGCTCAACCACTTAGCACTATAGGATTGAGAGAATACTAATAGGAGACCCTAGAGTCACCCAGTCCTCACACACCTCACACTTAGTCACAAGTGAAGTGAGCAGCCAAAGGGCTGGCTGCTCACAAGAAAAGAACTATTTATAAAATGAGTTTAGAGGAGAGGGTCCTCTAAACCCCTCTCAAGAAAAATGATTTTAGAAGGGGGTCCTCGAGACCCCCCTCAAGCTTGCAAATATTTTAGAGGAGGTGGTCGTCGAGACCCCCCCCTCAAGTTTACAAAGTTTGTATCAAAGTTACCGTTTCAAAAGATATTTAGCAAATCAGATATTTTGTCTCCATTAGAAGACATATTTGCTTTTGAACTTTGGTCGACGCCAGGGGGGGCATCTGACCCTGGGGACAGGCAGACCTGCCTGCAGGTAGGGACAAATAGTACACTACAGACTTTGTCCCTCACCAACCCTCTAAGTTTTGGCGCCAAAAGTGCCAACCCAGCCTTAGTGCCCAAGTATAAATAGGACCCCTGGGCAAGGTCATAGGGAGAGATATAGAAATTGCACTGTTACTCTGCTAAAATATCACCAGACCTACCTAGTATTCTCTCCTTGCTCATTCTCTTAGTGCTGAGTGCCTTGTTCCTTCACTCCCCACTGACAGCCATCACTCTCAGGTGTTTCCCTTGAGAAAATTGCTATTTTTTCTGTGAAAGTTCATCTTCTTGCAGGGAGTGAGTTGAAGCTTGAGTTCCATTGTTACCAGAAGGAGAATTTTTCTTCAGAAGCTGTACCAGGAGACCTTGAAGACTTGCAGACAGCGTCCATTGGAGTGGGTCACGCCTCACCCTTTCCAGTTATTCATAGACCCCAGTCTCACTACCCTCCTACATTTGGTGACTCTGCTGGGGAGGTATCCTCACTTTTCATGGACAAAGAAGGTTTTAAGGTTTCTAAGCAGCTAGTGTTTGAAGACATTCCATCTGGAAATGGGGCTCAAAGAGACAAGGCCACTCAGGTGGATGTGGTGGTGACCGGAGCAAAGGTACCTGATCCCCCGGGAGGGCAGACCAGCTCACCGGAAGCAGCTCCGGTGGCAGAGGCTTATGAGTATGTTTTTTGAGACTTGGCAAGTTTTGGTCAAGATTGTGTAACACCAGCAGCAACCCCTCCTGGGGGCAGCCATTCCGGCAGAAGTAGCTCATCCGCAAAGGAAGGCGCGGGAGCAAGTTGTGACAATCGTCAAGTTCACTGGAAGAACCCCTGGAACCCACCAATAAAGTGGGTAGCGAGGAACTCGCGGTCAACACCATACTCTCTATAATGCCAACATAGGCGAGACACCCAGTGACGTGGAACCCTCGAAGCGACAAGAGGTCGAGACACCCTCACCCAAAATACCAAATGCTAATGACGCTTCCGGTGAGGAACCCACAGTATAAAAAGGGTCTCGCGAAAAATTTTCAGCAAACAACACATTTCGCGAAGAACCCCCACCCGCGTTACCACGCAAGCAACCCCCAGCTTCTGACGAAGCACCCGCGGACACGATGAAAGACCGCGAGGAACCCTTAGTTGAATGGGTCTGCGAAGAGGAGACCACCATGCTGTCACTGGTCGAGACCCCCTTGCAAGGGTACTATTTCTCAGTGCCCAAGTATAAATCATGGGCGTCGAGACACCCTTCTTCAGCAAAAATCATGGGCGTTGAGACACCCTTCTGCAGTAAAAAAATCATGGGCGCCGAGACACCCGAGGTCGAGATACCCCCTGTCAATGTCACAAGTTCGCGAAAGGTTGAGGAATCCTGTCAGCGCCATAACGCCAAGGTGCGAGAAACCCAGAAAATAATAATACAGATATTAGGGGCGAGACCCCCTGTCAATGCCACAAGTTCGCGAAAGGTTGAGGAACCCTATCAGCGCCGAGGTGCGAGGAACCCAACGCACAAAAAAAATAAATAATAATACAAATATTAGGGTCGAGACCCCCCCTCCGTACAAGCTCATTTTCAATAGACAAAGAACTCCCCGTGCCTAGATCAACGCGCGAGGAACCACTGTCGGCGCCAGAAAAATCCGAGATACCCTTATCCAAACCAACTGGATAAACTTCAGAAAAGATCGTGGGCGTCGAGACACCCAAGGTCGAGAGGCCTCCTGACGCCAACGACGGATTGAGCGACGGACCCTCCGCTACGGGACATAAGGAAGCATTCCCCATATTCGCGCCAGCGCGCGAGGAACCGCTGCCAGCACTATGGCGCGTCAAGACATCTATAGAGGACACATCATCACGCGGAGAACTTCTAAAAAAACTCGTCATGGGCGAGAGGCCCTCATACGCAGATATAAGAGGCAAGGAGATCTGAGGCGCTGGCCCTAAACACGCAAGGTCTCTAATGGATCAAGACGTGTCTCGCTGAAAAATATCAACATCGCGAGGTCTTGAACGGGGCGAGAGACCCTCAGATGGGGGACCTACTGACGAGGAACCCTTGCTGGCGGCCGTCTCAACCAAGAAATTCAAACTCGCACCCAGATCGGGCGAGACACCGTGTTCCTGGCGCAGACCGCAAACCGTCGAGATACCCCCGCCGTTAGCAAAGCCTCAGTCGAGACACCGTGTTCCTCGCGCAGACCACGAACAGTCTCCCAACGCAACCGACCTTTTTATAAGAACCCAAGGGGACTGACGAGAGACCCTCGGACGAGGGGTCCACTCGCTTCGGGCCCTCGATAATAGCCACATCAAGGGGGACGGGCGAGACACCGACCATCTCTAACTGAGTGCCACTGCTCGAGACTCCCATCTCCACACACCCACTGGTCGAGACACCCAAGTTCACAGGGGAATCTGTCGAGACCCCCTCTCTCCAACACATGTTCCGACAGATGAGGAACACTCGACGAAACGAGAAGTCGAGACACCCCTCACAACTCGGTACCACCAGGCGAGGAGCTCCCCAACAAATAGGGTCACGAGATACCCAGGGTTAGCAGCGTGCCCTCTATGATAGCAACACCCGAGGAATCTATTATAGAGTGCTAAAAGGGTACGACTTGAAATTTATTTGAGGAATCCCTCATAGAAGCAGTAGCAGACGAGGAACCCCAAGGGTGGGGTGAAACACGAGAAAACCACAGATACAAAATTACCACGCGAGAGACCCTCGCTACTAGCAAGTCCTACAACTTCATTTTGTGATGACGACACTGTGGACGAGGAACCCATAGTATGAAATGGGTCTCGCGAGGAGCTCTTGGCTACGCCACTGCCAGAAGGCAAATCAAATGGTAAACTACTTAGAATAGTCGAGGAACCCTCGGACATCGAATCAACCCGCGAGGAACTCTCGGACAGCAAATCAACCCGCGAGGGACAACCATCCACCAACATCGATTCCTGCGAGGGACCCTCGGATATTGAGACAGAACGCGAGGAACCTCTGAGAATTTGGGTTGGGGAAAAGTGATGAGAAACCCCTAATATACCTGACGACGTAAAAATATCAGTAGCCGTCCCAACAAGGGACCCTCACCCCTCGCTAATAGCAGCATGCGTCCGTGGGTCACGAGCAACCCTCCAAAGAAAATCTCGACGAGGGACCTGCTGGAAAAAAACCACGAGCCACAAAAGATTGGGATTGAGTAGCAGCGCACGAGGAGCCCTCAAGAGGTGAGAGACCCTCGACAATATTTGAGGTCGAGACACCTTCATCCAAAATACCAGCAACTAACAACGCTTCCGACGAGGGACCCTCGGGTATTGGGACCTCTGGAGAGGAACCACTTACATGCTAAAGACTACCACACATTTCCAGCAAAGAATCATCACAGTTACCAACAGCAAGGGTCGAGGAACCCAATAGATATGAACCCAAACCGATATCGAGCGAGAAGCCATTAGAAAAATTGGTAGTCTGTGAGGAACCCACGGATAGTGGGTCCACCCGCGATGAAACCTTGGTCAGCAGCACACTCCCCTTAGTTCCAACAATTGGCGAGATAGCCTCGGACCCAAGGTCAATACGCGAGGAACCCCTTGATAGCATTGGCAGTCGGCGAGACATTCTCAGATAGGAGGTCGACACGCGAGGAACCTCTACCAACATTGGTAGATGTCGAGACACCCTTAGAGGTGACGTCGACGTGCGAGGTACCCCAGAAGAATTAATCATCGGCGAGGAACCCTCCCTATCACAGTTGATAGCCAGCACCTCACATAACAGCTCCAAAGTTGCAAAGTAAAATGGCGAGGAACCCTTAGATACGAGACCAACAAGCGAGGAAACCAAGGCAGTAGAGGGTTGGTCGAGGAACCCGAGACCAATAGAGATCTAAATGAAGTCACACCTCATGAAGCCACGCTTTGGCTGGCAGTTGAGGAAGCCACCCCAAAACCCTTGCCCGCTTGAGAAACATGCGAGGAACCCTCGAAGATTCTAGACCCAAAATCGGTCTCACCGATAATTAAATTTCCAGAAGAAGGAAGAGTTGGAGGCACATGAAAATAAGTGACGCTATCACGAGGAACCCCCATAGTTAAGGCCTCAAGGGGGGAGCATACAGCTGCCTCCACAGAATGAAAGGGATCCCTTGAAATAAGAACAGCGGGCGAGGAGCCCCCATATTTTATTCCTCAGACGAGGAACCCACAGGTACAATCTCCAAGTGAAGAACCCTCATCAACAAAGAACCCCCACTGCCACATATGTTTTTTTCGCAAGGAATCCCCACCAGTAGAGCTATGGGTGAGGAACCCAAATTAGGTGATGCCTTTGACAAGGAACCCCCATGGGTACAGATCCTAAGCGAGGAACCCGAGATGTCCAGAATCCCAGACAGAGAACTTCTCATAACTGATACCTAGCACGAGAAACCGCCTGAAGCATTTAAACTCAAAAAGTAGAAGCAGTCGGAATATAGGCGAAAAGGCCTAGAGTCGCTCAACAAAAGGTACACGGACTAATGTTTTCTCTTTCTTAATAGAATAGTAGAACCTCTACTAGATTAGAAGAGGGCCCATGATATAAGGAACTTTCCTCATTATACTTGGGGATATATCCGACCCAAAAGTAAAAGTATAGTGAGTAAAGCCCCTGCAGACACGACATAACCAGCAGGAGGTTATCCTCCTAGTAATAATAATAATTACAAATTTCACTACATTTTTTTTCCCTCCATACAGATTTATAGCCTAGAGAACAAGTCCTAACCTCTATTCTCAAGAAAGATGTAATTGATCAGTTTTCAGAAAATAGGAGAAGCGGGTCTAACCCCTCTCTAAACTTGTTATTCTTATAAAGACAAAAAAAATGTTCCCAAGAAAAGTTTGGAATAAGGACCTTGCAGACCAAGGGAAATTTTTTGTATAAAGAAATAATTATTTCTTTATTTATGATATATGTGAAATTTTATTCAAAGTTTGTGGAAGGAGAAGGGCTAACCCATCTCTTAGTTACTTCCCAAGGAATGAATATGCATAACAAAATGGGGTTGCACTAAAAGTACCGCACAGTCACACGGGCTGCGCTAAAAAATGTATAAACTGCTCAGCTATATGCAAGAAGTACCCCGCAGCTAGAGGGGTCGCTTCCAAATTTCAACTTGCTCAGTTATATGCAAGTACCCCGCAGTTAAAGGGGAAACTTTTAAAATTTATAAATTGTTCAGTTATATGCAAGAAGTACCCCGCAGCGAGAGGGGCCGCTTCCAAGTTTCAACTTGCTCAGTTATATGCAAGTACCCCGTAGTTAAAGGGGAAACTTTTAGAAAAATTTACACTTGCTCAGCTATCTGCAACAAGTACCCCGCAGCTAGGGGTCGCTTCCAAATTTTAACTTGCTCAGTTATATGCAAGTACCCCGCAGTTAAAAGGGAAACTTTTAAAATTTTAAACTTGCTCAGCTATATGCAAGTACCCCGCAGTTAGAGGGGCAACGTCCAAATTTTCAGTTGCTCAGTTATATGCAAGTGCCCCGCAGTTAGAGGGGCAACTTCAAAATTTTAACTTGCTCATCTCATATGCAAATACCCCACAGTCAGAAGCGGGAAGTTCAATCTTGAGGTTCTCATATAAAAAAGAGTAACTCAAAGTAAGGAGTAACTCAAAGTATACGTATAAGGTACGACAGTTTAGTACCTAAGGCTCCAAGGGCATAGGAGCGCTCACAGTCTTGAGCAACTGCCAAGTATAAATATAAGGTGCGACAGTTTAGCACCTAAGGCTCCAAGGGCATAGGAGCGCTCACAGTCTTGAGCAACTGCCAACTATAAGTATAAGGTGCGACAGTTTAGTACCTAAGGCTCCAAGGGCACCGGAGCGCTCACAGTCATGAGCAAGTGCCAAGTATAAACATAAGGTACAACAGTTTAGTACCTAAGGCTCCAAGGGCACCGGAGCGCTCACAGTCATGAGCAAGTGCCAAGTATAAACATAAGGTACAACAGTTTAGTACCTAAGGCTCCAAGGGCACCGGAGCGCTCACAGTCATGAGCAAGTGCCAAGTATAAACATAAGGTACAACAGTTTAGTACCTAAGGCTCCAAGGGTACCGGAGCGCTCACAGTCATGAGCAAGTGCCAAGTATAAATATAAGGTGCGCCAGTTGAGCACCTAAGGCTCCAAGGGCATCGGAGCGCTCACAGTCCTGAGCAAGTGCCAAATATAAATATAAGGTGTGCCAGTTGAGCACCTGTGGCTCCAAGGGCATCGAAGTGCTCACAGTCTTGAGCAAGTGCCAAGTATAAACGTAAGGTTCTCCAGATGAGAACCTAAGGCTCCTAGGGTACCGGAGCGCTCAAAGTCTTGAGCAAGTGCCAAGTATAAACATAAGGTACAACTGTTTAGTACCTAAGGCTCCAAGGGTACCGGAGTGCTCACAGTCTTGAGCAAGTGTCAAGTATAAACATAAGGTGCTCCAGATGAGCACCTAAGGCTCCAAGAGCATCGGAGTGCTCACAGTCTTGAGCAAATTCCACGCACAAATGTAAGATGCTCCAAATGAGCACCTAAGGCTCCAAGGGCACCGGAGCACTCACAGTCTTGAGCAAGCGTCAAGTATAAATATAAAGTGCGACAGTTTAGTACCTAAGGCTCCAAGGGCACCGGAGTGCTCATAGTCTTGAGCAACTGCCAAGTATAAATAAAAGGTACGACAGTTTCGTGCACAAGTCCCTCGACATTACAAGACACTTCTGCACGAGGGGGCTAATATTGAGAAGTCCTCAACCAAGTGAACAAATAGTAAAATAGCTTGGAGTGTGGGGATTCACTTATAGTGGCTCCACCTGCCCAAGATTGCAAGTTTGACAGAAAATAGCCTAGGTCGAGGAGATCCACCTTGAGTGCCCTCTCTTCCCAAACTTGATGCTACAGAATAAGACCAAGGGCGAGGGGCTCACCGCGAGTAACCCCTCCGCCCAAGATGAAAGGCCCCAGAAGAAGGCCAAGGGCGAGGGGCTCACTACGAGTTACCCCTCTGCCCAAGAAGGAAGGCCACAGAATAAGGCCAAGGGCGAGGGGCTCACCGCGAACAACCCCTCCGCCCAAGATGGAAGGCCGCAGAAGAAGGCCAAGAGCGAGGGGCCCGTCGCGAGCAACCCCTCCGCCCAAGATGAAAGGCCCCAGAAGAAGGCCAAGGGCGAGGGGCTCACCGCGAGTAACCCCTCCGCCCAAGATAGAAGGCCAATGGCAAGGGGCTCACCGTGAGTAACCCCTCTGCCCAAGATAGAAGGCCACAGAAGAAGGCCAAGAGCGAGGGGCTCATCGAGAGTAACCCCTCCGCCTCAGATAGAAGGCCACAGAAGAAGGTAAAGGGCGAGGGTCACATCGCGAGTAACCCCTCCGCCCAAGATGAAAGTCCACAGAAGAAGGCCAAGGGTGAGGGGCTCACCTCAGTTAACCCCTCTGCCCAAGTTTATACTGAGATAAGGAGGTCCACTATAAGTGTCCTCATTTACAAAACTTGGGATGAAGTGACATAAAATTTAATGACCCTAAAGGGAATGATGAAGAAATCCTAGGGTCCCAGAAAATAAATGAATTTATGGCGTACAAAGCCTTTTGGTCTACCCAACACAAAAGACTTTGCACGAGGGGCTAATGTAGAAGGGTGTCTACCTATAAAAAAAAGTAAAAATATTATTTTATTAAAAATACTGAGAAGAAACCCAGGGTCCCGACAGAAACTCATATTGAGCAGGAACCCCGCCGGGGTCCCGGTAGAAACTCATATTGAGCAGGAACCCCCCGGGGTCCCGGCAGAAATTCATATTGGGCAGGAACCCCCCAGGGTCCCGGCAGAAACTTGTATTAAGAAGGAACCACCCCAGGGTCCCGGCAGAAACTCATATTCAGCAGGAACCCCCAGCGCCACTGCAAGTATCAGCGCCGCTGCAAGTGTCAACGACGCTGCAAGTGTCAGCGCCGCTGCAAGTGCCAACGCCGTTGCAAGGTCCAGCGCCGCTGCAAGTGTCGGTGCCGCTTCAAATACCAACGCCGACACAAGGGTCAGCGCCACTTCAAGTATCGGCGCCACGACAAGGGTCGGAGCCGTCTCAGGTATCAGCGACCGCTTCGAGTGTCGGCGCCACTTCGAGCGTCGGCGCCACGACAAAGGTCGGCGCCGCCTCACATGTCAGCGCCGATTCAAGAACCAACGCCACTTCAAGCGTCGGTGCCACTTCGAGCGTCGGTGCCACTTCGAGCGTCGACACCACTTCGAGCGCCGGCGCCACGACAAAGGTCGGCGCCGCCTCACATGTCAGCGCCGATTCAAGCACCAGCGCCACTTCGAGCGTCGGTGCCGCGATAAGGGTCGGCGCCGTCTCACATATCAGCGTCGATTCAAGCACCAGCGCCACTTCGAGCGTCGGCGCCACGACAAAGGTCGGCGCCGCCTCACATGTCAACGCCAATTCAAAGTTCAGCGCCACTTCGAGCGTCGGTGACACCTCAAGCGTCGGCGCCACGACAAAGGTCGGCGCCGCCTCACATGCCAGCACCGACGCAAGTATCAGCGCTACTTCGAGCGTCGGCGCCACGACAAAGGTCGGTGCCGCCTCCCATGTCAGCGCCAATTCAAAGTTCAACGCCACTTCGAGCGTCGGCGCCACTTCGAGCGTCGGCGCCACGACAAAGGTCAGCGCCGCCTCACATGCCAGCACCGACACAAGTATCAACGCTACTTCGAGCGTCGGCGCCATGACAAAGGTCGGCGCCACCTCACATGCCAGCACCGACGCAAGTATCAGCGCTACTTCGAGCGTCGGCGCCACGTCGAGCGTCGGCGCCACTTCGAGCATCGGCGCCACGACAAAGGTCGGTGCCGCCTCCCATGTCAGCGCAGATTCAAACATCAGCGCCACTTGGAGCATCGGCGCCAGGACAAAGGTCGGCACCGTTTCAAGTGCCAGTGCCGCTTCAAGGGCCACTGCAATAATGACAGTCAAGAGAGTCGGCGTCACCGCAAGAGTCAGTGCCACTGCAAGGTTCACTGCGGAAATGTTATTCGAGAAGTGCCTAAATGAACAACAGCACTAATACTTTACTTTCTTGTACAGGTTGCCTAGTCGAGCAAGCAGGGCTCGAACAGGCGCGTTGGGACCTCCTGGGAGTTTTGGCTTGGCGGCTGAGGGACAAGGTATGTTGAGCAAGCTCAACCACTTAGCACTATAGGATTGAGAGAATACTAGTAGGAGACCCTAGAGTCACCCAGTCCTCACACACCTCACACTTAGTCACAAGTGAAGTGAGCAGCCAAAGGGCTGGCTGCTCACAAGAAAAGAACTATTTATAAAATGAGTTTAGAGGAGAGGGTCCTCTAAACCCCTCTCAAGAAAAATGATTTTAGAAGGGGGTCCTCGAGACCCCCCTCAAGCTTGCAAATATTTTAGAGGAGGTGGTCCTCGAGACCCCCCCTCAAGTTTACAAAGTTTGTATCAAAGTTACCGTTTCAAAAGATATTTAGCAAATCAGATATTTTGTCTCCATTAGAAGACATATTTTCTTTTGAACTTTGGTCGGCGCCAGGGGGGGCATCTGACCCTGGGGACAGGCAGACCTGCCTGCAGGTAGGGACAAATAGTACACTGCAGACTTTGTCCCTCACCAACCCTCTAAGTTTTGGCGCCAAAAGTGCCAACCCAGCCTTAGTGCCCAAGTATAAATAGGACCCCTGGGCAAGGTCATAGGGAGAGATATAGAAATTGCACTGTTACTCTGCTAAAATATCACCAGACCTACCTAGTATTCTCTCCCTGTTCATTCTCTTAGTGCTGAGTGCCTTGTTCCTTCACTCCCCACTGACAGTCATCACTCTTAGGTGTTTCCCTTGAGAAAATTGCTATTTTTGCTGTGAAAGTTCATCTTCTTGCAGGGAGTGAGTTGAAGCTTGAGTTCCATTGTTACCAGAAGGAGAAGTTTTCTTCAGAAGCTGCACTAGGAGACCTTGAAGACTTGCAGACAGCGTCCATTGGAGTGGGTCACGCCTCACCCTTTCCAGTTATTCATAGACCCCAGTCTCACTACCCTCCTACAGTATTTTAATCTCATCTCTACATATAGTATAAATATTTTGATTACTATCTCTCTCGTAATCTCCAAGGTATATTCTCTCTATACCGAAATAATTAAAGTCTTTATTCTCACATACCTTCCCGAAATTGTGTCTTATTTAAATTTACTATTTGGAAGTTTTTCTCACTCCAATAAACCGATAAACTCAAAACTGGACTCTAAAAAAATTCCCAAAAATTCCTTTTGTCGCTCGAACCAGATGATATGTCGTTTGAACCAGAATGAGACGTCGTTCAAACCACTTCCACATGTCGTTCGAACCACTTCGTGCAAGATCCTCATCTCGTTTGAACCACTTCCACATGTCGTTCGAACCACTTCACGCGACATCTGCATCTCGTTTGAACCACTTCGTACGGCTTCACGCGAGACACACTATTTCGTCTTCTTCACCAAGTTTCAGCATTTTCTACCATTTTGGACCTAAAAACCTCTAAGATTCAACACCCAATGCCTCATCATCAATACCCATCAACACCTAATGGATTATAAATCATTCCCAACATCCTATAATTATTTAAAATCCCCAAATTAATTCATATGAACCCTAGTTTCCAAATTTTCATTTAAAGAACATAATCAACCCAGATTCGTTCATCAATATATAATCCAATTCCGTGATTAATCCTCTACATACATGAAGGAATTTCAACCACTAATTAAACCAGTCCTTAATCATAATTTAAATCTCCAATTTTCACCCAATTCATATGTAAATCATGATTAATTTCACCTACACTAACATGAGCATGATTATTGCTAAAAGATAGTAAGTAATAAATACTTGCCTCGAATATGATGGTCTGATCCGTTCGTGATGTTGGTATGGGTGTGTTCCCCTTGTCCCGATCTACACGGTGGTGGTGGTGATTGTGCAAGGTGGTGTTATCTTGGCCCTTTTCTCTTGGAATTAGCTCTCCCTCACACCTCCTATAGCCGTTCTTAACTTCCTGTAACTTTCTAACCCTAATGGACTTTCCTTGGCTGATATAATTACTCTTAATTTTCGTCAATTAATTTAGCCCCAAAATACAATTTATCATAATGCCCTCTCGGGGTGCCGATTAGGCCTAAAATCCCCCCGGGACCCAAAGTAAACACCCGGGTATACTATTTTGACTATCTCGACGCTTTCGGACTCAACGGCGCACTCGAAATGACCATAAGAGTTAATAAAAATAAATTATATATTTATTCTATTCAATTAGTCCCAACACAACTCCCACGCGTGTCAGACTTAAATTACCAAACTGTCGTAATTCTCACTTTCGACAATTTATCAAATTTCAAAATTCCATATTACATATCGCGCAGTAATATTCAATAATTCTCCACAATAAGTATTAAACCTTGTCACGCTAGTTAATAATTATTTCAATCCGGATTAATAAAAATTAATTTCTCGCATTTTTAATTTAATTAATCCAACAACAATAATTAATCACATAATTATTTCTACCAAAAGTAATTAATCCCATAATTATTTAAATCGTAAAAAATATGGGGTGTTACAATCTATTACGAATCTGGGTATGTATTTGGGTATTATATTAGGTGGTTAGGGGGGATATGTGGTCGCAAAGATTTTTGCTAAGGAAACTGGCCAAAGGTGGCTTACGATGTTTAATGCTCAGGAGTAAGGTGTGGTGGTTTCATCCAAGCAAATCAAGGCATACCATCGCATGGAGCGCATAAGGAAATGTTTCCCGGACTAGAATTCTTAGCATCCTTCGAGAACTAGAGATGACGACGATGATGAGGCGACCCATGTGACACCTTGCCAATTCTAATACCGAGTAATCAATCCTTTATTAAAATAAAATTGGAATCTAGTGTGATTTGATTCTCAGCATCACTGTCAAAATAAGTAATGTAAATATAAAACAAATAAAAGCACACATACAAGTGAAAAGACAGAATGCCATATAAGCATAAATATGAATAACATAAACCGAATAAGACATCGATTCGTACAAGTAACCATCCAACGTAAATGAAAACTGATAAATAATAGATTTCTCTGACATAAATGAGATCCTATCCAACTACGGGTAACACACCCAAAAGAAAATACAAAAAAGGAAACTGAGTCCTATCTCGATAGAAAGAAGCTGAGGCGACTAAATCAATCTCGTAGTATCCACAACTACTGCTCACAATGGCACGAAAGATCTAACTCTGTTGTCCCTGCTGTTGCTATTACTGCATACCTAGGGTTTTGAAAACAAAAGCAAAATATATTTGCCAGCGAGTCAAAACTCGAAAATGTTTGAAAATATTTTGCAAGTATTTAAATGCTTTAAATAAAAACATGCAGTGTATTACCTTCATAATTAGCTTATCGGTCGCACTCAAATGAGATATATCCTTACCTCTCATCTACACTGTGCACATAACACATTCATTATACTATCCTAATTATGTTACCTAGTCTAACTTGGAAAACACCCGCTATCATAGCCTATCCCGCTAATAATCACCATTGACTAACAATATGCTACCCTCACTAGGTATACCTTATATAAAGACATAGCTACACACGTGCTACAAATGGATATTCACACAATATAATAACATGGCTACACTCGTGCTATAAATAGATATACACACAATATCTCGTATATACATACATATATATCACTCACTCTATAGGTATAAACTGTATCCTCGGAGCATGAGCCTCGCGAATACCTCCTTCGTGTGATATCGGGCTCCAGGTATACCACGTACCACAACTGGGCTATCGGGTTAAAATCTCACCACCGAACCTAACTAAACGTAAACAAATGGAGGCGGTCATAAACATACATCCGGGTGTCATAACCATACCACATCGCGACCAATCTATCTCTAAGCCAAAACCTACCCTTACACCTGGATAGTGGCCATGCAATTGTACTATGACCTGGGGAATCAATCTAACACCTGCTAGTCCATGCCAGGACGGACTGCCCATTACGCGCAACCTCCTGACGATAGCACTACCAAGTAGGTATGTTCAAATAAATACACATCAATCATACATATATATATATATATTTAGGCTTATCAATGGGTAGGGTCTGGGCCCGGACCCGATTCGAACCCGAAACTTATAATAGGGTTTGAGCATATTTTTTTGAACCCGAAAAATCTAAATACCTAAATACCCATTTATTACACGGGTAGGGTTTGGATCCTATACAAAACCCGAACCCAAAGATCTGACCCGCCTTGTACATTATTTTATATATATATACCTTTATTAATATAACATGAAAGTATTACATATAAAAGTATATATTTATGTATACAATAAATATAGGTAATATATATTTTATTTATACTAATGATATACTATAATACATTACAAAATATTTTAATCTTAGTTTAAAAAATAAAGAAAGGGGACAAAATAGAAATAATATAAAATAAATGTATATATCTGGCCAGACCCAAACCCGGACCCGATCCAATCCGATTCGGTAAGAATCTGGAACCAATATTGTAGATCCGATTAAGACCCAACCCAGATTCGAATCCAATTAAGTGCCTACTAAATGGATTTGGATATTACTAGATCAGGTCCGAACCCAATCCGTTGACATCCTATATATAAGTAATCCCACAATACGTATATATACATATAAAGTACTAACTATGTACATAAATCCCATAATGTATTAGTCTACCAAATTCCGAAGTTAGAACCGACTTCTTGATTATATAATTAAGTGTTCACTCACTTGAATTTTGATTCATCTCACCTGAACCCATCTAACCACCGACCTAATATACGTACCAAACCCTGAAAAAATTTCCCAGTAATCCCAATGTACCGCGGAAGCCCATACTACATTTATTAAGCACTAACGGGTTAAAACAACGCGTAATAATAATCCAAGCAGGCTAGAAAATTGAACCTCAGTAATTACAATCTAAAGAAATAATAATCATGGCTCTAGATATACCACATACTAAAACTAGGTCACTAGGTCAGAATCTCACCATCGAACCCAACGTAAACAAAAATAAAAGGAGGCAGTCATAAACATACATCCGATGGTCATAACCATACTACATCGTGCCCAATCGGTCTCTAAACCAAAACCTATCCTTACACCTGGGTAGTGTCCATGAAATAATACTATGAATTGGGGAATCAATCCAACACCTTCTAGTCAATGCCAGGTGGACTGTCCATTACGTGCAACCTCTTAACGATATCATTTTTGAGTACGTATGTTAAAATAAATACACATCATAACACACGTATATACACACACACACACACACACACACACACACACACACACACACACACACACACACACATATATATATATATATATATACACAAGTAATCCCACAGCAAGTATATATATATAAACTACTGACTACGTATAAATCCCACAACGTACTAGTCTATCAAATCCTGAACCTGAACCGACTTTTTGATTATATAATTAAGTCTTCATTCACTTGAATTTTGGTTCGTCTCACCCGAATACATCTAACCTTTGGCATAACACACATACCAAACCCTGGAAATATTCTCCACTAATCTCAACTTACCCCCGGAAGCCCATACGTACATTTTCCAAACATTAAGAGGTAAACAAAACTCAACTCAACTCAACAAAGTCTTTTCCCGATTATTTGGGGTCGGCTACATAAGTCCTATTTTTCCATTCCATTCTATCCAGCGCAATATCTTCGGTTAAATGGTTTGTCTAAATTTTTGTCGGGCATTGTTTTAAGAGGTCAAAACAACGCGCAATAAAATTTCAGATAGGCCAACGAACCGAGTCGATTTTCTTGGCACACCAAACCGATTTGCTAGACCAATCAGATTCGCTCCCCTAGTGAACCGGATTGGTTTGCTGGGCTGCAACCGTCTTTTTCCTTGAGTTTTTACTTTTTAAATCCTCCAATGGAGGTCCCAAGCATCCTAAAATTTCAAATTAATAACCCACATCAATACATAGCCAACCCATATGCATTCTAACACCGAAATATACTCGAATATAATCAAAACCCTAGGATTCATAATCATTAATCAATTCAAACAACTTAGAATTAATCAAACCTTAAAATTTATTGATTTCTAACAACTTATCAATCTTATTATGTTCATAATCATAAACCTAGATTAATATTACAAAATTCCTATCTATTCATCATCCATCATTCTCAAATAAAATCTTAAGTTAAACACTTAAATCTTTTCAATTAATCCTCAAAGTTGACATCTTTTACGTCTCATATTTGTTCTAAATCAATGATGAATGCAATTAACCGTAGTAATTACAATCTAAAGCAAGTAAACATTTTTTTTTTGGATTTGAATCCGAAGTTTCAACACGTAGGGATAAATCTGAATTCTAGAGATTCTCTTCTTTTCTTCTCCAAGCTCTCTTCTCCCTTTCTTCGCTTTTTTCTTCTTCTCTTAAGTTCTCCCTTAATCACAATTATGTAGAGGCAAAAAATGGGGCTGCTATCCACTTCCTTAAACCTTATATACTCCTTAATCACACCTGAATCCCATTTTAAGTGTAGCCGTAGGGCTAAAAGAAACCCATACCCCTTTACCGGACCTACTATGTCTAAAAAGCCTTTGGAACCTAACTATAACCCCTGGGTACCTATTCTACGTCTAAAAATCCCTTAGAACCCAACTATAATCCGAAGTATCTACTTTGGACTATTTCGATCGATTTCGGATCACCGGTGCACTAAAAAAGATCACCTGAGTCACCCAACTAAAAATTTTCCATCATCTCATTAACAATGCCCGACATGTGCGTACATTACGCGTCACCCATAACTATTTAAATTCGTCGATGTAACTCTCTATCGACATAATATTATAATCCGTCTCTTTTAACTCATAAATGAAAATATAATAAATCACATCTCTATTTACTTTTCACACGCATGTAAAATAATAATAATAATTATAAATATTAATCCTTAACTCGTTAATTAATATTTGCTGAAACCATTTTAATTTCCCCAATTAAATTAATAATTCAATGCACACGTGGAAATTGAATACTTGTAAAAGTACGAGGTATTACATTCTCCCCCAGTAACGGAATATTGTCCTCAAAGTTTGAGCGTACGTGGCACAAAGAGCTCTGGATACTTTTCCCGCATGTCATCCTCGTGCTCCTATGTCAACTCGGTGATATTGTAGTATCACCACTGTACGCACAAAAACAATACCACCTTTGATTAAAGCTTTTGCTTGATAAGGCCCAAAATGGCAACATGTCTCTTCTCATAAGTAATGTTCGGTTGTAAGTCTATCTCCTTTAGCGCTATATGCCGGTAAGCCAAGTCATCCATAAGATATCTCCTCAGTGATGACGCATGAAACACATCATTATTCTTATGCAAGTGCTTCGGTAAAGCAATCCTATACATAACTGTCCCTACCCTCTCGATGATGCGAAAAGGCCCCACATACCTAGGTGCCAACTTTCCCTTTTTTTCTGAACCGCATCATTCCTTCATGGGAGATACCCGCAAAAACACCTAATCACCCAGGTTAAAATCCAAGAATCTCAGGTTTGTATCGGTACAACTTGTTTATCAGTACTGAGCTACCCAAATATGACTCTTGATCAACTCAATATTCGCTGACATATCCTAAATCATATCCATCCTGAGAAGCTTGTTGTACCCAACCTCTAACTAACAAGAGGGTGAACGACAAGGTCTCTTGTACAAAGCCTCAAAAGGTACCATGCCAATATTAAACCAGTATGAGTTATTATACGCAAACTCTACCAATGGTAAATATTATTCCTAATTACCCTTAAAATATAAAATACACCCAAAAAAACTACGTAACTTTGTCGGTATCAAGGGTCGGCCTCACTCCCACACCGTTGGCACCTTACTCGAATCCACATAAATCCCACTCTTAGAGACTATGTGACCCAAGAACTTCACCTCTCGCAACTAGAATCCACACTTTTTGAACTTGGCATACAACGGGCGTGCCCGTAAAGTCTGAAGAACCATACACAAATGCTCTGCGTACTCGCCCTTTGTCCAAGAATAAACTAAGATGTCATCTATGAAGACAATGAAAAAATAATCCGATAAATCCATGAAAATTATTAGTGCATTGGTTAGTCCAAATGGCATAACCCTGAACTCATAAGACCCGTAGCTCGTTAAAAATGCTGTCTTAGGGACTTCGTGCTCCCTGATACGTAACTGATGGTTCCATGATCTCAAATAAATCTTCGAGAAGTAGGATTGTCCTCTCAACTGATCGAACTAGTCATCGATATGCGATAATGGATACTTGTTCTTAATTATAACCTTGTTTAACTCCCGATTATTGATACACAATCTCAACCACCCATATTTATTCTTCACAAATAGAACTGGGGCACACCAAGGTATGCACTCCTGCCTCAAAGGCTATTGAATCTGATCTCTCAACTCCCTTATCTCTATAGGAGCCATACGAAATGGCGCACGCGGTATTGGCCTAGTCCCCGACACTAAGTCGATCACAAACTCAATCTTTCGACTCGTTAGTAACCCCGATATTTCCTCAAATACATCATCAAAGTACCTAACCACATGGATCAAATCTAACGATAAGGCTATACCCTCTGAAGTCTCCTCTTAGATGTAATATACATGCGTGCTTGACCCTCCATTCGGAAGAGGTATCGCCATAAGAAACATATTCTGTCCTGCAATAGTAATCACATTAGTCCTACTGTAACACTCCACCATCGCTCTATACGTTCCTAACTAGTCCACATATAGAATAACTTCATACATGTACATCTCTAAAATGAGCAGATCCACTACTAAGCATAACTTCCCAATTTACACACCCACTCCTCTGCAGATGGAACGAATGAGATCCCCGCTACCCAATGGTGAATTTACGGTCATAATAATATCTGATGTTGTGTCCACTAAACTCATCTCTGGCATTAGTCTAGTGCTAACAAAAGAGTGTGATGCTCCCATATCAAACAATACCTACCCTATGTGCCCATGGATAGGAAATATAACCTCAACTATTGGCGGTGATGGTGGAAAAACTAGTCCATGGACGTTGTACACATGCCCAAACTGTAACTGTGCCCAAGTAGGTGGAAATGCTAGAACTATAGATGGAGCTGGAAGCTGTGGTAGCTGCTGCCCCTACTAGTCATCATATTACTGAATCCTAGCCTTATTTGAACATGCACGCTGCATATGGCCTTAATCCCCACATACAAAACATATCCTTGTAAAATCTTTTATCCTCTGGCCCTGACAAGGCAATCCCTATTACTTTCCCTGATAACTATGGACCTGCTAGCCTCCAATCTAGTTCCCTTAGCCCTGTTAGCCCCGAGGAGCATACTTTTGGCCCTTATGTCCCTTCCTATAACTATTACCCAGACTGAATCTCTTAGACAAATCGCTTTATTGGGAACCCAACTCCTACTGCCTATCCTACTGTTGCAGCGCCTTGTTGCCCCAGTCTTGCCCTGTTGGCTCGAATCTTGTGTCCTCTTCACTCTGCTCAGATGGAAGCGATGGTCTTGATAATGAAGCAAAGCAGCATTAATGATATCAGTATAAGTCCTCAATATCGGGTTCCCTAACAAATGCTGGAGGATCCTCCAAGTAAGCCCATTCATAAATTTGAGAATTTTCTACTCATCAGTGTTCACCTCATCTTGTACAAATTTTGACAGGTAAGTGAACTCCTCCTCTTACTCAGTCACTGTCCGGGCCTCCTGTGTACGATCCATAAATCTCCTCTTCATCCTTTTTTTATACAACCAATGAAAAGAACTTGCAGTCAAACTGCACCCATAACTCCTGAATAGTCATAATATCTCTCTCTTCTGATGTGGTAACTAATTTTCACCACTGTAGAGCTTCCCCAACTAGCTTAAACGTAGCTAGTACGTGCTTCTGAGTGTCACTACACTCAACCATATGAAGATGCCTCCGGATCTCCTTCATCCATTGGCTCATTGCTACTACATCTGCACTGCCTTGAAAATCTGGTAGATGGCCCTTCTAGAAGGCCTCCCAGACTCGCTCCCACGCGGATGACACTGGGTGAGTCTCTACTGGTGTTGCGCCTAGTGGATGTGGCCGTTCCTAGGGCAAGTGTTGTGCCATGGCTGTTCATGGTCGTATTGACTACCTGTGCTACTATGACTGCGACCTCTACTACGATTACAGTCCCCTAAGAAGCATGTGGCTCCGATTGAGCTTCCTTCTCTGCGACCCTCCTCGCTGCACGTGCTGGTCTACCTCTCCTGGTGTTTGGCATCTAAAAACAAATTGAAATTATAAGAGATTCCACTTAATATACAGTAGCAGAAGAAGGTAAATGCACAATATGAAAATATAGTCTTAAATATGAGGATCTACATCAAATAAATGCAACACTAACAATGTAGTAAGTTCTCATAGATCCTAAGGACAATAGAACATGATGCTCTAATACCAATTGTGACACCTCCGCCTATTTTAATATCAGGTTAGAAAATGAAATTGAATTCCAATATGATTTCATTCTCAGCATCACTGTCGTAATAAGTAATGTAAATATAAAATGAATAAAACTATACACACAAATGAAAAGACAAAGTGATAGATAAGCATAAATATTAATAATCTGAACCGAATAAACCATCGGTCACTACAAGTAACTGTTAAACATAAATAAAAATAGATAAATAATAAATATCTCTGACATAAATGAGATCTTATTCAACATGAGCAACACGCCAAAAAGGAAATATTAAAAAGGAAATTGAGTTCTATCTAGATAAAAAGAAGCTGAGGAAGCTAAATTAATCTCTTAGCATCCACATCTAAGGCTCACAACGGCATGAAATATCTAACCCTATTGTCCCTACTGCTTCTGCACACCTGGGATTTTTAAAACAAAAAAAAATAGATCTCCCAGCGGGTCAAAGCTCGAAAATGTTTGAAATATTTTTCAAGTAGTTAAATGCTTTAAATAAAAACATGTAGTGTATTACCTTCACAATTAATTTATCGGTCACACTCACATGAGATATATCCTCACCACTCTTCTACAGTGCAACCCTAACGCATTTATTTTATTATCCTAATTAAGCTACCCAGTTTAACTGGGACAACCCCCGCTATTCGAGCCCATACCACTAATAATCACCATTAGCTAACAATATGCCACCCTCACTAGGAATGCTCTCATATATAAAGAAATAGCTATACACGCGCTATAAATGGATATCCACATTATATAATAACATAGCTATATCCGTGCTATAAATAGATATACACACAATATCTCGTACACACATACATGTATATCGCTCTCTCTATATGTATAAGCTATATCCCCAGAGCATGGACCTCGTGGAGACATCCCTCGTGTGCTATCGGGCTCCAAATTTACCACGTATCACAACTAGGCCACTAGGTCGGAATCTCACCATCCAACCTAATGTAAACAAAAAAAAAGTGGGCGGTCATAAACATACATCCAGGGGTCACAACCATACCACATTGCGCCCAATCGGTCTCTAAACCAAGACCTATACTTACACCTGGATAGTGGCCATGCAATAGTACTATGACTTGGGGAATCAATCCAACACCTTCTAGTCAATGCCAGGGTGGATTGCCCATTACCCGCAACCTCCTAATGATAACATTACCGAGTAGGTATGTTAAAATAAATACACATGAATAACACACACACACACACACACACACACACACACACACACACACACAAGTAATCCCACAGTAAGTATATATATAAAGTACTGACTACGTATAAATCCCACAGCGTACTAGTCTACCAAATCCCAAAATCCAAACTAACTTTTTGATTGTATAATTAAGTGTTCACTCAAGTGAATTTTGGTTCGTCTCAGCCGAACCCATCTAATCTTTGGCATAACACATGTACTAAACGCTAGAAATATTCTCCACTAATCTCAACCTACTCCAGAAGCCCATACGTACATTTTCCAAACATTAAGAGGTCAAAAAACTCAACACAACTCAATAAATCCTTTTCTCAATTATTTGGGGTCGGCTACATGAATCCTATTTATCCATTCCATTTTATCTAGCGTAATATCTTCGGTTAAATGGCCTATCTAAATTATTATTACGCATTATTTTAGGAGGTCAAAACAACGTACAATAAAAATTCAGATAGGCCATCAAATTGAACCAATTTACTTGGCAGACCAAATCGATTCTCTAGACCAAACAGATTTGCTCCCCTAGAGAACCGGTTTGATTTGCTGGGCTGCCAACCATCTTCTTCCTCGGGTTCTAACCTCTTAAATCCTCCAATGGAGGTCCCAAGACTCCTAAAATTTCAAATTGATAACCCATATCAATACATAACCAACCCATATGCTATATAACACCGAAATATACTCAAATACATAATCAAAACCCTAGGATTCATAATCATGAATCAATTCAAACAACTCAGAATTAATTAAACCTTGAAATTAATTGATTTTTAATAACCTATCAATGTTCTTATGTTCATAATCATAAACCCAAATTAATATTAAAAATTTCCCATCTATTCATCATTTCTCATTCTCAAATAAAATCACAAGTTAAACACAACTTATATCTCTTCAATTAATTCTCAAAGTTTACATTTTTTTAAATATCAAATTTGTTCTAAATCGATTATGAATGTAATTAACCATAGTAATTGCAATCTAAAGAAAGTAAACACTTGACTTTTAGATTTGAATCCGAATTCTCAACACGTGGGGATGAATCTAAATTTCGGAGATGCTCTTCTTTTCTTCTCCAAGCTCTTTTCTCCCATTTTCTCCTTTTTCTCTTATCTTAAGTTCTCCTTTAATCATAATTGTGCAGAGGCCAGAAGTGAGGCCGTCATCCACATCCTTAATCCTTATATACTCCTTATTCACACCCTAATCTTATTTTTATGTGTAGCCTTAAGGGCAAAAAACACCCATACCCCTACACGAGCCCTATTACGTCTGAAAAGTCCCAGAACCCAATCATAACCCGCAGGTACATATTGTGTACTATTCAACTCATTCTGAATCATCGATGCACTCAAATAGGTCGTTCAAGTCACCCAACTAAAATTATTCCATCATCTCATTAATCGGGTCTGACACGTGCGTACAATATGCGTCACCCATAACTATTTAAATCCTCCCATGTTACTCTCTATAGACTTTATATGATAATCCGTCGATTTTCATTCATAAACACTAATATAATAAATCAAATCTCTATTTACTTCTCTGCGGGGTTTGTAAATTTGTTTTTTAAGTTTTCTTTTTTGAAAAGGAGATTTTGAGAGGATCAGGTCCTAGTAGTTGTGAAAAGAGAGAATATAGGAGTTTTTTTAGAACATAAGGAAGATGAGAAGATTTACAACTCAATGAGAGTTAGACCAGGGGTAGAATGTTTAAGAAAGTCTAAACTGACTGGATGCATCATCTCCTCTCCGTCAAGGTCTGCGAGCATAGTGGCGCCACCTGACAGAATCTTCTTCTTGATGTAGGGCCCGCTCCAGTTAGGTTTAAATTTTCCTCTCAAGTTCGAGATGGGTTATATAATTTCTTTGAGAGCAAGATGTCCTTCTCTAACACAATAGTATTTGACTTTCTTATTGAATGGTCGCGCAATGTGGAAGTGGTACCTTTGTACATGGTTTAGATACTTTAGTTTTCTTTCATACAAAAGTGAGAGTTCATCGCAATGACTTTGCTTCTAGTCAATTTTGCTAACTTTAATTTTGAGGATGACCCGTAAAGAGGGTATTTCGAGTTTGATAGGTCGGATAGCTTCCATGCCGCATACTAAGGAGTAGGTGGTAGCTCCAGTGGATGCTTTAATAGAGGTGCAATAGCCCCAGAGGGTATATTGGATCCGATCTACCCAGTCTCTGTAACTTTAAGTCATTATAATAATTATATATTTGAGGTTTTTGTTAGAAAATTTAACAATCCCATTGGTCTATGGTCGGTAAGGAGAGGACTTGTGCCTCTGAATCCCATACTCATCGACTAATTCTGTGGTTTTAGCTTTGAAATGGTGCCTATTATTATCTAATACAAATTGTGGGGAACTTTGTAACAGTAGATGATGTTCTTTCTGATGAACTTGTCCACTTTCTTCACATTCAATACTGTGTATGATTCGACTTCAACCCATTTGGTGAATTAATCAATGGCTATGAGGATGAATTCATGCCCGTTGAATTTCCTAATAATGTCCATGTCCTAAATTGAGAAGGGCTATGGCGAAGTCATGTTGTAGAGCTCTCGGGGAGGCAAGTCTTAAAAATTAGCAAACTCTTAGCTTTGAGCCACCTTTTGACATAAGCAACGCAGTATTGAACCATGGTGGTTCAGTATTATCCCTGACGAATGATATTTCTAGCAAGCATATGACCGTTCATACTAGGGCCTCATTCCCCACTGTGGATTTTTTGCACCATGCTTCGACATCATCCCCTGTTATGTATTGCCAATAGCATCTGTCGAAATTTCTCTTGAAAATATCTTTATCCCAGATGATTTAGTGAGCAACAAGCCTACAAAGAGTCACACGGTCTATCTTACTATCCCTATGAGTATATTTACCATGCTTAAGAAGGCACCAAATATCATAATACCACAATCCAACTATATTTGTGTCTTCTTTTGTTGTGACCTTGATTTGGTAGCAATGAGCGGGTGCAGACTTCTTTTGGACTATAATGGAGCATTATTATTTCTTCGGGCATGTTGACTATGGAGGCCAAGGTTTCCAATGAATCAATAAAGGAATTTCTTAAGTGAGGAAGGTAGTGGAAGGTGATATCCTCAAATGAGGAGGCAAGCTCTTAAAAGTGATAATAAGGGTAGGAGTTACTTGTATTTGACTTTCCACTTTCGAAGTAATTATCCTATAATGAGAGCCGAGTCTCCATAGAAGTTGATGCATCTGATTCCTTTCTCGAGGTCAGTATTAAGACCTATAGGGCATGATTCATACTCTGTTATGTTATTGGTGAAGGGAAATTCCAACTTAATGGTGATGGGAGTGTGAGAATTATCAAGGGAGATTAGGAGTATCCCAATGCCATATCCCTTCCTGTTAGATGATTTGTTAAAGAACATCGTCAATCTAAACTCTTCATGAGAGGTACAAAGGATATCTCCATTCGACAACTTGGAAATCTATATATTGATTTCTCCCATGGTATTTTTGGAAAGGTAGTCATATATGGATCTTTTTTTCATGGATTTTTGTGTAACATGTGCAATTTTAAATTTGGCTGGTGGCATCAACCAACGAGCCATGCGATTGGATAAGGCAGGTTTTTCTAACAAGTATTTTATGGCATCCATTCGGTACACTAACTTGACGCAGAATGCAAGCATGTAATGTTAAAGATTTTAAGTAACCAAACTAAGGCGACACACGCCTTCTCCAATATAGTGTAGTTCACGTCATACATTGCTAGCTTTTAACTAGAGTAGTAGATAAATCTTTCTTTGCATGATTCTTTAACGTATTGGGATAGAATATCCCTTGCTGTGGTGTTTATGACGGTGAGATATAGGAGGAGGGCAAGACCCTACTACGGTGGCATAAGCACTGAAGGTCGGGTAAGGTACCGATTGATCTGTTCTAAATTTTGGTCGGATATTTTTAGATATGTTTGAATAAAGACTCATAGATGGAGTTCAGTTGGCTAATGAATCGACTGACATAATGGATTTTTCCAAGGAATCCACGAACTTCTTTATCCATCCTAGGTGGTGACATTTTTTAGAATTGCTTTAAGTTTAGCAAAGTAAGTTATGATCCCTTTCTCACTGACCATGAAGCCAATGGTTTTTCCTTTCTGGAACCCGAGGATACATTTGATACTACTGCACTCGTTCAAAGAATTTCCTCGAGGAGGGAATGTGACCTTATTAGGTTTTGGATTGGATGAACATATCGTCAGCATAGACTTCAACCTCTTTATGGAAAAGATTGTGTAGAATGGTTATAGTTTCCCTTTGGTAAGTAGCTCCAAATTTTTTGGGATCAAAAGTAATGATGGTGTAGAAAAAGGTTCCCCACGTTCTTTGTTCAGATTTTGATAGTCGATGCATATGAAGACTTTTCCTCCCGATTTTGGCACATGGATGATGTTCGAGAGCCATATAGGATAATCGACCAAACGGATAAAGCCTATATTAAATTATTTGACCACTTCATTTGTGACTTTAACGGACCACTCATTATGTAGATTTTCTCAAATTCTGTTGATAGGATTGATTTATGGATGAGTAGGAATTTCATGATGCACGATCTATGGGCGGATGCCAGGCATGTTGTTGTATGACCATGTGAAGATATCCATGATTTCCTTCAAGAGTTTTTCAAATTGCGACCGCTCATGCTCAATTGAGGATGATTCCTATCCTAATATCACGCGAATTTCCACTAAAACCAATATTAATAACCATAGTCTCATCATCATTAGTTTGAACGTGGTTATGTTTTTTAATATTTTCCTTATTGAGATCAGTTAAGAATTTAAATCATCTTCACTAATAGTTTGATTAGAATTAGTGCAATTACTATAAGGCACAACAAGATACTCAAAATCTTCATCCATTTCATTAGTAACATTTTCTAAAAATATAGCATTTAGAGACTAGAACCTCATCAAGAAGAGGTCTTATTTACATTGATATTAGCAACAGAAAACAAAAGGATAGGCTTAGGTTAATCTTACAGAGGGTAAGCAGGAGGGTTCATGTTGACTAAAGATGGGTTGTCAGGAACACTATGCTAGTTGAGGAGTGGATTTTCAGTAGGGACAATATTTAAACACAATTTAGATGACTTAACCTTGGTGTGGATCATGCAAAGATTCATACCTAGTGTGTGTAAACCAAATGGCTCATCGTTGTTACTTCTCTCGTAACATTTAGAGCTTTCGATGCCTAAAGAGTTTGAATTCATAAATTTGATGGTTAGGGGTTTCACCTCATGCTCCGGGTCTTTAATTTAGGTGATCTTATCTTCAAAGGAGATTTCCAATTTGGGCTTCACTTTCTTCTTAATATTTTTGTACCATGGTTATGGGAAATTGCAAAAGGGTAAGTCTATGCCCTTCTTGATAAACTACCCATTTAAGGAGTCTCCTATGGTGGCCACTTTTCTTTTTAACATCTTTTTTCTATATGGTTGGTGGAGTGGATTGAGTTCAGCTGGTGATCGTCGGTATGCAGACCATAAGGGGAAAGATTCTTTCAGGACTATTGGTTCCAAAATTCCCTATTGACGACGGCCTAGTCCCATTTCGGGTATGAAATGCATATTCTTGAGCATCAGGCTCATATTGGCATTGCCATGTAGTTATGCTCTGTGAATACTCTATCTTTGAAGTTATCCGTTACTAGGATATAAAGTGGGTTAATCTTGAAACCTAAGAGGAGCATGTCATTAGCCCCATATTGGACTTTTAAAATAGGGTTATTTGTGCTGATGATGTCAGAGTTATCATCATCCCTGATGATAGTGATGACCTGATTATTGTTAAAGAATTTTAGCTTCTGATAGAGAGAGGAGGACACACCTCTAATACTATGAATCCAAGGACGACCAAGGAGCAATTTGAAACAGGCTGCTATATTGATGACCCAAAAATTCAGTTTGGGGGCATATAGGGTGAGACCCTAGTGTGAGTTTTATTTAACTCATAACTTCTCGACAGATGTTATCATAGGCGTGCATAACGGTAGATGTGTGGGCGAGATCATTGACTTTTATCCTCCAAAAATTAAGAGTTTTTTAATGGACAAACATTCAAAGTAGACCCATTATCGACTATGCCAATGGAACCATCCTCCCCATGAATTCCACTGAGATATTGATATCATAATTGTGGTTAAGACTGATCCTAGGAATTTCTTCATTAGTAAAGTAGATGAGACTTTTTGCTATCAGGGATCTAGCCTTATGGATTACTTCTTTAGGGGAAATGGTAGGAGGAACCGTGGCTCCTGTGAGGAGCTTAATAAATTCATTTATATGCAACTGGGAGGACATGAAAAGTCCCCACGACATCGATAGTTCTTCATCAACTCCTTTCTCTTTATCCTTTCTATTTGTAGTATCGCCCGGATCAGGTCATGTGATTTATGGATACGGGGAAGAATAGAAACCTTATGTTCTCGTCCACTTCTGACATGGTGGATACTTGATTAATTCATGATAGCAACTCTTTAAAAGAAATCATCCCACACATTTTGGCAACCGCGCCTATATTTTTATTATCTAGTTCATCATCTGAGTTGTCTAAAGGTTCTGAGTCATCACCCCATCTGGTGATAATAATATTATCTCTCCATGAGAAATATATGCATTCTACCCCTTTAATTGATTCGTTGTACAAATGTTCCCATTTTGCAAGGAAGTGTTGGAAAAGGGAACCAGGTATCCCTCGAGCCTTAAAATAGTGGGCAGTCTAGAAGCTATACATATTTATTTCTCTTTAACAAACTTATCGAACATGAACTACACGATACTATCCAAGATGAATTCCCCTGATAAAAGAAATCAATCGTCTAGTTATCGATCCCATTCCTAGGCTTCCATATATATATCATTGATTATTTCATCACTGTCTTCTTCAAGGGTCATCCATGGAGGTAATTTCATCCCAAAGTCCCTGAGTTGATTTAAAACAATCGGTAACTCCAGGCTCTCTATTTTTGAGTGAGTTCGGACGGAGATTTAGGCCCTTATCATGAGAGTTAAGGCTTCATATAGTGCATTTTCTAGGGTATAAGGAAAGGGAGACACATTTGTATGGATTTAGGGGAACTGTCAGATAGATCAAGGATATTGATGGTACAAATTCTGGTGGAAGGATTAAAATCTTAATTTTCATCTACAAGAATGGTGTTCACTCCAATTCGTTGGGTTGGTAGAGGGTTTTGAGTAATATTGGGTTTAGGATTGGATAGAGGGAAAATGTCCCCTTATTAATGAGTCCTTAAATGACATTTTTCAGGTGGAAAAATTAGTTGGTAGTGTGCCCAACAATTTATTGGAAATCACAATGCGCCTCATAATTGAAGTTCTGTGGAAGTCGATCTAGTAATGGGAAGAGTTCTAAAAGCTTGATGAGGTTTAGGGATAGGATATCTTGGTAAAACTTTGATATGGGAGCATGAAATTTGGTCTATTGTCTCTTGAATATTCTAGGGCGATCTTCGGGTGCCCATGATGTAGCAAATTGAGAAATATTATTGATGGTTGAAATAGAAATGTTAGTTGGCTATTTTGAGGAACAACTGCCTGTTGGCCTCTTCATGTCAGACTCGTCTTTCTGATTGATAAGACCTTCTTTAATCTCGAGCCCTTCCTCTTGGAGGGCTATGAAATAAGGGTAGTACTGGCTTCCCATAATTGTTTAGATATGCAGCAGAAAATTCTTCTTCACGTTTATCGCTTATTCTTCCTCAGGAGGTGGATTTTTTATGGTAGCAACCTTTTCTCGCTAACTAATAATAAAGTAAATGACTGATTCCATGAGACTCTGCTTGAGTAGCTCAAGGTCTCAACGACTGGCTTCTAACTCCTCACTGTATTTGTATTGGGTCATGAATTCTCGAGATATATCCTATCAACTACGGTTCTGGATTATTCTAACGAAAAGAACCATTGGAGATCTCTCTCTTTAAGGGTCTAATAGAATATCTACGCCATTATTTATTTGGACGCTCCAAGTAGAGTCACGGCATGATGATAACTACAAAGATGCACAATGGGAGATCCTTTCCCTCTGAATTATTTGATGCCTAACATCTTAAACGTTTTTGCCAGCCAAGCTTTCAGGTGGGGAGACATGTGGGTGTTATCCATGTAGTTCCTTGAGATCTTGATTTGGTAAAACTTATTGGATAGAAATTTGAGGCATTCTTTACTTTATTCAATTCCTCTTCTATAGGATCAACATGAATAGGCATTAGAAAATTATCCCCTTCTTAGGCGAGGTTCGGCATTAGTAACTGAGTTGGTGGTGGCCCATTAGTAGGTGGGACACTTGGGATATGTTGATACTCTTCTAAAACCCAAATTTGTTCTGGTGCCTATGGACCCACAACACGGGGGAAGACTATTTCAAGCTCGAGGACTTCGGGTGTTTGAACTCCATTTCACTGCATCTCTTGGACACTTGCCTGAAGATTATCAATCTTGGTGCTAATATGGGAAAGGATTGTCATCGGGTCTTGATGAACATTGACATTCTATTCAACTTCCATGGAGGCAATAGAAGAGATGGTAGAGCTTTAAGGTGTCTTGATAGCATATCTGAGCCAATAGGGGGCCATGTCAAAACTAGGGTATGCGATCGCATTGAGAAAGAAATAATTTATTTTTTATTTTTTAGTGGAAAAAGAATATTTTTGGTATATATTATTTTTTGGAAAACAGGGAGAAAATATTTTTTAAAAGGGGAGAAATGGAAATTCCCTTGTGTATATATTATTATTAAGTTTCAGTGATATTATGTTCCTCCTAGGGTGTAAGTGAGATGCTGAAAAGTATTTGAGTCTGGAAAAAGATAGGGTACGCGATGTAAGACACGATTTAACTTGTTTCTAGACCCTTGGACAAGGTTTTTTAAAAATGGGTGAAATAGCGCAAAATTAGGGAAGCAAGATGTTTTGAAATTTTGGCAGAGTTTCGCGTTTGAAGCTGGCAAACTAGTTATAAGTGTCTTAGGGTAGACGCCTATATGAGGTTGATGCATTGGGACGTTACTGGAAAGGTTCCCCTCCTTTAGCATGTGACACCCCGCCTAATTAAATACCGGGTGATCAGTCCTTTATTAAATTAAAAAAAAGTATCCGGTTGGATCATTCTTAGCATCTTTGTTGAAAAACAATTTTCTTTATTTATCACCTAATAAATAATTAAGCTAAGTGTCAAAACATTTAATTTTATAGATTAAGTCCCACTGTTATGAGTTTATATACATGAACTATTTTATGAACACAAATAATAATATAGAATACCAAACCATCCAAGTAGAATAAACAGCTAGATTAATCATTCCAAATAAAATATCCCAAATTGAAGGACAATGTAATAATTAAAACAATCCCAACTAAAACTGAATACTGAAATAAATAAAGAATACAAAGTCTCTCTGAACTAAATAGAAACTGTAAATGGGCGACATATGCCCTATCTAAAATGACTAAGTGAAGAGCTGTGATGACAAGGATGAAGTCGTCTAAATGCAAAGACCTGCAACTCCCACACTAGCTATAACACGTCAACAGTCTAAAGATCTAAGTCTGACGCCCCTGTGGCTGGGCACCTGTAATACATATATATACATACAAGAGAGAGAGGAGATGACAATAAATGGGTCAGAGCCCGAGTGTAAAATAGCTTTTAAATAGTTTAGCAAGTATATAAAATGCTAACAAGTTGATGTTACATACATGTTAGTGCCTCGACACTCATTTGAGAATTCTCACCTCTCAACTAATGTGCACGCCTAACGTACTACTATATTAATCTAGATAAAGCTAACCCAGTTAACTAGTCTAACCCTTTCTCCTCTCATCAATCCTGATTTACATGATCGCATAACTATAATTTATACATAATAACTTTTCTTATGAATTTACCAAATCATCTATGTACATCTTAGTACAACCTTAAGTTTTCAAACACTTAATTTATTTAATATCAATTATTAAATTTTATCAACGTACAAGCACAGTAGATGGATCACATGTATATCTATTTATCACTCATAATATACATACTAATAGGGCACCCACATAAAATCTATGGTGCCGGCATACTCTGCTATCAAGTCCCTGTACCTCTCGTACAAATGAGGGAAATACTAGTTCAGATTCACTCTCAAATTGTATTAACAAAAAATACTCATATTGGAGGCGAAGCATAGTTCCAAGTCACTAAGAGTTCAGCACATACTCTCACGTCTCTTATGACTGTCTGACTATCATTCTCAGATAGCCTGTACCAAGGATCCTATGTTCTGGGGTACGAGTAAATATTCCCCATAACGGTCACATCAGAGTAAAACTGTCCCGGCACGGAAACCTCCATGGTAGCAAGTAGCGCGGGTATGATTAAACACATATACTCACTTAATATATATATACATACACATACACATACACTCATATGTATGTATTTACATTATTCAGATAGGTTCACCCACGACCTATAACATATTCTAACCATATGTGACATGTAGCGCCCGAGTCCTACGTATAATTAATTCCTTATTTTATTTTCTCAATTATCGCAAGTTCTCAAGTACCTCTCGACTCTCGAAGTGTATCATTCGTATAAATATAAAATTAGTAGGTTTACACTCTCCACCATACTAGTCTAAGTCATCCTTAATTCTAAAAAGACGTAATTTAGCTTACTCACGATCCTCATCCCATTTTATACCATCGTGATCTCACGGTTAAATCTCGTATAAGAAAAAAAATCGTATTACCCGAACCTTGCCTACCACCCTACTGGTCCTCCTCAAGTACCATCTTGGTATTTAATTTATGTCTATGGGCCCTTATACATTGGGGTTGGATTGGCATTAAAAAGAAAAGAAGATTCTAGGAGTCGATCGATCGAAGGGAAGGGTCGATCGATCAATCAGTTATTGGTACATTTTTGCATAATTTTAACCTACGGGTTTCATCAATTTCCACCCTCAAATACTCTATTAATTTGTACCAAACCATCAAACCAAAAGTTGTACTAACCTAAGTACATGATTTCTAACATAAAACAAATACAAATTCATCAAGGGCCATCAATTAAAGGGATTAATTCAAGCTAATTCATTAAGAACCTTATTTTTATCACCATATTTAATAACCTCATAATTGTTCCTGATTTCAACCTCTACTGGGCATCAATTTCGTAGTTAATCTTGTACATATATCAAGATAGTTGTCCTAACAAGGTTTCTACTCAAAATTGCAATATAAATCTCCTAAACAACATTATCTTTACATGAGAACATGAGATCCCATCACCTACACTAACACGGATGTATTATCAACTCAAGAAAAATAAGTTAGATACTTTCTTGGAAATCAAAGTTTTCATCCGACGAATTTGAGTGGTGTAGGAATGATCCTCTTCTTCTGATCTATGCTTTGGTGGTGCTAGAGGTGTAAAACGGGTTGTTCTTGGCTTTGAACACCTTGGAAAGCTCTCTCCTTCTTCTTCTTGTAGTTTTCCTCACTTTTTGATTCTCAGAACCCTAACATCCTCGACACACCATCTGATATAACCTCTTAATTTTCGTCATTAATTAAAGCTCAAAATTAAAAAGTACCAAAATGCCCTTCCGGGTTGCTGGTTAGGCCTAAAAATGTCCTGAGACCCAAACTAAACCCTCGGGTACACTTTTTCAGACTATCTCAACACTTGCGGACACATTGGCGCACTCGAAATTACCATACGGGCGACTTAGAGTTAATTTACTTTTTATTTCATTTATTTAGTCCCGATGCGACTAACGCACGCATACTGACTTAGTTTCCATAACTGTGTATTTTTCACTCACGACAACTTTAATATTTTTATCATCATATATTACTTTACTCACTAAGTAATATTCAACATAATTATCACCAATAAATACGAATTATCATAATGCTAGTAATTATTTAATTAAATCAAGATTAATTATAAATAAATTTACTCCGTTTAAATTAATTAATCCCAATCCCATAATTAAAATAAAATACGTTAAAAAATACGGGGTATTACATAGCATAAGAATATACTAAATATTCTGGAAATAGCACCACCAGTCAAGGTGTTTGTAAGCTCAAACTAGTGACAACAATGGCAGCACAAGAATATACTAAATATAAGAGATTGAGGTGAGGAGAAGAGGGTGAACACTTGAATATAAGTGGTTCAGCCAATCTGGCCTACATCCACTGTGCGAGTGTGTGAGTAATATCACTGAATAAAGGCAGTAATGGCCATGGATACAATCTCTTAAGCCTTCTCTCTCTACTGTGTAAAATGACAGAGTCTCAGCTAGGGTTGTCATTTTTGGATCCTTTTACAAGGTAGAGGATGTCCTCTATATATAGTGCTTGGGGGGGGGGGGGGGTGTAATGTACCCCCTATGCATGCAATGAGCATGTGTGAGTTGATCTAGCCAATCTGATGAAGACATCTGTCACTGTCATATGTAGATAATGATGATGAAATATTCCCCCCACGTGAGGGGAATGATTTGTTATAACTGATTTATGTACACGTGTTCCCAGTCATACATAGGGGAGTAAAGGCTCGGCTATCTTCCCTTGATATAAACCTCGGCCTGGAAGAGTACGAGCTTGGTGAAGTATGGATACTATCCAATTATGAGACCATTCATGATGGCCTCGTCTCATGTGAAGCCGAGGTAAGGCGAGTGAAGTCATAAGGACGGCCTGGGCGGAGGTTAAGCAGGTGAAGATTAGGACTCTCTACCGAGGTTGGTTATGATGACAGTGAACCTCTTATAACCTCGGCTTGAACCCAACCGAGGCTGTTAACCATGGATGGCCTGATGAATAACTGCCTCTACGGATCATGAAGACCTCAACTGCTGTCTGACTGTGAGGTAACTAGTAATGTTGGCCATGGACGACCTTGCCTAGGACGAGACTGCTGGTTGCCAATCTAAGGCCCTTCTAACCTCGGCCATTTCCCTGGCCGAGGTTGATGTCTCTGAGCTGTTGGGTACATTTAAGGCATATCAATCACCCTTAGCCCTTAGTTACATGTGGGAATAGGTGACTATGGGGTGTGCAACTCCGAGGTCTTTCTTCTTCGTGCCAATGTTCCTTAGACACTTATCAATGACTGAAGTGGGAAGCGTGCTTGGCAAGTGTACGATGTCAGCTGTCCTTTGGGCTCCCAAGGCAATGATGGACCTTGGGACGTGTGCGGTGCTATTTGAGGATTAAACCCTCATTTCCTGTCTTTCTCCTTCATTTCTTGTCTTTCTCCTTCATTTCTTCATTTCCTCGCTTTTGGTTTTCTTTGAAATTATCTCTCTCTATCTGAGCTAAGTTGGACTTCTCAAGGGTCTTCTCACACCTAATCGTCTTCTCCCTTGCCAAGGTTTCTTTCAGGTACCCTCTTTTCTCTTTTCTGCACTCCCTTTCAACCTTTAATTCTGCTTTTTTCATTTTTCGGTGAGTTCTTTAGGGTTTTTCGGCAACTGTTTGATTGTCCTGATTGCGTTTGTTCTTGTCTGTTCTTGTTTAAAAACCCAGTTTAATCCTTAGTCAAATTGCCAATCCTGTTTATTTAGGATTTAGTGTCGCAAGTGTAGGGTCGTACCCATATGCTCAGACCCCTTTATCAACTCTTAGAGGAGTTACCCTCTCTTAGGGAGAAGACCTTAGATAAAATTAGACAAATAGAATGAGCCCAAGAGGAATCTCGTAGGGAAGAGGCATTTCCCCTCAGACCTATGTTTCCACCCCCTCTGAAGGTCATATACCCTGAGCCAACTGAACCAGTTAAATCAGCAGAGGCCCCAGTTGAACCTACTCCCATGTCTGAGTCTGAGTCGTCCACCTCTGACCCTATGTCTGTGGGATCATTTCAAGAGGACATGGACTTTTTCCTTCAATAGGATCATGTCCCTGATCAAGCCGAGGTTTCCAATCGGGCCTCGTCTCACGGGAGTTCAAGCACATTGCACTCCTCCTCCGACGTTGAGATTGTAGGACCCAACGTGGCTATTCCACCAATCCTTGAAGCCATTCCCCTGTCGGCCATCACATGAGCTGAGTTCGCTCAGAGGTTCCTAAGTGGTGGCCCATCGTCTGCTCCGGCCGACGTTGAACCGGATGATGATGATGGTACTTAGAGCGATGTTGACACCTCTGAGGCGGATGAAATAGAGAGCACTGTCAGCGAGATCGACCTTCTGGCCTTCAGACATCTATATTCAATAAGTCCCTCCATAAAACTCAGGAGACCTCTGAGGGAAGAGAGGGCTTTCGACGTTCGAGATGGTGATATCTGCCTGTATGAGCAGATGTTCAAGTTAGGATTTCGTCTGCCCATTCATCCCATCGTCAGGGCTATATTATCCTACATCGACTTGGATCCTTCCCAGTTGTCACCCAATGCCTGGAGGGTGATAATTGGAGCTATTGTCTTATGGAGGGAAGTCCATCACTCAGACCTTCCCGTCCAAGTCTTCACATGGTGCTACGTCCCCTCATCTTCTAGGAATCATCCGAGATATTACCATTTTTTAGCTCGAAAGTCAAATAAAAAGATGTTGCAGGTTACCCAAACCTTGAACCATAATTAGAAACCACGTTACTTCTTTGCGTCATGACCATGGGAGTTTGGTCCCTGTGCCCCCTCTTCCTCCCTAGAGCCGAGAATACCCCTGAGATGGGGAAAGGTGACTATGGCTGCTAGGGCTGACCCTGGGCTAAGCCAAAATAATCTTCAAAAGGTCAAAGACCTTCAGGATCAGGGGGAGAATGGTCTGCTAGTCAAGTACGAGCATTTGATGACTCCCTATTATCTCTTTGAAATTGGCCTTGGGGGGAGTCCTTTGACCGAGCTCCGTAAGTTTCTCTATGATTTCAATAAGTTATACCTCTGAATTTGTGTATCTCTGATTTTTTGACTCAGACGTTTCTATTTTACAGAGCGCCCAAAAGAGATTTCTGATAACCTCTGGGAGATGGAATCCCCTAGTCTCACGAAGCTTGTAAAGAAAGCAGGTCTAAATACACCTCCTCCCCCTCCAACTACCTCAAAGGCTGAGGCCTCTAAGAAGAGGAAACCTGCCGACCCTGCCCCTGAGGATCCGAGGCAGCAGAAGAAAAACCAAAAGGGGGATCATGCCATCCCCCTTTCTTCCGAGGACGCATTAATTGCTCGCTTGGAGCAACTAAAGATTGGTGACAGTTTTATCATCCATAGTCTGAAGGCCCTGGATGCAATCAGCGATGCCGTAACCAACTCTGACAAGCGCTTCTGTCCCTCTCTGGATAGGCCTCTGTTGGCTGAGTTCTCCCTCCATCGCTCTATCCAAGTAAGACCTTGAACATTTTCTTTTGAATTATATTCAAGTGTAACACCAACTTTGAATTATACCAGATCTTAAACTAATATCTTTGCACATGTTCTACAGGGTCTCCTCACCATGCACCATTTTGTTAACTGGACCTTGGTGAAACTTCCTCTGATTGAGAAGGGCTAAGAGGCCGAGAAGACCGAGGCCGCTTTGAATGCTGAAGCGGAGCGTCTGAAGGCCGCTTTGAAGAAGTCTAAGTCCAGTGTGAAGGGGTTAGAGAAAGACATGGATAAGCTGAAAAAGGATCATATCACTGCCCTAAAGACTCAGGTTGACTCTCTTTAACATAAGGTCGATGTGGCTATGAAGGCTGCCTTGGATGATGCCTCTGAGAAGATCTTGGAGGAGTATAAGGTCTCTGATGAGTTTGTCATCTTCGGCTTCGAATACCTGAAAAGTGGTGTAAAGGCCACTGGTAAATGGGCTGCCATGAAGGAGAAGGAATCAGGGAGTCTCGCTACCTCTAACTTCATTGGTTTGGGTTTTTTCGATCCTCGGTTTACTTAGGCCTTACAAGAGGTAGAGGAGGAGGGAGATGCCGCACCTACCTAGACTTCCCCCCAAGATGACATCAGGACTGAAGATGTTGGCACTCAGAATGAAGGGGTGGAAGTAACCACCCTCAGCTAGGGAGATGGAGGCATGTCAACTAACCCTGAGGCTGCAGACACTTGACCATTTTGTGAAGCTTTTTGTAATTTTAATTTCCATGAAGAACTGTAACCTCTGATGACAAACTCTGTTCCCTTGTAGTTTATAACTCTCAATTTTAGTCTATATCAACCTCTAAGGAGGGTTTTATTTCTTTAGTTGTTGAATGTTCCTTGAATGATTTTCTATATCTGAAGTCTCAATATTATCATCTAAGGTCTGAGGTCATCCAAGTATGATGTCCCACCTCAGACCTTGTCACCAAATTATGATGTTATAAGGTCTGAGGTCATAACTAAGATGTTATCCTCATAAATAATATTTCACCAAATTGATGATGTCTAAGGTCTGAGGGCGTCAAGGTATAATGTCTTACCTCAGACCTTGTCACCAATTATGATGTTATTAGGTCTGAGGTCATCACTAAGATGTTATCCTCATAAAATTTCCACCAAATTAATGATGTTAAGGGTCTGAGGTCATCCAAATATGATGTATTACCTCATACCTTGTCACCAATTATGATGTTATTAGGTCTGAGGTCATCACTAAGATGTTATCCTCATAAAATATTCACCAAATTAATGATGTTAAGGGTCTGAGATCATCCAAATATGATGTCTTACCTCAGACCTTGTCACCAATTATGATGTTATTAGGTCTGAGATCATCACTAAGATGTTATCCTCATAAAATATTCACCAAATTAATGATGTTAAGGGTTTGAGGTCATCCAAATATAATGTCTTACCTTAGACCTTGTCACCAATTATGATGTTATTAGGTCTGAGGTCATCACTTAAGATATTATCTTCATAAATTCTACCACTAGAGCACAATGAACCAAGAATTGACATGGAAACTGATCTTCTCATTAATAATCTCTTCATAAGATGATACATTTACATGAAAGCCTTGGTAACATCATATGTAATACTTTTTTAGATGATCAACATTCAAAGGATTGGAGAAAGGTTCTCCTTCGAGGTTTTCTAGCCTGTAGGTTCTGGGTAAAACCTCCTCGATCACTTTATAAGGACCATGCTAATTTGGGTGAAGCTTGTTTGCCTTATGTAGCCTCTTCTTCAATACTAGGTCTCCCACGGCTATGGGTATTGATTTTACCCTTTGATTGTAGAACTTTGCTGTTCTCTGCTGGTAAGCTTCTTGCCTGATTTTTACATTTTCCCTTCGCTCTTCAATCAAATCTAGGTCGAGTCTTCTCTCCTCCCCATTCTTCTCAAGGTCATAGGTCTAGACTTTATGAGTAGGGAGTACTACCTCTGTTGGTATGACAGCCTTTGAACCATGTGCTAACATAAATGGGGTTTCCCCCGTCAGTGTCCTAGCCGTTGTTCTGTAGGCCCATAGCATAACATAAACCTCTTTAGTCCATCTTACCTTAGCTTCTTCTAACCTCTTCTTGATTCTATCGAGGATTTTTCTATTCGTGACTTCGGTCTGACCATTTTGCCCGAGGTCGACCAGGAGAAGAGGAAAACTGCTTTTTCCCAACTCTTTCGTAATATTTCTCTAAGGAAGAGTTCTTGAACTGGGTTCCGTTGTTCGAGATGAGGGTGTTTGGGAGGCCATGTCCGCATATGATGTTATTCTAAATAAATTGGAAGGTCTTCTTATCTGTAATCATTATCATTGGCTATGCCTCTACCCACTTGGAGAAGTAATCAATGGCAACTATTAGAAATCGGTAATTATTTGCAGCCCTGGGTAGGGGACCCACTAAGTCAATTCCCCATAATGCGAATGGCTAAGGGGAACGGATTGACGTCATAGGCTGATGAGGTTGATGGGGGATAGTGGAGAATCTCTGACATTTGTCGCACCTCTTTACTTAGGCTGCAACATCCTTGGCCAAGGTCGGCCACCAATATCCTTGCGTAATAATCCTCTTAGCCAAAGGTCTTACTCCTATATGACTAGAGTAAGAACCCTCGTGTACCTCCTATATGATGCGGGAAACTTTTATGGGATGAACACATCTGAGGAGAGGCAATAGGAATCCCTTCTTATATAGGACGTCTCCTACTATTGAGAACTTCGCAACTCTGTATCTCAGTTTCCTCTTCTCTAACTTTGATTCTGGTAGCTCTCCCTCTCTGATATATCTGATAAGGGGATACATCTATGAGTCCCCTAGGTTCAAATTGAGGCAAGGGTTACTGACCTCTTCTTCTTCAATGGTTGCCTTGGGCAAGATCTCAACCGGGACTGTCCTTCTGATGTCTGTTATTGTTGCCGAAGCTAACCTTGCCAATGCATCTGCATGGCTATTGTTATGCCAAAGTATTCTCTTCATCTTTACCTCTTTAAAACATTCGAGTATCGTTCTCACCCTCTTCAGGTATTTGGCCATCCTTTCATCCTTGGCCTCATAAGCCCCCAATACTTGATTAATAACCAACCTTGAGTCACTATGAAGCAGGAGTCATCTCACCCTAAGGGTCTTTGCAAATGAGAGGCCTGCTATCATGGACTCATATTCTGACTCGTTGTTTGATGCCTTAAAGTTGAACCTCATGGAATATTTAACGCTAGCACCATCCGGAGCTGAAAGTATTAGACCTTCACCGCTTCTGCTTTCGCAAGAAGACTCATCAACAATGAGGTTCCAAATGTCTTTGCCTAATGATAAGCTCCCTTCTGACATGACTCCATGACTAAAGAGGTACCGATCTTCCTCATTCTCGGCTATTCTTCTTCTGATTCTTTTGGATACAACCTTTTCAGGATCTCAGAAGACGTTGCTATTTGACCGCTCTGTAGTCTCTAGGTCATTCTCAACTTCAACCTCTTCCCATGTGAACTCAGTAACAAAATATGCAAGTGCCTGCCCTTTGATGGCCACCCTGGACTGATAAATAAGGTTGTACTCTCCCAACTCAATGGCCCATGTCATCAATCTACCTGACTTCTCAGGTTTATGGAAGACCTGTCTTAGTGGGGAGTCAGCGAGGATGACCATAGAATGAGCCTGAAAGTAGGGCTTCATTTTCCTAGAAGCATGTATCAAGGCGTAAGCTAAATTTTCCATCCAAGGATAATTCTGTTCAGACCCTTGTAGGGCCTTACTGTTAGAGTATACAGGCCTTTGGACCCCAGTGTCTTCACGTACTATGGCTGCACTTATAGTTGATTCAGAGACTGCTAGATAAACATACAGCTTCTCCCCTACAATGGGCCGAGATAAGAGTAAGGGGGATCTGAGGTAGGACTTGAGTTGATTAAAAGCCTCATCACACTCTTTATCCCACTCAAAGGCCTTTCTAAGCACCTTAAAGAATGGAAGACACTTGTCCATCGCTCTTGAGATAAATCTGTTGAGTGCAGCTACTCTTCCAGTGAGCCTCTAAACGTCCTTGATACTCCTCGGTGTCTTCATGTCGAGCAAAGCCTTGATTTTCTCAGGGTTCGCCTCTATTACCCTCTAATTGATAATGAATCCAAGAAATTTCCCAGCTCCTACCCCGAAGACACACTTCGCAGGGTTGAGTTTCATTCTATACAAGTCCATGGTGTCAAATGTATTTTCTAGGTCTGTCACATGAGTGCAGGCCTTTAAGATCTTCTTTAACATATTATTTACATACACCTACATAGTCTTGCATATTTGGTCTTCAAACATTTTATTCATAAGACGTTGGTATGTTGCCCCTGCATTTTTCAATCTGAAGGGCATAAACTTGTAGCAATATATCCCTTTGTTAGTGATGAAGGCTGTCTTTTCTGAGTCTTCGACATCCATGAAGATCTGGTTATAGCCTGAATATGCGTCCATGAAGCTCATGAGCTCATGCCCTGCGGTGGCATCTATCATTTGGTCAATCCGAGGTAAGGGATAACTGTATTTTGGGCAAGACTTGTTCAGGTCAATAAAATCTATGCACATTCTCCATTTTTCGTTGGCTTTGGGCATAATGACTGCATTCGATATCCACTTTGGATATATGACTTCCCTAATAAACTCAGCCTCTTCTAACTTTTTGACTTCATCCCGGATGATGTTGTACTTCTTCCTAGAGTAAACTCTTCGTCTTTATTTTATTGGCCTATCATCCTTAGTTACGTTGAGTTTGTGGCATATAACCTTAGGGTCAACGCCAGGCATGTCCGCGTGACTCCAAGCGAACTCTTCCTCAAGAAATTTATGAGCTCTTCCTTGATATTCGCTTTTAAGGCTTTGTTGACCTGGACGTTTTATTTTGGTTCGTCCTTATTGAGGATGATGTATTCTACCTCTTCCGCGGTCTCTCCTTTCTTTAACTTTATTTCATCTCTAGGGTCAAGTGTATTAATGTTATAAGTGGTAGTTCCTCTCTTATGTGCCTCTCTTTCTTCAGTCGAGTTGAAGTAGCATTCTCGTGCTATGGTCTGGTCTCCCTGCACTTCCCCTACCCCATAGGGGATCAAGAATTTTAGCATCTGGTGGACCGTCGATGGCACGGCCTCAAACTCTTTAAGGGCTACTCTTCCTATAATGAGGTTATAGACCGAGAAGACGTTTTTGTCCATAACGAAAAAATTGATCTTTCGAGTTAACCTCTTAGGCCACTCATCGCCCATTCGCACGTCCATCTCATACATTCCCAATGGACGGACCTTTTCTCTGCTGAAACCCATTAACGGATGATGATAGCGTATCAGCCTAGCTCTGCTAAGGCCTAGGCTTTTGAAGCAGGGCCAGAACATCACATCTGCAGAACTCCCTCCATCTAAAAGAATTCTCTGCACCTCACATCCATGAACTCTTGTTGTGATTACCAAAGGGTCATCATGTGGAGCTAGGATGCCTTTGAAGTCGAGTTTGGAGAACCCAACTACGAGAGTGTCCATGTCTACCTTCTTTCTCTTCTGCGTTGTTTCGGAAGACGTCAGATTTACTACATTAATTTTGGCCACTGACTTGGCCTCTGCCATATGAGCTTTCCAGTCATCCACTTCAGAACCACCCCCCTGCAAGTCCTCCGTATATGGTGTTAACACCAAAGGAGATCATACCAAACCTCTTCATTGGGATATTGTCATCTTTTGGTGGAAGGTTCGGATCGTCTTCTTCGTCGCCATCCGAGTCATCACCCCTTTTTACTGGGGTATCGTCACGACATCTATCGTTTCTACTCTTTTTAGGGTAATCTCCTCACCTTTTAAGAGCCTTGCTATCAACGTACATTCTCAACTTCCCTTACTTCAACATTTTTTCAATCTCATCCTTTAAGGCGAAGCACTTGTTTGTTACATGGCCATAGTCTTGGTGGAATTCACACCATAAGTTCTGGTTCCTCTTATGTGGAGGAGCCTTCAGCTTCTCTGTCCATCTTAGGGACTGGTCATTCCCGATCTCATTGAGGATGTGTTCGCATCTTACAGTAAGAGGGGTATAACGTGCAAACTTGTCATCAACTGACCTCTTCTTTCCATCCTTCTTTCTTTGGAACTTCTCGCTGCTACCGCCATTCTCATCCTCGTATTTTGCATCCATGGCCTCTTCAGTGTTTATGACCCTGCCCACAGTTTCCAATAGCTCTGCCATGGACTTGGGAGGGTATTCTGTAAGTTTTCACAATAACTTCCCTTTTGAAGGCCTCCTATGAGGGCGGTCATGGCAATATTCTCTTCGTAGTCTTCAACCTCGAGTTTCTCTTTGCTAAATCTGGAAATGTAGTCTCTTAGGCTCTAGTTCTTGCCTTTATTGACATACAACAAATGGGTTATCTTCTTTTGAGGTCTTACCCCAAAACAAAAGTTGTGAATGAACGGTTCAGCCAAAACCTTAAAGTTCTCTATCGAGTTCTTCGGGAGAGAAATAAACTAGACGTATGCAGCTCCCATTAAAATCCCGAAGAAGGCTCAATATTTCATCTCATCTGGTATTGAGTAAATGTTCGCCGCTGACTGGTACATCTCAATATGATGTACAGGATTGGTGCTACCATCATACTTGGGAGTCACTGTAGGTGGCTTGAACTTGGCTGGGGTAGGGAAGCTCACTATCTTAGCCATGAACATAGAGCCTTCTGAGAAACATCTTTGTAGTGGATCCCAAATTTTGATGAGGTCTCCTATCTTATCCCCAAGATGTTAGATGGAGTCATTCCATGATCTTGCAACGTCGGCCTGACCGAGGTTGTTTCCAGCCACCTCCAAAGGGTGGACTGAGGGTTCCTCAGCCGCAGCACAACGTTGACTGTTGACCTCTTCTTTGTCTCTTCCTTATCCCCGATGAGGCCGACATTGCCTCTCTTCCCTTTGTGAGCTGGCTGCACTTATCAACCTAGACAACCTCTGTCTCAGATCATTTACTAGGCCGAGCCTTTCGAAGGCCGACCCTCTACTTAATCGATCGAAAGCTGACCCTTTTTTTGGGCTTCTTCACCTCTTCTGCCTCCACAACCTCGGCTCTACTGGATAGGACGTACAGTGTTATTTAAAACCTCATATGGCTCCCAACAATCATCTGGAGCATCTTTTGCTTCCAAACGCAAACGTCTAGGGTCATCAACGTCTAGGGTCAGCAACGTCCCTCCTCTGTTGAGGTGTAGGTTATTCTTTCTGCGGTGCCTGGAGTGGTCCCATGGCATCAGGATGAGGATGAACAACCGCCGGAGTGATCATCTTCGGTGAGACCCTAGGTGGTCTTATCATGTTCTGACTGAGTTGTACAAATTTCTCCTGCATCGCTTGCTACATTGCTGCTAAGGACTTCAAGGCTGCAGCCACCTTCGCCATTTCGGACTGAGATGGTGCCTGACTGGAACTAGGTCCCTCGCACTAGGCGACGGAAGAGGTGGTGGTAGTTCCGGTGCCATATGTCAACACTAAAGAGAGCTTGAGTAGTAGATGAGCTTAATACCTTAAAGGACCTCTTTCAATGGTGAAACAGCTCCACGCAAGGGGTGATGCCTGGTTCACCACCAGAGTCTCCGGTGAGGTTAAACACAAAGTGAGGAAGAGATAGCTTCTCGTTCCCACAGACGACGCTAAAATGATGATGATGGAAATAGCACCACCAGTCAAGGTGTTTGTAAGATCAAACTAGTGACAATAATGGCAGCACAAGAATATACTAAATATAAGAGATTGAGGTGAGGAGAAGAGGATGAACACTTGAATATAAGTGGTTCAGCTAATCTGGCTTACGTCTATTGTGCGAGTGTGAGAGTAATATCACTGAATGAAGGCACTAATGGCCATGGATACAATCTCTCAAGCCTTCTCTCTCTACTTTGTAAAATGATAGAGTCTCAGCTAGGGTTGTAATTTTTGGATCCTATTACAAGGTAGAGGATGACCTCTATATATAGTTCTTGGGGGGTGTAATGTACCCCCTATGCATGAAATGAGCATGTGTGAGTTGATATAGCCAATCTGATGAAGACATCTCTCACTATCACATGTAGATAATGATGATGAAATATTCCCCCCACGTGAGGGGAATGATTTGTTATAACTGATTTGTGTACACGTGTTCCCAGTCATACATAGGGGAGTAAAGGCTCGGCTATCTTCCCTTGATATCAACCTCGGCTTGGAAGAGTACGAGATTTGTGAAGTATGGATACTATCGAATTTCGAGACCATTCATGATGGCCTCGGCTCATGTGAAGCCGAGGTAAGGCGAGTGAAGTCATAAGGACGGCCTGGGCCGAGGTTAAGCAGGTACATATTAGGACCATTGGCTGATTCTCTGTCGAGGTTGGTTATGATGATAGTGAACTTCTTGTAACCTCGGCTTGAACCCAGTCGAGGCTGTCAACCATGGATGGCCTGATGAATAACTGCCTCTACGAATCATGAGGACCTCAACTGCTGTCTGACTGTGAGGTAACTAGTAACGTCGGCCATGGTCGACCTTGTCTAGGACGAGACTGCTGGTTGCCAGTCTAAGGCCCTTCTAACCTCGTCCATTTCCCTGGTCGAGGTTGATGTCTCTGAGCTGTTGGGTACATTTAATGCATATCAATAATTATCACCAATAAATACGAATTATCATCACACTTATAATTATTTAATTAAATCCAGATTAATTAGAAATAAATTTACTCCGTTTAAATTAATTAATCCCAATCCCATAATTAAAATAAAATACGTTAAAAAATACGGGGTATTACATAACACAACCTCCACGATATACCTCTTGACTATATAGGCAATCATTCATCGGTACTTGTGTAGAAGCCATTTGATATACATAATTGTACGTGAATTGCCTTACGATATACCTCGTGTGGATGGTATGTGTGAGAGCGAATTCGATATACTTGACGTACGTGAACGAGTTTTTTGCTATATACCTACCGTTATGAGTTCAGTCAAGTGACACGATATGGGGGAACTGTTCGATATACGTCAAAGGTACTAGGCCAATGGTAGGTGGGAATCATATCTCTTAGATTAGCCGCACCTCGCGGGATCATGAAATAAAATTTTGGTCAAAGTGAAGTGTTCACATGATGTAGTGTGCAAAAATGCATGAGTTTTAACTAGTATTTTATGGATAGTTTTATGTATACTAAGAGAGAGAAGTATTACTACTAAGTAGGAGGTAGAGCATGAGAGTAATGCTAACAAGTATGTAAATGAAGAGTGGAGCGTATACAAAGCATGATGGTATATACAAAGTGTGAGACATGTGAATATACATAAAATGGGAGAAAAGTATGTGTAAAGTGAGAGGAATGTGTATATATATAAAAGTGAGAGTAATGTGGAAGTGTGTGGAAGTGAGACTAATCTTGGATATCTAAAAGAGGTATGTGAAGCATGTGAAAAAGCATGCTACTATATACAAGTGAGAATAATCTGGAAGTGAGTGCTAGTGAGACTAAGCATGGAAATCTACAAGTGATATTGAGAATGTACAAATGTGAGTAAGTGGAGTGATCATGGTAGATATATATGAGTGAATAAAGAATGAAGCATATAATACAAAAGGTGGTATTTTGGTGTAATGATAAAAAGAGCATGATGGAGAAAATGATATACATGGATATCATAATATTAGCAAGGCTTATATATAACATGTAAGTATAAGGGTAAGAATAATATACAAGTCAAGGTATATACATCAATGTAGAGAAATAGAGAAAAGTATAAGAATGAAAATAAAGCCTATGTGAAATAGAGTCTAGTCCTCCAAAAAGAATATCCCCATCGGAGTCGCCACTGTGGCCATTCGGAATTTTTTGACACAAGTTCGCCTTGAAAGAAAAATTTGCACGTGCTAGGATCAAAAAGAAAATCCTCCTTTCACCAGTCGCACAATCTTCAGGGGTTCTCACGGGCATAAATCGACCATTATCAAAGGGATGAAAATATAGAAAAGGGAGTCGCCAACCTATTTTTCTCAAAATAGACAAAATATGTATCTATCCCCGAGGAAACTACATTAAAGAAAAATTGATGCATATAAAACCAAATAGATCATGAGTCTGGGGACTAAGTTATAAAATGGTAAGGTGTTGGCACCCATTTCGCCGTTTAGGTCTCTCATGGGCTATGAAAACAGCTGAGAAAAGAAATTGTCATACTCATGTCATGGAAAAGGCGGAGATGAGTCATTATGATGAGTATAAAAACAGAGAAAATAATCTAAAAATGTAGCCAAAGTGTGAGAAGTGCACCTAATTATAATCCATTGCAAGTAATCAAATACACATCTCTAACGGGACTGCTAAAAATATAATGAAGAGAAAAGGCTATTCTATGTGAATTATGCTGGATCATAATACACTATGCAGATATGGATATGCATGTCTGATGAAATTGGGAACATGAAAGAGAATAAAGAATATGAAAATATAACGTAATGTGAGTAACACACCAGATTATGATTCACTATGAGGAAGTGAATATGCGAGTCTGACGGGTTTGCTATGAACATATAAACTAGTATATGTATATATACATACGATACTAATAAAAGTCAGAATAAATATAATGAAGAAAAATAAGAAAATCTAACTTGAATCATGAGGAAGACTCGAGACACCTACGTAGATAAAAATGACGTAAAAGTATACATAGTTCGTTTACACGGAAGGGGGGGGGGGGGATTTAAACCATTAACCCAAAACTAAAATTCTCTTTAGCTTGTTGAGAAGTTTGCACAAGTGGAGAAAGTATAGAAAAAGGGGGAGGAAAATTCTAATAAAGGGTTTAAGGATTAAATGCTCTTTTTGTTTATTTTTTTTAAGATTGATAAAACTATAGTTTTTGTGTATATAAGTGATAAAAATAGTATTAAGGGAAAAAAAGTAAAAATAAAGAAAAAGATATGCTAAGAGTAGAGAAAGTGTGATAAATGTGTAAGGACACAAATTTCCAATTGATTCCTTTGTAGTTTTGGCTCAATTCCGGACAAAAACGTTTGAGTCATAGGATAGAGTATTGTTGATGAAAAAAATTAGATTACTCTAATAATTCAATCACAGATAAATAAATGAGACACAATATTTTAAAGTGGTTCAGCCTTATATGAATGGCCTACGTCCACTGTTATGTTATTGCTGAGTGTTTGGAAATTCTCGATTACAAGTACTCTCAAGAAATTCCCCTCCCTTTGAATGAGGGTAATACAATGTATTTATAGCCTTGAGGATATAATCTGAAAGGGTGATACATTAAATGATATACATATGAAAGGGTAATTCATTTAATGCTCTTCAAGCGTGTGTGTCAAGATGATAAGCATTCAATGAATAGTTGAACTGTTGATTATCTGGCAATCAATGCTGTGGTCGAGATGCAGCTCGAACCGCCTTAGTTGCTCGTCGTTCAAGAGTTCCTCGGAGAGCTGGAGTTCCTCGAAGAGCTGGAGTTCCTCGGAGTATACTTTGTTGCTCGGAGTGAGTATGACTTCCTCGGGGAAATAGACTTCCTCATTGTTATTGTGCCACGTAGATCGACACGTGTCTTCTTATTATTCGTCCATGTCAGCATACTAATTTTGGTATCAACAGAAGCCCCCAATGTTTCATATTTCGAACTTTGAGGAGTATGGAACATTCTTTCTCGGTATATGGCAATATTAAATGACCTTCCTAGGTTTTAGGAGCATTTTCTTCGTATTTGTATTTCCTTCCAAATTCGCAGAATCCGCCTTTTTGCATAAGCGCTTCGATCTTCGTGTACTTTTTGTTCTTTTAGCCGCCGGTAGCGTAATTGTTTCCTTTTTGTAATCATTTATTTCGCCGTTTCCCAAGGCAAAGTATTTAAACTTCATATACAATATCACCGTCTTCTACCTTTTCCAGTTTCTTCTTTCGAGTTTTCCATAGTCTTTCTTTCTCTTGTGCGTTCATCCTTGTTTTCGTTCGTTGTCAACAGATCTCCCTTTTTCCTGTAAGATCTTCTTCTTTCTTCTTCATTTCTTTTATTCACCATGGTTTATATTATCGAATCTCTTGATAAATTCCGTTCTGACTTTTCTATTCCATCTTGGGTGACCGTGGAGAATCTTTCTGAGCCTTTAGATTATTTTCATTTGGCTGAGGGACACTGGTTCCCCGGTCTCTTTATTGCTGAATGTGGATTTTCTTTTCCACCAAACCCTCTGTGCTTAGAGTTCTGTCAGTATTTTGATGTCGTCCCTGCAAAAATAGCCCCCAACACATGGAGGATAGTTAATGGGGTGCATAGGTTAAATCAAACTCATGGAACTCGTATAGGAATTCCTGAGATTATGTACTGTTATAGATGGGCTGTCTTAGACAATGTTTATTATCTAAAAACTAGATTTTTGAATAGGGCTTTATTAGTCAATCTCCCTGATGCAAATAGGGATTATTTTGAACATGGGGTAGTTATAAAAAATTGGCAACATGCCCCTTTGGTTGGAGATGCAGTATATGAGGGTCCCAAATGCCCTCCATATGGCAATGGGATAGGTTGTTTTCACTTTATTCTATTTCTGAAATTATGATTTCATTATGTTTGAATAAATGCACGATTGACATTTCAATATGTTTTTGTTTGCAGTTGACAGCAAGAGAAAAACTCCCAAAGAATCAGAAATTAATATAAAGCATTTGAAACATATCTGGAGTTTGCATCAGAAAATTGCAGACGAGCACGTCAGGTCTGCTTCATACTTGTTGCAATACAGGAGCTATACATCGTCCTTTACTGCTCGTCCTGTGGTCAGCATTAGTGAACCATTGCCAGCTTCTGAGGATTCTTCACCGGACTCTCACATTCCTCTGAGTCAGAAGATGGGCAAAAGAAGAGTTCCTGCTATCTTCGAGGAGGCTTCCTCTGCTGGAGATGGAAAAAGAAGCAAGGCTGATGTCCCAAAGGGGACAAAGAAAGTGGATGCTGCTCCTTCTGTTGCTCCTCAGAAGGTTGCCGAGAAGCCCCCAGTGGCTCCTGTGCAGAAGGATGCACCTGTGGAAGTAATCACCATCTCTCCAACCAAAAGTTCTTCTTTGGTTGAGATTGTTGAAAAGACACCGAGGAGACTGAAGAAATCCTCCTCGGTCAGTTTTTTTGAAGCCATTCCCCAGCTCCAAGCTAGTGGAGCTGGTGTTCCAACCATTATTCCCCCGAGTTCTGCAATGAGCTAGGTAAAGACTTGGACCATTCCTGAAGTCCAAGGAATCGAGGAAAACATGTCTAGGGATATGTTGACATCCCTAGCTACTCGTCACATTGCTTCAGTAAGTTTCTCTTATCCTGAATTTTTCTTTCTTTTAGTCAATATATGTATCTCGGCACTGACTTATCATTATTTTCTTTTTCAGCTGGTGAGTTGCTTTAACACCATAGTGAAGAAAGATGAAGCAATCAAGGCTTCCAGCTCCTCGTCTGGAGTAGAGGATGCTTTACAGGGCTTGGCCCAATCTTTGAAGGAATCCCGTCAAAAATACGACGAGGATAGGGGTGAATGGGATAAGAATTTGGGTGCGTCTGAAGCAGAGAAGGTACAGTTGGGAAATAAGGTGAGAGACTTGGAGAGGGAGAATAAAAAATATGCTGAGAAGCTCACAAGCTTTGGGGAGCTTGAAAATAAGTTGAAATTGGCCGAGGAAGAGCTGACCCTTCTGCGAGAAGTAAATCGCCAGAAGGAGGAGGAGGAGGCCAAGTTGAAAACCACCGAGGATCTTCTATCCGAGAAGCTCTCCTCAGAGAAAATAAAAAGAAAGGTGGCTGTGAAAAAATCATTTTGAACTGGTTGGGACAAAGGATGGGATAGGGGGGTAGCAACAATAATGACCCAGGTGCAGTATGGGAGTTTGAAATACTTTCGAGATGGTTGGGTTGCTGCCCTGCAGGAACTGAAGGTTAAAGAGGACTCTGAACTATTTCAACAACATCTTCCTGGCCCCCCTCCTGTAATTGAAGATGAGGAAGAAGACAAAGCTGCGTCCGAGGAGTCTTCAATGATAGTAGGTGATCAAGTCCTTGCTCCACAATCCAATCAGACAGCCACCGAGGAGATCTCGTCTTTGACTGCTCCTCCTGAACAAGTCTCAACTTCTGCCAATCAACTCATTGTTCCCACCGAGCAACCAAGATCCTCGTCCCAGCCTCCCGAGAAAGTCTTGGGAGACAAGGAAAATGTGTGAAGTTGTTCGGTATTCTCTTATTGTTTTTCTTTTATTTGTACTATGTATTCTGAACGCTGTACTCCTTTTGATGATGTAATAAAATCACCTTTTTTGTTCCTCTGCGTTGTTGATGTTCTGTCTGCTTTTTTATTAACTCTTGCCTTCTCTTCTATACTTTGTCTTGATCTTCTTTTTTATGATTACTTTTTCTTTCATTGCTAGTTTCTGGCCAGGATGGATATGACATCTTCTAATGACACTAAGCTGATGCAATAATGCCATGAATATTATAAGGCTGGTCATACTGAATTAAGTGCATCAGAAGTTATCGACATCCTTGGTCATGGTGCTTCAGAGCAGGCAGTGTAAGCATATCAATACTTGAAATGTCTTATTGATCGTGCTGTAGCCAATAATGTGGCTTATTACGAAATGATTGAAGACTTGCAAGGTACTCTCGATGAACTTTAGCAGCAGTATAAAGAGTCTTCAGTTCTTTTGCATGAAGGGTATGAGAAGAAACTCAAACAACTTAGTGCTGAAACAGGTTATGACAAGATGCTTGCTGGCTATGAAGTGAGAGAGATAACTTTAAAGGGTGAAGTTGAAGCATGCAGACAGATCGCCGAGCTGCTGGAGCAAGAGAACAACAATTTGCAGAAAGAGTTGGCCCAGTATAAGTCTGCAGCTTCATCTTCCACTGCCTTGGTACCGGTCACCGATGAAGGATTCTCATTTTTAGAGGTTGAGAATGCCAAATTGAGGCAAGAATTGGACACCTTGAGAAGGTCAGGCACTTCTACTGCTACTCGAGGACGAGGAAGAGGTTCTCGTGGACGAGGAAGAGTTGCTCAGGATGTTACCGAGGAACATAGTACTCAACCTGCTCGAGGACGACCAAGAGGTCTTTGTCGTACTGTTGAAGAGGCTCGTAAACTCAATCAACATTGGAAACTCAAGCGTTCCAATTGAATGCAAAAGATCGGGCTTTGTCTGAAATGTCTAAGAAAATCCAAACTCTGGAGGATCAACTTGCTTCGATAAAGTCTGTTCTGAATAATAAGGATGTTTTTGCCAGGAACCTTCATGAGCAGTTAGAGAGAATAACTTTCCAATTCCACAAATAACCTCGTGAGTTCTGGATGGCAGGCTACAATGAGGCCCTTTGTCACTTGGATGCTCGACTTGAAAATGCCAATAATGAAGGTTATAAACAGGGATGGTTGAACGCCCTGGGTGTATTAAAACTAGAGCAGGGCCATTATTTATGGGATTATCATGCTCGTGGGCTACTAGACTTGCCTGTGCCACCTTATAAATTGGACATGGAATGGATCCCAGCTCGGGCCATTCCTCGGAGCTTAATTGCAAAATACCTCGGTGACTACAATCTTCATTCTCAGATCGAGGTATCTCGTCCCGAGCATCTACTGGACACACCTTCTGTGATGAACGTTAGGATGCTGAAGGACTTGAACTTCATTAACTTTCCTCAGACTTTAAATGATCCGCCTGCTGGCGAGGAACCTATTTCAAAAGCAGCGGGAAAGAAACCAATAGAGTAGGAATCTCAATGTAATAGTTAGTACACATATGTAACTTGTAATTCGTTTTGAATTTTAATGAAAGACTTTCATTTTCTGTTTGCAAATCTATATTTCTATTGTCTTGTGCTTGTCAAACACTTTATATTTGTGCTTGCATATCAATATTGTGTAGTTCATCGACCAACTTAATAACAAAAAGTTACAAGTATCAGAAATGTTGCTCGATCACTTAATAATAAAGTAATGAGTAAAAATGTTTAAATTTTTTTTCCAACCAATCAAGGTTGTTAAATTGTGCTTGTCGACCAATTACAGTTAGTGGGTTTTTCCCGTTTAACCGTACTTGGTAAATTTTTGTCTTTTTCATAAAATATGTCCGACCAACTAAGGTCAATAAATTTTCCTCGTCGACCAACTACAATTAGTGGGTTTTTATCCTCGACCAACCATACTTGGTTCAGTTTGGAATATTTTGTTCTTCGAGGAACTTTTGTATTAAACTTACTTCCCGACCAACATAAGTTGGCATTTGAGAGCATATCTTGTTTCCTAACCAACCGAGATTGGCCTTTTTAGGAGTCTCGTGTTCTCGCTCTTTTACCAACCGGAGTTGGTCTGAGTTCGAACTATCATGTCCACTAGCTCTTTTACCAACCTGAGTTGGTCACGCTAGTGTACGCCTCCTAACTAAAGGAGTATAGTTTGTTCTCGCCCTTTTACCAACCGGACTTGGTCGTGGGTTTGAACTATCAGGTCCACTAGCTCTTTTACCAACCTGAGTTGGTCACGCTAGTGTACGCCTCCTAACCAAAGGATTATAATTTGTTCTCGCCATTTTACCAATCGGAGTTGGTCGTGGGTTTGAACTATCGGTATTAGTGTTGCTGAACAGCGTAGTGTTGTACACTAATATTCCCCGAAAAATTTTTGATAAAAAGAAAGAAGATGGAGAAACATCATCGTTTTATTCATATTGATGAAATTGCTTTACATTTTACATCACTGATAATACTTGCGTAGGTGTTCAGCATTCCATGCATTCTTAAATTCTTCTCCTTCTAGAGTCGCTACTCGGTAAGTTCCTGGTCGAACAACTTCTGTGACTCGGTAAGGTCCATGCCAGTTTTCTTCCAATTTATTGTGCTTCTGAATGACCTTCTTTAGCACGTAATCTCCTTCTTTTAAGTCGCATTTCTTCACCCTCTTGTTGTAGAACAAAGCTGTTCGTTGTTGGTAAGCAGCATTCCTAATGGCTGCCTCTTCTCTAACCTCCTCGAGCATATCCAAATCCAATCTTCTCATTAAGTCGCTGACTGGTGAATTGAAATTCAGCACTCTATGTGTTGGAAGACCCAACTCGGCAGGTATTACAGCTTCACTTCCAAATGCCAGCATATATGGTGATTCTCCAGTTGCTGCTCGGGGAGTTGTTCGGTAAGCCCACAATACTGACTGTAGCTCATTAATCCAATTATCTTTAGCTTCACTTAGCCTCTTCTTCAAACCATTGAGTAATGTTCTGTTCGTCACTTCAGTCTGTCCATTTCTTTGAGGATGTCCTGGTGCTGAATGAGTCTTCAAAACGTTTGATTGTCGATAATAGGCAGCAAACTCCTCGTTATCGAATTGTGTTCCATGGTCTGCGATGAAGGCATGAGGGAGACCATATCGGCAGATTATATTCTTCCAAACGAACTGGTATACCTTCTCGTATGTCATATCAATCAGAGCCTCAACTTCTACCCACTTTGTAAAATAATCCACTGCGACGACGAGGTACTTGAATCTTCCTCGGGTCGTTGGCAGTGGTCCAACCAAATCAATTCCCCATATGGAAAATGGACAAGGGGAAGTTATGGGTGTCAACAATGCTTGTGGAGTTCGTCGAATGGAGGAAAAACGTTGGCATTTATCACATCTCTTAGCATAGGCTATACAATCATCCCTCATCGTCGGCCAGTAGTATCCTTACGTCATCACCCTTTGCAAAAGTGTCCTACCTGCTACATGGGCTCCACAGGACCCCTCATGGATCTCTTCAATCAATTCTTTCACCTCGGAGGGATGTACACATCTCTGTAAACCTGCCATCATTCCTCGTCTATACAAAATACCATTAGTTAGTACATACCGAGCAGCTTTATACTTCAGTTTCTTGGCAATGAGCTTATCCTCCGGTAATTCTCCCTCCTCAATGTATGCCCTGATGGGATCCATCCAAAATGGTCCTAAATCAAGGGTAATAATATTCATCGTCAAGTCTTCATCTATGCTCCGACTTTCTAATACTTCAATTGGTATCATTCTTCGCAGCTCGGTACGAGTAGCGGATGCTAGTCGGGCTAGTGCGTCTGCTCGTGCATTCTCCATTCTTGGTATTCTGATCAACTGAATGACATCGAATTCTGCTAATAACTCCATCGCCTTTGCATGATACTTGACCATTAATTCTCCTTTAACTGCATATATCCCCATCATCTGATTCACAATTAATTGAGAATCACTGAATACCACCACTTGTTGCGCTTCCATGATCTTTGCTAAATTAAGACCTGCTATCATGGCCTCATACTCCGCCTCATTATTGGAAGCTTTGAATTGAAACCGCAGGGCGTATTCCATGTCAATCTCTTCTGGGGTGTTCAAAACAATCCCTGCTCCACAACCTGTTGTGCAAGATGACCCATCTACATACAATCTCCATGTAGGTAACTCGTCTACAAATTTCTTATCTGATAGAGTTCCTCGGTGAAATATCTGCTGTTTTCTTTCATCCTCCCCTGATATTTTTCGCTCGTTGTCAATCATCTCTTCTCGCTCTTTTACCAACCGAAGTTGGTTTGAGATCAAATTTGATGATCTTTCTACATCCACAAGACTTTTTACCAACCGGAGTTGGTCTGGACTTATGTCTGTCGATCCTGTAACATCCACAGGTTGGTTAGCGAGCAACTTTTGTTCCTTGGGAGTATCAGGATATGAAACTCTGCTATAAAATCTGCTACAGCTTTCCCTTTTAATGATGATCTGGGTTCATACACAATATCATATTCACCGAGCTCTATTGCCCAGTACATCAGTCTCCCTGATTTTTCTGGCTTATGAAGGGCTTGTCTTAATGGCATGTCGGTATACACGATGATGGTATGGGCCTGGAAATATGGCCTCATTCTTCTACTTGCCTCAATCAATGCCAATGCCAATTTTTCCAGCTTTGGGTACCTGATCTCTGCACCTCGGAAAGCTTTACTTGTGTAATAAATTGGCTTCTGGACTCCATTCTCCACTCTAATCAATGCCGAGCTGACTGCATTCTCTGATACTGCTAGGTATAAGTACAAATTTTCTCCCATTAATGGACCTCTTTCTTCGTCGTTGGAGATCGCAACCCTAAAAGAGCTTTGATCTTTTCTGGATTCACCTCAATACCTCGTTGGTTGACAATGTACCCGAGGAACATTCCTTCTCGTACTCCAAATGTGCACTTCGTGGGGTTGAGCTTCATCTGGTATTTATCCAGTTGATCAAAGGTCTGACCTAAGTCAACTTGATGATCAACATCTTTCTTGCTTTTTGTCAGCATATCATCGACATAGACTTCCATATTGCAACTGATTTGTTCGGCAAAAACCTTGTTCATCAGCCGCTGGTATGTCGCTCCTGCATTTTTCAAACCAAAAGGCATAACATTATAACAATAAGTTCCCCTAGGGGTAATAAAAGAAGTACTTTGCCTGTCTTCAGGTTTCATTTTGATCTGGTTGTAACCAGAGTAAGCATCCATGAAGCTGAGCAGCTCGTGTCCCGAGGTGGCGTCCACTAGTTGATCAATTCTGGGCAATGGAAAATGATCCTTTGGGTATGCCTTGTTGAGATCGGTGAAATCAACACACATTCTCCATTTATTGTTCTTCTTCTTTACCATCACCACGTTGGCTAGCCAGTCTGGATATTTCACATCTTCAATGAATTGAGCTTTCTGGAGCTTGTTGACCTCCTCTTGTATAGCTTGATTCTTCTCGGGACTAAATACTCTTCTTCTCTGCTTTACAGGCTTGATCTCCTTATTCACATTGAGCTCATGACATAAGAAGTTTGGATCTATTCCTGGCATGTCTTCATGACTCCATGCAAAAGTTTTCTTCCTGTTTCTCAAGAAAGTTATCAACTCCTATTTTATTGAGGCATCCAACGACGAACCTATCTGGGTTACTCGTTCAGGATGCTCGTCGTCCAGAATACCATTTTTTGTAGATTCCACCACCTGTCCTTTTACAAGTTGGGATTCATCTCTGGGATCAAGTGTTTCAATTTCTGTTCCTTCCTCCACCTGGTAGGTAGTAGTCTTTTTCCTTGACTCTTCAAGCTCCTCTTGCTCGGCAGATGAATAATAGCATTCCCATGCTACTTTTTGATCACCTTTCACAACTCCTACTCCAAAATTTATTGGGAATTTTAAGTACTGATGTACTGTAGATGGAACTGCTTCGAACTTCTTCAAACCAACTCTTCCCATGATGATGTTGTAGGCTGACTGCACATTCTTATCCATCACAAATAAGCGTATTCTCTCTGTTCGACAAGCAGGCCAAGTTCCAATGAATATATCCAACTTGATCGTCCCAAGTGGAAAAACTTTCTCGCCAGCAAAACCCATGAGAGGTCTGTGATAAGGCTCCAATTGAGATAATTTCAAATTTAAACTGTCAAAGCATGAGTAGTACATGATATCCGCCGAACTACCATTATCTACCAAAACCCTTGAAATCACCACTTCTTTCATCCTCATTTTGATCACCAAAGGGTCGTCGTGAGGGTAAAGAATACCTGCCAAGTCTTTTTTTGAAAAGCCAATGACCAGCTTCTCTTTATTTATCTTCCTCGGGCGATCCTCTTCAGCCAAATTTATTCTTCGAATGCACGAGCAAGCTTGAGCCTCTCCGAGGTAAGCTTTTCTTTCTGCAGTGAGGTCTCCTCCTCCTGCATCTCCTCCTGTAATAACATTACAATCAAATGACCCAAAACGTATGGAAAATACCTCTCGTTCTGGCTGCCTTGGTTTCTTGGAAAGATCGGGGTCATCATCTGGATCATCTTCATGGTTTCTCTTCTTTTTCTCCTCTGCTCGACAAGGATATCTAGACCTCTCTCTAGTTCGGTCATTATTTCTTCTTTCACCTCCCCGATCAACGTACTTTGTTAGCTTTCCTCTTCGGATGAGTGTTTCAATCTCGTTATGAAGAGCTATGCAATTTTTGGTCATATGACCATGATCCTTATGGAACTCGCAATATTTCTCCCTATTCCTCGTATCAGGATCTGACCTCAGTTTCTTCGGCCACTTTACCTCCTCACTATTCTTGATTTCTTCCAAGACATGATTAATACCCATTTTCAAAGGAGTATAATTATCGAATTTTTTCAGGACTTCCCATGATGACCTACTATTCTTGGAATGTTTGTCACCTCCATTGCCCTTATGCTCTTTCTTCTTCGATTTGTCGACTTCCACCTTGGTCTCTTTATCCATATTCTTTTTCGCAGCCATAGCCTCCTCGGCGTTCATGATTTTAGCCGCTTTTGCCATTAATTCTGACATAGTTGTAGGCGGATCTTTGGACAAAGTGTAATACAACTTGTTAGGCAACAACCCACTCATCAAGGCGGTGATAGCTGTCTTTTCTTCATAATCTATGACTTCCAGCTTCTCGTTATTGAAACGAGTTATGTAATCTCTAGTACTCTCACCAGATTTTTGTCTAACACTTAACAAGTGTGCTACTCGTTTTACTGGCTTTGCTCCAAAACAGAAATTGCCAATGAACAACTCGGCTAACTGAAAGAAAGTTGAAACCTTACCCCGAGGAAGATTGTTGTACCATATCTGGGCAGATCCAGTAAGAGTTCCCAAGAATGCTCTGCATCTCATCTCGTCGAGTACAGCATAGATGTCGGCAGCAGCTTGATATTTCTCTATGTGAAGAACATGATCTGTTTTTCCATCATACTTGGGGGTCACCACAGGTGCTTTAAATTTTGACGGGGTAGGGAAATCCACAATGGCCTGGACAAAAAGTGTCCCTTGAACAAAAGTTCGTTGTAGGGGATTCTTTGCCTTAGCCATTTCTCCCAATCTATCCTCCAACCGCTGAATGGAACCCTTCCACGCATCATTTCCTTCCTCGGGATTTTTAGTTCGAGCAATTGATTGTTCTGATGTGGCCTCCTGAGATCTATCTTGACGAGCAACTGGTCATGATTGTGCTGATCCTTCCCTTAGATCTGATAGTTGTCGAAGACTCCTCGACATGGTCTTAGGTGGACTCTTATTCCTCCTAGGGCCTAATCGGCTGAAAGGAGATGCCCTGCTCAATCTTTCCAAAGCACTGGGTCTCTCTGGAGAGAGAGTGATACGCTTCTCAGTATCTGTAGCCCGTATTGACGAAGTTCGCCCAGGTTGATAAGAGAAATCATTAGATTCCTCATTACGATATGATTCACTACGCCTGGATCGTGAAGAGAGTAAATAAGTTTGCCTCTGACCACTTCGCTATCTCGAATGTGCAGGTGCACCGCCATGAAGGGTTTGCATGAGTTGCCGCATTATTTCTTGCATGACGGTTTGTCCTTGAGCCATATTCGTCATAATTCTGGCCAGATCTGGAGGTGCAGAGGGATTTGGAGGATTTCCAGCATTTCCAGCATTTCGATTGCTAGATTCTGGATTATCCGCCATTGATGATTAATGATTTTTGGTGAAAATGATAACGACAGTCGTTCCCACAGACGGCGCCAATCTGTTGATGTAAAAAATTAGATTACTCTAATAATTCAATCACAGATAAATAAATGAGACACAATATTTTAAAGTGGTTCAGCCTTATATGAATGGCCTACGTCCACTGTTATATTATTGCTGAGTGTTTGGGAATTCTTGATTACAAGTACTCTCAAGAAATTCCCCTCCCTTTGAATGAGGGTAATACAATGTATTTATAGCCTTGAGGCTATAATCTGAAAGGCTGATACATTAAATGATATACATATGAAAGGGTAATTCATTTAATGCTCTTCAAGCGTGTGTGTCAAGATGATAAGCATTCAATGAATGGTTGAACTGTTGATTATCTGGCAATCAATGCTGTGGTCGAGATGCAACTCGAAACGCCTTAGTTTCTCGTCGTTCAAGAGTTCCTCGGAGAGCTGGAGTTCCTCGGAGCGCTAGAGTTCTTCGGAGAGCTGGAGTTCCTCGGAGTATACTTTGTTGCTCAGAGTGAGTATGACTTCCTCGGGAAAATAGACTTCCTCGTTGTTATTGTGCCACGTATATCGACACGTGTCTTCTTATTATTCGTCCATGTCAGCATACTAATTTTGGTATCAACAAGTATATTGATCATCCTTCAAGCCTATGACACGTTTGTTGAAGACGTAGCGGCCAAGTGTATAAAGCTTCATCATTGCCGAGTTTGTCTGTGCCTCGTTTCTACGTCATCAACATGGTTCCATTGCTCCTAAGGTATGAATACATTTTAATATGTATATAGGATCTTGGAACATTTTATAATGGGTGAACGTTTATTTAAAACTGTTATTTAATTTTAGAAAGATTTCATTTAAACTTTAAAATAAAGAATATAAAGTTTCTGGGCAAAAATTAAAATTTTCAAACTTTCTAGGAGTTCGTTCGAAGTGTCGTTCGAACGAGATTTTCGTTCGAACCATAAGTCGTTCGAATGAGTTTGCCAACGAGTTCCCATATTGGCCACTGAAACTTCGTTCGAAATGTTGTTCGAACGAGATGGCTGTTCGAACGAGATTCCCAATGAGATTTCTAATGATTTCACACTGGAACTTCGTTAGAAGCCTCGTTTGAACGAGATTTCGTTCGAAGGAAAATGTTGTTCGAACGAGATTTGACGGGAACAGGTATTTGGCAGTTTTGAGCAGTTTTTCCCACTTTTTCCACTACTTTACCCCACTAACTTTTGACTGAATATCTAAATGCGAGAACCAAATTTTTTAACTTAACTTTTTCATATCCTACAACCTCTAAGAGAGTGTTTTGAGAGAGAAATCAAAAGAGAAAAAGTTGTTTGTTTAAGTGTTGTTGATTTTCAAGAAAAATGTTTTAAACACTTGTTTTACACCCATATTATTTATTCAAGCTTCCATAGATATATTTGTACTTGCTTGGAGTTTTGGCACCGGTTTTTCATCTCTACCGTTTTGAAGAGACGTTTTGGGTTTGCTTCTAAATCCCACAAAGAAGAAGATGTTCGCGTTGATTTACCCACTTGGAGAAAGGCTCCCTGTTCGGGTGACGGTGACCATATAAAGTCCGATCGGTGGATTCCGAGATCGCGGTGGAGCTCCGTGGTTATTCGCTAGGCAGAGGTTGATACAAGAAGACGCGTCGGGGCTTGAGAGGGATCGAGTCGAGTGTTGTAAGTCATCTTGCTTGTATTTGTAAATTCCGTACTTAGTGAATTTGAGTCTAGGGCCGTCCGAGGTTTTTTCCCGTTGTGGATTTTTCCTCGTACATCGCGGTGTAGTGATTTATTATTTATTTTATCTTGCTATACTCACCTAGAATGCATGCTTGGGTAATTCAAGATAAAATTTGTTTTAATCACTAAATGTTTAATTTGGTGCTAAATTAAATATTTGGTAATGTTTAGTTAATTTAATTCAAGTCAATTAATTTAATTGGATAAAATTGGTTTGGCCTAATTTGGTAAAATTGAGAAATATGAATTAGGCAAATTTTCTAGGACTTGGGTTAATTAAATGTGTATAAGTAAAATTTAAATAAGTGTGTGTTTTAATCTTATTTCACTTTTTGTAAATTTAATTTGAGTAAAATTAAATTTTGTTAAGTTACTTTTAATATTTGAACCATCATCTACGCTTTCACATATCTCATCAAGGAAATTGATTTTTGAAGTATAAGGATTTAAAAATTGGGGGCCTTCGGGACGTCTTCAAAGTGGTATCATAGCCAAAATGATAAATTATTTCGTTAAAGATCATTTAACTATTTTTGGCTAAAATGGAATTTTCTCCTTTTTCAAAATTTCCAATTTTCGATGGTTCTAACTACGCGTATTGGAAAGAGCGAATGAAATCGACACTGAAATCTATCGACGAGAGAGTTTGGGTATCTGTCGTTAATGGGTGGTCTCCACCTACTCATTTAGTAGATAATGAACATGTTCCCAAACCGACCGATAGATGGAGTGAGAATGAGTTTAAACTTTCAGATTTTAATTCTCGTGATTTAAATGCCTTGTCTAGCGCTGTCACACCGGATGAATTCTGATGCATTATGATGTGTGAGACCGCTAAAGAATCTTGGGATATTTTAAAACTCACTCATGAAGGTACAAGTGTCGTTAAAGCTTCGAAACCCCAAAACCTCACCACTCAATTTGAAACTATCAAAATGAATGAAAAATAAACTTCTTATGAATTTTATGCTAGACTTTCCGATATTGTTAATTCATCTTTTAATTTGAGAGAGAAAATACCCGACAACCGAGTAGTAAAGAAAATTTTAAGGTCCCTACCCGATAGATTTATTCCAAAAGTGATCGTGTTAAATTATTTACCAACTTTAGCCTCTACGAAATTAGAAGAGCTTGTAGGTGATTTACAAACCTATGACCTGGACATGTTTCCCTCTAAAACTGAAAAGAAAATTGAAAAAGGCGTTGCTTTAAAAGCCCGAAAAGAGGATAAACAAGTAGTAGAGAGCGAGAGTGATAGTGACTCGAAAGATATGGCCTTGTCTGCTAGGAAATTTTGAAAGTTTCTTAAAATTAACAAAGATAAATTTAAAAATGACTTTAAGAAATTTGAAACTTCTAAGCATGACAAAGCCGAGAGAATCCCTAAAACTATTAATGAAAATTTAAATAGGGACGAGTCAAATAGGTGTTTTGGTTGTGAGGGTTATAGACATAGGGCTTCTGAGTGCCCCACTAAACTAAGGAGAGAGGGTCAGCGACCCATTTCATATAATGTGACCCTTAGTGATAGTGATAAGGAAGAAGGACCCGATTCCCCCACTAAGCCCAACTTTGTGGCATTTATGGCTAGTCATGTGAGTGATAGTGAGAACTCATCTAAAGATGAAAATTTATCACATGACACTTCCAAGGTCATTGTTTATGATTCCCTTATTTTTGATGATAGTGAGAGTCAAGAAGAAAGAGAGAGTGAAAATGAAGAAGAGGTTAATGTGAGTGAACTTCAAAATGCTTTTTAAGAATTATATGAAGAATCAATTAAATTAAAAAGAGAAAATTTGAAGTTAGAAGAAAATTTAAAAGATCGTGTTAAGGTCGTTGATGATAGTGTGTTAGTATAAGACCTTAGGACACGTGAGAGGACTCTTCGAGAGAAGCTAGAATACATAAAAGGCGAGAGAGATAGACTTAGGGGTTTAATGGAATCCTTGAAAAAGGAGCTTCTCGAGTTTGAAGAGAGAAATGTTTTGTTAGAGTCTAAAATTTTAGAATTAGAAGATAAATTAAAAGACTCTACTAAAGTCAAATTTGATTTGGAGTGTAGGTCCGAAAAACGTGATAAAATCTTAGGCACGGTCCAAATAAAAAATGACACTTGTGGTTTAGGCTTCGATACTTGTAATGAATCTACTCAAAAAGCCAAAACCAACGTTTTAGGAGAATCACCTAGGAATGCCTTTAGAGATCACTACTTAGGTAAATCTTTTCGCCGTAAATTCAAATGTTCACATTATGGTCGAAAAGGTCATCTTAGGAAATTTTGTTTTGATCTTAAACGAGTTCCTAGAAAATCCCAATGTAAGGCAACCAAGGGAGCCAAGATTCTTACACCCCGAGATAGTCTTTCATTATTAATTTGGGTTAGGAGATCCGACTTGGTAGCTTTACAAGATAAGGTATTTGATTCTCATTTACTTTCACATGCTTCCTCCCTTGCAAAATCTAAAGGTTTAATGTGTTAGTTTTGTTTGCATACTTTAGCTTTTGTACTTCATGCTATATTCTCATGCTAAATGTATGCTTGTTTAGTCATTTTCTAGTCTATGCTTCATGATCAATCACATGCTAGAATAATGATTTTTGTTTATCTTTTGTATTATATTCTTTTCATTTGTGTTTGGATTAAATGAAAAATACAAAAAGATTTGTGTTTATCATTTGGGTTTTATTTCGTGATAATTTAAGCTTAATGAAAAATTCAAATGATTTTTGTTTGTTTTTTGAGTATATATTTTTATTTTTGGTTAAAAATTTCAAAAACTCAAACATATTTTATTTTTTGTGTATTTTAGTTTGACACACTTTAAGTGGCATACACTTGTGTTAGAATCCCATCTTTTACTTTTGGTTTAGATTGTCAATCCTTATTATGTTCTTTACCATGCTTACATGGAGTAGCTGGATTTTGTATTGCTTAAATGGATTCTATTTTTATATGCCTCTTTTCACACATGCACGAGCTCATTTGAAATTTTAACTTCATATGTATATTTGAGCTTTGTGAGATGTTCTCCTACCAATCTTGTCATCTACGTATTTGTGACCTAGGAGGCCTACTGCATGTCAAAATCCGTTGCACGTGAGATTTGTGAGAAATAAAAAATGATAAATATAAATGTGCATGGGGAAGGGCTCCGAAAGGATTTATTTTTCTTTGCGAATATTAAGCCACCGTTTGATTGGACCCAAAAGAAATACGTGGTCCAAAGGCCTAAAAACAGAAAATATGGCATTAAAAAGAAAATAATTGCCAAGGCCTATGTTTGATTGATATATTCATTCAAAATTAATAATATATATGCTTATTGAGGGATATTGGATGGTATATTAACGGTTTGCACAATTTTCGTTTATCCTAGTTGCGCTTTCAATGTCATGACTCTATTGGTTTGTAGAATCATCAATGTGCTAGGCCTGTTTGCATTGTGTATGTTTGTTCATTGAGTTCAATCTATATTGTCACATGAGGTTATATTCAAATGTGATGAAGTTTGCAATCAATTGAGAACTCCGTGAAAATGTTTTAAGTGATTGGGTCTAAATTTAATTGTTAATAGTTCACACCCCAACACTTCCATTTTCATATGACACATTTTTGCCATACGAGTGCGAAAAGCTTATCGTATTTTGTGTCCTTCGTGTGTTTATATATATATATATATATATGTGTGTGTGTGTAATTGTGTCTATTAGGTATATCTTATGTATACATATATTTGATATTTTTGTTTAGTCTTTGCCTTACTTTCTAGTCTATATATGTTTTATTTCATAATTGGTATCCATCTTGTTGCAGTCTTTGTTGATATCACATGCTTAATACTTATGTATTATATTGGTACCTGTTTATTGCATCTCATTTGGTATTCATTAGTATTTATTGGATTAGTTATGACTTTTGTTGCCCATATGCTTTAATGTTCTCATCACTTTTGCACATTTACATGTTTAGCTTGTTATCCCATTCTATTTATCCCTTGCTTAGTTTAGAGGGTGTATATGCTTTATTTGGGGGAGATAAGTTAATTTTTGATTCTTTAGCCTTTGTCTATTCCTGAACAAAAGGGTGAGAATGATAGGAGGAGAAATGGTATCTAATCCTACTGTAATCGTATCTTAGTTTGGGGTATATAATCCTATTATAATCGTATTTTAGTTTGGGGGAGATTTATCTTAGGGGGAGATGTCTTTCTAAGTTGATCATTGTTGATAAAAGTAAAGAATTAATTTAGGGGGAGTACTTACTTTACTTGCATTAAATATTTTGATATTTTTGATATTCCCTATGCATGTAATGTGTTTGCTTAAGTGTGCAGGAATTATATTATAAGTGGCAACTTTCACCGGCAAAGATTGTGTTCCTTGGGTTGTTTGAGTCAAGCATTGTAATTTTATTTTGGGTGGGACATTTTGTGTCAGTCTAGTAGAGCTTGACGGCCCTTTAGGATTTTTATTCAGTTTTCGTCCTAGAATAGCCAAAGGGGGAGATTTGTAAGGACACAAATTTCCAATTGAGTCCTTTGTAGTTTTGGCTCAATTCCGGACAAAAAAGTTTGAGTCATAGGATAGAGTATATTGTGTAATACCCCGTATTTTTTATGCTATATTAATTAGGGGATTTATTAAATTTAATGTGAATTAATTATTTAATATAAATTCGAAAATTAATTATGTTATAATTATTAACGTGACGAGAGTTAGTAATTATGGGAAATTTGTTAAATATTACTAATGAGCAAAGTAATATATAATATTGGTTATATTAAATGTCACGAGTGAATAAAATGACAATTTTGGAAATTTGAGTAGGGACGCACCCGTGTCGCGTCGGGACTAAATATTGATGAGTAAAAGTGAATATATTATAAGTCGCTCGTATGGTCATTTTGAGTGCGCCAAAGTGTCCGGAAGGGTCGAGATAGTCAGAAAAGTGTACCCGGGGGTTTAATTTGGGTCTCGGGGCATTTTTAGGCTTAATTAGTACCCGGGAGGGCATTTTGGACATTTTACACTTTTGGGTAATTAAACCCACGAAAATTCAAGGGATATATCAGATGTCTAAGGTTGTCTTCTAGGGTTAAAACAACCAAAGATAAGTGACGGCCATAGGAGAGGGAAGGAGAGGCTTTTCCAAGCAATCCAAGGCCAACGATTCACCCGGTTGCACTGCCACCACCACCAACGCGTAGATCGCGCGACGGGGAACGCAACCACACCAAATTCATCATCAAACCAGAACGTAGAAAATCCCAGGCAAGTGTTTATCTTGCTTATTTTCGTTAATGCATCACTCATGTTAGTCTAGGGATGATTAGGATGAGTTCTATGGAAGAAAACCCAAATTTGAGATAGGAAATCGCATGTAGTAATGACTTGAATGTTAATATGGAAACCACTTAACATGTAGAGGATTAAACCACGAAATTTTGATGTTTTAAAAGAAGAAAATTCTGGAAAGGACTGATTAGAACCATGTTAAAAAGAATTCTAGGGTTCTTGAGACTTACATGAATTTTGGCCTATTAATCCATGATTATTAATGGAAATTTGCATGCTTTACGTAAAAGATTTATGGAATGGATTTATACTATTAGTAGTACAAATTTTTGGACGATTGGGAATGAAAAGTTTGGATTTGGATGGAGTTATGTGAGAAAACCCGTAACTGCAGAATTCGCCATACCTGCTTGATCGATCGATCGAGCTAAGAGCTTCGATCGATCGAAGGTTCGATCAATCGAGCCCCAGACCTCGATCGATCGACCCCTTCTGGTAGGCTCATATTTCCCCTTTTTAAATTAGTTGAATTCAATTTAATGAGAAATAATTCTTGGACACCCTTATTAAAATGTTTTGGGAGATAAAGAAGACCAGTAGGACATGTGAATGATTTTGGGACCTTTAATGTAAAACAAGAGTTGTATTTTTGGGATATTTACATATAAGGGACGATGAAATTATGTATTAAGGGGAGAGACGCGTAAGATGGTTACGTTGGAAATTAGATGAGTACCTACTGAATTTAACACTTGGTAGGATAAAGTCTATGAGTGTTACGTAATAAGTTGAAATGATCCCTCAAATCAAAGTAAGAAATGAACGGTTATACGTGAGAATTAAATAATGAGATATGAGGACAAATGTCGTAATTATGGGAATTGAGATGTGCCTAAATTGATATGGTAATATCAGTATAGTTATATGACTGTGTTTATGCATATACTATCTATTTGTGAAAATCGTGCCCGCGCTACTTGCTATCCCTGAGGTTTTCGCACTGGGCCAGTCTTATCTCGATGGGACCTTTATGGGGGATATTTACTTGTACCCTAGAAGATAGATATCCTTGGTACAGGCTATCGAATCGATAGTTCAGATGGTCCTAAGAGACGTGGGGGCATGTGCTATCCTCTTAGAGACTTGGAATCTATGCTTCGCCTCAATATTGTTTGTGTATGTGTTAATACAGTTCGAGAGTGATTTCGAACTGGTATTTCCTTTAGTACGAGAGATACGGGGATTGGATAGCAGAGTATGCACGCACCATAATTTTAATGTGGGGTGCTGATAAAATATATATATTATACGAGTATTTAATATATATATATATATATATATATATATATATATATATATATATATATATATATATATATATAAAGTTCTGAAATTTGGAAACTGACTATTGTGTTATGGTAAGTAAGACATGTATAATGACTCAAATTGGAAATACTTGTTTTGAAAAGTATAATATGACACTGGGAAACTTTATTAATAAATAAAGTTAAAATGAGAGCTTTGTTACTAAATGACATTTTGCTTTTAAACAATTATATTATTCAAGTTTTAAACCTTATGAGTAACCTAAGATAAGTTAAACCATTGGTAAGTTTAGTGCGAGAAGATAAGATAATCCGTTGGGAAGGTTAGTACGATAGGCGTGGACATTAGAAGAGAGGTGAGAATTTCTCAAGAGAGTGCCGCACTAATATGTTGTTGCATTGGCTTGTAAACATTTTAAATACTTGCTAAACGAATTTTAAATTAATTACACTATCGGGCTCTGACCCGTTTCTATTTCTCTTTCTCTTTTGTATATATATGTATATATTACAGGTGCCTAGCCACAGGGGCGTCTTGCGTAGGATCCCTTGGAAGGAACGCGCTGCAGCTTAGGTGAGAGTTGCAGGCCACTTGCTTAGACGACTTCATTTATTTGACTCCACTCCTAGCATACTCATTTAGTGGGGCATGTGTCGCCCTTTCCATTATTCAGTTGTTTATTTGGACATTGTGATTCAGTTATTTCTAGTATTGTCACTTTGAGATTTATTACTGTCTGGATGTTTAACTTTAAGTTTTAATGTTAGGATTTAGTTGTTGAATGTTTAAATAATTTGGATTATATGTTCCAGGGTTATTGTGGTGTGTTTCTTTAATATTGAATTGTTATAAATGATTAATTTTTTTTAAAAAATAAAATTTGGAAAGTAATGTTTAAAAATGGTTTTGACACTTTAATTAACTAGGGTGTTTAAATTGAGAAAGTTATTTTACGACAGTGATGCTAAGAATGAACCAACTGTTCACCTTGATTTTAATTTAATTTAGGAGTGATCGCCCGGTATTTAATTAGGCGGGGTGTCACAGGTGGTATCAGAGCATCAGGTTCTAGTGTCCTTAGGATCTGTACGGCTTATTTCGCTTTCAGCTTAACATTTTTGCTATAGAGCCCTATTTTAGGATTGTTGTATTCTTGCTTTTACGTTTATGTCTTCAACTATTTGAGATTTGATAATGACTGTAGACTAATGAATTTCTTCACGTTTCAGATGCCTCCGAGACGTGCACCAAAGGATAGGCGTGCCCAGGCCGAGCAGCCAGCAGCTCCGGCACAAGGTACAATGAATGCTAATGAGGTAGCCGCTATTGTTGCTCAGGTGGTGAATGCCGCGCTAGCGGTGGTTCAGAAGGCTCCACCCCAGATTCAGACAGTGGCGCCAGTACCTACACAGCTTCCATCTGCATGGGAGCGGGTTAGGGATGCCTTTCAGAAGGCGCATCCCACTGAGTTCTCTAGTAGTTCAGATATCATCATCGTCAGCCAATGGAAGAAAGATATCCAGGGGCATCTTCATATGTATGAGTGCACAAACGTGCATAAATAGTTGTTGTCTTCTTTTAAGCTGGTGGGGGCCGCTTTGCAGTGGTGGGAGTCCACCACCACCTTGGAGGAGAGGGACACGATCCCGATTCAGTCATTTTGGGAACGGTTTGACCGTAAGTATTTTCTACCCACCATGCAGACTGAGATGAGGTGGAAACTACTGAACTTGAAACAGGAGAATTCTACCATTGCTGAGTATGAGGAGGAGTTCACGAGACTTCTCACCATAGTGCCAGATGAGGCACCCACTGAGGGTAAGAAGATAATGCTGTTTGTGGAAGGGTTAGCTTGGAGAATCCGTCAGCACCTTATAGTGAATCTATCTCTGAGTACTTTCACTGATTTACTCAATGTTGCTTTACTACATTGCCAGGATCACCGCTTCCATCTGCAGGGAAGCAAGAGAGTAGGAGAGTCCGACCAGCAGGGCATGACCGGGGGTAGTAGTACTAGTGGAGCACCATCTCAAGGCCAGAATCGTCAGCACAAGAAGAGTTCCCATTATGGGGATCCTGCTAAGCGATTCTATTCAGGTGATTCCAGACAGGGATTTGGGGGTTATAGGCAGGGCCAGCAGGGCCAGCAGGTCCAACACCGATAGTAACAGGGTCAGCAACAGGGCCAACAGGGCCAGTGGCGGGGTGGTAACGGCTAGCAGGGCCGTGGTCAGCAGGGTCATAGGGGAGGAAATTTCAAGGGCCGATGTTTTGGGTGTGACAAGCATATCCATAGGCGCCAGGATTGTCCAGAGGGAGAGAGGGCCCCACAGCAGCATGGTGCCCGTAATGAGCCACAGAGGCCACTTTTTCTAGCTGCGCTCCCAGCACCAGCCCAGGTGCCAGCCCTACCATCCATTCCAGTAGCTCCAGTGCAATAGGGGAAGTTACAGTATGGACGTGTCTATAACTTCCACCAGGCAGCAGCTCAACAGGCACCACCCACGATTGAGGGTATGTTTCCTATCCATGGTACTATGGGTCGAGTTTTGTTTGATACTGGGGTGACGCACTATTTTATAGCTACGCATTTTGCGAAGGCCTTAGGGTTGTTAGCCACAGCAGAGAGTACGGTGACGTGTGTAGACTCACCACTGGGGAGTGGTTCGCTTATTTTCTTTATATGCCGTGGAGTGGGGGTAGAGATTGGTAGCTTGGTATTACCTGCAGACATGTTAGTCTTAGATATGCAAGAGCATGACATTATTATCGGTATGGATTGGCTCGCTGCTTACAGGGCCATGATAGATTGTTTTGGTGGGAGTATTGTCTTTGCCATTCCAGGGCAAGAGATGTTTGTCGTGGCGATGCCTCGCCCAGAGGGAGGCTCGACCGATCATTTGTATTACATGGAGGAGGATACCTCTAAGGAAGTTGTGATTCCCTTAGACTCGATCCCAGTTGTTCGTGAGTATTCCGATGTCTTTCAGGAGATACCAGGCCTACCCCCCAGTCGAGAGATAGAATTTGTCATAGATTTATTATCGGATACTAGACCGATAGCATGCGCTCCATACCGTATGGCTCCGGCAGAGATGCGAGAGTTACGAGATCAGATAGAGCAGTTATTAGGTCAAGACTTCATTCGCAGGAGTACCTCACCTTGGGGTGCTCCAATCTTGTTTGTGAAGAAGAGAGATGGCTCACTGAGGTTATGTGTGGACTATCGGGAATTGAACAAGGTCACGATACGGAATAAGTATTCGTTGCCTCGAATCGATGATCTGTTCGACCAGCTAAGGGGATCAGCTTTCTTTTCAAAGATAGATCTGATATCGGGGTGCCATCAGCTACGTATTAGGGAGCAGGATGTTTCAAAGGCTGCCTTCTTGACGCGATATGGGTCTTACGAGTTTCGAGTGATGCCATTCGGCCTCATAAATGCTCCAGCCGTGTTCATGGACTTAATGAACCGAGTGTTCAGAGAGTTCTTGGATCAGTTTGTCATCGTCTTCATAGATGACATTTTGATATATTCACACTCCGAGGAGGAGCATGCCGAGCACTTGAGATAGGTTCTTCAGACTCTACGAGAGCCTCAGTTGTATGCTAAGTACAAGAAGTGCAGATTCTGGTTACGAGAAGTACAGTTCTTGGGGCATGTTGTTTCTGAACAGGGGATAGCAGTTGACCCGAGTAAAGTGTCAGCGGTGAGGGAGTGGGGATTGCCCACGACACCGAAGGAAGTGCGTAGTTTCTTGGGGTTAGCCGGATACTACAGGAGATTTATTCGGGGATTCTCCAAAATAGCGGGTCCATTGACGAACCTGACTCGCAAAGGGGTACCATATGTTTGGGATGATGCTTGTCAATTGGCTTTCGACGAGCTGAAAGACAAGCTTACTTCAGCACCCGTCCTTACCTTACCGAAGTCGGGTGTGGAGTACCTAGTTTACATCGATGCCTCTTTACGGGGACTTGGGGGAGTACTTTAGCAGGAGGAGAAGGCTATAGCTTTTGCCTCCCGTAAGCTTAAGCTGCATGAGAAGAATTACCCCACCCACGACCTGGAGTTAGCAGCGGTCATTTTTGAATTGAGGATATGGAGGCACTATTTATTGGGGGAGAAATTCCATTTGTTCACAGACCACAAGTCACTGCAGTACCTGTTCACTCAGCGAGAGATGAATAAGCGTCAGCGCAGATGGTTAGAGTTTGTGAAGGACTATCAGTTCGATATACAGTACCATCCGGGGAAGGCCAACGTAGTTGCTGATGCGTTGAGATGTAGACCGGTAGACGAGGTAGCGGACGTCTGGAAAGCAAAGTGGAAGGAGTTAGGCCACCCGGATGCAGTAGCCCGTTCCTTCATATCTGTTATGACAGTGACACCCGAGATTATTACGAGGGTGATATATTCACAGACCGTAGACCCATTTTGCCAAGAGCAGATTGTACGACTCTTAGCTGAAGGTGCTGAGTCCTATTCTGTTAGTTTTGATGGGGGTTTGAGGTTTAATGGGAGATTGTTGGTTCCAGAAGGAGCAGAATTACGTCATGCAGTGATGAACCAGTCTCACGGGTCCCGATTGCGATACATCCTGGAGGAGATAAGATGTACCAGGATATGAGGAGACAATACTGGTGGAGTGGGATGAAGAAGGACATCGCTAAGTTCGTGTCCAAGTGTTCTACCTTCCAGCTGGTAGAGGTGGACCATCAGAAACCGTCAGGGTTGCTTCAGCCATTGGAAGAACCCGCGTGGAAGTGGGAGAGTATTTCCATGGATTTTATTACAGGGTTGCCTACATCACAGTGGGGCCACGACTCTATCTGGGTAATTGTAGACCGTTTGACCAAGGTGGCTCATTTTCTGCCGGTGCAGACAAACTATACCATGGGTCAGTATGCTCAGTTGTTCATTGCTGAGATTATCAAATTACGTGGGGTGCCCCTGAATATTGTGTCAGATAGAGATAAGATTTTCGTGTCACGATTCTGGGAGAGCTTTCAGGAGGCTATGGGTATTGAGTTGAGGTTGAGTTCAGCTTATCACCCACAGACAGATGGACAGACAAAGCGTACTAATTAGATGTTGGAGGATATGCTACGCATGTGTGTTCTTGATTTTGGAGGAGGTTGGGAGCCACACCTTCCACTGGTAGAGTTTGCTTATAATAACTCTTATCAGTTCACGATTGGCATGGCCCCATTTGAGGCTTTGTATGGAAGGCCTTGTCGTTCCCCAACTTGTTGGCTCGAGGTGGGGGATAACAAGTTTCTAGGACCAGAGGTGATTCAGGAAACCTCCGCGAGGATTGAGATGATCAGGAGTCGCATTCGAGTAGCCCAGGATAGGCAGAAGAGCTACGCCAATGCGAAACGGTTCTTCCGGGAGTTTAATGTGGGGGGCCAGGTGTTACTACGTGTATCTCCTATGAAAGGAGTAATGAGGTTCGAGAAGAAAGGGAAATTTTCCCCGAGGTATGTGGGACCATTTCCCATTATCGAGAGGATTGGGCCGACAGCATACATATTGGGATTGCCAGAGCATTTACATCGCATTCACGATGTATTCCACATATCGTTGTTGAGACGATATCTTCGAGATGATATGGCCCATACCCATATTGCGATATATGAGATAGACTTATAGCCTGACAGCTCTTACGAGGAGAGACCGGTGGCTATCCTAGACCATAGCGAGAGAAGATTGAGGTTGAAGGTAGTTACACTTGTACGGGTCCAGTGGGAGCATCATAATGTGGAGGAATCCACTTGGGAGCGCGAGGCAGATATGCGCGAGAGATACCCAGATTTATTCTTACCAAATACGCCTTATTTTTCGAATTTCGGGATGAAATTCCGTTATTAGGGGGGAAGTATGTAATACCCCGTATTTTTATGCTATATTATTTTGGGGATTTATTAAATTTAATGTGAATTAATTATTTAATATAAATCCGGAAATTAATTATGTTATAATTATTAACGTGATGAGAGTTAGTAATTATGGGAAATTTGTTAAATATTACTAGTGAGCAAAGTAATATATAATATTGGTTATATTAAATGTCACGAGTGAATAAAATGACAATTTTGGAAATTTGAGTCGGGACGCGCCCGTGTCCCGTCGGGACTAAATATTGATGAGTAAAAGTGAATATATTATAAGTCGCTCGTATGGTCGTTTTGAGTGTGCCAAAGTGTCCGAAAGGGTCGAGATAGTTTGAAAAGTGTACCCGGGGGTTTAATTTGGGTCTCGGGGCGTTTTTAGGGTTAATTAGTACCCCGGGAGGGCATTTTGGACATTTTACACTTTTGGGTAATTAAACCCACGAAAATTCAAGGGATATATCAGATGTCTAAGGTTGTCTTCTATGGTTAAAACAACTAAAGACAAGTGACGGCCATAGGAGAAGGAAGGAGAGGCTTTTCCAAGCAATCCAAGGCCAACGATTCACCTGGTTGCACCGCCACCACCACCAACGCGTAGATCGCGCGACGGGGAACGCAACCACACCAAATTCATCATCAAACCAGAACGTCAAAAATCCCAGGCAAGTGTTTATCTTGCTTATTTTCGTTAATGCATCACTCATGTTAGTCTAGGGATGATTAAGATGAGTTCTATGGAAGAAAACCCAAATTTGAGATAGGAAATCGCATGTAGTAATGACTTGAATGTTAATCTGGAAACCCCTTAACATGTAGAGGATTAAATCACGAAATTTTGATGTTTTAAAAGAAGAAAATTCTGGAAAGGACTGATTAGAACCATGTTAAAAAGAATTCTAGGGTTCTTGAGATTTACATGAATTTTGGCCTGTTAATCCATGATTATTAATGAAAATTTGCATGCTTTACGTAAAAGATGTATGGAATGGATTTATACTATTAGTAGTACAAATTTATGGACGATTGGTAATGAAAAGTTTGTATTTGGATGGAGTTATGTGAGAAAACCCGTAACTGGTAACTGCAGAATTCGCCATACCTACTTGACCGATCGATCGAGCCAAGAGCTTCGATCGATCGAAGGTTCGATCGATCGAGCCCCAGACCTCGAACGATCGACCCCTTCTGGCAGGCTCATGTTTTCCCTTTTTAAATTAGTTGAATTCAATTTAATGAGAAATAATTCTTGGACACCCTTATTAAAATATTTTGGGAGATAAAGAAGACCAGTAGGACATGTGAATGATTTTGGGACCTTTAATGTAAGACAAGAGTTGTATTTTTGGGATATTTACATATAAGGGACGATGAAATTATGTATTAAGGGGAGAGACGCGTAAGATGGTTACGTTGGAAATTAGATGAGTACCTACTGAATTATACACTTGGGAGGATAAAGTCTATGAGTGTTACGTAATAAGTTGAAATGATCCCTCAAATCAAAGTAAGAAATGAACGGTTATACGTGAGAACTAAATAATGAGATATGAGGACAAATGTCGTAATTATGGGAATTGAGATGTACCTAAATTGATATGGTAATATCAGTATAGTTATATGACTGTGTTTATGCATATACTATCTATGTGTGAAAATCGTGCCCGCGCTACTTGCTATCCCTGAGGTTTCCGCGCTGGGACAGTCTTATCTTGATGGGACCTTTATGGGGGATATTGACTTGTACCCTAGAAGATAGATATCCTTGGTACAGGCTATCGAATCGATAGTTCAGATGGTCCTAAGAGACGTGGGGGCATGTGCTATCCTCTTAGAGACTTGGAATCTATGCTTCGCCTCAATATTGTTTGTGTATGTGTTAATACAGTTCGAGAGTGATTCTGAACTTGTATTTCCCTTAGTACGAGAGATACGGGGATTGGATAGCAGAGTATGCACGCACCATAATTTTAATGTGGGGTGCTGATAGAATATATATATATTATACGAGTATTTAATATATATATATATATATATATATATATATATATAAAGTTCTGAAATTTGGAAACTGACTATTGTGTTATGGTAAGTAAGACATGTATAATGACTCAAATTGGAAATACTTGTTTTGAAAAGTATAATATGACACTGGGAAACTTTATTAATAAATAAAGTTAAAATGAGAACTTTATTACTAAATGACATTTTCCTTTTAAACAATTATATTGTTCAAGTTTTAAACATTACGAGCAACCTAAGATAAGTTAAACCATTGGGAAGTTTAGTGCGAGATAAGATAAGATAATCCATTGGGAAGGTTAGTACGATAGGCGTGCACATTAGAAGGGAGGTGAGAATTTCTCAAGAGAGTGCCGCACTAATTTGTTGTTGCATTGGCTTGTAAACATTTTAAATACTTGCTAAATGAATTTTAAATTAATTACACTATCGGGCTCTGACCCGTTTCTATTTCTCTTTCTCTTTTGTATATATATGTATATATTACAGGTGCCTAGCCACAGGGGCGTCTTGCGTAGGATCCCTTGGAAGGAACGCGCTGCAGCTTAGGTGGGAGTTGCAGGCCACTTGCTTAGACGACTTCATTTATTTGACTCCACTCCTAGCATACTCATTTAGTGGGGCATGTGTCGCCCTTTCCATTATTCAGTTGTGTATTTGGACATTGTGATTTAGTTATTTCTAGTATTGTCACTTTCAGATTTATTACTGTCTGGATGTTTTACTTTTAGTTTTAATGTTAGGATTTATTTGTTGAATGTTTAAATTATTTGGATTATATGTTTCAGGGTTATTGTGGTGTGATTCTTTAATATTGAATTGTTATATATAATTATTTTTTTAAAAAAATAAAATTTGGAAAGTAATGTTTAAAAGTAGTTTTGACACTTAGCTTAATTAACTAGGGTGTTTAAATTGGGAGAGTTATTTTACGACAGTGACACTTAGCTTAATTAACTAGGGTGTTAGTTAAAGATGTAGCGGCCAAGTGTATAAAGCTTCGTCATTGCCGAGTTTTTCTGTGCCTCGTTTCTACGTCATCAACATGGTTCCATTGCTCCTAATGTATGAATACATTTTAATATATATATAGGAGCTTGGAACATTTTATAATGGGTGAACGTTTATTTAAAACTGTTATTTAATTTAAGAAAGATTTCATTTAAACTTTAAAATAAAGAATATAAAGTTTCTGGGAAAAAATAAAAAATTTCAAACTTTCTGGGAGTTCGTTCGAAGTGTCGTTCGAACGAGTTTGGCCAACGAGTTCCCATATTGGCCACTGGAACTTCGTTCGAAATGTCGTTCGAACGAGATGGCTATTCGAACGAGATTTCCAAAGTGATTTCTAACGAGTTCACACTGGAACTTCGTTAGAAGCCTCGTTCGAACAAGATTTCGTTCGAACAAAAATGTTGTTCGAACGAGATTTGGCGGGAACAGGTATTTGGCAGTTTTGATCAGTTTTTCCCACTTTTTCCACTACTTTACCCCACTAACTTTTGACTGAATATCTTAGTGCGGGAACCAAAGTTTTTAACCTAACTTTTTCATATCCTACAACCTCTAAGAGAGTGTTTTGAGAGAGAAAGCAAAAGAGAAAAAGTTCTTTGTTTAAGTGTTGGTGATTTTGAAGAAAAATATTTTAAACAATTGTTTTACACCCATATTATTTATTCAAGCTTCCATAGATATATTTGTACTTGCTTGGAGTTTTGGCACCGGTTTTTCATCTCTACCGTTTTGAAGAGACGTTTTGGGTTTGCTTCTAAATCCCACAAAGAAGAAGATGTTCGCGTTGATTTACCCACTTGGAGAAAGGCTCCCTGTTCGGGTGACGGTGACCATATAAAGTCCGATCGGTGGATTCCGAGATCGCGGTGGAGCTCCGTGGTTATTCGCTAGGCAGAGGTTGATACAAGATGACGCGTCGGGGCTTGAGAGGGATCGAGTCGAGTGTTGTAAGTCATCTTGATTGTATTTGTAAATTCCTTACTTAGTGGATTTGAGGCTAGGGTCGTCCGAGGTTTTTTCCCGTTGTGGGGTTTTCCTCGTATATCGCGGCGTAGTGATTTATTATTTATTTTATCTTTCTATACTCACCTAGAACACATGCTTAGGTAATTCAAGATAAAATTGGTTTTAATCACTTCATGTTTAATTTGGTGCTAAATTAAATATTTGGTAATGTTTAGTTAATTTAATTCAAGTCAATTAATTTAATTGGATAAAATTGGTTTGGCCTAATTTGGTAAAATTGAGAAATATGAATTAGGCAAATTTTCTAGGACTTGGGTTAATTAATTGTGTATAAGTGAAATTTAAATAAGTGCGTGTTTTAATCTTATTTCACTTTGTGTAAATTTAATTTGAGTAAAATTAAATTTTGTTAAGTTGCTTTTAATATTTGAACCATCATCTACGCTTCCTCATATCTCATAAAGGAAATCGAGTTTTGAAGTATAAGGATTTAAAAATTGGGGGCCTTCGGGACGTCTTCAAAATGACACTAATTAAATGATCTAGAAAAGGATAAGTGTAAACCTTTTATGAAGTTTTGGTACTAATATTTGAAGTGAAGTGGACTGGATTTTTATGGTGATGATGTGGTGGTGATGGATAAGCAAGGTGGGTGAAAGTGATGTAAGGAAATGTGGAGAGAATGTTCGAAAAATAATTTTTTATGGAACACGGTGCACTAATTTCAAGATAGGGGATCTTCAGATCTCGAGAAAGGGGTCATTGGAAATGAGGTCATGGCCTCCTTAAATATTAGAAAATTAGGATAATGAGTCTTCAAATCGGCATAGGCATGTCGGGATACCCCTTGTCTTGTTGAGTTAAGGCTTTGGAGTAAAAAGGCAAGTACGCGTGAACCATAAGGACGATTTCTGCATGATATGGATCGTTGGAAAGGCTCTTCGGATGCCTATTAATGTTAATTGAGGCAATCTCGATTCCGAGAGTTGAAAAAAGTCAAATGGAGCTCGAAAGCACCCGGTGGCCTCTCGTACAGGGTTTGGAGTAAAAAGGCACGTACACACAAACCCTAAGGCCGATTCATGCACGGTACCGATCGCTGGAAAAAGGTATTTAGATCATTATGAAAATGAGTTGAGATATTCCCATTTATGCGAGTTAACCAAATTCAAATGGAGCTCAGAAGCACCCGCATGGGGTATCTACAGTAGTAAGGAATGAGGTAGTTCATCAAGGCTTGAAGGCTTCGAGTCTTTGAGTAATTATAAGTCATTATTATAATAGACTTATGTCATTGTGGACTTGTGTAGTTGGGTCGTCTGAGGTTTTTGTTGTTATGGGTTTTCCTCGTACATAGCCGTGTTGTGGTTCACCTGTATTTTTGTTCTTGTTATACTCATCTAGATTCATACTTAAGTCAAGATAAAATTGGTAAATGTTTTACATAAAACTTTGATTTAATTGGTGCAAATATAAAAAATTGAAAATTAAAAACATTGGTGTGTGTTTGATAATTCGTATAATCCTAGGGCACTAATGTTTTTTTAAGAACTTATATCTATACTTAATCTATGGTTTGAGAGGAATTTGGTGTAATTTGAAATCATATATACATAGCCAAGATTCATTCTAAACCATTTTGTAGACACCCCATTCTGTTACCCCCTAACTCTCCTTAGGTCCCTAGTACCTCCCCTCATCACTACAAACCTAGGTCATGTCCTGAGTACTGACCTAGAAGCCATCGGGTACTCCCCAACTCAGTTTGACCAAAAAGTCAAACTCTTCATCTCGATCGAGACTCAATGAATCTTCGAAGGGCACTGAATACCCTTTCCAATGGTCTGCCCCGTGTGTGATTCCTAATTACCATGCGAATGAACGGTCTGTTTGCGTCCGAAACCTGACCTAGAGGCCACTTGCCTCTCCCGGGCCCTGTTTGACCTAAGTCAACTCTTCAGCTCAATCTAGGCTAAATGAATCTTTGAAGGGCACTGAATACCCTTTCCAAAGGTCCATCCCGTTCGCGATTCTGAATTTCCATGCGGACGAACAATCCGTTTGACCCCGAGAGGTCACCAAACGCTTCTCTAGCTCGGTTGACCAAAGTCAACTCTCCAAACCGGGTCAAACGCTTTGGAATCTCGAAGTACATCTACTAACCTTTCCAACGGTTCGCCCTATGCATGATTCAGACTTACCATACGAACGAATGATCCGTTTGCGTCCCAATGATTCTTCGTCCAATGGACCGACAAACACTTTCGAGCCATATTTTACCCAAATTAAACTCCCGAACCCGGGAGCGGTCCAAAGGACTTTCAAAGGTCTCTGAATTACCTTTCCAACGGTATGCCCCGTACACAATTCTGACCAACAGTTTGCCGTCAGTGATCGATTTTCAAAAAAATCCTGAAGTGCACTGCCAAATGGCAGGTTCCAGACCCTATATATCGGCACCTGCGGATAGGCAGGAACAGGTATATGCTGATCGGAACTTACCTGGGCCTACAAAAGGAGGCCTTCACCTCATTTGTAAGGGGAGCCCATATCTGATAAAAATCTCTCTGAACGAATCCTAGAAACCTCTCTCGAAGGTAGGGTGATTTCAACTTCCAAATCCCTTTTTTACTTCCACTTTTGATCATCCTTTTCATCAAACTTGGTGAATTATCCACTCTCCATCATAATCCAAGTGAAAGTGTTGCTCTCCAACACCCAAGATCAAGCTCAAGATCTTCAAGAAGGTCCAACTTTCTTAAACTCTCTCTTAAATTCTCTTAAATTCCCAATAACTTATTTTCTTACTTAGCACTTTTATTATCTCATCTCACACATCCTAATATACTTTTTATTTAGTATTATTGTACATCTTTTATTTTCATAAACCCAAAAACAAGAAAAAGAGGGTTTGCTCATAAATTCCATGTAGGGATTCTCACACTTTTTTCACACTTTTCTCACAACTAAAACACTCTTTCTACACACACACACACACATACACACACACACACACACACACACACACACTCACAAATAAGAGATCCCCATTTGGATTTATGGGATAAACCCCACCCCTCATTTTGTATGCGAACTACGTGGACTTTGATGCCTTTATGGGCTACGTAGGCGTCTCGGGGTAAAACCCGAGACTCGAGTCCTTTTTCCCACTTTTTGTCTTATTTTCTATCTTCTCTAAATCCATTTTTCTTATATTCTATATACTTGTTCTTAGTGACGTCTTACCCCATATGCATTATCGTTCCGTTATAACGATCAACGTAAGGGTAATCGCGTAAATTTTACTTTCTAATACTATTCTTATACCTTCATACGGATGACTCGCTTTATCTTTTCCATGATACAAGTCGAGGATTTCTACCTCCATTCTATATATACACATGCACACATATCACGGGGGGAAATATAAAGGAAAATAGCAAATATCCATGAGAGACCGAAAGGGCGGAATGGGTGCCTAACACCTTCCCATTTCATAACTAAGCCTCCGAACCCTTCTCGAATCATTTGGTTTCTCACACACCAGTATGTCTTTGGATGCCATCCTTCGGGGTGGCTTCCCCTTTTTCTTTTGTCTATTTTGAGTAAAATAGACTGGCGACTCTGAATATCTCTACATTTTTACATCACATCTCAAACGACGCCGACCGAAGCGCTCCCGAGAGGGAGAAGCGGGACCCGAAGGATCCTTTTCCTCCGCGGAGGGGATCGGGGATGGCCATAGTGGCGACTCTGCTGGGGACATGTGTTTGTTTTGAGGGCTTGACTTTATTACATGGATGCTATATTTGTTTATGTTCCCCCTATATCCGCATGTTCCCCTTTTCCATATGTATTTCATGCTTATACTTATATTAACACACTTGTAGAAAATTCTCCATATACACTTCACACCACGTCCACCTAGGATCACATATATCCCCATGTTGCACACATCACCCCTCCATACTTGGTGTACCTTTTGGGGTACTTGTACTTTGCTCCCAGTTTGGCATACTCAAGAAAGTCATTCTTATCATAAGATACTAATAAGGGAATCAAGCATGATTCACACAACATCACCAAAGAGCATTGATATTGACCAAATTTTACCCAGAAACTGGAGGGTCACTTCGTGATGGGTGCTGGTCCGGTAAGTCACAGTTAGCCTAAGCGATATGACTCTCACCTTCCATTGGCCAAGTACCTTCAACATATATTGAACGGTTCCCCCGCATCGTACCGCTTGACTGAGTCATGATGGGAGGTATATCGCTGGGAATTCGTTCACATACGTCGAGTATATCGAATTTGCTCTCACATGTACCGTCCACACGAGGTACATGGTGAGGCAATTCACGTACACTCAGGTATATCAAATGGCTTGTCCACACGTATCGATTGCCCGCAAGAGTAAGACGTATATCGTGGAAGTCATGCCAAAGGGGGGAACCCATTCCGATTCACCAAACCAACTGCATACCCGCATATAGGTGTCAAACCTAGGACATGCACTGTAGATTATCGATTTCAACCCGAAACTCTGCCAAAATTTCGGGTCGATCTGCTGCCCAATTTTTGCGCATTTTTAAAATGGGACCCTATTCATGAGCCTAGTTACAAGTCCACTCATAGCTTCGCATATATTAAGAACCCCACTTTTCTAGGCTCGGGTCCCGTTCGGCATTGCATTTAGGAGAATTAAATACAAGTGAGAACATAATAATCATAATAATCATGCTGAGTCCCGTATCCAAAAACATTTCTCCCTTCTTTATTAAAAATCCAAAAACATTTCTCCCTTCTTTATCAAAAATTCAAAAACATTTCTCCCTTCTTTATCAAAAATCCAAAAATAGTTCTTCCTTTCTAAAAAATAAATCTCATCCTACGCCTTCTCAGGTTGATCGCAAGACCTTGGCCTGGCTTCCTACTAGCTTCGGTCTTTAGTCAAATCACCCCGGAGTTTCATCCGTTCCTCTACTAATTCTTTCGAGTCCGAAATCCATCCATTTTCTATGGAGAATACAGATTAAGTACCAGTCATGCGGCCGGATCTGACGACAATCCTAGCTCAGCTCGTGTCTAAGATTCACAACCTCCAAACTGAGGTCCGAGAGATGCAACGAAACCAGGTTCCTATTCCTCAAGAGCCCAAGGCCCTATTCCCTCGTGCTATGGGTCTACCCGAGCCTATCTGGGTTCTGGAAGAATATCAGCACGCTCCATGTGCCCCTCCTGCCAATGGGCCGCCGCTTGCCTAGCTTCCATTGCCAAACATTCCCCAGCCTATATGACTAACCTGCATGTGGTCGTTGATCCAAAAGAGGAAGAGTTGAATAAAGTTAAAGAGAATCTCTATATGATCACCAAGAAGTTTGAACAAGTTAGGATCTCTGGGAATTACATGGACTACACCCACATGTCTCCTTATCCTAAAACGAGGTTACTCGAGAAGTTAAAGATGCCAAATATCGAGAAGTTCGGGGGGAGTGGACCCCCTATTGTTTATCTTCACAGTTACCATCGTTCCATGACTTTACTAGAGGCTTCTGAGGAGGTGATGGCCCAATTGTTTCATCAAACTTTGAAGGATAATGCCCTCCGATGGTTTTTATCTCTTGAGGAATCCGGAATCCGTAGCTGGGAGGATGTATCCTGAGAATTCATATCGCAGTACAAATACAACGAAGTGCTTGAGGTCACCCGTCGTGATTTAGAGCTGCTCAAACAGAATCCTGGAGAATCAGTCAGTAACTTCATAACCCGGTGGAGGGAGCAAGTACCTACCATGACCAATTGGCCATCCGAGGAAGAGCAGGTCAACATAGTGAAGAAGAATTTCTTTCTCCATGTTCGAGAAATGATGGGAGGACAATACTATCCCCACTTTCGAGCTCTCAGAGAGGCTGGAGTGGAAATCGAGGAAAGCCTCATTAAAACAGAGGTTAAATCTAAGAAGGTGTCCGGACAGTATGACAAGCCTGCTAGTGCTACCGTTTTGACCATCAATAATATCTCTCAACCAACCACATCATGGGCACCAGAAAGCCGCCCTGCCCCCATCCGAAAGGATTACACAGAACTCCATGCTCCCTCTCCAAAGTTTACCAAGCCCTGTTAAGCCGAAACCTTATTAAACCCTTGGATCCCCGTGCATTGCCAAATCCACTCCCAAGAAACTTTAAGATCGATGCTCATTGCACCTTTCACCAAACTGCCGGCCATACCACCGACCAATGCTTTCACCTTCGAAACAGAATCCAAGATCTCATTGATCGGGGTACCATCGCCCCACCAACCAATCCTAAGCCAAACACTACTCACAAACCACTCCCAAATCACACCAATGCCATCTTCTTAGAAGAAAACCCAGATTTTGATCCCTCAACTCAAATCACACCCATATACTCTCCTATACCTCTTCAAATTTGCCCATATTTCCTCCTACACCCTACTAGCCTCACTGATTAGGCACTGTCACTCCTTACCAGAGCATGCATCGCTGTCCGTACCCATTCTGAAGATGAAAGTATGGAATTATCAGAGGTGTTAAACCAACTCCTAGAATTTGGGCTAAAATTACCCTCACAGATGGTCATCGATTGCTAGAAATTCAGTACACTGTTCTTGGAAGCACGGGGAAATGAGCCTGAGATTCAGACAAGTGGGTGATACCAACCGACGAAGTCAGCCTAAATGATGTTATCCAGACTATGGCAAAATTATTCAGTCAAACCAACAGCATTTGCAGTATCACCATGTTACTTGACACTTTGAAGCTACAAGGGCGTTTGGTCCCTTCAATCACACATATACCCACAGAATGGGAAGACCTGTATGACGAAGCCGTTGAAGTTATGGAATGCATCGACTTTATAGGGAAAGACAGAATTTTTACCACCGTATGGGGGGAAGAATTCAAAGATTCGAGTGAAGAACGAGATTTAGGAAGAACTAGCCCAATATCCAACATATGTGGGATGATATCATTTGAAGAACTCCTCAGAGAAATAAATAGGGTGGCAGAACAACCTGAGGTTGACGAGGAAATGGGATTCATGTACTTCCCTTCTTCAGTAAATCATATGACCAGATTAGGGAGACCTTACTAGGTTCCAAGCTCACTACCAGAAAATAACAAAGGGAAGGGCGTTGAAAACCTTTCTATGCCAGAGATGACCATCAAGGAGAGCAAGATCCTCGATCAAATGAAGAAAACTCAAGCTAACATCACTCTATGGGGGCTTTTCATGTCTTCCCAGCTGCACAAAAATGCTTTAATCAAGTTACTCACTGGACCCATTGTTCCTCCTTCTACCACACCAGAAGAAGCGGTAAATATGGTCGGATCCCTGACCTCTACCCAAATGTTATCATTTTCTGAAGAAGAAATCCCCAGAATTGGGCCGAATCACAATCATGCACTCAACATCTCCGTCGAAGTTATGGGGAAGGCCGTGCCACTCTCCCTTATCGATAACGGATCCTCCTTGAATGTTTGCCCTTTGAGAACCTTCAAGTGTTTAGGCCTGAAAGAAAGCGACCTCGCTCCAACCTCCGCCGCTGTGCGTGCCTACGATAATACCCACCGAGAGGTGATGGGATCCATAAAACTTATAATAGGGGTTGGCCCTATAAAACCTGTCATTGAATTCCAAGTCATAGCCATCCCAGCTTGTTTCAACCTGTTGCTCGGACACCCCTAGCTCAACAATATCAAGGGTATCTCTTCCTCACTCCATCAGAAATTGAAGTTCTTCGCCGATGGGCGAGTCATCACCATTTTGGGCGACGAAGGAAATGTCGAGGGTGCAAGCACCAGTAGTACAATTCTTGAGATACAACACGGGTCAAGTAATATGCTCCTATCAGGATTCCGAGTTGAGCCACTCCTATTCCCGACAGGGGACGATTTCAAAGAAAAGGCTTGTCCAGAATATGACCCTCATGGCAATGTTAATGTGATTCATATGTTCAGAAACATGCACTTCATGCCCGAACTGGGGCTAGGGCAAAGGCAACAAAGGATATTTGAGCCCATCGAACTGAAGAAAGCTTTTCCTCCTTGTGGCTTGAAGTATCAACCATCAGAATGAGAGCTTAGAATGATCCGCCAGTCTCGACCAAAGAGAAGATTAGAATGCATCCGAACTATCTGAGGAGACTCTTTAAATGGACGATTCATCAAATAAGGCGAAGACTTCCCCTTTTGCAGTTTTCCAGAACCATGGTATGACCACACATACAAGAAGATGAGGCCGGGAATGGATATCTTTTTCCAAGATAGCTACCCATGGACCAAAAGTTTCCCACACCGCGTGAAAACACTCATCAAAGATACTGAAGAGACTGAGGAAAGTGATTCCGAAGATTCCTTCAACTTATAGATACTAGGGCTTCCACTCTGCATGGTTCATTCAGGCACTACATCAATGGACCCATCCCGTCTGATTAAAGCTGCTGATACTCCTCTCCTCAACTGGCATGCTGTGCCAGTTCTACCTCTTGAAATATCCCCTAACCCCAATGTTTACCCTATTTCTTCCTCTGTTGTCTATCCTTGATCAAATGTAATCGAGACCTCTTTTGATGAGGTTCTCAATGCTATTTTTCCTATCAATGAAATAAGTGAAGATTTTGAGTATCTTGCTGTGCCTTACATTAACTGCTTGGATTCTAATCAAACTTTTGATGATGATGATTTTGCAAATGAACAATTCTTAACTGATCTAAATAAGGTCAATAATAAACAACATAATCGCGTTCAAGTTAATGAAGAAGAGACTATTGTTATTAATCTCGGTTCTAGTAGCCAACTGCACGAGATTAGAATAGGGGCCACCCTTGACGAGCATGAGCGCGTACAACTTGAAGAATTGCTAAAGGAGTTCATGGATGTCTTCGCATGGTCCTGTGATGATATGCCCAACATTGATCCTGAAATAGCTCAGCACGAGATCCGCACCGAATGGTCGCTCAAGATCAAAGAAGAGGTGGTCAAACAGTTGAACGTGGGTTTCATTCGGGTGATCGAATATCTTACATGGCTAGCCAACATTGTACTTGTGCCGAAATCAGGAGGAAAGGTTCGAATGTGTGTGGACTACCGAGATTTAAACAAAGCTTCTCCAAAGGATGATTATCTGCTACCCAATATCGACATGATCGTGGACAACACAACCAATCATGCTCTCAAGTTATTCATCGATGGGTTTACCGGATACAACTAGATCAAGATGCACCCCGAACACCAAGAAAATACCGCATTCATCACCCCATAGGGAACCTTTTGCTACACCGTTATGCCATTCGGTGTCAAGAATGCTGGGGCTACCTACTAAAGGGGTGCCACAACCACCCTGCACGATCTGATTCTCAAAGAGGTTGAGGTTTATGTGGATGATATAATTATCAAGTCCAAAACTAGATAAGGTTGTGTTCTCGCTCTCCGAAAGTTCTTCGAACGACTGTGAAGGTATCAGATGCGACTTAATCCACAGAAGTGTGTCTTCGGTGTTATAAAGGGAAAACTCTTAGGATTCATGGTCAGCGAAAAGGGGATAGAAGCAGATCCTGCAAAGCTGAAGGCCATACTTGAGATGCCACTTCCACGAACAGAGAAAGAAGTCCGAGGTTTTCTTGGGAAATTATAATATATCAGCCGGTTCATCAGCCAACTAACCTCCATCTGTGAACCTATCTTCAAGCTCCTACGAAAGAATTCAACCAAGGTTTGGAATGAGGACTGCCAAGAAGCTTTTGACCGAATCAAACAGTACCTGATCCAACCTCCAGTGTTCATGCCACCATAGTCTGGTCTCCCTTTGCTCCTATACCTAACCATAATCGACACTGTAGCTGGGGCTTTGCTAGCCCAATATCTTGAAGACTCCCGCAAAGAAAGAACCATCTATTATGCCAATCGCAAATTGGTCGGGTACGAGGTCAACTACACTGCTTTAGAAAAGGGCGTATGTCACACTTGTCTGGGTCACCCAAAAGTTGCGACACTACATGCTCACTTTCCCCATCAAACTTGTATCCCGAATGGATCCCATCAAATACCTGCTTGAGAAACCCGCCTTATCCAGTCGAATGGACAGATGGTTAATGCTCCTAATCGAGTTTGATATCGTGTACATCACACAAAAAGCTGTTAAAAGAAGAGCCATCTCTGAATACCTCATCGATTACCTTGTAGAAGAAGCGGAGGTTCGAATCTTCGAATTCCCAGATGAAAATATCCTCTTCACCACTCAAGAACACCTTCGATGGAAAATGTTCTTTGACGGCACTGCCAACAAAAAGGGATATGGCATTGGGATACTCCTGATCGCCCCAGATGACTCCCACACTCCCATCGCCATAAAATTAGATTTCCCTTGCACCAACAACATGACGGAATACGATGCATGCACAGTGGGCCTCGAATTTGCTCTCAAGAAAGGTATTCAATACCTTGATGTCTACGGGGATTCTACCCTTATCATCGGTCAAGTGCTCAGAAAGTGGAAAGTCAAGGACGAAAAGCTCCAACCCTTTTATGCCCAATTAGAAGAGTTAGCCTCCCGTTTCTGAGATATCACCTTCCATTACCTACCCTAAGCAAAGAATAACCTAGTCGATGCTCTTGCCACCTTGGCCTCCATGGTTGACATGCTCAAGGGAATAACAATGACCCCCTTCCTGGTTCAAAAGCAAGATAAACCGACCCATTGCTACCATATTAAGCTTGTCTCCACCAAAGATCCTGAACTAACCGATTGCTGGTACTATGATATCTGGTGCCTCCTCAAACATGGTAGGTATCCCGAGGGTTCCAACAAGAAAGATCGAACAACTCTCTGAAGACTGGCCGCCCAGTACATTATCTGTCATAAAGCCCTACTCAAGCGAAACCTCGATGGAACTCATCTACACTGTATTGCTAGGGATGAGATTGAGAAAATAATGCAGAAGATCCACAATGAGGAATGCGGACCCCACATAAATGGTCACATGCTCGTCAAGAAGATCATCCGACAGGGCTACTACTGGACCACCATGATCCAGGATTGCACCACCTATGTACGGAGGTGCCTCAAATGCCAATAATTCTCCAATCTTCAACACTTGCCTCCACGAGAGTTATACAACATGACCTCTCCCTAGACGTTCTCCACCTGGGGTATCGACATCATAGGGAAGCTTACAACAAAGGCTTCAAACGGACACGAGTTCATCTTGCTTGCCATCGATTACTTCACCAAATGGGTCGAAGCTGAGTCATATGAAGTATTAAACGCTAAAAAAGTGGCCAAATTCCTCAAGAAAAATATCATTTGCCGATATGGGGTCCCGCACGAGCTGGTATCAGATAACGAGTTGCATTTCGAAGAAGATTTCACAGAAGTAGTCAACGAGTATGGGATTCAGAGACACAAATCTTCCCCATACAGACCTCAGACCAATGGTGCAGATGAAGCCGCCAATAAAAACGTCAAAGCCATCATCAGCAAGATGATTGAAAGTTGTAGGGATTGGGCTGATCGGATCCCGTACGCCCTCTGGGGCTATCGAACCTCAATCCGAACCTCTAATGGGGCTACCTCTTACTCCCTGGTCTACGACATGGAAGCAGTCCTACCCGTGGAGCTAAAAATACTCTCGCTACGCGTCATGCTCGAAAGAAAAGTTAGTGAAGAAGACTGGTGCCAAAGCCGTCTTGATGAGCTAGCCCTCCTAGATGAAAGTAGGTTAAAAGCACTGTACCACATACAAGGGTACCATTGCCGAATAACGCGATCATTCAATAAGAGAGTCAAGGACCGAGGTATCCGAGAGAGAGACTTAGCCCTCAAGGAGATAATAGAACCCATCTGGGACCCCAGAGGGAAATTCAAGCCCAATTAGAGCGTCCCCTACATTGTGAAGAAAATCTTATCTGGCGGTGCCGCCATGCTCACTGACCTAGATAGGGAGGAGATGGCTCGTCCAGTCAATCTGGACTGTCTCAAGAAATTCTACCCCTAGTCCAAAATTTCGGCGCGCTACGACTCTTCTCATCCCCCTTCTATTCTAAAAAAAAAGAAAAATCTTCCTTTACACCTACCTAGAACTACGTGGGCCTGATCCTCTGCAAAAAACTATTTTGCAAATAAATAAAAACATTTTCAAAAACCCCAGAGGTACGTAGGCAGCTCATGCACCTCACATGAGTGCGGCCCTTTCTTTTTCACAAAATACTATTCTTTTCTTACCTCCGAGAACGGCGGTTCATTCTAAAAATACTTGAACAAAAGGATTATGTATGCCTTAGCGATCAATATAGATAATTCAAGATACAATATTCATCGAGAGGCACAGCTGGATGATCAGAAACTTGTTTATTTCATTAATAAGAAAATTCAGCACAGATTACATAAGAAAAAGGAACGGATAACTCCCTTCCCCATTACCATAAAATCCAAATAAAATCCCCACATCTGTTACACAAATAAACTCTCCAAGAGTCCTACCCATAGCCACCAGAGGAGACTGCACCCTCATGATCTACATCCGGAGGTCCCCAAGTTTCCCCTGCCTGAATAGAGTGCCGTAAACATTCCATGGATCGATGAGCCTTAACCATCTTCGAAAAGACCACAACACCCCCTTCCATGGTGTTGGATAAAACAAACCATCTTTTTCCATTCTCCACTGCCAACATCTTGCTGACTACTTTCCTCCACAACCACTTCATATAATCTTTGGGGACATGCCAAACCTTCCCGACAGACTGAGAGGGACGGGTCGACGGACGCAGATTTTCCCACAGAGACCCAAGCAACAGACGTAGGCGCTCAGTCAAATCTTCTATCAAAAAGAAATTTGAGGTCCGAGGGGGCACGACCTGCACCCAACCAAATTGACGTAAAAGCCGCCAAGGGAAATAAAAAGAGGTCTGTCTGAGACCAACCAGCCGCACATATGAATACTCTCCTAGCTTCAGAACGGGATGCAACGATCCCCACCAAGGCACTGACCAATAAATTCCACGAGACCCAATTCTCCCAGTTCTCAACATATAGGCCAACGCTGATAAAGTCGCGTGAAAAGAAGTTGGGTACAACCGATAAGGGATACTCTAGAGGAGTCACCAAGCGAAATCTTTCAGACAATCACATGAACAGCATCACAGGGCTGCCCCTCAAAAAGTCAGAATGGACTTCTCTTCAGGCATCCAGGCCATTCAGGGTCTCCGCCAGTATCACTGCCGTAGGATTGCGATGATATGACATCCATAAAGTAATGGCTACAAGTTATGGGTCCACTCGTACCCCCTAGTCACCAGCAAAAATTTGGAAACCAGACCCAGAACAACGGCTCCAGTATAGCTAGCATCACCTACTTCCCGTAAATACACAAAATGTAGCACCGCCGAGAGAGAGATCATTCCTCCAGCAACCAATGATCTAGTCGCCGAAGGTGAAATACGAAAAAGCTCGGCCAACAAATCCCTAGGAGAGCGGGATAGTTTGGGCAAAGTTGCAGCAACACTGGGATTTACACCCAGTATGGCAGAAAATTCCTCGTAGGTAGGACAAACGTCTTCCAACTCAAAGCGGAATACATGGTCTTTGGGGTACCAGAATTGTACCGCTGCCATCAGCACGTTCCACTCAAGAGGCCAGTTGCGCCACAAGGAGACTCGACGCATGTTGAAAGCATTATAGTCGACATTATAAGAGCACATAGCTTCCAAGGTTTCGAGGTAGTTATCAAACTCGGTGCTACCAGGGAGAGCCATCTTGCAAGGCTAAGAAATAGTGGGCAAGTGGGTAAGAATGCAAGTGATGAAAACACTCCACCCTTCCCCCTTTTTATAATTGAAAAGCCTCACAAGGGAGATCATACCTGCAAAAATCGGAAGGAATCCTACCCCACAAGGTACCAAAGGCTGAAGAGGTTTCCATTCAAATCTTTGAATTGATGGGACTGGACTGAACTGCCGATAGGCAGGTCAGGGTGCTTACCAATTGACAACCCCCCATTTTAGAAATTTCCCTCTTTTCCTATTTTGTCAAATCAGAAAACTCAATAAAAACAAAGTCATATTCTTAATAGAAATTCAAAATCCCTTTAATAAAAAAACTTTCCTTCAAAAAATTCTAAAAATATTCCTTTTTACGGTCTCAGCAACAAAGTAAAAAGCGTATGTGCATGCATTCATTCATCATGAATAAAAGATAATAAAAAAAATCCATTGCATTGCATATATATATTTTCTGTGTTACATCATCTTTATAGGAAATAAAAAGAAAAAGTAAAAACAACGGGACTCAGCCCGAACCCACATTCTCTCCCTCTCTCTCTCTCTCTCTCTCTCTCTCTCTCAAGAGCTTCCACCCCTGCGACGTGCTCTCTTCCCCCTACGACAAGATGATGCACCACCACTACCCGAGCCAGAGTCCTCTCCAGATGAGGCAGATGACACCAAGCAAGAAGGAATAGGAACCACAACCCGGATATGAGCAGTTGCCGAAGATATCTAGTCCCTAATATCCCTTAGCCAAGTGGTCTACACCCGGACTTGCTGCAAGAAAAGGCAAAATCAGTATCAAAGCAAGGATGACCAAAATAGAAAAGAAGGAGAGAAAAGAACAGAAAGGTATACCGTAAGTTGGATGACCTCCTCTGTCAAACCTAACTCCTCTGGATCCATCGCATGAGGACAGTGCAACATAGGCACCATCCCTCCATTAGCCCGCCGGATGTTGTACGAAGGGGATATGCAACCGCACAAAAAGGACCTCCGAGATCTCCACCGCCGCAGATGTCGATGGACCACCGCTGCTGTGGGAAGAACCCACCGCCCAACTCAAACCCGCAGGAAGGAAGGGCAATGCATCATATATGCTGGGCGCCATCAACCAGCTCATCACGAAATCCATATAGTCATACGGCGCAGCCGTATCGGTGTATAGCAGGTAGGACTCACTAATCATTGTCGCAATCCTCTCATCCTCTGACAACAGTCGCTCTCCCTCATAGACATAGGAGTCTGTGCGGGTGGCCCCACCACCTCCTCCTCAGCAATCTGACGAACCACCGTCTCCCCGAGACACCAGGAATGGACGAACTCATGCACCAACAAATGTCTCATCTGTGCATTCACCTCGGTCACCCCCACATCCTGAATGGTTGTCCCCCAGGGATAAAAGGTCACCTGAAAATCTCCAAGCGAGCATAAATCAATACAAGATCAGAAGGTGCAAAAACCAAGACTGAAATGGAAAGAGTCTCACCCTACCACTGGTCAGGTCATTCAATACCTGACGCACCGCCTCCAGGGAGAGATATCCCTTTGACTGCCGGTTGGCCTTACGCCATCGATACAATCGGAAGAAGTCCCCAAAAGTGTCATCCTTCAAAGCGATCAGCGGGTATTGAACCCAATCACCTCATAGAACCATGTCTGAATTCGTAAACAAAAAGAGATGCATAAGGAAAATGCGAATGCATGAAAAGAAATGCACAAGCTAAAGAATAACTCAAGAAGGTACGTGGCCCCAGTAAAAGTTTACCGACAGCACCGACTGAATGCATCCAGAGAAAAGTAAAGGGTCACCAAGGTCAGACTCCCCCAATCATAGAAGGGGATGTTCGAAAACATCCTCATGTACGATAAGAACCACAAATGGACGACGTCGCCGCTCGACACCACCATGAAACCTCCCACCACCAGAAGAATGAATAATTGGGCCATCTGCCTCACTTGCAGCCCGTCCTCCACATCAATCTCCCTACCCAACAGAACATCCTTTAGCAGGGAAAGCCAGATAGAATCTCAAGAAACTATCCTCCTTACATCACCAAGTGCCGCATGCACTGCCTCCGGTCTCACCCGCAAAGAGCAATCCACCTTTATCTCCTCTACATCACAATCTAGCCCCTTCAGCTGCTTCACATCTATGGGAGTCACATTCATCTCCCCGAAGTCGAAATGAAAGGTGTGGGTAGTGTCCCACCACCTCTCTCCCAGAGCGCACAAGACCGTCGTCGAACGAGGCATCTCATCCAACGTCGATGCCAACCTCCCAAAACCCGCTGATGAGACCACCCAGCGCACCACAGGTGGGAGATGCTCCCAGACATCCTTGAGCCCCGTTGTCCCACGGGCACGCATGTTCTTCAAAGAATATCAGACTGGCAAAAAGAAAAGTCTCATCGAAAGTCAAGAACGAAAAATCACCAAAAAGAGAAGAATGCCAAAGGTCGGGTTACTTACATAACCGCCGAGGATCACTCTAGAAGAGCGATGATGCGATGGCTCCCGCAGCAAAGTCCGCTCATCCGCAATAGGCTCAAACGCATCAAAAGAGTTATCACTCCCCAAAGCAAGGGGCACCCTGTCCCTCCAATCCAAATTTACCCAGTCATCAATGGTCAACCACTCGCGTGGACTGCGGTGCTCAAAAAGGCGGCCATTTCTTGAAGATCGGAATGCTAGAAAGATTTGTAGAAGAATCGCAGAGAGAGAGAGAAAGCAAAAAAACTTGTGAAAAAATGAAGGGATTCGCCCCTTTTTTATAGGATGCCAAGCGCCATGCCGATCGGCACCTCCCCCTACCATACCGATCGGCACTGACTCGTCACCTTCCTGAGGCAGCCCAAAAGTCCGTGCCACTGTCGAATGGCACCCCTCATACCATGCCGACTGGTACCCCACCTTAAATTTCATACAGAAATTCCAAAAAAATACCAGAAAGCCCCGAAAAATCCTCAAAAAATTCCTGAAAATCCCAGGATGGATTTTGAACATTTTTGCCAAGAAAATTTTACGTTCTCTAGAGTGGAACCCCTTATTTCCTCAGCGTAATCCTCAAAAACCAAGTGAAACTCCTCCCGGCAAAGCTCTGGAGGATCTCTAAGGATCTCCTGATCACTTCCCCTAGCAGAATTCTCTTACAGCACCAAAGTAGGTTGTTCCCCCTGCGAGGTCTCCTAAAGGCTTCCCTAGCTATCAGCTCCCCATCTCAGATCAAAATCACAAAGCATCTTCTATAGTAGAATCAAATTCAGTCTTTATCCACTCTTGGGTCAGAATTGACCCCGGTCTTGGATCGTCACCTAAGTTAGGTCAAAATTGACCTCGGTCCTTGGTCGTCACCACTCTTGGGTCAGAATTGACCCCGGTCTTGGATCGTCACCTGAGTTAGGTCAGAATTGACCTCGATCCTCGGTCGTCACCACTCTTGGATTAGAATTGGCCCCGATCTTGGATCATCACCTGAGTTAGGTCAGAATTGACCTCGGTCCTCGGTCATCACCACTCTTGGGTCAGAATTGGCCCCGATCTTGGATCGTCACTTGAGTTAGGTCAGAATTGACCTCGGTCGTCACCACTCTTAGGTCATAATTATCCCCGATCTTGGATCGTCACCTGAGTTAGGTCAAAATTGACCTCGATCCTTAGTCGTCACCACTCTTGGGTTAGAATTGGCCCCGATCTTGGATCGTCACCTGAATTAGGTCAGAATTGACCTCGGTCCTCGGTCGTCACCACTCTTGGGTCAAAATTGGCCCGGTCTTAGATCGTCACCTGAGTTAGGTCAGAATTGACACTCTTGGGTTAGAATTAACCTCGATCCTTGGTCGTCAACACTCTTGGGTTAGAATTGGCCCCGGTCTTGGATCGTCACCTGAGTTAGGTCAGAATTGACATCGGTACTCGGTCGTCACCACTCTTGGGTCAAAATTGGCTTCGATCTTGGATCATCACCTGAGTTAGGTCAGAATTGACCTCGATCCTAGATCGTCACCACTCTTGGGTCAGAATTGGCCCCGGTCTTGGATCATCACCTGAGTTAGGTCAGAATTGACCTCGATCCTCGGTCGTCACCACTCTTGATTCAGAATTGGCCCCAATCTTGGATCATCACCTGAGTTAGGTCATAATTGACCTTGGTCCTCGGTCATCATCACTCTTAGGTCAGAATTGGCCCCGATCTTGGATTGTCACCTAAGTTAGGTCATAATTGACCTCGGTCCTCGGTCGTCACCACTCTTGGGTCAGAATTGGCCCCGGTCTTGGATCGTCACCTGAGTTAGGTCTGAATTGACCTCGATCCTTGATCGTCACCACTTTTGGGTCAAAATTGATCCCGGTCTTGGATCGTCACCTGAGTTGGGTCAGAATTGACCCCGGTCCTCGATCGTCACCAATCTCAGGTCAAAATTGACCTTGGTTATCAAACCTTTACCCTAAGCCCATAGATTCGGCTTTGATCCGCAGAATTGATCATCCTCAGCACACTCCTTAGGTCCTTAAAATCGGCCTCGACCCTCTGAATCGGTCATACTCCCTCAAAAGCATTATGTGGTGTCTATTCGACATTTATCACTTGTTCCAAACTCACCCATTGAGGGGATCGGTAGACACCCCATTCTGTTACCTCCTAACTCTCCTTAGGTCCCTAGTACCTCCCCTCATCATTACAAACCTAGGTCATGTCCCGAGTACTAACCTAGAAGCCATCGGGTACTCCTCAGCTCAGTTTGACCAAAAAGTCAAACTATTCGTCTCGACTAAGACTCAACGAATCTTCAAAGGGCACTGAATACCCTTTCTAATGGTCCACCTCGTGCATGATTCTGACTTACCATGCGGACGAACGATTCGTTTGCGTCCGAAACCTGACCCAGAGGCCACCGGGCTCTCTCGAGCTCTGTTTGACCTAAGTCAACTCTTCAGAACAACTGAGGCTAAATGAATCTTCGAAGGGCACTGAATAACCTTTCCAACGGTCCATCCCGTGTGCGATTTTGACTTTCCATGCGGACGAACGATCCGTTTGACCCCGAGAGGTCACCGAACACTTATCGAGCTCGGTTGACCAAAGTCAACTCTCCAAAATGGGTCAAACTCTTTGGAATGTCTAAGTACATCTCCTAACCTTTCCAACGGTCCGCCCTGTGCATGATTCGGACTTACCATACGGAGGAACGATTCGTTTGCGTCCGAACGATTCCCTGTCCAATGGACCAACGAATGCTTCCGAGTCATATTTGACCCAAAGTCAACTCCTGAACCCGGGAGCTGTCCAAAGGAATTTCAAAGGTCTCTAAATTACCTTTCCAACGATATGCCCCGTGTGCAATTCTTACCAACGATTTTCCCTCGGCGGCTAATTTTCTGAAAAATCCTGAAGCGCACTACCAAATGGCAGGTTCCAGACCCTGCCTATCGGCACCTGCCGATAGGCAGGAACATGTATATGCCGATAGGCACTTACATGGGCCTATAAAAGGAGGCCTTCACCTCATTTTCAAGGGGATCCCATATTTGATAAAAATCTCTCTGAACAAATCCCAGAAACCTCTCTCGAAGGCAGCGTGATTTCAACTTCCAAATCCCTTTTTTACTTCCACTTTTCGTCATTCTTTTCATCGAACTTGGTGAATTATCCACTCTCCATCATCATCCAAGTGGAAGGGTTGCTCTCCAACACTCAAGATCAAGCTCAAGATCTTCAAGAAGGTCCAACTTTCTTAAACTCTCTCTTAAATTCTTTTAAATTCTCAATAACTTGTTTTCTTACTTAGCACTTTTATTATCTCATCTCACACATCCTAATATAATTTTTATTTAGTATTATTGTACATCTTTTATTTTCATAAAACCCAAAAAACAAGAAAAAGAGGGTTTGCTCATAAATTCCAAGTAGGGATTCTCACACTTTTTCCACACTTTTCTCACAACTAAAAACTCTTTCTACACACACACACACACACACACACTCACAAATAAGAGATCCCCATCTGGATTTATGGGATAAACCCCACCCCTCATTTTGTATGAGAAGTATATGGACTTTGATGCCTTTATGGGCTACGTAGGCGTCTCGGGGTAAAAATCGAGACTCGAGTCCTTTTTCCCACTTTTTGTCTTATTTTCTATCTTATCTAAATCCATTTTTCTTATATTCTATATACTTGTTCTTAGTGATGTCTTACCCCATATGCGTTATCGTTCCGTTATAACGATCAACGTAAGGGTAATCGCATAAATCTTACTTTCTAATATTATTCTTATACCTTCCTACGGATGACTCGCTTTATCTTTTCCATGATACAAGTCGAGGATTCCTACCTCCATTCTATATATACACATGCACACATATCACGGGGGGAAATATAAAGGAAAATAGCAAATATCCATGAGAGACCGAAAGGGCGGAATGGGTGCCTAACACCTTCCCATTTCGTAACTAAGCCTTCGAACCCTTCTCGAATCATTTGGTTTCGCACGCACTAGTATGTCTTTGGATGCCATCCTTCGGGGTGGATTCCCCTTTTTCTTTTGTCTGTTTTGAGTAAAATAGACTGGTGACTCTGAATCTCTCTACATTTTTACATCACATCTGAAACGACGCTGGTCGAAGCGCTCCCGAGAGGGACGCGTGGGACCCGAAGTATCCTTTTCCTCCGCGACGGGGTCGGGTATGGCCACACATTTCATATATGAATCATTGATCTACACCATAAGATATAAAGAAGAGTTATCTCGATCAATTGAAATTTTAAAGACATAATGCTACTCTAAGGAGGATAATCTACTTCCTTGTTCATCCTATGGAGCTTCAAATGGAACATTCATTGTTAATTGGAGAAATTTAAATGGTCATAGGTAACTGCTCATGAGTGTACGAAAGAGAGGTACTTTCTTTCATTGTGTAAAACATTTTTAATTTGAATTAGGTATTAAAGTAGGTTTAGGTTTTTTACCCCTTGATGGGGGGCTTTCCTTATAAAATATGTCTTATGGATTCTTTGAATGTTGTATATGTTATTTTCTTCACCTAAATCACGTACTACACATAGATCTCACTTAGACATTGCTTAATCATTAAAATTGACATTAGTATTATTGCACTAGTGTAATTGACCTATATTTACTAATTGATACTTTTATTTGTTTATGAATATGCCAGTCATCACTTCCTCTAGTTGTTACATGTACTCGGTTTGCTAAAATTGAAAAGAAATTCTGAATTGGCAAAAATTGAGCAAAATTTTAATTAAACCTATTCACCCCCACCCCCTCTAGGCTTAATTGAGTATAACACTTGTTTTGAACATATAAACATCCTTAATTGGTATCATGATGGTTGCTCTTAAAAGCATTAACCTACAAGAGTTTGATGTTTAGGACGTATTCATTGGACTTTGTAACTCATATTTTCACATGAGTCATACCATGATTGAAATACAAAGTTGCTTGATTTGATTTGAAAAGATTTTTGAACCTTGTTGTTGAAATTGATTGATTTTTTTTATTTATTGTGTTCTCAAACTATGGCATTAATCAAATATTTAAGGAATTGTTTTTGGTCAAATCATGTATTGCCTAATCACTATCACAATTTTTTGTATAAGAGATTGCATTTAGATATATGTGTGTGACAGTATTTTTATTTGTGATTTTGACCTCAAAATTGTGCTTAACATGTCATACATGAATGTTTTTACATGATTTCTCATACATTCATAATATATGGCTTGCCAAAACCATGTGTGCTTAACTACACTCTGTATGTTCTAGAAAAATTCTACTAACTAAATGTACTGGACAAAACCATATGCACGATGACACTTTTTTTATTTTTTTTATTTTTTTTATGGAAGAGGGAAGAAACCCCCAATAGATATATTATTCAAGGAGAAACAGCCTCTCCACAGTGGCTTACAAGCAAAAGAAATCTTAGGAAGATACAGCAAAGGATAAAAATCCCAACACATAGAAAGAACAAGCGAAATTATAGAAATGAGGATCTAATGTAATGACATCCCATCTTATCAAGCCTAACAGCTCCCCTAACCATAGGAGGGAGGTCTAAAGGAGATAAAAAGACCTGAATTGAATTGTAATGAATGCCATGATTTGCTAAGAGATCCGCTACCATAATAGATTCTCTGAAACAATGGGATAAAGAATATTTCAAGAGCTTCAAGTCTTCTTGAATTTCAGTCACCAATCCTTTCAGCTTCCATGGGGGTTTCCAATTTCTATTAATAAGATTCACCACAAGTATAGAATCAACCTCGATATGAATCTCCTCTATATGGTATTCAATATAAAGCTTTATGCCCATTCTAAGCCCATTTAATTCAGCAAAAGAATTGGAAGATGAGTTAGTAGATTGAGCAAAAGCTGTCACTGTATACATGGCTTGCCATATGCACGACTGAACTATCCCCATTGCACAAACTTTAGGCATTGGAAAGGGTATCGAGGGCTCATTTCTTCCTATCTCATTTCTAATTCCTCTAAATCTCAAACCCTAGACAATTTTATCCTAAAATCACATTTTATCACCGTTTGATCGATTGTAGAGGTATTTGGAGTACATTTGAAAATTTCTCACAATTAACTCTACTTTTTGAGACGATGCTCCAGCCATCTCAAAAGTTCTCTAGCCATACCAAATATTTTTTGGGATAGTATTTGGGATGGGTAGGAGGTATCTATTAAGATGCTCATTTTAAATACTTTTTGAGATGGCAACAGTAGTGCCAAAAGGATTTTTTAAGATGGGAACTGAGTCATCTCAAAAGGTCATCATTTATGGGATCCCTTTGAGACGGAAAGGAAGCCATATTTAATAACTATTTTTTAAGATAACAACAACAGTCCCAAAAGGGTTTTTTGTGCCGGGAACTAAGCCAACTCAAAATCTCATCATTTATGGGATCCTTTTGAGATGGAAAGGAGGCCATCTTTAATAATTTTGGCACCAATATTAAAATTATACACATTCCAACATGTATTCTATATAATCATAAATAAACCCTCTTAAAAATAATATATGACATTTTTGGCACCCATTTCAACATATATAACGTACAATTTTCCATTCAACTGTAATTAGAGTTCATATAAGTTAAATCTCTCGACACAATCAATAAATCGAACATCGTGTTCACCAACCTAAACCAAAGTTTCTTCAGTCAAAATATTAATGGTAACAATAACTTTTTCAAACATTTCACTCGTTTCATTAGAAAAATACATAAAACCCTTTTACTCCTAAAATAAAATGATATCAACAAAGTAAACCCGAGATCTTAAAGCATACGACCTCCAACAAAATGACTTCTAAAGATGTTGGAAACAACACCACCCTTCAAGGTGTTTGTGAGCTCAATTCAATGTTAACAATGGCAGTATAAAGGTATATACACACATAGTAGAAGGAGATGAGGAGAAGAGGATTTACACCGGAATATAAGTGGTTCAGCCAATCAGGCCTATGTCCACTGTGCAAGTGTATGACGTGTATCAGTATATGAGGGCTCTAATTGCCATAGTTACAATCTCTCAAGATTTCTCTCTCTACTGTGTATTTGAACAGAGTTTCAGCTAGGGTTACTAATTTTGTATCCCTCTCCTAGAAGGAGAAGACAAGTATATATAGTACCTGGGGGGTGTAATGTACCCCCATGCATGCAATGATCATGCGTGTGTTGATCTAGCCAATCTGATGAAGACATCTATCACTGTCACATGTAGATAATGATGATGAAATATTCCCCCCACATGAGGGGAATGATTTGTTATACCTGATTTGTGTACACGTGTCCTTATCCAAATATATGCGCATAAGAGCTCGGCCATTCGTGCCTGGTCATAACCTCGGCCTGGAAGGGTACGAGGTTGGAAAAGTCTAGATGATATCCAATATGAGGTTAGTTATGATGAACTCGGACTATGTGGAGCCGAGGTTAGGCAGACAATGTCATAAGGTCGGCCTAGGTCAAGGTGAAGCTGGAACACGCTGGGAACATCGACTGATTCCCTGCAGAAGTTGGCCTTGATGGACGTATGCTTCTATAACCGCGGCTTACTCCCAGTCGAGGGTGTCATCCCCTGTATGGCTTGATGAATAATTATACCATGGATCATGAATACCTCTCTTGACGAGGTTGGTAGTAACGTCGGCCATAGCCGACCTTGCTTGGGATGAGACCACTGGTCATTGATTTAAGGCCCTTCCAATCGTCGGCCATATTCATGGCCGAGGTTGATGTCTCTGAGCCAAGGTGGTACATTTGGGGCACATCAATCACCCCATATCCCTTAGTTACCTGCGTGGTCAGGTTTCTGAGGGGTGTATTAGTCCGAGGTTGGATTTCTTCAGGTGTCAAATTTCCTCTTGACAAGTGTCAGCCATTGGAGTACATAGCGTGCCTGACAGGTTTAATAATGCTGCCTGTCTTTTGGGCTCCCAAGGCAATGATGGGCCTTGGGATGCGTGCACTCATATTTAAAGGTTTAAACCCTATTTTCTTCTCATTCTTCCACATTTCTCTCCTTCTCCGAATTTAGTCGATTCTGTAACTTTCTCTCTCTAGAAGAGCCTTGATTCGAAGTGCACTTGGGTGGACATTCCTTGCAGTTCTTTCCATGCTTCTCATCACTCTTCTTCAAGTATCCTTTGTCATCCTTTCTTCCTCATTTTTCTGCTTTGATTCTTGTTTTTTCATTTTTTCGGTGAGTTTTGAGAGGCTTCCGACGAGTTCATTAGTTTTTCGGCGGTCTGTTCTTGATTGTTCTTCGTTATTTTTGCTCAAAGTTAAATAACTTGATCTTTAATTCCATTTGCCAATATTGTTTGTAATTAAGGAGGGTCACAAGTCTAACGTCTGCCTCATATGCTCAGACCCCTATACAAAATCTTAAAGGAATTCCCCTCTCTTAGGGAGAAGGCCTTAGAAAAAATTAGACAAGTAAAAAGAGACCAAGAGGAAGCTCGTAGGGCAGAGGCATTCCCCCTCAGGCCTATTTTTCCACAACCTCTGAAGGTTATATACCCTGAACCATCCGAACCAGTTAACCCAGCAGAGGCCCCAGTTGAACCTACACCAATGTCTGAGTCTGAGTCATCTACCTCAGACCCCATGTCTGAAGACTCTTTCCAAGAGGCCATGGATTTCACAACTCGGCAAGATCAGGCCCCTGATCAAGGGGAGGTTTCCAGTCGGGCCTCATCTCACAAAAGTTTAAGTACATCAACCTCTTCCTCAGAGGTTGAAATTATTGGACCAAGTGTGGCGGTACCGCCAATCCTTGAAGCCATTCCTCTGTCAGCTGTCACAGGGGCTGAGTTCGCTCAGAGGTTTCCAAGTGATGCCCCATCGTCTGCTCAGGCCGACGTTGAGATAGATGATGATGATGATGCTGAGAGTGATGTTAACATCTATGAGGCGACCGAGATTGAGAGTTAAGTCGGCGATATCAATCACCTATCCTTAAGATACCTATATTCCATAAGCCCCTTTATAAAACTCAGGGGACCTCTGAGGGAAGAGAGGGCTTATCACGGCCGAGATGGTGAGATCTGCCTATACGAGCAGATGTTCAAGTTAAGATTTTATCTGCCCATTCATCCCATCATCAGGTCTATATTGGCCTATATCAACTTGGCCCCTTCCCAGTTGTCACCCAATGCTTGGAGGGTGATAATTGGAGCCATTGTCTTATGGAGGGTCGTTCATCACTCAGACCTTCCTGTCCAAGTCTTTACAAGATGTTATGTACCTTCATCTACCAGAAATCATTCGAGCTATTATCAAACCTCGAACCATAAATGGGAGCCACGTTATTTCTTTGCCTTAGGGCCATGGGAATTTGGTCCATGTGCCCCCTCTTCCTTATTAGAGCCGAGAATGCCCCTCAGATGTGGAAAGGTTGCAATGGATGCTAAGGCTAACCCTGGGCTAAGCCAACTCAATCTTCAGAAGGTCAAAGACCTTCAAGATCAGGGGGAGCATAGTCTACTTGTCAAATTCGAGCATCTGATGACCCCCTATTACCTCTTTGAGACTGGTCTAGGGGAAAGTCCTCTTACAAAGCTCGATAAGTTTTTTATTTCAATAAGTTATACCTCTGAATATATGTATATCTGATTCTCTAACTCAGACCTTTCTATTTTACAAAGCGCACCAAAGGAATTTTGGACGAGTTATGGGAGATGGCCGCACCAAGTTTGACAAAGCTCGTCAAAAAGTCAGGTCTGAATGCTCCTCCTACCCCTCCATTTACCTCGAGGGCTGAGGACACCAAGAAGAGGAAGGTTGCTGACCTTGCCCCTGAAGATTAGAGGCATAAGAAGAAAGGTGGGGATCGTGCCATCCCCATTTCTTCTGAGGATGCCTTTATTGTTCGTCTTGAGCAATTAAAGATCGGTGAAAGTATCATTGGCCAAATTATGAAGGCCTTTGATGCTATCGGCGGTATCATGATCGAGTCTGATAAGCACTTTTGCCGATCCATGGATAAGCCTCTGCTGTCTGAATTCTCTCTTCGCCGTTCAATCCAGGTAAGACCTTTAGGTTTTTGCTTTTGAGTTTTACAAGTGTAACCTCGTCATTTGAACTACATTTGTCCTTATAATGACATCTTGGCACATGTGCTGCAGGGTCTCGTCATCATGTATCACTACATCAACTGGACCTTGGGGAAGCTTCCCCTGATAGAAAAGGGCCAAGAGGCTGAGAAGACTGAAGCCACTCTAAACGCTGAGGTGGAGTGTCTAAAGGTCGACCTGAAGAAGGCCGAGACCAATATCAAGGGCATGCAAAATGACTTGGACAAGCAAAGGGAAGATCATAACACTGCCATGAAGGCTCAGGCTGACTCCCTTCAGCGTAAGGTCGATGTTGCTGTCAAGGCTGCCTTGGAAGATGCCTCCGAGAAGATTTTGGAGGAGTACAAGGTCTCTGACGAGTTTGTCATCTTCGTCTTTGAATACCTGGAGAGGGGGGTCAAGGCAACTGGTAAATGGGCTGCCATGAAAGAGAAGGAATTTGGAAGCCTTACAGCTGCTGACTTCATCGGCCTGGGTTATGCCGACCCCAAGTTTGCTCAGGCCTTGCAGGAGGTTGAAGAAGAGGGAGGTGCTGCACCCACCGAGACTGCCCCACAAGGGGACACCATGACTGAAGATGTCGGTGCTCAAGATAATGGGGTGGAAGTGGCCACCCTCGGCCAAGAAAATGCAGACATGACCATCAACCCTGAAGCTGCAGACACTTAGTTTTTGATAGAGCAATTTTTGTAACTCTGATCTGTTGTAACCTCTGATGGACATCGTAACTTTTAATTTTTGCACTTTGTAACTTAATTTCAACCTCTAAGGAGGGATTTTACCTTTTCACTTGTTGATTTGCTTGTTGAATGCTTTTCTTTGCCATATAATATGTTCAGTTCTAAAGTCTTAGTGTGATGATGTCTTTATTAAACTCAATGAATGGTGTCTTACTTCAGACCTTATCACCATATTATGATGTTCTAAGATCTGAGGTCATCAACTAAGATGTTATCCTCATAAGTAATTTCACCAAATTAATGATGTTAAGGGTCTGAGGTCATCCAAGTATGATGTCTGACCTCAGACTTTGTCACCACATTATGATTTTTAGGGTCTGAGGTCATCACTAAGATGTTACCCCCATAAGTAATTTCACCAAATTAATGATGTTAAGGGTCTGAGGTCATCCAAGTATGATGTGTGATCTCAGACCTTATTACCAAATAATGATGTTAAGGCCTGAGGTCATCATTAAGTGTTATCCCCATAAGCAATTTCACCAAATTAATGATGTTAAGGGTCTGAGGTCATCCAAGTATGATGTCTGACCTCAGACCTTATCACCACATTATGATGTTAAGGCCCGAGGTCATCACTAAGATGTTATCCCCATAAGTAATTTCACCAAATTAATGATGTTAAGGGTATGAGGTCATCCAAGTATGATGTCTGACCTCAGACCTTATCACCAAATAATGATGTTAAGGCCTAAGGTCATCACCAAGATGTTATCCCCATACGTAATTTCACCAAATTAATGATGTTAAGGGTCTGAGGTCATCCAAGTATGATGTCTGACCTCAGACCTTGTCACCAAATAATGATGTTAAGGCCTGAGGTCATCACCAAGATGTTATCCCCATATGCAATTTCACCAAATTAATGATGTTAAGGGTCTGAGGTCATCCAAGTATGATGTCTGACATCAGACCTTGTCACCAAATAATGATGTTAAGGCCTGAGGTCATCACTAAGATGTTATCCCCATAAGTAATTTCACCAAATTAATGATGTTAAGGATCTGAGGTCATCCAAGTATGATGTATGACCTCAGACCTTGTCACCAAATAATGATGTTAAGGCATGAGGTCATCACTAAGATGTTACCCCCATAAGTAATTTCACCAAATTAATGATGTTAAGGGTCTGAGGTCATCCAAGTATGATGTCTGACCTCAGATATTGTCACCACATTATGATGTTAAGGCCTGAGGTCATCACTAAGATGTTATCCCCATAAGTAATTTCACCAAATTAATGATGTTAAGGGTCTGAGGTCATCCAAGTATGATGTCTGACCTCAGAACTTATCACCAAATAATGATGTGAAGGCCTAAGGTCATCACTATGATGTTACCCCCCATAAGTAATTTCACCAAATCAATGATGTTAAGGGTCTGAGGTCATCCAAGTATGATGTCTGAACTCAGACCTTGTCACCACATTATGATGTTACGACCTGAGGTCATCACCAAGATGTTATCCCCATAAGTAATTTCACCAAATTAATGATGTTAAGGTTCTGAGGTCATCTAAGTATGATGTCTGACCTCAGACCTTGTCACCAAATAATAATGTTAAGGCATGAGCTCATCACTAAGATATTATCCCCATACATTCTACCACTTGAGCACAATGGACCAAGAATTGACATGGAAACTGATCTCCCATTAATAATCTCTTCATAAGATGATACATTTACATAAACTTCCTGCAACATCATATGTAATACTTCTTTAAATGATCAGCATTCCAGGGATTGGCAAAAGGCTCCCCTCTAGGTTTTCTAGCTTGTAGGTCATGGGTACTACCTCTTCGATCACTTTGTAAGGACCGTGATAGTTTGGGTGGAGTTTGTTTGCTTTCTGTAACGTCTTCTTCAGTACCAAATCTCCCACGGTAATGGGTCTTGGTTTCACCCTTTGATTGTAGAATTTTGCTGCTCTCTGCTGGTAAGCTTCTTGTCTGATTAATGCGTCTTCCCTTCTCTCTTTAATAAGATCTAGGTCTAGTCTTTTCTCCTACCCATTTTTATAAGGGTCATAGGTTTGAACCCTATGAGTAGGGAGTCCCACTTCTGTTGGTATGACGACCTCTGAGCCATATGCTAGCATGAATGGGGTTTCTCCTGTCGGTGTTCTTGTTGTTGTCCTGTAGGCCCACAACACAACAGAAACCTCTTCAGTCCATCTCCCCTTGGCTTTTTCTAACCTCTTCTTGATTCCATCAAGGATTATTCTATTTGTGACTTCGGTCTGAACGTTTGCCTGAGAACGTCCATGAAAAAAGAAAAACTACTTTATCCCAATGCTTTCGCAATATTTCTCTAAGGAAGAGTTCTTGAACTGGGTTCCATTGTCTGAGATGAGAGTGTTTGGGAGGCCGTTTCTGCATATGATATTTCTCCAAATAAATTGGAAGGTCTTCTGTTCTGTAATCATTATCATCAGCTCTGCCTCCACCCACTTTGAGAAGTAATCAATGGCAACTATCAGGAATCGGTAATTATTGGCGGCTCTTGGCAGTGGTCCTACTAGGTCAATTCCCCATACTGCAAATGGCCAAGGGGCACTAATTAACGTCATAGGCTGATAAGGTTGGTGAGGAATAGTGGAGAATCTCTGACATTTATCGTACCTCTTCACATCAACTGCAGCATCCTTGGCCAAGGTTGGCCACCAGTACCCCTGTGTAATAATTCTCTTGTCCAAGGGTCTTCCTCCTATGTGACTGGAGCAAGAACCCTCATGTACCTCCTGTAAGATGTGGGGAACTTCTGTGGGATGAACACATCTGAGGACCCCTTCTTATATAGGACGTCTCCTACTATGGAGAATTTCGCAGCCCTGTATCTTAGTTTCCTCCTCTCTAACTTTTATTTCGGTTTCTCTACCTCTTTGATATATCTGATGAGGGGGTCCATCCATGAGTCTCCTAGGTTCAAATTGAGACAAGGGTTGCTAACCTCTTATTCTTCAATGGTCGCCTTTGGTAAGACCTCGACTGGAACTGTCCTTCTGATGTCTGTCTTCATTGCTGAAGCTAACCTTGCAAATGCATCTGTGTGGTTGTTGTTTTACCGAGGTACTCTCTTCAGTTTTGTCTCTTTAAAATATTCTAACATCATTTTCACCCTCTTCAGGTACTTGTCCATCCTTTCATCTTTGGCCTCATAGACCCCCAATACTTGATTAACTGCTAACCTTGAGTCACTATGAAGTAGGAGACATCTTACTCCCAGAGTCCTTACCAATGAGAGACCTGCTATCATGGCATCATATTTTAACTCGTTGTTAGATGCCTTGAAGTTAAACCTCAAAGAATATTCAATATTGGTACCATCTGGAGCTGAAAGTATTAGCCCTGCACCGCTTCCACTGTCACAAGAAGACCCGTCAACAAAGAGGTTCTAGATGTCTTTATCTGATGAGAAGCCCCCTTCTATCATGATTCCTTTCTTAAATAGGTATCGATCTTTCTCATTCTCGGAGATTCTATTTCTAAATCCCTTGCATATAACCTCTTCCCGGTCCCAGAAGACATTTGGTGCAACCTCTTCCGATTCTCAGAAGACATTGTTATTTGACCCTTCAACTGTCTCTAGATCATTCTCCATCTCGGCCTCTTCCCATGTGAACTCAGTAACGAAGTCTGCGAGCGCCTGCCCTTTGATGGCCACCCTAGGTTGATAAGTAAGGTCATACTCCCCCAACTCGATGGCCTAAGTCATCAATCTTCCAGACTTCTCAGGTTTATGGAGGACCTGTCTTAGTGGGGAATTGGTGAGGACGACCGTGGAGTGAGCTTGGAAGTAGGGCTTCATCTTCCTTAAAGCATGTATCAGGGCGTAGGCTAACTTTTCCATGCGAGGATAATTTTGCTCATACCCTTGAAGGGCTTTACTGTTGAAGTATACAGGCTTTTGGATCCCAACGTCTTCCCATACTATGGCTGCACTTATAGCCGATTCCGAGACTGCTAGATAAACATACAATTTCTCTCCTACTATGGGCCGAGATAATTACAAAGGAGACCCAAGGTAGGACTTGAGTTGGTTAAAAGCCTCTTCACACACTTCATCCCATTCAAAGGCCTTTCTGAGCACCTTAAAAAAAGGAAGACACTTGTCCGTTGCTCTGGAAACAAATCTGTTGAGTGCAGCCACTCTTCTAGTGAGCCTTTGAACGTCTTTGATACTCTTTGGTGTCTTCATGTCAAGCAAAGTCTTAATTTTCTTAGGGTTCGCTTCTATTCCTCTCTGATTGATGATGAATCTAAGAAACTTCCCAGCTCTTACTCCGAAGACGCACTTCTCCGGGTTGAGTTTCATCCTGTACAGGTGCATGGTATCGAAGGTCTTTTCCAAGTTTGCCACATGAGTGCAGGCCTTTAAGCTCTTCGTCAGCATATCGTATACATACACCTCCATAGTCTTGCCTATTTGGTCTTCGAACATCTTATTCACAAGACGTTGATACGTTTCCCTCGCATTTTTTTAAATTAAAGGGCATCACCTTATATCAATATGTCCCTTTGTCGGTAATGAAGGCTGTCTTCTCTGAGTCCTCATCATCCATAAAGATCTGATTGTAGCCTGAATACACGTCCATAAAGCTCATGAGCTCATACCCTACAGTAGCATCTACTATCTGATCTATTCGAGGTAAGGGATAGCTGTCTTTTGGGCAAGACTTGTTCAGGTCAGTAAAATCAACGCACATTCTCCATTTTCCACTGGCTTTGGGCATAATGACTGCATTCGATAGCCACTCCGGATATATGACTTCTCTAATAAACTCAGCCTCTTCCAATTTTTTAACCTCTTCTCGGATGACGTCATACTTCTCCCTAGAATAAACTCTTCGTCTTTGTTTGATAGGCCTGGCATCTTTAGTCACGTTGAGATTGTGACATATAACTTTAGGGTTGATGCCGGGCATGTCTGCATGACTCCAAGCGAAGACACTCTGCCTCTTCCTCAAGAAGTTTATCAGCTCTTCCTTGATTTCTATTTTTAAGGCTTTGCCGACATGGACATTTTTTTTTTGGTTCGTCCTTATTGAGGACGATGAATTCTACCTCTTCCGCGGCCTCTCCCTTCTTCAACTTTGTTTCATCTCTAGGGTCAAGTGTGTCAATGTTGTAAGTGGTAGTTGCTCTCTTATGGGCCTCTCTCTCTTCAGCCGAGTTGAAGTAGCATTCTCGTGCTATTGTCTGGTCACCCTGCACTTCCCCTACCCTAAAGGGGGTCGAGAATTTTAGTATATGGTGAACCGTCGACGACACGGCCTCAAACTCCTTAAGGGCTACTCTTCCTATGATGAGGTTATAGGCCGAGAAGATGTTTTCATCCATAACAAAAAATTGATCTTCTGGGTCAACCTCTTAGGCCACTCATCACCCATCCGTACGTCCATCTCATATATGCCCAATGGGTGGACCTTTTCGTCACTGAAGCCCATTAAAGGATGCTGATAGGGTACCAGCCTAGCTCTGCTAAGACCTAGGCTCTTGAAGCAGGGCCAAAACATCACGTCTGCTGAACTCCCCCCGTCTACGAGGATTCTCTGCACCTCTCATCCATGTACTCTTGTTCTTATTACCAAAGGGTCATCATGTGGGGCCAAGATACCTTTGAAGTCGAGTCGGGAGAACCCAAATATAAGGGTGTCCATGTCCACTTTCTTTCTCTTCTGCACTGTATCGGAAGACGTTAGATTTACAACTTCAAGTTTGGCCACTGACTTGGCCTCTGCCACATGGGCTTTTCTATCAGCCACTTCAGAGCCACCCCCCGCAAGTCCTCCGCATATGGTGTTAACACCAAAGGAGATCATACCAACCCTCTTCATCGGGGTTTTGTCATCTTTTGGCGGAAGGTCTGGATCGTCTTCATCATCACCTTCTGAATCATTGTCTCTTCTAGCTGGCGCATCATCACGGCATCTGTCGTTTCTCCTCTTCTTACGGTCACCTCTTCCACCTTTAGGAGCCTTTCCATCAACATACTTCCTCGAATTTCTAGATTTTAACATCTTTTCGATCTCATCCTTCAAGGTGAAGTACCTGTCTATAACATGGCCATGGTCTTGGTGGAACTCGCACCACAAGTCCTTGTTCCTCTTATATGGGGGACCTTAAGTTTCTAAGTCCATCTTAGAGACCTATCATTCTTGATCTCGTTGAGGATATGTTCACAACTCACAGTTAGAGGAGTATAGTGAGCAAACTTGTCATCGGCTGACCTTTTTTTTCCATCTTTATTTCTTTGGGACTTCCCACTACTACCGTGGTTCTCATCCTCATACTTGGCGGCCATTACCTCTTCGGCATTCATGACTTTTCCCGCAGTTACCACTAGCTCTGCTATAGACCTGGGAGGGTCTTTCGGAAGTTTCCACAATAACTTCCCTTCCTGAAGACCTCCTATGAGGGAGATCATGGATATATTCTCTTTGTAATCTTCAACCTCAAGATTTTCTTTATTGAACCTAGCGATGTAGTCTCTTAGGATCTCATCCTTGCCTTGCTTGACATACAACAGATGAGTGCTCTTCTTTTGAGGTCTGACCCCAAAACAGAAGTTGTGAATGAATCGTTCAGCCAAGCCCTTGAAGTTCTCAATTGAATTCTTCGGAAGAGAAGTAAACTAAATGTACGTTGCTCCTGTCAAAGTCTCGGAGAAGTCCCGACACTTCATTTCATCGGGTATTGAGTAGATGTTCGTCGCTGACTGATACATCTCAATGTGATGTACAGGGTTGGTGCTACCGTCATACTTAGGAGATTCCACGGGCGATTTGAACTTAGCAGGGGTTGAAAAGCTCACGATCTTGGACATAAAGGGGGAGCCCTCTGAAAAACCTCTTGCTATGGGTCTCCGCTTTTAATGAGGTCTCCTATCTTTTCCTCAAGATGTTGAATAGAGTCATTCCAGGGTCTCGCAACATCGGCCTGGACGAGGTTGTCCCCAGCCACCTCTAAGGGGTGGACTGAGGGTTCCCCAATCGCAGCACAATGTCGACTATTGACCTCTTCCTGGTCTCTACCTCTTCCTGGATGAGGTCGGCCTTGGTGAGGCCAACGTTGTTCGTATCCTCTTTGCGAGCTGGCTGCACTTCTCGACCTTGATAACCTCTATCTTAGGTCATTTATTGGGCCTAACCTTTCAAAGGCTGACCCTCTGCTCAGTCGATCAAAAGAGGATCCTCGTTGTTGGGATTCTTCGCCTCTTCTGCCCCCATAACCTTGGCTTCGTTGGATAGGGCGAAATGTATTGTTTAAAACCTCATACGGCTCCTAACAATCTTTCGGGACATCTTCCGCCTTTAGATAATCATACCTGTCCTCAGGGAAAGGGTTTCCTTACCTCCCCAGGTTCAAGCGCCTAGGGTCAACAACGTCCCTCCTCCGCTGGGGTGTAGGCTGGTCTTTCCGCGGTGCCTCGAGTGGTCCCCTGGCATCTGGATGAGGCTGAACAGCCGCCGGAGTGATCATTTCCGGTGAGACTCCAGGTGGCCTCATAATATTTTAGTTGAGCTGTGCAAATTGCTCCTGCATAGCTTGTTGCGTTGCAGCCAAAGACTTCAAGGTTGTGGCTACCTCTGCCATTTCGGACTGAGGCGTTGCCTGGATGGAACTAGGTCCTCCCGCACCAGGCGCTGGAAGAGGCAATGGTAATTCTGGTGCCATATATTAACACTAAAGATTTTGAGTAGCAGATGAGCGTAATACCTTAAAGGACCTATTTCAATGGTGAAGCAGCTCCATGCAAGGGGTGGTGCCTGGTTCACCGCCAGAGTCTCCGGTGAGGTTAAGCTGAAGAAGAGGAAGAGACAACTTCTCTCTTCCCACAGACGGTGCCAAAATGATGATGCTGGAAACAGCACCACCCTTCAAGGTGTTTGTGAGCTCAATTCAATGTTAACAATGGCAGTATAAGGTTATATACACACATAGTAGAAGGAGATGAGGAGAAGAGTATTTACACCGGAATATAAGTGGTTCAGCCAATCAGGCCTACGTCCACTATGCAAGTGTATGATGCGTATCAGTATATGAAGGCTCTAATGGCCATAAATACAATCTCTCAATCTTTCTCTCTCTACTGTGTAATTGAACAGAGATTCAACTAGGGTTGCTAATTTTGGATCCCTCTCCTAGAAGGAGAAGACAAGTATATATAGTACCTGGGGGGTGTAATGTACCCCCATGCATGCAATGAGCATGTGTGTGCTGATCTAGCCAATCCGATGAAGACATCTGTCACTGTCACATGTAGAGAATGATGATGAAATATTCCCCCTATGTGAGGGGAATGATTTGTTATACCTAATTTATGTACACGTGTCCGTATCCAAATATATGCGCATAAGATCTCGGCCATCCGTGCCTGGTTACAACCTCAGCCTGGAAGGGTACAAGGTTGTCAAAGCCTAGCTGCTATTCAATCCGAGGGTAGTCATGATGAACTCAGCCTATGGGGAGCCGAGGTTAAGCAGGAAATGTCATAAGGTCGTGAAAATCTGTTACTAAAGCCGTTTAATAAAATTAAACTATTTAATTAACTCCGAACAGTTTTTTGAAGAAATTCTTTTCTTTAAAATCAAAACTAATTGAACACAAGATGTGTTTAACAAAAGTATGTACGAGATCTGTTCAATATTTGATTAACAAGTTTAATAAAGCAGTTTAAAAATTTTAAACTCAACACAACCAAGAATGAGATGAGGAGATGTAGAAAGATCAAGAATAAGATTTTTTACGTGGTAAAACCTCACCCAACTGCGGAAACATCCACCACTCCCTCTATGGAGTAAACAAAAAAATTCACTAGAACAAATTTAACAGTTACAAACTATATAACAAACATGAATACAACTCAGACCTATATAAGTTTAGGAATGTACCCTCTGGTGTCCTTAAAACTTCTCTGCAGTTCTGGTTGTTGATGTTGTTCTCCCAGTTTGCTAACTTCCAATTTGTTCAAGTTCTTTACGTCGACTCTTGTTCTCAAGATCTTATTACCAACACTTTTAGTGTGGTAGGGTGATAGTGTTTGTGGAGGTGCTTTCTAACACATGCATGCACACACACACACACTTATTTTATACAACCAGTCCAAACAAATTACATATAAGTCTATATGCTGTGATTTTTCTTTTTCTCTCTTCTCACAAAACTTAACCTTATTTGACCTTTATAACAAGCTCAGAATCCACGGCTATCTTGCTCAGAAGACGTATCAAGATCTTAATCAATCTCGGGTTTTGAAAAGATTTTTGAGATTGAAAATCACCAAGTGCGATTCCAAACTAGGTCAAAGGTCTTGTTTCAAGAGAACTAGAAACATAAAACATTATTGTTGATTTCAGAGTTAAAAACATTTACAGAAAAGAATCAACAATACATTTCTGAAGCTGAGAAACAAAACATGTAAATCTAAGTGTAATGTAACATGAAGTACTCAGATATGAAATTTCTATAAAGCAGAAAATAGATCTAAGAAAGAATGTTTAAGTTGGACACAAGATCTAAAGAACGAAGGTTACAATAACAAACCAACTAAACAAACCAACTCTCAAAATACTCAAACACTCAAGGTTGTGTTTGGGATATACAGGATTTGAAAAGAGGTTTAGGTTTGAAAATGTTTTTGACGATATAGGGTTAGGGTTTCTAACTCTTTCTCTCTCATTCTATTTTCTCTCTTACTCTCTCTTTTCTCTCTTCTCTCTCTACTCTCTCTTTTTCTCTCAAAAGGACGAAATGGTAAAAGTCTCAGAAGGCTGAGTGAAGGGGTCCTTTTATAGGAGGTTGAGAAGATTCGAGAATAGGGTTCAAAATCAAGGGTTCAGATTGAGTCAAGGTCGATTGACTTTAATCCAAGGGTTCACGATATGCGGTGATTAAAACTCTCCTGATTGGTTCATCTGGGATTCATAGGGATTATGAAAGAGCACATGCATATCGTTGATTACAAACGATCCAAGGGTCGCAAACAGACGCTGGTTTACTCTCTATAAAGAAACACACTCTCCACCAATCAGAAGATAGCAAATGTTGGCCAATAATGAGATATCAAACGCGCATCTAAACTTAATTAAAAACACACCCTGAAGTATCTGTCGCTTTCGAATTCTACCTAAGGAACTTTAAGCCAATATAACCATCAATGCTAAATAGCAGATTGACCCCAAAAACTTTTAAAACCAAGTTTTAATTAATAAAACTTATTTTAAATGTTTATAAAATCCCAAAAAAAAAATTAAAAAGCAATATTAGGGATTTAAACACACTCAACATATGTACACACAATTATATGCAATATGAAATGTATGAGATCAATTCTACTGTGTGTGAGTGCTGGTAATATGGTGTAGATCACTCAATCAAGAAAGATGAAATAGCAAGGCAAGCTCCGGGGTTCTTTGGATTCTAGGATAGACACAATTTTGTCATAATTTCCAAACTAGATGAACACTTATACGATATAGAGTCAAGTGAGTCAAGAGTATAAGGTGCTTCAATCTCCTCCTTTGGAAATATGAGACAAAATATCCTTTGAGTCATCTAGAACTCGTAGGGCAAAAAAAAAAGGAAACCTATTCCTAAAAATCTATCTACCCATTTCCTAGAAAGAAAAAGTACATAACTCAACTATTTACAATTGAATACCCTATTACAACTGTTGAGAATAACTGTACAGAATCCTGCAATGAATCACTAAGATCAAGCTGTTTAGTATATGTAAAATTCATTAGACTCAAATTTCTCCCCCGATTTTGTCTCAAATAGACAAAAGGAAAAAATAGAGAGATCAAAGAGATTAATCAGCACACACCATACCAATAGATTTACGCAAAGAAATAAATTGATTGTAATCTAAAGGTTTGGTAAACATATCTGCGAGTTGCAAATCGGTAGGAAGATAATTGATTTCTAATTCCTTAGTTTCAACCAATTCGCGTATAAAGTGATGTCTTATTTTTATGTGTTTTGTTCGCGAGTGTTGAACAGGATTTTTAGAGATATTGATCGCACTTTGATTATCACAATAGAGATGCAATTGTTTTTCTTGAATACCATAATCACTTAGCATTTGTTTAAGCCAAAGTAATTGAGCACAACAACTTCCAGTGACTATGTATTCAGATTCAGCTATTGAGAGTGATGTGCAGTTTTATTTCTTACTACTCCATCCTACCAGATTATTACCTATATAATAACATGCTCCTGATGTGCTTTTACTATCATCAGTACACCCAGCCCAGTCAGCATCAGTGTACCCAATTATAGTGCTTGGTGTGTCACTAGTGTACCAAAGTCCAAGGTTCAGAGTGCCTTTTACATATTTAATGATTCTTTAAACAGAAGATAGATGGCTCTCTTTAGGGTTATTTTGATAACGAGCACATACACACACAGCATACATTATATCAGGACGCGAGGCAGTAAGGTATAACAAGGTTCCTATCATACTACGATATAGAGTTGGATCTATAGATTTTCCAATTTCGTCTTTAAATAGTTTTACCGTAGTACTCATGGGTGTTTTAGCATCTTTAGTACTCTAAAGGCCAAATTTATTTACAATCTATAAAGCGTACTTAGATTGCGAGACAAATAATCCTTATGAATTTTGTTTAACTTGAAGACCTAAGAAAAATTGCAACTCCCCCATAAGAGACATTTGAAACTCTTTATGCATAATCTCAGAGAAGGATTTTATTTCTGAGGGAGAAGTTGATCCAAATATAATATCGTCAACATAAACTTGAGCAATAATAATGTGTTTGCCAAAATGTTTGACAAATAGGGTTTGATCATTTCCACCACTTTTAAAACCTTTATCTAAGAGGAAGCTGGAAAGACACTCATACCAAGCTCTAGGCGCTTGTTTAAGGCCATACAAAGCCTTTTTAAGACGAAATACATGATTTGGATATTGAGGGTCAATGAACCCCTTTGGTTGTTCTACATAGGTCTCTTCAGTCAATATTCCATTAAGGAATGCAAATTTGACGTCCATTTGGTAGAGTGTAAAATGCAAGTGACAGGCTATGGCAAAGAGAAGACGAACATATTCTAAACGAGTAACAGGAGCAAAGGTCTCGTTAAAATCTATTCCTTCAATTTGAGAGTATCCTTGAGAAACTAATCTAGTTTTATTTCTAATGATTATCCCACTTTCATCAAACTTATTTTTAAAAATCCAACGTGTGCCAATAACCTTTTTGTGATTAGGCCTATGTACAAGATACCAAACATCATGAATGATAAATTGAAGAAGTTCTTCCTGCATAGCAGAAATCCAGTGAGAGTCATTAAATTACTCATTTACATTCTTTGGTTCCACTAGGGAAACAAAACATTCATAATGTGCATAATTTCTTAATTGAGATCTTGTACGCACAGGCTCACTAGGGTTACCAACAACGTTATTCATGGGATGATCTTTAGAAACCCAATTAGGTACTTCAGGTATCTCAGTTGGTAATGAGTCATCTATTTCAGGAGAGTCACTTTCTAAAACATTTGTAGGCTCTTCCTCAATAGTTGATTCACCAGTCTTACTCTCTACAGTAGTGTCACTTACATTTACATTTATGGATTCCATCAAGTTTTTAGTGCGAGGATTATAAACTCGATAGGCTCTGCTATTAGGCGAGTATCCTAGAAAAATAGCTTTATCTCCCCGACTCTCAAATTTGGACAAGTGTTCCCTATCTTTGCATAAATAACAAGTACTACCAAAGGTTCTAAGGTACTTAAGATTGGGCTTTTTCTTATACCAAAGTTCGTAAGGGGTTTGTTTGGAATTCTTTTTAAGATAGACCCTATTGATAATGTGATACGTAGTAAGAATAGATTCTACCCAAAAGTATTTAGGCAAATTCTTGGCATGTAACATAACACGTGCCATCTCTTGAAGGGTACGATTCTTTCTTCGGCGATTCCATTTTGTTGAGGAGTCTTAGGAGCACTAAACTCGTGTTTGTAACCGTTATAGTCACATTATTCTATAATACCGGTGTCTTTGAATTCTCCCCCTCTATCACTACAAATTCTATTTACTTGAGTGTCCTTCTCATTTTCAATCCGAAGAAGTATTTTTAAGAAAGTTTGAAAAGTGTCAGACTTATGTTTTAAGAAGGCTACCCAGGTAAATCTCGTGAGGTCCCTAACAATAAAAAGAATGTAACTGTGTCCACAGAGACTAACAGTTTGGGAGGGACCCATTAGGTCCATATGGATGAGCTCCAAAGGATTAGAGGTAAGGATATCTTTAACTTTCTTATGAGGAGCTTTAACAATTTTTCCTTCCTGACAAGAACCACAGCCAATGTTAGAAATGGATTTGATTTTTGGAACTCCTCTAACTATTTCTTGAGAGGTCAGTCTACTAAGATTATCATAATTTATGTGACCCATTCTGTTATGCCATATCTCATTGTCATCCATTCTGGCAACATTACAGATTTCAGAATTGTTCATGACAGTATAACAATTGTCAGGAGTCCTGAATCCTGTAATTATGCATTCACCTTTTTCATTTAAAATTTTGCAATTATTCTTTGAAAAGGTAACAGTATGATCCGAGTCACAAAATTGCGAGATACTAAGTAGATTGGCCTTAAGACCTTTAACTAGAAGAACATTTTCAAGAACAGTAAGTCCATCTTCTTGGAGAGTTCCTTTGCCTATGATCTGAGATGATACTCCATCACCAAAAATAACTTTTCCTCCCACAAAGATGGTTTTGTTCAAAAGTTTTGTATCATCCCCAGTCATGTGCTTAGAACATCCAGAGTCTAAATACTAACCAGACGATGTGTGTTCAGCTTTAAGGCAGTAATAACTATATTACACTTTATCTGGGGTAATAGATAATCTTTTATAACCCAATTTGCTCTAGTTTTCATTTTGCGCTTATTAGCTCTCAATTCATAAAATTTGCGAGCATTCAATTTTTGCTGAAAAATGTTTTGCGCATGATTTTGAGTTTTATGAAAGACATGAGCATTTGGTTTAGGAAAGTGCTTAGGAATCCTTCTAGGGAATGTTCTTTTAGGTTTGGTCTTTCTCTTCCTATAATTAGAGTTTTTGTCTGGTTGTCTAGGAAGTACATAATTATTGCGGCTTCTCCTAGAATAGTTAAAATTTTGATAGATAGGAGGATTACAGACAGGTTTAACTAGTCTTCTAGCATAGCAACCATCAAAGGAGTGACCGTATATATCACAGTAGGAGAAATAAAGATTGCTCAAAATTGGGGTCTCCTTAGGAAAGTCTCTAAACATAGGTTTTAAGGAATTTTGAGGTTGAACTCTATTCCTAGATAGTACAGTTTTGAATGTAGATTCATTCTTCCCAATTTAGGGGCAGACGTATTTAGCCTTTGGTGAACTTTGATGTTTAGAGCAACTTGATTCCCCAATGTTAAGATTTTGATGTTTTGAGTCAAACTCAGTTTTTAGAGAATGAAAGTCTGGGCAGGTTTCAATAGGTCTTTTACCTCCTGACACAAACTTGATAGGTTCAAAAGATTTTGTTTGTGTCTTCAAATTGGGGCAAAACCCTATTCCTGTTCGATCATCAGAATTGGTTTTAGATTCAGCAACAAATCCATCAAAACAGTTTGAGTTATTTTCAAATTTTGTAAATTTTTTGAAAATAGTTGCTGTCTTTTCTTTAGTTTGTTCCAATTCCATCAATGTCCCTTTGTATTTTTTCTCCAGAGTTTCATTTGTTTCAGTAAAATTTCTCAGTTTTTGATCAAACATTTTGATTTCACTTTCATGAGTTAGACATTGGGTAGTATACTCTTCAGCATTCAGTTTGGCCATCAGGCTTAGATCTTCTAGCTTCTTGGTGAGATCTTTCACAATCGTCTCTAGTCTAGTGCTTTTCTTGAGAGTTTTAGCATAGAGTGTGTGAACATATAACCATTGACATCGTCATTATCGCTTTCTCTTTGACTCACACACCCCGAGGTAGAAATAGAAATATTCTCAGTAATTAAAGCATCTAAACCAGTAACAGCATGATTCGAAACAACAGAAGTAGAATTACTACATTCATCCTCACTAACAAACACATGCATATCATCATTATATATAATCTTAGCAAAGAAAGACATGCAAGGATCAAAGGCTTCAGATGACTCAAGTTCCTCATTTTCAGAATCACTTGAATCATCCCATGTCTTGCAAATGTTGGCTCTAGAGTGTTTATTTTGAGTGTTCAGGTTAACTCTACAATCTTGTGCAATGTGTCCTAGTTTACCACATCTAAAGCATTCAGTCTTCTTAAGGTCTCTGTTAGGTCTAGTGTGAGAGTCCTTGTTATGTTTGTCATGACTTTTCTCATGAGGTTTATGATTAGAGTGAGTTGGATAATTGGACTTGCCTTGTTTGTTTTCCATATTGTTTCTAAACTTAATGATATTCTTAAACTGTTTTGACATTAAGGCAATCTGATTGTCCAAACTCTCTATATCGCATTCCTCATCAGAGTCATCATTGAGAATGTTAAACTCAGGCTTAATCAACTTAGAAGAGAAGCTCAGATTGGAACTAGTATGTTTCTTATGGGACTGGGTCAATTGTTTCTTAAATTCTAGTTCCATTTCCACAGTTCTTAGTTTACTACGGAGTAATTCAGGAGTGAGATTTATATCACACATTTCCTCAATAACATATCTTTTGTTGTCAAATTTCTGTGGTAATGATCTCAGAATTTTAGATACAATTTCATGTCTGTTATATGTTATCCCATTAGCATGCAGTTTTGTCACAATATCAGTCAAGTTCATATAGAAGTCATCAAATGACGTAGACTCAGACATAATTAAAGAGTTATACTGTTGAATGAGCATTTGAGTTTTAGCAGCCTTAACTCTAGTGTCACCTTCATGAGTAGTAACCAAGGTGTCCCAAGCTTCCTTAGAAGTGGTACATGATGAGATTCTTTTGAACTCATCTTCATTTATGGACATAAATATGGCATTCTTTCCTTTATTATTGTTGCGAGAAACTTGTTTCTCTTCTTGTGTGAACTCACTTAATACTTTCTTAACCCTCTCATTACTTCCTTCAGTGGCTGGTTTAGTAGGAAAAATGTATCCATTTTCAACAATGTCCCAGACATCATCTCCCAAAGTTCCTTGAATGAAAGCAATCATCCTTACTTTCCAGTAAGCAAAATTGGTTCCATCAAATATAGGAGGTCTGATCAAGTTACCAAATCTTTCATTTTTCTCGTCCATGTTTGATTTTCAAAAAATAATTTCAGAAACACAGGATCTCTTTAAAAGAAGTTTACAAAGCTCTGATACCAATTGAAAATATGTTACTAAAGCCGTTTAATAAAATTAAACTATTTAAGTAACTCCGAACAGTTTTTTGAAGAAACTCTTTTCTTTAAAATCAAAACTAATTGAACACAAGATGTGTTTAACAAAAGTATGTACGAGATCTGTTCAAGATTTGATTAACAAGTTTAATAAAGCAGTTTAAAAATTTTAAACTCAGCACAACCAAGAATGAGATGGGGAGATGTAGAAAGATTAAGAACAAGATTTTTTACGTGGTAAAAACCTCACCCAACTGAGGAAACATCCACCACTCCCTCTACGGAGTAAACAAAAAAATCCACTAAAACAAATTTAACAGTTACAAACTATATAACAAACATGCATACAACTCAGACCTATATAAGTTTAGGAATGTACCCTCTGGTGTCCTTATAACTTCTCTGCAGTTCTGATTGTTGATGTTGTTCTCCTAGTTTGCTAACTTCCAATTTGTTCAAGTTCTTTACGTAGACTCTTATTCTCAAGATCTTATTACCAACACTTTTAGTGTGGTAGGGTGATAGTGTTTGTGGAGGTGCTTTCTAACACATGCATGCACACACACACACACTTATTTTATACAACCAGTCCAAACAAATTACATATAAGTCTATATGCTGTGATTTTTCTTTTTCTCTCTTCTCACAAAACTTAACCTTATTTGACCTTTATAAAAATCCCAGAATCCACGACTATCTTGCTCAGAAGACGTATCAAGATCTTAATCAATCTCGGGTTTTGAAAAGATTTTTGAGATTGAAAATCACCAAGTGCGATTCCAAACTAGGTCAAAGGTCTTGTTTCAAGAGAACTAGAAACATAAAACATTATTGTTGATTTCAAAGTTAAAAACATTTATAGAAAAGAATCAATAATATATTTCTCAAGCTGAGAAACAAAATATGTAAATCTAAGTGTAATGTAACATGAAGTACTCAGATCCGAAATTTTTATAAAGCAGAAAATAGATCTAAGAAAGAATGTTTAAGTTGGACACAAGATCTAAAGAGCGAAGAGGTTACAGCAACAAACCAACTAAACAAACCAACTCTCAAAATACTCAAACACTCAAGGTTGTGTTTGGGATATACAGGAGTTGAAAATAGGTTTAGGTGACGATTTAGGGTTAGGGTTTCTAACTCTTTCTCTCTCATTCTGTTTTCTCTCTTACTCTCTCCTTTCTCTCTTCTCTCTCTACTCTCTCTTTTTCTCTCAAAAGGACGAAATGGCAAAAGTCTCAGAAGGCTGAGTGAAGGGGTCCTTTTATAGGAGGCTGAGAAGATTCGAGAATAGGGTTCAAAATCAAGGGTTCAGATTGAGTTAAGGTCGATTGACTTTAACCCAAGGGTTCACGATATGCGGTGATTAAAACTATCCTGATTGGTTCATGTGGGATTCACAGGGATTATGAAAGAGCACATGCAGATCGTTGATTACAAACGATCCAAGGGTCGCAAACAGACGCTGGTTTACTCTCTATAAAGAAACACACTCTCCACAAATCAGAAGACAACAAATGTTGGCCAATAATAAGATATCAAACGCGCGTCTAAACTTAATTAAAAACACACCCTGAAGTCTCTGCCACTTTTGAATTCTACCCAAGGAACTTTAAGCCAATATAACCATCAATGCTAAATTGCAGATTGACCCCAAAAACTTTTAAAACCAAGTTTTAATTAATAAAAACTTATTTTAAATGTTTATAAAATCCCAAAAAAAAATTTAAAAAGCAATATTAGGGATTTAAACACACTCAACATATGTACACACAATTATATGCAATATGAAATGTATGAGATCAATTCTACTGTGTGTGAGTGTTGGTAATATGGTCTAGATCACTCAATTAAGAAAGATGAAATAGCAAGGCAAGCTCTGGGGTTCTTTGGATTCTAGGATAGACACAATTTTGTCACAATTTCCAAACTAGATGAACACTTATACAATATAGACTCAAGTGAGTCAAGAGTATAAGGTGCTTCAGGTCGGCCTAGGTCGAGGTTAAGCTGTAACACGTTGGGGACATCGGCTAATTCCCTGCAGAAGTTGGGCTTGATGGACGTATGCTTCTGTGACCTCGGCTTACTCCCAGCCGAGGTTGTCATCCCCCGGATGTCTTGATGAATAATTATCCCATGGATCATGAAGACCTCTCTTGACGAGGTTGGTAGTAACGTCGGCCATAGCCGACCTTGCTTGGGATGAGACCGTTGGTCATAGATCTAAGGCCTTTCCAATCGTCGGCCATATTCATGGCCGAGCTTGATGTCTCTGAGTCGAGGTGTTACATTTGGGGCACATCAACTTCAATGATTTTCCTTGTCCACAAAAGGTTTTCACATGCAATAAGATTTATTTAGCGTCAATTATCTTAAACAAATAAGAATTCTTTTTCATAGTTCCTACAAATGACGATCTTTAAAAACATTATCAAATTTATATATCTTCATATTAATTATCTTTAAAAACACTTAATATTTTTGAAAAAATCGGTAGATTCTCCTTTGTTTATTCATGAAAGCGAAGTCGTTTAAACATAAAAATTAACTCAAAACAACTATAGCAATAACAACAACACTGTAAACAAATAACCTGAAAAGGGAGTTTTCTTCTCGAAAATATTAAAATATATACAATGCATCCTAAGGGCATAAAATTTCGATACATGTACCCTACCTAACACTCCCTCACATAGATATATAGAAAAATAAATAAATACATTTTAAAGTAAAATACATGTGTAATTAGTGAAATATCTCGCTTTATACGTAATAAATAATGTTTTCAATCTCATAATTATAAATATGTGTTATTACCTAGTCGGTATAGGTCATTGAGGTGCTGGACTAATACCTACTCCCATTATAGTCATGCCCCCCTTCTCCTACCACATGCCTAAAAATCTTATTCTTCGCTTAGAGATCATTTATCTTCCCTTCTGATAGCTCATGTAGTCGTCTTTATAGCATTTCCTACAAATTAAACATATATTAGAAATTAATGAATGTAATTTAAATCCTCAAGAACATTAATTGTTTATGATAAAAATGTACATTTAAATAAGTTTAACCAAATGGTGGTTCAGTTAGTATATGTAAATTTAAATAACCTTTACCAATGCATCATAAGGAACATATTTTCTTAGGATTATACATATTTATGAGGAAGGAGGGTGTGGGAGGCATCCATATAAAATAGTTACCCTTTGATAATAGATGAAACTCTCCATTAAGAGCTGTTACACTTTTCAGTATAGATTCTCATAGTGATAACTATGACCCCGTAGAGGTAATCGGGAGATTTTAGAGTAATGTTCATGTTTGAGTTAAATTTTGGCCAACTTTTGATCGGTTCTCATCTTATTAAAAGGAAGAAGACAATGCCATGTGCAGTCCTATGAGTGGGAATCCATAATTGTTTCAGTGTCCAATGTCATTGTCCTTAAACTATCTCGAAGGCTTTGCAGTTGCATAAAAGCATGTTGAAAGATCAACAAACATGTTTTGAGTAAGTCTAGCATTACGCATGACATATCTTAAGGTTCATGGAAATATTATTGTTAGTTGGCTTCATATCAGTGTCAAATTAACATAGGCTTGAGCCGTTAGATAACATCCTTTGCAATAGATGAAGTAAATATGCATAATTTTGTCTAACTGAAGATAGTTTGTTACAATCCATTACAACTCCTCAAAATAGAATTTCAGCACAGAATTTCAGCAACTACTCAAAACAGAGTTTTAGCAACTACTTAAAACATAATTTCCTACTCATACACGTACATGTTTGGTAAGCATATTTGGTAATGAGGACCAAAGCCAAGTATTTTTCGTGCATATACACACACATACACATATGTGTACAGATGCACGACAATAGGAGGGTAGTGAGTCCGGTGATGCTGGGCATCTTTAGATTAGGTTTCCATCGAATAAATTAGTAAACATAATTAAGAAAACCCAACGATAAAATCAGGAACAACCGACCCTAATATAATTATTAGACCAAATAATAAGAATAAGATTGTTAGAAAGGAGAGACATTTATGAGGATGTTACTAGTATAATAACAACTGGTTGGATGAAATGGAGATAAGCGAGTGGGGGTGTTATGAGATAAGAGGATTACTAATAAATTAAAAGGAAAATTTTATAGAACAATTGTTAGACCAGAAACCTTGTATGGAGCGGAGTGTTGGGCTTTAAAGAAAAAATATGAGCAAAGTATCCATGTTAATGAGATGAGAATGCTCCGATGGATGATAATAATCACTAGAAAGGACAAGATCAAAAACCATTATGTGAGGGATAAGTTAGGTTTAGCTCCCATTAGCAATAAATTTAGAGAAATTAGACTTAGATGACACGGATATGTACTGTATAGAGCAGTAAATGCACCTATAACAAGAGGAAGATTATTGAAAATAGAGGGTAAAAGACAAAGGGGCCGTCCTAAGTTATCTTGGGAAGAAATTATTATAAGAGATCTTAAAGATTTATATTTGAATGATAATATTGCTTAAAACAGATTAGAATGAAAAAGGAGGATCCATGTGCCCAAACCCATGTGATGAGATTAAGGCAATGATGACCCCTCCCAATGATTTACTGCGACAGATGTTGGTTATGTGTCTGCGTATCTTCATAATCTTGACCAATAATTTACAGTGTAAAAAGGAAGAAATAAAGTGTTAGAAAGGCATGGCAAGAATATGATAGTATAGGTCATGGAATCAAAATTACATACTTTTATATTTCCAGGTAGAATGCCCTATTTTATGATCTCATATTAACAAGGTATGCCAAGGTTTATGCAATGCTCGTACAATTCAGACTTGAGCTAAACATCTGTAAAATTATGTCTCAATATAATCACAAGTCAATTTAAACATATGATTCCGAGTCATTTCCATTACAGATGGGTTTTAAATATTTCATCATGATACAAAATAAATATCAATACATTTGGCATAAAACTCCACATCATCACACAACTTCAATCGTTCAAGTAATCGGAAGAGACTGAAAATAAAATGATGGCCAAAGTTAATAATAACCCTCAAATTAGCCTCTCACCATGACCGAAATAATCAAATCATTTTAGTTAAAAAATGAGGACGATCTCCATCATCAACATTGATAAGTCCGGAGACATGGAGGGTCTAAGTCCAAATCAGTGAAAAATAAGAAAAACTTCCAGGATTATTTTCACACATGAATCCACAAATTATATATTATCATTTAAACCATATATACATAAAAATCAAAGCATAACAACCACATATAAAACTTCCAATCCAATAAATCAAGTATATTTGTGTTGTTCTATAATCCTCTTCTCTTCAATCAAGTATATTTGTGTTGTTCTATAACTTGCCTATTGTTGTAGTGGAGTATGCATAAGGTAAAAGTAAATTCCAATTACTCCACATCTTGATGTTAATTGTAAAATATAGAATATAGAACCAATAATAGTACAACGAATAATATTGCTTTGCCAATGAACAATTTAATCATTGTAAGACAACTACAACTGATTTCAGGTATCATTTATCAAATATCAATAAGTAGTATACATATAACATGTGCATATACATATCGTATATTCAATATATACATACATTCATACTATTATTTGATAATTTTAGTCTATAGAAGTTCAAACACAAGACTGAACTAGTTCCAATGTGGAAAATGAATTTTGTTTAAAAATCTATATAATGTAATGTGCATCTTCTGGATAACCAATCATATAGTAAAATGTAATCAAAACTTCACGTTCCAGTTTATCATAGACCACAATAGAATATGAAATATGGAAAATAGCAATTGAAGTGAATAAACAAAATCGACGATTATATATATATATATATATATATTAGAAAATGATGCACACCAAAAAACCCCATCCCAAAAGTACGAAATTTATGCATTGTGTGTGTTGTACCTCAAAGGTACAACACACCCACTGTATAAATTCAGTAATTTCGGGAATGAGGGTTGGTAAGATTAACAGGGTTCATAATTAATTGAAGAAATAAAATAAAATGCATAAATTTGAGGGACCTTGCTTTCATTGTTACTCATAGTTTGTATTCGTGTATTGTACCTCATATACGAGTGACGTTCAACTCACGAACACGGAGTACTACAACTGTACGTGAGAGTTCCATATTTGGTACGATAAACTATTTATGAAAACTCACTCAATACAAAACTTTTTCCCATATTGGCCTTTAACTTCCTTTACAAAAAATTTATTTTTCCCAAAGCACTAAACTTTTATCCTTAGAGACTTGCATCCAAAATAAAGGGTTATGTGTTCCATGTCATGAACAAAGGTTTTAGGCTTCGGGATAAATTTTTAAATGAATTCTGTTAGTTATGATTTTAATATATTATGTCAGTTGTGAAATAGTTCGATTATAATTTGGCAAATTTTTTTTTTGTCTTCAGTTTGTCAGTTCTTAAAGAATTAGTGATCAACATAAGCATTGAAGTCACTAAATCAGTGATGGTAGCTATGAATTCCCGCAAAAGGCTTTAAAGGAGCACGGCGGAGCTGTTAAGGGATGAGTGGGGGGTCAAGCCCCCACGAGTTTTTTGAAAAAAAATAGGTATATAAAAGTATTTGGGGTAAAAATTTAAGTTATAAAATTTTGTAGGAATTTTTTTATAAATGGACAATACTTATAACTCAATAATACCTGAAAATAAAGAAAACATGACAACAGTATCACCAACCAACCAAACCAACCCACTCTCGTTCCAAAAACAAAAATAAAAACCCTTTTTCCTTTCCCCATTTCCGTGGTGCCCTTTCCCTTCCCCTTTCCGTGGTGCTGCTCCGTCCCTGCTTGTTCCCTTTCCATGATGGTGGTCCCCTCTCTTCCGTGGTGGAGAGTCTCCTCTACTTCTAGAAAAGAGGTAAAACCCCTTTCCCCTTTTGTATTAGTTGCGTAACTTGTGTTTATTTGAAGATTTATTTGTTTATTTGTGTTTATATGTAAATTGTATTGGTTGTGTAACTTGTGTTAATTTGAAGATTTATATATAATTTTTTTTGTATTAGTCCTCTCTTGTGTTTATTTATTTGTTTCTAATTATATATTTATTTAGGATTTCTAATTTTATATTTATTTAGGGTTTCTAATTTTAGGAGTATTAGAGTTAAAATTGGGGATATTGGTATGATACCACGTGGTATGATACAAAAAAAAGAAAGGATATTGTTAGCTTAAATTTGAGGGTTGAAATGTTAGTATAAATATTTATTTTTCTTTCCATTAGATTAAATAAATTACGTTATTATTGTCAAAATAGTCAAAAACAGCCTCAAAAAATTCGGCTCGGGGGCTTCCGCCCCTGAACCCCCCAAAATCACCACTAAATTAGCTCCCACTAACGAGAATTCCTAGATACATCCCTATAAAAAGGTAGTAGTGGACTATAATGAAAGAATACTATTGAGTTGTTATCAACGCATTCATGATGGGGATCGTGATCAAGTATACAAACTTCTAGAAAATGGACATTTTTTATGAATATGGATTAAGAATCAGAAGAAAGTCTTCATCAAAGCTTGTTGAAACCAAGGATAATGCAAAAGATACATCTATTTACCTGTGTGAATATGAACCAAAGAAAGTTATACAACTTCTGAAGTTTCAATTAATTTGTCTTTGTGGCATCCCCTATATTGAATATCCTAAACTCATAACTGGGGCCAACAATAATGATACCAAAAAAGGGGATAAAAAATGAGGGTCTCTATATTATGGACTAAGGAGGGAAACAGTCAGATAATAATGATCATAGTGGATGAGATCAATCCTAAATGTTAAGAGTTTTTCTAAAACTACATGTTTCCATGTATATATTACTAAAGAAAATAAAGTTAGGTTCCGACTGATTTTATTCTTTGAATACATAAATAATATAAAGTTAGGTTTTTATTGATTTTAATGCCTCGCTTACAACTCACGCCTTTTAAACATTATTTTGAGGAACACTTATTTAAACTGTTCAAAAATCAACTAAAGACTTGGGAGGACCTTATCACATCTCAAATAAAAATGGTAATGACAACAGGGTAAAGACTCTTCCACAAATAGAGTTTTCAAAGGGATCTAACATAGATTTACATTTCTCAGGTTCACTTAAAGACATAGATTGGAACTAGGTTCTTAATAGAGGGAGATACAGCCAGTAGAAATTGGATTGTTTGGAAACCTAAGGCTAATAATTTCAATTCTTGGAAATATCCGTCTGGTAAAGACAGTGAAAGGTAGCCTGTCTATAAAACATGAGCTTCACTTGATGAAAACTCATAATTTTGTATATTTCCCATAATTTGTGTCCATAACGTGCCAAGTGATTTTGTGAGAACCGATTACAAAATCACTTGATTGGTTAACAATAACATTCCAACTAAATACTTGTGGAGAATTCTTCAATCCGTACCTAGTATCACTACTCTCCTAATATTAGGAACTATGTTAAGTAGTATATCTTCATAACAGTAAGTCTAACAATAAGAAAATCATAAGGGAAGCTATATGTGCACCACATAAAGGGTACAACTACCAGTTGTCTAAGATTTTCAAAACAACAAAATTGATCCAAACACTGATATGCATATGAATCTGATTGTTCTGTAGTTGATGTTGACGAAGTAATAGGAAGTAAGGAAACAACCTCATAAAAACTAATATTGGATATGAATGTTTCCAAATTGTGAGTGATAGACACAAACAAATTTTTTGTGATAAACATAAACACTTAATACTTTTAGGAATTAGAGAAAAATATGAAAATAGAGCAAAAAATTCATTATGCAAGTTTAAAACACTGTTAATACTTTGAAAATAGCATGTAAAAATTTATAGTATTTGTAATTTTTTACAACATACATTTCTTGTTTACGTCAGTGGCGGGAGCCTCGTACAGTGGGTTTGCACTTTTGTACATATCTTGTCTTTAATGAACTTGTTTGGCGAAGATCATTCAAAGATTATAAGGAGGAGATGTTTCAATGTTCCTCTCTGAAGCTAAATGGCTGCCCATATTATAAGGGAGAGATGTTGCAATGGTCCTCTCTAAATGCATACCCCTCTATTGGCCATGACCCAACATTTAGTGATAAGGACATCGTGTTGAGCCTCTTCATTTTGGCTTAGTTCTTTAAGTTTGGTGCCATTAATAATCAACATAGTGCACTTCTTGGTATGTGTACAATCGGGTGGGCATGCTTGGCATTCCGATAAGAAACATTTTAAGGTAGTCACAAGGTCCTATAAAACATATACAATGCTATGCATACTAAGAGTGTGCACAAAATTCATTATAGTGTTGCACATACACTTCTTAAGAAAACATTTTACTGCATTTTTTGCACACTCTATCCGGGAAATTTCATTATTGTTTTCAATTTTCATCCTTAAAAGCCCACTTTAAACCCTAACATGAACGTTTACCAGTCAATTTAGGAAACCAGGAGGCCGATGAAGACACAAACACTTTTTACAAGTTACTTTTTATGCCTCTTTTCGGGCCACTCTTTTGCTATTTTGAGTTTTCACCCTAAATCCCATTTTTAATCCCAAAATGATCGTATACCAATCAATTTTGAAAATCGGTATTCTAATTTGGACAAGGTCACTTTCCTTAAATTGCTTTGGTATCTTGTCGGTTATGCGTGCCTCTTTCTAGGACACTTAACTATTGTTTTTTCTTTTCACACCGCAATGCCCACTTTTAACCCCAAAACGAACGCCTACTAGTATATTTCAAAAATCGGGAGTCCAATGAGGACATCATTCTTCCTATAAGTCACTTTTCTACCTCTACGGGTGTTCGTTAGTATGTCTAGTCCACTTGATTGCTGTTTTAGGTTTTCATCCCCTAAATACCATTTTAGTCCCAAAGCAAATACTTACTAGTCAATTTCAAAAACTATGAGTTCGATGAGACAAGCCACTTCCTACAAGTTACTATCTAACTCTTGGTATGTATACACCTTTATCTAGGACACACGATTGTTATTTTGAGTTTTCCCCACTTAAGTTCCATTTTAACTCCAAAACAAATATCTACTAGTCAATTTCTTAAAATCGGGAGTCTGATGAGAACATAGACAATTCATATTGGTTATTTTTATACTTCTTAGGGAGTTTGTGCCTCTCTTCGAAAAACTTGGTTGCTATTTTTAGTTTTTTCCCCTTAAATCCTATTTTTAACCTCAACACAAGCATAAACTAATCAATTTCGAAAATCAAGTCCGCCGAGGACACAACGACTTCCCTTAGGTTACCTTGGTACCTTAGGGGGTATTTGTATCTTTATTCTATCCGCTTGATTGTTATTTTTAATTTTCACCCCCAAAATGAGCGTCAATTTCAAAAATCGGGAGTTAAATGAGGACAAATACTTCTTACAAGTTGTTTTTTTACCTTTGTGGATGTTTGTGCCTCTATTTGGGCCACTTGTTTGATATTTTTAGTTTTTACCCATAAATCCTAATTTTAAGCCCAAAACGAGAGTATACTAATCATTTTTAAATTCAGGAGTCTCATTTGGACACGATCACTTTCCTTAAATTACGTTCGTATCTTTTGTGTTATCCATGCCTCTTTCTGGGACACTTCATTATTATTTTCACTTTTTACACCCCTAAACCCACTTTTAACTCCAAAACAAACGTCTATTTGTCAATTTCAATAACCCGGAGTCCGATGAGGACACTGAAACATACTAGAAGTTACCTTTTGGATTACATTGTCGATTTTACAATGGTGATGCATGTTTGAATTAATTGGGTCCATCACATATGTCACAAAATAAAATCATAATTTAATAGTACACCGACACAAACATGTATAGACAATCAATAATTCTAACTTGGAAATCTACTTGCAAAGAACATGAATTAATTAACACAAACAAACATATCAATAATTGTAACTAAAATTCACACAAACAAATATATAAATATTCTCATAAATTAATCTTAAAACTATACTAGAACAATCTAATGACAATATGGGCTTCCAATTGGCTCATCCTCAACCTTCTATCACCACCACAAATCGATCTAGTACAAAAACTAATGATATTAATCAACAACCAATTATTTTATATCTTGTATCCGTATCAATTTGATGATACTATAACTTGAATGCCCCATATTAGATAAAAAATTTAAACATCAATGAACCTTGTCAGATACCCATCAATGAAAAATGTAAGATTGCCATTGAAAATCATAATAATGATATAAGGCATAAAAAATTATAATTATCTGATTATAACTAATTTTTATAAGATGTGGGTTCTTGGAATACAGTTAGTATCAAGCGAGATGTAACCCCTATTCAAGACCGGGATTAATGCTCAAGACAATATTTAATAATGGCAATAAATGAGGGCAAGAGAGACAATAACATTCGACACCCAAGGGAGTTTTAAATGAGATCTTTACACCATAAATTCACTGCAAATATAATAAATGAATGGGACCAATGAGTACCTTGATCGAAAGGAGAAAGAGGCAAGGTAGGAACTTCACGTTTAGTAAGTGCTTAATAATAAGGACATTAATGGGTGTGGGAAGAATGTTTGGACAATCAATGTTCTCACAGTAGCTCTCCTGTATGAGGAAAATACAATAGCGATTCTAGATCAAGACTACCGTCATCGTAAACTATTTTTTTGGTCTATTATATGGAGGTAAGGTTAGTCGAGTAACCTTGCTGGCATTAAATATGATTGACCGACATTAAATGCTAAAGTACCATATCATTATTGTCAAAGATATTGCATTAGATGCATGGGATATTATATTTTGGTGGGAAACTGCTCAACCAGTTAGAAGCATGGTGCGATTAATAAGGATGTGATGTGGCATCTCAAAGGCTTACCTTAGAACAACAATGAAATCAAATATGGTTGACTAGGCCTACCATCCTAAGGATAAACTCACTTGAGTGCGATAACTTCAAGTTCCTAAATGCTAGACATTATGACGTCATAAAGTAGGTGAACAGTGACCCCACTAGATGTGTAGTCACATCAACGAAATGGATGGTGTTTAGTTTTAAGGTTACTCGACTAGAGGGTAGCTCGAGCATTAGGTATGCTGTTTGTTGGCTAGGAACTATTTCTAGGCAAAAGACATAAGATTGGGGTTCCTCTAGGAGGTTCCTTCGAATGGGTTGAAGTCATGTTAGATCAGCTGGATGTATCTCGAGCAACCATTTGTACTGAGTGAAAATTTACCCAAGTATGACAAGAAGGTTGGTTATTTCTTTCACGACGTTCCCTTGCTCCTAATCCTCCAAACCATGTCCTTTCCAGGTTCCCAATAGGAGGTCGTTCGATAGAACATGTGAGATCTCCCATGACCTTCCAGGCATGGTCCCTTGAGGTTACTGAACAACCTCACCCATATTAGAGAGTAAACTTGTTCAATAAATAAAGTACAGGATCAATTACATTCTGCTTCTTATTACAAAATATTGTCATTCGAATAACTTTGGCCTTCGAAAGGAGGGTTTATGGAGGGTCTTCATGGGAGGTCCTTCGACAGGTATTTGTCTTCTTTCTTTAGTTTCTAATTATAGGATCAACTTCAGCTAATCAACTGTTGGTGAGGACTCCCCCTACATTTTCCCCTTCCTAGAGATATTTGTTTTTTGTATGAAGAAATATCTCTACAAAATACCTGGTTGATCTTCAAATCTTTTTGCAAATAGAGGCAATATCCATAGGCAAATAATCATATCGCAATAAGTATCAAGTTATTCAGTAAAGAGAAGTGTGTACGAGGGTCTTATTTAGTCCTCTTCTCGAACTACTTCATCTTTGAAATGCCTTGGGGTGTTTCCGATAGCGCCATTCCTTGACGGGATATTATGATTGCGTGTAACATTTGCCTTGGTGGAAGTGAAGAGATATTTTCAAATTACCCCTAAATAACTTCATCTCCCCCAAGTAGAAAAACTTTAGACATGCCTCATTATTACTCTGGATGTATCATATCTAATGAGGTTGTCTCTTGCTCTTCTGCACTTTACACGTGGTGACTTTGGGGTTAGCGCGTTTCCCTCACGTAAAGGGTATTCACGCATCGTTTCTTAAAGCATCATCATTGTGGATTTTGAATTCATTCCCCTACATGTGCGTGCATACTACACGGGGCAATTCAATCTTCACCATATTTCCCGAGGTACAGTTATTTTGCCGCCTGTTGAGTCATGTGTTGCCCCTATAAAAAGGCATACTTGGAATTTTCCAAACCTTCACCCTTGGGTTTATTTGCAATCATCTTTTTTTAGAGAGATCTTAACGTTTGTCTTCTTTCTCGTTCTAAACCCAAACTGTTCACTCTTCTTCCTTTTTCTTTTTTCTTTATCTATGGCACCCATAATGAAGATAAATCCTTCCACAAGGGGAATTTCCCCCAGTACCCAAGCATGCCAAAACCAATGGGCATGCTACCATCGTGCGCCTTATTTCGGTGAGTCTGATTATTTTTTAACACTAGCTAAGCATTTTTCAGGTGATCTTGTGCCAATGGAGCCGAAAAATTTGCTGATGGAAAAAATCGAGAGTGCCAAAGACTTTGCCTACATCCCCAATGCCACCGTAGCTCGCTTTCGTATCGAGCAGGGTGATTATCCCTTTTCAAAGGTGGAGTTTGAGTTCACTTTAGGTACCTGTGAAGGTCTAGATCCCTGGACCGACTATATTCACTCCAAGTACCCTGTACAGTTACCCTTAGTTGGCTTATCTTCTACCTACTGGCTGGGTGACCTCACCCTTGCAAAGAATAATAACACCCTTCAGTTTCTTATGTCTTGATGGATCCATCCTTCCCACACATTTGTTTCTTCTTGGGGTGAGTTTACTATCACTCTTAAGGATGTCTGTGAGCTTTTGGGTCTAGAAGTGGTCGGATTTGATACCTTCTCCGAGGAGGCCGTCTCGAGCACTGAGAAAGACACCCTGGCAAAACTAGAGGCAGTAATAAAAGACTGCATGGTGATTTATAACAAGTGTACCTATTCAGAGGTAATCCGATATATCTACTTTATTGAGGATAAGGCTATGATCAAGGCCCGTGAGGTGGATAAAGAGAATCCGAAGGGGAAGCAGGTGTTTGAGTATCCCCTAACTTGAAAAGGCTTTGGTTCGAAGATTAAGCTTGCGGGCTATATTTGGGTCATCTTATCGAAGATATTTCTTCCTGATAATCCCCATGACTACCCTAGGAAGGATTTAATCAACATGATTGTTCGCATGGCCAGTGGCATCAAACTCCCCCTACCTGAAATCACCCTTAGTTCATTATACACATGGTTGGATCGTGTGCAAGATGATTCAACCCAGAGCATCGACAGGTTTAATGTCTTGAACTATGACAATCATGTGCTGGTGACAGCCTTTCTCTATGCCCATTTCCCAGAATATTCCCCGGCAGGTAATTTCCCCAGCTCTCATCCTATTAAAGTCCCCTGAATCTATTCCTGGAACCATAAAGTTCCAAGAAGAACTTTGTATCTTTAGTCGATAAAGTTGAGAAGTTTGTCTCTCGCCTCTATGTTGGGGTGGATCAGGTTTTTATAAGCCACTTTTTTACGGACGAGGAATCGTTAGCCCCATCATTAGCCAGGAATTTTCTTGCGAATAATATTCCTGCGAACAATATTCCTTTGTTATTAATTCCCTCCTATTTGCATTCATACATCAAGTGATCTTCCTTTTATTCCATCTACTACCCAATTCGTGTGGCTATGCAATTTGGTTATGATCAAGGTAACCCCATGCTGAGTCACTTCATTCGCAAGAAGCCTACCAACTTTTCTTTTGCCTGTAGCAACTTTTAAACCTTGACCGTCATAAACCTTTATTCGAATCATGCTACCAACCTTTCTATCCTGAGTAAAAAAGTCTGAGGGGGAGGTCTGCTATGTATTTGATGGTATGTTGGAAAAATCAGTTGGGCTGGCTTCAAAGCAATGATCTTAAAGAACCTCGATACCCCGATCTTAAAAGGTTTACTTTGTTGGAGGTATGATTGAGGAGTTGCACTACCTTTAGTTCCATATTCTCTCTTAGTACCACTTACAGTTCCATCCCTTTTGATCTGCCTCCCTTGGCCCTTGTGGAGTAAGATATAGTAAAAAGGAAGAAGAGGGATAAATCTTTAATTCCGATCGAAGCAGCTGCTTTTGCCCTTGGTCCCTCAAGGTCAGTCGAAGGGGGTGAAACTCCTCATGCTACTTCAATTGGGGCAGCTATGAGATCCACTAGAAAAGATACCAAGAAGAAGCTTAAGTTTACCAAAGAAGTGTAGCCAAACTTGACTCTTGATTTCAAGGTTGCTCAGTAAGTTAACCAGATGTTCGATCAGTTTAAACATATATGGGAGAATTTTTCAGAGGAAGATAGGGCTTTTATGTCAGCCCAAATGGCCTCTCGAGGGTATTCTTATGCTCCTCCAGCTGCTGAAGGTAGTAGGAAAAGAAAGTTGACTAGTCTTATTAAAATTATGCTAGAGGAGGTAGGTGAGATAAGTGATGAGGAGCATTCTGAAGAAGAGGTACCTATTGATGAAGAAGTGGTAAGTGATGATGATGAAGAGGAGGATGGATATGGAGAGGAGGATGAGGAGGAGGAGGAGGAGGAAGAATCTCCATTTGTTTGAAGGCGTAGGTTGGTAAGGATGGTTTCTTCCTCCAAGCCTGCTTTATCTCCTCGTGATTATGAAGTTTTTGAAGATGTTCTTAAGGAAGAGGCATATCTGCTATATTCCTTTATTGCTCGGAACTTTTTTCCTTTTTTTCTTATAATGCAGACCTTTGTTCTCTATCTTCAAGTTGTTATCCAAGGTGACTTTCATGAGGGTGCTGAATTTGGTGGTGATCCTGGGGGTCCATTGGTGGAGATAACTAGAGTTCTGCCTGCCTTGAAGGAAGTTATACCAAAGGGGATATCTACCCCTATAACCTCACAGGTAACTATAAATTTACCCCTAGGGGAAGATAAAGCTCTTTGTTCTATTCAGTCCAATAGTGGCAACTTGCGTGACTCTGCCTTCTTGTGCAATCAGGATGGTCTTAAGGAGGGTGTTCATTATGAAGTTGTTGTTGAGTCTGGCATTGGAAAGTCCTCCATTTTTATTGTACCACTAGTTATGGTAAAATCTTTTCCTTTTCTTTCTGAACTCCTTAAGACACATTCTTATTTTTCTCATCTTTTTCTTTGTTGTTCTTCACAGGTTTCACTCCCCAAACAAGCTGCCCCACTAGCCCTTCCTCCCTTGAATGACCAGTTATTGGTTAATCTCTTTGGGCCTTCAATCCTCAATCCAGTGGGAGACGAGATTATTTCTACTAGTCATATAGGAGTTGGGCAGGAAGAAGTTATTGAAGTTGGAGGTACTACTATTGTTCACTCAGAGCAGCATCCTTTGGTAGCCCTAGGAGATTTTCATGAGGGGGAATATTTGGTGAAAATGGCCACTCGACAATTCGCCAATGATCTACAGTTAGAGGTATGTTCTTTCTTTTGTGTAAAACATGTGGATTAGAATTTCTTAGTAAATAGGACTTTAAATCTCCCGTAACTGAGGGTCAGACGTGTCAATTTATATTGGACTTTAAATATCCCATAACTGAGGGTCAGGTGGGCTAAGTTATATTGGACTTTAAATCTCCCATAACCGAGTGTTAGGAGGACCAAGTTATATTGGTCTTTAAATCTCCCATAACCGAGGGTCAGGCGGGCCAAGTTATATTGGACTTTATATCTACCATAACCGAGGATTAGGCGGGCCAAGTCATATTGGTCTTTAAATCTCACATAACTGAGGGTCAGGCAGGCCAAGTCATATCGGTTTTTAAATCTCCCATAACTGAGGGTCAGGCAGTCCAAGTTATATTGGACTTTAAATCTCCCATAACCGAGGGTCAGGCGGGCCAAATTATATTAAGATTTAATTTTGCTTGTAAGTCAGTTTGTATATTTCTATGACTTAATTATTTCTTGGGTTGCAGGTTAAAGTTAAGTAGTCGGCTGTGCGTGATCTAAAAGTTGAAGGTGTTGCAAATGAGATTGCACAAGCAAGGATAGTGGCTGCTTTGGCATCGATGGGCGAGGACCCTGGTTTGCAAGTTTATCCAGTGGCTCCAACTATTGGTGAGGCACCCAAAATAGTTGATTCCAGGCTACAACAAAGTGATAGCATTTCACACACTCTACTATCGATAGTTTTTTCAGTGTGCACCTCCCGAGGCTTCCCCCGATATGGTTGTGAAGCTGACTTTGCTCGTTTCCCCCCATATCGTGACTGCTAGTCCTCGCGCGTTGATTGAGCAGCTCTTTGAGCAGTTTCCTTCAACCTTTTCCCCTTGCAACGTTCAACCCATACCCATGATGATGGCTTGTAGATTTCTTAGCCTATCCACTATTTTAGGTAAAATCCTCAACACTCCCCTAGAATCTTTGAGCTCTGATACGATCAAGGTCTTATTGGGGAAAGTCAATTTTCTTATCAATAATGGGTTTTTGACGTCTTGGTTGGTGAAGCTTCTGCGTGACTTTAAGAAAGCCAACTTGCCTGCTCTTTATGCCCAATTGCAATTATCTTATAGCTCACAGGTGGCTATCTCGGATGAGCTAGTAAGTTTGGAGGCTAAACTTGTTATGTCTGAGCCAAAGGTTGAGGATGCTCACAGTGTCGTTGCCCAAGCGGAGGATGAATTACTTAGGTCTGAGAAAAAACTAGATAATGTTCATTGAAGGAAGAAGTGCTGTTATAAGGAATTGGACGATCTAGTTTCTGACCAGAGTAACCTTGAACATATACTTCCTCAGCACCACCATCATCTTCTTGGCTCGAAAAACTTACGCTTCATAATGGATGCTCCTGATAATTAGTAGCTTTTTATTTAAGTTCCCCCTTATTTTGTGTTTTTAATTCCTTGGGACTTTTTTAGCCTATAACACATTATTTCGTTCTATATTTGAATAAACTACTCTGCATTTGGTTCTCTTCCTTTTCTGCTTTGCTTAAATGTTGAATGAGCCAGTACATCAATACAATTTACGTTATGTATAATAAGGAAATAAAAATGGACCAAAGCTTTCAAAATAAAGATGTAATACCCCGTATTTTTGGCGATATTTATTTTTGGGATTAATTAATTAAATGAGAATTAATTAGGAATTAATCCGGATAAAATACTAGCGAGATGTGAGTTGGTATTTGACTATATTGAGTATATATGATGATATATGAATATTGAATTATGAAATTTGTCGTGAGATTTATATACGGCAATTTGGACATTTTATTGGGGCGCGTGAGACAGTCGCGTCAGGACATAAATTATTTTAATCATAAAAGTGAATTTAAATTCTATTAACCGTATGGTCGTTTTGAGTGCGCCAACGCGTCCGGAAGGGTCGAGATAGTCAGAAAACACTAGCTGGGGGTTTAGTTTGGGTCCCGGGGTATTTTTAGGCCATGCCGGCAACATAAAGGGTATTTTGGTAATTTTGTATTTTTGGGAATTAAAAGTGACGAAAATTAGTAAATTATATCTGATGTGGATTTGACCCACTAAACCACTAACCAACCCATGTTAACCCAAGAGGCTACGTAGGTTATTAGAATTTAGGTTTCTAATTTTTCCCAAAACAAACCCTAGCCACCATAGCTATTGGAGAAGAAAGCTTGGAAAGAGAGAGATAGAGGAGAAAAGCTTGGAGAGAGAGAGAGCTTCATCAAATCGTCATCAAAATCTGAGATTGAATCAAGGCAAGTTGTTTAATTTACGTTTTTATGCAGTAAATGCTTCTTCCATGCTTAGACTATTCAATAATCATAATTAATTGGGAGATAATTGAAAACCCATGAAACTGGAGTTGTTAATAAATTTTGGAGATAGGTTTGCATGTAGAAATGTTATTGGAAGATCGAATTAAGAGAATTATAAGTTTATGTGTTATAAAAACGGATTTATTTCTGGAAATTGATGATTTATAATCTTAGGGTTTATGTTCTTGAAAAATTGGGAAAAAGTGATGAGACTTGTGATTTGGTGATGTTTAGGATGAATTATTCCCTTAAAACACGTTAGTATGTGACCTTGATATGTTTAGGATTGATTAGAGACCTTAAAACGTTGTTGGGACGAATTTTAGAGGAGAATTGAGGAGTAGAAATTGGTGAAAAATGAAAGTAGAAATTCTGGGCACGAAACTGGTCGTTCGTTAGAAGGCCTCCCCAGGTCGTTCGAACGAGCTCGTTCGAACGAGCTTCTAACGAGTTGACCAGTTGCTTCTAACGAGGGGGAATTTGTTCGATACCTTCGTTCGAACGAGATGCCATTAGAAGGCTCAGTTCGTTCGAACGAACTGAATCTCGTTCGAACAGTCTCGTTCGAACGAGACTTCTAACGAGCTGGCAGTTTAGGCCTTTTTGGCCTGTTTTGATTTTGGGAGTCCCGTAAACTTGTTCGATGATAGAGATAACATTCCTTTGATGATGTATTGGTATACTTGGGACATTTGGGATATAATGAGGAGTAAATTATATAATTGTGGAACGAATCAAATAGACATTTTGAGTCGAGACGTAAGTGCCTACTACGATGTGAGAATAAATTATGGCGTGTATGATTATGAACCGGGATTATATAAATTGTATAAATTATAAGATGGTACGAGAATGCGATAGTACTACAATTAAACTACGGTGATTACTAAGATGCGTGTTTACTTAGTATTGATGTATGATTTGTGTGTATTACATACCTACCATACTTGCTATCGCGGGAGGTTTGCGTTCGCTTAGGGCCCTCTAATCCTTGTGTTGCCCGGATTTAGACTGGTTACCTCGATGAACATAGGTCAGAGAAGGACTTATTGGGATGTCAATAAGTCTGCTGATCGTGGGAGCGCAGGTATGTGCGTGACCCATGTGATGTGACTGTGTTCGCCTCCATTATTTGTGATGTTGTTATCTGTGAACTATTCCTGAGAGATTCGAAATATGTGATCCTTATGTACGTGATGTACCGGGATGGATAGCAGAGTATGTGTGCACCGCAGCTTAGTTTCGGGGTGCTTATATTGTATATTTATGTTGCGAAAAATATACACTTTATTATTGGAACTTTCATATGGTATTGTGTGTATAAATTTGGAAAATATAAAAGGGATAATCTATAATGAGTTGTGTTGCTTTTATGGGAGAAACTGAATTTACGTTAAGCCCTTATTTAAATGAGATCGTTATAATGTAAATGGGAACCGAGTAATAAGAGTAGAACCTATGACAGTCTAGCTAGATATGATGTCACTTAGCTAGGGATTAGTGTCATTTTAGATGGGTACTTACGTTAGGAGTGCACATTTAGTCGAGAGGTGAGAATTTCATGTGAGTGCACGTCCTAACATGTACTTTGCATTTAATGTTTTAAATGTTTTTAAAGCACTTGCAGGTTTTTAAAATATCTCCACATTCGGGCTCTGACCCGTTTTCTTTCAAATCTATTTTCTTGTAAAACCATTTTAGGTGCCCAGCCACAAGGACACCACGCATAGGATCCTCATTCCGATGACGAGCTGTAGCTATTTGTGGAAGTTATAGGAATTGCTTTTAGACGCTTCTATCATTTGGATTCCATGTTCAGTATTCCTCAGTTGTAGGGCATGTTGCCCAAATTCTATTAGAGACATTTCCATTTCAGTTTTTCAGACTTTGGCATGTATTAATTCAGTATTCAGTATTTCGTTACTTATTTCAGTTGTGGGATTTGTTGTGAGGAGTTTTTCCTCCGGATTTATTTATATCATGTGATGGTTATTCTATTATTTTGTTATGGTGAATGGTGATATTATTCTTGCTTTAAATCTTTTACTGCATGTTAATCAGACTTTAATTAAAATTTGACAACTTACTTTTTAAATACTAGGTGGTTAGTAATAATAAAATGTTTTCGACAGTGATGCTATTAACTGAGCCAACTTGGCATTTTGATTTAATTTAATAAGGGAGTAGCTACCCGGTATTTAATTAGTCGGGGTGTCACAAAAGATGACTTTATACCATGTTATATAGATAACCCAACATATGCAGGGAACATTCCCCCAACCAAGTACTAATAAAACATAATGAAATAAATTGAAGTGTTTGGTGTAGATCAAATACATTCAAACATAGTAAGTTTTGACCCACTTGTTGTTTAGTTTGAAAGTGACATCATCCTCCACTTTAGATATCTCATAGTAACCTGAATCATGAGCTGCTAGAATGATGTAGGGACATTCTCAGTGTGCTTCAAACTTGGGCAATAACAGTCCACTAATGTGCCTCGTGAAAGCTTTCAAAACTAAGTCTCCTTCCTTGAACATCCTTGGCCTCACCATTTGATAATTGGATCTGGACAACTATTTTCTATACATTCCAAAGTGACTATTAAAATTGTCTCTATGTTCCACTAGTGCTTCGAGTTATACATGTCATATATAGAGAAGCACTGCACTTTGTAAGTTATATCGAGCAAAAGGTACCTTGAGTTCTAGTGGCAAAACAACTTCTGCACCAAAGACCAAGGAAAATGGGGTATACCCTGTGGGTTTTCTCTTTATCGTTCGATAGGCCTATAAAACCTCGGGTATCTTATCATCCCAAGTTTTAGAGAAATCTTCCAGAATTTTGGCCAAGATGTTTACCAAAGTCTTATTGGTAGCATCTTCCTGCCCATTGCACTTTGGGTATGCTACAGTTAATTTGTGGTGGATGATGGAGTATTTATCTATGAGTAGACTTACTTCATTATTCACAAAAGGAGTTCCATTGTTCGAGAGGAAGACCTTCAGGATACTAAAATGGTAAATGATGTACTCCTTCATGAGTCGAGTGACTATCCCCACTGTGGATCTCTTAAGTGGTATGGCCTCTATCCACTTAGTAAAACATTCAATGGTGGTAAGTATCCAAACCTTTCCTAATGAGGAGGGATTTATTTCCCCTACTAAATCGAACGCCCATGTGTGGAATGGGAAAGGCATAAAGAGAGAATACAGGTCCATCGAAAGAGTAAGGATCAAATTCTCGTGTAGCTGACAAGCCTCGCATTTGCGAATTAACTCCACCGTGTATTTTTCCATTGTAGGATAGTAATACCCTAAAGTTATAAATTGATCATAAATTTTATCTCCCTCGATGTGTCCTGTCTCATGGGCTTTCTTCATCACTTCTTCGGCTTCTTCACCCTTGATGCACCTCAAAGGCCTGTCATGATAGCCTCGTCAGTATAACTGCCCTTCTTGGACATAATATCTGGGTGCTCGCCTCTTTATCCTCGTAGAATCATCCTTGTCTGTCGGCATTACTCCATCCTCCAGCATGTCTATGTATGGTTGCCTTCAGATTTGAGGTTGATCGATGAAGTTACACTCCGCCGACTGATAAAATAATCGACATTTCCCACAGTACCTCTGTACCATCACGGTATCTTGCCTCATCGAAGGCCAGTATTAACCTACACGCTGGACCCTTCTGTACAAGGAAACCTCTGTGGTTTTACAGCTGTCTTTATGTACTTCTATTAATTTTCTCTTAGCCTACTCAGGGTCTACACATCTGGATATACATCCTCCTTTATTTTTGTATTATAAGTTTCCCGTAGCAATGAATTACTGCGTGAGGTCAACCAAACTCAGCGAGCCTTCACCCGTCTCCAACTTCTTCCTTATTTCTCCCCTCCAATTGTCACTATCATTTGTGGGTTGCATCTCTAATATGGTCGAGGGATCTGTCCTTTTGGTGATTCGAACTACCATTGACTCTCCATTAAAAATGATCTTTTAGGGAATTATGGCATAAGCGCCAGCGTCCTGATTCATCATTTGAGGGTGTCTTTTGATCTTCACCCCCTTTAATTTCTCGAGCAACCTTTGTATGATTATTCGATAAGGTGCCAAGCTCATGTGCTTAAAGGAAAATTCACCCATCACTTGCTTAACCATGAAGTTGGAGTCCCCTTTTATCGTGGTTACCTAGATTCCCCTTCTAAGGGCTTCAAGCAGTCCTAACACTAGCACTTCATATTCAACTTTATTATTTGAACACTTAAAATCCAACTTAAAGGATAGTCGAATTTCCCCCCCTTATTTTCGATTGAAGAGCCATTAAATTCCATCCTCCATTTGTCCAGACTGGCTGCTCTAAAATTAGCTTAAAGATTATCATCCGGAATCTCCTCCGCAGGTGGCTCGAATGTACCAGAGGGAAAGATGGCTAAGAGGTCCCTATAAGCTTAGCTCTTGATAGCTCGATGAACCATGCATTTTATAATCATACCGTGAGAGGATTAAGAACCATTTGTCCACCCTGCCTATTAGTACAGTTCTAGCAAGCAAAAACTTTATAGGATCATATCTAGTTACAACGCGAACTATGAATTAAAGTAAGTAATGCCTAAGTTTTTGCGCTACAAATACAAGGGCTAAACAGTGCCTCTCGATGCTAGTGTATCTAACCTTTGTCCCATGTATAATCCTACTCAAGTAATAAACAGGCTTCTTTATACCATCCACCTCTTATGCTAATAACGATCCAATAGATCGTTCAGTAGATGTGAGATATAAACATAAAAGGGATACCTGACTTTGGGGGAATCATCGTCTGAGGGGATGTGAGGAGTGTTTTCAGCTTTTCCATTGAGTCCTATTACATCTATTCCCATGAAAACTTGGAGTCTTTTCTCAGCAGATCCATTAGTGGATGCGTCACCTCGGCCATCCCTGGAATGAACCTCCTCAAGTTGGAGACTTTCCCCGAGAAGCTCTTCACCACAAACTCGAGGAACTTCCCACTTGTCACCTGAATGCACATTTAAGAGGGTTCATTTTCAACTTATACTTTCTGCATTGGGTGAACACCTTCCTCAAATCATCCAAGTGAGAAGTCTCTTTTTTGGACTTAATTACCAGGTCATTGGCGTAAAATTCCAAGATCTTGTGAAAGAGGTCATGTAAGATAGCTATTATGGTCCTCTGGTAGGTGGCTCCTGCGTTCTTCAAACCAAAAGGCATAACTATGTACATGAAGTTTCCCAAAGGCATTCAAAAAATTATCTTCTCTACATCAACTAGGTCCATATTGATCTGGTTATCCCCCACATAACCGTCTATGAAGTTACACATCTTGTCCCCCTAGTCGCATTAATCAAGTTGTCTATGAAAGGCAATGAGAACTCGTCTTTCGAGCATGCTCTATTCAGGTCCCTGAAATATACATAGATTCAAATCTGGATCTTGTCTTTCTTTCCCACGAGCATAATTCTAGAAAACCAAATAGGGTTTTGGATGGGGACAATGAAGCCAGTTGTAAGCATCCTTTGAACTTTTTATCCGATCTTTAAATCTAGTTATGCCTTGTAGGTTCGGGTAGCTTCCTTTACTAGGATAGCCGATGGTAAAACATTCAACTTGTGGAAGCTCACCTCCTTGTCAACCCCAGGTATCTCGGTATACTTCCATGTGAAGATGTCTTTGAATTCCTGGAGCATCTTAATCAAATCCTCTCGATGTACCCCTTCAAGGTCTGTTGGGATAAAGATAGGAGTAGGGTCATCACCCTCCTTAGTCAAGTCTATCTTCTATAACTCTTGAATTTGCGGCCTGTATCTGTCCTTCATGCACTCAGGCTCCTCCTTTACCTCTTCCATAAATTCTTGGATGCTCGAGTCATGAATCACCAAGCATTTCCCTTAGTTCTCTTCTAAGAAGAATTCATAAATCGGGTCAGCCTCATCGTCCAGACCTTCAGCTGCCTGCTCACACTTTAATAACTTGTAAATAATTCTACCATTAGGAAAAACTACTCTCTTGCACTGTCGGGAACTTTCTTCCCTATGAGGACTCTTATGATAATTTTCTTCTAACTCTCGCAGAATGCCTGTTGAGAACGCTTTAGGTCTGGACCTGATGTTCAATCGGATCAATGCATGACGTCATTCGATCATGGAGCTGTTTTGACAAACTGGGGAGCCTTATTACCTCCTAATCACGCTCTTCTTCATAGGTCATCACTGATCGATCAGGTGCACACACTCTCTCTCGAGTGCTTGGAATCTTTATTCCTCCAGTATATTTTTTTACCATCATGGCCTCCTCAGACAGCTTAGTCTAAAAGGCAGCATCTACTAAGTTTGCCTTGTCTTATGCGAAAGGCTTCTTAGATGCTTGAATCACCACCTCTTTTCCCTTTATGTTTACCTTGGCACATTGATGGTAAGTAAAGGTCACTAACCCATGGTTGTACATCCATACCCTGTCGACTAGAAGTTGGTATGATGGCTCGCAGTCCACAATGTGGAATTTAATATATCAAGTGATATTCCCCATTATGATGCCCATGCTAACGTACCCCATAGATTTAGATAATAAATTAGCATACCCCGAGATTTCTAACGAGTGCAGTACTAACCTAGTTTCAGACATGCTAGTAGCATAAAAAATTCGATGGGCATTATATTAATGGCTACCCCTTCATCCAACTGCACATGAGAGAAAACACAATCATTCATGAAGGTCGTAACATAAAGAGGCCTGTTGAAAATGTAACTTTAGCACAAGCTTGGACATGTTCCCCTTCCATTTCAGATGTGGTGCCATGTTCTTCTTAGAAATCTCCAGGATGGCTCACCTGACTTCCAGTCGAAAGTGCTCGGGGAGCCCAACCTGGTGGAAGAACCAACTGAACTTCTGCGAGCGTGCAACTTCTACGCATTCAACCCAGGGGTATGTTTGTCCCTCTTCGAGTTCGTAAACTTCATCCACATCTCTGTAATCATCCTCATCATAGGCTCTCACTACTTTTATAGCTTATAGAGAACAGGCTCCTATCTGCTTGCTCAAACTCTCGATGGGGTTGTCTTCATCTTCCTGTTCATCCTCTCCACCCGTCACATCCTCTAGTTGCACCTGAGCCAGATCGAAGGTACATTCCTCTAGATATTACTCAAAGTCTTTCTCGAGGAGCCAGTGCTCCTTCAATAATTGCTCAGCTTCTACATCAAAATCACTTTCCATGTGGGCCCCGTGAGCTGGTAGAGGATTGTCATTCACATTGCCATGGGGAAATTAAATATCTCCTTTATTCACACGATGGTCGATCAACCTCCTTAGTGAAAAACATACCTTGGTCGAGTGGTTCACTCTATTGTGAAGTGCACAATAATTTGTTTTTTTCTCTATCTTCTCGAGAGAGTTGTGATGTACTAGTGTTGACCGGTCTATAAAATTTATCTCGAACCATGAGATCATATAGTCTTAGATCTTTCTCCACTATGCATGGTAGCTCAGGAGGATCCTCTTTACCTTCAAATATCCTCTTGTTGCCTCTACCCCTTCTTCCTCGACCACCACCTTCCATCGTATAAAAATCGAGCTAATGGTCATGAACTTTATCCCTGGCCAGGAAGGGTGGGTCGTGGATTTGGTCTGTGACCAAATTGAGCGTGACCAATTTCAATGGTCACGACCCAAATCCCCTGGTCACGGATTTCCCATAGTCACAGATATGACTATGACCCATAGCCCTGAACCTAATTGGAAGCCTGGTCACGGCCCAAATCCGTGACAACCTTGCGATTAAAGACCATCTAGTCATGGTTCAAAGCCGTGACCAGTTGTTTGTGTGATCTATCTTTGTCATGTCTTAAGTCAATGACCAAACTTACTGTATATATGATATTGTCACGTCTTTGGGACGTGACCACGCTTACAATAAAGATAATACTATCACGGCTCTGGACCGTGACTATACTTACTGTGCATAAAATATTGTCACGACTTTAGGCCGTGACTAGTTTTTATAATAATAATAATAATAAAAAAAATTCTCGAATCGGGAGGCTAATCACTCAGTTACTGCAAGTGCTCCTTGGGTGACCTCGAGGGGGTCCTGTGCTCTCAAATTGGGGGACTCGTGCTCTCAAATCAGGGGGTCCCGTTACCACGCAGTCACGGGACCCGTATAGGCATTCTAAAATATGGGTTGTACTCTCATACTTGGGGACCCATGATCACGCAATTGGTTCGTGCGGGCTACTTTGGTCCCGTGCTAGGTGTTGGGGCCGCTCACGGGGCCGTTTGGGGGGCACTAAGGGGTTTCTCCCCCCGACAACACGTTTTCAATCCTAAGTGTGGATATTCTCTATTTTGGGTTGTGCTCTCAAATCGGGGGTCCCATGATCATGCGATCGGGTCGTACGGGTACGTTGGTCCCGTGCGAGGTATTGGTGCCGTTCACAGGGCCGCTTGAGGGGAGCTAAGGGGTTTTTCCCCCCCGACGGCATGTTTCAAGCCTAAGTGTGGATATTCTCTATTTTGGACCGTGCTCTCAAATCGGGGGTCCTGTGACCACACGATCGGTTCGTGTGGGCTACATTGGTCCCGTGCGAGGTAATGATGCTTCTCACGGGGACATTTGGGGGGCGTTAAGGGGTTTCTCCCCTCGAGGGCACGTTTTCAAGCCTAAGTGTGGATATTCTCTGTTTCGGGCCGTGCTATCAAACCAGGGGTCCCGTGACCATGTGGTCGGGTCGTACGGGCTACGTTGGTCCAGTGTGAGGTATTGGCACCGCTCATGGAGCCATTTGGGGGACGCTAAGGGATTTTGCCCCCCGATGGAACGTTTTCAAGACTAAGTGTGGATATTCTATGTTTTGGGACATGCTCTAAAACTGGGGGTCCCGTGACCACACGATCGGTTTGTACGAGCTTCGTTTGTCCCATACGAGGTGTTGGTGCTGCTCACGGGGCCGTTTGTGGGTGCTAAGGATATTCGCCCCCTCGACGGCACATTTTCAAGCCTAAGTGTGGATATTCTCTATTTTGGTCTAGGATCTGAAACTGGGGGTCCCGTGACCACGCGGTCGGCTCCTACAAGCTATGTTGGACCAGTGCGCATTGATCGCTCCCCTGAAAGGGCCATTTGGTGTGCGTTAAGGGGATTCCCCTCTAACGGCACGTTTTCAAGCCTAAGTGTGAATTTTCTCAAATTATCATCAAATTACAAGGTGGCCTCTTTGGAAGATTAAGAGTTTGACAACCCTGATTAAGTTGAACTCCCACCAAACGGCCCACGATTTTGAGAATATGACAATAATTTGATAAAATCCACACTTAGGCTTGAAAACGTGCCGTTAGAGGGTAAACCCCTTAACGCCCACCCTACAACCCCTAAAGAAGTTTGAACACCTCGTACGGGACCAACGTAACTCGCAAGAACTGACCGCGTGGTCAAGGGACCCTCCATTTGAGAATATGATGATAATTTGAAAATATCTAGAATTAGGTTTAAAAACATGCCGTTAGAGGGCGAAAACCCAAAGCATTATCCCGTAATCCTTCTAACATACTATCTAACAACAAGCCAAAAACCAATAATTATTCAACATCCAAACCTAACAAAACCAAATATTATCCCGTACTCCTTCTAACATACTATCCAACAATAAGCCAACAACCAATAATTATCCAACGGCCAAACCAAATAAAACCAATAATTATCCCACACATCTAAAATATTTAAAAGATAACGCATATCAATTATATAACTACTTCAGTTAAAATAAAGAGTACTTGATTCATGCGATCCAATAAGGCCATTAAATAAAGTCTTCTGAATGTGTGATTGGACCAAATTGATCCTGGAGCCCCCAACGTATTATTCTACATGTACATTTGTTGACTAGTTTCTTTAATACAATCTTCATAAAATCAAGATAATTTAACTTTATTTTATGAACATTGCATAAGTGAAACTGATCAACAAATGTATATGTATAGGAACATATGGAAATTGAGTTGGGTCAATTTGATCCAATCATAATCACAAACTCAAATGACTCTATTCTCAAACTGAGTGTCTTGTGAAAATAACTAAATATTCGACTGAGCATAACATATTATCGAAAGTTAACTTACAAAAATCATATTAAACATTCGTAAAAGTGAATAAACATTCATACATAAAAGTAAAGCACCAATACAATGTTAATATCAAAATAGGATACAAATAAGATTGATAAGGTTAACATAATATTCTGATACTCAATCTTCCTCAAAATGAATTAAAAGATCATTCAAATAAGGGTTGTCATCAAGAGCTGACTGGAACTCTTTTGGAGCGTTCAATGCATCCACTTCAGTAGTCATACCCTTTGGTGCATGCACAACTATATACCAATTGCCATCGTTTATGCACTTGGAGTAGAATACCTTCTTTACGTTCTGAAAAGCATAAATAAAAGGTTCATCGACTATGAGATCTTTACTCTTCAACTTTGATAAATCTACTATAATAAGTTTGTAGTCAGGTTTAAATTTGCAAGCATTCATAGTATCCTCCACCTTTACCCAATCACAATAGAATATGATTTCTTTGAAATCTAAGTAATCAAGTTCTACGATTTATTGGACTATCCTATAATAGGTTAGCACCGTATTCTTTAGATTTTTATCTCTTTTGCTAGAGATACGGGTGGTCAAGGCAGAAATTGATATTCCAATATTTTGTGTCAAATTTTTTTCCTCATATGTATATGAAATGAAAACAAAACCGTTGGTGCGGAATTTCTTGAACTCTTTCGCACAAAAATTAGGGCCTTTTGTTAGGCGTGCAAGCCTGGAAGAGACATCACCTCTTTTTAGAAGATGTATTTATGAATTAATTTGTATTAAGGAATATTTTTATCACACATGAATAAATAACCGCCCACATAAGATGTGAAGTATACCTCTTTTGATACCCATGCCCTAAAATTAGTTGTCGTGCAATTTCTCCTTTGATTTTGAGCAATTTTATTCTCGTACTTCCTACGGGTAAATTGTAGAGTCTAAATCGTAAAATATAAAATACATATAATCAAAGAAGAAGAATTTAATAGATACTCACTCTCTCCATTCTTCGACTTCATCTTGCTATTCGAAGACATAACGATCTGCTTTCTCGTATTGTATATTTGTGAGTTTCACCTCTTTAGGGTTCCCAAACGGTACTTCGTCCTCAAACTCATCAGATTCCTCGATCACTCCTCCTATACGAGGATTGAACCTCCTCACCTCTAATTATGGCGTATATTCCCTAGCGTATAACGATGATTCCATAGTAACGCATTCTTCAGCAATTGACCCTCCTATATACCGTGTATTCTTTATGTAAGCTTTGAAAGTTTTCATCAAACGCTCAAAAGGATACTTCCAACGATACCTAATGGTACCACATAGTAAAGCTTCATCGCATAAATACACAAGCAAGTGAATGCTGATATCGAAGAACGACGCAGGAAAATATTTCTCTAATACACAAACTGCCTCAGCTAAAGTTGATTTTGCAGCTCTAGTGTGCCTTCTGTTTACCACTTTTGCACAAAATAGGTTAAAATATAAACTGATTTTCATAATTTCCCAATAGAGATCTTTGTGTTCAGAGAAGCAATGCCGAAATAATAAAGGGATTAATTGTATGATTACATACCAGTCATGAGACTTGCACTATTTTAAGTCATTTGCTTGGTTGTTAATGATCCTACGTAAATTACCAGAATAACCAGTTAGAGTCTTCAAGTTGAACAACGTATCTAAGAGGATCTTCTTCTCACTAGTAGTCAAAGTGAAATAAGCTGGAGCGGTAGAAATTCTTCATGTTGTAGGATCATTTTTTAACCAGACTTTCTTTTTTATCTTTATATCCTGTAGATCTCGACGTGTCCTCTCTCCATCTTTGGAATGAGATCAACCCAGACATGTTCCTATCAGATGTTATGCAACATTCTTTTTTGTGTGCATCACATCAATTACATGCCTTACACGATAATCTTTCCAATACGATAAATAAAAAAATATTGATCGCCTGGACCATAGTTTTTCTTTAGTAGGGTCGTTTGGATCTCCCCTTGCTTTGGTTTACAAACTTGGGGTGTTTGCTTACGTACCTATTCCCCACAGTCACATCCGTCGCCTTCTCCTCGATCTTCTGACCAGAAAGCCGAGAAGGTTGCATTCGGTGCTCGTTATCAATAGGATAAAAGTTAGACTTGTCATTCCTGAAAGGATGACTGGTTAGCAGAAATCTACGATGGCCCGTGTAACTCATCTAACTACTATGTTGTGGCCAAATGGCTTCAGTTTCCTCCCCACATATGGAACATCCACAATAACCCTGAACATGACAACCAGACAAGGTCCCATAAGCAGGAAGGTCATGGATAACCCACATCACCATTGCCTTAAGTGTGAACTCTTCACCCTTGTGAGAGTCGCATGCCATCACGCCTTTATCCCATAACTCTTTAAGCTCTTTGATTATTGGGGCTAAGAATATATTAACATCATCACCCGGAGACTTCGTCTTGCGTATCAATAAAGATAATAATGTGAACTCATTTCTCATGCACATTGTCGAGGGCGACTTAAACACGCCATTAGAACTGGCCCATAACTTTGACTAGTACTTAAATTACTGAAAGGGTTAAAATCCATCTGTTGAGATTGCAAGACGAACGTTGCGTTGTTCCTTTGTAAATTCATGGTGTCATGCATTTGAAATTTGCTAGATGAGTGAATCAACTGGACGATGCATCATATTCCCACCTACCTCTCATCGAGCGTGCCATGTCATGGCCTCCGCTATCCATAGTACACTAAAAAATCATTTTAACCGTGGCCCAAGTTCAAAATACTTCAAAACCTATTGTGGAACTTGCGAGCTCTTTTGATATTTTGTAGGTTTGTCATTTAACTTCTCACAAACGACATATCTAAGCTCATCACATACTAGACATTCATCCTTCTCTCCATGTTCATTGCGATACAATATTAAATCATACTTGCATGCATGGATAGATTTGTATTTCAATCCTAAACCCTTCAAGCTCTTCTTCGTGGTAGGATAATTGTCTGGTAACGTGTTCTCTTTTGGGAGAATTGCTTTAACCCACTTAAAAATTTTGATTACGCTGTTCCCAAACAAGCCAAATTGACTCTTCAAGTTATGCAAACCAATCATTGAATATAATACCGAATGATCGTCATCGTAATCTTTAGACAACGGTCTAGTCGCATCGGCTTTCAATCGTATATATTCTCAGTCTCCTGGTAGTTCAGTATTAAATTATTCATTATGCTCATTATTTGTCTCCATAGGTTGGTGGTTTTGGTCGTGGTGGACTCCGTAAGCATTGTCAATTATGTCGGTTAATGGATGATGTGTTGGCGAATCATTTACCACTTCCACTCGTTGGTATTCTGTGACATGGTCGATTATCGATAATTCTTCCGGAACATAAGGTACATGTTTTTCATCATGGTATGTCCACTTGTTATAATCTTGACAAATTCCCCACATTATTAAATGTAACTCAACATATTCTAAAGATTTATATTTTTTTATTTATACAATGGGTGAATGGACGCAGAATCTTCTCACTTTTAAGGTTATTAAAAGCGTATCTAATAAATTCTTGAACGCCTTTAACATAACTATTATCTATTGGGTCAGTCCTCCCCATCCACTCTTTGTATTGTGGAAAATCCATTTAACAATCTTCAAATTACAGTCTTGTGTTAACATGATAAAATAAATATCATGTTGCGTAAATATCATGTTGCATAGTAAAGCACTAATATAGTCAGCAATGCACCAATCAATCAAACTATGCAATAACTTAAATAAAAGAACATGCCAATCAACAATACCAAAAAACCACTTAAACTCAAATTAAATGAATTTGTCTACTGATATTATTACAACATAAGAAATATATTACTACATCTTCATCAAGCAATAAACTGGCTAAGTAGTAAAAGAGTCTACATAATTTTTAAAAAAATTCCCTTCTCCGCTATCGATGTGCGCTGGAACAGTTTCACAACCCTTATATCCTGCAAAAGTCGATTATGTACTAAAGGTCCTACGACAGTGGACATGAGCGTGAAGATCCCAACGACAAATTTACTGCTCAGGTCCTGTATATAATATTTCTTGCCATACTCCTCGTGGGTTGTTAATGATGATCCAAGACCTATGCCATGCTGAGGCACTGAGAAAGGGAATGTTGGAGGAGGAACCAGAATGTGTGGGCGGAATGGAGAATGAGGAAAATTTTAAAGAATCCTTGGCATCTGTGGAGGGAAATCGAGATGCATTGGGGATTACAGGGGCATACGACCGGTTAAAAGGGACACAATCTATGAAAGTTTATCATTTACACCTCCCAATTCATTGCGATGCCCATTATATACCCTCCAGTCCTAGATTGACGATCATCGCTGGACGCAAAATGCTTATTAACAGAAGAAAACTCGTTCACGAGAGGTGCGGTGTGTTTGAATCTTATTTTTGACATATGCGACCCCAAACCTCTCGTCCTCCCTCTGCGGTCCTTCCCAAAGTTTTGTACGATGGCATCATTGACAATATGGTCAATCGGGCTTAAATCTGACTAACTACTGATAGACTCTATTGATTCTAGAGTCTTGGCCAAGTGAGGAGGGAATTTATTATCTTTGTCCCGTCTAGCATGCACGTACATGTTGGCCTTATTTGGTGTCTTTCCTTCATCTGGGGTACCTTTTGTAACGGTCATCCACTCGTTCTTCAAATATTTATAAGATTTTGAGCCAAATCGATGGACATCAATTTTTTTGGCCATATTCTGCTTATTTTTCTCCCTTTGCAGCATTTTGGAGTCCTTCGCCTCATTCTCCAGAAAATAATTCCATTGAGAGACTGGCATCTCAACGTTCGAAGGGACTTTATCTTTGAGTGCCAAAATATCGGAGCTTGATGCTCCCTTAGGGAAATGCTTCTGCCTAAGGTTTCTTTGATGTGTTCGGAGTTGTTCAACAACCCGAGAAAGCACCTAATTTTTTGTTGGGGGAAAATGAAAACCATTTCCTGAGTTGCTCGTAGATGTCATCTTTAATAGCTTTATCTACGAGGTTCCAATTTTCAACTCCTCCCACTCCCACATTTATTTTTTACAAGGACAAACACTGGGCTTTAAACTGTTAAACGTGATTCTTATCCCCCGTTGGGTTATTTCCCAAAAAAGAGAACCCAATGGGCTTCTTCTCAACTGACCCGACAGTTTTAAGAGCGTTGGGAGTGTATGTTGGATTAGTGGCAGGAGTACGTTTCCTACTATAACTCGTAGTAGGGGAGTGAACAGTTTGTGGAGTAGGGGAGTGAACATTTGGTGGAGTTGAGTATTGCTCATCAATTGGTGATGAGAATTCTCCTTGTGGTTGAGCGTTGGTTCCATTACCACCCGACATTATCTTCTAAAATAATAAAAAGTTAAATGTGTATCTATAATAATAGATGTATAATTTCAAAGTTCAGTATGAAAATATAAATAACAAAATAAATTTTTTGACCATATATTATAAAATACCTATTCATGGTAAGACTTTAACAAAAGTTCAATGTGTCTGATCTCCATCCATTATATATTTGTTTTTAAAAACATACAGATTTTTGCATGTGGCCAATTAGGAGGAAGTGTATCTACAATGGATGCATATATGTCAGCGACATGAATTCGAAATCTCATCCTCTTCATCCTATTAGCAAGATTGAGTTTGACGTGCATATGTCGTGAGACATCACAGTCTTCGTCATTGCTCTTTGTATGTAATTCTATCCATAATTGGTAAAATTTTTTTGGCCTTCTCTAATAGTGTAAGCAAGGTCAGTGCTCTATTGGGATTATGTACGCGATATATATATATGTGTGTGTGTGTGTGTGTGTGTGTGTATTTTACAACTTCATCCTAACATTGTGGCAGGGAAAACAGAATACGATCGAACAAGTACTCTTGCTAGAAATGAAATCCACGATTTATAAGGTAGTTAAATTGTTCAATCTTCCTATTGCCACACCAATAAACCGAAGTACCCACTTTATGAGTATCATTAATGAAAAAGGTATGAGTGCGGACCAATTTTAACCTTTCATACTCTTGTTGCCATCGATTATCACCGTGACTCATTTTTCCTGAGAATAATGAACAAGGGCGTGAATATGATTCCTATAAATAATGTCTCTAATGAATCAATAACTAGTTATTGTGTACGAGGGTGTGGATATGATCCCTATAAATAATGGATCTAATGAATCATCAACCGTTAATTTATTATGTTTTGAATACCTACTTTTGTCATTTAAGCCAACAATCCCTAAAATTAACCCTTATGTTTTGTATTTTTTAATGGTCCAGTATTTTTTTAATGGAGAGGTATTTCTTTGTATTTCGTCCCCAAACTTAAACCAATAATATCCATTTAGTTAAAATTTGCCCTAGTTTAAAAATTAAACCAACAATATCCATTAAATTAAAATTTGCCCTTGTTTGAAACTTAAACCAACATTAATCATATATATGTATTTTTTTCTAGAATACATGCATAATATACACAATGATAATTTATGCACACCTACGTACACAATACACACATGCATACACACACACACACACACACACACACACACATAAATACACACACGTATACACACACACAATGAAATAATTAATAAGGGTTTGAGATTATACACACACGTATACACACACATACATAAATGTATACACACACGTATATACACACACACACACAGAGAGTGAAATAAATAACAAGGGTTTGGAAATACACACAATACACACAATGAAATAACAAGGGTTTGGATTACCTTTGAGATTGAGAGAATGAGGGAGCTTGAGATTGAGGGATGAAATCGTCGGAGAGAGGGAGGGACATCTCCGAAGAGAGGGAGGGAAATAAGTGTTTAGAAGTTTTCGAGGGAAATGAAAACCTTTTATGTGTTTTTTAAGTATAAAGACCATGGTCACGGATTAGGGCCGTGACCCTATGATGTGACCCCTTTATTTTTAACACATCAGCGTGGAAATAAGACCATGGTCATGGTCTAAAACCATGACTCATTCATCATGGTCCTAATCCGTGACTATAGTGGTGTGTATTTTTGTCCCTGGTCACGGCTATGAGCCACGACCCCCCCATCCATGACCATATTTGGTGAGAAACTTGACGCTATAATGGTCACGGCTGGGTTACGGTTGTCAGCCATGATCCTGAGAGTCACGGTCAAAGGCCGTGACCACCTATAAGTCGATCCATGACAAAACTCTTGGAATTGGTCACTCTCATTTTGCATGTAGTCACGGCTTTGGGCCATGACCAGCTAGTCACGACTGTTGGCCGTGATGCCTTTTTCCTGACCATTTCCGGTATCTAGTGTAGTGTTCCCCCTTCCTCCATTATTCACCCTCGAGGCTATTCCCCCCACCGTGGTAGATGATGGTCTTAACAATAAACTTGACAAGGCAAGTGGGGGTGGTGTGGGTTTTACCACCATGGGAATATTCCTTGATTCTTTTAGACATGCTGCGAACGTACCTTCTCCTATTTTATTGATCAAGTGGAAAATATATTCTGGCAGCAGCCCTTTTGCACAGACTTGCAAAAGCTTATCTTCTCTCTTTTCCTCCCTCACATCTAGAGAGCTCTTACGGAATCTCCTGATGTAGGCAACGTCTTCTCCCAACTTTTGTTTCTCGCGCACCAGTTGGGTGAGTGTAAACTTGTCTTTAGACAAAAAGAACTTTTGTACAAACAAAACATGCAATTCTTCTCAGGAGGCCACGTTACCTGGGGACAAGTGGGAGTACCACTTGTAGGCCTTTTCTGTTAGGGATTTTGAAAACTCACTTAGTCTCAGCTTTTTGTCGTTACAATAGGCTCCAAGGCTCTCAATGAACCTTTTTACCTGTTCCTTAGGGTTTGCACCTTTTTTGTGTACTTTTCAAATATGGGTGGAATATATTCTACTGGGTAGGGTTCAGTGTTATATTCCTCCGGGTATGGATGGGCATTGAAAATGAAGGATTTCTCAAGTAGAGAGACCCACATGGCATGGATGGGCATTAAAAATTGGGCCAACCAGTAGTATCGGGCTAGGGCGCCCTTTTCTTTGGGTAATGAAAATGCTTTCGACTTGTTCGAGCCTATTTCCAATGATCGGACTCTTCTACATGAGCCTTCACATCACTGGTCATCTAGGGTGAGGAACCCTAATGGCTATGTAAGTACCGCATGACTTTTGGCATTATTTTCCTTTTTTATTTTATTAATTCTTTGAATTTTGACGAAAGGTTTCTCTTATGTTTTAACAGACTGACATTGTTGCTATGAGATTTCACTCCTGGGGGACGATGGGATTTAGGGACGTGTGGGATCACCTTCCTGTGATGGTGCACCGAGTAGTCTCTTTTGCGAGTTTTGGTCATTTAGCATCTGCATTGGACGAGATGCCGTGGTCTTCGGCTATTTTATGCGCTCTAGGGAGAGGTGGCGGGACATTACCCACACCATTCATTTGGAATTTAGGGAGATGACGGTTACCGCCACTGATGTCCAGCAGATGCAACAGATTGACTGTAAGGGTACACAGATAGAGGTGGATTGGTCTCTGAGGGTGACACATGTTGCGGTGGATGCGGCGCTGGGAATGTGGGGTGGATAGTCTCGAGGGACTCGATCTATATTTATCTTCTCCGAAGTTTTTTCTTAGTCGATAGATCAACGAGACCTACAAGATGTAAGTGCAGCAGATGATCCTTTTATTTATTCTTCTGTTGTTGGGAGGGTTTTTGGCAGCGTCGAGCGTGACATCGTCCACTTATGGTTTTTGTCATTTTTGAGGGTATTTTCAAATTTCCCTCTCTTTGACTGGGGGAGCCATACTTTGGCAACCCTTTATTCTTATTTGGATGCTTTTAGCCGGTGCTACCGACAGACTTTTACTACAATCACGTATCTTCTGGAGGTAATTTTCTTTTTGCATTTTTCCTTTATACATTTTCTTTTATTTCCTTTTTGATTTCTTCTGATTGCTGACTCTTGTCCTTTTGTAGACGTGGTTCTAGAAGGTGATTGGGGTTCAATGACCATTTTATTGGTTTGCATGATGATTTGATGGGGAATTTTATCGGATGTAACGGTGTTGGAAGTCCAACCATCGATCGAAGCAGTTTTTCTCTTTATTGACAGTACGTCAGGTCTTGAATGTCCTGACGAGTGACCAAGTTATTTATTATTTTCTCTTAGAATCCTTTTCTTTGGCGTTATCTTTATTTTGGGAAAATGTAGGTGATTTTATATCCCTGGGGGATGGCCATCCAACACATAGGGGTGACTAGGATGGATGCGCAAATGCGCTGGCTGCTGGCGCACGAGTTTGGCTACTCCTGGTATCTAGGAGATAGAGTAGTTCAGAAGATTATGGAAGACTAGCGGTCCCACCAGCGATGCCCTCGAGATATATGAGGCGGGCTCGAGAGATGTCGGAGGAGGTCAGGGCGGTGGCAATGGTTGGCGAGCCCTACTCATCATATACGGACACGGTGATAACTTACGATTATCTTGACTTTGTGATGAGCTGGCTAATGCCATCATGCATCTACGACGTGGTGAATATGCCTCCGTCTCCTATAACTTCAAGCAGGGGTATGAGTCGGTCGATGGGGTCTGCCCATAACACTAGTGATGTGTCGACGTTAGCGGTGTCACCGGCGATAGAGGTTCCATTTCTCCAGCTTGCTCATCTTTCCTACAATATCCGACTTGCTGGAAGGGAATCATTGAGCATGAAACATCGTCCTAATGCGATGGACCCGACTATATTGGGGATGATGGAGGACGTCCTTCAACCATAGGTATATCTTTTTATTTCTTCGTTCTTTGTCTTTCTAATTTCTTCTTTTTTCTTTAGACTGACTGATTTGCCATTTTATTTTCTTACTGCACGTCCCATGTTGACTACCTGACTGAGGGACATTCAAGACTAAGTGTCTTCTACAATGAATCATATTCGGGATTCTATTTCTGTTCCTTCTTGCCTTGTGCCATCTACTACTTCTGAGAGGGATCGGGATCAGGTAGTGGAGGCTCCTCATCTCATCGCCGGGAAAAGAGCGCACATCATAGGGATAGGGGATCCTAGGGACAGAGAGAGAGAGTGTTTAGGGTTTCGGGCTGAGTCTAATTTGTTTTTCAACTTTTCTGCAAAAAATGTCATGATGACAATAAATATATGATTTGAATGGGATTTTTATTTATTTATCTTTGTTTTAAATGACTTAATCTACATGCTAAGGCCGTAAAAAGGATTAGAATTAATTAAGAGAAAATTTATTTTAAAGCAAGATGAGTAAAAATATAGGGATAAAAATCCTGAATAAATATTTTTATTATTAATTTTTTAATTTTGACAAAAAAGAAAGATAGATTTTTTTAAAAGTAGGGGGATGCCGATCGACATGCCCCTTGTCTTGCCTATCGGCAGGTCAGTCCAGTCAAATTACCCTAAAGCTTTGATTTCACTTTCTTTAGTTACTTGTACTTGATGGGGTAGTCTGTTATTCAAATTTTACAGGCTCCTTGTTTTTAGACAAATTTTTCAAGTATAAAAGGGGATAAGGCGTTGAGATTTCTTCACCCATTCACAATTTCTTTCTCTTGCTTATTCCTTACTTTTTGTCTTATTATTACCAAATTGTCCCTTCCTATAAGTGCAGAGTTTTCTTCTTATCTTGAGAATTTAGAGTCTATATGTTCATACAATGTAGACTATGATGCCTTTAACTTGCATCGGGTCTCTTTATGGCGCAATCGACCCATCGACTGGATCATGCTGATGGTGGTAGCACAATTTTGGTACCCTAAGGATCATGTTTTCCGATTTGGCCTTGATGAGGTCTGCCCAACCTATGAGGAGTTTTCTACTATGTTGAGAGTAAATCTTAGTGCGGTGACGACCAATGCCTGAATTTGATCAGTCTCCTTGAGAGCTGTTAGCAGGATTTCTCCACATCTATCCTTTAACGGATCATCAATTGGTCACTAGATGAATGATATCCCTCCTAGCTTTATTATATTCCGTTCCTCTGCGGGATGTCAATGATGTGGGCCATGCTGGTGCCGTTGCCATTGCCATTGCCCTTGGCTTAACTTTGAAGTTACTACTGGTGACAAGGGATCTGATGTTGGAACATCATCTTGCTACCAATACTGTGTGGATTTCATATCATTATAATCATGAGAATGTGATATTAGTAGAGACCCTGAATGTCCTAGATGCTTGGCGGGAAGTCGTTCTGATTTTTGAAGAGGTAGCCCAGTTATGCTATTCATGTGCTGTCTGGGAGATTTTGTTTAGCGATCCTCCCCGAATATCCCTTGGCAACTGTGCTAAATTTCTTCACCAGTTATTTCATCGGCTTTGGCCCCACAATAGAGAATTGGATAAAATGGTTTCTGGTGCGCTGATCAGTGCCCTGATGGGGGGGGGGGGGGGGGGAATTGTAGCCTATTCTGAAATCGGGGCAATATCGATATATTCAATTAGTTAGCCTCCGATAGGCCTCCGTCTATTTTCCCTGGAGGCTCCTGCATTAAGTCAGATTGGAACAGATTGTGCCCTCCCATACCCTAGATTTCTTTCTCGTAGAGGATTTGATGGAAGGCATGCATATGCGGTTGGTCTCTTTGTGGAAGAGTCATCGGCCATCAACCCGTCCTTCCCAATCTGTCGGAAGGGTTTGACATGTTTCTAGAGACTACATGAAATGGCTATGGAAGAGGGTAGTCACTAATATCTTGGCAGAGGAGACCAACCAGAGGTGGTTTTCCATTTTTGACACTATGGATGGAGGTATATGTAACAATCCGCGAAATTTTTGGGGTATTTTCGAAATATAGAGGAAAAATAAAATTTTAAATTTTAAATTTTTTATTAGTTAAATATATTGGTTATGATTTTAGAATATTAGAACTTCAAGCGGAATTAAAATCGGATTTAAAATGGATTTTTTAATATTTTGCCTTATAGGCATTTTTAAGGGGAACTGTCAGTTTTTCAGGGTGATCGATCGATCGACGCCTGGGCATCGATCGATCGATGCCTTTAGAAAATGTGCGCTGCAAGCAGTTTTGAGAGTTTGTTTTGTTTCCAACTCTTTTGGTTTTTCCTTATAACATAAGGTCGTGGGTGACCCTTTTTGGTACAACTTTTTGGCAGCAAACATGTTTTTAATTCCTCTCTTTTATACAGACTTTGCCCCTTTAATTTATGCATTCAACCTTAGGTTTTTGGAGGTGTTCTTGGGGCTATTTTGAGGTTGTTCTTGGAGGAGTTTTTGATGATCTTTGTGGGCTGTTTTTGATGGTGTGGTCTATGAGTTCTGGGCATATTCTTGTTGGTTCTTTTGATGGTTTGAGGTATGGGGTTTTACACAATATGCTCCTTAATCTCACGAGTATTATTCTCGTTGTTTTCTTGTGATTATTGACTCATATTTGAATTGATAAATTCATTTGAAAATCTGGAAATATTTGTTGGAATCTAATTTCGATTCATGTGGTATTATATTTGGTATTGAGCATGTTGTCACGAGATTTTAATATGGCACTGAGGTTGGGCATCCGCCAATATTCCTTTTTCCGGATATGCTTAAAAATGCATACGCGTGGTATGGTGGTGAGGCCTGGTGACCCGATTAATGTGTTGTTGATAAATTATATTGATATAATTGCTTATGAGCTTCGATTTTGATTTGAATATTCGTACTCGCATTGTTACGTTTTATTCACCGCTAATATTTGTTGAGCATCTTTCCTGTCGTATTATGTACTTCCTCATATTTTCCTTTAGTGGCAGGTTAGCGCGGATTTTGGGCTCTTGGGATTTATTGAAGATGGATTTTAGAGTGTATTATTTTTGGGAAGTTTATTTGAGAATACAAGATGAGATGACTTGTATTTATTTTTGATGTATAGAGCATTAGAGATTTATTTTAGATTTTGTATTTTTATTCGAGAGAACTGTTGTATTTATTTGAGGAAATTGAGTTTTGTAGTTCTCTTTTCTTGTTGTGGGATTTAGATGCTCTATACCTTGTTATTTTATTGTGGATGTAGTATAGTTTTTATCGTAGTGGCGCTTCGTTCTCTCTTCCTGTGCGGGCGCGGTGTTACAGTATAGTGGTTTTCTCTAGGTTGGTATGGAATTATTGTTCCATGGAGAACCTTCAGGATACCATACAAGCAAGGAAAGTTTGGCGGCCTCAAGGAGGAGATGATGATGGGACTAGATCTTCCAGAAATTGTGGGTAGGGTCTTTTATGAAGCTAGTGATTATTTGTGAAGCTTTATGTGTTTGGTTATTTTTAGTTGTGGGAGTAAATTTAGGAAGGTTTGGTTAGTTTGTTTTAGGGGTGATTTGTTTGGCGAGGGGTAGTTGTTTGACTCCCTACGCTGATATTTTGTGTAATCTTACCAAAATTTTCAATTTATGGGGAAAAAATATTGTAATTATCTTATTGTGCCTCTTGATGGGTTTTACATTTGATTTATCTATAACAATCGCTAAGATATACATAATCCTTTTGTTCTTGTAAATGATAAAATGAACTGTCATTCTCGAGGGTAAGAAAAGAATTGCATTTTGTGAAAAATAAGGGGACCATGTTCATGTAAAGCGTATGAGCTGCCTACGTACCTCTGGGGGGTAGCTGATTTTTTTTTTTTAGTTTTATTTTTTTAAGTTTTTTTAGAGGATCAGGCCCTACATAGTTCTGCGTAGAGGGAAATGAAGATTTTTTTAGAAAATAAGGGGGATGAGAGGAGTCGTAGTGCGCTAAGATCTTGAACTAAGGGTCGAATTTCTTGAGGTAGTCTAGGTAGTCTGCATGCGCCATCTCTTCTCCGTCAAGGTCAGTGAGCATAGAGGCTCCACTAGACAGGATCTTCTCCACAATGTAGGGGTCACTACAGTTTGTCTTGAATTTCCTTCTGGGGTCCCAAATAGGTTCTATGATTTCTTTCAGGGCTAAGTCCCTTTCTAGGACACCATAGTCCCTGAATCTCATATTGAATGATCGAGCTATCCGGTGATGGTACCTTGTATATTATATAGAGACTTTAGTTTCCTTTTGTCCAAGAGCAGCAACTTGCCAAGTTGGCTCTGATGCTAGTCTTCTTCATTGACTTTGCTTTCAATAATGATGCATAGTGAAGGTATTTCGAGTTCAACGGGTAGGATTGGTTCTATTTCGTATACCAGAGAGTAAGGGGTAGCATCAGTAGATGCCCAGACTGAAGTACAGTAGCCCCAGAGGGCGTAAGGGATTTTATTGGCCTAATCTTGGAAACTCTCGATCATTTTGATGATGATTGCTTTGAGGTTCTTGCTAGTGGCTTCAACTAAACCATTAGTTTGTCGTCGGTGGGGAGAATATTTGTGTCTCAGAATCCCATACTCGTCGACCAATTCAATGACTTCTGCCTCTAAATGTAACCCATTATCTGACACTAGCTTGTGTGGAACCTCGTATCGATATATGGTGTTCTTCCAGATGAACTTGGCTACCATTATGGCATTCAGTATTGCGTATAACTCGGCTTCAACCCATTTGGTGAAGTAATTAATGCCAACCAGGATAAATTCATTCCAATTGGATGCTTTGGGTGTAAATTTCCCTATGATATCGATGCTCTATGTGGAGAACGGCCAGGAGGGTTCATGTTGTATAATTCTTGTGGAGGTAAGTGCTGAAGATTGGAAAACTATTGGCATTTAAGGCATCTCTAGACATAAGCAGTGCAATATTGAACCATGGTAGTCCAATAGTAATCCTATTGGATAATCTTCTTGGAGGGAATATGGCCATTCATATGGGGTCCGCATTCCCCGTTGTGGATCTTTTGCATAATATCTTCAATGTAAGCCCCTGCGATGCAGTGTAAATGGGTTCCATCGAAGTTTTTCTTAAATAGTGCTTTATCGCAAACAATGTACTGGGAAACCAGTTTGCGGAAGGTTGCTTGGTTCTTATTGGCATCTTGTGGGAACCTAGCATGCTTGAGGAGGTGTCAAATGTCGTATTACCAGCACTCAATCATATCGAAGTTTTCTTTTGTGATGAGCTCAATGTGGCAGTAGTGGGTTGGTTTATCTTATTTTTGGACTAGGAAGGGGGCCACCATTATTCCCTCGGACATGTCGACCATAGAGTCCAAGGTATCAAGGGCATCGACCAAGTTATTCCTTACTCGGGGAAAGTAGTGGAAGGTGATATCTCGGAACTAGGAGGCCAAGTCTTTTAGATGGGTGTCGAAGGGTAAGATCCTTTCATCTCTGACTTTCCATCTTCTAAGGACCTGACCGATGATGAGGGCAGAATCCCCGTAGACATTTAGGCACTAGATACCCTTCTTAAGAGTGACTTTGAGGCCTATGGTGCATGATTTTTATTCGGTCATGTTATTGGTGCAGGGAAAATCTAGCTTGATGGAAATGGGAGTGTGAAAGTCAGCAGGGGCGATCAGGAGTATCCCAATATCGTATATTTTTTGTTAGCAGCGCTATCAAAGAACATTTACCACCAGAGGTCTTCCTGAGAGGTGCAAAGGATATCTTCATCCATGAATTCAGAGATCGAAACGTTGACTTCTTGCATGGGATAATCAATAAGGTAGTCAAAGATAGTTCTCCCCTTCATGGCTTTTGTGTGACATACACAATATCAAACTCGGCTAGAAGCATCAACCATTGGACAATTTAACTAGACAGGGCAAGTTTCTCAAGTAGGTATTTTATAAGATCCATTCAGGATAGAAGTCTAATGGGAAAAGCGAACATGTAGTGCCATAATTTTTGAGTGACCCAGAAAAGGGAGACACATGCTTTCTCTAAGGAAGTGTAGTTGACTTCATACCCAACCAATTTATGACTGGCGTAGTAGATGGACCTCTCTTTACGGGATCCGTTAAGGTATTAGGATAGAAAATCCCAGGCTACAGTGTCTGTTACAATCAAGTATAGGAGTAGAGGGAGACCGAGTTGTGGTGGCATAAGTACCAAAGGTCGGGTTAGATACTGCTTGATTCGGTCGAAGGCTTACTGATAAGATTTATTCCAAAGTTTGGTTGAATCCTTCCAGAGGAGTTTAAAGTTGGGTTCACAAATATAAGCTAACTTGCTGATGAACCGACTAATATTCTGTAATTTTCCCAAGAACCCCGGACTTCCTTCTCCGTTCAGGGTGGTGGAATTTTGAGTATGGCTTTATGTTTGGCAGGATATGCTTCAACCCCCTTTTCTCTAACCATGAATCCCAAAAAATTTCCTTTGACAACACCAAAAATGCATTTATGTGGGTTAAGTCGCATCTTATATCGCCTCTGTCGTTCGAAAAACTTTCAGAGGGAGGGAATATGACCTTCATGAGTTTTAGACTTAATGACCATATCATCCATATATACCTCCACCTTTTGTGTATCAGATCATACAAGATAATTGTATCATCCCTTTGGTAGTTAGCCCCTATCTTTTTAATATTGAATGGCATAATTGTGTAACAGAATGTTCCTCAAGGTGTGATGAATGCGGTTTTTTCTTGATGATCATGGTGCATCTTGATTTGATTGAATCTGACAAATCCATCAACGAATGACTTGAGAGCACGACTGGCTGTGTTGTCTACAATCATGTTGATATTGGGCATCGGGTAATCGTCTTTTGGAGAGGCTTTGTTCAAATCTCGGTAATCAACACCCATGCGGACCTTTCCTCTTAATTTTGGCATGGATACAATGTTAGCTAACCATCTGGGATATTTGATCACCGGGATAAAACCTACGTTCGACTATTTGACCATCTCTTCTTTAACCTTGAGCGACCATTCGGTGTGGAGCTTTCGTAGTTTCTATTTGATCGACTTACATTTGGGGAGAGTTAGAATCTCTTGTTGAGCTATCTTGGGATCAGTGCTAGGTATTTCATCATAGGACCATGTGAAGACGTCCACAAATTCCTTCAATAGTTCTTCGAGTTGCGCGCATTTATGCTTATCAAGGGTGAACGCTATCCTAATCTCGTGCAATTGGCTACTAGAACCGAGATTGATAATAATAGTTTTACCCTCATTAATTTGAATGCGGTTATGTCCTTTGTTATTAACCATATTAAGATCAGTTAAGAATTTTTCATTTGTAAAATCATCGTCACTAAGAGTTTGATCAGAATCAAGACAATTAATGTAAGGCACATCAAGATACTCAAAATATTTATTTATTTCATTCTTAGGAAAAATAACGTTCAGAACCTCATAGAAGGAGGCCTCGATTACATTTTGATCAAAATAAGGAGGAACAATAAAAGAAGAAGAAATATGATAAACATCCAGGTTGGGTTGCATCTCATCAGGTGGAACTGGTATATCATTCTAGTTGAGGAGGGGTGCATCAGTAATATTGATCAGTATGGATGGATCCGATGATGTAGTGCCTGAGTGGATCATGCAGAGTGCCAGCCCCAGTGTTTGTAAGTTGAATATTAGACGGACCTTTTCTTGACTTGGTTTCTTGTCTGAGCTATTAAACTCGTCCTCCCATCCTGTGGTAATGATGTCATCCTTCCACGAGAAGTCAATGCATTCCACAACCTCAACGACTTCTTCATAAATATACTCCCACTCAATGGGGAGATGCATAATTGAAGGTACCAATCACCCTTGTAGTTTTAAAGCATCGAGTAACTAGGATATATTACAAATTTCATTGGTCTGTTGGAACATGTATGCTATAATCTGTACTGCATTATTCGAACTGACTTCATCAACGAGAACCACCCAATTATCTAACTCTTGAGCCCACTTTCGAGCTTCCATGAACAATGTGTTGAACTTCTGGCAGTCAATGGTCATTTCAGAGGTCAATTTCAATCCAAATTATTGGAGTTGGTTCAATACCACTGATAATTCTGTATCTTTCCATCCGAACTGAGTATGAACGACAATGCATGATCTTATAAGAAACAACATGGTCTTGTCGACAAAACAGGTAGGATGTAGGAGAAAATATGGGAAAACTTTAAGGGGTTTGGGTGAATATACAGGTATAATGGGTGAATTACTCAGTACAATTTGGGTAGATGGGTCGAATTTCCGGTCATTTTTTAGGAAGATAGCATTTGGATGATTTGAAAGTGTATTGTGGGTAGTGTTTGGTTTAGGATTAGCCGGTGGAGTGATGACACCCCGGTCAATTAGACATTGGATTACATTTTGAAGATGCAAGCACTAATCAGTGGTACGGCCGACATTTTGATGGAAATCACAATGGGCGTCGAATTGAAATTTTTGGGAAGTGGATTTGGTAATGGACGAGGGTCTAATGTCTTGATGAGATATTGGCTTAATAGGGCTTGATAAACTTTGGAGAGAGGAGTATGAAGCTCTATGTATTATTTTTTGACTAGGTTGACATGGTTTTCTGGCGCTTAAGAGGTAGTATATTGTAAGATGTTATTGGTGGTTAAGACTGTAGCGGGTTTCTCATATTTTCTTAGAGTGAACTGTCTGGATACCTTCTTTGGCTCAGTTTTTGTCTTGGAAATACTTTTTTAATCTCCACTCCTGCTTCCCATAAGGTTCATAAATGTGGGTAATATTATCCTCCCATTTTCCCTTGAATATGGGGTAAGAAGTTTTTCTTCACAATACTAACTTGCTCCTCTTCGAAAGGCCGGTTGGTTATGGTAGCCTCTTTCTCCCCCCCCCATCTTGCTATGAAATTGGTGAAAGTTTCTTCTAGATTCTTCTTTGAAAGTTCCAAATCATGTCAAGTAACCTCCAACTCCTCGTTGTACTTGTACTACGCATGAATTTACGGGAAACATCCTCCCAACTGTGAATTTTGGATTCCTCGAGGGATAGGAACTAGTGAAGAGCACTGTCCTTCAACATCTGTTGGAACATCTAGACCATTATTTCCTTGGAGGGACCTAAGAAAGTCATGGCTTGGTAGTAACTTTGGATATGAATAATTGGGGGCCCGCTACCCCGAACTTCTCAATGTGGGGCATCTTGAATTTTTTCGGCAGCCTTACTTTAGGGTATGGAGACATATGGGTGTAATCCATATCGTCCCAGAGATTCGAACCTCGTCAAACTTCTTAGTCAACAGCTTAAGGTCCTCCTTAACCTTATTTAAATTTTCTTCCTTTGAATCAATAGGTATTGGCAGATTAGCCCCTGGCTAGGAAAGATTCGACATAAGGAGTTGAGCTGGTAGTGGTCCATTAGCAGGAGGGGCACGTAGAGTGTGTTGATATTCTGGGACCTAAATCGACTTAGATACGGGAGAACCCATAGCACAAGGAAAATAACCTCAGGCTCTTCAGGAATAGGGACCCGATTTCGCTGTATCTCATGAACCTTGGTTTGAAGGTTGTCAATCTTGGCGATAAGTTATATTAAAATCGTCATAAAATCAGGCTACACATTTGGTACTTAGTCTACGTTCTCCATGGGAAGTTAGTGAAGGTGGATTATGAACTCAAAGGAAATAGGGGAGAACTGACGAAGCTTCGGGGTGGTTCAACGAAAGACCAAAGCCAATAGAGAGTCAGGCCAAGGGCTAGGTATGTGATCGACTTGAGAGGGAAAAATTATTCAAATTTATTTTTGAAAGAGAAACAGAAGAATCTTTATAGGGAAAGAGGAAAATGTTTTTGACATTTTTTGGAACGGGGAGGACAAAATGTTTTTGGATATTTTTTTATAAAAGAAAAGGAAAGATGCTTTTTGTATTTTGATAAAAGAGGGGGTGTAGAGGGGTATTGAAGGTAATATTGAGATTAGAGGTAATTCCGCATTAGCAATAGTGTTTTGGAGATTAAGGCACCGTGGCAGCTCAGCATGGCAGCTCAACGTGTCAGCTCAAGCGAAGCAGCTTAGCGTGACAACTTGTATTTTAGCTTTTTGTATCATACTGTATATTTGTTTATATTGAAGGTAAGCTATAATGGTTGTAATGATGTAACGATAATAATAAAGAGTTTTAGTGTGAGGTCAAACAGTACTCGCGAGAGACCAGGCTTGGCAGGACCTGGGAGAGTTTTCATGCTCTATCGAATGACCTCACCGTGGGAACTTTACAGGGACTTGGTTTAGAGGACTGAGAAGTGAGGCACCATTGGGGCTTGTCCTGACCATCTTAGATACACCTGGTAAAACACCGAAGGACCCTGATCGTGGAACCTTGGTCGAAGCAGCTTAGAGTTCCATCGGGCGTTGAGTTGTGAACCAAACAACCCTCTACTTAATGTCATATCTACTGTAGGTGATGTCAATAGCCAGCTAAACAATGTCAGATCTACACTTGAGTAAACCACCATGGTATTTGGGGCTGTTAGGCAGTTGGTGAACCACCTCTGTGACAATAACCCCCTGACACACAGTGGTTAGGCAAAAATCATGTCTTGGCATTTAATGTTTATGACGTTTAGACAACAAGTGCATCATGCATTTAATGCTGTGACATAAAGTATGAGGGATGTCTTTCATAGTCTTTAATGACTGAGTTTCCTCGGGGATGGTGTGGGGGGCTATTTAAGGACCCCAACCACCCTTGAGGAGAGCATGATCTTTTGAGAGTTTAAGAATTTATTACTAGAGAGAATACACATCAGAGAGAGAGTTATTACAAACTAGAGGCCTTATTCACTCACCATTGTCATTCGTTACGAATATTTTAATACGTGATAGAGATTCTTGAGATTGGTTGGTGTGTTTGGCTGCCTGCCAAGGTGTATCTAAGGTGCTTACTTCTCTCTCCCTCTAGCTGAGTTACTTCTAAGTTCATTACTACCTTCTGAGTTATACATGAGGGATTTGTGAGTTTAAACTGAGTCTTATCTTCATTGGGTTTGTGTTTGCATGTTCTATCACTAATCCAAGGTTTTGACTGATTAACTTATCATTACTATACTTCAAAGGGGTTACGCCTCCATCTTATCTAAAGTACCCTCTTACATTTGGTGACTCTACTGAGGAGTCATTCTTCTAAGTAGGGAGTATGGTGCAAGATAATCCTAATCGAAAGCTCAACTTTGATGATGTCCAATATAATGAAGAACAAGTTGTGAGAGAGCTGGAGGCTCTAGGGGATGGGGTTCCTCGAATAGAGGTACCTCCAGTTCAGGCGATGACATGCGCTCCAGGGGTGACACAATCTTCCACGAGTGCAGGGTTGGGACCCACTCAGGTGGCGCTCCTCATGAGTAAGTTTTATAAGTTTTTGCAAACTCTGATAGCTTCCACAATACTCGGAGGATTGGAAGCCAATGCCTTCATAACACCAGGGGCAGTACCAACGGCCCCACCAGGTACCAGTGTAGCGAGAATGGTCCCAGCAAGCATACCCTTTGTTGTGAATCCAGCTGTGGGAATCTCAAGAGTTTCAACAACCCCAACTATGACGACTGCTCCAGCTTCAATGAGCACTCATCTCATGGTCCCGTTGGTTGTTTACCCAGTAGCATCACCCATGGAGGAAATGAGAAAGGAGATGCAAAAAGAGATGCAGAAGTTCACGAAGGCTTCCTCGCAATCTGCTGGCGAGGTAGCTTCAGTTTATGATGACTTTCAAACACCTTATCCTCAGGAATACAATGATGAGCCCTATCCAAAGGAATATATTCCTCCTATCTTTGAAAAATATACAGGGAAAGGTGGGAACCCGAAGGAGCATATTAAGCGCTTTGTTGAACAATTGGGAGCGCATTGCAATAATAAGAAACTTAGGTTGAGGGAGTTTTCCAAACCCTTAACCGATAAAGCATATACTTGGTATTCCCATTTGGCTCCTAACAGCGTTTCTACATGGGAGGAGATGCACGTATTGTTTGTCCAGAAGTTCTTTCTAGCAGAAGATGAGTTTACTTTGACCCAATTGGGTAGGGAGAAGAAAAGACCTGTGGAAGAAGTGGTGGCCTATGTTTGAAGGTTCAAGGAAATATCCCTCGACATGAGGGAGGAGGCCAAATAATCCAAATTATTGCAGATCTACGCTAAGGGGTTGCTTCCTCAGTACATCTGCCATCTTATCAATGAGACACGCGAGGGGACTTTTGCAACGTTCTTAAAGGCAGCGAGAAATATCTCTTTGGTGGTACGGCCCAATCCGGTGGTGGTGCCTATGATGTTTAGGTAGTTGATGTAACCCACGGGGGGAGGTCTCAGCTCCCATGGGTAGGATACATCGACGGGGGAGATAGGAGCAAGGCACCGAAGAAGGATAATAAGAGGAAGTTCGGAAGAGACAGGGAGGACCCGTCACCATTACCTTGTATAATGGAATAAGCTGTCAACTGTTACAACACGATGGTCTAAGGGGGAATGGTTTATGAGCCAAAGGACGTTCCTGCTGGGGAGCTTGATGTGGCAACGAAGGCGGATCCAAAGTACTTCCAGGTTCATCGGAGGATCCAACATCCAACCGAGAGCTATTTCACACTGAGAAGAATCATCGATAAGTATGTGAAGGCAAGGACACTACAAATCCCTCCACATAACGTCAACAAAAAACCACTGCCAGCACATGGGGACAATCTCGTGGTGGCCTATGATGAAAAGGCGTAGATAGGAGAAAGAGAGTCAACGATGAAGTAAGAAGAGTACGAGGAGGCTCTGAAAGATTGTACAAGGGGAATGGCTAATGTAGTGTTGGATTATGATGAAGCAAGCGCCAAGGATGTGGAGGATGTATATGTTGTTGAAGGTGAGGAAGTAGACCCAACTCTAGAATATTGTGGAGTTTCAAAATCCCTAAAGTTTACCTGGTTCTTCAACCAAGTAGGGATTCCAAAGGAGAGTAGGTTGGAGATGAACCAGGCAATACTTGATATTGCGAGGAAGAACACAGTCCTTTCGCTGAGATGGAAGGGACCCATAGCCAGGTTGGTAAGAAGGTTTCTGTCAGAGGTAACCTTTAGCGATGCAGATAGGGCTGTAAGGTTCCCTCACAACATGCCGTTGTATGTGACTGCCAGTGTCAATGGAGTTAGCTTCGGAAGGACTCTTATGGATGGGGGAGCTTCCATCAATATCATGCCAATCAACTCTTTCCATGCCACCAATATTCCAGAAGAAAGGCTGGTCCCCATACCTTTGGTAATTTCAGGGTATGATAATAAATCTTCCAAATCCATTAGTACGTCAACACTACACCAAATCTGCCCATTTGTCAAGGTCATTGACCTTGACAAATCCACCTTGTCAAGGTCAATGACCGTGACATTTCGAGGCGAGACAACTTTTTTTGTCACGGTCGTGTCACGGTCATTGACCTTGACACAAAACTCGCGTTTTGTGTCACGGTCGTGTCACGGTCATTGACCTTGACACGTTTGTCATGGTTTATAACCGTGACAAAACCGTGACCCTCAGTAAAAAAATTGTCACGGTCATTGACCGTGACAATTCTGGGCAGAATTAAAAAAAAAACTGCTGGGCAGTATGGCCACTGCCACTGCCCAGCAGTATATTTGTACCTGTTATAGCAACGTTGTACCTGTTCCAAACATCATATATCCGAACAAACTAAAGATAATGCAAATTGTTTTGTGAAGAATCCTAATACTAACCAGAATTGGTTGAAAACGCGAAACAGCTTATGATAACTATACACTAAGAAGACGTTTAAATGAAAAGTATGTCATCCATGTGGGACACCCTTGTGTTCGTTATGGATGTCTTTTCATGGTACATTTGGTTTCTAGGAAATTGACTTTAGAATCTTAAGTTTAAAATTTAATAAACATGACTTCGGCCCCCATTTAGCTGTTCGTCTGTTAAGCAAAAAAGTTTGTCACTCCATACATACCCCCCCATGAAAAACTTCCAAAATAAAAAATCAAAACGGAACCCGACCCAGAAATTGAGTTGCATATCTCCATCCGCAAATGAAACTAGCCACTGTCGGTGTTATTGAGCCACAACATCAACCCCAATGGTCGTTTCTGTCCAGGCTCAACATTTGGTTATGGATATATAGTGCACATCGGTAAAAGCTCAAATCAGGCGTCAAAGAAGAGGGTGAAGAATGATAGACCTGATTAGTGATTCCAGATGTAAATAAAGAATGTTCAGTGATGAAGACAAAGTAACGATATACTACAAGTTGAAAAAAAACACTTCGAGCATGCAAATATCACACGATGTTAGATTTTTTACAAGCAAAACAATTATGGTGATTTGAGGTTTTACCGCAACTAATTCTTTGATGTTAAATTTAGCCTCTAACAATTTCATTTCTTGAGGTTCCCTCGAGATGACTTTCAGTGACACAAAAAGTGTTACAGGATATTTTTTGCATCACTAAAAGTCACTCTGGGGTTTAAGCCTTAAGAAATGAAACTGTTGGGGGGGCAAATTCAATATCAAATAAATAATGAGCTCCAAAGCCCAAGTGACCCATAAAATTAATAATAGACAATTTAAAAAAAAAACTAAACATGAGATAGAAAATGTCAATTTAGCAGTAGATATAAACACATTGAAAGTTTATCATAGGCGCGATTCGTGATTGTAAGTGTACCAATACAGGTGTCATCTGAGGATCTTTAGTTCTTCAACATAAGGAATTGATAAGGGGTAAAAGATGAAAAATATTCTCCCATCAACAATGACACTAACCTAGCCAATTTCATGACACAATTAATAACCTATCTTGGCCGGTAAGAGATTTATTTCAATTTATGGAACCTAGCCTCACTAGAACAATTACTAAAAAAATATATTTAAATTATTGATCGGAAAGGACAATTTACCAATTGGAGCTGTGTTTGGAGCACTTGAGTTAGTACCATCTTCTCCATTACTCTTTTCTCAAAATAAGTCGTCATATTTTAAATTATTCAGAACATATGAAAATAATAAATTCAGAAATAACAAAAATTCCTAGTAAGAGGCATAAAAAAAATCTATGGATACAAATGCAGATCCAATGGATAGGAAAGAGATATTACTTACCCTGGACTGGGGCCGTTTCTTGAGCAGTCGTGTTAAGACCATCTACTCCATGACTGGGTTCTGAAAGAAATAATAATATTTTAAACGATTCAAAACATATAAAAATAACAAATTCAGAAATAATAAAAGTTAATCTAGGAATAAATAATCAGAGCCAATGAATCAGAAAGAAAGATTATTTACTGCTGATTGGGACCATCTGCCCCATGACTGGTTTCTAAAATAAGTAATGATATTTTAAATTATTCAAAACACATAAAGATAACAAATTCAGAAATAATGAAGATTCCTACTAGGAGGCTTAACAAAATCCAGGGATATAATAACCGAGCTAATGGATCGGAAAGAGATATTACTTACTCTCGACTGGAGCCATTTCTTGAGCACTCGTATTCGTACCATCAGCTCCATGAGTGATTTCTAAAAGAAAAAATCATATATACATGCAAAATGAGACAAAAAATACATCAATACAGTCTAGGTCTAATCATAAAAAATGCATAAAGATAGGAATGGTTGGCAGGGTTATAATAATAAATGCAAACTAGTTCTAAATCATCCTTTTATCTTTTATAATTGTGTTTTAAGGAGTGATAAACAATGTGGAAACACATGAAGGATGATGGGAATTAGAGTTTCTTATGTTATTGGTTCACTAAACACAATCCTATAATTTTAGAATAAATTCCATGAGTGTATTATTTGTAGGGATTTAATCAATGGATTCATTTAAGACATGATGTGGTAGATGTCTTGTAAAAATCTAGAGATAGGGAAAACGTTTTATATTGGTTCAATAATGTGAAGCACAAAATTTTCGAAATGGTCTACACACCTAAATTGAATCTCAATCCTCCACCCCACCCCCTCCCCCACCACACACCACCACACACACACACACACACACCCCACCCACCCCACCCAACCCCTACCCCCCTCCCCCACCCCACCCCCTGCCCCCCTCCACCACCCCCTCCCCCAAAACACACCACCACACACACACACACACCGCACCCCACCCCACCCCACCCCCTGCCCCCTCCACCACCCCCTCCCCCACCCTGCCCCACCCCGCCCCACCCCCTGCCCCCCTCCACCACGCCCTCCCCCACCCTGCCCCATCCCGCCCCACCCCCCACACACGCACACACATACACACATATATATATACACATACATACATAAATATACAGACAAATATATATATATATAAATGGAAGAGAGAGAGAGAGAGAGAGAGAGAGAGAAATTGGACCTGAGAGAGAGAGAGAGAGCAGCGTCGAGTCGAGAGAGAGAGAGAGAGGGAGGGAACGGTGAGAGGGAAAAAAGAAGGAGGAAAGTGTTTTTGCTGGAAAAGTTGTCACGGTCGTGTCAAGGTCATTGACCGTGACAAGGATTGTCACGGTCTTGTCAAGGTCAATGACCGTGACAAGACCGTGACAAATTTAATTATCACGGTCTTGTCACGGTCAATGACCTTGACAAGTCGTTGTCACGGTCGTGTCAAGGTCAATGACCGTGACATAAAACGCGTGTTTTTTTGTCACGGTCAATGACCTTGACAAGGCTGGCCGGATGAAAGGTGACAGTTTGCCCATTTTGGTGTAGTGCAATGATGGGATTGTAATGGGAAATCTGAGTTCTCATATCAAGTTCCACGTAATAGAGAGTGCAACTTCCTATAATCTGCTAATAGGAAGGGTGTGGATGCACAACCAAGGGCTAGTTCCTTCTACATACCATGAATGTGACAAAGTGAATTTCAAGGGAACAGAGGTGACCATTAGGGCTACAAAGAGGCCCTTCACTATTGAGGAGGCTCACTTGGTGGACGCAGGATTTTACACAGAGTTAGAGGAAGATGTTTGGGTCCTAATGGGAATAATGGAGGGAGCATGGGTTCCCTCAATCAGAGAAAGGATGGATACCTTAAACGAGCAGAAGAATGAGGTTGCAAGAAGCACAAGGGAAATAGACGAAGAAGCTCACCAGGTGGTCCCTCGGCCCCAAGGCATCTTGAAGTAGCTCAAAGATAGAATGAAGCCCATAGTGGACCCGATGGACCATGAGGTCCAATGACAAAGCATACTGAGCCGGTTCTCAGGAGAAAGAGTGGATGAGGCTTCTAGAGAGAAGAAGAGGAAGGCAGTCACCACTACCAACAGATAATGTAAGATGGTCGTTACCGAGGAAAAGAAGGTGGTGTATCAATTATAACGGTGTGAGTGGGCGGTCGAGGAAGTTGATGATGAGGTTGAAACGATATATGAATACTTTCTGGTGGATCAATGGGGATAATGCATGGTGATATACAATTCCAACATACAGGAGTTCGTAGAGAATGTCACCGAAGAGCCAGATTACATGGTAGATCAGCCAAAGTCACATGCACAAGAGTTGGAGCAGTTGAACCTGGACAAAGGAGGGGGAGATCCAAGGTCCATCTTCATCTCGAAGGATCTCAGTAAGGAGAAATGATAGGCCTTGGTTAAGTTGATTTAGGAGTTTATAGACGTCTTCGCGTGGAAGTACACAAAGATGGAGGGACTGAACGAGGAAGTAAGCTGCCACAAGTTTAATGTAATGCCTTCAGCCATTCTAGTGAAACAAGCGATGAGAACGTACAATCCTGAGCTAGATTTGAAGATCAAGGAAGAGGTTCAACGCTTACTAATGACAGGGTTCATCACACCGATATAGCACCCACTCTGGCTATCCAGTATTGTCCCGGTGGGGAAGAAGGACAATAACCAAATAAGGATCTGTGTGGACTTTAGAGATTTGAACAGAGTTTGCCCCAAAGATGAGTTCCCTCTGCCTTCCATTGATAGCTTAATAGATGCAACGGCTGGTCATGAGATGTATAGCTTCATAGATGGGTATGTAGGGTACAACCAGATCAAGATGGACCCCTCGTATGCAGAGAAAACAACTTTTAGAACCCCGTTGGGTAACTTCATGTACAGGGTGATGCCGTTTAGACTCAAGAATGCTGGGGCGACTTACCAAAGAACAATGATGGACATTTTTCATGATTGCTTTCACAAATTTGTGGAAGTTTATGTGGATGACTTGATCATCAAATTGAGGAAGGAGGAGTCCCATCTGAGCGATTTGAGGAAGGTGTTTTCCCGTTACAAGAAGTATAAATTGAATATGAACCCATTGAAGTGTGTTTTTGGAGTGACAAGTGGGAAATTCCTAGGCTTTGTGGTCAATCGACAAGGGGTGTAGATGTACCAGGACAAACAACGGGCGATTTTAGAAATACCATGCCCAAGAAAAGCAAAGGAGCTGAAGAGTTTCCTCGATAAAGTCCCCTAACTTAGGATATTTGTGCCCAGATTAGCTGAAATAACGCATCCATTGATGAAGATGTTGCGAAAGAACACAAAGTTCAGGTGGGAGGAGGTTCACCAGGAGTCTCTCGACGGACTGAAGAAACTTCTCATTTCTCCACAGACCATGGTTCCCTCAAAGGCAGGAATACCATTGCAGTTGGCAAGGCATCGTTTAGCCTTAGTCTTTGTAGCACAAAAACTTGGGCATTATATGTTGTCTTTTACAATTCATATTATAACTAAATGTAATCCTATTAAGTATTTTCTAGCAAGAACAATTTTGATTGGTAGGTCAGCTAGGTGGTTCCTTATCCTATCTGAATATGACTTGAAGTGCGTGGTTCCTCACGCAATCAAAAGCCAGGCATACGCTGATCTGTTGGCTATCTTCCCCTCAGGGACGTTTAAGCCACCCAAAGAAAATATTCCAGGAGATGATTTTCTGGCCAATTACTTAGATGCAAGTGATGAAGAATGGATGATGCAGTTCGATTGATCTTCAGCGGAAAAAAAAGGAGGAGCAGGGGTTATTCTTTCGAAAGGAATGGAGGATATTTTCGTTTCTTACAAGTTAGATTTCCCTTGTTCTAACAACGAGGCAGAATATGAAGCATTGGTGTTGGGATTGCTAAAGGCTCGTTGAAGGGGTATCCGTTCACTTTGTATCAAGGGGGATTCAAACTTAGTGGTTCAATAAGTGAATGGAGAGTATGCGTTGAAATACATGAGCCTAGCACCATACAAAACAATCATTCAGAGGCTCCTCTACCAGTTCCATTAAACCAAGATCAAGAGGCAGGCCAGAATGATGAATCGTCACCCAGATGCCTATGCCACCATTGCCTAGAAAATGGTCATGAGGAGTGATACAACTACCGTCGTGATCCAACGAAGAACAACTCCTTCGATGGTACAGTCAATTCTACCAATGGAAGAGAATGGGGACTGGAGGGGGGAGATTAAGAGGCAACTGGAGGCTGGTGAAGGAACGATGGGGCTCAGAGAATTAGCCCAATAATTCATGAATCAGGGGAACCTTTACTTAAAAAATGCAGGAGGATGGTTGTCGAGATGCATCAGTCCAGAAGAGGCAGATAAAAGATTAAAGAAAATGCACGAAGCACACAGAAAAACAACTGAGATACCCCTCTATCGAAGAATGCAAAGAGAAGGGTATTTTTGGACTAAGATGAAATAGTTAGCGACAGAGTTACAACAGAAGTGAGACAAATGCCAGTTATTCTTCGAAGCAGCTGAATGCCACTTTGTGGAGGCTCAAACTGACTGGAGACAACCCTATATTGATTTCATTAAAGATGGAGTTATCCCGACGGAGAAAATTGATACGATGGGACTTCGACGAAGGGCCTCAAGATTCTACGTTCAAGAGGGGTAGCTTTATCGAAGGGGATACTTCAACAGGCCTTTGCGTTGTATCAGAAGAGAAAAGGCAGCGGAGGTCCTCAAGCAGGTGTACGATCCATCTCACATAGGACGGGCTAAGTTATATAACCAGTTGATGACTTTGGGATACTATTGGCCAACGATGGAGAAAGATTCGGCTAAGTTCGTTCGAAAGTGCAAGACTTGCCAACTTTATGGAAATATGATCCATGCCCCGTCAGTGGACTTACACTCCCTGGCAACGCCTTATCCTTTTCACACTTAGGCATTCGACCTAGTAGGGGTAATAAACCCTTCTTCAAGGGAGAAGATATGGATACTAGTAGCAACGGAGTGCTTCATAAAGTGGACTAAAGCGATACCACTGAGAATGGCAACAGCGGGATAGGTGAGAAACTTCATCAGGGAATACATTATTTATCATTTTGTGATCCCGAAAGTTATCCTTTTGGATAATGGAACCCCTTTCATCAATTCAGAAGTAACAATGCTCATAGAAAAATACTCCATTGTCCATCATACTTCGACGGTGGCATACCCAAAGGGAAACGGTCAAGCCGAAGTGACTAACAAAACTCTGGTCAATATCTTGGCTAAAATGATGGAGGATTTCCTAGGATCGTGGGATGAAAAGATATCGATCGTATTGTGGGTATATCGAACAACTAAGGGTAAGTCCACAGGGTATACACCGTTCTCTCTTATCTATAGGGCCGAGGCAATTCTCCTAGTAGAGTTAGAAGTCCCCTTTGCTCGATATGCTTTGCGAAGTAGCATGCTCCCTCAGAATAAGCATGTGCACTTGGAAGCGTTGGATGAACATAAAGATAATTCGATGCAACACTTTCAAATGTATACGAAGCAACTCTTTGGGGCGTATGATAACTTTGTGAGACCAAGGAAGTTCGTGGAGGGGGACCTCGTGTTGACAACAGTTGTGAAACATATCAGGGGGCTTCCTCTACCCAAGTTTGTAGCAAATTGGGAAGAACCTTTCATTATGAAGGAAGCTCATGAATCAGGTTATTGCCTAATCTCTAAGATAGAAGAAGCCAGACCATTTAAGATTAACAATAAATGGTTGAAAGTCTATCATGTGTAGGCAGTTATGTTTGACCATTGATGTAGTTGGCTGTTATGAATACACAAGTTCTTTATTTTTATTATGATGAGTGTATAAGTTCTTTTTATTATGGCTCAAGAAGAGATGAAAGAATTACAGAACTTCACACTTCATAATCTAAGCAAACAGTTGTAACACAAAGAGATGGCATAAGGAAATAAGTATCTTTTTCCATTCATAAAATTTGGGGCATTACAAAATTGGGAGCTATTGCCCAAGAATTACATGAGAAGAAAAGGAAAATATATATACAAGTTCATTCGCCAATAAGGAACCACAGATCTGGAAAAGGGAAAAGATCTCCAAGGAGGCCCGAAGACGCTGCTTGGCAAGACCGTTGAGCGTTGATAAAGACCTCCAACCTTATTTTCACCTATGTGCACTCAATCAGGAGTTTATCTTATTTTGACTTTGCCACGCGTAGAGATTCTTCGAGGTCCCCCTCCTCTTTGTCAATGGTTTCAAGAGGAGGTGCTAGCTCGGTAAACTTGGCTTCCTCGGCCCGCTGATCCTCCTGATGTTTTCGTAAGAGCTCCCTTTGGCTGTCCAACTACTGGCTCTTCAAAGTCTTCAAATGCGCGATGAGCCAATCAAAGCGGAAGCCATCGCGATACAACTCCCTCAAAAAACCTAGAAATTGGTTAAGGAGGGGCCTGGTAACGCTCGCAGTTGGAGTATTGGCAATTTCAGCAACAACGGTGGACATACCCTGAAGCCTGTAGCTCATAACTGAGATATTCGAATGAAGGCAATCCATTGTGAATGTTTCAGGATGATGGATCGCAAGTTGCTCAACTACCAAATGATGGTTGGCAGGCATTTGAGGAGAATGTTGGAGCACCATCAGGCAAAAGGCGTGAGGAGCCAGGTCAGGTAGAGGAAGGTGGCACCCAGACTCCGGTCGTGGAACCTTGGTCATTATGGCTGGAATCTTTCGAGATGACAGGTTCCCGATGGGGTGAGCCAACATGCGAAGGAATTGGTGGAGAATCCTATCGTGCAACTTGAGAATAGTCAGAGGAAATACGGAGTTATGAAAAAATCTTAACAAGTGTTTTCGTTGTTAAGTCACTAATATAGGTGGAGTTTTTGAAAAAATCTTAACAAGTGTTTCGTTGTTAAGTCACTGATATAGGTGGAGTTTTTGAAAAAATCTTAATAAGTGTTTTCGTTGTTAAGTCATCGATATAGGTGGAGTTTTTAGAAAAATCTTAACAAGTGTTTTCGTTGTTAAGTCACCGATATAGGTTGAGTTTTTTGAAAAAATCTTAACAAGTGTTTTCGTTGTTAAGTCACCGATATTGGTGGAGTTTTTGGAAAAATCTTAACAAGTGTTTTCGCTGTTAAGTCACCGATATAGGTGGAGTTTTTTGGAAAAATCTTAACAAGTGTTTTCGTTGTTAAGTCACCGATATAGGTGGAGTTGTTAAGTCACCGATATATGTGGAGTTTTTGGAAAAACCTTAACAAGTGTTTTCGTTGTTAAGTCACCTACATAGGTGAAGTTCGAGAAAGTGAGAAATACAAAGAAATTAGTAAAGTACCTCAACAACAGTAGGAGCGAGAACGGGAGTCACCACGGGAGCCCTCATGGTAGCAGCCGTTGGAGGTGGGCTCATTGCCTCAGCATCTTCAATGGGGACCTTGGCTGAAGAAGCTTCATCAGTAGGCAAACCTCCCTCTCCAATATAAGGTACTAAAGATAACACGAGCGTATCATCATAGGGAGACGCTGAACCGTCAAGAGACGTCCCAACGTGAGTAGCAGCACCAACCTGGGCCTGGGAAAGAAAAAGTCCACTCAGAGCAAAGGGTAGAGGGAGACTTGGAGAAAGCTGCAAATGTAAAACCAATTATTAGACGCAAGGAGAAAACACAAAAGAATACGAGGTAGGAATGCATCTAACTTACCCCCGTTATGGCACCAAAAATAGGAACCGCAGTAAGGGGTCTTGTCAATGCAGGCAAAAGGAGAATGTTAGCTATCAGTGATACAACTTCCACCTAAAACGGCCCAATATGTTAGAGATGATAAACAAAACAAGGTAACAAATAAAAGATGTAAGACTTAGCAAGAAATTTACTTGCGAGGCACTCTCCTAGACCACAATAAGGGGCAGAGGGACCTCCTTCTGTGACGGTAACTCAGAGGAGGCAGCAATAGTTCCCTCGAGTTGACTAGAAAGTTCAACAGACTCAATGATAGCAACCCTCGTAGCAGTTTCTTTGGCTCGTTGGGAGAACAACCTCCATGAGTAGGTAAGGCCTGTCATGGGGGAACGAGGAGGAGTGGTATCATCTTGAGAGATACCACAACGTCCACCCACGAAGAAACTTATAGGGGGACTGGGAGGATTGGGCCTTTCTTCTCCAACTCCCTACACCAAATAATTTTCTTATTAAGAAATGAGCAGATGCAACACACATTAAGAGAAGGGGAATAAAAAATAAAGAATGCACACATACCTCAGATCCATAGGGAGAACGGGAGGGTATAATTACTGGTGAAGGCAACGAGGAGGCAGCAGCAGAAGGAACTGGGGATGGAGGTTTCTCAAGTGTTTGTTTCTTCTAGGTCTTGGTACCCAGCGTTTTATTCCTGGGGCTCATTGCACCACCAGTTCCAGGTACCCTCATACTTCTTCTCCTTTTTGTCGTTGGCTCCATGGGATCAACAACGATTATGGGAAAAGCGGCCGAAGGAGGAATGACGACGGTACGCCATTGAAACTCGACATTTATTCTTGTGACTTCAGCTTCAACCTGCCTCTTCATCTCTTCAGCTATCTCAAGAGACATAGGAGGGGGAACGGAGGTAATAGGAAATGCATCCAAAGGAGTTTGTGTTTGAGCTTGAGCCTTAGACTTTAAGGAGTTATACTTCTTAGCTTTCTTGGCAGGTGGCTGAGAAGGTCCTTTGACCGTTACAGCTTTGGTTGAGGGGGCAGCCTGCTTAGGGGATGCAGCAGCCTTGGGCTTCGGGGTGGCAGTGGGAATCATTGGATAATGATGGGATATCTCTTCGAGAGACTTTTTAATCGTTGTACTCAAAGGAAACTCAACCCCAAGCATGGAGTTCCCCTTAAGACCCAGCTCAGAAGAAGAAAAAGAAAGGACCGGGGGATATTAAGGAGGAGACTCAATAAACTCACAGATCATTTCTAGTTGCCCCAAATGGAAATTGGTGGGGAAGGAGGTGGATATGTCTCCTTTCCTAGAGGCATTAGGAAGGGTGACACGACCGTCGATGGTGGACGTCACAACAAGAATCGCCGCTAGAGTATAGAGAGTGCAGGCTTTAACAAAAGTGGCCTTTGGATGGTTGTGTTAAAACACAGGTCGAGGGCCCCCTGATCGAACCTGAACTGTCTGCTACATCTATATGGGTTATAAAGTTCCGAGGTGTATCCCCATTAAGTGTAGAAAGGAAGAAACCCCGGGGTAAATAGAAGCACCACGGCTTGCAAGGGATCATCTACAGCTGGGATGAACTTGATCGTTGTGGATGCAGAAGGAAAGAAATCACAACTATGGAAAAATGTAGACTCACTGTATGGCCTCATCAAAAAGGAATCCAGAAGGTCAAAAACTTCAATTACCTCCTTTCGACTTTGCTTTTTATGAAAACATAGGAGGCATGGGGGATTGATACCTTGGCTCATAGGTAGAGAAATGAACTTAGCAGCAATAGAAGGAAAGCAGGTGTAGAGGAAGCCCGTCAAAATAATAGTGTTGGAAAAATTTGCCAAGTTGTAATGACCCAGTGATCGTGCCATGAATATGTGGGTTCGATCCAACCAGGTGTAGAGGGACCCTAAGACGATGGCGTCCAGAGGAAGGTTGAACCCTCTGGCCAAAAGAATGGAAATGTTTATCAGGTCCCTCCTGGGATGATCGTTGGGTTTCCCAGTAAGGAAAAAGCGTGAAAGCAATATAAGTATGCAGTATACTAGTTCTAGAGATGTACCTCTACCTCGACCCGTTACATCCCTGACATCTTTCGGCATCGGAGCTTCAAAAAAATAGTTGATAAGGGGGTAAATGTGGCTTTATTTGAGGAACCTATGCAACTGCAGTAGATTCGATCCAACTCAACTCGATCAGCAGCCTCTTCGACATCTAGAGGTTAATCGTGGTAGGTTAACTCACCCATGGGCTCAAACCCAAGGAGTTCATAGACGTCCTCTAGTGTAACGGTGAACTCCCCCCACGCAGCAAAGAAGGTGTGAGTCATGGTGTTCCATCGAGAAACTAGCACTTGTAATGTCACGTTGTACTTTGAGAGGGTGGACTATCCAAACCAATATGCGCGATGGAGCCTAACCTTAGAAAGAGAAGCGGCGTGGGAGCTCTGCATGTGTGTATGCCAGGCAGTGAAATGGGCTGGTGAGCCCCCAGGTGCTTCGAAGTCGATCTGGGAATAGGGAAAGTCACCACGGTCCAGGCAAAAATGCAGAGTTCCCTCTGGTGGAAGATAGTCCCACTTCGATGAATCCATTTACTCATAACCCAACAGTAAGGGGTCGAACTTGGATGAGAAATGAAAAGTCTTGCATGCCTCAGAAAAATTATCACCTTCACCAAAGAAGGGGGCCCAACAATAGAAGCGAAGTTGCTCTTGACGAGCAGCGTCCAGAGCAGCGACGCTTGAGACGGCAGTGGCGCCAGAGATGACAGGTGGTGCACTGGTGTTAGGTGTGTAAGTGTGGCTGGAGGAGGCCATTACAGACAATAACGAGGCAAGTAAAAAAAATCTTGGTTAAAAAAGGTTTGGGAATGAAGGTGGAGTGGCACAACCATAGGCGGTGGTGTAAAGGATGAGAGGAGGAAGAAGCTAAAAAAGAATCAGGAAACAATAGAGTTCGCAGAAAGTTTATCTCTCTAAGAAATACGGGAGCGTGAAGAAGATGCAGTAAAAATAAGGGTTTTGAAATATAAAGAGACGTTTGAAGCTTTTAAAACATGTGTTTTGAGTTTCCCACCATCGCACGTGCACAATCGCCTATAATCATTTCAAATGAACACGTGGCACTTCGGGAAGTGTTTTGAAAGTTGAAAAGATAGTGCCACCTCACTTATGAAGCGACGCCTGGGGAACAGAAGGGGTTTCCTTCTTCACCAAGTTTGAGTTTTGGCGCTAGAATTTTTATCAGACATATCCAGTAACTCCCAATGGAAAAGATGTCCCAACGGTTCAAAAAAGCTACGATGTCCTTTCGCCACAGGTCCAAACATTGTTTAAATGGTGACTCGACTGCATCGGGGAGAATTTCTACTTTTTTTAACATAGCGAAGCATTACAAGGGAGAATTTTACTTACCAAGAATCAAAACGAGTATTTGAGAATGTTAGCAGGCCTTTCGGGAGAATTTTAAATAACAAAAAGCTAGAACGGTTGACGCGCAATATAAGGAAAAAATGGAGATGTCCCTTCGTCAAATCCCCAACAAGTCGTAGTGCTTCGGCTCATGTACATCAAGGATAATTTTACTTTTTCCTGGAGATTATAATGCTGCGGTTCTAACGAGGGAAAGGGGACTAGAATTTTTCACGTAGGGGAAAATGTAAAGGGGGCTTGAAGGTAATATTGAGATTAAAGGTAATTCCGCATTAACAAAAGTGTTTTGAGGATGAAGGAACCATGGCAGCTCAACGTGGCAGCTCAAGCGAGGCAGCTTAGCGTGATAACTTGTATTTATCTTGTTATATCATAATGTATCTTTGTTTATATTGACTGTAAGCTATAATGTTTGTAATGATGTAACGAGAATAATAAAGAGTTTTAGTGCGAGGTCAAACGGTACTCACGAGAGACCAGGCTTGGTAGGGCCTGGGAGAGATTTCATGCTCTATCAAATGACCTCACCGTGGGAAATTTAGAGGGACTTGGTTTGGAGGATTGAGAAGTGAGTCACTGTTGGGGCTTGTCCTAACCATCTTAGATACACCTGGTAAAACATCGAAGGACCCTGATGGTGGAACCTCGGGCGGAGCCCCTTAGAGTTCCATCGGGGGTTGAGTTATGAACCAAACCACCCTCTACTTAATGTTACATCTACTTTAGGTGATGTCACTAGCCAGCTAAACAATGTCAGACCTACACTTGAGTAAACCACGGTGGTATTTGGGGTTGTCAGGCAGTTGGTGACCCACCTCTAAGACAACAGCCCCCCGACACACAGTAGTTCGGAAAAAGGCATGTCTTGGCATTTAATGTTTATGATGTGGAGACAACTAGTGCATCAGACATTTAATGTTGTGACATAAAGTATGAGGGATGTATTTCATAGTTTTTAATGACCGATTTACCTTGGGGATGGTGTGGGGGGCTATTTAAGGACCCCAACCACCCTTGAGGAGAGCATGATCTTTTGAGAGTTTAAGAAGTTATTACTAGAGAGAATACACATCAGAGAGAGAGTTATTACAAACCAGAGGCCTTATTCACTCACCATTATCATTCATTACGAAGATTTTAATACATGACACAGATTCTTGAGAGTGGTTGGCGTGTTTGGCTGCCTGCTAAGGTGTATCTAGGGTGCTTACTTCTCTCTCCCTCAAGATGAGTTACTTCTAAGTTCATTACTACCTTCTGAGTTATACACGAGAGATTAATGAGTTTAAACTAAGTATTATCTTCATTGGGTTTGTGTTTGCATGTTCGATCACTAATCCAAGGTTTTGGATGATTAACTTATCATTACGATACTTCAAAGGGGTTACGCCTCCATCTTATCTAAAGTACCCTCTTACAGGGGGAATAATGTTTGTGACACTTTTGGTAAGGACGGAGGAAAAAAAGAGAAGAGTCTCAGCATGATTATTATTATGTTTATGTTTTCACTTGTATTAGGTTTACCTAAATGCAAAAAGAAATGTCGTATGGGACATGAGCCATGGAAAATTTGGGTTTAAAAAATATGTTAAAACATGGGTTGACTTGTTGCCAGGCTCATGGACAGGGTCCCATTTTGGAAAAGTATGAAATCACTCGAAAATTTGGGGGTTGTGCCAACCCGTCATTTTGACAGATTTTCGAATAGTAACCGGCAAACTAAAAATGAGTGCCCTAGGTATGACGCCTATATGAGGGTATGCACTTGCTGGGTTAGTGGGAAGGTTACCCCCTTTGGCGGGACTTCCATGATATACGTCTTGATTTTGATGGCAATCGATACGTGTGGACAAGCCATTTCATATACTTGAGTGTACGTGAATTGCCTCACTATATATCTCATGGGGACAATATGTGTGAGAGAGAATTCAATTTACTTGACGTACGTAAATGAGTTCCCTCCTATATACCTCCCGTCATGAGTTAGGTCAAGCGGTACGATGCGGGGGGAATCATTTTATATACGTCGAAGGTATTAGGGCAATGGAAGGTGAGAGTCTTATTGCTTAGGCTAACTGCGACTTGCCGTACCAGTGCCCATCACAAAGTGACCCCCTAGCACGTGATAAAATTTTCGTCAGTAACCATGCTCTTGGTGATGTAGTGTGCCGAAATGCATGATTCTTGATTATTATATTACAAAGAGTGTAATTTTATTTGGCATGATGAGCACTATGCTAATAAGGAAGAATTTATAAGTATCATGAAAAGTAAATCTAGCACGAGGATTATCCTAAGCATGGATATGTGAGAGTGAGTGATGTGTGAATATCTATAAGTGAGTTGGTGGTAGTGAACCTAAGCATGGATCAACTGCAAGTGGTGTGTGGTAAGTGTGAATGAGAATGGATATATATAGGTGTGATAAGTGGAGGTGTGTGCTAGTGACATCTAAGCATGGATATGAGTATAAGTGAACTTATATACAAGTGTAAGTAGTGTGAGGTACACATGGAGAGAATTTACAAGTGTATGAAGTTATAAATGAGTGACAGGTGATATAAACATAAGGTATATATATACAAGAAATAATAAAGGAGGACATACAGGTAGGTGCATACGTAAACAAGCAGAATGGGGCACTTTCAGAGGGAAAAGAGGGGGAGATAAATGTCCCTCTCCCCTCTCTACATAATGGGGTGCTTCGGTCGTCGTCGGTGTTGGGGTTATGTAAAGAGATAGAGTCGCCAACCTATTTTTCACAAAATAGGCAAAATAACATGTCGCTGCCTCAAGAGAGAGGCATAAAAGACAAACTGATGCTTGCAAAACCAATTAGATCGGAGGTTCAGGGGCTAAGTTATGGAATGGGAAGGTGTTAGGAACCCCTCCCTACCTTTCGATGTCTCATGGGCTTATGTTACTACTTTCCTTAACTTTTCTATGAAGTGTGTGTGCGTGTATATATAAGTGGAGATCGAAATTTCTCAACTCACACCATGGAAGAGATTAAGTGAGGCCATCTATAGTAATGTTCCAAAAATAATAATTAGAAAAATATGATGTATGCGTTTCTAGAGATATTGATCGTTATGGTGAAACAATAACATATGTTAGATAAGACGCAAGTATGAATCACAAGTATGATATATATGAATAATATATGGATAAAATAGAAAAATATGAAAATAGAAAAATAGGACTCGAGTCTTGAGTTTTAACCCGAGACGCCTACGTAGAGTATAAAGGTATCAAAGTCCATATAGTTTGCATGCGGAATGAGGGTGGGTTTTATCCCATATATTCAAATGAGAGTTTATTATATGTGTGTGTAAAAAAGATATTTTTAGTTTTAAGAAAATGTGATGAAGAATCCCGTCGGAATTTATGGGTGTAACCCTATTTTCTTTGTTTTTTTTATAGAAAATAAATTATGTGCAATATAACTAATAAAGGAGGATGTATTAATATTTATGATCTAAAGTAAAAGTTAAATTGAGAATTTATATAACTAATACAAAAGTAAAGAAATGTAAAGAGAGAGAAGGATGTTTGGACCTTATTTAGAGACTTGAAACTTGATCTTGATTTTTGATGAGCTTGTTTGAAAGTGAATGAAGAATGTAGGAGGAGATTTTCTAAATTAGGTTTGAGAATGATGGGAATGAAAGGTGGAAAGGAATTTCACACAAGGAAACTTCGTTGATTGCAGAAGAATGTTTGTGAGATCACTCATATTGATGGATCGAGGGTGCTTTTCGAAGTGACATCATGCTCTCCTTATATAAGGTAGGGAATTTTCGATCGGCACTGTTCTTGTCTTGTTTATCGACAGGTAACCCAAGACACACTATCGATAGGTCGGGAAATGGGTTTGCCAAATGGCAGCCTCGTGTATATTTCTCTGAAAATGGTCATAAAACACAATCCGTAAGTCCAAATCGCGTACGAGGCATACCATTAGAAAGGTAATTTTAAGACCTTTTAGAATACTTTGGGCCACTCCCGTGTCTGGGAGTTGACTTTGGGTTAAACGAGGCTTAGAAATCGTTTGTCCTTTGGATGAAAGATCATCGGACGACGATGGATTTCTCGTTCAAACCGTAATTTTGAGTTGCACACGGGGAAGATCGTTGGAAAGGGTATAAAATTCCTTTTAAAAATTCATTCAATCTCATTCGATCTGGAGAGTTGACTTTGGTCAATCAAAGTCTGGGAGCGCCCAGTGACTTTTTAAAGTAAAATGAATCATTCGTCCATACGGTAAGTCTAATTTACACACGAGGCAGAGTATTTAGTGGCCTTTGAAGATTCATTCTGTATCGTTTGATCTGGATAGTTAACTTTGGTAAAACATAGCCAGGGAGTGCCCGGTAGCCTCCGAATTACTTTTGGAGGGGAAAATAGATCATTCGCCTGAAAGGTTATGCCGTTTCATGCACGAGGTGGAACGTTGTAAAGGAATTTCAATTCCCTTTGAAGATTCAATAAGATTTCTCTCTGACGGTGATGTTTTGGGGCTCAGGAGCGCCTGCTGGCCTCCAAATCGATGTTCGATAGTAAAATGGTCCGTTCATCCGAATCGTTATGCCAATTTGCGCACGGGGTGGACCGTTAGAAAGGGGATTTAGATCCCTTCAAAGATTTATCAATCTTTTGCTTTGATGACGAAGTTTAGTGGAGTTAAATGGGGGCCGAGGAGCTCCCGATGGCCTCTAAATTGGTACCCAAAGTATGACCTAGAATTTAAAGTGAATGGGGAGGTGATAAGTACATAAGGAGAGACTTATGGGGTGTCCTAGAATGTAGTGTCTACACCAGGATTCTAGAGGAGCTAGAAAATTTAAAGAAAAGAAAATTCAAGTCTGGCCAACCTTCTAGAGAGGTAGTTATTGCTCGACTAACTGTGAATGAAGAAAGAACTACATTGAACTTCGCCAACCAAGCAACTTTATTGCAGGATAAGGATACAACCATAAAAAATCTTCAAGAGAGGGTAAACATACTAACTTTTCATTTCCATAAACAACCCAAGGCTATCTGGATGGATGGATATGATGAAGTTTTAACTCACCTGGATGACCACATGGAACAAGATCTTCGGGAATGATATAAATTGGGTTGGTTGAATTTTTTGGGGATGTTGAAAATAGAAGATAAAAATGAAATGTGGTAGTGGCATGATCCATGTATGCTGCATTATCCTTATTCCCCCTTAAGGATTGATGTCAACTAGATTCTGACCGATGCCATTCAGTGAGAAAATACATATGGGATTATGGCCTTCAAGGAGAAAATGAATATGTTTTCCCCCCAAATCTGTTAGATCGATCGAGTAGTAGTAGATGCAATAGGCCAAGAGATTTCAGAGCTATAACCTCACCCAACACTCTTGATGAGCCTCCCACTGGAATGAGTAAAGCCGAAGGAAAATTCCCAATAAACTAGACTTGTATTTCCTACTTTTTTGTTTCTGTATTGTAACAAAACATGTGTTTGGGAATGAGATAGACTTTATTTTTTAACAAGTATGTTCCTTACATTTCTGTCTTTATTTAAGCTTGCGATTAATTAATCAACTTGACGACTAGGTAAACTTCTTAAATGATAAGTGTTTGATCCAATGTTGAACCCAATTTGTAATGCCTTAGATTATACTAATGCACTTATGTTAAACTGTAAGTATTTTTGTTAAGCTAAGGATTAGTTATCATTGGAGATCAAGTGTGTTAGGAATGTATATTTCTTTTTATGTTTAACCCAGTCACGTAAAAATTCTTGTGTTTAACTTAAGATCATACATGAAGTTTTACTGACTTCTTGTTCTTGACTTTTCAAAGACGAAATCATACATGAACTCTAAAGGAAATTTCTAATTTTTTTTTAAATTGGAAAATTTTGAATTCGAAGTTGGAAAAGTTTGAATTTGAAGTTAAAAAAGTTTGACTCATTTAAAGTTGGAAAAATATGTTAGTGGTGGATGTATATCACCCTACCTTGAAAAAAACGTAAAAAGGAAGCATAATTGGTAGGCACTCACAACTTCATTAAATTAAATAAACGATTACATCAAATAAAAAATCGCCTCATCAATTACTTGGGAATCCCTCTTTTTTCGAGAAGAAAAAAATATTTTGCTTCATATATTGATAAACTGGTAAAGAAGCTCAACATTTGGAATCACCAGAGTATTTCTCAAGCGGGAAGAATTACTCTCATCAAATATGTAGAGGAATCCATGCAACTTCACATGCTTCCTGCCATTAATCCCCCGGGTACAGTTCTTCTTCATATTAATAATCTCCTTTCCCGATTCCTATGGGGTAAGCAAGACGACAAAGCAAAATTTCAATGGGTGTCATGGTCAGATATTTGTAAACTAAAAGATGAGAGGGGACTAAATTTAAGATGCATGTTTGATTTATCTAGTGCCTATGCGATAAACCTGTGGAGTAAAGTTTCTAACTCAAACTCCCTATGGTCTCGGTTCATGCATAGTAAATTTAAAAATTTGAGGCACAAAACTTTAAGGGATCTACATCGGTTTCATCGCAAGTGTGGATAAGAATGCAACATGTTTAGGTCGAATTTTTGAAAATATTTGACTTTGATATGGGCACTTGGTCAATGAACACAAATGAAAATTTTAGTATCAAATCTGCTTGGCAGCTGGTGCGGGAAAAAGAATGTATTCAAAGATCATTTTCACTTATATGGGATAGCAGAATAACCCCTAAAATTTTAGTTTTCATGTGGCGTCTACTTCATAGAGGGGTATCCATTGATTCTTATATAAAACAAATTAAAATCCCTTTGGTCTCAAAATGTATATGTTTCACTTCATCTTGTGAAGAAGACAGAGATCGTGTTTTTTGGAGTAGACCACTTGCTCAATCTATTTGGAGACGATTTAATAACTAACTAGGATTGAGGATTTCTTCATCAACATTTATGGGCAATTTGATGACGTGGTGGATTAATTCAAAAGGTGACAAGATTAGAGGCACTCTTTGTCGTATGATCCGGCTTTCATTTGTTGGCACTTGTGGTGTGCTAGGATTAAATGCAACTTTGAGGGGGTGACAATGAAGGAAAAATACATTCTCACTCTCATTTATGGGGAGATTAAGCTTGTTTTTCGTATTTTACCTCTTACTGGTTATAAAACTAGATTTTGTATAGATATTTTGGAGGCTTTTTTGAGCATCGGTAGTCACATTTCCCATCATTGATGTATGCCACGAGTGTGTGTGTGTGGGGGGGGGGGGGGCGTTTCCCCCTATTTCTATTTTTTTATCAAATTTGGGAGTGGTCCTATTCATAATAAGAAACAAAATTATTGATAATATTTTCGAGAGTGCTCGGCGTTCCGTGGGTTCTTGAATTCTTCCCCTTCAAGTGTTTCCAGGTGATAGATTCCTGGTCAGATGACTGTCGAGATGCGATAAGGACCGTGCCTGTAGGGCTCCAACTTGTTTCCTTTTTGAATTGCCTTCTTAAGGACATAGTATCCTTCTTTCAAGTTGGTCGGCTTGACCCTTCTGTTGTAGAATCTAGCAGTCCTTTGTTGACAAGTAGCCATTCGAATTGTAGCAACCTCTTTGACCTTTTCAATCATGTCTAGATCCAGTCTCATCATCATACCACTTTTAGGGGAGTTAAAATTCAACACCATGTGAGTCGGCATCACTATTTCAACTGGCACCACTACCTCAATACCAAAAGAAAGCATGTACGGAGTCTCTCCTATTGCCGTTATCAGTGTAGTATCATAAGCCTAAAAGACATTGTGCAGCTCGTTGATCCAGTTTCCCTTAGCATAATCCAACCTTTTCTCCAACCCGTCAAGCAAAGTCTTGTTACTGACCTTTGTATGGCCATTGAATTATGGATGCAAAGGTTCTGAATGAAGTTTATAAATCTTGGATTGAATGCAATAAACCTCAGACTTCTCATTGTCGAATTGAGTACCATGATCAGTAATGAAGGCATAAGGCATCTCATAGAAACATATGGTTTTCTTCCATATGAACTGAAAGACTCTCTAATAAGGCATGTCAACCAAGGGCTCAACTTCTAACCATTTGTTGAAGTAATCAACTATTACAACTAAATACTTGAACCTCCCTTTGGTGGTGGACAATGGGCCGACCAAGTCAATCCCCCAAATAGCAAATGACTAAGGAGATGTAATGGGAATTAGGGTAGCCCCCGGTCTTCTATGAATAGTAGTGAACTTCTGGCATTTATCACATTTCTTAGCAAAATAAATACAATTTGCCTTCATCATTGGCTAATAGTATCCTTGCATAGATATTCTTTGTACCAATGATCGACCGACTGAATGAGCTCCACATGAGTCTTCATATACCTCCTTAATCAAGTCGTGTATATCGGCGGGATGAACACAATGAAGTAGGATATAGTGTGTCCTCTTATATACAAAATTCCTTTCTCTAAAATATAATTGGTTATTTTGTATCTTATCTTCCTGGCTTCCTCCTGGTCGGATGAAAGAAATCTTTTATCAATGTAGTCTTTGATCGAATCCATCCAAGAAGGCTGTAATTCCACAAAGATAACGCTGAAAACTTCCACATCGATGCTTCTGTGTGTTAGGATCTCTACTGGAATGGTTTATTTGAGTTCTATCTGTATTGCTAATGCTAACTGAGCAAGTGCATTTGCTTGGGCGTTCTCCACTCTTGGGATCCTAACCATCTTTATTGCAAAAATAGAGATATAACCTCCATAGCTTTATCCAAATACCTTACCATATATAAGTTCTCCTTTAGATCAATTTATCTGAAGCATTTGATTGATAATGAGTTGAGAGTCATTATGTGCTATCACCTGCTCGGCACCTAGTGATAAAGCTAGTTCCAAAATCATAATCAATTTTTCATACTTGGCCTCATTGTCGAAACCTTGATACTGAACATGTAAAGCGTAATCCACGTCTAGGTCATCGGGAGTGTTGATGATAAGTTCTTCTCTACTGCGAGTGGCGCATAAAGATCCATACAAGAATAATTTCCAAACTGGAATGTCGTTGTTTAAGTCTTCCTCTGATAATACTCCATGTATGAATATCTTCTTGCCTTGGTCAATTAATCGACGAACTCTTTCTTGAGCAGTTGATAGTTATAGTTGGTTAGCGTCAGTTTTCTTGGGAGCTAAACTCTCCTCCAAAGAAGTATGTTGGGCAGGCAAACCTAGGTCATTGGTCACCTTTAGGTATGTGAATTGTGCAATGAAATCTTATACTTCTTGCCCTTTCAATGCAGTCCTCGGCTCATATACAATCTTATATTCCCCTAGTTCAACTGTCGAGGACATCAGCCTTCCTGACTTTTCTAGTTTATGCAAAGCTTTTCGTAGGGGTAAATCAGTGTACATCATAATAGTGTGTGCCTAGAAATATAGTCTCATTCTCCTGAGTCTTCCATAAGTCCATGTGCTAGATTTTCCAAGTGTGGATACCTAATTCTTTCTCTCAAAATGCTTTGCTGGTGCAGTAGATAGGATTCTGAACTCCACCTTCTAGTAGGATCAGGGTTAAGCCAACATCTGACTATGAAACAACCAAGTACAAATACAACCTTTCTCCCAAAACTGGTCGGGAGAGTAGTGGTGGAGACCCCAAATATTTCTTCAAAACTAGAATAGCTTTCTCATATTCCTCATTCCACTTAAAGGTCTTTTTTAGCACCATAAAGAATGGAAGACATGTGTCTGTTGCTCGGGACACAAAACGAGTGAGGGCTTCCACTCTTTAAATTTGTTTCTGCACATCTTTCTTGCATGTAGAAGATTTCATATCAATTAAATATTTTATCTTGTCAAGATTTGCTTTAATTCCCCTCTAGTTCACAATATAACCCATGAACATTCCTTTTATACCTCGAATATGGATTTGGTCGGGTTAAGTTTCATCTGGTGTTTCTCCAACTCGTCAACCATCTGAGCTAAATCTTTAATATGATCGGTGGCAAAATTACTCTTAGTGAGCATTTTGTCCACATACACCTCTATGTTCGTGCCAATCTGCTCTTCAAACACTTTGTTCCCCAACTTCTGGTATGTTGTTCCAACATTTTTTAGCCCAATGGTCATAAAGTTATAGTATTATGTACGTTAGCTAGTGATGAAGGAAGTAATATCCTTATCTTCTAGTTTTATTTTAATATAGTTGTAGTCAGATTAATCATCCATGAAGCTAAGTAACTCATGACCTACAGTTGCATCTACCAATGGATCAATCCTTGGTAAAGGAAAATGATCCTCTAGTCATGCTTTGTTGAGGTCAATGAAGTCTATACACATATGCTATTTGTCATTCTTCTTTTTTACCATCACTTTATTGGCCAATTAACTGGGATACTTGACATCCTCTATAAATTGAGCTATTTGCAATTTCTTTACTTCCATTTAGATGGCCATGCTTTTCTCAGGATTAAACACTCTTCATTTCTACTTGATCGGATTAGTATCTTTAAAAATATTAAGCTCATGGAAGATGAAATTAGGGTCAATTCCTGGCATATCCTCATGGCTCCAAGCGAACACGTTCTTTTCCTCTCTTAGGAATGCAATCACTTCCTGTTCGAGAGAAAATGTTAAGTTCGAGCCAATTTGAGTGGTTATTTCTGGCTTTTCATCATCAAGTACAATAGTCTTTGTTGCCTCCATAACCTGTCCCTTGACCATATCTTCTTCCACCCTGGGATCCAGAGTGTCAATATGATATGTGGTAGTGCTCTTCTGAACTTCATGCTGGTCAATAGAAGTTTAATATCACTCTCTAGATTCCATCTGGTTTCCATTCACTATGCCGACTCCATAATTAGTAAAAAACCTTGTACATTGATGTACTATAGATAATACTGATTCTAACTGCTTCATCCCAACTCTGTCGAGAATTATGTTGTATGCTGAAAGGATATTTTTATCTACTACAAAGAATAGAAACCATTACTTTCTACTTGATGGCCAAGTGCCGATTGAGACATCCAATTTGATTATGCTCAAAAGGTAAAAAATTTCTCCTGAGAATCCTATAAGGGGCCTGTGATAAGGTTTTAATTTGTTGTCTCGTTGCCTTAGGCTGCCAAAATAGTTATAAAACATGACATATGTTGAACTCCTATTGTCTATTAGGACTCTTGCCAGTCTGCCATGATGAACCCAACAAATGATAACTAGGGGCATAATGAGGGTAAAACACTCCACCTAGATCATTATTGGAGAAGCTGATCACTAATCTGTCCTTGTTAATTTTCCTAGGCCAACCATTTGTGTACTCTGTCATGTCAATTTTTCTGATGGAAGGACAGGCTTTGGCTTCATTTAGATATGTCTTTCTCTTAGCTATCTCATCCCCATCACCAGCGTCTCCTCCTATAATGAAATTATAATCAAAAGAAATCATTCCCACCACCACTTTTGGCTATTTGGGTTTCTTCGACAGTTCGGGATCGTCCTTATAGTCATCGTCACGAGCCCTTTTCTTGTTATTTTTTCCTCTGCAAATTGACTAAAACCTTCTTCTGGTGTCCCAACCACCAACCCGACCAATAAATTTAGTTAACTATCCTCATCAGATGAGAGTTTCCAATCTGTTCTTTAGAATAATGCATTTATTGGTGGTGTGCTCGTGATCTCTCTAAAAATAATAATATTTAGATTTATTTCTTTAGTTGGGAGGCGACATTAGTTTCCCATGACAATTTAACTCTTTATTGCCCCTAATCTTCTCCAATATGTGATGCAAGCCTTTGGTGAGGGGGATATATTCATCATACTTATTGATTTTATCAACCTTCTTATCTTTTTTATCCTTCTTGGTTGAATTGTTTTGGCTTTCAGTCTCTACCTCTGGTGATTCTTTAGCAGCCATGGCCTCCTTGGCATTTATAATCTTCCCAGCCTTGGCCATCAATTTCGTCATGGTCTTGGGAGGAATTTTTGTCAGCGCATAGTAAAGGTTTTTGGCGAGTAATCCACTCATCAGCGCTGCAATGGCAGTCTTCTCTTCATAATCAATAAATTCTAGTTTCTCAATATTGAAATGAGTGATGCACTTTCGAGTAGCTTCTCTAGGTCTTTGACGAATGCTCAAGATATGAGTAACACTTTTAACCGACTTTGACCCAAAACAGAAGTTGTCGAGAAATAGCTCAACCAATTGAAGGAAGCTAGAAATTTTTCCTCTGGGTAGGTTATTGTACAATATCTGGGTTGAGCCTATAATGGAACTTGAGAATGGCCGACAGTTTATCTCGTCAAGGACAGTATATATTAGCAGCAACCTGATATTGCTCAATATAGAGGACTGGATCAGTCTTACCATCATACTTAGGCGTAACAATTGGTGGCTTGAATTTAGAAGGTGTAGGGTAATCCATAATATCCTGGATAAAAGGGGATCCCTTCATAAAACTCCTATGCAAAGGGTTCTTAGTCTTAACCATTTATCTGGAACGATATTCTAGTCGCTGCATGGATACTTTTAAAAAATGCTCCTCTGGTTTGAACTTGGTTGAGATAACTTTTGAGTATTTACTGTGCACATGTGATGAGCTCTCTTCCGGAGAAGTCTGCTCGATATGAACATAGCCTCTAGTTCTATCCTTATATCTAATACATGCTTCTCTATGCTCGCGAGATCGAATTTTCTCTTTGTGATAACCTCTGGCTGTTCGGGCCCCAGGTGATCAAAAGCAGATGCCTTACTTAAGCGTTCCAACACGCTCAGCCGTTCAGAGGAAAAATACCAACCATCATAATAATTCATTGATCAGATTGACGATGTTTCCCCTGGACGATAAGATCTGTCATGAGAAGATTTGGAGCAGCTACTTCTCCCATTTCTGGTGGGTGGAGCCGGCATGTCCCTCCGGGATGGCGCAGTAATGGACTTGTCTTGTAACATGCGAGCCAATTGTCGAACCCATTCTTGTATGGATTCCTACCCTTTAGCAAGGTTCAGTAGAATTACTGGAAGATCTGCCAACACTGGGAGGATAATATGGATCTCTATTGTTACCTATAGCCGTAAGGCTGCTCTCAGGAATAATTGCCATTCCTCAAAGAACTTCCATGGTTAAAAATTGAATAAAATAGGTAGAGAACAATGACCAATATTCGTTCCCATAGACGATCCCAATCTGTTGATGTCTAAAAATTGAGTGGGCCCAAATTTATAATCACAAATAAAATAAAAGAGAAAAGCCTACGTTCAGCTATGAGAAAAGCCTACGTTCACTGTTTTTAGTATTTCTGGTGGTTACAATAACTCAGGTTTGAGTGTATGTGGGCCTGGTTCCGTCGTCCCCTTGAGCTAAGGCAGATCATGTATTTATATTGGTGGGGAACCCAAGAAATGGAATGCCTTTATATATTCACGCATTCACATCTGTATACAATAAATAAGACTCTAAAATATTAACAAGTATGTGTACAAAAGTTGTTAGATATTTTATCCGAATGACTCTTGTTATTCATGATGATTCGCATTCTTGAGGTTGGTCGGCCTGTTGGCTAACCAAGTGTCTATGGAGACAACTAAGAAAATAAATACAGTGGGGATAGCCACGTAGGAGGATAGGTGTCCATTTCTCATTGGTTCATGTAGATGAATAATTTTTACATACAACATGTATGCAATATTATTTTTCACCAAAAGTTTAAAGAAAATTAGTCCACAAGAATCCTTATTATAGAAAACATGAAATTCAAGGTGATGGACTTCGTTCGAACAAAAATAAGGATTTGTTTCGAATGATCTTTAAACTTGTTCGAACGAATAAGCTTTTTTATTCAAACGGCCTTCGAATGACCTTCTAATGGGTGGACTTCAATCAGGTAGAGAAACTCCATTAGAAGTTCATTTGATGTTCGTTCCAACGAACTCTTAAATTTTTTCTAACCAAAAGAGAATCTCGTTCAAATGAGATGCAAATCTCATTATAACGAAACTCCAATTTCATTCGAACGATCAAAACAAAAAAATATCGTTTTATAAAAATTTGCCTAGAATAAATTTTAAAAACATCCCAGAATAAGATGTAGAAGTATAATTCAACACACTATACCATATAGCCCCTTGATATTATAGCTACGATATCAACTCATGAGATCCTCAATTAGTTGCTCGATCACTAATTTTTCTTCAAATTACTTGGGAAGTATGTATGGATCTAGTTTGTAATGGGATATGCCAAAATAAATACAGAGTTGAGCAATCAATAGAGTTGCTCTTACAAATCTCTGCCTTTTTCTATTCTGGTACAAAACATAAACCAAATTTAATCCTCTTAGACAAGTTCTACTAATTCCCTCCTAAACTTGAAAAAGGAAATACACTCAAGATTTTTTTTCCAATTGAAAGTATTCATCTTGTGTAGTCCAAGAGATCATCATCAAGGCAGAACGACGTATACGCATGAAGCAAAAGAAATACAGTGAGATTTAAATAAAATATGAAACTCCCCTCAATTCATTCTCCTTCTTTTTTTTTGTAATAGGCAAAGGGTTAGAAACTAATCCTGAAGTGTTAGCATCACTCGAATGCAAATATGAAATAACATCACAAAGGTAAATAATTAAACACATGAGATGAAATTCCAAAGAAGCAACTAAATATTTTTGCAATTTTTTAATTTTTGAGTATTTAAAAAGTATATTTGTGTGAAAAATACAAATAAGTACAAATACATTACACCATAACAAAAACAAATCCGAATCCTGAAACTGGAATGTAATTGTGTGAATTAAACCATAGAAAAATCAACATTGGCATATGAAGCAGAGGTGTATGTTGCTAATGAGATAATTCTAAATAAAGAAGTAAATTTCAACCTTAGGTATAAGAATGTTGAAAAAAGTGAAATTGACTCGACTTATACAAAATTCCATGAATTTAAATTTTTCTTAAATCAATAATTCAAAAATATTTAATGTTTTTAAAAAATGTCCGTTGTGCAAACTCATTGATCTTCTACTTATAACACCCTCAAAATCTAACATTTTAGGTGTATATTCTCAAATTTCTGAAGATATCATAATGCTCATAAAAGCGAAGCATCAATGAAATAAAAATAGACTTGGAACTTCTATTTTTTGTGCCATTAATCTTTTAGGCTCTTGCCAATGGTGTATTTTATCGCAAAGAGGATTTCCTCTTTCGTAGCTCCTATACATTTATTTTTAGTACATATGGTTCGTTATTAAACACTATTGATATGATAACACTGTATTTAACACATGACAAGTATAATGATAAAAAATTTCGTGTATATGTGCACTAAAGATGATAAAAAGTCTAGCATGATGAAAGTAATCGTCAATGAACAACGAAATGCTAGCCACACATTATTAAGCACAATTGAATCTTTTTCCAAATAAAAAGAAAATCTTTTTGTATGCAATTGAAACTTTTTCCAAATAAAAAGAAAATATTTTTTGGATTTTTCAAAAATACAAACATAGAAATACAATCTAGTAATAGGAACAAAAGATAGCAACATGATAATCACCCTATAATAGAAACAAGTCTTAACCTCAATCATTAGTCCGGGAGGTGTTCTCAACAAGATTATACATCTTTTGATATTCCTCCATAAAAAATTGAGAAGTCTTGACTAAAGCTTCACTTGCTATCGAAAACTTGCAAACTCTCTATGATAATGTTTGGTAGCATCTATGGGAACACATCTAAGAGCATGTGGGGGAATGCATGTGTGAATTCGTGTGGGAGAATGTGAGGGAACACGCGTGTGAGAAACTATCCCTAACTTAAAACAAAACTCCCTAAGGCCACCTCTTTAATTGCAATGGGAACAAAAATAGACAGGTTTGGGTCTACCTTAGTTAAAATTCCTAGGATTATCTCTCCTTGGTGATTTAGATTGGGGCCCATAAAGATCTATCTCAAACTCCGAAACCAGTTTGGGTGTGACATTAGAAGTGGAAGCACCATTGTAACAAATTCCTTGCCACTCCTTAAAATAAATGTGGAGCCGAGAATCTTCATTTCAACCTTCTTAGATGTATCCTCTAAAGTGATCTTGACCTCCCAGTTTCTCACGAGTCTTCAATGAAGCTTGAAGATCTTTCTTGAGTTTGGAAATATGGGCTTCAAGTTTCTCACGAGTCTTCAATGAAGCTTGAAGATCTCTCACAAGACTAGACACTATGTTGGTTAAATAGGTATTTAATAAGTTGCTCACATAAAGAAACTTTTAATTTCTCGAGTTGACTCATCAATGTCTCACACACTCCTAAAAATTTCAAATCATTGTATAAATCCAACACCCTAGGAGTCCAAATTCTATTTTACTTTTTGATTGAAAAAGACTCTTTATAAAGATTGGCGTAGGCACATTGGATCTTCCTCATTCAGATTCTCTTCATGATCTTCACTCTTTTCAAAATGGTTCGACAAATTGTCCAGTCTATCACGCTTAGAAATGTGTTCGTTGGCATGAGACAAACTAGAAGTACTAATGTGACTGGACATGAATTCATAACAAGGTTCATGTGGTGATTCATCTCCGGAATCCTCTGACTCGACATCACTATCGCTTAGAGTCACATTATATACAACTTTGCCTTTACCATGTCTCTGGATCCAAAAGGGACACTCATGAGCTTTATGTCCTTTTTAATCACATTTATAGTATCTTCTAGGCACTCACCTCTATCTCTCCGTTGAGCATTCTCAGAAACATTCTTGTCCGCCATGACAATTTTAATTTTCTCAAAAAATTTATTTTCTGAGGAAGAATTTCCTTTGTTAAATTTGAGATTTTTTTTGAACTTTTTCGCAAACAAGGCAAGATCATTGTTGTCAATTTATAAAATACAGCAAGTGCACGGGCTATTATAGAATAATGAGTGTACGTATGGGTCGAACCCACAGATATTTATCAATTTTTTCGACTAAAATAATTATGACTGTCGAAGTAGACGAAATGAGTTTAGAGATGACATGAAATATTAAACTAAGCTAACATAAATAAAAAGTGCAAATATGAAATGTATAATCAAGTGTATGAGAAAACTAAGACATTGGATCCATTTGTCACATTTAACTAATACTATTTAATAATTTAAACTATTCGTTCCCGATTTTATACCTCAAACTGAACCGACTCTCGTCGTGTTTAATTTGAAAATAACCTAGTAAAGTTCAAAATAAAATTTTACGTCTCTAAATTTAGATGGCTAAAATTCTTATCCCTTAAAAAGTTCACTTTTAAATTTCAAAGTATAGTCTTTAAGCATGAGATATCAATTCATTTAATAAAAGTATAACCCATAAAAAATTACTCACATTCATTATAAAAAAATAATTTTTCAAACAAAATCGAAGGTTTAAAACAAACTCTCGTGTCATTTTAAATGAATATCGATTTTTTTATTGCAATTAAAAGAAGTTGAAAATTAAAAAATAATTACACACAATATTATTTAAACATAATAAACTTCACCTAGTCCTAGTAAAGAAATTAAGCTAGCATAATTGAAGATAAAATAAAAGTGCAAGAATGAATACTAATTTTCATTAATAAATCAAATTACAAAATAATAGTGTGTTGTAATCAATCTTTAAAAATTTTCTTCCTCAAAAGAATAATCCTTGGCCCTAAGAAATAAACTCTAAAACTACCAACAAATGTCTTTAATGGCTCTCCAAAATCTTCTGTGTAAATTAATGAACCCAAGAATCCTATTTATAGACTTAGGGATGAGGTATTTAATTTGGAGTGAAACACCATTTTATTGGATGATTTTGTCTTGGTAATTATCTGATGTCTTGGGAAGAGTTGGAAATAATTGAAATTTTTTATTTTTTTTAAATAATAATTATCATTACTACTCAAGTCCTTATTCACAACACCAACTTTAATCGCATTTTTTAACCCCAAAGCTTCAAAATCACATTTTCATCTTTTCAGGGCCTTTTGAAAAGCTATAGCATGGCCTTAATGAATACTCAAGAGATTTTATAAAAGAAACATAATGTATAGTTGTGTCAACCATGTCGTGTCACGACATTTCCTAACATTTTTTGCATATCAACTTCTCTATTGTCCAAAATCCCGGGGTACCTGTAAAAATGCATTTTTAACTCGACTTTTATTCAAAAAATTTTTTGTCTTTTATTTACTAAATCCACTCTAAATGCTCGTTATTTATGATAAGCATAATTCTTACAAAATAATGCATTCATCAAATACTCCCAAACGTCCTCGAACAAAACTAAAATTTTAAAGTCTTACACACTTTGATGGGAATCATGATTGTGCTTAGCATGTGGAACAAGCCATTAAATCCGAGTTTTATCTCGTGAGGGTTTGTAGTGAATATACCCATAAAATTCAAAAATTTGACTCAATATAAAAGACACAAAAGTAATATAACCAAATATCCACTACAAAAAAAAGTTGCTTTTAAGACCCTATTTTTTGAGACAGACAAAATTTAGTCTTTAAAACATATTTTTTAAAACGGCTATAATTAGCCATCTTAAAAACTACAATTTTTTGAGACTGTTAGTTATATCCGTCTCAAAAGAGGTCACTTTTTGAGACGGTTAATTATTCCCATCTTATAAAGTAAATCAAATAAGACCGTAAAATATTTACCGTCTCAAAAGATATACCAAATAAGACGGCTAAAAAAATTATGTTCCCACCCTAATCACTTTTCATCTCCCGCCTTATACCAAAAGAATAAAAAATAAAAAAAATAGGAAGACGCATACACACACGCCCCCCACCATCTCTCACAAACTCAATTGACCAAACCCCTCCTCTCTCAAACTCAATCGGCAACCCATTCACCATCTCTCTCGTGACTTTGAGATGAGTCGACGGCCACACTATCTGGTACTTACCATCTCTCTTTCTCTCTCACCCACACACACGTGCGTGCACCCATACACACGCACACACGCAGTGATGCATACACACATATACCTGAACACAAATCTTCAAAGTTAGGGTTATTAATTTAATTTTATGTTGGGTATTTACATGGGCAAATACAATCTTCAAATTTAGGGTTTTCATTTTAGTTTTCAATTAGTTGGTGATGATGAAGAGTGTGCCACATGAAGAAGAAAATAATGATTAATGCAAGATTGAAAATGCCCATGTATCTTGTGATTTTTTTAATGTGTAAATGTTTAGTGATGTAGATATTAATTAGTTGATTGTGTGACTTCTTATTTGATGTTTTCCATTATCATGCATGCATTAGTACTTCAATATTTCAAATTTGAATTGTTCGAATTATCCATATTAATACTTAAATTGACGTGTTGAATTATATTCTTATTTTAATATAGCTTGTTCGCCCTTTATGTGCTAATATCTTTAGGAATTCTTGTTTGTCATTATTAACCTTTTTATTTTTTCATCATCTTACGAAGACATTATGAAGATTTTATCTTATTTATATTATGAAATATAAATTTAATAACATTTTTTTAGATTCATAGATGGGAACCATGTATAAGAGTTGGATTGATTTACGCAATCGTTAACAACATTAATGGGATTGACGGGTTTCTTAACTATGCGTATGCTTGTGTGAGTCATTTGGTAGTAGTTTAATACACTAGATATTAATATTGTTGTCTTGTTTGTTCATGTGTTTTTAGATGTTGTGGAGAGTGTTAATATACTTATCAACATCAGTGGGAAAATTATTAGATCAGATGTTGTCGGGGCATTAAAGATGCAGACATATTTGAGGTGATTATCAATCCACATGTTATATTTCCTTGCTATTGGTGTTTTGTTATCAACTCTTAATTTTGTTATTGTAAGGGCTATGCATACATAGATGTTTGTTAACTGATCTTGATAAGTTCCTTTTTTAGCTAGTTTATATGCCTCTTAAGATATGTACATATGAGTAGAGTTTCTCATATTGTCATTGAAGCTTGTCTTGCTATCAGCTTCCCTTTACAGTTATGATACTTCATAAGTGAAATATAGTGTTATTGGTTGGGAAGACAATACCAAATAAATTTATTTTATCGACAAGTTCTTCTTGCAATCAACAATGTACTGCCCTTTTGATGTTGCCTTGTAGTTACGTTAGATTCCAGAAACTCCATAGATGTATCATGTTTCATATTGGTAGACGTAATAAATTTTAGGCCATTAGGAACAACAACTGGTCTAATTTTTTTAGACAAGTAAGAAAAAGGTCTAGATATAGATGAAGAATTATTGATTTGTGTTTAGTATATGATTGCAACATCAATTTTTTTACCATATTATTCTCAGTTGGCTCTTTACCGGTCGTATACCCTTGTCCAGTTATTGAACATCCCTATCATATGCACTAGTAGGTTAGGCCAAGCCTTGGATCAAATACCTAAAGCACAAGATCGTTAGGGACAAAAGATTTATGTCAAGAATTTCATGATAATACTTATTCTAGCAATGGAGACCATATACTTGTGGTATATAGGAGGAGGTGTCTACTTACATAGTGGCTACTTTAGGCAAAGTAGTTAGAAATCCTACTTCCCATACAACTCTAAGTGGTTTTGTTGACATGAATCCAATTCCATTGTCATGGTTGTACCAACTATCTTAGGGAGACGTAGTAGGAACACCGTCAGCTTCAGCCCTCGCGTCAGAGAGGAATAGGACTGGGACCATACCTAAGTATTGGACCCATGTCTTGAAAAGCGTCTTATATGTGTGTACCAACCGAGGTCGATCGGTTTGAGCTATATTCGATGTGACGTTCCATATTGCTCGCTGGGGGTGGGGGTCATGGAATAACTGGTAATTGTGATCCATCCGATGCCTAAGTTGGCTGAGGAGGGGTAACAAATGGAGAATCCACAAAATCACAAGATTCTTGTGACTTTATACGTGTATCACGTACTAACGAGTTTCGATACCCTTTATTATCTCATTATACTTTAGACCCAACGTTGTTGTCCAGGATAATAGGGACAAGAACTCAATTACTAAAAAAAATCCAAACCTAAAACTGTGCAACAAGTTTTTAGAGCTATAGAGAATCCAAATTTTGATCCCTCAAATACTTTGGATGCTCATGTCGATAATACTAGTGATAATGTTGTAGAAAATCCAAAAACTAATAATTCTTTGGATGTTACTGATATGGTTCACCATGTATATGAATTTGTAGTTGTTGTTAGTAACAATATAATGTGTGATAATGCTATTGTTGAGATTATCGCATTCCCACATGTTGATAACATGATACTCATATAAATATTATCAACTATGTTGAGGTGATAGAAATAACCTATCTTCATAAGATAGTGACTACTCATGTCACTAGTACCGTTCCCAATTCTTCTTTTGGACAAACTGATCATATAATGGTTATTGATCCTACTCAGTTCACTACTCCTCGCCCCAACATCTCTTTTACTCGGTCTTTCCGCCATAAATATTAGGCAAACTTGGTTGATGAGGAGTAAAATGATGATTTAACCACTACTTGTATGGGTGAAAAAATCATTTAGGACACAATTCTTCGAAATGTGTCCCATGTCCTCACTACTTATGCAACCATAGTCAATTCTCCTATTGCTACTGCTGATGGATCTACTTTGGAGGGCTCCTCCTCGCGATCCAGATTTTAGGTATTTTAAGTGGTCTTATCTAAATCACAAATTGAACGCAACAAGCAAAATGAAGATACAAACATAAATGATGTTGCTGGCATAGATGGATACGATATTAGAAGTAACTACCTTACTTCTTAATGTTAGTTATCTATTAGAATATTATGGGTTTAGCTAATCCCCCAACTCAATTAACTTTTAATAGCATGTGGCTCTCTTAAGCTTGATCTCATATGCATTTCTGAGCCAATGATGTCCTTTGCATCAATTCCTCCTAATTTTGGAACTCTATTGGCATACATCATCTTGCCTTCAAAATTATAAATCTGCTTTTGCCTAACATTTGGGTGTTTGATTCGGCTCCTATTGTTAATCCAACTATCCTTTCTAGTGATGACCAAAAAACTACTATTTTTTTCTCCTATTTCCATAACCAGTGTGTAATGACTTTTGTCCATGCTACACTATTGATTACATCCTTAGGAGAGAGCTCTAGAAGACTATCATATATTTACTCAACCCTCTCTCTCCCTTGGTCAATTATTAGAGAATTCAACTATGTCTTGGGGCTCATGAATGTAAAGTAGATAGACTCCCCTATAATAGTCCCTTATTAGATTTTAAAATATAACTGACTCGGCTAAAATTCTTCAAATTGACACTGAGTATTTTTCACACTTGGGTCAAGAGTGACCAAAAATTAGTTCACAGAGAGCTTGATAGGTCTTTATGCAACCAAGTATGGATGGATTTCTAGGTTATTGTCTCCTATAAAACTATTGTGACATCTAGTTGTGATCATTTTCCACTTATATTTGAGTTTAATACTGATGGCCTTGTTGGCCTAAAAACTTTTAAATTCATCAAGGCTTGGACTAAATATGGACTAAGCATGATGGCAGAAGTTAGTCTTCGCCCCAAAAGAAGGTGACTAAATGCAACAAAATGGTTGACCTCCCAACAAAAAGTAACTGATTTGAGATTGAGAGCTACCGAAAGTGTGTTTTAGGAGGGCCCACTACTGGCAGGTGCCCACTACCTCAGCAAAATAGAGATTTGACCTCACGTTTATGCTTAACTCTTCACACCACCAGAATACTCTGTTGCGCATATTTAAAGTCGTAAAAGAGAAGAACAACTTGCTCATTCCCACTTTCTGGTTCTAATTTCTAATAATTAAATATTCATGCCTAACACTTTTTATTGATTAATTTGGCAGCCCCTGGTGGTTATCATGAGGATTGAGAATTATAAGTCAGACATGTACTTGATCTCCTAAACATAGGTAAGTTCATGATGAAATTAGGTTTTCTAGATTTATCGAAGTTAGGGGTTGAAGCTATCAAAGAGTAGTGCAGCATTATTTACATTTTTTTCGAGGTGGTCACTTTAGACCAATACGTTTATAACAACCGATGATGTTTGTGAGATTTTCAGGTTGTAGTCTTTGGGTGAGGCTGAGGAGAGTGGGTATATGTCAACGCACGAGAAGTCTATATTGAATACTTTTATCACCTAGTATGCGAAGTGTGTCAGTTACAAGAGCAAGCTACAAATGGTAGTGAATGGGGAGGATTAATTAGTGTTTTCCACCCATCTTATTGGGAATAAAATTCCTATCGCACCCCTTGGCACTTGGGAATGTTAATGCTTAGATGGATAGATTCCATTCTGACATGGAGCGTTCAATGGGTAAGTATGATGTGATAAATGTTGGGAATTCAAAGTTATATGAGTGATTCCCAAGTTTTTCTATAATACCTATTGAATATGAAGTTCCTGCTATGAATAACTCCCCTATTCGAATTGTTCACTGGATGATCATCTTCGAGTATTCTGGAGGCTCAGTTGGTTTCAATTTAGACCATATGTAAAAACAATTGTGTGTAGAGGTGTTGTTTTTGGAGATGTAAATCAAGAGTTTGTTTACAAGAAGCTTAATGAATCGGCTATTTTAAAGGCTTCGAATATCAATGCCATGGATTTGTTTGTTACTGGTCAGTTGACTTTTAGTATTGACTAGGGTGATGGGCTATTATATATAGTCCTCATGGGGTTATAAGGAATTTTGGTTATGATCACGGTCATCATGAATCTCATATTCCTAGAACTTTAAAGGATACTTATGAATCTTCATTTAATATCTTCATATATAGTGGTGCAACGTATACATGTCGAAAGTTGTCATTTCTGGATTGAAAAATCACAGTATGTGTCCAAACAGACACCTCAAGTGTAAGGTTCATGAGAAGCCAGTCCAAAGAGGCTGTTGGCAGTAAGAATGTCCAAACTGCTGCTTGCCCACTGCCATGACAGTAAGGACTTCAGTGTGAACTGAACTACTAAGTGTATCCACTCACTATAGCTCTCCATGCTCACAAGGCCTGACAACTGGTGATTAATGCTAAAGCGTCCAAGAAGGTAATAAAATGCATGGTAATTATCATGATAATCAAAACCTACCTCATATAAACTAACTGGTCATTAAAAAATACTGTTAAAATTGATCAGTTGAGTCGTCTAGAAGTTGAATATAAGGGAAGCTTGAATTAGTTTTCAGTTGTTTAAAGCCGGTAATAATCTTTTCAATAGTGTTACATGGACCAACTTAAATGACCAGATTAATGTACCAAATGATATGTCAAAACGTGTACTGGTCAGTGTGTAAGATCCATTTAAAACACTGATCAATTTACGTTATTTGGTTCATGTAGCATTACTCTAATTTTTTTTAGTATATCCCATACTGAAATTCCCATAGGTTCACTTTTTTTGGACCATTTTTCAATTTTTATGGGATTTTATGCCTGAAACGATTTGGTCATATCTCAGATACATCAGTCAATTTTGCGTAGTTTAGGGTCAATTTATTCATCTGTTCCCCCCTCAAAACATCTACTTTTAATGTTTTTCATTAATTTACTATTTCACTTTTGAGTAATAAACTTTGATTTATTATTTTCTTTCCTAATACCATATCTCAAAGTTAGCCTTTATATGAAGAATATTATCACAATCTTAGAGTAAAGAAACTAAGGTCAAACAAGCAAGATAGAGATTTAAAAATAAAGGATCACTTATATGGAAAAAAATATCATTTTAAATCATATTATATATTGACATCACCCCATCTATTTATTTTTACCAGACCCCCTATTTATGTAAGAAAATAAAAGTAAGTAAACATTAAGCAGATTAGTTAGGTTATAATAACTTTTTCCCTTCGTTGATTGCTATTATGTTCCTCATTGACAGAGAATATGCTTTACTCGACCCTATGGAAGTGCTTAATGTTACTTATCTTTCTTTAGGAAGTGGTTCACATATACTGGAATTCAGGAGGGGTAAGATTTATATCAAAATCATTTCTGTGAGAAGTTAGAACATAGAGCTAAAAGAGATGATTGATTTGGTGAGATGTTCTCTTACTTTTCTAGTTTTATATGGAATCCAAACTTTTAGGGGGTGAGCAAGAAGTGTTTTCCATGTAACATGAGGAAAATATGAAGCAAGTGTCACCAAATCACTCATCTTTTTTACCACCGATATCTTAACTTTTCATAAAATGAATTGTTTTCAAACTTGGTAATCAAACACACCACGGGAGTTATTTTACATTTTTAAGGTTTGTCTTTTCAATGTATTTTTTTTTTTGTAAATGATCCAGAGTACACTTTATAATGTTTTTTTTGAGTTTTTATATTATTGGTATCACATGTAGAGTGAATTTACTACTAAATGTAACCATTCTATTAATGAAGTATTTTTCCATCAATCGTGATAGATAATTATTAGAGGATCAAGTGCATTTTGTTAGATAAAAAAGGTACTAAAAACTATTTGATGGTTTTGATCAGGTATTGACAGCCATTGGTAACTTCTGTATCTGCTCCATTGTCGTGGGTATGGTGATAGAGGTGGTGGTAATGTTCCCAATCCAGCAGATGAAATACAGAGAAGGAATTGACAAACTGTTGGTGCTTTTGATCGGAGGGATCCCGATTGCCATGCCCACAGTGTTGTCGGTGACAATGGCGATCGGTTCCCACCGTCTTTCTCAGCAAGGTGCCATTACCAAGAGGATGACTGCTATCAAGGATATGGCTGGAATGGATGTCCTCTGCAGTGACAAGACCGGGACCCTTAATCTCAACAAGCTCACCGTCGATAAGAACATGATTGAGGTTGGTAATGTAAATTTCAAAATTGTTGCGTTGACAATCCTGAAATGGCAAGGACGGCGGGGAAGCCTACGTCTATTACAAGTCTATTTTGGGTTGTGCTCATTTCTCCCTTTCTAAAATGGACTCAGTGGCTATATATATGTTAAGTCTGATTGCAAGACATTTTACCTTATAGTTACAGTATTCTCGATAAGACGCCTTAATCACAAAAACATTACATTGTCTACTTACTACTTAAAGATTTTTAGAAGCTGTTGTGTTAAAATAGGGAAAGACTTTGTGAAGGAGACCGCCTATATATAAAGTGTCTCTTTGATTGCTATCTTATCTACCTAGGATTTGTGATTGATTCTAGACATTTACATTGAAGATTGTACGTAGTTTCTTTGTTTATAAAGAATTTTTTAATGGCCCATAAGAATCAAGTTTCATCCTGACATTCCCATAATTATGGGAGATCCAAACATATTTTCATTTTAAAGGCTCATAATGTGTGGATTGTGTGCCCAACAAACCCCTTAAACCAAATTAAATAATTTCCCAAGAAAGAAAACAAGTGGTTAGATTATGTAGGGAAAAAAATTAGACTTATCATTTTAAACTCATGATTCCAGGTATTCTCAAGGGACACGGACAAGGAAACATTTATGCTTCTTACTGCTAAGGCTTCCAGGTTGAAAATCAGGATGCCATTGATGCTTCAATTGTTGAAATGTTGGGTGACCCCAAGGAGGTACTAAGCTCCTCTTTTTTCTCTTTATTTTTTATAACCTGTGATTTATTTAGCTGAATTGTGCTCTCAGAAAATTGGATGTTCATGTCCACCCAAATTACATCTATATGATTTTTTTTCAATCACCACAGAATTTATATTTATTACTTATGGGCCAAGTGACATGAAGTGAATTTTTTCCCTTGTGTGCGCGCTTTATTTTGAGTATTTCACGCAAGAGCTGGGATCCAAGAAGTACATTTCCTTCCCTTTAACCCAGTAGAGAAGAGGACTGCAATCACCTACATCGACTCTAATGGCAATTGTCATAGAAGCAGCAAGGGTGCCCCTGAGCAAGTAAATCACTTCTAGCTATAATAAATTATGTCAGCAGGGAATTTGATCTCAAATAACTTTAATATTTTTTTTTTTACTATTTTACTAGATTATTGATCTTTGTGATCTCAAGGAGGACACAAGGAAGAGGGCCCATGAAATTATTGATAACTTTGCTAATCGTGGTCTTCGTTCCTTGTCCGTTGCACAACAGGTGAGTAACGTGACCTTATACTACTAGTTTGTAAGTAGCTAATGCTTTGTTTGGATCCCAGAAAACTAGAAGAATGCACAAAGTAAATGTAACACTGTGGTACAATTTATGATTCCCTCTGTCCTAAATCCCAATTAAGAGGGGCTAAGGCCTTATCGATCCTTCTACAAAATGTTTTTAACCAACAAAAAAAAACACCTTGTAAAATATATTCCAAAACAATTCTCGAGTGTAGATCATTGTTGGAAGTACCTCTAGCGAGGACCACTTGTAGGAAAACTACATTTTCCAAACCAATCCTTGATCGTGGATCGTTTTGGAAAATGTTTTAGAAGTTGATTATTTTGGAAAATCTATGGGAGCCAAGGGGGAATATGCCATTTTCTAAAATAGTAGTCCTTGTTTAAAATTCACAAATTGAAGGAAATTTTAACTTCCAAAATTTATACATGTATCAGATCGACAACACTTGATGTTGAGCTTCTACACCTCGAGGATGTTGCAATTTCACACTATTTGATATAATAATTTTAGAAATAGAAAGTGAAATGCAAAGTTTGTTCCAAAGTATTACCCCTCATCATCCTTCCACTACATCGACGATTCAGTCCGACTAGGTAAATACAATATAATTCATACATATAGTTATTTATATATAATGGAAAATTCTCTCGTTTAAAGTTAAATTTTCAATGGTGGTGGTGAAAGTTTGTTATGGTGGTGATAATTTATTATGGTGGTGGTTAAAAATATCTGTTGGTTAGTGTATATCATTCTTCGAATCAATTTTAATGTTTAAAACAGGTTGACTACCTGTGGTTTTCATGAATAAACAAAGGATACTCTGACGATTTTTTTTAAAAATAGTAGTAGTTAGATATTTATATTGTTTTATCATGAGAATATACTATATTGATTCATTTTTCACATTATATTGTTGAAGAGGGGTATTACTTCTGACATAATTGACACTATTTTTTTTGTACAGGTGATAAGTTTTATAGAACATGCAAATGTTAATCAATGGTTTTGGAGGTCGTACGCTTCAGTGTTGCTGAATTACTTTGATAAAGACATTTCGTGTTTGGAGTATTAATACATTAATGTATTTTTGTTGTCAAGTCAAATATTTGAACTTAGTTTTATAATTCTTATTTTGATGAATATTTGGTGATGGTTGTAAGAACTCTATTTATGGTTGAATGACAATAATTCGTTGTGTTGGTTGAAAATCATCTTATGTATTACATTTTGTGATTATTCGTTGTTTGTGTTGTTTCAAATGTAACTCAATTTTATATTAAACTTTAGCGGTATATTTTATTCTCCACAAAATATTGGTGCAAAAATTTTAAGATCCCTTCACCTCTTTTGGGATGGTTAAAATTGTCTAAAAAATATATTAAAGACGGTTATGTTGTCGTCTCAAAAAGATCTTCTAAAATAGTAACCTTTTGAAACAGATTAATTCTCGTCTCAAAAACAATCTTTTGTGACAACTTTTGTTCCGTCTCAAAAGGGTCATATAAAATGAGGACTTTTTGAGACGGATCTGTTCCTGTCTCAAAAAACTCTTTTGAGACGGCTATGGGGTCACAAAAAGTATTTATAACCCCCTATCAAAAAGACCCCCTAGCCGTCCCAAATAGCGTCACAAAAAGTATTTGAGACGGATAAATGATCTTTTGGGACTATTAGACCACCGCCTCAAAAGCTACTTTTTTGTAGTGATCAATGACTTCATAATTATAGTATAACTTCACTTTTGAATGTGAACTTGTTATCTGTGTGTGCATGACCAATATAACCGCCAATTTCAAAAGATTTGAACATTATTTTTTTTATTTGAAAGTTTGTTTTGACTTCAAAATCTGACAGGATGCACTCACAATCGAACACTGAGAGATCGATTATTTTCTCTTGGTGTATGTGAATAAATCAATAAATTTAGATGAGGAAATTTCAAATATAAGTAATAAAAAATGAACTTTTTTTTAATAATGGATGAATATGATCTCATGAAAGGAAAAATCGATTATTTTTTGAAATATTGAATCACACCATGGATCCTATTTATTTTCTCTCCACATTATCATTAACTTTACTTAAAATCGATTAAGACTTTCTACGGTTCTATTAAAACCGATTAAGATTTTCTCTCCATATTTATACCATTTATTTACATATCACCTTATCTAAGTGGTTTTTTTATTGAATTTTTTGATGAAAAAAATTGGAGCTGATCTCATCGTGGGGATCATAGCCATGAAGTTTCATCAAAAAATTCATTCCTTACTTTTTTAAAAAAATTGTATGTACCGGGGTCTGCACCATAAGGAGTCCTTACAGGAGGGCTATATATATATATATATGTACGAATTTATCTGTGTGTGATTAATATCTAGGGGATACTATCGGTAGTTATGCACAATGGGCAGTCAACCCTGGCAAATCCCAGCAGGTGTAGTATCGACTCTCGCGTCATAGGTCTGTGCACGACCACCCTATACGAGTTTGGAGCCCTTTGGAGTACTGTGGTATGGTTATGACCAATGGATTTAAGACTATTACTGCCTATGATTTTATGTTTACGCTTTGGGTTCGGTGGTGTACCCAGGTTGAGGTGTGTATCGCTGGTGTGTGATAGCATACTAGAGAATGCATCCATAAGATAATGCTCTAAGGATTGCGGTTATACATATATAGTTAGTGATATCTAGGTATGTATACTTGATGTAATATATATATATATATATACATGGGAAAATTAAAGGATATTACGAACATAAATTTATATGCATACGAGAGGACAACTCGGGGATGCTATATTTAAGTATGCATATAAGAGTGAAGAAAATATATACAGGTATATGACACTAAAGTGTGAATGTTGAATTAATAACTAGAATAAAGTTATGTGAAGTGAATTCATAAATTATAATTGAGAATTATAATTATAAAGAGGATATGAAAGCTAACTGAGAATTTAAAGTGCAATAAAGTAAGCGTGTGATACATGGTAGTGTACGGGACTAAGATTAGTGTTGAGGTACTAATTAGGCAAGGTAGCGTAACTAGGGTGTTTAAAATACATGAGTTATGTGTTCTCTATAGATTAGGGGTGAGGGGTATCTCATGGGAGTGCGACACCGGCTTAAATATGAAAGATTCCAGGACATATTTATTAATGTATTTAAAACACTTGCAAAATATTCTCAAAAGGTTTTGGGCTTTTACCCACATCAAAATATTTTCAAAATTTCTAGGTGCTCAGCCACAGGGATGATTGGCTTAACCACCCTTCTAGTTAGATGATCATGCAGTAGTTGTGGATGCCTACAGGGATTGATTAGACACTTTTATCCTTGAGATCTAGATAGGAGCTAGTTCAAAGTTATTTCGAGCATGTCGCCTAGTTAGTTGGTATTTATTATATTAAGATTCTTTCCTTTCAGTTAGTTGGATTATTGTATTGTGACTTTTTACAAAAATTTATCAGTTTATTTAGGTGTACCAGTGAGTGTGAGTTTAATTATTTTCTTAGTTGGTTATGTGAATTGGAATTTCGTGCATGTAAATTAATAAGTTTTCAAATTTGACACTAGGCCTAATAGGTTATTAGTAATTATAATATTTTTGACAGTGATGCTAAGAATGAACCATATGAGATTCCTATTTTATTTTAGTAGAGGACGACCCGTTATTGATGTAGGTGGGGTGTCATAGATGGTATCAGAGCATCAGGCTCTAGTGTCCTTAGGATATGTGCGGAAAAACTACGTTTTCAACGTTGCTTTTCTTTGATGTAGAGCCCTATGCTTAGGACTATTAATTCGTACTATGATTTACGTTCTCCAGATATTATGTATAATTAAAGTGAATCTTATATGAGTTTGTTGAGTTTCGTATGCCAAATAATATAGGAAGACCAACGCGAGCTGTTAGGAGGAATGCAGGAAAAGAGGCTCAACCGAAGACACAAACTATTTAGGGGACGGTGATTGCAACAGGAGTTGCCACTATTATTGTTCAGGTAGTTAATACTGCGATAACCACTAGGGAACATAATTTTTCCCCTAAGCACCACCACAACAGATGGTGGCATCAATCCAAACTCATCCAGAGCAGTCAAAATGGGAGAGAGTCAGAGGGGTGTTTTAGAAGGGCCATCCATCGGAGTTTTCGAGAAATTCAAACATTTTATTAGCTACCCAATGGAGATAAGACATTCAAAGGATTTGTGTATAGTGGAGTGAAGTGGAACTAAGAAATACATTTTGGTGACTTTTAATCTTGTAGGAGCACTGTTGCAGTGGTGGAAGTTAGTCACTATATCTAAGGAGAGAGATACTATAAAAATTGAGGAATTTTGGGTGTGGTTTGATCGTAAGTCCTTTCATTTGCTGATCAAATAGAAATGCTAAAGAAGTTTTTAGACTTATCATATGAGGGTCGAACAGTGGTCGAGTATGAGGAAAAATTTACTTGTTCAGCGAACTACATACCCGACGAGGTGGATATGTAGGAGAAAATAGTCCTTAAGTGTGATGGTAGTATCCCTGATAGAAATCGCCCAAACTCATTGGGAAATATGACTTGGATGACTTATGCCGTTTTTGTCAATGCGGTACTTTTACAATGTTAATATCATCACTTTCGTGTGAAGGGATCCAAGAGATTTTGAGAGTCTAGTCAATAGGGCAGGACTAGATATATCAATGCTAGTGGGGCACAACAAGGGGATAACCGACAGGGGGACCACTGTAAATGATGGAGATTAGGGGAATTTCAACTGAGTGATAATGGATTTAGATAGGGCCGTCTGGGCTAGCAGTGGGTTCCATAGTTCTATCTAGGCTAAGGGGACAATAGGGTGACCAAGCAGGCCAAGGCTATCAAGGCCAGAGAATAAGGCAACACCGACATGGCTAGAAGGGTCAAATATATAGGGATGGCACAAAGAAGTGTTTTATATGTGGAGAGTAGGGCCACATTTTTCGATCTTATCCACAGCGAGTTCGGGAACAGGAGAAGGATGCCCGGTAGGGGCAATAGTTACAATAACTTTTTGTTTAGTTTAGACATGAGTATTATGTCCGGGAACCATTTATACAGTCAGTGCTATTGGAAATTGAAAGTATGAGTTTTATCCATGGGTAAATGGGGTAAGTTTTATGTGATAAGAATGTGTCACAATATTTTGTTACAGTATATTCGCTTGTGAGAGGAGTTTAGTGGATGTATCGCTAATATTACTATTGTATGTATATCTTTACCATTGGGTAGAGGGGCTCTCTTTAATTATATCCAAGGGGGAACGAATGTGGACACTGGGATGATATATTTTTGAAGATCTTCTCGTGTTAGAGAGATATAATAAGCAATTGTAATGTTATCTTGGGTACGGATTGGTTAGCGATGGTTTGAGCGATGTTGGATTGTTATAGTAAGGCTTTTGTGTTAGTTGTTCCAGGGTAGGGTGTTTTGTTTTTGCGATGTCTCACCTTAAAGAGGGTCGAGCCTGCATATATATTTCATAGTAGAGGAACTTACGAGAGTATAGTTGCCTCATTATATTCGATCCCCGTGTGTAGGGACTCTACAATGTGATTCAGTGTATATCGAATTTCCTGTTGAGCGGAGAGATTGAGATTATTATTGTATTAGTGCTGAGGACTTAAAGATATTGCGAGCACCGGATTGTGTGACTCCTTTAGAAATATGGGAGTTGAAGATGAGGCTTATATAATCGGGGTCAAGATATTGAGTGACCCAATTATGTGCTTTGGGCCAAAGGATCTCGATGACAGACAATGCTAGGTGATAGTGCACTGAGGGAGTTCCTTATTTGGATTTCATTTGTGAGACGCTCCACGCATGAACCTTTAAAAAGTCAAGAGTTGGGAGACGTTATTGGATGTTAGGGCATCAGTTTTAAAGATAATCATCTTACGTGTGGAGAAAACACTTTGAGTTGTGAGTTATAAGAATATATAAGTCCAGTGAAGCTGGATAGGGGGAAATTTTTGCTCCACTAGTTGATAGGTGGGGAAATCTCGAGAAGAATTAAATCACGATTAGTGGGGTAATCGATCATACGTTTAATGTATAGTCACGTCGAGCATGCAGAGAAGAGTTTTAGATAAATATTTTACGTCTATGACATTTGTGCAAATATAGACGGGATATAGGGTGTATGGGCGCCTTGATTAGTTTTATTTTTAGAATTGTACAAGATAAGGGGACCTGGTAATAAATGTGTTGAATCGTATGCCTATAGGGAAGATAGAAGCAAAATTGGAAAAATGATATGGACTAAATCTCGTGCATGAAGAAGATAGTTCGGATATGCGTACAGTAAGGAGTGCTATCACACCCGAGAGGGATTGAAAGACTGCAGGGACACGAGTGAAGGATATCTCCAAGCAAGGGAGGATCTAATAGTTTTGGGAATGAGGGAAGAGTCTTACTCATTCAAATTCTAAGCATGGCTTACGCAAAAGTAGGATACTGATGTCTTGCAGGAAAAAAAGATCTAGGAAGCGCGCATTTTTTAGAGTAGACACATGAGTCACGGGCTTTGGTGTACCCCAAGAAGGGGAGTAAAATGCACCGCGTGACATGGGATATAGAACATGTGGATCGGTGTGGAGTGATACATATCAAAGATTAACTCTAGGTGCACCACTCATAGATGGCAAGAGGTTGGTCTGAGGTGATCAACCCAAATTTCCTAATAATTGGTTATTCTAATGGTGGAATGGATCGGCGAACTGATGGAGTTCAGTGTTGGGTTACCGACATAGCGAAAATGTTAAGATTCCCTTTAGGTTTGTGGAAATGGGTTGATCGATATGGGATAATTATTATTAATTTGGGTGAGTTACACTATAGGATAATATGCCCAACATTTTATTGAAGAAAGGGGAATGACACGGCATGAGGTGCCACACAACATGATTATGGAGAAAAGTAAGATCCTTGAGTCCCAGATATGATAGGGTTTATCAAGAGGATATGGTAATGGAGTTGGGTTTTGAGAAAGGCGTATCACCTATAGATCGAGGAGTAAATAGGAAGGGTGACTAAGATGTTGGAGAATATGAGGGATACGCAGTCTAGATTTTAAGGTAATTGGGGGAGTAATTACCATTGGTAGAGTTGCGTATAATAACTTGAACCAATTTATTAATGGCATGGTGGCTTTTGAGGTTTTGTGCGAGAGACCTTGTCTTTCGCCTTCTGGTTGGTTAGTGATGGGGAAACAAAAGTTTCTTGGGTTAAAATATATTTAGAGTCCATCGATAAGGATTAGGTAATCTAAAGTTATATTTATATAGTTGAGGAACATCATAAGAGTTAAATCATCGTGAAACAAAGATTTTTGAAGGCTGATGTGAGTGGTGAGGTGTTATTGTGGATATCTCCCATGAAATGAGTTATGTAGTTCGGTAAGAAGGGAATTTGGAACCTAGGGAAGTGGGGCCTTTCCCCAGTATTGAGTTGATAGAGCCAGTGGTGTATAGGCTCATTTTATCGGAGCATTTTTAGTAAGTTCACGATAGTTGTGTATATTGTAAACAAGGTGAAACTTTAAGAAATAATGGATTATAACCGTATAAAATGATTTGAACAGACTTGTCGCTATACTTGAGCCGTAGTGAGTAGGTATTTAGACAACATAGTACCACTATTAGGTGTATAGTGGAGGCACCATAAAGTTATCATGATTTGATTTTGGGTACTAGAGGATGTCGTGTTGTTAAGTATTCAAAGTTTTTAGTACCAGGAATATCCAATTTTAGGGGATGAAATTCCTTTGTAATGGGGGAAGTATGTAACACCCCTATTTTTGGGAATATTTAAATTACACGTGATCTCGTAATTTAATAAATTGATAAATAAAATGAATGGAATAGATAGTAATTAATGAATATTGGATTAATATTTATGTGTTATTATATTTACTTATGTGATGAGTAAATGAAATTGTAGTATTTTATATTACGTCGTATGTGGGTAAAAGCAACGGGTTGACATGATCTTATTCAGGATGCGTGTGTGGGGTCGTACTGGGAATAAGATGGTAAATCGATGATTGGTGACTCGGATGGTGATTTTGAGTGCACAGATGATTCAGGATGGGTTAAGATAGTCAGAATTCGATACTCAGGGGTTGTAATCGAGTTTCGGAAAATGGGACCCGTATAGGGGTATTCAAGTCATTTTAATATTATAACTAAATCTAATTTTGAGATTAGGGGAAGATAAAAGGGTGTTAGATGAATGAGGCAACCAATTAACCATTGTAATTCAACTAAGCTTGAGAGATAGACAAATAGTCATAATGGGTTTTTGTGTAATGATTTCGTAAAATTTGATTGAGGATTATACCCTGTGAAATATGAGAAATAACATATGAATGATACATTTTTGATAAAGAAATCTGATATTAAAGTATAAAAAGAGGTGATTATGATATATGAATTTTGAAACAGTATTAGAATTAAGGTAATGATTAATCCTACATAATTGATGTTAAAGCCAATGAATTGGATTGATATAGGAAAAAATTAATCATATTAACATGTTCCCTTATGTTTGGGATTGAAAGAGTAGCATTATATTGTGTTGGGATTATATCTGGGATTGATTTTGGTGGACTAATTCAGTAAAACTTTGGACTAAGCATAACATCCCCATTTAGCCAAACCCAGGGGTGAACCGGTTCGCCCTCAAGCCCAACCGGTTCGGCTACCTTGCTCAGCCTAGGTTAGGTGCTTTGATGTATTATTAATTCAGTTGGGATCCGGGTTATTTTGGACAGTCCACAGAGGGTGTTTAGGACTTTTGGTATTTCTGGAATATAGTATTACCTTGAGGTTAGTGGGGAATAAAACTGGGATATGGATTTAGGAGTGTTTAGGATGAACGACACTCGAAAATGTATTAATGGTCGAATGGGAATTTAGGACGAAATTGGGAAACAAGATAGATTGAGATTGGATTAGTGTCTAGAATAACATATAATCATGATATATAAATAAGTGAGCGACTACTTATGGATTTGGGAGTCAGATTTAGACTCGGAGAATATATGCTAGTGTTACGAGTGCTATGCACAATTAGCCAATTTTTATTTTTTTTATATATATACGGGTATAGAGATAGTGCATATATATGTGTGTGATTGATATATGTGAAACATACCAACTCTAGGGGATGCTATCGGTGGAGGTTGTGCATAGTGGGCAGTCTACCCTGGCAGATCCCAACTAGTGTAGTATCGAATCTCGGGTCATAGGTCTGTGCATGACCATCCTATGTGAGTTTGGAGTCCTGTGGAGTGATATGGTATGGTTATGACCCACAGACTTAAGACTATGACTGCCTATGGTTTTACATTTACTCTTTGGGTTCGTTGGTGTGATTTCAATCTAGTGGCCCAGGTTCAGGTGTATATCCCTGGTGCCTAATAGCATAATGGAGAATGCATCATCAAGGTAATACTCTAGGGATTGCAGTTATACATGTATAATGAGCAATGTATATGTATGTATACTTGACGTGATCTCTCTCTCTCTCTCTCTCTCTCTCTCTCTCTCTATCTATCTATCTATCTATATATATATATATATGTGTGTGTGTGTGTGAGTGTGTGTGCGCGCGCACGTGCATGTAAATATATATATGGGCGAATTAAAGGATATTACGAGGAGTAAATTTATATGCATCTCAGAGGACAGCTCGGGGATGTTATGTTTAAATACATATATAAGAGTGAAGAAAATATATACATGTATATGACACTAAAGTGTGAATTTTGAATTAATAATTAGAATAAAGTTATGTGAAGTGATTTGATAAATTATAATTGAGGATTATAATTATATAGGGAATGTGAAAGCTAACAGAGAATTTAGAGTGAAATAAAGTGCGTATAATACAGAGTAGTGTATGGGAATAATATTAGTATTGAGGTACTAGTTAGGTTAGGTAGCACAACTAGGGTGTTTAAAATACATGCATTAGGTGTGAATTATAGATGAGGGGCAAGGGGCATCTCATGGGAGTGCGACGCCGGTTTAAAGATAAAAGATTGCAGTACATATTCATTAATTTATTTTAAGCATTTGGAAAATATTTTCAAAAGTTTTTGTTCTCTGACCCACATCAAAATATTTTCAATACTTCTAGGTGCTCACCCACAAGGACGCCTAGTTTAACAATCCTTATAGTCATAAGATGCTGCAGCAGCTGGGGATGGCTACAGGGATTGATTAAACATTTTTATCCTCAAGATCTAGATAGGAGGTATTTTATAGTTATTTCGGGAATGTCACTCAATTAGTTGGCATTTATTTGATTCAGATGCTTTACTTTTAGTTAGTTGTATTATCGTGTTATATTTTTTATCGAGAGTTGTCAATTAATTCAGTTGTACCAGTGAGTGTAAGTTTCATTAGTTTCATGGTTAGTGTAAGTAAGTTAGTAAGTTTTAAAATTTAACACCAGGCCTTATAGGTTATTAGTAATTAAAATGTTTTCGACAGTGATGCCAATAATGAACCAGATGAGATTCCTTATTTATTTTAGTAGAGGATTAATCACCCGTTATTGAAATAGGTGGGATGTCACATCAATAAATTTATTACCGAAGGAAAGTTTGAGTTATTTTAACTCAGTGTGATTTAAATCTTCCAGAAATTATAGATGGGAGAAAATCGCAACATGTTGAAATCACCACTTTATTCATTTAAGATAATAACTTTCTCTTCAATATCCATTTTTATCATATTATTTGGCTAATGTGTAAAAATTTCATAAGTTGAGAGATTCGTGAATTATTTTTATATTAAGAAATCGTTTCAAAACGTAATTATATTATAAATTTTTTAAAATTTTGAAATTTTTCTGATTTTTTTTCCCGAAAATACCATCCTTACCCCAAACCTAAATTTTGCATTATCCTCAATGTACGCTCAAATAAATATATGAACAATGCAAATAAAGTAAAAATGTAAAAGGATGATATTACCCATGCATTCCACTTGTTACCTAACTCTAATCGATCTCACGTGTATTGCATCATAAATCAAATGTCTCAATAATTAGGCTCAAGCCAATAGAAAAAGTATACACATAGAGGCACATAATGAATGAATTGAGTGAAATTAGAGTGGTGCATAGTCACACTATTGCATAAATGGTTAGACTCAAGAATACTCTCAGAATGGTATATCGAATAATAATTTATGCCTATATTTCTCAAAATTGAGAACGAATAAATTGGGCTCTAAGTTAGACGAAACTCTGGTCTTATCAAAACACTTGAATGACTAAGATGCTGGACATGGTGGAAAAGAAAAATGTGACGTGATAAAACATGCGTCACCAGATGAAAATGCTCGAATGATTTTTTCAACCATATCGTCGCTGATATATAAAACCTCGCGAGTCGGCATACTATCGAAAGGATCGAATTTGCATTCACAGAGAAAGAATCGATCTATCCTATCATCCATGTCTCTCTCATCTATATGATAAAATGAGTCCAATGACAATTGGACTTGAACAGCTAGATCCTCTTCTATTGGAATGAATTCTTTATCAAAATCTTTAAGGTTCATACTAGAGACAAATCAGGTGGCCATGCATGTAGATCGCTTGTGTCACTATCCCATGGGGTCGTGACATCATTCACTTTATGAACGTAATTGGCTTCATTTTCTCCCTTATCAGATGATGGACTCTCTAAATTAAGCACATTTAAACCTATGGTCATATTCCCAAATGACAGGTTGACTTGACGACTTCGACATTGAATACAACGTCAGATGTAGCCAAAAAGGGTAAATCGATGATTATTGAGATTGGCATGGATGAGTTTAGTATGTGTTGTGTGTCTAAGTCCATAAAGTTTATTGAAAGGAAAAACTCACCTACCTTAATAAACATATCCTCTACAACACCTCTAGGTACCTTAATGGATCGATCAGTTAAAGACAAGGTCATCTTAGTGGGATTTAACTCCTCCAAACCTAGTTTCCCAAACACGATGTACGGAAGAAGGTTCACGCTTGCTCCTAAGTCTAAGATATCTTTCTCAAAGTGATGCTCCTCTATCTTGATAGAGATCGTCAGAGTCTCGGGATCCTTATAACTGATAGGAGTTTTATACAAAATAATCAAGCTAGCTTGCTTGGTGAGAAAAGTTTTCTTGGGAACGTTAGTGTTTCTTTTAAAAGTACATAGGTCCTTTAGAAATTTGACGTAGGATGGGACTTGTTGTAAAGCATCACAAAGTGAGATATTAATTTGTGCTTACTTATAAGGGTAAATATATTAGCTTAGACTTTTTATTTGTATTTATTTGCACATTGGTATATTTGGCATATCCCGTTACAAATCTACTTGCACCGACACGACGAACCAAAATCCAACATCTCCAAGTTCAAGACCTCTCTAAATCTCATTAAGGTATAAATCTTTTTAGGAGTTCATAATTATTCATAATTTTATTTGGGATTAGTTTTTTAATAAAAAAATGAGGATGGATTTTTTAGTTATTGTAAGGACATTTTTGTCCACTGTCAATATGTATGTCAAACTCCGTTACACCATTGAATAAATTCAAGATCGCATCTACATCAACGGATCCGAATATCAAAGCATCTTCAACTTGGAATTATTTTTTTGCATAACCGGATCGGTCCACCTATTTTAAAAAACAAACTGATCCGCCTCCATACCGGACCGATCCGCTTTGCTCCAAAAATAGAGAACCCCGGATCGAAGACAAATCGAACAAGCCCTTTGAGAAAATGAACCGATCCGACCACAAACCGATCCGCCTCCAAAAATGGACCAATCCGCTTCTGATAAAATCGAACAGATCTTATGAGATTTTTTCGGCTTAGGTTTCCCTATATAAACCGTCTTCACGGGAATTATTTTTTAAGACTTTTAGAGACGAATTTAAGAGTCCTAATTACTCTAGTCTTCACCTTTTTTAGTCCCAAGACTCATGTTTTGATTCACACAACTTTGCCAAACCTTTGTGAATTCATTTGCAACCCAAGAACACAACCTTGTGTTTACTCTTGTGGAGAAGACCGTCCTTTTTCTTCATTGATGCCCTCCTGGAAAGGGAAATTCCATCCGCCGACTACAGAATTGACACCCGCGGGTATTTCTATCTCACTGTATTTTCATTATAATATGTGTAACCAAATCTTACAGAATTATAGTGAAAATAAAAGGTTTTGCCCCTTTCGGGGATTTTTCCTCACATGTGTGTGTTTGAATGTTCTTACATGTTTTACATCTTCTTCAATCACACCTAGTTGCATGTTTAGGATTTAATTGTATAAAACTGAGTTTAATTATATAATTTCTTAATTTGAACGCAAGCGCAACTCTTCAAATTGGTATCAGAGAAGGTTACGCTAATCTATCGCGTATTCTTAATTTTTCGCAAAATTTTTCTAAGATATCAATTTTCTAAAAAATTGATTTTTGATAAAAAGCGTGTTCAATGGAGAAATCATATAATAAAATGCCAGTTTTTGACGGGACAAACTATGCATACTAGAAAGACCACATGAGATCTGCATTAAAATCCATTGATGAACGTGTTTGGATTTTGGTTGAAAGAGGGTGGACACCTCCCTCCGTCACTCTTGAAAACGTGACCAATTTAAAACCTGTCACTACATGGACTGAAGAAGAGTTTAAATGGTCATCTTTTAATTCTAAGGGTTTAAGTGCTATTTCCGAATTCGTAACTCCTGATGAGTTCCGACATATCATGACGTGCTCCACATCAAAAGAAGCATGGGATGTTTTGTAACTTACCCATGAAGGAACTAATGCTGTGAAAGAGTCTAAACTGCAAAATTTAACAACTCAATTTGAAACCATCACCATGCTTGAAACTGAATGTTTTGATGATTTTTATGCCAGGTTATCTGATATTGTTAATACTAGCATTAATCTTGGTGAACATATTCCTAATGCTAGAGTTGTTAAAAAGATTCTTAGATCACTGCCTAAGCGTTTTATCCCTAAAGTCACTGTGCTAAATTCCATGGGTAATTTAAATACGCTAAAATTGGAGGAACTTGTAGGAGACTTGCAAACATATGAAATTGATATGTTCCCTAAATATGTTAAGCCTAAAGATAAGGGGATTGCACTTAATGCCCAAGAGAGAAAAAGTGAGGGGTCGGCAAGAAAGAGAGTTGAGTTATCTAGAAAGAGAGATATTGAAACGTCTGATTCTGAGTGTGATTTTAACTTAAATGATTTGGCTCTATTTGCTAAAAATTTCAAGAAAATTCTCAAATTTAAGAAAAATGGAAATTTCAAACATAAAAAGAATTTTCAGAAAAACAATTTTGAAAAGAAAAATGTGAAAGATTTAAAAGACCCTCCTAAGAAAGATAGTGAGAGCTGATATGAGTGAGACGATAGGGGTCATATAACCTTTGAGTGTGCCACACGTCTGAACAGAGAAAAGGGCAAAGCTGTCCTAAATGCTATCCTTAGCGACGATAGTGAGGTCAAGTCGCTGGACTCGGGAGATGAGTCACCTCATGAGTGTAACTTCACCGCATTCATGGCTAGTCATGTAAGTACCTCTTGTGCACCTCACGACGATGAGGATGCTGCTTCACAAGGATACCTCGATAGTGAGTACGATGTGAGTGAGGGGGAGGATGATGCACGTGAGAGCGAGAGTAATCTTCAACGCGCCTATACTGAGTTATATAATGAGTCATTTAAAACTAAAAAGCGTAAAAAAGTGTTAGGTCTTAGGATTACCGCGCTAGAAGAAGACTTAGAAGAATCAAGAGAAAGAGAGTCCTCCACCTACACCGCCATGAGAGAGAGAGTCTGCCTGTGTTAAGAAAGGGAGTTTGTTTAGAGAGAGAGAGAGAGAGTTATTTTGAGAAAAAGAAATGGGACTTGACGAAACAAGTGGATAGTCTTACGAGTGAGCTCCATTCCTCCCTGGAGACTCAGAAGAAACTTGAAGCCATTGTTGCCCCGCTTACTCATGACTTTGAGAGAGCACGAGAAGTCAAGGTACAAATCGAGGACAGATCTGGAAAGATGGAAAAGATGCTCCTCGATCCCACTTTAGGTTTTGGTGATAGGCAGGGAATAGGTTTTGATGGTGCCTCCACGTCCCAAATTTCTCCTGGACCAATTCCTGAGTTTACTACGACTCCATATGGCCATCATAAAAAACCAAGAAGGAGAGTTCGACCAAGAAAAGCAAACCAAGGTTCGTCTAAGACTATGTTCTTTTGTACTCATTGCAAAAGAAATGGCCACCTCAGGGAGTTTTGCTATAGTTTGGGTCGGACACGACGTACTACTGCTCCACCAAATCATTCTGATGATTTTGCTAGTCTGAGAGAACGTGTTGAGTTTTTAGCTGCCATATCACAGAGTTTGATGGAAGAATTCCGACGGATGTCTTTGCCGTCAGTGAATGCTTCTCATATCCCGATTAAAATCGACATCAACAAGGGTAAACAAAAGGTTACCTCTTCTTGGGGACCTAAAAAAGATAAAAAGGCCCTTGCTGTTCATGTCTCTCTCAAAGCACATAATACCTCACAGTGGTATTTTGATCATGCATGCTCCAGACACATGGCAGGTGATGTCTCATTTTTTACCCACCTTGAGGATTATAAGGATGGTAGAGTCACCTTTGGAGACGGGAGAAAGTCTAGCATTGTAGGACGTGTTACTGTAGAGTTACCAGGATTTACTAAGCTAGAGAATGTTTTGTACGTCAAAGGTTTGAAAGCAAACCTTCTCAGCATTAGCCAGCTGTGTGATGATGAATTTGTAGTAAAGTTTGACCGGGACGCTTGTAAGGTCTATAATCAAGACGGTAAACTTTTTGTGCGAGGGGTGAGGACAGAGGATAATTGCTATGGGACTGAGCCCACATCCTCTCTTATCTGCAACAGCGTCACGATCACTTCTATGGATCTGTGGCACCAACGTCTAGGTCACGTGAACGTTAGAGATTTGACTCGACTAGCTAAAAAGGACCTAGTACGTGGCTTACCATCTCTTGGAAAGCCAACTTCCACGGTTTGTTGACCTTGTCAGTTGGGAAATCAAATTCGTAGTCCTCATAGGAAGTTGCATTCCATTTCCACGTCCCATATACTTGAGCTGGTTCACATGGATCTTATGGGCCCGACTCACACTGAGAGTCTGGGTGGTAAGAGGTATATTATCGTGATGGTGGATGATTTCTCCAGATATTCGATTATAGATTTTCTGAGAGAGAAATCAGATGTTGTAGAGTTTTTAATGACCAAGTGCTGTGCCCTACAAAACCAACATGGAGTCACTATTAACAGGATGCGTAGTGCAAATGACACTGAATTCACAAAAGCAAAGATTGATCTTTACTGTGATAGCCTTCGGATCAAACATGAGTTTTCTACTGTGAGGACTCCTCAGCAAAATGGGATTGTTGAGAGAAAGAATAGAACGATCCAAGAAATGGCTAGATCTATTCTTCTAGGTCGTAAGGTTTCTAGGAGATTTTGGGTAGAGGCAGTGTCTATTGCATGCCACACGGTGAATAGGGTTTACCTGCGTCCACACACACTTAAGACGCCTTATGAATTTTGGACTAGCAAGAAACCTAACCTTGCATATTTCCATGTCTTTGGGAGTAAATGCTACATTCTACAAGATAGAGAGCAATTAGGAAAGTTTGACTCCCGGAGCGACGAGGGAATATTGCTAGGATATTCATCGAATATTAGAGCGTACCAGGTTTTTCACCTGAAGAGCTCTAGGGTTATGGAATCAATAAACGACACCATACAAGATAACGAACCTCCGACGGCTATTGATCCTAACCTTCAGTGTGAGGATGACGGCTTCTTTGGGAGTGATTTACTAGTTCCTCACCCACACTATGTGAACCCCTCTCATGTGTTAGGGGACACACCTGCATGGGTTTGCAAGAGTCATGATCCTTCTACAATTGTTGGCGATCCCACTTTAGGGGTCAAGACTCGTGTTCAGCTAGAGAACGATGTTAGTCATCTTTGCTACACGTCCAAAGTCGAGCCCAAGAATAACTAAGAAGCACTCAAGGATGAACACTGGATATCTGCCATGCAGGATGAGTTGCTTCATTTTAAAAAGAATAATGCATGGGAACTTGTCCCCCGACCTAGTGAGACTAATGTGATAGGTACCAGGTGGATTTTTAAGAATAAAATGGATGAAAATGGTACCATAATCAGAAACAAGGATAGGTTGATTGCTCAAGGCTACACACAGATAGAGGGTGTAGAATTTGGGGAGACATTTGCTCCTATTGCGAGGCTTGAGTCCGTCCTCTTACTACTTGCCATCGCATGTCATCTACGCTTCAAGTTATATCAGATGGATGTCAAGAGTGCCTTTCTGAATGGCATATTATAGGAGGAGGTTTATGTGGAACAACCAAAAGGGTTTGAAGACCCTAAGAACTCGGATCACGTCTACTATCTGAGGAAATCCTTGTATGGTTTGAAGCAAGCACCCCGTGCTTGGTACGAGAGGCTTACTTCCTATCTCTTAGTTCGTGGCTTCAAGAGAGGGGGAGTTGATATGATGTCGTTCGTTAGGAGAGATGACAGTGCTATTTTGGTTGCCTAGGTCTATATGGACGACATAGTCTTTGGATCCACATACTCCCTACATGCTCATCACTTTGAGGAGGAGATGAAAAGTGAGTTTGAGATTAGCATGGTAGGTGAGCTTACTTTCTTCCTGTTCTTCAGGTCCGTCAGCTAGAGGATGGGATGTTCATCTCCCAATCCAAGTATGCAAGAGACCTAGTGAAAAAAATTGGTTTAGACTCCGCTAAGCATGCACATACACCTATAGTACTTCTATCAAGCTTAGTAAGGACACTTCAGGCAAGGATGTAGAGCACACCTTATATCGGAGTATGATAGGTAGTCTTCTCTACTTGACTGCCAGTTGTCCTGACATAGCCTTTAGTGTTGGAGTCTGTGCGCGATATCAGGCGTCCCCGAAAGAGTCACACTTATTGCTCTAAAACGTATTATCAAATATGTGAGTGGGACTCTCTCATACGGTATTTGGTATTCCTTTGATATCGATGACTGTTTGTCCGCCTATTCGGATGTCGATTGGGTCGGGGATGCATATGATTATAGGAGCACTTTGGGTGGGTGTTTTTATTTTGGTTCTACTCTTGTCTTTTGGTTGAACAAGAAGCAAAACTCCATCTCTTTGTCCACTACGGAGGCTGAGTACATCGTCGTCGGGAGTTATTGCACGCAACTCTTATGGATGAAGCAAATGTTGGAGGATTATGGGATTTCACATGACACCATGATTATTTCTTGTGATTACACGAGCTCTATACACATATCCCGTAATCCCGTCCAATATTCACACACAAAGCACATTAGGTTACGCGAGAACTTCATACGTCAGTTAGTTGAGGAGAAGGACGTATCCCTGAGTTTCGTTCCCACCGACCGTCAGTTAGCCAATATTTTTATGAAACCTTTAGATGCCCTTAGATTTGAGAGTCTTAGGAAGTCTTTGGGGATTTGAGTTGACTGAGGGATAGTCCGTGTCTAGCATATGATGCATTGTCTTTATCATATCATCTGATTCCTATTGCTGGCTTTTATCATTAGTTTATTTTATTTTCTTTACATTTCTTTTAAAAAATCCAAAAAGATTTTCTTTTAGAAAAATTTTAGAAAAGCACAAAATGATTTTATTTTTATCAAACTTTTTTGAAAAATCCAAAAAGATTTTTGTTTATTATTTGCATCTTTTATGGATGAGCTCTTAAGATAGCCAAGTCACAACTTCATTCCATATATCCATGTGACTGTTTGATAGAGATTTGAGACGCTACATCATTTCATCCATGCGCTTTACATTATCTTGGAGTCTTTGAGATGTGATTAGTGATATCTTTCTACAAGTTTGACTCTTATCTCCTTTATTGCACACATGCACGGCTTTATTTGATTATTGTACTTGTGTATAACATATTGGATTGAGTGTTTCCATCTCAATTCTGTCTATACAATGTACAATATGCGATAAAACTTGATAAGATTGGAATGCATGTAAAAACCATTTGGGTGAGACTGTGTGTTTATTTGAAAATGGGGAAGGGCTGCGAAAGGTTCATTTAGCCTTTGTGATTTCTAAGCCACCGTTAAAACGGACCTAAAAATTGAGGTATTTTATTATCCGAGGTCCAAAGAGGTTAAAAGAGCCCGAAAAAAAAATTAAAGGCAATAAAAAGCAATATATGCCAAATATGGGCCATTAGGTTTCACCATCAATTCTCCAAAGCTTGAGAATTTAGATCGCCTCTATTCAAAATATAAATCTGAGGGAGTTTGGTTAGAGAAGTTAAACGGGTTTGCACTTCCTTGAAAGTAGCATGAAATCATTTTGGACGTTATTGGTGTGAAAATCACTTTGAGCTTTGATTTGTTGATTTAATTGAGTCAATGTCTATTTCCATTTTCTTTACACCAAAGGAAGATTTTGAAGTTCATTCGTTAAGAGTATCCGATATTCATCGTGCACATATGTCATGTTTGTATGCATTGATTTTCCTATCAACTTTGATCACACCTATACACTTACGCTTCCATTTACTTGGTTGTTCTCTTCATGGTGTGATTTTTCTTGTTGGGTATATTTTGTTGAAAAAATTTGAAAAATTCAAAAAGAGATGTTTATTTCCTTCTGTCACCCCGACTTTGCTTCTTTGAGCTATTCTTCTCATTTGTCTATTTGGGGACATCATAAAAAGGGAGAGAAAGAATTATCATATTATGGGGGAGTTTTGAAGTTTTGAGTTCTTATCATAATTTTGTATATATGTTTATCTCATTTCAAACTCGATACATCACTTGGTATTTTGCTTTATCTCATGTGTGTAGGTACAAAGATTGAAGATCAATATGGTCCACACCCTGATGAGAAAAGTTTTAATGATTGGTATTTTGCTTTATCTCATGTGTGTAGGTACGAAGATTGAAGATCAATATGGTGCACACCCTGATGAGAAAAGTTTTGATGATTTTTGAATATTTGAAGAGAAAACTATGTAGACTTATTCATTTGTACCTTTCCAGTTTTGGGTTCATAGAAGGGTAGATTTGTATAGGCAAATTTGTTATTTGATAATTCGGATTTTTTATGTATGTACCGACATAGACATAGGGGAAGATTTGTAAGGATATTTTTGTCCATTGTCAATATGTATGTCATACGCCATTACACCGTTGAAGAAATTCAAGATCGTATCTACATCAACGGATTCGAATATTAAATCATCTTTAACTTGGAATTGGTTTTCTGCATAACCGGACCGATTCGCCTATTTTAAAAAATGAACCAATTAGCCTCCGGACCGATTCGCTTTGCTCTAAAAACAGAGAACCCCAAATCGAAGCCAAATCGAAGAATCCATTTGAGAAAATGAACTGATCCGACCACGGACCGATCCGCCTCCAAAAATGGACCGATCCGCTTCTGATAAAATCGAACAGATCTTATGAGATTTTTTCCGCTTTGGTTTCCCTATATAAACAATCTTCGGGGGAATTATTTTTTAAGACTTTTAGAGACGAATTTAAGAGTCCTAATTACTCTAGTCTTCACATTTTTAAGTCCTAAGACTCATGTTTTGATTCACACAACTTTGCCAAACTTTTGTGAATCCATTTGCAACCCAATAACGAAACCTTGTGTTTACTCTTACGGAGAAGACCGTTCTTCTTCTTTATTGTTGCCCTCCTGGAAAGGTAAATTCCAGTCGCCGACTACAGAACTGACACCCACGGGTATTTCTATGTCACTGTATTTTCACTGTAATATGCGTAACCGTATCTTACAAAATTATAGTGAAAATAAAAAGTTTTGCCCCTTTAGGGGATTTTTCCTCACATGTGGGTGTCTGAATGTTCTTGCATGTTTTACATCTTCTTCAATAACACCTAGTTGCATGCTTAGGATTTAATTGGATAAAACTGAGTTTAATTATATAATTTCTTAATTTGAACGCAAGCGCAAACCTTCAGTTATAAATAAAAAAAATTAAACCTCGTTCAAACGAAATGGCTTTTCGTTTGAAGGGTCCTTTGATCTCTACATCAAACGAACATCTAACGAGGGCATACTATTTAAATTCTCATTCGAACGAACTATAGTTTTGGTTCAAACAAAATGACAATCTCATTCGAACGACTTCTATTTTTGTTCGAATAAATTCGTCACCTTGAATTTTGTGTCAGGTCTATAAATGCCTGTTTTGGAACATTTTTTCATTGGGACGTTCAAAAAAAATGTAAACAAAATATCTTTACCAAAGTTTTTCCATCTTTTGTGTTTCCAGAACACTTTTGATTCACAACTTTACATCCTTAAATAATTATTGTGAATCGTTTTGAAACCCTAGAAGTTTTGTATCTTACAAACACTTTATGGAGAGGATTCTCTACAGGAATTTGTGAACTCGAGGGATCACGGGTGAAGAAGGCAGAAGAAGTCTAAAGGTTGAATCGGTGGATACCGAGGGTAGATCGCTACCTATTAACGACTCTCAACTGAGCCATTTTATTTAGAGGTTTTAAAGACACTGCGCGTTATACTTGTGGGTGTATCAAGTATTCTATAAGTCAATAGTCTTATAAAACTCTCTAAAGTGATGAAAATTAGGTTTTGCCCTGAAAATGGATTTTTTCCTAATTTGCCATGTTTGATTGAATACTTAGTTTAATTTCTTTGATCAGATCATTTAGCTTATGTAAACCTAATTTAATCATAAATTGAAATTTAGTAAAATTGAATTTGTGTGCTTTCGATTGAAAAATTACAAAAATAGAATTTTTTATTGTGACCATCCTTGTCGGGCGTGTTCATATGCACTTACAAAGTGGTATCAGAGCGGGTTGCACTAATTTATCATGTAGATCCTTGTTTAGTGTGGTTATTTATCCTTCCCTCTTGGGTTTGATTTTATCTCTTGATGGATAGCCATAGGGAAAATTTATCTCAATTGAATTTGAAGTTTGCTAAAAAATTAAAATTCTTGAAAAGAAAATTTTCATTTTAAAACTGCTACGAAACTTTTGTAAACTCTTCGAACTCAAAGAGATTTCTTTCATGAGAAGCTGGTGGAGATGGACCGTGATTTTAAAAATTTATAATTGTCCAATAAAGAAAGTGATGATAGAGTCCGACTTTTAGAGAAAGAATTGGAGGACTCTAAATGTTCTACGGTTTGTGATTTTGCCAATGAAGATAGTGATAAATTGATTCTTGATTTGAGGACACGTGAGAAGACTCTTAGGGATAGGAGTGTGATAACCTTCTAGCAATTATTAAAAATTTGAAGAAGGAGTCCCTAAAACTTGAAGAGTCCAATTATTTGCTTGAGTATAAAATTTTGAAGTTAAAAGGTGATTTAAAAGACTCGAGTAGTGTTGGTAGTGATGGTACTGGCTTCCATGATTCTAATTCTTCCATTGCTAAAACCAAGACCATTATTCATTTTAGATAGTCAAACACAACCAAAAAGTTAGAAAAGATCAACCCATAGGTAACATTCCACGCGTTTACACATTTTCACATTGTAGTAGGAAAATATCACCTTACGACATTTTGTTATGATCTTGGAAGAGGTCATAAAAAAATTATGTCTAGTGTCCCCTTATTTCCCAAAACTCGACGTGTTAAGTATACATCCATTTGGGTTAGGAAATATATTTGGAGACGCTCAATATTATTTTGGTTGATTCTCACATGCTTGCACATGATGCTTCATGTGCTTTATCATATGGGCGATTTCTTGCATGATTTTATTTGGCGTACTCTAGTTTGTGCTTCATGATAAATTTTTGTTAGTGTTATGTATCTTTTGTATTTTATATTTATTTTATTGAGTCATATTGGAAAAAAATACAAAAATATTTTATTTGTCTTTTGAGTTAGAGTTTGTTTTCAAAACTTAAAAAATTGGTATTTTGTTTTGATAATTTTTTTTAAAAAATAAAAAAAGATTTCGGTTCTATGTATTTTAGTATTACATATTTGGAGTTTCATATTCGTGTGTTTCAATCCAGTTCACTTCGTACTTTCCATGTGGCTAGGATATTTGGTTATAATTGTTGATACTTAGATTATTCTTAGCCATGTTTTTGTGGATTTATTTTGAACTTGATTGGCTTTACGGATTCGAATTTATATATGCCTCTGCACACACATGCACAAGATTTTTGGATGTTAATTTCATATGTATATTTGAGCTTTCTGAAATGTTCTCTCATCAACTTTGTCATCTACATCTTTCGTGACTATGGGGGATTTGTACATATAAGAACCATTGCCTATGTGTTGGAAGTGCGAGCTTTTCTAAATCAAAGCTCTGATACCACTCTGAGAAAGTGTGGAGTTGATGGATCCCTGGGTTTCCTTGTTATGTAAACTCGATGCGGAAGCGATGTGATGGTTCAACTTTATAACAACATATTTTAATTTCATAAACGAATTAAAATTACACCAAGTGAAGTAAAATTAAACAATTAATATATTCACTTAAACCAATTAATTAATCCAAGTCCTAGACTTTGCCTAAGTCATATTTATCAATATTAGCAAATTAGGCGAAACCAAATTTTAGCAAATGACTTGAATTAAATAAACTTTACCCAATATTTAATTTAGTTCCAAATTAAATGAGTGTGATAATTTAAACCAAATTTTATCTTGAATTATACTAAACATGCGTTCTACGTTATTTTGCAAGAAAAAATAAACCAAGCACACTACGCCGCGATGTACGAGGAAAAACCCAAGACGGGAAACAACCTCGGACGGCCCTAGCCACAAATCCACTAGATACGGAATTACAAGTATAAGACAAAAGACTTACAACACACGACTCGATCCTTCTCAAGCCCCGACACTTCTTCTTGTAGACACCTCTTCCTAGCGGATAACCTTGGAACTCCACCGCGGTCTCGGAATCCACCGATAGGACTTTATATGGTCACCGTCACCCGAGCAAGGAGCCTTTCTCCAAGTGGGTAGAATCGCAACAAAACGTCTTCTTCTTTGATGGATGTAGAAGCAAACCAAAACTTCTCTTTAAAACAGAAGAGATAAACCGGTGCCAAACTCCAAGCAATTGATATGTATATATTTGAACTTGGATAAACAATATGGGTGTAAAACTAGAGTGGTAAGTAAATTTCTCTTTGAAAATTAACACTCAAAACTTGATCTTTTTCTCTTTTTAATTTTGCTCTCAAAACACTCTCTAAGAGTTTGTATGATATGAAAAAGATGAATTATCAAAAGTGATTCCCGCACATATTGAAGTCTAAAAAAGTTGGTTAAAAACCAAGTGGGGAAGTGGGTGCAAAACTGTCAAAAAACTGCCAATAACTGTTCCCGCTTGGCATCTCGTTCGAACGAGACTTCTAACGACGTTCCAGATTGAACTCGTTAGAATCTCGTTAGAACGACAATATCATTCGAACGACATTTCTAACGATGTTCCAGTGGCCTAATATGGGAACTCGTTGGCAGGTTCGTTTGAACGACATTTTCGTTCGAACGACGATCTCGTTCGAACGACTCTATCGAACGAAAAACCAGAAAGTTTGAATATTCTTGTTTAAGCCCAGAAAACTTTATAAACATTTATTTAAAGTTTTAATTAATTCTTTCTTAAAACAAAACACAGTTTTTATAAAACCTAACACCCAATAAACTTGTTCCAAGCTCCTATATATATAATATTGCATTCATACCTTGGGAGCATGGAACTATGGTTGATGACGTAGAAACGAGGCACGCAAACCGGCACATTTGATGAAGTTTTATACTCTTTGCCGCTACGTCTTCAACAAACACTTCATAGGCTTGAGAATATTACAATTAAATACTATCCTATGAATAAATGTTTTTGTCCGGAATTGAGCCAAAACTATATATGGACTCAATTGGAAATTTGTGTCCTTACAAATCTCCCTCTTTGGCTATTCCGGGACAAAAACCAAACAAAAATCCTAAAGGGCCGTCAAGCTCTGCTAGACTCAAAACATAACCCACCCAAACTTGACTCAACCCAAGGATCAAACGCTTTGCCATTGAAAGATGCCGCTTTAGAATAATTCCTGCACACTTAAGCAAATTCATCAAATGCATAGGGAATATCAAAGTATTAAATGCAATTTTAATTAATTACTCCCCCTAAATTAATTCTCCCCTTTATCAAACACATGACCTACTTATAAAGACGTTTTCCCCTAAGATAAATCTCCCCCAAACTAAGATACGTTAATAATAGGATTAGATACCATTTCTCCCCCTATCATTTCTCCCCCTTTTTGTTCAGGAATAGGCAAAGGATAAAGAACTAATAAACATAAAAGCATGTTGAAGCTTAAAGTGATAAGACATGAAAGCATATGGGCAACAAAAGCAAGGCAACGACAAACAAATATCATATATATATAAACTAGAAATATACCAATGAATCACTTGCATATATATATATATATATAAACACGCACATGACACAAAAATACAATAAGTTTGCACACTCGTATGGCAAAAATGTGTCATATGGAAACGGAAGTGTTGGGGTGTGAACTAGTAACGATTAACTTTAGACCCAAACACTTAATAAACATTCACGGAGTTCTCATTTGATTGCAAACTTCATCACATTTAAATATAACCTCATGTGACAATATAAATTGAACTCAATGAACAAACATACACAATGCATACAAGCCTAGCATGATGATGATTCTACAAACCAAATAGAGTCATGACATTAAAGACAACTAGGATAAACGGACATTGTGCAAACCGTTGATATACCATCCAATTCTCCCTCAATAAGCATATATATTCTTTTGATTTTGAATGAATATATCAAACAAACATAGGCCTTGGCAATTGTTTTCTTTTTAATGCCAAATATTCTGTTTTTAGGCCTTTGGATCACGTATTTCTTTTAGATCCAATAAACGGTGGCTTACAATCGCAAAGGATCACTTAGTCCTTTCGGAGCCCTTCCCCGTGCACATTATTATATATAATTTTTTTATCTCACAAAGCTCACGTGCAACGGATTTTGGCATGCACTAGTCCTCCTAGGTCAGAGATATGTAGATGACTAGATTGGTAGGAGAACACCTCAAAAAGCTCAAATATAACATGTGACATTAAGATTTCAAAAGAGCTCGTGCATGTGTGAAAAGAGGCATATAAAAATAGAATCCATTTTAACAACACAAAATCCAACTACTCCATATAAAACATGGTAAAGAACATTTTAAGGATTGAAAATCTAAACCAAAAGTTCTAACCACGTGGGAGCGTAAAAGATGGGATTCAAACACAAATATATGCCACATAAAGTGTGTCAAACAAAAATACACACACAAAAAAAATATTTTTGAGTTTTTAACATTTTTTACCGAAAATAAATATATATACTCAAAAGAATAAACAAAAATCATTTGCATTTTTCATTAAGCTTAAATGAAATAAATAAAACACAAATGATAAACAAAAATCTTTTTATATTATTCAGTTAATTCAAACAAAAGAAATATAATACAAAAAGATAAACAAGTCATAATTTCTAGCATATGATATGAAATGAGGCAATGACTAGAAAATGACTAAACATCCATACATCTAGCAATGATATATAATATGAAGCACAAAAAGCTAGAGTATGCATAAAACACTAACACATTCAACCTTTAAATTTAGCAAGGGAGGTTTCATGTGATAGTAAATGAGAATCAACAAATCTTGTATCTAGCGCATTTAATAATGATTTCCTAACCCATATAGATTTATATTTAAAATGATGGGGATTGAGAAATAATGAAATGCTAGATAAAGATTTCCTTGGACTTCTTTTAAGATCAAAACAATATGACCTAAGGTGACCTTTCCTACCACAATGCAAGCATGTGTAAACACGAGGAATGTTACCTAAGGTGTGACCCTTTTTAAAGACATTGGACAAAGTTGACCCTCTAAAACAAACAATGGTTTTAGCTTTAGCAATGGAAGAATTTGAGCATGATGTGCTAGAACCATTAGAACTACTACTAGAGTCTTGAAAATCATTTTTCAATTTTAAAATTTCGGACTCAAGTAATAAATTAGACTCCTCAAAATTATGGGACTCCTTCTTTAAATTTTCAATAATTCCTAGAAGGTTAACACGCTCTCCCTCAATATGAGCAAACTTGTCCCTAAGAGTCTTTTCACGATTTTCACTCTCTTTCTTGGACTTTTCTAAAATACCAAAATTTGAATGTAAGTCCATGAGCTTTTCACGAAAAATATCTTTTTGAGATAAGGAGATTTGGAAAGACTCAATGTGAGCTTTACAACAAGAATTTTCATTTTCAAGAAATTTAATTCTTTTTACAAATCTCAAATTTAATTCCTTTAAATTTTCGTTACATTTGTTAAGCCCATTTAATTTCTCTCGAAAATCAAAAAATTTATTTTCATTAAAATTGGACAAATTTTCATTAAGACGTCCCATTGAGAGAAAAAACAATATGAGAGTGATAAAAAAAAAATTGAACCACCTAAAAAGGTAAGGAAATACAAAAAGTCGAAAAACGGATCTTTAACGCGATAACTTAGCGCTCCGGCTCTGATACCACTCTGAGAAAGTGTGGAGTTGATGGATCCCCCGGTTTCCTTATTATGTAAACTCGATGCGGAAGCGATGTGATGGTTCAACTTTAAAACAACAAATTTTAATTTCTTAAACGAATTAAAATTACACCAAGTGAAGTAAAATTAAACATTTAATATATTCACTTAAACCAATTAATTAATCCAAGTCCTAGACTTTGCCAAAGTCATATTTATCAATATTAGCAAATTAGGCGAAACCAAATTTTAGCAAATGACTTGAATTAAATAAACTTTACTCAATATTTAATTTAGTTCCAAATTAAATGAATGTGATAATTTAAACCAAATTTTATCTTGAATTATACTAAACATGCGTTCTATGTTATTTTGCAAGATAAAATAAACCAATCACACTACGCCGCGATGTACGAGGAAAAATCCAAGACGGGAAACAACCTCGGATGGCCCTAGCCACAAGTCCACTAGATACGGAATTACAAGTACAAGACAAAAGACTTACAACACACGACTCGGTCTCAAGCCTCGACGCTTCTTCTTGTAGACACCTCTTCCTAGCGGATAACCTTGGAACTCCACCGCGGTCTCGGAATCCACCGATAGGACTTTATATGGTCACCGTCACCCGAGCAAGGAGCCTTTCTCCAAGTGGGTAGAATCGCAACAAAACGTCTTCTTCTTTGATGGATGTAGAAGCAAACCAAAACTTCTCTTTGAAACAGAAGAGATAAACCGGTGCCAAACTCCAAGCAATTGATATGTATATATTTGAACTTGGATAAACAATATGGGTGTAAAACTAGAGTGGTAAGTAAATTTCTCTTTAAAAATTAACACTCAAAACTTGATCTTTTTCTCTTTTTAATTTCGCTCTCAAAACACTCTCTAAGAGTTTGTATGATATGAAAAAGATGAATTATCAAAAGTGATTCCCGCACATATTAAAGTCTGAAAAACTTGGCTAAAAACCAAGTGGGGAAGTGGGTGCAAAACTGTCGAAAAACTGCCAATAACTATTCCCGCCTGGCATCTCGTTCGAACGACATTTCGTTCGAACGAAATCTCGTTGGAAATCTCGTTAGAACGACAATCTCGTTCGAACGATATTTCTAACGATGTTCCAGTGGCCTAATATGGGAACTCGTTGGCAGGTTCGTTCGAACGACATTTTCGTTCGAACGACAATCTCGTTCGAACGACTCTATCGAACGAAAAACCAGAAAGTTTGAATATTCTTGTTTAAGCCCAGAAAACTTTATAAACATTTATTTAAAGTTTTAATTAATTCTTTCTTAAAACAAAACGCAGTTTTTATAAAACCTAACACCCAATAAACTTGTTCCAAGCTCCTATATATATAATATTGCATTCATACCTTGGGAGCATGGAACTATGGTTGCTGACGTAGAAACGAGGCACGCAAACCGGCACATTTGATGAAGCTTTATACTCTTTGCCGCTACGTCTTCAACAAACACTTCATAGGCTTGAGAATATTACAATTAAATACTATCCTATGAATAAATGTTTTTGTCCGGAATTGAGCCAAAACTATATATGGACTCAATTAGAAATTTGTGTCCTTACACTATGAGATTTATTTGATTAGTTTAAAAATATGAGGGTGCATGGGGGAAGGGATTCGAAAGGAGCGAATCTCCTTTGCAGGAAAGCCACCATTGGCAAGAGGCTAATAAAATATTAAAGGCAATAAAAATGGAAAATTTTCCAAAGAGGGTCCAACTTTTCTTAATTTGATCATTCAATAAAAATAACTTCAAAAGAATTGAGAATGATAGGGAATATATAATTTTTTATCTTTAGAAGGAGTTTAGTTGAAGTTCAATGGGTTTGCATAATGAATCCTAGTTATTTTTATTTTTTCATGACATTATTGATTTGTAGAATCATTAATATTCTAGGTTTGTGTGCATTGTGCTTGTTTGTTCACTAAGTTCAATTTATATTGTCACTTGAGGTTAAAGCTTAGTTTGATAAAGTTCTTCTATCAATTGGAACTTCTTGAACATATTTAAGTATTTGGGCCATAATTCATTTCTATATAATTCATGCACATTCATTCCATCCTAAATGTTTAGACACATCGATGTAATGCTAATGTGTAAAGCTTATGTGTGATGGATTTACTTTGGTATATTTTTCATACATTATATACGGTATTGTATTTTGGATCTTTACGTTTTACATTTAGTACATGGTTATCACATACTTGATCATAGTTTGGATTATTTGTGCTTGAGTTGTCATATTGTATTTGTACCATTTATACTTGAGAAATTTTTTAAAAATAGTTGGTTGAGATTTTTCTTTGAGATTATCATTACACGTGCGTTGTTTATATATCTATGTGATGATATCTTACTTCTATTATGTTATGATCTATACTTTATATTTAGATTCTACGCATTTGTCTATTTCGGAAAAAAAAAAAGAGAAAAAAAAATTAAGGGTGAGATTTGATAACGAGTTTAATTTATGGAGGAGATTGCTTTATGAGTTTTATTTTTATTTTCTACTTCAAACTCGATGCATCACGGGGAATTTTCTTTGTTTCATGTGTGTTGGTATCTAAAAGGAAGAACATATCATACTAGATGAAGACAAAGTTGTCTAAGGGAAGATCAAGATAAGATTAAAGACAAAGTTTCACTATGGCGTCCCATTACTAGGGTTTGGGAAGGGTATTATGATTTTTGTCATAGAGGGGTAATTATTGTAATTTGGGTTTCGGTTAGTTTTGTATCGGAATATCCAAAGGGGGATTTGTAAGGGCAAATATTTTAGCTTGGGTTTTTTATTTATATTTATTTGCACTTTGGCATATTTGGCATATCCCGTTACAAACCGACTCGCACCGATACGACGAACCGAACTCCAACATTTCCAAGTTCAAGTTCTCTCTACATTTTATGAAGTTACAAATCTTTTTAGGAGTTCATAACTATTCATAATTTTGTTTGGGATTTTTTTAATAAAAACGGAGGGTGTATTTTTTAGTTTTAAAAACATTTTTTTTTAAACCTCGTTCAAACGGGATGCCTGTCTCGTTCGAATGAAATGGATTTTTGTTTGAAGGGTTATTTGATCTCTACATCGAATGAACATTTAACGAGGGCATACTATTTGAATTCGTTAGAAGCTGGTTCTAACGACATTATTGTCTCGTTCGTACGAATTGTAGTTTTTGTTCAAATGAAATGACAATCTCATTCGAACGACTTCTATTTTCGTTCGAAAGAATTCGTCACCTCGAAATAAATAACTGTTTTAAGACCTTTTTTCATTGGAACTTTGAAAAAATGTAAAAAAAATATCTTAAACAAAAATTTTCCATCTTTTGTGTTTCCAACACACTTTTTTAATTCACAACTTTACATCAATAAATAGTTTTTTGAATCGTTTGAAACCCTAGAAGTTTTGTATCTTGCATACACTTTGTGGGAAGGTTTCTATACGGTTGAATTTGTGAATCCGAAGGATCAAGTAGCTTGTCAGTCAATATTCTTGTAAAACTCTCTAAAGTACTGAAAAATAGGTTTTGCCCTGAAAAGAATTTTTATCCTTATTTGTCGTGTTTGATTGCATGCTTAGTTTAATTTTTGTGATTGGATCATTTAGATTATGCAAACCTAATTTAATCATAAATTAAAATTTGGTAAAATTTAATTTGTGGGCTTTGGGTTTTAAATTGAAAAATTACAAAAATAGAATTTTTGATTGTAACCATCCTTGTCGGGCGTGTACATACGCGCTTACAAAATGGTATCAGAGCAGCCCACTCTTATATTGCTTAAACACTTTCAAAGTCTTATCCACTTGTGACTTCTTCTTTTCTGGCACCAAACGTTGGGGAAATGGAGATTTTGGGACATAGGCCCCCACATGTGGATCAAAAGATAAGGGTAGGGAGGAAGATGGATTCATGGATGGATCTTGCTTCTCCTTATGTTTCTCGAATTCACTCGTGGTGGGAAGTGAATCATTATTTTTGAATTCCTTACCAGACCTAAGCATGATGATGGATTTGACATCCTCTTGGGTTTGTGATGAACCGGTGTTATCTTGAAAAATAGGTTTTGATTTAGTCATGTTCCCCTTAGGATTAGGCTTAAGTTGACTCAGGAATTTTCCCTTGTTCCTCTCACTCAAAGCATTCGCTAGTTGTCTCACTTGAACCTCAAGTTTGGATATAGATTGAGTGTTAGTGTGAAAACTATGTTGGGGTGGATTAGAGGACACTTTGAGTCAACTTCTGGAATTGGAGGTTACTTTGAGTAGGCAAATTCATCATATCCTCAAAAGTTTGGATCTTTTGGGATGAAGGATATGATAGTGTAGGGGCATTCTTTTAGGAACACGATGGCGGTTTATCTGAAGACTTATCAACAACTCCCTAGTAATGACCTTTAGACCACAAAATATTAGGATGGTCTCACCACCCTGGATTGTACGCATTGGAATATAGGTCGTATTTTGGTTAACTTTGGTAAAGGACATTCGCTTGCTTGGCTACAACTTTGTTAGCCGGGAGAGTGGGGAAAGTTTTAATCAAATGATCAAAGGCATCACAACGCAGACACATGGGAGTGGCTACGTGTTTAATAACTTCGGGTGCAGCATGGTTTCCTCCTTTACTCGTCTAGAAAGATTCTAAATGTTGGTCCAAGGCAGACACTTTGGCACTTAAATCAAAACTTTGTTCGACGTGGTGAGCCATACACTCATCGTACGTGATGGACCTAGATTCTCTATTGGGTGCCCATTGCTAAGATTTCTTTTCTACATGTTCCAGGAATACCCATGCATCGGCCTCACTTTTCTCGGCGAAATCAGTGTTGCACATTGATTCGAGCACGACTCGAGTATTAAAATCAAATCCCTCGTACAAACTTTTAACTTGAAAACCTAATTAAATCCCATGATGCGGACATTGCAGTAGCAAGTACTTGAACCTCTCTAAATATACTCCCAAGGTTCATTTCTCTCTTTGAATAAATACTTTGATGGTGTGATGTATCGACTCCATCGTTTGGCTGGGGAAGAATTTTTGTAGGAACAACACTCATTTAGTTCCATGTGGTGTTGGATTCAGGTTTTGGCGAGTTAAACCAACTCTTTGCCTTATCTTTTAAATGAAATGAGAACAATTTCATTTAAAAATCTCATCGGTTAGTTGTTAGTACTTAATCATTCCCCAAATTTCTTCCAATTCTCACACACGGAGGTAGGGGTCCACTTTTTTCGTACCCTAAAAAATGGGCAATAATTGGATTGTTCTCGAATGGAATTGGAAATTATTTGCGTTGTGCTCAGGTGGACGTATGCACGAAAATTGACTATACCTAATTGGATAAAGGTAATCCTTAAGGACACATGAGGCTAACTCCTCTCCCAAAGGATGAATATCGAATATCTACCTATGAATGTGTTGGGAATAGTAGACTCAACACTAGACATATGACTCGTATGATCTCGAAACCAATTCGCATACATTGTGTGCCTCATTCAAATTTCTTTCTCTCACTCACTCAAATTTCTTTCTCTTTTTATTCTTTTATCTTTTTGATTTATTTTAATTTTGATTTTTTTAAAAATTTGATTTATCTAATTTAGGTGAAAAGAGTTTTAATTTTAAAATTTAGTTTTCCCGATAATAATAAATGACAATGGGGGTCTCCGAATTTTTCTCCCTAATTAGACAGTGCCTACTCTTTGAGAAAGGAATAATTTAAAAGACGTGATGAGTGCATTATTTTGTATTATTTATACCTAAATCTAGGCCTTGTTAGGTCCCTTGCATTGTAAATAAATAGTTTTTATAGCCATTTTTGTTATTTAAAAGAAAAATGCAACTTTGGAAATAATTCGGATTAATAATGCAATTTTAGCAACTTCGGGATGAAATCGTAATTTCAAAAACTTTACAAGCTTAGAAATAACTTTTAAATATTTATCTGGTCAATATGAAGTTTTCCTTGAAATTTGGTTAAATTCCAAGTTAAAATGAGTGAGACATGCATTTTGGGGACTAAAATATAAATAAGGGTAATTATGTAATTTTCAACATTTTATGACCCAAAATTTGTATCAAGTATTTTTATTTTTTATTTTTACAGGCGTCTCGAGAATTCTGACAACATAGGAGTGGATATGCAAAAAAAATGGTTTGAATATGTCGCGACACGACACACCGACACGACAGTACTAAAAAATGATTATAAATTCGTTCGAGTGTCCGTTGAGGTCATGCAATAGCTTTTCGGAAAGGTATTTAAAAGACTCACAACTTTCTAGTTCGGACGAATCTCAAAATAATGTGTTTTGAAGGTGCAAAATAAATTTGAAAATTCTGATTTAAGAAGTGACGAAAATGCAAAAGGAAAGAAAAAAAAAAAGTCCCTTCTACTACTTACCTTTGTCTGCCGTCCCAAGACCGTTATATCCAACATTTCCTTTTACCCCACACCCATGTTTTGCTCCATCACCCATGTTTTGCTCCATCACTCCCATATTTTATATTTGGTGTTCCCCACCTTTTGTACCCACCTTTTCTTATTCCCTTATTTTATTGAATTGGACTTATAAATGAGGGGGATAGCTCGAACATAAGGGAGGAGGGAGATCACGGCACAGAATATTGTGGCAGGGACTTTACTTTTGGAGAGAAAAAAAAAAGAGACTTTGAGAGATAAAAAAAAATCTGTGTAAGAAGTATTATTGAGGCACACTTTGGAGGAGCATATCGTGCATTGTAATTCAAGTCTTGGACCCGAAATTTTGTAAGTTGACATTTATTAATGAAAATTATTTTTTTCATCTTGAAAAAAAAAAAAAGAATTAAAGTCTTTTATGAATAACTAGTTGTTTTTAACACTAGTTTTGTCATAAAAGTACTCAAAAATAAAAAAATAAAAAATAGAAAAATCCTAAAAAATAAATAAATAAACCAAAAAAAAAAAACAAATTCCAGCAGCCTTTTTTTTTATAAAAAAAAATTCAAAATATTAGATTTAATTCTTTTTGTGAATAAATAGTTGTTTTGACACTAGTTTTGTAATAAACTATTAAAAAAAATTGTTATTAATTTTTTTTTTCGGAAACATTCAGAATTTATCGCTGCTATAAAAATAAAAAAATAAAAGCAAAAAAAAAAAAATCCGATTTAAGTTTTTTTTTAATAAATAGCACTTTTAGTACTAGTTTATCACAAAAATACATAAAAAAATTATTTTTTTAATGTAAATTTCCAGATTCGTTTTTTTTTAATTAGTGGAAAAAAAACTTTACAAAAAAAAACTTTAAAAAAAAATTAATCCAAAAAAAAAAAAATCAGTAGTAATTTCCAGAATAAAAGCAATAAAAAAAATTGTTTTATAAGTTTGCTTGGTCATTTTTGTTTGTGTGTTGAATACACCATTAGTGCGTGTGACATGTTAAAATTTTTTTTTTCCTTGTCACTTTTTTTTTTGTGTGTGTCGCACTTTACAAATGGTGTATTTATTTTTGTATTATTTTTCTGTAGCACACTAAATAAATGCAAAAAAAAAAGAGATTGACGTAATAAACTACAATGGGTGATCCCAATATTGTTATCCCATCATATTTTTCGAATTCTTATATTGATCATTTGGATGTGTGGCTAGAACTATTGAAAATCCGGATGACTACATATTTCGATTTGAGTCGGATGGGTCAGTAATAATTTTTAAAGAAATTAAAGATGGCATGGACGAGAGTCCAACTCCTTTAATTACAATTTGCCCACCAAAGTGTATTAACTGGGAAGAAGTGAACCAACGTTGTAATGACGAGATTTCTAAAAATAGTCATGAAATAATTGAAGATAATCAATTTTGTCTGAAGAAAATTGACAAACTTGACACAAGAAATAATTGTGATTATTTAGATGTTGACTTTTGTCAAGTTTCTTCTTATAATTCAATTGATAAAAATGCTACTTCACCTTATCTGTGGGAAAATCTAGTGGAGGATTTGTTACCTGATTTTCTCGATAATTCTAGTGATTATGATGGTCCTCCCATTTTTGACGAGGAGAATACATTCCCGTGTGATACATCTTCGTACCGTATTTGTTGTAAAGTCTCACATTTAGGATTGGAGTATGCATCTCCAATTTTATATGACTATTTTAAGAATAGGGATAGTAAATATGTGGATCGTTATTGTGATTTGTTACCCCAATGTGATGCATCGACACATGATTCACGTGTTTTGAAATTCTTTATTTGTGATGATGTCGGTGATCACCATTATGACCGTGACTTTAATTTTTGGATTTATGTTGTGAGGTCATATTCACTAGTTTATACTACCTTTTTACTTAGTACTATAAAGATTATTAATTGGAATGACCCACAACTATTTCGATTATTAATTTATGGTGATGGTGATAATTGTCACAACTTTGTATATAATTTTTTTTTTTTTGTCCCTCCTTCTTAGATTTTTTTAGGTTGTTTAACTTTATTTTATGGCTAACATACACTTGTATAGTTTGTAACTAGGTGATACAAGTGGAAATTCACAGGTAATATCCTCATTTTACTTCTCTATTTTATTTTATTTGTCCATATTTTGATTTGTGTATATATTGAGGACAATGTAAAATTTAGGTTTGGGGGTAAGGATAGTATTTTTGAAAAAAAAAAATCAAAAATCCAAAAATATTTTCAATATAAGTGAGTTTTGAAACAATTTCTTAATATAGAATTAATTCATAAATCTCTCAACTTATAAAATTTTGACACTTAGCCATATAATATGATCGAAAATGGATATTGAGGCGAAAGTTAATATGCTTAAAGAATAAATGTGGAGATTTTAGCCCGGTGAGATATTGTGCCATTCATCGTTTTCGAGAGATTTAAATCAATCCGAGTTAAAATAACTCAAACTTTCCTTCAGTGATAAATTCGTTGATGATCTCAAATTCATTGTTTTGTTCGATTACTGAAAACAAAAGGTCAAAATCAGAATCTTAAGCACTAGAAGTCTTAGTAAGTCGTCTTGAGACACAAATCAACTTAATGAAATTTGAGAAATAAGATTAGGCCCTCGTTTGAAAGCCCAAAAATTAAGCCCAAACTCCAACATTTTCTACATTATCCCCTTGCAAACCCATTTGTGCCTAAAAAACAAAAAATGCCTTTCATTGAAAACCCAAAAATCCATACCCACTTTATGAGAATATCAGGGTGTAAAAAAAAAATGTGTGTTACAATAATGTGAAAAAAAGCGAGAAAAAAAAGGGTAGATCGAAAGAATGCGAACATGAAACGAAAAGGATAAAAAGGAGTATGTGAATCGAAATAGAAAAGAAAATGGAGGTTGGAAAGTGCCTAAAAAGTCAAAATCTAGATAATCTCTATATTCTCAGAAAAATTTTGAAACTCCAAAATCCGTTCTTTCTAGCCAAAACCGAGCCTACAATACAACCGAATGAAAGTCCTGATCGATCTCAAGTGAAGTTAGTTAAAGTATGGAGAGAAGATGAATAGGATCTATGGTGTGATTCAATATTTTCAAAAAGTAATCGATTTTCCGTTCATGAGATCATATTCATCCATTATAAAAAGTTCGTTCTTGATCATGTGTATGTGAAATTTGTTCATATAAATTTACTCTTTTATTCACATATACCAAGAGAAAATAATCCATTTCCGAGTGTTCGATTATAAGTGCATTCTGTGAGACTTTGAAATCAAAACGAATTTTCAGCTAAGAAATGTAACGATCAAATAGTTTGAAATGGACGGTTATATTGGCCATGCACACACACACGATAAGTTGAGATTAAAAAGTGAAGTTCTACTATATTTATGAAGTTGCATTCGAACTTAGTTATATTACATTTGTGTCTTTTGTAAATAGAGTCAAATTTTGAATTTTGTGGGTATATTCACTGCAAACCCTCACGAGACAAAACTCGTCCACTAGGGCAACTTAGGGGTTTAACGGCTTGTTGCACATGCTAAGTGCAATCGTGATTCCTACGAAAGTGAGTTAGATTTTAATTTTTTGCTCGAGGACTAGCAAATTTTAGGTTTGGGGGTATTTGATGAGTGCATTATTTTGTATTATTTATACCCAAATCTAGGCCTTGTTAGGTCCCTTGCATTGTAAATAAATAGTTTTTATAGCCATTTTTGTTATTTAAAAGAAAAATGCAAGTTTGGAAATAATTCGGATTAATAATGCAATTTTAGCAACTTCGGGATGAAATCGTAATTTCAAAAACTTTACAAGCTTAGAAATAATTTTTAAATATTTATCTGGTCAATATGAAGTTTTCCTTGAAATTTGGTTAAATTCCAAGTTAAAATGAGTGAGATGCATTTTGGGGACTAAAATATAAATAAGGGTAATTATGTAATTTTCAACATTTTATGACCCAAAATTTGTATCAAGTATTTTTATTTTTTATTTTTACAGGCGTCTCGAGAATTCGGACAACATAGGAGTGGATATGCAAAAAAAAATGGTTTGAATATGTCGCGACACGACACACCGACACGACAGTACTAAAAAATGATTATAAATTCGTTCGAGTGTCCGTTGAGGTCATGCAATAGCTTTTCGGAAAGGTATTTAAAAGACTCACAACTTTCTAGTTCGGACGAATCTCAAAATAATGTGTTTTGAAGGTGCAAAATCAGTTTGAAAATTCTGATTTAAAAAGTGACGAAAATGCAAAAGGAAAGAAATAAAAAAGTCCCTTCTACTACTTACCTTTGTCTGCCGTCCCAAGACTGTTATATCCAACATTTTCTTTTACCCCACACCCATGTTTTGCTCCATCACCCATGTTTTGCTCCATCACTCCCATATTTTATGTTTGGTGTTCCCCACCTTTTGTACCCACCTTTTCTTATTCCCTTATTTTATTGAATTGGACTTATAAATGAGGGGGATGGCTCGAACATAAGGGAGGAGGGAGATCACGGCACAGAATATTGTGGCAGGGACTTTACTTTTGGAGAGAAAAAAAAAGAGACACACTTTGAGAGATAAAAAAAAATCTGTGTAAGAAGTATTATTTAGGCACACTTTGGAGGAGCATATCGTGTATTGTAATTCAAGTCTTGGACCCGAAATTTTGCAAGTTGACATTTATTAATGAAAATTATTTTTTTCATCTTGCAATATTTGTGTGTCAAATATGTTGTGTGAGTAGTTTAATTACTAGGATTTAGGTGATGTTTGTCATGACTAATTAAACCACGCATGTTAATTTAATTTCGTACATATTCCGACGTGTTCTAATTTGAAATAACTTAAAATTCGGTATTCGCTTAAATTACACGAGAGTGAATTTTAAGTTATTTAAAATTAGAACACGTCGGAATAATTTTAAGTTATTTAAAATTACATGAGAGTGTATTTTAAGTTATTTTAAGTTATTTCAAATTAGAACACGTCGGAATATGTACGAAATTAAATTAACATGCGTGGTTTAATTAGTCATGACAAACATCACCTAAATCCTAGTAATTAAACTACTCACACAACATATTTGACACACAAATATTGCAAGATGAAAAAAATAATTTTCATTAATAAATGTCAACTTACAAAATTTCGGGTCCAAGACTTGAATTACAATACACGATATGTTTCTCCAAAGTGTGCCTCAATAATACTTCTTACACAGATTTTTTTTTTATCTCTCAAAGTGTGTCTCTTTTTTTTTCTCTCCAAAAGTAAAGTCCCTGCCACAATATTCTGTGCCGTGATCTCCATCCTCCCTTATGTTCGAGTCATCCCCCTCATTTATAAGTCCAATTCAATAAAATAAGGGAATAAGAAAAGGTGGGTACAAAAGGTGGGGAACACCAAACATAAAATATGGGAGTGATGGAGCAAAACATGGGTGATGGAGCAAAACATGGGTGTGGGGTAAAAGAAAATGTTGGATATAACAGTATTGGGACGGCAGACAAAGGTAAGTAGTAGAAGGGACTTTTTTTTTCTTTCCTTTTGCATTTTCGTCACCTTTTAAATCAGAATTTTCAAACTGATTTTGCACCTTCAAAACACATTATTTTGAGATTCGTCCGAACTAGAAAGTTGTGAGTCTTTTAAATACCTTTCCGAAAAGCTATTGCATGACCTCAACGGACACTCGAACGAATTTATAATCATTTTTTAGTACTGTCGTGTCGGTGTGTCGTGTCGCGACATATTCAAACCATTTTTTTTTGCATATCCACTCCTATGTTGTCCGAATTCTCGAGACGCCTGTAAAAATTAAAATTAAAAATACTTGATACAAATTTTGGGTCATAAAATGTTGAAAATTACATAATTACCCTTATTTATATTTTAGTCCCCAAAATGCATGTCTCACTCATTTTAACTTGGAATTTAACCAAATTTCAAGGAAAACTTCATATTGACCAGATAAATATTTAAAAATTATTTCTAAGCTTGTAAAGCTTTTGAAATTACGATTTCATCCCGAAGTTGCTAAAATTGCATTATTAATCCGAATTATTTCCAAAGTTGCATTTTTCTTTTAAATAACAAAAATGGCTATAAAAACTATTTATTTACAATGCAAGGGACCTAGCAAGGCCTAGATTTGGGTATAAATAATACAAAATAATGCACTCATCAAGACGACAAACTACAATTATCACCTCAAATTCCAATTTTACCTCCAGGTAAGTGGTCTATATAAAAACACATTAAAAACCGTCAATCCTTTATAAGGTAAAACGGAACTGACTTGACAAGTTCACGTGGAGTAGATTTTAATTCTAGCATTATTAAGAGATTTCTTATGAGCTACGTGATATCCTAAGACCAACTTCTATTAAATGTGATGGCTCGGGATATGCAAATACTTGATTAATTAGTGATTTTCGGGCAAAGGAATGATGATGAAATCCCCACCTTTCCTTTTCACTTGGGTTTGCCCTTAAATTTATTTATGCAGCATGATAATTTAATTGCAAAATTAAACCACGTAGGAGCACACAAAAACGTACCTCTAGTGTAAATTTTTTACGATCACTTCTTTACACCGGGATGAAGATAAAGTTGATGTCGATCGGAAAAAATATTGCCTACGTTTTAGTCGTTCCCTACAAGTCCTTCTGCTAGTGGCAACACTGCACAAGTATTCTTCATGTCCGCTCATCGTTGCACATTTTTTTTCAAATTTTTCTTTCACTTTTTTTTTTTCTCTTATTTTTTTAATGTGCTAAACCAAGCATAAAGTGATATACTAAAAAAATAATAATAATAAATAAAATAAAAATAACGCGATACAATCACTAGTGGTGTATTGAACACTACAAAAACAACAAAACACACTTATGAAACAATTTATTTATTTTATATTATGAAAATGCAAAATTACTATTGGAAATAAAATTTATTTTTTCGAATTATTTTTTAATTTTTTTGAACTACTTGAAGAAAAAATAAAATATGGAATTTTTTAGAATTTTTCAAAATTTTATGCAATTTTTCTAACAAAAATACAAAAAGTAAAAAAAAATAGTCCAAAGGTCATAATTATTTTTATAAAAAAATTGAACAAATCCTCTACAACGGAGCCAAAAACTTGTTGTCAATTTATAAAATACCGCATACACACGGGCTTTTATAGAATAGTGATTGTAAGTACGGATTAGGCCACAGAGATTTGTCAATTTTTTTATTTAAAATAATTATGACTGTAAAACTAGACGGAATGGATTTAGATATGAGATGAAATATTAAACTAAATTGACAAAAATAAAATGTGTAAACAAGAAATATATAATCAAGTGTTTGAGAAAATTAGGACGTTGGATCCATTTATCACGTTTAACTAATATTATTTAATAATTTAAACTCGTCGTTCTTGATTTTATAACTCAAATTAAACAGTCTCTCGCCGCATTTAATTCGAAAAATAATATGGTTAAGTTCACAAAAAAAATTTACTTTTAAATTTCGAAGTATAGTCTTTAAGCATGAGATGTCAATTAATTTAATAAAAGTATAATCCATCAAGAAATACTCACAATCATCATAAAAAAAATGAGTTTTTCAACAAATTCGAAGGTTTAAAATAGACTATTGTGTCATTTTAAATGAATACCTCATTTTTATTCCAATTAAACAAGTCGGGAATAAAAATGAATTTAAATTACACATAATATTATCTAAATATAATAAACTTCACCATTTTCTAATAAAGAAATTAAGCTAGCATAATTGAAGGAAAAAAAACTACAAGAATAAATACCAATTTTCATTAATAAATTAACACATAAAGTAGTAGTGCCTTGTAATCAATCTTGACAAAGCTTCTTCACACAAAAGAATAATTCTTGACCCAAAAAATTAGACTCTAAAACTACTAACAACTATCTTGAAAGGTTGTCTAAAATTTTCTGTGTAAAATAATGATCCCAAGGGTCCTATTTATAGGATTAAGGGTGAGATATTTGATTTGGGATGAAACACAATTTAATTAGTTGATTTTGAGTTTGTAATTATCTCACAGAGTCTTGAGAAGAGTTGGAAATAATTTAAAAGTCTTTTTTTAATAATAATTATCCCCAATTTTTGTCACTATTCATGTTAATGTAAAAAATTAGATCACTCTAATTATTCAATCACAGATAAATAAAATGAGACAAAGATTTTTAAAGTGGTTCAGCCTTAGAAGAATGGCCTACGTCCACTGTTATGTTATTGCTGAGTGTTTGGGAATTCTCGATTACAAGTTCAGTCAAGAAATTCCGGTCCCCTTGAATGAGGATGATACAAGGTATTTATAGCCTTGAGGCTGTACATGAAAGGGTCGATACATTAAATGATATACACATGAAAGGGTAATACATTTAATGCAGCGTGTGCGTCAAGATCATAAACATTCAATGAATAGTTGAACTGTCGTCTATCTGGTAATTAATGATACGGCCGAGATGCAGCTCGAACCGCCTTAGTTGCTCGTTGATCAAGAGTTCCTCGGAGCGCTTGAGTACCTCGGAGTGCTGGAGTTCCTCGGGGTATCTTCGCTGCTCGGAGGGAAAATGAACTTCCTCGTTACTATTGTGCCACGTATATTTACACGTGTCTTCGTATTATTCGTCCACATCAGCATATTAATTTTGGTATCAACAGAAGCCCCCAATGTTTCGTATTTCGAACTTTGAGGAATATGGAACATTCTTTCTCGGTATATGGCAATATTGAATGATCTTCCTGGGTTTTTAGGAGCATCGTATTTGAATTTATTTCCAAATTCACAGAATCCGCCTTTTTTCGAATTTTTTAAGAGTGCTTCGATCTTTATGTCCTTTTTGTTCTTTTAGCCGCCGGAAGCTCAATAGTTTCTTTCGTGTAATCATTTCCTTCGCCGCTTCCCTAGGCAAAGTATTTAAACTTCTTAGGTAGCCATACCGTCTTCTTCTTTTTCCAATTTTCTGCATTCAAGCATTCTATTCTCTCTTTCTTTCTTGTGCGTTCATCTTTTCCTTCGCTAGTTGTCAGCAGATCTCCTTCCTTCCTGTAAGATTTTCTTCCTTCTTCTTTTATTCATCATGGTTTACATTATTGAATCTCTTGAAAAATTCCGTTCTGACTTTTCCATCCCATCTTAGGTAATTTTGGAGGAGCTTTCTGAACCTCAAAATTACTTTCGTTTGGCTGAGGGACATTGTTTCCCCAGTCTTTTTATTGCTGAATGTGGTTTTTCCTTTCCACCAAACCCATTGTGTCTTGAGTTTTGTCAGTATTTTGATCTTGTCCCTGCAAAAATAGCCCCCAATTCATGGAGAATAATTAATGGGGTGTATAAATTAAATCTAACTCATGGGACTCGTATAGGGATCCCTGAAATTATGTACTGCTATAGATGGGCCGTTCTAGATAATATTTATTACTTAAAAACTAGGTTTTTGAATAGGGCTCTTGTAGTTAACCTCCCTGATGCAAATAGAGATTATTTTGAACATGGGGTGGTTATTAAAAATTGGCAATATGCCCCTTTAGTTGGAGATAGAGTATACAACGGTCCCAGATGTCCTCCATATGGCAATGGGATAGGTTTATTTTTCATTTTATTTCTTTTCTGAATTTACGAATTCATTATGTTTGATAAAATGTATGACTGATATTTTAATAGGTGTTTGTTTGCAGTTGAGAGTAAAAGAAAAACTCCAAAAGAATCAGAGGTTAATATTAAGCATCTGAAACTTATCTGGGGTTTGCATAAGAACGTTGCAGACGAGCACATCAGGTCTGCATCATATTTGCTACAGTACAAGAGCTATACAACCTCTTATACTGCTCGTCCTGTTGAACCAGCTTCAACTCCAGAGGATTCTTCTTCAGATTCTCACATCCTTTTAAGTAAGAGAATAGGCAAGAAAAGAGCTCCTCCTGCTCTATTTGATGACATTTCATCTGCTGCTGAGGCCAAGAAAAGTAAAATTGATGTCCCAGAGGGGACTAAGAAGGTGGATGTTGCGCCTTCAAAAGCTACCGAGAATCCCCCAGTGGCTCCGAGCAAGAAAGTTGCTCCTTTGGAAGTGATTACTATCTCTCCGACCAAGAGTTCTTCCTTGGTTGAAATTGTTGAAGTCCCTTTGAGAAGATTGAGGAAATCATCATCAGTCAATTTGGCTGAAACTGTCTCCTCTCTACCAGCTGGTGGTGCTGGTGTTCCAACCATCATTCCTCCGAGCTCTGCAATGAGCTCGGTGAAAACTTGGATCATACCCGAGGTCCAAGGAATTGATGAAAAAATTTCTAGGGATTTGCTGACATCCCTAGCTACTCGTCATCTTGCTTCAGTAAATTTCTCACACTCTGAGTTTTCTTTCTTTCTCTGAATGCTTGCATTTTGTATTGACTTTACTGTTTTTCTCATCTTTCAGCTGGTGAACTGTTTCAATAATATCGTGAAGAAGGACGAGGCAATTAAAGCTTCCAGCTCCTCGTCTGGTGTAGAGGATGCTCTGCTGGGTTTAACCCAATCTTTGAAGGATTCTCTTCAGCAGTATGACGAGGACAAAGTCGAATGGGAGAAAAAATTATCTACAGTTGAGGCCGAGAAGGTGAAGATGGCTGAGATCTCCAAGAGTTTGGAGAATAAAGTGAAAAGTTTAGAGGTTGAGCATAAGAAATATGATGACAAGCTCAAGAATTTTGGAGAACTTGAGGATAAGCTGAGGAAGGCAGAGGAAGAATTGTCCGCCCTGCGAGATATCAAGGGCCAAAAAGAAGTATTGGATGCGAAGCTCTCCTCGGAGAAATTGAAAAGAAAGCTCGCAGTTAAAAAATCCTTCAGTGCTGGCTGGGATAAAGGATGGGACAAGGGGATTGCTGCGATGACATCCCAAGTTCAATATGGGAAGTTGAAATACTTCCGAGATGGCTGGGTAGCTGCCCTGCAAGAATTGAAGATCAAAGAAGATTCTGGGCTATTCCAGCTACACCTCCCTGGTCCTCCCCCACCAATTGTGGAGGAAGAAGAAGATGAGCCTGTCTCTGATGAATCTTTCATGGCCATAGGTGATCAAGTCCCTGCTTCTCTTCCTTCTGCCAACGAGGACATTTCTTCCATGCTTCCTCCTCCTGAGCAAATTTCAACTGCTGATCAAGTCGCTGTGACCACCGAGCAACCAAGCTCCTCGTCCCAGCCTCCCGAGAAAGTCTTGGGAGATAAGGAAAAGGTGTGAAGTTGTTCGGTATCATTTCTATCTTTCAGTATTTGTAATCAAACAATGTAATCCTTTTGTGATCTAATAAAATACATCTTTGTTCATCTCCGTTGTTGATGATTTGTTTTTGTTGATTGTTGCCTTTTGCTCATCCTTAGTTTGTTGCTAGAATGGAACTGATATCTTCACATGATACAAAGCTGATGCAGCAATGTCGTGAGTATTATAAAGCTGGTCATACAAATTTGAGTGGATCAGAAATTGCTGACATCATTGGTCATGATGCCTCAGAACAAGCAATCGAGGCTTATCGGTACTTGAAAGATTTACTCGACCGAGCTGTGGCCAACAGCGTGGCCTATTATGACTTGATCGAGGAACTTCATTATACCTTAGAAGATCTACAACATCAACACAATGAATCAACTGCCTTGCTGCACAAGGAGTATGAAAATAGATATCAACAGCTTTCTTCCGAAACAAGCCATAAAAAGATCCTTGCTGGATACGATGTTAGGGAAAGAACTTTAAACAGTGAAGTTGAGTCCTGCAGGAAGATTGCTGAGTTGCTGGAACAAGAGAACAATAATTTGCAGAAAAAGTTGGCACAGTATGAATCTGCAGCGTCATCTTCCACTGCTTTAGTACAAGTTACCGATGAAGGTTTCTCGTTCTTAGAGGTTGAGAATGCCAAATTAAGGCAAGAACTGGATAACTTAAGAAGATATGTTATTCCTGTGACTGCTCGGGGAAGAGGAAGAGGTTCTCGTGGGCGAGGAAGAGCTGTTCAAAATGTTGTCGAGGAGCAAAGTTCTCCAGTCGCTGCTCGGAGTCGATCAAGAGTTCTTAGCCGCAATGTTGAAGAGGCTAGCACTCAATCTACTTTGGAAACTCAAGCATACCAATTAAACGCCAAAGATCGGGCTTTATCTAAAATGTCCAAGAAAAATCTATCTTTGGAAGATCAACTTACTGCAACGAAGTCTGCTTTGAATGATAAAGATGTTTTTGCCAGGAGCCTTCACGAACAATTGGATAGATTAACCTTCCAATTCCATAAACAGCCCAGGGAATTTTGGATGGCAGGATATAATGAAGCCCTTGTTCATTTAGATGCTCGTATTGAACATGCCAATAATGAAGGTTATAAGCAGGGGTGGTTGAACGCCCTGGGTGTACTGAAATTGGAGCAAGGGCATTTTTTATGGGATTATCATGCTCCAGGGTTACTAGATTTGCCTGTTCCACCTTTCAAATTGGACATGGAATGGATCCCAGCTCATTCCATTCCTCGGAGTTTAATTTCAAAATATCTCGGCGACTATAGTCTTCATTCTCAGACTGAATTATCTCGTCCAGAGCATCTCTTGGATACACCTTCTGTGATGAACGTCAGAATGCTCAGAGATATTAATTTCATCAATTCTCCTCTTTGCTTAGAAGATCCTCCTGCTAGCGAGGAACCTGTTTCAAAAGCTAAAGGAAAGAAACCAATAGAATAGATTTTTCAATGTAATAATTAGCACATATGTATAGCTTGTAATACATTTTTATCTTAATGAAAGAATTTCATTTTCTGTTTGCAAATTTGTATTGCGATTGTCTTGTGTTTATCAAATATTTTTACATTTGTGTATATGTATCTGTTAAAAAGATAACAATATGATGCTGTTCATCAACCAACTTAGTAATCAAAATTACAAGTATCAATGCTGCTCAATCACTTAATAATAAAATAATGAGTATAAAATATTTAAACTATTTCCAACCAACCAAGGTTGTTAAATTGTGCTTGTCGACCAACTACAGTTGATGGGTTTTTATCCCCGACCAACCATACTTGGTAAACTTTTTCCTAAAATGTATCCGACCAACCATGGTCGATAATTTATCCTCGTCGACCAAGTATAGTTGATCACCGACCAACTATACTTGGTTCAGTTTGGAATTCTTTGTATTTTCTGGAATGATTTTACCTTCCGACCAACTTGTTGGCTTATTTTCAAATCAAATAATATTGTTCTTCCCTCAACCGTAGTTAATTATTGAATTATCAGGTTCTTTCGAACTATCTGTCCACTAGTTATCTTACCAACCTTAGTTGGTCACGCTAGTGTACGCCTCCTAACCAAAGGAGTATATTTTTTGGTTCTTTCGAACTATTTGTCCACTAGTTATCTTACCAACCTTAGTTGGTCACGCTAGTGTACGCCTCCTAACCAAAGGAGTATATTTTTTGGTTCTTCCAAACTATTTGTCCACTAGTTATCTTACCAACCTTAGTTGGTCACGCTAGTGTACGCCTCCTAACCAAAGGAGTATATTTTTCGGTTCTTTCGAACTATTTGTCCACTAGTTATCTTACCAACCTTAGTTGATCACGCTAGTGTACGCCTCCTAACCAAAGGAGTATATTTTTTGGTTCTTTCAAACTATCGTCTTCTTTTTGCTGCCGAGCAGCGTAGTGTACAACACTAGTATTCCCCGAAAAACTTTCAAACAAAGGAGAGGAAAAATGGTGAAAACATCATCGTTTTATTCATATTGATGAACCCGTTGTACATTTTACATCATTGATAATACTTGCGAAGGTGTTCAGTATTCCAAGCATTCTTGAATTCTTCTCCTTCTAAAGTTGCTATTCGGTAAGTTCCTAGTCGAACAACTTCTGTAACTCGGTAAGGCCCATGCCAGTTTGCCTCCAATTTATTGTGTTTCTGAATTACCTTCTTTAGCACATAATCTCCTTCTTTTAAATCGCATTTCATCACCCTTTTGTTGTAGAAAAGAGCTGTTCGTTGTTGATAAGCAGCATTCCTAATGGCTGCCTCTTCTCTGACTTCCTCGAGCATATCCAAATCCAGTCTTCTCATCAAATTGCTGACTGGGGAATTGAAATTCAGCACTCTGTGTGTTGGGAGACCTAACTCGGCAGGTATTACAGCCTCACTTCCAAATGCCAGCATATATGGTGATTCTCCAGTCGCTGCTCGGGGGAGTTGTTCGGTAAGCCCACAATACTGATTGTAGCTCGTTAATCCAGTTAGCTTTAGCTTCACTTAGCCTTTTCTTCAAACCATTTAGCAGTGTTCTATTCGTCACTTCAGTCTGTCCATTGCTTTGAGGATGGCCTAGTGTTGAATGGACCTTCAAAATGTTCGACTGATGACAATAAGCAGCAAATTCCTCGTTATCAAATTGGGTTCCATGGTCTGTGATGAAGGCATGAGGGAGACCATATCGACAGATGATATTCTTCCAAACGAACTGGTATACCTTCTCGTACGTCATGTCGATGATGGGTTCAGCTTCTACCCACTTAGTAAAATAGTCTACTGCGACGACGAGGTACTTGAATCTTCCTCGGGTGGTCGGCAATGGTCCCACCAAATCAATTCCCCACATGGCGAATGGCCAAGGGGAAGTTATGGGTGTCAACAATGCTTGTGGAGTTCGTCGGATAGAGGAAAAACGTTGGCACTTGCCACATTTCTTAGCATAGGCTATACAATCAGCCCTCATCGTCGGCCAATAGTATCCTTGAGTCATTACCCTTTGTAAAAGTGTTGGACCTTCTACATGAGCTCCACAAGACCCTTCATGGATTTCTTCAATCAATTCTTTCACCTCGGAGGGATGTACACATCTCTGCAAACCTGCCATAATTCCTCGCCTATATAAAATACCATTACTTAATACATACCGAGCAGCTTTATACTTCAATTTTTTGGCAGCGAGCTTATCCTCTGGCAATCCTCCCTCTTCAATATATATCCTGATGGGATCCATCCAAGATGGTCCTAAATCAAGGGTAATAACATTCATCGTCAAGTTTTCATCTATGCTCCGACTTTCCAATACTTCAATTGGTATCGTTCTTCGCATCTCGGTACGAGTAGCTGATGCTAGTCGGGCCAGTTCGTCTGCTTGTACATTCTCCATCCTCGGTATTCTCACCAATTGAATGGCATCAAATTCTATCAGTAACTCCATCACCTTTGCATGATACTTTGCCATTAAATCTCCTTTAACTGCATATGTTCCTATCATCTGATTTACAATTAATTGAGAATCACTAAATACAATTACTTGCCGTGCTTCCATAACTTTTGCTAAGTTTAAACCTGCTATCATGGCCTCATACTCAGCTTCATTATTAGAGGCTTTGAATTGGAATCGTAAAGCATATTCCATGTCAATCTCATCTGGGGTGCTCAAAATAATTCATGCGCCGCAACCTGCTGTGCAAGATGAGCCATCTACATATAATCTCCATATGGGTAACCCGTATTCAAATTCCTTATCTGACAGGGTTCCTCGGTGAAATATTTGTTGCTTCTTTTCATCCTCCCATGACACTTTTCGCTCCTCGTCGACCATCTTTTCTCGCTCTTTTACCAACCGGAGCTGGTCTGATCTCGAAGTTGATGATCTGTCTTCATCCATAAGCCCTTTTACCATCCGAAGTTAGTCTGGGTTTATGTCTGTTGATCCTGTAACATCCACAGGTTGGTCAGCGAGCACCTTTTGCTCCTCGGGGGTATCAGGGTATGTAAAATCTGCTACAGCTTGCCCTTTTAATGATGATCTGGGTTCATACACAATATCATATTCACCGAGTTCTATTGCCCAGTACATCAGTCTTCCTGATTTTTCTGGCTTGTGAAGGGCTTGCCTCAATGGCATGTCGGTATATACGACGATTGTATGGGCCTGGAAATATGGCCTCATTCTTTTACTTGCTTCAATTAATGCCAATGCCAATTTTTCTAGCTTTGGATATCTGATTTCTGCACCTCGAAAAGCCTTACTTGTGTAATAGATGGGTTTCTGAACTCCATTCTCCAATCTAATCAATGCTGAGCTAACTGCATTCTCTGATACCGCCAGATATAAGTACAACTTCTCTCCTGTTATTGGCCTGGACAACAATGGAGGTGCTCCCAAATACTTTTTCAAGTCTTAAAAGGCCTTTTCACATTCATCAGTCCACTCAAAAGTTTTTTGGAGTGTTTTGAAGAATGGGAAGCATTTATCCGTTGCTCGGGATACAAATCTGTTGAGCGCTGCAACTCGTCCTGTAAGACTCTGCACTTCTTTCTTTGTTGTTGGAGATCGCAACCCTAAAAGAGCTTTGATCTTATCTAGATTTTCTTCAATGCCTCGCTGGTTAACAATGTATCCGAGAAACATTCCTTATCGTACTCCAAATGTGCACTTCGTCGGGTTGAGTTTCATCTGGTATTTATCCAGTTGATCAAATGTTTGAGCTAAGTCAACTAAATGATTTGCATCTTTCTTGCTTTTTGTCAGCATATCATCGACATAGACTTCCATGTTACAACTGATTTGTTCGGTGAAGACCTTGTTCATCAGCCGCTGGTATGTCGCTCCTGCATTTTTCAAACCAAAAGGCATAACATTATAGCAATAAGTTCCCCTAGGGGTAATAAAAGAAGTACTTTCCCTGTCTTTAGGTTTCATCTTGATCTGGTTGTAACCAGAATACGCATCCATGAAGCTGAGCAGCTCATGTCCCGAGGTAGCATCCACTAGTTGGTCAATTTTGGGCAATGGAAAATGATCTTTTGGGCATGCCTTGTTGAGATCAGTGAAATCAACACACATTCTCCATTTATTGTTCTTCTTCTTTACCATCACCACATTTGCCAGCCAGTCTGGATATTTCACATCTTCAATAAATTGGGCTTTCTGGAGCTTCTCGACCTCCTCTTGTATGGCTTGATTCTTCTCGGGGCTAAATACCCTTCTTCTCTACTTTACAGGCTTGATCTCCTTATTCACATTGAGTTCGTGACATAAGAAGTTTAGATCTATTCCTGGCATGTCCTCATGACTCCATGCGAAAGTTTTCTTCCTGTTTCTCAAGAACATTATCAACTCTTGTTTTATTGAAGCATCCAACGACGAACCTATCTGGGTTGCTCGTTCAGGGTGCTCCTCATCCAGAATAACATTTTCTGTAGATTCTACCACCTGTCCTTTTACAAGTTGGGATTCATCCCTGGGATCAAGAGTTTCAATTTCTGTACCTTCCTCTACTTGGTAGGTAATAGTCTTTTTCCTTGATTCCTCAAGCTTCTCTTGCTCGGCAGATGAATAATAGCATTCCCGAGCTATTTTTTGATCACCTTTTACAACTCCTACTCCGAAGTTTGTTGGGAATTTTAAGCATTGATGCATTGTAGATGAAACTGCTTCGAACTTCTTCAAACTAACTCTTCCCATGATGATGTTGTAGGCTGACTGCACATTCTTATCCATCACAAAGAAGTGTATTCTTTCTGTTCGACAAGCAGGCCAAGTTCCAATGAATATGTCCAACTTGATCGTCCCAAGTGGAAAAACTTTCTCGCCAGCAAAACCCAGAAGGGGTCTGTGATAAGGTTCCAATTGAGATAATTTCAAATTCAAGCTATCAAAACATGAATAGTACATGATGTCTGCCGAACTACCATTGTCCACCAACACCCTTGAAATCACCACATCTTTCATCCTTATTTTGATCACCAAGGGATCGTCGTGAGGGTAAAGAACACCGGCCAAATCGTTTTTTGAAAAACCAACAACTAGCTTCTCTTTATTTACCTTCCTCGGACGATCATCCTCGGTAAGATTTATTCGTTGAATATATGAGCAGGCTTGAGCCTCTCCGAGATAGGCCTTTCTTTCTGCAGTAAGGTCTCCCCCTCCAGCATCTCCTCCTGTAATAACATTACAATCAAATGACCCAAAACGTATGGAAAATACCTCTCGTTCAGGCTGTCTTGGCTTCTTTGGAAGATCGGGGTCTTCATCTGGATCATCTTCATGATCTCTTTTCTTTTTCTCCTCCGTCCGACGAGGAGATCTGGAACGATCTCTAATCCTATCATCATTCTTCCTTTCACCTCTGCGATCTACATACTTTGACAACTTTCCTCTTCGGATGAGCGTTTCAATCTCGTTCTGAAGGGCTATGCAATTTTTGGTCGTATGGCCATGATCTTTATGGAACTCGCAATATTTTGCCCTATTCCTCAGTTCAGGATTGGTTCTCAGTTTATCTGGCCACTTGATTTCTTCGTTATTCTTGATTTCTTCTAAAACATGATTAATACCCATCTTCAATGGAGTATAATTGTCATATTTCTTCAGGACTTCCCATGACGTCCTATTATTCTTGGAGTGCTTGTCACCACCATTACCTTTTTGCTCTTTCTTCTTAGATTTGTCAACCTCCACCTTGGTTTCTTTATCCATATTCTTCTTCGCAGCCATAGCCTCCTTGGCATTCATGATTTTGGCCGCTTTTGCCATCAACTCCGACATAGTTTTAGGTGGATCTTTGGCCAAAGTATAGTATAACTTGTTAGGCAGCAATCCACTCATCAAAGCAGTGATCGCTGTCTTTTCTTCGTAATCTATGACTTCTAATTTCTCGTTATTGAAACGAGTTATGTAATCTCTAGTACTCTCACCTAATTTTTGTCTAACACTTAACAAGTGTGCTACTCGTTTTACCGGCTTTGCTCCAAAACAGAAATTACCAATGAACAACTCGGCTAACTGAATAAAAGTCAAAATCTTGCCCCGAGGAAGATTGTTGTACCATATCTGTGCAGATCCGATAAGAGTTCCCGAAAATGCTCTACACCTCATCTCGTCGGGGACAGCATATATGTCGGCAGCAGCTTGGTATTGTTCTATATGAAGAACATGATCTGTTTTCCATCATATTTAGGGGTCACTACAGGTGCTTTAAATTTCGATGGTGTAGGAAAATTCACAATGGCCTGTACAAAAGGTGTCCCTTGAACAAAATTTCTCTGTAAGGGATTCCTTTCTTTAACCATTTCTCCAAGTCTATCCTCCAATCGCTGAATGGAACCATTCCATGCTTCATTTCCTTCCTCGGGCTGCTTCGTCTGAGCCATTGATTGTTCTGACGTAGCTTCCTGAGATCTATCTCGACGAGTAGCTGGTCTTGATTGTGCTGATCCTTCTCTCAAACCTGATGGAGGTCGAAAGCTTCTCGATGGGGCTCTAGGTGGACTCATATTTCTCCTTGGTCCTAACCGACTGAAAGGAGATGCCCTGCTTAATCTTTCCAGGGCGCTAGTTCTCTCCGGAGAGAGGGTGATATGTTGATCTGTATCCGTAACCCGTATCGATGAAGTTCGCCCAGGTTGATAAAAAAAATCATTAGATTCTTCATTACGAAATGACCCAGTACGCCTGGATCGCGATTGCCCACGATCACTCCTTTGCCTTGAATAGGTAGGTGCACCGCCGTGAAGAATTTGAATGAGTTGCCTCATTGTTTCTTGCATGGCGGTTTGTCCTTCAGCCAGATTCATCATAATTCCAGCCAGATCTGGAGGCGCGGATGGATTTGGAGGATTTCTAGTATTTCCAGCATTTCGATTACTGGATTCTGGATTATCTGCCATTGATGATAAATGATTTTTGGTGAAAAACGATAGCAACAGTCGTTTCCCACAGACGGCGCCAATCTGTTGATGTAAAAAATTAGATCACTCTAATTATTCAATCACAGATAAATAAAATGAGACAAAGATTTTTAAAGTGGTTCAGCCTTATAAGAATGGCCTACGTCCACTGTTATGTTATTGCTGAGTGTTTGGGAATTCTCGATTACAAGTCCAGTCACGAAATTCCGGTCCCCTTGAATGAGGATGATACAAGGTATTTATAGCCTTGAGGCTGTACATGAAAGGGTCGATACATTAAATGATATACACATGAAAAGGTAATACATTTAATGCAGCGTGTGTGTCAAGATCATAAACATTCAATGAATAGTTGAACTGTCGTCTATCTGGTAATTAATGATACGGCCGAGATGCAGCTCGGACCGCCTTAGTTGCTCGTTGATCAAGAGTTCCTCGGAGCGCTTGAGTACCTCGGAGTGCTGGAGTTCCTCGGGGTATCTTCGCTGCTCGGAGGGAAAATGAACTTCCTCGTTACTATTGTGCCACGTATATTGACACGTGTCTTCATATTATTCGTCCACATCAGCGTATTAATTTTGGTATCAACAGAAGCCCCCAATGTTTCGTATTTCGAACTTTGAGGAATATGGAACATTCTTTCTCGGTATATGGCAATATTGAATGATCTTCCTGGGTTTTTAGGAGCATCGTATTTGAATTTATTTCCAAATTCACAGAATCCGCCTTTTTTCGAATTTTTTAAGAGTGCTTCGATCTTTATGTCCTTTTTGTCCTTTTAGCCGCCGAAAGCTCAATAGTTTCTTTCGTGTAATCATTTCCTTCGCCGCTTCCCTAGGCAAAGTATTTAAACTTCTTAGGTAACCATACCGTCTTCTTCTTTTTCCAATTTTCTGCATTCAAGCTTTCTATTCTCTCTTTCTTTCTTGTGCGTTCATCTTTTCCTTCGCTAGTTGTCAGCAGATCTCCTTCCTTCCTGTAAGATTTTCTTCCTTCTTCTTTTATTCATCATGGTTTACATTATTGAATCTCTTGAAAAATTCCGTTCTGACTTTTTCATCCCATCTTGGGTAATTTTGGAGGAGCTTTCTGAACCTCAAAATTACTTTCGTTTGGCTGAGGGACATTGTTTCCCCAGTCTTTTTATTGCTGAATGTGGTTTTTCCTTTCCACCAAACCCATTGTGTCTTGAGTTTTGTCAGTATTTTGATCTTGTCCCTGCAAAAATAGCCCCCAATTCATGGAGAATAATTAATGGGGTGTATAAATTAAATTTAACTCATGGAACTCGTATAGGGATCCCTGAAATTATGTACTGCTATAGATGGGCCGTTCTAGATAATATTTATTACTTAAAAACTAGGTTTTTGAATAGGGCTCTTGTAGTTAACCTCCCTGATGCAAATAGAGATTATTTTGAACATGGGGTGGTTATTAAAAATTGGCAATATGCCCCTTTAGTTGGAGATGGAGTATACAACGGTCCCAGATGTCCTCCATATGGCAATGGGATAGGTTTATTTTTCATTTTATTTCTTTTCTGAATTTACGAATTCATTATGTTTGATAAAATGTATGACTGATATTTTAATACGTGTTTGTTTGCAGTTGAGAGTAAAAGAAAAACTCCAAAAGAATCAGAGGTTAATATTAAGCATCTGAAACTTATCTGGGGTTTGCATAAGAACGTTACAGACGAGCACATCAGGTCTGCATCATATTTGCTACAGTATAAGAGCTATACAACCTCTTATACTGCTCGTCCTGTTGAACCAGCTTCAACTCCAGAGGATTCTTCTTCAGATTCTCACATCCTTTTAAGTAAGAGAACGGGCAAGAAAAGAGCTCCTCCTGCTCTATTTGATGACATTTCATCTGCTGCTGAGGCCAAGAAAAGTAAAATTGATGTCCCAGAGGGGACTAAGAAGGTGGATGTTGCGCCTTCAAAAGCTACCGAGAATCCCCCAGTGGCTCCGAGCAAGAAAGTTGCTCCTGTGGAAGTGATTACTATCTCTCCGACCAAGAGTTCTTCCTTGGTTGAAATTGTTGAAGTCCCTTTGAGAAGATTGAGGAAATCATCCTCAGTCAATTTGGCTGAAACTGTCTCCTCTCTACCAGCTGGTGGTGCTGGTGTTCCAACCATCATTCCTCCGAGCTCTGCAATGAGCTCGGTGAAAACTTGGATCATACCCGAGGTCCAAGGAATTGATGAAAAAATTTCTAGGGATATGCTGACATCCCTAGCTACTCGTCATCTTGCTTCAGTAAATTTCTCACACTCTGAGTTTTCTTTCTTTCTCTGAATGCTTGCATTTTGTATTGACTTTACTGTTTTTCTCATCTTTCAGCTGGTGAACTGTTTCAATAATATCGTGAAGAAGGACGAGGCAATTAAAGCTTCCAGCTCCTCGTCTGGTGTAGAGGATGCTCTGCTGGGTTTAACCCAATCTTTGAAGGATTCTCGTCAGCAGTATGACGAGGACAAAGCCGAATGGGAGAAAAAATTATCTACAGTTGAGGCCGAGAAGGTGAAGATGGCTGAGATCTCCAAGAGTTTGGAGAATAAAGTGAAAAGTTTAGAGGTTGAGCATAAGAAATATGATGACAAGCTCAAGAATTTTAGAGAACTTGAGGATAAGCTGAGGAAGGCAGAGGAAGAATTGTCCGCCCTGCGAGATATCAAGGGCCAAAAAGAAGTATTGGATGCGAAGCTCTCCTCGGAGAAATTGAAAAGAAAGGTCGCAGTTAAAAAATCCTTCAGTGCTGGCTGGGATAAAGGATGGGACAAGGGGATTGCTGCGATGACATCCCAAATTCAATATGGGAAGTTGAAATACTTCCGAGATGGCTGGGTAGCTGCCCTGCAAGAATCGAAGATCAAAGAAGATTCTGGGCTATTCCAGCTACACCTCCCTGGATAGTTTCTGTATATCGACTCCTTTGTTATCCAAACTCCCGGGGTACAAATAAAAATCAATTTTTAACTCGACTTTTATTCAAACTTGCATTTTTCTTTTAATTTATTAAAATGCCTTTAAATGCTCATTATTTATGATACAACGGACCTAACAAGTTCTAGATTTGGGCATAATTCATACAAAATAATTCACGCATCAATCGTCTAGATCAAAATTAAACTTGAAGTCAGAGTGAAAAAACTTTTTTTTTCTTTGATTTAACTTTTAAGGCTATTCCTTCCTTTTTCTTTTAGCTTCGGGGTACAAATCTAATTCGTAAGTTTGGAGGTCTCCCATGGGTTCTTCTAATCTATGGGTATCTAAGATTCCCAAAGAATTAAGAATAGTATCCATAGCATTAAAATAGGATGGAAGGGACCTCAAAATCTTTTTATTCTCTTTTGTCTCAGGAATTTGCTCACCCAAATTGTAAAAGGAATTCACAATATCAGACAAACATGCATAGATTTCATCAAAGGTGTTAGACTCATTCATGCGTATGGTCTCAAATTGAGTGGTAAGATTCTGAAGCTTTGAGGCTTTTACAAAATTGGTACCCTAGTGTATGTTTTGGAGGATATCCCATACCTCCTTAAACATTTTACATGTCATAATATGACAAAAATTGTCAGGTGTGACAGTATCAGAATATGAACTTAAGCCATGAGAGTTGGAATTATGCCATTTAAAAGCATCCCCACTCCAAAAAGTGATTGGTTTGAGACTTATGACATCATCATTAATCACAATGGGTGGTGTCCTCCTCTTTCCCAAACAAGCCAGACACGCTCGTCAATTGATTTCAATACCGACCTCATTCGAGCTTTCTAATATGCATAATTTGTGCCATCGAAAATAAGAACCCTATTGTATAACTTATCCATATAACCACACAATAAATTAGTGTAACCTTCTATGATACCAATTTAAAATGCGGGTTATATGGATTTACTGTCTAGTAGCTCACACACAAAAAAAAGATTCCTTTTTTAGCTAAATTATGTTGATTATGATTAAGTGATCATGCAAGGTAATTCCAAAGATAAAATACAAACCAAAGATTCAAACCAAACAATAAGAACATTTGAGGAAAAAAATCCTTCAAGGAAAAATCTTTTTTAGCATTGTTTTAGACTCGACAGATCAATACAGATTTACAAACAACTTAGATCTCCACTAAGTTTTACGCAGTAGTGTCTTCAAATCTTTAACAGAATACGACATAGTCCAGCAACACCCAAAGTAAGCATATCTGGCCTAGGTATCCACTGATCAGCCTTAGGAAGCGAAGTTAATTTCTTCTTTCCAAAAATCAGCAGTAGAGAAACACTTTACAAGAGTTTGAATATGGATGTGTATCTAGAGTTTCACTAAACTAAAAAAATCCTCTAATAGGATATGATTTGGAAAATAAAAGTGTGTTTACAAACAAAGGTTGTGATAATTTGAGGACAAGTATGAAAAACATATGTTCGCCAAAAGTTCAAAGAAAATTAGTCCATAAGAGTCCTTTTTATAGAAAACACAAAAATCGAGAAGGGGGACTTCGTTCGAACAAAAATAACGTTTGGAATCACACTTTCATTCAAATGAGCTTTAGACTCATTCTAACGAACATGCTATTTCGTTCAAACTTCCTTCGAACGACCTTCTAACAGTTGAACTTTCCTCAGATAGACAAACCCCATTAGAAGTTTGTTTGATGTTCATTGCAACTCTCTCTCAAATTTGTTTTAACTAAAAGAGAACCTCGTTAAATAAGATGCAAATCTCATTCTAATGAAATTCCAATTTCTCTCGAATGACTAAATTTTTTTTTTATTTTTTTCTAAAAAATTGCCTTAAATAAATTTAAAAAAACCTCAGCATAAAATGTACAAGTCTAAATTCAAAACCTTATACCATATACATCATCGATAGTGTAACGATGATATCAACTCACGCGATCATCTATTTCGTGCTTGATCACTAAATTTCTTTTCAAAGTACTTGGGAAGTACATGAGGATGTGGTTTGTAATGGGATATGCAAAAATAAAGAGTTTAGCAATCATAAAACTTGCTCTAACAACTGTGGTGCCAATTATTATGCAACACAAACAAATAGGAGAAAGGTAAGCAACAAATAAGAACAAGGAATATAAAATGACAATCACACAACAAAAGATGTACGTGGTTCAGCAAATAAGTGCCTACGTCCACGGTGGTGTAGTCGGTGTTATTTCTATATACTCCGGAGAGTGGTTACAGAGAATACAACTTGTTCTTTTTCCCCGGACCTAGGGTTCAATATATACATATACGTTTTGGTTAGTGGGGGTGTTAGGTTCCCCCACGTCTTCCATCTCTCCCTAGAACCTCCCTTAATGGGATCGTGGGAAGAGACAAGGTCGTAATCAAATAAGAGATGGGAGGTCTAGACTTTGGGCCTCTAGAACTGGGCTACTCGTCTAGGCCCATGATTTTAATTTCGGGTACCCACAATTGCCCCTAAGTTTGTTGGGCCATGATTTGGGCTCAATAAATTTAAATGATTACTTATAATGGCTTTTTTGTACATTGTGCAACTCTTTGAAAGTTGTGAAACTGATTCTGGTGGCACCCGCTTCGTATCTTGTGTACTATGATTAGCAACACTTAAAGGTTTTTTGGAATAGCTACTTTTCGACCGTCGTTTCAATCTTTCCAGCATTCTTCCATCCCCTGTGAGCTCTAGCATTTCATACTTTCTCCTCTCAATATCCATTCTCATTGCTTCCTTGTTGTTTAGGTCCGTGCTTCTTCATCATTCGAATCGATCTTCTATTTTATAAGTTCCCTGTGCCTTTTCTTTGTATTTTCTCTTTGAATTTGTAGTTTTCTAGGGTTTTGCAATGGCGAAGATTGGGAACAAGTCGGTCTCTGAATTTAGGAAGTTTTATAACATCCCTGAGTGGGTAGATATTGAGTGTTACGCTTCCCCCCTAGGAATGTTAGAGAGATAGAGGATGCCCATTGGATCTATGTTTTGTTGCTTTCCCAAGGGGGACTCACTTTTTCGCCAAACGACCTGTTCTTGCATTTCTTTGGTTACTTTAATATTGTACCTGCATAGTGCTCGCCCAATGTGTGGAAGATAATTAATGGTGTCCACAGAATAAATCAGTTATATGGTATTAGGTTAGGGCTTGCCGAGGTCTGTTTTTGCTATTCTTTCTCTCGAACTAGTTATGGCGCCCTCTACCTCAAGGCCAGGATCCCTGACAGGGTATTGGTGGTGAACCTACCTGATTCCCATAAGGACTACTGACACGAAGGTTTCCTTGCTGTAAACTGGCAGTTTTCTCCCCAGTTTGAAGGGTCGAGGTCTGATAGGTTTTCTGTTCCGTTTTACGGGGAAGAATACATAGGTAGGTTTTGCTCGGCTCTTCAAATTTTTATTGACTTGTGATCTTTCTGAATTTTCTCTTTTTTTTTACAGCGACGTCGAAGAATTTGGAACCTTCTCTCAGCGAGGTTCGTCTTTCTGAGTTGGTTAAGGCTTGGAACATCAGGGAGCCTTTGGGTGACGGCGAACATCCCATGTCTGCTGCTTTTTTGCTTGAGTACAAGAATGTTGGCTCCAGTTTTATAGCAAGACCTGTGGATAGTATCCTCGAGTTCGATACCTCTGAAGAGACTGATGTAGATCTTATCTGATTGGACGAGGAGGAGAGCATCTCTGAAAGAGATATCGCAGGTGCTGTAAGAAATTTAGGAGAAAGGGGCTCCAGTAGTAGCAGTTCTTCTGATCGTGGGGAGGTTTCTAAAGCTCGAGAGTTGTCGAGCACATCCAGCAGTTCGAGCGAGGAAACGGCTCCTCCAAGGAAGAACTTAATTCGAGATGATGATGATGAAGACCACATGCTTCTCGCACAGAGGTCGAAGAAGAAGAAGTCTAGCTCTGGGGTCATGGCTACTGGTTCTCGGTCTTCTGCTCAGGAGCAGGAGAAGAAGAGTAAAGAAGAAGAGAAGGTGAGAGAGATAGAGAAAAAAGGAAGAAGAGAAGAAGAAGATGGATGAGAAGAAGAGGGTAGAGGAGAGGAAGAAGAAAGAGAATGAGAAAGAGGAGGAGAAGAGGAGGGCGGAAGCGAGGACGAAGGTTGGGCAGGACTTAGTCCCAGTGTCCGCGCTGCCCGAGGGGGCTTCTGTTGCAATTTCCCCTCAGTTGGCCCATGCTCTGCTCGAGAGAGTTGTTCTCCCTGTTGATCGCCGAAGGGCGCTGGGATCCAATCAACTGGCCCTACAGGCTAGCCAGAGGCTGGCTTTGGTAAGATCCAAGGTTCTAAAAAATGCAAGGCGTGACCGTGGCGTAGAGGCCAAGCCTTAAGCCTTAGAAGCCTAGGCGGGCCTTGGCGTAAAAAGGCGTGAAAAGGTGTTTAGGCCTTTTTTTAATATTATTTAATTTTAACAAGGCTAATAAAAAAGAGTGAAAATGGTACATACCCAATAAAAATAATACTGAAATGGTACATACCTCAAAAATATGTCCGTATATTTGCAATAAGGACACCTTTTCCATATGCATGCTCCATAAGTCCTCATCATATTATCACCAAAATCCATGCAATCAAAATTCAAAGTAGTCAATAAAATAATTTAAATAAATAATATTAAATTAATTAATATGAATATTAAAATCAAAATAGCCCCTTATAAAATAGAAAATGATACATACCTTGAAATTGAATACTAATATATGCATTGGGATCCCTTTTCCACGTGCATGCTCCACAAGTCCACATCACCTTAATGTACAAAAACAGAAAATATTAACAATTAATGTACAAAAATAGTTTGCAGATTAATAGTTAACAAATACAAATTAAATTATTAAAAAAATGGAAATCAAATTGCAAAAACAGATTGCAAAGTTTGTACAGTTAATGAGGTCTAAGACTTCATCTATTACAATAAATTCTACACTATTTTAACAAAAATAGATTGCAAAAACAAATTATCACTAATGTACAAAATCAAACCATCAATTTCGTAATTAACAAAAAAAAAGAAAAAAAAGTTACATACTGTTTAAGAAAATTACAGACCGAGAGGAGTTACTGATTGTAGAACAGAAATTACAGACCAAGGTTCTAAAAAAGTTACTAAAGTTCAAGAAAAAAAATTGTAGAACAAAAGTTACTCATTCCAGGACAAAGTTACTAAATTGTAGAACAGAGTTACTAAATTGTAGGACAGAGTTACTGATTCCACTCTAAAAAAGTTACATACTCTAAAAAAGTTACTAAAGTTCTGGCGTTAACAATAGTTCCAGCGTTAACTGTTAATGAAGTTCCGTCAACAAAAAGGGAGTTAACGAATGCTTACCTGAGTTTCGGCGAAGGAGTTCAGTCAACAAAAGGGGAGAACTCACCTAAGAAGAAAAGGGCTCGCCGATCGTGAGAAGTTTTTTTTTTTAGAACAAAACGGTGAAAAGAGTTGGGATTCAAAACACAAATTAGGTTTAGACCGATTATTCATTCAACGTGTTTTTTTTTGGTTGAAAAGCTACCAAAACGCTGTCGTTTTGGTTAACTCCAAAATTTTAAAAAAAATGCCGCCTAAGGCGCGTTTTATCGTAAAAAAAATGAATTTTTTAACGCCTTTTTAAAAAAAAATGTTGACCAAAGTTGACCACGTTTTTGTCCACGCCTAGGCCCTAAACGGGGCGTATCAAAAAAGCCTCGCGCCTAGGCGTGTTTTTTAGAACACTGGTAAGATCATTTCTTTTCTTCAATGTTTTAATGAATCTTATCATTTTTCTTCTCCTAATGTCTTCTTCTTTTTGCAGTTTGTGACCGACTTCGCCGTTCTCTATCGTTCTTGCGATGAGCTGGTGAAGAGAAATGGTGAATTGGAGCAACAAAACAAGGTCTTAAAATTAAAGGGTGCAGAGCTCGAGGATGGCTTTAAATCCGTTGATGCTGCTCAGATATCATCTGACCTGGCTCTCGTTACTGCCAACCGGGAGAAGGACGCAGCAGTCAAGGATTTGAAAGAGCTGCGACAAGACTACGACCTGGTTTGCTCGAGAAAACTGGCTGTCGTGGAAGAGAACATGGTTCTCTCTGAGGAGCTGAAGAAGAAGGAGTCTAAGGCTGTCACTGCCAAGGAGGACTCATACAATTCTGGCTGGGCTGCAGCATACGAGGACGCTGAGGTTCAGATAGTCTATATTAGCTGGGTAAACTTCAAGAAGGGCTGTAACAAGGCCCTATTAGCTACTGGCATGGATATCGACTCTTCTCTGTTCAACGAGCATGACCCGAGTCCGAAGTCGACCGTGGATGAAGTCTCTATCCCCACTATTGAAGCTGCTAACCCTGTCTCCCAGACAACCTTTGCTGATGTTCCTCTTGCTGTGTCGACAGAGGTTACCCCTGCTGAGGGTGGTGCTCCTGCTGATGTCGACAAAGAGAAGCAGTCATCGACCTCTGGGCGACCTAAGGTTGCTAGTTAGTTTTTACTTCTAGGACTACCTTGTATTTTTGCTTTTTCTATCTGTAAACTTTCTTTTTACTGCGCAATGTACTCTCAATCCTTATTAATGAAAAGGTTTCTTTGTCTCAGTGCACTGGTTTGTCTTTTTCTCTTCCTTTCCCCTTTATTGCTTGTAGTTGGTTGATGTTGATGATTACATTCCTTCCACTTCCCAATTGGGAAGGATGATGGGGCCCGATGTAAGCTTCGAAGTCCGCCACACTTTTGTGAGGATCTATAAGTCTTTGCGACTGAGGAACAAGCGCTTTATAGAGCAAACTGAGCTCGTCTCCAAGCTAAAGGACAGGCTTCAAGAGATGGAGGACATTGGTGCCTCAGTCCAAGAGGAGGTTAATGTGCTGAGAGCAAAACTATTAGAGGCCTCTGAGATCAATCAAGTCGAGGAAGTTCTTCAGTAAGAGAATGAGGCTCTGAGGAGAGAGGTCTCACTACTTAGGGAGCACGCGCCGAGCACTGCTCTAGCAGTATTATAGGGTTCCTCCTCATCGCGAGCTAGAGCTGGTCAGAGTGATGTGCCTCCTGCACTGCAGGGTTCTCTTTCGATCGTTCCGCGAGCTCGCAGGAACACCAGGGGTTTAGCTAGAGAAATGGAGGAGCTCCACGATGACGTTCAGCGAGCGTATGTGATTGTTGCTGGGCTCCAGAGGGATGTCAGTCGGTTGAGGCACTTGTTCAAAAAAGGTCGTTAGTGAGTGTGGGCTGATGGCTACGACTAGGGTTTGTCAGATGCTCCAATAAGGTTATCAGAGTTCGAAGAGCTTTCTTTTATCAGGGGGTGGTTGAGTGCCTTGAAGGAGCTGCAAGTCTCGAGGAACTCGATGCTCTGGTATCGCCATGAGATTTCTCCCTCTACCCTGATGCCTAACCCCTTCCGGAGGGATGATCGATGGATCCCCATCGATGCCATCCCTCGATAATTATTAGAGTCGGATGCGAATGAGGTCAAGGAAGAGTTAGCTCCTGCTCCCGATGATGGACGAAGAGCTCGAGTGGCTGATTATCTCGCTTAGAGGCCTCACCCCCCATTGAGATTTTTCCAGTTGTTACTTTTTGTATTTTTGGTAGTGTAAATGCTTTGGGCGAGCTCGCCGACTAAACATGTATCACCATTGTTGTAAATATGATGAATTAATATAAAATTTGTGTTTTGGGTGAATTTGCCGACTAAACAAGTGTATTATATTCTTCATATTCTTGCTACTTTATGATCTTCTAGGTTTGTGTTATTACGCAAGTGTCCTCCCAGTCCAGTATAATATCGAGATACCATTGTGCACCACTTTACCTTTTAGGTCGTGTCGTCACACTCCCTTAGGCCTAAGTGTGGCAATTGGCGAGGACACACCTAGTGTTGGATGCTTTATCCGATCAGGATTTTATTCAACCAAAGAAGGTTTGATGACCAGTATAAAATTTGGCCATATTGCCTAAGGATCCCCTATAGGGCTTCGTATATTTCCAGGGGCAATGTTAAGAGTTCCTTCGTGTTTCATAACGATGACCTGAGGAGGGACACTCCCCTGCTATGGCATAGTTATCAATGGGCCTGTCATTTGGAAAAGATGTGCGATAAAGCTCATATAGCTGTTACTTATTAGAATGCAACCGTTTAAATAACTTTCATTAATGACAAGGGAAATGAACTTCTAGTTCCATAACAAAAGAATAAAAGGAAGATCTAAAAATAGAATATCTTGAGATTGGCTGCATTCCACGCTCGTGGTATTTCTCTGCCTTCCATCGTTTCCAAGTGATAGGCGCCCTACAGATCGTCTCTTATTATCTTAAAGGGTCCTTCCCAGTTTGGGCCTGGCTTGCCGTCTGATGGTTTTACTGCGCTGCCCAGGACTTTCCTTAGAACGTAGTCCCCAACTCAGAAGGTCCTTGGTTTAACCCTTTTGTTGTAATGCCTCGCGAGCTGTTGCTGATAGCTCGTTAGTTTTACTAGGGCTAGCTCACGGTACTCGTCGGCTAGGTCAAGCTCAACGAACAATGTTGCATCATTATGGCCCTGGTCGACAAGGTTTGACCTCATTATCGGTAAACCTTCTTCAAGTGGGATGACTGCTTCCATTACATATGTTAGCGAAAATGGGGTTTCTCCTATTGCTCGCCGAGGAGTGGTTCGGTATGCCCATAGAATATGTGGTAATTCATTTACCCATGCACCTTTGGCTTGCTCCAATCGCTTCTTTAATCCATCAATCACAGTTTTATTGGAGGCCTCAGCTTGGCCATTGCTCTAAGGGTAGGCTACCGAACTGAAGTGGTGTTTGATTCCATATTCGTTACAGAAACTCTGAAAAGAGCCGCTTTCGAATTGCGTTCCATCATCAGTGATGATGGTTCTGGGGATGCCGAAATGAGTGATTATATTTCTCTATATGAATCTTATCATATCTGCATCTCGAATGTTTAACATGGGTTCTGCCTAGATCCATTTGGTGAAGTAATCAGTTGCAATCAACAGGTATTTGCGATTTTAGATGGTGGTAGGCAGTGGTCCCACGATGTTAATTCCCCACTGGGCGAATGACCATGGGCTGGATAGTGATTTTAGGTCACTGGCGGGTTGGTGGACCATAGGAGCGTGAAGTTGGAATTTCAGGCATTTGCAGACATACATCGCAGAGTCCCTTTGCATATATGTCCACCAATAGCCTTCCTTCATTGCTCGAAAAGCTACAGACATTCCTTCAATATGGCTTCCACAGACTCCTTCGTGAAGCTCGTGAGCACTTGCTCGATATTCCCTGGGTGAACGCATTAGAGGTAGGGACCGAAGAAGGATCTCTTATACAAGTTTCCCTCTAGGGATAAGTGAAAGCGAGTAACTTTGACTCTTATCTGGTGGGCAATCTTCTTGTCATCTGGGAGCGTGCCATCCTTTAAATAGTCCCTTAGGGGTCCATCCAGCTAGGGCTGATCCCACCTGGAGTACCTGTTCCACGTTTGGTGGCTTGCTGTCGCGAATAATGCTCGTACGAGTGAGGAAATCGATGGGGATGGTTCTTTTTTTAGGTCGGAGTTAACTGCCGAACTCAGGGCTGCTAGGGCATCAGCATGCCTATTTTGCCCCCTAGGAAACTACTGGACATTGATCTCTTCAAAACTCGCCATTAGTTTTTTTACTAAGGCGAGGTAAGCTGCCATTATGTCATCTTTTGCATTGTAGTCTCCACTTATCTGATTGGAGACTAACTGGGAATCACCGAACACCTGTAAATGTTTTGCTCCCAAAGTGTGTGCCTTCTGGAGGCCAGCTATTAAGGCTTCGTACTCTGCTTCATTGTTGGAGGCTGCAAATCCCAGCCTGATTCCTTGTTCAAGGATTGTATTCTCTGGAGTAACGAGGATAATGCCTACCCCTTCCCCCTTCGAGTTGGAGGCTCCATCAATAAACAGTTTCCAGGTTTCCTTTGTTGCTTGGTTCTTCTTTTGCCTTGTTGGTTGAGGTCGGTCGGAGGGTTCCTCGCCCGTAAATTCGGCTATGAAATCAGTAAGGATCTGCCCCTTGATTGTGGTCCTTGAATAAAATTGGATGTCAAATTGAACGAGCTCGACTGACCATTTAGAGAGTCTTCCCGATAAATCCTCTTTCCTCAGGATTGCCTTAAGGGGGTGCGATGTAAGGACGATGATAGTGTGGGTTTCGAAATAATGCTTCAGCTTCCTCGAGGCCACTATTAGTACAAAGGCGAGCTTCTCCAGTGGTAGGTACCTCTGTTCGGCGTCTAGTAGGGTCTTGCTCGCGTAATAAACGGGGTGCTGGATTCCTGCAACCTCGCATATTAACGCAGAGCTAACAGTGTGGTTGGAAACAGAGAGGTACAGGTACAAAGAATCTGGTTGTCGTGGTATAACGAGCAGTGGTGGAGAGCTTAAGTAAGATTTGAGCTCGACCAATTCTTTCGAGCAATCTGGGCTCCACTCTACCATTTTGTTTCCCTTTAGAAGCTGGAAGAAAGGCTTGCACTTATCGGAGGATTTAGAGATGAAGCGATTTAAGGCAGCGAGCATACCAGTGAGCTTCTGTACGTCTAGGATTGTGCGAGGGGGTTGTACCCTGTTAATTGCATCGATCTAGTCTCGGTTAGCCTCTATGCCCCTTTTACTGACCAAGTACCCAAGAAATTTTCCTGACTGGACACCGAAAGAACATTTTCTCGCGTTAAGTTTCATTCGATACTTCCTGAGGATTTCGAAGGTGTTTGACAAGTCTGAGAGGTGATTTTCCTTCTTCTTACTTTTAATGAGCATGTCATCGATGTAGACCCCCATGGTGTCTCCCATCTGGTCCTTGAACATTTTAGTGACTAGCCGCTGATAGGATGCCCCTGCATTCTTGAGCCCAAAGGGCATGACCTTGTAGCAGTATAACCCAACTGTCGTGATGGATGTCGTTTTGTCCTGGTTTGGGGCATATAAGGGTATCTGGTGATACCCTGAGTATTCGTCCAGAAAACTCATTCACTCGTGAGCTGCAGTGGCGTCTGCTAGTTGGTCTATTTTTGGGAGGGAGAAACTATCCTTAGGGCATGCTTTGTTGAGGTCAGTGAAGTCGATGCAAACTCTCCACTTCCCGTTGCTCTTCGTAACTACCACTGGGTTGGATAACCACTTGGGGAATTGTACTTCCCGTATGGATCCTGCATCCATCAGTTTTTTAACTTCTTTTTCTACCACTTTAGCCTTCTCGAGTGCAGTTCGTCGTGCCTTCTGCGTGATTGGTTTGAAGGTGGGGTCGACGTGCAGCTGATGACAGACAATACTAGGGTCGATTCCAGGCATCTCGTATGGCTCCCATGCGAAGACATCTACGTTGTGTCTCACCAGAGTTGTAAATTCCTTCTATTCCTGGTCGGTGAGAGATGCTCCAATCAAGAAGACTCTATTACTGTTGCCATCTCCATCCGTAACTTTTACCAGGTCCTCGACGACCCGCTCGGAGGAGAGGATCCTGGTCTACTCTACTCCAGGTCTTTCGTACTTTGATTGCTATTTATAGGGTGTCAAACCTTCTTCAACTTTCTCGCTGGGCTAATCGGCCTTCCTCTCTGGCCTTGGTCGGATGGCTGCTATGAAGCACCTTCTTGCCATCACTTGGTCGCCGTGGATCTCCATTAGTCCTCGCTCGGTTACATACTTGAGTTTTTGATGGTAGGTCAAGGAGACTGCCTTCATTAAATGAAGCCATCCCCTGCCAATGATGGCTTGGTATGGCGAGTCGATGTCAACTACCAAAAACTCGATCATCTTGGAGACGTTTCCAGCGCGCACCGACAGTAAAATCTTTCCCAGGGGCATAGTTATGTTTCCAGCGAAGCCAACTAAAGGGACAGTAACTTCCTTTAGGTCGGCGACTCTTAATTTCAATTTCCTGAATAGGTCTAGATACATTACTTCGGACGAGCTTCCTTGGTCGACGAGTAACTTGTCGACGTCAAAGTTAGCTATCCTGAGGGTAATGATTAGAGCATCATGATGTGGGGTTCTCACTCCCACCAGATCTTCATCTGTGAAAATAATATGCTTGTTATAGTTGACGTCATCTGCTTGTTGATGCTTTCCTGACTGTGACTTTGTTGGATCGATCTGAAAAGCGTGCATTACTGCTGTAAGTTTCTTCATATCCATTCGAGCTAAATTTCCTTGGATATGATTGGCATCAGATGCCCCGTGAATTACCATGAACTCATGTCCAGCGTCATCTTCGAGCACGTTGTCAGGTCTCGCCTCTCTATTGGCAGCCACTTTCTCTGCCTTTTTCTCCACAAACTCATTCAAATGCCCGGACTGGGCCAACTCCTCGAGGTGAGACTTAAGGGCTTTGCAATGCTTAGTCTTATATCCTCCCTCTTGGTGAAAAGCGCATCTTAGCGCATTATTCCTCTTTAAGGGATCTCCTCCCATCTTCCTGGGTCACTTGATGAATGGTTCATCTTTGATCTTCGCGAGAATTTTGTAAATTGGTTCTTTGAAGACGGTGTTGACCGCCTGAAATGCTTTCGACGCATCATTGTTCCCTCCGTTCTTGGAGCCATTTCTTCCCCCGTTCTTTCCTCCTTTCTTTTGGTTCTCATCTTTGTCGCTGCCCTTGGTAGTGAGTTTAGCTCTATCGTTTTCTCCTGTATTGAGGCGGGTGACATCTTCCACCTTAGCGTACTCATCGATATGAGCCATTAGGTCGTCAATAGTCATTGCCTCCTTCTTCGTTAGGGACTGGTATAGAAGGGAAGAACTGGGTAGCCCAATTTTGAAAGAGGCCACTGCCACTTCCTCCGAGCAATCCTAGATCTCATTATATAACTCCCACTACCTCTTCGCGTAGTCTCGGAGGGTCTCTTGAGGCGTTTTCTTCATCGTCAGTAAAACATCCATCCTTTTGGGATGGGAACTACTAGTAATGAATCGGGCCGTAAAAAGTTTGGCCAAGGATTTGAAACTCCTAATGGACCAGTGGGGGAGCCTTTCGAACCACTTCTGCGCTATGTCATGCAGGCTCGAGGGAAAAATTCAGTACATTAGCGCGTTCCGATGGTTCTAGAGGGTCATGGCCTGTCGGTACTGCCTGACGTGATCAATGGGATCAGTCTTACCATCATAAATCTTGAACCTTGAAATGGCAAATTTCTTGGGGGCTTCTTCTTTTTCAATTTCCCTCGTAAAAGGTGACTTCATCTGGGTTTTGAGAGCTCGTCTAACGAGTTCTCGGGTCGATCTGGTACCGTGGTTGGCAGGATGTTGGTCTATCTCCCTGCAGACCAGATTTCATATGTTCTCGTTGCTGTGAGTAGGGCTCTGGTAACGGAGAGCTCTTCGCAGCTGCTCGCGGAGGTCGTCGTCTGATTCGCCTCCCTCAACCTTTTGAGATCCTCGCCTAGGGCTCCTTCGTCTGCTGCGAGACTTGCTCGCCTGAGGGCTAGGAGTGCGGTATGGACGTCTCATATTATCGTGATGAAGCTCTCTCTCCAGTCTTCTTTTCAAGTGAGCGTTCTCTGCCTTATGCCTGCGAGAAGACTCCCTCTGCTCGTAGAGCCTTGCCTCGTATGCATTAATCAGTCTGGATATCTGCGTGGAACTCGCTGGTCCTTGACTTTCTTCTGAGGATGGCCTTTCTAAGCGAGCCCTCTGATCTAAACGTCGGACTTCAGACCTAATCCTGCGAGGAGCAGGTGGTTCTTGAATATCCCCTGCCTGGGGGGCATTGCTGCTGTGACCAGACATTTTAAACTCCTTTTTTGGTGTGGGCTTTTCTCAGGGAAGATAAACGCTTCTCACAGACGGCGCCAATTGTGGTGACAATTATTATGCAATACAAACAAATAGGAGAAAGGCAAGCACCAAATAAGAACAAGGAATATAAAATGACAATCACACAACAAAATATGTACGTGGTTCAGCAAATAAGTGCCTACATCCACGGTGGTGCAGTCAGTGTTATTTCTATATACTCCAAAGAGTGGTTACAGAGAATACAACTTGTTCTTTTGCCCCAGACCTAGGGTTCAATATATACATGTAAATTTTGGTAAGTGAGGGTGTTGGGTTCCCCCACGTCTTCCATATCTCCCTAGAACCTCCCTTAATGGGATCGTGGGAAGAGATCGGGTCTCAATCAAATAAGAGATGGGGGGTCTAGACTTTGGGCCGCCAGAACTGGGCTACTCGTCTAGGCCCATGATTTTAATTTTGGGTACCCACAACATCCATTCTGCTAGTGTGAGTCCATACTTCGGTTCAAATAAAGAAGTAGTTGGGTTGGTACATTGATATAACATGTAGGTGGTATCTTTGATCCCAATTATTATATAACAAATATTCTTCTCCTTTTTATAAATTCATTTATTTGGATCTTTATTTTTATCTTATGTTGTTGTTGTATCAATGATTCTTGGTCAACTTTATTACTTGGGAAGGGTCCATAGAATATATGGGAGATTGGGGATGAAAGGTTTGTAGGAACAATCCATTGGCTGAGATGTCCCCACCAAGATTAGGGGCACGATTGGTGGATGGGGAAGATGTGTTTATTGATCCTTCGCATCATCCAAGATGAATTAAAGGTACTTACCATCATGTAGACTGGTCTTAGACCAAAAGGGAAACATAATCTATCACCTGATGGGAGTTATTGTGCAGGTTTTACCAATCAAAGGAGTAATCCCTTTGAACTCTTATCCAACTAGGCTTAACAAGGCTTTCTCTTTAAGTATCATAATTTAGCTAGTTGGAGAAGGAGGATATTGTGGAGTTATCCCGTGTATGGGGATGAGAAGTGCATGGAATGTATGATAAATGCCATATTATCAAATAGTTGCTTTGGTGTTGTATATGAAGGATATTGAGTGATAAAGTGTTTGGGAGGAATATTGTTTGCCATAGGGTGGGTACACATTCTCATTTTGCGATAGATGGTAACTATCAAGTGGATAGATTAACTCGAGCTATATGGACGTCTGTTATAACATTGGTGTTTGAGTTGGGTGTGTGACATAAATAAGGGTTTTGTGTGAAACTTTATAAAGTAATAATGCGGCTTCCGACATCTATTAGGTCTTGTGACACCCCGTAATTTTTAATAATTAGGTTGATCAAGTCCATTTATTAAATATTATAGTTTATTAAAACAATTTAAATACTATCCTTAGCATGAACTGAGAAACAAAGATAGACGATAAACCAAAGTAAAAATCGACATGAGAAATCCTCAATTACTGATATATAATGAATAAGAGTTTATTACATCACAAAATAAAAACGTATACTATCGGACAACAACTGATACATACCAATCCTCTCACATTTAACTTATTTTTTATAATTGAGTAAAAATACGAAGAATAAAGTAAAGCTAGCATCTCTCAAAGTAAATCTAAAAGTAGGTACAATCTCTACATCTTCTAAGCTCTGTGATAAATGGAATAGAAGACAGCGTGCTCGAGTAAGAAACTAGGTTGGGTACAAAGGGAGCACTTACAACAATTCAATGGGTCAGGCCCATCGCAGCAAGATAATAGCTATGAACTGAAGTAGTAAATTATCAATGATGAAAGTACATAACAAATTTTATTGTTATTAGATTAACTATTATCCCTATAAATCTAGTATTTAAACACATACCGATACATCCTTCCACTTGTCTACATTGAGTATACCAAATCCATATCTCGGAGTTGAACCATGAAACATTAGTTATTAATTCGTAATAAGCCCATATTGTGTAGCCTAAAAGTATCCAAATGGTTTTTTGAATTTGTTAATCATTACACTTTCCCCTTATGCATAAGGTTAATAAAACTTATATTATCCACAAAGCTAACTCAATATGTCGTTTATGTCTAAAAGGTTTAGAGTATTACCATTTTCAATTATTATATTTTAAGACCCCACCATTTTAATTATAAGCAAAGTTTAATGAGTAAAATTACACTTCTAAAATTATCATACATGTATTTTAAATTTAACTATGTTACTAACCCCACTGGATCCATACGCACAGTACAAAATCTTAGTCGTACGAATGTCACCATTCACACGTTAAAAACACAGATGTTTTCACAGTAAAAACCATAACCATTTCCACGGTTCATGAAACTAAAGATGCCAAGAAATAGATCTGTCTTCAACTTAGACCCCCTTGTCCCAACCCTAGAACTTAGAATTACCATTTTCTTCCTAAAACAAAGTTTTATACCCTAATACCCTCCAAATATGGTCTAATATGGTTATTAAAGTCCATACTTACTTACAAATTCCACTTTCTCATATATACTTATGATATTTCATTATATAATTACACATCTAAGTACTACATTCAAATTTGAAGGGAAATATGCAATTACATGTAAAGCAATAGTCAACCACATGATTCCATTTAAATAGGAATATCTAAAAGTAATATACATTTCTCTATCCAATTATTTTAAACTAATTTAATCTAAACATGAAATTTCAAGAATGGGTAAATTAATTTAAACTACACATGAAATTTCAAGAATTTGGGTTCTTTCATTTATGTATAAAAAACACCATTTTCAATACATCAAATAACCCTAATTATTTATACACCATTTTTATAATTTATAATTTTTTAAAAGTAGAAATCATTATTTACATCATGAGAGTAGAGAGTAGAATTATCTTGCCGTGAGTGATGAATAAAAATTTCCAAAAAAAAGATAAGAGAAGCCACCCCTTTTCTAATCCCTTGCAATTGCTCCTAAAAAAGCCACAATTTGTGTAAAGATGCTACCAATGACGTAGAAAAGAAGTCCCTGGAGAAAATAGTTGAATTGTTCTCTCAAGATGTCCCCAAAAGTCTTTTATTTTTATGATTGGGTAGATGTCTTCCCAAAATCAAGTTTAGAATTATAGGATTTTAAAGTAGGTATTTTGGGTGAAGTTTAGAAGTTGAATTGTGGGTTTAGGAGGTAGTAGGGTTTCATTTAGGTTCTTATATCAATTCTCTCCTTCTTATCTTTTTACTTTTTTGTCCTTAATCCTAAATTTCTCTCCATGTATGCTTTAATTGCCTTATTTGCCTCATCAATCCAATTAATTACTTTATTTAGTTTTTAAATAATAAATTAAAAATTCTAATTTAATAAATTAAAATTAGACATATTAAATTTTATTATTTTCTCAATTAAAATCCAAATTCTAATTTACTCCAAATCAATCTTTAAGATAAAACTTAATTTTCCACTTAAACATTTATAAAAAATCAGTTTTCACTTGAAATAATTATTTAAAATTCTCCTAAAAATCCCAAAACGAAAATCCTAGAAATCCAATTATATCTAAAAATCTTATTCAACTTATTATTTTAATTAGTTAATTAATTTTACATTTATGGGGTATTAGAGGACTTAGATTAAAAACCCGAGGGCCTAACATTGATTAGTGATGTGGCCTAACCGTTGATGATATACACAAAATGCATATGGCTGCTAATTTTTGTCGGGGTTAATTAGAAGTAGGGGTGTGCAAAAAAACCGACCAACCGACAAATCGACAAAACCGAGCCGAACCGAAAATATTCGGGCCGGGCTTTTATAAGGGTCGGTTCGGTTCGGTTTGATCAGGTATAAAATCGACGGGGTCGGTTCGATTTTCGGTTTTGGCATAAAAAACCCGATTTTGAACCGAACCGAACCGAATAAATTTTATACTTTTTAATTTTATATTTTATATTATATTTATATTAGTGTTGGCATATTATATTATATTTTTTAATTTTATATTTATATTAGGTATTAAAAAATATTTTTTTATTAAAATAAATGAAAAAACCGAACCGGCCCTGTCAAAAACCGCCTTGTCAAAAACCGACGGGTAAACCGAACCGGCCCTGTAAAAAACCGACCCTGTTCGGTTCGATTCGGGTTTTCACCAAATTTGGTTCGGTTCGGTTTTTCTCCTCCCAAAACCGACATGGTCGGTTCGGCTAAAAAAACCCGCCCAAAACCGAACCGACCGACCCGTGAACACCCCTAATTAGAAGTGTTATTGAGTTTAAGGGATTCAACCATCCATCTAGTTTTAATATTGTGTAGACCCTGATGAGAAAAGACTGTTAATCAAAGAGAATTTTCCAGTTTTGATTCCACGGAGCTATCATAAAGAAACAACAAAAATCATGGAGGGTTGGATAATCAGACCTAAATAACTCTCTTAGAAGTTGTTGAAGGAGGAAGGGGAGGATCCGGGCGAAATCTTCTTGCCGACTTTTGGGCCTCCTTTAAGAGAGGATTATTTCTTCCACTTAAAATCCTATATAGTTCAGAGATTTAAAGTTAGAAATCCACGTGTTCGTTCTACACATCCTTCTAAAGGTTCTATTTGAAGAACCCGATATGGTCATATTTTAATGGACGATTGACTATTTGGATATATTTTAGGGGCTTTAACGGTCTAGTCCTTGGACTAGCAATTTTGGACAAAAAAATCAGGTCCAACAAATTTTAAACGATTAGGTCCAACATATAAATACCCCGAAATCAAAACAAACACGCACTATTCAGAAAACGAAGCTCCAAAAACATTGTATTCTCTCTTGTATCAATCGTACCGTCTCTTCGATCAAAACCCCAAGACGATTCTATTTCTCAATCAAATTTTGGTCAACAACAACATATAAATACTCCTGATCGAAGATCTAGAAACTCTGTTCGATCAAAACCCTAACTCTCTTCAATCAAAACCCTAAGTCTCTTCTTTCAAAACCTAATTGTTGAAGTTCTACATTTTACATTCTAAATCAAATTCTTCCAAACAGCACTAACAAGTATGTATACATTCTCTTATCACCTTTTTGTCCTTGTGTATTTTGTGTTCTCATATGTATAAATTTGTAGACATATGGACTGATGAAATCACATTCTTCTTTTTCATGCGTATTATTCATCATCTATTTAGAATGTATTCATCATATGGACTGATGAAATCAAACATTGTATTCATCATATGGATTGGAATATGTACATGTACAAGCCCTGTGTTGCGTGTATTATGTGTATTTTGCGTGTACTTTTTAAAAGTACACGCAAAATTAACAGAGTACACGCACATTGAAAATGAATTTCTCAATTCATTATGCATGTACTTTTATGTTTTATACGTGTACTCTATAGAATATCTACATGTACAAGCCCTGTGTTGCGTTTACTATGTGTATTTTGCGTGTACTTTTATAAAGTACACGCAAAATACACATAGTACACGCACATTGAAATTGTATTTCTCAATTCATTATGCGTGTACTTTTATGTTTTATACGTGTACTCTATAAAATATTAATTTCAAATCCATATTTCATCAATCCTATGTTATTTTGGTCCGCGCCAGCGGCATTTGATTTATTTTCCATGATTTTTTAAGAAGTATTATTATTTTGTTAATATTTAAGAGTGTTTTTTGTCCAATAGCCAGCTGCATTTGAATCCAATGTCCATGTACACGAACATTGAAATTCAATTTGTTCAATCTAGTGTCCATGTACTAATGTGTATTATGAGTGTACTATTTTGTATTGTTGTGTTATTGTTTAGGAATCGTACGATCAAGCATGTTCAACTACAAAACTACTTCTTGCACGTTCGAAGATCTTAACAATACAAAACCTTTCACATTGACAGTGAATAGTACTAATGAAGACGAAATTCGTTTTCTCCTTCGCATTAACGATAGAGCTAAAAGGTTACTTGGTTTCTACTACTACTATGAAGACATTTACTGCACTTTTGATGTGGAACAGCTTCAAGTAACTGAATCGAAAGCGAAGGATTTAGCTAAACGAATTGAGCAGTATTGCTTAAGGGGTTTTGATAATGTTGGAGCTTTTAGCATTCAACTATTGTATCACTTCTTTACTGAATATGTTAGGAGTAGAGAATCTTGGTTTTTCACTTGTCGAACAACCTCTGTTAGGTATTACCATGAAACTGACGATATATATTATCGCCTTTAGCATGTATTTTGATGAGACTTGTATAAATTGTTTGTGAGAATATTGCATGTACTTTTGTTAAATACGCTTGTATTTTATTGTTTTAGTCTATTTTTTATTCTAATTCGCATGTATTTTATTTTTTGTACATATAATTATAGGTTAGTAATTTAAATTTTGTTTATAGATCAATATAATGGGGTGAAGATGAAAGCAAGAAGAGGAAAGAAACAAAAAAAGAGCAGTTCTGATGATAGTTCTTCATCCAGTTCCAATTCCAGTTCTAGTGTGGCATTGAAAGCTAAACGTCCTGCAAAGAAGAATGACCAATATCGGTCAAATATTGTTATCTTTATCCATGATTTGCATTAGATTAAAGATAAAATAAACAATAGCCATATTGAACTTCTTAAGAAGACTCCATTTTGGGAGCTTTTCAATGCCTACTACAGTGAGAAAGTAGTAGAAGTGGACCACAAGAAGACGGATAAAAACATTTTATCAATTATCGAGCTGTACAATACGGAAACCAAAAGTTTCCATATGAAGAGCAGTATTCCAATAATGCCAATAGATATAAGTGAAATATTTGGCATACCCCTGGTGGAGGGTTTAAAATCAATAGAACTGAAAAAGGGACCGAATACTGCTAAAAAATCTGGATTACAAGCACGATACTTCTTAAAAAGAATAGGAAAGTCAGAAATTTTGAATGGTTTGAAGAAATCAGTTGAATTGGAGACAGATGAAGGAATTGCTGATTTTGTTAAAATTGTGTGTCTCCACTTCTTGAACACATTATTTTTCTCCAACTCAAACTTCACCCTTGGAGAATTTTGGTTGAAATACATTGAAAATATTGAGGAAATGAATAAATCTGATTGGGCATCTGTTGTGCATGAGTTTCTGATACATTCACTTGACAAATCAGCAAGTTCAAAACCTTGCACAGTTACTGGATGTGTCATTTTCCTACTGGTGAGCAAAAAAATATTTTGATATTTCAAAATTTAGATAGCAATACTCACGTGTAGTTTCAAAATACACGTGAATTTTTCACGTGTATTTTGAAAATACACGTGAAAATAAACGTGTACTTTCAAAACAAACTTGAAAATAAAAGTGTATTATCAAAATACACGTGAAAAATTCACGTATATTTTGAAAGTACACGTTTATTTTCACGTGTATTTTCAAAATACACGTAAATTTTTCACGTGTATTTTGATAATACACGTTTATTTTCAAGTGTATTTTGAAAGTACACTTGATATTCCTAATATTTTAAAATTTACATACCAATACTTACCTGTACTTTGAAAATATTACGTGTATTTTCAAAATACATGTGATATTTTCTCTTGTTCTTTCAAAATACAATTGATATTTATCGTGTATTTTGAAAATACACGTCTTATATCACGTTATTTTGAAAATACACGTTAAATATCAATTGTATTTTGAAAATACACGTCTTATATCATGTGAAAGGACACTTGTATTTTACAAAGTACACGTGTACTATGTTTTGTAAATATAACCAGTGTACTCTCAAAATACTCTTGTTATATCTTCTGTCAAGTACACGTATTAAATTCATTTTGTTTTTTGTATGATCTCAGTATTGGGCATGTGAGAAATTTGAAATCATTTCTCCTGTTGAAGAATATAAAGAAAATACTCCAAAATTCCTGAAGTGGAAGTTGTCGTCTTTGAAACAATGGTTTGTGAAGAATGACATCGCAACAACAACTTTGAAGCAGGCTACAAGTAAACCAGCTTCTAAGGACTGTCCTGTTCAAAAGGAATCTCAGTTTAAAGGGCCAAGTTACTCTTTGAACATATCTACAGAAAGTCCTATACATGCTGATTCATCATCAAACAATGTTGCTGAAGATATTGATGACAATGAGTTTTCACATGGTTGGAATATTCCCCTTAAAAACATTGTGACTCCAAAGAAAAAGAAGGGAAAAGATCAACCAAAGGTTAATTTGGAGGAACAAATTGTTGTTTTGAAAAGGGAGTTGTTGGAAAAAAATAACCAACTATCTAAAGCAGCTGAAGACATTAATATTGCACTTGAGAAGGTGACCTCTTTGGAGGTGGAGAGTGCCATTTTGAATGTACAGTTGTAGGTAGATCATGATTCACGTTTTGAAGCCCATGAGGAAGTGAAGAACTTAAAGGTGGAGAATTCCAACCTTTTGAAGGAAAAGAGTTATTAAATAAGTTGGAGGTAGAAAATGGCCAACTAGTTGAGTTAAACAATTCTTTAAAAGAAAAGCTTGATCAAGTCACAATGAGTGACTCAGATAGAATTAAAGAATTGGATGAATCATTTAAAAAACAGGCAGAATCAACACGAATTTTGGAACAAAAGAATGGATATCTGTCTCTGACTAATGAAGATCTAAAAAGAAAGTATGATGATACATTGCAACAATGGAAAGATGCTGACTTAGAAAAGATGATTTTGAGGCAGAATCTTGAGGAGTCAGAGTGGAAAAGAACTCAACAGGTACTTTTGAATGCAGAGTACACGCAGTTTTTCTAAAGTACACGCAGTTTTCCTAAAGTACACGTTTAAAATACACGCAGTTTTCTCAAAGTACACGCAGTTTTATTTGATATTAGATATAATGAAGAGTACATGCATTATTTTATTAAAAATAATGCATTGTTTAAAATGTAACATTTTTTTTGTATTACAGGAAAACAATAATAAAATCCTTAATGACGAAATTTCGGAGTTGAAGAAAATGCTTGAAGAATCAAAATTGAAAAAAATTGACCAGGTATCTATAAAATACAATAGATATTTATTACACGCTACACTTTCTTAATTTTATTATAAATTTTATAAAGTACACTTATTTTATAATACACGCGTGTACTTTATAAAATACACGCACTTTTATATAATACATGCGTGTATTATATAAAATACACGTAAGTGAAAATCAATCATTGTTTCAAAAAATGCTAACAATCCAACATTCCTTGTTAAATATATCAGGAAAACATTAATAAACAACTCCTTGACGAAATTTCGAGTTTAAAGATTGAATTAGCCTCAAAGAAAGTTGAGGGCAGCCCCAAAATATCCAAAAGCAAAGGACCTCTTACTAGAGGTCAGAAGAAAAGAAAAGCTGACGGCGAAACAGAAAAGCTTGAACCAATGAAGAAACTAAAAGAGTCAAAGCTTAGAAAAGGCCCTACAACAATAGCTGAAAAAATGAAGGAAACTCGTGTCAAGCTTGAAGCAATCGAAGCATATAAATATCTCGATGAAGCTTCGAAGAAAAAGATTGAAGATTTTATTAAAATTGCTGAGCCAGGGTAAAGTTTATTATTTTATGATTTATCACTTCGCTAATTTATATTTTTTTTGGTGCAAAAGAATAAGGTTATTATTATTATACTAATGTTTTATTGATTATATAAAATGCAGGGAGTTTATTTTCCAAGGGATGGTTTTGTATGTCCCATGGGAAGATTTACTTGAAGTCCTCAAAAATCAAGAAATTTCAAGCCAAGTATGTAGTCCAAATATTAGACATCCATTAAATTTCAACATTATTATTTCCTCACCATTTTATATTGTGTGAAACAGATAATACTTGCCTTTTGCGAAGTATTGAGATTAAAATTGTCTGAGGAAGGGCTCTCCTACTCACACACTTTTTCTGATTATTGTTGGGTAAGTACAAATAAAATGAAAGTTTTGATAAACAATATTTCAGTTTTTTTTATTAACACTTGTCTATAATTTTTATTCAGATAGAAGCTTGTAGAACAAACGGAGTCAATAAGAAGGGGGAATTATACAAGGATTTATTTGAATACTTAGGCAGTTGTAATAATTTGTTCATTATACTTAGACATAGTATAGAACATTTCACATTATTTGTAATATACACTAAAGAAAATAAAGTGGTCCACATGGATCCCCTCCGACCGAATGACACGGAAAAGAACACAACATTCTTCGATGATGCAAAAAAATTGGTTAGTGCCTAAACTTAATTAGTAATGTTACTTGTACTTATATTATACACTTGTACACGTGCATTATATAATGCGTGTACTTTGTATTAGTTGTACATAATTACCTAGATTATCAAAGTACACGAATCATATTTTAAAATACACGTGAAATGAACCAATACAAGTTACGTGTACTTTAATATTATGCGTGTACTTTTAACTCATTAGGCAAAGTACACGCATCATATAATAAAATACACGTGATATTTTAAAATAAAATATGCGTGTACTTTAATATTATGAGTGTACTTTTAACACATTAGGCAAAGTACACCCATCATATTTTAAAATACACGTGATATGAAAAAATAAAATATGCGTGTACTTTTATATTATGCGTGTACTTTTCACTCTTTCATCTTCATATACTATTTTATTTGTATACACTAAATATTTGTCTTCTTAACAGTTTTCTGTCTTCCAAAAATCACTGTCCGAATTGAAGACTGAAGCAGAAACAATGAAAAACAATGGTTACGAAATTCAGAGGAAATTTAAGGAAGGCACCCCAAATGAGTTTACAATGGATGATGATCCATTGACAGAGCAAGAAAGAAGGACTGTAGATTTCTTGCTGCAAAGTGATCTCAAATTTGAACTAGTAAGAGATCACGAATTCCCTAAACAATATAATGGGTAAGAAAAACTTCATTTCTAAAAATTACTAATTTGTATCCTTTTAAAAAATTTCATCACATCATTCTAATTTTTATATTTGTTTTATTGTAATTTCAAGGTTGACTGTGGGGTGTTCTGCATGTACTATATTGAGCAAATAAGCAGAAACAAAGAAATGCAAAAATTCTTTCAAGACCCTGACATGCTAAAACAAAGAGCATATGTACTCAGGGAAATTCTTCTGTCAAAATATTTCTTCCCCCGAAATGGGAAAAAATATCTATAAATTGTGATTCAAATTCAAAACATATATTTGTAATTTGTTTTGTGTTATATTGGTTATTGTTTACAATATTTATTACACCAAAATGGTTTTTTCCCGCTGGCGCGGACCACAATCCACGTAAGGTTTAGACAAACAATGCATCTGATTGTTATGAAACAATGTAAAATTAGTTTTCACGAAAAATACAAGTCATAATTACTAAGTAAAATTAATTATCCAAAGTACATGCATTTTCACTAAAGTACACGCAGTGGTTAATATAATAATTATTTATTATTTTAATTGAAAACTACTTTGAAGAATTCATTAAGGACACAATAACCAAAATCAATTTATTAAGCTCAACTACTCACTTCCCAACTACTTCTGGTCAAGAAATAAATAACTTTCACTTAATCCTATAAAAGAGTAATATTTGTTCCTTTCCTAACCATTACATCTAGCGTAAAGATTACATAATGGCTATTCCAGCAGAAAACTTGCGAGAAACTCTTGAGAGAGATGAAAGAAATAAAAAAAAAGGCAAATTGAGGAAAATATTTCCTCATATGAAACTGCCTTTGAGCAGTTTCAAACATATGTGAGGAAAGGCTATTCTGGACTTCCACCCAATCCCATAGATTTATTTGATGTGGATGAGGACCCTCCTCAAACACCTGTGATAAGCACCCAAAACTGTACATTTTATACCCCGAATAGTTGTATTTTAGTTGCTATTTCTCGACAATATGGGTCTTATGCGCTTAAATGTTTAATATGCAGGTTTAATGTACGTTGCGGTGTTCAAACGCGTATTTCAAGGCAATTGTGCATTTTACGGAGCTAAATACCAAATTCCCGTACCCTAACCCGAACCTAAACCTAGCCCAAACTTACCCCGAGCCTGTGTGTGTTTTAGTTGTGCCCTTTTATTATTTTTTAGATTTTTAGTTTGAGTCTTTTCTATTTTTAAGATTTATTTTAGATTTATTTTAGAATTTTTAGATTTTATTTTCTATTTTTATTTTTATTAGTATAATTTTATTTTGATTTTGATTTTTATTAGTTTTTAGTTTTATTTTATTTTATTTTATTTTATTAAGATTTTAATTTTTAGGATTTCATTTATTTTTTTAGTTTATTAGATTTTATGTTTTTTTTTAGGACTTTAGTTTTTAAATTTAATATATTTATATTTATATTTTTATTTTCATTTCATTTCTTTTTATTTTTATTTTTATTTTTATTGAGTCTTTATGTTATTTTTTAGAATAGAAATTTAATTTTTAGTTTTTATAGTTTTATTTTATTAGTTAGTTTATATTTTATTAGGGTCCAAACTAATACACACACACACACACTTAATACCCATCACATCCTATCCTACACCCAATCTCCTACACCCTCATCCCCACCTAATTACCCTACACCTCACACACACAATCCCTCTCTCCTTCTTCAACCTCTCACCTTTTCTCTCCTCTCTCCAAAACAGAAAACACCCCCTACACTATTCATCATCTCCTACCTCCATCACACCCCCTCACTTTCTATCCTCCATAGCTAAAAAACCACTCACTCTCTCCCCTCTCTCATCCCCCGACCTTGCCTAACACACCGCCGGAGCTCCAGCCACCAGCTCCGATCGGAGCTGTCCTTACCCGGCAGCTCCTTCCCGACCTCACGCCGCCCTCTCTTCTCTCCTGCTATTCCACCGCCGGCAGACACAAGCCTCTACCCTTTGCCCACCTCGCCGGCGACAACTGCGACCCCGGCGCTGCTCCATACACAGCCACCTGCTCCTCCGTCCGGCGTCAACAACCCTCGAAGCCTTACCCCCTCTGCCGGTTGCCTCTCTCTCTCTCTTCGCGATCCGATCGCAGATCTGCCCCACTCCGGCGTTCACCTGATTCGCAACCTCCGGTGACCCTCTTCCGATCCCATCTCTCTCTCTCCTCAACCCATTACCAACAAACACCCATCCAACCAAAATCCATTTAAAGACCCACTTCTTCAAAGACCCATTTCCCCATCCCAAAATCTACCAAATGCCATTTTCATCCAAAACCCATTTGAAAGCTAAAACTCATTTCAACCCAAAGTCAAAATCGTGTTCTGCCAAATAAACCAAAAGCCAAATAACAAAACCCACATGTACCAAAACTAACTTACCACCTTTTACCCAAAATACCCCCCAACTACCTTTCTAACCCCAATACCCATTATACCCCCATTTAACAAATCAGATTTTTATCCTCCCCAACCTCACCCACATGACCTCACACCCCTCATGTGCACACCCTAACCAATTTCCAATTGTATCCCTTTGCTCCATTGCATATAAAAAGAAGATGAAGACCTCATTTGTAAAAAAAGAAAAATTCTAGATTAGAGAGAGGAAATTGTAGAGAGAAATTTTAGGGTTAGAAATAAATAGTAGATTAGAATTAGTTTTTTTTATTTTCTTCTTTTCAATTTAAATTGAGTGAAAGTAATTCTAGTGAGAATCAATTTGTGTGTTAGTGCTTCATGTGTATTTGTTGATCATTCAAATTGAGAGGTGTATGCTTCAAATTGGAAGACTAGAGTTCAACTTTCTCAAAGAGATTTGGTTTGCTTGTTCTATTCTCTTCTCTTTTATTTTAATAGCCTTGATTATTAATTTGTCATATTTCATATCATGTTAGGCTAAAACCCCTTTCAAGGGGTGGGGTGAAACCCTTATTTGATATTATTTTAGTTTAATTAGTTGCTTACTTGAAATATCCCTTTGAATGTTAAATTTGATCCCTCATCCTTAGATTTACGCCTCGAGAGAGGGTAAATGATTTTCGAGAGAAAATCGAAATTCTAGTGATAATACCCATTTTAGATTCGAACTAGAGATAGGGGTTTCTTAAGTGGGGTATTATCATTTGAATTTTAACTCTAAATTTAATTTCTAAGATTGACACAAATTCTAATTGATCGATCCTAGCGGGTGATTAATTAAAAGGAGTGTAGATCTAATTTGCTAGAGTTGTGGGGTGTTAATTTTAACTTTCTAAAAGATTACTATTCTAATTACACTTGCAATGAGAGTTGGTTTGTAATTTTAATATTAATTTGAGAGAATTCAAATAATTAAATTAATTAATTAGAATAACTAAAATTTGTGGTGTAATCCCACTCCTTGATTGTTCTCACTATTATTTTCCTCACTTTATCTTTTGTTTTAGTGTTAGACTTTATTTTCATTTTAGTTACTTTCTAGTTAGTTATTTTACATTTAGTTTATTTTAGATCTCACCTCACCCTTTTGTTTTAATATTGAAAAAGCTAAAAAAATTAGAAAAGTGAAAAAACACAAAAAGAAAATAAAAGGTGAATTACAATTGAATTTGTTCCATGTGCTTTACTCCCTAGAAAGTGGATTGATACCCTTACTTACCTCTACACTTGAGTTTATTATATTTGTAGGTATTTGAGGTTTTGACTAACTTGGCTTCAACAACAACGACAAACATACGCAAAAAGTCTAGTTATCAACATGAAGAACTCATTTATTTCTATACACAAGAAGTTCCCTTGAAAATTGCAAAGCTGAAGGAGAAGAAGGCTCTCCATGAAGGCCTTGTAGCTGTCATAGAAGAAGAAATTCGACACTGGTCGAATTTCATTGACTCTCTCCCTGACACCCTGGATGCCTTTGACAAACATCCCTACTAGAAGCCCTGTTTAGTTTTTTCAGTTTTCTTTATTTGAAAAATTGTACTTTATTTTTTTGTTTTTAATAAAAATTTTATTTCTTTCATGAATGTGTTCTGAGTTATGTCATACACCCAATATAGTAAAGTACACGTGAACCCTTATAAACACGATCACGTGTTTTGTTAAAAATTTTAACATTAATAACATTTCATCAAAAAAAATTATATAAATGCGTGTACTCTATATATTACACGTGTACAATATAAAGTACACGTATAGTCTATAAAGTACAGGCCTATTGAAATACTGTTATAATAATGCGTGTACTCAAGACATTATATAAATGCGTGTACTCTATATATTACACGTGTACTTTATAAAGTACATGCATAGTCTATAAAGTACAAGCAGATTGAAATACTTGTATAATAATGACGCTGGCGCGGACCATAATACCCATAGGAGTTTAAGAATATGAGTGACCCAAATATCTTTTATAAAGTACAAGCAGATTGTAATGTCAAAAACCATTTTCGAAATAGTACATGCATTTATATACGTCTACTTGATAAAATTACATGCAGAATACATAAAATACACGTATATTGAATTAGATTTTTGTCATATCAATATGCGTGTAGTTTTCTAAAACATGCATGTACAATTATATTTAAATGCGTGTACTTCATAAAGTACACGCACATTTCATCAAGTACACGCACATTATATTTATATTATGCGTGTACTTCATGCATGTTCATTAAGTAAAGTACACGCATGCTTTTATAAAGTACACGCATATTGAACTGACCATCCACAACTGCTAAATGGGACCAATTATGAATATAAAAGTCAAATGGGATTAGGACAAACAAAACTTTCACAAATGGGACTATTGCTAAAATACCTAAAATTTCTTTGGACATCAAAATGCGCGTGTACTGTATATATTGAATTAGATTTTTGTCATATCAATATGCGTGTAGTTTTCTAAAACATGCATGTACAATTATATTTAAATGCGTGTACTTTAATTATCAATGCGTGTACTTCATAAAGTACACTCATATTTCATCAAGTACACGCACATTATATTTATATTATGCGTGTACTTCATGCATGTACATTAAGTAAAGTACACACATGCTTTTATAAAGTACACGCATATTGAACTGACCATCCACAACTGCTAAATGGGACCAATTATGAATATAAAAGTCAAATGGGATTAGGACAAACAAAACATTCACAAATGGGACTATTGTTAAAATACCTAAAATTTCTTTGGACATCAAAATGCGCGTGTACTGTACATAACATGCGTATACAAAGGTAAAGTACACGTGAACACAAGGAATAATGATCATGTATATTTTATGAAAAATATGTGTACAGCAACACAAAAAAAAAACTAAAGAATGAGACTTAAAAATAAATTACCTTCATTTATGTGAAACAAATGGTTTATTAATTAATTTATTCAATCAAATGGTTAAAATGAATGAATTCAACAATTTAAAAAATAGTCAAATGGGTTCCTTACAAGTAGACCTATAATGACCCTTTTTACTACACCTCGAGCAAGTAACTTCCCTTATTGTGATCTCACCAGAAGACTTTATTCTCTTATTTCTTGGCGTGCCTGTCGGTCTCTTAGTCATTAGTGGAAGGATAGATGGATTTTCAGGAATAGGAATATTTAAGGAAATCAAATCAGGAAGAGGAACTATAGGTATCGATTATGATTTTCTATAGAAAGATACCTTATAGTACTCCTCAATATAATCATAAATACTGGTCCCTTTCCTCCGCACAACACAAATAGCATGAGAACATGGAAAACATCTAATCTGCCAACTCTTACAAGAACAAGTCCTTTCTCCTAAGTCAACTGTTGCTCGCACTTCTGAATGAACTTCAAATACATTTTGACTTGAGCGACTAATAGTCCAATGTAGGCTTTTATTCCAATTTTCATTCAGTAACTTTTGAAAAAAAGGACATAGCTCATTTGCCCAAGTGTTAGACTCAACAAGTTTGTTTGCATTGAAATTCATAATCTTCACTCTCAATTTATCAAGCATATTCATTACTGGTAAATGCCTTTCCTCCAATATCCATGAATTGAATGACTCCGCAACACTAGATGCCATGTCACCATACCGTTTACCAGGGAAATATGCACAGGACCAATTCTCGGGAAGCAAACTATCAATGAAATCGGCAATAGCAGCTCCTCCTTCCTTCTTCAATGCTTCAATATTCTTGTGAAATACATCTACCGAGACAGCATATGCACTATACAAAAAATCTTTAACAATTTTCTTTCGAAATCCAGCACAATTCCCACGAATTTTCTTTTTTATATTCCCTTGTAAATGATGTATACAGTAGGAATGTGCAGACAACGGGAAGGCCCTCGAAACAGCTTCAAGTAATCCATTATTTCGATCTGATATAAATGTTATGTTTCGATATTTCTCAACTATTGCACTATGCAAATTGACTAGAAACCACATCCAGTTGTCTTCGGTTTCGGAATCAACAACAACATATGCAACAGGAAAAAGTCCTGAAATTTAAAAATATATTAAAATTAAAATAAATAACATATCCATGTACAATACTTTGTATATTGATGCTACTGGCGCAGACCCTAAAACACATAGGAAATATATTGTGTTTAATCTAAACTGTTTGTAAATAACAAGACAAAGCATAAAAATGTACCGTACACATGATAAAATGCACGTTTACTTTCCAATCTTTTGCTTGGCTTTATTATTAACAAGACTAACATCAACATACACGCATAAAAATGTAAAGTACAGGTGAACTAAACAAAAACATTCAAAGGTACTTTACATTTTTAACATTTACTTTGCTTTATTATTTCTAAATAACAACACCTATCATCAAAGTACACGCATAAAAATGAAAAGTACACGTGAAATAAAGAAAAACATTCACATGTACTTGACATGTAAAATGCGTGTACTTTAGTTTGTATTCAACATAACATCATCATCAAAGTACACGCATAAAAATGAAAAGTACACGTGAAATTAAGAAAAACATTCACGTGTAGTTGACATGTAAAATGCGTGTACTTTACTTATTATTACACATAAAGTCATCATTATCAAAGTACACGCATAAAAATGAAAAGTACACGTGACATTAACAAAAACATTCACGTGTACTTTACATGCACTATGCGTGTACTTTACTTAGTATTACACATAATAAGACATATCATGACAATACACGCAGAAAAATGAAAAGTACACGTGAACTAAAACAAAGACCTTCAAAGGTATTTTATATTTTTATGCTTGTATTTTGATGTTATGGAATGGAACAAACAAAATTTCAATGCAATACACAAAATAAAATATTTAAAATTCATTTACCATTGTTCCCATTCCTTGCAGTAGCTGATAGTATTGTTCCACGGTAACGGCTCTTCAAAAAGGCACCATCAAGAAATAAAACAGGTCTGCAGTATTGAAATCCATAAATACATCATCTAAACATTACAAATATCTTCTTGAATTTTTTACTCTCATGTTCCACGTCAAGGATGCAATGCGACCCAGGATTATACTGCAATAGAAGGTCACGATAATTATTCATTAATGCATAAGAAACCTTTTCATCACCATGTATATCAACAACAGCCATCTCTTTCGCACGCCATGCATGTTGATAAGCTATATCAAGACCATAATTCTTCTTCATATCTCTAACTACATCAATTGGTCTCAATAGTGGGTTATCTCTAAGATCATCAGCTACCAATGTTGAAACCAACTTGGAGGCTATCATTTTGGCTGACGGACTACGAAAGACACCTCTACATGTATGCTCATTATTCATTGAACGTATGTAAAAGTATCCATTTATTGTAGATAATGAAGCATGAATTCTCCACATGCAATTCTCAGTAGTCTTTTTAGAGCATTCAACCGTCACTCGAGTTTTATCATTCTTCAAATACACATACTTGAACCCAACCTCAACAGCATACTTTCGCAATTTATCCCGAAATTCCACTACACCTCCTTCAAAACACTGCTGCTCATGACTTATATAAGTCTTCCAATCATTCGAAAGATAGACTTTCGACTTACTTGACTCCACACCTCCAAGATAAAAGTCATTTATAATGCAACGATTAAAATCATTTTTAGTGCCTGATGATAAAGACTCTAACCTCTGTGTATTTGTATCACCGCTGTCAACCCTCTCAGACCTTGTATTACTGCAGTCAACCCCTTCAAAAATTCGATTAGATTAGTCAACCCGTTCACGACATGTATTACATGGAAATGGTAATGAATCAATGACATATATCCAAATGAAATTAGCTTTCACGATCAATTGGGACCGCAACATACAACAAACATCGTTGTCACAAACCAACATGAATCGACATTCATCACCAAATGAATACCTCAATGAAAAACTCCCACTTCTCAAATTAGTAAACCTAATACACAACTCATTGCATATGAAATCTAATGAGCTATCTTCAAATGATTCAATACAAGCCATATTATCCAAATAACAACACCTTGCTATTACACTATTTACCATAATGTCCTGCAGTAAAACAGAGACGGAAAACATTTACTTCAAGGTCAACAATTCTAAAAATGTGTGCAATAATTTAATGCATGAAATATCAAAATATTTATTTATAATTAATATAAACTTACAGGCACTTTTTAAAAACCGATACATAAAGCAATAAACCACACACATATTATCAAATAATCAATCACGTGTACTTTATAAACATTACGTGTACTTTGAAAACTGATATCGAACTGGTTATTTCCGCTGGCGCGGACCTATATCAATAAGTGATTCAATACCAAATGAAAATCAAGGACTCTTAAAATTAGAATGAAACATCAATAATATTCATTCAGCACATTCAACTAAGAATTACAAATATTGATAAATATAACTTATTTATTAAGAATCCAAACATAAATGCATAAAAAACCCAAATTAAAAACATATACATATATAACGTATAAAAAGCTATTCAATCACATGAATGAATATTACAATGAGTCTCTTGAATTAAAACAAAGGACATATACTTATTGTAATCGATCGAAAATAGAAAAATCAACTGCTGATAAAGATAAACTTACAAATGATAGAGCCAAGTGATACAGGTAGAATCGAATAAGAACACTGTAATCGATTATAGGACAGACGGTCAAAGCATAATTTTGATGTTATTTTCGATTTCGGAGAATAGTCGTTAGTTGCAGAGAAAACTCCAATAGCCGATTAGGTTTATGATTTTTTTAAATTGGGGGTATTTATATGTTGGACCTAATCGTTTAAAATTTAGTTCACCGGTTTTTTTGTATAAAATTGTTAGTCCAAGGACTAGACCGTAAAAACCTTTATATTTTTACTCTCTAATGAGTCAAGAAAGTCCCCACGATCTCACTCTCTATGTGCTTACGCATCTCGAGGTCCTTCGAGATGATACTTAGTTTCTCATTCTACTCATATCGTCTTAAAAAGACTAGATAGACAATATCCCATATCTTTTCAGTGCCTTCTATCTTCATTCCCATATACCATATGAGGGATCCATCACCTAGAGTGGAGGAAAAGGCCCTCTCCATAACACATATATTAGGGTCCTTAACTTCCATTTACAAGTTGTAGTTACATAAACTGTATAAGGGTGATTCAATCCCCTTGTACAATTTAAAGACCATAGTTTTAAATTTCTTAGGGATCCAACCAATTTGGTAAACGAACATCCTCTTGATATTTACTTATAGTTTGAGGTCTGCATCTTTCTAATAAATTATTATAAAAGTTTCAGCTTAATTTGGACATAGGGTCAGCTCTAGGCATAGTGAGGGAGGGGGAGTGACTTTGACCAACTCGACTCTAGCAGGTTCTAATTATGTGTGTTGGGGGTACTCGGGATATTAAGTATACGACTCAAAATTTTCATGATATTTGAAGGACACTAGGATAGGGGAGGCCTAACATTAATCAAAAGGGGAGATAAAATTTAGGAAGACAGTTCCTACAGAGCTAGTGGGCCAACTGCAAAAGCTGGCATAATAATTTTCACTTCAGGAGGAATAATATTGGAGTTTTCACGTTTTGGAGCCACCAGAGCCTCTTGTAGGTGGACATTTTCTCACTGTTGTGCGCGAAGTTAAGATCAGATGGAACTTTGAGATTCTTTGAGACTTTGCATATGTTGCAAAAATAAATTGATGTCGGAGGGACCTTGTTCTTCTTTAATACATAGAGAGGTTGTATGGGTGCAAGAATTATCACAATAAGAAATGTAGAAAGAAATACTGAGATGAGAAAATAAATGATCACACACTGGACACCAAAGATACGTGGTTCGAAAACTTTCCTACATCCACGGAGAGGTTACTGTATTCTTATTAGTGTCTTTAAATAATCGAAGTTACTTCCCTTTGCCCCGGATTAAGGTTTATATTTTATAGTTGTAAAAATAAGTGAATGAATTGTACCAGTAACACAACCAGCTTGTAGATAACTCGTAGGTGTCCTTGAATATCTCCTCTGCGATTATTAGTAATAGATTTGAGTCTACCTCCATTTAATTAAGCATATGTTAAATACACAAATATAAAATCAATATTTTCAGTTGGGTCGGAAGTCCGTTCTGCGTACTGGGCTGGTCAACTGAAGTATTGGGCTTGAATAAATAAGCCCCCACAATTGCTCCTAAAATCTTTAGGCTAAAAAGTTGGGCCAAAAGATTTTAAGTGAGTTCAAGGCCCACGGCCTGGAACTGTTTCAAAACCGACGTGGCACTATTGTAATGTTTAGGAACTATCAAGGGTACGCTCGTTCGAGTAGAGTTGAAAGTAACATGGATGGAAGACTTGTAATAAGCTTGAAATGACAAGAGCATGTTACCCCGACTAAATATTTGAAGTGCCAAAATCCTATTGGGGAACCGTTCCTCATCATTTTTGCACAAAGTTCAAACAAAGTTCAGCAACCTTCATTTCTCAAACGTTTCTTCTCCCCGAAGTCATCTTATTTCCTCTCTCTAGTCCTTCATATTTCCAGAGCTTTCTTCAATCATTATCACTTGTAAGTTCTCTAATCTGCTTATTTAATTCACCATTTTAATTTGCATTCTTTTCTGCTTGAAGTCTCTTTTCTTTACGGATCTCCCTTATGACAAAACCATAGAGGTGTTTAGAAAAACTTATAGTATCCCAGAGTTGGTGGAGATAGAATGTTCCCCTATGCACAGAGATTTCAGGGACATAGAAGATGGGCACTGGATCCACACTCTGCTCATATTCCAGGAGGTTTAACTTTTCCCCCAAACCCTCTATTTTTGATTTTTTTAGCTATTTTGCGGTTATCCCTGACCAATATGCCCCCAAAACTTGTAAAATAGTGAATGGGGGCAAATAGAATCAATGAATTATATGGGACCAACCCAAGGCTCCCTAAAATTTATTACTGCTATGGTTGTCGTGCACCAATGATGACGTCATGTAACTGAAGGTTAGGAAGGATGAAAGGGTTCTAGTTGTGGATCTGCCTGACTCCAATAAAGGGTATTGTGAGGAAGGCTTTATTGAAAGGAATTGGAAACATCCTCCCTTGCCTGAGGGCATGAGGTACTGAGGTCCCTAGTGCCCTGATTTGTGGGGGGGGGGGGGGGGGGGGGGAGGATAAATTTTTTCTTTTATTTCTTGTTGAATTCTTCATCTGTTATTTCCTTTTCTTATCTTTTTATTTGTGTTTCTTCCTCTATTTTACAGCTCGCGACAAGAACCAAGAACTTTCTCTCCAAAAGTTTAAAGTTGTTGATATCCTTAAGGTTTGAAGGTTAGGAATATATTTCCAGACGACGAGCACCTCCGTGCACCAACCTATCTACTGGAGTACAAAAACACAACTTCCAGCTTTATTGCTTGGTCGGTCGATAAAATCCTTCAGTTATAGCTTCCATAAGACGATTCCTTTGATCCATCTGGGCTAATGGAGATAGACGAAGAGGAAGAAGAAGAAGAAGAAATAGTACCATTGAAGAGGAAATTACTGATAGCAAATGACGAGGATCACGCCTTGTTGTCCGGCAGGATGACTCTCTGAAGAAGGCTTAGGGAGACTCCCAACGGTTCGTGGTTCCAGATCAAGAACTAAGGGGAAAGAAAATAAAGCAGAGAAGAAGAATAAGGAAGAGGAGAAGAGAAAATAGGGAGAGAAAAGGAAGGAGGAAGAGATAAAGAGAGGAAAAAGAAGCTGCCTCTAAAGGCCCCAACTGAATTCTCCCTCTCTATTGTTGTCGCTGCTGAGGGGTCCAGTGTGGCCAACACCTCGTCCATTGCCCCCAATTTTTTAAGGGGGCAGTGCTCGCATTCATCGCGGTTGGGGGAAGACCAGGTGGCCCTCAAATTTGCACAGGCATTTGCCCTGGTAAGAATCGCCCCTTTTCTGTTATTCCTCTTTGTTCGACTTCTGTATACTGACACTTTTTTTTTTCTTGCAATTTTTATCTGACTTTACCACACTCTTGGATGGTAACATCGACCAGTCCAAGAAGAACTAGGAGCTAAGAGAATCCCTGAATAATTCCCAGAAGGACTTGGTTAATGCACGGGATAGTTTCGAGCTAGAGAAGGAGAAGGTAAAGAAGTACTTAACTAAATGAAGGTGGACAAAGACCTTATTGTTGAAGAGAAGGATAAGCTAAATGGGGAGAACCTGGACTTGTTCTAGAAGGTCCAACAGTTGGAGGGCGCGATCCCAGGCATGAACGAGAATATTTATTTGGACGCATGAACGAGAATATCTATTCGGACGGATAAAATGTGGCCTATGATGACACTGAGCTCCAGATTGCCTATGCCAAGAAGTTGTATTTAAAGAAAGGATGGGATCAATCCCTTGGAGCAGAAGGAGTTACATCAGAGTCTGATCTGTAGTAGCTTCATCCCCCAAGGACCCTTGCTATTGAGGAGACCCTTTCTAATTAGTCTGTTGACCAAGCTGGAAAGGGGCTAGATGAGGTTGGGGCGATGACCAGGCATATTAATTTACTGGGAAGGGGAAATAACCATAAACATCTGAGCAGGTGAAAGAATAAAGCTATGTATCTCTAGGACTCTTTCTTTACCCTGATATGTCATTGTAATGCCTTTTCCTTTTTGGTTGTAATGGATTTTAATATTAATGAAAAATAATCTACTTTTTACTAATATTCCTCTTTCTGTTTTGTTAATGTCCTTGCAATTTGTTTCTTGTTTGTAGCTTGTTGTAGAAAACTATATCCCTCCTTCCTCAAATTTGGGGAAGGTTTTTGGCCCAGGTATGAGTGAGTAGACTCACCGAGCCTTTTTAAAGATATGCAAGAAATTCAAAGTAAGGACTACAGCGTATAAGTAGCAGTCGAGTTAGTGGAAAATTTAAAGGATGACATCCAATTCATAGGGGAGATCGACTCCTCTATATAAGAGGAAATAAACGGTATGAGGGACTAACTTGTAACAAGAAAGGATGTGGGCCACGTGGTTGAGATAATTCAAGCCGAGAATGATGCCCAAAGAAGGAGGTTATCGAGATGAAAGAAGATATTTAGCAGAAGCGTGCCATCATAGCTGGCCTTTAGAGGGATGTCAAGAAGCCTAGGCATCTCTTATGGATGGGACATAGAGAAGCTTAAGCAAGAGGTTATGAGGAAGGCTATTGATCAAGGGTGAAAAGTGACGCGTGTCAAACGTCGATCGTTGTTTTCTCTTCATCGCCTCAATATAAAAACCTAAACAATGACTACACTCTTTTAAGGGACTATAGGGGCCAGTTCGGGTATCGAATCCACGAAGACGAGTTACTGGAATTTATTTGGTAAATATTTCTAAAATAAAAGTGTAAAAGATAATTGCTGATAAAATAAAAGATAAATAAAGGAAAAGATAAAACGAAGAGAGTGTATTAAAACAAAAATTAACAAAGCGAATAAAAACTATAGGTTGCGTCGAATATCCCTCACCCGAGTTAATTAGTATAAAATGGTTACATGGGTTGACGAGTTATTAATATTGCGCCTCATTTCGACAGTTAATTACATCAAGAGTTCTCACACCCCTAAATTCGCATAAAATTCTAATAAGTTTTTGGCATCAACAAGTACCCCGAAAATTATGCACGCAAGGTCGTAAGTACAGATCATACATGATATACCCCATTAAATCTCCTAGGTATAATAACTAGGACAACACATTCGAAATAGACCAGTAAAACTCCATCACCAAAGCAAAGCAACATGTCAACCCAAGGTGAGTTCAATCTGACACAACCTAGACTAAATTAGCTAGAAAACATGATAAATGACATGTATTGAAAGAAAGAAAGTAAACCTAATTATGAAAGAAATATATAGATGAAATACAACTTAATCTCGGCAAGAAAAATTAATGGAAGCAAGTAAAGAAAACATTAATCAAATGAAAGAGACAAAGAAAATGAAGCTTACATACATGAAAATGGGTAAAACACCCAAAGGAAATGGAGAAGGGACAAATCTCCTTACAAACCCTAAACCTAATGTAAAATGTCAGATAATCCAAATAGAAACTAAAAATTGGTTAATAAAGTAAGTGGAAAAGAAATAAAAGAAAAAGAAAATAAAAGGAGAAAGTGTCAAAATATCTGGTATACGCGGTCGACCCGTGGCAAAGGCGCGGTCGATCGCGCCTTTGAGATAAGCCACACTCCCTCCAGCCCACGGAAAAAATGGAAACCGCGGTCGACTGGTACTCTATTTTTTAGCCTTGTTGGTCCATGAAGAGGGGGAAAGGTACGCAAACGGAAACGACGATAACTTCACCATCCAGACTCCAAACGACGCGCCGTTTATGGACATGGGACGCTAACTCAACGAACTACGCATGCGTGAAATTCCCATGAGCCGAAGATGAAATATGAATTGACTAAAATTCCCTTGAAGTAGCATCCGACGACGAAACTTCTCTAAAATGCAATCAATCCTCACTTTAGCGTTCCAATACCTACAAAAGCACAATTAACCCCTGCAAAGCACGTATATATCCAAATACGAGGTTGTATAGTTAATAACCATAATTATAGGTATTAAGGAACGTAAAAGTGCTAGAATGCATAAAAATACATGGCCAAAATATGCAATATTTGTGTCGTATCACACCCCCTAACTTAGACATTGCTAGTCCCTAGTGATGAAACAAACAAAACCAGCTCACAGAAGGAGATAAAAATACATATATATGTATCAAAATATAAACGTCACTTTCGTAGGGAACACGATTGCATTTAGCATATACAATAAGCCGTTAAACCCCTAAGTTACCGTAGTGGACGAGTGTCATCTGGTGAGAGTTTTTAGGGATGAAACCCACAAACATCATATGGTTTCCTCAAAATATGCCCAAACCAACATGCGACAGGCCCAAAAATAGCGAAAAAGATTTCATACACGTTATTAGCACAATGAACGAATTCATACAAAAGTCCGTATTATTAACATTATAGAATGAACTTCGTTGAATTGAAACCTTAAAATGTGGGAGGGCAGCGAGCACATACAAAGTGTGATTTGACAAAAACTTAAATAAATTGGATAAAAATTAAAGCAAGTATATATTTAATCCTCATGGGCAATACACTCATAAAGTGAATTCACTCGAAACTGGGAGTTAACACACGGAATATGAGGGCATAAAGGGTAAATGCAAATGGAAACTAGGCTGCTCACATGTCACAATGAAGAATTCTATATATAAAATGAAATATTGTAATCTCAATGAAAGATACCGCTCATTAAAAGAGGCGAAATGAGTTTTCACAGATTATCAAAACTATTTAGAATTTAAATTAAATGCACCCTAAGGTCACATATGACTTGAATAGGGTTGTAATGTAGGCTAGGCTAGGATATGAAATGAAGGTCATGTATGTACAGGTTCAAAGTGTTCAAAAATGAAAACTCGGGATAATGGAAAAAATGCGGGCAACATCAAAATTGGAAAACAAGTTCCAAACAAGCATTGGATATGACAATTGGAGAGCAATCAAAGCTTATTGAACTAAATACAAAATTTACAACTTTCTCTTTCTCTTTCTTTTCTTCTTTTTCTCATTTTTTTTTTCTTTTGCTTTTCACTTCTCTTTTCTTCTCTTTTTCACTTTTTCTTTTCTTTACTTTTCTCACTCTCATATGCCTAAATTTCAACCACGAGACAATAACATCATTCAATCCCAAGTAACATTCCAACCAAGGCTAAGGAGGGTAATAAGTATGGGTTAAAACTCCAATTTAGAGTTGGTTATGGGTTTGGGGTTATGAAACGAAAGGCTAATATTTAGGCTCAAAGGGGTTGACGAGGGTAAACATATAAGGTGAGGTCAAGGCTAATATGGGTGATATAACAAGGATGGCCTATGATCATTTCATAAAGTTTTCGTAATTCTCGAGTCAAAGCAAACTTTGAAAATCGTGCTCAAGTAATACATTTCATATATGAAATCAATTAATGAACGATCAAATGAAAGAATAGTGAGATTACCAACAAATGTAACGTTTTCAAAGAGGAAAGAATAGTGTCTAACACTCATAAACGACAAAAGGTGTAAAGCTTACTCGGTGTAAGTATATACAATGCAACAAAATATTACCGAGTTATAAAAATCTTAATCCAAATCAATAAAGCAAGAAAAGTGCATGTGCTCATGGATTTAAAGTTTAATTCAAGAAGTTATTCATAATATCAATAATTGAGGACTAAAGTATAATAACTTGTAAAATCGAGAACATGCATCATTGAGCTGTCTATTGGATCGGGCAATTATTAAAACTTATCATCGGAAACAAAGGCAAAATGGCCAACAAATGAGAAAAAAGAAAGAAAATCTTTTTGAAACTTTTAATTTTTCTAAGAAAAGCACACTAAGTAACTAACATGTGAGCAAAAACATGGGCTAAATAAAGAAATGGATAGAATATCCCACACCCCCTAACTTAAAATCCGACATTGTCCTCAATGTAAATTGAGATCCAAGTTTAAACAGAGGAAAAAACCAATATTATCCACAATTGGACCGATTCCCATGAGAACAAGTCCAAAGAATTTACAAAACAAGTTAGTACCGAGCATAGCAAAAAAAAAAAAAGTTAACTAATTACAATAGAATAAATTAAAAAGGAAAGAAAAGATAAAAAGAAAGAAAGAATAAAAATCTAACTATGTACAACCTACTATTTAGGCTTCACACTAACTATACACTAGAAGTCTAAATAGTTGAGGGTCCACCATGAAAACTATTTGACTTTGGAGTATAAATGGTGTACCCTCACTCTCAAGAATGCCTTCCGAAAAATATAAATTCCGTTTGAACAACCGAAGGCATGTGTAAGGCGGAAGAAATGAGCCATCGCCAATTAAAAGTTTTGGAGGGACAATGGGAGATTTGGATAAGATGGGTGAAAAATACACGTGGGTGCCAAGAAAAAATGAATCATCTCCCAAATATTTTGAAATTGGAATGGGAGGGGGAACACATTAGGGAAAAGATGCCTTCATGGAAGGCGACACGAGAAAGTACTCCTCATCGGTGAAAAATTTTAACACATGAAAGTTTGAAACCGATTCATCGGGTACTTGTATCGGGTCGATAATGGAGAGTGAAAAGGGGGATGAAGGAAATTCAAACTCAAGAGATGAGTCATCATCGCTTGAAGATTGAGTTTCGAAGGAAATAAGATCATTTACAATGAAATGTTCTTCTTTGGGGGACAAAGAAGAAATCATTTCATTGCAAATGGATACTAAGTCTATTTCATCCTCATTTTCGTTCTCAATTGAGCCATGGGCCAAGTGAAGAATGGTTTGTTCCAAAGTAGGCAAAAAAATCCTTATTTGGTTCAAAACATTCCTCGACTTCAAAAGTATCGGAAGAAAAATCATCGTCGGATTCAAATAATAAATCCAATTCATGCTCCCACAAACGATTTTCTTCCCGATAACGGTTTTCAAGTTTCTCATTTTCAAGCATGCGCGCGCCCTCACCGAATGTCATAGGTCGAGGCGTGGATACTTTCAATTGAGAAGTTCAAAAATTATTACCGGAACTATACTCAAACTTATTATTATGAGAATTTTGAAAACTATTGCAATTCATTTCAAAATTCCTATTATAAGGAATTAGAGGCCCAAAATCGTTATCATCATCCTCAAAATTCTAATAACCCAAGTTTTGACTTTCGTTATACTCACCCAAAGTCACTTTTGAATTTGTAATTTTTTGGGACTCAAGTTATTGATCGAAAGTCATAGGATTACGAGCATTTTGAGAATTATAATAACGATTATCGAAAGAATTGGAATAAGACATGCTTACCCCAAAAATGGTTCAAAGTGGCGAATTTCACAATGTAGATGCGGCGCGAAACAATCAAGCGGTTCTTGGCGCTCAAATGTAGAAGCCCTATAAAAATGTTAGGCATAAAATACAAATAGAAAGAAAATATTACAGAATACTAAATCAAATAAATTCTTAAACAAACTCACCCCCGGCAGTGGCGCGTGTCATACGCCGATCGTTGTTTTCTGTTCACCGCTTCAATACAAAAACCTAAAATATGACTACACTCCTTTAAGGAAGTATAGAGACGAGTCTGGGTATTTAATCCACAAAGACGAGTTGCTAGAATTTAATTGGTTTAATATTTCTAAAATAAAAGTGTAAAAGATAATTGCTGACAAAATAAAAGATAAATAAAGAAAAATATTAAACTAGGCGAGTGTATTTAAACTAAAATTAACAAAGCGAATAAAAACTATAGGTTGCGTCGAATATACCTCACTCGACTTAATTAGTATAAAATGGTTGCATGGGTCGACGAGTTATTAAAATTGCATCTCATTTCAATAGTTAATTAAATCAAGAGTTGCCACATCCCTAAATTCGTATAAAATCCTAATAAGATTTTAGGGTCAACAAATACCCCAAAAATTACGCATGTAAGGTCGTAAGTACGGAGCTTACAAGATATACCCCATCAAATATCCTAGGCCTAATAACTAGGACAACGCACTCGAAATAGATCCATAAAACTCCATCTCCAAAGCAAAGCAACATGCCAACCCTAGGTGAGTTCAATCCGACATAACCTAGACTAAATTAGCTAGAAAGCATGATAAATGACATGTATTGAAAGAAAGCAAGTACACCTAATTATGAAAGTAATAAATAGATGAAATACAACTTAATCCGGGCAAGGGAAATTAATGGAAGCAAGTAAAGAAAGCACTAATCAAATGAAAGAGACAAAGAAAATGAAGCTTACATACACGAAAATGGGTAAAACACCCAAAGGAAATGGAGAAGGGCCAAATCTCCTTACAAACCCTAAACCAAATGTAAAATGTAAGATAATCAAAATAGAAATAAAAAATTGATTTATATAATAAGTGGAAAAGAAATAAAGGAAAAATAAAAGAAAAGGAGAAAGTGTCAAAATATCTGGTATACGCGGTCGACCCATGGAAAAGGCGTGGTCGACCGCGCCTTTGAGATAAGCCACATTGTCTCCATCCCACGGCAAAAATGGAAATCACGGTCGACCGGGCCTTGAATCGCATTCGAGCGGTACTCTGTTTTTTAGCCTTGTTGGTCCATGAAGAGGGGGGTAAGGTGCACAAACGGAAATGACCATAACTTCACCATCCGGACTCCAAATGACGCGCCATTTACGGCCACACGATGCTAACTCAATGAAGTACGCATCTGTGGAATTCCCATGAGACAGAGATAAAATGTGAATTAACTAAAATGCCCTTAAAGTAGCATCCAATGATAGAACTTCTCCGAAATGCAACCCATCCTCACTTTTAGCATTTCAATACCTACAAAGCATAATTAACCCCTGCAAAGACTGTATATATCCAAATACGAGATTGTCTGGTTAATGACCATAAATATAGGCATTAAGGACCGTAAATGAGCTAGAATGCATAAAGATATAAGGCAAAAATATGTAATATTTATCTCAGATCACACCACCTAACTTAGACATTGCTAGTCCCTAGTGATGAAACAAATAAAAGTAGTCCGTAGAAGGCGGTACAAGACGTATATATGCATTGAAATATAAATGCAACTTTCGTAGGGAACACTATTGCATTTAGCAAACGCAATAAGTCGTTAAAACCATAGGTTACCCTAGTGGACAAGTGTCGTCTCGTGAGAGTTTTCGGGGATGAAACCCACAAATATCATATGGTTTCCTCAAAATATGCCCAAACCAACATGCGACAAGCCCAAAAATAGCGAAAAAGATTTCATACACGTTATTAGCACAATGAAAGAATTCAAACAAAAGGTCGTATTATTAACATTATAGAATGAACTTCGTTTAATTGAAACCTTAAAATGTGGGAGGGGAGCGAGCACATGAAAAGTGTGATTTGGGAAAAACTTAAATAAATTGGATAAAAATTAAAGCAAGTATATATTTAATCCTCATGGGCAATACCCTTATCAAGTGAATTCACTCGAAATGGGGAGTTAACACACGGAACATGCGGGCATAAAGAGTAAATGAAAATGGAAACTAGGCCTTGCACATGTCACAAATGAACAACACTATATATAAAATGAAAAATCGTAATGTGAATGAAAGATACCACTCATTAAAAGAGGCAAAATGCGTTTTCACAGATTATCAAAACTATTTTGACTTTTAAATTAAATGCACCCTAAGGTCACATAGGACTTGAATATGGTTGTAATGTAGGCTAGGCTAGGATACGAAACGAAGGAAATGTATGTACGGGTTCAAAGTGTTCGAAAATGAAAAGTTGGGATAATGGGAAAAATGCGGGCAATATCAAAATTGAAAAATAAGTTCCAGACAAACATTGGATATGACAATTGGAGAGCAATCAAAGCTTATTGAACTAAATACAACATTTACAACTTTCTCTTTCTCTTTCTTTTCTTCTTTTTCTCATTTTTCTCTTTTTTTTCTTTTGCTTTTCACTTCTCTTTTCTTCTCTTCTTCAAATTTTCTTTTCTTTACTTTTCTCACTCTCATGTGCCTAAATTGCAACCATGAGACAATAACATCATTCAACCCCAAGTAACATTCCAAACAAGGGCAAGGAGGGTAATAAGTATGGGCTTAAACTCCAATTTAGAGTTGGTTATGGGTTTGGGGTTATGAAATGAAAGGCTAATATTTAGTCTCAAAGGGGTTGACGAGGGTAAACATATAAGGTGAGGTCAAGGTTAATATGGATGATATAACAAGGATGGACTATGATCATTTCAAAAAGTTTACAAAATTCTCAAGTCAAAACAAACTTTGAAAATCATGCTCAAGTATTACATTTCATATATGAAATCAATTAATGAACGATTAAATGAAAGAATAGTGAGATTACCAACGAATGTAATGTTTTTAAAGAGGAAAGAATAGTGTATAACACTCCAAAATGACAAAAGGTTCAAAGCTTACTCGGTGTAAGTATATACAATGCAACAAAATATTACCCAGCTATAAAAATCTTAATCCAAATCAATAAAGTAAGAAAAGTGCATGTGCTCATGTTATTAAAGTTTAATTCAATAAGTTATTCATAATATCAATAATTTAGGACTAAAGTGTAATAACTTCTAAAATCAAGAACATGCATCATTGAGTTGTCTATTGGATCGGGTAATTATTAAAATTTATCATCGAAAACAAAGGCAAAATGGCCAACAAAGGAGAAAGAAGAAAGAAAATCTTTTTAAAATTTTCATTTTTTCTAAGAAAAGAACACTAAGTAACTAACATGTGAGCAAAAATATGGGCTAAATAAAGAAATGGATAGAATATCCCACACCCCCTAACTTAAAACCTGAGATTGTCCTCAATGTGAATTAAGACCCAAGTTTAAAGAGAGGAAAAAAATGATATTATCCAAAATTGGAGCGATTTCCGTAAGAACAAGTCCAAAGAATATACAAAACAAGTTAGTACCGAGCATAGCAAAAATAAATAACAAAAAGTTAACTAATTACAAGAGAATAAATTAAAAAGGAAAGAAATGATAAAAAGAAAGAACGAATAAAAAACTAACTATGTACAACCTACTATTTAGGCTTCACACTGACTATACACTAGAAGTCTTAATAGTTGAGGGTTCGCCATGAAAACGTTTTGACTTTGGAGGATAAGCGGTGTACCCTCACTCTCAAACATGCCTTTCAAAAAATATGAATTCTGTTTGAATAATAGAAGGCATGTGTAAGGCGGAAGAAATAAAGCCATCGCCAATCAAAAGTTTTGGAGGGACGATGGGGGATTTGGATAAGAAGGGTGACAAATAAACATGGGGGCAAGAAAAAATGAATCATATCCCAAATATTTTGAAATTAGAATAGGAGGGGGAGCACATGAGGGAAAAGATGCCTTCATGGAAGGCGACTCCAGGAAGTACACAAATTCGGCGAAAATGTTTCACACATTAAAGTTAGAAACTGATTCATCGGGTACTTGTATCGGGTCGATAATGGAGAGTGAAAAGGGGGATGAAAGAAATTCAAACTCAAGAGATGAGTCATCATCGCTTGAAGATTGAGTTTCGAAGGAAATAAGATCATTTTCAATGAAATGTTCTTCTTTGGGGGCCAAAGAAGAAATCATTTCATTGAAAATGGATAATACGTCTATTTCATCCTCATTTTAGTTCTAAATTAAGCCATGGGCCAAGTGAAGAATGGTTTGTTCCAAAGTAGGCACAAAGTCCTCATTTGGTTCAAAACCTTACTCGACTTCAAAAGTCTCGGAAGAAAAATCGTCGTCGAATTCAAATAATAAATCCAATTCATGCTCCCATAAACGATTTTCTACCCGATAACGGTTTTCAAGTTTCCCATTTTCAAGCATGCGCAAGCCCTCACCGAATGTCATAAGTTGAGGCACATATACTTGCAAATGAGAAATTTAAAAATTAATACCAGAACTATACTCGAACTAATTATTATAAAAATTTTGAAAACTATTGCAATTCGTTTCAAAATTCCTATTATAAGAAATTAGAGGCCCAAAATCGTTATCATCATCCTCAAAATTCCAATAACCTAAATTTTGACTTTCGTTATACTCGCCCAAAGTCATTTTTGAATTTGTAATTTTTTGGGACTCCAAGTATTGACCGAAAGTCATAGGATTATGGGCATTTTGAGAATTATAATAATGATTACCAGAAGAATTGGAATAAGACATGCTTATCCCAAAAATGGCTCGAAGTGGAGAATTCCACAAAGCAGATGCGTGCGTGCGAAAAATTCAAGCGGTTCTTAGTGCTCAAATGTAGAAGTCCTGCAAAAATGTTAGGCAAGTAATACAAATAGAAAGAAAATATTACAAAATACTAAATCAAATAAATTCTAAAACAAACTCATCCCCGGCAACGGTGCCATTTTGATCAAGTGTGAAAAGTGGTGTGTGTCAAACGCCGATCGTTATTTTTTGTTCACTGCCTCAATACCAAAATGTAAACTATCACTACACTCTTTTATGGGAGCATAGCGGCCAGTCCGAGTATTGAATCCACAAAGACGAGTTGCTAGAATTTATTTGGTTTAATATTTCTAAAATAAAAGTGTAAAAGATAATTGCTGACAAAATAAAAGATAAATAAAGGAAAAGATTAAACTAGGCGAGTGTATTTAAACTAAAATTAACAACATGAATAAAAACTATAGGTTGCATTGAATATCCCTCAATCGAGTTAATTAGTATAAAATGGTTACATGGGTTGACGAGTTATTAAGACTGCGTCTCGTATCGACAGTTAATTAAATCAAGAGTTGTCACACCCCTTAATTCGCATAAAAGTCTAATAAGATTTTGGCATCAACAAATACCCCAAAAATTACGCACGCAAGGTCGTAAGTAAGGAGAATACATGATGTACCTCGTAAAATCTCATTGGAGTAATATCTAGGACAACACACTCGAAATAGACCTGTAAAACTCCATCACTAAAGAAAAGCAACATGTAAACCCTTGGTGAGTTCAATCCGACAGACTAAATTAGCTAGAAAGCATGATAAATGACATGTATTGAAAGAAAGTAAGTAAACCTAATTATGAAAGCAATAAATAGATGAAATATAACTTAATCTAGGGAAGGGAAATTGATGGAAGCAAGTAAAGAAAGCATTAATCAATTGAAAGAGATAAATAAAATGCAGCTTACAAACATGAAAATGGGTAAAACACCCAAAGGAAATGGAGAAGGGCCAAATCTCCTTACAAACCCTAAACCTAATGTAAAATGTAAGATAATCAAAATAGTAACCAGAAATTGGTTAATAGAGTCAGTGGAAAAGAAATAAAGGAAAAAGAAAAGAAAATGATAAAGTGTCAAAATATTTGGTATATGCGGTCGACCAATCGTAGAGGCGCGGTCGATCGCGCGTTTGGGATAAGCCACACTGTCTCCATCCCACGGCAAAAATGGAAACCACAGTCGATCGGGCCTTGAATCGCGTTTGACCGGTACTCTATTTTTCAGCCATGTTGGTCCATGAAGAAGGGGAAGGTGTGCAAACAAAAATGACTATAACTTCACCATCCGGACTCCAAGCGACGCGTCGTTTACGGCCACACGATTCTAACTCAACGAACTACGCATCCGTGGAATTCCCATGAGCCAGAGATAAAATGTGAATTAACTAAAATGCCCTTAAAGTAGCATCCGATGACAGAACTTCTCCGAAATGCAATCCATCCTCACTTTTAGCGTTCCAATACCTACAAAGCACAATTAACCCCTGCAAAGAATGTATATTTCCAAATATGAGATTGTCTCGTTAATGACCATAAATATATTAATTAAGGACCGTAAAAGATCTAGAATGCATAAAGATATAGGGCGGAAATATGCAATATTTATGTCGTATCATACCCACTAACTTAGACATTGCTAGTCCCTAGTAATGAAATAAATAAAACCAGTCCACAGAAGGCGGTACAAGACATATATATATACATCAAAATATAAATGCCACTTTCGTAGGAAACATGATTGCATTTATCATATGCAATAATTCGTTAAACCCCTAGGTTACCCTAGTGGATGACTGTCATCTCGTGAGAGTTTTCAGGGATGAAACCCACAAACATCATATGGTTTCCTCAAAATATGCCCAAACCAACATGCGACAAGCCCAACAATAGCGAAAAATATTTCATACACGTTATTAGCACAATGAAAAAATTCAAACAAAAGTCCATATTATTAACATTATAGAATGAACTTCGTTGAATTGAAACCTTAAAAAGTGGGAGGGGAGCGATCACATGCAAAGTGTGATTTGGCAAAAACTTAAATAAATTGGATAAAAATTTAAGCAAGAATATATTTAATCCTCATTGGCAATACACTCATCAAGTGAATTCACTCGAAACAGGGAATTAACACACGGAACATTCGGGCATAAAGAGTAAATGCAAATGGAAACTAGGTCGTGCACATGTCACAAATGAAGAACGCTATATATAAAATGAAAATCGTAATCTGAATGAAAGATACCGCTCATTAAAAGAGGCAAAATGCGTTTTCACAGATTATCAAAACTATTTTGACTTTTAAATTAAATGCACCCTAATGTCACATAGGACTTGAATAGGGTTGTAATGTAGGCTAGGCTAGGGTACGAAACAAAGGACATGTATGTACGGGTTCAAAGTTTTCGAAAATAAATAGTCAGGATAATGGGAAAAATGCGGGAAATATCAAAATTGGAAAATAAGTTCCAAACAACCATTGGATATGACAATTGGAGAGCAATCAAAGCTTATTGGACTAAATACAACATTTACAACTTTCTCTTTCTCTTTCTTTTCTTCTTTTTCTCATTTTTCTCATTTTTTTTCTTTTGCTTTTCACTTCTCTTTTCTTCTCTTCTTCAAATTTTATTTTCTTTACTTTTCTCACTCTCATATGCCTAAATTGCAACCATGAGACAATAACATCATTCAATCCCAAGTAACATTCCAAACAAGGGTAAGGAGGGTAATAAGTATGGGCTTAAACTCCAATTTAGAGTTGCTTATGGGTTTGGGGTTATGAAACGAAAGGCTAATTATTAAAATTTATAATCGAAAACAAACGCAAAATGCCCAACAAAGGAGAAAAAAGAAAGAAAATCTTTTTAAAATTTTTAATTTTTCTAAGAAAAGCACACTAAGTAACTAACATGTGAGCAAAAACATGGGCTAAATAAACAAAATGGATAAAATATACCACATTTTGATCAAGGGTGAAAAATGGCGCGTGTCAAAATCCAATAATTATTTTATGTTCATCGCCTCAATACAAAAACCTAAACTATGACTACACTCTTTTAAGGGAGTATAGCGGCCAAATCCGGGTATCGAATCCATAAAGATGAGTTCCTAGAATTTAATTTGTTTAATATTTTTAAAATAAAAGTGTAAAAGATAATTGCTGACAAAATAAAAGATAAATAAAGGAAAATATTAAACTAGGTGAGTGTATTTAAACTAAAATTAACAAAGCGAATTAAAAGTATAGGTTGCGTCGAATATCCCTCACCCGAGTTAATTAGTATAAAATTGTTACATGGGTCAACGAGTGATTAAGACTGCGTGTCGTTTCAACAGTTAATTAAATCAAGAGTTGTCACACCCCTAAATTCGCATAAAAGTGTAATAAGATTTTAGCGCCAACAAATACCTTGAAAATTACGCACGCAGGGTCGTAAGTATGGAGCATTCATGATATACCCTGTAAAATATCCTAGGCGTAATAACTGGGACAACACACTCGAAATAGACCCGTAAAACTCTATCACCAAAGCAAATCAACATGTCAACCCTAGGTGAGTTCAATCCGATACAACCTAGACTAAATTATCTAGAAAGCATGATAAATGACATGTATTGAAAGAAAGGAAGTAAACCTAATTATGAAAGCAATAAATAGATGAAATACAACTTAATCTAGGCAAGGGAAATTGATGGAAGCAAGTAAATAAAGCATTAATCAAATAAATGAGCCAAATAAAATGAAGCTTACATACATGAAAATGGGTAAAACACCCAAAGGAAATGGAGACCTAATGTAAAATGTAAGATAATCAAAATAGAAACCAAAAATTGGTTTATATAGTAAGTGGAAAAGAAATAAAGGAAAAAGATAAGAAAAGGAGAAAGTGTCAAAATATCTGGTATACACGGTTTATTGATCGCAGAGGCACGGTCGACTGCGCCTTTGGGATAAGCCACACTATCTCCAACCCATGGCAAAAAATGGAAACCGCGGTCGACTGGTACTCTATTTTTTAGCCTTGTTGGTCCATGAAGAGGGGGGAAAGGTGCGCAAACGAAAACGACCATAACTTGACAATTCGGACTCCAAATGACGCGTCGTTTGTGGCCACATAATGCTAACTCGAAGAACTATGCATTCGTAGAATTACCATGAGCCAGAGATGAAATGTGAATTGACTAAAATTCCCTTGAAGTAGCGTTCGATGATGGAACTTCTCCGAAATGCAATCGATCCTCACTTTTAGCGTTTTAATACCTACAAAAGCACAATTAACCCCTGCAAAGCATGTATATATCCAAATACGAGGTTGTATGGTTAAAGAGCATAATATAGGCATTAAGGATCATAAAAGATCTAGAATGCATAAAGATATAGGGCAGAATATGCAATATTGGTGTCGTATCAGCTAGAGTGATGCACCTGTGAGGCTGAAGGAAGATGAAGACATGACATACAACCATAGGTGGCTGAATGCCCTTAGAGAGATCAAGAAGCCCAAGGATTCAGAGGTGTGGATCAAATACCAAGTAGACAGCCCAACCTACCACCATCCCCACTTATCGAAGGATAAGAAGTGGATTCCCACTAACACAATTCCGTCCCAGCTGATGAAACACTATAATGAAGACCATGAAGAGGTGTTCTTCCCCAACCCACATTATGGGTGGAGAGCACGCATATCTGAATATCCAGCTCGCCATCCTTAGTGAGTTTAGGTCCTTGTATGATTTTTGGAATATATTGTATAATTATACTCTTTAGTCTTTTGACAAGATGAATAAAGTCCGTTTATTAATTAAATTATATTTTGGGCATGTTCCAACTAAATATAGCTAATAATTACTTCTGCATTTCAATTGACGAACAGGAAAAGCCGAAACCTACCAATCATTTAGGACTTTTGCTGACCAAATAATGTTGTTAATCATTTTGGGACTTTTTCTGACTAAATGATTTAGTATCTAATGTTAATCATTTTGGGCCTTTACCGACTAAATGAGTAAGTAACTAATGTTAATAATTTTTGGCCCTTGCCAAGTAAATGAACTGATAACTTATGTCAATCATTCTTTCGGTTCAATATGCCTTAGCAATATCATTCCATCTACCTTACCTTTTAGGTTGTGTCGTCACACTTCCTTAGGCCTAGGTGAGATGATGGGAATAATGCACCTGGTTAATGGGCCATCCACCTGATCAGGTTTTCAGGGACCAACACAGTTGGTGACCAATCTAGGTTGGATTTTTACCTAAGGATCCCCTATAGGGCTTTTATTATTTTCGGGGCAACTCATGAGGTCTGTTTTGTTTGTTGATGACAAAGACCTGAGGATTACAATAAGTAAAATAAACTTAACATCTTATTGTAAATAGTATGAACTCTTCTCGGTATGAGGAGATTCCTTGATTTAAATAAGTTGAATAACCTATTATAATTAAAAGGAGTTATGTTCTAACCGAGGAAGTTCCTTGGTTGAAGTAGGTTGAGCAGAAAACTGTAACCAAGTGTGATATTAGTTATCGTTGAAATAATGGATCTATCATTTGGAAATGGTGCATAATATTGAGATACATAATATAAAATTGAGAAAACCAATAGGCAAAAGAGAAACGTGAGAGCCAATGGGCCTTTATTTATTAAATGATAACTTGAGAGAAACGAAAGTTTGAAATGAAAATTTTCATAAACTAGATGTGCTGAAAAAGACTAAGAAGACTAAAAGTAGAATTTCTTTAGATTAGCCTCATTCCATGCTCTTGGTATCTACCTTCCCTCCAACGTTTCCAAGTGATAAACTCCTTGAAGGTTGTCCTTGATTACCTTGAAAGGTCCTTCCCAATTTGGTCTTAGTTCGCCATTTGACATTTTTACTGGACTGTTGAGGACTTTCTTTAGGAAATAATGCCCACCTAGAATTTCCTCGAATTAAATTACTTGTTATACTGCTTTGCCAATTGCTGCTGGTATGAAGCCATATTAATCATGGCCTGCTCTCTTCATTTATTCACTAAGTCAAGTTCAGTGCGCAAGGCATCATCGTTTATCCATTGGTCGACCAAGTTTCTTCTCATAGTAGGGACACCATCTTCAAGCGAGATAATATCTTCCATTCCATAAGTGAGCGCGAAGTATGTTTCCCCAATAGGTCTTCTAGGCGAGGTATGGTAGGACCGAAGGACATGAGCGATGTCATCCACCCAGGCACCCTTTTCTCTTTCTAGACTCTTTTTCAGGCCGTCGACCCTCATTTTGTTAGAAGATTTTGCCTAGCCGTTGCTCTGGGGGTATGACACAGAACTTGAATGATTCTTGGTGCCATGCTCATCATAAAATCTTTGAAAGAAACTGCTTTCAAACTGTGTGCCATTAGTACCCCCAAAGTGTTTTATGACGCTCTTTCATATGAACGTTGTCATGTCGGCATCACAGATGTTCGCTGGTGGTTCTACCTCTACCCACTTGGTGAAGTAGTCTGTGCCGACTAGTAGATACTTGCGATTCCCAGATGAATTATCCAGTGGTCCTATAATGTCCAATACCCATTGTGAAAATGGCTAAGGTCTGGTCAAGGATTTCAGGTCGTTAGCTGGTTGATGAACCATAGGGGAGAATTTTTGGCATTTTTCACATATCCTAACATAAATACGTGCATCCCTTATTGGAATGCCAATGATTTTCCTTCTGCCTGACTCCCACAAATACCATCATAAAGCTTGATGAAAACTTACTCAATGTCTTGCGGGTGGACGTATTGGAGGTAAGGGCATGTGAATGATCATTTATAGAGCTTCCCTCATGGGTCAAGGTAGAAACAGGTTGTCTTTACTCTTGTTTAGTGAGATAATTTCCTATTATCCGGCAACATATTCCTCTACAAGTAGGCAATTTTGGTATCCATCCAACTAAGGGCTCTTTCTATGAGGAGGACTTCCTCGGTGACCACTATCTGGTCAATTCTAGGCTGGGTGAGGAACTCTACCTGAATTATCCTTTTGAGATCAGAGTCTACTATTGATATTAAGACTACTAAATCATTAGCATGACTATTTTACTCTCGAGGGAACTGCTAAATGCAAACTTCCTCAAATCTTTCCATAAGATCTCTCACCACGGCAAGGTAAGATATTATCCTATCGTCTTTTATGTTAAAATCTCCGCTCACTTTTTTGTAGACGAGTTTAGAATCGTCGAACATGTTGAGTGCCACAACACTTGGGCCTTGCGCAGGCCAGCTGTCAGTGCTTTGTATTTGTTTTTTTTTATTGGAGGTTTCAAATCCCAACCTAATTTCTTGCTCAATGACAACATCTTCTGGTGTGACTAGGACGATCCCTACCCCTTCCCCTTGGAATTAGAGGCTCCATCAACATGTAGGGTCAGTTCCTTTAACTGTGCTTCCTTATTTTATGATTTCCCCATTACCTGTTAGTCAATCGGCCAGTCCCCCATGAATTCGATGATGAAAGCATTCAAGTTTTATTCCTTAATTTCTTTCCTTAGCTGAAAGTGAATATCTAACTTTTTGAGCTCGACTGACCACTTTGATAGTCGTCCAGAGAGGTCGAATTTTGGAAGGGCAATTTATCGGGGCAAAGAAGTGATCACCGTTATTGAGTGTGCCCTCATTTTCACATACCATAGCCGATCTAATAACGTGGTTTGATAATGCGAGGTAGAGGTACACGGATATCCGTCACTGAGGATCACCAGTGGGGGTGGTTTTCTCAGGTAGGACGTGATCCCCTCTAAAGATGTTAAGCAGTCATTATTATATATAAGGCCCTTGACCTTTTTTATTGTTGAAAGAACGGTTGGCAGCATTCTGAGTACTTGAAGATGAAGTGATTGAGTGCTACGAGTATTACAGTAAGCTTTTGATTATCCCCCAATGTCCTTAGGGATTGGACCTTATTGATCGCATCAATCTGGTATGGGTTGGATCCAATTCCTCTTTTTCTGACTAGATAACCCAAAAATTTACCTGACTGGATACCGAATAAACAGTTGTCGGTGTTAAGTTTCATCTGGTACTTTCTAAGGATTTCGAAGATTCTAGTTAAGTCTGTGAGGTGGTCATCTCTATTATTTCTCTTGACTAACATGTCCTCGATGTAGACTTCCATAGTGTTTCCTATTTGTTGCTTCAACATCTTCATAGCTAGCCTTTGGTAAGCTACCCCTGCATTTTTAGGCCGAACAACATGACCTTATAACAGTATACACCCACTGGGGTTATGAAGGATGTTTTGTCTTGGTTAGTTTTGAATAGAAGAATTTGATGGTACCCTTAGTAGGCGTCCAAAAAACTCTTTCTCTTATGAGCTACCGTAGTGTCAATTAATTGATCATCTTGGGCAGTGGGAAACTGTCCTTCGGGAAGGCTCTGTTAAGGTATGTGAAATCAATGCAGACTCTTTAACTATCGTTTCTTTTCCATACTACCACTGGGTTGGACAACCATTTAGGGAACTAAAATTTTATAATAGATCCAACATCTAAAATCTTTCCAACTTTATTCTTCATCGCTTTAGCCTTTTGGGGGGTTGTTCGGCATGCCCTTTAAGTGATCTGCTTAAAGGTTGAGTCAACATGTAGATGATGGCAGGCTACATCAGGATTAATCCCAGGCAAATAATATGGCTCTCGAGTAAAAACATATAAATTTCTTCTCATAAAGTCAATCAATTCTTTCATTTCATGATCGGTAAACACAATTTCGACCATAAATTTTTTATCCGATAAGTTGTCATCAGCACCAACTTCTTCTAGGATTTCAACGGCCCTATTAGCAAGATGGATCTTGGTCTCTTCCACCCTTGGTCGGTCAGACCTTAGTTGTTATTTAAAGGGTGTAAATCCATCTTGGGCTTCCTTTGGGGTGTCATTTTTCTCTTTGTTCTTCTCCTTCTAGGGAGGCAAATGGCTATAATGAAACACTTACTTATAGTGGCCTAATGTCCACGGATCTCTACCATGCCTCGATCGATAATATATTTGAGCTTACGGTGGTAAGTAAATTGTATAACTTTCATCGCTGCAACCAGCCTCTGCCCCAAATGGAATGATACAGAGACTCTATCTGCACCACCAAGAATTTAATTAACTTTAAGATATTTCCTACACTGTCCGACAAGACTATCTTTCCTAATGGAACTGTGGCTTCCTTAAGGTCGGATAGATTGAGCTTCTACTTTGAAGCGGCTCTAGGTAAATTACCTCTGACGAGCTTCCCTAGTCTACTAGTAACTTTTCAACGTCCTAATTTACGATTCTGAGAGTAATCATGAGTGCATCATGGTGGTGGGTCTTTACCCCAATTAGATCTTCCTTTGTGAAGACAACGTGTTTGGTGTAGTCGACTTCCTCTGATTGTCGACACGCACTTGCCATCCTTGATTTTTGCAGGGTAAATCTGGAATGCCTCCATGACAGTAGTGACCTTCTTCAGTTCCATCTAAACAACATTCCTTTGGATCTGCTTTAGGTCGGATGCTCCATGAATCACCGTGAACTCCTATCCCAAATTGTCATTAGGAACATTGTCGGATTTCTGGTCTCCATTAGTTGTGACCTTGTTGATTTCCTTCTCTATTTATTCGTTCAAGTGTTCATCCTGGGCCATCTCTTCTAAATGCAACTTCAGTGCCTTGTAATTCTGTGTTATGTGGCTGCCCTTCCTATGGAATGCACATCCTAGCGTGTTATTCCTCTTCATTAGGTCACCACCCATCTTCTTGGGCCACTTAAGAAATGGCATATCCTTGATCTTGATCAAGATCTTGTAGATTGGTTCTTTAAACACTGTGTTAGCAACCTGGAACGCCTTTAAAGGATCGACCTTGATCCCATTTTTGGAGTCGTTATTTCCCTCATTCTGGTTCCCTTTTCTTTGGAGTGCCACTTTTGTCTCCTCTTTTAATTGCTTTTGGTCGATCGTTTCCCCCCTGAGGTAGAGTGAACCACTTCCTCAACCTTCGCAAATTTTTCATTACGCACTATGAGGTCGTCAATAGTGTTAGCCTCCTTTTTCATCAGGGACTAGTGGAATAGAGATATAGTCAGTAGATTAATATTAAAGTACGTAATAATAACCTTTTCCGAGTAGTCCTCCACTCAATTGAAGAAATCCTAATACCTCTTACGATATTCACAAAGGCTCTCTTATGACTTTTTCTTCATCGTGAGCAATGAGTCCATCCTCTTGGGTAGGTAACTTCTTATTATGAAGCGAGCAATGAAAGTCTCTTTTGGGTCCTTGAAGCTCTTGATCGACCTATGGGTCATCTTTTCGAACCACTTCTATGCTACGTTGTGTAGGTTAGAAGGGAAAATTCAACATATAAAGGCATCGATGTGGCTTCACAGGGTTATCATTTTCTTGTACCGCCGAACATGATCTATGGGAATCGTCTTTCCATAAAATATTTTGAATCTGGGAATAATGAATTTATTTAGGGGTTCTTCTTCTTCTTTAATCTCCCTTAATAAAGGGTATTTCATATGAGTGTCAAGATCTCTTCTGGTTAGCTCCCTAGTAGACCTGGTCCCTGGTGGGCTAGATGCTGGTCCATCTCTTTACGAACCAAACTTTTGATGTTCTCATCTTGACGACTATTACTTATGTGCCACCTCTCTGATCCCGCTCTGACTTGCCTCACTTAGATTGATCCCGATCACACTTGAAGCTCCTCCCTCGGTTGCGATCCTTACTCAACTGAGGACTAGGACACATATCATGACATTTTCTGGTATCTCTGGGGACATTCCTTTCCATTATTTCAAGTCGCCTTTACAAGCGAGCATTCTCTTCCATCCGGAGGCATGTTATCTCCTCCTCCTACTCTTAAGTGTCGACCATCCTGGAGATCTAAATAAACCTAGGTGGTCCCTAAATATCCTCTGAAGTTTGCCTCTCTTGTCGAAACCTTGGATTTGGTGGTTGGTGAATCTTTGACCGATATTATGTGGGACTAAATCATCCCGTACATCGCCAACTTGAGGAAGATTGCTTTTGTGGTGAGACATCACGACCTTTCTTTCGATAACTTCTTTTGTAGGAAAAATAATTGCTTCCCAAAAAGGGCGCCAATTATGAGTGCAAGAATTATCAAAATAAGGAATCTAAAAAGCAATATCTAGATGAGAAAATAAATGATCACACACACAATACTAAAGATATGTGGTTCGGAAACTTTCCTACGTCCATGGAAACGTTACTGTATTTTTAGTAGTGTCTCTTAAATAATCGAAGTTGCATCCATTTGCCCCGGGTCAGGGTTTACATTTTGTAGTTATAAAAATAAGTGATTGAAGTGTACAAGTAACTCAGCCAACTTATAGATAACTCGTAAGTGTTCCTGAATATCTCCTCCGAGATTATTGATAACCGATTTGAGTCTATCTACATGCATTTAAGCATATGTCACATAAATGGATATAAAATAAATTTATAGTTGGGTCGGGCAGTCCATTCTACGTACTGGGCAGGTCAGCTGAAGTATTGGGCTTGAATAAATAATCCCCCACAGGTTAGTACTGAGAAAAATCCAAAGTCATGGGAGAGGACATCATTAAGAAAAATTGGAAGACTATATGGTGATCAAACACAAATATCTAAGGTATGCTAGTTTAGAAGGTTATAATGAGGAGTGGTTTGTACAGATGTATGGGATGACTTTGTCATGGAAATAATAGAGGGAATAAATATATTACTTAACAGGAAAACACATGCATGCATTCTTTTTTATTTTGTTTTGATAGAAATATTTTTTTGTTTTAATTTTTTTAATAAGTTATATAAATCATTTTTTTAATTCCTTTTTTCATTTAGTAATGTCTTTTATGGTAAAAGGTGAGCGTAGTTCTAGTGGAATGGGTCTCTTTTTTTTATTACTCGGAAAGTAAGTGAAGGCTAAGACAAAGTCTATTCTTCCAAAAAAATAACAATTAGTCGGGTGAGTCCAATGCATGGGAACACCACTTTAACAAAGTAATGACGATTCGTATTATTTATACTCTCGTTAAAAATTGAGTGGAGGCTAACATAGAATATCATAGAGCACGAGCACTCAACGATCTTCTCATAACGTAAAAATATATGACAAGATGTAAGACTCTGTATGAACTAAATTTTGCTTATGAAAATGGTGTGTCTTATAGGTTTTTATCTGGAAAGGTTATGCAACTCGTTTATGGTAAGGTTCTATTTTCATTGTCGTGGATCATGATATACTGAGTACACTTAAATGGAGCATTATTTCTGCCATGTGCGACACCACTTTACCCTAATATTCAACTTTTGAGAAATGCTATATAATATAAATGATTCTAAATGACTTTCGAATGTTCTCAACCAATAAGACCTTGTCATCAAGAGAAAAACTGTTTATACCACATGGGTGGAATAAAATAATGCAAACATTCGTCAAGGACTAACCCATCGTCTGACCGCTTTTGGCCTCAAGGGAGTGGGGTTTAAATTATATATAAATCAATATAAGGTAATGAGCACTAGACCAAAACAGAGAAATTGTAAATGTTTTAAACACTTGCAAATGGCATTTGCAACGGTTCAAAACCATTACAAATTGGTACATTGCAAATTTCTTGCAAGTGTTCAAAACCGTTGCAAAACGGTATTTGCAATGGTTTATTACGAACGAATGCCCGTTCTGGATAACCGTTGCAAACACATTGCAACGGTTTTGAGCACTTGCAAATGAAAATTTTCAATGGTTTATAACACTTGCAATATATAAAATTTACAAAGGTTTATGACACTTGTAAATTTATAGTAATGTATAATATCGACAACGGTTTAAAACACTTGAAATATAAAGCACATATAAAATATTTGCAGCGGTTTAAAACACTCGCAATATAGACCACATATAAAACATTTTCAACAGTTTAAAACACTTGCAGTACACAGTACATAAAAAAATATTTATATACTTGAAATCCATTCCCATCCAAATTCAGGTCGGAAAGAAGCAAATTATTGGAAAGATTCGAACCTTTACATTTCTACTACAAATTCATCAATAAAGACATCAATGTAATAATACAATTATTTATTCATACAAATATGTCAAAAAATATATCAATTCATTAATCTTCCCATTTTCATAATGAGCTTTGGATAACCTTATTTACCATATTTGTGGAGAACACTATACACATATTATTTGTCAAATCCCAACCTACACAAAATGAACACAAGCATGCTAACAAAATGTTTAAAATGAAGGAAAGAAAATAGCTTACACCCCACTACAAATAATGAATGTTTTGATGTCACATGCCGATAAAAGTGCAACAAAACTATGCATTATTTTGAATTCCTTAAATGAATGTTACAAGCAGACCTCCTAAAACTCTTATACCTTTTATGTAAGGGTAAAATATATATATATTTTTTAAAAGCGGAGGTATATATAATTGTAATAATGATACGAGAAATCGTCCACTTGTCGTTCTCGTGCCAGCAAGTCAAGAGTAAAGCATGTAATGAACAAGTAAAGCAAGTCAGGAGATATGAACACAAGATATAGAGTGGTTCAGCCTTTAAAATAGGCCTACATCCACTGTGGTGCTCTACTCTCATTATATTCATTGTTTTGTGCAACATAATCATTCCTAAAGAGGCATACAAGTATGAGAATAAAAGGAGAGTACATTATGACTAATGATCCCAGTATGCCGGAGAGGTCGCTGCAATATGGAAGATCAATTCTCGATTTGTATGGAGGGAAAGTGTAGAGAGAATCGGTACCGTAGAAACTGCTCCGGTCGTATGGAATCGATCTGTTATTTAGAGGTGTGGCCCTCTATTTATAAGAGGTATGTGAGTTGTCATGTGTCCTGAGCACGTGACGTATATCAAGTCTGGAGTTTCTGTAGTGGAAAGGGATGCGGCCTATAAGGCATGCAAAAAGTGCCTCACCCTACATGAGGCCAGAGCCGCAGGTGCCGCGCCCTGTACATGGTAGGGTCGCGGCCTATATATTAAGGCAAGTGGTAAGTTCCGTGCCCAGTACTTGTAGGGACGTACACCAAGTTCAGTAAGGTCGCGCCCTATGTTGATAGGGGCTGCGACAAGGTGCTATATTTGTATTATCAATAAGACCCTAAGCCGTAGTGCCAAGAGAATTTGATTGGGGTTGCGAATTAGTTACTTTACATGCCGCGGTCTTTTTCAAAATGACGATTCGTCTTCCGCGCTCTCTTATATAAACTGTTTCGGGCCGTGGACTTCATTACGTTTCCAAAACTTTGAGAGAAAATCGAGAGCGAATCTCTGCGTGTCCATCTTCATTCGTTTTCCGGTGACCCTTCGAGGTTGTGCGTGGTGGTTCTAAGGTGGTGTGAGGCTGAGCATCGCTGACTTCTTCATTTTCAGGTAACTTTTCAACCAATCTTTGTAAATAGTTTTCATAGCTCGCACTTCTTCTTTGAATGTACAGACACATGAGCATGAATGATGCATTGCTTGATAGAAAAACTTAGGGTTTCAATTGAAAATCTTCTATCTCCGTATAATTGAACACACATGAACGTTGAGCACATCAATAATTGTTAGGATTAATCTTCATATGCTGAACTGAACCCCTGATCTTCCAAACGCCATGAAAATCATATAGTTGTTCTTGCTGTTCATAGTCAAACTCTTTGTATTATGTGAATTTGATCCTAAATCGATTAAAAGTTAGATACTCAACTGTTTAAGAAAGAGGCCGCAGCATGACAGAATTTATATAATCTATTCCCTTGCTGTTTTGGTCCTTATCTGCGGCATACCGTGGGTGATGGCGGCGGCCCCATAGTCAAATTTTTTTTAAGGCTCGGAGTCCCCACCCTTGTATTTGGAACAGTATTCAAACTTTCATGAACCAAATACACATCCATGATAAATAATTGTAATTGCAACTAGAATTTCTTTGAATCGACCTTTAGCAATTTTTGAAATGGTCGTGGCCACAGATCTCTAATTCCTTTTGAGTATGTTTCCGCGGTAGTGTATGTTCCCTTGCTGATTTAAGAGGTGGCTGCTGCCGATAGGGTTAGAGGAGGATCCTTTAGGAAATATTTACTATTCATACATAATCTTTCCGCAGTTTCTTAAAGTATTTTCCAAATCATACTGGCTGTGGCACCTAACTGTGGACTCTGCTTTTCAGGTACTGCTGTAGCCATATGAGCTTTGACCCGGTTGAGTTTTTGAGAGGCTTTTGGGCAAAGCACTTTGGAACCTCTCCTCACTAACTCACTTTCGTGCCCCTCTAAGATAAATAGGGCCTTGCAAACTAAGGGATTGCCCCAACTGCGTGATACTAAACTCAGACTCCACGGACTCTGCGTCTGGGAAGGATTTTCAGTCCACGCCGATGGAAAAATAAGCCAATTGAAATAATCATCCATTGGGTGCAGGATATGATGCCGCGAAAGTTAGAGATAACCCAGCTGGTACATCTGGGAGGGCTGAGAGACCCTTAACTACGCTTGATATCCGCAGCGCCATGACCCAAGACTCAGTTGAGCAGGTGGCTGAGGCCTTCGAATTTCTAGAAAATTTGTTATGCTCGTCACCTGCCGCGAACCAGAGACCTTGCACGGCTTTGGCTGATGATGGAGTTTGCTTCCCACTTCATGCCTTTATTTACGGGTTGCGGCTGCTTGTTCTCGTTCCCATTCGTCGTCTTTTTCAGACAATGAAATTGGCCCCATCCTAGTTAGATCCTAATGGTTTGAGAGCCATTCTTGCTGCGGTTGTCCTTTGGGAGAATCTATTCAAAAGGGATATCACTCCCGTGGAGTTCTTTCATTTCTACCGCCCAAAGGAGAACTTGATGAAGTTTGCAGGTACTACTACTTCTCTGTCCGTGGTATGGATGAGACCCTTTACACTGGGAGGCCGGCCAGTGTGAAGAACTGGAAGGGGAAGTATTTTTATATTTCCGGCGAAGGCTGGGAGATTCACCCCGAGGAGAATGAGAGGGAAAGGTCGTATAGAATGCCACGACAATGGGGGTCTCCATCCAAATTATGTGATAAGACTATAGCCGCGTCCTTTCTTTATATTTTGTATATTAACTTCCATTAACCATTAAATTATCTTTTCTGCAGTTTTTGACAATCTGCATTTGAACAAGCGGCAAAAGAAGAGGATTACTGAGGCCGCGACAGTTCCTGTTGAACATAAAAAGTTTAGTACGCTTGTCACATCAACAACTATATTCGAAGCAGGGTTTTTTCCCAATAAGTCCATTCCTCAACTTATGGACGTGGAAGGTAATACCCTAACCATCATAATTTTTAATCCGCGGTCACTTATGCTCCCCTCAATTTAATTCCCAATATTTACTGTTGCTTTTTCAGGTGAGGAGGTTGATCGAGAAATGTTGTCCACCCAGCTAGAAGAGATGGACGACGACGCAGTCATTCCAAACAATACTTCGTGGAGCAGGAAGAGGAAAAGGTCTAAAGCCAAGGCACCTGCCACGGCTCCTTCCAATGATTTGGACACTCCAGTCGCGGACTCAACTCCTGCCGCAGAGAAAATTGGTGTTGACGCCCATCCAACACCTGAATTTGATGACGATATAGGGGCCAACCTGGCCGCGGTAGGTTTGATGTCAGATGATGCTCCGCTCAACACAGCTTCTCCTCCGCCACCACCTATAGTTGCAATTAATGCAAACTTGGCACCTCCTCAGTGCCGCGACACTACTGGTCCTGATGGTCATTCATAGCCTCAGTTGAGATAACCTGACCCCGAGTCCTTGTGGAACACTACCGTAAAGGCTGAACGGAGGATGAAGAGGTCCCTTGATGCTGCGGACCTCGACAGGATGGTGGGGGAAGACCACGACGACCTGGAGGACTTCGGCCTCCATAGTCTTCTGAGGGTAAGTGCTTAGTCTTCACTTTTCTCTTTTGTTCCAAATACTGCAACTAACTTCTTTTTTAATTTCAGGCCGTGGATGTCATCATTGCCCAAAAAAGGAAGTACGAGGCCCCTTACAAATTAAAAGAGGCCGAGAAGAGGGTGCATGCCGCGAATCTTGAGGCTGCACAGACTACATCATTTAAGGTCGAGAAACAGTCTTCTGCTGCGGCTCTTAAGGCGGCCCTATTGGAACTGACTTCTGACAACAATACGAGGGAAGAGGCCGAGGAAAACTTCAAACAAGCCATGGAATTCCTGAAGGCCTCCGAAGCTCAAATCGCGAAGGCTACACTGGCCACGGAAATTTTAAATCATAAGATCGTACTTCTACAAAAGAAGTACGAAGAGCTGGAGGCCAAGTCCGCCCAAGATGCCATACACTATGCCGCAATAATAAAAAAGATGGAGGCAGAATATGAGGATGCCTCCAGCTGGCCATCGACCATGCAGTGGAGTCATTCAAAGGCTCTAGGGACTTCTTCCTTATGAATAATAGATCCTATCTCCGCGGCTACTAGGAGGTAAGGCATAGGACTATAAAGAACTTCCCTGAGACCAAGGATAAGGTTCTTGCCTGGAGACTCAGTGATGCTGAACACCAAGAATGCATTGCTGAGTTAAAGGCCGCTGAGGAGGAGAAAGCCAGGCTGAGAGCGGAAGTAGAGGCAGTGGCCGCAGAGGAAGAGACTGAAACAGTCGCGGATGGTGAGGAGGCTGATGAGCATGATGATGATGCTTCCTGAATTTTTTTTTTTTTTTTTATCATTGATATAGGGCTGCGTCCCTTCTATTAATTTACTTCTGTAGTGGTTGCATCCCATATGCTTGTAATCTTTAACTGATAATATCAAGGTTGCGTCCACCTTTTAACAATTAATTATTTTGGCTTCATTCTCTTCTATCTCTTGCATCTTCTTTTTGCTCGTTTCCATGCTTAATTGAATATTTTCTGTATGCCTCTTATGGCTTGAATACAACCGCCTTATTGATGAACTTGTAGAAATACGTCCGCGGCACTATAACATATTTCTTCAATGACCGCTCTGATTGAACTGCCCCGGCAGCCTAGAGTAATGCCCATGAACCTTTAGAATTATTAGAGGCCGCGGTACCTTGAAAGGGTCATGGCCGCGGCATGTTAACCTTTGCAACCTGCCCTTGCCCCCTGCACCAAAGCGTAGAAGTGCGGCCTCTTGAATAAGGCTGCAACACCTTCAAGTGTTTGAAACCCATCTTGTAGCTTTGTTTGTTTTCATCCCATGAACAAAATGGAACATATAGAGTAGACTGTCTTTTCCCACGGCTACCCCCTTAGTCGCTTTAACTATCTGAAGCTTTTCGAAAGTTTCTTTTAACAGTTGCAGCTGTATTAATAGGACTATTGTAGATTTTTCGCCCCTTCATTCGAACATGAGGCTTTATGCATATATGTGATACTTTCAAGCCTCCTCAGGCTGGGTTATGTTATTACATCACCCACAGCTAACATATAGGATATTTTTAAGCCTCCTAAGATTGGGTTATGTTATTAAGCCACCCACAACTAACATAAAGGATATTTTCAAGCCTCCTCAGGCTGGGTTATGTTATTAAGCCACCCACGGCTAACATATAGGATATTTTCAAGCCTCCTCAGGCTGGGTTATGTTATTAAGCCACCCACAGCGAACATGTAGGATATTTTAAAGCCTCCTCAGGTTAGGTTATGTTATTAAGCCACCCACAACGAACATGTAGGATATTTTCAAGCCTCCTTAGACTGGGTAATGTTATTAAGCCACCCACAGCTAACATATAGGATATTTTCAAGCCTCCTCAGGCTGGATTATGTTATTAAGCCACCCACAACTAACATGTAGGATATTTTCAAGCCTCCTCAGTTTGGGTTATGTTATTAAGCCACCACTACACCAAAAACAACAATTTGGCACACCTTGATATTAAAAATCTGGCACACTTTAAAGCTGTGCCAAATTCTGGCACGGTTTAATGACATTTTGGCACACTTTTAAACCGTGCCAAATTTTGGCACTGTTTAAAAGTGTGCCAAAATTGAGTACACCTACCTAAAATATAAATAACCTAAAAAAAATAATCTCGCACTAAACATTTGGCACCCAGCTACCAAAATTTTCCCTCCATCGTCTCCCTCGACTATTCTCAAAATCTTAAATCAAAGCTCACTTTTCACTTGGTGAGCAAGAGTTTCTTGCAATTGACATTTTCTCTACCCTCTTTTCACCGATCGACTGCATCTTGCAACAAACGGATTACCGAAATATTTTTGATTCAGGTAACCTTCGATTTAGGTAACCTTTTTGTTTTGTTTTGCTTGGATCATAATGAAATTGAAACCCTCAATTTAGGGATATTTGTTTTGTTTGGATCTCCAATTCCAAATAGGTATATTTGGATAAATGGCAAATCTAGGGCTCCATTTGTATATAAATGTATAACTATAAGCTACTGTCATTTTGTCTTGTTATTATGTAAGATAGAATGCTCAATCGGCCTAGGGGTTTCTTTTCTTCAGTTTGTATATAACTGTATAACAATAAGTTACTACAGTTTTTTTCTCTATAGAAAATTCTCTTTACAAACAATGCTATGTTCCTGGGCTAAAATTTATTTTTTCGCAAGAAACCCCAAAACTATTTTCAATTTAATGTATAGGCTCAATATTAGGTAGTCGGGGGATTATTTCAAAAAATTTGAAAGTTCAATTTTTATTTTTTTGCCTTTAGCAATATATATACCTCCTCCCCTAATTACGAGTCCACTATCCATTAATTCTTTATTTACATGTGCCAGGTTGCTTGTGTGTGTGCTTTTTACCTTTTTCTTGCGTTCCTAATTTCCTTGGTAGATTACAAACCAAGATTATGATGGGCTATACTTTGACAATCCTTTTGATTGTGTAATTTTATGGTATACATGTGTCTGGTGGGGAGCATGTGGATGTGATTATAGGAGCTGTTATGACTGATGGAAAAGTTACTCCAAAGGTTCAGTCACTTATTAAAATACTTTGCAAGTATCAGCACACGGAGGATACTTTTCAGAGCTGATTGTTGCAAACTACATGAATTGTTCATGTTAAAATTTGGATGTTTTCTTAGTTCAGTGCATTTTAGATTATAACAGATAAATTATATTTGATTCGTTATCATTGTATCTCTGTCATTTGTTTTGTTAGTGTATCACTAATGAGGGTTGGTGGATGTTAAAGGAAATGTATGGTTCATTTAATTATTTTGCTTACTGTCTTGCAATATATCTTCTTTTCTTTATGTGAGTTATGGATTTTCTCACTTTGTATAGAATCTAATTTATGTATTTATATTATTAGTATACCCTGAGATACAACTCATTTAAAGCATAAGATATGGAGATTAGTGAAGAAGGGATACCGAATGCATGTGCCAAAAATAATGATAGATGGCATAAAAAGGGATAAATCATCTTAAAGTTACTACAATTGAGCACATGAGTCGGAGGATTGAGGAAGACTTGGTTGTCGGTGTGCTTTTACCTTGACCTCCTCCTATTATGAGTGGGCATCGAACTTTTATGAGTCTATTAATCATGTTAGTTTCATCACTGGTTGTGGGATTTTGATTGTCAGATTTAATACTACCTGCTAGTTGTTGTATGTGACCAGTATAATGTGTATATTCGTTACTGGCACTGGGGCTGAGTATCGATTGTTAGGGTGTTTTAGAATTATTTAATGATGAAATATTTTTAGATTTGGTGATTGTTAAGATGATTTATATTTATCAATATTAAATAACGATCAATAGAATTTATATGCTATATTATTATTTTATTTCTCAATTTATATGCTAATAATGCTATACATTGAGAAAGAATGAAGTGCGAGTTTTACTCGATGTCATCAAAGTGCCCGAGTATCCAGTTTGGGGTGGAAAACAAGCTCATTGCGAGAACTTAGGAGATGTTGGTAAAAATGGAATTATTTCTTGGCTCGACGACCTTTGTCCTCCCATTGTTGACACCGACGAATAGTTGTCTTGGTGATAATTAGTGGTATTGCAATAATTTTGTAACTTTTGTGGTATTGCATCGATATTTGTTGTCCTAAGTGTAAAAGTAACTATTATTTCTGACAATATAACTGCTATATTTGTTTTTCTTATTTGCATATTATATTTTCATTTGTTGTGTTGTGTTGTGTTGTGATAAGATATTATTATAGATGGAATGCATATTATATTTGTATTTGTGGTGTTGTGACATGGATGGAATGCACATTATATTATCTTTACTTTTCTCTAACTCCATTTCTCTCTTTTGGCTTTCAATCAGAATTAGTCCCCAACAACCCTAAGGTAACTCCCTTTGTTTTGACACTAGGGTTTAGAGAATCGATATTTACTTAGTGTTTGGAACTAAGCTTTTGTATTGACCTTGACACAATTTGTCATTTCCTTTTTTGTATTTCGATACTAGTCTATTGTTTGTGACTTTTGTGTTTGATTTCAATTGTGTTTCAGATCGAAAAAGTTTGGAATCAGATCTTGGATCCCAACCCATATATCTTTGGTTTGATCAGATCAGATCAAGTATACTCTTTCATTTTTACCAAAAAATAGAGCTCGACCCATTTGTTTGTCACTTTGAATTTAGGATTTGTGGCCCTCCTTACGCCATCTGATTAGATCCAAACAGTATAATGTGAAAAAGTATAAAAAATGGACCATGGTGTATTTATATATCTCTTATATGTTATAATAGCGTAATAAATTCATTAAGCAATTGAATCTCTCACCATATTTAAGATGCAATGGCAGTAGGATATTGCTTAAAAACAGGTAACACGACTAGTCTATGGAATTTACTTCAATTACCACATTATTTTTACACTGCTATTACATTGCTTAAAAATACATAACATGATTCTTGCTCCGGATTAAACTCGTTATACCACTTGAATGTTCTCATAAGATACCTTTGTATAAACCATGTTTCTTTAAGCCAAAGCCTATGAAAATCTTCTTCAATAACTAGCCTTATAAGCACATATTTTGGATCCAGCAGTCCTACATGAAACACCCCTTTCAATTGAATAGTATTGAAGAATTTCCATATCACATCAACCGAGGGTCTACCATGCGAAAATTTTCCAACTAAAGTATATTCAAATGGAGAGGCCATACTCTTGATGCTAGAATAATCATTTCACCTTTGTATGTAGATACATTTTTCAACACCATATTCTCATGTTGCTTCAATAGAACTGGTGCTACACTCTTAATCCCATTCGCAAAATCTCTAGCACAGGAGGTTTAGATTCAGGGTTTGGAGAAGCCATACCCCTGTCCTATCATCTACTGCATGGGAATCATTACGTGATATCAATGTTCATGTCGTTCGGTGAGGTGTCAGTCAATAACCATCACACAATCAATATCATAAATCCTCTATAATAACACTTTTATGTAAAATTTTGTGGCTTGAGTTCAGTGACCACGATTCCATTGTTGAATACTAGCTATTGATATACTTGAAGCTTCAACATTAGAATCCATTGTCGACCAGTTAAACTCCAGTAGGCATTTTCTTATATCTACACATGTATTTGGCTTAACAACACCACTTTAATCTTTTCAAATCAATTTTAGCAAATAATCATTATACATATCTCCTGGTTTCCATATGTAGTTCCTTAGTTCTGAATCCATTCTTATAATAAATATAAATTAAATTAATGAAGGACAAGCATATGGACATCTAAAGCAATACAAACGGGAAGAAAAATTTGTAATGACATGAAGATTATTTCTGATTTATTTTTTAAGTATTAACTAGAGCACAAACATTCCCATTTATCCAGCTTAGTTTCATGTTAATATTTGATTTGCCTCTTTGAATTGTATTTTTATCAATCAAGGTTGTTTTGCACATTGAATATCATTTCTTGATATTTTCTTGTTTAAAATTAATTGTGCAAACTTTGTACCAATGAATCCAAGACATGGTTCTGGGATTTCGATTTTGTGTTTTTAGGGAATTCCAAGTTGCTAAATTTCTGATATGAAGTTTGAACTTCAGATATCGAATTGCCATATTATGATTCAAGAAAATGAATTGGCAGCAAGGACAGGCATCAATTTTGTATTTTTAAGTTACACAAGTCTATAAGAAAGTCTATTCTGAAGTGGTTTAATGGAGTTCTGTTAATTTTATGTCTATTCTGAAGTTACACAAGTCTATAATAAAGTCCAATTTTGTATTGTCATTGAATGAATATTTTGAAACCCCTTCCATTACACGTTTACGATATGCCTGACGGTGTAACTGACCTAATGCATTTTGTAATACCCCGTATTTTTGACTATATTTATTTTGGGATTAATTAATTAAATTGCGTATTAATTGGAAATTAATCAGGGTTAATAATACTAATGTGATGCGAATTGGTATTTGATTATGTGCATATATGATTATATATGAACTTGGTATTATAAAATTTGTCGTGGGATTTATATACGGCATTTTAGAAATTTTGTTGAGACGCGTGGGACCGCCGCGTCACGGTATGATATTTTGATATTAAAAGTGAATTAAAAATCTATAATCCGTATGGTCGTTTTGAGTGCGCCAACGCGTCCGGAAGGGTCGAGATAGTCAGAAAACACTAGCCGGGGGTATAGTTTGGGTTCCGGGGTATTTTTAGGCCATCCCGGCACCATAAAGGGTATTTTAGTAATTTGGTATTTTTGGGTAATTAAAAGTGACGAAAATGGAGAGTTATAATCTGATAAGGATTGACCCAACCAACCCTTATTAATCCAACAAGCTACGGAGGTTTATTATATTAGGTTTTCATAAGTCTCCTTCAAACCAAACCCTAGCCACCTTGAGCCACCATTGAAGGAGAGCTTGGAGAAGGAGAGAGATAGAGGAATTCTGCAGAGATCCTTCACCAAATCAACACCAAATTCGAAATCAAACCAAGGCAAGTGGTTTAATTATGTTTAACTTCAGCAAATGTTCTTTCCATGTTAGCAAATTGAAGATTTATAATTGTTATTGGAAGATGAATGAAAACCCATGTTTAATTGAACTTAGGTCTGAATTTCGAGGATAAATTGCATGTAGACTAGTTGGTGACGATTAATCTGATGTGAATACATGATTGGGTGAAAGAAAAACGAATTAAATTCTGGGATTTGATGATGATATTATGTTAGGGTTCATGTTCTTGAGAAAATCTGGAAAAAGTAGGTTTTTATGAAGATTGATCCATATGTAGCCTTTAGATGTTGAATTATTGATTTATGAACGTTAGTAATACTGTAGGATTATTATATGGCATTAATATGACGTTATATCTGAGAATCATACGTTAGAAATTGGTTTTGGGATGAATTAAAATCTGCAAAACGAAGCAGTCCGTAGCCATACCTGTTCGATCGATCGATCGACATTCATCAGTCGATCGATCGACTAGATCGATCGAGCGACATTCATAGGTCGATCGATCGACCTTCCCAGAATGAGTGAAATATTCCTTAATTTGATTTTAATGGTGGAAACCCTCGGAGAATACGTTTGTAGCCCTTATGAATACCCTCACCCTTGAGGAAGACCAGTAGGTGTGATTATTATAGTGGACTTTAATTAGAATACAATTCGAGGAATTATTCTAGATTATTGAAATTCGTTAGTGAGGTAACGTTTGGGTTAATAGTGTAAAGTTGTGTAAATTGATGAAATAAGGTTTAGAGCAGAAGTAAAGGCCTTAAGAATAAAGATGTTATATTTGGGAATAATCGGAACTTAATAGTCTATTTAAGATAGATTTTAAGGATAAGGGATTACGGCGTGAGACGTGTCGGCAATTTAACCTTATATCAACGGGAGACTTGAAATATATAAGTTTGGTATAACGGTATAATGATGTAGAAAATACCTTATTAAAATGGTGATATCTAAGATGTGTGAATGCTTAGTATATGGTTTATGTGTATAACATACCTACCATACTTGCTATCACGGGGGAGGTTACGTTCGCTTAGGACCCTCTAATCCTTGTGTGCCTACGGGGGGGATATAGACTGGTACCTTGATGAACATAGATCATTGAAAGACTTATTGTGATATTAATAAGTCCGCTGATCATGGGAGCGTAGGTATGTGCGTGACCCATGTGATGGTGACTGTGTTCGCCTCCATTAATTGTGATGTTGTTATCGTAAACTATTCCTGAGAGATTCGGAATATGTGATCCTTATGTACGTGATGTACCGGGATGGATAGCAGAGTATGTGTGCACCGCAGCTTAGTTCTCGGGGTGCTTGTGTCGTATATTTATGATGTGAGTAATATACGCTTAATTTAATGGGAACCTTCATGTTAATGTTGTGAATATAATTACGGTAATGTTCCGAGACTGATAATGAGTTAACCGATAGTTATATCAATGGCATATTTAGTAACTGAGTTTACGTTAAACCTCTATTTAATTACGAGCATTGTTATAACAAATGGAACCTAGTAATATGGGTAGAACCTTTGGCAGTCTAGCTAGTTATGTCGTCAGTTAGCTAGTAGTATGGGTCGTTATAGATGGGTAATTACGTTAGGAGTGCACAGTTAGTCGAGAGGTGAGAATTTAATGTGAGTGCACGTCCTAACATGTACTTTGCATTTAATGTTTTAAATGTTTTTTTTAAAGCACTTGCAGGTTTTTAAAATATAACACATTCGGGCTCTGACCCGTTTGCTTTTCAAATCTCTTTTTCTTGTAAAACCATTTTTAGGTGCCCAGCCACAGGGACACCAAGCATAGGATTCTCATTCAGGTGACGAGCTGTAGCTGTTTGTGGAAGCTACAGGGACTTGATTTTAGACGCCTCTCTTATTTGGATTCCAGTCTCAGCATCTATCAGTTGTAGGGCATGTTGCCCAATTCTATTAGACATTTTTACATTTCAGTTTTCAGACTCTAGCATGTGTTGCTCAGTATTCAGTTTTAGTTAATTATTTCAGTTTACTTATCAGTTGTGGGATTTTGTATTGAGGAGTTTTTCCTCCAGGTTCTATTTACATTTTGTGATGGTTATTCATTCTATTTCAGTATGGTGAATGGTGTTATTTAGTTATTTATTACTCTTGTTGCATGTTAATCAGATTTAATAAAATTGGCACTTACTTTTTAAATACTAGGTGGATTAGTAATCTTTAAAATGTTTTCGACAGTGATGCTATTAACTGAGCCAACTTGGCATTTTGAATTAATTTTATAAAGGAGTAGCTAACCGGTGTTTAATTAGTCGGGGTGTCACACATTTGAAGAATTGATGCCATCCCATAAATGCCAATTTCTTTTGTTGTAAATTCTATGCTATTGCAACGACTTTTTTAGTTTGGATTTGGATGCGCATTTGTATGGCATTTTCTGTACCAAGAGAAACACCCACCCACACATATATATTTATATGTAGTTTCAATGCCCTTGGATTTTGTCATTCATTAAAATATTGTATGTTTTCTAGCCCAAATGAAAGCAAAAAGCTATGAACTTTGAGCAAATTAAGCGATAACACTGCTTGGGAGAGGAGAAGGATAAAAGGAAAGGCTGCTATTCAAAAAATGGTTGCTGATCTGATGGATTTGTATCTACACAAGCTAAAGAAAAAAAAAGGCCTCATTACACAAAGAATCCTGCCATGGCTGAATTTGCATCGCAAAAGTGAGTATCAGTCGATATCCTTTTTTTTATGAATCCACACTCTATCTGCTTTCAATGACATTTAGTTGAGATAATTCTCTTTTATATTGTTATATTCTACAGGCAACAGACTACTTGGAGCATGTTGAATATGATTCTGGCATCAATACCTCTTGGCGCAAGTCTTTTCCATGAGTGATTGCGCAGTTTTGAAGTATTGTTCCAGTTTTACAAGTATTATGTGAGGTGGTACTGCATTGAATTTGCAAGATAGTTTAAAATTCAAATTTCCTCCCATGCTACGCGCTGCCCCTATTTCCTACAGCAGGGGACCTCCCGTGCTGCGCGTTGCCCATGCACCTCCCCTAGTAGAGGTAAACTCAATGGCATTGCGTACTGGGTTAGTTCAGTTTCTTGATTATTAAAAACAGTCTAGATCAAATTAAGAGTCACCGTGTTTCTTGATTTTTTCGTTTCCCTCTTGGTTCAAGTTTTCTTCTATACTTCCAAGTATAACTTATCTTGTTGAAGTCTTATCTAAACTATTGTATTCAACTCCAGACTTTCGTTATGTGGCTCGACTTAGTGACCTACTTGCATCACCACAGTTAAGAAGAGAAAGTTCCCTGGTATGGTGAAAAGGTATCGTATTGGATTCCTTTGGTTTCTCTTCTGAAAATTCACATCGAGTATCATGTCCAATGAATTTACAAGCGAAGCATCCTCTATTTATGTATCTATACACATTTTAACGCAAAAAATCTCAAAATTAGAAGACTTTTTTCCAGAGAATGAATTTGCAGAGTGACCTATTGCGTGGTTTATTTAGTATATATCTTACTACGTACTCCCCTATGAAATGATAAAAAAATCAAATGCACTGGCATTTTGAAAGGCTGGTGTGATAATATTATGAAAAATTTACTGAGATCATTATGATGTAATATACACAGGAATAGACTAATCTAAGAGGTGGGCTAACGACACTCAATAGAGACTATGGATGGATCAATAACATCCACTATGACATAGAAGCCCATGTGCCCGAGTATCTAGTGCAGCACAGCCCCCTGCCAAAGCAGAGCAGCGGTAGTCCCTGTACTCTCTTCTCTCTTGCCCCTGTCCTCTCTTTTATCTCACCCCGCCCAAGCCATCCCTTCTCTCCCTCACTCGTAAATGCAGCCCCCTACCGAAGCAGAGAAACGACATCACGTAACCCTCTTTTCATCCACGAAGCAGTTCAGTGGCAGCACACAAGGGTATGTGTTCACCGGCATGCAACCCTCTTTTCTCATGATGTTTCTCTTGTTGTTTATTGTCGAATCATGGCCTTATTGATTATGACAGTACACTAAAATAGTAAATAGTAATTTTAAGCTATCATTTAATTTTAAGCTATCACTGGCATGTAACCGTCTTTTTGTTTCTTGTCGAATCATGGCCTTATTGATTATGACAGTTCATTAAAACAGTAAATCGTAATTATAGTAATTTTAAGCTATCATTTAAGCTGTCATTTACAATTATGTAATTTTAAGCTATCATTTAAGCTATCATTTAGAATTTTAAGCTATCACTAAAACACCTCGTATGAGTCCAATGTAACTTGTACGAACTGACCGCGTAGTCGCGGGTCTCCCAGTTTGAGAATACGACAATAATTTGTAAAAATATACACTTAAGACTTAAAAACAAGCCGTTAAAGGGTGAAAACCCAAACCAGCCCCCAAACGACCTCGTAAGAGGCACTAACACCTCGTATGGGACCAATGTAACATGTAGGAACTGACCGCGTAGTCCCGGGTCTTCCGGTTTGAGATAATTTGCAAAAATCACACTTACACTTAAAAACAGGCTGTTAAAGGGTGAAAATCCAAACCAACCCCCAAACGATCTTGTAGGAAGCACGGACACCTCGCACGGGACCAATGTAACTTGTTGGAACTGACCGCGTAGTCCCAGGTCTCCCGATTTGAGAATATGATAATAATTTGCAAAAGTCACACTTAGACTTAAAAATAAGCCGTTAAATGGTAAAAACCCAAACCAGCCCCTAAACGACCCCGTAAGAGTCACGAACACCTCGCACGGGACCAATGTAACTTTTAGGAACTGATCGAGTAGTCCCGGGTCTCCCGATTTGAGAATATGATGATAATTTGCAAAAATCACACTTAAACTTAAAAATAAGCCGTTAAAGGGTGAAAACCCAAACCACCCCGTAAGAGGCACGAACACCTCACACGGGACCAATGTAACTTGTAGTAATTGATCGCGTAGTCCCGGGTCTCCCGGTTTGAGAATATGATGATAATTTACAAAAATCAACACTTAGACTTAAAAATAAGTCGTTAAAGGGTGAAAATCCAAATCATCCACCAAACGACCCCATAGGAGGCACGAACACCTCGCAGGTGACCAATGTAACTTGTTGGAACTGATCGCGTAGTCCCGGGTCTCCCGATTTGAGAATATGACGATAATTTGTAAAAATCACACTTAGACTTAAAAACAAGTCGTTAAAGGGTGAAAACCGAAACCAGCCCCCAAACGACCCCGTAAGAGGCACGAACACCTCGTATGGGACCAATGTAACTTGTAGGAATTGACCTCATAGTTCCGGGTCTCCCGGTTTGAGAATATGATGATAATTTGTAAAAATCAACACTACTTAAAAACAGGCCGTTAAAGGGTGAAAATATAAACCAGTCACTAAACAACCCCGTAGGAGGCACGAACACCTCGCAAGAGACCAATGTAACTTGTAGGAACTGACCGCGTAGTTCCGGGTCTCTCGATTTGAGAATATGATGATAATTTTCAAAAATAACACTTAAACTTAAAAGCAGGTCGTTAAAGGGTGAAAACCTAAACCAACCACCAAACGTCCCCGTAGGAGGCACGAACACTTCGCACGGGACCAATGTAACTTGTAGGAACTGACCTCTTAGTTTCGGGTCTCCCGGTTTGAGAATATGACGATAATTTGTAAAAATCAACACTTAGACTTAAAAATAAGTCGTTTAAGGGTGAAAACCCAAACTAGGCCCAAACGACCCCGTGGGAGGCACGAACACCTCGCACGAGACCAGTGTAACTTGTAGGAACTGACTGCGTAGTCCCGAGTCTCCCGGTTTGAGAATATGACGATAATTTGCAAAAATAAAAACAAGCCGTTAAAGGGTGAAAACCCAAACCAGCCTCCAAACGACCCCGTAGGAGGCACGAACACCTCGCACGGGACCAATATAACTTGTAGGATCTGATCGCGTAGTCCCGGGTCTCCCGGTTTGAAAATATGATGATAATTTCCACTCCTATATGTAATTTTTTAGTTTGAGTAATTTTTTTTTTATAAATTATTTGGTTACTAATATCATATCTTTTTTGTATCCTATTTTTTTTGCAGGATAACAATTTATCATTGGCATTTATTCACGTGGAACACACAAAGAACTCAATGGTTTACAACAAGGGGTTTATTCATGATTCCATTTTTTTGTGTTATGGTCGTGCGTGCTTTTATAGTTTATTGTTAACTTTTAAGGCCGTGAGGGCTTTTGTAAGTTAATTGTTATATTTTGTGGTCGTGCAGGCTTTATGTTAGGCACGTTTTATATTAGCAGGTTTTGGAATGTCCTAAATATAGAGGAAACTCTGCCCAATTTTTTTTGGCCTGTGAACTATTAAAGACTTGTAATATTTTGAAGTTTGTATGTACATTATTTTATCAACAACGTGCAATATTTTGAATTTGTCAATTTTTGTGCTCTCAAATAATTTTTTTTTCTTTTTATAAAAAAATTTGGCACAGTTCAAAACCGTGGTAAAAGTGTATCATATTTTGGCACGGTTTTGAACTGTGCCAAATTTTTTTAAACTGTGCTGAATTTGGCACAGTTAAAAACTGTGCCAAAAGTGTGCCAGAAATATCAAATTCTGACACGGTTTAAAAGTGTGCTAGAAGTGTTCTTGTTTGGCCAAATCTGGCACACTTTTGAGCCGTGCCAGAAAAAAATGGCCATTTTGGAACACCTGATTCTGACACAGTTCAAAACCGTGCCAGATTCCTATTTTTGGTGTAGTGCACCCACAACGAACATGTAGTATATTTTCAAGACTCCTCAGGCTGGGTTATGTTATTAAGCCACCCACAACTAACATGTAGGATATTTTCAAGCCTCCTCAGGCTGGGTTATGTCATTAAGCCACCCACAGCTAACATATAGGATATTTTAAAGCCTCCTCAGGCTAGATTATGTTATTAAGCCACCCACAGCTAACATATAGGATATTTTCAAGCCTCCTCAGGGTAGGTTATGTTATTAAGCCACCCACAGCGAACATGTAGGATATTTTCAAGCCTCCTCAGGCTGGGTTATGTTATTAAGCCACCCTTAACTAACATATAGGATATTTTCAAGCCTCCTCAGGCTGGATTATGTTATTAAGCCACCCACAGCTAACATATAGGATATTTGCAAGCCTCCTCATCCTGTTTTATGTTATTAAGCCACCCACAACTAACATATAGGATATTTTCAAGCCTTCTCAGGCTGGGTTATGTTATTAAGCCACCCACAGCTATAGATATATTTAAAGACATATCTGGATAGGTATTGCCAATCTCTCGACTTAATGGCACGCCCCGAAAGCCAAGAGCGGGCATTGTAAGCCCTTGTAGCGAATGAAGCATTACGGAAGCTAAGAGCGGGCGTTGGAAGCCCTTGCGAGTGATGTTGCAGTCTAATTTGGATAACTATTTCCAATATTTTCTTTTGCCACTTTTAATTATCATCAACTTCTGGACGATCAGGCGTCCTCTCGGGCATTGTGGCCCCTTCAGATATAATCATTCCCGATATAACATATTGTCTCAGATCGGGATCTGTTTAAGACAAAAATGATCTTTGTAAGATGACATTTCATGGAAATGATAATCAAAATATGACACTATAATAGTGCACCTTATTTTATAACAATTTATATATATGACTTTGCAAGGATGACACAAAGTTTAATTTAAAACAACATAAGAGGAGTTGATACTGTAAGGTAGAGACAGTTGGAATATAAGACATAAGCATGAAAAATAAGCATGCAGCATGTGAGATAAGACTGCATCCCCTAAACTTCTTTGAGGAACCTTCACAGCATCCCTTGTCCGATCAGCCTTTTAATTTCGTCCTTAAGAGCATAGCATTACTCAGTGTCATGGCCATGGTCCTGATGGAATCTGCACCAAGTAGCTTTGATCCTCTTGTGGGGTGGAGCTCTCAGCTTTTCTGGCCACCTCAACAACTTGTCTTATTTGATGAACCCAAAGACCTATTCAATTGGGAAGGCCAATGGAGTATAGGGCCCAGATTCTTTTCTGCCTTCTCCGCTCTCCTTTTTTGGCTCCTGCTGACTACTTCTGCGGTTGGATCCTCTTCAACCGCCACGGAATCAAAAGATACTGAAGCTATGATCTTGGGTGCCGCACCCCCATTGGGAGATACTGCGGCCTCGAGCATTAGCACCCTCTGAGTTAGGTAGTTGATCTGGGTTTGGAGTGAGGCATGAATGCCGTAAAGGTGGTTGAGGTAATTCTACAGCTGCACAATCTCATCTTCGATTTTTGTGCTCTGGCTGGACTCTCCTTCCATTTTTTGGTTTTCTTAATCTTTACAAAGTATATGTATAATCTGGGACAAAACTAGCAACAGTGAGTAATCACAGAAACACTAAGTTGGAAATGGGGATGCAGCGTTGTACTGCACTGTTGAAAGGTGCTGGGGCCAGTATAGCACCTATGTGCACTGTCGTGGCCTTTGTATGACATTCACCAAGGTTGAGCTGGAGACCTGTCCATTCCTTGATGTTTTGAAGGTTCAGTAACACGACCGCACTAGTACAGGCTGCGGCATGAAGGTATTTATACTACCTGCTGCATCCCTTGCCAGGCGGGGGAGGGGGGGAAGCAATCCCAAAATTGAAACCCAAAAACTGAGTTTTTCTCCCAAAACATGGGGAGAGCATGCCTACTAGGGTCTATCCATGAGAGAATAACCTCTCGGTGCACATAATGGCACGATTCTAATGATAAAACCGTAGATCATAGATAAAGAACAATGAAGCGGGTGTAAACATGATTCTTCCCTAACCATTCATCTCTTCGGGTGTAAAGCCCGTCATGCTTTTAGCACTATCTAGATGAAATGATATCACAGGGGTATGTAAGATAGATCCAAGGTCATAAAAGAGAGAACGAAACATATCTGAATATACAAATTACCCATTTAAGGGTGTGAATTACAAAACAGAGCTCAATAACCTGAATCTACTCGTGAGATAATGATCCAAAGGATCTTCACGAATAACTTAAGGTGTTAAAGAACTCAAACTATAGTGAAACAAGATCAAAATATCTCATTTCCCACAGACGGCGCCAAATTGATGATACGAGAAATTTTCCACTTGTCGTTCTCATACCAGCAAGTCAAGAGTAAAGCATGTAATGAACAAGTAAAGCAAGTCAGGAGATATGAACACAAGATATAGAGTGGTTCAGCCTCTAAAATAGGCCTACGTCCACTGTGGTGCTCTACTCTCATTATATTCATTATTTATAATCATGCCTAAAGAGGCGTACAAGTATAAGAATAAAATGAGAGTACATGATGACTGATGATCCCGGTGTGTCGAGAGGTCCCTGTAATATGGATGAGCAATTCTCGATTTGTATAAATGGGAAGTGTAGAGAGAATCGGTATTATAGAAACTGCTCCGGTTGTATGGAATCGATCCGTTATTTCGAAGGTGTGGTCCTCTATTTATAAGAGGTATGTGAGTTATTACGTGTCCTGAGCATGTGACGTATATCAAGTCCACAGTTTCTGTAGTAGAAAGGGATGCGGCCTATAAGGCATGCACAAAGTGACGCACCCTACATGAGACCAGAGCCGCAGGTGCCGCGCCCTGTACATGGTAGGACCGCAGCCTATATATTAATGCAAGTGGTAAGTGCCACGCCCAGTACTTGTATGGCCGCACACCAAGTTCAGTAGGGCCGCGCCCTATGTTGATAGGAGTCGCGGCAAGGTGCTATATATGTATTATCACATAATATTATCTCAAGGAGTAAAGTATAAAAACCGATAAATATTTATAAAGGAAACTGTCCTTCTTCAGTCATTGACATGAGTAAACTTGGTTAATTTCGTAACGGAAGACGTATATCAAGTTTAGATGCATAATAGTGCACTTTATCAATTCATTTAGCATTTATAACATATTTCGTATCTTTAGTGTTTGGGTTAATTATCTTTGTACATCTTTCCACCTGGTTACAAATACTAGTCACCGATCTAATTACTGAATAAAAAAATAAATTATGTAATTTTAGGACTTAAAATAATATTGATTATGGTTATAGGACAACAAACATTTCGTTTCCATTTTTAATCCCTATTTTTAAATTAAAGGGACACATGGCATGATGTGATTGGTTTACGTTTTATGAATATGGGTCCGTGCCAGCGGCTTTATTAAAAAATGGGGACTAAAACCATAAATAAAATGCTTGTTTTCCTATTTTCAAAATACATATTACAATAAGTCCTATATTTACAAAGCCCCTAAAAAAATTTAAACTTGTTTAGATCATAGCAAAGAGTCAATATTATCATGTTCTTAAAATATGTGAATATCACATAACTCAATATTCAATGAAAACAAAGGTAGAACAAAAAAGGAATAAAATAGATTCCTTTAGAATATGGGATAATATGATTATAATTGAAGCAACGACAACCATGATAGTTATCAAAGGGATCGCAGATGCTGTTATCGACAACATCTTTACACCATCTCTCAGTACGTCAACCTTCAAAGCGGGAACACAAAGTACCTTGGATATTCGACTAACTCGTTTGAGTTCAATGATTGGTTAAGGTTCAATATTCGAGTTATGCACTCAGTGGCATGGCTAATAGATAATATCAAGTTGACAATATGAATATGAACTATATAATGTATATGTAAACATAAAATCGGATGAGTGTATATAGTTACCTATGTGTTTTTTACGTAGATTGAGTGTTATTGTTATTTGAAAACTCTTTCTTAGTCCCAAATAAGAATTGCTTAGTTGAAATATGGAGGTTTTGTGCCTTGTATGTTGATAAAAAGTTAGAGATCATATTTTTTGGTTCTCCAATAGGCTTAAGAGACTTACATATGTATGAATGAGTGAATCAAAATATTGTGTGGGTGAAGTGTTGATGTATAGAAGAAATAGGCTTTACGTTTATAACTTTTAACGCTTATCTTTATTTTATTTAGCAATAAAATAAATCTTCAAAAGAAGTGCATATATTTATGACCATTAACACTAAAGTTTCAGTTTTGTGTATATGTGAGGTACAATACTGTTCATGATCCCCTTTTTCACTAATATCTAAACTTAGGGAACAAAAGAACACATTGTGCTTCTCTTAAAGCATGTCAACCCCCAAAAATGTGTGTCTGATTATAGAAGATTGATAATGCATTTAGAAGATCTAATCTTGCTGGTACATACTCATTCAAGAAATTAACGCCAAAGCATTTCCATACAAAGCATACTTAAAATGATGAAAAGATTTAGAAAAATAGAAATAAAAGACAAACTCGGAAAGTGACCTCCAAATCAAGTATTAATAGCATACATGGAGAACAATAAAGACAAAGACTTTTATAAAATGCCCAATATGCAATGCAGATTCCAAAGAGAAATGTAGTGAATCTTTATGTTTAAACAAAAACAAGAAGTTCACAAAATGCCAAATAAAGGCATTTTTTTCTTTGGACAATCTGCAAGAGGTTGACAACTACAACTAAGAAGAAGAAGAAGAAAAGAGAAACGTTAAACAAACATAAGAAATAAGTGGGAGTTGTGTAATACTGCAACGTAGTGAATGATAAGTATATACAAAATACTGAGGGTTGTGTAAGAATAGTTTTGCAATAGCTAAAGAACAATGTCACACAAATACGTAAAGACACAACTTGGCAACGAAAAAAAGAGCATCCTATAATTTTTAATCTTTTAGTAGATACAATCTTCATAATACTGAAAATTTCAATGATAGGACACGATCCAATAATTTCTTTTTACTACATCAGTACATGGGTAAAAACAAACTAAAAAATAGTGCAATTTAACTCTAATTGAAAATATTGTTTGAGAAAAAAGAAACTATTATGTTGGCACTGTCAGAGTAGTTATCCTTCTAATTTACATTCATATGATTGAATAAATTACCTTTTAGGGTAAATTGTCCAAGACCATGATGAAAGAGTTAAAACCAAAATAAATTATTCAATATTAAAATTAAAAAATTATAAACTCTTAATTTTCCTCTCTCTCTCTCTCTCTCTCTCTCTCTCTCTCAATATATATATATATATATATATATATATATATATATATATATATATATATATATATTGATATGCCCCAAGTGTTACCTCGGCCCAGAGACACCAACCTCGGCCGAGATGATGGCCGAGGTATTGATTGATCCAATATTAGTTAGGGGCCCACGACATCATCCCTCGGCTAGACCCGGGTCGGCCCAGGCCGACACTACCACCTACTCTTCCAATGGACACTGCGCGCATCACAGGCATCAACAACATCCTCATGTACCTGGGTATAGCAACCTCGGCCGAGAGTAGGCCGAGGTGACAAGGAGCCTTGGTAACCTTCAACATGGAACCAGTCCTACCTCGGCTTGGGCCGAGGTGACAAAAAGCATTAATAATCATCAGCATACTGTATGTCCAACCTCAGCTCAGGCCGACCCCAGCATATGTCTCGGCAGAGATCAGGCCGAGACTCCCTATGACACATCTCGGATTGAACGGACATCAAGCCTTTACAGCTCAGCCTCTCCCAGGCCGAGGTCATCCACCAATATGGCGATCGAGCATCTGTTGACATTTGGATAAGGACACATGGGCATAAATCAGTTGTAACAAGATTATTCTCCACACATGGGAAGAATATTTCATCATCATTCCTTACAGGTGACAGTGACAGATGGCGCTCCCACATTGGTGAGGATATCACACTCATGCTCATTGCATGCATGGGGGGTACACTACACCCCCTTGGTACTATATATAAGGGTCATCCCCTACCTTGCAAAATGATCCCAATTATTCAACCCTAGCAAAAACTCTGTTTAAATATACAGTAGAGAGAAAACTTGAGAGAATTGTATCCATGGCCATTAGTGCCTTCATTCAGTGATATTACTCACACACTCACAGTGGAAGTAGGCCAGATTGGCTGAACCACTTATATTCCGGTGTTGATTCCTCTTACCCTTACCTCATTCTCTTATCTCTTTATATAACTGTGCTGCCATTGTTATTCCTATATTGAGCTTGGAAACACCTTATCCGGTGGTGTTGATTCTTAGCATCATCATTTTGGCGCCGTCTGTGGGAACGAGAAGCTATCTCTTCCTCTTTTTCTGCTTAACCTCATCGGAGACTCTGGTGGTGAACCAGGAACCACCCCTTGTGTGGAGCTGTTTCACCATTGAAAGAGGTCCTTTAAGGTATTAAGCTCACTTGCTATTCAAAGCTCTTTATTGTTAATACATGGCACCAGAATTACCACCGTCCGGAGGTGGAGGGGCTAGCTCCAGTCAGGCTCCTCCCCAGTCCGAAATGGCGGAGGTAGCAGCAGCCTTGAAATCTTTAGCTACAACACAACAAGCCATGAAGGAGAAATTTGCCCAGCTCAGTCAAACCATGATGATGAGGCCACCTGGAGTCTCACCGGACATGATCACGCCGGCGGCAGTTCAGCCTCATCCTGACGCCAGGGGACCACCCCAGGCGCCAATGAAGGACCAACCTGAACCCCAGCGGAGGAGGGACGTTGCTGACCCTAGGCGCTTGCGCCTGGGGAGGCAAGGAAACCCTTGCCCAGAGGACAGGTATGATGACCTCGAAGCTGAGGAGGCCCCAGAAGACTGCTGGGAGCCGTATGAGGTATCAAATGACACTATACGACCTCTTAGGCAGAGTCAAGGAGGTGTCGGCCGAGATGGATGTGTCGGCCGAAGAAGAGAAGAGGCCCAACAAAGAGGGTCGACCTTTGACAGGTTGAGCAGAGGGTTGGCCTTCGAGAGGCTGGGCCCGATAAATGACCTAAGACACAGGCTATCAAGGTCGAGGAGCGCAGCAGGCTCTCAAAGAGGGGGTAGGCAAGGTCGGCCAGACCAAGGCCGACCCTGTGGAGGAAGAGCCAGGGAGCAAGAAGAGGTCAGCAGTCAACGTGTTGTGGCTGGGGAACCCTCTGTCCATCGCAGGGAGGTGGCAGGGGATAACCTCGGCCAAGTTGATGACAGATGACCCTGGAATGATTCTATCCAATGCCTGGAGGAGAAGATAGGAGACCTCATTAAGAGCAGGGACCCGTTGCAGAGGGGTTACTCAGAGGGCTCCCCATTTGTGCCTAGGATAGTGGGGTTCCCAACCCCGACCAAGTTCAAGCCTCCTATAGTGACTCCTAAGTATGATGGCAGCACTAACCCTGTGCACCATATCGAGATGTATCAGTCGGTAGCGGACATCTACTCGATACCCGATGAGATGAAGTGCAGGGCCTTCTCAGGGACATTGACAGGGGCAGCTCATAGTTGGTTTACCTCCCTTCCGAAGAACTCAATTGAGAACTTCAAAGGCCTAGTTGAGCAGTTCATCCACAACTTCTGCTTTGGGGTAAGACCCCATAAGAAGAGTACCCACCTGCTATATGTCAAACAGGCCAAGGGTGAAAGCCTAAGAGACTACATAGCAAGATTCAACAAAGAGAAGTTGGAGGTGGAAGACTATAAAGAGAGCATAGCCATGACCGCCCCGATAGGAGGCCTCCAGAAGGGGAAGCTATTGTGGAAGCTGGCGGAAGACCCCCCTAGGTCCATGGCGGAGCTGCTGGCCACCGCAGGGAAAGTGATGAATGCGGAAGAGGCAATGGCCGCCAAATATGAGGAGGAGAACCGCAGTGGCCCTGGGAGGTCCCAAAGCAAGAAAGAAGGGAAGAAGAGGTCAGGGGATGACAAGTTTTCTCATTACACTCCTCTAACTGCGAGCTGTGAACACATCCTTAATGAGATTAAGACTGACCGGGCTCCGAGGTGGCCAGAGAAGCTGAAGGCCCCACCACATAAGAGGAACAAAAACCTCTGGTGTGAGTTCCATCAGGATCACGGCCATGTCACAGATAGATGCTTCGCTTTAAAGGATGAGATTGAGAAGATGTTGAAAGCTGAGGAAGTATGTGGATGGCAAGGCCCCGAAGGGTGGAAGAGAAGACCCTAAGAAGAGAAGAGATGACAGGTGCCATGGCGATGTACCGGCTAGGAGGCATGATGATTCAGAGGGAGATGATGAAGACGACCCGGATCTTCTGCCAAAGGATGACAACACCCCAGTAAAGAAGGTCGGCATGATCTCCTTTGGTGTTAGCACCATATGTGGGGGATTTACAGGAGGTGGCTCTGAGGTAGCCGATAGGAAGGCTCATGTATCAGAGGCCAAGTCAGTGGCCAAGAACGAGGTTGTGAATCTAACGTCTTCCGACGCCGTGCAGAAGAGGAAGAAGGTTGACATGGACACCCTCGTAGTGGGGTTCTCCAGACTCGACTTCAAGGGCATCTTAGCCCCCCATGATGACCCTTTGGTCATAACAACAAGGGTGCATGGGTGTGAGGTAGGGAGGATCCTCATAGACGGGGGAAGCTCAGCAGATGTGATGTTCTGGCCTTATTTCAAGAGCCTGGGTCTTAGTAGGGCAAGGCTGGTGCCCTACCATCACCCATTGATAGGCTTCGGTGGTGAAAAGGTGAACCCCTTAGGTATGTATGAAATGGATGTATGGATGGGGGATGAGTGGCCTAAGAGGCTGACCAAGAAGATCAACTTTTTTGTTATGGACAAAAATGTCTTCTCGACCTACAACCTCATCATCGGGAGAGTGGCCCTCAAAGAGTTTGAAGCCGTGCCGTCGACGGTCCATCAGATGCTAAAATTCCCGACTCCTTATGGAGTAAGGGAAGTGAAAGGGGACCAGACCACGACGCATGAGTGTTACTTCAACTCGGCCGGAGAGAGAGTCCCATAAGAAAACAACCACCACTTACAGCATTGACACTCTAGACCCGAGAGATGAAACAAAATTGAAGAAGGGCGAGGCCGCGGAAGAGGTAGAATCCATCGTCCTCAATGAGGACGAGCCGGTAAAAACCGTCCAGGTCGGCAAGGCCCTAGAGCCAAGGATCAAGGAAGAGCTGATAAACTTCCTCAGGAGGAGGCAGAGTGTCTTTGCATGGAGTCACGCAGACATGCCTGGTATTGACCCTGAGATCATGACCTACAAGCTCAACGTGGACAGAGATGCCAGGCCTATCAAGTAGAGGCGAAGAGTCTACTCCAGGGAGAAGTATGAGGTCATCTGGGAAGAGGTGAAAAAGTTGGAAGAGGCCGAGTTCATAAGAGAGGTTACCTATCCGGAGTGGCTCTCAAATGCAGTTATTGTGCCTAAGGCCAATGGAAAGTGGCGAATGTGTGTAGATTTCACAGACCTAAACAAGTCTTTCCCGAAGGACAACTATCCCTTACCTAGGATAGACCAGATGGTGGATGCAACGGCAGGGCACGAGCTCATGAGTTTCATGGATGCTTATTCAAGTTATAACCAAATCTTCATGGATGCCGAAGACTCTGAGAAGACAGCCTTCATTACTGACAAGGGGACGTATTGTTACAAGGTGATGCCCTTTGGTCTAAAAAATGCGGGGGCAACGTATCAACGTCTTGTTAATAAGATGTTCGAGAAGCAGATAGGTAAGACCATGGAGGTGTATGTGGACGATATGCTAACGAAGAGCCTGAAAGCGTGTACTCACGTAGCAGATCTTGAGAAGACCTTTGATGTCATGGACTCGTATAGAATGAAGCTCAATCTAGCGAAGTGTGTCTTCGGGGTAGGATCCGGGAAGTTCCTGGGGTTCATCGTTAATCAGAGGGGGATTGAGGCAAACCCCGAGAAGATCAAGGCCTTGCTCGACATGAAGACTCCTAGGAGTATCAAGGACGTCCAGAGACTCACAGGAAGAGTGGACGCCCTTAACAGGTTTGTCTCTAGGGCAACGGACAAGTGTCTTCCATTTTTTAAAGTTCTAAGAAAGGCCTTCCAGTGGGATGAAGAGTGTGAAAAATCCTTCAACCAACTCAAGTACTACTTGGGGTCTCCCTTGTTGTTGTCTTGGCCCATCACGGGGGAAAGGTTGTTTGTGTATCTGGCAGTCTCAGAATCAGCCATCAGCGCGGCCATCATACGGGAAGAGGATGGAATCCAGAGACCTATGTACTTCAACAGTAAGGCTCTTCAAGGGTCTGAACAGAACTATCCCCGAATGGAGAAGTTGTCTTATGCCCTGATCCATGCCTCGAGGAAAATGAAGCCTTACTTCCAAGCTCACTCCATGGTAGTCCATACAGTCTCCCCACTAAGACAGGTTCTACAAAAACCTGAGAAGTCCGGAAGATTGATGACCTGGGCCATTGAACTAGGAGAGTATGATCTTACCTACCAGCCCAGGACAGCCATCAAGAGGCAAGCCCTCGCAGACTTCGTCGCAGAGTTCACCTGGGAAGAGGGCGATAGAGGTTTGGAAGAGGCCGAGACAGAGAAAGGTTTAGATGACGCCGAAGAAACGAACCGAAGTGTCTTCCTAGATTCGGAAGAGACTGCACCGAACGTCTTCCGAGGCCGAGAAGAGGTCGTCCCAGGCAAAACTCGGTACAGAGTAGAAGAGAACGAAGAGGATTGGTACCTCTTCAAAAAGGGGGTTATGAGATAAGGGGTCTTCTCATCAGAGGCAGATGTATGGAGCCTCTTCGTTGATGGCTCTTCCTGTGACAGTGGAAGCGGCGCGGGGCTAGTACTCTCAGCTCCAGATGGCGTTAACATTGAATACGCCTTAAGATTCAACTTCCAGGCTTCCAACAATGAGTCCGAGTATGAGGCCATGATAGCAGGTCTCTTATTGGCAACAACTCTTCAAGTAAAGCGACTCAAGGTTGGTTGTTAATCAAGTGTTGGGGGTATATGAGGCCAAAGATGAAAGGATGGCCAAGTACTTAAAGAAGGTAAGAGGGTTGCTAGAGTATTTTGAAGAAGTAAAGATGAAGAGAGTGCCTCGACTGAGCAACAACCATGCTGATCCATTGGCAAGGCTGGCCTCGGTAATGAGGACATATTTGGGAATGACCATTCCCATCGAGGTCTTAGGAAAGACAAGCATCGAGGAGGACGAGGTATGTATCTCTTGCCACAATCTGAACCGAGGAGACTCATGGATCGACCCGCTCTTCAGATACCTAAGAGACGGAGAGCTACCAGAGTCCAAGATGGAAAGGAGAAAGTTGAGATACAGGGTTGCCAAGTTCTCAATAGTAGGAGACGTCTTGTACAAAAAGGGGTTTTTATTACCTCTCCTGAGATGTGTGCATCCCATAGAGGTACCACAGGTCTTATAGGAGGTTCATGAGGGTTCGTGCTCTAGCTACATAGGGGGAAGACCCTTAGCCAAGAGGATCATCACTCAGGGATACTGGTGGCCTACCTTGTCTAAGGACGCTGCAGACTATGTGAAGAGGTGCGACAAATGTCAAAGGTTTGCCACTATCCCTCATCAACCCCATCAGCCTATGACGTCAATATCTTCTCCATGGCCATTTACGGTATGGGGAATTGACTTGGTAGGACCTCTGCCAAGAGCTGTTAACAACTATAGGTTCTTGATAGTCGCCATTGACTACTTTTCAAAGTGGGTAGAGGCAGATCCGATGGTAACAATTACAGAGCAGAAGACCTTCCAGTTCATCTGAAAGAACATCATATGTAGATATGGCCTCCCAACCACGCTCATCTCGGATAATGGGACCCAGTTCAAGAAATCCTCCTTGGAGATGTATTTCCGAAGTGTGGGGTTAAACAGTTCTTCTCATCTCCTGGTCGACCTCAGGAAAATGGCCAGACCGAATTCATGAACAGAACCATCTTGGATAGAATCAAGAAGAGGTTGGAAGACGCGAAGGGGAGATGGACAGAAGAGGTCAACGCAGTGTTGTGGACCTACAGAACCACGGCAAGGACACCAATATGGGAAACCCCATTTATGATGGCATATGGCTCTGAGGTTGTCATACCAACGAAAGTAGGACTACCAACTCATCGGATTCAGACCTATGACCCTGACAGTAATGGGGAAAAGAGGAGGCTAGACCTGGATCTTATTGAAGAGATAAGAGAAGACGCAGAGGTCAGGAAAGCAGCTTACCGGCAGAGAGCAGCGAGATTCTACAACCAGAGGGTGAAGTCAAGACCCATTGCAGTGGGAGACCTAGTGCTAAAGAAGACCCTATAAGAAGGCAAACAAGCTACACCTAAACTGGCATGGCCCTTACAAAGTAACAGAAGAGGTTGTGCCCTGCACTTATAGGCTGGAAAACCTAGAAGGAGAACCTTTCACTAACCCGTGGAATGCTGACCATCTCAAGAAATATTACATATGATGTTGCCTAGGATTTTGTGTAAATGTATCATCCTATTGAGAAGAGGTTATTAATAAAGATCAGTTTCCATGACAGTGCTTGCTTTATTCTTAGATCAAATACTTATTATGGGGATAACCTCTTAGGTGATGACCTCAGACCCTCATAACATCACTCGGTGGTGACGAGGTCTGAGCTCAGACACCTCAGCAGAGGACCTCAGACCCTTAACATCATTAATTTGGTGGTCTATTATGGGCATAACCTCTTAGGTGATGACCTCAGACCCTCATAACATCACTCAGTGGTGACGAGGTCTGAGCTCAGACACCTTAGCAGAGGACCTCAGACTCTTAACATCATCAATTTGGTGACATTATTATGGGGCTAACCTCTTAGGTGATGACCTCAGACCCTCATAACATCAGTCGGTGGTGACGAGGTCTGAGCTCAGACACCTTAGAAAAGGACCTAAGACTCTTAACATCATTAATTTGGTGACATTATTATGGGGCTAACCTCTTAGGTGATGACCTCAGACCCTCATAACATCACTCGCTGGTGACGAGGTCTGAGCTCAGACACCTTAGCAGAGGACCTCAAACTCTTAACATCATTAATTTGGTGACATTATTATGGGGCTAACCTCTTAGGTGATGACCTCAGACCCTCATAACATCACTCGCTGGTGACAAGGTCTGAGCTCAGACACCTTAGCAGATGACCTCAGACTCTTAACATCATTAATTTGGTGACATTATTATGGGGATAACCTCTTAGGTGATGACCTCAGACCCTCATAACATCACTCGCTGGTGACGAGGTCTGAGCTCAGACACCTTAGCAGAGGACCTCAGACTCTTAACATCATTAATTTGGTGACATTATTATGGGGCTAACCTCTTAGGTGATGACCTCAGACCCTCATAACATCACTCGGTGGTGACGAGGTCTGAGCTCAGGCACCTTAGCAGAGGACCTCAGACTCTTAACATCATTAATTTGGTGAAAACTATTATGAGGAGAGCATATTATGAAACGACCTCAGAGCCTAATAGCAATTCAGTAGTGAGATCAGAATTATTGACAATATAAACAAGAACACCACAACAAAATAAGAGAAGAGATTGCCATTCAGAAAAAGGAAGAAATCATATAGCATTCAGAGGTGTTACAAATTACAAGTTCAGTTACAAGCTACAAGTTAAAAATTATAAGTTACAAAATACAAATTTGTTACAAGTTAAAGGTCTGAGGGGGGAGCATTGATAGTCTCGGCTGGGTTGACTTGATCAGCGTTGGTCACCTCAGCCACATCGTCAGCAGGGTCAGTCCCTCCGAGATCAGTCCCTCCCAGAGTAGTAGTCTCACCAGGGGCAGCAGCCTCATCTTCTACCTCTTGCAGTGCTTGAGCAAATTGAGGGTCGGCAAAAATGAGACCCACAAAGTCGGAGGCCTTCAGGGTGCCGACCTCATTCTCTCTGACCTCAGCCCATTTGGTAGTGTCCTTGATACCTCTTTCGAGCTATTCAAAGCTAAAACCCATTAACTCCTCTGAGCCTTTGTAGTCAGATATTACTTTCTCAGAGGCATCTGCAAGGGCAGCCTTCACAGCCGCATTGACCTTCTGCTGCAGCACGTCATCTTTGGCCTTCAGGGCTTTAGCGTGTTCTTGGACGAGTAGAGAGATGTCTTTGGCATAATCTTGCTCCAAACCCTTAACTTTATTTTTAGAGTTCTGCAGCTCTGACTTCAGACGCCCAACCTCGGCGTTCAGGGCGCTTTCAACCTTCTCGGCCTCCTGCCCCTTCTGGATGAGGGGCAATTTCCTCATAGCCCAGTTAGAAAGTTGATACATGGCAGTCACACCCTCCACAAATAATGAAGAGGTTAGGTGGGAGTAAAATCAGACGTTGCACTTATAAAAATTTGACGAAGGAATAAATCATACCTGGACGGCTCTGTGGAGGCCGAACTCAACCATCACGGAGGTATCCATGGCTCTATAGAAACGCTTGTCGGCCTCGGTCATTACAGAGGCGAGTGCGTTCATGGCCTGTCTGCTATTGCCGACCACGCTTTCAGTCAACTTCAGCTGATCCAGACGAGCCGTCAGGATGTCGGCTGAAGAAATTGGAAGTGCAGCATCTGAGGCTTTCTTTTGACTCACTGTCGGCCTCTGATCCTCAGAGGGATGGGCTTCAGGGGCCCTCTTCTTGGATTTGGATGTTGAGGGAGCTGGAGGAGGAGCGTTCAAACCAGTCTTCTTTACAAGCCTCGCCAAGCTCGGAGCTTCCATCTCCCACAGTTCGTCTGGGATACCTGGTGGTCTCTCTGCAAAAGTTAAAAGATAAGGGTTAAAGATCAGGTATGAATGAGGTCAGAGGTTAGACTTGAAAAGAAAAATCCTTACCAAAGTCGGCAAGGGGACTTCCACCCAGGCTCGTCCCCGAGAGATACTGGGGGGTCAGCAGATGTTCGAACTTGACAAACAGACCATGTGCCCCTTGGTCTTGCAGGGCCTTCACCTTTTTGATATTCTGAAGACTTAGACCCGGATTGGCCCTTGCAAACATGGTTATCTTACCCCATCTGAGGGGTATCCTCGGCCCAAGAGTGGAAGAGGGAACAGATGAGCCGAATTCCCATGGCCCTGAGGCGAAAAAATATCGGGGCTTCCAATTGTGATTTGAGGTCTGAGTCACCTGGAGCATCTTCTTCTCAGGCCTCCGAGCCACGAAATGATAGTAGCTCGGATGGTTTTTGGCCGAAGTTGGGACATAGCAACCAGCAAAGACCTGAACTGGGAGGTCAGAGTGGTGGACTGCCCTCCACAAGATAATGGCCCCTATAATGACTCTCCAGGCATTGGGAGAGAGTTGCGAAGGGGCCAAGTTGATAAAAGAGAGAATGGATCTGATGATAGGATGAATGGGTAGGCGAAACCCTAACTTAAACATCTTCTCGTACAAGCAGATTTATCCATCTCGACCATGATAGGCCCTCTGTTCCCTCAGAGGTCTCCTTAATTTGATTGAGGGACTGATGGAGTATAAATATCTGAAGTGCAAAAGATCCACTTCAGTGACTGTGCTCTCAAACTCGCCTGCTTCAGAGATGTCAACATCACTTTCAGCATCCTCATCCTCGTCAAGCTCAACGTCGGCTGGAGCAGACGTAGATGGGTGACCAGGGAATCTCTGAGCAAACTCAGCCCCTGTAACGGCCGACAGAGGGATGTCATCAAGAATGGGTGGCACAGCCACACTCGGCCCAATAAGTTCAACCTCTGAGGAAGAATTTGAGGTGCTTGAGCCATTTTGGGATGAAGCTCGGCTGGATACCTCGGCCTGATCAGGGTCCTGATTAGGCCGAGGTGTAAAATCCATGGCTTCTTGGAAAGAGTCCACAGACATGGGGTCTGAGGTGGAAGACTCAGACTCAGACATCAGTAATGGGTTGGCAGAGACATCTGTCTGATAGAAGTTCTCAGGAGGATCAGGATATACCACCTTGAGAGGTGGGGGAAAGATAGGTCTAATAGGAAACTCCTGGGACCTACGAGCTTCCTCTTGAGCGCTCTCTATTTGCCTAATCTTTTCTAGGGTCTTCTCTCTAAGAGAAGGGAAATCCTCAAGAAGCTGGTATAGGGGTCTGAGCATCAGAGGACAACCCTAAACTTGGGAAAAACTCCTAAAGCTACAAACACGTTTGGCTTATAAAATGAAGAAGCTTAAAGATCAAACTTAGAAATTTAGGCTAACCACAGTTCGCCGGAATTAATGAAGCTCGTCGAAAAACTCAAAAACACGCTGAAAAATGCAAACCAAAATACCAGAAAGAAAGGAAATGGGAAGGGAGAAATACCTGAAGTGAATCGACGAAGAAAACGAAGAAAACTCGCAACGAATCGACAAAGGCCTCTGCAGATGAGTGCTGATCGAAGAAGTTCGAGAGAGAAATTTGCAAGAATAGCATGCGCGGGAAAGAAATGAGGAAGAAGAAAGAGAAAGGAAGGGTTTAGACCCTTAAATACTTGGGCACGCTTCCCAAGGCCCATCATTGCCTTGGGAAACCCAAGGGACAACTGACAGCACACGCCAGCCAAATTTGCATGCTCTAGCTTGGGACAAGTGTCATGCAGGTATTAGCCTTGGGATGGACAGGCCTCGGAGGTGAAGCAATCCCCTAGCCACTTGCTCTCGCATACGACTAAGGGCTGGGGGGTGATTGATATGCCCCAAGTGTTACCTCGGCCCAGAGACGCCAACCTCGGCCGAGATGATGGCCGAGGTATTGATTGATCCAATATAAGTTAGGGGCCCACGACATCATCCCTCGGCCAGACCCGGGTCGGCCCAGGCCGACACTACCACCTACTCTTCCAATGGACACTGCGCGCATCACAGGCATCAACAGAATCCTCATGTACCTGGGTATAGCAACCTCGGCCGAGAGTAGGCCGAGGTGACAAGGAGCCTTGGTAACCTTCAACATGGAACCAGTCCTACCTCGGCTTGGGCCGAGGTGACAAAAAGCATTAATAATCATCAGCATACTGTATGTCCAACCTTGGCTCAGGCCGACCCCAGCATATGTCTCGGCAGAGATCAGGTCGAGACTCCCTATGACACATCTCAGATTGAACGAACATCAAGCCTTTACAGCTCGGCCTCTCCCAGGCCGAGGTCATCCACCAATATGGCGATCGAGCATCTGTTGACATTTGGATAAGGACACATGGGCATAAATCAGTTGTAACAAGATTATTCTCCACACATGGGGAGAATATTTCATCATCATTCCTTACAGGTGACAGTGACAGATGGCGCTCCCACATTGGTGAGGATATCACACTCATGCTCATTGCATGCATGGGGGGGTACACTACACCCCCTTGGTACTATATATAGGGGTCATCCCCTACCTTGCAAAAGGATCCCAATTATTCAACCCTAGCAAAAACTCTGTTTAAATATACAGTAGAGAGAGAAAACTTGAGAGAATTGTATCCATGGCCATTAGTGCCTTCATTCAGTGATATTACTCACACACTCACAATGGACGTAGGCCTGATTGGCTGAACCACTTATATTCCGGTGTTGATTCCTCTTACCCTTACCTCATTCTCTTATCTCTTTATATAACTGTGCTGCCATTGTTATTCCTATACTGAGCTTGGAAACACCTTATCCGGTGGTGTTGATTCTTAGCATCATCATATATATATATTCTCACATCATTCTCAGTATAATCAGACTACGTGAAAAGAATAACAAAATTCTTTTACTCCAAGTTAAATATTTGGGACCTAAGAACTTTTCTCCATGAGTATTGTTTATATCTTACTCTATTTCACCCAAGTAAAATGTAAACACATGTTAACCCTATAATGAAATCGAAAATTTATAATCAAAATGTGTAAGAAAACCAACTTTTACACATTTTAGATCATAAATCCATAGTGGAGAACCTTGGGTCCTCGTATCCTATAATAAAGAAATCAGGGAGAGTAATAACACACGTTTAAAAATACAAAATAAAGAATAATATATACTCACTGATGTAGAGAGATGATGATGATTGAAGAAATAGAGATCAAGTGTCCTTTAATAATTCCCCTAAATATGAAAGCACAATTATGCGCGAGTTAAAATTAAAAAGTGAGGTTATGAGAGTGAGGCATATACCAATGGTCACCATTGTCATCACCACATTCAGAGAAAAGTATTTCTTTTTAACAACTAAAGTGTGATTGTTAATGTGAGAAATCCTTCATTCCAAGAGTTCAAAAAGTAATCATGGATATATAAACTATTAAATGAAATCTTATCGGTGCACCCAAAGAATTATATATATGATATATAAAAACTTATGAATAATAAAAACAAAACAACATACCTAAGAGGGTATCTAAAAAATTGTAGTTCTAAGATGTCTTTATCAAGTGACAAATATGGGTGAGTGGAGTGTTTTAACTTGAGCGATTTTTATTTTTTTATGTGTTTTTTTTAAATGATAATTTTTTTTCGAGTCACAAATGAGTTTTTTAAAAATCCAAAAGTTGAAAATTTAAAGAAAATGCTATTAAGGCTTTGGAGATTTCTATGGAAACCAAATACATGTGTATATATAATAAGATATATATAAAATGAATACACTATAATCTCATTAAAAAGTATAAAATCAGATGCAAAATATTTATAGAGATAAAAAATTTATATGAAGAGGCATTTTAGCAAACACGATAAATGCAAGAGGGATATTCATGTGTCATCTATGATACGGTATCCTCTACTCCTACCCAATGTTCATAGCCTTTAAAACAAAACTAGAAAATATAGTCCATTCATACCATTACTTTACTAAAATCTGTTGCTGATATGAGAGTATGATACAAAATATATAGATCAAGAATCTCTAAATTTTATAAGATCACATTTATGGTACTACATCATTATTATAATTAATCAGTTGTCTAATTATAAAAAACAGAGAAGAAAACATTAAAATGAATGCTTTAAAAAGATTAAGATAATATAATACCACACTCACACTTAGACAAAATCACAAAGGTCAAAATTGTAAGAGAACACAATGACATCTCCATTCCCTTTTGGATTCGACTTCCACAGATTTGCACATAGAAAAAAACAAATAATGATAAAAGAAGAAAAATCCAATCATTGGAATCAAATATCTAAAACTAAACCCAAATTTTACTTACTCCCCTGAAACTGCATTATCCCCATCACGAAAATCCGAATGCGAAACCCGAGTAAAGTGCGAAAGAGAGCATTGATGGTTGTGGTGAATTCCAAAGAAAATCCGAATGCGAAACTTGAGTTTTTGATTGTAAAAAACATATAACATATTGTCATAGGTTTTCACCTTAGGTCTTTGAAAGAGGAAGGGAAGAGGACGAAACGATAGATTGAATCCTATGTTTGTGATCGATGCTGCGATTTTATGAAAAATGGTTAGGGAGGAAACCTAGGTTTACGAGGGAGAGAGTATTGAGATAAAAGGCGTGGGAAAGAGAACCACTAAGTTTGTTTACACTTTTTGGGATTGTTACACTTTTAGATTTGGGTAATAATAAAACCACAAATATTTTAACAATTTTGAATGTCAATAATGGTGGTCATTGTACAAAGAAAAAACAAAATAAGCATACAACTATTGACAAAAACAAGTTAGGCTACATTTTAGGTGCATTTTTTGTTGAATAATTGGGGGAAAGCCAACTGTTATTTGGCTAGAAATGACCCATATAAAGGCTATAAATAAGACCCCCTCATCATTTTGTTTTGCATTTCAAACTTGAGAGATAGTTTCCAAGTTAGAGAAAAGATTGAAAGAAAAAGTAAGAGAAAATTGATAGAGCAATTTTCTTGGGTGTAATTGGGTTATGGGCTATGAATTGTATGTATTTGTAAATAGCTTGTATAATTTTTTCCCCTTTAGTGAAAGATATAAAGCACCCCGTGGATTTAACCTAAATGGTGAACAATGTAAAATTCTTATGTTATGCGTGCATTATTATTTTGCATTGATTTCTTAACCTATTAAATCCTAAGATTCTAGCAAAATTATTAGCGGAATTTAGTAGCACCTAATTTCCTAATAATTGGTATTAGAGCTCTTGGTTTGACAACATTAAGTAGACGAAGCTCTCTGACAAAATTACTTTATGTAGTTTTTTTATAATTTTTTGGTTGAGGGGGAGCAATGGTGTCAGAAAGGAAAAATTGTAATGTAAAAAAATTTGACGGTTCAAATTTTGAATTCTGGAAAATACAAATAGATGATTATCTCTTCCAGAAAGTTTGGTATTTGCCATTGGGTGAAAAGTCAAAAGATATGAAGGATTATGAATGGGAGTTGCTTGACCAAAAATCTCTTGACACAGTGAGGCTATCACTCTCAAAGTTGACGGTGTTAAATATAAAAAATGACAAGACGAAGACGTCTCTCATAGCTTCTCTCTCCACCATGTATGAGCAACCCTCTATAGTAAATAAAGTCCATTTGATTAAAAAATCATTTAACCTCAAAATGGCTGAAGGTGAAAAGTGTATATAACATCTAAACGCGTTCAATGAAGTGATTGGTTAACTAAAATCGATTGAAATTAATTTTAATGATGACATTTGATCTACATTAATTCGGGGGCAATTGCCCAAGAGCTGGAGCAAGCAATTAGTAGTTCTGTAGGAAAATTTAAACTAAATCTCGATGATGTCTTAAGTATAATCAAGACAGAGAAAATTTGAAAATATCTAGACGAAACCTCCACTTCGGCATCGACGTTGAGCAAGGAAATTAGAGGCGAACATTCAAACTAGAATAAAGGCGGTAGCAGATTCAAATCAAGAAATAGCAGGTCGTGAACAAGAAGGCAATTGTGTGCTGTAGTTGCAGTAAGACTAGGCACTACAAAAATAAGTGTAGATCTCTGAACAAATAGGCGCAAAGAAGACTAAAGCCAACGTCATTTTGAGAGCATCAGACAATGCACTGATATGCTCCTTGGAGAGCAAGGTGGAGTCCAGAGTGTTGGGCTCAGGGTATTCTTTTCATGGTACCTCAAATAGAGAACTCTTAACGACTTATATAGCAGGAAAACTTATCAAGGTGTATCTTGGTGATGACCAGGCTTATGATGTCGTTGGTAAAGGCGATATATAAATCAAGTTGAACGGTTCTGTGCAGAAGCTAAAGGACGTGAGACACATTCTCAACTTGATAAAGAATCTTATTGTTGTGGGCCAGTCCATAAATATAGGTTATGTTACAACCTTTAGTGGCGATGACTAGAAAATTTTTCCTTAACTACAACTCATGGAAAAATAGTGGCTCACTCTACATAATCACAGACACTTACGAATCAATTGCAGTTGTTGATAGCAAAGAAGACCCATTCTTGTGGCATCAAAGACTTAGTCACATGAGTGAGTAAAGGCTCAATATTATGCACTCTTGGGGATTACTCCCATCACTACATCCAATTGATATTGACTTGAGTGAAAGTTGCATATTTGGGAAGCAAAACCGATTTAGCTTCCAAAAGAGTGGTAGAACTCCAAAGAAAGAAAAGTTTGAGTTGGTCCATAAAGACATATAGGGGCCAACCCCAGTCTCATCCATTAGTGGAAAGTCTTAATTTGTAACTTTTATTTATGATCTCTCCAGAAAGGTATGGGTTTACTTCTTGAGGCGTAGGTCTAAGGTATATGAGGTGTTTAAGAAATGGAAGGTTATGGTGGACAATTAGACAAGGTAAAAGATAAAAAAAGTTAAGATCCGACAACAGTGGAGAGTACGAAGACATCAGGTTCAAGAAGTTCTATTATGAAAAGGGCATAAGACTGGAGAGGATTGTACAAAGGATACTGTAGCGAAATGGCATGGCAAAACGAATGAATCGAATATTGATGGAGAAAGCCCTGAGCATACACATACATGCGAGATCTACCCAAATAGTTATGGGCAGAGGAACTCAACATAAAAACCTATCTAATCAACAGAGGACCATCAGTGCCGTTGGATCATGAAATATTAGAGGAGGTATGAAGAGAAGATGAGATAAAAAATTTAACACTTGAAGATTTTGAATGTGTGTCATATGTGCATATTAGTGATCATGCAAGGGGTAAGCATGATCCTAAGTCACTAAAATGCACTTTCGTTGGATATGGGGAAGACGAGTTTAGTTATCGATTATGGAATGAACAAATAAAGAAAATAATTACAAGTCGGGACGTGATATTCAATGAAAATGTGATGTATAATGACAAAAATTCACCACTGTATAGTGGCGCGATACAGGATAATCCAGTGTACATTGATTTGGAAGATATTCCAAATAATAACGTGGCACAACGGATAGATGAAAGTTCTTAGCCAAATGAATCAACACCGCAGAGTAGCCTATTTCAGACTGACATAACACACTCTCCACATACTGCTCTTGACTTGAGAAGATCTACCCGACCTCATGTACCAAACATGAAGTAAATGAACTATTTGTTTCTCATTGATGGGGGTGAACCCGAGTGCTATGATGAAGCATGCCAAATGAAGGATGAGAGCAAGTGGAAGCTTATAATTAATGATGAGATGAAGTTCCGTGTCTCTAAAAACACATGATAACTAGCTAAGTTTCCCATGGGAAAGAATTATATACACAAAAAATGGGTGTACCTAGTCAACGAGGAACGTGATGGATCCAATATATACAAGGAAAGGCTAGTGTACAAAGGATTATAGAAGAAGGAAGGAATTGGATTCACCAAAATTTTCTAACCATTTACAAAATTGACTAGTATTCAATCAATTCTAAGCATTGTTGCCACGAAGGATTTGCATCATGTGCAGTTAGATGTCAAAAATTATTTTCCTCTTTGGTGACCTAGACGAGGAAATATATATGCAACAATCGGAGGTTTCTCAGTACTAGAGAAGGATAAAGTAGTTCAAATTGAAGAAAAACTTATACGACTTAAAGCATGCTCCAAGACAATGGTATAAAAAGTTCAACTAGTTTATTGTAACAACCCCCATTTTCCACGTAAAATTTGGCCAGACACAATATGCTGAAGATGGGTCTTGTCTACAAAAATAATAAAATTCTTAGCATCAAACCAAAAAGTGAAATTTTAATTTATAACATATACTCACAATAAAACCATATGAATTAATAAAATGACAGTGAATCTCCCAATTCATATAAGTAAAAAACATTCATCCCACCATACTTGAAAATAAATGACAGGAATAAATAAATCTCAGGCTTATTCCCATACAATCCCTAGAATAATAAAAGTAAAATGAAATAAAGAGTACCAACCTATGCTAGAATCAAATAACTGAATCCACTGTTAAGCAAGTGGAACTGCAAGTCTGATCCTTTGTCAACCATGTTGTTCCTATCTAGCTGGGGGGAGGGAACATTTTATAATTTGGGTCAAATCCCTAAAGTTGCAAGAATTAAATTACTAAATCAATAGATAATAATATAGTTAATTCACATTACGTGACGTATCTCACCCCTCATCTTAGTGTAATACTATACACATTTTCAATCCAAGCCCAAATATGAAATTGGGTTTCTACGCTAATATAACAATATCATTGGCAACTAACACACATATAAAATGGGAGATAAATAGATACACACATAATCTCAGTCCCAAGACTAGCCCCCACAACACTACCCAAAAGAAAATAGCATTGCATCACATTATGTATTTTACGTAGCATTATGTTCATTAACAGTGGTCTACATCATTAGACTACATTGATTTGTCCTTAATAATATACATATATATATATATATATATATATATATATATATATATATATATATATATATATATATATATATATATATATAAATGGTACATGAAGGAATCTATCTTCGATGTCCATCTCGTGCTTTATGGACAAGTTCGAAAGAGTCCCACACCAAACGGATGTAATCAAACACATGTAAGTGATGCGGTCGCTACGCAGTACACCATCTCATTGCCCAAACCCCCGGCAATGAAATTGGATTTGGCCATACATCATCTCTGTAAGGACATTTTTTATTTTTCGGTTTACATTTGAGTATATCGTATACCGCTACAAACATTGAAGAATTATTCAAGATCATTCAAGCATCAAGAGGAATTAGAATATCAACGTTCTTCAACATTCAAGCCTCCAGGAGATTAATTTTGGTAAGATTGTGTTTAAGTACCTTTATGCTTCAAATATTTTCTAAGTGTTGGAGCGGAGTTTTTCGTCAAAGAATTTGTTTTTAAGTGTTGAGGCGGAGTATTTTTGGCAAAATAAATTTTTTATTTTTTCTGTCTTGTTCAAGCGACAAAGGCAGATCTTTCGAGCAACATGATGATGTCGTGTGAAGATCGTTCGAGAAATACATGGATTATTCGAGCGACAGAGCAATCTCATTTGAGCAACGCGCTGCCTTAAGTTTTCTATATAAAGCGTGTTAAACCACTCCGTTTTTGTTAAGAAGACTTGACATTTTAGTTTCTTTAAACACTGCAAATCGGCAAAATTCTTTGTCTTCTTCATTTAGGATTTAAATCCTTTTGTTTTCAATTCACAAAAAATCCCAATCTTTATGTGAATTATTTTGGAACCCAAGAACACAATTTTGTGAAGTTTCTCTTATAAAGAAGATCATTACTGCTAATCTAGGTGCCACTTGAGGAAGGTGCTGGGCTAACATGACTTCATGTCAAAGGGAGTACTCATAGGTGTTCCCGGGTTGAATGAACTGCTGTTCGTGTGGAGTTACTACGAAATTCCATTATTGATTTAGTTTGCGGCCTATGTGGGTTTACTACGGTTAATCCATTGCAGATTTCACTTGTAATCATTGTGAGTATTATTTGTGAAATAAAAGGTTTTACCCGAAAGGTATTTTTCCTAAAATCTGTGTGTCAGCAATTTATTTATGATTGTATGATTTATCCACATGTAGTTGCATGTTTCAGGGCTGAATTAAATTGGGTTAAAAATTGACGCCGATTAAATAATGTTAACTTGGAAATTTGTGAATTTGATTAAATCAGTATCACACATACATTTTCTCAAATTAGTATCAAAGCTAATTAAGCGATCACCATTTCTACAATCATCACGAAGCATTTTCCCTGAACATAGGACCTAAAATAACGACATAAACTACACCTAGCCCACTTGTTCCGACGCACGATATCGGTCTGTTGACGTAAGCAACCCAAGTCGATAGGCCTTCTACGAACACGGGTATGTTCACACAAATAATAAATACATACATATATAACACAATATTTAGAGGTAATTATCCTCACAACTACCATAAATGGATTTAATCAATCTCAAAATAGCAATCATTATCTTAAAAATTAGCACTTTAGTTAATTATTAAATTCCTGAATTATTGGATAACAACACATATCTATTTATATCTAAATATCCCTTCACTTGGACAACCTACCATACACTCACTTGGACTCGTAAAAATCCCCTGAACGTTTTCACATTCTAACCCTAATCGATGCTCAGGATTCGAATCCATTCGACCCTTAAAGTTAAATCGATTCGTCAGGCCAAATCAATTTGCCCTGGTGGCCGAATCATTCACTTTTAGGCAGTATCCCAGATCTGCTTATTTTTTTCTATATGAATTTCTTCCCCAAAACTCCATATTCATTTTTAATGTTTTATTCACTTTAATTTCAAGAACCATAACAAAATTATAGTAAAGAAAACGTGTTAACATCATTTTATACCTAATCTATTCATGATTACCTCCTATAAATTTGAGTAATTAGATCTAAAACATCACAAGTTGTCTAACCCAACAAGTTCATAATTCTTATCTAAAACTATAATAGTAAGATCAATACATGATTTGAATTTAGCTATAGATATTAGTTCTATCACTTAGATTCTAGTATTAGTTTCTACAATCGAACGATATCAATTCTGAGTTAATCACCAAGGTATTTAATTCTCAAAACAAAATTATTCATCAATTGTTTATAAACAGTCCTAGATTTAAATACATCTATTTTCAATATCCAATCAAATTTATAACCTGAAATTTGTATGAGAGACATGCACATGAATTAAGAAACATATTATTAAAGTTTTTCAAGAAAATTCTTACCTTTTAGAGATGATATGACCCTCCTCTCTTTATTCCTTATTCCTCATTCTTCTCCAACTTTGGTAACTTCCTCCAAAAGGTATAGGGCTTCTAAGTTAACTAAAAAATGGATGGATTGTGTGATTAGGTTGGGTTATTAACCTATTTAAACCCTCAATACCGTATTTCCCATTAATACCTAATTTTAAGCCCCCAAATATGCCCAGGATAACACTCAAATTGGTCCAAAATATCCCCTAAGCTATCCCACAGGTCCAACTTAAGATTTAAAACACCTAAACGAGTTCCTAAAATCACTCTGGAACGTAGTCAAACAATGCCTACCACAATTTAGACATTTTTGTAATGCTAATCATGATATAATAATAATTCATGTAACGTGTAAATTAATTATCTACTTATATACATATTCGGCATAATCGAATCACATAATCATGCATAATCATTTTCAAGTAGTTTATTCACGCAGTTTATTTATTTAAACTTACTAATTTAGATGTTATAAAAATCCATGGCGTTACATTCTTCCCTCCTAATAATGGAATTCCGTTTTCAAAATTTGAAATATACCTGACTCGAATAGTTTCGGATGCTTCTCTCGCATGTCATCCTTCCTTTTCCACGTCGACTCATCCTCTTTGTGGTGTCACCACTGCTTGTGTACTAAAGGAACAACCTTATAAGGAAGTATATGCTCCCTACAGTCTAGAATGACCATAGGTATCTCCTCATAACTCTCATCGGGTTGAAGCTCTATCTCGTTGATATCTATGTGCTAGTATGCTACCTCATTCTAAGAAATATTCGTAATGTCGAAACATGGAAAATGTCGTGGATCCTCTGCAAATGATCCGATAAAGCTAACCAATATGTTACTGGATCAATATTCTTAATAATAGGGAACACTCCCACACACCAGGGAGCTAATTTACTTTTCTTCCTAAATCTCATCATTCCCTTCATGGGAGACACCTTGAGTAGCATCTGATTACCCACCTTAAAATCGAAGTTCCTCCTATATGCATCATCATAACTCTTTAATCAATAGAATCTAAATCCTAGACCTGATCATATCCATCTTCCAAATTGTCCTGGATGAACTTTGGTCCAAGAATCTTGTTCTCCCCCACTTCTAGTCAAGAAGAAGGTAAATGACAAGGCCTCCCGTATAATGCCTCGAAAGGTGCCATCCAATAGTAAAATGGTAACTGTTGTTGTAAGAAAAATCCAACAATGGTAAGTACTGCTCCTAACTACTTGGGGTGGAAATGGTACGGGTTTTTACCGTACCTTACCATTTTGGTGAAAAAAAATGGTTTTTGTTTCATATATTAAAATACCAAAAATCGATCTTACCGAAACCGAAATTTCCGCAAAAACGTTGGTTGGTTTTGGTTTTAATATTTAAAAAACTAATTTACCAAAATTACCGTACCGGATTTACGAAAACAAAAAAAAAAACATACTGAAATTACCATACCGTACCGAATTTACCAAAATTATCGTACCGAATTTATCGAAACTAGAAAAAAGTTGGTTTTGGTTTTGGTTTTAACATTTTAAAAAGTTGGTTGGTTTTGTTTTTAGTTTTTTGAGGATTTTAATACTGTTTACCGAAATCCGAAAAAACCAAAATTTATCGAAACTAGAAAAAACCAAAATTTATCAAAACCAGAAAAAAGCCGAAACCAGAAAAAAACCAAAAAACAAGCCGATTTGGTTTTGGTATTGATTTTGGTGTACCGGGTGGTAAACTGGTATGGTTTGGTTTTACCATCCAGAATTTGGTTTTGGTATTGGTATCTACTATTACGAACCAAACCATACCGGCTACACCCCTACTAACTACCTTTGAAGTCAATATGGACAGCCACAATATGTCCTCCAACATTTGATTTACCCTCTTTGTCTAACCATCCATCTGTGGATGGTAGTAGGTACTCAACCTCAACTTTGCCTCAATTCCCATTGGAAACTCTTCCAAAAGTGGGAAACTAATATCTTATCCATATTCGACACAATATTGAGTGGTACACCATGCAACTTCATAATCTCTACAAGGAATAGCCTGGCATACTGATACGAAGTATAGTATGTCTGACCTGGAAAGAAGTAATCCACCTTTGGCAATCAGTCTATGATCACCCAGATTGTATCATATCCCCACTATGACATAGGTAACCTCGCAATAAAATCCATGGAAAGTCTCTCCCATTTTCACATCAGAATCTCAAGCGGTCGTAAAACATCTCATCATCGTTGATAGTCCACCTTCATCAATTGGCATGTGGCACACTTGGACATAAATATGGTTATGTACTTCTTCATTCCTTCTCATCAATACTAGTTCCTGATATCCTAGTACATCTTATCCCCACCAGGATGTATAAAAAAATATGACCCATGTGCCTCGGTCATAACTGCTCGTCATAATTCCTCCTATTTTTGAACTACCCACCTACCGTGGAATCTCAATCCCTTATCTGAAGTAATCGAATAATGTTTCCCCCCTATGTTAATAATTTCCCGACCTTCTCCTAGAAAACAACATCTCCTACTTGTGCCTTCATGGTTCGAATGATGATTTCAGGTGTGATGGTAAGGATAACCAGAAAAGCACGTGATAACTCATCATCCGTACAAAGCGAACCCCACTTCGCCTTCCATACTGGTACTAACTCGGTTGTCGGCTTATGGCTAAGGCATCTGCCATTACATTTGCTTTTACTGGATGATACTAGATATGAAAATAGTAGTTTTTCACAAACTCAAGTCACTGACGTTGCCTCATGTTCAACTCCCTTTGTGTGAACAAATACTGTAAACTTTTGTGGTCCATGAAAAACTAAAATTTCTCTCCCAAAGATAATGTCTCCAAATGTGTAATGCAAACACTATGCCTGCTAACTCCAAATCACGGGTGGGGTAATTCTTCTCATGAGGTTTAATATTTTGGGAAGCATAAGCTATCGGTCTCTCCTCTTGAATCAATACACCTCCAAGTCCTTGAAAGGATGCATCAATAAAGATTTAATGTATATCCCTCCATGAGACAAAACAAGTACCTGAGCCAAAGTCAACCTGAACTTCAACTCGTCAAAAGACTACTGACATGCATCGTTCTAAAAAATAGTAACGCCTTCTGCGTCAAATTTATTAAAGGTTTGACTATCTTCAAGAACCCTTGAATGGATCGATGGAAGAACCCTGCCAAACCCAAAACATTGTGTACCTCTATAGGTGTAGTGGGCGATACCCACTCCATCACTACCGAAACCTTTCTCGAATTCTCTGATACCCCCCCAGATACAATGTGGACCAAGAACATAACCTCCCTCAACCAAAATCCGCATTTTTCAAACTTGACATAGAGTTGATGGTCCCATAACATCTATAAGATTATATTCAAGTGTTGTGCATGGTCATATATGGTTCGAGAGTAAATCAATATGTCATCTATGAACACAAGAATAAACTGATCTAGGAAGTCCCTAAAAACCCTATTCATCAGGTTCATAAACACTGTTGGTGCATTGTTTAGTCCAAATTTCATAACTATGAACTCATACGACCTATATCTCGACAAAAATGTACTTTTCGAAACATCCTTCTCCTGAATCCTCAACTGATGATACCACGACCTAAAATCAATCTTAGAAAAATACAATGCACCCTTAAACTACTCGACAAATCATCAATACGAGGAAACAAACATTTTTTCCATATAGTTACCTTGTTCAAGTCCTTATAATAAATATGCAACCTTAATGATCTGCCCTTCTTCTTAACAAACAGGATGGGATCACCCCAAGGTGAAGTACTCCTCTAAATAAATCCCTGACCCAGTAACTACGGAATATAATCACTAAGCTCTTTTTTCTCAAAAGGAGCACTGTGAAGTGGTGCATGGGTGATGGGTCTCGTACCGAAAATCAAGTCAATCACAAACTCGATCTCCCTCCTCGGTGGTAAACCTAGAGTTTCTCTAAGCACATCTTAAAACTCCATAACAATCAAAATGGAGTCTAGAGAAACAACGACCTCATTAGAAGTCTCCTCCTCAGTGTAATATAAATGTGTGATCGACCCTCCTTCCGGGTGCGACATCGTAACCAAGTACATCTATTGCCACAAAATGGCAAAGATGATGGAGTTTCCATAATAATAATACAATCCCTGTAAGAGGCTATCCAATCGATTCATAGGATAATGCCATGCTTTGACATATCTAACATAAGTAGGTCTTCCATAAACCTAAATCTCCCAATGTCTATCCCTATACCTCTACACACTAAACGTATAGGTGCCCCTACCCACGAGTGAATCAGTATAAAGTACCGTGTCAGACGCTAAGTCTATCATCCCGATGCACTAATATCAAATAAAATATGCCCCACATGTCCAAAAATGGGGAACATACCCTCCACCGCCTATACTAGTGTTGGTCCCTATCCACGTATGACATGATAGACACGCCCATACTATAACTACGATTGTTCCCCCAATGGGTTGAGCTAGTAGTGCCGACACTCCAACCAGTAGTGGGGATGGCAAGTGTTAATGCTACCCCTGAGGTGCTTGATACCACCCTAGCTTCCTTACTTTTATGCCACTCGATAGCCTTGAGTGTACCTCTTCGCAAGGTTTTCTTTCTCTCTACAAACGTAGAAGTTTTCATAAAACTGATGCCTAACCTGTTGTTGCCCTTGTTAGCCCTGTCTCCACTAGCCCTGATGGCCCCTATGCTTTTATCCCTGACCCTGCTTTCCCTCCTTGTTCTGATTATCGAAACCCCTGTGCCTCTTATACTGATCTTCTGTCTAGGTCCCCATAAACTATTGGACCCCCTAATTATCATTCCTACATGTCTTTACCTACTGGATTGAGGACTATGAATTAGATCTCTTCTTGTCCTTACTCTTCTAAAATAACCAGTGATCCTGACTATGTAATAAAGCGACATTCATAATTTGAGTGTAGGTGGTAAAAGTTGGGTTCCCCAATAAGGATTTCTTGATGTGCTAAGTTATTTGACAAAAACTTCTCTATTTTTTTCTCCTCAGTGTTTATCTCATCTTCAGTAAATAGTGACAAAGCGGTAAACTCCTTCTTATACGATGTTATGGTATGACCATATTGCTTTAGGTGTATAATTTTCTCTGGTTTAATGGAGGGTGAAAAATACTTTAACCAGAACTCATCAATGGTCATCCTGTCTTGTTCCAGGGTAAAGATAGACTCCAACTACTATAGGGTTGTTCTTACTAATCAAAACAAAGCTAGAATCTATTTCTGCACCTTTATGCACTCAACCATACTCAAGTGTCTTTGAATATCTATCTTACACTGACTTTCCACTAAGATATATATACTCCCAGTAAACTCTGATAGGTGTCCTTTAGTGAAGGCCTCCCTAGATCTCTCCCAACCCGAGCCCTAATCTTGAACGGGTAGCACCACCGAATGCGGGGGTTGTGGTGGTGGATGCTACTATGGCTGAAAGTGATATAGCATGGCGACCATCATCGTAGATACTTCCTGCATCACTGTGATAACTATGTCTACTAGAGTAACCTTGGATGGCTCTAGTGGTGGTGGTGGGAGTGGCAATGGCTCTTATTGAGCCCTATCCTTTGCAGCCTCGTTAGTAACACATCATGGTCTACTGTATCGAGTGTTTGCCATCTGAAAAAAATAATATTTGAATTAGTAACATATCTTAAAGAGTACAACTATTCCTAAACACTGGGCGCTATATGTTAAAGAAACGCAATACAGAACATAATGAGCGCAACACATATCCTAAGGATGCTATAACTTGGATGCTCCGATATCACCTTCAATAACCCCCATTATCCACATAAAGGTTGTCTAGACACAATAAACCAACGATGGGGATCGTCTAACAATTCATACCATTCTTAGCATCAAACAGAAAAACGAAATTTTAATTTAAAATATACACTCACAATCAAACCATATGAATTAATAAACTAACAGTGAATAAGTCCCAAATCACATATATCAAAAAAACATCCATCCCAATGTAACTGGAAACAAATGATTGAAATAAATAAATCTCGAGCTTATGCCCATACAATCTCTAGAATAATAAAAGTCAAATGAAATAAAGAGTAGCAACCTAGGATATAATCAAAGAGCTGAATTTTCTACTAAGCAAGTGTAACTATAAGTCTGATCCACTGTTAACCCTCCTATTCCTGTCTAGAATAACCTGGGGAAAATATTTCATAATTTGGGTCAGCACCCTAAAGTTGCTGGAATTGACTTACTAACCCTATAGATAATAATGTATTAAATTAACATTACATAAAACTTAGCGGTTCTCTCATGCAGTAAGTATCTCACCCCTCATCTAAGTGTAATACTATACACATTTCCAACCCAAGTCCAAATATGAAATTCGGTTTCTATACTAATGTAACAATATAGAGGGCAACTAGAACACATATAAAACTGGAGATAAATATCTAGACACATGATCTCATTCCCAAGACTATCCCCCATAATACTACCCCACAGAAAATACCATTGCATTACATTATGTATTTTACGTAGCATTGCATTCATTGACAGTGGTCTACATCACTAGACTACATTAATTTGTCATTAATTAATTTATATAAATATATATACCATTATATATATGGAACGCGAAGTCATCTACCTTCGGTGTCCATCTCATTCTCTATCGGTCAATCTAGAGGACTCCCTCACCAAACGAATGTAAACAAATACGTAAATGGCCCGGTCACGACACAGTACACCATCTCAGGGCCCATACCCATGGCTATGAAAATGTAATTATCCATCCCACTTATCACATCACGAAGTAGTGCCCCTGAATTTAGGACCTAAATAATTACCACACTATGCTTAGCCCACCTGTGCAGGATCATGCTACCAGTTCGATGAAGTACACAATTTTAACTAATAAGCCTTCCTCGAACATGGGTATGTTCGCAGAAAAAATAAATATATACATATAGAACACAATATCTATAGGTAATTATCCTCATAACTAGTGCAACTGGATTTCATCAATCTCAAAACAACATACATTGTCTTGAAAATTAACACTCTAGTAAACTATTAAATTCCACAATTATTGGATAACAACACAAATTTATTTTTAATTAAATATCCATTTACTTGGACAACCTCTTATATACTCGCTCGGACTTGTAAAAATCCCCCGAATGTTTTCGCGGTCTAACCTTGACCTATGATCAGGAATCGATTTGATTCTCCACTTAGAGCTCAATCGATTCGCCGGGCCAAATTGATTCTCCTTAGAGCCGAATCAATTTTCTTTTCGACAGTAGCCTAGATCTGCTAATTTTTTTCTATACGCGTTTCTTCCCTAAAATTCCATATTCATTTTTAAGATTTCATACACTTCAATTTCAAGAACCATAGCCTTATTATAGTTAAGAAAATGTGTTAACATAATTCTATACCTAATCTATGCATGATAGCTCCCCCCCCCCCCCCAAATAGAATCGAGTAATTGGATATAAGACATCACAAGTCGTCTAACCCAACAAGTTCATACTTCTAATCTAAAAAAATTCAAAATAGAAAGACCAATATATGATTTGAATTCAACTATAAACATTAATCCTATCACATGGATTCTTGTAGTAATTTTTCCAATTAAATGATATCAATTTCGAGTTTATCACAAAGGTGTTTAATTCTCAAAACAATTATTCATCAATTAATCTAAACAATTCTAGATTCAAATCCATCTATATTTCAATCTCCAAACAAATTTATAAACTGGAATTGGTACGAGAGACATGCATATGAATCAAGAAACATATTATTAAAAGTTTTGCAATAAAATTCTTGTCTTTTACAGATGATATGGGCCTCCGCCTTTTAGTCCTTGTTCCTCTTTTCTCCTCTAATTTTGGTAACTTCGTACAGAGGGTGTACGGATGCTAGGTTAACTCAAAAACTAATGGAATGTGTAATTATGTTTGGTTATTAACCTACTTAAGCCCTGAATCTCGTATCTCCTTTTAATACCAAATTTTGGGCACCCCAAAAGAATCCCAAAATAACACTCGGATTGGTTCAAAATCACCCCTAAAGGTATAATTATCCCAGGGCCCAAATTAAGATGTTTAATATACCTAAATGAGTTCCTAAATCAGCCCAGAATGTACTCAAATAATATCTTATATAATTTACACTTTTTTGTTATGCTAATCATAAGACAATATTAATTCACGTAACATGAAATTAATTATCTACTAATATATACATTCGTCATTATAAAATCACATACTCATTCATAATCATATTCAAGAAGTTTATTCATGCACTTTATTTGTTTGAAATTACCAATTTAAATGTTATAAAAATACATTGTGTTATATTTATGTAGAGAACTGACTACAACAAGTGCAATGCTGACCATTACTGTTATTTCAAAAGATTTCAGTCCTGCTACATCATTTTTCTACTATATGTTGATGACATGTTAATGGCAGTCTCAGATGTGCATGAAATCATAAATTTTAAGAATCACTTATCAAGTGAGTTGACAGGAAGGGCTTGGGCACAATGAAGCATATGTTTGAGATGAGAATCAACAGAGATAAGAAAAAGGGTACTTTTGCATGTGTCCCAAGTAGATTAAATAAGTAGTGTCTTGCGAAGGTTAAATATGAGTGATGCTAAAGAAGTTAGCATACCATTGTCTATTCACTTTCGACTATCCAAAGACCAGTCACTCGAGAAGAAGGATGAGAAGAACTTCATGGCCAATATTCCATATGCCTCAACCATCGCGAGTTTGATGTAAGCCATGGTATGCACGAGACCAAATATTTATCATGCATTGAGAGGAGTGATCATATTCATGAAAAGTCCCTAAAAGTAACACTGGGAAGTAGTGAAGTGGATATTTAGCTATTTACGAGGTACTACTGATAGATTTCTATATTTCATATGAGGTGAGACAAGATTACACGAATTTGTAGATGTAGACTTTGATAAAGAGATAAATCACAGAATGAGGACGACCAATTATGTTTTCATAATAGAAACTATTGCAGTTAGTTAGGTTTCACAGCTACAGAAGAGAGTCATATTATCCACCACAGAGGCATAATACAAAACTATAACAGAAGGCAGTGAGGAGATGATCTCGTCACTAGAATTATGAATTTCATTTTAGAACAAAGCATACTTGACTTCTTTATCACTTCATTAGGTCTCCATTATAGGATGAGGCGTTAACACTTAAGAATATTTATGGTAGTAAAAATCTTACAGATATGCTTACAAAGATAACAAATATTGATAAATTGAATTTATGTTCAACTTCAGTTGGCCTACAAGAATCATAAGATCGGAAAAGAGTTGTTGTGTTAATCATGTGTGAAGTCATATTGAAATATGTCTTTTGTCTTCAGGTGGGAGATTATCAAGAGTAATGGGCATTGCATAAAGAAATAATAAAAAGAGCATGTAACTTTTGACAAACACAAGTTAGAATACATTTTAGGTGTAGTTTTTATTGACTAAATGGAGGAAAATTAATTTTTCTTTGGCTAAAAATGACCCATATGGAGGCTATAAATAAGACCCCTTCCTCCTTTGTTTTGCATCCCAAACTTGAGAGAAAATTTTTAAGTTAAAGAAAAGCTTTAGAGAGAAAGTAAGAAAAAATTGAGAGAGAAAATTTCTTGGGTGTAATTGGGTTATGGGTTGTAAGTTATGAGTGTTTGTAAACACATTGTATAATCTTTTTCCCTTAGTGAAAGATCTACAACAACCCATGGACGTAGCCTAAGTTGGTGAACCACGTAAAATTATTGTGTAGTGTGTTAATTATTATTTTGCATTATTTTCTTGACCCATTAAATTCTAAGGTCCTGGAAAAATTATTGGTGGAACTTAGTAGTACCCAATTTCCTAACATTGAACACTTATAAATTTTGTAAGGGTAAAAATTGTTGTTAGTTTTGTAAGTGTTATAAGCACTTACAAATTAAATATTCTAATAGTTGCAAAATATCCATTGTGATGTAGTGGAGTGATGGCAATGGGTAGTATTGGCATTTACATACTTTGATGATTACTTTGTGTGGGGTCATTTGCAGGCACCTACGTGTTGAAGGTGTACAACTAATGAAAGTAATAAATTTATAAGCATCTAAGGAAAACATCTAGATTCTCGAGGGAGTCTAAAAACTAAGGTTTCTACATACTCCCTATATTTCATATGTTAAGTTATGAAGAAATATGAAATAGAACATATAACATATAGAAACTCCTAGATAGGCACCCTTGTGGTATTGTTGTGATATTGAACGTTTTATGCCTCGGGGGGGTTTTCTTGTACGAGTTTCAAGTTGTTCTATGGATGCTTTATTATTGGTCCATTATAGAGGATGGGTGTTGCGCATAAGATAAAGAGAGAGGATATGGTTAATTAGAGTTAATAGATTATTTTATGCAAAAAAAAGAGTTTGGGTAATCCCATAAGCTCTCATCCTAAGAATTTATCATCCACGTTACCAGATATTTGGGATATGGTTTTGGGGTACTATTTTATGAGTGGGCAAGGTGTTGCGTACCCCACCTGTTCTTTATCCATTTTATACATTAGTCTAATTCATATCTCTTAACATGAATGATATTTATAGTTTAATAAAAATTACAATTTGAATCGCATTGACATATAAACACTTAATTAAACCCAAATAAATAGGTTTGAAAGGCCGATACAGAATGTCGGTTAAGGTCGATAACTCGCTTTTGTATATGTGACTATACAATGGGGTGACACTTGTGTGTAAATGAGGGTACAATAGGGTAATGATTATGTAATGTTTTAATGGGTTTGTGCTAGTGTGGGGGTCTGGGCTTACAAGAAAAATCTTGATTTTATGCCTAGGTGTGGAGACCTCAAACTTCAACTACATAACATTTTCATAGTTTACGCGACATGCTCGCGTAATCCTTCGACCTCTTAGAAAATCTGAAAGTTTTTTCCTAAAAATATGGGCTTCGATGATATACGAACCACAACTTTTTCATACATTTATGTGCACTCCCATACACGAACCGAATACAAATTCAATTTGAAGAAGAAAATAACATGTGACAAGGCTTTTACCGTGGGGTTAAATAGTCGATTGCGCACCTAAATGGTTAACCGTGTGATTAAATGTTTCCACATCGTTGCATATTGTCTAATTATAGTAAAATGTCCATAGATTTTACCATGTGATTAAGAATATGGGACATGTAGCGTAATATAAACAAAAGATTTTATGGGCAGTTAAAAAGTTAACTATGCGGTAAAATGCTCAATTAACGGTGTAGTTAAAGTCCTAATGCTGGACCTGTAAAAAAGTACCCATGCCATTGGGAAAAAGACACCCAAACCCAACGTTGATTAGGTTTTTTAAAAATCCTCACATATTAAGAAATATCCCAAGAATCCTCATAAAAGTTCTGCCTATCCAAAAATATCACTTTTGTCAACAAAAGAGATCCATAACTCTGCGCAAATGTCGCAAATTAGATCCTTCCAAAACAAAACAATATCTACAGTATCACGTCACCGCGGTCATTCCCCTGCAAAATATCATCTCATTCTCTAAGGGTAAACATTTTGAGTAAATCCTAAGTCTTCGTCTTAAATAAATATTGGGACCTAGAAAAAACTATGCTGGTATGATACCATAACCTAGCCCCCATTAGGGGATCGAATATAGACTTTACAATGTTTATATTTTAAAGTCCCATCCTCTTCCAATATTTCTCATCATTGGGACAATAATTATGTTCACACTCTAAAAGGAATAATAAAAATAGGTTACAATACACGTTTTCACCTGTTTTTCAACTCGTTTTCAGTAAATTGTCACTGAACAGGGTCACTCCGTAATCTTTGTGAAAAAAAATTTAAAAGTCAGAGTAATCCTTACCACTTCTCTGAGAAAATGTTCTTATCTTAACGGCGGCACCCACAAAGCTATGTTTTCCTGAAATACTTATTAAACCCCTTTCAGTGATTATGTACTTTTTGACATGCGAATATTGTGTTCCAGTTCATAATAAAAGTGTTATACAATTGACTGTGCCCATTAAATATTATAATGTAGTACCCTTTATACCCTGTATCCCTAAGCCCATTCACTTAAATACAACCCACCTACGTAGACTTTGATCTTAGGTTTCATGTGTACGTAGACTCAATACCGAGCCCCACTCATAAGATTGAGTCTTATAATATGTCTCTTGGCATATTATCCTTAGGGATGCCCCCATATTTAGTCCAGGCCCAATATAAGACGATCATCTTAACCATCTTGGACCAACCTGAGGCCCATGACACATTTGGGATATAAGTTGCATGATAGGGGATACAAAGATCTTTGTTAGTAACTTTTGGTCCACTCCCCTTCCAAAACATCGTATTATAGCTGGTCTTATGACTCTAAAACATTACATCCTTCACAGTTCTCTCCACCCTTGTACCCTACAAGCACTTTACAAGTTGTCCAAAACATCCACTCCCCCTGTCCAACCAAGTCCTCACACTCCCACACACTTTACATTGGAACAGATTCCATGAGACAAACATCTTCACAAATTGCACATGCTTTAATAACATGGCTAAATGGTTACATAGGCTTAATAATGAGTCCTAATTGTGAGCACAAGCCTCTTTAATATATCCCTTCACATATTTACTCCCAAAAGATTCTTCCATCTCCCAGTCTTACCTCCTGTCATAAACGAGATATCCAACTATCTTAAGCAGCGACTTCTTGTGCATATCCACACTATATAAATTATCGAATACATACAAATTGCATCAAAAACTACGTAGGCTTTGATCCCGTGGCTACACGAGTATGTAGGCAAAATACCGAGGCTTTTCTCGTGATCATAAAACACAACACACTAATGACCTTCCTTTACACCTCAACTCATTAATAGCCTCCCGTCACATTGCAATACACTAATGACATTCTGTTATACCTAAACACATTAACAATCTCCTATTATATGTACACTAGAGGCCTCTCATTATACATACAGTAGCGGAACCCTATTACCCATATACATATTCGTACACATACACACTCATGTAACCATATACCTGCTCAGTGATGTTCCCACACCTCTCACTGATGTCATTTTTTATACATAGGCATATTTTTACATTTAAGGGATTCTCAAACTAAGCCTTTATGAAAGTTCAAAACTAAAAGTAAAAGTGATTGTAATGTAAAATGAAGTAATAATTATATAAATAAGGAAACAAAAAGAACAAGTTGGGTGCCTGACACCTTCCCCACTCGTAATCCAGTTCTTAAACCCACAACAAGAATATCTAGATAATTCGTAGGCCTCAAGCTGGCTTTAGTGTAAGCCCGATAACCAGGCCCATTTTATTTGTTTTTATATGTAATAAACTGGAAAATCTGAACAACTAAAATGCCCCTTGTGATAAGGGGCGTACACCAAACTAGATATAGTGTCTAACAAATTCCAAGATCATAATTAAGACCGGACTCAGAGAGAAATGGGGATTAAAGGACAAGCACTCTCGCCTCTTCGTGGACACCCACATCTCCATCCTTCTGCAACCGAAAAAGGACTTAAGGCCCATAGTTCCACTCTAGGCAATCATGATATCACAATATGAAAGCTAACGTAGTTAAGTATATGAATAGTCATTATGGAATCATAACATCTCGGTGTTAATATGGGAAAATGTGGATAAATATGTTGTTTATTTCAAGTAGTCAACAAAATGATGTTAAGAGATATTTTGGATATCTTGAGGGGTGGGGGAATAATTGGGTCATTTCAGCCGGGGGTGGGGGGTAGTTGTATATATATTAAGAGAAATAAATTGCCTGAACGTATATCATAGGAAATACATTAAGTTACCACAATGAGATATTTAGATATGTATAGGTAATATATCAGGGTAATATATCTGTGAATATATCACGGGGGCTTGAACTCACGAGTAAGAATCCATATTGGCTCAATGTAATCATGTAGGGTTAACAAATCAAAGCCTACTTAGTTTTTTATGTGCATAATTGGTATGGAGATATTGTGATGTCTAGGGTATGAATGTGGGAAGTTGTGGTGTGGAGATATTGTACATATCAAGAGGAAAATTCAAAGTCAAAAGAGATATTTGGATATATTGGAGGCAATACATAGTCATGGAGTATCGTGGGAAAATATCTCCAAGGGTATATTATAGGGGAATATTCTCACGAGTGGAACTCGATAGTGGGCCTATATACTTATGTACTTTGATGAGAAAAACTTAGATATTTTGCAATATGTATACTTTCTTGATAGATATTTTTATGTCTCGAGGTGTTTGTGAATGAAAGAAATAATTCGAGGGGGTATTATGTATTCGAGGTGGACAATAGGGTGTTATGAGAAGATATTTCAATATGTAAGAGATATAGGATTATTGAGGCATATCAGGGGGAAATGTGTTGGATGTCAAATTTTGGGTTTTTTGCCCATGAGAGCGGCTCGGTATAGTGCTTATGTACTCAAATGTTAATGATATCAAATCCTACATAACTAATTATGTGTATAGTAAATACTAACTTATCCGCTGAGGCCATATGTTGAAAGTGTGAATGTTCTTATATTACTTGGGGTCCATCCCTAACATAGAATTTCATTTTTAATCATGATATCAGGTCCTTAGTTTTGAAAAACCATCAGTGCGGTGTTGATAGAAATTTACTAAGAAGTAGACTTTTGATATTACTCGTCCTTTGGAGATAACAGTGTTCGGGGAAGAAAAATTAGTGAAGATAAGCCCACTTTAAGCTTTGAGCATATCAAAGGAGTTTGGGACACAAAAATACGCAAACTCTTCCTTAGACACATGTTTTATTTTTAAAAATGAAGTATGTTTTCTTGAAGATTTCAATCGCTTGATGGATATTAAATGGCTTTTTGACACATTTAGATACGTATTTCTTATATGAGTTCGAGTCTTGGATAATCCAAGGATTTCAAAAGATATACATCCGATCTCCTGGTATAGCCTGAGAAAAAGTTAAACTACAATAAGAAATTTTTCGATGTCTAAATGGGTGTTATTTCCCTGGATAGAAGATGTGTATATTGAAATAACTTAGTGATCTTAAGAAAAGTATTTTATAATAAATGATTTACATGAATGGGTCCAATCTTTGTCCAGTTCAGATGAGAATTTTAATAAATAACATTTATGTGCATGGATGATGATGCATTTTATAAAAGGATTGTTCAATGAGGAGCAAACTTTATAGAACTCAATGGGGAAGGGGATTTTTATAGGAAAAAAATTATGATTAATCCCACAGTTGATAGGGTGTGGAAATATATAATAACTCTGAAAAGGAAATAAATAGAATAGAGATGGGGCTCCAGTTCCTTCAGAATTATTAAGATCTTAGGCGTAAGAATAAGGGGTTGATCTGTATCATCTTGACTTGGTTTTACTTCCTCAGTTTTTTAATAATACCTGGTTGGGTTCTTCTCCCACCCATCGAATAGAACATGTGGAGCCAAATCTTCTTCATGTAAAACCACTCAACCGCACAATTAAATGTGCTATTTAACTAAACATAATGATTGATTTAGTATGTCATTCATTACTTTAAAGAATACAACTAAACACGATGAGCCGTGAGGTTAAGTAATTTGTTTTGTGGTTAATTATGACTTTCTCTTACCTACTAGTTTTTTTGGGTATTTTTTAGGGAGAATTGGGTATATTTTGGTGGATTTTTGAAACTTTATTATGCATGTTATTAAAACTAAAGATACTTAACCCTTAAAATGGGGTCAAAAAGCGTGGAGGGACGTGGATGGAAGGTTTTTCGATGTCTATAGTATCAACTCAATTTTCTTACTAAATTAGCCATACAAGTCTACTATAATCCAACCTTCCCATGCAATTGATATTTAACCTATACAAAAATATAAAGGAGAACCAGTTGTAATATTTAACCCTACTCACATGAAAATATTAGCCTCTCATTTCAAGCATGCTATTGTTGAAAAGTTATCTCATGGTAAGCCATCAATGAATTTCATACGTAAAAATTTTGAATCATTTGGATTGAATTCATCCTTTGAAATAGGGTTGTTGGATCATAAGCATATCCTTATCAAAGTTAATTATGAAGAGGATTTTATTAGGCTCTGGACGAAAGATTTATGGTATGTTGGAAAAAGTCCCATGCATACGTTCAAATGGTCCCCTTGCTTTAAGTTTGATCAAGAAAGCTCTATAGTTCCTTCATGGATCAGCTTACCAGGGCTCCCAATTCCCCTATTTATGAGAGAAGCTTTAGTCTCTATTGCTCAAGCTGTATAAACCAAATCTCAAATGTACCAGACCTAGTATGGCTCGCATATATGTGGAATTGGATCTTCTAAAGGAGAGAACTTATAGTGTTTGGATTGGTTGTGGTAAATATGGATTTTGGCAACCCATTGAATATGATGTAACTCCTGATTATTGTTCAGGGTGCCTTAAGTTATGAAGTAGAAGGTAGATGTTTGTAAATTTGGTGCAGATATGAAGTAGAAGGTAGATGATAATCCAAATGATGCAGGGTTAACACAGAACCAAATGACTGCTAAAATAGGTCCTACAAATAGCTCTATTAGGTATAAGGTTAAGGAGACAATAACTAATATGAAGAACATGGAAATTGTGGCTGTAGAAGAAGAAACTGAAAAGGTAATTGAAATTAAAGAAGGGGAAATTCCTCAACCAAAAACATAAAGGACCTTTCTATGAAGACTGCTAGAAAAGAATCTTCTTCGAGGAAGGATCAATCAGGGGAAAACCAAGAAGAAATAGTGACTAATGGAAATAACAACAAGGAGATAGTATGTTTTGATGATGCATACCAAAGACCTCTTCAAAACACTAAGAAGATATTGGATAATAGCAACAAACCAGTAATGGTAAAAGGAGTATAAATTCATAGGACCAACAGGATAGGGGAGCAATATCTGATTCAGAAGATTCCAATTGGAAACAAGTCCCTAAAATTAAAGAATTAATAAAATTCTCAAATTTGTTGGAAGCCAAAATTAAAACTCAAAAGGCAAGGAAGGAACTGATTCAAAAGGAAGAATGCAACCCTGGAGTTAGAGTAACTGCTTTGAAAAAAACACAGCGGCTAATGGTATCCTTCTCAATCTCCCAGAAGATCATCAAGGTTAACTCCAGTTGCTCTAAATTTTATTAATAAATGATTAATATAGTCATTTGAAATATGAGAGGAATAGGGAATAAACCTTCTAAAAGGAGATTAAAAAAGTTGTGTAAAATTCATAAAGTATCCTTTGTAGTTATTCTAGAACCAATGATAGATGAAGGCATAATTGATTTTTTAAGAAACTATCTTAATTTTGATGGTTGCGAGGCTAGTGATTATAACAAGATTTGGTTCTTCTGGAGACATGGAATTAATCTCAACTCATTTTCTGATGGAGGGCAATCTTTGATTATGTTATTAGATCATCCTTTAATCCTACTTAAGGTTGGTATTGGAGTTGTGTATGTTAAGTATTCTAAAGTGGAGAAGAGAATGTTATGGGATTTCATAGAATATAAAATTACTGAATATGCATCTATACCAATTTTATTTGGAGGAGATTTTAATATTATGTACTCAGTAGAGGAAAAAGCTAAAGGAAATGATATTTACATGGGAGCAGCTAGTGATATAGTAAAGTGTATTCAAAATATCTCTCTTCATTATATGGAGTATAGTGGATCCAAGTTTATATGGGCTAAATCAATTAATGGTTCAATGATATTTGAAAGGTTGGATATAGTCCTTTTAAATCATCAATGGATCAATACTTTCCCTCTTACAAAATTACAGCATCTGAATAGAAGCTGCTCAGACCAATCTCCATTACTGTTCTCTATTCCAAGTCCTACTGACTCAATCGTTAAGCCTTTTAAGTTTCTTAATTTCTTGACTAATAATGACTCTTTTATGAAAATAGTTGACGAATATTGGTGTCAAATTGCCTCTAGTAGACCAATGGAAAAGTTTGCTTTTAAGCTTAAAAGGTTAACACATGTTCTATTCAAGATCTAGAAGATAATCTTATTCAAGCTGAAAGAAGACTTGAAGTTAATCCTTGCCCTTCAAATAGAAGCAATTTGTCCAAAATTCAAGCAGAGTTAAACTTGCTCTAGCTAATGAAGAAAGTTTTTAGTATCAAAAGGCTAAGTGTAAGTGGATATCAAAGGTCTGGTTAATCAACAAAAAAGAGCGCAGTGGATTCATTCTATTAAGGTGGAGGATGGCAGTGTTCTATCCTCTTAGGAGGATATTGCTAATAATTTTCTCACTTATTTTGAATCACTTTTTTTTACAAGTCAGTTATTCAGTATATTCCAAAGATTGTAAATTCAGATATGAATAGCTAGTTAACAAAGATCGTATATGAAGATGAGATATTGTTAGCTATAAAAGGCCTGAATCAAAGCAGTGCAGTTGGTATTGATGGCTTTAATGTTCATTTATTTGTTAAATATTAAGATGTTATTAAAGTTGGCCTCATTCAAGCCATTCAATATTTCTTTGTAGGGGAAATCCTAAAATCCTATAACACCTCTTTGATTTGCCTCATCCCTAAATCTCCAAATTCAAAATATTGCAAAGACTACAGACCTATTACTCTATGCAATTTCTCTTACAAAATTATTTCGAAAGTCATTAATTCCAGGTTGAGCTTATACCTTCATATGTTGATTTCCCCTTACCAAATAGTATTTGTGAAAGGCAGAGGCATTTTGCATAATATTTTTCTTCGGCAGGAGATGATTCAATTGTTGGATAGAAAAGTTTAAGGGGGTAATGTCATTTTAAAGTTGGACATGCTCAAAGTTTATGATAGAGTTTCTTGGATGTTCCTTATCCAAACTTTGAGAGCTTTTGGTTTTGATGAAGGTTTTATTGATATGATTTGGAGATGTATATCTTCCACCTGGTTTTCAGTGATAATTAATGTTAGCATATATGGCCATTTCTACCCATTTAGAGGCATTAGACAAGGAGACCCTTTGTCTCCTAGTCTTTTTATTCTATCTATTGAAACACTCTCTAGAGGATTACAAAGTCTGACTTCACAAGGAACTATAAAACCATTTTCTTAACCTAGAGGATGTAATTTAATAAGTTATGTTGCTTTTTCAGATGATCTTATTCTATTTACAAATGGTTCTAAAAGGAGTCTTGGAGGAATGCCGGGTCCACTCGATTTTAATTTTCTCAATTTAAAATATGTTTTCTTTTATGAAACACGATGCGGAAGCGTAAAGATGTGTGATGGTTCAACAAAAACAAACGAATTACCAAATTTTAATTAGCACCAAATTAAACACGTAGAGATTAAATTAAACCAATTTTATCTTTTTACCTAAGCATGCGTTCTAGGTGATTTTGCAAAAGATAAAATAAACAATTAATCCACTACGCCGCGATGTACGAGAAAAAACCCAAGACGGGAAACAACCTTGGACGGCCCTAGCCTCAAATCCACTAAGTACGGAATTTACAAATACAAGACAGAAAGGCTTACAACACACGAATCGATCCCTCTCAAGCCTCGACGCTTCTTCTTGGAGACACCTCTTCCTAGCGGATAACCTTGGAGATCCACCGCGGTCTTTGAATCCACCGATCGGACTTTATATGGTCACCGTTACCCGAACTAGGAGCCTTTATCCAAGTGGGTAAATCAATGCAAACTTCTCTTCAATTCGGTGTAGAGAAAAAATCGGTGCCAAACTCCAAGCAAGATATATGTATATGAGAACTTGGAATAAACTTATTTGGGTGTAAACAAGAGTGGTATAAGTTTTTCTCTTTGTAAAATCTCACTCAAAACAAGATCTTTTTCTCTATTTGATTTTGCTCCTAAAACGTTGGTTTTGGCTTTAAGAGTAGATTCTCCTAAAACGTTCTTTTTGGCTTTAAGAGTAGATTCATTACAATAATTTAAGCCTAAACCACACATGTCATTTTTAATTTGAACCGTTCCTAAGATTTTATCTAATTTTTTCGAACGACACTCCAAATCAAATTTGACATTACTAGAGTCTTTTAATTTATTTCGCAATTCTAAAATGTTCGACTCTAATAAAACATTTCGCTCTTCAAAAGCAAGAAGCTCCTTTTTCAAGAATTCCATTAAACCCCTAAGGCTATCTCTCTCACCTTCTATATATTCAAGCTTCTCTAGAAGAGCTTTCTCTCGTGTCCAAAGGTCTTCAACCAACATACTATCATCGACGTCCTTGACACTCTCTCTTAAACACGCTTCTAACTTCAAATTAGCTCTTTTTAATTTAATAGATTCTTTATAAAGTTCTTGAAAAGCATTTTGAAGTTCACTCACATTAACCTCTTCTTCATTTTCACTCTCTCTTTCTTCTCCACTCTCACTATCATAAAAAACAAGGGAATCAAAAACTTTGACCTCGAAAGTGTCATGAGTTTGAGTATCTTCATGAGAAGATTCATTTTCGGTGCTCACATGACTAGCCATAAAAGCCACAAAATTTGGCTTAGTGGGGGAATCGGGTCCCTCTTCCTTATCACAATCACTAAGGGTAGCATTATATGAAATGGATCATTTACCCTATTTCCTTAGTTAGTGGGGCACTCAGAATCCCTATGGCCATAACCCTCACAACCAAAACACCTATTAGACTCGTCCCTATTTAATTTTTCATTGATAGGTTTAGGGATCTTCTCGGCTTTGTCATACTTAGAAGTTTCAAATTTCTTAAAATCATTTTTAAATTTATCTTTGTTAAATTTAAGAAATTTTCTAAATTTTCGAGCAAACAAAGCCATGTCTTCCGAGTCACTATCACTCTCGCTCTCTACTACTTGTTTGACCTCTTTTCGGGCTTTTAAAGCAACGCCCTTTGCGATTTTCTTTTCATTTTTAAAGGGAAACATGTCCAGTTCATAGGTTTGTAACTCACCTACGAGCTCTTCTAATTTCTTAGAGACTAAAGTTGGTAAAGAATTTAAAACGGTCACTTTTGGAATAAATCTATCGGGAAGGGACCTTAAAATTTTCTTTACAACACGGTTGTCGGGTATTTTCTCTCCCATGTTAAAAGATGAATTGACAATATCGGACAGTCTAGCATAAAATTCATCAAAAGTTTCATTATCGCTCATTTTGATAGTTTCAAATTGAGTGGTGAGGTTTTGGAGTTTCGAAGCTTTAACGACACTAGTACCTTCGTGAGTGAGTTGTAAAATATCCCAAGCTTCTTTAGCGGTCTCACACGTCATAATGAGTCGGAATTCATCCGGTGTGACAGCGCTAAACAAGGCATTTAAACCACAGGAATTAAAATTAGAAAGTTTAAACTTATTCTCAGTCCATCTATCGGCGGGTTTGGGAACACGTTCATTTTCAACTAAATAAGTTGGTGGGGACCACCCGTTAACAACAGACATCCAAACTCTCTCCTCAATAGATTTTAGTGCTTATTTCATTCGCGCTTTCCAATACGCGTAGTTTGAACCATCGAAAATAGGAAATTTTGAAAATGGAGAAAATTCCATTTTAGCCAAAAATTATTTAAAAGATCTTTAACGAAATAATTTATCGCTTTGGCTCTGATACCAATTTGGAGGAATGCGAGGTCCACTCGATTTTAATTTTCTCAATTTAAAATATATTTCCTTTTATGAAACACGATGAGGAAGCGTAAAGATGTGTGATGGTTCAACAAAAACAAACGAATTACCAAATTTCAATCAGCACCAAATTAAATACGTAGAGATTAAATTAAACCAATTTTATCTTTTTACCTAAGCATGCGTTCTAGGTGATTTTGTAAAAGATAAAATAAATAATTAATCCACTACGCCACGATGTACGAGAAAAAACCCAAGACGGGAAAAAACCTCGGACGACCCTAGCCTCAAATCCACTAAGTACGGAATTTACAAATACAAGACAGAAAGGCTTACAACACACGACTCGATCCCTCTCAAGCCTTGACGCTTCTTCTTGTAGACACCTCTTCCTAGCGGATAACCTTGGAGATCCACCGCAGTCTCGAAATCCACCGATCGGACTTTATATGGCCACCGTCACCCGAACTAGGAGCCTTTCTCCAAGTGGGTAAATCAATGCAAACTTCTCTTCAATTCGGTGTAGAGAAAAAACCGGTGCCAAAATCCAAGCAAGATATATGTATATGAGAACTTGGAATAAACTTATTTGGGTGTAAACTAGAGTGGTATAAGTTTTTCTCTTTGTAAAATCTCACTCAAAACATGATCTTTTTCTCTATTTGATTTTGCTCTCAAAACACTCTCTAGGAGTTAGTAGAATATGAAAAGATCCTTTCTAAAAATGGTTTCCCACACATAATAAAGTCTGAGAAAAATCAGTTAAGAAATAAGTGGGGAGGTGGGAGAAAAACTGCTTAAAACTGCCAAAAACTGTTCCCGCCTGGCATCTCGTTCGAACGACATTTCGTTAGAACGACATTCTCGTTCGAATGAGTTTTATAATGAAGTTCCAGTATGAACTCGTTAGAAGCTCATTAGAAATCTCGTTAGAACGACAATCTCGTTCGAAGTTCCAGTATTCCATAATGGGAAGTCATTGGCAATTTCGTTCGAACGACTTGTGGTTCGAACGACAATCTCGTTCGAACGACACTTCGAACGAACTCACAGAAAGCTGGAAAATTCAATTTTAGCCCAGAAAACGTTATAAACTCATTTTAAAGTTTTAGTTAATTCTTTCTGAAAAATAAAACACAGTTTTAATTAAACCTAACACCCAATTAAACTTGTTCCAAGCTCCTATATATACAATATTGCATTCATACCTTGGGAACATGAAACTATAGTTGATGACGTAGAAACGAGGCACGCAAATCGGCATATTGATGAAGCTTTATACTCTTTGCCGCTACGTCTTCAACAAACACTTCATAGGCTTGAGAATATTACAATTAAATACAATCCTATGAATAAATGTTTTTGTCCGGAATTGAGCCAAAACTATATATGGACTCAATTGAAAATTTGTGTCCTTACAAGTCTAAAGAATTTAATGACATTTATCGCTTCTTATGAATCCCAGTCAGACCAGCTCATTAGTGTGGATAAAAGTCACTATTTTACTTGATCTAAAAGCTCTCCTAGATCTATTCACTCTATAGCTGAAATTACAAAATTCTCTCATGGTTCTAGCCCAATAAAATATCTGGGGGGATCCTCTTTTTAAAGGCATATTGAAAACTTCAATGTTTGATTCTCTTTTTAAAGGAATTACATTAAAAATTTTTAGCTGGAAGAATAAGTTTCTATTTCTTGGTGGTAAAATTATTCTTCTGCAGTCTGTCTTGAGATCTATGCCTATTTATATTCTATTTTCCTTTTCTCCTCTAAAAAAGATTCTTAAATTAATTGATAAACTATGTTCTTCTTTTTTGTGGGGAATGAATAAAGAGAATGGGAAGAGGTATCATTGGGTGAAATAGGAGGACATATGTTTTCCAAAATGTTAAGGAGGTTTAGGTATAAGATCTCTTGATTCTATAGTTCTTATGAGCAATCTTAAGATAGCTTGGGAATATAGAAAGGGTTCATCTATATGGTCAATTTTTATGAGAAATAAATACTCAAATATGCCTATTTCCCAAGGCTCAATAACTGCTAGAAGAATTATTAGAGTGTGGGGAACTTTAGAAGAGAACTCAATTAAAGTAAGGGATAAATGGATTTGGACACCTTCTATATAAGGTGAATTTACTTTTTCTTCAGCTATTGTGGTAGTTAGGGATGTCAAGTTAAGATCAGCTACGTATAGTTTCATTTATGATGCTAAAATTCCTTCTAATCTATCCCCTTTTACTCGGAGAGTGTTGCATAATGCAGTGCCTTTACATCAAAATATCAAATCAGTTGGTATTCAAATAGCCTCTAGATGTCACTGCTATTCTAATTCTGAAGAATTTATTTCTCACATTTTCTTCAATGGTCCAATTGCCTCTCAAATTTGGTGTTTCTTTGAATCAATTTTAGGGATTCAACCTCTAGGGAGATTCAATTATAAGACCATGACATGGTGGTTGCATTCAATCTCTTATTTATTTCTAAAATGGTTATGCAAAGTGGTATTTTGCAGGGAAATCTGGTTATCTCGAAACAAATCCAGATTTGACAATGCTAAAATGCTTCCTTCTGATATAATTCAGAATATTATTTACAGATCTCATGATATTGCTTCTTCATTTCGGATCAATCCCCCCCCCCCTCATATAGAAATATTAAGGCTTGTAAAAGTCTTCAAATTCAATGGAAAAATATGGTACATCCAATTTCTCTAGCAGTTTCATGGGCAAGATCTAAGAATCAGACCTTCAAGATAAATACAGACGGTGCATGTGATCCCCTAGGTAGAATGGGCATGGAATCTATATTGAGAGACTCTTCTGGAGCTTTTATTTGGGCATGTGCTAATTATGGAGAAAGTGGTTCTAACAATTTGGCAGAAGCAAGGGCAATCAAAGAATGTTTGGAGCACTGTATTTCTCAGAGATGGACAAATCTAGTAGTGGAATTTGATTCTAAACTTTTAGTTAGTTGCATAAATGACAGATAAAAATTCCATGGAGGATTAAATAATTGGTTCTTCAAATTCAAGATTTAATCAAGAGCTTTGATATCAAAGTAACTCATTGTTTCAAAGAGTTTAATTTCACTGCTGATCTTTTATCCAAATATGGCCTGCAATCTCAAGTAATATCTTATTTCTCTGTAGTTCTAGACCTTCCTAATAATATTAAAGGTTCTATTAGACTTGATAGGATTAGTTACCCTTATTTGAGAAAAGTATCTAAAGATGTATATGTATTTATTTGGTTCTCTATTGCTTTGTGAAGGCCATGGGAGAGACTATTTCTCTCTTTATAAATAAATTTCTAGTTTAATTATATATATATATTATAAAGTAAAAAACTTATGTATGTCATAAGCTTAGTTGATGATGTCATCTTTATGAGTTTTTTTGTATTACCTATTTTGCCCTTAAAATTTTGAGATACCCCCTCTTTTGACATGCTCTAATTTGTTCCCCCTTTTCTTCCAAATTCAAAATGAGGGGTATCTTTGTAAACACACAAACCCTACAATACACTCTCACAACAAATCCTCGCTCGCTGACTTCTCAATCCCTCACCCTCACTTTGCCCCCTCTCTCTCTCTCTCTTGGTTGTGATCAAATACACCTGAGAAAACCCTTCCTCATCCAACCACCTCTCAAATCCCTAGCTTCCACCCCACCCACGCCATCGCCCCCCCCCCCCCTTGCCGCTGCCCCCAGCTAACCTTTTCCCCTAATCTCTTACAAATGCATACGCACACACTCACACTCACACACATAGGGGTTTTCCCAGATTTGACACTCACACTCGCACACGATTTGTTTATTGAACCATACGATTTGTATTTGTTTCATGGATTTCAAATTAATATACGGGTCTTGATTGTTCTCATGGATGTTGATTGTTGTAAGATGTTGAAAGTACTACATTAGGTAGAAGAATCCTAATTTTGACATCTTCATTGTTCGTTGCAGGTTGCTCATTATGGTCTACCAATGGTATGATTTTTCTTACTTGGGGTTTTATTAAAACATTTATTCTTTGTTACTTTTTTCATTTTTTTTGTTTTCCACCCAATTTTAGGTTTCAAATGCGATTTTAGGTATTTTTCTTTCCCGATTTTGATTGCGTTATTATGTTATTGGATTTTAGGTTTCAAGATGTTTTCTCTGCAAAGATTACTGGAACCATATGGACTTTATGAGGTGTGTTTTTCATCTCTTATGTTTGATTCTGATTTGAGCCATGCGAGAAATACTTGGATGAGATGATGCGATTTCTTTGAATATGAGCATTTTGTTAATAATTTGTGTAATTAAAAAAAATCTCATATGTACCCCCATCGATTCACAATACCCTCTTTATATTCAATATGTCAATACTCGAAAAGATACCCACTCAATCGCTGTGGGGACTTATTTTAGCTATTGGTGCTAAATCAAACTTAATTATGACTTCAATTCTACGAGTCCTAATTATATATTATTATTATTGTTCTGAATATTTTATTATTATTTTGGAGCATATACCAAGTAGTCCCTCGAACATTTTTTAATACATGTTTAGTCCCACCCTCCAAAAACTCCTTTACCATACCGCTGGCGCGGACCTTTACAAGTAAGAGAATAAGGGACTTTTTGGTACAAAATAAAAGGCTTGGACTAAATGTCTATTAAAAAATATTTGAGGGACTTTTTGGTATTTGACCATATTATTTTTCCATTTATGAGAATATACTGATTTGTAGATTTCAGATTTTAGATTTTAAATTTAATGACTTTCTTTCTTTTGGTTCATGCTCAGTAGTTGATGTTGCACATATGTTCTTCCAGTTGAAAACTGCGTATAAGACATTCATTGAAGGTTAGTAATGTTTATTGAACTTTGTTGGCGCTTTGCTTATTCTCTTTGGTATTCGTTTATACGTGTTTTGTGTTTGAGTATATATTGGTAACCAATTGTATCCTTACTCAGTGCTCTAATATCCCCACCTAAAATACTGTAAGGAGTATGTGTAATAAGCAAAAAATCATTTATAGTCTGCATAGCTGAACCAATGTGTTCTTTTTTACAGTATTGAGGTTAGATTTTAGGACTCTTTGTTTCTGCATATTGATGGTCCTAATAATGTCACTGTTATTAGAAATTCCAGTCAACACATTTCAGTCCAAACTACTGTCAATGTTGAGAATTCTTTTTTAACTTTTCTTTATGCTAAAACTTTATATCAGGGCAGAATTACTAAATATTAGTCATAATATTTAGCATCACTGGGCAGTATTGGGTGATTTTAATTTAGTTTTGAGTTCTCATGAGGTTCGAGGGGCAAATTCATAACATTAAATTCTGAATTTTCTCATATCTTAGTATGGTATGGGGTACATGAGCAGTTACAAATATTTTTCTTATTTTTCTCATCATTGGGGTTTGATTTGTAGACTACAGTTCTACTATATATTATCTATATATATTCCCTATATATATATGTTACTTTTTTACTATATGCTGATGTTCTGAACATAAATTTGATCTCATTGTCTGATGAAAAGCAAGGTAGGTTTACTAAACTTTGATCTCATGGTCTAATATGCTATATAAATACGATTGGTTCATTCATCTTATTGAGAGTGTACTATACTATATAAAACCATTGTCCTATTGCTTCTAACTTTCTTAGCAGTGGATTCTTAGTGATACACTGCTAGCATCTTCAAATATAGATCTTTTGTTATAACTTTTTTTTGCTATTTTTGCAGGTCTTTAATATTGGATTTACTTACGTTGCTCCAATGTTTTGTAATTTAAACCGGTTGGAGTATGACATAAATTGTTGTGACTGGCTTGTGCTGCGATGCTTTCCCAAAAACTCAAATAACCTACAACATATCGTGTGATAAGGTACATTGAGACGGAAATATAGTGTCGTTAAAATGATTTTACTTATTTTTCTACTGTTTAAAGAACATTTAAATCCATTGTCAATAGGCATTCAATGCCCGTGGAAGTAATATACCATGGAGCAATTCAGAGCACGTGCCTAAATGTTTTTTGTTGTGCCTAAAAACAATCCGGATTATTTAAAGAACATTATTATATTATGAAGAATACACCACTTCTAGAGACAATGTCGATACTACAATCAGGTTATGATAATGGTTGTGCTAAAGACTGAAGGTTTGTTGTTCTCAATATATTCTGAAGAATGCACAAGTTCTAAAGACAATAACAATGACGATACTACAATCAGTTCATGAATTGGCTTCAAGACAAAGATCCAGTAGAAAATGTTCTACAAATGAATCTCAGGAGAAAAATAATGACGATGAGACAGGGCCACTGGCTGTGGTTGAGAGATTTGAAGATACTTCTGTAGAAAATTTGTTGGAAGTTTATTGTATATTACGAGGTGACTTTTTGGAATTGAATGATCTTGCTGATCCATAATCACCTTCTTCAAGTTCAGAAAATTCAAGTTGCTTAACCTCATCATCAGATGAATGTTTTGATATACTGACCTTAGTGACTTTCTGTTAGTTTTTTTAGAACCTAAATTTATGTCCATATATCCATCTTTTTGAGTGTTTATTGGATGTTTATCTAATTTGGTTCAACGAGAGTAATAATTTTTGGGTGTAATAATTTTTAGCTTTTCATTTTACTCCGTGCCTTTAGGAGTGTTTGAGACAACTTTGTTAGGCAAGAGAAGACCAAGACCAGAAGATCCATGAAGCTGTTGCCAAGAAAGGTCTTGAATGGGAGTCTATAAAATCTAAACTCGAGAAACAACTTAAAGATGCTAAAGCTACAGACTGTCACCCTAAGCTTAAAGCTGTAGAGAGAAAAAACTCAGTTCTGAAATTTGAGTTCTCTTCCAGAGCCAATGAACTAAAAATTAGGACTATTAAGAGGGATTTGAGGAACCAAGCTGCTGAAATAGCTATCAAACAATATCTGGACAACATAAAGAAGGTGGCTAAGCTTGAAGCTGAGTCTCGCAGGCTGAAAGTAGTGTCTTGAAAGGCATCACTCGCTAATGATCACAAGTCTGTCACAACTTATGTTGAATCTTTCACGGATAGCCAATCAGATATCGGGGATAGGCTATTGGTAGCTGAGAGTGATGATACCTACGAGCCCAGCCAATCCGACTCCTTGATAGCCGCAGAGGTACATCGATTCAAGAGTGGGAGCTCAACCAAGCCGATTATTTTAATTAACACCACAGTACCTGAATTTAATGTCATTTAAGAGGAATCATGGATGAAAAGGTGAAGTTATCAAATTTATCGCTCCATCAAGTTAATTCATGGCATTATCAGTGTGTGACGATTGGTGTTTTCTTTTAGTTTTGCTTTTACATTCACCTACTTTGTTCAGTTTTACTTTTACCTACTTTAATTTACCACTCCATCAAGTTATTTACATTCACCTACATTGTTTCATGACATTTTCAGTGTATGATGATCTATCTCTGTGTTCAGCTTTGCTTTTACATTCACCTACTTTGTGTTTAACTATTGACCTACTTTCACTTTTGTCCGTATCACGTTTGGGTCTTTCAGCAAACACTTCTTCCCTGTCGTTCATTAATATAAACTGCTTAGAATGGTCATATTGAAGTATCTTTACTATGAGGTAGATTAAGGTTATTGTTCAATTTTTTTCCATAATTTAATTGATTCTCTTTTTATGACAGTAATGAGTACTTGGTTGAACTCACGTCTCCCTTTGTCTTCCTTTGCATATTGTGGCATATTCCCATTGAACTGTATGGAGAGTTTAGTTAGTGCCCATGTACACATCTCGATGCTATGCTTTGGTTGGGGTTTTCCAGTAATTAGTTGAAACAGATCTCTCCACTTGCACTCTGCATACCTGAGTAATGACATGAGAGTTTAAAACCTATTTTTTTCCTTTTTCTTTATCCTTTTGACATCTAAACATAGTCGCATAAGTTCATTTCGATGAATATATGTCTCATCTCTTCCATAAAGCCCAATGATTTTGAAAAAAAAAATGCTCTCTAGGCACTTTTATATGCTCCTAAATAATGTATGTGTGCATGATAAATCCTCTATGTTAGCATTATGATTACCATTCTTGCTGAAATTTCAGGTCAGCCCCTTGAGATGGAAAAAATCCATCATCCTAATGTAGAGATCTCTTGGTACACGAAACATTACACATACTGATTTGCTACAACTTGCTTATGTTCTTTAAGAGGTCTCTTTGTAAACTTGATCTGCTACAACTAATTTTCTACCATTTTTAAAGTTTTCCACTGAATAATTTATTTGATTGTGTTGGTCCACCATTTTTGTTGCAAATTAGCACTAACATCATTTTTATGTTTATTTGGCAGATTTGCACTATTCAGTAGCACACTAACATCAAACACTTAGTTGACTTGCCTTTATAAAGCTCACACTAAAACCATGCTTATATGCTTCAATGTGTTTTTGTTACTTCGTTTTGAACATTTATGAACTTTGATATGTATGTTTGAATTTGGAAACAGGAACCATGTTAACACTCCCATCTACTCTCTTTTTAAAGTGAAGAATCAAAGAACGTGATGGAGGAGAGACCTAAATATATGGTTCCAAAATTATCTCATTTTTTTTCAAATGTGACTTACAGAATGATATTTCAATTGATTTAGTTTTGATATTTCAATTGATGTATGACCTATAATTATGGTACCAAGAATATCCTTTGCTTTTTGTATGATTCGACTGATGTTTCATAAGGAGGTTTTCATTGGGAAGGTTTTCTTTTAATCCCTTAACCTCACCCACCTAGAAGCTTTGTAGGCTAAATTTGATTTAATATTTGGTTTCTTGGTTTAGATTGGTGAATAAATGACACATCAATTGTTGGTTAGTGTCCATTTTTTCTTTGTTGGCTACTACTGGAAGATCATATTTTTGTGGAAAAGAAGTCCGATGGATTATTGAATGTTGATTTGGAAAGCATACTGCTCTCAAAGTGTTATTAATAGATTTTAAGCAATGTTTCAAATGTTCCTTGAGATCACTACTATTATGTGTCACTTGATTTATTACTTAATATGTGATATTAATATTTATCATTCATTTTTTACTCTGTTTTGTAATTGATGAAACCAAAGCTGATAGATTGCATGACGTCGGGTGGAAGATGGAAGGAAGGGGTAGTGGGTGCCACCCCCAACGGAGGAGGTGTCCAGATCAACTCTAATTCTAAGTGTTCAGGCAGTTGGGGGGCTGAATGGAGGAGTAATAGTGGCACTAATCAGTAGTATTAGACCAACCACCAGTACAACTACTATCTAATTATAGGGGAGCTCAATGGAGGGGTGACAGTGGCACTCGATCAGGTCTAATTCTAGGGGTTCAGGCAATTGTCATTTCTTTTCATGGTATCAGACCAACACTACAGGTGCTAAGTGTTACTGCTACTGCAATAATCAGCAGTAAGAGAACAAGCTTTCTACTATTGTAGTATAAACACTTCACATATCATAACGTAATCACCAACGTTACCCCAAATCAGAACCACCAATCCCAAAACCAAACCACCCATGCCGCCCCCACCTACCCAAAGCCATTAGAGGCTTTTCAATCGCAACCCCGCTAACACACCTTCTCCATTGAAACCCATGTTCTCTTTGCTGATTAAAATTGTACCAAGAAGCATAAACACAAACCAAGAAACAATCAGATCTTCCAAGCATAAAAGAAAGAAACCCATGTTCTCTTCCATGATATTATTCAGGGCACCTGATCCACCTGACCCGACAAAGCAAGCCGCTCGGGGCTACAAGGCCAAGCAGGGTTTTGTGGTGTACCGTGTCCATGTGAAAAAAATTAAGCATAAACATTTGTCCTGAGAATGTAAATATTTTGAAGAACATGATTGTGTGTTGGTTAATTTAATATGTATTGGTATTGAATACTTTGTGGTATTGATTAATTTAATGCATGTTGGTATATAATACTTTATGCCGTTGATTAATTTGGGTTGGTTAATTTCATGGGTGTTGGTAAATATTTGGTGTTTCTTAATTAAAAAACAATTATTTATTAAAAATAAATGCTTATTTGGTTTCAATTTGTTACAAACAAACGTATTTTTTTGTTTGGGTATTTCATTTAGGGGTATTATTTGGTTTAAATCTGTTGTGTTTTTTTTTTATAAAATACGTTTTTAAAATTTTCTTTTGGTGCTAAACATTTTAGGGTACTCTTAATTTTTTTTTCGCCATTTCGTGATTACGGACTTTGAAATTTTTTACCGTTTCGTAATTATGTACTTTCAAAATTTTTTACACTAGAAATCTATTTTGATATCCAAGTTTTTTTGGCAAGATTGTTCCCTATTATATGGACTCTTAAAATGCAAATCATTATTGATACCAAAGAATAACCATACATCTTAAGACTTTTTCAAATTTGGGGGGTGTTGAAATCTGTGGTATATGAAATAATTGCATTATTTGTGGTATTTGAAATCTGTTTGAATCTCAATAGATATTTCTAGGTCAAAAAAGGGAGCTTTGTTGGAGGTGTGTTAGCTCAAAGGGCTATAACCCCTACAAAAGATGAGAAACCTTCAGATTACTGAGTCAAGGGGGTTTCACAAGCATTTAAGTTCTCTTCCAAGTTAGTTTTTTTTTGTACAACACAATCCCAGTTCTTTAGAATTATACTTGAAAATTAGGTACATGTACATTCTTAGGTTCTTTTTCGGTAATTATTTGTGTATATTAGCTTGCTGCCTATTGAGGGACATATTATGGTGTTGTTTATGTTTATCTATTTTTTATTAATAATTTTTAGTTGATAAATCATTTTACATTTAGGACACAATGAAAAAAGTCTTTTCAATGCGGTCGCACTATGTGTGCAATTACAATGCATACATTATTTTCCCTGTAATTATTTCAAAAATCATTTACCTATTGTGAACTAAATACGACATATGGTCCTATTAACGATGCACAATTTTGAAAATTAGCATCGTGCCTTCAGGCATGGGCATGACTGAATGTTTTCTCTCAGTCCCTTTGGAAGATTCTCTTACCAAACTTATATGTCTTTCATTTATTATTCCTCTGGATGAGAACATTTCTTATTCTTTATTTCCAGAGTTCTTTGGGGGTTCTAACATCGATCCAATGACTTGGGAAGATAAAAAGTGCAAAGGGAAGTCTAAGTTCGCTGCTCAGGTAAGGATTTGCATCAGGATAGGATGCATTTAGACCAGTCTATCATTATTATGATGGTCCCAAGTTTCGTCTTGAGCTGTTAGTCCCAGAGAACTTAGGCTTGCTAGATCTCTGTGAACAAGCGGGTGTTTAAAATTCAGCTCCTCAAATAACTGCATACTCTGCATAATCGAAGTCATAGAGAACTTATGTGAATGTGGTAGGTTTATGGAGCATTGTAAGTGGTGTTGTATTTGCAGATTTTTCCATAGAGCGCAAGCTTAAGAGGCAAGTCTGGTTTGTTTGATCTTCTTGAGAGGGTAGTAGGATTGGGTTCTTTGGCCAGCCAAATAAATGTAATGTTTTGTGAAATATAACCACACTCAAAGGAGGAGGCATGGGAGGTAAATATTTTGACTTTGGCTGAAAGTTTGATTGGAATATTGTGTGTCACAACCAATCCTCTCCACCTATACATCAACAATAAGCTAACCGCTTTCTGTTGTTTTTGGTGATTCATTGTATTAGGTAATTTGAATTCTGTTAATATTGTGTGGAAGTTGTTGAGAAAATAAATATGTATTGATTTACGCGTGTCACAATTTATCCACATGTGTAGTGTGTATATATTAGTTGTTGTATAGATTGAATCTTTGTTTTTAAAACGCATAAATACGTTACTCAAGAAGAAAACTTGCGATATTAGGTTGAATTCGAGTATTATGATGGATTTAGTGTCACGGTGAATGTCAAATTTTGTTATCAATGGTTCATGTCCAAAATTATGAAAACCGTTTTCTCCGAACATAACATCGTTTTGCCCAAATTTTTAAACAAAGGAAAATTTACCCAGATTTTTAGAGATTAGTTATTTTTTTTAATTAGAATTTGTTTTATTGGGGAACTTAATTTTTGTCATTTTCCAATTACGTACTTTGAAAATTTTCGTCGTTTTACGATTATCGGCGTGCCTTCAGGCACGGGCATACCCTAGTATATATATATATATATAACTTATTGAACATGACTTTGATGTAATGAGTGTGGGATAATATCAAATAATTAGGTGTTCAAATGATCTTTACATTCAGAGTAGTAACCGCCTTTCATTTCAAAATACCAATTGTTGAAACCACACACATAGAGACAAGCTATGATATATGGATAATTACTTTTTTACATATAATCAAATTTATATATGCGCTTTTCATTTTGAATCCATTAGATATCATAAACTTTCAAACATCTAGTGCCATTGATATAGTTCTTATTCCATATGCATACAAACTTAAGTCGACAAACTTTCATTCCTTATCCATTCACAATACACTTCTTTGGTGAATGTGGCAAGCACACTTTTTTGTTGAATGTGACAAATCCAATTTTATCACCTGGGATAAACAATCCTAAGTAGTAACTGTTGAAAATTATTTAATGAATTACGTAATTTTAGAATTAATTAACATCCCACTAATATGATCCTTAATCAATCAAAATAATTTGAATTTAGTGGATGTTTGAGCAGTCAAAATTTAGTGGGTGGTTTGCTCAGTTTTAGGCCCACTTTGATGGGAAGTGGAGTTATGCTAATAGGGTAATTTCAATCCTCTCTCACCTATATAATCAGTAGCCTAGTTCCATCATTGTCATACTATAACACACAACTATATTGGGTAGAGGGAGAAAATCTGAAATATGAAAAATCAAATCTTTCCTTCATATTTCTGGACCCTTGGGGAGCATTTCTGAAGCTTTTAAGGAGCCCTAAAGTGAGGAAAAACATCATCACCTTTTATCTCTAAACAATGGACAAATATGTGTTGTTCATTATGTAATTTATAATAAATTAATATGTAAATACATGCAGATTAAATGCATGTAGTTGTTCAGGTGAATGATCACTCACCTAAACAACTGCATAATGAACCTTAAATCAACTAACCTATTATAGAAACACCACAGGAAATTCCATTAAGGAAATCTAAAATAAAAAGAAGATCGGGTATTCCTGATGATTATGTGGTGTATTTACAGAAGCAGAATTTAACATAGGGAAAATTAATGACCCAGTTTCTTATGAACAAGTTGTGAATAATAATAACTATAATAAATGGAATGATGCCATAACTGAGTAAATAAAATCTAAGAATGAAAACCAAGTTTGGAATTTTTAGAGTTGACAGAAAGACAAAAATGAGTAAGGTGAAAATGGTTCTTTAAGAACAAATGCGATTTAAAAGGCAATTCGAATGATATAAAGCTATATTAGTTGCCAAAGGTTTTAATCAATAATGAGGCATTTTCTCCAGTTTCAAAGTGAGAATAATATTGACATTGGTGGCTCATTATGATTTAGAGTTGCACCCAATGGATGTAAAACAACTTTTTTGAATGGGAGTTTAAAAGAACAATGACACAACCATAAGGCTTCATAAAAGAAGGAAAAGGAAAACACAGTATGCATGTTAAAGAAGATATATGGTTTAAAATAAGCTTTTCGTTAGAGGTACCTTAATTTTCATGATATCGCAGTTAATCAGTGTATATACTTGAAGATTAGTGGGAGTAAGTTTGTATTTTTACTGCTATGTATTAACAACTTGCTTATCGTCGGCAATGACTTTCGTTTATTACGTGAAATCAAGGTATACCTTTCTAAAAACTTTAAAATGAAAAAAATAGGCGAGGCTTCCTTTGTGATCCGGATAGAGATATCTCGGGATAGATCACATGGAACATTATGACTGTCTCAAAAAGTTACATTAACAATATGTTAGAAACGTTCAGCATGCAAAGTATAATCCCGCCGACATTCCACTTCAGAAAGGGATCACATGAATGTCGCACCTTATGCCTCCCTCGTAGGGAGATTACTCTATGTTTCGGTTTGCAGTAGACTGAATATCAATCTTAGCATTGGGATGTCTGGCAAATAATAAAGAAATCCGACAAATCATCATTGGAAAGATGGAAAGAAAATATTGAGATACATGCAAGGGACTAAAGAATACGTTTTCGTAAATAGGAAGACTAATCACTTTGAGGTTGTCAGATACTCAGGTTCATATTCTGGAGGATGCCTTAACAGTAGGAATAGCACTTAGGGTTATGCCTTCCTCTTTGCTAGAGGAGTCGTCTCGCAAAAAAGCGATAACTAGAGTGTTATTGCGTCATCTAATATGGAGTCTGAATTTGTATTTTGCTTTGAAGTTACAAATCATTGATTATGACTGCGAAATTTAATTTAAAGACTTAGAATCATGGGGTCAATATCTAAGCCGCTAAAAATTTATGTGATAACGTTATAGCGGTCTTGTTTTCGAAGAACGACAAGTATACTAAGGTGGATAAACATATCGAGATGAGGTATATGTCAGTGAAAGAAGAAATTCTAAAACAACGAGTGTCAATTGATCACATTAGTATGAGTGATAAAATAGAAGACCCTCTTACGAAAGGACTATATTCATAGATCTTCATAAAACATATCAAAGAGATGGGTATCGATTAGTTTGAGTATGATTGTTGTTAGTTTAGTTGTTTGACATTACTATTTTGAATTCAATAAAGTGTTTCAGATTTTATTATTTGTGTCTTTAATGTATGCATGCATGTGAATGTGACCTATTGTATGACAGAAATAGTCATTTCTCAAAAGACATTATGAGTCAATTATGACAACACATAGTATAGGCCTGGTTAAATAAAACATTGATGTTGTGGTATATGTAAGGAATCATGCTTCTGAATAGTGTGTAACCGCCATAACTCACATTGGTTAATTAATACTTACGATGGGTTGTATTTAGATTTCACATCGGCGAGATCCAACATGCACGGGATTAAGAGAAGGGTAGTGATGAATCAAAACCTTAATCAAACTAATATACCTTTATACCTCATATGTTAGAATTAATAGTTATTAATTAATTAGAGCCCTTATTTATAGGACTCATATTCACGCCCTCGTATATTTTTCTTAGGAAAAATGAAGCATGGTGATAATCGCTAGTATTAAGAGTACGAGAGATTGCAATTGGACTGCACATACACCTCTTTTATTAGTGTGAGCCATATATATGGTGATCCTATTTATAGTTATGAAAATAAGAAGATTGAAAATTTTAACTACCTTGCAAATCGTGGAGTTGATCTCTAGAAAGATTATGTTTGATCGTACTCTATTTTCCCTACTAGAAAGCATGAATGATGATAGAGGATATATTCCACACACATAATCTCGATGTATCCCTGACCTTGCCTATGCTGTTGGAGAAGGCAGAGAAAAAAATTCACCCGTTGTAAGAATAATTTTTGTAAGATTATACATAGCATAACTTTAGGCTAGTTTAGAGTATCCTGTTACAAATCATCACGCACCGAGAATACGAACCGAACTCAATCATCTCCAAGTTTGAAGACTTACCGACATCCCGATGAGCTATTAAATAATTTATATGTTTAATTAATTTACAAATTATATTTGGGATGTCTACTTTTTATAAAAAACGAACATGAATTTTATTGCGAAAAGGAAAAAATGTTTTCTGTAGGCGGAGTTTTTAAAAATATAAAATTTTCATTTATGTCGTTCAAATGACATCCATATGTCGTTCAAACGACATCACAATGTCGATAATCCTCATTTATAGCTTCGATCGATTTTGGATCAAACGACATGCTACTGATTTTATTTTTTTAGGTTGTTAGTAACAAGATTGCATCTCGTTTGAACGGCATGCTTATGTCGTTAGAACGACCTGTTGATCTCGTTCGAACGACGCACCGCCTTAAGTTTTGTATAAATACATGTTTCGTGATTCATAATTTTTAAGACTTTTGCAAAAACGTATCTCCATATCTGATACAAAAGTTCTTCAAGTTTTGTGTTAAAAAACATTTGTTTAATTCGTAATAAAACATCCTGTAATATTATTCTTGTGAATTAGTTTAGAACCCTATAAAGTGTATATCTTTTCTTACACCTTTTATGGAGAGGATCTCCATTGTTGACTTGTGATACCTGCAGGGATTCACTGCTGAAGACAAAAGCTGAGGCTGACGGAGGACTGCGATCATGTGATTCTTACGATGATCGTTGTTATTGTTATTCCTTAGAGATTTTTCAAGAATAGTGTGTTATACTCGTGGGGGATATCAAATAGTTTGTAAGTCGATTTTCTTGTAAATTTCTAAGTGAATAAATGTTTTTTCTTTGTTTTTTTTCCTGAAACTTGGCCTTGTCATATTTGCTTATTTGATTGATCTGTTTTATCAACATAGATGCATGATTAGGATAAAAATATAAAATTTGTTTAAAATTAGCTTTCGCATTTAAATTGGTTTTTGTTTGAAACCACTTTGGATTATTCGCCTTTACAAATTGGTATCAGAGCGTGCTACACTAAGTTATTGTGTTTGATTTTGTTTACCTGATTTTTGGGTGGTTGTGTTTTCATCGCTCCCGTACTTGTGTTTTTGTCTCTTGATGGATTCTGTTTTGAATTTGAATTTTTTCAAAGAATTGAATTTCTTGAAATTCGTTTTAAAAATATTTTGGAACTTTTACAAACTGTTCAAAATCCAATAGATATCGTTCGTGAGAAGTTTGGAGATATATATAATGACGTTAAATCTTTAAAAATGGCCAAAAAGGAGAGTGATGATAAATTCCTTGTTTTAGAAAAAGAATTAGAGGAATTGATAAATTCTAGGGTTTATGTTTATGCCAAAGAGGATAAATTTTAATTAATGATTTTAAGGCACGTGAGAAGACTCTTAGGGATAAATTTTCTTTTATTAAGGAAGAGTGAGATAACCTTCTAGTAATGATTGAAAACATGAAGGAGTCCCTAAAATTGGATGAGTCTAATTATTTTCTTGAGTCTAAAATTTTTAAGTTCAAATATGATTTAAAAGACTCGAGAAGTTTAAGTAGAGATGGTAAAGGCTCGTCTTGTTCTAATGTTTTGAGTGTTAAATCCAAAACCATTGTTTGTTTTAGAGGGTCAACCAATACCAATGACGTTAGAAAATGTCACACCTTAGATAACATTCCTCGTGTTTACACATGTTCACATTATGGCAGGAAAGGTAACCTTAGGCGTTGTTGTTTTGATCTTGAAAGAGGTCCTAAGAAGTTTAAGGATAGTATCCCATCGGTTCCCAAAACCCCTCAAGTTAGGTATACACCTGTTTGGGTTAGAAAATCTATTTCAGAGACATTAAATGTTAGATTGGTTTATTCTCACATGCTTGCACATGATCCTTCACTTGCTATTTATTATGGATGATTGCTTGCATGATTTTGTTTGTCATACGCTAGTTGTGCTTCACGATATATGTTTGTTAGCTTTATGACATGTGTAATTTTTATATTATATTTTTCTTTTATTGAGTCATATTTGAAAATATAAAAAGATTTTATTTTAATGAAAAATTCAAAAAGATTTTCGATTCTTTATGTATATTAGTTTTATACATTTGGTGTGGCATATTGGTGTGTTTGAATCTAATTCACTCCACAATTTCCATTTGGCTAGGACATTTGGTTATGAATTTAGATGCTATTATTGATCTTAACCCTGTTTATGGAGTTATTTCGAACTTCACTTGCTTTATGGATTCGACTTTGTTTACACCTCCACACTCACATGCACGATCTTATTGGACTTTGACTTCACGATGTATATTTGAGCTTGGTTAGATGTTCTCCATTCAATTTTGTCATCTACATGTTTATATGACTATGGAGGAATTGTGCATGTAAGAACCATTGCCCATGAGGATTTGTTTATTATTGAAAAAATGATGAGTGTCCACGGGAAAGGACTGCGAGAGTATAACGAACTCATCGTGAAAGCCACCATTTGAAAAGAGCCCAAGAAAAAATTAAGGCAATATAAAGAATAATATGCCAAAGGGAGCCAATTAGTTTAGTTTGATATGTTCATTCAAAAGAAAAGAAAAGAAATATATTTCGAGGGAGTTTGGATAGAAATATCAACGGGTTTGCACAATGATAATGAATCCTAGTCAAGATTATTTTGTCATGGCGCTATTGATTTGTAGAATTGTTCATACCCTAGGCTTGTGTGAATTGTGCTTGTTTTGTTCATCAAGTTTAACTTTATTTGTCACTTGAGGCTAAAGCTTAGTTTGATAAAGTTTTGCGGTCATTTAGAACTTCTTGAACATATTTGAGTGTTTGGGTTATAATTCTTTTGTTACTAGTTCACACCCATTCATTCCACTCCACATGTTTGGACACATCGATACTATGCTAGTGTGTAAAGCTTATGTGTTTTTATCATGTTTTGTGGTCATTTATACCTATATATGTGTGCCAGATTTGTATTGATACATTTTTCATATCTTATATATGGTATTGTATCATATTTTTGGAAGTTTTACATTTTTTAGAAAAATTGAAAATTTTCAAAAATAATCGGTGTTTGTTTGCCTTTGAGATCATCACTACATGTGCTTGATTTATTTCTTTTGTGATGATATCTTATCTTCTACGTGATGCTTCATATTTCATGATTATATTTCTACTTCTTTGCTTATTTTTCTATTTTGGATAAAAACAAAGGGGGAAAGAAAATTAAAATGAGTTTGAATTATGGGAGAATTTATTTATTTATGAGCTTTATTTTGTTTCAAACTCGATGCGTCATGAAGGTATATGTTTATTGTCTTATGTGTGTAGGTACTTAAAGAGGAATTCAAGACACACAGATGAGGACAGAGTTTATCAAAGCGAAGAACAATAAGAAGTTTGAAGACAAAGAGACTTATGCCATTCCGTTCTAGGGTTGGGAAGGGTATTAGTATTTTAGTCATTGAAAATTTTGATTTTAATTTGGTGTTCAGTCACTTTATTTTTTTTGTACCGGAATAGCCAAAGGGGGAGATTTGTTAAAATAATTTCTCTAAGATTGTTCGTAGCATATCTTTAGGCTAGTTTGGAGTATCCCGTTACAAATCATCACGCGCCGAGAAGACGAATCGAACTCAATCATCTCCAAGTATGATGACTTCCCGACATCACGATGAGGTATTAAACAATTTACAGTTTGACTTAATTTACGAAATTATATTTGGGATGTTTACTTTTTATAAAAAAAACAAGGCTTTTTATTTCGAAAAGAAAAAAATGTTTTCTATTTTCAAATTAGTTTGGAACTTAATTTTTCGAAAATATGTTTTTTGAGTTTACTATAGGCGGAGTTTATAAAAATAAAAATTTTGATTTATGTCTTTCAAACGACATCTATATGTCTTTCAAACGACATCCAAATGTGGTTAGATCCTCATTTGTATCTTGGATCGACCTTGGATCAGACGACATGCTACTTGTTTGATTTTGTTTAGGTCGTTAGTAGCGACATTACATCTCGTTTGAACGACATGATTATGTCGTTAGAGTTATATGTTGATCTCATTCGAATGATGCACCACCTTAAGTTTTGTATAAATACTTCTTTTGTGATTTAGAATGTTTAAGACTTTTGCGAAAACATATTTGCATATCTGATACAAAAGTTCTTCAAGTTTTGTGTTGAAAAACACTCGTTAATTCATAACAAAAGATCCTGCAATATTGTTATTGTGAATTAGTATATAACCCTAGAAATTTTTGTATCTTTGCATACACATTTTGTGGAGAGGATCTCCATTATTGACTTGTGATACCTCGGGGGAATCACCGCTGAAGACGATGGCTAAGGCCGACGGAGGACTGCTGTTATATGATTCTTACGAGGATCATTGTTGTTGTTCCTTAGGGATTTTCAAAGAATAGCGCGTCATACTTGTAGGGGATATCAAGTAGTTTGTAAGTCGATTCTCTTGTAAATTTATAAGTGAATAAAGGTTTTTCCCTTTTTTTTTCCTGAAACTTGGTCTTTTCATATTTACTTATTTGATTTTTCTGTTTTATCACCATAGATGCATGATTAGGATAAACAAATAAAATATGTTTAAAATTAGCTTCTGCATTTAAAATTGGCATTGCAAATTTTGTTTGAAACCACTTTGGATTATATTGCCTTTACACCCATTATGGATACAACTGCGTACATAGAGCATTGACAAAGACTGTGATGTCTTGTGCCATATGCACGTAAAATTAAATCTTACCAACAAGTTGCAAAAGATGGGATTCTGATTTCATGACAGGGATATCTATACATCATCATAAATATGTTTCCTCCTAGTTGGCCACGTGTAAAAATCCATAAATTTTTAAAAACTAATACCGAATGGATGGAGATCAGACACATCGAACATATTCCAAAGTCTTACTCTGAAAAGGTATATATATATATAGTCATAAACTTGATTAGTTAGTTATAATTTCCTATTGTTATAACTATTTAGTAACTTATGATTTTTCATTTTTGTAGATAATGTCGGGAGGCAACTGTCAAAATATACCAAGTGACTAGGTGACACCCCCATGAGGATCCTCATCTCGTGCACAACAACCAGAATTCTCATCACCAACCGCTGAGAAATTCATAACTACACCTCTAGTTCATTCCCTTACTTCAAGTATAAGTAGGAAAAAAAACTCATATTGTTCCAATGCCCCCATCCAGTGCTCCCAACATCACCCGCTCAAAAAGAAGAAGCTCATTGCGTTATCCCTTCTTGGGAATAACCCCACATGTGATAAAAATGATCTGCTAAACCTTAAAGCCTAGTATTTATCGCAGGGAATAATGAACGTGGGAGTCAGGGAAGAAGACAATTGGAACCTTATCGATCAAGCCATCAAAGATGACATTTACGATCAACTCTACAAGAAGTTTACATTTCCTGACAAGACAAAGCAAAAGGTTCTTTATCGAGTTGTTGAACAATTGAGGACATACTGAAGAAACCTTTGGTAGAGACATTTACCAAAGGATGCATCGAGCTATGATATTTTGGCTCGAAAAGAGAGGGTACCTCACAATGTTGAAATGCCGGTGGAGCAGTGGAATGATTTTTTGGAGAATGAGTCAAAGTACAAGAAGCTTGTCCAGAGGGATATGATTAAATAAAATAAGGAAAAACTGATGTCCATAGGTTGCGCTCCAAATCTTAAGAGGATTTGAATAATGAATGATCGAGCAGGAAAAATGATGGTCCAAATTCTAACAAATAACCAAATCGGGCCAACTTATACGGCCATGCTCGATTGGGCAAAGATAATAAATTTTCTTCACACGTAGCTAAGACTCTGGAATCAATAGAGTCCATTAGTAGTTCTGGGACCCCATTTTTTACAAGTTCATGAGAGTAGCCGACTAAGATAACATGAGTTATTTGGCCCAACCCAAATCATAAATTAATTTCTACAAGAGCAATTTAGTTAGAGGAGGACACTCATAGATATGGTCAAATCAAGTACTAAGAATATGGGTTGAGATATTCAAGCACATCATGTCCAATCCACAAAATTTGATGGAGTTCCTTAAATAGCTCACACTTTGTAACAAAGAGATCTATAAATTGTACACCCTGACCCGAGGCAAAGGGATGAAAAATTGTAATCATTAAGAGACAATTAACAAGATCAATAACCTCTCCGTAGGCATAGGCAAGTTACCGTACCATGTACATCGTTGTTGTGTGTGATTTCATTTACTTTCTGCCTTTTGTGATTATTTTCGTAGATACTTTATTGTGAATTTTCTATACTCGCAATTGGCGCCGCCTGTGGGAATCGACTTTTATTCCTACGAAAGCATTCAACACAAGAAATCCAACAATGTCTCACCACGACATCAACATTCCACAAGCTAGAGATATTCAGGAAAAGCCATCCCCTCCTAAGGTTAGGTATGAAATTCGCCAACATAAAAACCCAAGGTTTTGCTAAGAAAGGAAAGCTTTAGAAGAGAGCCATGGACCTCCAAGGTCCACTCAGATTTCTAGTCTGGTCAATGCCTATGAATCTCGACTTCGAGAACAATAAGAGGAAACTCTCCACCAGGAAGAAGAAAATGCTCGCCTTAAGAGGCGACTTAAAAGAATGGAGAGAAATCTCCCCATAAACACAAGGCGACGGTGAGACAAAATTCTTAGCCCTCGGGGGCGGGGGAGATTCCCCAAGCCGAGGAAGGAGTAATAGGCGTGATCAAGAGAGAACTGAACGTGATAGATCAGAGCAAGCACGATTAAAGCCTGGCCACCAGAAGAGGCGCGACAGGAGCAATGATCAACCAAGTGAGGATTTGAGGATTCTAGTCCGTATGGAGATTGATCAACATCCGATGCACCGAGGAGCCAGATTGGCTAAAGATATTTCCAGCAGAGCTCTAAACTCTTAGATGAAGACCCCATTTTCAAGGTAAATTGAACATGACGAGCCTCCCAAGAAATTAGTTATCCCTAGGTCCAAGCTCTACGATGGGTAAACAGATCCCATAGACCATGTCAGGAAGTATCGGCAGATAATAACCTTATGGATCCATAACGAGGAACTAATGTGTAGGATATTCCCGTATAGCCTATATGATGTAGCACATAAGTGGTTTGAGACGATTCTCCACAGGCCAATAAAGAATTTTGCAGCACTGGTAGAGGCTTTCACGACACGATTAATAACAAACAGCTCACATCCCAAGAGGATGGATGCACTGCTCATTATGAAGAAAAAGGCTCATAAGAACCTCATAGATTATTCCAAAAGATACTGGGAGATATTTAATGAGATCGAGGACTTCTCGGAGCAAGTTGTTATAGAATCCTTCAAAATTGGCTTACCGACCACCTCTCTGCTGCACCAGTTTCTCACCAAGAAGGAAGCCATAAACATCGATGATCTTATCGCCCGTATCAAGAAGTACGCAAAGGTTGAAGACGTGGTCCATCCTAATGGGGATATAAGGGTAATGTGAAGGTGAATAAGGGGATGAAGAAGAATAAAAACCAAAAATAGGTAAGTAAGAACGGGGCAAGAATGGCTCCAAAGGTGGAAGTAAGAATGACCTCTCCAAGGCGTACAAGGTTGCTCATACAGTCTTCAAGGAACCCATTTATAAGATTCTCAGCAAGATCAGGGATGAGCCCTTTATTAAATGGCCGAAGAAGATGGTTGGTGATCCAACCAAGAGGAATAACGTACTGAGGTGAGCATTCCAAAAGGAGGGTGGTCATCGAATCGAAAATTTCAAAGCTCTACGGTCACATCTAAAAGAGCTAGTTCAGGCAAGGCACCTTTGCGATTACATTGATTAGAAGACAAAGAAGGTCGTAACTAATGGACATTAGAAGCTAGACAATGTCCTCGATGATGATACAGGACACGAGTTTTCAGTAATTCATGGGGCGTCAGATCTTAGACAGATTCAGGGCAACATCGTTAGAATGGAACTCACGAAGGTGACTACCGTGATGAAAGATTTTTAGATCGATCCAGCCAAGACTCGGGCTAGAAAGCATCAGCGACTAGAAGATGTTGATTACATGAACCACATCGTGTTCACTGAAGATGACTTGGTTGGGGTAAGGACCCCACATCATGACGCATAAGTAATCGCACTCAGGGTTACTAACTGGGATGTCGACAAACTACTAGTAGACCATGGGAGTTCATCCGAAGTGACGTATATGGACCTGTTCCATAAGTTGAAATTGAATATCTCTGACCTCAAAGAAGCCACTATTCTATTGGGTGGCTTCGTAAGAAGGATTACCATGACATTGTGAAAGATCACCTCGCCAGTCAAGGTAGGGAACATCTTCAAGTTAATCGAGTTCTTAGTTGTGGCCATTGAGTCCCCATACCATGATATTTTGGGTAGAGGTTGGCTCCACGCCATGAAGGCCATTCCATCCACTTATCATCAAAAGTTAAAATGCATCACAGATCGTGGAGTGGTCAAAATTCGCGATGACCAAGATACATCCTGAAAATGCTTCATCGCAACCATCCTCCCGAAGAAAGAGAAAAAGAAAGATCTCGAGAATGCCCAGGATAAAGTCTAGGAAGGGGTTGTTCTCTCCAAATACCAACTACGGTATGGTCTAATAGGGGTGGAAGAGACCGGGGTCCACCCTGCAGACAGGGTTGTTGAAAGCCTGGAAAAAATTATAGCCGATGATAACTTAACAGAAAGGAAGTTTTTAATTGGATCTGCTCTTATCGAACAGGAGAAAAGGGAATTGGTTGCATTCCTTAAAAGCAATGTAGATGTTTTTTCATGGGAGCCTTATGAGCTACCTAGGATTAATTTTATCTTAGCATGCCACCACATTCACGTCGATCCTACTTTTAAGACCATCACTCAAAAGGCTTGTCGAATATCTCCTAAAAAGGCCAAGGCATTAGAGAAAGAGGTAGGGAAGCTACTGGACGCAAGATCCATTAGGTAAGTTCAGTTCTCTGTATGGTTGTCTAACCCAGTGGTGGTTCCCAAGATAAATGGCAATTGAAGGGTGTGCATCAACTTCACTGGCCTGAACCGATCATATCCTAAAGATAAGTTCCCTCTCCCGAATATAGATTAGTTGGTCGATGCCACAACAATATACGAAAGTATGAGCTTTCTTGATGCTTACTCAAGATATCATCAGATCCCCCTATATGGGCTTGACCAAGATAAGACCTACTTTATGACCTCAGTTGGTCTGTACTGCTCTAAGGTCATGCCTTTTGGCCTCAAGAACGTAGGGATAACTTACCAAAGATTGGTAACCAAGATGTTTAGCAAACATATGGGAGAGAAGTTGGATGTATACATCGACGACATGCCTATTAAAATCAAGAACAAGGTCGATCACCTCTCAAACCTAGCAACAACCTTCAAAATCCTCATAAAGAACCGAATGAATCTTAATGCAAGTCCAGGAAAATTCTTAGGCTACCTAGTGAATAAAAGGGGAATTTAGACCAACCCAAATCAAATCAACAGTATCACTAAGGTCCAGACAGATATTCAGAAGCTTGGTGGAATGCTCACTACACTCAATTGCTTCATCTTCAAGTCTTCAGAGCGCTGCCGACCATTCTTCTAACTCCTAAGGAAAGGTAAAGGCCTAGTATGGAATGAAGACTGCTCGCAAGCTTTGGAAGAGGTCAAGTATTACCTTAGTAAGCCCCCACTATTAGTAATTCCAAATGATGGAGAATAACTGTACCTCTATCTAACAGTATTAGACCATGTTGTGAGCTCTTCCTTAGTTTGTGAAAAGAAGGGAGAACAACATCCGGTTTACTATGCCGATAAGACGCTTTTAGATGCCGAATAATTCTACTTTCCTTTAAAAAATCTTGCCTATAACCTAATGATCGCTTTAAGGAAGTTGATGCACTACTTCGAATCCCATTCGATAAAAATAATCACCTCTTACCCACTCAAGGACGTTTTACGAAGGGCTTACCTCTCTAGGTATCTTTCAAAGTGGTCGGTCGAGCTCGCGAGATTCAACATCCACTTTCAACCCAGAACAATGATCAAGGGACATATCCTAGCATATTTTATTGCTAAATTCACATGAGATCATCCATCAGATCAGCTGAACAAAGAGCAATTGGTCACATGTGAAGAAACGTCCAAAGAATGGACACTTTATATTGATGGAGCATTAAATTATAAGGGGGTAGGAGTGGTGTTTGTTCTCATTACACCCGAAGACACCATAATTAAGCATGGAATTAGGCTGGGATTTGAATCCTCCGATAATGAAGCTGAGTATGAAGCCCTAATCGTTGATTTGAAAAAAGCCAAACAATTGGGGGGAAAATGCCTCAATGTATTCGGTGACTCCAAACTGGTCTCCAAAAAAGTAAGTGGATAATTCAACGCTAAAGACGATCGAATGACAACATAGCTCAATGTAGAAAGAGGACTCATGGGAGACTTTAAGCAGGTGAAAATTCAACAGTTTGAGAGAGGAAAAAATAATCACGCTAATGCCTTAGCAGGACTAAGCTCGGCAATCGACTTTGACCTAAAAAGGACAATCCAGATTGACTTCCTCTCATAACCTAGTATCGATCATCTAGTCGTAGCCGAGCAAGTCATCCTCACAGATAAATATCCAAGTTGGATGGATCCCATCATCAATTATCTACGGGGCGACATACTTCCTGACGATAAGAGGTCGGCCCGCTAAATCAAAGTCAAGACTACTCATTTCTACCTTATCTCTGAGGAGAAACTATATAAGAAGTCATTCGCATGCCTTACCTCCACTGCGTTCACCCACAAGATGCGGAGCAAGTACTTAGTGAACTTCACAAAGGCATATGTGGGAGTCACGCTGGTGGAAGATTTTTAGCCTTTGAAGCAATCAAGGATGATATTGGTGGCCTCACATGTAGAAAGACGATGGCATATGTGTTCGCAAATGTGAAAAGTGACAAAAGTGCTCGCTTGTGGTTTACCAGCCCACCATCGACCTAAACTCGCTTGCTAGTCCATGGAATTTCACTCATTGGGGATTAAACATCATGGGACCACTACCTACTACATCTGCAAATCATAAGTATATACTGATCGCCACTAAATACTTCACTAAATGGGTTGAGGCAGAATTATTAGCAAACATTAGAGATTCTGACATGACCAGGTTCATATAGAGGAACATTGTAACTCTCTTTGGGATACCAAAGACCATTATTACCGATAAGGGTACACTATTTAAAAGTGGTTTCTTCCAAGACATCTATGGAGAGAACAACATCAACCACCACTTTAGTTCTATGGCGTATCCCCAAAGCAATGGGTAAGCAGAAACTTCCAATAAGACCATGATCGATGGGATGAAAAAAGGATTGGAAAAAGCTAAGGGCGCTTCTTTGGATGAACACCCTCAAGTTTTATGGGCTTATCGCACAATGCCTAGGAGATAAACTAGGGAAACACCATTTTCCCTCGCTTATGGCATAAAGGTTGGTATCCCTCTGAAAGCAGGACTCCCTACTATGAGAACCACATTAGTCGATCAAGGCCTCAATGATAAATCCCTACGCACTTAACTTGACTTAGAGAATGAGTAACAAGAGCTAGCCTTGATCAAGTTGGCCTCTTACCATCAATGACTAGCCAAGATGTATAACGAAATTGGTCAATCCGAGGAAGTTCTCAATAAGAGACTATGTCCTGTAAAAAGTCCTCGGCAATGCTGTGAGGACATTAGACGACAAACTGGGACCAAAATGGGATTGATATGCCCCAAGTGTGATCTCGGCCCGGAGACACCAACCTCGGCCGAGATCATGGCCAACGTTGGACAAGCCTTGGGTATGCGGCATCAGCACTCGGCCATAGCAAGGTCGCCCCAGGCCGACACTACCACCAGCCTCTCGAAGGGACATCACAAGGATCAGCAGCATTCTCATATACCTTGGAATGGCAACCTCGGCCAGACACAGGTCGAGCTCGCAGGAAGCCACCAGCAACCTCATCAAGACATTAGTCGATACTCCAAACACTCCAGCTCGACCTTGTCCATTGTCTCTACTTGGATTAGGCCGAGACCTCCATGGAATACTCAGACTGAACGAGTACCTAGACTTACCAACCTCGGCCTCTCCCAGGCCGAGGTCATACTCCAGGCATGATAGCCGAGCATCTGCTGACATTTGGATAAGGGCACGTGGATACAAATCAGTTATAACAAGATTATTCCCCACCTGTGGGGAGAATATTGCATCATCATTCTCTACATGTGACAGTGACAGATAGCTTTCCCAGATTGCTGAGGCTATCACACACATGCACATTACGTGCATGGGGGGTACATTACACCCCCCAGGTATTATATATAGAGGTCATCCCCTACCTTACAAGGGATCCAGATATACAACCCTAGCTAAAACTCTGTCTAGATACACAGTAGAGGGAGAAAGATCGAGAGATTGTATCCATGGCCATCAGTGCCCTATTACAGTGAGGTTATTCACACACACAGTGGACATAGGCCAATTTAGGCAGAACCACTTATATCCTGGTGCTCTCTCCTCCTCTCCTTATCTTATTCTCTTACCTTTTACATAACTATGCTGCCATTGTTGTTCTTAGATTGAGCTTGAAAACACCTTATCTGGTGGTGCTAATTCTAGCATCATCATTTTGGCGCCGTTTGTGGGAAGAGAAAAGAAGCTATCTTCCTCTTATTTAGCTTAACCTCACCGGAGACTCTGGTGGTGAACCAGGCACCGCCCCTTGAGTAGAGCTGCTTCACCATTGAAAGAGGTCCTTTGAGGTACTAAGCTCATCTGTTGCTCAAGCTCTATAGTGTTAACATATGGCACCAGAATTATCGTCGCCTCTTCCGCCACCTGGAGGTGGAGGGCGTAGTTCCAGTCAGGCGCCCCCCCAGTCCGAAATGGCGGAGGTAGCTGCAGCCTTGAGATCTTTAGCTGCAACACAACAAGCTATGCAGGAGTAATTTGCACATCTCAGCCAAACTATGATGAGGCCACCTGGAGTCTCACTGGATATGATCACTCCGGCAGCAGTTCAGCCTCATCCGGATGCCAGGGGACCACCCCAGGCACCAATGAAGGACCAGCCTGCACGCCATCAGAGAAGGGACGTTGCTGAACCTAGGCGCTTACGCCTAGGGAGGCAGGGAAACCCTTGCCCAGAGGACAGGTACGATGATCTAGAGGCGGAAGAAGCCCCGGAAGACTGCTGGGAGCCGTATGAGGTGTCAAATAACATTGTACGACCTCTTAGGCAAAGTCAAGGTTATGTCGGCCGAAGAGGTGAAGAGGCCTAATGAAGAGGGTCAGCCTTTGATAGGTTGAGCAGAGGGTCAGCCTTTGAGAGATTGGGCCCGATGAATGACCTAAGACAGAGACTGTCAAGATCAAGGAGCGCAGTAGGCTCTCAGAGAGGGAACAGACAGGGTCGGCCAGATCAAGGCCGACACTGTGAAAGAAGAGGCAGGGAACAGGAAGAGGTCAACAGCCGACGTGTCGTGGCAGGGGAACCCTCGATCCATCCCATGGAGGTGGCAGGGGATAACCTCGGCCAAGTTGATGGCAGAAGACCTTGGAATGACTCTATCCAGTGCCTTGAGGAGAAGATAGGAGACCTCATTAAAAGCAGGGACCTATTATAAAGGGGTTACTCAGAGGGATCCCCATTTGTGGCTAGGATAGTGGGTTTCCCAACCCCATCTAAGTTCAAGCCTCCTACAGTGTCTCCCAAGTATGATGGAAGCACTAACCCTGTACATCATATCGATATGTACCAGTCGGCAGTAGACATCTAGTCGATACCCGATGAGATGAAGTGTAGGGCCTTCTCTGGGACCTTAACGGGGGCAGCGCACAATTGGTTCACCTCCCTTCCGAAGAACTCAATTGAGAACTTCAAAGGCTTAGCTGAACGATTCATCCATAACTTCTGCTTTGGGGTGAGGCCTCAAAAGAAGACTACCCACTTGCTGTATGTCAAGCAAGCCAAGGATGAGAGCCTAAGAGACTACATAGCAATATTCAACAAAGAGAAGTTGGAGGTCGAAGATTATGAAGAGAACATAGCCATGAACTCCCTTATAGGAGGTCTTCAGAAGGGGAAGATGTTGTGGAAACTTGCGAAAGACCCCCTAGGTCTATAGCGGAGCTTCTGGCAACTGCAAGGAAAGTAATGAATGCGGAAGAGGAAATGGCCGCCAAGTATGAGGATGAGAACCGCGGTGGCAGTGGAAAGTCCCAAAGGAAGAAAGATGGGAAGAAGAGGTCGAGTGATGACAAGTTCGCTCACTATACACCTCTGACTGTAAGTTGCGAGCACATCCTCAATGAGATTAAGACTGACAGGACTCTGAGATGGCCAGAGAAACTGAAGGCCCCACCACATAAGAGGAACAAAAACCTATGGTGCGAGTTTCACCAGGATCATGGCCATGTCACGGACAGATGCTTCGCCCTGAAGGATGAGATTGAAAAGATGCTGAAATCTGGAAAGTTGAGGAAGTATGTGGACGGCAAAACTCCTAAGGGTGGAAGAGATGACCCTAAGAAAAGGAGAAATGATAGATGCCATGACAATGTCCCAGACAGAAGAGACGATGATTCAGAAGGTGATGACGAAGACGATCCAGATCTTCCGCCGAAAGATGGCAACACCCCAGTAAAGAGTACTATCTCCTTTGGTGTTGACACCATATATGGAGGATTTGCAGGAGGTGGCTCTGAAGTAGCTGATAGGAAGGCTCATTTAGCAGAGGCCAGGTCAGTGGCCAAGCTGGAAGTTGTGAATCTAACGTCTTTCGATACAGTGCAGAAGAGGAAGAAGGTAGACATGGACACCCTCGTAGTTAGGTTCTCTATACTCGACTTCAAGGGTATCTTATCCCCCCATGATGAACCTCTGGTCATAACAACAAGGGTGCATGGGTGCGAGGTGCAGAGGATCCTCATAGACGGGGGAAGCTCGACGAACGTAATGTTCTGGTCTTGCTTCAAGAGCCTAGGTCTTAGTAGAGCAAGGCTGGTACCCTATCATCACCCATTGATAGGCTTTAGTGGTGAAAAGGTCCACCCTTTGGGTATGTATGCGATGGACGTACGGATGGGTGATGAGTGGCCTAAGAGGCTGACCAAGAAGATAATTTTTTTCGTTATGGACGAGAACGTGTTTTCGGCCTATAACCTCATCATAGGAAGGGTGTCCCTTAAAGAGTTTGAAGCTGTGCCGTCGACGATTCATCAGATGCTAAAATTCCCGACTCCTTATGGGGTAGGGGAAGTGCAAGGTGACCAGACCACAGCGCGAGAATGTTACTTCAACTCGGCCGAAGAGAGAGAAGCCCATAAGAGGGTAACCACCACTTATAGCATTGATACTCTTGATCCAAGGGATGAAACAAAGTTGAAGAAGGGAGAGGCCGCGGAAGAGGTAGAATCCATCATCCTCAATGAGGACGAGCCAGAAAAAACCGTCCAGGTCGGTAAAGCCCTAAAGGCAGAAATCAATGAAGAGTTGATAAACTTCCTCAGGAGGAGACGGAGTGTCTTCGCATGGAGTCACGCAGACATGCCCGACATTGACCCTGAAGTTATGAGTCACAAGCTCAACATGACCAAAGATGCCAAGCCTATCAAACAGAGACGACGAGTCTACTCCAGGGAGAAATACGACGTCATCCGAGAAGAGGTAAAAAAGTTAGAAGATGCTGAGTTTATAAGAGAAGTTACCTATTCGGAGTGGCTTTCAAATGCAGTCATCGTGCCCAAGGCTAATGGGAAGTGGAGAATGTGTGTTGATTTCACCGACCTGAACAGATCTTGTCCAAAAGACAGCTATCCCTTACCTCGAATAGATCAGATGGTGGATGCGACGGTGGGACATGAGCTCATGAGCTTCATGTACGCGTATTCAGGCTGCAACCAGATCTTCATGGATGCGGAAGACTCGAAAAAGACGACCTTCATTACCGATAAAGGGACGTACTGCTACAAGGTGATGCCCTTCGGCCTGAAAAATGCAGGGGCAACATACCAACGTCTTGTCAATAAGATGTTCGAAGAGAAAATAGGTAAGACTATGGAGGTGTATGTAGACGATATGCTAGCAAAGAGCTTGAAAGCTTGCACTCACGTAGCAGACCTTGAGAAGGCCTTCGATGTTATGGACTCATGAAGAATGAAACTCAACACAGTGAAGTGTGTCTTTGGAGTAGGAGATGGGAAGTTCCTGGATTCATCGTTAACCAGAGAGGAATTGAAGCGAACACAGAGAAAATCAAGGCATTACTTGACATGAAGACTCCTAAGAGTATCAAGGATGTCCAAAGACTCACGGGGAGAGTGGCTAGCCTTAACAGGTTTGTTTCTAGGGCAACGGACAAGTGTCTTCCATTCTTTAAAGTTCTAAGAAAGGCCTTCTAATGGGACGAAGAGTGTGAAAAAGCCTTCAACCAACTCAAATCTTACTTGGGATCCCCCTTATTGCTATCTCGACCCGTCGCAGGAGAAAAGTTGTATGTGTATCTGGCAGTCTCTGAATCAGCCATCAGTGCAGCCATAATACGGGAAGACGATGGGATCCAAAGGCCTGTGTATTTTAACAATAAAGACCTTCAAGGGGCTGAACAAAATTACCCTCGCATGGAAAAGTTGGCCTATGCCCTGATACATGCTTCAAGAAAAATAAAGCCCTACTTCCAAGCTCACTCCATGGTAGTCCTCACTGACTCCCCGCTAAGACAGGTCCTGCATAAACCTGAGAAATCTGGGAGGTTGATGACCTGGGCCATCAAGTTGGGGGAGTACGATCTTGCCTACCAACCTTGGACAGCCATCAAAGGGCAAGCCCTCACAGATTTCGTTACTGAGTTCATATGAGAAGAGGTCGAGGCACAGAAAGGCCTGGGGGCATGGAAGAGACAAACCGCAGTGTCTTTCGAAATCAGGAAGAGACGACACCAAGTGTCTTCCGAGATCTGGAAGAGGTCGCATCTAAAAAAGTTATGAGCAGAATTGCGGAGGACGAAGAGGATCGATATCTCTTCAAACAAGGAGTCATGACAGAAGGAGCCTTTTCATCAGATAGAGACATCTGGAGCCTCTTCGTTGATGTCTCTTCCTGCGACAGTGGAAGCGGTGTAGGGTTGATACTCTCGGCTCCAGATGGTGCGAACATTGAATACACTCTGAGGTTCAACTTCCAGGCCTCAAACAACGAGTTCGAGTATGAGGCCATGATAGCAGGTCTCTTATTGGCAAAAACTCTTCGCGTAAAGCGACTCCTACTCCACAGTGACTCAAGGTTAGTTGTCAATCAAGTACTGGGGATCTATGAGGCTAAAGATGAAAGGATGGCCAAGTACTTGAAGAGGGTAAGAACGATGTTAGAATATTTTGAAGAGGAAAAACTGAAGAGAGTGCCTCGACAAAGTAACAGTCACGCAGATGCATTGGCAAGGCTGGCCTCGGCAACGAAGATAGATGTTAAAAGGACCATTCTGATCGAGGTCTTGAGAAAGGAAACCATCGAGTAAGAAGAGGTATGTAAATCGTGTCACAATTTGAACCTAGGAGACTCATGGATCGACCCCCTCGTCAGGTATATTAGAGGGAGAGAGCTACCTGAGTCCAAGCTAGAGAGGAGAAAATTGAGATATAGGGCTGCCAAGTTCTCGATGATAGGAGACGTCTTGTACAAAAAGGGATTTCTATTGCTTCTCCTCATATGTGTGCATCCCACGGAAGTTCCCCGGGTCTTACAGGAGGTTCACGAGGGTTCTTGCTCTAGCCACATAGGGGGAAGACCCTTGGCCAAGAGAATCATCACACAGGGGTACTGGTAGCCAACTTTGTCCAAGGACGCCGCAGCTTACGTAAAGAGGTGTGATAAATGTCAAAGATTCGCCACTATTCCTCATCAGCCCCATCAGCCTATGACGTCAATCACCTCTCCATGGCCATTTGCAATATGGGGGATTGACTTAGTAGGACCCCTTCCAAGAGTTGCCAATAATTATAAATTCTTAATAGTTTCCATCGACTATTTTTCAAAGTGGGTGGAGGCAGAGCCGATGATAATGATCACAGAGCAGAAGACATTCCAATTTATTTGGAGGAATATCATATGAAGATATGGCCTCCAAAACACTCTCATCTCAGATAATGGGACCCAGTTCAAGAACTCTTCTTTAGAAAAATATTGCCTAAGTGTAGGAATAAAGCAATTCTTCTCATCTCCTGGCCGACCTCAGGCAAATGGTCAGACCGAGGTCACAAACAGAACTATCCTGGATGGAATCAAGAAGAGATTAGACGATGTGAAGAAAAGATGGACTGAAGAGGTCTACGCTGTGTTATGGGCCTACAGAACCACGGTAAGGACACCAACAGGGGAAACCCCGTTCATGTTGGCACATGGCTCATAGGCCATCATACTAACGGAGGTAGGGCTCCCAACTCATAGGATTCAGACCTATGACCCTGACAATAATGGGGAAGAGAGGAGTCTAGACCTAGATCTTATCGATGAAAGAAGAGAGGACGCAGAGGTCAGACAGGCAGCGAAATTCGACAACCGGAGGGTAAAGTCAAGACCCATTGCAGTGGGAGACCTAGTGCTAAAGAAGACCTTACAAAAAGTAAATAAGCTTCACCCAAACTGGCACGGCCCCTACAAAGTGACATAAGAGGTTGTGCCTGGCACCTACAGGCTAGAAAACCTAGAAGGAGAACCTTTCGTCAACCCATGGAATGCTGATCACCTAAAGAGATATTACATATGATGTTGCATAGAGTTTTATGTAAATGTACCATCTTATTATGAAGAGGTTATTAATAAAGATCAATTCCCATGACAGTTCTTGCTTCATTCTTAGGTCAGAGATTAATTATGAGGATGACATCTTAGGTGATGACCTCAGACCCTTACAACATCATTAAGTGGTGACAAGGTCTGAGAACAGACACCATAATGGGATGACCTCAGACCCTTAACATCATTTAATTTGGTGAGATTAATTATGAGGATAATATCTTAGGTGATGACCTCAGACCCTTACAATATCATTCAGTGGTGACGAGGTATGAGGTCAAACACCATAATGGGATGACCTCAGACCCTTAACATCATTTAATTTGGTGAGATTAATTATGAGGATAACATCTTAGGTGATGACCTCAGACCCTTACAACATCATCCAGTGGTGACGAGGTCTGAGGCCAGACACCATAATGGGATGACCTCAGACCCTTAACATCATTAATTTGGTGAGATAAATTATGAGGATAACAGCTTAGGTGATGACCTCATACCCTTACAACATCATTCAGTGGTGACGAGGTCTGAGGTCAGACACCATAATGGGATGACCTCAGACCCTTAACATCATTAATTTGGTGAGATTAATTATGAGGATAACATCTTAGGTGATGACCTCAGACCCTCATAACACCATTCAGTGGTGAAGAGGTTTGAGGTCAGACACCATACGGGATGACCTCAGATCTTTAACATCATTAATTTGGTGAAATTAATTATGAGGATAACATCTTAGGTGATTACCTCAGACCTTCATAACACCATTCAGTGGTGATGAGGTCTGAGCGCAAACACCATACGGGATGACCTCAGATCTTTAACATCATTAATTTGGTGAGATTAATTATGAGGATAACATCTTAGGTGATGACCTCAGACCCTCATAACACCATTCAGTGGTGATGAGGTCTGAGCTCAGACACCATACGGGATGACCTCAGACCTTTAACATCATTAATTTGGTGAGATTAATTATGAGTATAACATCTTAGGTGATGACTTCAGACCTTCATGACACCATAGTGGTGACGAGGTCTGAGATCAGACACCATACGGGATAAACTCAAACCCTTAACATCATTAATTTGGTGAGTAATTATGGGGATAACATCTGAGGTCAGACCATTGATTAAGTTTAAACAAGATATCATTACAACAAGACAAAGCGAAAACATCACATGACATTCAATAAAAGTGAGTGAGGATGATCCTCCTCAGAGGTTGATATATTCAGAAATAATAGATGATCAAGGATTACAGAACAAGTTTCAAAATGTTATGGGTTACAAACAATGTTCAAAAATTATCTAAGGGTTTGAGGGGGGAATGTTGATATCCTCGGCTTGGTTAGGCTGGACAACATTGGTCACCTCGGCCACGTCATCGTGATGGTCTGCCCCTTCAACCTCAGTGCCGTCCAATGTGGTAGTCTCGACAGGCGCGACAAACTCCTCCTTTACCTTCTGAAGGGCCTGGGCAAATTGGGGATCAGCAAAGCAGAGGCCTACGAAATCTGAGGCTATCAAAGTACCAGCCTCCCTCTCCTTGACATCATCCCACTTAATAGTGGCTTTGATACCTCTTTCAAGGTATTCAAAGCCGAAGCTCATAAACTCGTCAGAGGACTTGTAGTCAGAGATTATCTTCTCAGAGGCATCATCGAGGGCTGCCCTAATAGCCGAGTTGACCTTCTGCTGCAGAATCATCCTTAGCCTTCAGAGCTGCAGTATGATCCTTACCAAGCTGAAAGATGTCCTTCTCCAGCCCCCTCACCTTCTTCTCAGAATCCTTCAGCTCAAATTTGAGGCGATCAATCTTTGCGTTCAGAGTGCTCTGGACCTTCTCGACCTCTTGACCCTTTTGGATGAGGGGTAATTTCCTCAGAGTCCAGTTGGATAAGTGGTGCATAGCTGCCAGGCCCTGCATATTTTATGATCATAAATGAGCTGAAGAACAATCAGATGATGCACTTGGGGTGAAGAACAATCAGAAAGATCAAGTCATACCTGAATGGATCTGTGGATGCCGAACTCAACCAGCAATGGGGTGTCCAGTGACCTGAAGAAGTGTTTGTCAGCCTCGATCATTACAAAGCCGAAGGCATCTAGGGCCTGAAGACTGTGGTCGACTATGCTCTCAGTTATTTTCAATGCATCTAGACGAGCCGACAGGGCGTCAGCTGAAGAGATGGGGATGGCAGTGTCAGCATTCTTCTTCTTCAGCCTCTAATCCTCAGGGGCATGACCTTCTGGAGCCCTCTTCTTTGTGGCTTGGGGCTTAGAGGCAGAGGGATCTAGGGGAGGAGCGTTAAGGCATGCTTTCTTGGTAAGTCTCGTCAAGCTGGGTGCGGCCATTTCCCAAAGTTCGTCCGAAATATCCTGTGGTCGCTCTGTAAAAAATTAGTAGATCTGAGTTAGATAATCAGACATGAATAAACTCAGAGGTTCAACTTAAAACAAAAATGCTTACCAAGCTCAGCAAGGGGACTTCCACCTAGACCTGTCCCAGAGAGGTAGTGGGGGGTCATCAAGTGTTCGAACCTGATAAAAAGACTATGTACCCCCTGATCTTGAAGGGCTTTCACCTTTTGGAGGTTTTGTAGACTCAAGCCAGTGTCGGCCCTCACAGACATTGTGACTTTACCCCACCTCAGGGGCATCCTCGGCTCTAGAATAGAGGAGGAAACACATGGGCCAAATTCCCATGGCCCAGAAGTAAATAAATACCGAGGCTTCCAGTTATGGTTGGAAGTCTAACTTATTTGAAGCATTTTCTTCTTAGGCTTTTGAGCTACAAAATGGTAGTAGCTCGGATAATTTTTGGCTGAGGAACGGACATAGCAACCTACGAAGACCTAAACTGGAAGGTATGAGTGGTGGACAGCCTTCCATAAGACTATGGCCCCTATTATGACTCTCCAGGCATTAGGGGATAGTTGAGAGGGGGCCAAATTGATATAGGAAAGGATGGATTTGATAATGGGGTGAATGGGCAGACGAAACCCCAACTCGAACATCTGCTCGTACAGGCAGATCTCGCCGTCTCGGCCATGATAAGCCCTCTCCTCCCTCAGAGGTCTCCTAAGCTTTATTGAGGGACTGATAGAATACAGATATCTGAAGCAGAGAAGGTCTACCTCAGTAATAGTACTCTTGATCTTGACCGCCTCAGAGACGTCGACATCGCTCTCAACCTCATTATCATCATCCAACTCAACGTCAGCTGGAGCAGATGTTGATGGGTTACTCGGGAACCTATGAGCGAACTCTGCCCCGATGACGGCCGACAGAGGGATGGCGTCAAGTATGGGTGGTATAGCCACACTTGGCTCAACAATTTCAACCTCTGAGGAAGAGGCTGATGTGCTTGAGCTATTATGGGATGAGGCTCGGCTTGAGACCTCGGCCTGATCAGGGGCCTGATCAGGCCGAGGTGTGAAGTCCATGGCCTCCTGAAAGGAATCCATAGACATGGGCGCTGAGGTAGAAGATTCAGACTCAGACATCGGTATGGGATCAGCAGGAACCTCTGTCTGAGTGAAAAACTATGGGGGGTCAGGATATATCACCTTCAGAGGTGGTGGAAAGATGGGTCTAATGGGAAATTCTTGTAACCTACGAGCCTCCTCCTGTTCTCTTTCTATTTGTCTAATCTTTTCTAAAGTCTTCTCTCTAAGGGAGGGGAACTCCTCAAGAAGCTGATATAAGGGTCTGAGCATCAGGGGCTGACACTACACTTAGGAGCTATCCTAAAACTACAAACAATATTGTCTAGTGAAGTAAAGCAGTAAAAGATCAAACTACCTAAATGTGCCAAGAATTGTTCACCTGAAATAATGGTGGTCTCATCGGAAAACTCAGAAACTCGCCGGAAAACACAAAAATAAGGAGACTTGCAGGAAAAATGAAGGAAAAAGTATGGCGAAGGTTACCTGAGGATGAAATAGTAAGGAGGAGACAAGAAGACACGAGAAACCACCTTCCAAAAGCCTCAGCAAAGATCTTTCTAGAGAGAGAAGGCTGCAGGAACGAGTTTGGCTGGAAACGAGAGAAGTGAAGAAGGAAGAAGGGAAATAGGGTTCAAAACCCTTATATATACAAGCGCAATTCACAAGGCCCATCATTGCCTTGGGAGACCCAAAGGGCGACTGACAGCACATGCCCACCAAGCAAGCATACTTCAGGATTGGATAAGTGTCAAACAAATACTGGCTCATATTGGAAAGGCCTCAGAGATGTGCGAATCCCACAGTCACCTGCTTTTGCATGTCACTAAGGGCTGGGGGTGATTGATATGCCCCAAGTGTGACTTCAGCCCGGAGACACCAACCTCGACCGAGATCATGGCCGACGTTGGACAAGCCTTGGGTATGCGGCATCAGCACTCGGCCATAGCAAGGTCGGCCCAGGCCGACACTACCACTAGCCTCTCGAAGGGACATCACAAGGATCAGCAGCATTCTCGTATACCTTGGAATGGCAACCTCGGCTAGACACAGGCCGAGCTCGCAAGAAGCCACCAGTAACCTCATCAAGACATTAGTCGATACTCCAAACACTCCAGCTCAACCTCATCTCAGGCCGACCTTGTCCATTGTCTTGGCTGGGATTATGCCGAGACCTCGATGGAATACTCGGACTGAATGAGTACCTAGACTTACCAACCTCGGCCTCTCCCAGGCCGAGGTCATACTCCAGGCATGATAGCCAAGCATCTGCTGACATTTGGATAAGGGCACGTGGATACAAATCAGTTATAACAAGATTATTTCCCACACGTGGGGAGAATATTGCATCATCATTCTCTACATGTGACAGTGATAGATGGCTTTCCCATATTGGTGAGGCTACCACACACATGCACATTACGTGCATGGGGGGTACATTACACCCCCCAGGTATTATATATAAAGGTCATCCCCTACCATACAAGGGATCCAGATATACAACCCTAGCTGAAACTCTGTCTAGATACACAGTAGAGGGAGAAAGCTCGAGAGATTGTATCCATGGCCATCAGTGCCCTATTACAGTGAGGTTATTCACACACACAGTGGACGTAGGCCAATTTAGGCTGAACCACTTATATCCTGGTGCTCTCTCCTCTTCTCCTCATCTCATTCTCGTACCTTTTACATAACTATGCTGCCATTGTTGTTCTTAGATTGAGCTTGAAAACACCTTATCTGGTGGTGCTAATTCTATCATCATCATAAAGGACCATTCAAAGTAATCAAAGATGATCTTCTAGTAGCATATCATTTGGAAACGCTGGAGGGGAGGGAGATACCAAGAGCATAGAACACAGCCAATCTCAAGAAGTTCTACTTTTAGATCTTTTATTTTATTTTATCAATATCATTTTGGTCGATAAAAATTATAAGTAACCTATGAGCAGCTAAAGCCAAAATATGTTTAGTCAGCACACGCTCAAAACATAAGAAAGTTCTTTATTAAGAATACAAGGTTACAATCACACACCAAAAAGAGATACATAAAATCCTAAGAGGGGCCAGGGCGTCGACCAAGATATTCTGCTATAATTGCCCTCTGATCATCGTCAAATTCTTCGACATCTTCATCAAGATCTTGATCTAAGAGTTGGGGAGGAATAACATCGACTGTAATCCATTTATCATCTTTTGAGAAGGTATTATGGATATAGGTAGGACATTCAACCTGATACTTGTACCAAAGCTTGGATTCCTTTAGAGTTATCGCATCTTTAAGATCACTCAGCTATCCTCGAGAAAAAGCAATGCTTTCATCCTCTTTAAGTTTTGTTGGGGCATCTTCCCAAACAACATTATAACCTCCCCTAGACCTCTCTGGGTCCCACCTTAAAGGAGTATCTCAGCTTCTTGACATTGTCGTTTAATACTCCTATAAAATATTTCAAGCTCGCCACCTCTTTTCACAAAGCATTATTTTCGGACTGCATGACCTCACCCACTTGGTAGACTCAGTCCTCTCCATTAATTGGGCCCTCATGGAATTAACTTCCTCCTGAACAGAGGCCCCTATCTCTTCCATCACATGGAGATAATCTTTTAACATTTCAATCACTTCAGTCTGGTTTTTGTATCGTTCCTTCCTAGTTCTTAGTGACTAACAAAATTTTAAGAAGGCTTTGCGATCCTGTAGGTTGATGTCTGGTCCAAGAATTCTCCCTAGTTGAGAATTGGGGGAAATATCGCGATCTAAATCAGCGGAATACAAATAATACACATCAAACCAGAAACAAGTAAATTAGCATAAATGAAAACAAACCAACATATTAGCAAGGGGGAGAATTGTATTACCACATAACATGAAGGAAGGCCAATGGCCAATACATGAAGATTACCAAAATAAGGGTATAGATCAGCAGGACTAAAATTGTACAAGGGGAACAAAAACTTATAGTCTACAGAGCCCTAGTCTTTTACTTAATCTCCCTCAACTATCGCTTTCCCCTTGTCGACCACCGGCTGTTCCTGGCTAGCACCAACGCTCCCTCCAACCACAGCAAGAACAATCTCAGTGTTGTTGGCATCTTGGTCACCACCTTCTCCTTCTTCTTCCTCGATATAAGGGTCATTATCGGGAAAGTGAAGATTGAAAATATTAGAATCTGCAGGAGCCCTAGTAGCCTTCAAACCCTAGTCACATCCCTTCTTGAAGGAGACCTTGCAAGCATAATCCATCTGGTGTTCAACATCCTCTTCAGCCATATAGAAACCCTCACGATAGCTGCCATCCTTGTCTTGAAGGAGGTCGCTCTCCAGATTAGAAACCTTATATGTCAAATTTTTATTAGCCTCCACTAGTTCGGACTTCTCAATAATCAGTACCTTCTGAGCAGCCCCGAGAGTATCATAGGCCTTAGAGATCTCGTTATTTTTACACTCCCACACACACGCACATGCACGCACACGCACACACATATTTGTATAAAAGGTTATTTTGAAATACATCACCCCCCCCCACACACACACACAAACATATATATATATATATATATATCCTCAACATTCTTAATTGTAAATGACTCCCTTATGAATCATCGCTTATAAATCATCTTTTGATTTAACCGTTTCAATGAAATATGACATGTTGCATGCCCCTCACAAGATCTTAGATGATTATGTGAGAGAACATTGTACACTACTCATTAATATAAAATAAATAAATACTACTCGAATATTGAGAACAAGGACCAATGGCCTAGAGCCAACTCCCAGTGAGTGACCAACTGCTATTTATTCTTATCAGTTGCATAACTACATCTTTCCTTTTCAAAGTTTAAAGGGATGATCTTGTATGTATCTACATACATATATTGTGCATCCACACACACACACACACACACACACACATATATATATATATATATATTGATCATCAAATAAAAAAAATTGAATAACAAGCTCAGAACATTTATGTCTTAGTAAACATTACATATAATACGATAAAAATTATTAAAAAGGCTTACTTTGGTTCTCACAAGTGGACTTTGTGAAAGTTTGGGTCTAATTTAGACTGGTTTTTAAGTAAGTATTCTCAAAATAGTATATGGGGAAAAAGAGGGAGTGAGGGGCCTGGCTAAAAGAATATACAGTACAAATGTGTCTTTTTCGCTTATGTGACTGTGTAAGAAGACAGTGTGAATCTTATGTGGGAAAAAAATTTATTTGTACATTTTTTCAAAATTAAGATTCTTCAACCCAAATATCTATATCTCAACTTTCATCCTTGGTCGAATGCAAGATACACATTCATATTTGCATTGGACTGCTGCTGACTTTTCGTATGTTGATAATTCTAGTTGGACCAATTTTTGGTTTGCTGTTAAAATTTGTATGTTGATAATTTTTTTGAGACTGCAGCTAATGTTTTTTGTCTTTTGAATTATGGATTGCTACTGAATTATCGATTGCTTACCTAATGTTATATGAACTAGTTTGCTTATTGAACGGATGCATTTCAGAAGTTTGGAACAGATCCATTTCCTAAGTTATTTGTTTTGACAGTTATTACAACATTAGCTATTAGTTTGGAACCTAATGTGTTGATAGTAATTAGTTTGGACATTTATTAGTTTTGGACAGTATACTGCAACACAACATAAGTTTCATAAGTTTTGGAAAGTTATTAGTTTGGACAGTATACCTCAACACTATATACCTGCTTAGTTTGGACAAATGTTGTAACTGTGTGGAACTAAGTAGTTATAAAAGCTTATTTGTTTGGAAAATATACCTGAACACAATATATCTGTAACACAATATACATGAACAGAGCAATTAGCATTTTGCTATAACTGAAGAGATCATTATGCTATAATTGAATAAACCATTTTAATTGAGCATTTTAACATTGTATACCTAAACACATATGAAATAATTTTCAGAGATGGCCTTTAACAGAGTCATCGTTCCATTTTAGCCACCAAAACCAAATGTTCCGATCGATATCGAGTGCATTAATCCAACTTGAATACTTTCATTCAAAACTAACTACAACCGCAACTTCAAAAAGAGTCCAACCACTCTTTTTAAAGGATATACTTCTAATTCTGATCAGTTTTTTGTTCTAGTGTTTAACTCTGTTTGAATCCATCTCACGGCTTGCACCAGCTGTATTCCGTGAGGCAGCCAATGGAGTCGACTCTTTGATTCAAGTAACGATATGAACAAGGTAATTTATAAAGCATTGGGGGAAGAAGACAATGCATTGACTTGATTCTAATGATCGTGTTTTTCAATCTCAGGTTAAAACCAAGTTCAAAAGTAGAACTGCCATTCTCCCTTGATTGTGAATTACACTTGAGACAAGAAGTATCCATTAATGTTCCTCCTTGTTTCAATAAAAAGTAAATTTTAATATAACTCTTACTTGTTTTTTTGTTCCCATTAAAAATACTGATAGATTTTCATACTCCAATAAGCTTAATAATAGTGTATGTAGCCTTTTTACATAAGCTCATTTTATATGTTGCCTATGCTATATGAATAAAAAAACATGTTTAATGGATTAGTCTTAGAAAAGTTTGTATTTTTTTAATACATCAACATATTTGCAATGCTTAAAAAGGCTTGAGGCAGATCGAGGCGTAAACCTCAACTTGAACAAAAAAACTACAAAAATATCATAAGAAAATACAATGTCATGGGCTATCATTACAAAAAACAATATGGCTAAGACTAATCCATTACCAAATCCGGGGTCGTCATCACTAACACAAAATTAGTGTGACATCGTCGTATTCTATAAAAATAAATATCACATATGGGATTAGGGAGAAAAAACTTGAACTATGCTCAACCTCGTGAGGCAAGATTTTTAATAAAAATAAATTCATGGTGTTTTGAGAGGTTGTTTTATTTTTTAGTCTCAACTTCATGAGTCAAGATATAATTATATAGCACATGTCATTTCATTGAGTTACTTTACCCTTAGTTACTTGATATTACTTTCTTATATTAACTGGAGTACTTATTCATTTCTTTTCCATGGGGAATAGAGTGTGCTGTCATCGATAACCAGTCCATTGATGTTGCGAACATTAAGGCCATTTTCATTACAGTAATACTATTTTTGTTTGCATTTTTTTCTTTGGAGTCTCTTCACTCCATTAGTTATTAAAAACACACCTATGAAATTGAGACAGAGAGAGGCCTTCCCATTTTTTGTCATGGTTATAGTAGCTTGCTTATGGTATTTTTACCAAACTTAATTGAAGAAATTCCTTGAGTGCCTATACCACATCATTAAAAATTATGGGAGAATAAAATCAAACCTACCTTAAAAATTCGAGCAACAAAGTTCCAACCTTGAAATTCTCAAAACATAAGAAAAAAGCGACATGCAAAACAACAATTAAAAATGCTTGTTACCTTCTAATAAAAACTACAAAAGCACTCATAAACTAAAGAAACATCGAAACTCCTTAACAAATATCTCATACCTAATAACATATAATATTTTTTCTCCACTAAGAGATCTTCTCTTTAATGTTATGCTCATGTGTTTTTCATTTTTCTTTTTTCCATGCAAAATGGTAGGGGGAAATTTTATATAATCATAATCGTTCTTGCTTTATCATCAATTTATGTTGTTGGACAAATTACTCATCCACTTAAAGATTTCCCTTCAATTTTTGATTTTTCTACTATTATGTCTCTCTTCTTTTATATACACTGAAAGAGGATTTATTTATATATGTTGAAACTATTGTTTGTCATACTCGAGTGAGCCCATGATAGCGAGTCATCATAAACTGCATGGTCCCTTCAAAACATCTCAATTGGTGGAGAAAGAGTGACCCATGAACATAGAATTGAGTTGGGACACTTTGTGATTTAGATACAGCTGATGGTTATCTATATGTTAACGAATTTTGTGTGCTATATTTTCTTGAGCGGATTTTGTTGAAAAAAGAGCGACCCATATATTGTTGTTGGACTTTTTTTTGTTTCAATTTCTTAAACAGGACGAATAGTCCTATAGACAAAGGAAACTCTGCCCAATTTTTTAAAGTTGTTTGAAATTATTTATGTTGTATAAAAAATCTTTTCGACTTAAATTATACATGACGTAATACTTTGGAAAAATTTGAATTCATATGTTGTGTTTTATGTTGCACTAGAGTTTTATATATGTTGTTTTGAACTTATGAATGAGCATCTACTTAAAGTCATGTGAAAGGTCTATCATTATCGGACAACACGATCGTGAAAGTGAGAAGAGGACTTCGGCGCATTGTTTCCCAAAAATATGAAGCGATTATTAATATGAAGGAACACTTAATTTTGATAGACTAATTAGATTTGATTGATGTGTTAGCTCAATTTTATTTAGTGTATTTTTGTTTCATCTGAGACAAAAAACATGTTGGTGGGAGTGTTGTTGTATCTCTAGGCTAAATGATATAATCTGTAATGTATCTATTGTAACATTGAATGTGAAATAAATTATTCTACGCCTTTTGATTTGTGTTTTGGTTTATTTGTCAACCATGATTTGAATATTTTTTTCACATTATACGTTTTTTATGAAAATTTATATTAAACCTTCATGATATGAAATATTTTACATGACATTTTTAATATATACAAACTATGTTATAACTGTTTTTAAAATTATACAAGACAATTTTTAGATCATACATGAATATTTTAATGTATAAAATGATTTCTCATGACAATTTTTATACCATATATGACAGTTTTTTGGTGATTTAATGATAGTTTTTTAAAAAACAGTCATATATAATACACATATAATATAACAGTTTATACATGTATCAATTGTGACGCCCAAAATTATGACTGATTTTATCTATAAAAAATAGTCATACAAGGCCTTTTATGACTGTTTTTAACTATCATAAAAAACCTTTTTTTGTAGCACAAGGACCTGTGCAATAGTAGGATTATTGACATGTGCGCACTCATCTCCGTAGCTATCGGAACTAAAGTACATGGCCGATCTTTGTAGAGCGTTGAGGCCCAAATAATGGTCGAAAAAATATAAAACGACTGCGAAGATGAACTTGTGCACCTTGATAGTGGGGAAGGGAGAGAATTAAGGCATTACGTAAATTCTTTTACCACTTGGCCAGTTTATATATTGCTCAAGTTCTGAAAATGTCTTTTAATATTTTTTTTATTTCAATTGTAATAATAATTTTTTTTCTTTCGGTTGTAAGAATATTTTTTGTTGTTTGAGTTTTAGTAATATTTTTTCATTTCAGTTGTAACTATATCACTTGAATGGAACATGACATTTCCATAATCATATTAATTACTTGAGTACAACATGACATTTGTTTTCATCTATCAAAATAGGACTTAAATTTGAAGATTATTAAATAGATTTCCCACAATACAAAGCGAGGATGGGGGAGACTAATCCAATAACAAATAGTTATGTAAAGGGCATTTAAGAATTTGTTAAATATGCTTACAAAAATCTTGAAAGTGACAAGATTCCGTATCCGTGCACCCGTTGTATGAACGAAAAATACACGTCATTAGAAGACGTTGAGTTGCATTTAATAAAGTGGGGAATTTCTCAAGACTATAAAATATGGACATACCATGGTGAAAAAGGTGTACCTTATGTTTTAGAAGAATTGGCGGTACCCGACCACGTGACGGAACCCCAACGAGTAGAAATGGTACATGATTCACCCACACATTGTCCATTGGCCAACTGAATCGATGATTCTTACGGAGTCTACAACCATCAAAACCACCAACCAATGGATACGGATAATGCGCATTATGACTAAGTAAGTGAAGAATTTGATTCTGCATTACCAAGAGATCCATGATACATACGGTTGAAAGTCGATAAGGCTACACCGCTCTATAAAGATTACAATGAAGATCACTCAGTATTATATGCAATGATTGGTTATCATAATTTGAAGAGTCAATTTGGTTTGTCTGGCAACATGTAATTGGAATTCTTAAGTTGGTTAAAGAAATTCTCCCAAAAGAGAACATGTTACCAAACAATTATCCTATTATGAAGAAAAGCTTCAAGGGTTAGGGTTTGAAATACAAACCTATTCATACATGCAAATATGATTGCATATTTTACCGTAATGATCACTAAGAGAAGGAGGAGTGTCTTGTATGCTGCGATCCTAGATGTGTGGTTTGTGAGAATGGAAAGGACAAAGCTGTAAAATATCGCAAGTGCTCGCAAGTCCCACAAAAAGTTTTGAAGTATTTTCCACTTGGGCTACGATTAAATTGATTTTTTACTATAACATGGATAGAGGAATCCATAATATGGCTCGCTCAATGAAAGGTGGGTGGAAATCTGATGCGTCATCCGGTTGATTTAGTCATCTGGAAAATTTCAAATGCATGACACCATGAATTTGCAAAGGAACCATGAAATGTCTGTCTTGAAATCTCATCTTAAAGGTTTAACCCATTTCGTAATTTAAGTACTAATCAGAGTTATTGGTCAGTTTTCATGGCGCCTTTAAGTCTCCCTCTGACACTATGCATGAGGAAGGAGTTCACATTGTTATCTTTGTTGATACCCAGGCCGAAGGCTCCTGGCGATGATATATTCTTAGCCCCATTAATTGAAGAATTTAAAGAGTTATGGGATAAAGTCGTGACGGCATTTGACTGTCATAAGTGTGAAGAATTCACACTTAAAGCAATGGTGATGTGGACGATCCACAACCTTCTTTCTTATGGGACCTTGTCCGGTTGTAATGTTCATGGTTATTATAAATGTCCCATATGTGGGGAGGAAACTGAAGCTAGTTGGATATATCATAGTGGTAACGTGAGTTATACAGTTCATTATAGATATGTGGCTACCAGTCTTCCTTTTAGGAATTACAAGTCTAACTTTCTGCTTGTCGGTCATGTGCACAGGACTACACTTGCTTGGCTTTCTGGTCAGCAGACTGAGGAGAAGGCGTTGACTAGGACTTACGGTAATAGGTAAGTAATTAAATACCCTCAGTTTATAAACTTGAAGCGTAAATCTAAGGGGGATTCGAACGACCCTAGTGAAGTGAAGCCATGGTCCAGACGATCAATATTTTTTGAGTTTCCGTATTGGAAAGATCATTGTGTAAGGTATGTAATTGATGTGATGCACACATAGATGAATGTTGGTGAACATCTGATAGGAGAATGTCTTAGTGGAATTTATTCAAAATATAAAAGATTGTTCCCGCCGCGATCTACAGGATATGAAAATAAAGAAGAAACTGTGATTAAAAAATGATCCTATAACAGGAAGAATTTTGATCCCCCCGACTGATTTCACTTTGACTGCTAGTGAGAAGAAAATCCTCTTAGACACATTGTTTAACTTAAAGACTTCAACTAGTTATTCTCGTAATTTACATAGGATAGTAAGCTACCAAGAAAATGACTTGAAACGGTGCAAGTCTCACGACTAGCACGTAATTATCTAATTGATCCCTTTGCTATTTCGACATTTCTTCTCTGAACACAAAGATCTACATTGAGAAATTATGCAAATAAGTTTTTGTTTTACTCTACTTTGTGCAAAAGTAATAAACATAAGGAACATTAAAGATGTTAAATAAACTTTAGTCGAGGTAGTTTGTGTATTAAAGAAATACTTTCCTCCACCGTTCTTTGATATCATCATCTTCCTGGTTGTACATTTATGAGGTGAAGCGTTATCATGTGGTCCCTCTAGGTATCGTTGGATGTATCCTTTTGAGTGCTTGATGAAAACCTTCAAAGATTACATAAAGAATACAAGGTATATTGGAGTGTCAATTGTTGAAGACTACGTAATTGTGGAATCATCGTTGTACGCTTGGGAACATATGGCAGCACAAGAGGTGAGGAGGTTTAATTTTCGTGGAGAACGAATGATGGAGGAACTTGAAAAGTTTGAGGATGAATTGTGTTTTGGGAACCCTAAAGAGGTGAAACATACAAATTTACAATACGAGTAAGCAACTCGTTATCTCTTCGAATCGCAAGATGAAGTCGAAGACTAGAGAGAGTGAGTATCCACATAATTCTTCTTCTTTGATTATATGTATTTTATATTTTATGATCTAAACTCTACAATTTACCGGTAGGAAGTACGAGAATGAAATTAACCAAAATTAAAGGAGAAATTGTACGATAACTGATTTTAGGGCATGGGTATAAAAAAAGGTAATTTTCACCTCTTACATGTGTGGTTATTTATTCTTGTGTGGTAAAAACATGCCCTAATACAAATTCATTAATAAATGCATCTTCTAAAAAGAGGTGATGTCTCTTCAAGGCCTACATGCTAAGAAAAAGGTCCTGGTTTCGTGCGAAAGAGTTTACAACCCGTGGGAAGTACAAGCACACGCGAGCTTGAAAATATGCAACGAGGGGGTGGACGCCATCGACCCCCCAAATGGCACTACGAGTGGTATGAACACCTTCGTGCGTGTCCAACATAACACGTAGCAACCGATCGTGTAGTCGCAAAACTCCCGATTTGAGAATAGGACACGAATTTGAAAATAAGCACACTTGTGCTTAAAAACGTGCTGCAAGGGGGCGAACACCCCCCCCCCCAATCGGTACCACGAATGGCATGAACACCTTGTACGTGTCCAACGTAACACATAGCAACCATCCGCCCTGTCACAGGACTGTCGATTTGGGAATAGAACATGAATTTGAAAACAAACACACTTAGGCTTAAAAATGTGCCGCGAGGGGGAGGCACCTATAACTGTCGCCAAATGGCACCATGAGTGGAATGAACACCTCGAGCAGGTACACCATAATACGTAGCAACCGACCATATAGTCACAGTACTCTCGATTTGGAAATAGAAGACACATTTCAAAATCGACTCACTTGGGCTGAAAAACATGCCGTGAGGGGGCGAATACTCCCAATCGCCCCCAAACGGAACTGCGAGGGGCAGGAACACCTCTAGTACATCCAATATAACACGTAGCAATCGATAACATATTCATGGGACTCTCGGTTTGGGAATAGGACACGAAGTTGAACAAAGGCACACTTGCGCTTGAAAATGTTTTGCGAGGGGGTGGACACCCCCAATCGCCCCCTGTAGAGGGGGCTTGAAGGTAATCCTGAAATTAGGGATAATTCACCCATTAGCAATAGTGTGTGGAATTAAGAAAGCGTGGAAAGTCAGGCGTGGCAGCTTAGCGTGCCAACTCATACTTTAGCTTTCTGGGTTATTTAGTCATGATTGTATAATTGTTTATATTTGTTATGAGTTATAACGATTGTAATGATGCAACGAAAAATAGTGAATTTGTGTGAGGTCGAACGGTACTCGTGAAAGACCAAGCTTGGCAGGGCCTGGGAGAGATTTCATGCTCTATCGAACGACCTCTCCATGGTAACCTTAGACGGACTTGGTTTGGAGGATTGATAAGTGGGGCACCATCGGGGCTTGTCCCGACCATCTTAGATACACCTGGTAAAACATCGAAGAATCCTCACCGTGGAACCTCGAGCGGAGCAGCTTCGAGTTCCATCGGGAGTTTAGCTGTGAACCAAAGAGCCCTCTACTTTATATCCCATCTACTGTAGGTGCTGTCACTAGCCAGTTAGACAATATCAAATCTGCACTCGAGTAAACCACCGTGGTATTTGGGGCCTTTAGACAGTTGGTAAGCAACCTCTGCGGCAACAGCCCCTGACACACAGTGGTTAGGCAAAAGGCATATCTTGGCATTTAATGTCTATGACGTGGAGGCATCTAGTGCATAAGGTATTTAATGTTGGAGACATAAAGTATGAGGGATGTCTTTCACAGGGATTAATGGTTGAGTTGCATTGGGGGTGGTGTAAGGGCTATTTAAGAGCCCCAACCAGCTCCAAGAGAATGATGTTCTCTTCAGAGAGTTGGAGAGTTATTACAAACCAGAGAGTTTCACCCACTCATTATTATTTTTTATTACGAATCTTTTAATACTTGACAGAGATTCTTGAGGGGTTTTGGTGTGTTTTCTACCTGCCTACCAAGGTGTATCTAGGGTGCTTACTTCTTTCTTCCTCTAGCGAAGTTATTTCTAAGTTCATCACTGTATTCTGAGACATACATGAGATATTTTGTGAGTTTAAACTGGTTTTCTATATTCTCCAAACTGTGTTTATATGTCTTGTGGTTAATCAATAGTGTGAGCGGATTAATTCTGTCATTACCATACTCGAAAGGGGTTACGCCTCCATCTTACTTAAACTACCCTCTTCCATTTGGCGACTCTGTTGGGGAGGCATTCTTCTAAGCAAGGAGCATGGCATAGGATAATGTTAATCGAAGGCTAAACTTTGATGACATCCAACATAATGAAGAACAAGTTGCGAGAGAACTGGAGGCTCTAAGGGATGGGGCTCCTCGAATAGAGGTACCTCCGGTACAGGCGACGACAGGCGTCCCAGGGGTGACACAAGCTTCCATGAGTGCAGGGTTGGGACCCACTCAGGTGGCACTCCTTATGAGTAAGTTTTATGAGTTTTTGTAAACTTCGGTAGCTTTAACGGTGCTGGGAGGACTTGAGGCCAATTCCTTCGTAACGCCGGGAGCAGCCCCAACGGCCCCACCAGGTGCGGGCACAACGGGAATAGTCCCATAAGTATACCCTCCGTTGTGAATCCAGCAATGGGAATCTAAGGAGTATCAACGGCGCCAGTTGTAACGATGGCTCCAGTTGTAATGGGCATTCAGCCTGTGACCCCATTGGTCATTGCCGCGTCACCCACGGAGGAAATGAGAAAGGAGATGCAAAAGGAGATGCTAAAGTTCATACAGGCTTCCTCGCAATCTATGAGCGAGGTAGCCTCGGTATATGATGAATTTTAAACACCTTATCCTCAAGAATACAACGATGAGCCTTATCCAAAAGACTATATTCCTCTTATCTTTGAAAAATACACAGGAAAGGGTGGAAACCCGAAGGAGCATATTAAACGTTTCTTGGAGAACTTGGGGGCGCACTGAAACAATAAGAAGCTCAGGTTGAGAGAGTTTTCCAAATCCCTAACCGACAAATCATACACCTGGTATTCGCACTTGGCTCCCAATAGTGTTTCCACATGGGAGGAGATGCATGTGTTGTTCGTCTAGAAGTTCTTTCTAGCGGAGAATGAGTTTACTTTGACCCAGTTGGGGAGAGAGAAGCCATGACCCGGGGAAGACGTGGTGGCCTACATTCGAAGGTTCAGGGAAAGATCCCTCGATGTAAGAGAGGAGGCCAAAGAGTCTAAACTATTACAGATCTGTGTAGAAGAGCTGCTTCCTGAGTACATTTGCCATCTCATCAATGAGATGCGTGAGGGAACTTTTTCAGCGTTCCTAAAGGTTGTAAGGAATATCTCATTATTTGTACGACCAAACCCGGTAATGGTGCCCATGATGTTTAGGCAGTCGATGCAACCTGGGGGAGGAAGGCCTCAGCCCCCACGGGTGGGGTACACCAAAAGAGCATATGGGGGAAAGGAACCGAAGAAAGACAACAAGAGGAAGTTTGGAAGAGACAGAGAAAACCCACCACCGTTGCCTTACAAGATAGAAGAGGTTGTGAGTTATTATAATGCAATGGTCTAAGGTGGAATGGTCTATGAACCAAAGGGCGTTCCGATGGAAGAACCCGATGCGGAAACGAGGGCGAACCCAAAATATTATCAGATTCATCAGAAGATTCAACATCCAACAGAGAGTTGCTTCACACTAAAAAGAATCATTGACAAGTACATGAAGGAAGGAACATTGCAAATCCCCCCGCAGAACGTTAACAACCCACTTCCAATGCACGGGACCAATCTAGTGATGGCCTATGATGAGGACGCAGAAAGAGAAAAGGGAGGGTTAATGATGAAACATAGGGAGTTCGAAGAAGCTCTGGAAAGTTGCACTACGAGAATGGCTAACGTAGTTTTAGCCTACGATGAAGCAAGCACTAAAGACGCAGAGGACGTATACAGCGTTGAAGGCAAGGAAATAGACTCGGTCATAGAATACATTATAGTTTTAAAATCCCCAAAGTTCACTTGGTTTTTCGAGCAAGTAGGGATATCGAAGGAGAGCAGACTAGAAATAACACAGGCGATCTTAGACATTATGAAGAGGAATGCAGTCCCCTCGCTGAGATGGAGGGGACCCATGCCTAGGTTGGTAAAAAGGTTTTTGTCAGAAATAACCTTCAGCGATGCAGATAGGGCTATAAGGTTCCCTCATAATAGGCCTCTGTATGTAACCGCATGCGTCAACGGGGTATGATTTGCAAGGACTCTTATGGATGGGGGTGCTTCCATTAATATTATGCCGATCAACTCCTTCCACGCGGCTAATATTCCAGAAGAAAGGTTGGTCCTCATACCTTTGGTAATTTCGTGATATGACAACCAATCTCCGAAGTCCATCGGATACGTAAATATTGGGATCGTGATGGGAAACCTGAGTTCCCACATCAATTTCCATGTAATAGAAAGTGCAAGTTCCTATCATCTATTAATAGGGAGAGTTTAGATGCGTAACCAAGGGCTAGTGCCCTCCACGTATCCCCAATGCGCCAAGGCAAATATCAAAGCAACGGAGTTGACTATTAGAGCTATGAGAAGGCCCTTCACTGTTGAAGAAGCTCATTTGGTAGATGCAGCATTTTACACAGAGCTGGAGGAAGATGTCCGGGTCCTGATGAAAAGAATAGAGGGAGCATGGGTTCCCTCGATTAGAGAAAGAATATGGCCTTTAAACGAGAAAAATAGAGAAGGTAACGGTGGAAAAAGGGAGATGGCTAAGGAGGCCCCTCAGGAGGTCCGTCAACCCTAAAATATTTCAAAGCAGCTCAAAGACAGGATGAGACCTAGAGTGGACCCGATGCAGCATGAGGCCCAATGCCAGAGCGTGTTGAGTCGATTTTTAAGAGGAAGGATTATTGAATCTTCCAGGGAAAAGAAAAGGAAGGCAGTCATAATGGCTAGCAGACAGTGCAAAAAGGTCATCACCGAAGAAGGAAAGGTGGTCTATCGGTTGTGATGGTGTGAACGGGCGACCGAAGGGACCGATGATGAGGCTGACCCAATATATGAATGCTTTTTGCTAGATCAATAAGGGCAATGTATGGTGATAGACAACTCCAACATATAAGAATTCGTGAAAGATGTGGCCGAAGAACCTGATGACATGACAGATAAACCAAGGTCGCAAGCGCAAGAGTTGGAGCAGTTTAACTTGGCCCAAGAAGGGGAGGATCCTCGGCCTATCTTTATCGTGAAAGACCTCAATAAAGAGAAGTGATAATCCTTAGTTGAGTTAATTCGGGAATTCATAGATGTTTTCGCGTGTAAGTACACAGAGGTGGAGGGACTGGACGAAGAAGTTAATTTCCACAAGTTGAACGTGATGCCTTCGGCCATTTTAGTGAAGCAAGCGATGAGAACGTACAAGCCGGAGCTAGACTTGAAGATCAAGGAAGTGGTCCAATGGTTATTAGCATAAGGGTTTGTCAAACTAATACAGCATTCACTTTGGCTGTGTAGCATTGTGCCAGTGGGAAATAAAGATAAGAACCAAATAAGGATCTGTGTGGACTTCAGAGATTTGAATAGGGCTTGCTCCAAGGATGAATTCCCTCCACCTTCCATCGACAGCTTGATAGATGCCACGACTGGTCATGAGATGTATAGCTTCATGGATGGGTATGTGGGGTACAACCAGATTAAGATGGACCTCACGGATGCTGAGAAAATGACATTTAGAATCCCATTGGGCAACTTTTTGTACATAGTAATGCCGTTTGGACTTAAGAACGCTGGGGCTACTTATCAGAGAACAATGATGGCCATTTTTTATGACTTCTTCCACAAATTCGTAGAATTCTATATGGATGATTTAGTCATCAAATCGAGGAATGAGGAGTCTCATCTGAGCAATTTGAGAAAGGTGTTCTCTCGATGCAGGAAGTATAAATTGAGGATGAATCCACTAAAGTGTATTTTTGAAGTAACGAGTGGGAAATTCTTAGGCTTCATAGTGGATTGACAAGGGGTACAGATGGACCAGGATAGGCAGCGAGTGATCTTGGATATGCCATGCCCAAGAACGACGAAGGAGTTGAAGAGTTTCCTCGGTAAAGTCTCCTACCTTAAATGATTTGTGCCTGGATTGGCTGAAGTGACACACCCATTGATGCAGCTGTTGAGAAAGAACACGAAGTTCATGTGGGAGGAAGTTCACCCGGATTCTTTTGCTAGGCTGAAGAAGTTGCTAGTTTCACCACAGACCATGGTTCCCCCGCGGGTGGGAATACCGTTGTAGTTATATCTCATATCTACCACGAGGTCCATTAGAGCTTTGCTGGCACAATAAATTAACGGGCAATAACGAGTAGTTTACTACCTCAATAGAATCATACATGGGCCAGAGATTAGATATAGCAGCCTAAAAAGGCATTGTTTAGCCTTAGTCTTTGTAGCATAAAAACTTAGGCATTATGTGTTGTCTTGTAAAATTCATATTGTAACTAGATGCGATCCTATTAAGTATTTATTGGCAAGAACTATATTGATTGGCAAGGCAGCTAGGTGGTTCCTCATCCTCTCCGAATATTACTTGAAGTGTGCGGTCCCTCGCGCGATCAAGAGCCAGTGGTATGTCGATCTATTGGAAAATTTTCCATCAGGAACATTTGAACCACCTAAAAAAGACATTTTAGGAGATGACTTAGAAGCCAATTATCTAGATGCAACAGATGAGGAATGGACGATGCATTTTAATGGATCTTCGGGGGAAAAGAAGGGAGGAGCAGGGGTTATTATTTCAAAAGGAATGGAGGAGATTTTCCTTTCCTATAAGTTAGATTTTCCTTATTCCAATAACGAAGCAGAGTACGGGGCATTAGTGCTGGGGTTGATGGATGCTCTTCGAAGGGGAATTTGTTCACTTTTCATTAAGGGTGATTCGAACTTGGTGATTCAGTAAGTAAACGGAGAATATGCGTTGAAGCATATGAACCTGGCACCATACATAACGATCATTCAGAGGCTCCTCAGCCAGTTCCATCAGACCAAGATCAAAAGACATCCCTGAATGATGAACCGCCATCCAGATGCGTATGCAACTATTGCTCAGAAAATGGTCATGAGAAACGATACAACTATCATCATGATCCAACGAAGAACAGCTCATTCGGTGGTACAATCAATCCTATCGATGGAGGAGGACGCGGACTGGAGGGGAGAGATTAGGAAGCAACTAGAGTCTAGCAAAGGAGCAATGGGGCTAAGAGAGTTGGCCCAATATTTTACAAACCAAGGAAATCTCTACTTCAGAAATGCAGGGGGATAGTTGTCAAGATGTATTGGCCCAGAAGAAGGAGAGCGAAGGTTGAAGAAAACACATGAGGAGCACTGCGAAACAACTGAGGTACCTATTTATAGGAGAATTCAAACAAAGGGATATTTCTGGTTTAGAATGAAGCAGGACGTGACAGAGTTACAACGGAGGTACGATAAGTGTTAGCTATTTTTTGAAGCGGCTGAATGTCATTTTGTTGAAGCTCAAACGGACGGGAGGCAGACCTATATCGACTTCATTCAAGATAGAGTTATCCCAACAGAAAAAATTGATGCGATGGGACTAAAGCAAAGGTACCAAGTTCCTATATCCAGGAGGGCCAGCTCTATTGAAGGGGATACTTCAACAGGCCATTGCGTTGCATCACGAAGTAAAAATCATCCGAGGTCGTCAAGCAGGCGCATGATCTAGCTCAAATAGGAGGGGCTAAGTTATATGATCAGCTGATGATGTTGGGGTATTATTGGTCAATGATGGAGAAAGACTCTGCTGAGTTCGTTCGAAAATGCAAAGCTTGCCAACTTCATGAAAGTAGGATCTATACCCCATTCGTAGACTTACACTCTCTGGAAATGCCTTACCTTTTTCACACTTGGGATTTTGACCTGGTAGGAGTAATAAATCCTTCTTCGAGGGGGAAGATATGGATATTAGTAGCAACAGAGTGCTTTATAAAGTGGGCCGAGCGATACCACTCAGAAGGGCAACGACTGGGGTGGTGAGCAACGTCATCAGAGAATACATCATTTGACATTTTGGGATCACAAAGGTTATTCTCTCAGATAACGGGACGCCCTTCATCAATTCAGAAGTAACAATGTTCACAGACAAGTACTCCATTATTCATCATACTTCAATGGTGGCATATCCAAAGGGAAACGGTTAAGCCGAAGTGACTAACAAAACGTTGGTTAATATTCTGTCTAAGGTGATGGAGGACTTCCCAGGATCGTGGGACTACAAGATACCAGCTGTGTTATGGGCCTATCGAACAACTAAAAGGAAACGAATAGGGTACACTCCATTCTCGATTGTTTATGGGGCGAAGGCAATCCTTCCAGTGGAGTTAGAAGTTCCCTCTGCTCAATATGACTTGTGAACTAGCATGCTCCCTCAAAATAGACACTTGAATTTGGAAGCATTAGATGAACACAGAGATAATACGATGCAATACTTTTAAATGTATAGGAAGCAGCTCTTCAGGGCATATGATAACTTGGTAAGATCCAGGAAGTTCGTGGAAGGAGACCTCATTTTGAAAGAAGCGGTAAATCAAATCAGGGGGCTTCCTCTACCAAAGTTTGCTGCCAACTGGGAGGGACCTTTTGTTGTAAAAGAAGCTCATGACTCAGGTTATTGCTTAATTTCTAGGATGGAGGAAGATAAGCCATTCAAGATTAAAAATAAATGGTTGAAGGTTTATCATGTATAGACAATTAAGTTTGAACCGTTGTTGTAAATAGTTGTTGTTATGAATATATAAGTTTTAGTTATGACTTGAACAGAGTGAAAGAGTTATAGAAATGTAAAAATTTATAACATACAAAAGCAGTCGTAACAAATAGATGAATTGGAAAACATACATTTTTCAATCATTCATAAACGATGGAGCATTACAAAATTGGGAGTTACTGGCCAAGAATTACATAGAAAGAAGCAAAAGGAAGATATATACAAAAGTTTATTAGCCTAAGAGGAACCATAGATCTAAAGAAGAGAAAAAATCTTCATGAAGGCCCGATGAAGCTGTGGTGCAAGACTGTTGGGCGTTGATGGAAACCTCCAACCTCGTTTGCACTTGTGTACGTTCGATGAGGAGTTTTTCTTATTTTAGATTGACCATACGCAAAGCTTCTTCGGCATCCTCTACCTCCTTATCCACGGCTTCCCAAAGAGGTGCTAATTCGGCCAACCTAGCTTCCTCAGCCTGTTGGTCCTCCTGATGTTTTCCCAGAAGTTCCCTCTGGCTGACCAGTTGCTGGCTCTTTAAAGTATTCAAGTGCATTATAAGCTAGTCAAACCGAAACCCATCAGTACCCAGCTCCCTCAGATAGCCCAAAAATTAGTTAAGGAGGGGTCTGCTAACGTTCACAGTGGGAGTACTGGCAATTTCAGCAACAATGGTAGCCATGCCTTGAAGCCTATAATTCATAACAGAGATGTTTAAACGTAGGCATTCCATCGTGAAGGTTTCAGGATGATGGTTCGCAAGTTGATCAATCACTAAACGGTGGTTAACAGGCATTTGGGGAGAACATTAAAGCACCATCAGGAAAAAAGCATGAGGAGTCAAGTTGGGTAGAGGAAGCTCGCACCCAGATTCACTCTCTGCTACAGCACCGATCATGGAACCTTATTCATCATGGCCAGAATCTTCCGAGACGTCAGGTTCCCGATGGGGTGAGCCAACAAGCGAAAGAACGGGTGGAGAATTCTCCCGTACAACCTGAGAAGTGGCAGAGGGTGTTAGAAAAAAAATATTAACAAGTGTTTTCGTTATTAAGTCACCGTTATAAGGTGGAGCTTATGAAAAATCTTAATAAGCATTTCGTTGTTAAGTCACCCTTATAAGGTGGAGTTTATGAAAATTCTTAACAAGCGTTTTCGTTGTTAAGTCACCGTTATAAGGTGGAGTTTATGAAAAGTCTTAACAAGTGTTTTCATTGTTAAGTCACCGTTATAAGGTGGAGTTTATAGAAAATCTTAACAAGCGTTTTCGTTATTAAGTCACTATTATAAGGTGGAGTTTACGAAAAAACCTTAACAAGCATTTTCATTGTTAAGTAACCATATAGGTGGAGTTGGCGAAAATTCTTTAACAAAAATGCAAAGAATTAGCAAAATACCTCAATTGTGGTAGGAGCTAGAACGGGAATCACTATGGCGGTCGTGGGGGCAGAAACCATTGGAGGTGGGCTTATTACATCAGAAGCCCTAATGGGACCCCTGGTTACAGAATCCTCAACGGTGGGAAAAACTCCCCCACCAACATAGGGTACTAAAGCCAGCATAGGTGGTTCATTGGGAGAAGATGATGGACTCCTAAATGAGGCCCCAACATGGGCGGGTGCAGAAAAACCACCATGAGGGGCAGAAGCACCAACCTTAGCCCTATACGCATGCAGACCATCAAGAGAAGGTGGAACAATATTAGGAGAAAGCTTCAATAGGAAGCTCAGTGTTAAAAAGGAGGAATAAGTACAAAAAATGGAGAAATACCTCTAAATGTTACTTACCTCAGTTATGTCACTGAAAAGGGGAATTGTGGTCAAAGGTCTCGTCAGCACCGTGGGAAGAAGAATGTTAGCTAAAAACGAGGACACTTTAACCTAAGGCACTAAAAATCTCAAGGTTCATCACGATAAATAAATAATGGGGTGAGAGTGAAAGGACGTCAGACCAAATAAATTATAGAGGAAATCTTACCTCGGGGTCACTTTCTTCAGCAAGAACGATGGGCAGAAGGAGCTCGGGTGGAGAAGATAAATCAGAAGGGATTGGGAGAGTTATCTCTGGTTGCAAAGAGACACCCACAGATTCAACAGCATCACTGCCCATGGCAATATACCTCACACGTTGTGAGGTCGAACGCCAGTAATAGGTAAGCCCGGTCATGGGGGAACGGGGAGGAGTCACATTAGTTCGAGAAACACCAAAACGTCCCCCCACGAAAGGGCTCACATGAGGACTAAGGGGATTGGGCCTTTCCTCTTCAACCCTCTGCACTAAAGTTATCAAGAAAAAATAATCAAATGCAACTTTCCTTAAGCAAAGGGGAAATGATAATAAAACAAGTATACATACCTCAGATCCGGAAGGATAACGAGGGGACATATCCATTGGCAAAAAAAGAAGGGAGGCAGCAACAGTTGGGGCAGGAGAGAAGTTCACATCGAGAGTCTATTTTCTCTAGGACTTGGTATCCATAGTTTTCTTACTTATCCCCGATACACCAGTACTAGTACCTCGAAGAACCCCTGAACTTTGTCTCCTCTTTGTTATTGGCTCGGTAGGATCAACCACTATCGTGGGAAAGGCAACCGAAGGAGGAACAACGCCATCGTACTGTTAAAACGCGGTGTTTATTCGATCTAACTCAGCCTGAGCTTCCCTTCTTAATATCTCGGACACTTCTGAGGACATGGGGGAACAGAGTCTATAGGGGGCTGCCACAGGAGTCTGGGACTTAGATTTTGTCTCGATATTGAGGACATCCCGCTTTTGGCCTTTTTTGCTTTCTTGGCAGGCGATTAAGAAGGCCCTTCACCAGTAGTATCTTAGGTTGAAGGGGCAGTTTCTTTAGGGGTTACAATCATTTTGGGTTTGGGCGTGGCAGTAGGGATCATGGAACAAAGGGGAGGAATCTCGGTAGGACGTGCCTTGGGGGTTTTACTTAGAGGGAACTCAATCCTAAGAACGGAGTTTCCCTTTAACCCCAGCTCTAACGCAAAAAAGGAAAGAAATGGAGGATACACTGGATCTCCCTCGATGAACTCTGTAATATCAGCGAGTTATTTCGGCCAGTACCGTGTAGCAAACAGAGGGGTCATGTCCCCTTGCCTTTTGTTATTGGGAATGGTGACTCGCCCAGCCATTGCTGAACTTATTACCCATGCAGCAATAGAAGAAAACAGGAGCATGCCTCGCTAAAAGAAACCTTGGGGTTTGATGATTGAAAAACTGGGCGAGGAGCCCCCTGATCAAAACCAAATTGGCAGCTGCATCGGTTGGGATTATAGTGCTCTCTAGTATATCCCCATTAGGTTTAAGATGGTAGATACCCAGGTGAAAACAGAATGACCACGACCAGTGAGGGATCTTCCATATCTATGCCTATCTCCACTACCCTGGCTTCATGCTGAAAAAATTCACAGTTATGAACGAAGATGTCCTCTTTATAGGGACTCATCACGAAGTTCTGAAAATAATCAATCATAGAGATCAACTCCTTTCGACTCAGTCTCCTATGATAAAGATACGAGCATGGGGGCATAATTATTTCCCCAGAAGGAGGGTGGTTGATCTTGGCCGCTATGGCAGGGAAACGAACATAGAGGAAGCTCATCAGAAGCACACAGTTTACAAAATTTGCCAAGTTATAACGACCAAGAGATCGTTCCATGTCGAAGAGAGTCCTATCGAGCCATGTATAGAGAGATCCCAAGGCGATTGCAGCCAGAGGAAGCTTGGTACCCGGGCTAAATGAAGGGATATATTGATAAGGTCCCTTCGGGGCTGATCTTTGGGTTTCCCCGGTAAAAGGAAACGGTAAAGAATGACAAGGATATAGGTGGGAAGTTCCAGCAATATACCTTGACCAGGGGAACCTCTAGAAGAACTACCTTCAGCAGAATCCTTGAAGAAATAATTGATAAGTGGGGAGAAAGTGGCCTTGTTCGATGAACCGGTGAAGCTTCGAGTCCATCTCTAAACAGTCAGCAGTCTCCTGGTCATCTAGAGCCTCATGAGTATAAGGCTCATGGCCTGCTGCTTCAAGGCCCAGGAGCTCACACACGTCTTCCAATGTTACAGTGAACTCGCCCCATGCAGCGATGAATGTATGAGTAGTAACGTTCCAGTGAGACACCAGAATAGGAAGGGAAGCATTATTCTTGGAGAGAGTGAACTCACCAAACCACTTAGCCCGTTGTAGCCCAATCTTGGTGAGCATTTCAGCATAGGAGCTCTTCATGTGGGAGTTCCATGTAGAAAACTGAGCAGGAGAACTCCCGGGTGCTTCAAAATCAATGTGGGACCACGGGAAGTCCCCTCGCTCCAAACAAAATATGAGAGTCCCCTTGGGAGGAAGAAAGCCCCACTCAGTAGAATCTTTGTCTTCATCACCTAACAATAGAGGTTCAAACTTAAAAGAAAAATGGCCGGTCTTACATGCACCAACAAAATCATCACCTTGTCCAAAAATAGGTAATCGACGGTAAAACCTCAGTTATTCCTGGCGGACAGCATCCAGGGTGGCGGCAGTGGTAGAGGTAACAGGCGGAGCACTGGTGGAAGATACAGTGGGGTTTCTTAAGGACGCCATGGAAGATATTGATAAAGTAACAAAAAAGCTTCGAGCAAGAGAGGTTTGAGAACGAGAATGGAGGAGCACAACCAAAGGTGGTGGTGTAAAAGATGAGAGGGGAGGAAAGTAGGTAAGGGCTCAGCAACAATGGAGTTCTCACAGACTTTCTCTCTCTAAAGAAAATGGAAGCTTGAAGAAGACGAAGGAAAAGTAAGATAAAAGAAGGGTGTAAGTGTTTGGATATGGCCGTTTGAAATTTCTGAGTTTGCCTTTTAAGGTTTCCCACCATCGCACGTGCACGGCCGCCTACAATCATTTCAAATGAACACGTGCCACTTTAGGAAGTATTTTGGGAGTTTAAAAGACGACGCCACGTCATTAATGAAGTGATGCATAAGGAACAGAAAGTGTTGCCTTCTTAAGCAAGTTTGAGTTTTGGCGCCAGAAGTTTTTGTCAGGCATATCCAATAAACTCCTAACAAAGAAGATGTCACAACGATTCCAAAAAGCTATGATGTCCCCTCGGCACAAGTTTAAACGTTGTTTAGAATGTAACTCGGCTATATCGGGGAGAATTTTTGCTTTTTCTAACATGATGAAACATTACAAGAGAGAATTTTGCAAAGTCACAGACATCAGGGCAGTCCTAACGAAAACCCACCGCCGCCGACTATCCTCCAGAATGGATTGAGTTGGGAGAATTTTACTCCTTCAGATCTAACACGAGCGTTTGAGACTATTGGCAGGGATTTCGGGAGTATTTCAGATCCTCAAGCTACAACGGGTGAAGCTCCGCATGAGGAAAAAGTGGTGATGTCCCTCAACCCAAGCTTCAATGAACTTCAGTGCTTCAGGTCAGGTACATCGGGGAGAATTTTCACTTTTTCCTAAAGTCTCTAGCGTTCCGTCACTAAATGAAGGAAAACGGGCCAGAATTTTTTCTCATAAAAAAAGGTTCATCGGATTGAGAAGTTTTCGTGCAGACATTTCTTATTCCCACAACAAATCCCTCCACGAAGGGGAAAATGTAGAGGGAGCTGGCAGGTAATCCTGAAATTAGGGATAATTCACCCATTAGCAATAGTTTTTGGGATTAAGAAAGCGTGGAAACTCAGGCGAGGCAGCTTAGTGTGGTAACTCACGCTAGGCAGCTTGGCGTGGCAACTCATACTTTAGTTTTTTTGGCTATTTAGTCATAATTGTACAATTATTTATATTGGCTATGAGCTATAACGATTGTAATAATGGAACGAGAAATAGTGAATTTGTGTGAGGTCGAACGGTACTCGCGAGAGACCAAGCTTGGCAGGGCCTGGGAGAGCTTTCATGCTCTATCGAACGAACTCTCCATGGGGACCTTAGAGGGACTGGGTTTGGAGGATTGAGAAGTGGGGCACCGTCGGGGCTTGTCCTGACCATCTTAGATACACCTGGTAAAACACCGAGGAACCCTCACCGTGGAACCTCGAGCGGAGCAGCTTCGAGTTCCATCGGGAGTTTAGTTGTGAACCAAAGAGCCCTCTACTTTATGTCCCATCTACTGAAGGTGATGTCACTAGCCAGCTAGACAATATCAAATCTGCACTCAAGTAAACCACTGTGGTATTTAGGGCTGTTAGACAGTTGGTAAGAAACCTCTGCGGTAACAGCCCCTGACACACAGTGGTTAGGCAAAAGGCATATCTTGGCATTTAATGTCTATAATGTGGAGGCAGCTAGTGCATCAGGTATTTAATGTTGGAGACATAAAGTATGAGGAATGTCTTTCACAGGTATTGATGACTGAGTTGTATCGGGGGTGGTGTAAGGGCTATTTAAGAGCCCCAACCACCTCCAAGAGAATGATGTTCTCTTTTGAGAGCTGAAGAGTTATTACAAAGCAGAGAGTTTCACCAACTCATTATTATTTTTTATTACGAAGATTTTAATACTTGACAGAGATTCTTGAGGGTTTTTGGTGTGTTTTCTACCTGCCTACCAAGGTGTATCTAGGGTGCTTACTTCTCTCTTCCTCCAACGAAGTTATTTCTAAGTTTATCACTGTATTCTGAGACATACATGAGAGATTTGTGAGTTTAAATTAGTTTTCCATATTCTACAAAATATGTTTATATGTCTTGTGGTTAATCAATAGTGTGAGCGGATTAATTCTGCCACTACCATACTCAAAAGGGGTTACGCCTCCATCTTACTTAAACTACCCTCTTAAACCCCCAAAGGGCACCGCGACTAGTATGAACACCTTGACCGCGTCCAATATAACACGTAGGAACCAACCGCATAGTCGTGCGACTCTTGATTTAGAAATAGGACCCCAAATGCCCATATTTATTATTTTTCACAGCTAAAGATTATCACGGCTATCGACTGTGAACCAATTTAAAGGGGAAATTGTTGGTTACGGCCCCTTCGTGAAAGTTAAGGGCCGCTTTGGGCCGTGAATAATTTGGTGGAAAGTATAAGTCTTGGACATAGAGTTGGCACATGACCATCTTTCGAGACTAGTCACGCATGGTTACGGATTTAGTTAGTGACCATATGCTCATGCCCGTGACCACATCATCTAATCATAGAACTGGTCTATAGCCCATAAATTTGGTCACACAATGTATGATCACGGCCCAAGTCTGCGACCATTAGCCTAATTTGGTGTAGAGATTGATCCAAAACCTCATTTAAATACCCCCCAAACCCTAAAGGTTAAATCCCATAAATGCCCCTAAATTTAACCATTTATTTAATGGTCCACCAAGACTTTATCCAACATTTTGATTTGAGCGTCCAATCCGAAGATCCACGTTGTGTGACAACACATTAAAATGTGCATAATTTTCTAGATTTTTCCTGATTCTTCGAATGACTTTCAACCTCTTTTGAATAAGATCCCCTCTTAGGAATGATAGTTCTAACGAGGTACAGATGAGGCAAAATCGTTGAGTTAAATGGGGCGTGAGAATTACCTCATTCGAATGGGAAGTACCATCTCGTTTGAATGACTGAGCACTTCATTTGAACGTGGATTTCTAACTATAGAGGGAGGGAAATTGACTTTTTTAGTCGTTAGAAGTCGTTCGAACGACTGCCAAAAATCTCTTCATCAACTTTACGCTATAAAAACTCGAATTTGATTTCCACTACACCAAAACAGTTGACTTGTCAAGGTCTAAAATCGTGACAAGTCAAACTTGTCAAGGTCTTTGATCGTGAAAAGTCTGGGGGTGACAACTTCTTTGTCACGGACTTTTCACGATCAAAGATCATGATAAGTTTATTAGACTTGTCACGGTCCTGTCATGGTCTTTGACCTTGACAAGTTTTGTCACGATATTTAGCCTTGACAATCTCGTGACAAAACCAAAAAATTGACACGTTCTTTGACCGTGACAAGTTCGTGACAAGTTTCTTTATCACAGACTTGTCACAGTTTTTGGCGTGACAATTCTGGACTAAATAAAAAAAACGTGCTTGGAAGTATGGCCACTGCCACTGCCCAACAGTATATTTGTACCTGTTATAGCAAAAGTGTACTTGTCCAAACAACATATATCCAAATAAAATAGATATAATGTACCAAATCATGGCATATATAATCCATATCCAGATAAAACAGAATTGTAAATATCAATATCCAAACCAACATGTACCAAAATAAAAAAAAATAAAAAAACAATCCAATATCCAAATAAAAAAGATAATAGTAGTGTCATTGGAAAGGGTCTTGAGAAGGTTGGGGGAGGAAGGAAGGCCACACGGCATATGAATTGAAAAACCCCTCAATATGCTGAACGCCGCATTGTATACGCAACCACAAAGGTGAGTTCTCCATTCTGAACACCACATGAGTGACGAGCACTCTTGCCTCAATGCCTTGGAGGGGACGTCCATGAACTACCATATCCAGGAGGAAGCTCGGATCCCTCAACCCCCTCTCTATCGGATCCTTATAATATATGTCGAGTAGAAACACGCTCGGCAAACCGATTGTTAACATAGGCCACTCAACGGGGGTCATGATGGGAAATGGATCATCACATGGAGATGAGTCCGTATGTATAAGGGATGAAGCAATGACGTCCTCATCTACCTCTGCATCTGCCTCTGCCTCTACCTCCTTCTCCTTTTCATTCCCCTTCCCCTTCCCCTTGGACATCAACTGATTCTTTATAAATGCGTGCATATCTAGGACCATCACCTCCAACCTTGATAGCTTATCGTCATGGGTGTCCACATTATGAGCCCACCCAGTGTTGCTCGTCTCCATTCCGATGACCCTTGACTTCCCCACCCGTGAGCTCACCCCTTAGTCCTACCCTTGCAATCCGCTACAAGCACTTGGTTGAGTGCGTTCGTAGCCAAATATTCTTTGTCATCATCAAATTGCGACACGTGAACTTCCTTAAGCTTTGCCTGAAATGACAAAAAGTACACGGTTAGTGAATTAAGTAAATAAAAAAATTATAACATAATTAAAAAAATTAAACATTTATAACTTCCAATCGTGGCTGAGATGCTTGGGGCCGCCTCCTTATCCTTGCCCCTCTTCATTCGTATTGGCCACATAGGCATCGAGCCTATGTGGCATCGATGCATGTATCGAGACCATTACAATACCCAAATTTGACTTATGATCCACCTTAACAAACCAAGAGCCCAATTTGTCATACCAAGTCACCAAATCATACAAGTACGCTTAAAGTCGCAGGGGAGAGTGTTACATTCTTCCCTCCTTAGGGAATTTCGTCGAAGAAATTATTGATCCAATAATTCCACAAATTCTCGAGGTTATCAACTCTTGTTCTAAGTCATAGTAATATTTCAAAGCTATGTCATCGAAATCCTCAATCACTAAGAAGTCATCATACACCCTTTGAAAAGGGCCTATCATAAAAAAACTCGACATGAAATATATTCTACGCTCACCATCAAGTTACCCATCAAAGTCACATAATAGTCGTCGAGTCTCCCCTTACCCAATGATCAAACTCAATCAAATCCTAAGGTTTTGTCGCCAATGGCTAAGGCATACCGACACATCTACCGGAGGAACACTCCCAAGTGATCATGACTCACTCAAGAGAAAAATGACATAAAACTAACACCTAATCCATCATCATAAATTGTTTCAATCTTAGGACCACATATCCTGAGTTTCCTCGAAATCTCAGGTCTTCCCTATAACGTAAATTCACTTAAACTTGATACTAACCTCCCATCGCTAGTCTCTCGCATCAAGGGGTGACAATCCAACTATGTCCCAAATTATGTGTCCGACGACACCTTCCACAAGATCCTTCTATTAACCTAGGATCATTATAAGCGTCTAATGTTTGTCGATTTTATAAAATACCGTAAGTGCACGGATTATTATAAAATAGCGAGTGTAAGTATGGGTCGAACCCACAAAGAATTGTCAATTTTAACTTTTAAAAGAAATGTAATTGTCCAACTAGATCAAATGGGATAGATAATAATTATGAACTACATTAAATAAAAGCAACTATGAATAATGAGAGTAACACAAGAGATTTGTAAACAATTAGGATTCGGGTTCATTTATCACGTAACTAATTTTGCACACTAATTTAATATTGGCATTCCCTTTTTATAACTCAAATTAAAACGACTCTCGTCTCGTTTAATTCGGAAAAATATGAAAGTTATGTTCGAAATAGTTTTAACATATCTAATAGATGGCTAAAATCCCTATTCCCTTAGAAAATAAAGTTTTAAATTTCTCAAATGTATTTAAGCATGGACTATCAAAACAATCAAAGTGCAAGCATAATCCATAGAAAATTACTATTTTTAAATTTCAAAACTTGATTTGAAAAAACAATCTTGAATGCTTTAAAACACACTCTCGTTCCGCTTTAAAATGAATATCGAATCTTTGATAATGAGGAAAACAAGTAGGGAATGAACAACAATCAAATTAACATGACAATATTAGCTAATTATGATAAACTTCACCATAATCCTAATAGAAGAATCAAGCTATCATAATGAAAGAGAAATTGCAAGAATAAGTAGAGATTTTCATTAATAAACCAAACTTACAATAAGTTCTCTCACAATAATCTTCAATCCTCTTAAAAAGATGATAAAAACTTGTCCCTCAAATTGATTACAATTACTCAAAGTTGCTTCCCAAATTCTTTCTTAAAATTGTGAGCCCAAGGGTCTTTTTTATAGGACAAGTGGTGAGGTATTTGAGTTCTGGTGAGAGTATCTCTCCCCCCCCCCCCCCCCCCCACAAAAAAACTCTTATCTTTTCTTGCTGAACACGCACGCCGAGTTTTATCCAAATCGGAGAATAAAAATTCCTGACATTTTTAAACGACCGTAAAAATCATCTTTTTCACGTCTTTTTCGAGTTGATCATCAATTTGCACCAAATTCAATCATTACCTGCAAAAATTTCACTAGGAAACTTTTTTCACAAATTAGCACAAGAATATTATAAAATTATCGAAGTGCCCATTTTTTACTTAGAATTTCCGTTTTTAATTCAAATTCAACCATTCTCACATTTTTTCCTCTTTTTAATCAAATAGTCCTAAGAACTTATTAAATAAACTAAAATGGGACTAACGTAGTATAAATTTGGGTATAAAATATATAAAATAATACACTCATCATCTAACTATGGAACACTCGCCCAAATGTTACACCAATCTACTCATGGTGGAAAAATAACACCATGTGCTATGTTTCCTCGAGTTCTAACTCTATATGATGTCCTCAAATCATCATCATGCTCTTTACAACCAGAGTTTCCAATTGTCATGCTAACTGATCTATGAGGTCATTAATCTTAAGGAAAATGGATATTATGAGCAAACCGTGTGACCGAACGTGCAACCATACGTACCAAGAATTTTGTGTAATATAAAAAGATAATTTAGACAAGGGCGCACCCATCTACTGATTTACATTGACCATGCTAGGTTCAACCTCACTCAACTGGGCCAAACCACACCGTACCATAATATGGTACGAATCCAAGCTACCACAATCGTGGGAACACAATCCTCGATTACTGAAACTGAAAAAGACATAAAGAATCATAAAGGACAAACAACCATTCTGAAAAAATCCCATTCGCATGCAACGGATTATGGTTTATAAAAAGAAAACCTACGCCACACGCTTTGAAGTCTACGAGTCCACCCAGACGTTTTCACTGGGTCCTAAACTACCCATACACCCTGGCTCGAGACACCAACCTTCATGACCCGGATCACAAACCGTTCATCCCCAAAATATGAAAGGAGCATACTGACCTATTATCCCGTGGGAAGTCAACCTCCTTAGGGGTAAGTCTTCCTTCTTACATCCTTGACAGAAATGAACCACTCCGATTGACGAATGCCCAATGCCTCTGTCAATGCCGACCTTATCCACATCTTTAGTGAACGTGACGTCATGACCAACCTAACACACTAGGCCATTATCGAAATTATCATACCATGATCGTATCCTAAACATTTCCTTAAGCAGTGCCCAATTAAGAAAAATATTCACCCCATTATAACCTATAACTACACAAGGTCGTCATTGTGCCTATCTCCTGGTTCTACCTAAACTAAATTTACATGATGTCCACACCGATTGTTATTTTCATTCTAAGGGCAGTAAGTACTATACAGGGCTACAACTCTTAATCCGTACCCATTTGTCAAGACGTGCCAAGAACTAGTCTTTTTCTTACTAGGTTTATTCAAACGTATGCTGTTGACACATGACGATATCCTGATCATGGCTTGATATCCCTTATGGGTTGCCATTTTCAGATCTCTAACACGATATCATAAATCTAATTTTGAATTTATTTCCTAGTACCCATCAAAATTGAGTACTACACTTCCTATACTAGTCATCTTAGGAAAACCAAGCATCGTGAGCACTCATGATACAACTCTCTAATTTCCCTTGGGAGGTGGCACCACCTATTTATAACAAATTAGATGATCTCTCCAATGAATACATGATTCGATTCCTTAAAGTTTGACCAATAACCTGGGATCATCACATGACCCCTAATACGACCATCATTAGAACACTAGCACTCCATGACGTCGAATTTGACTGGTTCCCTAAGGATACCATGCACACCCGAACATAAAAGTCATTAAAACCTGATGGTGTTTCATTAACTATGATCCTCTTATCCTCGGTATGCCCTATTCATTTCCCAATATCTGCATCTTGGCCATTAAGTACCCACAAAGATACTAGCCTATAAGTCTCCACATATGGTGTACTTTAACCATTAAACTCTTCAAGGCATCACAATAAGTTGATTTTTATTCCTCAATGACACCACACGAAATTAGTCCCAAGGACACTCCTAGGAATTCTTTAAATCATACCCATACTGGACCCGCCTCGCATTCTGTTATCACTTAGTCTGCTAAGATGGGACACTACACGTAGATAAGAATCTTATTTCCCTTTTGGTTGAAACTTTGGCATAGGTTTAACCTACGATTCTCTCCTCGAGATCCAATAAAGGGCCGAAAACCTTCTTCCAAATGACTGATTCCCTGGACTACTAAGGATTTTGGTAGGATATAGGACGTCATATACAACCTTTAAGCCTCCAAGTCCACATCAATGATACCACTAAGGATCATATTCCTCAAAAGTTGCATTATATTCTCTAAAATCCTGTCATGGAAGACTATCTCGGGTTCACCCCTAGTTCACTTCAACCATCATTATTACATATGTAACGTACTCACCACCAATGGACAGTAACTCTCATCATAGCTTGTGAGATGAAACTTTCAATCAATAATCACCAAGTCACTTACCTAATGATAGTACCCTATCAGCTACGTCTAAGTACACATCCTCAAATAATGACCAACATGGGTCTATATGTCTATCGAAGTGTCAAATGCTAATGACATAACACTACTCCAAGGATCAAGTTCGCCTAGTTACATCATCATTATTAACTACCCCTAAGTACCTAACTGTAAGAGGGTAGTGAGACTGAGGTCTATGAAAAATTGGAAAGGGTGAGGCGTGACCCAGTCCACTGGACGCTGTCTTCAAGATTCTCAATAACTTCTGGAGTAGCTTCTGGTGAAACCTTCTCCTTTTAGTAAAAATGTAACTCAATCTGTAACTCACTCCCCTCAAGAAGATGAACTTCACAACAATAATAGTAACTTTTCTCAAGAGGGACTCTAGAGGGTGATGGCTGTCAGTAGGGAGTTAAAGAACGAGGCACTCAGCACTTTGAGAGAGATAAGGGAGATAATATTAGGAGGTTATGGTGTGATTTTAATAGAGTAATAATATGATTTGAGTTATGATTCCTGCTTGGCCTTGCCCATAGGTCCTATTTATACTTGGGCACTAGGGCCGAGTTGGCACTTTTGAGTGCCAAAATTGAGAGGGTTAGTGAGGGACAAGATCTGAAATGTACAACTTATCCCTACCTGTGTGCAACCGCCTGTCCCCCCTGACAGGTGCCACCGGGTGCAAACCAAAGTCAAAAAGCAAATATGTCTGCGCTTGAGGACAAAATATCAAATTTGGTAAATATCATTTAAAACGGTAACTTGTGCTACAAACTTTATAAGTTTGAGAGTTTATGAACTTGAGGTGGTATAAAAGAAAACCTCCTCTAAAATCTTTGAAAACTTGAGTGGAGACTTGAGGAACCCCTTTTATCTAGAATAATTTTACAAACTATTCATTTCTTGTGAGCAATCCTTTGGCTTCTCACCCTGGTTGTGTCTGATTGTGAGGCGTGTGAGGGTTGGGTGATCCTAGGATCTTTCTACTAGTATTATCTCAATCTTAAATTGCTAAGTGGTTTAGATTGATCATCAAACCTTGTTCCTCAGCTGCCAAGCCCAAACTCCCAAGAGATCCCAACTGGCCTATTTGAGCCCTGCTTGCTTAACTAGGCTATCGGTACAAGAAAATAAATATTAGTATTTTTATTCTTTAAAAAATCATCTTTCATAATGAGGGGTTGCTCCTGGAAGCCCCTTCCTCATCCTGGCCTATTTTCTAGAAGCTGGGGCACCTTGAGGATTTCGCGTTCAATATTTTCTAGTAGTTGAGAGGGAGAGCCTTGAGGGTTCATCACCTAATATTTTCTGGAAGCTGGGGACCTAGAGGGTTCCGCATTCAATATTTTTTGGAAGCTGAGGGGGAGAACCCTGAAGTTTTCGTGTCCCATATTTTCTGTAAGTTGAGGGACCTTGAGGGTTCCACGTCTAATATTTTCTGGAAGCTGAGGGACCTTCAGGGTTCCACATCCCATATTTTTTGAAAGATGAGGGGCCTTCAGGGTTTTGCATTCAATATTTTTTGGAAGTTTAGGGCGAGAACCTAGAGGGTTTCACGTCCCATATTTTCTGGAAGCTGAGGGGGATAACTTTGAGGGTTCCAAATCCAATATTTTCTAGAAGCTGGGGGGGAGGGTTCTGGAGGGACCCTTACCCCCAAAACATAGTGGACAAGCTTGAAACACCCTTCTACATTAGCCCCTCATGTAATGTTTTTTGTGTTGGGGAGACCAAATAACTTTATAAGCCATAAATTTAATTTTTGATTTTTTTATGGATCCTAGGGGTTCCTCAACATTACCCATGGGGTCATTAAATGCACTGTCCCTTCATTATAGGTTTTGGGTTCTTGAGAAACCACACGTCAGTATGAGATCTATGATCTCATCATTTGGGCAAAAACTCTAATAGCCTTTCGGTATTCCTGCACATTTTCCCATTTTCATGTAAAAGCTATTTTTTTTAAGAAAAGCCTTCACCTTTACCACATTCTCAAAACAACCACAGAGAGTAGATTTCTAGTGATAGGAATTTCAAAGATTCCATAACTCTTTTTTTTAAGATTCTTTAAAATACCATTAATGGCTTCACCATCATCTAATGCTTCTTCAGTTACTATGACCACCGTTATCCCCATCGTGATAGGATCCTTACCCATCTCTATTTCTATATCCACGGTGGTGGCCACCGGTACCACTATCATAACCACTGCCCAAGGCGGTTCTCTCGTCTTCGTTTCTGACGCCGTCTCTATTAGTCATTTGCGACCGACGATTTCTTCATTTAAAATGATAGATTTTGAATCTAATTTGGTGGAAATGTCTAGTGGGCTGAATTTCGGGATGAGGACCCCTGTGAGTTCCTCGCCACTGCCTGAGATGGGAGAGGGTTCCTCGTGTAGGAGGCCCTCATTTCGATATGAGTTTCTCGAGGGTTCCTCACTATAAGTTTTGACAGCCCTAGGTTCTTTGATCGTTCGTTTGGATGTGAGGGGTTCCTCGTCCATTTTTTTCACACGTGGTGGGTTCCTCGTTAGAGGTCTTTCTTATCAGGTATTCCTCGACCACCAGTTTGAATACAAAGGGTTCTTTGCCTTCCACCTTGACTTTGAGGGGTCCCTCGCACCCTGTAGGAATGACCGAGGGTTCCTTGCTTCTTGCTGATATGGAGGGTTCCTTATTTTTAAGGCTTGCTAAAAAAAGTTCCTCGCAACCACCATTAGTCGAGAGGGGTTCCTCGACCCGAAATGGTTCCTCACCTACTGTTGCAATATCTGAGAGTTCCTCTCCTACCATTATGATTTTAAGGGGGCCCTCACACTTTATGGGTATAGCTACGGGTTCCACGTGTGAGGAGTTAACCACGGAGGGTTCCTCACATAGGCATTTTGCGATTGTGGGGTCGTCACTTGAACCAGTGGCTATAGGCAATTCTTCCGCCACTTCATGTTATTCTTAGGCTTGGGAATATTATATACACACCCGTTAGGGGAGGGATTTTGGTTGGACCAGGTGATGATTTCATGGCTTCTCTTGCTCAATTTGAGGAGAAGTTCGTAACCAATGTTATTGAGTGACCTCATGTGGGGTTAGGCGAGTCTACTGATTCTTCTATTATTATTCCTGACTCCATACTCATAGTTAGAATTGATCACGTAACATTGAAATAAAAGCTACGGGGGGTTCCCTAGAGGACTGGGTTGCATGGGTTGACCATATTTTGGTTGCTCCTTCTCATAAGGCTATCGTTGAGGGACTTGATCTTCTTACTACCATTGATAGTTTGAAGTCTTGTACCCTGGCTAAACATAACTCTTCCCTCAATATTTTATTATCTCGGAGGAGTGGGGAATCTCACACTTTTGTGACTAGCTGGGATGAGTATACTGTTACTATGGAGGATGTTTGCAAACTGTATGCCCTACCTTTCTTCGGGGAGCATGTTTTCATTGATGGCTATGAGGACCCTTTTGAGAAAGAGATGGTGGAAGAGTTGCAGGCCGCACTTGCTGAATGTTCGAAATATGTGTCTATAAATGTAACTTGTCGTACCAAACACTTTTTCACCAAATGGTAGAGGTACTAGTGTAGAGATTTTGAGAAGTCGCCGAAAGGGGAGACTTCCAGCAAAGCTCTCAGAAGTCAAGATGGTCCCAAGCATCACTCCTCCTCACACTTGGCTACTTTTCTTGTCACTTTTTTGAGCTAGTTATTATTCCTAGGTGAACCCGAAGACTCTCCTCACAAGATCCTTTTTAGATTAGTTATGAGGCTATCGCTGGGAAGGTCAGTACCCCCCGTTCCTTTAGATCTTGGTTCTCTTTATTCCTGGTTAGATCGTGCCCATGTAGATGTTGAGAGGTCTTGCATCATCTACAATGCCGTTAATTTTGCCAATTCTCTTCTCCTGATGGCTTTTTTATTTGAGCATTTTCCCCATTTCGGTCCTGAGCCACAGGTCTGCCACAGTAATGCTGCTCGTCTTTTGAGTTGGCATAGTAAAGCCCCTGGGGCCTCTGATTGATGATGTTGAGGAGTTCTGATTTTTGCCCTTACAACAAACACGCCGGTGGTGTGTTCAGTTAGCTTTCTTTCCCCGGTGACTGTGGCACTTTTTATTGCCCTGTAATGCTAACTCTATTTTTTCTTGCCCCCGTATCAACGTGGTGGAAATTCTACTACCAGGTCTTCTCCCTTCTTTGATGGAGTTGAATCGAGGTGCTGAGTTCTATCACTCGGAGAGAGTGAGGAGACAGCTTGGTTATGACCAGGGTGTTCGCATCCCTTCCTACCCTTCGAGTAGTGACCTTTTGGAGTTATATTTGGAGGCATGTACGAGATTTACCCCTCATGGAATATTTCATACGGTGTGTCACTTGGGAGGGCCGTATGTACCTCCCCGCGATTACTTGCCTTTATTCACCCCTTCTTTGTTCTTACTCTGGAAGCGATAGGGTCTTCTTATTCAGAACTTTATGGTTAGACCTCCACATGATACCAATACCACTAAGTATGTAAAATCCCAATTCCTAATCAGACGTACCCATAAAGACGCTTGGCATCTTAGTGAATCCGCTCCTCGATGTGTCTACCCATCCACACAAGTTGAGGTGCTCTCTACCAATTCTAAAGGCCTGTCCAAAGGTAAAGGAAAAGTAAGGGCTCCTGCTGTGGTTATAAGAAAACACCCAGACACGAATGTGTCTAACTTCATTATTGTCACTACTACTACTCCCTCTCCCCCCTTCTCCTGTGAGAACCAAAGCTGCCAAGAGAAAGAAGGGGGTTGCTATTGTTGTTGCTTCTCCCTCCACACTAGGCCAGGGGCAGATATCGATGATCTTGAGGTGGGCCAGACCTAGAGGACTATCAGGGGAGATCAGTCACATCTATTCCCAATGCAGAAGGTAATACACCTAAATCTTCTTTACTTAGTGAAACTGTCTCTTATGGAGTTTCACATGTTGGTTCCCCCTCCCCCTTATTAGAAGAGGAACTAGTTGACTATGGAAGCACACCTTCCTACGATGATCATAGTTGTTCTTCGTATGATGCAGATGGTTTGGATATCCATGGTGAAAGTTCTACTGACACCTATGCTTTGTTATTAGTTTCTAGGGAGTCTTTCAGTGATAATGAGGCATTACATTCCCCTTTGGGGGTTAGCTCCGCCACGAGTCCCCTTCCATATAGTCAGGTCTTGTGCCTTATTACCGTAAGTCTTTCTTTATTTGCGATCTTTATGCATATGATTTTTTTTTCTTTTTTCATCATTGACTTGTTTACTTATTCTTTCTCTTGCGACATTTCCACTGGTTACTTCTACGAAGGCAAGTGGTCTTTCACCTCCCCCCGTGCCATGCTCTCTTCCAGCGTGAGAGGAATTTTATTCTCATTTCTTCTCGAGGCCTTTGCAAAGAGGTTTTCACTCCCTAAGGGTTTTTTAAGACTTTGATATTCACAATTTACATTTCTTTTACTAAGTTTTATATAATTATATTTATCTGTAGCTCTCATCTGTGCATCCTACTAGCACTAGGGTCCCTCATGTGACCCCGCATTCTGCTCAGGTACATCTCTGGTTTCCTTTGAGTCGTTGGCCTTATTATTATCTCTTTTGATTTTTAAAACTCTTTTCCTTTATTTTCTCTGTATATTTATGATTGTATAGGTTGCTACCTTCTATCCCTGTTGCTTCTCCTTCTCCCTCTTCGGTAGCGGGCACTTATATAGCTAAGGCCCTACCTACCTCCTTCTTAGAGGTTTGTCTATTTTCTTGGCCCTTTCTTATTTCTATTACTATACCTTTGGTTCTAATATCCTTTGCCATTCTTCCTTCCCCAGGTCTATGTACTTCTTGGCCTCTCTTCTGTGGGGGACTCTGCCTTTCTTGGAGACCACTATTTCAGGGTTGTCCCCTTCAAGGAGGATTTCTATTTCTCGAGTCCACGTCTCTATGGATGGAAGACCTATGATCCTGCCTATCTCTCATAGGCCCATATTTATTATAGGTTACACTGTTGAGCCTATTTCACAGGTTTCTTTCTTCATTCAAGTATTTATAGATTCTTTACCCATGATTGTAATGATGATGACATCTTCTAATCCCATTATTATAAACTAGTCTTTAGCACAACCCCTGTTGTGTCGCTGGTCATCTTCCGCCCTTCTTCTTTAGAGGAGGCTTAGGTACCTCTTTACTTTTCTTTTATGCCTTTGGCCTTTCCTACATTGACAAGTTATTTTCTTTTGTTTTCTCGGTTGGTTTACGGCATCACTTCATCAGTGCCTCCCGCTACTATTTCTTCAGCAGCCCCTGCTGCAAATGAGTTACCTTGACCTGTTGCTTCCAGTGAGAGTCATGTCATAGAGCCTCTCCCGATAACTATTTTTATCGTGGGTCTTTAGGATTTCTATATACTTATTTTTGTGTTGCTGATTCTTGCCTCTTTTTTCTCCATTTATAGGCTAGCTTTGTGGAAGCTTCCTTATCTATCACGCTTGCCACAAATGTTGCGTAGGCAGACCCTCAGGCACCATTCACTATGCCCTCCTTGACTTCTGTGGGGGTAACTGATCAAATATCATTTCTTATATTTGCATGAGAGTAGCCATTTCTGTGTCACTATTATAACTTATATTTTTCGACTTTTGTGATCAGGTTGGCATAGCTGAGTTTCCCTCATCTGCGGGATCGATTGCAAGTTTTTCTCCTATTGTTGCGGGGCTCCCGAATCGCACTTCAAATGAAGATACCCAGGTAATACTTGGTTTGCTTGTATTATTAAATTTTCTTGTACTGCACAAATGTTTGTTACTACTTACCTGTTTCTCGGTTCTTAGGTTAGTGCTGCAATTATCCCAGCGACTACGGGACATATTGGGGAGATGTCTACGGAAGGGGTATTACGCTATCATACCCATCCGTCTTTTTCTATTTCCCATTTACTTCTTGCTTATACTGTGAAAGCATTCTTACTTTTTCTCTTGTTTCATATTTTCCAGGCTAGTGAGACACCTGCTCCGGTAACTGTGGAGGCTGTTGGGGAGATAGCTGCGAGAGAGGTATTATACTATCATACCTTCTCTCTTTATGTTTATCCTTTCTCTTCTTTCTTTTACTGTGCAAGTGCTCTCACCTTCACCCTTTTTTCATTGTTTCTAGGTGGGTGAGACAGCTGCTCCAGTGACTGTGGAGCATACTGGAGAGATGGTTGTGAGAGAGGTATTATACTGTCATTCCTTCTTTCTTTCCATTTCTCCTTTTTTTCTTCTTGGTTTTACTACAAAAGTGTTCTCACCTTCACCCTTGTTTCATTGTTTCCATGTGAGTGAGGAAGCTGTTCCGGTGACTATGGAGCATACTGGAGAGACGGTTGTGAGAGAGGTATTATACTATCATACTTTTTTTATTTTTGTTTCTCCCTTTTTCTTGTTGCTTTTATTGTTTAAATATTCTCACCTTCACCCTTGTTTCATTATTTCCAAGTGAGTGAGGTACCCAGCTGCTCCGGTGACTGTGGAGCATACTAGAAAGATGACTGTGAGAGACGTATTATACTGTCATACCTTCTCTCTTTCTATTTCTCTTTTTATATCTTATTTTTACTGCGCAAGTGTTCCACCCTTCACCCTTGTTTCATTATTTCCAGATGAGTGAGGCAGCTGCTTCGATGACTATAGAACCTACAAGAGAGATGGCTATAAGAGATGTATTATATGATCATACCTTCTCTCTTTCTATTTCTCCTTTTTCTTCTTGCTTTTAATGCGTAAATATTCTCACCTTTACCCTTATTTTATTATTTTCAGGTGAGTGAGGCAGTTGCTCTGGTGACTGTGGAGCAGACAGGGAGTGTTGTGATGCATCCTTCTCAAGTATTTAACTTCCATACCTAAGTTACTATTTTCTGTTGCTAACTCGTGAGTCATATTGATATTTCTTATTTCTACCCTTCCGACTAGCGACAACACACTCACCCTTTTGAGCTTTGGGGTAAGCTTTCTATCTTAGCCCTTTTTAGAGTCTTGGCACAATTCTCATTATCTTCTTTCTTTTTTGACTCATCATGTACACTTATTTTTAGGATTTTATTGGTGGGTCCACCGAGGTAGGTGATGAGGGAGATCGGAGTTCTGAGGCCAGTCCTGCGGCTAGTGATGTTGATTCTGGCAAGGAGTTCTCTTTTCTTCCTTCTGAGATAGAGTCTCATTATTCAGAGAGTGATGCCGAGGTGGAGGCTCCTATGGTTTTTATGAGAAGATTTATGCATGAGGAGCGACCAGGGCGCTTCAGGACACATGAGCGCCAGATTCTAGATTTGATTTTGGAGCATCATCCTGAGACATTCACTTCTCAGAGTGTGCTTCATATCGATAGCCTTACGGTGTTCAACCTGAAGGCCCTTGCTATTCACCTTCATGATTTCTTGACTACTTCTCCTACTGAGCTGACTAGTGCATCCGCTTTGTTATTCTTGAAGGTTCTCCATGACCTGCAGTAGTTCTATCATTTTCATCTAGGTTGGCTCGACTATGGAGTTTATTCTTTTTGAAAGATGGTGAGATTTCCCACATCTAAACAAACTAGGGTTGATCAGCGACATACAGAGGCTACGAGGAGTCGGGGCCAAATTACATCAGTTTAGTCCCAGATTCCATCGCTTTAGTCCCTACTTGATAGACTTAATTCTAGTGACCAGGAGGATAAGGCCAAGTTGACCCGGCTGGAGGAGGAGTTCGTATGAGTGGCTGGTTCATCATATGCTGGAGCTCTTGCTCGTGATGACTTGCTTTTTGTTATTTCTATTGGATGGGCTATTTCTTGCCTTGTACTACTTGTGTTTCTCATATATAAAAACTGGTTATTTATGAATGATAAAATGTTGTTCTATTTTGCCTCCATCTATACTTTTGGCATATATTTACTGAGAACTGCTCTAATTTTCTGTGAGCGTTTGATCAATTTAGGTTGCCCCTTATACTATGGGGTACTTGCATTTATATGAGCAAGTCATATACATACACACATTTTTTTATTGGGGCAACCCCATATGACTGTGAGATATTTTCATGTTATCTGGGTGAGTTAGTAATTCTTGAGCTGCCCCCGATGTCTGTGGGGGTGATCTTTTACATTGTTATAAAGAATAACTTGGAGGGAGGGAATGACCCCATCTCCTTCCTTTTTCAAAAGAATCTTTACCAATAAAACAAGTAAAAGTAGATTATTCCCTTTGTTATTTTTGAATTAATACAACCCCTAGTCTACGGGGTCCTCGATCTACATTTTTCCTAAGATCTTTCATAGTCTCCAAAATATTAGAGAAGGGGGTTGGCCTCTCTCTCTACATTTCTATTGCACTGGTCAAGTAAAGCATTTCTTTGAGAACAGAGGTTAAAATTCTCTAGGCTATATATATATATATATATATATATATATATTATTACCTGAAGGGTTTCCTCCTACTGGTCTGGTGACAAAATAAAAAACTACTTATCTGCTATATCTGGAAGGACTTTGCTCAATATAATTTCTCTTAGAATGGATGTACCCCCCAAAGTGTAATGAGCAAAGTTCTTCTTTTTCATGCACACTCTTCTAGCATAGTAGAGAGCATTTATGAAAAGAAATATTATGTTGGGTATACTTCATACAGTAGGTAGGTAACCAAAAATAGACATCAAAATGATCAAAAGTATTGCTATTCGTTTATTTTTCTGTTATGTACTGTTTACAAGGTGGCATTGCTCTATCATTTTTTTACACAAAAAATAAAAGAATTTTCTAGTATGAGAGCAAACCGCTCAGGTTCTATTACAGAAATGAAATTTAACAGGAACTAGGCATAGTACCTTTTTAGCCATTTGCAATTGATGGATTGGAGGCAGTCACTCTCTGGCTCCGAAATCTGGCAGTATCCTGACTTCCCCACCCCTATTACCACAAAGGGGACTTCCTAGTTGGGCTTGAATTTCGACGCTGACATGCTGCAGAGGTGATGAGTAGATGCTCGGAGGACCAAATCTCCCACGTGAAACTCTCTGGGCTTGACTAAGTTTTCATAAGCTATGGATAATTGTTGGGTGTAGACTTTGAAATTCTCCTTTGCTTTATCTCTATGCTCATCCAACGCCTCCAATTGTACATGTCGTGGATCAGGGGTGACTTCATTTCTTAGAGCAACCCTGGATGAGGGTACTACCAGTTCCACTGGTAGGACAACTTCGGTCCCGTACACAAGTGAGAATGGAGTAAACCCGATCGTCTTTTTCTTCGAAGTATGGTAGACCCATAGCACCATGCGTAACTTCTCATCCCATACCCTCAGCATGTCTTCCCGCATCTTCTTCAGGATATTGATCAAGGTTTTGTTGGTGGCCTCCGCTTGACCATTTCCTTTAGGGTAGGATATGGTAGAGTTGTTGTGCATGATTTTATACTTGTCCGTGAGAAATGCCATCTCCTTGCAGATGAATTGTTTCCTATTATTAGTGAGAATCACCTTGGGTATGCCGAACTTGCATATGATATATTCCCTGATAAAGTGGGTTACCACTTGGGCGACCATCCTCCTTAGACGAATAGATTCTGACCACTTGGTATACAATTCCGTTGCTACAATGATGAAAGATTTTCCATGAGAGGTTGGGGTGATCTTTCCCACTATATCGAATTCCCATGTGTGGAAAGGGTAGGAAGCTGCTAGGCTTTGCAGGCTGACAGGGGGGGCATGCAACATATTGCCATGCACTTGTCAATCTCTACATTTCTTCACATAACTAATATAGTCAGCCTCCATGGTTAGCCAGTAGTACCCCCACGTCATCAGTTGATCATATAGTTTGGCACCTCCCATGTGGGAGGGATCATAAGCTTCCTTCGGCACTCTGTCCATACCTTCTATGGCTATACATTTCAATGCTTTCTCATTATAACCCTTCCTATAGAGCTCCCCTTCTACCAGATAGAAGCGGACCACTCTCTTTCGAAGGTAGATCTCATCTGCTCTCTCTGTTGGAAACTCGTCATCCTTCAAGTAGGCTATGTATTGTTGCCTCCAATATTCAAAGTCTTCGACAAAGTTGGCTTTTATTGGCTGTTTAAATTGGGTTTGTCACTTTAAACAGCCTTGTTACAGATGAGCAACCTCCGTGCTCATGGTGGGCCAGTTGTAGCACCCCACTGCAATCAGCGGTAAAGAGGGATATCAATATCCCGGTAATGATTTTCATGCATTACCACCAACCTCTCTATATCTTCCTTTTCTTCGACACATCTTGCCAAGAACCCCCCGGGGCTCTTAAAGCAAAGTGTCCCCTTCAATAGGTGGTAGTTATCTAATTCTAAAAGGTTCAACGCTCCTTCTTGATAAGCACCCAAAATGGCGCCGTTGTCGATTTTTTGAACATTGCAGCCCGTGAAGATATGTAATTTTTATATTTTATTTTTTTATTTTTAGTGTAATTATTCCTTCCTATCCCTCCTTGGACTGGGTTTTTAAGATTATTGAGGCCTTGTATTTAATTGGAATGCACTTTGACACCATTTTATTTTTTGTAATAATTATTCAAACATTCAAAAAGGCGAAAGGAAAACCAGACATGGTATAGAGAGGGCGTCCAAAGGCGAGGATTTTTGAAGCCTCTCTACTTTGGGTCGGTAGGACTCCCGTGGATGAATAAAGTAGGTGTACTTCCCCCTGATCGGCTCAACTCGGTCTTCACCGCACGTGTGTAAAGACCGTGGGAGGTAAACTCTTTATCACTCGCGAATCTCTTGCAAGCGAGTCAATTTTTGTGTCCCACTTGCTCCTTTGTGCTTTTCATTTCTGTATCGCACTTAAATTGGATGGTTTGATGAATAAATTTACCTAAGACCTATACCCGGTCATTGCAACGAGTTGGGATTTCATCACCCACTCAATCACATCTCCATTTGCTTGTTACTCATGCACTTACTTAAATTAAAATCAGTCAACTAGCAAGCCAAGTAGGAACTATGTTCATTAGGACCCTTTCAGAACGAAACCCTCATAGGATACTCTAGTGAGTCCTTTCCACCCCTGCCAATCTTCATTAAACTATCTTAAGACTTTTGTCTAGGGAAACTGGGTTTTAAGTGAGGTCGTCCAGTCAAACGGGTTTGTGGTTTCCCCAGCGTGGTACCGAATAGTTGTTTTTTTATAGTAGCTAGCGTGGTAAGCCTTAACTAGTAAGCCTCTTGTCTCTCAAGAAGAAAGTATGAGCACACTTTTATCGGCGAGGCCTAAGCGTCAGTGTTTTTCTCGCCCATGAACTAATTAAAATTGACTACCCACTCACTTAACTTGAAGATAATAATTTATCTATTTTCTCGTTCAGACTTGTTCCCTTTGTGTACGTGTCTAAATTGTTCCTTTAGGTATTCAAATTTCCGCTCCATCTATAAATTTTTCCAACGTAAGTCCTTTGCTCCTTTTTCTCGCTTTTTCTGAATTATTTTTTTACCAAAATCAAAAATACCAAAATATTTTCCCTTTTTTGCCTCACTCTTCTCTCCAAACACCACAAATATTTTTCATTTTTCCTTCCTTGATTTACAAAATCCAAATTTTTCCTTTTTCCTTTTAAAAAAAATAAAAATAATGTTTTTCGTTGTTTTTATGCCAAATTGGCACCGAATTGATCATCGATTAACACGTTCCCCTAGTGCTCCATCTCTAAATTCCTTCTTAGGTGATCGTGCACTTCTCGTTGAATTTCCTCCTCATCTCCTCGATCCATGTTCTTCTTCATCGGAGACGCCTAGTTCCCCCACTTCCCCCGGTTCTGTTACCCTACCCATTATGGCCGACGAACGCACTTTAAGGAACTACTTTACCCCAATTAAGGCCACTCCACCTTCATGTATTGTTCTCTCGCCCACTCCGGATGTGCAATTTGAAATTTGCCCCGCGACTATTTCTATGTTGCCCAGTTTTCATGGCCTTGAACGCAAGTCTCCTTATATACACTTGAGGAAATTTCTCACTATGTGCGCTACTTTTAAAAATCAAAACTTAGATGAAGAGAATGTTCGTCTTCATTTGTTTCCCTTTTCTCTTCACAATAATGCATCCATATGGCTCCATTCCTTTCCCTCAAATTCTATCCAAACTTGGGAACAACTTATCAAAAAGTTCATGTCTAAGTTTTATCCCATGAGCAAAACAAATGAAATGTGCCAAGCCATTCAGATTTTTGACAAAAGCCTACCGAACAGTTTTGTGAAGCATGGGGCTGTTTTCAAGACTATGTTAATAGTTTCCCACATCACGATCTTGAGAAAAGTTGCTTAGTCCATAGTTTTTACAATGGTCTTATCCCTTCTTCTCGCACCATGATTGAATCCATGCATAGAGGGAAGTTCATGCTTTTAACTCCCACTGCCGCCTATAATTTCCTCCTTGAATTAGGCGATGACTCCCAAGATTGGGAGGGAACCAATGAGTTTTCATGATTCGACCCTCCACATGTATGGAACACTTCTGAGGTAAAAAATGATCTTGATTTTAAAATTTTTCTACAAAGCTTACACTCATTGACTAAAACCGTTGACGCTCTTAGTTGTACTATGCAACAAAATGTTTCACTTTCTAAACAAGCGATGACTGTTTACGATTCTAGTTCTTTTTCTTGCAGTGTCTGCTTAAGTCAAAATCATTTAGTTCATTTGTTCCCCCTCCTTCAATATGATCTCGAACCAACCCTGTCCCAAGAATGTGCCTTTGATACCACTAGGAAACCCGTTCCCCCATCGTTTAATTACAATCCTAATAATAGGAATCACCCCTATTTCTCTTATGAGTATGACCACAACTCTGCTCCTTCCTAACCATAACAACATGTTGATGGTCCCCCTGGGTTTCCACACAACCCACAAAGGAAACCTCGCCCTCCTGTCCTGCGTCAATCTTCTTCTTAACATCAATACCACTTTCCATTTTCCTTTGTCCCCCACGGTGGACATTCAAACAATAATAATCAGCTTGGTCATGTTCCCCCTCCTTCATATGAGTATTCAAAACTGCTTAATTCTCAGCGTGAGTTGGTACCCTAACCATCTTATGCTCCTCTGCCCATTTCGTCCACATCTTCTCTTGAGAATCTCTTCACTCAGTTTATGACCACTCAGAGTCAAGCCCTCTAACGGAATGAGCAACGTTTCAACCAATTCGAGTCTGAGTGAGAGAAAGGTCATTTCCTAGTTAACCCATTGCTAAACCTAAGGGAAACGACAAAGACTCAGCCTATGAGGTTGGTTCCACTTCCACTCCACCCAATTACCAAGCGGATATGAAAGCGGTGTCTACTCTTCGCTCGAGAAAATAAGTTGATAATGGTGTTCATGCTCCCAGTGATTTCCCACACCCGCCCATCCCATCTTTAGAGCATATCCCTAGGGTTACCCCACCATCAAATACACATCTCACACTGAGTCAGAGCCTACTGCGCCTACCTCTATTTATGTGCCCAAAGCACCCTTCCCTCATCGGTTGGCTCCCACTAAGAAAGCCCAAAATTTTGATGAGATCAAGAAAGACTTCTAGAATGTTCACATGAACATTCCCTTCCTCATCGCAATTCAACAAGTCCCTTTGTATGCCAAATTTTTGAAGGAATTATGCACTGTTAGGACTAATGTTCCTTGTACTGCTTTCCTCACTAAGCAAGCTATGTCCCTTATCCATGAAAACGGTGTTGTAAAGTACAAAGACCCTGGTCATCCAACTTTCTCTTGAAAGTTAGGAGATAAGTTCACTACTAGTGCTTTACTTGATCTTGGGGCTAGTATTAATCTGTTACTTTACTCCCTCTACCTTGAGTTAGGTTTACAAAATATGAAACCTACAGGAGTTAAACTTTAACTTACTGATCATTTCATGAAAGTACTTAAAGGAATCGTTAAAGATATTTTGGTGAAAGTTTAATACTTTTACTATCCTATTGATTTCATCATCTTAGACACTCTTGTGCCCGACCCGACCAATACTCCTATCATATTGGGTCACCCCTTTTTGGCCACTGCCAATGCCATCATCAATTGTTGTGATGGGTCCATAAATCTATCTTTTGGCAACATGATTGTCGAAGTCAATATCTTCCACCTTATGCAACAATAGGTTGATGTAGATTCTATTGATGATGTGTGTGTGATTGACTTCCTAGTTAATGAAATGTTGGACCAAACTTACCCTACCGATCCTCTCCAACAATGTTTGGCTCATTTTGGCTCCAACTTTGACATTGATTCCTCCATCTCTGAACTAAATGCCATGTTAGATTCCACTCCCCTGATGGACACTTCCTCTTGGGATCCTCCCTTCGAGCCCCTCTATGTTGATACTCTTCACTCTGTGGATCACCATGTTCCACCGTATGAAATCACTGCCACATCAGATTCCTCCACTTTATGCACTGAAAGTTCTCCGGACTCTGTTTCTGCATCTGAGTCTGATGTCACTCCTGCGTCACCTCCAAGTTTGGAGATTAAGCCCTTACTTAACGAGTTGAAATATACTTTCTAAGGCCCCAACAACAATCACCCTATCATCATTGTGTAATACCCCGTAATTTTAATGACTTTTAAAATGGGTTATATTTTAAATTAATGGATTAATTTGATTTTATTATTTAAATTAATTCACTTGGGTTTTATCCGAACTGTGGATATTAAAATGAATGATTCTGAATATTACTAAAAGATATTTAGGTAATATATGGATGTGATGTTATTGATGTTGTTGTGTGATATTAATTCAGTAATTTGAATTTTTAGTCGGACGCGGTATAGGACGTGTCGGGACTAATTTGTTAAATTAAAAAAGAAAATTATTTTTACATCAATCTTATAGTCATTTCGAGTGCGTCGTTATATCCGAAAGGGTTGAAATAGTCAGAAAAGTCAATTTGGATGTTGGTTTTGGGTCTCGGGTCATTTGGAAATGAAAAGACAACCAAAAAGGGCATTTTGGTCATTTTTACAAGGGGGTGAATAGTGATTTCGGATTTTGTCTTATTATAAATATTTGGATATTAGTTGTACATGGGTTCATTCATCTCTTCTACACAAAATTGAGAAGTCGTATTTTCAGAGAGAGCGAAAGGTTGCTTGGGAGAAGAGAAGTTTTCTTGGAAAGGAGGAGAATCAAATACCAAAGGTCACCACCACCAACCACCACTGAAAGTTGGCCTGATAAGGGGAGAACCACCTGTGTTATACAACCTTAAAGGATTAGATCTTCATTAGAGGCAAGTATTTGATGATTGCAATCTAAGTTTGTATATTGTCCATGTTAGGATAGTTATAAAAAAGATGAGATTTTACATGTTTGGAAGATAAAGATAGAGTTGTTAATGAATTTATGGAAAATGAAAATATATAAGAATAAAACTCATGTTGTGGGTAGATAGTAATCCATGAAATAATCATCAATCTGTTGAAGAAATTCTGAGAATAACTGTTGTGTTCTTGAAGATATGTTGTTTATAATTTTCTAGAAAAACGGGATAAATATATGCTTTTAATCCAAACTCTTAATGATTCTAGGATGTTTAGAGCATTAGAAATCATTTACATATGTTTCTATATCATGTAGTGAGGTTTATAAGGAATTTGGGTTGTTAATATGAAGGTTTGAATGATCAAAAGTGATGAAACCCGTAGTAGAAGAAATGCAGAAAACTGGGCTGATATCTGGGCAATCGATCGATCAACCCCCTACCTTCGATCGATCAACCCCTTACCTTCGATCGATCGACCTCCCCAGAATCTATGAAGTTGCTTCTTTTTAATGCTTGTTCTTATCCCACATCATTCGTAAATATTTTGTGATTATTAATTGGATATAATGGGACTTAGAGGAGATCAGTAAGCCCTAGATAAGAATCGAATTAATGTGATTGGGATTTAATTGATTAGAATTATGATAATCAAATTGAAAGAAATTTTGGTTGCTAGATTCATGTGTTGGATTCTAATTTATATGCATGAGGATTAAGGATAGGTTCAGTAGGGGGAATTTAATAATCTACCTGGGCACCCTTAGGTTTACAAGAGGGTTCAATCCTAGGTGAAAGAAGAGGTGTTTATAAGTGATTGGAAATGATCGGCTATAACCCTAATTAAAGGAGAGTTTAATTCGTAGTAATTCGGGAGATAAGATGATATGGACCAGTAGGATATTATTGATTGCTTACTGAATAAATATATTGAGGAAAATCTATTTAAACCTGGAGTAATGAGTGAGACTTTGGAATAATTAAATTAAAGAAATAAAGTCATAATATTTTAATACGTAGGATTTAATTAGATATAATGCTACGTATGGGAATTATCTTAGGGTAGTGTGAGTACCTTATTGATATTATACTATAGGTAGATGATATTGCCTATTTTATTGATTGATAATTTATGTGTATGACATACCTAGCTTACTTGCTATCGATGGGCGCGTGAGGGCAGTCATATCCTGATGAATCCATGGGATTTTTTATTTGTCCCTCGAGAACATAGGTCTATAAAAGACTTATCGAGGAGTTGATAAGTCCGATGACTATGGGAATGTAGGTATGTGCGTGACCAATGGGTATGAGAACTATGTTCGCCTCCAATATTTGTGTTGCTTGTTGTTCGAGGAATCCTTACCGAAACTTTAGTCCCCTATTCGGTGACCAGCAATATTGGGACGTGATAGCAGAGTAATGCATGCACCGCATCTATGTCTCGAGGTGCTGTATTATATATATATATATATATATATATATATATATAATGAATTAAATGAATGTGTATATAGTGGTTAGATCAACCTATTGTGTGATAATTGTAGATGACGGTGAATTGAAAAAGAGAATGGAATTAAGTTAATGAATATTTATTCTTATAGATTTGAAAAGTTTAATTCATATTAATGAGAAACATATCTGAATGATTATACTACGTATGGTATGGGACATATGGGGTTATGATATGGGATAGGATCATATTATGGAAACTAGTGAGGAGGAACCATTAACTAGGAGGTTAATAAGAAACGTTAAGTGTGCACTATAGATGAGTGGTGAGAATATCAAGTGAGAGTTTGGATACTAACATGTACATAATAAATGCTTTATTGCACTTGTTAAATACTTGTTGTTTCCAAAATCATTTTACATCGGGCTCTGACCCGTTTCCTTGCATATTCTCTTTTCTATTGTACCTTCTATATCAGGTGTCCAATAGCACAGACGCCAACCTTAGAGGATTATGACGAGCTATGGAGCCATGGAGTATTTCTTAGACGCCTACCTTCATTTGATTCACATTATGTAGTGTTATTTTATTTAGGGCATGTCACCCAAAGGAATTCAGTCATCTCTTTTCTATCTGAGTCATATAGTCTTATACTCGTGTCATTTTAATACATTTATTATTGTTGGGATTACTGTATTGGATTATTATTTGGGAATGTTTATTCCAAATGCATTTAAATTCTTTTGTGTTATCTGTTCGGTTATTAGTGTTTTAGAATAATATGTGTAGTGTTATTCATAAACTAAAAATGGTTTTTGTTGAAATTAAAATTTGGAAAGTTTTTAACACCAGCTTAATTGGGTATTGGGTGATTTAAAAATGTCTTCGACAGTGATACTGAGAATGAGACAACTGTATATTCTATTTTAATTTGGTATGGGACTAGCCACCCGGTATTTAATTAGGCAGGGTGTTACAGGTGGTATCAGAGCATCAGGTTCTAGTGTCCTTTAGAGTCTGTACGGCTTATTGTGTTTTCAGCTTAGCGTTCTTTTATGTAGAGCCCTATGAGTAGGATTTTTGCTTTTCTATTTACACCTACTTTCTTCAGTTATTTTGTTATATCAAATACTGATAGTATACTCTCGTTTCAGATGTCTCCTCGACGTGCACCTCAGCCCGCCCCAGTTCAGGGTACAATAACTGCGGCCGAAGTTGATGTAATTATCCCTCAGGCAGTCAATGCAACTCTAGCCGCTGTTCAACAGGCTCCAGCTCAGGCACCAGTTGTGCCACCCTCTCAAGGGCAAGTGTTTCCTACTGCATGGGAACGAGCGAGGGATGACTTTCAGAAGGCACACCCACCTGAGTTTCAGGGAGGAGCAGATGTCGTGACTGCTAGCCAATGGAAGAAAGATATCCAAAGGCACCTGAGAATGCTCGAATTTACTGAGGTTCAATGTCAAATACTAGCCACATTCAAGCTAGTAGGGGCAGCTATATAATGGTGGGAAGCTACGACCACTATCGAGGAGAGATACACAATGACTATCCAAGACTTTTGGATACGGTTTGATCGAAAGTACTTTCCTTCTGCCATCCAGACAGAGATGAGGCAGAAATTACTTGATTTGAAATAGGGAGAGAAAACGGTGGCAGAATACGAGGAAGAATTTACACGACTAACTAATTTAGTACCAGTAGAGGTACCCACTGAGGAGAGGAAAATTTTAATGTTCACTGATGGGTTGAACTATAAGATTCGCCAGCATTTATTGGGAAATATTTCACTACGTACTTATGAAGATTTTCTTAATGATGCAATGCTTCATTTCCAGGATAACCGCTTACATGCTCAGGGTGTCAAGCGGGGCTTTGGGTCAAGCCTGCAAGGCAAGACTAATGGGGGCAGTTCTAGTGGGACTCATCCAGGACAGAGTCATCAGCGTCAGGGTGAGAAGGGTTCCCAGATAATGGATTATGCTAACTATTTACGATCTGGAGATTCTTGATTTGAGGATAGAGGTAATGGGCAAGGACAGCAGGGCCAGAGGTAGGCTCATCAGGGCCAAGGGAAAGGAGTTAATGTCCAGCAGGGTCGGGGTTAATAGGGACAAAATGGTGGAAAGTTTGCTGGAAAATGTTTCGTGTGCATCAAGTATGGCCACAAATGATAAGATTGTCCTAATAAAGACAAACTCCCTCAGCAACAAAATGCTCGACAGGAGCCACAAATACCAATGTTTCTACCAGCTTCTCTTCCAGCTCCAGCTCCGGTGCTAGCCCTACCTCCCATTCTAGCAGCTCCCATGCAACAGGGTCAGTATGGGCATGTATATAACGTCCATCAGGCAGAAATTCAACAACCACCACCCGCGAATGAGGGTATGTTTTCTATCTAAGGAGTTATGAGGCGCATACTGATTTTTATAGCAATTAATATTGTATGGGCAAAAGGGTTACTAAACTTAGCCTATAGTACTACTATTTACGCAGACTCACCGAGGGGTTATGGGACACCTATATTTTACATGTCATCACATGGGTCTGATTTTTATCACGAGATTACTTACTTTAGGCATGTCCGAACATGATGTGACTAGCGGCGTGGATTGACTTGTGGTATATGAGAGCGTATTTACTACTATAGCCAACATCTTGTCTTTAATAAGAGGGTAGATGAGAAAACTTTTATTTGAAATCGATAAAACCTTTATAGAGGTTATATATTATTAACTAAGGACCTGAGGAATTTCGATGACCGACTACTTTAGGTAGTAGTGAATCGGGGGGTTCCTTGTTTGGATTTCGCTTGCGAGACACCCCACGCATGAAACTAATAAACGTTGGGAGTCAAGATAAGTTAGGTATTTAGGATATGAGTTTATAATCTTTGCGATAAATCAGAGTATTATGTGGGTAATCATATCCATTTTATAATGAAAGATACACGATAGGGTGTATGGGCGCCCTGGATGGTTGGATTGTAGTAGTTTTCATAATTGTGAAAAAAAGTAAGTAGTTGTGACTTCAGGATTTATTTATTTAATGATTAAGGATCATTTTTTTTCCGAACTTTGTCACGAGGATGGTATAGGGAAGATTGCGTAAAGTTTAAATTGGATTCAGTTGAAACTATATGGTGAGACTTGATGTAACATAAATGAGGGTTTTTGATAATGTACTGTATGGGCGGTATGACATAGATTACTTGCGATGCGAGATTTATACTCAGAGTTGACCTTACTAGTATGATTTATCTTTTTGAATTTTGGGAAGAAATTCTATTATAAGGGGGGAAGTATGTAATACCTCGTAATTTTAATGACTTTTAAAATGTGTTATATTTTAAATTAATGGATTAATTGGATTTTATTATTAAATTAATTCATTTGGGTTTTATCCGAATTGTGGATATTAAAATGAATGATTCTGAATATTACTTAAAGATATTTAGGTAATATATGAATGTGATGTTATTGATGTGGTTGTGTGATATTAATTCAGTAATTTGAATTTTTAGTCGGACGAAGTATGGGACGTGTCGGGACTGATTTGTTAAATTAAAAAGGAAACTTATTATTACATCAACCTTATAGTCATTTCAAGTGCGTCGTTACATCCGTAAGGGTTTAAATATTCAGAAACGTCTATTTGGATGTTGGTTTTGGGTCTCGGGTCATTTGGAAATGAAAAGACAATCAAAAAGGGCATTTTGGTCATTTTTACAAGGGGTGAATAGTGATTTTGGATTTTGTCTTATTATAAATATTTGGAGATTAGTTGTACATGGGTTCATTCATCTCTTCTACACAAAATTGAGAAGTCATCGTTTTAGAGAGAGTGAAAGGTTGCTTGGGAAAAGAGAAGTTTGCTTGGAAAAGAGGAGACTGAAAGACCAAAGGTCACCACCACCAAAAGTTGGCCGGAGAAGGGGAGAACCACCTGTGTTATACAACCCCAAAGTATCAGATCTTCATTAGAGGCAAGTATTTGATGATTGAAATCTAAGTTTGTATATTGTTCGTATTAGGATAGTTATAAAAAAGATGAGATTTTACATGTTTGGAAGATAAAGATAGAGTTGTTAATGTATTTCTGGAAAATGAAAATATATAGGAATCAAAATCATATTGTAGGTAGATAGTAATCCATGAAATAATCATCAATCTATTGAAGAAATTCTGAGAATCATTGTTGTGTTCTTGAAGATATCATGTTTATAATTTTCTAGAAAAACAAGATAAATATATGCTTTTAATCCAAACTCTTGATGATTCTAGGATGTTTAGAGCATTAGAAATCATTTAAATATGTTGCTATATCATGTAGTGAGTTTTATAAGGAATTTGGGTTGTTAATATGAAGGTTTGAATGATCAAAAGTGATGAAACCCATAGTAGAAGAAATGCAGAAAACTAGGTTGATATCTGGGTGATCGATCGATCGACCCCCTACCTTCGATCGATCGTCCTCCCCGGAATCTATGAATTTGTTTCTTTTTAATGCTTGTTCTTATCCTGAATCTTTCGTAAATATTTGGTGATTATTAATTGGATATAATGGGACTTAGAAGAGATCAGTAAGCCCTATATAAGAATCGAATTAATGTGATTGAGATTTAATTGATTAGAATTATGATAATTAAATTGAAAGAAACTTCGGTTGCTAGATTCATGTGTTGGATTCTAATTTATATGCATGAGGATTAAGAATAGGTCCAGTAGAGGGGATTTAATAATCTACCTGGGCAGCCTTGGGTTTACAAGAGGGTTCATTCCTAGGTGAAAGAAGAGGTGTTTATAAGAGATTGGAAACGATCGGTTATAACCCCAATTAAAGGAGAGTTTAATTCGTAGTAATTCGGGAGATAAGATGATATGGGCCAGTAGGATATTAGTGATTTCTTACTGAATAAATATATTGAGGAAAACCTATTTAAACCTGGAGTAATGAGTGAGACTTTGGAATAATTAAATTAAAGAAGTAAAGTCATAATGTTTTAATACATAGGATTTAATTAGATATAATGCTACGTATGGGAATTATCTTAGGGTAGTATGAGTACCTTATTGATATTATACTATAGGTAGATGATATTGCCTATTTGATTAATTGAAATTTATGTGTATGACACATCTAGCTTACTTACTATCGATGGGAGGTTTGCGCGTGAGGGCAGTCATATCCTGATGAATCCATGTGATTTTGTATTTGTCACTCGAGAATATAGGTCTATGAAAGACTTATCGAGGAGTTGATAAGTTCGCTGACTATGGGAGCGTAGGTATGCGCATGACCAATGGGTATGAGAACTATGTTCGCCTCCAATATTTGTGTTATTTGTGGTTCGAGGAATCCTTACCGAACCTTTAGTCCCCTATTCGGCAACCAGTGATATTGGGACGTGATAGCAGAGTAATGCATGCACCGCAGCTATGTCTCGAGGTACCGTATTATATATGTATATATATAATGAATTAAATGAATGTATATATAGTGGTTCGATCCACCTACTGTATGATAATTGTAGATGACGGTGAATTGAAAAAGAGAATGGAATTAAGTTAATGAATATTTATTCTTATAGATTTGAAAAGTTTAATTCGTATTAATGAGAAACATATCTGAATGATTATACTATGTATGGTATGGGACATACGGGGTTATGATATGGGATAGGATCATATTATGGAAACTAGTGAGGAGGAACCATTAACTAGGAGGTTAATAGGAAACGTTAAGTGTGCACTATAGATGAGTTGTGAAAATATCAAGTGAGAGTCTGGATACTAACATGTACGTAATAAATGATTTATTGCACTTGTTAAATACTTGCTGTTTTCAAAATCATTTTACATCGGGCTCTGACCCATTTCCTTGCATATGCTCTTTTCTATTATACCTTCTATATCAGGTGTCCAGCACTAGGGATGCCAACCTTAGAGGATTATGATGAGCTATGGGGTATTGCTTAGATGCCTACCTTCATTTGATTCACATTATGTAGTGTTCTTTTATTTAGGGCATGTCACCCAAAGGAATTCAGTCATCTCTTTTCTATCTGAGTCATATACTCTTATACTCGTGTCATTTTAATACATTTAGTATTGTTGGGATTACTCTATTGGATTATTATTTGGGAATGTTTATTCCAAATGCATTTAAATTCTTTTGTGTTATCTTTTAGGTTATTAGTGTTGTAGAATAATATGTGGAGTGTTATTCATAAACTAAAAATGGTTTTTGTTGAAATTAAAATTTGGAAAGTTTTTAACACCAGCATAATTGGGTATTGGTTGATTTAAAAATGTTTTTGATAGTGATGCTGAGAATGAGCCAACTGTATATTCTATTTTAATTTGGTATGGGACTGACCACCCGGTATTTAATTAGGCGGGGTGTTACACATTGCTTCCGACTTGACCCCTGATTCAGAAGAGCACTTAGTCCACACCCTTACTCAGCATATCACTACTATAGGATGGACCATTTCAAACATTCATGGTGTGAATCCCAATATTCATAGTCATCGTATTCATTTGGATGAGAAAGCCAATACTTCTCGTGAACCCCAATGTCGACTCAATCTTCCTATGAAAGAAGTCATGCACGCTAAAATTTGAAGTTGCTCGATGATGGTATTATCTACCCTATATCAGATAGTTAGTGGGTCAGTCCCATTCACGTCGTACCAAAAAAGTCTGTTGACACCGTCATAAAAAATAGTGGCAGTGAGATTGTTCCTTTTGACTATCGAAATCTAAATGTTGTCACTCGTAAGGACCATTTTCCTCTTCCCTATATTGACCAAATGCTCGAACGTTTAGCCGTCCATAAGTAATACTGCTTCCTTGACGTCTATTCAGGATACAACCAAATTCCCATTGCCCCAGAAGACTAAGAGAAAACCACATTCACATGTCCCTTCGGCACTTTTTCCTACTCTCGCATGCCATTTGGCCTTTGCAATGCACCCGCGACTTTTCAACGGTGTATGATTAGCATTTTTAGTGACATAGGAGAAAGTTTTCTCAAAATATTTATGGATGATTTTTCTGTGTTTGGTTCTTCCTTCAAATAATGCCTTTCTCACCTTACTATGGTCATCAAACGATGTCAAGAAAAGAAATTGGTCCTCAATTGGGAAAAATGCCACTTAATGGTCAAAAAGGGAATTGTCCTAGGTCACGTAGTCTCTCGTGACGGTATTGAAGTAGATAAAGCAAAAGTCAACTTAATTTCCACGCTTCCCATTCCTAAGTCTGTTGAGGACATTCGCTTCTTCTTAGGACATATGGTCTTCTACCGTCATTTCATCAAGGACTTTTCGAAAATCGCTCGACCTTTAACAACCCTTTTATCCAAAGATGTTCCCTTTGTCTTTAATGATGTGTCTGTCACTTTTTTTGAGCGCCTTAAGGCTAAGCTCACTTCTACTCCTATCATTCAACCTCCTAATTGGTCTTTACCTTTTGAGCTCATGTGTGACACCTCTGATTTTTCTCTAGGTGATGTACTTGGTCAGAAGGTTGACAAGTGACATCACGTCATTTATTATGCTAGCAGACCCCTTTATGACGCTTAACTTCATTACACGACCATCAAAAAGGAGTTGCTAGCTATCGTATTTGCACTAGATAAGTTTAGGTCCTAATCATCGATTCCCCTATCATCGCTTACACTGACCACGCCACCGTGAGGCACCTTCTTCAGAATAAGGATTCTAAGCCATGATTGATATGATGGATTCTCTTACTTCAATAGTTTGACCTCGAAATTCATGATAAGAAAGGGTGCAAAAATTTGGTTGCAAACCATCTCTCCCGCCTTACTATTACATCTAAATCTGATCCCATCCCAATTTCTAAAACATTTCCCGATGAGCAACTTTTTACTATCTCCACCTCACCTTAGTATGATGATATCATTAATTTCCTTATTACCAACTAACTACCTAATCATTGGCAAAACATGAGCGTTCTAAGTTCATGGCATAGGTGAAGTTTTACTCTTGGTATAATCCATTCCTTTTTAAGTATTTCCCTGAGAAAGTCATTCGCCGCTGTGTTCTTGACCACGAAGAGTCCTGTATTCTCTCCTTTTATCATGATGGTGCATGTAGTGGCCACTTTAGCTTTAAGAAAATCGCCACCAAAATTTTGCAAAGTGGTTTTTACTGGCCCACTCATTTTTTATATTCCCCCCACTACTGCCACGCTTGTGCCAAACGCCAACAATCTGGGCGTATCTCTCATCGTCACATGATACCTCTCACACCCATTCTCATCATCTAAATCTTCGATGTGTTGGGCATTGATTTCATGGGTCCTTTTCCCTCATATCATGGGTTCCACTATATTCTTGTTGTAGTTGATTATGTTTCCAATTGGATAGAAGCCATCGCATTGTGATCGGTTTTCTTAAGGAGTATGTCTTCACACGTTTTGGAACTCCCAAAGTTATCATTAGTGATGGTGGTAAACATTTTTGTAATTGAGTCATTAAACATCTCTTGAAAAAGTATGGTGTTACCCATAAAGTTGTTCTCTCTTACCACCCTCAGACTAGTGGTCAAGTTGAAGTTTCGAACTGTGAAATCAAGCAAATACTGGAAAAAAATAGTTAATCCTACTAGGAAAGACTGGTTCTTAAGCTTGAACGATGCTTTGTGGGCATATCATACTGGTTTTAAGACTTCAATTATCATGTTTCCTTATCGCTCGGTCTTTGGTAAACCATTCCACATACCCATCGAGCTTGAACATCATGCCTATGGGCCTTCAAAACCCTTAACTTTGATATCGATGAGGCTAGCATCCATCAAAATCTGCAACTTAATCAATTAGAGGAGATACGAAATGATACCTATGATTTGTCCAATAAGTACAAGGACAAAATGAAGTGGATCCATGACCAAAGCATTTTACGCAAAGAATTCCACCTTGGTCAGAAAGTTTTGTCATATAACTCTCGTCTTCATCTCTTTCCCGAGAAATTAAAAACCAGGTGGTCTGACACTTCTGTTGTTGAATCTGTTACTCCCTATGGTGCCATCACAGTTTAAAATCCTAAGGATAGTAGCCTCTTTCAGGTCAACGGTCAACGATTGAAGCCTTTCTTAGACCTAGGCCCCAATCACATAGAAGAAATTGACCTTGTTGACCCCATATATGAAGACTGACTGTTTAGTCTTGTTTTGGGGTGATTTTCATCACCCAATTTTTTTGCCGCCCTGCACTTTCGTAGTCTTTATCTATAGGGTGAGTTCCCGATCGTTCTGGCTGAAGACGTTAAACTTAGATCTATCAGGAGGCAACCTGTGGTATCTTGTTTCTGAGTATGAGTCTTATCCTTTTGGGGGGTGATGTTTTACACAACCCAAGGATTTTCACATGATTTTTATACTTGTGCATATTTTTGTATCGCATTTGTTCTTCAGGTTTTATCTCTGCTCCACCATGCAGTTCAATTTCATAAGCGGATCATTATGGTAATATCATTCCTCTCTTGTGCTTTTTATTTTTATATATAGTTTTTAACATCAAGGACGATGTTCTCTTTTCTTTGGGGGTAATAAATTTATCAAAATCGTACCTCTTTTGAAAATTTTCAGAAACAAGTGATTTTAAACTTTTTGTGTAGTTAAAAATTAATTTTTTATGACATGAACTGTCTATCATCCCTACTTTAGAAGTCTCGGAATATCTACATTCGACCCTAAAATTAAGCTTTTAATCATCAAATTAAATAATACCTCTTAATGCGTATTTGCACTATGAATTCCTAAACTCGGCAATTTTACACTATCACGCTTACAATCAAAAGTTGAGGAGTAATTATATTCTCAAGAGAGCCTTAAAATATCACTAGTGGTGACTTAAACCCATGAGATTTGATATTTTTACCTTTTTTACTCAACTTTCTTTGGGTACTACATTTAGTCATTGCATAATCTCATTATTTTTTTCAAATTTGGAATAATCACTGAGAATGACATCACTTTCGAGTTATAAGATACATGTGTCTTGTAGTTTGTCCCGAGCACTAAACCGATGTTACCATACACTTACCATTTTTTCTTATCACATTATCATTTGCCCCATTTTCATATTTCTCTTATCCATTTATGTCTGAGATACCATCCATATGCCATTTCCCATCATTACCATCATTCTTGAGAAAAAAGTGTTTAGAATTTCAAATGTAGATTATCTTCATTGGTGTGACAAAAAAAATGCATCGCAATAAAAAAAGAGAAAAAGAAAAAAATTAGAAAAATGAGCAAAGAAAAAGAAAAAAAATTTAAAAAAAAGAGATGCTATCACAAATCCAAAAAAAATGAAGACATTATTTAGTCACACTCTTCTCAAAAACCTTACCAGCATATCTTCTTCATGTCATTTTCCCATTCTACCATACATACGTCATATTTTTCACCCTTGGTAAGAGAAGATTATATGGTGAATAACCCGACGTTCTCACTATAGTGATTAACACTCGTTCATGAGATCCTAGATTCGAGCCTCCCCCACACATGTGAACACTCCACAATCAGTAATCCATAAGTCGGTGACCTAAATCGCCTAAAACCGTGACCAATTCGAGCTCTGACCCAAGCCTCAAATCCAACTTACCTCAGCAGCCAAACACGACCCACCTTTTAACATAACCACCTGCTCTACATCCCACTTGTCGACTCAATCTTAAACCAAGTTGCCAATCCCATAAAAACCGACAACCCAACTCTAAAATCCTACCAACCTGGACCTGATCTGTCAAACTCATTTCCATTACCACTCACCCCCATCAAAATCGGAACCACATCTCCACAATCAAACAAAACCCACATGAGTTTTACTTGATTTTAAAATCCCACAGAAATCTCCAACAACAACACAACTAGTGGGTTATTATTTAAAGGCGAGCACCTCATTAATCAAAGGATGATCCAAGGGGACTTTCACACAGAACAACAACGAGAGACAGAAAATAAAAAAGAGAGACTGCAAAGGGTAGAAAAAAATTAGTTTAGGATTAGAAAAAAATTGAAGGTTCAGTTTTTAATTTTAGTTTTGCAATCCAACTGAGTTTTTGTGATAAATTTGGACGCTGGTTTATGCACACAGTTGACACAAGGAGTTAATGCATATTGTATCTCCTTCTCTCTTCTTTAATTTCTTTTTATTTAATTGTTCTTGTGCTTAATCTTTAATAATGTCTGGCTAAACACCCCATTCAAGGGGTGGGATGAAGCGCGCATGTTGAGTTATTTGATTGAATAAATTATTCATTGATGTGTTCTACGCTAATTAAATTGGGAAAAATCATTGACTAATTTATTTAACGAGAGTTAATAGAATAATGTCAGAAAATAATATTTGATTTTAGGATTTGACTTAGAGATAGGCCCAATTCTTAAATTCAAGTATCAATTCTTTGTGTTCAATTCAAAGATCCGTACAATTTTTTATGAATTAATCTTAGCAGATAATTTGTAAGAACAAGTATGAATCTTAATTTTTTTTATGTAGTGACAATTCATGATTTCATTGTTGAAAAAGATAAAATTGAATTTAGGATTGTAACGAGAGTTAAGTTTTAAATTCAATATTATTTCAAACCATTCAATTGAATAATTAGGACATTAAATTAAATTGACTACGCGGTGTAATCCCATCTCTTGTTTCTTCTCATAAATTCTAAACTAGATTACTTTTTAATTTTTCGTAGTCATTTTCATTGCGTAAATTTTTGTTTTCTCCCTTGAAATTGTTTTTAATTATAAAATTAAAAAAAAACTAAAAACATAAAGATTATTTTATAAAAATTAAAATTGCAAATTTTCACGATAACGGTTTCAACGCTTGAAATTGGATCGATACCCGAATTTACCACGATATTGAATTTTTAACAAGTTTTGTAGGTGATTTTAATGGAATTTTGATACTCGAAGTTTGACCGCCACGATTGAAGAATCAAGAAAACAAGTCACACAAAAGACGAAGTATCACTTCTCTTGTTTCAAGCTGCTTCACTACCAAGTATCTCCACTCATCACTTCAAAATAGGGACCTCACCGCGATAGCCACCGTTCTCTGCCATACTGTGATGGTGGCCTCTGGTTCATCTATGTCCAACTTATGTGCTATCATGGCTAGTGCGTCCGGATGCTTGTTCATTGTTCGGGCATGCCTCTTAATGGTCACTTCCAAGAACTGTCCTAGCAACCTATGGATGATGTATCTGTAGGGTGCCATATTGGCATATTTTAGGGGGAAATCCCCATTAACCTGTTGTACTATGTTATTAAAGTCCCCTCGTATGCATAATACTCAGATGCCTCTTCGCAATGCCTCCAACATCCTTAGGATTAGGGCCTCATACTCAGCCTCATTGTTTAAGCATTTCAAGTCTAACTTGAAAACGGGGGTGACCTTCTCCTTACTATTTGAGAGAATAATACCTTCTCCCCATGTTCCTTGTGCACAAGAGCCATAAAACTCCATCTTCCACTCCTCCATCTCTTCCGCTAGGCATGCCTAAAAATTCTCCCCATGAAACTCTTCATTGTGAAGCTCAAATTTTTTATTCGAGAAATGTGCTAATAAATTAGCTACTGCTTGACTCTTGATAGGTTTAGGCACTATGCATTTCAGATCATACTCCGATAAAATTAAAAACAACCTTACTGCTCTCCCTACCAGGATCGTTCGAACCAAGAGATATGTGATAGGGTCACACTTTGTGACTATGTGGACTGTAAAGACCAGCAGGTAGTTTCTCAACTTCTGAGCCACAAAGACCAAGGAAAGGCAGTGTTTCTCCACATTGGTATATCTTGAATCCGTACCTGAGATCACCCTTGATAATTAATACATCGAATTTTTTACTCCTTCCTTCTCTTGAGCTAACAATGCTCCTATAGATATTTCTATTGAAGTGAGGTAAAGAAGCAACGGTGCCCCAGCCTCCGACGGGATCATTGTGGATGGAAATGCTACAATTTCTTTAATCTTATCAAAGGCTTTCTTCTGTTCTTCCCCCCCAGGTCCACTTGACTTTTTCCTTTAGTAGGGGTGTAATTGGGTGAGTCACCTATGCTAGTACAGGTATGAATCTCCTTAGGTAGGATACCTTTCCTAAGAAGCTATTGAGCTGCCTCTGACTCTTTGGGGGTGACATCATCACTATGGATTTTGTCTTCTCTGCATCAACTTGCACCCCCTGCCTATTCATAACAAACCCCAAGAACTTTCCTGTAGTGACCCTGAAGGTACACTTTGAAGAGTTCATTCTTATCTTGTATCGGTGGCACCTTTCGAACACCTGTTGAAGGTTTTGGATGTGTTTGGTTTCTTTCTTGGACTTCACCACCAGATCATACGCATAAAATTCTGACATGTCATAAAAAAAATCATGAAAGATGGCCATCATAGTTCGCTAATAGGTGGCCCTGACATTCTTCAGCCCAAATGGCATGATTATGTAATAGAAACTTCCCAAAGGCATACAGAAGGCATTCTTCTCTGCATCTGCCGGGTCCATCTTAATCTGATTATAACCCACAAACCCGTCTATGAAATTGTACATTTCATGGCCCGTGGTAGCATCCATTAGACTGTCTGTGCTTGGCAGGGTAAACTCATATTTGGGACACGCCCAGTTTAAGTCACAAAAATCCACATAAATTCGGATTTAACTTTTATCCTTCTTGGCCACCGGCATAATTCTAGAGAGCCACATGGAGTACTGAATGGGTTTAATGAACCCGATTACTAACAGCTTCTCTACTTCTGCTTTGATTTTAAGGTATAGTTAAGACTTATACGTACGAGTCACTTGCCTGACTGGGAGAGCATTGGGAAGGACATTTAGTTTATAGGAGATCACTTCTGAGTCAATCCCAGGCATCTCCATATACTTCCAAGAAAACACATCTGTGAACTCTTTGAGCAGGTTGATGACCTCCTCCCTCTACCTTGGGTTAAAACCCTTTGAGATTAGAATGGGACTACTCTCACCCCCTTCTACTCCCAAGTTGATTTCCTCTAGCTCTTGCAGCTGCTCCCTAGGTCCATCTTCCATGCACTCCAGAGCCGCTTATGGTTCCTCAACATATTCAATAATGTGTGACTCATCCACCACAAAACACTCTGGTCTACTCTCTCATCCCAAAATGCCTCTCGCGCAAACCGTTATAAATGTATATGACTTTCCCATCGGGTAGGACCACTTTTTTGCAAGTTCGAGGAGGCTTGGATACCTCCTCCACCTTTCTTTTGTCTTTTTCTATGTATGGGATTACACTCTCCTCCGGGCGATCGTGGACAAATTTCTTTGTTTGGTCACTTCCTCTAGCCATTTACCTCCCCTCTAGCCTTCTTACGAAGTTCTTCCCTTCTTCGTCCAATTCTATGTAGAATGTTACATCCACCAGGTACGCTTCCTTAATGGATAATGGCTTCTGTGTGGCTTTGAGTGCCTCAAATATTGTCATTGGTGCACTGATGGTAGGTAGGAGGCACTATTCTATGGGTATGCATCCACACCCTTTCGATGAACAGCTGGTAGCTAGTGATGGCATTGATGACATGAAATTTGATGTGAGAAGTTAAGTTTCTCAACTTGATTCCCATGTTCACATATCCAAGGCAATTCATTCTGGCACTGTCAAATCCTAAAATCACTAATGGTACTAGCACTATCTTCTCTTGATTGATCTCCGTCTCATACAATATATTGATTGGCATAATGTTAATAGATTATCCTCTACCCATTAATGATATGGGGAATCAGACTCCATTGATTATAACTGTAACATACAGTGGGCGGTTGTGGAAGTAAGGCACATGCCTATCTGCCTTTGAAAATAGGACTTCAGAAGTATACCTCTTAATCAACCTCCCAATAGATCCTTGCTAATTTAGTGAGGGGTCTCCGCATTGCTGCACAACAAACTTATCTTATGATGACCACTCCGGTGTCATACTTCACTCCTATTTGGTCAAAGAACCACTTAAACTTGGGGCTCCTCGCTATGGCCTCACATTCAGAATCTAGGTCTACCTCATATGTATGGGCATTACAAACAAATTCTGCCTCGGATGTCTCCCCTTAATCCAGAGCGAGGATAACATCCACTTCGCCCTCTGGGAGGTTTACCTGCTCAAACTCTTCACTTCCATTCTCTTCTTGGTCTGGAGTGAAGAATCACTCCTCTCAATTCCTTTCTAGATCAATTCTATATTGTCTGCTCAGTGATAACCTTTCTCACCCTTCACATATTTGATCACCACTCTCCTATTCCATCAAATCTTGGGATTCTTCTTCATCATACGCCACTACCATGTTGTGAGTGCCAAAGTAATATGCTAGAAATGAATTTTCATTAACATCCAGAGGAGAAATCTGCAAGGTACCATTGGCCACTTGCTCACCAATGATCCTCCTCAAGTAGAAACAATCCTTGGTAGAGTGTTGCACCCGCTAGTGTAGCTTGCAATATTTTGGGTTTTCTTTGTGAGATGTCTCCCCATTTGAGTTAGGAGGACCTGTTACCTCTTCTCATACCAAAGTACGATAATAATCCATAGCTTCTGCTACGCCGTAAGGTAGTGTCAGTGGGGCATATTTCCTAAACTTCCTCTTGTTGCCTGGGCTGTTATTCTTGGATCCGAAGCCTCCCTTCTTTCCTTTGAGATTTCAATCTACATAGTTGACTTCTTGCCTCCTCGAGACTTGAAACCTCCCAGAAGTTAGTGGCAGGTGCGTCCTCCAACTCGAGGTACTTGGTTTGATTGTCATAGTTATATTGCTAACAGCCCTGGTGAACTCTCTAAAAGTTACATTTGTGGTTTCATTGACCAAATGGAACTTGTATTCCTCCAAGAGTCCTTTGACACATATTTGCAGTAGTCTTGCCTCTATTACATCCTCATGGACATCCAATGCCCTTTCACGAAAATGTTTGATATTGCATTAACTCCTCACCAAGCTTCTGAACCACTTGTGCTAAGTGTCTCAAGGTGAATTTATCATCTGCCAGGAAGAACTTCTAAAGGAACTGCATGTGCATCTCTTCCCAAGTAGGGATACTGTTGGGTGCTAAATGGGATTACCATGTATAGGCCTTCCCTGTAAGGGTCTAAGAGAACTCCCTCAACCTTAGATTTTTGTCATTGTCATGAACTACCAAGTACTAAACAAACCTCTTCACGTGCTCTCTTGGATTCTCACCTTTGCCATCGAACTTGATAAATTTTGGTGGAATATACCCCCTCCGGGTATGGATTCTCGTTCACCTCTTGTGGGTAGGGGTCCTGCAATTCCTCGCATATATGAGGACCCTCCCTCTGAGAGGATGAGATAAGCCTCCTTACCTCCTCCATAGTAACAGCCTTGGAGGGTGATTCCTCTAAACTCATACGTTTTGCTGTTGGTGAACTCGACAATGCCAAAACTTGTTTCGGCACCACTTTTTTTTATGGAGCCACTTCTGTCGAAATTGATGCTAGAGTGACTGCCCCACTATAGGGGGCAGCTGCTAGTGTTACACAACCTTGACACAAAATTGATAGGTCTACATTATTTTGTTTCAATAAGTCAAGAAACATGCTCGTAAAACTCATACCTATCATCAGAGCTGCTGCCGATGAGCTGGTGTGCCCTCCCTAAGGAGTAGGTGTCTTTGCTTCGATCTCCACCACATCCTCCTGAGTGGTCTGATCACTTTGAGTTCTATTCCCAGGTGGAATGTCATAAAAAACTATCTACTTAGAAATGTTGAAACCTTATTTGTCCATTAAAGCAAGAATACCTCCCCATCGAAGTAGCTAAATGTAAGAGGGTAATGCGACTGAGGTCTATGAATAACTGGAAAGGGTGAGGTGTGACCCACTCCAATGGATGTTGTCTTCAAGATTCTCAAGAACTTATGGAGAATCTTCTGGTGAATCCTTATCCTTTTGGTAAAAATGGAACTCAAGCTCGAACTCACTCCCTATAAAAAGATGAACTTCACAACAATGATAGTGACTTTTCTTAAGAGTAACTCCTAAGGGTGATGGCTTCCAGTGGGGAGTGAAAGAACAAGGCACTCAAAACTTTGAGAGAGAGCGGGTAGAGAATATTAGGAGGTTCTAGTGTGATTTTCACATAGTAATAATATGATTTGAGTTATGATTCCTGCTTGACCTTGACCAGGGATCCTATTTATAATTGAGCACTAGGGCTGAGTTGACACTTTTGGGTGCCAAAATTGAGAGGATTGATGAGGGACAAGGTCTGAAATGTACCATTTATCCCTACCTGTGTGTAGCCGCCTTTGTCAGAACGTCTTTCCCTTATGACAGGTGCCATCGGGTGCAAACCAAAGTCAAAAAGAAAATATATCTGCGCTTGAGGATAAAATATCTAATTTGGTAAATATCGTTTAAAACGGTAACTTGTGGTACAAACTTTGTAAGTTTGAGAGGGTGCCTCAAGGGCCACCTTCTTTAAAATATTTATGAACTTGAGAGGGGTCTCAAAGACCACCTCCTCTCAAATCTTTGAAAACTTAAGTGGGGCCTTGAGAACCCTTTTTTATCTAGAATAATTTTACAAACTACTCATTTCTTGTGAGCAACCCTTTGCCTTCTCACCCTGGTTATGTCTGACTGTGAGGTGTGAAAGGGTTGGGTGACCCTAGGGGACTCTCTACTAGCATTCTCTCAATCTTATAGTGCTAAGTGGTTGAAATTTCTCAACAAACCTTGTTCCTCAGTCGCCAAGTAAAAACTCCCACGAGATCCCAACTGGCCTATTTGAGCCCTACTTGCTCAACTACGCTACCTGTACAGGAAAATAAATTTTAGTATTTTTATTGTTTAAAAGAATAATCTTTCATGATGAGGGGTTTCTCCTGGAAGCCCCTTCCTCATCCTGGCCTATTTTCTGGAAGATGGGGGACCTTGACGGTTCCACGTTCAATATTTTCTGAAAGCTTAGGGGGAGAACCTTGAGGGTTCCTCACCCAATATGTTTTGGAAGCTGTGGACCTCAAGGGTTCCGCATTTAATATTTTTTAGAAGCTGAGGGACCTTGAGGGTTTCGCGTCCAATACTTTTTGAAAGCTGAGGAACCTTGAGGGTTCCGCGTCCAATATTTTTTGGAAGCTGAGGGACCTTGAGGGTTCCTCGTCCCATATTTTCTGGAAGTTGAGGGACCTTGAGGGTTCCATGTTCAATATTTTCTGGAAGCTGATGGATAGAACCTTTAGGGTTTCGCATCCTATATTTTCTGGAAGCTGAGGGGGATAACTTTGAGGGTTCCGCGTCCAATATTTTCTAGAAGATGAGGGGATCTTGAGGGACCCTTACCCCCAAAATATAGTGGACAATCTTGAAACACCCTAAGTTCCTAAGTACCTAACCAAATAACTTAATACTTCCTTATCACAAGTTAATATCGCTAAGACGTGACGCTCTAGTCACCTATCCTCCACGGTTGTCTTTACCCAATTCATGTCCCTAACTCAATGGAAGTTATTCACTTTACTAGGCCTCTCACATCTTCAAGGGCTAACACGAAAGTACCTCACATAAAAAACCACGATGTCACCACTATTATCTCACACAAACACTCACAACTTACTAATGTCTAAATCAGAAGATCGAAAGCTATTAATGACAATTAATCTTGGCCACATGCTATGTGACCACACATTATTCGTCGAGCTAATCTCCCTGACTTTATTGTCGAGAAAACGAATCGAAATCGTCATTAGTCTAGCATGGTCGACCCAAAACCAACACCGACATCGAAAGATCCACTACCAACCTTACCATGTCACTCCCGAAAGGAACCTTGAACCTATATCTCCAATACCATTTGTAACGTCCTGGCCCATATTTATGGGTTCCCCATGGTTAATCCGGTTCGACCCCAACGTTAGGTGTGAAGTGAGATGAGATAACCTAAATAATGTTACTAGTTCAATTTTATTTAATTAGCATTTCAATTGTTTAGCATGCGATTCCAGTTTACATTAATCTATACGAGGGACTCGTGGAAATCATCCCCATAATCCAAGCATACAGAGCTACTAATGTAAAAAAAAAGGTTACTTAAGTATACAACACTCTCAAAATACGAGACCCCACCTAACCTGCAGTAACAAAGATAAGGAAATGAGCCGGATGCCCAGTGGAAAAATACAATAGTGCAATAAAGAATCGAACGGTAGAAAAGAGACTCTAACACATTTACCTATATGCACGTGAAATTACTTTGTTTGTTTGTGTGTGTGTATAAATGCATGAAACCATTTTATTCCAAATCTTTACATACTCCGATTAATCTTGTAGAAGGGGCTTAATGATAAGCCTCTCATTAAATTATTAAATGAGATTAGAGATGATTAATATTGACAAAAGTCCATATGTTTATGCGACTGAGGTATTATTATGCGCGTCAGACTTATCACGTGTATTTGTGTGTTATTTACATATTAACTAGACAATATTCTAGTATTGAGAGTTTTGACATATGTTATGGGACACATGCCACTTAAAATAAGACATGTGTCACCACGAGTTAATTGACATGTGGCGACCCACTTGGGTTGACTTTGCTATAAATAAGCCCTACCCCCATACATTTGAGGGGGATCTTCTTAGAAGAGGAGGGTGATTTTCTTATCTTATGAGGTTTTAGAGGAAGTTTTGAGATGAGTTCTTTTAGAAGAGTGGCAACACCTCCCATCTCTCCGAAAAACCACCACAATGAGTTTTCCGGCGAATAGTACGAACCCACGAACTACGCTGACTTTGATTCCGAGCATAACGGATACGTAGGCGCAACCGAAGTTACTCAGGTCAAACACGTACAAAAATCGGGTATTTCCCCAAATTTAGACTACTCTCTTACATTTGGCGACTCTTCTGGGGAGGTATTCGTGATTTTCATTATGTAACGCCTCGTTCGCACTCGGAAAAGTGGACAAAGATGGAGAAAAGAGGTTGACAGCACAACTTCTTCTCAAAGATTTATGGAAAAAAATATGCAACTTCATTTCAGATAAGTATTATATTTTCGTACTTACAATATCTCATGCCTTGCGTCAAAATTCCATGATATTTTATATATGAGCATCGGTTATGATATCTGTCACAAAACAAATGGGTGCCCTTCATAATGAAAAATTATTTGACATATATATCTTTACCTGAGATTTTATATTTGGTGTTTTACAAAAGAAAAAAAAGAATATGATCAAATATAGTTTTAAATGTGTTTGTGTTGGATAAATGATGGAGGTAGTAGCACCGTGTTAATGGCTATGACTGAAGTAGTAGCAGCGTATTAATGGCTACCAAAGAGAAAATGCTAGTGCCTCAAATTACGGACTGAGTACAAATGTAATATGTCCACATTAATTTATTGGACTGTTGCATGATAGAACTTTGATTAAAATATTAGCAGAATAATATATCCATCAAATAAATATCTTGGTATCTGACAAGAAGGTACATCAGTTCGTGCCAAAGCCAGGCTGTTGCGTGTAAGGTATATAACATTGACAGCTATCGTCAAAATGTATAGCCCATTTATTGAACAAAACCACGTGGGTAGTGAGAAGCGATTAGAAAAATAGGACAACCTTTATGACTTTAGTACAACATGGCAGAGTAGACTATTTTTTGTGATGTCCCATAGCGTGTTGATAAAGGTAAATCTTTTAATATTCTCCCTACTAATTTATACATTTCGGAGTTTGCTCCGAGGAACCTCTACCCGATAAATCTTGGACTAGTGACAGAGCACTGCTGCTATCCTGGTTGTACCAACCCAAACCGATGCACCTTGAGTCAAGGACCTTGAGTTTCCCAAAACCAACTAACCATTTACCGTTCGATTAAGTTGAGAATTAAAATCTGATAAACCATCATTTTTTATGACCGACTCAGCTGATCTTTAAGTTTGAGAGAGATTAAGCACGGAACCAAGCTTCAGGTTCATTGTTGTTATTTTTTCTTCTTTTCTTTTCTGGGTGACGTTTGACAAACGAGGATAATCGTTATCAAGAACCGACGAAGCTTTACTCCGGTGAATCTCTTCCCGATGAAGGTCGGAGTGAACCAAAATAAATGTTCGAGGGAACTCGTTCGAAGAGACTCAAAACCCAGTCACATCTGAGATTTTCCAAAAAACAGAAAGACCACATCTGACTCAATAGAGTACCAGAACCGATTCACCTCAAATGGGTACACACCAAATCACCGCACCAAATCATCGTCTGAAACAGATGGAACAAGCAGATTTAACCCATAACCAACGAACTTCGCTCCGATACAACACGAGTCTACATCTGAGTATGAAACTGAATCGCCCTGGGTTTACTAAACCAATTCACCAAACATTTTGGGAGAAAAGGTGCAAACCGTGGCACCATTGAGTTCAATCCACCTATGGGACTTGAAATCGACTCACCATAAATGGAAGGTTGACGAACTCTGGAGTTAATTGATCGAGGGAACTCGGATTCAAACCGAGACGACTCACCACCCAATTTTGGAAATGACCAACCATGGATTTAAACCTAAATCCACACCAAACCGAAGAACATGTATGAAGAAAATCAAAGTCGGATCACCATACGAGTGATCGTTTGTGTCTATATGAGTTTCCTCGCGTGCTGCTCTTTGATATTGTGCTCCCTCGCATTTTTTTCTTGGCTCCCTCACATTTTTCGTTTAGGATATTGTGCTCCCTCGCGTTATGAGGCTGTGCCATTTCATAGTTGTGTTCCCTCGCGTTTGGATGCTTAGATTCCCCTTGTGTTTGGATGTTGGGCCAATATACCTTGTTTACTGGTATTGTAAATATGACGTGAGGGAGTGAGTATATTTGACTAATGGGTAATAATATATAAAACTACCTCATGTGGCCAAAAATATCTTTTGGAAAAGAGTACAGAGCTCATGAGTGTCAGGAGCATTTAATGTTTTTTTTGGATAATCAATAGATATCAAGATCTTACTGCATATCATATAGATTTGTTTGTGATTACAACTTTTATATTAGTTGGTTAATAGTACAAATGCAGGTCTATTAATGGGACTACACATTGAGTGGATCTTTCCAATGTATTCTGTCGAGACTACCATTTATTACAAAGGACAGATTGCACATATTAATGGATAATCAAACATTTTTTTTTCTAGATAATAAAAAAAAATAATAATTTACACAGATTTTATGGTAGTCTTTTTATGGCGGATGCTAGGGATAAAATAACATATTTTATGAAAAATTGAGAGCTTTTGAGAAACTTTAAAGCGATGAAGGCTCGAGTCTGTTAATGTGTCACAGTATTTTGTGCCTACAACGAGAATATTATGATCCATGGCAAGATATTTCTAGATGCTATTACATAAAAGTAAAAACGACTCAGAGGGAGCATGATGAAATATTATTTAATATTTCATAGAAAAAAATTTGCAAATGTTATTTTATGTTTATTTCATAAATTATGAATCATTTATGAAAATGTTGAGTATGTTACAACTCATGGTTAACATTGAGATTATACACAATTTCGAATTTAATATGTCGTGTACTCAAACGACATTAAATTGAGCACGATACACCTACAAGTATGGGTGGTTGTGATTCATTACATAAATTCCCCCGGACTTTATTTAACTTTTATTTTATTACATCAAATAAAATAAAATAAAGGGGGCATGATGAGAATTGTACTTGGATATTTCCTGAGTTTTACTAACCATTTGTAATATTATATTATGGTGTCAGAAAGATATTATTTTGCAGAGGCTTCTGAATGAGCAAATATTGAGCGACACAAATATCAAGTCATTGTTCAAAGACATGACAGTTTGAGATACACCCCATGAAATGTAATAATTAGGTTGCTTTCATTTTTTTTCGGGTGGGAATTGTAAAGGATATATGTAATTTATTTTATTTTATTTTATCTTAAGATAAAATAAAATAAAGGGGGCAAATGGATATTATGATGTAACATAGCTTGTAGTGCAAAGCTTCTTCGACATCCTCCGCGACAAGGTTGGATTGATGAACCTTCAGAGTATAGTAACATCCAAGCAGGTCATTACAAAAGCTTCTTCAGTTTCTTTCGCAAAGAGTTCAAACGGGTTAATTAGTTGTCACTCAGAAATTGACAAAGTCATAGTCCTCCTTCATATATGACATCATATTACAAGAACTTTGTGAGCATTGAGATAAGTCTTCTATAAAGGTGTATCAAAATTGTTGCTAGCTGAACCACGATCGTTATGACTTAACTCGTCCGAAGAAGTTGGTCATCGAAGCAAACAGACGAAGGACCACGCTCAGTTTGTCAGGTACGGGATCCTGTCCTGAAAAGAGATACAAAAGAATGAGTTTACAAAAAAATCTTAACAAGCGTTTTCGTTGTTAAGTCACCGTTATACGTGGAGTTTATGAAAATCTTAATAAGTGTTTTCATTGTTAAGTCACCGTTATGGGTGTCACCGTTATTGGTGAAGTTTTACAAAAATCTTGACAAGCGTTTTCGTTGTTAAGTCACCGTTATAAGGTGGAGACTATATATAAAAATCTTAACAAGCGTTTTCGTTGTTAAGTCACCGTTATAAGATGGAGATTATATAAAAATCTTAACAAGCGTTTTCATTGTTAAGTCACCGTTAAAAGGTGGAGATTATATAAAAAATCTTAACAAACGTTTTCGTTGTTAAGTCACCGTTATAGGTGGAGTTGTTGAAAAATCTTAACAAGTGTTTTCGTTGTTAAGTCACCGTTATAGGTGGAGTTGTTGAAAAATCTTAACAAGCGTTTTCGTTGTTAAGTCACCGTTATAGGTGGAGTTTATGAAAAATCTTAACAAGTGTGTTTTCGTTGTTAAGTCACCGTTATAGGTGGAGTTTATGAAAATCTTAACAAGTGTTTTCATTGTTAAGTCACCGTTATGGGTGTCACCGTTGTTGGTGAAGTTTTACAAAAATCTTGACAAGCGTTTTCGTTGTTAAGTCACCGTCATGGGTGTGCCGTTATTGGTGAAGTTTTACAAAAAATCTTGACAAGCGTTTTCGTTGTTAAGTCACCGTTATAGGTGGAGTTAGTGAAAAATCTTAACAAGTGTTTTCATTGTTAAGTCACCTCTAACGGTGGAGTTTACGAAAAACCTTAACAAGTGTGTTTTCATTGTTAAGTCACCTCTAACGGTGGAGTTTGCGAAAAACCTTAACAAGTGTGTTTTCATTGTTAAGTCACCTCTAACGGTGGAGTTTGCAAAAAACCGTAACAAGTGTGTTTTCATTGTTAAGTCACCTCTAACGGTGGAGTTTGCGAAAAAACTTAACAAGTGTGTTTTCATTGTTAAGTCACCTCTAGCGGTGGAGTTTTCGAAAAACCTTAACAAGTGTGTTTTCATTGTTAAGTCACCTCTAACGGTGGAGTTTGCGAAAAAACTTAACAAGTGTGTTTTCATTATTAAGTCACCTCTAACGGTGGAGTTTGCGAAAAAACCTTAACAAGTGTGTTTTCATTGTTAAGTCACCTCTAACGGTGGAGTTTGTGAAAAACCTTAACAAGTGTGTTTTCATTGTTAAGTCACCCCTAACGGTGGAGTTTACGAGAAACCTTGACAAGTGTGTTCTCACCATTAAGTCACTTCGTAGGTGTGAGTTTGCGAAATACATTAAAAAGTGGTAATTTGAGCAAGTCAATAATATGTACACGCACAATAAACCTCATCGAGAATGAAATAAATCAAAAACATGTGCATACACTAAAAGATTAATCGAGAACAATGAAGTAGTTATTATGTAAACCATAATAATACTTTCACCAAACTTGAGAACGACTAAGTAGTTATTATGTAAACCATAATAAATACTTTCACCAAGCTTGGTTGAGAATGATGAAAGAGAATGCTAAGGTAGTTACTATGTGTTCATGATATTACTCTTTACCAAAGTAGAGTTGCAAACAATCGCAATAAAAATGCGGATGCATATTCATTTAAGTAGGAATGGGGGCAACACTCAATATGTATATCATTCGTATGAAAAGAATGATAAACGAGGCCCTTCGGAATAACCTATGAGATCAAAGCCTCAAAATGGTATTTAAGATATGAGATATAAAATTGATGTATATCATATAACTGAGATATGGAATACGAGATTGCATTATATCATAAAATGTGATATATGAGGTAAAAATACATCATCAAGATGAAATGAGATATGAGATTATTACCCATGATCCACAGGTCGATCGAACATATGAAAACTGACCAAAATTATTTCGTACATACAGTCGATATATTTCAGACATGTATCAATATATCAACTATATGTACGAGGGGGCAAATGTAGGAGGGGCTTAATGATAAGCCTCTCATTAAATTATTAAATGAGATTAGAGATGATTAATATTGACAAAAGTCCATATGTTTATGCGACTGAGGTATTATTATGCGCGTCGGACATATCACACGTATTTGTGTGTTATTTACATATTAACTAGACAATATTCTAGTATTGAGAGTTTTGACATATGTTATGGGACACATGCCACTTAAAATAAGACATGTGTCACCACGAGTTAATTGACATGTGGCGACCCACTTGGGTTGACTTTGCTATAAATAAGCCTTACCCCCATACATTTGAGGGGGACCTTCTTGGAAGAGGAGGGTGATTTTCTTATCTTATGAGGTTTTAGAGAGAGTTTTGAGATGAGTTCTTTGAGAAGAGTGGCAACACCTCCCATCTCTCCGAAAAACCACCACAATGAGTTTTCCGGTGAATAGTACGAACCCACGAACTACGCTGACTTTGATTCCGAGCATAACGGATACGTAGGCGCAGCCGAAGTTGCTTAAGTCAAACACGTACAAAAATCGGGTATTTCCCCAAAATTAGACTACTCTCTTACAAATCTATTATAATCTCATAAAAGAACCCCTTTTTCCTCATCTTGATATTTGTTTCTCAATTTAACACACCCGGTTACATACTTTAAACACACACTCTTTGTTTAGAGAAAAATACTTCGTTTATCAAAATTTCTCTCTTTATTCATACCAAATTTACCATAGTATCTTCCTTGAAATTCACCTTTTAACACACGCAAGCACCGTTTTAAAAACACTTATTTTTCATTAAAAACCTTTCATAAATACACTTTTGTATTGTGGGCTAAACCTCTTTAATCACATCACTTTACCATTCCGTTTACTTCATGGACATTAGACAATTTCTCATATTACTTGTCCCCATTATCTTACAACCAAAACATGTATTAAGTTCATTCAAGTTAAGTTGCCTTTTCTTATATTCTCCATACAACCCATTTTTTTTACAAATTCCACTTTTCACTATCATTTTCTCGAAATCTTTCATATATCTGTATACTTTAACGGGCTCCACACCGCTGGCTATGCTACCATATGCTCTAATAAGTAATTTTGGATCTTTCATCCCGGGCTCCGAGCCATTTTAATTATTTTCGGTGTCATCCGATTTTGTATTAATTTATTTTATTATTTATCAAATGTCCACATTATCCCACCTTTACCGGTCCAAGCCAAAAATCTGGGGTTTCACCCCCACCTTATGTTACATTTTGGAAATTACCATTTCTTGTCCTTCATACACCTGCATTGATTTTATCCTAAAAATTACTTTCATTTAGCAACATTTTGTGAAACACCTTTTTCAACATTTTTTTCAATTAAAATGTTTCACTTTACGTAAAATTATCAGTTTACCCATTTGTTTTCAAACTTGTATTTTCCTCCATTTTCACAAGTATTATTTCCAAAAAATATTATTAAGTTACACATACTAACTTCTTAAATATTTTTAAATCATTAATACTTATTTAAAACTTTAGAATAACATACTTCTGAAGTTGAAAATCACTTTATTTCATTACCTTTTTTTATCAAAGATATAATTGGGCATTTTTGGAGAGTACTTTACAACAAACTACCATTTTTTTCTTTAATTTTACATGTAGTCTACAAATACCTATTTACGACATTTTTTACACCTTTTAACATACTTTAAGGGCTGAAATTTCTATTTTCTTTATCTTATGTTGAAACCCATTAAAACCTTCATTAAACTTATTATATGCTCATCATCAAAATACTACAAGTTTATATACATGAGGAGATGGATTCTAAGCCCAAAAATCCCATTAAATGGCTATAACATATGGTTCATTCTAGAAATTTTACAATATTAGCATAAACATGCTTTTCAAGTTAAAAGAAAATTTTCTTTCTTCAAAACTTGAGTAAATATCTATTTATATAAAAATCCCAGTTTTCACAAGAAAATCTTAAGACTTTTGTTCATAAAATATTTCCAATAATAGAAATATTATTTCAAATGTTTTATTCCATAAAATGTTTAGATATCAAGATTTCTTGAAATATATCATTTTTCTCAAAAATTTTGGGATCTTTAATAAACCATCTTTTTTTTTTACAAAATCATAAGAAATTACCTTCTAAAATCATATATATATTCTACTCTAAGAAGCTCAAGCTACAAGATCAATAATATGTAAAAGTCTACTCTTATTTAAAAAACCCCAACAACATCTGCATAAAAAACCATCTTGCCTGAACATGTGGTGCATTTGGGTTTTATGAACAAAAGTATTTAAGAAGATGGTTAAAGTATAGTAGTTTTAGGTGGAGGGATGGTGGTGCTAGTGTGGTGTGCGGTGGTTAGTGGAGAAGGAGCTCCAAGATCTAGATAAAGAGGCCAAATTTGATTGGAATGGGTTAAATTAGCCAAAATATCATTTAAATACACCCTAATGGTTAAATTCGATAAAAGCCCCTAAACTTAACCATTAATCCAATGGTCCACCAAGACTTTATCCAACATTTTGACCTAAGCCATTGAGAGCTCTACGTGTCATCCAATTCAACGATCCAGTTCGTGACAACACATTAAAATGTGCAAAATTTTCTAATATTTTTCGATCATTCGAATGACTTTCAACCTCATTCAAATGAGAGTTCTAACGAGGTACAAATGATAAAAAATTGTAGGGTTAAATGGGGCATGATAAGTACCACGTTCGAATGGGAAGTACCCTCTCATTCGAACGATTGATCACTTCGTTCGAACATGGATTTCCAACGAGATTCCATAGAGCTAGGAAATCGACCTTGTTCTTAGTCGTTACAAATCGTTTGAACCTTATTCGAATGACTCGTTCGAACGACTGCCACAAATCTCTTAATCAACTTTAGACCATACAAACTCCAATCCAATTGTGTCGAGGCCGCTACGTTACCCAAATTTGACTTATGATCCACCTCAACAAGCCCAGAGCCCAATTGGTTATATGAAGTCACCAAATCATACAAGTAAGATCAAAGTCGCGGGGGTGGGTGTTACACTATCTATATATAAGAACCAAAATCACCTTTATTCTCCCAAATTCCTATATATATTTTGTTGTTGGGGTTTATTAAAGTTTAATATTGGGTAAATTCCTGCTTTGACTTTGGTTATATTTTATATTTTTAATTTGGGCATTTAAACGGTTTGATTTGATAATTTTGTCAGGGTTTGTTCAAAATCAAGGTGTCAATATATATATATATATATATATATATATATATATATATATATATATATACGTGTGTGTGTGTGTGTGTGTGTAATAATAAAAGAGGAGGGGTTTTTTCCATGCCATAAGTTAAGACTGCCACATCATAAGAGAGACTTATGACATGGCAAATGTTGTAGTATTTTCACACTCATACGATCATACTCGCTATGTCAATATGGTTATTTTCTATTTTGAAAGGTGTACTTTTCATAGATTTTGAGGTGTCCTTTCAATCTTTGAGATCCCGCCCAAAACATTTCAACTATCCTATTTCAAAATTTGAAATATTTTTGCTAATCTTTTTAATCGTATAGATAAATATGGTGTCGCGTGTTAAATTAATCCTCTCCCAATTGTAAATATGGTCCAACGCCGATACAATCCCATTTCCCTATATAATTACACTTCCCTATATTCTCAAGATTCCATCTTCTCTCTTAACGCTTAGTCATGGATTTCAAAATGGTTTTAGGTAGAATAACATTAACATTCTCAACATATCTTTTTAGTTCTCTTTTTTTTCCTTTTGTTTTTGACACTATGCATTTGTGTTGTAGATCCCTGTACTTTTTTTTCACGCTTCAGTTTATGTCCAAGTTTTTATTGATTCTTTATTTATTTTACATGGTGGTGGTTCCATGTTTTAGGCTACAGTTGGATCTTTTGGTATTCCTCACGGATCCTTTTTCTCTATGCATTGCATTTTTTTGAAAAATCCTTCTTGAGAAGGAGTAATTGTTTTGTGTGCAGGTTTGAGTTTCAATAATCGATGGTTTTAATATTAGGGTGTGTATTGTATGTTGACTCCAGTTTAGATTGTGGTATATACTCACTCTCTCTGAACTTCACTAAGTCATTAACTCGATTATGGATCCATTTGCAGATAAGAGCATTAAAAGGAGAAATCCTTCTATGAGGTAGTGTTTGAGCTTAGTTATTCCCTTTTTTTCTTATCAATTTTATTTTCATCATTAAGAGAGGTAAAGTGTTAAACTTCGAATTGATCTTGGTTATCCGGTGCCATTGCAGTTGAAAAGAACTGATCTTCGAACTAGCTAATAGTTAGCCATGGAAAACTCGTTACCGTCGCTGTTGAAAACCTGGTGCCGTCACCTATCAATCACAAAGTCTTTGGCGAAAATGTCACCATTTTGGAGGGTTCAGTTGTGCTTCGGACTATTTTGGAAAGGTGGGTATTATTTTGGAAAGGTGGGTTCATATATGCTTTGAAACTATTTCAGATTTGTTGTTTTTGGTTGCAGATGATATTTAAGGCCAGATTTATTATTTTCTTGTTGAGACTTTTCTTTTTCTTAGTTTAACAGAGTAGTTATTTTTATTTTCTTAGATCATGTACCCCTATCAACAATAGGTTCTTCAAGAGATGTAGCTACGGAACTGTTTCATCCTTAACACTTTTCTGTCAAGAAAATAGACAGACTGAATTTTAGACACACATTTAATACGGGTTTTATGTTTTATTATGGGTTTTATGTCTGATTTTGCAGATCCGCCAATATAAGGTTCACCCACTTTAACATCTCTTTATTTGATTTTTTTCTCTGTAGTTCAAATCTTAGCTTTTTCTACTATAATGTTCTATATATCATTTCTGCATATTTGTTAAATGGATCTGTATCCAGCATTTTATTTTGTGGAGTTGGGTTATCCCCTTCCCTTTTCATGAAAAGGATGCTACCACTTAGAAATGATATGTTCACGTTGTTTGTATTCATTTCGTTATTTCCATGAGATTATAAACAAGAAAAAGTTTGGAAATCAACCTAGATGTCTCTCTCTCCAAAAACCTCTCACGACCAAAACCTACTTAACACACTACCACCACCTAAACCAGCAAACTCTAACGAAGTAGCCGAACCCACAAAGGTATCCATAAGATAACACAACGAAAATAACGAATAATCATAAAACCATGCAAACAACACAAATGATGTCCTACCGGGATAAGGTGTTTGGGAAAGACGCCAACAACATGCATAGAGATAGGGGGAACACTCAAATCCTTCAAGTAACTAAAATAACATCAGCAATGCATACATTATTCTCGTGTATATATATATATATATATATATATATAAACTAGGATGGTGTTTTTACTATTCATAAGTTGGGGACATACTTTGTGGTTGAGATTGAAGCCACCTAGGCTAGAAATGGAGGGTTGAGATTGAAAATTCCTCTTTTCCTCTTTTATCCCTTTATTATTTGGTTTCCCCCACTTTTTATCACTTGATTTTCTTCCCCCTCTTACTCAAAATTCAAAATAATGAATAAAATGGTAAAATACACACTTTTAGGGCCCACCACACCCGACACACCAACACACGAACGATTCACACTACACACAAAGTTCGTATCTCTCACTCTCACTACACCAGGTTCTCTCTCTCCATCTAAAACATCCCACCTTTTCTCTCTTATCGAAATCGTTTGATTTCTAAATTTTTCTCTCCTTCATGGGTTTTAATTGGAAAAAGTTATTGAGATATTTATTTGTGTTTTTAGGAATTGATGATTTCAAGATATATGATTTTGATTTGAGGGATGCGTTGGTGAGTAATTGAGTTTTAGGTTAACATTACTCACTTTCTTCTTTCGATTTTAGAGTTTTGTTCGAGGTAGTTGGAAGAAAATAAATCTATGGTTTTGTTCAAGTTGCTGGAAGATTTTAGTGTATAAATTTGAGTTTTTTTGTTTATGTGATTTGTTTTTTTTGTTTATTTATCTAGGGTTTGGAGATTTGATGACAGTAGAAGATGACTGAAAGCTTAAACTGAGGTATTCTTTCTCTCTTTCTACATAAACATAAAGATAGTCCATATTTTGTGTGTTTTGCATATACCATCTCAAGTTTTTTGTGTTTTTTAATTCCATCTCAAGTTTTTAATTTGTTTTTAGGTTTATTTGAGATATCTAATTTGTATTTTTATGATTTTTTTTGCAGGTACTTTTTTTTTCTTCTAATTTGTTTTCATCTTTTATGGATTTCTGTGTTTATTTTGATTCTGAGCTACTCATTTAGTATGTATTTCTTAATACTCTTTTTATATATTTTCTAATACACTTTGTATACTGATATCTATACAGAGTTAATAAGATGGTGCCTTAAACTTTTTTTATTTTTTTGTTTAATGATGTTATGTTTCATTTTTGCAGTTACGAGACCCGCATGATTTTTTTTAGGGTCGTGAAATATTTGAGTAACCCATATGATTTTTTTTGAGCTTATATTTTTTTAGGTTATTATTACTTGAATTTACAGTTGCTGTTTTTTTAGGTTATATTTACTTGGTGGTTTTATAGATTTCATTCTTGGATACACCACACTATGGTTCAAATTTTGGTTTGAAGAAGGTACTCCCAAACTTATAGAATTGACTGGGGGGGGGGGGGGTTAATGTATCATATGTTAGTAATTTTAATACATTCAAACCCATGTTCGAGATGAACTGAATCATGTTAAGACTTGCTAACAGTTTTGGTCATATGTTTTTAGTCACTATGATGTGTGTATTTTTATTCTGATAGAATTTTCAGATTTCAGTCATTTAGGGCGGCGATAGCATATACAGTGGGATGAAGGGACTTCTAAAGGGATATTATGGAAGTAATCTAAGGGAATATCACATTATATATAATACATATAAAAAGTTTGATTTCATTTTAATTTTTCTTAAAGTTTTTTGAATTTGTCATTTTCTTGGCATGAAGGGTGAGTTATACTATGAATGGGAAGAATATGGAATGCATTTTATTGGCACACGAGGCTAGAATTAAATATCACAATCATACTTTTCATGAGTCGCTACTTGATCGATTCACATTCGCATTGAGGTATAAAACTCTAAATTTCTATTTTTCTTTTGCAGTTTTCTTGACCTAATCATGTTTTTTCTTTATTTCAGATCTAAACTTGGTTTATGAGACCATTTTTCTCTCCAATAGTGGTGAATATTAAAGCAACGCATTATGGTAATATACCCTCTCTCCATCTCACACGCACATACCTAGAAGAGTAGTAAAACACATTAGTGATGGTCATAATTTTGATGATTATGATGGTGATTTTTAGTTCAATATGTGCATCGTATGTGTCACTAATGGAAGTTGTAGCCTATCATGGATTCACTTTTAATATGAATAAATGATATTCTTTCATCCTATGAATGAAGGTATATTTTAATTTTATATCTTGCATTCAAACTATTGGTGAAATGTGTACCATATGCTGATATTTTTTATTTTTTATTTGTATCATCAAATTGGTTATTGAATCTTGAATTGAACTTCAATAAAACTCATGTAGTCTATTGTTATTTTTTATGTAAAGGTCCCCCAAAACCTCCCTTTAATAACCTTTTTCTGTACTTGGAAAAGGTTCATGAGGTGTTGCAAATAGGAGTTGTAAGACCACAAGGTCAACTGTATAAAGGTGGGTAGGGGTAGTGAACCTCTAGGAGAAAAAATGGTTTTGGTAAAGGCCTCTAGCATGAAGGTTAATGATAATTATTTAAAGAAATCTTCAGCACTGCAAAATAGGGGAGTGGAGCGAGGATCTTCCTATATCACACCATTAAAGCCAAAAAAATAGCCATGAGGGGAACCATTGATAAGAATGGAAAGGTGGCCAGATGTGAGGAGACATTTAATCCATGATATGGAAGTGTCGTTGAATCCAAAGTCTTTTAGAGTATAAAAACAAATGGCCTAGAGAGGGTAACAAAACTTTTGTTAATGTCAAATTTTATACCTACATTTCCACCAAAGGATTTGTAAGTATTTTGAGGCAAAACACATGACATGTCGAATTTTCCTTCCTGGGCAAAGCCATATTGATGTTTAGAGATTATTTGGGGGCTATTATGTTGTCATTGGAATATGCATCTCTTTTAGTTTTAGCATAAAATCAACTATGAACTATATTTTTCTGTTTTTTATTTCAGCACTCTTTTAGTTAGCTCAGCACTGCTCCACTACAATTTCAACACTTTTTTGTTTTGGCACTTTTTTTTTGTATTGTCCATTCCCAAATAACATATATCCAAGTCAGATTCATACTCATTTCTTTCTAAACAGGGGAAGATAATATCGAAATCAGAATCATACTGTGTGTAGTACCCCTTTGAGTGAGAAATAATATGACCCGAGGTTTTATGAGGACATTTAGTTATTCATCCGTATTTTTTAAAGTAGCATTAGCTACATACATGGTATATATTTTTGGGTTATCTTTTGTTAATTTATTCGTCTATATTATTTGTTATCACATTAGTTACTTATTGTGTTCAATTAGAAGGTGGCGCTAAAGAGTTGTGAAGGGACCAGCACCTGAAAGGGAAACTTCCAAGTATCTTAATCGAAACGTTATTGGTTGCTAAAACTCTGAATCCTCAAAGTGGCGGAACTGAATGACTAAAAGCCTTGATTGATAATCCCCCGAAATATCTTAATTTTTAAGCAGGATGGTGAGAGCTTAATGGTAGTTTGTAACCCTGTGATGGTCATTTCTTTGAGCCCAAAATCCTTATTGATTTTATCGGATCAATGGGAGGGATTAAGCAAGAGATGACACACATCATTTGGTTAAAGAATGAAATGTGTTTACTTTATTACTGATTGCATTCGTAATTCTATGTTCAAGAAGAGTTATATTTTTATTTGGTCAGTTTGGGTCATATTATTCATAAGGTTTTTAATTGTCATTTTTCAATGATAATCAATTCTCATAGGGTGATTGATTCAATTCCATTTTCTTGTGGGATCAGTATATTGATGGCTTTTGATGTGTGTTACAAATATGAAGATGGGATGCCAATTTCGAGAGCTTTTGCGATGCCATATGCTCTGTTTTAAGTACTTATGGATGCCAATTTGGCAAGGGATGTCACTACATGAATGAATTTGATTTTGCTTGGGCATTTAACTTGCTTCTACAATGAGGTATGTTTAACTTGATCCAATTTCTGTTCCATTCATCAAGGTTCTTTTTTTTAATCTACAAGAATTTTTTAATTTGTTGCAGTCGTAATGATTCTGTTACATATTCATTTGGATTACATATGTTCATATTGATTTGCAGGGGTTCTATACATCTGTGATTCAAAGAGAAGAGTGTACCCATAGGCATTGCAGGGGCCTGCATGGAAGCAATGTGGATGGATTAATGATTTGTCAATTACTAACATTAGTTGTTAGTGATAATTACACCAACAACAAAGAGATCTTGATCAAGTTTATTCAGGTCAATTTGTCTTTTCATTTTCAAATTGTGAAAAAATTATATATACAAAGGAAGACTTAGAAAATTTATGTAGCACTGGCTAATTTTGATGGTGTAGCATCAGAATTTATTGATTGTATATAACTTGCATCCCTACTATTGTTTAGGTTATACCAGGGATTATTATCTGCAGTCACTTTGTTTCACAGATAGATTCATCATATTTTTTGATGGTGTGAATAATTTAAAATTTATGATAGTGAATTGGATTCCTGAATTAAGTTATTGTATGATATCAGTTCTTTAGGTCAATTTAGATAAGTATATATTATTTACAAGAATGTCACGTGCTTTGTGGGTTATATTACGTTATAATTTCTTGAGCTGACAGTGGGGAATTCTATTATTCATATCTATAGTTTTCATGAGTTGACATTGACAAATTTTTGTCCAATGTTTTCTCATTACATGTAGTTTTGAATTTTTCAACCAAAAACTGATACTCCATGAGCTGACATTGGGTTTCATTTAGGTTCCATTTGGAGTTTTCATGGGATCGATAACTTTTCTCTTTGACTTTTAGGTTTGAATTATATTTTAAACCTTTGTTGTCTATAACTCAGGTTTGATGCCCGATATTTTAGTATGTATTTAGTTTCTTTTCAAATGTTGTGATATTGGTAGGTCATAAATGATTGGACTTGGAGAAAGAAGAGTTATCCCTATGTAGAGATCCACATTTCAGGTATAAGCACGGGCCCACTAATCAATGTAATATTTTTCTATCCCAGTTACAAAATGTTATTAATTTCAAGCCTAAGAACTTTCACATTCAAGATTTCTTCATAGATATAAGCACGAGCCCACTGAAATTGTGTATTATTGATTTAATGATCTAAAATACACATTTTTTGTATATATATATTTAAAAATTAATTTCATTATATGGTTTTAGGTATTATTCCGAAATTTTAGGCTTTAAAAATTTGGATAGGGTTTTGAGACATATTTTAATTTTTGGTGCTTACTAATTATGATGTTTATAATGCATGTACTAATTATGGTGCAAGCTTGGTCAGCCGAGTCATCTCAAAGTTTTAAGCTTAAGGAAATAAACAAGAAGTTGTATCAAAAGCTTGACTGTAATTTCAAGGCTCAGTCAACCATCATTCCCTGTTTATGAGGTATACCTGCTTATGAGGTATCAGGTACTGCTTATGAGGTACTGCTTAGTGTTCAATACAGAGGCTACTAATATCTCAATGGAGAATTCTTATATTCTAGGTGTGTAAGTTTATTATGAGTTTTTTGTGTACTCGGTGTTTATTCGGATCCAATTAATATGTAGAACTAAATTGGTCTGTTTTATTGGTGAAGCGATAAAAGTTAAGGATTTATTGTAATTTTTCTTTGAGTCACTAAATTGGTTTCACTCATAATAATTCTATTATGGTTCTCTTACTCTTAATACATGCACTTTATCATTTTATTTTTTGTAAAGTTTTATTATTTTACTAATATGATACACATATTTGTATTCGATTCAGAGACATGACTACAAAGATGCTTGAGATGTGTTACACGGATTTGTATTTGTAACATGTAGATATAAAGACCTCACCTAGCAACAGGTAAACCTTTAAATCTAATACAAACAATTATCCATTTCTTTTGTAATTTAGAAAGGGTAAAACTTATACATATGCCTAATATAAGTTGGACTGCCAAAAACATCATTTGGAGGATCATGGAGAGGGCCTGCAGCTCTTCCTCTTGAGTTATTGTCTAATCCTCACATATTATCTCATCCAGTGATCTTTAGTGGAGGTATTGGTCACGACAGACCGTCAAAAACAGGTGTAAATCCATTGGTGGAGGTATTGGATGTTTCTCCACACAAGTTTTTGATCGACCGTTATTGATAAAGTTTTTAATCAAGTTTTTGATTGACTATTATTTTGATTTGGTCCAATCAAGTTTACCAAGAGGAGAACCAATAAATTTCAGTATCAATTTCATGTTGTTTACTGATGTCATTTTTCTGTGCTTAAGCGGAGTTCTATGTTAATAGAGTTTGTCATTTTTCTGTGATTAAAAAAAATTATGTGTTTATATTTATGCGATGAATCAATGTTCATATTGTTTACATTATCATGTTTCTTACATTATCTCCATTATTTGCCATTATGATATTTTCAATCGAATGTGGCATTGTGATGTTTTAGTATACTCTTCTCCTCTGCTTCTATGTTATTTTTTTGCGGATCTAATTTGGCAATGACATAAAAATGGGAGGAAAGTTCCCTCACATGAACTTAAAGAAAATAAGATACTCTTACAAGAATTTTTATCGTACCAAATTTGAGATCAAAGGTGATTAAATCATATGTTTCCCTATTCAATTTTTTTCTTTCACAGGCACATTTGTTTTCATAACTGATCTATGGATATTTTTTTACATTCTTCATTCTTCATTTGAAATGTTTACGAATACCATTTTTTACATTTCAAATGTAAAAACGAACTTATAATATATTCAGGCTTAGAACTCCAAGAAACTTTTAGTTCCTACATCATGATGTAAATAAGAACTTAAAGAACAGTGTCCTACTTCTAAGTTATTTTTTTTTACATTCTTCATTTGAAATATTTATTTACATTATTCATTAAAAATGTTTATTTTGTCATTAGGTCATCACTACCTCAAGAGTACGCTTCTCAAACCGTTAAATTACGAAGGCTCCTCTACTCTGATTTCGAAAGAATTGAATTTAGTTCCCAAATTGTTCAGTTCAGGTGCTAATTTAAAGGAGCAGAAGACAATGAATCTATATGAGGTGCAAGCTTTTGTTAATTCTTTACGCTCGACATTCTCATTCCTGTTATTTAAGGTGCAGCATTAGGTGGTGGATTGGAAATGGATTTGAAATATGGTAATCTTGAAATATGGTAATCTCGAAATACGATTTGAAATATGGTTTTTACCCAACCATAGATCTGAAATGTGTATTTTTTTCTGTCTTATTTTTCATTTTAGTTCGGTAAATTTGGTATATTTTGTGTAAAATCTGGAGATGTGTAAATTGTTGCACTTGATTTACATATTTCTCACTTATTGGTGGTCGGATCTTGAATTACGAATTTTCTAATCGAGACTGGGGCAAACTTTATATCAGGTTGTCGTTAATTTGGATTATGTTGAAGTGGGGATGGTTTTTTCTGTATGGCACTGTGGAGTAGAGAGGGCTAAGATTTGAGGTGTGTAGGGTTTTGAAAATGGCATACGCTAATTTTTTATCCCTATTTTCTAGATCCGTGCATAAAATTGGTTTTCTCATACTCATTACCTGCTAATATTGTAGATATTTGCATAATATGTGATTTGAAGGTTTTGGTTTCACATATAATTTTTTGCAGTGGTTATCAAGGGAATCAAACACTTGCTCCTGATCATCTTTCCTTACAAATGTGGGTAAAAACAATATTGGATTTAACTGGTATCTCTCTCTATTTTTGTTTTAAGGGAACATAGTTGTTTTTTGTCTTACTTTGTTGGTATGATGAGGTTGAGCCCTACAAAGTAGAGGGGGTATTTTTTAAATTAATTCGATCTCCTTCATTGGATTTTTTTTATATTTGTTATGATAACTCTCTATATATAGTTATATATGGGTTTGTACGAACCAGTTTAACACTTTGTTGGTGCATTTTGCAGGTTTTGATCTATAAATACTGATGAAGTTCATAATATTTGAGATACTATTTTTTTATATATTTAAATATTCTTTATCGTATTTCTTTTTCTTTGACGGATATGTTGGCAATAGGATGCCCAATATTAGTTCATAACCAAATCCAAAAGGATTGCATTTGTTATTTATTTAAATATACTTACACGATTTTTACTGTTACGTTCACATCCATTGACATTTGGTAGTATATACTCTAAAGCATTGCATTTTTTTCTACCTTACTTAGTTTAATTTTGGTATCTCTAAAGTCTATGGTTAATCCCTACAAGTTTCTTTATATGTGAGTTATTTATCTTATGTCTCTGTTCTATTTTTTAGGTACACCTACATGTTGAAGTAGCTAACCACATCCTTAAGCTATCTTTGGTTTGTTGTAAGTTTTCAAAGTATTATTCAATTGCCCTTTAGTTTTATTTGGTTCATGTTTTGTAATTTGTTTTGCCATGTTTAGTAAGTGAGGATTTCCTATGCCCTGTTTAGTAAGTTACTCTGGATCAAAATACACCTTTGGTCATTTCGGAGAAGCCCCAACAATATGCCGATAAAAGGCCAATCCATGGGTAAATGAGTTCTACCCCAAGTGGTCCATATCCTTATACAATAGTATATAAAAAGGAAGAAATAGAAGAGAAGTAAGATCACATCTTGGCATCCAATAATAGACATTGGGATAGATAATGAGTAATGACGGGAAAAACATTATTTTGATTTGGTGTCCAATTTTCAGGGTTGAGCTTAATTTATAAGTGTCATCTATCCAAATCAATGGATTTATTTCTCTTTTTGTTAGTTGTATCTTTGAAATTTTGTTTTATGTCTCTTTATCAATGCTAACAGTTTGCACAGGGATAATGCGAACAAGATCAACTTACATTCATAATCGATTTTTCGTATACATTATCTTTTAATAACTCAATCTTAATCTTGTTTTTGTTTAAAGAATTTACTGTAGTGGATTTTAAAAGGGTAGTTCATGAGCTCATTGCTCTCAAGTTGCTCACCACTCTTTTAGAAAATCCGACAGATGACAGTGTTGAGGTAGTTGTTGGTTTTATAAAGGAATTTGGGTCGATTCTTCAGGACCTCTGTCCCCGAGGTTTGCATGGTAAGTACCTTCTTTGCAATGTTCTGGGTTTTCTGACAGGGTGTTTTTTTTTGCATTATTTGATACACATATGATTACAGGAACATTTTTACTACCTGGATTTTATCTCGATCATTTTTATAGTTTGGATAAATTTCTTCCCTTGGATATCAATGAAGAGTAACAGTTTATTATATGAAACTCTTATTCGCATAACAAACTGTATACAGAATAATTAAGGAAAATAAATAAAAACTTAATATACAAAAACATACTAACTGGGGAATATGCCCGAGATAATTCTGAAATACCTCCAATCTAGATCACAATGTATGTTTTTTTAGGATTTAATTTGATGTTGGTACCAAGTATTTTAGGATTTAATTTGATGTTGGTACTAAGTTTATGTATACTAAATTCCCCTCATTTACAGATTGTTGCGAAAGGCTACTGAATTCCCCAGATGACGATCTACTAAGGAATATCTCAACATGACCGTGTTTGATAGTTATTTCTTCCAAAGTAACACTCTGGAGATGGGCTGCCAGCATAACATGACTAGACTTCCCAACATATCTGGAGATGGGCTGCCAACGGAGTAGAAGTATGATGTGGGCTTTGAATAAAAGCCCCTGGGAACTACTCTCTACTGTCGGGGGCTAAAATTTTGGTGAGAACCATCTCTGTGAGGATTCAGACCACATAGATGGTAAGAACTGTGATGGTAATTGTGATGCAGACCCATGAACCTGATCTTACCTGCCCAGATAACTGTGATGCATACCACCATTGCTCTTATTAAGAGTTACGTTGTTGTTGATGATTGCTCCTGTTAGGTGATTGCTCCTTCTAGGTGATTGCTCCCGCGAGGATGCAGACCACAGGGTATGTGATGGCATTTTGTTGAATATTTGGTGTACGGATATTTTAAGTGTGCCCTGGTAAATAAGAGTACACAATTCAGTAGATACAAAGTAATTTCATTATTCTCCTAGACCTGGGAAATTGCAATTTAAATCCTTTCTTTTCTTATGCTCCAATCATTTTTGGTTACACAAAGTGATGCATCCACATTTTGTTTAACTCATCTCCTTCTAGAATGATGTATTTATATGTTTTGAATATAAATTTCATTAAGTTTTTTCTAATATTTTCTTCATTTAAAAAAAATTGTATGGAGTATAACTTTAATAATATGTTTAATGAAAATGATATGGATTCAATGTTTGTTTTGTTTAATTCACAAGGTATGGAGTATAACTTTAGCCATGAATCTCTATAAGAAACTTGGTTTCCAAGTCGATAGTCTAATAGAAGGTATGGAGTATAATTTGTCACGGTCATTTCAATCATAAAAATAGTTAAAATAGTTTTTTAAAGTTGAAAAGGTTTTATATATTTTTTTTGATAACTTTGAACCTCCACACGAACTGGCTCTTTTGACCCCCCATGCGACTTAAATGGGGGATAATGTGGTAGAGCCACGTTAATATGTGCCATGTTTGAAGTATGGTATTTGTGGAGAGTTTCGAAACTCGATACCTTTAGCCTAAATGACCCGCTCCTGACCACTGGAACAACCTTGAAAATATTGTTTTTGCAAAAAAGTCTAAAAAATATCGTTTTTTCCTTTTTTTTTTCACAGAATAAAAAATCATCTTTTAAAAAAGAAAAACTATTTTATAAAAGTAAAATACTCTTTTTAAATTTTAAAAATAACTCTTTTCCGAATAAAAGTCTTTGGAAACATTATCATTTTTTTAAATATAGTCCTATTAAGTTTTTTAAACAAAAAAAAATGTGGGGTTAATATCATGGGGGTGAAATGTTTTTTTTAAAGTAGGGGCCATTATTGATCTTGGCCATAGGAGTTCATTACACGACGGTTCTTGACTTAGCAAGTTACTTGGTAGACTCGATTTCGAGGAACTTCAACTCGAGTGAATATTTTATTTAGTTTATACAAGGTCCATGAGTGACTATTTATTTGGTTGTTGAAGTATTTTTTTTATACATTAGACAAGTGGATTGTTCTATAATTAGATCGGGTTGACCGTTATTTTGTTGTTACTATGTTAACTTTTTCGAATATGATCGTGCCTTCAGGCACGGGCATACCCTAGTATATATATATATATATATGGATTGATAAGAGGAAGGTGAGAGTGCCGTGTGCTCAAAAATTTTAATGGAATGAAAGTATCCAATTAAAATTATCGTTTAATAGAAGTGATGTTTTCATTTAATTCCTTTCAGGCATAGAATAGACAACATATTTCTATGTGATAAAATGTTTGCCAGTTAGATAATACCAAATTTTATCTTCAGTTTAGGCGAGTAAGTATGAATGTGGAAATAAGGCAAACAATCGCACAACACCAAGTTATAAGAGGAAAAACCCACCACGGGAAAAAACTCGGACATACATAATGAACAAATGACTATGGTAGAGTATTATAACTAGAATACAAATACTTATAATCACATAATGTTATGACTCTCTAGAAACTCTTTCCTACCATATTCTTCGAGGAGAGTGACAACAGTTAAAGAATGTTATACAACCGTAACCGATTTTGGACTCGTCCAATGTCTTTTAAAGATACGCCAAGAATCAAAATCCTCTAAAATTAGAGGACAAACTTTGTTGAGAAACCAACTATGTTTGGTTACCACATTCTATGATGTAAGTTTTTCCAAAGATTTTGAAAGTGTTAAAAATGATTTTGACTTGATCAAACCTGACAATGTTTTTTTGAAGTATTCATATAAGTCTTCAAGAACTAGCATATGAGTATTATAGCTCAAGAACAAAGTTATAAGGTTTTAAGATTCAATATGACTTGCGATCAAATTTTAAAGAACACAAATATATATGAGAAAAAGATAAACAATAGTTTAACTCTCTAGAGTAATCATACTAGAAGATAAATATCTTAAAATTTTCTCTTTGATTAAGTATCTTTTCTTAAGAATATTTTTTCAACAATTTTCTTTTGAGAATTTGACAAAACATATGTAAATTGTGAAGTCAATCATCCATTTAGCCTAAGCTTTTTCAAGAGTGAAAGACAAGCCTAAGGCAAGTGGGAGATGACATCACAAGGTGATCAAAAGCACTCGAGTCTAGTAATTGGCTATTAAAAAGTTTGAACATTTTCCCAAAATATATTTTATAAAATTGTAGTTTGCAGTTCAAGGTCGCGACCAATGAAGGAAGTCGTGAGGAAATATGACAAAACTGGTGAAAAATCTGGACAGTGTTATAACAAGCGAAGAAAAAGCTTCATTCTAGTGAGGCAACAAAGAGAGACCTAACTTACACAATTCAAGGAAAACACAAGCCATAAATATTTGAACCTTGCATAAACATGGATGTGATATATACTTATGAAAAAAGTAACTTAAAAAAGTTAATTTTATAAGAATAGTATACTTGCATACGTTAATCATTTAAACCATAAAACAAAACAAAACCAAACCGAACACACACGCACACAAACATTTTAATTTGAATGTGATAAAGTGTGAAAATATCTTTAGGAAGTCCAAATATCTCAACTAAGTGGATACACCAATATATGATCATATGGATGTCCGGTTGAAAAGTTGAAGCATGTCCGGTGCCAGTATACTATAGATGTGTTACGTCAGAATGACCTTAATGGCTAATGAAAGATACAAAGTATATATTATACACATAATATGACAATTTAAATATGCGAGGGCACATGAGTATACAAATACTTTTACTGAAGGTTTTTCCGAATCATACTGGGATTGATAGGGGATAGAGAAAAAAGGTTATGATTTTTTGCTTTATCTTCCACTTATAGTTATTTTAGAGGAAATTTAATTATTTTACTAATATTTTTGTACACCCGAGTGTCCATGCGTTGAATGTTTTGTAGCTATTAAGTTTGATAATTGACCATATGGGACTCATGGTATATATGTGGGGGGTTTCTTATTTGGATTATTAGTATGTCTCATGTAGTTTAATTATTGTTAGGAATTGGGGAAAATATTCTATGACCGCTCGATTTTTGTACAATGGAGAAGGTATGATTTTTTCATCATGGGCAAAAATATACATGCTTTCAATAGTGAAATCTTGACAATTTTACAGAGAGTAAAACTTTTCTCTTATTATCATTTGTTTATTGATTTTGGTTGTGACAATTTTTGTCACCATTATAAATGTGACATAGTTATTTATAACAAAACTTGAATTAATAATTTTTTTACGGTAAGAATTTATTACAAAATATTAAATAATAGCATTTATATGAGAAATCGAGAAACTTAGGGGGATGCACCCTAGTTGGCCTTACAAATATTATTCCCATGTTTATTGGTGAGCGTGTCTAACAACGCAGTACTTGTATACACATTGGGATTTATGTATTGAATGCCTTGTGATTTCATATCGTATGTAGTTTAAATAAAACAAATCCAATACATTACACAAATCTTATTAACAAATAAATATGAACTAATGAAACGGCTGAAATTTATACAAACCATTAATACAAAACATCCAAATTTATCTGTGAGCTATAATATATCAATAGTAACAGTTGAAAGAGCACATACCAAATGAAAATTATTCCCAAAACGAATGAGAATGCAATCAAACATAATAACACAATAAAAAAATAAAGGTATAATGATCTCTCAAATATAAAATGAATAAAAAATACCTTACATAATAACAATATCCATAAAAAATTACATCATTCAAAACACACTCTTAAAGTAAAAATATAAATTCAATCAGAAAATAATTTAGAAATTTACTAAAAAATTTCAATATGTAATTTACAAAAACAATATAACAAAAAAATCAAAACAATTGCATCATACATGTATGTAATTATTGCTTGCGAAGTAGATGAAATTAGGGCTTGCGAACAAATTGATCAAATAGACCATACACTTGCAAATAGAAAATGAAAAAAAAATCCGTTTCTAACAAAATAAATTAAATTACGTCTTACAAACCTAAATATACAAACAAAATGAATAAAATGATAAAAGTAACATATATTTGCATTACCTTGAATCAATTATTACAAATGGCAGAGGATATGGCTTCAGTTTGAATTACTTCAATTATCTTCTATTTCAATGATAAGAAATTGATCACAGAAACTTGATAAACGTTCTTGAAATCTAGGTAAAAGATAGAAATTGCAACAATCAATCGTTGTCGCCTATTCTGCACCAAGATTGAAAGGTTGAAGTGGCAAAATAGTCAAGAAATCGCAAATCGGAGCTACCGTTACGGCATATGGGACTTCCTCTAGCAATTAAAAAAATGGTTTATGATCAAACATAGGCACATATCGGAGTTTAAGTCACTCACATGACTTAATTAGGAGTCACGTATAATTAAGTCGAATAATAATTAACCCTTGAAAAGCTGTGTGAGGTGTGGGCCTTGAAAAAATAAGCGGAACATCATGTTCTGCGTGAACATTAAGTTGCAATATTCAACCTTCATAATTGTATTCTGGAGAGAGACTATAATTAATCGGTCATATATGGCTTTATAACATCTATTTATGCATCACCCATAAGGGTTACTCTTGGTGATGGTGATTGGTATATTAAACATACAATTTAACTACTAAATGTATATGTAACTTTTAAACTTTTTTTTTTTAAAATTTAGTACAATAGGATGCTATGTCATAAAGTCCTCATGTCACGCCAGCGCTCCGTTAGTTATTAATTACAAGAGCGTTTCTATTGGAACTGAACAATCGACTTAATAGCTTTCGACCGAATGATGTGTAAATTGATAATGATAGAATGAAAAGGTCATGCGTAGAAGAAATGACTTTAATCGGTTATAGCAGCTTGTATTACATTGTAAAATAGCAATGCTATTTGTAAGTTTTTTATAAGCTTCTTATTACATTTCAAAACAATTATTTTATATTAATAGATAAAACATTTTTTTTATAAGTTTCTTACTCTTTTGTTTCTAACAATTGATATAAAAACAGTTTTTTATATAAAAAAAATTCTATCAATATAGAAAACCATTTTTTTTAGATTAAAAACAAACAATTTTTATTAAAATTAAAATGAAAAAAATATTTTTTTCATAACTAAAAAAAATTATGTTTATTGACATGATATCATGATATCTTCATTGATTAGTTTTTTTATTAAAATTAAAGAGTTTTTTACTAAAATTAAAATTAAAAAAATATTTTTCCATAAATAAAATAAACTATGTTTATTGACATGATATCGCTATTGATTAGTGCCACTGGTGCGGAGCCACATTCCCAGACCCACATCATTTGTTGAAAGTGGGTCCGGCCCAACGACACTAATCAATCGCGAATCTAAGACATCAAATTAAATAATTTTTTTTAGGGGCATATACCAAATAGTCCCTCGAACTTTTTTTAATACATAGTTAGTCCAAGACTTTTTATTTTGCACTAAAAAGTCCTTCACCATGTCAAAAAAGTTTTATCATACTGCTGGCGCGGATATTTAAAGATAACATAATAAGAGACTTTTTGGTACAAAATAAAAGGGTTGGACTACGAGACTAAGGGACTTTTTGGTACAAAATAAAAGGATTGGTACAAAATAAAAGATAAGAGAATAAATGATTTTTTTATATTTGATCCTTTTTTTAATTAAAATTAAACAGTTTTTTATTAAAATTAAAAAATATATTATTTTCATAAATAAAAAAAACTATGTTTATTGACAAGATATCGTAATTGAGTAGTGCCACTAACGCGGCCCTACATTTTCGTATTTGGTAAATAAAAAAATTGTGTCAGTTGACCGTTAAATAGTTCATTTTGAGACTAAAATTATCCAAAATGTCCCTCATTCATTACCAAATACCTACTATTTATAAAGAAAATAACTTTTTTTAGTTTAAAAACATTTCCTTGTTTTTCTAAATTAGTATAACTTACAAATGATTTAAAAGTTTTTTTTAATTTTAAAACAGTTATTATTTTTTTAAACGGTTTCAAAAAGTTGAAAAGAGTTTCTATGAAAAAATAATTTTTTTTAAATTACTATAAAAACGTTTTTTAATTAAATAGTTAAATATTTTTTTTATTGTAAGACAAAAGATTTTTAAAGAAAACAATTTTTTTATTTCAAATGAGATGACTCTTTGTATGTGGTTTGAAAATGGAGAAAAGGTACAGAGGGTTTTAAAGAAGAGAAGGAACTTAGTTTAGAGTTTTTTTTTTCTTCTTCCCGGATTCTTTTCCTTTTGACTTTAGCACCTCTTGTCTTGTTGTCCACTAGTGTGCCACATCATTCAGTTCATCTGCCTTCAGTCGAAAGTTCGGGACTAATAGAATTTTTCTAATTAAAATTACTACAAAGTCAATTTTTAGTATAATATCAATCAAAAAATAGTTTAGCGAAAAAAGTGAAAAGACAAGTAAAGTTCGTTGTGTAGATACGTAGTTAATCCAAATTTAAATATTAATATACTAATTTAAAACGTAAATTTGTTCTTGAAAGCTCATATCGAGAATATTTTAATCCTTAATTTCAGGTTAATTAGAAATGGTATTGTGATTAAATTATAAGGTTTAGTAATGTTAACATATAGATTTGGCATGAAACTAAGATATATCACAATTTCCATTTTTGATTTATGATAATTTGGGCAAACTTGGTATTTTGACGGCTTTAATCAAACACATTATAAATCTAATTAGAACATGGTTTGATAAAAGACTTTGTTTATATGTATATACCAATTAGATATATCCATTAATAAAACTCAACACTCTTACAATAGAACCCTTATGTAATTTAACAATTTTAACATACCAAAAGTCATACATATGAATTCATACGTAATTTAACAACTTAGACAACCGAGTGATACGAAAAGCAGTCAAGAAAATGAAAATACATGCATGCAAGCTAACATTTTTAACTCCCCTCCCCTCATAAACAGAAAACTTCTAATCCTCTAAAAGGAACTCCTTGTCCTTCTCCAACCTCTCCATGGCATTAGCTTCCAAGCTAATCTCCACATCAATGCTTCTCCCACCACTTTTCCCCTGATACAGATACACCATCCCATCAAATCGGTTATTTGACCCGCTCCGGACGCTCTCGGGGGGCCCCCATCCGAAATCCACCTCATAAATCTTGAACCGTGGCGAGCTCCCTACTGCCACGCAGTTAATACCAGCGTCTTTGAACTGGAATATTATCGGGTTGCTCTCCCACTCCTTGTTTCTCTCTTCAATGGCTTTTGAATTGTGGGCTTCGATGGCTTTTTGGATAAGACCCGACCCGAATTCGAGCGGGTGGGCGAGTAATAACCCGGCCGCAGTGACTGTAAATATAGCTTGGATGAGGTTTCCGAAGTAGCTCTCGGGCATGGGCGGGTCGACCCGTTTCCGACAATCCGCAAAGACGGTGAACACAGTGTATTCTTCAGGTTTGAGCTGCCGTGCTCGGGTCACCGCGTGCCACACATGAGAGGAGAGAGACTGGAATGTGGAGAATGCCTTTGAGCCCTCAGATGGTGGATTAGCGTTGACCTTTGACTTGATCTTATCGATTGATGACTCGGGGAACCTGAAGATCTTCTCTCTTAGTGGTGGATCCGCTGGTTTGACAGCGGATTCGCCATGTGGTGCTGACACGCTGTTTTTGGGCGTGTCAGACGGAAGGGAGAGGTTGAGCTTGACACGGGTGTTTCTTGCCTTGGTGCGGTCTATGAAGGGTGGCACCGAGATGGTTTTGGCCCCATTGCATATCTGGGCCCACGAGCTCATGAAGTGCCATGTTGAGGTGCCATCTAAAATTGCGTGATTGAATGCACAACCTATTACAAGACCGTCCTTGATCTTGGTAATCTGTGATGAATACGGCAAATATGATGTTAAAGTATTATAACAAAATTGATATACGTGCGTATATATAAATTACTTATAACAAGAAAGAAAGGATAAATATAGAATGAAAGAAAATATATTTAAATAATTTATTTGAATGAAACATTCGAGCAGAATTTTATTATATGGTCAGAAATGACATGTATACAGGTTGGCTGTGAGAGGGGCTATCAAGAGGACATTTACTCCTTTCCACCAAAAAAAAAAGAGGACATTTACTTTGCACATTGAGAGAAGGTACTTTAAAGTGCAATAAATTGTACTAAAGCCGACACCTGTCCACCACCAAAGCGTGAAAAGGGGCATTCCTGGCCCATAGCACACCAGTAAACTACTATTTGGTCCCAGACAAAAATGTAGTGATTAGAACATTCCATCCCATCCCATCCCATCACACACAAGGAGAAAATTGAGAGGTTGTTTTTTTAACTCAAAGAGAATATTATATCATAACCGTATTACAACAGTTTGGTTTTTTCACAAACCTACTAACTATAGTACTAGTACTATCTGTCAAAAACGGTTTGTAGATAAATCTAGGTACTATATCAAAAAAACTATTCATATAATGACAACTATTTCCAATCTTGGCCAAGACGTCAGATACCGAGTTGACCTCGATATATTCACACTGTATCAAACTTTTGAATCTCCTTACTGCAGTCCCGGAGTAGTTCCTGGATATGGTGGCTCGAACATGGGACCCTACAAAACAGTTGGTAAGTAGACAAAGAATTCGATTCCACATGTATATTACGAATACCTCGATTACTAGCAAATTTTAAGCCATCTTTTATTGCCCACATTTCAGCTATAGCATTGGAATTGTAACCAATATTTTTAGCAAAACCCCAAATAAAAATGCCCTTATCGTCTCTGAGGACACCTCCAATGCCCGCAGATAGATTCGTAGTATTGCATGATCCGTCAGTATTTAGTTTATAAATAGTATTATCTGAAGGATGCCAAGCGATATTTACCTTAACATGCCTAAGTTGAGGCGGTGTTTCTGAGATATGAATCGAATTGTAATTATAGATATCCTCACTAACTTGATGCCTAATTAGATTTAATTGGATAGGACAATTGTTAAAAAGTGCGTTATTTCGGAAATTCCATATTAAGATATTAAGATATTGAGAGGTTAGTAAAGTAATATTAAGATATAAAAAATGGAAATTACAAAATTATACACTATTCAAAATAAAAATGGAAATGGTGTTGTGCCACGATATACTATTGTACAACCACCATGAAAACATTCTGTAAATTTGGGATTCACTTTTTATTTAAAAAGTTACTTTTTTAGTGCTCGAATTATAAATTTGATTTACATGTGAGCACATATTGTTAATCTTCATTAAATCTAAACATGATAAACAATAAAATGTATTTTATAGTACGTGATAATATGTAGCATTTCACGCGTCACACTACGCCCGTAGGTTGATATTTAACAACGTGTCCCAAGAGAAAGTTAGCTATTACCGTAAGGAATAATTAAAGTCTTAACAGGTAAATGTAAAAAATAAAAAATGATATGAGTTCCAAATTTATTTTCTAAATCATTTCAATATTGTGTTATGCAATAATATGTTGTAGTTTATATTGTAATAATGACAGTAAGTTATTTATTGTTATATCATCATTTGATCAGTAATGACATATTACAGTTTTTATTCTTATAAATACAATTTATTATAACTTTTTATTTTGAAATAAAAGACTGATAGCTCTACCATGTAGAGTCAGCCCGTACCCAAAAAATGCAGCTGATTGCGCAATTAATTGTTGTGGCATTGGGGGCATATGGAGACCACCAACACATAGGCAAGGTCATTTTCAAACGCCTTTTGTTTCATTTAAATAGTAGTTTACTGTACTTCTTTGATACAAAATAACTATAGTAGGGTAGGGAAGTATTCTAAAGTTTTTTTTTCCCTAATAAAAAGGTATACAAGCTTAGTCGTAATTTATTTTTAAGGAAGTCTCAACACCAAAACTATCATTTAAAGATGCCATTTACATAAGCTAAAAAGGAAAGTAAAACTACTTTTATTAACTTTGTTTACCAGTAATAAGCAAAAAAATTATGGCATTTAGAATTTTTAAAAACATTTTTCATTCTAACGGTAAACGAGGTAAGGTAACTGAAGTATATTTATAACATTTTTAAAAAAAAGAAAAAAACTTACAAAGAAGTTTTCCACCGACGATACTCTATGTAGTGCTGGCTTTAAAATATTGTCATTGTTAGTATTTGTAAATGTATTTTGTTTACCAGGGATAACAAATATCATTGAAGTTTTTATGACATTTTTTTTTCACTTAAAGTTACCTTTATTTTTTTTAATCATCCATATTAAGGGACTTCGGTATTTTTGGAGTATTTTGTTTGGTTTGATCGGTGTTCGGTAGTTTTCTGCTTATAAACAAAATTTGAGCTGCCATTTCGACATTTTTTAGATCATGTTTGAAGTCAAAATCCTTACTAAGTGAGGGATCAATAATTATGTTAATTTTATTTCTTTATTTGACTCAGTGACATCAGATTTGAATTCTAATTAAAGTATATTTAAGTGAGTTTGGTAGGACTCAAGAAAAGTGGAAGGAAAATTGGGGACGTGGGAGGAAAGGTAAAATCTTCTTCCTTATCATTTTGTAGGAAATAAGAAAAATTAAAACATACAATGAGTTTCAACATTCAAATTTATTTAATACCATATTTCGCTCCAAATTAAGATTCTCTTGTTTTTTTCTTTTCTTTTTGTATAGATTAAAAATGCACTAAATCAGCCGTCAATATCAAACACTCGGTTATTATGGTAAATTTTGGTTTATTGATTATGTTTCAAAAAGGAAAATAGACTTTTAATTTGAGATGATTAAAAAAAATGAAGTTTTACTACAAGATTATAATTATAATTAAAACTCACTGTAGCAACCAATGTTTGAGTCTTCCTCTTTTTCACATCTTCCTCACTTTTTGGAGGGATATAACTACATTTGTTGGTAAGGAAAATAGTCTCTTCCACTTTCCATGCTAGATAAATTTCTTTCCCCAGTCTTCTAATGTTCTTTCCTCTAGTTTGGTTCCTTCCAACTTTCGGCTACCAAACGAAGAGTTAGTTTTGGTCCAGTTGGACTATTTTAAGACTACCCCAAATTGGACCTTGTTTTTACTTAACTAGGCCATCTACACTGGGTAAAACAAATCATTTGTTTGATGATGTGGAGAGATACTACGCCGAGACAGTTAGGTACCTACTTGTATAGTAAGCACGCAATAACATAGGTCACATTTACTCACAATACTTATCCATGTGGTCCTCAAAAAGAGTAAGACTTGAGGCTCATTTGTAATGCGCAAAGCTATTATAATGTTTTGTGTAATTTTTGTAATAAAATTTAAGAATGACATTTTTCTATATAATATAATGCCCACCAATTCGAAGCGCAACTTGATCCTAATTTTATATTATTGTTTCTTATTCGGGATTTACATCCGGCTTTTAATTCACTGAAGGAAAATATTAAAACATGAGATCATTCTTGAAACTGTCAAACCCATAAGGGAAATATCTAATGTGGTTATTAATAATTGAGGACCTACTATTCAATTTCACTAAATGAGAGTGGACAAATTAAAAATGGTTGAATTACTAAATTTAAAAATTATTTATTTAGCAAATCTTAATCTAAGCTACAGGCAATAAATTGAATAGTTACCTGCACAGCGAGCAATGGCCTATGATCCCCCTCAAAATTCAATATGCCATTATAGGGCACCAAATCTTTCAACTTGATTGAGCCATCCTGCTCTGTTAGATCGGCTACACCGATCTCCTCCGCGGACGCCACCACCACCTCCACGCCAGTCATATCGTCATCATACTCCACCTTAAACACCCCATCCTCATCCTTGCCCAATTTCCCAGCCAATTGATAAAATTCTTCCAAAACTACCACCAACCCATCTTTTAAATTTTCCACCTTTTCCTCAAAATCAGCCCCTTTATAAATTAACAACTTTTGGTTGTAGTAGAAGGCTAGGTAAGGTAGGTCAAATGTGACCAGTTGACACTCCCTTCTGCCAAGTGACTTGTTGGGCTTCACGTGAGTTGTGCTTACAACTTTGACATTCAACGTTTTTTCCTCCTTTGGAACTTCAGTTGCCATGGTTGAAAATGAACTGAACTGAAATGCTGAAAACAAGTTCAGATACAAAGAGGGAGAGAGAGAGAGATGAGACTTTTGTGGATGGTAAGTGGGCTGTAGCGGTGATATATAGTTATGGAGCTAGAGTAATTCATTTGATATGGTTGGGGTGCATTTATGAGTTTCGTGAGTGTAGTTGTGATCCATTAATAACGTTACTTGCTTCTGTAATCGGTTGGTTTGGACATATGTTGAGTAAAAGATGCTTTCTTTTACTCTCTCTCTCATTATTAATATAATTTGTTTCTTTTCCATTCATTTGGTTGATCTTTTTCAACTTCAAACAATCCTTTCACGAAATATGCTATAGCGACAGATTTCATAGAAAATACATGACTGGTTTGAGAAGTTGAAAAGGATATTCTACCACTGAGACCATGCCATTGAAAAAATTCAAACTTCTGAAGTTGGTTTTTGTGTTTAATTAATTCGGTCCACAATGACAAACGCGGGTTGGGGTTATCTACGCAGATGATTATGCATATGTTAAATTACAGTAATATGTTAGATATATTATGGTAATACACCCTCACCACTATTTTTTTTTTGGATGATCTCGGATTAAGAGTCTCTTTAGTCGAAGATCAAGGGATCAAATGTCACAGTATCTATATACTATTGATATTAATTAAAAAGAACTATTAAATTAGGGTGGAGGGAGTATGACATATAATTTCATATTATATAATTACATACTTTTACCATATAAAGTCAAATTATATGTGCATAGTCCAAATTGTGAAGTGTGCTAGTCCCATTAAAACAATGATAAGATGCTATGGACTATAAATACATATTATTTGCTCGATTATCGTTTGTTCACTTATGGAGGGTTGATAAGTTTGCAATTTTTAAAAGTTTGAGGTAGGAATCAAATTCACTCAAAACATTTTGGTTAAATTTACATTTTTCCTAACAAATAACTCCAATTGAAAATTATAAGAATTTAAAAAACGAGTAAATAGATATCCAAGAGAGAATGAGAAACGTACACAATCAGGGTACCATAAAATTTACATGGTTTGACTTTTACTTACACAAGTCCACGTAGAGACACAATTGCGATGTTTGTAAAATCAATATAACACTCTACAATCCATAATTTTGTAAGAAAAAATACGGGAGCTTACCAAATACATTTTCTAATTGTTCATATTAAAACAATTTTTTCTTAATATGACTTATTTAAACATATAGTGAATATTCACTGTATGTGAATTAATAAGAACTATTAGAGCAATACTTTTTTTCATGGGACCTGTTAGAGCAAAAAAAAAGATCGTAAGATCTATTTGACTACATAACTAGTAAAAGGGACTAATTGATAAAAAATAGCACTTTAAACTTGCTACCTTCTGGTTCCCTGTGAAACCTTAGGTTTGACTTTGATGATGAAGAAGCACAACTTTTTAATCCACTAGTTCGGGAAATCTCCGAGGTCTCTTGTTAGGCCCTGTACTTCCTCTGGATCCTTCTTTGTTGAGTTCGAGAGATCACCATTTCAGGATCTCTTCTCTTTGACTTAGGCTACTACACTACATGACAAATGCTAGGAGTCACCTTCTTAGGTTTAATTGCCTTTGGTTTCTTTAACATATCATTAAATTATTGTGCAACCTTTGGATTTTGGACCACGAACCAGTCAAGTACACCATTGACCCTTAGGATTGACTTTAGGACCTTTGGTTGACCTAAATCGCCCTTCTATTGGTGATATTCGGCCTCTTTAAAGTCAGGTCTGATGCACTAATTATTCTTTGGTATCTTAGCACTTTCTTGGGGATGAAAATGACAAAATAATGATCTTATTTTCCCATAGGAGTTACTTTGAACCTCTCACTGATCTTGGAATATGGGGGCTTTGGTTATATTGCCATTATTCCCATTTTTACTATTCATTTTATGCTGATTTTTTCCTTTCGAAGCCACCAACTGGTACATCTCAGCATAGTATTCTCCACATCTGATACACAAGTGTTTCATTAACTTTTGAGTAGGATCTTTAGTGGTTTCAGGCTTCGAAACCTTGGGTTTAACCTTAGTATTCATTATAAACTCTACATAACCTTTATTTCTTCGCAGTTGAATTGATTCCACATAGGTCCCTGTAGAGGGGGCTTGAAGGTAATTTTGAAATTAGAGATAAATCCCCATTAGCAACAGTGTTTGTGGATTAAGGCACCGAGGCAACTCAAGCGTGATAGCTCAAGTAAGGCAGTTCAGCGTGACAGCTCAAGCGTGGCAACTTATAGCTTGCTGTGTTAGTTAGTTATATTGTATTTTTTTTATTTATATTGACTATGAGCTATAACGGTTGTAATGATGTAACGAGAAAAATAATGAGCTTTAGTGTGAGGTCAAACGGTACTCGCGAGAGACCAGGCTTGACAGGGCATGAGAGAGCTTTCATGCTCTATCGAATGACCTCGTCGTGGAAACCTTAGAGGGACTTAGTTTGGAGGATTGAGAAGTGAGGCACCGTTGAGGCTTGTCCTACCATTTTAGATACATCTGGTAAAACACTGAAGGACCCTGACCGTGGAACCTCGAGGGGGAGCAACCTTGAGTTCCATCGGGCATTGAGTTGTGAGCCAAACAATCCTCTACTTAATGTCACTAACCAGTTAGGCAATGTCAGACCTGTACTTGAGTAAACCATCGTGGTATTTGGGGCTGTCAGACAATTGGTGAGCCACCTCTGTGACAACAGCCCCCTGACACATAGTGGTTAGGCAAAATGCATGTCTTGGCATTTAATATTTATAACGTGGAGACAGCTAGTGCATCAGGTATTTAATGTTTGTGATATAAAGTATGACGCATGTCTTTCATAGGCATTATTGGCGGAGTTGCCTCGGGGTGGTGTGGGAGGCTATTTAAGGACCCCAACCACCTCTGAGGAGAGGATGATCTTTTTTGAGATTTCAGAAGTGATTATTAGAGATTTATTACAAACAAAAGAGTTTACTCACCCACCATTGTCATTTATTACGAAGATTTTAATACTTGACAGGGATTCTTGAGGGTGGGTGGTGTGTTTGGCTGCTTGCTAAGGTGTATCTAGGGTGCTTACTTCTCTCTCTCTCTAGATAAGTACTTCTAAGTTCATTGCTACCTTCTAAGTAATACATGAGAGACCTTTTGAGTTCAAACTGAGTCTATCTTCATTGAGTAGTGTTTGTATGTCCTATGGTTAATCAATAGTGTCACTATTTAACTTATCATTACTATACTCAAAAAGGGGTTACGCCTCCATCTTATCTAAACTACCTTATTACATTTAGCGACTCTACTGGGAAGGCATTCTTCTAAGTAAGGAGTATGGCGCAAGATAATGTTAATCTAAGGCTTAACTTTGATGACATCCAACATAATAAAGAACAAGCAGCGAGAGAAATTTGAGGCTCTAAGGGATGGGGCTCCTTGAGTAGAGGTACCTCCAGTTCAGGCGACGATAGGCGTTACAGGGGTGACCCAAACTTCCATGAGTGCAGGGTTGGGACCCTCTCAGGTGGAACTCCTCATGAGTAAGTTTTATCAGTTTTCGCAAACTTCGATAGCTTGAACGGTGTTAGGAGGATTTGAATCCAATTCCTTCGTAACACCAGGGGCAGCCCCAACGGCCCCACCGAGTTCAGGTGTAACGGGAATAGTCCCAGCAAGTATACCCTATGTTGTGAATCCAGCAGTGGAAACATCAGGAGTATCAATGGCCCTAACTGTGACGATTGCTCCAATTGCAACGGGCACTCAACTTATGGTCACGTTGGTTATTGATCCAGTGGCATCACCCATGGAGGAGATGAGGAAGGAGATGCTGAAGTTCATACAAGTTTCCTCGCAATCTGTAGGCGAGGTATCTTTGGTCTATGATGACTTTCGAACACCTTACCCCCCAGTAATACAACGATGAGCCTTATCCAAAAGATTATATCCCTCCTATCTTTGAAAAATATAAAGGAAAAGGTGGAAATCCGAAGGAACATATTAAGCGCTTTGTTGAACACTTAGGGGTGCATTGCAATATAAGAAGCTCAGGTTGAGGGAGTTTTCTAAATCCTTAACCGATAAAGCATATAGCTGATATTCTCATTTGGCTCCCAAGAGCGTTTCTACATGGGAGGAGATGCATGTTTTGTTTATCCATAAGTTCTTTCTAGTGGAAGATGAGTTTACTTTGACCCAACTGGGGAGGGAGAAGCAACGATTAGGGGAAAAAGTGGCTGTGTACATTCGAAGGTTCAGGGAAATGTCCCTCGACGTGAGGGAGGAGGCCAAAGAATCCAAGTTATTGCAGATCTGTGCGGAGGGGATGCTTCATGAGTACATTTGTCATCTCATTAATGAAACGCGCGAGGGGACCTTTTCGGCATTCTTAAAAGCAACAAGTAATATATCGTTGGTGGTGCGACCCAACCCAGTTGTTAACGCAAAAATTCTCCATCTACGAGGACCAATCGGAAAAGGACACATGTCATCCTACGTGGCAATATTCAACACCAGAGGAAAGTTGGTCGGCATACGAGGAGAGTTGGTCGGCACCCGAGGAGTGTTAGTCGGCATCCGAGGAGAGTTGGTCGACACCCGAGGAGTGTTGGTCGGCACCCGAGGAGTGTTAGTCGGCATCCGAGGAGAGTTGGTCGACACCCGAGGAGTGTTAGTCGGCACCCGAGGAGAGTTGGTTGGCACCCGAGGAGTGATAGTCGGCACCCGAGGAAAGTTGGTCGGCATATCAACCAGGAAGATCAAAGGATAACTACGCATTTAATGTGCATTAATGAAGATGGCAGCGCATTTAATGAGCCTTAATGTACATTTATACTGTATTAATAGATGACAACACATAGCATACCAAGAAATTCAACAATTATATTCGTTGGGTAGACATAAATGTCTACATACAATGAATCTCTATATCTCCCATCACTATAAATACATGTATTCCCTTAGCCAAAAGGGAGAGATCCAAGAGAACCTAGAAACCCCATACACAAGATACACATCCTTTCTCTCTCTACACCACATTGTGCTATTGTAAACCCCTGGGAATAAAATAACAGTGGACGTAGGCTTTATTCATAGCCGAACCACTTTAAAAATCTTTGTCTCTTATGTGCTTGATTAGGTTGCTTTTATCTTTTTATCTGTGATCATAAAAATGGGATTCGGTCCAGTTTTTTGCATCAACAGATTGGCGCCATCTGTGGGAACGTGTTACAAGCGTTGTTCTCCATCAAAAGCTAAGTTTTTATTTTCTCTACGTACAATCAATTGTATATTCTACCTACATCTTTTGATTCAATTATGATTTTTATGTTTATATAAATAAATTAATTGTCCAATTTTTATTTGCAAAATATTGCATATCATGATTTTAAAATCATAACTGTTAGGTTAATTCTTATTTATAAATCTGAAAAATAATGGATTTCATAAATCATAATTGTTAGGTTAATTCTTATTTAGAAATCTGAAAAATAAGGGATTTCATAAATCATAACTGGTTGCTTGATTCTCAAGTTTCAAATTTATATCATGGAATAAATATTTTAAATGATTACATATACCAATATATATGACGGTGGTAAGATTTGATAATTTTCATTATAAATTTTGTAAGATCTTTGATGACTATTCAAATTCCCATTACATTTTTAATCAGAGAATGGGAAAAGGTTAAAGACAATAAAAAGTTTTCTCATGGAAATCATGACCCAGATCTACTTTCTCTCTCTTTAAGTTTGAGTCTCTTTGCATTCATTTTTATGAACTATATACTTAATTTGGTTCATCTTCCATCTATGTCAATAAAGTCTCATTGATTGATTTTTTATATAAATTTGGTAATAACTTCTATCATTCAGCATATTTTTATCTCTCCAAATAGGGAATAGGAAGGGATCAATATAAAAAATAATTTTCTATCACCTGAAAAACCATTACCCACCTCTTGTAAAAAAAATAAAAAAAAAAAATCATGACCATATCAAGATTCTGGGCACAAATTTGATATGTTGGCCCCTCGTTCATCACATCACAAGGTTTCTTTGTCGAAATCACACGATCTAGTGGATTATATAATTATTAATTTAATTAACATTCTTAATGCTTAAATTTTACATCGAATGTTATTTTTCTGATCTATTGGTTCGAGATATTTTGGGACAAAGCAACCTCGTGAAAAATTATTCATCACGGCTCATATGGTTGTTCGAAATCATCCACTTACAACCTCTATTTCTGGTCAGCCATACATATTGTTGGTCGGCATCATCTTGGGCCATCTTTTATTAAAGGGAAGCTTAAACAGGCCATTTTGTTTGTCGAAGATAAGATGTGAAGATCCATCAGCAACGTTGAAATAATTTTATCCAACTACGAGGTATCTTATTATTGGTCGGAGCCCCATATTGTAGCTCGGTGGAACCAATTGCAGGTCGACGATCATCTACTTTTTGATCGGCGACATCTCAGTCTTGTTCGGAGGGTTCAATTTACTGGTCGGCAACTATCCAACCATCCACTTCTTGGTCGGCGACATCTGATGTTGTTCGGTGACCATCCAACAACTGGTCTGCAATATCAATGCACCATTTTTATTGATCGGCGAAATTGCTCAGCTGGTCGGGGACCATTTGCTTCTTGGTCGACACCATATATTCTATAACTTGAGATATCCTTAAATGTTGGTCGGCAACATCCACGCCGTTTCTCGGCAGCAGTAGAATCTTGGGGTATTAAAAAATGCGAAGCACCCTAGATATTTCTTTAAACACGAGTTCAGCTTGGGGACAAACAGGGGGCTTAAGTCTTTTTTAACTTGTGATCACCCCAAAAATATCTTTAAAACCAAGTGATAAATAATTTTCAAACAGCAACTTATACCTGATTAGTTGTTGGAGATTAAATAACTTTACAAAAAACTCTACGTCTTATTTATGATGCATATCTGATAAAAATTTGTCCATCTCACACACATTTGGCACAAAAATATTATTTCATATTTTGAAATTTTTATTATTTTATGCTGATACACATCACATATTGTTCGACAGTTGCTCGGGCAGCTTATTAAAATATCATAGGACGAGATTCAATACTGACGAAAGCTCTGCCACAATCTTAAACCTCTGGAAACTATTATTGCTCGACATCAGGCAGTTTTACCTCGACATATCAGCCAACATATATTATTTCATTTTTTGAAATTAATATTTTTATTTCTCAAGCATATACATATCATATATTGATTGGATGAGTAAATTATTCTCATGACTAATCAATTCAGCCTACACATATGGTAGAGCAGGTTATTAATTTTTACAGGTACAAGATTCAACGAATGCTCGAAAACAATCTGGAAACTATTATCATTGCTCAGCATTATGAAATTTCACCTCAGCAAGGAACTATATATTTTATTATTGCTTTGATTTGTGCTCAAGCACGAATTATTCTATATATACCTTGGGATTCATATTCTATATTTATCTCAACATGGAACTCGGCGAGATACTTATTATCATATATTCAGCTCCAAGGAGGTCTCCAACATTTATATTACCTTATTCCCAACAATCTGTTGAGGAGGTCTCCAGCATTTATTATATTTTATTCCCAACAATCTGTTGGTCAGCGCCGAGGAGGTCTCCAGCATTTATTATATTTTATTCCCAACAATCTGTTGGTCAGCGCCGAGGAGGTCTCCAACATTTATTATATCTTATTCTATTCCCAACAATCTGTTGGTCAGCGCCGAGGAAGTCTCTATCATTTATTATCAAAAATGTATTCCTCCGGGAAGTAAAACTTGTATTCCTCCGGGAAGTAAAGCTACTTGTATTCCTCCGAGAAGTAAAGCTACTTGTATTCCTCTGGGAAGTAAAGCTACTTGTATTCCTCAGGGAAGTAAAACTTGTATTCCTCCGGGAAGTAAAGCTACTTGTATTCCTCTGGGAAGTAAAACTTATATTCCTACGGGAAGTAAAGCTACTTATATTCTTACGGGAAGTAAATCTATTCCCAAAAAAATGTCAACTCAGGTTGGTCGGAAATAAGAAGCTGTCAACTACAGTTGGTCGGAAACATAGTATGAGTATGTGAAAGCGATCAAGGAAAAATCATTCAAAGTTCACATTCCACACTTGGGGGCTTCTATTACAGATATATTTGTTCATTTGGTGGCACATTCTTATAACATCATGCAGTCGAGCATCAAATTCAACTCCACAAACTCACATGGTCGGGGCCCCTACCAATCATCATTCAGGAGTTGTTTTTCTTGCTCAGGAATTATTTTTGATATTGAAGTTCAGGAGGTATATTGAGGTTCAGGAGGTGTATTCAGAAGTTCAGGAGGTGCATTCACAAGTCAAGGAGGCATATTCAGGAGTTATTATGCACAAACTATTGAAGTTCAGAAGTTAAAATCAGCATCTACAGCACTGAGATCTTTACTACTACTGTCCCGACCAACATTGAAGAAGAAGTTGTATGAGAATGTTTCGAAGTCCACCACTAGCTTGGTACTAATCAGATTGAAGAGTTGGGTTCAAAATCTAGTAAGTTACTCGACAAAGTATTCAGAGAATCATAAATGAGAAGAATTAAGCACGTGAGGTTAGCACTCAGTTGCTCGGCACAGGAAGCAGTTGGTCAGCTAGCAAACTGATCAACATACTTGAAGATTATGACAAGCTACAAGCTGCATACTATAGCATGGTTGCATCCAAATTCCCAGGGGTGATACATAGCATACGGAGTTCCTCAAAAGAAAGATTAGCAACCATCGATCAGCCTGCATCATATGTCCTCCAGGAGATAATGCACTTTATGTTGAACATATCAAGAAGGTAGATCAAGAATTTCACGAGCACCGAGCAACACTGCAGAATAAATACTCCATCCTTTCAAGTAAACCATCAAGCATGGAGCATTGGGGGATTCTGTTAACATAAAAATTCTCCATCTACGAGGACCAATCAGAAAAGGACACATGTCATCCTACGTGGCAATATTCGACACCCGAAGAAAGTTGGTCGGCATCCGAGGAGAGTTGGTCGGCACCCGAGGAGTGTTAGTCGGCATTCGAGGAGAGCTGGTCGAAACCCGAGGAGTGTTGGTCGGCACCCAAGGAGTGTTAGTCGGCATCCGAGGAGAGTTGGTCGACACTCGAGGAGTGTTAGTCGGCACCCGAGGAGAGTTGGTCGGCACCCGAGGAGTGATAGTCGGCACCCGAGGAGAGTTGGTCGGCATATCAACCAGGAAGATCAAAGGATAACTACGCATTTAATGTGCATTAATGAAGATGGCAACGCATTTAATGAGCCTTAATGTACATTTATACTGTATTAATAGATGACAACACATAGCATACCAAGCAATTCAACAATTAGATTCGTTGAATGTAGACATAAATGTCTACATACAATGAATCTCTTTATCTCCCATCACTATAAATACATGTATTCCCTTAGCCAAAAGGGAGAGATCCAAGAGAACCTAGAAACCCCATACACAAGATACACATCCTTTCTCTCTCTATACCACATTGTGCTATTGTAAACCCATGGGAATAAAATAATAGTGGACGTAGGCTTTATTCATAGCCGAACCACTTTAAAAATCTTTGTCTCTTATGTGCTTGATTGGGTTGCTTTCATCTTTTTATCTGTGATCATAAAGTGGGATTCGGTTCAGTTTTTTGCATCAACACCAGTAGTGGTACCCATGATGTTTAGGCAGATGATACAACCTGTGTGGGGAGGTCTCAGCCCCCATGGATAGGGTACACCAAAGGAACAGATGGGGGTAAGTCACCGAAGAAGGATAATAAGAGGAAGTTTGGAAGAGACAAGGAAGACCCACCACCATTCACTACACCAAAAACAATAATTTGGCACATCCTGATATTAAAAACTGGCACAGTTTAAAACTGTGCCAAATTCTGGCACGGTTTAATAACAATCTGGCACAGTTTAAAACAGTGCCAAAATTTTCCACTGTTTTTAAGTGTGACAAAATTAAGTATACTTAATTAAAATATAAAATCCCTAAAAAATATACACTTAATCATTTCTGGACTCTCCCGCTCACTCATCCCTCTTATTTTCCAACTTTTCCACTCGTCTCTCTCTCTTATGTTTTGGTCACAACTGCTCTGCCATTCGTCTCTCCCTGTACTCTCACTCTTTGGTCATCTCTCACTCGTACTGCTCTGCCCATTTGTTCTTTAAGCTGTTCTTTTGATTTGTTTCGATCTAATCAGGTAATCAATGATCTTTGTTCAGCTTTTGGTGATTCTAGACTTTATTATTGGGTTTCTAATTTACGTTTATATTTTTGTTCCAGTTATTAATTAGATGATACATTTAGTTTCTATTGGATATGTTTCATTTTCTACATTGCACAAAAGGTATATGGAAAAATTCCCAGGTTAATACATTACTTTTTTGTGTGATGTATTTACTTTAGATGATTTTGCAAAATTTGGGAGAGTTATATCCAATGGTTGATAATCCTTCTCACCATAGCTATACAGTACTGTACAAAATGGATCATGTAAAGTAACAACATGTGTTGATGTAAAAAACTAGATTGCTTCTAATTATTTAATCACAGATAAATATAAATGAGACAAAGAATTTTAAAGTGGTTCAGCCTTATATGAATGGCCTACGTCCACTGTTATGTTATTGCTGAGTGTTTGGGAATTCTCGATTACAAGTACTATCAAGAAATTCCGGTCCCCTTGAATGAGGGTGATACAATGTATTTATAGCCCTTAGGCTGTCATGTGAAAGGGTGATACATTAAATGATATACATATGAAGGGGTGATACATTTAATGCCCTTTAAGCGTGTGCGTCAATGATAAGCATTCAATGAATAGTTGAACTATTGATCATCTGGTAATCAATGCTATGGCCGAGATGCAGCTCGGAACGCCTTAGTTGCTCGGACCGCCTGATCTTTATGATATTAAAGAGTTCCTCGGAGAGGTTTGAGTTCCTCGGAGAGGTCTGAGTTCCTCGGAGAGGTCTGTTCCTCGGAGCGTTGGAGTTCCTCGGAGTGCACTTGCTGCTCGGAGTGAGTGTGACTTGGTCGGGGAAATAAACCTCCTTGTTGCTATTGTGCCACGTATATTAACACGTGTCTTCTTCTGACTCATCTATATCAACATATTAATTTTGGTATCAACAGAAGCCCCCAATGTTTCATATTTCGAACTTTGAGGAGTATGGAACATTCTTTTTCGGTATATGGCAATATTAAATGACCCTCCTGGTCTTTAGGAGCACTTTCTCTGTATTCGAATGTCTTTCCAAATTCGCAGAATCCACCTTTTTGAATTTTTATGAGCGCTTCGATCTTCACGCACTTTTCATCCTTTTAGCCACCGGTAGCGTAATAGTTTCTTTTTGTAATCATTTTTTTCACCGTTTCCCAAGGCAAAGTATTTAAGCTTCATAGGCAATCCCATCGTCTTCTACCTTTTCCAATTTCTACTTTCGAGTTTTCTATAGTCTTTCTCTCTCTTGTGCGTTCATCCTTTTCTTCGTTCGTTGTCAACAGATCTCCCTTTTTCCTGTAAGATCTTCTTCCTTCCTCTTCATTTCTTTTATTCGCCATGGTTTATGTTATTGAGTCTCTTGAGAAATTCCATTCTGATTTCTCTATTCCATCTTGGGTAACTTTGGAGGATCTTTCTGAGCCTTCAAACTATTTTCGTTTGGCTGAGGGACACTGGTTCCCCAGCCTATTTATCGCTGAATGTGGATTTTCTTTTCCACCAAACCCCTTGTGCTTAGAGTTCTGTCATTATTTTGATGTTGTCCCTGCAAAAATAGCCCCCAACACATGGAGAATAGTTAATGGGGTGTATAGGTTAAATCAAACTCATGGAACCCGTATAGGAATTCCTGAGATTATGTATTGTTATAGATGGGCTATTTTAGATAATGTTTTTTATTTAAAAACTAGATTTTTGAATAGGGCCTTAGTAGTTAACCTCCCTGATGCCAATAGGGATTATTTTGAACACGGGGTAGTTATAAAAAATTGGCAACATGCCCCTTTGGTTGGAGATGAAGTATATGAAGGTCCCAGATGCCCTCCATATGGCAATGGGATAGGTTATTTTCATCTTGTGTTATTTCTGAAATTATGATTTCATTATGTTTGATAAAATGTATGACTGATATTTCACTATGTATTTGTGTGCAGTTGACAGTAAGAGAAAAACTCCAAAAGAATCAGAAATTAATATCAAGCATTTGAAACATATCTGGAGTTTGCATCAGAAAATTGCAGACGAGCACGTCAGGTCTGCTTCATACTTGTTGCAGTACAGGAGCTATACATCATCCTTTACTGCTCGTCCTGTGGTCAGCATTAGTGAACCATTGCCAGCTTCTGAGGATTCTTCACCAGACTCTCATATTCCTTTGAGTCAGAAGATGGGCAAAAGAAGAGTTCCTGCCATCTTTGAGGAGACTTCCTCTGCTGGAGATGGAAAAAGAAACAAGAATGATGTCCCAAAGGGGACAAAGAAAGTAGATGCCACCACTTCTGTTGCTCCTCAGAAGGCTACCGAGAAGCCCCCAGTGGCTCCGAGCAAGAAAAATGCACATGTGGAAGTGATCACCATCTCCCCAACCAAAAGCTCCTCTTTGGTTGAGACTGCTGAAGTGCCACCGAGGAGATTGAAGAAATCCTCCTCGGTCAGTTTTTCTGAAACCATTCCCCAGCTCCAAGCTAGTGGAGCTGGTGTTCCAACTATTATTCCCCCGAGTTCTGCAATGAGCTCGGTAAAGACTTGGACCATTCCTGAAGTCCAAGGAATTGAGGAAAACATGTCTAGGGATATGCTGACATCCCTAGCTACTCATCACATTGCTTCAGTAAGTTTCTTTTATCCTGAATTTTTCTTTCTTTCCCTCAATACAAGTATCTTTGCAATAACTTATCATTATTTTCTTCTTTTTCCAGCTGGTGAGTTGCTTTAACACCATAGTGAAGAAAGATGAAGCGATCAAGGCTTCTAGCTCCTCGTCTGGAGTAGAGGATGATTTTCATGGCTTAGCTCAATCTTTGAAGGATTCTCGTCAAAAGTATGACGAGGATAGGGGTGAATGGGAGAAGAAGTTGGCTGCATCTGAGGCAGAGAAGGTGCAGTTGGGAAATAAGGTGAAAGACTTGGAGAGAGAGAATAAAAAATATGCCGAGAAGCTTACAAGCTTTGGGGAGATTGAAAATAAGTTGAAATCGGCTGAGGAAGAGCTAACCCTTCTGCGAGAAGCAAATCTCCAGAAGGAGGAGGTGGAGGCCAAATTAAAAGCCTCCGAGGATATTCTATCTGAGAAGATCTCCTCGGAGAGAATGAAAAGAAAAGTGGCTGTGAAAAAATCTTTTCGTACCGATTGGGATAAAGGATGGGATATGGGGTAGCATCCATGATGACCCAGGTACAGTATGGGAGTTTGAAATACTTCCGAGATGGTTGGGTTGCTGCCCTGTAAGAATTGAAGGTTAGCGAGGACTCTGTGCTACTTCAACAACATCTTCCTGGCCCCCCTCCTGTAATTGAAGATGAGGAAGAAGACGAAGCTGCATCCGAGGAGTCTTCGATGACAGTGGGTGATCAAGTCCTTGCTTCCCAACCTATTCAGACAGTTACTGAGGAGATTTCATCTTTGCCTGCTCCTCCTGAACAAGTTCCAACTCCAGTCGACCAAATTATTGTTCCCACCGAGCAACCGAGCTCCTCATCCCAGCCTCCCGAAAAAGTCTTGGGAGACAAGGAAAAGGTGTGACGTTGTTCGGTATTCTCTTTCTATTTTTCTTCTTTTTCAAGTGTAACCAATATCTTTGTAACTTTGCACCATGATCTAATAAAATTTTATCTCTTTTCTTCCATATGATTGTCTCTTTTCTCTTCTGTACTCTGTCTTGATCTTCTTTTTTATGATTACTTTTTCTTTCTCTACTAGTTTCTGGCCAGGATGGATATGATATCTGCTAATGATACTAAGCTGATGCAGCAATGCCATGAATATTATAAGGCTGGTCATACTGAATTAAGTGCATCAGAAGTTATCGACATCCTTGGTCATGGTGCTTCAGAGCAGGCAGTTGAAGCTTATCAGTACCTGAAAGACTTACTTGACCGAGCTGTGGCCAACAATGTGGCATATTACGAAATGATTGAAGATCTGTAATGTACTCTCGATGAACTTCAGCAGCAATATAAAGAATCAACTGCTCTGTTGCATGAGGGGTATGAGAAGAAGTATCAGCAACTTTCTACCGAGGAAGGCCACAAAAAGCTTCTTGATGGTTACGATGTCAGGGAGAGAACCTTAAAAGATGAAGTTGAAGCATGCAGACAGATCGCCGAGCTGCTGGAGCAAGAGAATAACAATTTGCAGAAAGAGTTGGCACAATATAAGTCTGCAGCTTCATCTTCCACTGCCTTGGTACCGGTCACCGATGAAGGATTCTCATTTTTAGAGGTTGAGAATGCCAAATTAAGGCAAGAATTGGACACCTTGAGAAGGTCGGGTACCTCTACTGCTATTCGTGGACGAGGAAGAGGTTCTCGTGGACGAGGAAGAGTTGCTCAGAATGTTGACGAGGAACAAAGTACTCAACCTGCTCGGGGACGACCAAGAGGTCTTCGTCGTACCGTTGAAGAAGCTCTTACTCAATCAACATTGGAAACCCAAGCGTTCCAATTGAATGCAAAAAATCGGGCTTTGTCTGAAATGTCCAAGAAAATTCATACTCTGGAGGATCAACTTGCTTCGACAAAGTCTGCTCTGCATAATAAGGATGTTCTTGCCAGAAACCTTCACGAGAAGCTTGAAAAGTTGACATTTCAATTTAATAAACAGCCTAGGGAGTTCTGGATGGCTGGATACAACGAAGCGTTATTTTATTTAGATGATCGTATCCAGAATGCCAATAACGAGGGCTACAAGCAAGGTTGGCTGAATGCCTTGGGCATGATGAAGCTCGAACAGGGGCACTACCTGTGGGATTATTATGATCCTGGGGTTCTTGACCTGCCTGTGCCACCATATAATTTGGACATGGAATGGATCCCAGCTCGTGCCATTCCTCGGAGCTTAATTGCAAAAAACCTTGGTGACTACAATCTTCATTCTCAGATCGAGGTATCTCGTCTCGAGCATCTATTAGACACTCCTTCAATAATTAACGTCAGAATGCTTCGAGATATTAACTTCATTAATTCTCCCCTTTGCCTAGAAGATCCTCCTGCTGGCGAGGAGCCTGTATCGAAAGCTGAAGGGGAAAAACCAATAGAATAGGCGATTCTAATGTAATAGTTAGTACACAATTTAATATCAATGTAATAAACTTGTGTAATTTATTTGGAATTTAATGAAAGACTTTCATTTTTGTTCGCAAATCTGTATTGCTGTTGTCTTGTATTTGTCAAACACTTTATATTTGTGCTTGCATAACAATATTGTGTGGTTCATCGACCAACCTGGTAATAAAAAAGTTTACAAGTATCAGTAATGTTGCTCGATCACTTAATAATAAAGTAATGAGTATAAAAATGTTTAAAATTTTTCCAACCAACCAAGGTTGTTAAATTGTGCTTGTCGACCAACTACAGTTAGTGAGAGTTTTTATCCCCGACTAACCATACTTGGTAAATTTTTGTCTTTTTCATAAAATGTGTCCGACCAACCAAGGTTGATAAATTCTCTTCGTTGACCAACGACAGTTAGTGGGTTTTGATCCCCGACCAACCATACTTGGTTCGGTTCTTTTTCGTAAAATGTGTTCGACCAACCAAGGTCGATAAATTCTCCTCGTCGACCAACTACAGTTAGTGGGTTTTGATCCTCGACCAACTATACTTGGTTCAGTTTGGAATATTTTTTTCTTCGAGGAACTTTTGTAATAATCTTACCTCCCGACCAACATAAGTTGGTATTTGAGAGCATATCTTGTTTCCCAACCAATCCGAGATTGGCATTTTTAGGAGTTTCGTGTTCTCGCTCTTTTACCAACCGGAGTTGGTCTGAGTTCGAACTATCTTGTCCACTTGCCCTTTTACCAAAATTGGTCTGAGCCAGTGTCAGCCTCCTAACCAAAGGAGTATGGTTTGATCTCGCCCTTTTACCAACCGGAGTTGATCTGGGTTCGAACTATCGTGTTCTCGCTCTTTTACCAATCGGAGTTGGTCTGAGTTCGAACTATCATGTCCAGTAACTCTTTTACCAACCGGAGTTGGTCTGAGCTAATGTACGCCTCCTAACCAAAGGAGTATGGGGTGTTCTCGCCCTTTTACCAACCGGAGTTGATCTGGGTTCGAACTATCGTGTCCACTAACTCTTTTACCAACCGGAGTTGATCTGAGCTAGTGTACGCCTCCTAACCAAAGGAGTATAGTTTGTTCTCGCCCTTTTACCAATCAGAGTTGATCTGGGTTTGACCTATCGGTGTTGCTTTTATTGCTGAACAGCGTAGTGTTGCACACTAGTATTCCCCGAAAAACTTTCAATAAAAGAAAGAAGATGGCGAAATATCATCTTTTTATTCATATTGATGGAACTGCTTTACATTTTACATCACTGATAATACTTGCGTAGGTGTTCAGCATTCCATGCATTCTTAAATTCCTCTCCTTCTAGAGTTGCTATTCGGTAAGTTCCTGGTCGAACAACTTCTGTAACTCGGTAAGGTCCATGCCAGTTTGCTTCCAACTTATTGTGCTTCTGAATGACCTTCTTTAGCACGTAATCTCCTTCTTTTAAATCGCATTTTTCACCCTTTTGTTGTAGAACAGAGTTGTTCGTTGTTGATAAGCCGCATCCCTAATGGCTGCCTCTTCTCTAACCTCCTCGAGCATGTCCAAATCTAACCTCTTCATCAAATCGCTGACTAGGGAATTGAAATTCAGCACTCTGTGTGTTGGAAGACCCAACTCGGCAGGTATCACGGCCTCACTTCCGAATGCCAGCATATATGGTGATTCTCCAGTTGCTGCTCGGGGAGTTGTTCGGTAAGCCCACAATACTGACTGTAACTCATTAATCCAATTAGCTTTAGCCTCACTTAGCCTCTTCTTCAAACCATTTAGTAATGTTCTGTTCGTCACTTCAGTCTATCCATTGCTTTGAGGATGGCCTGGTGCTGAATGAACTTTCAAAATGTTTGACTGATGACAATAGGCGGCGAACTCCTCGTTGTCAAATTGTGTTCCGTGGTCTGTGATGAAGGCATGAGGGAGACCATATCGACAGATGATGTTCTTCCAAACAAACTAGTATACCTTCTTGTATGTCATATCAATAAGTGGCTCAGCTTCTACCCACTTAGTAAAGTAATCCACTGCGACGACGAGGTACTCGAATCTTCCTCGGGTCGTTGGCAGTGTTCTAACCAAATCAATTCCCCACATGGAAAATGGCCAAGGGGAAGTTATGGGTGTCAATAATGCTTGCGCAGTTCATCGGATGGAGGAAAAACGTTGGCATTTATCACATCTCTTAGCATAGGCTATACAATCAGCCCTCATCGTTGGCCAGTAGTATCCTTGCGTCATCACCCTTTGCAAAAGTGTCCGACCTGCTACATGGGCTCCACAGGACCCTTCATGGATCTCTTCAATCAATTCTTTCACCTCGGAAGGATGTACACATCTCTGCAAACCTGCCATAATTCCTCGTCTATACAAAACACCATTAGTTAGTACATACCGAGCAGCTTTAAACTTCAATCTCTTGGCAGCGAGCTTTTCCTCCGGTAATTTTCCCTCCTCAATATATGCCCTGATGGGATCCATCCAAGATGGTCCTAAATCAAGGGTAATAATATTCATCGTCAGGTCTTCATCTATGCTCCAACTTTCTAATACTTCAATTGGTATTGTTCTTCGCAGCTCGGTACGAGTAGCTGATGCTAATCGGTCCAGTGCGTCTGCTCGTGCATTTTCAATTCTTGGTATTCTGATAAATTGAATGGCATCAAATTCTTCCAATACCTCCATCACCTTTGCATGATACTTGACCATTAATTCTCCTTTAACTGCATATGTCCCCATTACCTGATTCATAATTAATTGAGAATCACTGAATACCATCACTTGTTGCGCTTCCATAATCTTTGCTAAATTAAGACCTGCTATCATGGCCTCATACTCCGCCTCATTATTGGAAGCTTTGAATTGGAATCGCAGGGCGTATTCCATGTCAATCTCATCTGGGGTGTTTAAGACAATCCCTGCTCCACAACCTGCTGTGCAAGATGACCCATCTACATATAATCTCCATGTAGGTAACTCGTCTTCAAATTTCTTATCTGACAAAGTTCCTCGGTGAAATATTTGTTGTTTGCTTTCATCTTCCCCTGGTACTTCTCACTCTTCGTCGATCATCTCTTCTCGCCCTTTTACCAACCGGAGTTGGTCTGAGTTCGAATTTGATGATCCTTCTACATCCACAAGCCCTTTTACCAACCGAGGTTGGTCCGAGCTTATGTCTGTTGATTATTTAACATCCACTCGCCCTTTTACCAACCGGAGTTGGTCTGAGCTCGTGTTTGTTGATCCTGTAACATCCACAGGATGATCAGCGAGCAACTTTTGCTCCTCGGGGGTATCAGGATAAGTAAACTCTGCTATAAAATCTGCTACATCTTGCCCTTTTAATGATGATCTGGGTTCATACACAATATCATATTCACCGAGCTCTATTGCCCAGTACATCAGTCTCCCTGATTTTTATGGCTTATGAAGGGCTTGTCTCAATGGAATGTCGGTATACACGACGATGGTATGGGCCTGGAAATATGGCCTCATTCTTCTACTTGCCTCAATTAATGCCAATGCCAATTTCTCCAGCTTTGGGTACCTGATCTCTGCACCTCGGAAAGCCTTACTTGTGTAATAAATTGGCCTTTGGACTCCATTCTCCATTCTGATCAATGTCGAGCTGACTGCATTCTCTGATACTGCCAGGTACAAGTACAACTTTTCTCCAGTTACTGGCCTGGATAACAGTGGAGGTGCTCCCAAATATTTCTTCAAGTCTTGAAAGGCCTTCTCACATTCATCATTCCACTCGAAAGTTTTCTGAAGTGTTTTGAAGAATGGGAGGCATCTATCAGTTGCTCGGGATACAAATCTGTTGAGCGCTGCAACTCGTCCTGTAAGACTCTGCACTTCTTTCTTCGTCGTTGGAGATCGCAACCCTAAAAGAGCTTCGATCTTTTCTGGATTTGCCTCAATACCTCGCTGGTTGACGATGTATCCGAGGAACATTCCTTCTCGTACTCCAAATGTGCACTTCGTCGGGTTGAGCTTCATTTGGTATTTATCCAATTGATCAAAGGTCTGACCTAAGTCAACTAGATGATCAGCAGCTTTCTTGCTTTTTGTCAGCATATCATCGACATAGACTTCCATATTGCAACTGATTTGTTCGACAAAAACCTTGTTCATCAGCCGCTGGTATGTCGCTCCTGCATTTTTCAAACCAAAAGGCATAACATTATAACAATAAGTTCCCCTAGGGGTAATAAAAGAAGTAATTTGCCTGTCTTCAGGTTTCATTTTGATCTGGTTGTAGCCAGAGTAAGCATCCATGAAGCTGAGCAGCTCGTGTCCCGAGGTAGCATCTACTAATTGATCAATTCTGGGTAATGGAAAGTGATCCTTTGGGCATGCCTTATTGAGATCGGTGAAATCAACACACATTCTCCATTTATTGTTTTTCTTCTTTACCATCACCACATTTGCTAACCAATCTGGATATTTCACATCTTCAATGAATTGGGCTTTCTGGAGCTTCTCGACCTCCTCTTGTATTGCTTTATTCTTCTTGGGACTAAATACTCTTCTTCTCTGCTTTACAGTCTTGATCTCCTTATTCACATTGAGCTCATGACATAAGAAGTTTGGATCTATTCCAGGCATGTCTTCATGACTCCATGAAAAAGTTTTCTTTCTGTTTCTCAAGAAAGTTATCAACTCCTGTTTTATTGAAGCATCCAACGTCGAACCTATCTGGGTTACTCGTTCAGGGTGCTCGTCGTCCAGAATAACATTTTCTGTAGATTACACCACCTGTCCTTTTACAAGTTGGGATTCATCTCTGGGATCAAGTGTTTCAATTTCTGTACCTTCCTCCACCTGGTAGGTAGTAGTCTTTTTCCTTGACTCTTCAAGCTCCTCCTGTTCGGCAGATGAATAATAGCATTCCCGAGCTACTTTTTGATCACCTTTCACAACTCCTACTCCAAAATTTGTTGGGAATTTTAAGCACTGATGTACTGTAGATGGAATTGCTTCGAACTTCTTCAAACCAACTCTTCCCATGATGATGTTGTAAGCTGATTGCACATTTTTATCCATCACAAAGAAGCGTATACTTTCTGTTCGACAAGCAGGCCACGTACCAATGAATATATCCAACTTGATCGTCCCAAGTGGAAAAACTTTCTCGCCAGCAAAACCCAAGAGAGGTCTGTGATAAGGCTCCAATTGAGATAGCTTTAAATTTAAACTATCAAAGCACGAATAGTACATAATATCTGTCGAGCTACCGTTATCGACCAGCACTCTTGAAATCATTATCTCCTTCATCCTTATTTTGATCACCAGCGGGTCATCATGAGGATATAGAACACCTGTGAGGTTGTTCTTTGAGAACCCAATGACCAACTTCTCTTTGTTCACCTTTCTCGGGTGATCTTCCTCAGCTAAATTTATCCGTTGAATATACGAGCAAGCCTGAGCCTCACCGAGGTAAGCTTTTCTTTCTGCAGTAAGATCTCCTCCTCCTGCATCTCCGCCTGTAATAACATTACAATCAAATGTTCCAAAACGTATTGAAAATACCTCGCGTTCTGGTTGCCTTGGCCTTTTGGGAAGATCGGGGTCATCCTCTGTATCATCTTCATGATTTCTCTTCTTCTTCTCCTCTGCTCGACGAGGAGATATGGACCTTTCTCTGGTTCGGTCATTGTTTCTTCTTTTACCTCCCCGATCAACATACTTCTCTAGCTTTCCTCGTGGGATGAGTGTTTCAATCTCGTTCTGAAGAGCTATGCAATTTTTTGTCATATGGCCATAATCCTTGTGGAACTCGCAATACTTTTCCCTATTCCTCATATCAGGGTCTGACCTCAGTTTCTTCGGCCACTTTATCTCCTCGTTATTCTTGATTTCTTCCAAGACATGATTAATACTCATTTTCAGAGGAGTATAATTATCGAATTTCTTCAGGACTTCCCATGACGACTTGTTGTTCTTGGAATGCCTGTCACCGCCATTGCCCTTATACTCTTTCTTCTTAGATTTGTCGACTTCCACCTTGGTTTCTTTATCCATATTCTTCTTCGCAGCCATAGCCTCCTCGGCATTCATGATTTTGGCCGCTTTTGCCATCAACTCTGACATAGTTGTAAGTGGATCTTTGGCTAATGTGTAATACAATTTGTTAGGCAATAACCCACTCATCAAGGCGGTAATTGCTGTCTTTTCTTCATAATCTATGACTTCCAACTTCTCGTTATTGAAACGAGTTATGTAATCTCTAGTACTTTCACCAGACTTTTGTCTAACACTTAACAAGTGTGCTACTCGTTTTACTGGCTTTGCTCCAAAACAGAAATTGCCGATGAACAACTCGGCCAATTGAAAGAAAGTTGAAATCTTACCCCGAGGAAGATTGTTGTACCATATCTGGGCAGACCCAGTAAGGGTGCCTGAGAATGCTCTGCATCTCATCTCGTCGGGGATAGCATAGATGTCGGCAGCAGCTTGATATTGCTCTATGTGAAGAACAGGATCTGTCTTTCCATCGTATTTGGGGGTCACCACAGGAGCATTAAATTTTGACAGTGTAGGAAAATCCACAATGGCCTGGACAAAAGGTGTCCCTTGAACAAAAGTTCGTTGTAGGGGATTCTTTGCCTGCCATTTCTCCCAATCTATCCTCCAACCGCTGAAGGGACCCTTTCCACGCATCATTTCCTTCCTCGGGCATATTAGTTCGAGCAATTGATTGTTCTGAAGTGGCCTCTTGAGATCTATCTCGACGAGCGACTGGTCGTGATTGTGCTGATCCCTCCCTTCGATCTGATGGTTATCAAAAACTCCTCGACATGGTTTTAGGTGGACTCCTATTCCTCCTAGGGCCTAGTCGACTGAAAGGAGACACCCTGCTCAATCTTTCCAAGGCACTGGGTCTCTCTGGAGAGAGAGTGATACGTTGATCAGTATCTGTAGCCCGTATTGACGAAGTTCGCCCAGGTTGATAAGAGAAATCATCAGATTCCTCATTACGATATGGCTCAGTACGCCTGGATCGTGAAGAAAATAAATAAGTTTGCCTCTGACCACTTCTCTGTCCCGAATGTGCAGGTGCACCGCCATGAAGGGTTTGTATGAGTTGTCGCATGGTTTCCTGCATGGCAGTTTGTCCTTGAGACAGATTCGTCATAATTCCAGCCAGATCTGGAGGTGCAGAAGGATTTGGAGGATTTCCAGTGTTTCCAGCATTTATATTGCTAGATTCTGGATTATCCGCCATTGATGATGAATGATTTTTGGTGAAAAACGATAACAACAGTCGTTTCCCACAGACGGCGCCAATCTGTTGATGTAAAAAACTAGATTGCTTATAATTATTTAATCACAGATAAATATAAATGAGACAAAGAATTTTAAAGTGGTTCAGCCTTATATGAATGGCCTACGTCCACTGTTATATTATTGCTGAGTGTTTGGGAATTCTCGATTACAAGTACTATCAAGAAATTCTGGTCCCCTTGAATGAGGGTGATACAATGTATTTATAGCCCTTAGGCTGTCATGTGAAAGGGTGATACATTAAATGATATACATATGAAGGGGTGATACATTTAATGCCCTTTAAGCGTGTGCGTCAATGATAAGCATTCAATGAATAGTTGAAATATTGATCATCTGGTAATCAATGCTATGGCCGAGATGCAGCTCGGACCGCCTTAGTTGCTGGGACCGCCTGATCTTTATGATATTCAAGAGTTCCTCAGAGAGGTTTGAGTTCCTCGGAGAGGTCTGAGTTCCTCGGAGAGGTCTGTTCCTCGGAGCGTTGGAGTTCCTCGGAGTGCACTTGCTGCTCGGAGTGAGTGTGACTTGGTCGGGGAAATAAACCTCCTTGTTTCTATTGTGCCACGTAGATTGACACGTGTCTTCTTCTGACTCGTCTATATCGACATATTAATTTTGGTATCAACAACATGGTTTTATTATTTTTTTGGTGTTAGTTGAAGCTTAAAGTTTGTAGCCCATTCGTGGGGTTTGGATGTACAATATTTTTTGATATAGTAGTTTATATGTTTTTATTTCTTGATTTATGGAGTTGTATGCATCTATGTTGGGTGTGCTATGTATGTTTGGTTAGAGAGAGAGAGAGAACTGAGCTTTTGGGTCTTTCACGGGTAGTTTGGAACTCGCTCTGGATAATATGTTCGGTGGTTCTTTTTCTTGCCCGGTCTATATTTTATTTCTTGACACGATTTTATTGATTTGTTGTTTATGGAATGTCTAGGGTTGGTTGTGACACCCCGACTAATTAAATACCGGGTAGCTACTCCTTTATTAAATTAATACAAAATGCCAAGTTAGATCAGTTCATAGCATCACTGTCGAAAACATTTTAATATTACTAACAACCTAGTATTTAAAAAGTAGGTTGTCCATTTTAATTAAAACCGATTAACATGCAATAAATGAATTATGAAAAGTTAACATAACCAATAATATAGTCACAATAGAATAATCATCCATTAAATAATGAGTCTCGAGGAAAACTCCTCACAACAAACTGAATTTCGAAATAATTAAATACAAAGTCCACATCACAAAAATTAATTACAACCCAAAGTCTGAAATCACTGAATAAGTAAAATGTCTCTAAAAGGAATGGGCGGCATGCCCAACAAATGATAAAAACTAATAATAGAGTCAAGATAAAAAATGGAGGCGTCTACTGTCAAGGTCCTGTAACTTCCACAGCAGCTACAGCACGTCACCTGAATAGAACTCCTATGCATGGTGTCCTTGTGGCTGGGCACCTAAAAAGGTTTTTGCAAAAATTGATTTGAAAGAAAACGGGTCAGAGCCCGAATGTGAAAATGAATTTTAAAAACGCAAGTGTTTAATATCATTAAACAGTGAATATAAAGTACATGATAGTGTGTGCACTCACATGAGTTCCTCACCTCTCAACTAATTTTGCACTCCTATCGTACCCGTGCCCATTTCTAGTTGCTCTCATATCTATCTAGTCCAATGCTAAATCTAACATTTCTATATGATATACAACTCAAATCCCAACATCTTCTATTTAATAGAGTATTGTACCTTATTACACAGTTTCCCCACTTTAGTATTTCAATATTATAACACTTACATTTTTACTTTACAAACCGTTGCTATTACTTATACCCACGATTATTCACGACTATTCATTTCAATCAACAATATATTATTCTCACCATAAATATACAATACTAGCACCCCCAGGCTAAGCTGCTGTGCTCACATACTCTGCTATCAAATCCCGGTACATCACGTACATGAGGACCACGTATTCCGAATCACTCAGGAAACGTTTCATTAACAACAATCACAAATAGTGGAGGCGAACATAGTTCACATCACATGGGTCACGCACATACCTACGCTTCCATGATCAACAGACTTATTAACTTCTCAATAAGCCCTTCTCTGACCTATGTCCTCGAGGTACCAATCTAAATCCCCCCCGTAGGCACACAAAGATTAGGTGGCCCTAAACGAACGCCAACCTCCCATGATAGCAAGTACTATAGGTATGTCATACACTCATAACTACATATACTAAGCATTCACATATCTTAGATATTAAAATTTTTGATTAGTGGTATACTTCTCATTCTTATACCAACACTTAGTGTTATACAAATCACATGTCCCCGATTTATATGTATTTGAGTTATCAATTATTCTCACTTCGTGATTAGTTACTCGCTTCCCAATCCATAAATGTCATCCGGCTCAAGACACTATTCTAAGTTTTACTCATCAATGTACCCCAATCTCCCAACTATACCCACTAGTTAATAAGGGAAGGTTATCTCATCATTTAAATAAGTCTACGGGATACTAGAAATCAATTCAGGACAAAAGGGCCATTCTGTCAACTCGTTAGAAGTCTCGTTCGAACGAGTTCGTTCGAACGAAGGGCTTCGAACGAAATACCAACTCATTAGAAGTCATACTGTCATCTCGTTAGAAGTTCGTTCGAACGAGGTCGTTCGAACGACCTGGGCAGGTCTTCTAACGAGATGGCAGTTTCAGCCCAAAAAATTCCCAAATCCGTTTTTCTCAATTCTTCTCTCCTCTAAATCCACCCTAAGGCCATCCAAATTATGTTTTAACGTATATAAACCATTTACAATCACCCTAGATCATTCCTTAACACATTTAAGGCGTCAAATCTTACAAATTATCATGGAATTACTATGAATGTTCAAATATATCTCCAAACCCTATGGACATGAACTCCTAATTTTCTTATGTCTAATTACTCATCATAAATCCGTTTTTAAATCATCATATGTAACTATTCAAGTATTAGATCAGCCCATTATCATACTACATGCAAATCCTAACCCAAATTCAAAGTTTCTCCAACAAATTTCATGGGTTTTCTTTTAAAAGTTCAATAAAAGATAATTCCTACACTAAGCATGGAAGACATATTCAATTCATTAAGGATACTAAATCACTTGCCTTAGATTGCTCTTCAGAATTTGATGTTGAAGGTTGAGGGTTGATCTCTCCCCTTTCTCTACAGATTTTCTCCCAAGGTTGAAGATGGTGGTTATGGGTTTTCTCTTGGGAACCTCTTCCAACTCTTCCTATAACTCCTGTAGCCCTCTAACTTGTCAAATGCTGGTAATGGGCTTAGTGGTTACTAATAATGTATAATTAACTCTTAAAATTCGTAGGCTTTAATTCTCAAAATTTCAAAATTACTAAAATACCCTTTTAAGTTGCCGGTATGACCCAAAAATGCCCCGGGACCCAAACTAAACCCCCGGCTAGTGTTTTCTGACTATTTCGACCCTTCCAGACTCGTTGACGCGCTCAAAATGACCATTCGGTTGATAAAAATAAAATTCACTTTTTAATTTAAAATTTTCATTTCTGACGCGACTGACACGCGCGTCCCAACTAAATTTCCCAAATTATCGTATTTCAGTCTCGCGACAATTTTAAAATTTTCAATATTCATATATTGCCATATATACACAACATAATCAAATACCAACTCACATCTCGTTAGCATTTATATCCGGATTAATTCTCAATTAATTCACATTTAATTTAATTAATCCCTTTAATAAATATCAATAAAAATACGGGGTATTACATACTTCCCCTCTAATAACAGAATTTCGTCCCGAAATTCGGAACTAAAAAGTACCTGATAAAAACAACTCTGGATAACGTTCGCGCATCTCATCCTCGCGCTCCCATGTGGACTCCTCAGCATTATGATGCCGCCACTGAACACGTACTAACGGTACTATCTTCGACCTCAGTTTCCGCTCGCTTCGGTCCAAAATAGCAATCGGCCCCTCCTCGTAGGAATTATCGGGCTGGAGATTGATGTCCTCCAAAGCAATGTGAGTATGGGCCAAATCATCTCTAAGATATTTCCTTAGCAAGGAAATATGGAACACCTCATGAATCCTATGCAAGTGCTCCATTAACCCAAGTCTATACGCAACTGGCCCAATCCGCTCGATGATAGGAAATGGCCCCACATATCTCGGTGTCAGTTTCCCCTTTTTCCCAAAACGCATAATCCCCTTCATAGGAGATACTCTGAGTAAAACCTGGTCCCCCACTTTGAATTCTCTGAAGAACCTCTTCGCATCAGGGTAGCTCTTCTGACGATCCTGAGCTACCCGAATGAGACTCCGTATCAATTCTATCCTTGCCGAAGTGTCCTGAATCACTTTCGGCCCAAGGAGTTTGTTATCCCCCACCTCTAACCAACATGCTGGAGAATGACAAGGTCTACTGTACAACGCCTCAAATGGAGCCATGCCAATGGTGAACTAGTAGGAGTTATTATAAGCAAACTCCACCAGTGGAAGGTACTGCTCCCATCCACCCCCAAAGTCTATGATGCACATACACAACATATCCTCCAACATCTGATTTGTACGCTCGGTCTTCCCATCGGTCTGCCGGTGATAAGCCGTACTCAACCGCAATTCAGCGCCCATGGCCTCCTGGAAACTCTCCCAAAACCGTGAAACAAATATCTTGTCTCGATCAGACATGATATTTAGAGGCACACCGTGAAGTCTCACTATTTTTCGTAATAAAAATCTGGGCATACTGTCCCGTAGTGTAGTCTGTCCTTACGGGTAGAAAATGAGCCACTTTGGTCTAACGGTCCACAATTACCCAAATGGAGTCGTGACCATTCTGTGACGTAGGTAACCCCGTGATAAAGTCCATGGATATGCTCTACCATATCCACATCGGAACCTCTAATGGCTGTAGAAGTCCTGCCGGTCTCTGATGATCCACTTTTACTAGCTGACAAGTGGAGCATTTAAAAACAAACACGATGATATCTCTCTTCATCCCGCTCCATCAATACTGACGTCTCATGTCTTGGTACATTTTGTCCCCCACCAGGGTGTACCGCGCACCGTGAGCCATGCGATTCTGTCATCACCTCGTGTCGTAAGTCTTCCCCTTCCGAAATGACTAGTCTCCCATTGAAGCGTAATCCTCCGTCTGAGCTAATGGTATAGGACTCGGCTCCCTCCGCTAATAATCGAACTATCTGCTCCTGACAGAACGAGTCATTTTCTTGGGCCTTTACCACTCTCGTAACAATCTTCGGTGTAACAGTCATTACAGACATGAACGATCGAGCTACTGCCTCCTGGTGTCCCAACTCATTCCGCTTTGCTTTACACACCGCGGCCACCTCATTTACTGGCCTACGACTCAACACGTCTACTACCACATTATCTTTCCCCGGGTGATACTAGATATCAAACTGATAATCCTTCACAAACTCAAGCCACCGTCTTTGACGCATATTCAACTCCTTCTGCGTGAAGAGGTACTGTAGAGACTTGTGATCCGTGAACAATCGAAACTTCTCCCCCACGAGATAATGTCTCCAAATCCTAAGGGCAAATACAACTACCGCTAACTCCAAGTCATGAGTGGGGTAATTCTTCTCGTGAGGCTTAAGCTTACGGGAAGCATAAGCTATGGTCTGACTCTCCTATTGCAACACACCTCCGAGTCCTTGTAAGGACGCATCGATGTAAACTAGATACTCAACTCCCGGTCTGGGCAACGCTAACACAGGTGATGAGGTCAACTTATCCTTCATCTCATCGAATGCCATCTGACAGGCATTGCTCTAGATAAATGGCACACGTTTGTGAGTCAGATGTGTCAAAGGACCCGCTATCTTCGAGAAACCACGAATAAACCTCCGGTAGTATCCTGCTAGGCCCAAGAAACTACGGATCTCAGTCGGCGTCGTGGGCTGTCCCCACTCCCTCACCACGGATACCTTCCCCGGATCTACCGATATCCCCCGATCTGAAATGATATGCCCCAAAAACTGAACCTCCTTAAGCCAAAACTCGCACTTCTCATACTTTGCATAAAGCTGGTTCTGACGTAGCGTCTGTAAAACCTGTCTTAAATGCTCGGCGTGCTTTTCTTCTGTCTGGGAGTAAACCAGAATGTCATCAATAAAGATAATGATGAACTGATCTAGGAACTCTCTGAACACCATATTCATCAAGTCCATAAACACGGCTGGAGCGTTGGTCAAGCCGAAAGGCATAACCCGAAACTCGTAGGAACCATATCTCGTCAAGAAAGCAGTCTTTGAGACGTCCTGTTCCCTGATACGTAACTGATGGTATCCTGATCGCAAATTAATCTTTGAAAAGAAAGAAGCTCCTCTCAGCTGATTGAATAAGTCATCGATTCGGGGCAACAGATACTTATTCCGTATCGTGACCTTATTCAACTCTCGGTAATCTACACATAACCTCAACGATCCATCCCTCTTATTTACGAACAACACAGGGGCACCACACGGCGAAGTACTCCTCCGGATAAACCCTTGACCCAACAACTGCTCAATCTGATCCCGTAACTCTTTCATCTCTGCTGGAGCCATACGGTAAGGTGCGCGGGCAATAGGCCGAGTGCCTGGCGTCAAGTCGATCACAAAATCTATCTCTCTACTCAGAGGTACTCCAGGTATATCCTAAAATACATCGGCAAACTCCCTAACAACTGGAATCGCATCAAGTGGTATCACCACTTCCTTAGAGGTCTCCTCCTCTATATAGTACAAGTGAGTGGACGATCCTCCCTCAGGGCGAGGCATCTCCACTAAAAACATCTCCTTCCCGGGAATGGTAAAGATAATACTCCTACTGAAATAGTCAATCATGGCTCGGTACGCAACTAGCCAATCCATACCAATAATGGCATCATACTCAGTCATCTCTAACACTAACATATCCGCGGGTAAAGTAAACCTCCCGATCTCTATACCCACACCTCTACAAATAAGGGAAATCACGAAACCCCTACTCAACGGCGAATCTACACAAGTAACCGTGCTCTCAGCGGTGTCTAATAACCCAATAGTGCCTGCGAATCTCATGGCAATGAAACAATGTGTGGCCCCCGTATCAAATAGAATACGCCCCATAGTCCCCTGAATACAGAACATACCCTTAATTGCCAATGGATCCTATGGAGCTGCGACATGCTAAAGCTGATACACTCTCCCATACTGAAGTTGTCCCTGCTGAACTGGGACTGCTGGAATGGGTGGTAATTCTGCCATCTGTGGTGGTGCTGGGAGGGCGGCGGGAAACATAGGCCTCTGTGGCTCGTGTCGAGCACCCTGCTGCTGCTGCGGTGGGGCCCTGTCCCTGTCAGGACAATCCTGGCGTTTGTGTCCAGTCTTTCCACAAACGAAACACTTCCCTGGGAAGTTTCCCTCTCGCTGTCCCTGCTGTCCTCGGCCCTGGTGGCCGTTACCATTCCTCCCTTGGCTATGCTGGCCCTGCTGAAACTGCTGCTGCTGACTATTCTGACCCTGCTGGTTCTGATGGCCCTGTCTGAAACCTCCTTGTCCACTTCTGAAACCCCCAGATCTGAATCTCTTAGAATCCCCCCTGTTGGGAACCCTGGTCACCCTGCCTGTGCTGTCCCTGAGCAGATTGTGCCCCGCTGGCACCATTTCCCCCGATCCTGCCCTGATGGCTGGACTCTGCTGATCTCTTTCTCTCAGACATGTGGAAGTGATGATCCTGGCAGTGAAGTAATGCAGCGTTAACCACATCAGAATAAGTTGCCAATGAGATATTACCCAACAAGTGTTGACGGATCCTCCAAGTTAATCCATCCATAAACTTCTGAATCTTCTTCTCCTCAGTCGGTATGTCATCGGGAACAATGTTCAAGAGGTTAGTGAATTCGGCCTCATACTCGGCCACGGTCCTCCCCTCCTGCTTGAGGTTCATCAATTTCTTTCTCATCTCCGTGTGAACAGCTGACGAAAAATATTTACGATCGAACCGCACCCAGAACTCCTGTATAGTGAGGGTGTCCCTCTCCTATGTGGTGGTAATGGACTCCCACCACTGCAATGCAGATCCTACTAGCTTGAAAGTAGCCAGTATCTATTTCTGAACATTTGTGCACTCGTACATCCTTAAGTGCCTCTGAATATCCTTCCTCCACTGACTGAATACCACAACATCGGAGCTACCTGCAAACTCCGGAGGGTGTGCTTTCTGAAAAGCATCACGGACGCGTTCCCAAGTAGATCGGAATGCATGAGCCTGAACTGGTGCAACTACCGGCGCCTGGGGTGGTGCCTGCTATACAAAGGCTAGGGCGGCATTTACCGCTTGGGCTACAATAGCTGCAACCTCTGCGGCATTCATAGTGCCTTGAATTGGTGCAGGCTATGGCTCTGGCTGTGCATCCCTAGGAACTCGCTGCGCACGTCGTGGAGGCATCTGGAATGAGAGTAAAGTCTTATAAGTTAGCAGTTGTTATCTCAAAATAGATGAAGAGCGATACATACACAAAAGATTACAACAGTCCTAAACTATAGGGCTCTACATCAAAGAAAGATCAGCGGAAACATAACAAGCTGAACAGATCCTAAGGACACTAGAACCTGATGCTTTGATACCACCTGTGATACCCCGATTATTAAATTAATACAAAATGCCAAGTTGGATCAGTTCATAGCATCACTGTTGAAAACATTATAATATTACTAACCACCTAGTATTTAAAAAGTAGGTTGTCCATTTTAATTAAAACCGATTAACATGCAATAAATGAATTATGAAAAGTTAACATAACCAACAATATAGTCACAATAGAATAATCATCCATTAAATAATGAGTCTAGAGGAAAACTCCTCACAACAAACCGAATTCCGAAATAATTAAATACAAAGTCCACATCACTAAAATTAATTACAACCCAAAGTCTGAAATAACTGAATAAGTAAAATGTCTCTAAAAGGAATGGGCGGCATGCCCAACAAATGATAAAAACTGATAATAGAGTCAAGATCAGAAATGGAGGCGTCTACTGTCAAGGTCCTGTAACTTCCACAACAGCTACAACACGCCACCTGAATAGAACTCCTATGCATGGTGTCCTTGTGGCTGGGCACCTAAAAAGGTTTTTACAAAAATAGGTTTGAAAGCAAACGGGTCAGAGCCCGAATGTGAAAATGAATTTTAAAAATGCAAGTGTTTAATATCATTAAACAGTGAATATAAAGTACATGATAGTGTGTGCACTCACATGAGTTCCTCACCTCTCAACTAATTGTGCACTCCTATTGTACCCGTGCCCATTTCTAGTTGCTCTCATATCTATCTAGTCCAATGCTAAATCTAACATTTCTATATGATATCCAACTCAAATCCCACCATCTTCTATTTAATAGAGTATTGTACCTTACTACACAGTTTCCCCACTTTAGTATTTCAATATTATAACACTTACATTTTCACTTTACAAACCGTTGCTATTACTTATACCCACGATTATTCACGACTATTCATTTCCATCAACAGTATGTTATTCTCACCATAAATATACAATACTATCACCCCGAGGTTAAGCTGCGGTGCTCACATACTCTGCTATCAAATCCCGGTACATCACGTACATGAGGACCACGTATTCCGAATCTCTCATGAAAAATTTCATTAACAACAATCACAAATAGTGGAGGCAAACATAGTTCACATCACATGGGTCACGCACATACCTAAGCTCCCATGATAAGCAGACTTATTAACTTCTCAATAAGCCCTTCTCTGACCTATGTCCTCGAGATACCAATATAAATCCCCCTCGTAGGCACACAAAGATTAGATGGCCCTAAACGAACGCCAACCTCCCATGATAGCAAGTACGATAGGTATGTCATACACACATAACTACATATACTCAGCATTCACACATCTTAGATATTAAAATATTTGATTAGTGGTATACTTCTCATTCGTATACCAACACTTAGTGTTATACAAATCACATGTCCCCGGTTTATATGTATTTGAGTTATCAATTATTCTCACTTTGTGATTAGTTACTCGCTTCCCAATCCACAAATGTCATCCGGCTCAAGACACTATTCTAAGTTTTACTCCTCAATGTACCCCAATCTCCCAACTATACCCACTAGTTAATAAGGGAAGGTTATCTCATCATTTAAATAAATCTACGGGATACTAGAAATCAATTCAGGCCAAAATGGCCATTCTGTCAACTCGTTAGAATTCTCTTTCGAACGAGGTCGTTCGAACGAGTTCATTCGAACGAAGGGCTTGGAACGAAATACCAACTCGTTAGATGTCATACTTTTATCTCGTTAGAAGTTCGTTCGAACGACCTGGGCAGGTCTTCTAACGAGATGGCAGTTTCAGCCCAAAAAATTCCCAAATCCGTTTTTCTCAATTCTTCTCTCCTCTAAATCCACCCTAAGGCCATCCAAATAATGTTTTAACGTATATAAACCATTTATAATCACCCTAGATCATTCCTTAACACATTTAAGGGGTCAAATCTTACAAATTATCATGGAATTACTATGAATGTTCAAATATATCTCCAAACCCTATGGACATGAACTCCTAATTTTCTTATGTCTAATTACTCATCATAAATCCGTTTTTAAATCATCATATGTAACTATTCAAGTATTAGATCAGCCCATTATCATACTACATGCAAATCCTAACCCAAATTCAAAGTTTCTCCAACAAATTTCATGGGTTTTCTTTTAAAAGTTCAATAAAAGATAATTCCTACACTAAGCATGGAAGACATATTCAATTCATTAAGGATACTAAATCACTTGCCTTAGATTGCTCTTCAGAATTTGATGTTGAAGGTTGAGGGTTGATCTCTCCCCTTTCTCTACAGATTTTCTCCCAAGGTTGAAGATGGTGGTTATGGGTTTTCTCTTGGGAACCTCTTCCAACTCTTCCTATAACTCCCGTAGCCCTCTAACTTGTCAAATGCTGGTAATGGGATTAGTGGGTTACTAATAATGTATAATTAACTCTTAAAATTCGTAGGCTTTAATTCCCAAAATTTCAAAATTACTAAAATACCCTTTTATGTTGCCGGTATGGCCCAAAAATGCCCCGGAACCCAAACTAAACCCCCGGCTAGTGTTTTCTGACTATTTCGACCCTTCCGGACTCGTTAGCGCACTCAAAATGACCATTCAGTTGAAAAAAAAATTCACTTTTTAATTCAAAATTTTCATTTCTGACGCGACTGACACGCGCGTCCCAACTAAATTTCCCAAATTGTCGTATTTCAGTCTCGCGACAATTTTAATATTTTCAATATTCATATATTTCCATATATACACAACATAATCAAATAACAACTCACATCTCGTTAGTATTTATATCCGGATTAATTCTCAATTAATTCACATTTAATTTAATTAATCCCTTTAATAAATTTTAATAAAAATATGGGGTATTACATTGGTGATGCATGTTTGGTTCGAAACTGTGACCTACACTCTCTCTAAATGCCCCACACGCTTTATGAGAACCTTGATTTTCTTTTTTCGGAATGTATGGTTCTTATATCTTCATTTTTATACCTATAGAAGTATGCTTATAAATGTGTGCTTCTTTATTAAAGAATAAAATACTTCATGTTTTATCCTTGACGTTCAACTTTATACATTAACATTTACATTTTTACGTATGCGGTTGTTGATGTAGGGCTTGTTTTTTATTCACAACACTTTCTCTAAAACTGAAGGTATTATGTGTTTAATAAACCGAGTCCTTTCCTTTGTAAGTAAGTTCTTCATTCGATTTGGAAAAATGGAAGATTAAGTAGTTCAATTTGATTTAACATGTACAATATTTTTAACAGGTACAAGTAATGGGATTGAGACTGTGATTAATTATTGAATAATATTAATTTATTGGCCATAATTTTATAGGGTTGTATCTATTTTTATATGTGTTAAACTCTCTATTGCACTTTGTTTGTTCGCGATTCTATACGAAACAGAGTTTTGTTTGCTATTTTTATCATTGATCGGTTACCTATTCTTTGAAATTAGTTACTAAGAGTATACATGAAAGAGAGTTATGGGACCATTAGTGTGTATTTAGCTATTCCAGTGTGTTTATTTGATTAAATTTGGGTTGTATTGAATTATTCCAAAACATTCTAAAGACAAACAGTAACTCAAACCTCTCTGCATCTTGTCCAAAAAAAAGCCTAACATTTTAGGATTTTGTTAAGTCATTCCAACACCTTTGTTTTTTTTTAAATCAAAGGGTATATCTAAAAGAACCCTATGTTCGAATTTTTATTATGTCTTTGTTCAATTTAACCCTTCAACATGTATTTGCGCTGCTAAAATTAATTAATTTATTGATTCATATATATATATATATATATATAATAAAGTATGAAACTTAAGTATGTCATAAGATGGAACTATGATGTCATCAATAAGAATTTTGTTTTCACTCCCTATTTTACCCCTCAAATTTTTTGTTTCCCCCTCTTTTTTCATACCAAATTTACTCTTCAATTCAAAATTTGGGGTACTTTTGTCAAAGTGTCAAAGTTACTTCATGAATTGTTCATACTCTCTCTCTCATTTCTCACACAAGCCTCGAATTCTCTACTTCTCTCCCGTTCTCTCATCGTGAACCCAGAAGAACCCTAACACAACACAAACATCAACCCATTATCTTCCTCTCCAATCCACCTCCTTTACGCCACACCCCTATGTACACAGCTACCCCCACAATAAACCCACGCATACACGATAACCCTCCGAGCTCCAAGGTTGCCGCCTCTCTCCCGTAGTGGATTGACTTACGGTAGTGTCCTTTTCTTTCTTTATATCCATATCTGATTTTTGTATACCCAGATCTGTTTCATGCGATTTTACAAGTGTTAAGTTTGGGGGGGGGGGGGGGGTTAGTCTAGGGTTCAAGTGTTGGATTTTACAAGTATCCCCAGATTTGTGATTTTTTTTTGAACAAATAATATCTTCAATTGATGAACAAATGTTGGATTTCACTTTTTTTTGTGTGGAAAAAGTTTGATATTAATATCTTCAAGTAACTCCAGTAAGGTTCTTTGTTCCATTTAAACATTGGGTTTAGTCTAGGGTTGAAGTGTTGGATTTTACAAGTATCCCCAGATTTGTGATTTTTTTTTGAACAAATAATATCTTCAATTGATGAACAAATGTTGGATTTCACTTTTTTTTGTGTGGAAAAAGTTTGATATTAATATCTTCAAGTAACTCCAGTAAGGTTCTTTGTTCCATTTAAACATTGTAATCAAGGTTGGTATTTCATGTGATTGTTTCTATTTTTTTTTCTTTTTTTTATTTACCATGCTTGGTTCATGTTTAGATACAGGGTTTGTGGACATGTTTTGTGTAGTATTGCAGTTTTATATGTTTTTTTCTAAATAATATTTGAAATAAAAAGGGAAGATTTTTGGTTCAAGTGGTGCCCCATTTTCTTATCAATTTTATTTTTATGCTACGGGGTAGAGGGTTATACTATGAACACTCTATGCTTGATGATATGCCACAGGGACAAAGATGTGTTAATTGGCTTATATTTTGTATTGGATTTAAGTTTATTCCGATTGTGGCTGCCTTTTAATTTAGTTTTCCCTACTTTTTAACTCACAATATTATTTTATGCAGGGAAAACATAGTGCCCACAACAGTAGGTTTTATTACACTGTTGTTGGTATTCTACTAAACACGTCGATTGGGTTCAATGAGAATTTTTTGGGGTTTGATTTTGGGTTTTATTTTGTTCTTAGTTTCATTTTTTTACATTTCTAATTGTTTTGTTTTTTCCTGTTTTGCAGATCTAATTTGCAGGTTCAATGTTCAATAGCCCATATTTACTCTTCTCCCCTTTGATGCTCATTTAAACACCAAACATGAACTATATTTTAAAGTTGAGGTTTGGAACTAAACTCGACTGTGTGTATGTCGTGTGTGATCCCATGTAGTATGCAACTTACTACGTAGGACACTAATTTCTTAATTGGAATGCATGTTTAAGAATTGTATGCTTATTTGTAAGTAACTAATTTTGTGTTTGATATTTAGTTGAGTTCACATAAAAATGTAGTCATTATGTATGTTGATTTTAATTAACTTTTCTTGATATTTTACTTTCGTTGTTTCATATTTTATTTATATATTTATGCATCCATATAATCTTAATACACACAGTAGAGCGAAGATTTAGTTTTTCCTTGCTTTAAAATAACTCAGTTGGATTCTCTTTCTTTTTTCTTTGTAATTGTTCTATAGCAACAGGAATTTCCTTCAATTTCTAAACAACCAACCTCTATCCATTGGCCAACCCAATCAAATTTAAATTCTTTATTCTAAATAGTTGGTTCCTTATTATTACATGTTCAGATCTGTGGCTCAATGTAACTAAATTATTTTCTTAATAAACATAATCTAACTAAGTTTAGGTTTATGATTAGTTTTGTGATTTATGCTAAAACAAAAGTACTACCTGAGTATTGCTTAAGAATCAGAAATTGTCCTTAGCATGATTTTGGTAAGACTTGAAAGCCATAGTTGTCTTTTACGAAACTACCATTCTATTGTGTTTATTGGACCAAAGGTATACTCATGTGTACATGATCAAAGGTATACTCATGTGTTTGTTTTAGATAAAGTTAAATTTATTTTTATTTCATGTTTTTGTTAGGCTCATATATGAAAAGGAAATATTTTGAAACACCATCGACATCGAAAATCGATCGCGATCACATAAACAACCATATGCCACATTATTAGTACGTGTTAATGACCGCTATTTCGATTCACTGTCATTATAATTTATTTTGGGCATGTTTACATTATTATTAAGTCTTAATGACCTATGTTTCGATCGTGAATGTAATCCCTGCAGATGAACAACACAGTACAAACGATGGTTCAACGGAAAATGGATCCCTGCAGATGAACAACACTGTTGCTATCCATTGCCATAAGCTTCTTTACGGCAGATTCAGCAACATACTGTCCAATCCTAATATTTGGCAGATATATCAGCTGGATTTATCTCAGATACTTCCAAAGGAAAACTGAAACAAAGCTTAAAGGCGATCCAAGTGATGAATTTGCATTCTCTTCATTCTTCCCTGATTTTTTGAGACCAGTAATCGATCCCATTGCTTCGATATTGGATCGGATGTTCTGTGGAAGATCAGAAACTTCTGATGGGGCCGGAGGCTATACTTTATGTGGTGCATCACTGCCTGGTTCTGATCATGTTGAGGCATCTAGGAGGAATTCTCGAATTTCTCTTTCTGGCTGACGATCATTAATTGGAGGATGATTACCAGCTTCGTGGTGATTTGGAAAACATCTGGTTCCCCAACAAGTGTTTTTTCCTCGATTCTATCAAACCAAATTCTAGCAAAGTAGAGACCGATAGAGAGGGGGTAAAAACCGAAGGCGAAGTCGCCAGACGGGGATTGCCAATTTGAATTATTTCCAGCAGTAATAAAGGATGTCAAATTCATTTATTCTTTCCAAATTAACACAATGGTATTAGTTTTTATATTTTTTTTTACAGAGAAAATAAGAACATACCGAGATACCAAATAAAAGTCAAATATCCTACTTATCCCCAACATTTATAGTCTTGAGTGCAGAGCAACAAAGAAGGGAAGGGGTACCGATATGAATTCTGCTACCAACAATGAGTGTTGTTAACATTCACGAGGTTTGTTCGACTCTTTCTCTTATGTTACTGTTATGTTTTCTTTATTGTTCATCTTGGTTTGAGGCGTTCATGAATTTTTGTTTTTCTACAGATACTTGATTGTCATCAGCCTAATAGTTCAGTGTTTATTTGTAAGTTGTGGCGAAAGTGTGGAGAAAATCGAAGTGGCAGCCAGAAGATCATCCTGACAGTAGCCCACCCAACACACATGAGCACCGTTGCCCATAAGGACTCCACCCTGGAGTCAGCGGTTGGCTCAAGGGCAGCGATGGGACTCATCAAGGGACCAGTACCCCAAGGGGGAAAATAACAGCCAGAGGAGGACCCCGGGACCTGCGGCATGAAGCCTCACAGTGCCGCGACCCATCGGCAAGGCAGGAGGGCCTCGGTGGGGGTTGGTTTGACCAGCAACAAGGATCCCAGGATGAGTCGGGAGACAACTACTGCAGTTTTGAAACCGATATGTTGTATGATATGACGATTTTGTTAATTCAAAATGATATGTTTCTTGAGAATGTAATTTTAAATGTTGTTAATAGTTATAAACTTTTAAAAGTTAAAAGTTACAACTTTTAAAAGTTCATAAGTTTTAACATTTACAAAATTTTAAAACTTAAAAGTTCATTACTGTTAAAAGTTCATTTTTAACTTTTTTTTTGGGTTGCTCGCTTTTTGCAGAGATGTTAATGGTTCTCTGAGGTTACTAGAAATGCAGAGCAGGTCTAATTCATGGTATTTCTTTAAGGTCTACACGTAGAAGAACACAAAGCAAGTCTAGGAACACAGAGCATGTCTAAATGTAGAAGAACACACTTGATGCGCAGATCTACTTTAAGGTACTGCTTTTATTTCACTGATATGTCAGTAATTGGATAGAATTAAGGTCCCTATAACCCTATTATAGAAGAATAAGAATAAGAATAGCGATTTAAATTTTCATTATATCAGCACTGCCTCCATCTCCCAAATCTTTGAATACATAATGTATAGCATTAACCTTTTGATATATGACTATTTCATCTATCTTTTTATATCAGGATGTTTTTCATTACAAATTTTTAATTGACTGCTCATTACAAATTTTTAATTTTTCTTTTTATAACAGGATCTTTGAATACGGAATGTATATGGAATACGAGTCTTTTTATAACAGATTTCATGACGGTGTCTAGATATTGAATGAAGTGAAGAAACTTGAATTGGCTGCTCACTACGATGCTAATTTTGGGAACTGAGAACCTGAGTTTTATTATTCCATATACAATGATATGTAGCTTCTATTTTTTTCATAAGGGTGGTGGATGAGTTATTCCTTGATTCATATTCGAAATCCAGTAAGCCGTGAAGGATGAGGTAAAAAAATGCCCAGAGGTAACTCGCAGCACCTTCAAGCTGTCTTCCATAATGGCCATATGCAACCCCTTCCATCATGGCCATATGCAACACCAGAGTAGATACAATGGCTATTATTGAGCTTTGAAGACCTCAACTCCTTGCATATAAAAATTCAATCTGTAAATGTAGGACATAGTTAATTGTTTATATTGTAGGGAGTATGATGAAATGAATTAGGTGAATATTATTCTTTGTAAATGCATATGATGGTTAGGCTTCTTTCCGAATTTCATTCTACTTTCTTTTTAAAGCTACTATCATTTCTAGACTAGATATGGTAGGATTAGACAACAGAAACTTGATGCATATTTATGTGTATTCCAGTATTATCCCCTCCTTTTTTGCTCATCTAATGTTTTTTTTCATTAGTTTTTCAAGTTCGTTCTTGATTTTAGTTATTTCAGTTGGTATGTTGCTACTATTTAATACACAATCGTCAAGAATTATATTTGTCTTTGACTACTATTCATCACCTCTTTGAATTAATTACATTCCTTTTGCATTTTCTTATCATGTTCAATCTCGATTTAATCTTTTTACTAACAAATGATAAAAGACTCAACACCAACTCATCGTTCGAAGTTGTAATCAAGTTCAAGTGGATGATTTATTTGTATTTTTGTCAATTTTTACTTAAATATCATCTACTTTCATATTAATTATTATTTTGTGTTTAACATGAATCTGAAGCACTTGGTTATGTGTCTTGCAATATGTAGTCCACTGTGAGACAATTAATAAAAGGAATTGTCTACAAATCCGCAAGAACAGTATCAACATTTTTTTGGAAAAATTATGAACTTCGATTTGAATATATTATTTGCAAGTATTCATGTCGAATACCTTTGTTTAGTGTTTTGCTTAGGTGTGTGTCATTAGTTGGTTGACGACGGCATCGTGTCGTAAGCCTAAGAACTAATATTGGGGGTAAAATTATATTTGTGCCTTTGGGAATTGTGTTACCCAATTTTTTTAAAGTTACCCTTTGTTTTGTTGGGGATTGAAATTTTTGCCTTCTTGCAATTACGTACTTTGAAAATATTCGTTATTTTGCGATTATCAGCGTGCCTTCAGGCACGGGCATACCCTAGTGTATATATATATATATATATATATATATATATTTGTTGAGATTTGTGTTCATCTTTATACTTCACATTCAGTTTCAATTTTGGTTATGCAGATATACCGTGCACAACCCTATTATTCACCACTATTGTGTATATATATATATATATATATATATATATGTGTGTGTGTGTGTGTGTGTGTGTGTGTGTGTGTGTGTGTGTGTGTGTGTGTGTGTGTATATCATATTTAGAAATGTAACATAGGTTGTACATACTTTTGGGATTTCATAGTTTCGATTCCATTTTTCATTTGGATCTTGGAGATCCAAGGTTAATGTTTAAGATTATGGTTCATTCAGCATCAAATGAGTTCTCGGAATAAATGGATGCTCATAATGTTTAAGATTCTAGTTCAATTTGATGATGAAATTAAAATGAATGATGGATTCCAGGCCTACGAAAAATAAATATTTATGCAACAACTTTTGAGGATAATAAAATGAACAGGATTGGTATCATTATTAGAGACAATGAGGAAGCATTAGCGATAAATATAGTGGAGGATTTTTCCATAAGCTGTTTTTTTCTTGATGGAGATTGCTAAACCATTATTGAAAGCCTCTAGAAGAATGAAGAAGACCGGTTTGTGATTGGTAAGTATATTAACTCTGTCAAATGGAAAGCTAGCACAATACATATGATCCATCTTTATTTTGTCAAAAGTCTTGGCAAATTGGCAACCCATTTATTGGCTTGAAATGCCAAATCAATTAAGCCTCGGATTGGATCAAAGACATTCCAAATTTTTTGAAGTCTTCCTTATGGATTGAAGATCAAACTCCCGAGATATTAGTAGCCTGATGAACTATACCATTTAATTACAATGAGAAGTTATGTGTTTAGTTTATAATATGTTCACATCAATGAAACACAGTGACCCCAAGTCGATCTTCATGTAAAATATAATGGGCTTATTGTGTTCACTTTGGAATTCAAAAGATCTTTTTTATTTTCCAAGGGCATGTTTGGATACTAGAATTTGAATTTAATTGGATTTATAATTCTATGGAATTGGAATTCAATGAATTCAAAATCCATGACGTTAGGAATTCAGCTGTTTGGTTCCCTTGTGGAATTTATGTGGATGATAATAACACACTACATCTTAAATATATATATGGTCAATTGTCTTATAACTATGTTGATGTTTTCTAAAAAATCCTCTGTTCGGCTCTCAGTCAAATAATTACAGCTCATGATGCTCTTAACCATGCATACTTTAATAGTTTATAGGACATTATTGATCTTATAATCCTAGCTTCTTCATGGAGTAACACTTTCACTTTAGTTTGTGTTATCCTACAACTTTTTAACTTTAGTTTATGTTATTGTGTTATTATTTTATGGATGTTTATTTCCCTAAAGAGGTTGCGGTTGAGGTTCAATGTGAAATTGAACTTTTTTTACTTTTATTTTGCATTTTGTATTTTGATCCTGATCATAGCCTTATCTCACCGTCCTAATGTTTGATTGATTCATGTTTTGGACCAATCAGATAAATTATTGATTGAAAAGTAGTTCCATAAAAGGGGAATGATTTTTTTTATCAGTTCTTGGACTTTCCTTAAGACAAAGACATATCATTTGGAACTCTATTTTCAGCAGGAGCATTTTCGATAAACATTTAATTAATCTCAGCGTTAATCGATATAGCCAAAACTGGAACTAGGTGACTCCGTCTATTCATCTTAAATCCAACACTAATGCCCCCGTCCAAGTGAATTTCAAGAGTTGGAATTCGCACTATGATATCCTCAAGTCTAACAAGAAGATGCGAGTAAGGTACATAATCATCTTTGCCTTATTTTATTATCATTTTTCTGGCAGTGGTTAAATTAAGACCAAACCATGTATGCCACAAACCACAGTTAATAGTTTATTTTTAGGTGAAATTTACAATCAAAATATCTAAACGGTAATCAAATAGTAATGTGTTGCCCTTTATGTAACGTTGGGAACTAACACAAAGCAGCATCCCGCATTTGGTGTCAATAGGTGCAGAAGATAGACATAGCAATTCAAATCTGCATGATACAATGATTCTTAAACAGAAACTAATGTTTTAAAAGGAAGTTAAAAGTATGCATTAAGCAAGTAGTTTAGCAAGTTCATCAACTCTCAGGCTTCCCTATGGAACTATATGCATAAAATTTATCGTTAAATCTTTCTTCCCCTATTATATCTCTGGCAGACTTTCCTTTTCGAAAATAATTGCAGCTTCTTCGACAACCTTAGAATCGTCACTTCCTTGATTCTCATGTTTTTGAACTGCCACCGTTTTAGGTTTTGGTCGGTGACTAAAACTAGGACCAGGGGGAGCAGATTGTGAAAGAGAGACCACTCTTTCATAAACATGGTCCGCGTCCAAATAAGATTCGTCCCAAACAACTACCCTCCCACCCTTAGTAGTAAAACTCCCTGTGTCCAAGGTGAGAAACTCAAACTCGTCACAGGTAGAGAAGGTTTGACATGATTTTCAATGTCACCAATACTTGCTGAAATATTATCATATAAGATTACAGATGAAAGATCCTCAGGATCAACATCTTCCTCACTATCCAAGGGAGCCCCTTTGAGATTGTCAAAACTTTCTTCCTCGAGAAATGGCCCAGGTACATCTTGGCCGAAAAGTGGTATAATTGGAGTAAGTTTGCGCCCCTTCTTGCTCATTTTACTTGATTCTTCCAATATAAGACCCTTTGGCACCCGCTTTATCAACCTTGGATATACAGGGGTTATAGGTTTCCACAACATGAGAGGAAAGGGGGTCGAGTTTTATAGTTATAATTTTTACCTCGAAAAAGGTACACAACCCCTCATCTATTATATATTATCTTCTCACCCGTTTTCTCCTCTACGTGTTGGAGCACGTTGTCCATGTGAAGTGTACACACCCCTTTGCATTTGGGAGCGGAGCCTAGTAAGAAAGGACCTGGTGCTTGAACTGGTTTGACCCCCTTTTTATGTGGTGGTGGGAGCTGAAATGAGTCGAACTCAATTTTCTTCTTACTGGGTGGAAGCGACTTTTGCCCCTTTCATGGTCGGGGCATAGTGCTTGGTCCAAAGGGCGCAATGGGCGCCTCACGCAACTTCAATGGATTTTTCTTTGGGGTCTCGGTATAGCTATATTGGAATTCAAATGGGGCATATGAAATTATATAGGAAACCCCCGTTTCGCTAATTTTTACACTGCTTTCTTGGGCCTTCGAAACCTTTCTTAGTCTCACAATCCAATCAAAGGCGGGCTGCGGGTGTTACTTAAAGTACTTTGAGGATTTGCCCAGAATAAAAGGCCGAGAAAGGGTGGATGGTGTTCATGTGGACCTGAACCTGTTACTATTACTATTACTACTACCATCCCCATCGACGATTTTGTTTGCCGAATGGAATCGTTTTTGGAAACAGTGACAATCGGACTTCGTTCCACGAACGAACAAGGAAAATATGAAAGCCAATGTGATTTCAGGCAATGCGAGCCGTTGTTCTTCAACCTGTTAATGCCATTTATAAAATTAACTATCTAAAATTTTCCGAAGATGTCCATTTGGACTAGGATGAAATATTTTTCAGCTGAAGTTAAAAATAAGATGGAAAAGAGTGTCTTCACTTATCCTCTAAGAAAAAAATTTAAATCGGTGAAATTACATTTGAAAAATATATCAATCGAAAACTAATGTGCCTTTAAGTTATTAAATAAGCAAACAAAAATTAAATTGTGAGGTACCTTGAGAAAACTAGATCTCAAGTTAAGCAAAGTTTCTGCTTTTCCACAAACATTTTCATGAAATTACATTTAAAAAATATATCAATCAAAAACTAATGTGGCCTTAAGTTATTGAGTAAGCAAATGAAAATTAAACTGGAAGGTACCTTGAGAAAACTAGATCTCAAGTTAAGTAAAGCTACTTCTTTTTCATAAACATTTTCATCAGAAAAATTAACAACTGTCATGAAATGTCCAATTTTCTTCAATTCGCAATTCTTGGTTTCATATCCTAGTTTTTCCCACGTAAAACAGCCATATGAAGAAATTCAAATGCATATATAAATATATACAGAGAGAGGGATAAATAAACCAAACAGTCCATATAAGTTATTTAAAAATTGAGCAATCCGTGGCATAAATGCTAACCTTTTGACATCCTACAAGCTCAAACCAATTATCACAATTGAAGAGATCCTAAGTACCCTATAAATCATCTTCGATTTCCAATGGCAAATATCGATACCAGTCCCCCATGCCTCTCTCAATGGTAATATTTTTTTTTGTTTTTCCTTTCTAAATTACTGTAAAACAAACACAAACACTTTATATCATTGACCAAATGTTTGCAGAAGAAAGAGAAAACGATGCCCATTAACTTAAAGATTGAGGTATGAACTTCAAGGCCACACTTTTTTTTCTTCGTGGTATTCATATATCTCAATGGAATGCTCTATTTTGTTTTCCTTCCCTCTGTTGGTCGGAGTTGAGTGATTCAAGAGTAGAACTCCTTAGTATAATTCAAAACATAAAATAGGTACTTTAACTCACACTCTGATATATTTTTACCAACCCTTGTTTATATCAATTACCCCAATTCCCAATTAAGTATCTTTCTGGATCTGATGCTTCAAAATTGGAAGAATTGAGAAGGAAATTCTATTTTGAGAATGTCGATTCCCTTTCAGTGAATTCTATTTGATGATTTTATAAGCATGGAGTTTAAGCTAGCATTATATCTCAGATGGATCAGTGTATGTCCTTGAAACAACCACTGGTATTCTGTTTTGGTGACATTTTTCAAACAACCACTAGTGTATATATATATATATATATATATATATATATATATATATATATATATATATATATAACTGCACTGCTGTTATATATAACAACAATCCTGGTCTTTACAAAATGGCAAGAGACATGTAAATCTAGAGATATGACTGGAATGGATATGTAAATCTGGCACCAAGGTGATTTCTTTGTAGTTTTAATAACAGTACTGACTGTCCATTTATTTTTCCTAATGTTGGTGAATTGGCATTACCCCTTACGTGTATATTATATATTGTATTGTGTCATGGATACAAGATTAACATATAAAATCACATATACATTATATAAAATCACATTACCCCTTATGTGTACATCTAAACGTGCCAAACTCTTTGTTAAGTTAGTTCTGGATCTTATTAAAAGAGCACACATTGTGCAGGGTCTTATAATAAAAGGCTCTATTTTATTAGGAAGATTACTTAATTTTTTGGTTCCATACAATCGAGACATATTTATCTAGTAAATAATATCTTAGAAATTTGTTGTACTTTATTGTACAATCGAGACGTATTTATCTACTAAATTAGATCTTAGAACTTTTATGTACTTTGTTGTACAATCGAGACGTATATATCTAGTAAATAAGATCTTAGAACATTTTTTCATTTAGTCTTGCTATTTGTCAATAACAGGTCTTGAACCTCTGTTCTTTATCAACAACTTGCGTTGATGTTCTACTCTTTGCTATTCATCTTCATTCTTTCAAATCGATATATTATAATATGTTACTTCCATATACTCTGCTAATATTCAATCTTGTCAAATGATAAAAATTAATTACTCTTTTTTGTTTGTCTGTTTTATAGGTTGGAACTCATTGGAACTTAGGTGGTTGTGCATGTAGAGGCGAACCATTGCTTCTTGATAAATGAGGGTTTAAACACGTTAGTGCTGCTTGAAGAGGAGACCGCAAAACTTGAGATGAATTTCATATATATTGACATGAATTTTATATTGTCATAAATTGAGATAAAATTCAAATTTCCTCATGTATTGAGATGAATTTCATATGTATTGACATGAATTTTCTATTAATGAAATTTGACTCATTAATTTTTAGTGGGTTTATTGTCTTGATGTGTATTTTTAACATGGTGGTTTTATAATATTATTGATTTTTTGTTATACTAAAACAAGTACGAAAAATAGTGATAATGTCGATTTTTTTGGGGTAATATTATTTATATTTATTATTTTTTTCTTTGATCCAAAAATTTGGCACATATCAAAACCGTGCCAAAACTGTATCAAATTTTGGCATGGTTTTGAACTGTGCCAAAAGTGTATTTAAATGTAGTCGATCGGGCATAGTTATAAAGTGTGCCAAAAGTATCTAAATCTGGCACGGTTTAAAAGTGTGCCAGAAGTGTTCCTGTTTGGCCAAATTTGGCACACTTTTAAACCGTGCCAAAAAAAATGGCCATTTTGGAACACCTGATTCTGGCACAGTTCAAAACCATGCCAGATTTGATCTGGCACAGTTTTAAACCGTGCCAGATTACTGTTTTTGGTGTAGTGATAGCCTTATACAGTGGAGGAGGCTGTCGGTTGTTACAACGCAATGGTCCAAGGAGGAACGGTCTACGAGCCAAAGGGCATTCCCGGGGGGGGGGGGGGGAACCCGATGCGGAAACGAGGGCGGATCCCAAATATTGCCAGATTCATCGAAAGATCCAGCATCCAACAGAGAGTTGTTTCATGCTGAGGAGAATCATCGATAAGTATGTGAAGGCAGGGACGTTGCAAATCCCTTGGTAGAATGTTAACAACAACCCACTCCCAGCACATGGGGCCAATTTGGTGGTGGCCTATGACGATGAAACAGAGAGGGAAGAAAGAAAGCCAACAACAAAGTGGGGAGAGTTCGAAGAATCTCTAAAATATTATACAAAGGGAATGGCTAATGTAGTACTTGCCTATGATGAGGCAAGCGCGAAAGACGTGGAGGATGTATACAGCGTTGAAGGTGAGGAAGCACACGTAGTCCTAGAGTACTGTGCAGTTTCAAAGTTCCCAAAATTCACCTGGTTCTTCGACCAGGTGGGGATACCGAAAGAGAGTAGGTTGGAAATAACCCAGGCAATACTTGACATTACGAGGAGGAATGCAGTCCCTTCTTTGAGATAGAAGGGACCCATGGTCAGGTTGGTGAGGAGGTTTCTGTGAGAAGTTACCTTCAGCGATGCAGATAGGGATGCAAGATTCCCTCATAACAGGCCATTGTATGTGGCCACCAGCGTCAACGGAATTAGTTTCGCAAGGACTCTTATGGATGGGGGAGCTTCCATCAATATTATGCCAATCAATTCCTTCCATGAAGCCAATATTCCAGAACAATGGTTGGTCCCCATGCCTTTGGTGATTTCGGGGTATGATAACCAATCTTCCAAGTCCATTAGGTATGTGAATATTGGGATTGTAATGGGAAATCTGAGTTCCCATACCGAGTTCCACGTAATAGAGAGTGCAACTTCTTATCATATGCTAATAGGAAGGGTGTGGATGCACAACTAAGGGATAGTTCCTTCTACGTACCACCAATGCGCTAAGGCGAATATTAAGGGAACGGAGGTGACCATTAGGTCCACGAAGAGGCTCTTTGCTGTCGAGGAAGGTCACTTGGTAGATCCGTAAATTCACACAGAATTGGAGGAGGATTTCCGGGTCCTAACAAGAAGAATGAAAGGAGCATGGGTTCCCTCGATCACAGAAAGGATGGGGACCTTGAACGAGCAGAGTAAAGAGATTACAAGCAGCGCAAGAGTGATAACCGAGGGAGCTCATTAGGTGGTCCCTAGGCCCCAAAACATCTCGAAGCAACTTAAAGATAAGATGAGGCCCAGAGTGGATCCGATGGAGCATGAGGTCCAACGGCTAAGTGTGTTGAGATGATTTAAAAAAAAAAGAGTGGTCAAGTCTTCTAGAGAGAAGAAGATAAACGAAGCTATATCTACCAGCAGACAGTGCAAGAAGGTCATTACCGAAGAAGAAAAGGTGATATATCAATTATAATGGTGTGAACGGGCGGCTAAAGAAGACGATAATGAGACTGACCCGATATATGAGTGCTTTTTAGTGGATCAGAGGGGAAAATGTATGGTGATAGACAACTCCAACGTACATGAATTTGTAGAGGAAGTCGTCGAGGAACCAGAATACATAGAGGATTAACCGAAACCATAGGCGCAAGAACTGGAGCAGTTGAACCTGGCGAAAGAAGAGAAGGACCCAAGGCCCATTTTTATCGCGAAAGATCTCAGTAAGGAGAAACGAGAGGCTTTGGTTATGTTGATTCAATAGTTCATAAACATTTTTCCTGGAAATACACGGAGATGGAAGGGCTGGATGAGGAAGTCAGCTGTCACAAATTGTACGTAATGCCTTCAGCCATTCCGATGAAACAAGCAACAAGAACATACAAGCTTGAGCTGGACTTAAAGATAAAGGAAGAGGTCCAGCGCTTATTAGCGATATCGATACATCACCCATTTGACTGTCTAGCATTGTCTCGGTGGGTAAGAAAGATAAAAACCAAATAAGGATCTGTGTGGACTTCAGAGATTTGAATGATGCTTGCCCTAAGGATGAGTTCCCTCTGCCCTCCATTGATAGCTTGATAGATGCAATGGCTGGTTATGACATGTATAGCTTCATGGATGGGTATGTAGGGTACAACCAGATCAAGATAGACCCCTCGGATGCAGAATAAATGACGTTAACAAATTTATACAGAGTAATGCCATTTGGACTCAAGAACGTTGGGGCTACTTACCAGAGAACAATGATGGCCATTTTCCATGACTTCTTCCACAAATTTATGGAATTCTATGTGGATGATTTGGTCATCAAATCAAGGAAGGAGAAGTCCCATCTGGATGATTTGAGGAAGGTGTTTGCCCAATGCAGGAAGTATAAATTGAGGATGAACTCACCGAAGTGCGTCTTTGAGGTAACAAGTGGGAAATTTCAAGGCTTTATGGTTGATCGGTAAGGGGTGCAGATGGACCAGGACAAGCAGTGAGCGATCTTGGAGATGCCAAGTCCAAGAACGGCGAAGGAGCTGAAGAGTTTCCTCGGTAACGTCTCCTATCTTAGGAGATTTGTGTCTGGGTTAGCCGAGATGACACATCCATTGATGCAACCGTTACGAAGGAACACGAAATTCAAGTGCGAGGAGGTTCACCAGGATTCACTCACTAGGCTAAAGAAGCTTCTCGTTTCACCATAAATCATGGTTCCCCCACAGACAGGAATACCGTTGCAGCTATACCTCACATCCACCATGAGGTTCGTGGGATCTTTGTTGGCAAAGGAGATTGATGGGGAAGAACGACCGACTACTACCTCAACAGGATCATCCATGGGCCAGAAGTCAGATATAGTAGTTAGGAAAGGCATTGTTTAGCCTTAGTCTTTGTACGACAAAAACTTAGACATTATATGTTATCTTTTACAATTCATATTGTAACTAGATGTGATCCTATTAAGTATTTGCTAGAAGGAACTATATTGATTGGTAGGGAAGTTAGGTGGTTCCTCATCCTCTTCGACTATGACTTGAAGTGTGTGGTTCCTCAAGCAATCAAAAGACAAGCATACACTGATCTGTTGGCAATATTCCCCTCGGGAATGTTTGAGCCACCTAAAAAAAGTATTCTGGGAGATGATTTACATGCCAATCACCTAGATGCAACAGACGAGGAATGGACAATGCAGTTCGATGGATCTTCGACGAAAAAGAAAGGAGGATAAGGGGTTATTCTTTCAAAAGGAATGGAGGAGATTTGCCTTTCCTACAAGTTAGATTTCCCTTGTTCCAATAACGAGGAAGAATAAAAAGCATTGGTGATGGGTTGCTAGAGGAACTTCGAAAAGGAATTCATACACTTTGCATCAAAGGTGATTCAAACTTGGTAATTCAGTTGGTGAACGGAGAATATGCGTTGAAACACATGAGTTTGGCACCATACAGGATAATCATTCAAAGGCTCCTCTGCCAGTTCCATCGGACAAAGATAAATAAATAGCCCAGAATAATGAACTGCCATTCAGACGCCTATGCCACCATTGCCCAGAAAATTATCATGAGGAATGATGCAACTACCGTCCTGATCTAACGAAGAATGGATGCTTTTATAGTATAATCAATTTTACCGATAAAGGAGGACGCGAACTGGAGGGGAAAGATTAGGAAGTAACTGGAGTCTGGCAAAGGAATGATGGGACTAAGAGAATTAGCTCAATACTTCAAAACCCAAGGGAACCTTTACTTTAGGAATGCAGAAGGATGGCTATCAAGGTACGTCGACCCAGAAGAAGCAAAGAGAGGATTAAAGAAAACACATAAAGAGCACTACGAGATAACTGAGATATCCCTCTACCAAAGGATTCAAAGAGAGGGGTATTTTTGGCCTAGAATGAAATAGGACGCAACAGAACTACAACAAAAGTGCGACAAATTCCAATTATTCTTGAAGCAGCTGAATGTCATTTCGTGGAATCTCAACCTGATTGGGGACAATCCTATATTGAGTTCATTAGAGATGGAGTCATCCCAATAGAAACGATCAACGTGATGGGACTCAAGCGAAGGGCCCTGAGGTTCTACGTTCAGGAGGGACAACTTTACTGAAGGGGATACTTCAACAGGCCATTACGTTGTATCATGAAGGAAGAAGCAACTGAGGTCCTTACACAAGCGCACGAACCATCTCACATAGGAGGGGCCAAGTTGTATGATCAACTGATGATGTTGGGGTATTATTGGCCAATGATGGAGAAAGACTCCGCTGAGTTCGTTCGAAAATACAAGGCTTGCCAACTTCATGGAAATATGATCCATGCCCCATCGGTGGACCTATACTCCCTAGAAATGCCCTACCCTTTTCACACTAGGGCATTCGACCTGGTAGGGGCAATACACCCTTCTTCAAGGGGGAAGATATAGATCCTGGTGGCAACGGAGTGCTTTATAAAGTGGGCTGAAGCGATACCACTAAGAAGGGCAATAATGGGGGAGGTGAGCAAATTCATCAGAGAATACATCATTTGCCATTTTGGAATCCCAAAGGTTATCCTTTCAGATAATGGAACCCCTTTCATCAATTCAGAAGTAACGATGCTCACAGACAAGTATTCCATTTTTCATCATACTTCGACGGTGGCATATCTAAAGGGAAACGGTTAGGCCGAAGCGACTAACAAAACTTTGGTTAATATCTTGGCTAAAACGATGGAGGATTTCCCAGGAGCATGGGATGGTAAGATACCAGTTGTATTGTGGGCCTATCGAACAACTAAGAGAAAGTCCACGGGGTATACTCCATTCTCCCTCGTTTATAGGGCTGAGGCAATCCTTCCGGTGGAGTTAGAAGTTCCCTCTGCTCGATATGCCTTGCGAAGTAGCATGATCCCTCAGAGTAGACATGTGCAACTGGAGGCATTGGATGAACACGGAGATAATGCGATACAACACTTTTGAATGTATACGAAGTAACTTTCCAGGGCATATGATAACTTAGTAAGACCAAGGAAGTTCGTGGAGTGAGACCTCGTGTTGAAGGCAACAGTGAAACACATCAGAGGGATTCCTCTACCTAAGTTTTCAACAAATTAGGAGGGACCTTTCATTGTAAAAAAAGCTCATGACTTAGGTTATTGCTTAATTTCTAGGATGGAAGAAGATAAGACATTCAAGATTAATAATAAATGGTTAAATGTCTATCATGTGTAAGAAATTAGGTTTGGACCACTGATGTATCTAGCCGTTGTTATGAATACACAACTTCTTTTTATGATGAGTATGAAAGTTCTTTTTATTATAACTCAAGTGGAGATGAAAGAAATATACAACTTCATAATGTACACAAGCAGTTGTAACACAAGGAGATGACATGGAAAACATAAATTTTTTCTTCATTCATAAACTTTGGGGCATTACAAAATTGGGAGCTTTTGCCCAAGAACTACTTAAGAAGAAGAAAAAAAATATATACAAAAGTTCATTAGCCTAAGAGGAACCACAGATCTGGGGAAGAGAAAAAATCTCTGGGAAGGCCCGAAGAATCTACCAGGCAAGACTGTTGGGCATTTATAGAATCCTCTAGCCTCGTTTGTGCTTGTGTACGCTCGATGAGGAGCTTCTATCACTTCAACTTTGATAAGCGTAGAGCTTCTTGAGTTCCCCCACCTCTTTGTCAATGACTTTAGTTTCCTCAGCCCATTGATCCTCCTGATGCTTCCGGAGCAGTTCCCTCTAGCTATCCAGTCGCTATCTATTCAAAGTTTTTAAATGCGTAATAAGCAAATCAAGACGAAAGACATCACGACCCAACTCCTTCAAGTGACCCAGGAATTGGTTGAGGAGGGTTCTAGTAATTGTTGAGGTCGGAGTACTGGAAATCTCAGCCATAACGGTAGCCATGCCCTGAAGCTTATAACTCATCACTGAGATGTTAAAACACGGGCAATCCACGGTGAACGTTTTGGGATGGTGTTTTGCAAGCAGCTCAACTACCAAGCGATGGTTGATAGGCATCTGAGGAGAACGCGGGAGCACCATCAGGCAGAAGGTATGAGTAGCCAAGTCGGGCAGAGGAAGCTCATAGCCAGATTCGCTCTCAGCAGCATCACCGATTGTGGAACCTTGATCCTTGTGGCTGGAGTCTTCTGAAATAACGAGTTCTCGATGGGGTGATGAGGTAGGCGAAAGAACTGGTGGAGAATTCTACCGTGTAACTTGAGAACAGGTAGAACAAATAATGAGTGTATAAAAATCTTAACAAGTGTTTTCATTGTTAAGTCACCGTTATAGGCGGAGTTTATGAAAAATCTTAACAAGTGTTTTCGTTATTAAGTCACCGTTATAGGCGGAGGTTATGAAAAATCTTAAAAAGCGTTATCATTGTTAAGTCACCATTATAGGTGGAGTTTATGGAAAATCTTAACAAGTGTTTTCGTTGTTAAGTCGCTGTTATAGGTGGAGTTTATGAAAAATCTTAACAAGTATTTTCATTATTAAGTCACCATTATAGGTAGAGTTTATGTAAAATCTTAACAAGTGTTTTCGTTGCTAAGTCACCGTTATAGGTGGAGTTTATGAAAAATCTTAACAAGTATTTTCATTGTTAAGTCACCATTATAGGGGGAGTTTATGGAAAACTTTAACAAGTGTTTTCGTTGTTAAGTCACCGTTATAGGTGGAGTTTATGAAAAATCTTAAACAAGTATTTTCGTTGTTAAGTCACCGTTATAGATGGAGTTTATGGAAAACCTTAACAAGTGTTCCCAGTATTAAACCACCATTATAGGTGAAATTTGAAAGGTTGAAAAAAGTAAAAAAAAAAACTGGCGAAGTACCTCAGAAGTAGCAACAGAGAGAATGGGAGTCACAACGGGGACCATAACAGTAGAAACCGTTGTGGGCAGACCTATTCCCTCAGGAACATCAATGGCACCCTCAATCGAAGAAGCCTCAACGGCCGGTGAACCCTCCTCACCGCTAAAAGGTACTAAGGTCAACATGGGCATTTCACCGGGAGAAGATATTGGAACCTCAGGAGATGCCCCAACGCCGGTGGGTACAGAAGAATTAACACGATGAGCAGCAACATCAACCTTGGCCTTGGAAAGAGAAAAGCCACTAAGAGCAAAGGGCGGGGTAAGGCTTGGCGAAAGTTGTAAATACAAAACCAAGTGTTATACACAAGGAGTAAGTACAGGGAAAAAAAGCCAGGAATACATCCAAGTGTTACTTACCCCCGTTGTGGCACTAAAAAGGGGAATTGCAGTCAGGGGTCTCGTCAGCGCAGTGGGAAGAAGAATATTAGCTATTAGAGATGCCACTTCCACCTGAAACATCCCAACATATCAGAATGATAAACAAAGCAATAGAACAAGGAAAAGACGTGAGACTTGACAAGAAATTTACCTCAGGGTCACTCTCCTCAACCACAACAATGGGCAGAGGGACCTCTTGCTCGGATGGTAATTCAAAAGAGGCTGGAGTAGTTGCCTCTGGTTGGGCAGATATTCTAATAGATCCAACGGTAGCAGCCCCTGCAACAGAATCTTTGTCCCACTGGGAGGACAAACGGCGAGAGTAGGTAAGACCTATCATGGGGGAATGGGGAGGAGTAGTATCATCTTGAGAGACACTAAAATTCCCCCCCACGAAACGGCTCATGGGAGAACCAAGGGAACTAGGGGGACTGGGCCTTGGTTCAACTCCTTGCTCCAAAGTTATCAAAGAAATAAAAAAATGCAGCTTGCCTTAAGAAAAAGGGGAACAAGGACAAAACATGCACATATACCTCAGATCTAGAGGGAGAACGAGAAGGTATAACCACTGGTGAAAGTGGAGAGGAGGTAGCAGCAGAAGGGGTCGGGGTAGGATGTATCTCAGGCGTCCGTTTCTTCTGGGACTTGGTACCCAGAGTTTTCTTCCTTGTACCTGTTGCACCAACGCCATGAGGGATCCTTGAACTTTTTCTCCTCTTCACCGTTGGCTTAGTTGGATCAACCGCGATCGTGGGAAAGGCAGTTGAAGGAGGAACGACGATAACGCACCGTTGAAACTCAGTATTTATTCTTTTTACCTCAGCTTGAACCTGCCTCCTCAGCTCTTCACTTACCTCTACAGACATAAGAGGGGGAATGGAGTCAATAGGTAACGCCTCCAAAGGAGTTTGTGCTTGAGCTTAGGACATAAACTTTAAGGACTTAGATTTCGAGGAAACCCCACTTTTGGACTTCTTGGTCTTTTTAGCAGGTGGCTGAGAAGGCCCTTCCCCTATTGCAGCTTCGATCGAAGGGGCAGGTTATTTGGGAGTTACAAAGGCCTTGGGCTTGGGCGTGGCAGTGGGGATTATGGGGAAGTATGGAGGAAGTTAAGTAGGAGGTACCTTGGGGGTTTGGCTTAGAGGGAACTCAATCCCAAGAACGGAATTACCTTTTAACCTCAACTCCAAGGCAGAAAATAATGGAACTGGAGGATACACCGGATCCCCCTCTATGAACTCGAAAATTTGGGCCAGTTGTCTCGACCAATACTTTGTTGCAAATAGAGGGGTCACGTCCCCTTGCTTGGTGATACTGGGAATGGTGACTCGCCCAGCCATGGTAGAACTCACTCCCCATGCAGCAGTTGAGGAGAACAGGGAACATGCCTCTCTAAAAGAGACCTTAGGGTTAGATAATTAAAAAACTAGGCGAGGAGCCCCTTGATCGAAACCAAATTGACGGCTGCATCGGTTGGGATTATAGTGATCGTTGGTGTATCCCCACTCGGTGTAAGAGGGCAGGTATCCTGGCAAAAATAGAAGGACCACAGCTCGTGAAAAGTCTTCAATAATGAGGTCTAGAGTAGTTGCCTGGACCACTCTTGCTTCATGTTTGAAAAAACCACAAGTGTAAAGAAAGATATCCTCTTCATGAGGCCTCATCACAAAATTTAAAGAATGGTCAATAATAGAGGTCAACTCCTTTTGAATTTGTCTCTTATGATAAACAAAGGAGCGTGGGGGAAAAATTATTCCTCCTGAAGGAAGGCAGTTGGTCTTGGCTGTTACGACAGGAAAACACACATAGAGGAAGCCTGTTAGGAGGACACAGTTAGCAAACTTGGCCAGGTTATAACGACCCAAAGAGCGTTCCATGTCGAAAAGGGTTCTATCAAGCCATGTGTAGAGGGATCCTAGGGCGATTGCAGCCAAAGGAAGCTTGATAGCTCGGGCGAAACGAAGGGATATGTTGATGAGGTCCCTTCGAGGTTGGTCATTGGGTTTCCCTGTTAAAAGGAAGTGAGAAAGAATGACAAGGATATAGGCAAGAAGTTTCAATGATGTACCATATCCAGGGGAAGCTTTAAAGGAACTACTTTCAAAAGGATCCTTGAAGAAGTAATTAATAAGTGGAGTGAAAGTGGCTTTATTCGAAGAAGCTATGCTCCTTCAGCATATACGGTCCAGCTCCAAATGATTAGTAGATTCCTGGGAATCTAGGGCCTCATCAGAATAAGGCTTATGGACTGTTGATTCAAGGCCTAGGAGCTCACACACATCTTTCAACAGTATTATAAACTCACCCCATGCAGCAATGAATGTATAAGTGGTAACATTCTAGCGAGACACGAGAATGGGAAGGGCAACATTATTCTTGGACAGGGTGAACTCACCAAACCACTTAGCCCGATGAAGCCCAATTTTGGTGAGAGTATCAGCATGGGAACTCTGTTTATGGGAGTTCCAGGTAGCAAATTGAGCAGGAGAGCCCACATGCCCTTCGAAGTCGATATGGGACAACAGGAAGTCCCCTCGCTCAAGACGAAATCGGAGAGTCCACTCTGGAGGTAGAAACCCCCAGTCATCAGCACTTTCATCTTCATCACCAAGCATCAGGGCATCATACTTGGCATTAAAAATGAAAGTCTTATAAAACCCAACAAATTCATCACCCTTACTGAATATAGGGGACCGGCGGTAGAAGCGCAGCTGGTCCTAGCGGGCAGTAGTCAAAGAGGTGGCAGTAGAGGTGGTGGTAACGGGAGTATCAGATGGAGAACTGGTGGCAGAAGTGGTGGGGTTGATTGAGGAGGCCATTGTAGACAACAATGAGGTATGAAAAAAGAAGCTCGATAAAAGAAGGGTTGGGAATGAAGATGGAGAAGAACAGCCACAGGTGGTGGCGTAAAAGATGAGAGAAGGAAGAAGCTAGGTAACAACTTGGTAAATAATGGAGTTCGCATAGAGTTCTCTCTCTAAAGAAGACTTGAGCTTAAAGAAGATGAAGAAAAAAAAAGGGTTTGAAAAAAGAGACGTTTGAAACCTTTTAAGGAACCCGTCTGTTGAGTTTCCCACCATCACATGTGCAAAGCCGCCTATAATCATTTCAAATGAACACGTCGCACTTCGGGAAGTGTTTTAACAGCTGAAAAGACAGCGCCACATCATTTACGAAGTGATGTATGGGGAATAGAAGGGGTTGCCTTCTTTAGCAAGTTTGAGTTTTTACGCTAATTTTTTTTACAGACATATCCAATAACCGCCAATGGAAAAGATGTCCCAACGATTAAAAAAAAAAAGCTACGATGACCCCTCACTACAAGTCCAAACGTTATTTGAATGATGACTCAGATACATTGGGGAGAATTTCTGCTTTTTCGAACATTGCGAAGCATTACAAGGGAGAATTTCACTTACCAAGAGTCAAAACGAGTATTTGAGAAGGTTAGCTAGCCTTTCGGGAGAATTTCAAATAATAAAGTTAGAACGGTTAAAGCACATTATAAGGAAAAAGTGGCGATGTCCCTTTGTCAAAGCACCAATAAGCCATAGTTCTTCGGTTCAGGTACATTGGGGAGAATTTTACATTTTCCTGAAGATTTTAACGCGGTGGTTCTAATGAGGGAAAAGATGCTAGAATTTTTCACACAGAGAAGGTTCATCGGATCGAGAAGTTTCGTGCAGACATTTCTTGTTCTAACAACAAATCTCTCCACAAAGGGGCAAATGTAGAGGGGGCTTGAAGGTAATTTTTAGATTAGAGATAAATCCCCATTAGCAAAAGTATTTGGGGATTAAGGCACCGAGGCAGCTCAAGCAAGGCAGTTCAACATGGATGCTCAATCATGGCAACTCATAGCTTGCTGTGTTAGTTAGTTATATTGTATTTTTTTGTTTATATTTACTATGAGCTATAACGGTTGTAATGATGTAACGAGAAAAATAATGATCTTTAGTGTGAGGTCAAACGGTACTCGCGAGAGACTAGGCTTGGCATCACTTGGGAGAGCTTTCATGCTCTATTGAATGACCTCGACGTGGGAACATTAGAGGGAATTGGTTTGGAGGATTGAGAACTGAGGCACCATTAGGGCTTGTTCGACCATCTTAGATACACCTGGTAAAACACCGAAGGACCCTGACCATGGAACCTCGGGGGGGGAGGGGGGGAGCAACTTTGAGTTCCATTGGGCGTTGAGTTATGAGCCAAATAACCCTCTACTTAATGTCACATCCACTTTATCTGATGTCACTAACTAGCTAGGCAATGTCAAACCTGCTCTTGAGTAAACCACCGTGGTATTTGGGGCTGTTAGACTGTTGGTGAGCCACCTCTGTGACAAGATCCCCCTGACACACAGTGGTTAGGCAAAAGGCATGTCTTGTCATTTAATGTGTATGGCGTGGAGATAACTAGTGCATGATGTATTTAATGTTTGTGACATAAAGTATGAGGGATGTCTTTCACAGGCATTAATTGCGGAGTTGCCTCGGGGGTGGTGTGGGAGGCTATTTAAGGACCCCAACCACCTCTGAGGAGAGGATGATCTTTTTTTAGAGTTCAGAAGTGATTACTAGAGAGTTATTACAAACAAAAGAGTTTACTCACCCACCATTATCATTTATTACGAAGCTTTTAATACTTGACATGGATTCTTGAGGGTGGGTGGTGTGTTTGGAAGCCTGCTAAGGTGTATCTAGGGTGCTTACTTCTCTCTCCCTCTAGTTAAGTTACTTCTAAGTTCATTGCTACCTTCTGAGTTATACACGAGAGATCTGTGAGTTCAAACTGTGTATATCTTCATTGAGTAGTGTTTGTATGTCCTATGGTTAATCAGTAGTGTCGATATTTAATTTATCATTACTATACTCAAAAAGGGGTTACGCCTCCATCTTTTCTAAACTACCCTCTTACAGTCCCCTTATTTGACTTTGGAGAAAGGGCCTTCATCTACCTCCAGTGTGCTCCTCTTTTGCAAGGAATATAATCTTCCCCCACCTAATCAAATCTTGCACCCTGTTGATGTAAAAAACTAGACCAAGTCTAATTAATTGATTACAGATAAAATAAGTAAAACAAATAAGACTCAAGAAATTTTTAAAGTAGTTCGGCTCAATGGAATAGTCTACGTCCACTATTACGTACTGACTACCTTGAGTTATTTTTCCATCCCTTGCAATGAGGGTGATACAATGTATTTATGGCCCAAGGGGGGTCTTGATCGTTGTCATGTGAAAGGATGGAATGCCTTTATTTATTAGGCATTTACATAAATACATAATGAGAATTAATTATATAAACTTTGTCGCTTCATAGGCAATACAGGCTGTAAGACTGCTGGCGCTTTATTAGCTGTACATAATGGATTTTTGGCTGTTGGTCGAGCTTCCCAGCTAGTCAGATAACCATGTTAGTTGGGCTTCCTTGTTGGACGAGATTTTCCATCATACTGACTTGGGCTTGTGACATATAGGATGACATGTGCTGGCTTGTAATTGGTCCATGTAGGATGGTAAATTTTGGTATCAACAGAAGCCCCCAATGTTTCATACTTGGAGTTAATTAGAAAGTGTGGAATATTATTCTTTGATAGTAGCTCGGACTGTTTGGTTGGCTGCAAATCTTCCAGACTTGTGAAATTTACTCACTTAATTGATAGTTTTTTAGCGCGAATGGCAATTTTGTACATAGTTCAAATTTTAGCGAATATTTCTGGGGTATCTTTGTCTTTTCATCGGTTAGCCGTCGTAAATCCAACCGTCGTTCGCTTTAATCATTACTTTGCCCAGTTTTCGATGGGTCTTATAAAGGGGGAGTTAAAACTTCAATCATCCTTTACCTATTACTTCTGATTCTGCTTCTGTGTTCTTTGCTTTCGTGCGATCGTTTTCTTTTTTGTCTTCAGTTTTTGTTGAATCGTTAAATCTTTGTAAGAATTTTTCTTCTCTTCTTTTTTTGTTTTCTTCATCATGGTTTACTCTATCGAGTCACTTAATAAGTTCAGATCCGATTTTAATATTCCATCTTGGATTGTATTAGAACATCCCACTTTTCTTTCTGATTTTTTCTCTCTTGCTAAGGGTCATTGGTTCCCCCCATCTTTATTGCTGAATGTGGTTTCACGTTTACTCCCAATCCCTTGTGATTGGAGTTTTGTCAATATTTTGACATTGTACCTGCAAGAGTGGCTCCTAACACATGGAGAGTGGTTAATGGAGTTTATAGGTTAAATCAAATTTATGGAACCCATCTAGGGATTTCAGAAATTATCCTTTTTATAAATGGGTAACTAATGATACCACATTTTATTTAAAAACTAGGGTTGTTAGTAAAACTTTGGTAGTTAACCTCCTTGATTCTAATAGGGATTATTCTAATCATGGAGTCGTTGTAAAAAATTAGCAACATACCCCTTTAGTTGGAGGTGCTAAATACCAAGGACCTAGATGTCCGCTCTTTAGCAATGTAATAGGTTATTTTATGTTTTAGTAATTCACCGTGTTTAAATTTGATAAAATGTCACATTGAATGTTGTTTTATAAATTGATTTGCAGTTGAGAAAAAAAAATAAATTACCCCAAAGAGAATGAAGTAAATTTGAAAGAGTTAAAGTTTATCTGGGATCTTCATAAGGTGGTTGCTGAAGAACACGTTAGGTCTGCTTCCTGTTTGCTCCAGTATAAAAAAATTATTTATTCTTTTATTTCCAGACTTTCTGCCTGTCCTGCTCTAGTAATTGATCTTGAACAAGAGGTTACTGTTGATTCTGACACTCCTCTGTCTGAAATTATGAAAAAGAGGAAGTTTCCTGACCTTTACAACGGTAGTGCTTCTGGTTCCCAATCATCTGTTGAAGGAGACAAGAATAAAACATGGGACGTTATGAAGCCCCCAGCCCCTAAAGACCCAACCCCCAAAGACCAGGATCCTAAGGGTGTAACTCCTAAAGAGGTTAAAGTTCCTCTAAGGAGACTTAGTAGAGGGCTTGCAGAGAAGAAAGTCGACCAAGTGACCGATCAACTGTTCTTGGTTGATTTACCCTCATCTGATGTTGTTCCTCCAAAAACTATTATTCCTAGTTTGGCTAGGAGGTTGATCAAGTCCGATACTCTTCCAGATCACAGGGGGTGAATGAAAAGCTCCCTAGAACAATGGTCTCCGAATTGGCTGCTCAGAACCTTACATCAGTAAGTAATTTACCTTTTCTTGGTTTGGTTATCTTTTATGTCTCTCATATACTCATTTTAATCTTCATCTTTTATAGTTCTTACTACACTTCAATAATATACTAGAGAAGGATGATGAAATCAAGGATTCTTCTTCTTCAAATTAGGTGGAGGAAGCTTTGTCTAGTTTGAAAAAGTCTCTGTTTGAATCTCAGCAGGCCTTGGAGACTGAGAGGAGCACTTGGGCAGAGAAACTGAAGATAACAAAAATTGCTCGTCAAATGTATGATACAAATGTCCTTGAAGCTGAGTATAGGGCTAAGGAAGTTGGGATCTAGAAAGAGGAAGTTGTGCACAAGAAAAAGGAAGCTGAGCACCAGAAAAAGGAAGCTAAGCGCCAGAAAGAGGAAGCTGAGCGCAAGGCAGAAGAAGTTGGTGTAAGACAAAGGCTACTGAAGAGATTGTATCCTCTCCCAGAGCTAAGAGAAAGTCTTTTGTGAAGGCTTCCTTCAGTGCTGGTTGGGACAAGGGATGGAACAAAGCCATTTCTGTTGCTTCTTCTCAAATTGAGTATGTGAAGTAAAAATATTTTAGAGATGGTTGGGTTTCTGATCTTCAAGAGTTAAACACAAATGGAGACTCTAAACTTTTTCATAGGTATATTCATGGTCCTCCTCCAGTCATAGAGGTTGAGGTTAAGGTTGAAGATGAAGCTGCTTCTGAAGGGTCTTCATTTGTAGTTGAGTCTACTGCCAAACAACCTGAAGCCCACGAGTCTTTTATTCCCCCAGTCGAGCAAACTTAGCAACTCCAGTTTGTAGTCCCCTATTTTGAGCAGAGAAATAAGGTTGAAAATTATAAGGATAAGGTGTAAAGTTGTTCGGCATTTTTTCCTTTTTCTTTTACTGTTTCTTTTTCCTTTGTTTTAACTATACTTGAACTCTTTGTTATCAATAAAAGAACCTTTTGTTGTTCCTTTTTTATCTTCTGTTGATTATACCTATTCTCCATCCTTGTTATTGATTGGTGATAATTTCTTCTTGCCAGTTTATTACAAAGATGGAACAACTGTCTTCTCATGATATCAAGCTACTGAGAAAATGTAATGTATTTTTCAAAGCTGGTCATATGTACTTGTTCAAAGAAGAAATCACCCAGGTGCTTGGTGCTGATGCCTCAGAGAAAGTTAAAGAATCCTACAAGTATTTGAAGTACTTACTTGATCAGGCGGTGGCAAATAATGTTGCCTATTATGAAATGATAGAAGAACTTCAAGAACAGTATAAAGAATCCATTGCGTTGTTGCACCAGAGTTATGAGCATAAATATTAAAGCTTAAGTGTAGGTTGAGGCTTTGATAAATTTGTCTCTATCTATAATAAAAAGGAAGCTTTACTTAAGGTTGAAGTTATAAAAAGTAGGACTATTGCCAAACTCAAAGAAGAGGAGAATAATAATTTGAGGGATGAAGTGAATCTTCTGAAGTCTTCCTCTAGAGCTGTTGTTACTACTACAGATGAAGCTTACTCATTTTTAGAAGTTGAGAATGCCATATTGAGAGATGAATTGGAGGCCTTAAAAAACATTAAGTCTGGTTCTTCTTCCCGAGCTAGAAATTAGCCTCGGTCGTGGAACTGGAGAGGAAGTTAGGACCCAACAGGCCCTTGTCAATCAAGATGCATAGCTAAAAGCGAAAGATCGAGCAATCGTTGAGATGTCCCAAAAGCTGCAGACCTTCTCTGAACAACTGTCCACTCATTCTTACCAATTTGAGGTTAAGGATGGGGTACTAAAGAAGCTACATGTTGATACCAAAATTTACCATCCTACGTGGACTAATTACAAGCCAGCACATGTCATCCTATATGGAACAAGTCCAAATTAACATGATAGAAAAGTCCGACCAACAAGGAAGCCCAACCAATATGGTTATCTGACCAACAAGGAAGCCCGACCAACAAGGTTATCCGACTAACTGGGAAGCCTGACCAACAGCCGAAAATCCATTCTATACCGCCAACTAAGCGCCAACAGTCTTATAGCCTGTATTGCCTATGAAGCGACAACATTCATATAATTAATTCTCATTATTTATTGATGTAAATGCCTAAAAAATAAAGGCATTCCATCCTTTCACATGACAATGATCAAGACCCTCCTTGGGATATAAATATATTATATCACCCTTATTACAAGGGACGAAAAAACAACTCAAGGCAGTCAATACATAATAGTGGACATAGGCTATTCCATTGAGCCAAACCACTTTAAAAATTTCTTATGTCTTTTTTGTTTTACTGACTTTATCTGTGATCAATTAATTAGTCTTAGTCTAGTTTTTTGCATCAACATATTAGCGTCGTCTGCAAGAACGTATTGTTAAACGTTTTCACTCATTCATTATTCACCATCCATGGCTGAAATTCCAGAATCAAGTACTAGAAATGAGGGAATCTGGCCTACTCCCTCCGTAACTCCAAATAATAATGACTTAATAGGAATTTTGGCTAGCTTGGCCAAGGGTCAAGAAGCTATGCAGAATACTATACGATAGTTGGCTCAAACTCTGCAAGCTGGAGTTCCGTCACAAGTTAATCAAAGGAGTATTCCATCACCATCAATAAGGAGTATTGGGCATAGCCGTTCCAGAACTTCTAGGTATCCTTCATACCTACCTGGAGCAACTTCTTCTATTAGGGTCACTAATTCCACTGATAGACAATCCCTCATCCCAAAAGGATTGAGTGCCTTAGAAATGCTAAGTAGGGCCTCTCCTTTAGAAAGGCTAGGATGGACAATCACGACACTTATAAGTGGTTTTCTCCTAGATAAACTATATTATACTATGATAAAAGATCCACCAAAGACAATGACAGAATTGATGGCCAAACCAGTGAAGATTATGAACGCTGAGGAAGCTATGGCTACTAAAAAGAATTCAGATGCAAAGGCGGAAGCAAAAGTAGAAGGGAAGTCAGATAAGGAGCACAAGAATCATAATGAGCGCAGGAGTTCGAAGGTAAAGGAAGTCCTAGATCGGCTCCAGAAATTCACTAATTACACTCCCTTAATCGTGGATATACATCATGTGTTGGAGGAAATCAAGCACAATAATGATTTGAGATGGCTTGAAAAGTTAAGCTCACCTACTGATAAGAGGGATAGGTCCAAGTATTGTGAGTTTCATAAAGATCATGGTTGATGATGCTAAGATTTAGCACCACCGGATAAGTGATAATGAGCTCAAACAGTAGTAGCCATGGATGCCATAGAGATGCATAAGTGTATAGAAGGGGATGAGTATAAGAGAAAATAAGACAATGATGTATAGTGGTTCAGCCAATTTGGCCTACATCCACTGTGAGTGTGTGATCCACTAAGTGAGTGTGTGATCCAATAAGTATGGGCACTAATGGATTTGGATACAATGCACATAAGCTCACTTTCTCTCTCTACTGTGTGTACAAGCAGAGTTTTAGCTAGGGTTCCAATACATTGATCGATCGATCCCCTGTAGAGTTGTAGGTGACAAGTATATATAGGTCTTGGGGGGTGTAGTGTACCCCCCAAGTAAGAATTGTGCATGTGAATTTTGACACCTGTAGATGCCAAATGATGACATAATATTCCCTCACGCGAGGGTGTGATTTTGTTATAACGGTCTTCCACGTGCCATGTGAGCCTCACGCGCACTGTTCCATGCGTCTCCCAAATCACGCGCTGTGATGATGTCACCCTCGGCCTATGAGACGAGGCCGAGGGCAAAGTTCCTTCCGGTAGTGAGTCTGGCCTAATTTAGGCCTCGTACTGTCGTACCCTCGGAGGGTCGTTTGGAGCCTGATGAAGGGTCGGCCCCCTGAAGGGTCGTCTGGGGGCCTGATGAAGGGTAGGCCCCCTGAGGGGTCGTCTGGAGCCTGATGAAGGGTCGGCCCCCTGAAGGGTCGTCTGGGGGCCTGATGAAGGGTCGGCCCCCTGAGGGGTCGTCTGGGGGCCTGCTGGTGGGTCGGCCCCTAGGAGGGTCGTCTGGGCCTGAACCAGGTGGAGTACACCCTCGGCTTGGCCGAGGGTATATGCGGGTATATCAATCACCCCCAAGCCCTTAGCCATAGGTGCTGTTGAGATGGCTGAGGGATAATATTGCAGATGAGATGAGTGTATGGTCAGTTAGATGAATGACACCTGTCAAGCTGATGTTTCCAAGGTGTGGCGGCTGCACACTTGTCCTGGGACTTTGTGCCCTAATGATTCCCTCCTCGTGGGCTGTGCTTTGCCTTGGGTAATGGGCCCACTCATTACTAAGGTATTTAAATGATTTTTGAAGTTTTATCCCCCTTCTTCTTCTTTGCGCCTGAACTCTCTCTCTCTAGCCTTTTACCAGCTTCATTGCCATTTTTGCAACTTCACCGCTTTGAGCTTTGGCAGTCTTTCTCTCTCTTTATCAGGTAATCCCTTTGCCCCAGCGCTCTCTTTTATCTTCATTTCTGTTTGCTTTTTAGGCTTGTAGGGCTGCATTTTCCTTGGGCTGTCTCATAACTTTTTTCGGTGTCTTCTCCGACAACTGGTTCTTGAGTGTTCTTGAGTGTTCTTGATCAAAACCCTTGGATTCCTTTGGTTCAACCCAAAAGTCTAACCTGGTCAACTGTAAACTTGTTTGTATCTAGCTTAGTTAAAATTTCTAAGTGTGGGGTCTTCCTTTTAATGCTTAGGAGGCTTTATAGTTTAGCATCTGAATTCCCATCCTTGAGAGAGAAGCTCTTTGCAGAGATCAGACGAATAGAGGAAGAGGAGGAGAGGAGACGAGGGGCCGACCCTAACTGGGTACGACCCATATTTCCCATTCCTCTAGCCACAATAAAACCATTTGAACCGTCTGAGTCTTGTGGGTCGTCCCATCGTCCAGCCGAGTGTCATTAAGTGAGATGGACGAGAGAGCATCCTCGCCAACTGGCGCTGGACCTTCTGGGAGAAAAGAGACGTCTGATCTAAGCCCAGGTTGACAGGCTGAGGGTATGGTCCCCTCCGAGGCTGTCCCTGTGACAACCCTATCTCCACATGCTTTTCAGATGGCCTTTCCCCAGGGGCCTCTGGCAGATGATCAGGCCGAGGGAGAGGGGACTGAGGACGAGGGTGATAATTCAGATGACCAGGTTGATACCTCCCATGCCTCGTCCTATATCTCCTCAGTTAGGGATCGCGACCTCTTATTGTGGAGGCATGCCTATGGTGTGCCCCCCGGCATAACCATGAGGGTTCCCTCTGAGTCTGAGAGGGTTTTTGAGGGTGAAGAGGGTGAGGTTGCAGTGTATGAACAAATGTTCAAGGTCGGCATCAGGTTCCCTCTGCATCCTGCTATCGTAGATATCCTATCAGTCCTCGGCATTGCCCCCTCTCAGCTTCCTCCCAACTCCTGGAGGACGATACTAGGTTACATCTCCCTGTGGAAGAATGGTTTCACTGATGAGCCCTCGGCTGACATATTCTTGGCCTACTACAATACCACCTCTTCGTCCAAACAGCCAGGGTACTATCATCTAGGGGCGAGGAGGTCTGAGAAAAAACTTCTCCACGTGTCACAAACCTCCAACCACGATTGGAAGAAGAGATTCTTCTTTGTCTCCGGAGAGTGGGAGTTCTCAGTCGAGGCATCTCCTGTAGCCGATGGTTCGAGGGTCCCCCGAAGATGGTCTAACCCTTCAATGAAGGCCAGGTCAGACCCCAGACTTATCTTGGAAGAGAAAGATATTGTTGAATATCTGAGAGGACGAGGGAGAGGGGATGAACTTCCAAAGTTTGAAGATCTGATGACCCCTCGGTTCCTCAAGGAAGCTGGTCTAAAGGTCGGCCCCCTTACAGAACTCTGTGAGTTGTACTTTTCTTTACTTTTTTCAAGTGTTTCCTCTTCATCTTTGTACTTTTCTGACGTGTCGTCTTCTTTTCAGATCGTCCTGCTTGTGTATCAGACTATCTTTGGGAAATGACTGCTCCCAGTTTACTGTCAGGCTTGGCAAAGAAGAAGGGTAAGGAGCCCCAGCAGGCTCCGAGGAAGACGAGGGCAGTGGGGCCGACGGTTGTTGAGCCGACAGCCGATAGCCGCAAAAGAAAAGAGCCCGAGATTTCTGTTGACCCTCGGCCGGATTCTCGGACGAGGGCCAGGGTCGAAGCATCTGAAGGGATTGCTTCTTCATCCAGCATGGGAGCCTTTTGGTCCCAGAACTTGGCACTTCTGAGGGCCGAGCCCTCATCACTCATCGCAAATTTGAGGGCAGCTAAGGCATCAATGTTTTCTGCTCCCTCGGCTGCTGATTACGACTTTTTATCAAAGATGCCTCCAGCCAAAGTGTATAACTATGGTCTGCACGCTTTAGCCCAGGTATCGGTCTTGATTCATTCCTTTAATTGCATTCTGTCACCAACTGTTTCCTCGGCCTCTTGACATCTGTTTATTTTTCTGTGCAGTCTGTATGCGCCTTTACCTCGGCAACTAAATGGATGGCTGAGAATCAGGAGAAATTCCATGAGGTCGAGAGGGCCATCTAGCATGAGGTCGACCTGCAGTTTGACTTGGATACTGCAAAGGCTGAGCTTGAGAGTGCGAGAACTGAACATGCACGAATTATGGACGAGCTGACGAGACAACATGATGAGGACCTGAGGGCCAAAGACTTGCTTCTGAAGGAGAAGGATGAAGCCATGACCCATCGGGAGGCCCAGTTTAAAATTGAGCTATCTGAGGTTGTGAAGAAAGCCGAGGCAGACGCTGTGGAATCTTATAAACTATCCGATGAGTTCCAAGGCTTCGGCCTTGAGTACTTGGAGAGAGGGATAAGGACGGCCTGTCGGTGGGTCGTCCTTAAGTTCAGCGACGTCGTCTCTTCAGTTCGTCCCTCTCTAGAGGCGGTTCAACTGGACAACCCCTTGATTGTCGAGGCTCTAACCCAGGTGGAATCCCAAGTGCAAGTCGAGGGTGTCGGCACGTCTGAGGATCATCCAGTTGTGGTCATTGAGGAAACCCCTCTTGTGGATGTTGAGGCCTTGCCCTCTGATATTGTCCTATAGGGTGGCTGTCTGTAGCCCATACCCTCTTGATGTAATTAACATTTATGTACTCTATCTTGTATAACACTTGATATTTCATTTATACTATCATATCCTTTGCTGTCTTCCATGTTTTTCCTTTTGCATTATTTGTGTTGTGAATCTTTGTTAATGCTACTAACTTCTCCCTCGTCTTTCTTGAGGGTGAACGAGGGGTCATCCCCTGCGTTGGCCCTCATTATAGCCGAGGATTAACCACCAAATTAATGGTTTTAAACAAGTATTCCCTCGTCTTTCTTGAGGATAGTGGTGGGGTCGTCCCCTCCACTGGCCCTCATTATAGCCGAGGGTTAATCACCAAATTAATAGTTTTTAACAAAGTTTTCCCTCATCTTTCTTGAGGACAGTGGTGGGGTCGTCCCCTCCACTGGCCCTCATCATAGCCGAGGGTTAATCACCAAATTAATGGTTTTAAACAAAGTATTCCCTCGTCTTTCTTGAGGACAGTGGTGGGGTCGTCTCCTCCACTGGACCTCATTATAGCCGAGGGTTAATCACCAAATTAATGGTTTTTAAGAAAGTTTTCCCTCGTCTTTCTTGAGGACAGTGGTGGGGTCATCCCCTCCACTGGCCCTCATCATAGCCGAGGGTTCAACTTACCAAATTAATGGTTTTTAACAAAGTTTTCCCTCGTCTTTCTTGAGGACAGTGGTGGGGTCGTCCCCTCCACTGGCCCCCATCATAGCCGAGGGTTCAACTTATCAAATTAATGGTTTTAAACAAAGTTTTCCCTCGTCTTTCTTGAGGACAGTGGTGGGGTCGTCCCCTCCACTGGCCCTCGTCATAGCCGAGGGTTCAACTTACCAAATTAATGGTTTTTAACAAAGTTTTCCCTCGTCTTTCTTGAGGACAGTGGTGGGGTCGTCCCCTCCACTGGCCCTCATCATAGCCAAGGGTTCAACTTACCAAATTAATGGTTTTTAACAGAGTTTTCCCTCGTCTTTCTTGAGGACAGTGGTGGGGTCGTCCCCTCCATTGACCCTCATTATAGCCGAGGGTAGTTCTCTGTAGATGTTTCCATGCGTACTAGAATTGATGAACACAGGATGAGAGGAAACACTGGTATTTCTCATTAATTTTCCAAGTGTTCTGTCGAAGCAACACCTATTACACTTATGGTCCATCAAGACCTTACAGCACTATTGATAGTATTTTTTCAAATGATCTGCATTCCAGGGGTTGGAAAAGGGTTCCCCTTCTAGGTTTTCTAGTCTATAGGTCCCAGGGACGACTTCATCGATGACCCTATATGGGCCATGCCAATTAGGATGGAGCTTGTTGGGCTTTTGCCAAGTCTTCTTGAGGACCAAGTCCCCCACTGCGATTGGCCTCTGTTTCATTGTCTGATTGTAAAACCTTGCGGTCCTCTGTTGGTAGGTGTCCTACCTTATCTCAGCGTCCTCCCTCCTTTCCTCAATCAGGTCTAAGTCGAGTCTCTTCTCTTCTGTGTTTCTCTGGGGGTCATACATTCGGACCCTATGAGTAGGAAACTCAATCTCGGTGGGGATGACGGCTTCTGAGCCATAAGCTAGCATGAATGGGGTCTATCCGGTAGAGGTCCTCACTGTCGTCCTGTATGCCCACAGCACGGCATATAACTCATCGACCCATCTTCCTTTTGCCTCCTCAAGCCTCTTCTTGATTCCATCTAGGATTGTCCTGTTTGTTACTTCTGTTTGCCCATTGGCCTGAGGTTGGCATGGGGTGGAGAAAAATTGTTTGATACTCACCCTTTCACAGTACTTCTGTAGAGAGGTATTCTTGAACTGAGTCCCCTTATCCGAGATGAGGGTGTTGGGGAGACCATATCTGCATATAATATTTTTCCAGATGAACTGAAAGGTCTTCTCCTCTGTAATTGTGACCATCGGTTCAGCCTCCACCCATTTTGAGAAATAGTCAATAGCTACGATGAGGAACCGATAGTTATTGACTGCTCTTGGTAAGGGTCCAACGAGGTCGATCCCCCACACTGCAAATGGCCATGGGGATGTGATGGAGGTAAGAGGCTGATGGGGTTGGTGAGGGATGGTAAAAAATCTCTGGCATTTATCACACTTTTTTACATATGCCGCGACGTCTTTCCCCAAGGTCGGCCACCAGTACCCTTGGGTGATCACCCTCTTCGCTAAGGATCTGACCCCAACGTGGCTTGAGCACGATCCTTCGTGCACGTCTTACAAAAGGAATGGGACCTCAGATGGGTGCACACACCTAAGTAAGAGGAGTAAAAATCCCTTTTTGTACAAGGTGTCCCCAATGACAGTGAACTTTGTAGCCCTGTATCTCAACTTTTTCCTTTCTTGCCTTGCTTCTGGCATCTCTCCCTCTTTAATGTACCTGATCAGAGGGTCCATCCATGAAACTTCTTGCGAAACATTTAGGCAATTGCCAAATGTTCCCTCAGCGTTTTCAATAATTGGCTGAAGCAAAATTTCTACTGGAACCGTCCTCCTGATGTCTGTCCTAGTTGCCGAGGCCAACCTCGCGAGGGCATCAGCACGACCATTGTTGAGCCTAGGTATCCTCTTTAATTTCACTTCTCTGAAGCCTTTCAGTAATGACCTCACCTTCTCAAGGTACTTAGCCATCCTCTCGTCCTTAGCCTCGTAGGCTCCTAGTATCTGATTCACTACTAGCCTCTAATCACTGTGAACTAAGATCTGGACGATATTAAGTGATCTGGCCAAGGAGAGGCCTGCTATCAAGGCTTCATACTCGGCCTCGTTGTTGGAGGCCATAAAGTTGAATCTCAGGGCGTACTCAATGTCTGTTCCATCGGGTGCTGATACTATAAACCCAGCTCCGCTCCCGCTTTCGTAAGAGGACCCATCGACGAAGAGACTCCACACGGTGTGTTCTTCAGAGAAACCTCCCTCAGTGAGTGACCCCTGTCTAAAGAGATATCTTCCCTCTTCGTTTTCAACCTCTTTCCTTCTACCGGTGCTCGTCTCAGCCTTATCTGTAGGCGTGTCGGTGAGCTCACCCTGTCGGGTATCTATCTTCCCGAGGCTCTCATCCTCGGCCTCATAACCTTCCCAAGTAAACTCAGGCACGAAGTCTGCCAATGTTTGCCCCTTGATGGCCGTCCTAGGCTGATACACAATGTCAAACTCCCCCAGCTCTATAGCCCAGGCCATTAACCTACTTGATTTTTCTGGCTTGTGTAGGACCTGCCTAAGAGGAGAGTCAGTGAGGATGACCATTGTATGGGATTGGAAGTACGGCTTTATCTTCCTTGAGGCAGGGATCAAGGCGTATGCCAACTTCTCTATCCTCGGGTATCTTTGCTCTGCCCCCTAGAGTGCCTTGTTGTTAAAATACACAGGCCTCTATACTCCGTCTTCGTCTCTCACAATGGTTGTACTGATGGATGACTCTGAGACGATGAGGTACACATAAAGTCGTTCACCCTGCACGGGCCGTGACAACAGCAAGGTAGACCCCAGGTATGATTTTAACTCCTTGAAGGCCTCATCACACTCTTCACTCCATTCGAAGGCTTTCCTGAGAATTTTGAAGAATGGTAGACACCTGTCTGTGGCCCTTGATACGAACCTGTTCAAGGCAGCAACTCTCCCTGTGAGCCTCTGAACGTCTTTAATGGACTTGGGGGTCTTCATCTCAGAAAGGGCCTTTATCTTTTCAGGATTGGTCTCGATGCCTCTTTGATTGACAATGAACCCCGAGAACTTCCCTGCTCCGACCCCGAAGACACACTTGGACGGGTTGAGCTTCATCTGGTATTTGTCCATCGTATTAAAGGTCCTCTCCAGGTCTGCCACATGATCCTCTGCCTTCAAACTCTTAGTCAGCATGTCATCTACATAGACCTCCATAGACTTCCCAATTTGGTCTTCAAACATTTTATTTACGAGGCGCTGGTACGTTGCCCTCGCATGTTTTAGGCCAAAGGGCATGACCCTATAACAGTACGTCCCCTTGTCAGTGATGAAGGCTGTCTTCTCCGAGTCTTCAGGGTTCATGAAGATCTGGTTGTATCCTGAATAGGCATCCATGAAGCTCATGAGCTCATGGCCTGCGGTAGCGTCTACCATCTGGTCAATGCGGGGAAGAGGGAAGTTGTCTTTGGGACAGTGCTTGTTGAGGTCGGTGAAGTCCACACACATTCTCCACTTCCCGTTGGCCTTTAGGACAATGACCGCGTTGGACAGCCATTCAGGGTAGATGACCTCTCTGATAAACTCAGCGTCTTCTAATTTTTTACCTCATCCCTGATGACCTCATACTTTTCTCTAGAGTAAATTCTCCTCTTCTGCCTTACCAGCTTCACTCCTTCTACCACATTGAGCTTGTGGAACATGATTTCAGGGTCAATCCCAGAAATATCTACATGACTCCATGCGAAGACTCTTCGTCTCCTCCTCAACAGTTTAATGAGGTCTTCCTTGATATTGGGCTTCAGAGACTTGCCGACTTGGACGGTTTTTTTCGGGTCATCCTCATCGAGGATGATGGATTCTACCTCTTCCGCGGCCTCTCCTTTCTTTAGCTTCGTCTCATCCCTGGGGTCTAGGGGTATCAATATTGTAAGTGGTTGTAGCCCTATTGTGCGCCTTCCTTTCTTCAGCGGAGTTGTAGTTGCATTCTTGCGCTGTTGTCTGGTCTCCCTGGACTTCCCCCACCCCGTAAGGGGTAGGAAATTTAATCATCTGATCGACCGTAGATGGCACAGCTTCAAACCCCTTGAGGGCCACACTTCCCAGTATGATGTTGTAGGCCGAAAACACATGCTCATCCATTACAAAGAAACTGACCTTCTTGGTAAGCCATCTCGGCCACTCGTCCCCCATCCTGACATCGGCCTCATACACCCCAAGGGGATGAACTTTTTCCCCACTGAACCCAATCAATGGATGATGGTATGGGACGAGCCTAGCACGGCTGAGACTTAAGGCTTTGAAACACGGCCAAAACATTACATCCGCAGAACTGCCCCCGTCGACCAATATCCTCGGCACCTCACACCCATGCACCCTAGTTGTGATGACGAGGGGGTCGTCGTGTGGGGCTAGGAGGCCTTTAAAGTCCATTCTCGAGAACCCCACTATCAGAGTGTCCATGTCGACCTTCTTCCTCTTTTCTGACTTAACCTCCAGAGAGGTCAAGTGTACCGTCTTCGTCACTGCCTTGGCCTCCTCCACATGGGCCTTCCTGTCAGCGACCTCAGACCCTCCTCCTACTAGACCCCCAGAGATCATTCCCACTCCGAGCAAGATCATATTAAGCCTCTTGACGGGACCTTGGTCGTCTCTCGGAGGGAGGTCAGGGTCGTCCTCATCATGAGAAGGGTCGTCCCTTTCTTTTTTGAGGACCTTCTCTACATGCATCGCCTCGCTTCTTTCGGGGGTCATCCCCTCGGCCCCTCTTGAAGGCACCTTTGTCGACGTACTTTCTGAGCTTCCCTTCTTTCAGCATCTTCTCAATCTCATCTTTCAGAGCAAAGCATTTGTTTGTTACGTGGTCGTGGTCTTGGTGAAATTCGCACCACAGGTTCTTGTTCCTCTTGTTGGGGGCTCCCCTCAGCTTCTCAGGCCACTTCAGGGACCGGTCACTCTTTATCTCATTGAGTATATGCTCACAGCTGACCGTTAGAGGGGTGTAACCAGCGAACTTGTCATCCGTAGACCTCTTCTTCCCCTCTTTGTTCTTATTAGGGTATGTACCCCCACTAGGGCCTCCTTTTTCGTCTTCGTATTTTGCGGCCATTGCCTCTTCGGCGTTCATCACCTTTCGTGCTGTCGACAACAATTCAGCCATCGTCCTCGGAGGGTCTTCAGCAAGCTTCCATAATAGCTTCCCCTTTTGAAGTCCTCCAATCAGGGCTGTCATAGCTATACTCTCCTCATAGTCTTCCACCTCCAGCTTCTCTTTATTGAATCTGGCTATGTAGTCCCTCAAACTCTCATTTTTCTCTTACTTAACATAGAGCAGGTGGGTGGTCTTCTTCTATGGCCTTACCCCAAATCAAAAGTTGTGGATGAACCGGTCTGCCAACTGCTTGAAGTTTTCAATGGAATTTTTTGGAAGAGTCGTGTACCAGATGTGTGGAGCCCAATTCAGGGTACCAGAAAAGGCACGACACCTCATCTAATCTGAGATAGAGTATATGTCTGCTGCTGATTGATACATCTCAACATGGTGGACAGGGTTGGTGCTCCCGTCGTATCTTGGGGTGACCACAGGTGGCTTGAACTTTGATGGCGTAGGGAAGTTGACTATCTTTGCCACAAAGGGTGAGCCTATGGCGTATCCCCTCTGAAGAGGGTCCCGTCTCTTCAGTATATCACTAATCTTATCCTCTAGTCGCTGGATCGAGTCATTCCAGGGCCTCGCAGGGTCGGCTTGGTCGATGTTATCCCCTGCCGCCTCTTTAAGGTGGACGGAGGGTTCTGCTGCGGAAGGCCTGTGTCGGCTGTTTACTTCCCTTTGGCCGTCATCCCGTCCTTGGGGTCGGCCATCTGCTGCCTCCCTCCTGGACCTCGCAGCACTTCTTGACCTGGATAATTTTTCCCGCAGGTCATTTACTGGGCCCAACCTCTCAAAGGCTGACCCCCTGCTCAAGCGATCAAAAGCAGAGTCTCTCGGGCGATCATCAGGATTTGGTCTCCCACACTTTTCTCCACTGTCCCGGAGAGGTCGTACAGTATTGTTGGAGACCTCATATGGTTCCCAGCATTCTATAGGGGCCTCCTCTCCCTCCAGGTCGTCATACCTGTCCTCAGGGCAAGGGTTTCCTTGCCTCCCCAGGCGTAGACGCCGAGGGTCAGCAACATCCCTACGCCGCTGAGGGGGTGGCAGGTCTTTGCGTGGTGCCTGGGGTGGTCCCCTGGCTTCATGCTGCCCTGGAGATGCTGTCGGAGTAATCATCTCAGGTGAAACCCCTGGTGGTCTTAGTATGTTCTGGCTTAGAGCTGTGAACTGCTCCTGCATCATCCGCTGGCTCGCTGCCAGAGACTTTAAGGCTGACGCCACATTAGCCATCTCAGACTGAGGTGGTGGCTGACTGGAACTGGGCCCTCCCCCATCATCCGGCGGGGGAAGTGGTGGTGGTGGCATCTCAGGTGCCATGTGTTTGAGCTGTGAACAGCTGAACTGGAAAAAATACTGGTGAGCTTGAGAACCTTAGTGGGTCTCTTTTAATGGTGAAATATCTCCTCTCAGGGGGAGAGCTGGCTCACCACCAGAGTGCCCAGTGAGGTCAAGCTGTATGAGGGAAGAGATGTCTTCTCGTTCCCACAGACGGCGCCAAACTGATGATGCTAAGATTTAGCACCACCGGATAAGTGATAATGAGCTCAAGCTGTAGTAGCCATGGCTGCCATAGAGATGCATAAGTGTATAGAAGGGGATGAGTATAAGAGGAAATAAGACAATGATGTATAGTGGTTCAGCCAATTTGGCCTATATCCACTGTGAGTGTGTGATCCACTAAGTATGGGCACTAATGGCCTTGGATACAATGCACATAAGCTCACTTTCTCTCTCTACTGTGTGTACAAGCAGAGTTTTATCTAGGGTTCCAATACATTGATCGATCGATCCCCTGTAGGGTTGTATGTGACAAGTATATATAGGTCTTGGGGGGTGTAGTGTACCCCCCAAGTAATCATGGTGCATGTGAATGGTGATCTAGCCAATCCCCCGTTGACACCTGTAGATGCAAAATGATGACATAATGTTCCCTCACGTGAGGGTGTGATTTTGTTATAACGATCTTCCACGTGCCATGTGAGCCTCACGCGCACTGTTCCACGCGTCTCCCAAACCACGCGCTGTGATGATGTCACCCTCGGCCTATGAGACGGGGCCGAGGGCAAAGTTCCTTTCGGTAGTGAGTCTGGCCTAATTTAGGCCTCGTACTGTCGTACCCTCGGAGGGTCGTTTGGAGCCTGATGAAGGGTCGGCCCCCTGAAGGGTCGTCTGGGGGCCTGATGAAGGGTCGGCCCCCTGAGGGGTCGTCTGGAGCCTGATAAAGCGTCGCCCCCCTGAAGGGTCGTCTGGGGGCCTGATGAAGGGTCGGCCCCCTGAGGGGTCGTCTGGAGAATGATGAAGGGTCGACCCCTTGAAGGGTCGTCTGGGGGCCTGATGAAGGGTCGGCCCCCTGAGGGGTCGTCTGGGGGCCTGCTGGTGGGTCGGCCCCTAGGAGGGTCGTCTGGGCCTGAACCAGGTGGAGTACGCCCTCAGCCTGGACGAGGGTATATGCGGGTATATCAATGGTCATACTACCAACCGTTGTATTGCCCATCAGAATGAGATAGAGGCACTCATCCGAAGAGGAAAGTTGGACATATTTGTTGATTGGAAAAATGGTGGAAGAAATGGAGGAAGAGGTCGACAAAGATCTAAATCACCAATTAAGCCAAGGGAAGAGAAGAAGAGGAACCACGACGATGATCCTGAAGATGATCCCGATCTTCCCAAAAAGCCTAGACAACCGAAACATTAGATATTCACACTCAGTTTTGGATCTTTTGATTGTCACATAATTACAGGTGAAGATGCCGGAGGAGGAGATCATACAACTGAAAGGAAAGCCTACCTCAATGAGGCTCAAGCTTGTTCCTATATCCAGCGGATTAACCTCGTCGAGGAAGACTGGCCAAGAAAAGTTAACAAGGATAATCTCGTAATTGGCTTTTCTAAAAATGATTTATCGGGAGTGTTGTATCCTCATGATGATCCTTTAGTGATTAGAGTCAGGATGAAAAAAGTATTGGTAGTGATAACATTAGTGGATAACGACAGTTTTACAAACATCATGTTTTATCCCTATTTTGATAGTTTGGGTTTAAAACTTAGTCAACTGGAGCCTTATCATAGGCCACTCAATGGATTCTCAGGCAAAAATGTTTCCTTTGAGTACTATCAAGCTAGATATATTGATCGGGACATGGCTGGCGAGCAGGACAGAGAAGGTGAGGTTCTTCGTAATGGATAAAAATGTTCATTCTACTTATAATATGATTATGGAAAGATTTGGTCGAAAGAAATTCGAAGTTGTACCATCAACTGTTCATTAACGCTTGAAATTCCCAACCAACTTTGGAATTAGAGTAGTGAAAAGAGATAAAAAAAGTAGCTCGAGAGTGCTACTATTCCTCTGTCAATGAAAAAGGTACGTTGGAGACAAAGAGGAAAACAATAACTTATCAAGTGGATATATCTGAGCCGAACAACGAGTTTGAGGTAGAAACCATAGATCCACGAGATGAATCTGAGCTTGTAAAAGGCCAAGTGATGGAGGCAACGAAGAGCATTATTTTAGAAGATGATAAACCGAAACGAACAACTCAAATAGGAGTGTCACTGGAACCAGTTCTTAAACAAGAGTCAGTGACTTTCCTGAGATAAAGGAAACAGGTTTTCGTGTGGAGTCATGAAAATATGCCAGGCATAGACCCTGATTTCCTATGCCATGAGCCTAATGTGAATGAGGAGGTTAAACCTATGAAGCAGCGAAGAAGAATTTTTATCCCGGAGAAGAATGAGGCTATACAAGAAGAGGTGGAGAAGTATAAAAAAGCTTCCTTTATTGGAGATGTGAAGTACCCGGATTGGTTGTCCAATGTAGTTATAGTCAAGCAGAAGAATAACAAGGGGAGGATGTGTGTGGATTTTACTGACTTGAACAAAGCGTGCCCGAAGGATCACTTTCCTTTGCCACGAATTGATTAATTGATAGATGCTACTTCAGGGCATGAGTTGCTAAGTTTCATGGATGCATATTATGGTTATAACCAGTTCAAAATAAAGCCAGAAGACAGAGAAAGTACTTCTTTTATCACTCTCCGAGGAACTTATTGCTATGATGTTATATCATTTGGTCTGAAAAATACAGGTGCTACTTATTAGACACTAGTGAACAAAGTATTTGAGGAGAAGATAGGAAAGAATATGGAGGTGTATGTTGATGATATGCTCACTAAAAGCAAAAAAAGTTATTGATCATATTGTCGACCTCAACGAGATATTTGATCAATTAGAAAAGCACCAAATGAAGTTAAACCCCACCAAATGCGTCTTCGGAGTGCAGGAGGGAATGTCCCTCGGATATATAGTGAATCAAAGGGTAATTGAAGCTAATCCAAATTAGATTAAATCTATGATCAAAATGAAGTCCCCGACCTGTAAAAAAAGATGTTCAAAGTCTAACTGGGCACGTAGCAGCACTCAACATGTTTTTGTCACGAGCAACGGACAAGTGTTTTCCATTATTCAAGGTACTCAGAAAAACCTTTGAATGGAACGATGAATGTGAAAAAGCCTTCCTGGAGTTGAAGAAGTACTTAGGAGTACCACAACTGCTCTCTCGACTAGTGTTAGGAGAAAAGTTGTATATATATCTGGCTGTATCTGAGTCAGCAATTAGCTCTGCCTTTATCAGGGAGGAAAGTGGAGTTCAAAAGCCAGTTTATTACACTAGTAAATCTTTTCGAGGAGAAGAAGTGAGATATCCAAGACTGGAGAAATTAGCACTAGCTTTAATTGAGTGCTGCTACGCACCCTGTTAGCCTTTAAACATCTTTTTACAGGTCGGGGACTTCATTTCGATCAGAGCTTTAATCTTATCTAGATTAGCTTCAATTCCCCTTTGATTCACTATATAACCGAGGATCATTCCCTCCTTCACTCCGATGACGCTTTTGGTGGGGGTTTAACTTCATTTGGTGCTTTTTCAATTAATCAAATGTCTGGATAAGGTGGACAATATGATCAGTACATTTTTTTATTTTAGTGAGCATATCATCAACATACACCTCTATATTTTTTCATATCAGCTCCTCAAATACTTTGTTCACCAGTTTCTTATAAGTATCACATATATTTTGCAGAACAAACGGCATAACATTATAGCAATAATTTCCTCGGGGAGTGATAAAGGAAGTACTTTCTCTGTCTTCTGACTTCATTTTGATATGGTTATAACCAGAATATGCATCCATGAAACTCATTAGCTTACGCCCTGAAGTAGCATCTACCAATTGATCAATTCATGGAAAAGGAAAGTGATCCTTCGGTCACACTTTGTTCAAGTCACTAAAATCCACACACATCCTCCACTTGTTATTCTTCTCCTTTACCATAAGTACATTGGCCAACCAATTCGGGCACTTCACATATTCAATAAAGGAAGATTTTTGAAGCTTTTCCACCTCTTCCTGTATAGCCTAGTTCTTCTCCAAGCTAAAAACTCTTCTTCGCTGCTTCTCAGGTTTAACCTCCTTATTCACATTAAGCTCATGGCATACGAATTTTGGGTCTATGCCTGGTATATCTTCATGACTCCACGCGTATACCTATTTCCTTTATCTCAGGAAAGGCACTAACTCTGTATTAAGAACTAGTTCCAACAACGCTCCTATTTGAGTTATTCGTTCTGGTTTATCATCGTCGAGAACAATGCTCTCTGTTGCCTCCATCACTTGGCCTTTTACAATCTCATATTCGTCTCGTAGATCTAAGGTTTCAACCTATAACTCGCTGTTCGGCTCAGATATATCCACTTGATAAGTGGTTATTTTCCTCTTTGTCTCCAACATATCTTCTTCCTCGACAGAGGAATAGTAGCACTCTCGAGCTACTTTTTGATCTCCTTTCACTACTCTAACTCCAAAGTTGGTCGGGAAATTCAGGCATTGATGAATAGCAGAGGGTACAACTTTGAATTTCTTCAGACTAACTCTTCCAATAATTATATTATAAGCAGAATGAACATTTTTATCCATTATCAAGAATCACACCTTCTCTGTCCTGCTCGTCGGCCATGTCCCGATCAACATATCTAGCTTGATAATCCCCAAAGGAAATAATTTCTCGCCTGAGAATCCAATGAGTGGCCTGTAATAAGGCTACAGTTGACTGACTTTTAAACCTAAACTATCAAAACAGGGATATAACACGATGTTTGGCAAACTGCTATTATCCACTAATGTTCTTGTTAACAGTACTTCTTTCATCCTGACTTTGATCACCAAAGGATCATCATGAGGATACAACACTCTCGATAAATCATTTTTGGAAAAGACAATTATGAGCTTATCCTTACTAACTTTTCTTGGTCGGTCTTCCTCGACGAGGTTGATCCGCTGGATATAGGAACAAGCTTGAGCCTCACTGAGGTAATCTTTCCTTTCAATTGTATGATCTCCTCCTCCGACATCTCCACCTGTAATAATGTGACAATAAAAAGATCCAAAATTGAGTGTGAATACCTCACGATTCGGTTATCTAGGCTTCTTGGGAAGATCGGGATCATCTTATGGATCATCGTTGAGGTTCATCTTCTTTACTTCCCTGGGCTTAACTGGTGATAAAAATATCTGTCGACCTCTTCCTCCATTTCTTCCACCATTCTTCCGATCAATAAATCTTTACAACTTTCCTCTTCAGATGAGTGCTTCTATCTTATTCTGGAGGGCAATACGACGGTTGGTAGTATGACCATGATCTTTGTGAAACTCACAATACTTTGACTTATCCCTTTTATCTGAAGGTTCCTATATAGAGCACCCTTAGGGTTTGTGTTCAGTGCTTTAGCTATATAGAACTTCATCTACTTAGACTTCGATTTTGAAAAAATTATTCATGTAATTAGGGTGAGTGTCATTACCTCCGCCAAGCTCCTACTGCTATCTACATCATCTTGATAATCAACTGAATCCTTCAATACTGCATAAGGTTATTTCTCACACCCTCTATGGCTCATATGATTTATATTTAGTCATGTAGGACAGCACACGACACTACATATCATTTTAATCATTTCTAATGATATTTTGTAAGTTGTGTTTAAAAAGGAATTTTTTAAACTTGTGTAAAATTTTTTTTCGAAATTTAGTTATGGAATGAAATATTTTTCAAAATTAATTTTTAAAGTTTAAATAATTTTTTTAACTAATTCGTTTATGTAGGTGTTAATATATTGTATATAATATTCATATGTTAATATGTATGTGATAACTATATGTTATTATATGATGGCATGCGTGTATTTAATATGCTATTATGCGTGGCCTCTATACGTTATAATTTTTGGAGATTTAATAATAGGTATATGTTGGTATAGCTGCTTGTTTTGACCCATTTTTGGTCTTATAGGCGTTGGCCCTTAGCTACTAACTTAAGCTATATCCTTATAGCTGTCAGGGTGTACACGACCTTAGGAAATTGTTGGCAACTTGACCATTTTAGCTAGCATGTGTTTTGTTTCTTTAGGCCTGTAGAGATATTACTACACATGACCTTAACCTAGCTGTTGACCGATTTGAGTATCAGGTCCCATCAATTTATTTCATGCGTGATCTTTTTCTATGCAGATGCCTACAAATTTTATTAACGACGACGTTTCATATTTAGTGCAACGGTAATATTTTAATGACGCGTATATGGAACGCTGAATGTCCCTTAATGGGTTACAACTGGATTCCACCCACTTTGTACCTTGTATTTTAGCCCACGATTTTATTATTTTAAACTAAAGCTGGTATTGGAAGTTAGCGTTTTCAGTACGCCTTTGGTACAACAGCTGGCACACCACGTGTCTCTTTTTTAACACACTATTTTGTGTTTCTTTTACAACCGCGAGATCAAATTTTATCTACGCCTGTGTGTGATTAGTATCAATCCTTGTGAATCCTTTATTCACCAATCAGAGAACTCTTGTCTTGTCTATAAATAGCATCATTCAGCCTCATTTTAAAAGAACTGAGAAAAATTATTTTTAAGCAAACGTTCTGCTGAAATTTTGAGAAAGAGATTATACACCTTATTCAAAAAGATTTATCTTAGGAGTTTATACTTTGAACCAAGGCCGTTACAACTCAATATTTTTGAAATCTTGAGGAGTCAAACTTGGACTTTTTTTTCAGAAAATCATCTCTCCGTTCTTGTTGATTTTTCATTTTGAAAAATCTGGTTGTGAGTATCTCTAATTGTTGTTCTTATTTTATTTGTTCATTTAGATCTATTAGCTATTAGATCTAATTTCTTGTAGTGTATTTATGAAATATATTTTATATAAACAAAACATACATGAACAACATACTTGTGGTATTAAGTATGATTTTCAAAACTGTTGGTATTGTGTTTGATCTATTTTTCTTAGATCTGTGATAAGTCTTGTACACAAATCTGATTTATTTAATAACTTTGATTATTTTGATATGTTCTAAATCAGTACTTAGTTAAAGAGTTTTGTTTTAATTGAATTTATAAATCTTGGTTCATTATATTCGTTTTATACTAGAAACGCACATATTTTCACTATCTCGCATGATACGAAAAAGTAGGTTTAATACTAGAAACACACCTAATTAATTGAATCATATATTATCTGTTTTGATACCTAGTTAACTCAAGATAATAATCAGGGCTATTAATTGACTTGGAAAACTAAAACCTGTTTTAGCCAAGTTAGCAATTCAAGAAAAGTTTGAATTGGTTCCTTCTTGAATAACATAGATAACTTGTAGGTAATTGGAGTTTATTTAGGCAAATTGTTTTACTTCCGCATTATAGTCTATCGTATAAGCTGCACGCTCAAGTGGTATCAAACCTAAATTTTAAAAATATCATTTTCCAAAACTTTTGTCAAACCCGTTTTACGTTGTTTTCAATGGATGATTCAAGTAAATTACTTAGGCTTGGAAATTTTAGTAGACCTCCTATTTTCGACGGCTCAAATTTTTCATACTGGAAAATTAGAATGGTTGCATTTATTCAAGGCACATTAGGAGATGATGTGTGGGATTTGATTGAAAATGCTTATAGGAACCCCACTACCCCTATAGCGGAAGGTAGCACTATCTTTAGAAAACTTAAAACCTCTTAATTAAGTGTTGATTAGAAAAACATAAGCAATTTCAATAATAAGGGCAAAAATGCGATTTTCATGAGTGTGAGCGAGAATGAATTGAAACGTATATGTCACTGCACTACAAGCAAGGATGCGTGGGACACTTTTGTAATAGCACACGAGGGCGATGCTAGGGTAAAGAACCGTATAACCAAAATGCTTGTTCAGCAATACAATATGCTAGTTATGAAAGATAACGAACAATTTGATGATTTTTATATGTGTTTGACTGATATGGAAGTATGTGCTAAGATTCTAAGGTCCCTTGCCCCTAGGCTTGACTATAAACATTATATCATTGAGGAAATGAATGATCCATCCCTCACACCAAAGTTTCTTAGCTCAAAATTGAGAACTAAGGAACGTGAAACAACTTTTAGAAAGACTCTTACTTCTTATGCTAAAAATAATCTGACCAACTCATCTAAAGTTGCGTTCAAAACTGCATGTCCTAATAAAAACAAGCATAAGGTCGTTAAGCAACAATTTGAGTCCAAAAATGAATATGATGAGGAATAAAATGAAATTGATAAGATTGATAATCAACTTGCACTTATGTCTTTCCAATTTAAGAAACTTTTAAAGCATAGAAACTCTATTGCTAAAAGATGTATGCGAGAGAATAATCAGTCTAGTCAGTTCAATCGACCCCATAACAGAAATTATAAAACAAAGTTTGATTATGAGAGTTCTAGTAGTAAGATTGATAAATCGAAATTGGCTTGTCACAAATATAGGAAACTCGGTCATTTCATTACTGAATGTAGATCCAAACCATAGTCCAAGTATTCTAAAATACACAAGGCTAACATTACTACAACTTGGGATGATTCCTCTGATTCTGAATCAGAAGAAGACCAAGCAGAATCTGAATCAAACTACCCTGTATTTTTAGGAGAAGTTTACCACTGTTGTGGACATGCATATCTAGCTGGTATGACTGATTCCGAAGATGAATGCGAATCTGCTGAAGTTCTTGATTTAATTGATACTGCTAAATCTTTGTTAGCTAGTCAACATTCTATGCTTGAATTAACTGCTCCATTTGATGCCAAACGAGCATGTTTGTGTGATGCTAAGTCTGAATATTACAATAATTCACACACCGACACAGAGAATAATGAAAATTTTGTTGCTTATGATGATTATGCTGAGTTATATGTGAGGACTTTGCAGAATAGACAAGAGTTATCTAATTTGGATAAATTGCTGAGTGAGTCCCTAGAGAATAGGGGTGGAAATTCGGGTTAGTCGTGTCATTTTCGGGTCGCATTGTTTTTATTTGAGTATAAGTTTTGGTTACTCTTAAATCTATACAAGCTAATCGTGTCAAGTTCAGGTCATTTCGGGTTATTACCATAAAATGGTTATCGTGTCAAAAATTGCCAGCCCTACTAGAGAATCACTATAAGATAGTTCAACAAAATTCAATTGCAATGAGTAATGTCAAAATTGATTTTGAAAAACAGTCACTTGACTTTAAATTTTAGATTACGACCTTAAATGAAATCCTGATTTCTTTAGAAAATAAATATAATGCTTCACTTTTACATGTTGAAAAATCCAAAGAAGTTTGTGAAACTGCTTTCAAAATGTGTCGTAGTCGTGATACAAAATCTTTTGACCTTGAGGAATTAATAGTTGTCCAGCGTTATCGTGGAGATACTAGAGGGTTTGGTTATTAAGGTCATTTTATGAAAATGATGATCTAACTAGTCCAGTCCTCTTTGTAAAAGCCGAAGAATAAATGGTTCTTCAGTTGGAAAGAAAGTCGTATGAAAAGGCCACAGGAAAATAAATTTTAATTGAAAGTTATTTTGAAAGTGAAATTGATAATTTTATTGAGAATTTTGTTGAGGTATCTACGTCTAGATACTTCCCCCCTGCTAAGAGAATTTCTAGGCCTTTTATGTCTAATGCACGTAAGCAATCTGAAACAGATTTTATTAGAAAAATTCACAATTTAGGCCTTCCTATGTCTAGTAAATTCTGTACTATATGTGATGTTTTTGGACACCAAAATTGTGAGTGCCAAAGGTTTCCCAAGAAAAATGACCATTTTTAATTTAACCCAAGAGTTAAGAGATTTAGTAATAAAACCTCGAACTGTAATGGATCATTTCGTTATTTTAGCAAGCCTAGACCTTGGACTCACCGCAAATCAATACCTTTAGGAAAGACCTTTTTTAGATCCGATTTAATGGCTCCAAACAAATGTAAAACAGTGCTTATATGGATCAGATCTGACGATCTAAGACCCCAGCTAAATAATTTAAATTTGAAGTCTTTTATAGTCTTGACAGCCCTCCGCTGTGAGATGCCTAGTGATAGTTGGTACTTAGACAGCAGATGCTCGCGCCATATGATGGGGGTATCACCAAACTAAAGGATGTTGTTCATTATAAAGGTGGCAACTTTACCTTTGGAGATGGTAAGACCTCCTAAATCATAGGTAAAGGCATTCTTAATGAAGAGGGTTTACCTAATGTTAATGATGTGTTGTTAGTTCATGGAATGAGAGCTAATTTGCTTTTTATCACTCAGTTTTGTGATAATGGTTGCCAAGTTAAATTTTTGAAAACCTCATGTGATGTTTTGACTGAATCGGGAGAAGATTACATTAAAGGCAATCATGTCGCAAACAACTGTTACAAAACTTCTGGATCCTTATCTTGTACTGTGACTCTTTTGGATGATTGTGACTTATGGCACAATAGGTTGGTACACATCAGTTATGAAACCTTAAATCGGTTGTCATCACAAGACCTTGTTATAGGTTTACCAAAAATAAAGAAATTCCCCCTGCTGTTTGTGGTCACTGTCAAGTGGGTAAGATTATTAAATCCCCTCACAAAAAGGTTAAAGACGTTAACACCACTATACCTCCTGAACTTCTCCACATGGAGTTAATGGGTCCAACTAGGACTGTCAGTTTAAATGGAAATTCTTATATCTTAGTCATTGTGGATGATTTCTCTCAGTTTACTTGGGTAGCTTTCATGAAATCTAAGTCAGAAATGTTTAACAATTTTCTTAAAATACTGACTAGAATAGAAAATGAAAAAGACACCCAAGTAACCCGGATTTGAAGTGATAGGGGTGGTGAGTTTAAAGAAACTGGTGTCATAGAATAATGGTTACTCTTATCAGTTTAGTGTCCGAAAATTCCTCAACAAAATGGGGTTGTTGAACGGAAAAATAGAGTCATACAGGAAATGGCTAGAGTCCTTATACATGTTAAAAACTTACCATTATATTTTTTGGAGGAAACATATATTACTGCCATTCACATTATTAATCGCGTATATCTTAGGAAGAATGCCAAAATGACCCCTTATGAGTTTTGGTTCAACAAATATCCCAATGTAAAGTATTTTCTGACTTTTGGCTCTATTTGTCATGTTTGCAATGATCACGATAATATTTCTAAATTTGAAGCCAAAGGTGATAAATCAATTTTTCTTGGCTATTCTCAAAATAGCAGGACTTTTAGAGTTTACAACTTGAGAACCAAATCCATTGTAGAGTCCATTAATGTTGTTGCAATTGACAGCACAATTGAGCCTCCTAGTAAACATCCACCTATTGAAACTGATATGGATACAAATATTTTAAATGATTCAGTTTTGACAGAAGATGAATCTTTTCCAGAAATAACCCCTGCAGTGCCTAATTAGGTTTCAAAAGATCATCCCTCCGCAAAAGTTGTGGGTGATATTCGTGCACCTGTGAGGAATAGAAGTCAATTACGTTAAGTAGCTCATATGGCTGCTTTTGTATCCCTTGTGGAACCAAAATCAGTTGATGAAGAACTTTGTGATTCTTATTGGATTGATGCGATGCAAGAGGAGATACCTCAGTTCACGGATCGAGATGTTTGGTAATTAGTCCCGAGGCCCAAAGATATCAAAGTAATCGGTACAAAATGGATTTTCAAAAATAAGACTGATGAACAAGGGATAGTCATTCGAAATAAGGCTAGACTAGTAACACAGGGCTATTCTCAAAAAGAAGGAATAAACTGTGACGAGACGTTTACCCCGGTAACTCGCCTTCAATAAGTGAGATTACTTATAGTTATTGCTTGTCACTTACAATTTAAGTTGTTCCGAATGGATGTAAAATCTTCTTTTCTTAATGGTATTCTATTTGAAGAAGTTTACGTTGAGCAACCCAAAGCATTTCATGACCCCAAATGGCCCAATCATGCTTATAGACTTAAAAAGGCTTTATATTGTTTAAAACAAGATCCTCGTGCTTGGTACGAACGTTTAACTACTTTTTTTTATCTTCACATGGCTTTGTTAGAGGAGGAGTTGACCAAATTCTATTTGTTAAAAAGTCGAATAAAAATGACATCTTAATTGCTCAAATTTATGCAGATGACATTATCTTTGGATCAAACTCTTCGGATGAAGTCAAAAAGTTTTCAAAAGACATGAGCACTGAATTTAAAATGTCACTTATGGGGGAGTTACATTATTTTCTATGACTTCAGATAACACAACGAAGTGATGGCCTTTTATATCTCAATCTAAGTATGCGAAGGATTTACTCGTTAAATTTGGACTTGAAAATGCTAAAATATCGTCTACACATATGGCTATAAAAACCAAATTATCAAAATCTAAAAGTGGCCCTGATGTAGATCTTACTTTACACCATAGCATTATTAGTAGTTTATTATACTTAACCGTTTCTAGTCCTCATATTCAATATGCTGTTTGTATTTGTGTGCGGTTTCAATAAAGTCCAAAAGGAGTCTCACCTTACTTGTGCTAAGAATATTTTGAAATATGTTAGAGGAACAATTGAGTTTGGACTTTAGTATACCAATGACTCCTCATGTGAGATAATTGGGTACTCTAATTCAGATTGGGGCAGTAGCATATATGATTGTCGTTCCACATCAGGTGGTTGCTATTATTTAGGGCAAAACCTAGTTGGATGGTCTAGTAAAAAACAGACTAATGTAACTTTATCAACTATCGAATCTGAATATGTAGCTTCTAGAGCATGTTATGCCCAACTAATTTGGATTAAGCAGATGTTATCTAATTATTGTATAATTGAGTCCAAATTTCACCTTTATTGTGATAATGAGAGTGCTATTTGCATTGCTAAAAATCATGTCCAGCATAGTAGGACTAAGCGAATTAATATTAGGCATCACTTCAATAGAGAGCTAGCTGACTCTAAAGAGCTCGCAATAGAACATATTTCTACCGATAATCAACTTTGCTGATCTGTTTACCAAACCTTTAGATAAACCTCGTTTTGAAAGATTGAGGCATATGATAGGAATGACCGTACTTGATAACTAGATTGTGTTTATTCTACATCTTATTTACTAGGTCTCTGAGATTTTAGGATAAAGGTATCTACTAACAACCGGTATCTCTTAAAATCATGTTTAATTTCGGAGACTTTTTTCTACAGCTTTTAAACATTTTCTATGTTAATTTCTTCCATTGTATTATTTAGTCAAAATGGGGGGAATTGAGTACATCTTTCTATTTTGTGTGTCGGTATTCTTTCATGCATATTGTCTCGTCTTATTCTTTCCTTCACATTTATTTCTATTTTTTAGTGGAGCAAATGCTTTTAACTTTGATCTAGGCAGAAAGGTATTTATGTTTTGCAGGTTTTCATCAACACTGCGCTTGAGTCGTGTATTTTTCATTTCTAGGATGGGTGGGTAGTTAGATACACCATTGTATAGGACATTTTAGGAATTATTTTTTCCTAAGTATATCATTTGATGTACTCAAGGGTTTTGTCAAAATAAGTCCAATGGGGGAGTTTGAAGGTTCCTATATAGAGCATCCTTAGGGTATGTGTTCAGTGCTTTAGCTATATAGGACTTCATCTACTTGGACTTCGATTTTGAAAAAATTATTCATGTAATTAGGGTGAGTGTCATTACCTTCTCCAAGTTCCTACGACTATCTACATCATCTCAGCAATCAAATGAATCCTTCAATACTGCATAAGGTTGTTTCTCACACCCTCTATGGCTCATAGGATTTATATTTAGTCATGTAGGACACCACACGACACTGCATATCATTTTAATCATTTGTAATGATTTTTTGTAAGCTGTGTTTAAAAAGGAATTTTTTAAACTTGTTTAAAAAATTAATTTGAAATTCAGTTATGGAATTAATAATATTTTTCAAAATTAATTTTTAAAGTTTAAATTGTTTTTAACTAATTCGTTTATGTATGTGTTAGTATATTGAATGTAATATTCCTATGTTAATATGTATGTGATAACTATATGTTATTATATGATGGCATGCGTGTAATTTATATGCTATGAATATGCTTATATGCATGGCCTCTATATATTATAATTGTTGAAGATTTAATACTAGGAATATGTTGGTATAACTGATTGTTTTGACCCATTGCCGATCTTATACACGTTAGCCCTTATCTGCTGACTTAAGTTATATCCTTATAGCTGTCAGGGTGTACACGGCCTTAGGAAATTGTTGGCGACTTGACCACTTTAGCTAGCATGTGTTTTGTTTTTTTAGGACTGTAGCGATATGACTACACAGGACCTTAGCCTAGTTGTTGACCGATTTGAGTATCATCTCCCATCAATTTATTTCATGCGTGATCTTTTTCTATGCTGCTGCCTACAAATTTTATTAACGACGACGTTTCATATTTAGTGCAACGGTAATATTTTAATGACGTGTATATGGAACGCTGAATGTCCCTTAATGGTTTACAACTGGATTCCACCCACTTTGTACCTTGTATTTTCGCCCACAGTTTTATTATTTTAATCCAAAGCTGGTATTGGAAGTTAGCGTTTTCAGTACGCCTTTGGTACAACAGCCGACACACCACGTGTCTCTTTTTTAACACACTATTTTTTGTTTCTTTTACATCCACAAGATCAAATTTTATCTACGGTTGTGTGTGATTAATATCAATCCTTGTGAATCCTTTATTCACCAATCAGAGAACTCTTGTCTTGTCTATAAATAGCATCATTCAGCCAAATTTTAAAAGAACCGAGAAAAATTATTTTTAAGCGAAAGCTCTGGTAAAATTTTGAGAGAGAGATTATACACCTTATTCAAAAAGATTTATCTTAACAATGTATACTTTGAACCAAGGCTGTTACAACTCAATATTTTCGAAATCTTGAGGAGTCAAGCTTGGATGTTTTTTTCCAGACAATCATCTCTCTGTTCTTGTTGATTTTTCATTTTGAAAAATATGGTTGTGAGTATCTCTAATTGTTGTTCTTGTTTTATTTGTTCAATTAGATCTGTTATTTATTAGATATACTTTCTTATAGTGTATTTCTGAATTATATTTTATATAAACACTACACACACGAATAACATACTTATAGTATTAAGTTTGATTTTCAAAACTGTTGGTATTGTGTTTGATATATTTTCTTAGATCTATTTCTGTGATAAGTCTTGTACACAAATCTGTTTTTTTTAATAACTTTGATTATTTTGATATGTTCTAAATCAGTGCTTAATTAAAACGTTTTTTTTGAATTGAATTTAGAAATTTTGGTTCATTTATTCATTTTATTAGGTTTAGACATTTAAACCTATAGAGGAATAAATTGTAGAAATCTAAAATCTGATTCGATTTTATTCTTGCATGAACCACATACTTGATGATTTGAGAACCTAGAACTGATTAGACTAAATCAAGAATATCATATTGCTGAACTGTTTGGATTGACCTTACATATCTATATTTGAGATTAAAATTGATTTAATCTAAATATTTTTTAAGACAATTGTATGATATTTTCATTCTTGTTATTTGAGTCTATGATTACTTAGTTGATTTAAGTGAATTTTATGAATTGATTTACATCTCATATCACTTAGATATATTCACTCACCTTGTACTCACGTAGACTCATTTAATTATGTGAATATTTGAACAAGTATAGTGTTCAAGATTTAAAATAAAAGAAAGCTTTTCAAAATTGTATTGAAAGTCAAGAAGACTTGACTTAAGGACACAAGACTTGCGAATATATATAGGAGATATATTCTATTTCATAGCATTTGGTGTGTATCATTTAATTATGGGTGCGTCATCTAGGATAGAACACCGCACACAAATACTTCACTGGAAAATAGGACATAATAGGCACTGAGCTGATCTTGAGCTAGAAGAGCAAGAAGGAGAAGCTGTGAAGTGTAAAACGCAATAGCAAGCAAGGACAGACTTAAAGAGAGAGCAGAATAAGCAACCAAGGAGGAGTCTTGATCGTGTGAGGTAATAGCTACATCTATCTTCTTTAGTTGTAGTGTTTGTTGATTGTAACTCGTTCCTATTATTTTTATTGTTTTAGTGGAAGTAGATTGGGTGACTCCTAGAGGGGTCCGTCATTTTTCCCGGGGAAGGATTTTTGCGGCATAAAATAAACACCTTGTGCTTTACTTTACATATTTATAATATCTCGCCTCATACGAAAAATTAGGTTTAATACTAGAAATGCACCTAATTAATTGAATCATATATTATCTGTTTCGATACCTAGTTAACTCAAGATAATAATTAGGACTATTTATTGACTTGGCAAACTAAAACCTATTTTAGCAAAGTAAGTAATTCAAGAAAAGTTTGAATTGGTCCCCTCTTGAATAACATAGATAACTTATAGGTAATGGGAGTTTATTTTGACAACTTATTTTACTTTCGCATTATAGTCTATCGTATAAGCCGCACGCTCATTATCAACAGGTGACCTTAACTTTTCAGGCCAACTCAAACCGTTATTGTGCTTGATTTCCTCCAACGCATAATGTATATCCACTATTAAGGGAGTGTAATTAATGAATTTCTGGAGCCGATCTAGGCCTTCCTTTACCTTTAAACTCTTGCGCTCATTATGATTCTTGTGCTCCTTCTTATCTGGCTTCCCCTCTGTTTTTGCTTTCGCCTTTGCATCTGAATTATTTTTAGCAGCCATAGCTTCCTCGACGTCCATAATCTTTACTTCTTTGGTCATCAATTCTGTAATCGTCTTTGGTGGATATTTTGCCAAAGTATAATATAGTTTATCAGGGAACAAATCACTCATATGGGAAGTGATTGCGGTCTTCTCTTCGTAATTAATGACTTTCAGTTTCTCGTTGTTGAAATGAGTGATACAATCCCTGGTGCTTTCTCCCTCCTTCTGTCTTACATTGAGAAAATGAGCTACTCATTTCACTGGTTTTGCTCTAAAGTGAAAATTACTAATAAATAACTCGACGAGTTATTAAAAGTAAGAAATCTTCCCCCGAGGAAGGCTGTTGTACCAGATTTGAGCAGATCCAGTGATTGTTCCCGAGAACGCCCTACATCTCATCTCATCAGGAACAATATACATATCAGCACCTGCTTGGTACTGTTGTATATGAAGAACTATATCAGTCTTCCCATCGTATTTGGGAGTGACTATGGAGATTTAAACTTAGTCGGCATAGGGAAATCTATGATGGTTTGCATAAAGGGGGACCCTTAATAAAACTTCTTTGGAGGGGTTCTTGGCTTTGGCCATTTCACCCAATATGTTTTCCAAACGTTGAATGGAATCATTCCAACATCACTGCTAGTGCCATGGATGACAGCTCTTTTATACTGACCACTAGATCATGCTGAACTTTCTTCTTGCAAAACTTCTCTGTCACTAGACCTATCAAATCGTCGGGTATTTAATCTGGATTGGGATGAACCTTCCCTTAAATGGCTTGGTCATCGAGTATTTATCGACCCAACCCATAAGGCATTTCCTTGGGGTCCCAAAAGATCGAAAGGAGAGGCCTTACTTAGCCTTTCTAAGGCACTCAATCTTTCTAGGATGAGGGATTATCCATCAGTGGAATTAGTGTCCCTAATATAAGAAGTTGCTCCAGGTAGGTATGAAGGATCCCTAGAAGTTCTGGAACGGCTATGACCAATACTACTTATTGACGGTGGTGGCATACTCCTTTGATTAACTTGTGATGAAACTCACGCTTGCAGAGTTTGAGCCAACTGTCGTATAATATTCTGCATAGCTTCTTAACCCTTGGCCAAGCTAGCCAAAATTCCTATTAAATCATTATTATTTGGAGGGACAGAGGGAGTAGGCCTGATTCCCTCATTTCTAATACTTGATTCTGGAATTTCGGCCATGGATGATGAATGAGTGAAAATGTTTAGCAGTACGTTCTCGTAGACGACTCCAATTTGTTGATGAAAAAACTAGACTAAGCCTAATTAATTGGTCACAGATAAAGTAAGTAAAACAAACAAGACACAAGAAATTTTTAAAGTGGTTCGTCTCAATGGAATAACCAATGTCCACTGTTATGTATTGACTCCTTTAAGTTATTTTTCCGTCCCTTGCAATGTGGGTGATACAATGTATTTATAGTCCAAGGGGGGTCTTGATCGTTGCCATGTGAAAGGATGGAATGCCTGAAATAGCGTTGCCAAAGCCGTTTATGAAAATAAACTATTTAAGCAACTCCGAAAGTTTGTTGAAGAAACTCTTTACTTAAATCAAAACGATTTTGAACACAAGATGTGTTAACAAAATTATGTACGAGATATGGACAAGATTTGATAACAAGTTTTAGTAAACAGTTTAAAATGTTTTAAACTCAGCACACAAACAGAAAGGGATGAGAAGATGTAGAAATATTGATACTCAGGATTTTTAACGTGGTAAAACCTCAACCTTGAGGAAACATCCACGACTCCCTCTACGGAGTAAAACAAAAAAAAATCACTAAAACAAATATATGAGTTACAACCTATTTAACTAACATGCACACAAAAACAAATCTATACAAGTTCAGGATTGTACCCTCTGGCGTCCTTAACTTTTCTGCAGATCTTGTTTGTTGATGTAGTTGTCTCAGTTTGTCAACTCTTCTTTGTTTCAGCACTTTACGTCGACTTATTGTTCACCAAATCTTATAGCCAACACTTTGAGTGTTTGTAGTGTGAAGATGTTTGTGAATGGTGTTCTAAAACACATGCATGCACACACACACACTTATTAGTTACAGACGATCCTAATAAATCACATATAAAGTCTATATGCAGTGTATTTGTTATTTTTCTTTCTTACAAAACCAAGAACCTTTTCGACCTTTCAAAATAACCCAGATTCCACGGAGATCTTGCTTAAGAAATCGGTCAAGACCTTTCTCAATCAGTTTTGAAAATATTATGAAGATTGAGAACCCTCCAAGTGCGAATCCCACTAGGTCAGGTTAGGTTTTGTAAAAACAGAAATAGAAAAACATCTATTGTTGATCTTTGAAGAAGAAAAATGTTTTAACAGAAAATAATCAACAACGAAATTCTCAAGATGAGAAAAAAATGCAGCTAAGTGTTCTGTGACATGAAAAACTTCAGATCTATGATTTCTATTGAAAAAGAAACAAGATCTGAGTCTATGTCTAAGTTGGAAATAAGATTTATGAACACAAGGATTTCAGCAACCCAAGATCTCTTAACCAGAACTCTCATAAACCTAAAAAAAACACTAAGGATGGTGTTTTTGGTTTTGGTGGTTTTTCTGGAGAGGTAAGTAGTTTGGGCTTGAGAAGTGTTTGGACGAAGTTAGGGTTTCTAACTAGGGTTTGGTTTCTCTCTCTAACTTCTCTCTTCTCTCTTCTCTCTCTCTATTCTCTGAGACTTTGCAAAATGGCAAAAGCTTTCGAAGGCTGAGATGAAGGGTCTTTAAATAGGGAGAGGAGAAGATTCCAGAGCCTCGTTCAAAAACAATGGCTGAGATTGAGTCAAGCTCCATTGACTGCAATCCAAGGGCTCACAACAGGCGGTGGATTAAACAGCCTATGATTGGCTTAAGGTATTACACGGGGATTCACTCAAAAGACATGCAGGCCATCGATAAGGATAGATCCAAGGGCTGTAAGCGTGCGATGGTTTGTCTCAGTAAAGAAACACAGTTTGGTCCAATCAGAAGACAGCAGGTGTTGGCCTGTGAACGAAGGTAAACGCGCGTCACAAAATAATTACAAAGCCAACCCTAAAGTCTCTAGCGCTTTCGGTTTCTACCCAGAGTAACTTTAGGCCAATAAACACAACAATCCATATTTATATAATAACCCCAAGACTTTTTAAATCAAATTTTAATTAAATAAAACCTTGTTTAAAATATGTTTTAAATTCCCAAAAAATTATTAAAAATCAAATTGAGGGATTTAAACACACTCACAACATTAAAACACATAGGGGTGCAATATGATATGCAAGAATCAAATTCTAAGTGTGTGAGTGATGGCTATAGTCTTAGGATCATTACATGATAGATAGAAGAAGAAGCAACCCAATCTCTGAAGCTCTTTGGTTTCTAGGATAGACTCTATTTTGTCACAATTTCCAAACTAGATGAGCTCTTATACAGTCTAGACTCAAATGAGTCAAAAGTATAAGGGCTTCAATCTCCCCCTTTGGAAATATGAGACAAAATCTCCTTTGAGTCATCTCAACTCGTAGGGCGACAACAAAAAAAAACTTATACCTATAAAGGTTCTATCTACCCAAATCATAGAAAGCAAAAATTACATAACTCAACTATATACAGTTTAACATCCTATTATTACAATGAAGAATGACTGTACAAGAAGAATACCTGCAAAAAATTACTAAGATCAAGCTTTTTAGTATATGCAGTAGACTCAAATTTCTCCCCCATTTTGTCTCAAATGGACAAAGGGAAGGAACTTGGCAAACATAACAGGTATTTACTCAGCACAAATCATACCAATAGATTTACGTAAAGAAATGAATCTACTATAATCAAGAGGTTTGGTAAATAAATCTGCAAGTTGTAGATCAGTAGAAAGATAATTGATTTCTAATTCCTTGGTTTCAACTAATTCACGAATAAAATGATGTCTTATTTTAATGTGCTTAGTTCGCGAGTGTTGAACTGGGTTCTTAGAAATGTTAATCGCACTTTGATTATCACAATAGAGATGAAGTGTGGGTTCTAGAATACCATAATCACTTAGCATTTGTTTAAGCCATAACAATTGGGCACAACAGCTACCGGCGGCTATGTATTCAGATTCAGCAGTCGAGAGAGATGTGCAGTTCTGTTTTTTACTACTCCATCCTACCAAGTTATTACCAATATAACAACATGCGCCTGAAGTGCTTTTACTATCATCAGTACACCCAGCCCAATCAGCATCAGTGTACCCAATAATAGTGCTAGGTGTGTCATTCGTGTACCAAATTCCTAAATTTAGAGTGCCTTTAACATATTTAATTATGCGTTTTACAGCGTTTAAATGGCTCTCCTTGGGGTTGTTTTGATAACGCGCACAAACACAAACAGCATACATGATATCAGGACGCGAGGCAGTCAGATAGAGTAATGTGCCAATCATACTACGATATAAGGTAGAGTCTACAGATTTTCCATTTTCATCTTTAGATAATTTCTCTGTAGTACTCATAGGCGTTTTAGCACTCTTAGCACTCTCGAGGCCAAATTTCTTAACTATCTCTAATGCGTACTTAGTCTGCGAAAGAAACAAACCATCTGGTTGTTGTTTGACTTGGAGACCTAGGAAGAACTGTAACTCCCCCATAAGGGACATCTGAAATTCTTTACTCATAATTTCAGCAAAAGATTTTACTTCTGAGGTAGAAGTGGATCCAAATATGATATCGTCAACATAGACTTGAGCGATAGTAATGTGTTTGCCAAATTGTTTGACAAATAAGGTTTGGTCATTTCCACCTCTTTTGAAACCTTTGTCCAGCAGAAAACTGGAGAGTCGCTCATACCAAGCTCTAGGAGCTTGCTTAAGACCATATAAAGCCTTTTTTAACCGAAATACATGAGTAGGATAATTAGGGTCAATGAACCCTTTAGGTTGTTCTACATAGGTTTCCTCGGCAAGTATACCATTAAGGAACGCAGATTTAACATCCATTTGATATAATGTAAAATGCATGTGACAAGCTATAGCAAGAAGCAGACGAACTGATTCTAAACGAGTAACAGGAGCAAACGTCTCATTAAAATCAAGTCCTTCTATTTGGGAGTAACCTTGAGCAACTAGTCTAGCTTTATTTCTAATTATCATCCCATTTTCATCAGTTTTATTTTTGAAAATCCAACGAGTACCAATAACCTTTTTGTGATCAGGACGTGGAACAAGAAACCAAACATCATGAATGACAAATTGTAAAAGTTCATCCTGCATAGCAGAAATCCAGTGAGAGTCATTCAATGCCTCATTTACATTCTTTGGTTCCAAAAGAGAAACAAAGCAAGCATAGAGAGCATAATTTCTAAGTTGGGATCTTGTACGTACTGGTTCACCAGGGTTACCAACTATGTTGTTTATGGGATGATCTTTAGAAACCCAGTTAGGTACTTCAGGTGACTCAATAGGTAATGAATTATCTATTTCAGAAGAGTCATTTTCTAAAATATTTGACGATTCTTCTTCTATAGTTAATTCACTAGTCTTGCTTTCTACAGTAGTGTCACTAACAATTACATTTATGGATTCCATTAAGGTTTTAGTGCGAAGATTATACACTCGATAAGCTCTACTGTTAGGTGAATAACCTAAGAATATGGCTTTATCTCCTCTACTCTCAAATTTAGATAAGTGTTCCCTATCTTTGCAAACATAGCAGGTACTACCAAAGGTTCTAAGGTACTTAAGATTAGGCTTTTTATTGTACCAAAGTTCATAAGAGGTTTGTTTCGAATTCTTTCTAAGATAGACTCTATTAATAAGATGGCAGGCTGTACGAATAGATTCTACCCAAAAATACTTAGGTAATTTCTTAGCATGGAGCATGACACGTGCCATCTCTTGAAGAGTTCGATTCTTTCTCTCAGCTATTCCATTTTGTTGAGGGGTCTTAGGAGCACTGAACTCATGTTTGTAACCATTATAGTCACAATATTCTACAATACCAGTGTCTTTGAATTCACCACCTCTATCACTTCTGATTCTATTCACTTGAGTGTCTTTTTCATTCTCAATCCGTAAGAGAATCTTTAAAAAGGTTTGAAAAGTATCGGATTTTTGTTTTAAGAAAGCTACCCAAGTGAATCTGGTGAAGTCATCAACCATAACAAGAATATAACTGTGTCCACAAAGACTAACAGTTTGAGAAGGACCCATTAGGTCCATATGGATGAGTTCTAAGGGATTAGAGGTAAGGATATCTTTAACCCTTTTATGAGGTGCTTTAACAATTTTTCCTTCTTGACAGGGACCACAGACAATGTTATGAATAGGTTTAATTTTTGGTATTCCTCTAACTATCTGTTGAGAAGACAATTTACTCAAATTTTCGTAATTAATGTGACCCATTCTGTTATGCCATATCTCGTTGTCATCCATTCTGGCAACATTACAGATTTCAGAACTAGACATGACAGTATAACAATTGTCAGGGGTCCTGAATCCTGTAATTAAGCATTCTCCATTTTCATTTAAAATCTTGCAATTGTTCTTTGAAAAGGTAACAGTGTAGTTTGAGTCACAGAATTGTGAAATGCTAAGTAAATTAGCCTTAAGACCTTTAACTAAGAGAACATTTTCAAGAAGAGGAAGTCCTTTTTCTTTAAGGGTTCCTTTGCCTATGATCTGGGATGATATACCATCACCAAAAACAACTTTTCCACCATCAAAATGGGTTTTATTTAAAAGTTTTGTATCATCACCTGTCATATGCTTGGAACATCCAGAATCCAAGTACCAACCAGAAGATGTAAGTTCAGCTTTTAGAGCAGAAACAACAATGTTACATTTCATCTGGGGTGCTAGATCATCTTTTCTAACCCAAATTGCCCTTGTTTTTAGTTTGCGCTTGTTTGCTCTTATTTGATAAAATTTGCGAGCATTAGATTTTTGTTGAAAAACATTTTGCGCATGATTTTGAATAAATTTGAATTCTTGAGCATTTGATTTAGAAAAGGTTCTGGTAATCCTTCTAGTAAATGTCCTTTTAGGTTTAGTCCTTCTATTCCTATAGTTAGAGTTTTTGTCTGGTGGCCTGGGAAGGACATAATTGTTACGACTCCTCTTAGAATAGTTAAAGTTATGATGCATAGGAGTGTTGTAGATAGGTTTAATCAGTCTCCTAGCATAGCAATTATCGAAAGAGTGACCATATATATCACAATAGGAGCAATAAAGATTGTTCAGAATAGGGTTTTCCTTAGGAAAGTCTCTAAACAAAGGTTTTGAGAAATTTTGAGGCTGAATTTTATTCCTAGGTAGCACAGATTTGAAAGCAGGTTCACTTTTCCTAATAGGGGGGCAAACATATTTTCCCTTTGGTAAACTTTCATGCTTAGAGCAACTTGCATCTTCAGTGTTAGTGTTTTGATGGTCAAACTTAGTTTTTAGAGAATGAAAGTCTGGACATGTTTCAATAGGTCTTTTGCCTCCTGACACAAACTTGATAGGTTCAACATGTTTAGTTTGTGTCTTCAAATTGGGGCAAAACCCTATTCCAGTTCTATCATCAGAATTGGTTTTAGATTCAGCAACGAATTCCTCAAAACATTTAGAATTATTTTCAAATTTGGTAAATTTTTTGAAAACAGTTGCTGTCTTTTCTTTTGTTTGTTCCAATTCTAATAATGTCCCTTTGTATTTTTTCTCCAGAATTTCATTAGCTTCAGTCAAAGTTTTCAGTTTTTCATCAAACACTTTAACTTCACTGTCATGAGACATGCATTGTGTAGTATACTCTTCAGCATTCAGTTTTACCATTAGGCTTAGATCCTCTAGCTTTTTGGTAAGATCTTTAACAATCTTTTCTAGTCTAGTACTTTTCTTAAGAGTTTTAGTATATAGAATGTGAATGTCTGGGAGATCATCATTATCTGAGTCACTAAGTGAGGTGTGTGAAGTGACCCCTAAGGTTTCATTTCTTAAACTCACGCACCCATTGACATCAGCAGTATCGATTTCCCTTTGACTCACACACCCCGAGGAAGAGGTATTAATGTTCTCAGTAAGTAAAGCATCTAAACCAGTTAAAGTATGATTCAAAGTAACAGAACTAGAATTACTAAACTCATCCTCACTATCAAGCATAGGCATATCATCATTGTATATGATTTTGGCAAAGAAGGCTAAACAAGGATCAAAACCATCAGATGTCTCAAGTTCCTCATTTTCAGAATCACTTGAGTCATCCCAGGTTTTGCAGATATTGGCTCTAGAGTGTTTGTTTTGGGCATTTAAATTAACTCTACAGTCTTGAGCTATGTGTCCTAGTTTACCACATCTATAGCATTCAGTCTTCTTGAGGTCTCTGTGAGGTCTTGTGTTGTCCTTGTTCTGTTTGTCATGAGGTTTGTGATTTGAAGGAGTGGTATAATTAGACTTGCCCTGTCTATTTGCAACACTGTTTCTAAATTTAACAATTTTCTTAAATTGTTTTGTCATTAGGGCAATCTGATTATCTAGACTTTCTAAGTCACAGTCCTCATCAGAATCATTACTAGAGGTGTTTAACTCAGGTTTAATCATCTTAGAGGTAAAGCTAAGATTGGAATTGGTATGTTTCCTATTAGTGTGGGTCAATTGTTTCTTAAACTCTAATTCCATTTCCACAGTTCTTAATTTGCTACTGAGTAATTCAGGAGTAAGATTTGTATCACACATCTCCTCAATAGCATATCTTTTATTGTCAAATTTCTGTGGTAATGATCTCAGAATTTTAGACACAATTTCTTGTCTATCATAAGTTATACCATTGGCATGAAGTCTAGTGACAATATCAGTAAGGTTCATATAGAAATCATCGAAAGACTCAGATTCAGACATGATTAAGGTATTATACTGTTGGATTAACATCTGAGTCTTAGCAGCTTTTACCCTAGAGTCTCCTTCATGTGCAGTAATCAAGGTATCCCATGCTTCCTTGGAAGTGGTACAGGATGAGATTCTCTTGAACTCATGTTCGTTAATAGACATAAATATAGCGTTCTTGCCTTTGTTATTATTTCGAGAAACCTGTTTCTCTTCTTGAGTAAACTCACTCAATATTTTCTTAATCCTTTCATTGCTTCCATCAGTGGCTGGTTTAGTTGGATAAAAGTATCCATTTTCAATAATATCCCAGACATCATCTCCCAGAGTGCCTTGAATGAAAGCAATCATTCTTACTTTCCAGTAAGAAAAATTGGTTCCATCAAAGACTGGAGGTCTGGTCAAGTTACCATATCTTTCGTTTTTCTCGTCCATAATTGATTTTGAGAAAACAGTTTCAGAAACTCAGGATCTTTTTGAAAAAAGTTCACCAAAAGCTCTGATACCAATTGAAATAGCGTTGCCAAAGCCGTTTATGAAAATAAACTATTTAAGCAACTCCGAAAGTTTGTTGAAGAAACTCTTTACTTAAATCAAAACGATTTTGAACACAAGATGTGTTAACAAAATTATGTACGAGATATGGACAAGATTTGATAACAAGTTTTAGTAAACAGTTTAAAATGTTTTAAACTCAGCACACAAACAGAAAGGGATGAGAAGATGTAGAAATATTGATACTCAGGATTTTTAACGTGGTAAAACCTCAACCTTGAGGAAACATCCACGACTCCCTCTACGGAGTAAAACAAAAAAAAATCACTAAAACAAATATATGAGTTACAACCTATTTAACTAACATGCACACAAAAACAAATCTATACAAGTTCAGGATTGTACCCTCTGGCGTCCTTAACTTTTCTGCAGATCTTGTTTGTTGATGTAGTTGTCTCAGTTTGTCAACTCTTCTTTGTTTCAGCACTTTACGTCGACTTATTGTTCACCAAATCTTATAGCCAACACTTTGAGTGTTTGTAGTGTGAAGATGTTTGTGAATGGTGTTCTAAAACACATGCATGCACACACACACACTTATTAGTTACAAACGATCCTAATAAATCACATATAAAGTCTATATGCAGTGTATTTGTTATTTTTCTTTCTTACAAAACCAAGAACCTTTTCGACCTTTCAAAATAACCCAGATTCCACGGAGATCTTGCTTAAGAAATCGGTCAAGACCTTTCTCAATCAGTTTTGAAAATATTATGAAGATTGAGAACCCTCCAAGTGCGAATCCCACTAGGTCAGGTTAGGTTTTGTAAAAACAGAAATAGAAAAACATCTATTGTTGATCTTTGAAGAAGAAAAATGTTTTAACAGAAAATAATCAACAACGAAATTCTCAAGATGAGAAAAAAATGCAGCTAAGTGTTCTGTGACATGAAAAACTTCAGATCTATGATTTCTATTGAAAAAGAAACAAGATCTGAGTCTATGTCTAAGTTGGAAATAAGATTTATGAACACAAGGATTTCAGCAACCCAAGATCTCTTAACCAGAACTCTCATAAACCTAAAAAAAACACTAAGGATGGTGTTTTTGGTTTTGGTGGTTTTTCTGGAGAGGTAAGTAGTTTGGGCTTGAGAAGTGTTTGGACGAAGTTAGGGTTTCTAACTAGGGTTTGGTTTCTCTCTCTAACTTCTCTCTTCTCTCTTCTCTCTCTCTATTCTCTGAGACTTTGCAAAATGGCAAAAGCTTTCGAAGGCTGAGATGAAGGGTCTTTAAATAGGGAGAGGAGAAGATTCCAGAGCCTCGTTCAAAAACAATGGCTGAGATTGAGTCAAGCTCCATTGACTGCAATCCAAGGGCTCACAACAGGCGGTGGATTAAACAGCCTATGATTGGCTTAAGGTATTACACGGGGATTCACTCAAAAGACATGCAGGCCATCGATAAGGATAGATCCAAGGGCTGTAAGCGTGCGATGGTTTGTCTCAGTAAAGAAACACAGTTTGGTCCAATCAGAAGACAGCAGGTGTTGGCCTGTGAACGAAGGTAAACGCGCGTCACAAAATAATTACAAAGCCAACCCTAAAGTCTCTAGCGCTTTCGGTTTCTACCCAGAGTAACTTTAGGCCAATAAACACAACAATCCATATTTATATAATAACCCCAAGACTTTTTAAATCAAATTTTAATTAAATAAAACCTTGTTTAAAATATGTTTTAAATTCCCAAAAAATTATTAAAAATCAAATTGAGGGATTTAAACACACTCACAACATTAAAACACATAGGGGTGCAATATGATATGCAAGAATCAAATTCTAAGTGTGTGAGTGATGGCTATAGTCTTAGGATCATTACATGATAGATAGAAGAAGAAGCAACCCAATCTCTGAAGCTCTTTGGTTTCTAGGATAGACTCTATTTTGTCACAATTTCCAAACTAGATGAGCTCTTATACAGTCTAGACTCAAATGAGTCAAAAGTATAAGGGCTTCAATGCCTTTATTTGTTAGGAATTTACATCAATACATAATGATAATTAATTATATGAACGTTGTCACTTCATAGGCAAAACAGGTTGTAAGACTGCTGGCGCTTGGTTGGCTGTACATAATGGATTTTCGATTGTTGGTCGAGCTTCCCAGCTGGTTAGATAACCATGTTGGTTGGTATTTTCTATCGTGCTGACTTGGACTTGTTCCACATAGGATGACACGTGCAATCTTGTAATTGGTCCACGTAGGATGGTAAATTTTGGTATCAACACACCCTGTCACAAAACACAGAGAAGGCATTAGTTGAGTGAAAAAAATAAATTATGCCATTTCAGTGCACCAAAAATAGCAATTTGATCCACCTTGAAATTAAAATTTGGCACAGTTTAAAACTGTGCCAAATTCTTGCACGGTTTAATGACAATCTGGCACACTTTAAAAGAGTGCCAAAATTTGGCACTGTTTTTAACTGTGCCAAAATTGAGTACACTTACTAATATATAAAATGATCTAAAAAATTACACTTACTCACTTTTGAAGCACCCGCTCAAACCCAAACCTTCGTCTCTCCATCTCTCTCACGTAAGCACTCAGGTAATCTTTGTGTATGTTTATGTGTGTTTTGGTTTCTATCTTTTGTACTATTATACTAAAATTCGTATATGAAATGTCGTAAAGATTAAGAGGCACGGGCGGACGGACATGAGGATGAACCCAATTCAGATTTACAATATCTACGTAGTGGCCTGGTTGGGATTGTTCCCTCTAGGGTTATTTCCGATTATCTCTCTCTTACCTGAAGGTAAAACCCCCGAATTTTTCAATCGATTAGTTCTATTACGCTGAATAAGGTAAACAATCGATTCGTTTTATTGCACTTCTTTAGATTAGGAATACGATGACATTTGATTATAATTATTGTTGAATGCAAATTGAGCAATGTCGTTAAAATTAGGATTTGTTTATGATATTTTGGCCAAACTTAAATTATAATTATTGTCGCATTGTTGTTGAATCCAAGCCATGCACTTTGTGTATGATGATGTATTAAGGAATCTATTTGTTCATGGTACTGCTTTTACATTTTTTGTCCTTATGAGAGGGTTATTTACTAAAGTTTTTGGTATCTAACATTCTTTATTTAACTAAAAAAAGAGTAACCTATTGAGGATGAGTACTGCAAATAATATAAACATGTTGATTGTGTGAAAGTTCATTTAATTTTATAATTTTTGAATGAAGAGAAACAATTAAATGCATGAAAGTTCATTTAATTTTAAGAAGCAATTATAAATGTTTAGTGATATTGTAGGTGTATGCCTGGAATTATGTTCATATTTATCTTTATCGATTTGTATGTTTATATTTATCTTTATCAATTTTTGTGCTCATATGGTGTCATTTGCTTGTAAATTGTTGGTTAAGGGTTTGGGTTCTTTTCATTATTGCATTTTAGTGAACTTCCTATATTCTAGCTTGACGATCCCTGTGATGTTGAAGATGTCATTCGTGGTTGAGACGACTATAAGTTTGACAGGCATCACTTATGAGTTAGTAACCCGTCTTGATTTATTTCTCTCATATCCTCTTATACTTGTGCCAATGTTCACATATTTGTGATTTCGTTGTTTATTTTTTACATATATGCTTCTGTGTGTGTGTGTGTGTGTAGGTTGAACTCGCACATAGTGGCCGAGGATCATTGTCAGTTGTGATCTCTATAAGAGTTACAGTAGTGCAGGAAGCCATTGTTGATACAAAAATTAGTCAACTGACATGGACCAATTATATGAAGACACGCGTCATCCAACAAGGCATAAGAAATTATGCTGAGCTGCTTAGTGTACCGAGCTACTCAGTTTACCGAGCTAATCAGCGTACCGAGCAACTTATTGGGAATGCCAAACGACCAGACAGATTCAATGCTTATTGTATTACAGTCATTCCTTACCATGTACAGATGTAAATGCCTATTCGATAAAGGCACACTATCTATTCACATTCACAGCCCAAAGGCTATAAATACATTGTAATACCCTCTTGGCAGGGCAAGCAATAATAATTGAAACCAAGGCAAGACACCCAGTAATACAAACCAGTGGACGTAGCCATTCCCTTAAGGCCGAACCACATTAAAAATCTCTTATCTTATTTCTTTATTAATTTTTTAACTGTGATTAATTATTTAGATCAAATTTAGTTTTTTACATCAATAGATTGGCATCGTCTGTGGGAAATGACTATACATAGTGTTTTTCGCCAAAAACTCATCACCAATGGTTGAAATACCATAATCCAGCAATAGGAATAATGAAGGGAATCTCCCCAATCCTTCTGCACCTCCAAATGCGAACGATTTGATAGGAATCTTAACTAGTCTAGCCAGGGGGTAAAAAACGATGCAAGAAACTATGCGACAGTTAGCTCAGACCTTTCAAAACGGAGTATCTACCTAGATATGCCAAAGAAGCGTCCATAGAAGCATGCATCTGCCATCTTCACGACACATTGAGACATGATCTGTGTCACGATCCAGGCATACTAAATTAAATTATTTCGGGAATTCAAGAGATGCATCCTATCGCCCAGGTGTAACTTCCCCTATAAGAATTTTGGATTCTCAAGAAGACATCACTTTAATGCTAGAGAGGCCAAGTGGTCTGGAATGGTTGAACAGATCCTCTCCCTTCAATCATTTGGTCCCCAAGGGGAACATAAATCCTCCTCGGTTTGCATCGAGAAATTCTCAATGACCAAATGATTTAAGGGAAGGATTAACCCAATCACATCCAAACCCAAGACATGCAACTCGAAGAGAAAGATCCCAAAAGGAAAATTCTACGCGATCTATTGCTCGGGCAAATACTAATAAGTCAGGGAGTGGAAATGATGCATGGAAAGGATATATTCAGAGGTTGGAAGATAGGTTAGGAGAGATGGATAAGGCTCTCCAAATAACCTTTATTAAAGGATCTCCATTTGTATAGGCGATTGTGGTTTTCCCACACCAGCAAAGTTCAAGGCTCTTGTGGCCACACCGAAGTATGATGGAAAAATAGATCATGTCCTTCACATAGAGCAGTACCAGTCTGCAACAGATATTTATGTGGGCCAAGATGAAAAGAGGTGCAAGGCGTTCTCATGGACCATCATCGGATCTGCTCAGATATGGTACAATAGCCTTCCTCGGGGGCAGATTGTAACCTTCCACCAACTGGCAGATCTCTTTACAAGTAATTTCTATTTTGGTTCAAAGCCAATTAAAAGGGTATCCCATTTGTTGAGCGTTAGGCAAAAAGCAGGTAAAAGTACCAGAGACTACATCACTCGTTTCAACAACGAGAAACTGGAGGTCATAGAGAAGACAACCATCACAGCTCTCATGAGTGGTATTTTGCCAGATAAATTGTATTATACCTTGGCTAAGGATCCCCCAAAATCCATGGCAGAATTAATAGCCAAACAAGCAAAAATCATGAATGTCGAGGAGGCTATGGCTGCGAAGAAAAATGTTAAGGAAAAAATGCAGAATAAAGATGAGGGTAAATCGAAGAAGAAAGATAAATAAGAATAACGGTGGAAGCAAGCAGTCAAAGGGAAAGGAAACATTAGATCATTTGAGGAAGTATACTAACTATACTCCCTTAAAATTGGACATAAATCATGTTCTGGAGGAAATCAAGGACAACGAAGAATTGAATTGGGCAGAAAAACAAAAGATAACCCCTCAGAGGAGAGATAAATACAAATATTACGAGTTACACAAAGATCATGGTCACAAAACCAAGCAGTGTATAGCTCTCCAAAACGAGATAGAGGCACTCATTAGACGAGGAAAGTTGAATAAGTTTGTTGATCTTAAGAATGGTGGAAAGACCAACAATAGAGGTCGATAGAGATCCAAATCTCCTTTCCGACTAAGAGAAGATAAGAAAAGGGACCATGAAGATGAACATAAATATGATCTCGATCTCCCAAAAAGTCCAAGATAAACTGAGCGTGAGGTATTTTCGATTTGTTTCGGTTCATTTGATTATAACATGATTACAGGTGGAGACGCGGGAGGAGGTGATCATACCTCTGAAAGGAAAGCTTACCTCAATAAGGCTCAAGATTATTCCCATATACATCGAATAAACCCAGGTAAAGAAGATCACCCAAGGAAAGTTAACAACGATAAGCTGGTCATTGGATTTTCTAAAAATTATTTGGAAGGAGTCTTATATCCTCATGATGATCCTTTGGTGATCAAAATGAGAATGAAGGACATAATCATTTCGATAGTGTTAGTGGATAATGGTAGCTCAGCAAATATCATGTTTTACCCTTGTTTTGATAGTTTAAACTTGAAACTTAGTCAGTTGGAACCTATCACAGGCCCCTTATTTGGTTATTAGGAGAAAAAGTTTTTCCACTTGGAACGATCAAGATAGACATGTTGATTGGTACCTGGCCCTATTAGTAGAATAAAGAAGGTGCGTTTCTTTATGATGGATAAGAATATTTAATCAGCCTATAATATAATCATGGGAAGAGTAGGCCAGAATTTTTTTGAAGCAATTCCATCCACAGTGCATCAGTGTTTGAAGTTCCCGACTAACTTTGGGGTTAGAATTGTAAAGGGAGATCAGAAACTAGCTCGGGAATGTTACTACTCTTCCACCGAGCAAGAGGAATTAGAGGTTGCTAGGAAGAAAACAACCACTTATCAAGTGGATTAATCTAATGAGTCTGAGATTGAAACCTTAGACCCAAGCGATGAAACGAATCTCGTTAAAGGCCAGGTCATGGAGGCAACCGAAAATATTATTATGGATGATGAGAAAACATAAAGAATAACTCAGATTGGCATTTAACTTTATCCCCGTCTTAAAAAAAGAGCTGGTAACATTCTCGAGGCAAAAAAAATAGGTATTTGTATGGAGTCACAAGGACATGTCGGGTATAGACCCAAATTTCTTGTGCCATGAGCTTAACATTAATAAATAGATCAAACCAGTGAACCAAAGGAGAAGAGTCTTTAGTCCGGAGAAGAAATAGACGATTCAAGAAGAGGTGGAAAAGCTGGAAAAAACATCTTTCATCGAAGACGTGAAATATCCAGATTGGTTGGCTAATGTTGTGATGGTAAAAAACAAGAATAATAAGTGGAGGATGTGTGTGGATTTCACAGATCTGAATAAAGCCTGTCCGAAAGATCATTTTCCTTTGCCCGGAATAGATAAGTTGGTTGACGCCACTTCAGGACATGAGCTGATAAGCTTCATGGATGCTTATTCTGGGTACAACCAGATTAAAATGAAGCTAGAAAATAGGGAAAATACCTCTTTCATTACTCCCCGAGGAACATATTGTTACAAATTTATGCTTTTTAGTCTTAAAAATACAAGTGCTACATATCAGTGACTGGTAAATAAGGTATTTGCAGAGCAGATTTGCAAAAATATGGAATTATATGTCGATAACATGTTGACTAAAAGTAAGAAAGTTGCTGAACATATAACTGATTTGAGCCAAACATTTGATCAACCGGAGAGGTACTAGATGAAACTGAACCCGACGAAGTGCATTTTTAGCGTACATGAAGGCATGTTCCTCGAATACATTGTGAATCAAAGAGGTATTGAAGCAAACCCTGATAAGATAAAATATTTACTAGAGTTATAGTCCCCGACCACTAAGAAGGATGTAGAAAGCCTTACTAGGCGTGTAGCCTCTCTCAATAGATTTATCTCCCGAGCAACTGACAGATGTATTCCATTCTTCAAGGTCCTCAGAAAGACCTTTGAGTGGAATAAATAATGCGAGAAGGTGTTCTTAGATTTGAAGAGATACTTAGGGACACCTCCTTTATTGTCTATGCCAGTAGCGTGAGAAAAACTATACTTGTACTTAGCTGTCTCAGAGAGTGCAGTTATTTCAGCCTTGATAAAAATGAAAAATGGAGTGCAAAAGCTGGTTTATTATACCAGCAAGGCATTTAGGGGAGCAGAAATCAGGTATCCTAGACTAGAGAAATTAGCATTGGCATTGATTTAAGCAAGAAGGAGAATGAAGCCATTTTTTTAGGCCCATACAATAGTGGTATATACTGACATGCCACTCAGACAGGCCTTACATAAGCCAGAAAAGTCTGGAAGATTAATGTATTGGGAAGTGGAGTTAGGGGAATATGACATTGTCTATGAGACAAGGTGCTCTCTCAAGGGACAAGCAGTGATAGATTTCATCGTTGAGTTTACGTACCCAAATATCTCCAATCAACAAGGGGCCAATGCAGAGAAACTTAAGGATGCCAGAGGGTCTACTAAAAATACCCCCAACTAACTCTTAGCAGCAAAATTGATAGAAGGGATGACAACAGATCATACAGAATCTTCTAGTAAAGTACAAGAGATGAAAAATAAGTATGAGGAGATAAAGGGCAAGATATTCCATCAAGGAATTTTGTCAGACCAAGGGTTCGATGATAATATTCCCATATGGAATTTGTATGTTGATAGTTCTTCATGTGGGACAGGCAGCGGAGCTAGAATTATTCTCAATAGTCCAAATGGGATAGACATTGAATATACTCTGCATTTCTAGTTCCAAGAATCCAATAAGGAAGATGAGTATGACGCTGTGATTATAGGCCTAAACTTAGCTAAATCGCTAAATGCAGAGCAAGTGCTTGTATTCAGTGATTTTCAATTAGTGGTGAATCAAATATTAAGTCTTTATGCAGCAAAAGGGGAGTTCATGTTAAGATACTTAACCAATGCTTTGGAGATTATAGCCAGTTTAGCAGCTGTTCATATGGTCAGAATTCCTCAATTGGATAATGCAAGAGAAAATTCACTTACTAGGCTAGCTTCATCCACTCGCACCGAGTTAAGGAGGACAATCCCCATTTAACTACTTACTAGAAGAAGTATTGATGAAGACCTGATGATGAATTTTATCATCTTGGATAGGGGACCATCTTGGATGGATCCCATCAAGGCTTATATTGAAGAAGGTATCTTAGCAACCGACCTACTTACAGCCAAAAGGCTGAAGTACAAGGCTGACAGATATGTTTTGAATAATGGAGTTCTGTACAGGAGAGGTTTGATAGCTAGTTTGCAAAGTTGTGTTCATACAGCTGAATTTAAATACCTAATAGAGGAAATTCTTGAAGGGTCTTATGAGGCTCACGTAGCAGGAAGAACTCTACTAAAGAGAATGAGTACGCAAGGGTACTACTGGTCAACAATGCGCGCTGATTATATGACTTATGCTAAAAAATGTGACAAGTGTTAGTGATTTTCTACTATATGTAGAACTCCTCAGGCGCTGATAACACCATTCACTTAACCTTGTCCATTTGCTATGTGGGGAATAGAATTAGTTGGCCCTCTGCCAACTACAAGAGGACGATTCAAATATTTGGTGGTAGCTGTTGATTACTTCACAGAGTGGGTGGAAGCTGAACCTCTCATCAATATGGCCTATAAAAGGGTCTATCAATTCATTTGGAAGAATATCATTTGTAGATATGGTCTACCCTATGCCTTTATCACTGATCACGGTACCCAGTTTGATAATGATGAGTTTGCAGCGTACTGTCTACAGTCCAATATTCAAAAAGTCCATTCTGCTCCAGGTCATCCCCAAAGTAATGGACAAACAGAAGTGACGAATAGATATCTACTAAATGGGTTAAAAAAGATATTAGATGATGCTAAAGGAAATTGGATCAACGAGTTGCAATCAGTGTTATGGGTTTACCGAATAACTCCCCGAACAGCAACTGGAGAAACCCCTTACATGCTTGCTTTTGGGAGTGAGGCAGTGATACCTGCTGAACTGGGATTACCTACTCACAGGGTGCTTAATTTTAATCTTTTAGTGAGTGATTTGATGAGACGCTTGGATTTGGACATGCTCAAAGAAGTTCGAGAAGATGCAACGGTTCGAAATGCAGCCTACCAGCAAAGGACTGATATGTTCTATAACAAAAGGGTAAAGAAATGTGATCTAAAAGAAGGTGATTACATGCTCAAAAAGGTAATTGAAAAGCAAAATAAGTTGGAGGCCAATTGGCACAGGCCCTATCCCATCACGTTTGTTGTCCGACCTAGCACTTACAGAATAAAAACTCTAGAAGAGGAAGAATTCAAGAATGCCTGGAATGCAGAGCACATGCAAAAGTACTACAAGTGATGTAATAGTCAATGTACTCAATTCTTTCAATATGAATGAAAAATATGATTTCCCCATTCATTTTTTTTTCTGAGTACTAGTGCTACACACTATACTTAACAACAACATTTGAAAATCAAAACCAACTGAATGTTAGTCGGCATCAGCAACCACCAACTAAATGTTGGTAGGCATCAATAACCACCAATTAAATGTTGGTCGGCATCAGCAACCACCAATTAAATGTTTGTCGGTAGCCACAACCGCCAACCAAATGTTGGTCGACATCAACAAAGACACTAACAATGTTGGTAAAAAAATTGAGCAACGCAAGTCCTACTTGACTCAAACTTGGGTGACCCAAAAGGCATCTAAACTGGGGAAGAAGTTAGGTGAAATATTAATTTCTTGGGAACCAAGGCAATTATTTATCTATACGTCTAGATAAGTTTGCTACAACTAACCAAGAACATGGGATTAACATTCCATTACTTAGGCACTTATGGGTGATAAAAAAAAGCACTATTACTAGACAAATACATGGGGCAAAAGTGCCATTGCCTAGGTAATCAAATCAAAAAGGGAAAATTGTCCGTTCAAATATATATATTCAACGACTGATTAGATAAGTGACCCGTTATTTTTATTTGTAAAATACTAGTAATGTTATGAACAAAGATTGACAGAATAAACATCATGCAATTATTTTATTTCCAAGGAAACAAAATTATTAGAAGATGATTTTTCTTCATTTATAACAACAATTACTAACAAAATACAAATAGTTTATTCTATTGCTTTCTTTCCTTCAGATTTTGATACAGGATCCATTCCAGCTGGAGGGTCATCTAAAGCATAAGAAGATTCAAGTCCTGAAGTATTCTGGAGTTACTTGAACTTGGTCAGTCTAGAAAATGAGAAGATTGGGATATCTCAAAGTCTTTAAGAAGGCCGTAATCACCTATATACTTGGAAATCAAACAATGAGGAATGGAGAAAACCGAAATCCAATTACTATCTATCCAGAAAGGTAGTATTGGAAGGTCAAGTAGCCCAGGGTCATACCAATCCCACACTTCAGTTCTTTGCTCAACTTTCAGTACAGTTAGAGCGTTAATCCATCCCTATTTGTACCCTTCATTATTTGATTACTTCAATCTAGCATCAAGATGATATAAATCCTCATTGTATCCTTCCATCCAGAACTCTCTAGGCTGCTAGTGAAACTGATAAGTTAGTCATTTAACATGTTGGTGTAGTCTTGTCAGCACACTTTCTTTATTCTTCAATGAAGAATTTTAAGTGGATAGTTATTCTATAAGAGTTTGAATCTTCTGGGATATTTTTTTTAGAGCTTGATTTTTCACCTTCAATTGAGCAACTTGATTTTCTAAGACTTGTCGAGTTCTCATCTCTTCAATGCTACTTCGACCTACTCTTCTCCTACCCCGAGAAGTGGATGCAGGTCTAACACTTTTCAGAGTTTCTAACTCTTCTCTTAATGAAGAAGTTTGAGTCTCCAAAAAGGAAATGCCTTCATCATTAACCGGGACTATAGCTCTAAAGGAAGAAGAAGATTTTAACTGTCTAAATTCTTCTCTCAAAGTGTTATTTTCCTCCTCCAGCAGTTTGGAAATGTTTCTATTCTCCTCAATTTCAAATTTTAGCACACTCTATCTTTTATTATGGGAAAAAAATGAATGTATCATATCCCTGAGCAATGCTTAATTGTTGGTACTTTTTCTCATATCCTTCATGAAGAAGAGCAGTGGCTTCATTATGTTGAGCTTGAAGTTCTTCAATGATTCCTTGAAGATATTCAATCATTTCATCGTAAGCTACGTTATTCGCTAATGCACGATTGAGGAAGCATTTTAAGTACTGGTAAGCCTTAATTGCTCATTCAGAAGAATCAGGACCAAGGATGTCAATTATTTATGCTTCGATAAAATCTGCATGACCAGTTGTGAAGTAGTCTGTACATTTCTTTATCAACTCTGTATCATGAACTGACAATAGTTCCATCCTGGCAATAAACTAGCAAGGTAAAGTAAAAATAGATCAATAATAGATATATTAAACAGTAGTGGAGAAGTTCAGATAAGTAACAAGTCAATTTTATTGATCATAACAAATGGGAGTACAACCAGAGGTACAAAATAAAGGAAAAATAGAGGAAAGCAAATAAAAATTGCCGAATAACTCTACACCTTTTCCTTATCACCCATCACCTTCTCATTTGATTTCAAAGTGGGAATTGGGGGCTAAAGATGTCCATAAGAAGGTGTCGATTGCTGAAGTTGCTCGAAGGGCAGCTGATGTTGACTAGAAGAAAGCATTATCTGCTGGGCTTGCTCAGAAGACTAAGGAATAATAACAACAGGTGTTTGCTCCATCACCATCACAGAAGATTCATCAGACCCAACTTCATCTTCATCTTCTTCTCCAAAGATAGGAGGAGTACCATGGACATTTTTATGAAATAATTCAGAGTCTTCAGTAGTGTTTAATTATTTTAGAGATTACACCCATCTATCTCTAAACAATTTTAAACTTGCATACTCAATTTGAGGAGAGGTAGCAGTTAAAGCCTTGTTTCAGCCTTTGTCCCAGCCAGAGCTAAAGGAACTCTTCACAACAGATTTTCTCTTCATCCTCTCTGAGGAAAGATTCTTATTAAGTAGGGCAGAAATACTTTCAGCAGATTGTACTCTCTTCTCAAGATCTTTCTTACGTCGTTCATCCTCTTCAAGCTTGCTCTTATTTTCCTCCTTACTGGAAATGGGGGCATTCAACTTCCCCTCTAACTCCTTTGCAGCATCAACAAATGCTTGCTTAGCCTTTTCAGCATCCTTTATTTTATTTTCCCATGAGGTCTTATCAATCTCATACTGTCGTTGGGATTCCTCCAAATATTTTGATAACCCAGTAAGGGCCTCTTCTACTTCATTAAAAGAGGAAGCAGCTTTGATAGCTTCATCCTTTTCCAAGATATTATTGAAATACACCAAAAACCACAAGACAAAGAGAAACTCAAGTTAGTATATGAAAATTGAAAGCAGAATTAAAATGTCAAGGTAAAATAACACTTACTGATGCAAGGTGTTGGGCAACCAAATCAGATACCTTTCCCTGAAGAGTAGAGGTCTCAGCAGCTCTGTGATCTGGGAGAGTTCCAAACCAGATCAATTTCCTGGCCAAACCCGGAGTAATGAAAACTGGAGGACAAGCACACAAGGAAAGTAATTTAACCCCAGCAGGTTGGGTAGAAACATCAATGGCCCTTTCAGTAGGACCCCTTCTTAGTCTTCTCAAAGGTGTAACTTCTTCAATCAAAGGTGTTGCCTCTTTTTAAACAGCAGGGGGCTTCTCAGTAACCTCCTTGTAAGGACATAAAATTCTAACTGAGTCCCTGTATTGTTTTGACTTAATTCCGTGAACAAAACTGTGTTTGTAATATGTCATAGGGAGATTTTATTTTGTCAAGATCCCATTTGGTCTATGACGTATTGAAGAAATTGAAGGCGTTGCGGCAAAGCTTCAAAGAATTAAACCATGCCGAAGTTTAATTGGTGCAAGTTTAATCGTCTTCAAAGTTAATTTAATTCCGAGATCACTCAGGTATGAATCCGTATAATTAATGATGCTCGGAATTATTTTATAAAAGATAAGGATGTAATTTTTATAAAGAAAAATGTTTTTAAAGGTTTTAAAAGTGTTTTAAAGGTTTACACTTCATTTTATGATGATAAGCTCGAAATAGAGTTTGACTAATTTGAATCTCTTTGTTAAGAGATGTTTTAATCAGAAAGTTAAAGAAACTCAAACTTTCGCGCTGTCGCTCGAACGACATTGGATCTCGTTCGAACGAGACACAATGTCGCGCGAACGACACGCTTAAGTCATTCGAACGACACATTTTTTGAGGCGGCATTTAAATTCTATTTAAACAGTGTTTTCATCATAGTTTCGTAAGTGTGCTTTCGGAAAAACAGTTTTATTAACCAGAATCTTGTTTGCACATGTTTTCTAAGGTTTACAAAGCATAAACACATCCTTAGAGTTTGCAAAGATCCGAGTTATCATTCTTATATGTGTACCTGATCTTGTTGCACCATAGTTGTCTGTTCTACACATTGAACACAAACGGTTTTGCGGTGAAGAAAAGAGATGGACTTCTTGTTCGACATCATAGACGAATCAAAGTCATTCGGTGGACACCGAGACATACGTGGATGCGTGTGTTGTGGACAGGTATCATGGACGACGGAATTTCTGCGTGGGCACTATTGAAGAACTGTTGAAGATCAGAAGGAGCGTCAAGACTCGTGGGGATCGAGTCTTTGTGTAAGGCTAATCTGTCTTTGTAAAACCATATTCATAGTGACTGTCTGGCTTGGGCCGTTCGAGGTTATTTTTCCCATTTTGGGTTTTTTCCTCGTATATCCGGCGTTGTGAGAATTCTTTACCTTACTTTACTTGCTTTAATCACTAGATGCATGTTTAGGATTAATTAAGATAAAACTGGATTAAAGTAAGAATTGAGTTTTTCACAACTTGGTTTGGTGCTTAATTAATAGTTGGATCTTTTTCGGAGAAAAATTAGTTTTGTTTGAAACATACATATATCGGTCCACTCACACTTTTCAAATTGGTATCAGAGTTAGAAAACATTATTTATTTGTTTTGTGATCCCATGTGTTTGTTTATCTCTCCTGTGGTTGTTTTCTCTCGATGGATTCTCTAAGCTTTGACGATTTACAACGTTTGAATTTAAAGTTCGCAAAACGTATTGATTTTTTGGAAAAAGAAAATTTCCATTTTAAAAATAAGATTGAATATTTGCAAACGTTTCAAATTCAAAGAGATATTTATCGTGAGCACTTTAGCTCTTTATTTAAAGATTTTAATATACTAAAATTGGGCAAAAAGGAGAGTGATGATAAAGTCCTCGTTTTAGAAAAAGATTTAGAGGATTTGATAAATTCTAGTGTTTGTTCCGTTGAGGAAAATATTTCGATTAATGATTTTGTGGCACAAGAAAAGGCTCTTAGTGATAAGTTTTCTCACATTGAGGGGGAGCGAGATAACCTTCCAAGGGTAATTGATAATTTAAAGAAGGAGTCCCGAAAGTTTTAGGAGTCTAATCTTTTTCTTGAGTAAAAATTTTTGAAGTTAAAAAATGATTTAAATGACTCGAGTAGTGATGGTAACGGCTTATCTTGTTCTAGTGGTTAAAATCTCAAAGCCAAAACCATAGTTTGTTTTAGAGCGTCAACCACCTCCGAGGGTATTAGAAAAGGTCAACCTAAAGGTCCCGTTCCTCGTCGTGTTTTCACATGTTCTCATTGTGGTAGGAAAGGTCACCTAAGGAGTTTTTATTTTGATCTTAGAAAAGACCCTAGGAAGATTAAACGTAGTGTCCCATTGGTTCCCAAAATCCATTTTGTTAGGTATACACCTATTTGGGTTAGGAAATTCGTTTTGGAGATGATAAATGCTTCGTTGGTTGATTCTCACATGCATGCACATGATTCATCTCTTGCTATTTCTTATGGTTAGTAGCTTGCATGTTTTGTCATACGCTAGCCCTTGCATCATGATTTATTATTTGCTAGTGATATGACATGTTTATCTCTTTGTATTTTATTTTTCACTTGTTTGAGTCTTATTTGAAAAATATAAAAAGATTTTATTTTTGATAAATGTTTTGAAAAACTGAAAATAGTTTTGTTTTCTTGATTGTTTTTTATTTTTGAGTTTACATGTTTGATGTGGCATATTGGTGTGCTTGGATCCCCCATCGTTTCATTATCCATGTGGCTAGGACATTTGGTCATTATTATCGATACTTAGAATGATCTTAACCATTGTTTATATGGAGTTGTTTTCAAGTTGATATGCATTTTGATTCGACTTTGTATATATGCCAACATTGCACACATGCACAAGTTTATATGGATGTTTGACTTCTCTTGCATATTTGAATTTGGTGAGGCGTTCTTATCTCAATCTTGTCAACTATGCTTAAGTAAACTTAAGGAGAAGTGTGCATGTAATAACCGTTTATCGTGAGGATATAAAATTGGTAAAAATGATGAGTGATTCACGGGAAAGGGCTGCGAGAGTTCAAAATTGACTCGTCGTGAAAGCCACCGTTTAAAAGAGCCCAAAAGAAAATGCAATATGCTAAGAAAAGGGCCAAAGTTTGCTTAGTCCATTCCAAAGAAAATATGATATTATTGAGGGAGTTTGGATGGATTAAAAAATCTAAACGGGTTTGCACAACTAATCCTAATGTTGAAACACTACAATTTGATGCTATTGTTTGTAGAATCCTCAAAATTCTGGATTTGTGTGCATGTAGTATGTTTAGTTCATTAAGCTCACACTTTAATTGTCATATGGGTATGATAAAGTTTGATGATTTATAGCTATCAATTAGAGCTTCTTGATTGTTTCGATGTGTTGGAATTATGACTCATTTGTTGTAGTTTCATGCCCATTCATCCCATATCCATGCTTGAGCACATCAGCACTATGTTTGCATGTAACCCGGATTTTAAGTTTTTATGAGTTTTTGCATTTTGTGTTAAAAGCCTACCGTTTTAACAATGTTTTGATTCTGTCAGGCCCTTCCTGGAATATTTTTGTGGAATTATTTTCACTGGGCAATACTTTATATTATTTCTGGGAATCTGGGAAATTTTGGATGGTCGCGCGAAGTCGTTCAAACGATAACTCATCTCGTGAGAACGACTTTTGTACTTCGTTCGAGCGACATCCTCATCTCGTTTGAGCGATGTCCATGGCTCGTTCGAATGACAGAATAAAAAATGGCTTCTGGTTGGATTGCAATCCTCTGTTTTAATTTGATATATTGTTTCACTGCGGGAAGCACTTCTGGACTGTTTGTTTTATATGCAGGTTCTTTTATGTTCCAAATTGGTATTTTGCATATGAGTCCATTTATCACACTTGATTTGATTGGTATACTCTATGTTTGATTCCTTGTTTACTATCTACTGATTTGTCATTGTTTGATCATAATTAGCTGGTTGTTTCATAATTATCTAGCGTGTTTTATTACTCAAATTGGTATCAACTTGATTCAAATTGGTTTCATATTCTCATGCTAGATATTTCAAACTGGTTTATCTTTTCACCGGATTGTCTATTCGAGACAAAAAGGGGGAGAGATGTATGTGATGTAGGGGGAGATTTGTTGAGCGCTATTATTGATATCTGGATTTGCATATTGTTTGATTATATTTGTTTCAAATTGGTATCACATAATTGCTCACATGTTTTAAATGATTTGTTCTTATTAGAAATATAAATTGGTATCATTTGAAAATTGGTATCATTTGTTCCTCCATACTTCACTGGGTATCTGTTTGTCTGTTTCATGTGTGTAGGTATGCTTTCAGCAATTCGAGATTTCAAGTCTACATCACATTCAGACAGTTCATGCTTGCCGGTGCTGCATATTCTAGTCCGCGTCCTGTATTTTTGTTTTTGGGTTTATGGGATGGGATTTAGGTGTCATACGACTTGACTGCCTAATTAGGCATTTCACTGGTTTAGTTTTGTTCCGGAATAGTCAAAGGGGGAGATTTGTAAGGACATAAATTTCCAATTGAGTCCTTGTATTGTTTTGACTTAATTCCGTGAACAAAACTGTGTTTGTAATATGTCATAGGGAGATTTTATTTTGTCACGATCCCACTTGGTTTATGACGTATTAAAGAAATTGAAGACGTTGTGGCAAAGCTTCAAAGAATTAAACCATGCCGAAGTTTAATCGGTGCAAGTTTAATTATCTTCAAAGTTAATTTCATTCTGAGATCACTCAAGTATGAATGCGTATAATTAATGGTGCTCGGAATTATTTTATAAAAGATAAGGATGTCATTTTTATATAGAAAAATGTTTTTAAATGTTTTAAAAGTGTTTTAAAGGTTTACACTTTGTTTTATGATGATAAGCTCGAAATAGAGTTTGGCTAATTTGAATCTCTTTGTTAAGAGACGTTTTAATCAGAAAGTCAAACTTTCACGTTGTCACTCGAACGACATTGGATCTCGTTCGAACGAGATTCAATGTCGCTCGAACAACATGTTTAAGTCGTTCGAACGACACATTTTTTGAGGAGGCGTTTAAATCCTATTTAAACAGTGTTTTCATCATAGTTTCGTAAGTGTGCTTTCGAAAAAACAGTTTTATGAACCAGAACCTTATTTGCACATGTTTTCTAAGGTTTACAAAGCATAAACACATCCTTAGAGTTTGCAAAGATTCGAGTTATCATTCTTATATGTTTACGTGATCTTGCTGCACCAAAGTTGTCTGTTCTACACATTGAACACAAAGGGTTTTGCGGTGAAGAAAAGAGAATGACTTCTTGTTCGACATCGTAGACGAATCAAAGCCATTTGGTGGACACCGAGACATACGTGGACGCGTGTGTTGTGGACAGTTATCGTGGAAGATGGAATTTCTGCGTGGGTACTATTGAAGAATGGTTGAAGATCAGAAGGAGCATCAAGACCCGTGGGGATCGAGTCTTAGTGTAAGGCTAATCTGTCTTTGTAAAACCATATTCATAGTGATTGACTGACTTGGGCCGTTCGAGGTTATTTTTCCCGTTTTGGGTTTTTTCCTCGTACATCCGGCGTTGTGAGTATTCTTTACTTTACTTTACTTGATTTAATCACTAGATGCATGTTTAGGATTAATCAAGATAAAACTGTATTAAAGTAAGAATTGAGTTTTTCACAACTTAGTTTGGTGCAGAATTAAAAGTTGGATCTTTTTCGGAGTAGTTTTGTTTGAAACACACATATATCGGGCCCCTCACACTTTTCACTCCTTAATAGATGTAGTTGCCCCTCGGATGGAGCAACACCTTTTTTCTTAATCCCTTTAGCTGGGACATCTTCTTTGTTATTTTTTGCCCCTTTAGAACCAGGGACAATCTTAGTAAAAAGATCAGGAACTTTCCTCTTCTTCGTCATTAAATCAACAAGGGAAGTACCCAAATCAGAGGAAGATTCTTCAACAACTTAAGGAAATTATCGACTTTGCTCAAGGTCAATCACCAAAGTTGGTGGAACAATAGGCCGAGCAATAAAGGCGGAAGTAGTGTTTTTTGTATTCTAATAAATAGGAAGCGGATCTCACATGCTCCTCAGCAATTGATTGTTGAAGACCTTAGATAAGCTTTAACTCTTTTATATTAATATCACTCTGTTTGGGGGGTTTTCTTTTACTGTCAACTGTAAATTAAAATTGTAAAAAGCAAAAGTCAGTGAAATATTTTATCAAACAAAAACAGAGCTAGATTAAAAATAATAAACAACCTATTCCATTTCCATAAGGTGGACATCTGGGACCTTGTTACACATCAACACCATTTAATGGATGGTGTTGCCAATTTTTCATCACAACCCCATGATCAAAATAATCCCTATTAGAATCAGGGAGATTGACCACCAAGGCTCTGTTAACATACATAGTTTTTAAATAAAATGTAGTGTCGCTAGTGACCCATTTATAACAAAACATAATTTCAGGAATCCCTAGGTGGGTTCCATGCATTTGATTTATTCTATGTACGCCATTAACTACCTTCCATGAATTTGGAACTACTCTTGCAGGTACAATATCAAAGTATTGGCAAAATTCCAAACACAAGGGATTAGGCGGGAAAGAAAAACCACATTTAGCCACAAAATGGTGGGAAACCAGTGTCCCTCCGCTAAAGAAAATAGATCACAAGGATAAACAGGTTCTTCCAAATCAACCCAGGATGGAATCGCAAAATCGGTTCTAAACTTATCCAATGACTCAACAGAATAAACCATGGTGACTAACCCAAAGAAAGAAGAAGGAAGGAAGAAATTCTTACAGAAGATTAAGGAATCAGCTCAGATAGATGACATAAAGAATGTTTGTAAGGACAAAAATGAGAAAACAAGGACTCTGGAAACAAAGATGGAAAAAGGTAGAAGACAATTAGATTCTAACGTCTTTATATATGGCCCCTCGAAAAATGAGAAAAGTTATAATTAAAAGTGATGAAGGTTGCGTTCTCGATGGCTAATAAAAGGAAAAAGACGCAGATACCCAAGTGCTCATCAGAATTCAAAATATTTATAAATTTTCCATTTTGCGCTCAAAGCCGTTATGCAAAGTGGAAAATTTTTACAAGTATTGAAGGTCTGTAAATTAACCAAGACATGGAAAATATGCCCGAGAAACTTTTGGATAAAATATTCCACACTCTCGCATCAATCTTCAACTGTGAAACATTAGGGGCTTCTGTTGATACAAAAATTAGTCAGCTAACGTGGACCAATTATATGAAGACACGCATCATCCAATATGGAACAAGAAATTATGTCGAGCTACTCAGTGTGTCGAGCTATTCAGTGTACCGAGCTACTCAGCGTATCGAGAAACTTATTGGGAATGCCAAACGACGAGACAGATTCAATGCTTATTGTGTTACAGTCATTCCTTACCATGTACAGATGTAAACGCCTATTCGATAAATGCACACTATCTATTCACACTGACAACCCAAAGGCTATAAATACATTGTAATACCCTCTTGGCAGGGTAAGCAACAATAATTGAAACCAAGGCAAGACACCCAGTAATACAAACCAGTAGTCGTAGGACATTCCCTTAAGGCTGAACCAGATTAAAAATCTCTTGTCTTATTTCTTTACTCATTTTTATCTGTGATTAATTTATTAGATCAAATCTAGTTTTTTACATCAACAGTCATAGTGGTGGAGTGTCTAGGATCTATGATTTTTGTGGTACAAGATCCTTACAGTAGTGGAGGTATTCATAATGTATTGGTAAAGATAGCTACAATAAATAAATAAATATGGTTATAATGAATTCTTTTTATCCCTATTGTTAAATGCATTCCAAATTAGACATGCTACATTATGCATCTGATTGTTATCTGATTAACGTAGAGTAGAGTGCACAACTAAGTATTAGACATGCTATATTGTGAATCTGATCGTTATCTAATTAACATTGAGTACAATTTACCAAATTAAATTTTAATGAATATGTTTTCCTTACGGGACTATACAACCCCTCAAATTTTATTCCGCCACTTGAGTTCTATAAGTTTTCTCATAGTGGGGGGAAGCTAATGCAAGATGTGTCTACTTGAGATAATGTTGATTTGGTCTCTACCTTTAAGATATAGTTATTATATGCTTTTATTATTGTTTTCCAGTTTAATTTGCCCTACCCATATACAAATTATTTTTTTGTTATTTAAAGAGTGCTTAGCTTCCTAAAAGAAAAAACAAAAATGATAATATGTCGTCTTCAAATCCTGTTAGTCATACATGGAGTTCATTGATTAATTGTTCATGGTGGTGTTTCATTTATTTCATAGATTCTACGATGCATTTTTTAATCAAACTACTAAGTATTGGATTCACATGGTTGGCTTAATAGACTAATCTTTTTTCATTTTTGTTGTTTACAGTGCCATAAGACAAGGACATTTCATGACTTTTTTGTGTCTAAATCTAAATTTAGTCCATTAGGTGGTTGATACTTTGAGTTGTTGTTAAGTGTGCACATGTGAATATGAAACACGATAGCTTATTCAGCGTAGATAGATTTTTGGGGTATCTTGGATAAATGTTATTTTGCGATTGAAGTAGTCCTTAGATTCAGTAAGCAATATACGCGACTAACCCATTAAATAGCTAACATGTGATTTGTTTGTTACCTTTTTGTGCACATTTAGCATTAATCTTGGGATTGATAAATAATTCTTATCCTTTTTTCATCCTTCATATGAATTTATGTAGTGATCATTTGCTTGCGTTCCATAAATGAATCTTGTATCATCACCAGTTACTAATCTCATCCATTTTCAACCAACTGCCAAAGACTCCTTTTGAAATACACTTGCCCAATCCCCATTGTTAACGCAAAAATTCTCCATCTACGAGGACCAATCAGAAAAGGACACGTGTCATCCTATGTGGCAATATTCGACACCCGAGGAGAGTTGGTCGGCACCCGAGGAGAATTAGTCGGCCACCGAGGAGAGTTGGTCGGCATCCGAGGAGAGTTGGTCAGTACCCGAGGAGTGTTAGTCGGCACCTGAGGAGAGTTGGTCAGTACCCGAGGAGAATTAGTCGGCACCCGAGGAGAGTTGGTCAGCACCCGAGGAGAGTTGGTCGGCATATCAACCAGGAAGATCAAAGGATAAATACGCATTTAATGTGCATTAATGAAGATGGCAGCGCATTTAATGAGCCTTGATGTACATTTATATTGTATTAATAGATTACAATACATAGCATACATGGCAATTCAACAATTAGATTCGTTGAATGTAGACAGAAATGTCTACATTCAATGAATCTCTTTATCTCCCATCACTATAAATACATGTATCCCCTTAGCCAAAAAGGAGGAGATCCGGGAGAATCGAGAGACATCATACACAAGATACACCTCTTTTCTCTCTCTACACCCTATGGTGCAATTGTAAACCCCTGGGAATAAAATAACAGTGGACATAGGCATTATTCATAGCCGAACCACTTTAAAAATCTTTGTCTATCATGTGCTTGATTGGATTGCTTTTATCTATTTATCTGTGATCATAAAAACGGGAATTCGGTCCAGTTTTTTGCATCAACACCCATCCTCATTTCTCATTGAATCGAAAATTTTCTCTGCACATCGTCATCAGATTTTCTTTTGGAAATTACACAACAATTTGAAGTGTACTTGATGGGTGTGTTTTTTTGGTTCTTACCTGTATGTTTGTTTTTGCAGGCCATTAATATGATACATTTTTTATTCTGGAAAACTGAAGCATTATCTCTTTGTTTTTTCATTTCCTCCCGATTGGGTAGAGTTGACGATGCTTTGATGATTTTCAATGAGATTATTTCGGTACATGTATTTGTTAACTATTTAATTATTTGTAATACGCATTATACAAATATTAATGTATTATTTTCTTGTAACTATTATCATTTTCCAATTAGAGGTCTCAATCTATATATGTATATACATATATTTGAGTGAAATTTCATATGCACTCCCTGTTCGAACTAGGTTTGGTAGTTTCTTCAATGATCATTATTACATTCACATGTATGATTATGTCAATGAAGTTGTGTTTCTTCATTAATGTGACAATTCGCTGAACAAGCTTTTATATGACAACTACTTGAATTATTGTTAGGATTGGACAAATGCATGAATCAACATTCAACACAAACTACTTGAATTATTGTTAGGATTATTTAAGGAGCTTTCTGTTAACCTAGTTTTAATAGCCAGTGAGAATATGACTGCTATATATGGTGAATGGTGCCTTGTTTTTGTCTAAGATTATGTTTTTATTGACATTTTTCCTTCCAACCAGTAAAATTTTATTACAACAGGAGATGCATTTGTAAAAATTCTCGTTTTGCAGTTGCTTCTTAAGTAATTCTTTCATATTAAAATTGGCTTGAACTTCTAATGACTAAATTTCTACTTAGAACTTCCAATGCCTAAACTCTACTCATAACTTCTAATGCCTAAAGTTCTACTTAATAATTATATTTGATTTAAATGTTATTCTGGTTGCTAGATTTATAATGAAGCATGTTGATTGATACGTATAATTTACTTTCCTATTCTGGTGTCGAGATCTATTGGTGATGCTTGTTTGAAGAAACTCGTGCTGTAAACCGCCCATGTTTCCTGTAGCAGAGGACCTCCCGTGTCGCGCACCGCCCATGTCTCTTTGTTCGTGCACCGCCCCTGGCAGAGGTAAACTCTATGGCATTCCTTTCTGGTTTAGTTTAGTTTCTTGATTATTATAAACATTCCAACTCAAATTAAGTATCACTAAGTTTCTTAATTTTTCGTTTCCCTCTTGGTTCAAGTTTTCTTCTATGCTTCCAAGCATAACTTTTCTTGTTGAAGTCTTATCTAAACTATTGTATTCAACTGAAGATTTTCGTTACGTGGCTTGACCTTGTGACTCACTTACATCACCACTCTTATGAAGAGAGTTCATTAGTATCGCGGAAAGGTATCATATTGGCTTCCTTTGGTTTATCTTCAGAAAATTCACATCGAGTATCATGTTCAATGAATTTCCACGCGAAACATCTGCTATTGATGTATCTATACATATTTTAACGCTAAACTTATCAAAATTAGAAGTTTTTTTGGAAGAGAATTAATTTGCAAGGTGGCCTATTGCGTGGTATATTTAGTATATATATTACTAAGTACTCCCCAGTGAAGCAACATACCTCACTTATTTTGAGACCACTCGGCATGAAACCCCTACTCGATAACTACTCACTCGAAAAATATATCAAATCTTAAAGTATTTCCTACTATATCAACATAAATGAAAAGGTTATATATCCCTTAAATGATATCCCTACATGATTCCATTGTTATCCTAAAAAATAAATAAGGCCAGAGAATGTTGATGATAATTACAACCGATCTCACCCAAGGTTACCAAATTCTTTAGCCTACTTAAAGTCGTCCGAAAGACCTATGAGATTAGCATGCCATCAAATTATCTCCTTCCTATATTTCATGGACATCATATGCTTGTGAATGGTCTTGTTCAGAAGGCACATATTAAGGCCGAGGTTTAAATAGGAGAGGCAACTAATGCAATTGGTATTCCACATATGCAATTGGCATTAAGAGAAAAATGAATATAAAAATTGAATTAAATTTGAAGGAGCACACAAAACAAACAAAACAAATGGCAAAAAAATACAAAATAAAAACTAGTATAAAACAGAGCATAGAGAAAAGAAAATGGCATTAAAAAACAACAGACATTTGGGAAAAGGATAAACAGAAGAACAAAAAATTAAGGAAGTTTGGGAGATTTAGTAAGGCACATCTAAGACCTCGCCTTGCGACTGAGGTCCTTAGACACATGCTTGTTTCATGGGGTGCTTATTCGGGGAACTGTAGTTGTTCATGTGCACGCCTAAACATTTAGGCTCTAAGAAACATGTGTGCACCTATGTTGTGGGTGTAATTAGTTTCTCTTGCTTTTAAATGTAAAGCTACAATTTACTAAACATGTATCCTTAAAGAAATAGATCACCAATATATTGAAGAAATGAGTTATGTTATATACTTCTATGAATATGATACACATCCCATTCAACAACTTTAAGTTAAAATTTTCTTGTTAACATAAACCTTTATTTATTCAGTACACTTTCTTGGTTGATGCAATACTAAAAACATGAGAATATATGATCATATATGTTGTTAATGAAAGATCTATTGTTATATGTGATCACCCTGTAAGTGGTATGTAATATTGGTATAGTGTGAATATATAATCCATCAAAGTATACGTGAATATATAATCCATCGTATTGTTATTTTTACTCCAACCCAACAATTTTTATAAGAATCAAAGTTCCTTTAGTTTAATTTCTCGAACTTGTATATTATAATTTCATATAATCACGAGTTATTTTATGGCCATACTTTTGTAACATTGTGTCAATATGTTTGTTGTAATAATGAAATTAGTGATGCAAAGGCATAAAATTCCTTATCTCGTGGATTATCTGATTTATTCATGTTTGAATTCCCACTCTCTAAAATAGTTTTTCTCCTATTTGTTAACCGTTTTTAAGTATATGTAAACCCAAGAATTCAAAACACTTAAATATGGAAGTTCTAGTATGCATTCTTATCAGTGAAACTCAAGCACAACTCATTTGATTAAATAAACAAACACGATTTGATATACATAAGTTTAGTCCATTTGCAGCCTACACCGATAACCATTTTTTAAAATTAAAACTCTATTCAAGTTAGAGCCATATTGCTATTAGAAAGGAATATGAACTAAACTTCCCAAAATAATTCCAATGCTACAACACTTGATAACCCTACACCAGGTAATTATGCTTACCCTTTTTTACTAATAGACTCTGAATCTTGAATTCAATTAAATAAAATGGATATCATGACACAATTAATTAAAATTCATACTCATACGCTCAATGTCAATTAGCAAAATAGACAATAATATAAGATAATTTAGGGAACAGTTCAATACACTCGCATTTCCAAATTAGTCATATATGATATGTTTGTTTATTATATCAACATTCACTCATTCAATATTAACTTTTATTTATTCTTGAGGCTATTTTTAGTCACTTCTATTAACAGGTTTTTTCAATTTGCTATGTAGGATAGCAGATTCTGGAAACTCCACAAGGAAGATAAAACCTCTTGCTCCGTAGTTATGAGAACATCAGCGAGGCTGGTTTATCTACTCGCTTACTTTTTAGAACCTTTTATGGCATCATTTTCTATTGAGGTAAAGCAACATGCTACAATACATAATGGGTTTGCTTATATTTACATATTTGTTGCAAGTGCAATTTATATGTTAGTCTATTAAATTGTTAGCCTTCAATCTTATCAAATGATAAGAATTAATTACTCTTTTGTTTGTTTATTTTATAGGTTGGAACTCATTAGAAGTTCGATGGTTGTGCATGTAGAGGCGAACTAGTGTTTCATGATAAATGAGGATTTAAACATGTTACTGTTGCTTGAAGAGAAGATCGCGAAATTTTGATTGATTTTCATATGTATTTACATGAATTTTATATTGACATGAATTGAGATAAAATTTAAATTTTCTTATGTATTGAGATGAATTTTATATATATTGAAATGAATTTTTTATTAATTGGATTTGAGCCATTAATTTTTGGTGGGTTTATTGTCTGGATGTTTTGCGGACTATTTGTATTATTTTTGTACTATTTTTGCCATAATGGTTTTATATTATTATTGAATTTTTTTAATTCTAAAATGGGACCGAAAAAAAGTGAAAATGTTATTGATTTTTTTGGTAATATTATTTATAATTAATTATTTTCTTTGATCGAAAAATTTGGCACAGTTCAAAATTGTGCCAAATTTTGGCACGATCATAGAGTGTGCCAAAAGTGTACCAAAATATACTCAATCTGACACAGTTATAACGTGTGCCAGAAATATCAAATTTTGTCATGGTTTTAAAGTGTGCCAAAAGTGTTTCTGTTTGGCTAAATCTGATACACTTTTAAACCATGGTAGAAAAAAATAGCTATTTTGGAACACCTGATTCTGGAACAGTTCAAAACTGTGCCAAATTTGATTTGGCATAGTTTTAAATCATGCCAGATTACTGTTTTGGGTGTAGTATTTACAATACCTTTTCCCTTTAATTTCTTGTGGATTTTTAGCACTATCAGGTGATTTTAACTTTTTGGCCTTCAAGAGAAAGTCAAATATCCCATCATCCTTTGTAATATCAAAAGAGTACCTTTTTATCATTCCTTTTCATTTTAGAGCAAACGATTCTGCTTTTGTATCTTTTCAAACTAAAGGTTCACAAATTATGGTCTCAATTCCTATAATTTCAGTAGCATTAATTTCAAAGTTAGGATCCTTATAATATATTTTGAAAGAAGAACTATTTCTCTCAAGCCCTTCTTCTAAAAGAACCTCATATCTGGATACCTTGACAGTAAGTTCTACGCAGTATCTAAATTCAGTGGAATTAAACTTCTTTCGAAACCTAAATTCTAAATAATTTTGTGCCAATTTTAGAAATTTTGTCTCACACAAGACTATTTTGTAATTATTCCTAGCTCTTCTGAAACTGTTGATGAATGCCGTATCCTTTTCATTAGTCTTTTGAGTTAACCTAGCCCAATCAACTATGGAAGCTTCAGGTTCAGTTTGGAAGAACTGTGAATGGAACATGTCTTCCATTTGTTGTTAAGTCTGAATATAATTTGTTGGAAGAATTACCAACCATGTAAACGTTTTACCTTTAAGGGATAAGGAAAATAAACTTAGCCTTAAGTAATCATTAGTTACAGCATCAGCATATTGACTAGTTAACCTAACATTATGTTCCATTATGGATTGACTCACATACAGTGAGAAGAGGGTAAAGGTTGGAAATTTGAAGCCTTTAGAAAGTTTGATCCTATTTATTCATTCTGAATATGGTATACTATATATTGGGGTCTACACCCTTGAGATATTAATCCACATACTTCGTGTATTAAATCCATAATATCATTCCTCCTAACTCCTACAGGAATCTACATATTTTGAGGGGAAGCTCCTTGGTTGACCAAAGGAGTTGGTTACACTAAGGGTGGTGGAATTTTTGGAGGTACGGTCTATTGTGCTTGGTAAGGAATTGGTTGGGATACCTAAGGAATTTGGTTATACATCCTCCTACATTACCCACCCCTCTAAGCTCTTTTTTGAATAATGAATTATTGATAATTCCATAGTTTAAAGTTCCTGGAAACCCTAAGTTGACATTTTTTTTATATGGTTTGGGTTTTCCTACCTCTAGGAGAGGGGTTCTCCACATTGGGTTATTATAACCCATTTGTTGATATGTGTTTGGCAGTCCTGAACACTCTATTGTGTTACTAACACCTGGACTAGTTATATTAGGGTATCAAGTCATCCTAAAGTTATTTTGAAAATTAGTTTCACATGTATTAAGTCTATAAGAAACAGGATGGTAAGGATTTGGTTGAGTAGTTGTATTGACACCAATTTGTGGTGTGTATGTTTGAATACTAGTTGTCGCACCATTAGGTAAATAAAATATACTAGTGATTGTAGCAATTATTATGTTAATATTTTGTACCATGTTTCTAAAATGGTCAAAAAATTGGATTTAATTTACAGATTAATTCGTCTTTGAGAATGTTGCGTGATATCGATTATCAAATTAATTCGCAAATTTCCAAACTTTATAAACTTCTTTAACTAGAGTCAATCTTTTATCCAAATTAATTAAACCTAAAAACATGCATTTAGGTGAATAAATTAATCATGCCATAAAAAATGATCACAATTTCTAGATACACTAATTTCAGGAAAAATCCCCCGAAAGGGAAAAACCTTTATTTCATTAAATGTTTGCAAATCGCAACATACAACACACTTACAGAAATCTATAATGAATCTATCGTAGTAAAATAGACCATAGACTAAATCATCAATGGACTCCCGCAAGAACCCACAAGAATCGTAGCTCTGTCTCCAGCAAGGAACACCCTCAAGTCTTCCAAATTTATCCCACTCGTTAGCAAGAAACTCCCCCAAGAGCTAGAAATCCAGCAGTAGAGATGGCACTCCACAAGAACAAACTTCAACAAGAAATGATTTGGGTTCCACAAATGATTCACAAAATAATTGGGATGTTTCGGTGAATAAAAAACTAGGTTTTTAACCAAAAGATGGAGACTCAAAGTGCTGTCAAAAAGCAGCTTTTGTGTATCAAAAGTCTTAATAAGAAAAAGGTCTCCAAAACATGTATTTATAGCTGATCAAAAATCTTGAGGTGGCGCATGTCATTAGAATTCATTCGATGTATATGTCCATGACGTTTGAATGACATCTCATGTCATTACTAACGTCCTTACAAACGATCAATTAAAAAAAATCATAACAATACGGGTTCCTTTTAAGCAAATAAGAAATGACCCTTCGAACGACCTTTCAAACGACATTTCCTGTCGTTAGAAGCTCTTGTTTGAGCGACATGTCATTGTCATTTCAATGACATGAGCGAGAAAATTTTGTTTTAAAAAGCTCGCCTATAGGTTTTGAAAAAAAAAATGACTTAGAAAAAATAACTCGTTTTGTTTAAAAACGGTTTCGAAAAGTATCTCAATACTAAAGTAAAGCATTTACAAAACTTAAAGACATTTTATATGAAATTATACCTCATGTTGCGCATATGTTGAAATCTTGAAGATACTTGAAATTCAGAGTTGTCTTCATGAATGTATGAACTTGAGCTTCTCTCGACGGTATATGACATATTCTATGTAAACTACAGACAATGAAAATTATGTCCTTACAAATCTCCCCCTATGTTTATGCCAGTACGAAATAAAAATATCTGAATTATCAACACAAAAATACTATACAAATCTAATATCAACCCATGCAACCCAAAATAGATAAGGTACTAAAAAGCAAGTCTTCAAATTCTTCGGAAATAACTTTGAAATTTCTTCAAGTCACATCTCTTTGCTTTCCTTGCGCTTCTTTTATGTGCTTTACAAATGATCATCAAATTCCTACACATTATAAACAAAGTGAATACCTTCGTGACGTATCAAGTTTGAAATGAGATAAACATAAATCAAAGAAAATCAAATAAACCTCAAATCTCCCCCATAATGTAAACTCTCACTCCACCATAATTTATAATTAGTTCTCCCCCTTTTTATTTGTTCCAAATAGACAAGGAAAAGAATAAACACAAAAATAAACATGGAATGTCACAATCAAGTAAATCATCAATAATAAATCAACTATGATCATGCAAGGATAAACTCCAAAAAAATCCACAAGATCTTTTTATTTTACAAAATTTTCAAGCAAAGAAAATTTATAAAAATAGTACAAACCATGAATTTACACTAAGATAACCAAATTGTGAAAACGGAATGAATGGGTGTGAACATATTCGATAGGTAAATCAAATCAAACATACATAACAAATGTGCACGATGAATATGAATACTCCTAATGAATGAACTTCACAATCATCCTTAAGTGTAAAAATTGTTAAATTCAAAATATTTCAACTCAATCTAATCAACAAATCAAAGTCTAAAATGATTTCCACACTAATAATGTGTAAACATTTTAATGCTTTTTCTAGACTTTTTCAGGACGTGCAAATTCATTGATATATTTCCAACCAAATTCCCTCAAATATAAGATAATGATCATATTTACTATTCAATTCTTTTCTTTTGAATGATTATATCAAAATAAACTAATTTGGCCTTGGCTATTTTTTTCAATGACACACTTTTTTGTCTCTTTTCAAACACTTTGGACCTTAACCAGTTTTACAATGCCACACTTTTTTTACGTCCGATTTAAATGGTGGCTTAATAAAAAAGGACATGTGTACCTCTCATAGCCCTTCCCCGTGTTCACTCATCATTTTTTTTATGTAAATAACCTCCTCACGAGTAGCGGTTCTTACATGCACTACTTTCATTGTCAAGTTTTATTGCATATGATTTGTTTTGCAGACAAGATTGAGATGAAACACTTCGACTAACATGTGATACAAAAGTACAATAATCACATAAATTCATGTAAGTGTGCATTAAAGGAAATTGAGAGTTCGTCCCGATATGTGTGTGCTTCAAACAAAACCAATTTTTACCAAAAATTATCCAACTTTTAATTATGCACCAAACCAAGTTGTGAAAAACTCAATTCTGACTTCAAACCAATTTTATCTTGATTAATCCTAAACATGCATCTAGAGATTAAAGCAATTAAAATAAAGTAAAGAATACTCACAACGCCGAATGTACAATGAAAGAACCCAAAACGGGAAAACAATCTCATACGGCCCAAGCCAGACAATCACTATGAATATGATTTTATGTGACGCCTAAGGGGCCCCCAATTTTAATCTTCTTATTAAAATATGAGAATTTCCTTTTTATGAAAAAGATGCGAAAGCGATGTGATGGTTCAACTTAAACAAATTTTAATTTCTTAACAAATTAAAATTAAACCAAGTGAAATTAGATTAAACCATTAAAAGACATTTTCACTTAAACATAATTAATCCAAGTCCTAGAATTTTCCTAAGTCATATTTATCCATATTTCTAAAACTAGTCCAAACCAATTTTATTAATTAAATTAAATGACTTGAATTAAATAAACATTCCCCAACTCTAATTAGCACCAAATTAAATTAAGTATGACAATTAAAACAAATTTTATCTGGAATTATTCTAAGCATGCGTTCTAAGTTATTATGCAAGATAAAAGTAAATCAATCACACTACGTTGCGATGTACGAGGAAAAACCCACAACGGGAAAAAAACCTCGGACGACCCTAGCCTCAAATCCACTAAGTACGGAATTTACATTTATAAGACAGATGACTTACTTCCTCAACTCGAACCCTCTCAAGCCTTGATGCGTCTTCTTGTAACCACCTCTTCCTAGAGGATAACCACGGAGCTCCACCGCGATCTCGGAATCCACCGATCTGACAATTGGCACACCATCAACCACACATGGTGTCTTTCGCCATGTGAGAAAGCCGCAGAAAAACTTCTTCTTCTTTTAGGGATGTAGAAGCAAACCCAAACAATCTCTTTAATTAGGTGTAGAGATAAACCCGGTGCCAAACTCCAAGCAAGATGTATATATATGAACTTGGATAAACAAAACTATGGGTGAAAAACTAGAGTGGTAGATGAATTTGTCTTTGAAAATTATCACTCAAAACTTGATATTTTTCTCTTTATGATTTTGCCCTCAAAACACTCTCTAGGAGTTTGTAGGATATGAAAAAGATAATTTGGAAAAAGTTGTTCCCGAACATGGATATTCAGCAAAAAGTTAGTGGGGTAAAACTACTAAAAACTGCCAAAAAGTTTTCCCGCCTAACATCTCGTTCAAACGACATTTTCATTCGAACGAAGTCTCGTTCGAACGAGGCTTCTAACGAAGTTCCAATGTGAACTCGTTGGAAATCTCGTTCGAACGACATTTCGAACGAAGTTCCAGTGTCCAATGGGGAAGCTCTTTGGCAAACTCGTTCGAATGACATCTGGTTCGAATGAAAAACTCGTTCGAACGACATATCAAACGAACTTCCAGAAAGTTTGTAAAATTCTATTTTTGCCCAGAAACTTTATATACTTTATTTTAAAGTTTTTAATTGAAATCTTTCTGAAAACAAACGCAGTTTTAAAACCTAACACCCAATAAACTTGTTCCAAGCTCCTATATATATATATAAAATGCATTCATACCTTGGGAACATGGAACCACTGTGATGACGCACATAAACTTGAAATTTTGATGAAGCTTTATACTCTTTGTCGCTACGTCTTCAACTAAACGCACCATAGGCTTGAAAAGGTACACTTGAACACTATCCTATGACATAAACGTTTTTGTCCGGAATTGAGCCAAAACTAAATTAAGACTCAATTGGAGAATTGTGTCCTTACATTTTACAAAGACAGACAAAGACTCACTCAACGACTAGATCTCCATGGGTCTTGACTCTCTTCTGATCTTCAACCACTCCTTCCACAGTGCCCACGCAGAAAGTCCTTCTTCCACGATACCTATCCACAACACACGCGTCCATGTATGTCTCGGTGTCCACCGATATGGCTTTGATTCGTCTACAATATAGAACAAGAAGTCCTTCTCTTTTCTTCACCGCAAAACCCTTTGATGTTCAATGTGTAGAACAAACAACTTTGGTGCTGCAAGATCACGTAAGCATATAAGAATGATAACTCGGATCTTTGCAAACTCTAAGGATGTGTTTATGCTTTGTAAACCTTAGAAAACATGTGCAAACAAGTTTTTGGTTCGTAAACAGTTTTCCATAATGGACAATTACGAAACTCTGATAGAAACACACTTTAAATAACAATGTAGCGCCGCCTCAAAAAAGGTGTCGTTCGAATGACAAGGACATGTCGTTCGTCCAACTTAGGCATCTCGTTCGAGCGAGATTCCTATGTCGCTTGAATGAGCTGACGTGGTAGTTTGACTTTTTGACTTTTAGCTCAAAACGGCTCTTTTAAAGGAGATCCAAAATAGTCAAACTCTATTTCGAGTATATCAGAATAAAAACTTAGTGTAAACACTTAAAACTCTTTTAAAAACATTTTAATATATTTTTTTTTATAAAAATACATCCTTATATTTTATAAAAACAATTCCGAGCACCATCAATTATACGCATTCATACCTGAGTGATCTCGGAATGCAATTAACTTTGAAGACGATTAAGCTTGCACCAATTAAACTTCGGCATGATTTATTCTTTGAAGCTTCGCTGCAACGTCTTCAATTTTCTTCAATACGTCATAGACCCAGTGGGATCGTGACAAAATAAAATCACCCAATGACATATTACAAACACAGTTTTGTTCACGGAATTAAGTCAAAATAATATAGAGACTCAAATGGAAATTTATGTCCTTACAAATCTCTCTCCAGTTGAGACACACGGGATTCAAGTTCACTCGTTTCGCGATGTACGACGATCAACAGCTCACTTAAAGAAACCTTCACCTTCTCGAGTTGACTCGTCGACGCCTAAAATCCTCTCAAAACTTCTCTCTCCCTCACCAAACCTAACACCTTAAGACCTAACTCATCATTCAACTTTTTCGTCTTTAAGGTCTCGGTGTAAAAATCTCTAAACGCTCTTTGGAGTTCACTTTCACTCTCACTTTTAACCTCACTCTCACACTCAATAGAACCATTAAAACCATCATCGGGGCTCTCATGTACAGAAGTGTCCTCATCGTTGTGGGAAAAACTAGGTGTGCTCATGTGACTTGCCATAAAGGCGACACACATTACATGTGATGACTCATCCCCGGAATCATTCACCTTTTCATCACCATTGCTAAGAGTGGTTGGCATAGCAACTTTCTTTCCCTTTCTCTTTAGTAGTGGGACAATGAAATGCTTTGTTCCCTTTTACCTCGCACTCAAAATATCTCTCATCCTCTTCTTTATCTTTCTCACAGCTCTCTTTGGCCTCTTCTTTCCTTTTATTTTTCTCAAACATGTTTTTATTGGAAAATTTTTCTTTGAAAAATTTGAGAAACGTTTTAAAAGTTTTAGCAAACATGGCCACATCATCAATAGTAAACTCTCCCTGAGACTCGGAATCACAAAATCGCTATATCTTCTTCTTCTTCTCTTTCTTTCTATACACTTCCTCATTCTTTCTATATTGTGCCTTAAGTACAATCCCTCTATCCTTAGGCTTAATAATTTTGGAAAACATGTCGATCTCATAAGTTTTAAGGTTTCCCACGAGTTCTTCTATCCTAAGTGTATCTAATATCCCCAAAGAATTTAAACCAGTGATGTTAGGAATAAAACAGGATGGGAGTGACCTCAAAATCTTTTTAGCTACCTTCGTCTTGTCATTTTTCTCACCCAAATTAAAACTCATGTTGATTATATTCGACAACCTAGCATAAAAATCGTCAAAATATTCGGATTCTGACATGGTGATAGTCTCACACTGGGTGGTAAAATTTTGTAACTTAAACGCCTTAATTGCATTAGTACCCTCATGTGGAAATTACAGGATATCCCATGCTTCTTTAGACGTGGTGCACATCATAATACGATAAAAATCGTTAGGGGCGATGGCTCCAAAAATAGTATTAAGGCCATCGGAATGATAGGTACTCCATTTAAACTCATCCTCAGTCCAGTCTAACATAGGTTTGATATTGGTGACATTATTAACGGTGAGAGTAGGAGGAGTCCACCCTTTTTGACAAACAGTCCATACACTCTCATCAATTGCGTTTAAATCAGATTTCATGCGGGCTTTTCAATAGGCATAAGTTTTTCCATCAAATACGGACATTCGATTATATAAGTTTGTCATCGAAAAATTGTGAAAATTTTCAAAATTAGATTTTTTTTAAATCGATATCGCAAAAAAATTTATGAAAAAAGAATCACTCTATAAATTAGAGTAACCTGCTCTGATACCAATTTCACAATTGTGACACCCCGCCTAATTAAATACCGGGCGATCACTCCTTTATTAAATTAAATCAAGGTGAACAGTTGGTTCATTCTCAGCATCACTGTCGATAAAAATAAATTTTCCAATTTAACACCCTAATTAATTAACCTAAGTGTCAAAACCATTTTTATGCATAACTTTCCAAATTTTATTTAAAGAAAAATCATTTATTTTATTTATTAACAACATCACAGTAAAATAAGAATCACACCACAATAAACCTAGAACATAATCCCATTAATCTAAAACATTCGTCAATCGAATGTCAACATGCGAAACATAAAGTAACACAATTCAAACTGAATAAATCCCATAGTGACAATAAAAATAACTGAAATACAAATGTCCCAATAACAAGGAAATAATGGAAAGGGCGACACGTGCCCAATAAATGAGAATGCTAGGAGTGGAGTCAATAAAGGAAGTCGTCTACGCAAGTGACCTGCAACTCCCACCTAAGTTGCAGCGCGTCCCTGCCAAGAGATCCTAAGCAAGACGCCCATGTGGCTGGGCACCTGAAATATATACATATATATACAAGAGAGAGAGAGAGAGAGAGAGAAAACGGGTCAGAGCCCGAAAGTGTGTTTGATTTAAAATACGTTTAGCAAGTATTTAAATTGATACAGGCCAATGCAACAACATATTAGTGCGTCACTCTCTTGAGAAATACTCACCTCTCTTCTAATGTGCACACCTATCGCACTAATCTTCCCAACGGTTTGTTTTATCAACTATCGCACTAGTCTTTCTAAAAGATTTAACATATCTTAGATTACTTGTAAGATTTACAAGTCACTATTTCCACTTTAAAAGATGTTCCAATTTGTAACCAAAGTTCTCTATTTTTAACTTTATAAAAACAATAGAGTTTCCAGTGACATATTATACTTTCTCAAAACAAGTATTTATAATTTGAGCCAACAACCATGTCCTACTTGTCAAATCTCAGTGGGCAGTTTCAAATATCATAATCCCATATATATATTAACTACTCGTATAATATATATATATATAACAGCACCCCGAATAAAACTATGGTGCGTGCATACTTCCACTATCCAAACCCCATACCACTCAAATAAAGGGGAATACAAATTCGAAATCACTCTCGAATTGTATTAACACATATACAAACAATATCGAGGCGAAGCATAGATTCTAAGTCTCTAAGAGGATTGCACATACTCGCGTCTCTTAGGACCGTCTGAACTATCAATTCGATAGCCTGTACCAAGGATATCTATCTTCTGGGGTACAAGTCAATATCCCCCATAAAGGTCCCATCGAGATAAGACTGTCCCCGCGCGGTAACCTCAAGGATAGCAAGTAGCGCGGTATGTTTTTCACATGTATATAATATATGTACACACAATCATATAAATATACCACTTTATCATATTAGCATAGGTTCTTCACGTTACCCATAATTATACCATTTATCCTTAATTTCAAATTTAGAGAAATACGTATAAGGTTTCATTCCTAACCTTAACTCGAAGGGTCTTCTCACTCATTACCTGACACTCGTGGACTATATCCTCACAAATCTGAAATTCAGTAAGTGTCTTTATTAGGTTCCAATGTAACTGTCTTACGCACCTCACCCTTTAAATTTATAAATTCACCAACCCTAAAGTAAATGTCCCATAAATACCATTCTCGTTGAAGATTAAAGGTCTAAACATTTATTCCTATGCCCTACTGGTCCTCAATGTCTCCCAAATTATTTTATCAAGAATGCCCAAGAATTATATCACGACAATTTGAATTTAACTCATTTAAAGAGGGAATTAGGAGTCTTCCAGGAGAGGTCGATCGATCGAAGCTTGGGGCTCGATCGATCGAACCTTCGATCGATCGAAACTCTAGGCTCGATCGATCGATTAAGCAGGTCTGGGCAAAATTCTGCAGAATGCAGTTACGGGTTTCACTAAACTTCTTCATCCAAAACTATGTTTTTCCATTCCAATCGTCCCAAAAATCCTACTATCACCATGATAACATTATACCAGGTGTTTATAACGTAAAACATGTGTATAACTATCATTAAACATGGATAATTAACTCAAAATCTCATCTAATCATCAAGAACCCTAGAGTTTTCCTTAATCAAGGTTCTAATTTGTTTTTACCAGAAATTCCTTCTAATATATCATCAAAATTTTGTGGGTTATATTCCTCTACATGGCAAGGGTTCCAGAATTTCCATATAATCAAAACTACATGCATTATCCTAACACAAATTTAGTTTTCTTCCATAGTTTCCATCTCTAAACAATCCTAGACTAATATGAAGATTGCATTAACGAAAATACGCAAGTCAAATACTTGCCTGGGATTTTTGGTATGCAGATTCACGGCTGATTTTGGTATGGCTGTGTTCCTTGTCTCGCGATCTACGCGGTGGTGGTGGTGGCGGTGCAATCCGGTGGCTTTTTGGCCTTGAATTGCCTTAGATCTCTCTCCTCTCTTCTCCAATGGCCGTCACTTGATTTCTGGATATTCTAACCCTAAAAGGCTAACCTAATGGCTGATATAGGTTGCTGAAATTCGTGGGTTTAATTACCCAATTATGTAAAATGACTAAAATGCCCTCACGGGGTATTAATTAGGCCTAAAAATGCCTCGAGGCCCAAACTACACCCCCGGGTACACTTTTCTGACTATCTCGACCCTATCGGACGCGTTGGCGCACTCAAAACGACCACACGAACAACTTATAAAATATTCACTTTTTATTTAACCAAATTAGTCCCGACGTGACACGAGCACGTTCCGACTTAAATTTTCGAAATCGTCATTTAATTCACTCATGACATTCAATATAACCAATATAATATATTACTTTGCTCATTAGTATTCAACCAATTTCCCATAATTACTAACTCTCGTCACGTTAATAATTATAACATAATTACTTTCCGGATTTTTATTAAATAAATCATTCACATTAAATTTAATAAATCCCCAAATTAATATAGCATAAAAATACGGGGTATTACATACTTCCCCCCTAATAACGGAATTTCGTCCCGAAATTCAGAAAATGAGGCATACCTGGTAAAAACAACTCTGGATATCTCTCGCGCATATCCGCCTCACGCTCCTAAGTGGATTCCTCCACATTATGATGCTCCCACTGGACTCGCACAAGTGGAACTATTTTCGACCTCAATCTCCTCTCACTATAGTCTATAATAGCCACTGGTCTCTCCTCGTAAGAGCTATCAGACTGTAAGTCTATCTCATCTATCTCAATGTGAGTATAGGCCACATCATCCGGAAGATATCGTCTCAACGACGAGATGTGGAATACATCGTGGATGCGATGTAAATGTTCTGGCAATCCCAACGTGTATGCAACCGGCCCAATTCTCTCGATGATGGGAAATGGTCCCACGTACCTCGGAGCCAACTTCCCTTTCTTCCCGAACCTCATCACTCCCTTCATAGGAGATACACGTAATAACACTTGGTCCCCCACACTAAACTCTCGGAAGAACCGTTTCGCATCAGCGTTGCTCTTCTGCCTGTCCTGGGCTACCCGAATATGACTCCTGATCATCTCAATCCTCGCGGAGGTCTCCTGAATTACTTCTAGTCCTAGCAACTTGTTGCCCCCCACCTCGAGCCAACAAGTTGGAGAACGACAAGGCCTGCCATACAAAGCCTCAAATGGAGCCATGCCAATCGTAAACTGATAAGAGTTATTATAAGCAAACTCTACCAGTGGAAGATGTGTCTCCCAACCTCCTCCAAAATCAAGAACACACATGCGTAGCATATCCTCTAACATCTGATTAGTACGCTCTGTCTGTCCATCTGTCTGTGGGTGGTAAGCTGAACTCAGCCTCAACTCAGTACCCATAGCCTCCTGAAAGCTTTCCCAAAAACGTGACACAAAAATCTTGTCCCTATCTGACACAATATTCAGGGGCACCCCGTGTAGTCTGACAATCTCAGCGATGAACGACTGAGCATACTGACCCGTGGTATAATCTGTCCGCACCGGTAGAAAATGAGCCACCTTGGTCAAACGGTCTACAATCACCCAGATAGAATCGTGGCCCCGCTGTGATGTAGGCAACCCTGTAATGAAATCCATGGAAATACTCTCCCACTTCCACGCGGGTACTCCCAATGGCTGAAGAAATCCTGACGATTTCTGATGGTCCATCTTCACCAGCTGGCAGGTAGAACACTTGGACACGAACTCTGCGATGTCCTTCTTCATCCCACTCCACCAGTATTGTCGCCTCATATCCTGGTACATCTTATCGCCTCCCGGATGTACTGTAAATAGGGACCCATGAGAATGAGTCATCACTGCATGACGTAATTCTGCTCCTTCTGGAATTACCAATCTCCCATTAAACCGTAAACCTCCATCAGAACTAACAGAATAGGACTCAGCACCCTCGGCTAGAAGTCGCACAATCTGCTCCTGGCAAAACGGGTATGTGGTCTGTGTCTGTATCACCCTCGTAACAATCTCGGGGGTGACTGACATCACGGATATGAAAGAATGTGCCACTGCGTCCTGGTGACCCAACTCCTTCCATTTTGCTTTTCAGACGTCCGCTACATCGTCTACCGGTCTACGGCTCAACGCATCAGCAACTACGTTGGCCTTCCCTGGATGATACTGTATTTCGAACTGGTAGTCCTTCACAAACTCTAGCCATCTGCGCTGACGCATATTCAGCTCTCGCTGAGTGAACAGGTACTGCAATGACTTGTGGTCTGTGAACAAACGGAATTTCTCTCCCAACAAATAGTGCCTCCATATCCTCAATGCAAAGACGACCGCTGTTAACTCCAGGTCGTGGGTGGGGTAATTCTTCTCATGCGGCTTAAGCTTGCGGGAAGCAAAAGCTATAGCCTTCTCCTCCTGCTGGAGTACTTCTCCAAGTCCCCGTAAGGACGCATCGGTGTAAACCAGGTACTCCACACCCGGCTTTGGCAACGTAAGGACTGGCGCTGAAGTAAGCTTGTCTTTCAGCTCGTCGAAAGCCAACTGACAAGCGTCATCCCAAACATATGGTACCCCTTTGCGAGTCAGATTCTTCAATGAACCCGCTATTTTGGAGAATCCCAGAATGAATCTCCTGTAGTAACCGGCTAACCCCAAGAAACTACGCACTTCCGTCGATGTCGTGGGCTGTCCCCACTCCTTCACCGCTGACACCTTGCTCGGGTCAACTGCAATCCCCTGCTCAGAAACAACATGGCCCAAGAACTCTACCTCTCGCAACCAGAATCCAGACTTCTCGTACTTAGCATACAACTGATGCTCTCGTAGAGTCTGAAGAACCTGCCTCAAGTGCTTGGCATGCTCCTCCTCGGAGTGTGAATATATCAAGATGTCATCTATGAAGACGATGACAAACTGATCCAAGAACTCTCTGAATACTCGATTGATCAAGTCCATGAAAACGGCTGGGGCATTTGTGAGTCCGAACGGCATCACCCTGAACTCATAGGACCCATATCTCGATAAGAAGGCAGTCTTTGAAACATCCTGCTCTCTAATACGTAACTGATGGTACCCCGACCTCAGATCTATCTTCGAAAAGAAAGTTGCGCCCCTCAGTTGGTCGAACAGATCATCCATTCAAGGTAACGGATATTTATTCCGTATCGTGACCTTGTTCAGCTCCCGGTAGTCCACACACAATCTTAGTGAACCATCTCTCTTCTTCACAAACAAGACTGGAGCGCCCCAAGGTGAGGTACTCCTACGAATAAAGCCCTGACCTAACAGCTGCTCTATCTGATCCCGTAGCTCTCGCATCTCTGCTAGAGCCATACGGTACGGTGCGCGTGCTATAGGTCTCGTATCTGGCAGTAAATCTATAACAAAGTCTATCTCACGACTGGGCGGTAGGCCTGGTATCTCCTGAAACACATCGGAATACTCCCTGACAACAGGGAACGAATCTAAGGGAATCACAACCTCCTTAGAGGTATCCTCCTCTATGTAATACAATGAGCGGTCGAACCTCCCTCTGGGCGAGGCATCGCCACTACAAGCATCTCTTGCCCGGGAATGGAAAAAACAATGCTCCCACCGAAGCAATCAATCATGGCTCTATAATCTACGAGCCAGTCCATACCAATAATCACATCATGCTCATGCATGTCTAAGACTAACATGTCTACAGGTAAAACCAAGGTACCAATCTCTACCCCTACTCCCCGGCATATAAAGAATATAAGTGACCCACTCCCCAGTGGTGAGTCAACACACATCACGGTGCTCTCTGTTGTGTCTAACAACCCTAAGGACTTCGCAAAATGCGTAGCCATAAAATAATGCGTTGCCCCTATATCAAACAAAACTCGACCCATAGTACCATGGATAGGAAACATACCCTCAATCGCGGGTGGTGCCTGTGGAGCTGCTGCCTGGTGGACGTTATAGACACGACCATACTGCAATTGCCCCTGCTGTACTGGAGCTGCTGGAATAGCTGGTAGGGCTGGCACCTGGGCTGGAGCTGGGAGGGCAGGTGGAAAGAGTGGTCTCTGCGGCTCATTACGGGCTCCCTGCTGTTGTGGGGACCTATCACCCTCTGGGCAATCCTGGCGCCTATGGCCATGTTTGCCGCACCCAAAGCATCGGCCTTTGAAGTTTCCGCCCCTCTGACCCTGCTGTCCACGGCCCTGCTGGCCGTTTCCTCCACGCCACTGGCCCTGTTGGCCCTGATGTGTACGCTGTTGGCCTTGCTGGCCCTGCTGCTGTCCCTGTGGTCGGTGTTGGCCCTGCTGGCCCTGCTGATTAGGCTGGCCCTGATGGCCCTGCCTGAAACCCCCGAATCCCTGCCTAGAATCACCTGAACGGAATCGCTTAGCAGGGTCCCCCTGATGGGAACTCTGCTCGTGCTGACGAGTCTGCCCATGAGTTGGTGCCCCACTGGCACTATTACCCCCGGTTCTGCCCTGCTGGCTGGACTCCCTTGCTCTCTTGCTTCCCTGAAGATGGAAGCGGTGATCCTAGCAGTGTAGTAACGTTGTATTGAGTACGTCAGTGAAAGTACTCAGGGATAGATTTCCAATAAAGTGCTGACGGATCCTCCAAGCTAACCCGTCGACAAACAGCAAAATCTTCTTGCTCTCAGTGGGTGCCTCACCCGGCACAATAGTGAGAAGTCTCGTGAACTCCTCCTCATACTTAGCTACCGTAAGGTTCTCCTGCTTCAGATTTAGTAATTTCTGCCTCATCTCAGTCTGCACTGCGGGTGGAAAATACTTGAGGTCAAACTGCTCCCAGAACAACTGAATAGGGATCGTGTCCCTCTCCTCCAAAGTAGTAGTGGACTCCCACCACTGTAATGCGGCTCCCACCAGCTTAAAGGAAGCCAATAATTGCTTTTGCACGTCAGTGCACTCATACATACGGAGATGCCGCTGGATGTCCTTCTTCCATTGGCTAACTGTAACAATATCAGAGCTACCAGAAAACTCAGGGGGATGCGCTTTCTGAAAAGCATCCCGAACCCGGTGCCATGCCGATGGAAGCTGTGCTGGTACTGGCGCCACTGCCTGAACCTGGGGTGGAGCCTGCTGAATCACCGCTATTGCGGCATTCACCGCCGGAGCAACAATGGTGGCTACTTCGTTTGCATTCATTGTGCCTGGTGCCGGAGCTGCTGGCTGCTCGGCTTGGGCACGCCTATCTTTCGGAGCACGTCTCGGAGGCATCTGAAACGTGAACAAGTTTATTAGTCTACAGTTATCATCAAATCTCAAATAGCTGAAGACTTTAACGTAAAAGCAGGAATACAACAATCCTAAAAATAGGGCTCTATAGCAATAACGTTAAGCTGAAAGCGAAAATAAGCCGTACAGATCCTATGGACACTAGAACCTGTTGCTCTGATACCACCTGTGACACCCCGCCTAATTAAATACCGGGCGATCACTCCTTTATTAAATTAAATCAAGGTGAACAGTTGGTTCATTCTCAGCATCACTGTCGATAAAAATAAATTTTCTAATTTAACACCCTAATTAATTAAGCTAAGTGTCAAAACCATTTTTATGCATAACTTTCCAAATTTTATTTAAAGAAAAATCATTTATTTTATTTATTAACAACATCACAGTAAAATAAGAATCACACCACAATAAACCTGGAATATAATCCCATTAATCTAAAACATTCGTCAATCGAATGTCAACATGCGAAACATAAAGTAACACAATTCAAACTGAATAAATCCCATAGTGACAATAAAAATAACTGAAATACAAATGTTCCAATAACAAGGAAATAATGGAAAGGGCGACACGTGCCCAATAAATGAGAATGCTAGGAGTGGAGTCAATAAAGGAAGCCGTCTACGCAAGTGACCTGTAACTCCCACCTAAGTTGCAGTGCGTCCCTGCCAAGAGATCCTAAGCAAGACGCCCCTGTGGATGGGCACCTGAAATATATACATATATATACAAGAGAGAGAGAGAGAGAGAGAGAGAAAAAACGGGTCAGAGCCCGAAAGCGTGTTTGATTTAAAATACGTTTAGCAAGTATTTAAATTGATACAGGCCAATGCAACAACATATTAGTGCGTCACTCTCTTGAGAAATACTCACCTCTCTTCTAATGTGCACACCTATCGCACTAATCTTCCCAACGGTTTGTTTTATCAACTATCGCACTAGTCTTTCTAAAAGATTTAACATATCTTAGATTACTTGTAAGATTTACAATTCACTATTTCCACTTTAAAAGATGTTCCAATTTGTAACCAAAGTTCTCTATTTTTAACTTTATAAAAACAATAAAGTTTCCAGTGACATATTATACTTTCTCAAAACAAGTATTTATAATTTGAGCCAACAACCATGTCCTACTTATCAAATCTCAGTGGGCAGTTTCAAATATCATAATCTCATATATATATTAACTACTCGTATAATATATATATATAACAGCACCCCGAATAAAACTATGGTGCGTGCATACTTCCACTATCCAAACCCCATACCACTCAAATCAAGGGGAATACAAATTTGGAATCACTCTCGAATTGTATTAACACATATACAAACAATATCGAGGCGAAGCATAGATTCCAAGTCTCTAAGAGGATGGCACATACTCGCGTCTCTTAGGACCGTCTGAACTATCAATTCGATAGCCTGTAGCAAGGATATCTATCTTCTAGGGTACAGGTCAATATCCCCCATAAAGGTCCCATCGAGATAAGATTGTCCCCGCGCGGTAACCTCAAGGATAGCAAGTAGCGCGGTATGTTTTTCTCATGTATATAATATATGTACACACAATCATATAAATATACCACTTTATCATATTAACAAAGGTTCTTCACGTTACCCATAATTATACCATTTATCCTTAATTTCAAATTTAGAGAAATACGTATAAGGTTTCATTCCTAACCTTAACTCGAAGGGTCTTCTCACTCATTACCTGACACTCGTGGACTATATCCTCACAAATCTGAAATTCAGTAAGTGTCTTTATTAGGTTCCAATGTAACTCTCTTACGCACCTCACCCTTTAAATTTATAAATTCACCAACCCTAAAGTAAATGTCCCATAAATACCATTCTCGTTGAAGATTAAAGGTCCAAACATTTATTCCTATGCCCTACTGGTCCTCAATGTCTCCCAAATAATTTTATCAAGAATGCCCAATAATTATATCACGACAATTTGAATTTAACTCATTTAAAGAGGGAATTAGGAGTCTGCTAGGAGGGGTCGATCGATCGAAGCTTGGGGCTCGATCGATCGAACCTTCGATCGATCGAAGCTTGGGGCTCGATCGATCGAACCTTCGATCGATCGAAGCTCTAGGCTCGATCGATCGATCAAGCAGGTCTGGGCAAAATTCTGCAGAATGCAGTTACGGGTTTCACTAAACTTCTTCATCCAAAACTATGTTTTTCCATTCCAATCGTCCCAAAAATTCTACTATCATCATTATAAAATTATACCAGGTGTTTATAACGTAAAGCATGTGTATAACTATCATTAAACATGGATAATTAACTCAAAATCCCATCTAATCATCAAGAACCCTAGAGTTTTCCTTAATCAAGGTTCTAATTTGTTTTTACCAGAAATTCCTTCTAATATATCATCAAAATTTTGTGGGTTATATTCCTCTACATGGCAAGGGTTCCAGAATTTCCATATAATCAAAACTACATGCATTATCCTAACACAAATTTAGTTTTCTTCCATAGTTTCCATCTCTAAACAATCCTAGACTAATATGGAGATTGCATTAACGAAAATACGCAAGTCAAATACTTGCCTGGGATTTTTGGTATGCAGATTTACGGCTGATTTTGGTATGGTTGCGTTCCTTGTCTCGCGATCTACGCGGTGGTGGTGGTGGCGGTGCAATCCGGTGGCTTTTTGGCCTTGAATTGCCTTGGAGCTCTCTCCTCTCTTCTCCAATGGCCGTCACTTGATTTCTGGATATTCTAACCCTAAAAGGCTAACCTAATGGCTGATATAGGTTGCTGAAATTCATGGGTTTAATTACCCAATTATGTAAAATGACTAAAATGCCCTCCCGGGGTACTAATTAGGCCTAAAAATGCCCCGAGACCCAAACTACACTCCCGGGTACACTTTTCTGACTATCTCGACCCTACCGGACGCGTTGGCGCACTCAAAATGACCATACGAACAACTTATAAAATATTCACTTTTTATTTAACCAAATTAGTCCCGACGTGACACGAGCACGTTCCGACTTAAATTTTCGAAATCGTCATTTAATTCACTCATGACATTCAATATAACCAATATAATATATTACTTTGCTCATTAGTAATATTCAACCAATTTCCCATAATTACTAACTCTCGTCACGTTAATAATTATAACATAATTACTTTCCGGATTTTTATTAAATAAATCATTCACATTAAATTTAATAAATCCCCAAATTAATATAGCATAAAAATACGGGGTATTACAACAATGTGAGTTGTCAAAAGGTATCAGTCAGAAAAAATTAGGATCACTCAATAACTTGGAGCAACCTGCTCTGATACTGATTTGAGAATGTTGCGTGATATCGATTATCAAATTAATTTGCAAATTTGTGAACTTTTAAGTTATTTAATTAGTGTCAATCTTTGATCTAAATTAAATAAACCCTAAAACATGCATCTAGATGAATAAATTAATCATGCCATAAAAAACGATCACAAATTTTTGGATACACTAATTTCAGGAAAAATCCACCGAAAGGGAAAAATCTTTAATTCTATAAATGTTTGCAAATCGCAACGTACAACACGCTTATAGAAATCTACAATGAATCTACCGTAGAAAACTCACATAAATCGTAGACTAAGTCAGCAATGGACTCCCGCAAAAAGCCATAAGAACCCTTGCTCTGTCTCTAGCAAGGATCAACCTCAAGTCTTCCCAAGTGATCACAATCGTCAGCAAGAAACTCCCTCAAGATCTACCAATCCAACAGTAGAGATGGCACTCTACAAGAACAAACTTGAACAAGAAGTGATTTGGGTTCCACAAAAGATTCACAAAAGAATTGGGATGTTTCGGTGAATCAAAAACTAGGTTTTTAACCTAAAAAATAAAGACTCAAATTGCTGCCAAAGAGTAGTTTTTATGTATTAAACGTCTTAATAAAAAAGGTCTTCAAAACATGTATTTATAGTTGATCAAAAATCTTGAAGTGGTGCATGTCGTTAGAACTCATTCGAATGATATATCCATGTCGTTTGGACGACATCTCATGCCGTTACTAATGACCTTACAAACAAACTTTTCATTGAAACGACCCTTCGAACGACCCTTCAAATGACATTGCCTGTCGTTCAAGTCTATCATTTGAAAGACATGCCAATGTCATTTGAATGACATTGCCTTGTCGTTTGAACGACAGGAGCAAGAAAGTTTTATTTTAAAAAGCTCACCTACAGGTCTTGAAACATTATTTTAACTAGAAAAAAATGCTTCATTTTATTTAAAAACATTTTTGAAAAGTATCCCAATACTAAGGTAAAACATTTACAAAACTTAAACACATTTTATCTGAAATTATACCTCATGTCGTGCATATGTTGAAGATACTTGAAATTCGAATTCGTCTTCATGAATATATGAACTTGAGCTACCCTTGACCGTTGTAGCGGTATAGGACATATTCTATGTAAACTACGAACAATGAAAATTATGTCCTTATAGTTTTGCATGTACGTTGGTACACCAATTGTAGGAGTGTTTAGAAAATTATTGGCCTTCGGAGATAGTGGAATGTTTAAATCTTAATTATAAGCAATTGGCCCCAAATCTTGGGTTGTCTTAACTAGTATCTTCTCTGAAGTGGAAAGGTATGGGATAGTTGAGTCAGGTTCACCAACATTTTTTGCTATATCCCTGCTTCGACGTGTTTTAACCATTTTTAACCACAAAAACAAGACTGGTGTCCCACTGGGTGTGCCATAAATATGTTTGGGTTAATTTTTTCACTTGCCTTGCTGATCAAATATCGTTATGAGCATGTCATGTAAGATTTGTGCACTTACTAAACAAAATTCTTAGCCTAGTGATTTTACTAGCCAATTGTGTTGCATTTGATGCCTCAATTAAGAGGACTTTGTGCTTCCTTAGGGAAGAATTTAATATAAATCTTAATTTGGGCTAAATAGCTAAAAAAATACAATAAACTGCATGGAAAATAAAGATTTATAAATAAAAGAGAATGTCCTTAAATTAAAGAAATGAAAGAAAGTAAAGTGCGAGCAAAGTAAAGATTACACTAAGAAAAATTAAATAAATAAATAAAATGACCACGAATGTAAAGGCAATAAACTTTTAAAGAAAAGGTTATAAACAACCTTAAAATCTATTATGCAATGAACGAAAAACTGTGAAAAGAAAGAAAGAAAGGAAAAGGAGTATAAAAGTAATGTAAATGCGTTTTTGGTTTGGGAGTCCTATCTTCCTTATTGGGTTCATTACTTATTTATAGTGTTTTTTTTCATACGACATAACTAATCTTATGTAACTGTTGGGTGGTCACTTACCTACTTGGCTTTTCCCGCTTTAGTGCAATAATACCCCAATTTAAATGGGGGTATGTCCCAATTTTGAATAGCACGTTCCATTTTATAATAGATGTCACACATGCATCCTATCCATTATTTTGTTTTTCTATATTATAATTCGGTTATTTTTGTCTGCTTTAATACTACGTGGAAACATCTCACTGGTCCGTGTTAACATGGTGTAAACAATCAGGTCAGCTGTTGACCTAATTGAGGGGTGGTATTGTAACTTTACTAACACATATCATTCTCTATGGGCTATGCCAACCTAATATCCCTTTATTTAACCCTAGCATTATATTGACTTATCTTTGGAAATTATGCACGATTTGGATCTAAAACTTATGCTGATGTGGAAGTATTTAACACTCTTTATTTAGTGAATGATCATTTCCTAAAGTTTACACAATTCTCAAGTCAAAACAACTTTGAAAATCATGATCAAATAACAGATTTCAAGATGAAATCAACTAATGAATGATCAAAGAAAGAATAGTGATATTACTAATGACTTGAATGTTTCTAAAGAGGAAAGAGAAAGGTATGGATACTCATAAATGAAGAAAATCACAAATCTCACTTAATGTAAGTATATACAATGCAATAAAAGGTTATATAGTTATAAAGGCCTTAAACTAAATCATTTAAACAAGAAAAGCGCATGCGCTCATGGGTTTAACATTTAATTCATGAAGTTTTTCGTAGTATCAATGATTCGAGGACTAAAGTCTAATATCTTCTAATATAGAGAATATGCATCATTGAATTATCTATTGGATCGGGCATTTATTTGAAATTTATCATCAGAAATAAAGGCAAAATGCCCAACAAAGGGGAAGAAAAAAAATATTTTTGAAAATTTTCAATTTTTACAAAAAAATCATGCCTGGGAAGAACATGTAATCAAATAATGGAACTCAAAAAGAAATAGGAACTATATCCCACACCCCCTAACTTAAACCTTGCATTGTCCTCAAAATTGAATCAAGAACCAAGTTAAAGAGAGGGAAAAAACAATATTAACCAAACTGGAGCTATCTCCAAAAGTACAAGTACAAAGATTCTATAAAACATGTGAGCACCAAGTATAGCCAAAATACAGTAACGAAATTATAACTAATTACAATAGACAATAAGTAAAAAGGAGAAAAATAAAACAAAGTATTATGTATAATGAAAATTTTAACTTATAACACATTATACACTAGGAGTTGAAATTTTTTAGGGTCTACCCAAAAAATGATTTGACTTTGAAGGATAATCGGTGTTCCCTCATTTGAATTCATGCCTTCCTGAAAATAATAATAGAGCTTGGACAATGGAAGGCATTATTTGAGCGGGAAAATGGAACCATCACCAATTAAAGGGTTTTTGGGGATGATAAGGGGTTTGGATTGAACGGGTGGCAAGTACACATGAGAGAGGAAAATAGAATTTCCTCCCAAAGATTTTTCAATTGTAATGGGATGTGGGTCACATATAAGGGAGAATCCCATCATGGAAAGCATTTCCAAAAAGCATTCCTTGACAAGAATAGGGTCAAAGTACTCAAGACTTTTTTCTGATTCATGTAGTACTTGCAATGGTTCGATAACGGTAAACAAAAACGGGGAAGAAATGAATTCAGTCTCGATAGATGACTCATATTCGTTCGAAGATTGAATTCCAAAGGTGAAAGACTCACTTTGAATAAAATGTTCTTCCAAAATTGTTTGAGGTCAAACACAAGTGTTCAACTCATCTTTGTTTTTCAAAAAAGAAATTATCTCATTGTAAAGTGCTTCAATTACCAAATCTTCACCATTTTCACTCTCCTTTATGCCATTGTAGAAAACAAGAATGGTTTGTTCCATAGTAGGCATCGATTCCTAATTTGGTTTAAAGCGTCCGCCCTGCGCCAGAGTGTTAAGAGAAAAGTCATCTCTATTTTCAAAAAGTGCATCCAAATCATGCTCCCAACAATGGTCCCCCCCCCCCCCCCCCTAATAACAATTGTCAAAACTTTCATTTTTCGGACTTTGCAAGAACACACCAAATAAACTTGGCCATAGGGAAAATTCATAAAAAAGGACATTTTGAGAATTATTATAGTAACTACTATCAAAATTGTTAGTATAACAATTTTGAGGGATATAGTCATAATAGTTCTCAAAACTACTATCACAAGAGTCGTCAAGGTTGTTATTGTAAGAGTTTTGCGGAATTTTTTTCATAAGTATCATCTTTGAAAGTTCCCACACCATTTGTTTAATTATGTAAATACTCACCAAAAGTAATCTTGTTATCTTCATTCTTATCAATATGCAAGTACTCACCAAAAGTTTGAAAATTATTCTTACTAAAAAATTATGAATCATTACCAACACCAAAAATACTAGAATAAGCCATGATTACCGAAAAGTTCATAGATGGAAAATCCATGTAGAGAGGTGTGCGACTGTGAATTCAAGCATTTTTAGGCGCTTAAGTGTAGAAGTTTGAAAAACTAGTTAAAACAAAAAAAAACAAATATAAATAAAATATTGTGAAATACCAAATCAATTACAATATAAAACAAAACAATCCTCGAAAACGGGACCATCTGATAGATTGTGGGAAACAGGGCGCTCGTGTTACTATGTCTATCATTGCCTTCGGCTCCCACGATTATGCAAAAAGCTAAATTGTAAGAGAAATTTTTATGATTGATCATTATATTTTAGTTTGGTATTTTTCATTACACCTCACTTTACCATCTTGTACATTGTCAAGATTTCAAGTGAAGGACCGATCGCAATAATTGATCATCGAAGATTTGATTTCGTCATTATAATATACAGAGAAGGTATATAAGTTTGATTATGTGTAATCATTTTGTTCAAGGGTATTTTAAAGCGCCTTTGAAAAACAAATTAAAAAGTTATCTAAAAATATTCGCGAAGTTATTAGAACGACATTTAGATGTCGTTAGAATGAGTGTTTGTACCTCTTTCGAATAGTTTCGAAAGAACTTCGAACGAGATCTATTTTGGACATTTTTGGCGTGTTTTGTTTCTTATTTGGATAGCTCGTTATAAGTTATTCGAATGATATCAGGTTCTTTATTCAAACGAGATATACCTCGTTCAAACGCGCTAGAAAACAATGTTTTTTACTTGATTTCAAACGCAGCTCTTAGAGATTTTTCTCCCTATTTAAGGGAGATGGACCTGTAATTATTCGCAAGCCTTTAACACATTGTTTTATGATCAAACACTTTGGTTTTTCATATCCAAACCCCTTACAGGTTTTGTGATCACTTTATCAAACCTTAAAGAACACATCTATTGTTTTAATCCCCGTGGAGTTCATTCTTCACTGCTAAAGATTAGAAAGGAGTTTCCCGAGGTTGAATTGCTAGACACCGAGGCAAGTGGATCTTGTTTTGGGGATCTGTTGGATCTGCACCGCTTTCTATTATCAACAAGGAAGGGGACATAACCACAAGACTTAGTGCAGTATAAGTTTGTGAGTCTGTATGCGTCATTTGTAATACCTTAGTTGTAACAATGCTGAAAAGGTTTTTTTTCGTAAGAGTTTTGTCTCATATCTTCAGTTGTGGTTTGTTTTATTCGATTTAGTTCATATATCTTGTATGTTTAGGTTCACCTGATTAATCAAGATAAATTTTGATTAAAATTAAATTTGTCTTATTTGTGACCTAATTTACGATTTCTACATTTGACCATATAACCAAATCACTCTACAACGTTCCAAATTAGTATAAGAGCTTATTGCTACAAGTTATTTAGATGAATCCTGGTGGTTATAAGGAGAATTTTTACAATAGGATAACTTTGTATGATCGCATGAATTATGCCTATTGGAAATCTCGATTGATATCATCTCTAAAATCGATTAACGAGTGAGTTTATCTTGTTGTTGCAAGGGGGTGGACTCTCCTACCGTGACTAATGAATATGTCGCTAGTCTTAATCTAGTCAAAATTTGGACCGAAGATGATTTTAGATGGAGTAATTTTAACTCTCATGATTTGAATGATATCTTTGGTACTGTCACACCTGACGAATTTCATCGTATCATAACATGTACCACATCTAAAGAAGCTTCGAATATCCTCCACCTCACACACGAGGGTACTAATGATGTCAAAGAATCTTAGCTTTAAAGCCTCACCAAACAATTTAAGACAACAAGAATTATTGAAACTAAAAATTTTGATGAATTTAAGGCTCGTTTGTCAGATATTTTGAATTTTATTTTTAATTTGGGTGACAAAATTTCGAAAATGAGAGTTATTCAGAAAATATTAAGGTCTCTTCCATCTCGTTTCATTGGAAAAGTTATCGTCCTTAACTCTTTGGGAATTCTAGACACACTTGAGCTAGAAGAGGTCATATGTGATCTTCAAACTTATAAATTAGACATGTTCCCTAAAATCTAGAAGAAAAAATGTGGGGCCCAAGTCATAAAGGCCCAATTCTTAGAGATCCGAGCAGGTCCAACACGATGCCCCAAGCAAAATTAATGCCTCATGGATAATTACAATTACTTATCACGTAAATAATTACATGTGATTATCACGTGGATATGCACAGGCTTAAGTGGTTACTTACATTCTTGGACGTGATTAATGGGAATCACCACATGAGCCAATAAAGAGCTAGGAGAGTTGCTTGTATAACACAACTACTCTTCACTATTATAAATACAATCCTCACCCTTCCCCTACATTTCCACTCCCATGGTTCGGATATGTCAACACTTTCTAGGACATTTAAAAATTTCATTTTGGCAAGTTTCTGATCATTCTTAGTCATTCTTTATAGTTATTTTCATTTTTTTCTGAATTTTTACCTTTCTGGATTTTCGTCAGAAAACTCATTCGAACGAGTTTTCGAATGAATATTTGCCTAAAACTGGTATATCTTATCATTCAAATTGTCATTAGAACCATGTCATTTGAATGAACTTCCAACGAATTATCCAACGAGGTTAGCGTATCTCTTCTGTCTTCTCGTTCTTTAAATGTTCGAACGAAGTCATTCGAATGACTTTTCTCGTTCAAATGAGCTGGGTATATTTTAGGAGGTTTCTTTATTTTTGGTTCTACCATTTCATTTTCATAATGGTTCTCTCTCTCCTCTTTCCCACGATCCCCACTCGCCATTTCTTCCATCTCGTCCACTTCTCCTCTTTCCCTCTCCTCTATTTCTCACCAATCATCCCCTCAACTCCCAATAAACCTATTCCATACCTTAAAAATACCATTTTCTTCCAACACCCTTCTTCAATCAAGGAATCCGAGTTCTTCCATTTTTTTAGGTATACTTTTTCTTCTCTTATATATATATATATATATATATATATATATTGTGTGTGTGTGTGTGTGTGTGTGTGTGTGTGTGTGTGTACATTTTATCAAACTTCATTTTATCCCCTCATATACACCCAATTTCATATATATATAGAGTTTTGTTTTGGGGCTATATACTATTTCTTTTATATTTTTCTTATTGCCCCTCAATAAGTTTGAGCTCCATGAATATTATTAAATTTTATTATTGTTGATACCAAATTTAGTATGCTGATGTGGACCGATTATGTGGAGACACGTGTTAACTTACATGGTACCCGCAAACATTTTTGAACAACACCTTGACTCCGAGGAACTCAACCTCCCCGACCAACTCAGAACGCTCCAAGCAACAAGTGTTCTCCAAGGAAATCTATTGTACTGAGCAACTCATGTATACCGAGCAGCTTAGGCGGTCCGAGATGCATCTCGTACAGAGCATTCATATCCGGATAATCAAGAGGATGACTGCACATTTAATGCTCATTATTATCACGCAGACGCATACGCCTATTGGACAACTGTGTATTATTCTTTCATTTGTATCGCCTCGAGGCTATAAATACATTGTAACCTCCTCATTAGCAGGGGACTCGGAATTTCTTAGTAAAACATCTATTATCGAGAATTCCAAACAGTCATCAATAACAAAATAGTGGACGTAGGCCATTCCTTCGAGGCTGAACCACTTTAAAATCCTTTGTCTTATTTATTTTTTATCTGTGATTAAACAATTAGGGATAATCTAATTTTTTACATCAACAGATTAGCGCTGTCTGTGGGAAACGACTGAAACTATTATTTTTCACCAAAACAATTCATCTCCAATGGCTGATAATCCTGAATCCAGTAATCGAAACGCTGGGAACCCCCCAAATCCATCCACTCCTCCAAGTGTCCAAGATCTGGCTGGAATAATGGCTAATTTAGCTCAGGGCCAGACCTCCATGCAAGAAACCATGCGACAACTCATGCAAACTATCCAGGGTGGAGCACCTGCCCAATCTGGACAACGAAGCATTGAGAGAAATACCCAATTGCCTTCCACGCGAACTAGACGAACATTACTCCTAGAGGAATCTCGATCTAGACATGCCGATTCATAACGCACTGATAGATCTAATGATTTTTCTTATCAATCTGGCCGAACTTCATCAGTACGAGCCATAGATACTCAACAAAACGTCACTCTATCTCCAGAAAGGACCAGTGCTCTTGAAAGATTGAGTAGAGTATCTCCCTTTGATCGTTTGGGTCCTAGGAGGAATAAAAGTCCCCCCTAGGATGGTGACGAGGAACTCTCAACGATTCTCTGATTTAAAGGAAGGTTCTGCCCAATCCCGACCAGCTGCTCATCGTGAAAGATCCCAAGAGGCAAATTCAACACGATCAGTTGCTCGGACCAACAGGCCTGAGGAGGGAAATAACGCATGGAAAGGCTCTATTCAGAGGTTGGAGGATAGACTAGGGGAAATGTCTAAGGCCAAAAATCCTCTAAAAAGAACTTTTGTCCAAGGGACACCTTTTATCCAAGCAATTGTGGATTTTCCCACACCATCAAAGTTCAAAGCCCTAGTGTTAACACCAAAATATGATGGAAAAACTGATCCTGTTCTCCATATAGAACAATATCAGGCAGCTGCTGATATCTATGATGTTCTAGACGAGATGCGATGTAAGGCATTTTCAGGAACTCTCACTGGATCTGCTCAAATATGGTACAACAATCTTCCTCGGGGGAAGATTGCAACTTTCTTTCAACTGGTCGAGCTCTTTATTGGAAACTTCTGTTTTGGAGCAAAACCAGTTAAGCGAGTAGCACACTTGCTAAGCGTTAGACAAAAAATAGGTGAGAGCACTAGGGATTATATTACTCGTTTCAATAACTAGAAGCTCGAAGTTATTGATTACGAGGAAAAGACAGCAATCACTACTCTGATGAGTGGATTGTTTCCAAATAAATTGTACTATACTTTAGCCAAAAATCCACCTAGGACCATGCCAGAATTAATGGCAAAAGCAGCCAAAATCATGAATGTCGAGGAAGCTATGGCTGCAAAGAAGAGCATGGACACTCAGGAGATTAAAGTTGAGGCCGAAAAGATTGAGAAGAAGGATCAGAAGAATAATGGTGGTAACAAGCAGTCAAAAGCAAAGCAAGCATTGGAACTGATGATGCTGAGATTTAGCACCACCGGATAAGTGATAGTGAGCTCAAACAGTAACAGCCATGGCAGCCATAGAGATGTATAAGTGTATAAGTATGTAGAAGGGGATGAGTATAAGAGGAAGTAAGACAATGATGTATAGTGGTTCAGCCAAATTGGCCTACATCCACTGTGAGTGTGTGATCCACTAAGTATGGGCACTAATGGCCTTGGATACAATGCACATAACCCTCTCTCTCTCCACTGTGTGTGTACAAGCAGAGTTTTAGCTAGGGCTACTGTTAATGGATCGATCCCCTGTAGGGTTGGGGGTGACAAGTATATATAGGTCTTGGGGGGTGTAGTGTACCCCCCAAGTAAGCATGGTGCATGTGAATGGTGATCTAACCAATCCCCTGTTGACACCTGTAGATGCCAATTGATGACATAATATTCCCTCACGTGAGGGTGTGATTCGGTCATAACGGTCTGCCATGTGTCATATGAGCCTGACGCGCACTGTTCCACGCGTGTCCCGAACCACGCGCTGTCATGATGTCACCCTCAGCCTATGAGCCGAGGCCGAGGGCAAAGTTTCTTTCGGTGGGGAGCCTGGCTTGATTCTGGCCTCGTACTGTCGTACCATCGTAGGGTCGTCCGGATCCTGGGGAAGGGTCGGCCCCTCGTAGGGTCGTCTGGACCCTGGTGAAGGGTCGGCCCCTCGTAGGGTCGACTAGAGCCTGGCGGAGGGTCGGCCCCTCGTAGGGTCGTCTGGGCCTGATGGTGGCCAGCTGGGGCCTGGTGAAGGGTCGTCCCCTCGTAGGGTCGTCCGTATTGGAGGTAATCCTCATCCAGGCTGAGGGTATAAATGGGTATATCAATCACCCCCCAGCCCTTAGCCATAGGTGTCATTGAGATGGCTGAGGGATATTTGCTGAATTCGAGACACGTGTGATCAGTTAGGTGAGTGACACCTGTGCAGATACTCATTGCTGTTCCAGTTTCCAAGGCAGGGCGGCTGCGCAGTACGCTTGGGGCCTTGTGCCCTAATTATATCTCTTTGGTAAATGGGTCCACTCATTACCAATGTATATAAGCAATTTTTAAACTCTCTTTCCAACTTCTTCTTCTTCGCGCCTAACCACTTTCTCTCTCTAGAACCAGTCGCCATTTGCAGCCTTCAATCTTTCAGGCCTCACTGCGCTCTTGTTCTCTCGTCATCAGGTAACCTTTTTCTCCCCGTGCCTTCTTTTGTCTTCATTTCTGTATATTTTTTAGGGTCGTAGGTCGGCAGTTTCTTAGAGTTCCCCTATTGCCTTTTTCCGGTGTCTTCTCCGGTTGGTAGTTCTTGAACATTCTTGACGAAAAACGTTTGAGTTCTTTGATTTGATCCAAAAGTCAAACTTGGTCAATCCCCCAAGTGTTTGTAGTTGAATTAGCCAAGTCTAGTATAATTTCTCCAAGTGTAGGGTCTTCCCATTAATGCTTAGGAGGCTTTACCACTTAGTGTCTGAATTCCCATCTCTGAGAGAGAAAATCTTTACCGAGATCAGACGAATAGAGGAAGAGGGAGAGAGGAGACGAGGGGCCGACCCTAATTGGGTACGACCCATCTTTCCCATTCCTCTTGCCACCATAAGACCATCTGAACCCTCTGAGTCTTGTGGGTCGTCGTCTCGTCCTGCCGACACTCCCAAACCAAGTGAAATGGACGAGAGAACCTCCTCCCCAACTGGTGCTGGAACGTCTGGTAGGAGGGACACGTCTGACCTTAGCCCTCCCCGAGAGGCCGAGGGTGCGATCCCCTCTGAGGCTGTCCCTGTGACAACCCTGTCCCCCAATGCCTTCCAAGTGGCTTTCCCTCAGGGTCCTCCTGCAGGTGATGAGATGGAGGGGGATGAGTACGAGGACGATGATACAGATGATGAGGTTGACGCTTCCCACGCCTCGTCTTTTATCTCCTCCGTTAGGGATAGGGACCTTCTGATATGGAGGCATACTTACGGAGTGCCCTCTGGGGTAACTATGAGGGTTCCCTCTGAGACTGAGAGGGTTTTTGAGGGTGAAGAGGGAGAGGTTGCAGTCTATGAGCAAATGTTCAAGGTAGGTGTCAGACTTCCCTTCCACCCTGCCATTGTCGATATTCTGTCGGCTCTGGGCGTCTCCCCCTCTCAACTTCCACCCAACTCTTGGAGGACGATTCTGGGTTACATTTCCTTGTGGAAAAACTCTTTTACTGATGAGCCCTCGTCCGACGTATTCTTGGCTTGCTATAATATCACCTCTTCATCTAAACAGCCCGGATATTATCATCTTGGGGCGAGAAGGTCGGAGAAGAAACTTCTTCACGTGTCTCAAACTTCCAATCATGATTGGAAGAAGAGATTCTTCTTCATATCTGGGGCGTGGGAGCGCTCCGCCGAGGCGTCCCCTTCTGCCGATGGTCCGAGGGTCCCTAACAAATGGTTTAATCCCTCAATGAAAGCTAGGTCAGACCCCGGACTTAGCCTAGAGGAAAGGGATATTATTGAGTATCTGAGGGGACGAGGGAGAGAGGGTGAGATCCCAAAGTTTGAAGATCTGATGACTCCTTGCTTCCTTAAAGAAGCTGGTCTGAGGGTCGGCCCTCTGACAGAACTATGTGAGTTATACTGAACATTTTCCCTTCTTTACTTATTTTTGAAGTGTTCTCTCTTTATCTCTGAACTTTTCTGACATGTCATCCTCTTATCAGATCGTCCTGCAGGTACACCAGACTACCTCTGTGAAATGACTGCTTCAAGCCTACTTGCTAGTTTGTCGAAGAAAAAGGGGAAGGAGCCTCAGCAAGCTCCAAAGAAGACGAGGGCCTCAGGGCCGACGGTTGTTGAGCCGACCTCTGATAGCCACAAGAGGAAAGAGACTGAGACTCCTGTTGAGCATCGGCCTGATCCAAGAACGAGGGCAAGGGTCGAAGCCTCTGAGGGTACGACCTCTTCGTCGAGCATGGGGGCCTTCTGGTCTCAGAATCTGTCCCATCTGAGGGCCGACCCCTCATCCCTTATTGCCAACTTGAGGGCGGCTAAGGCCTCGATGTTCTCTGCACCATCGGCCTCTGACTTCGAGTTCTTGGCAAAGATGCCTCCAGCTAAAGTGTACGACTTCGGTCTGCACTCCCTTGCTCAGGTATTGGTCTTGACCTTTAATTTCATTCTTTCATTAACTGTTCCCTCGGCCCCTCTTGACATTTGTTCATTTTTTCTTGCAGTCCGTCTGTGCCCTCACCTCAGCCACCAAGTGGATGGCTGAGAACCAACAGAAATTCCATGAAGCTGAGAGGGCCATTCAAAAAGAGGCCGACCTACGGACAGAGTTGGACACTGCTAGGGCCGAGCTGGAGAGCACAAGGACTGAGCACGCTAGAGTCCTTGATGAGCTGACGAAGCAACATGACGCCGATCTGTAGGCTAAGGACTTGTTGATCAAGGACAAGGATTTGTTGATCAAGGACAAGGACGAGGCTCTGATCAACCTGGAGGCCCAGCATAAGACTGATCTCGAAGCAGCCATCAAGAAAGCTGAGGCTGATGCTGTGGAGGCATACAAGACTTCAGATGAATTTCAAGGCTTCGCCCTTGAATATCTTGAAAGGGGGATTAGGACGGCCTGCCGATGGGTCGTCCTCAAATTTGGCGATGTGGTTTCCTCTGTTCGCCCATCACTGGAGGGTGTTCAATTGGACGATCCCCTAATTGCCGAGGCCCTCAACCAGGTGGAGTCCCAAGTCCAGCTCGAAGGGGTCGGTACATCTGAAGATCATCCGGTGCTGGTAACAGAGGAGACCATTCCCATTGATGTTGAGGCTCTGCCCTCTGATGTCGTCCCCTAGGGTGGCTGCCTGTAGCCCATACCCTTGTTTTTGTATTTTTGTTGTGTATTGTAAAACACTTGATGCTTTATATTAATACCACCGTCTCTTCCTTTCACAACTGTCTCCCATAACTGCTGTCTTCCATATTTAATTCTGTTATGGTTTGTTCCTTGCTAATTTGCTTCTTCATTGATGATGATGATACTAACCCTTCCCTCGTCTTTTTGAGGACCAATGTGGGGTCGTCCCCTCATCAGGCCTCATTATAGCCGAGGGTTCAAATAATCAAATTAATGATTTTTAACGAAGTCTACCCTCGTCTTTCTTGAGAACAGTGGAGGGGTCGTCCCCTCCACTGGTCCTCATTATAGCCGAGGGTTCAACTTACCAAATTAATGGTATTTATGTAGTCTACCCTCGTCTTTCCTGAGGACAGTGGAGGGGTCGTCCCCTCCACTGGTCCTCATTATAGCCGAGGGTTCAACTAACCAATTTAATGGTATATATGAAGTCTACCCTCGTCTTTCTTGAGGGCAGTGGAGGGGTCGTCCCCTCCACTGGTCCTCGTTATAGCCGAGGGTTCAACTAACCAAATTAATGGATTTTAACAGTCTACCCTCGTCTTTTTTGAGAACAGTGGTGGGGTCGTCCCCTCCGCTGGTCCTCATTATAGCCGAGGGTTCAACTTACCAAATTAATGTTTTTTAACAAAGTCTACCCTCGTCTTTTTTTAGGACAGTGGTGGGGTCGTCCCCTCCACTGGTCCTCATTATAGCCGAGGGTTCAACTTACCAAATTAATGATATATATGAAGTCTACCCTCGTCTTTCTTGAGGGCAGTGGAGGGGTCGTCCCCTCCACTGGTCCTCATTATAGCCGAGGGTTCAACTAACCAATTTAATGGTATATATGAAGTCTACCCTTGTCTTTCTTGAGGACAGTGGTGGGGTTGTCCCCTCCACTAGCCTTCATTATAGCCGAGGGTTCAACTTACCAAATTAATGGTTTTTAACAATGTCTACCCTCGTCTTTCTTGAGGACAGTGGTGGGGTCGTCCCCTCCACTGGTCCCCATTATAGCCGAGGGTTCAACTTCTGTCGAAACAATGCTTATTACAACTATGGCTTATCAAGACCTTACAACACTACTGGTAGTATTTTTTCAAATGATCTGCATTCCAGGCGTTTGAGAAAGGTTCCCCCTCCAGGTTTTCTATCCTGTAGGTCCCAGGGACAACTTCGTCGGTGACCCTATAGGGGCCGTGCCAATTAGGATGGAGTTTATTGGGCTTCTGCCAAGTCTTCTTGAGGACCAAGTCTCCTACTGCGATAGGCCTCTGTTTCACCCTCTGATTGTAAAATCTTGCGGTCCTCTGCTGGTAGGAAGCCTGCCTCATCTCAGCATCCTCCCTTCTTTCCTCAATCAAGTCCAGGTCAAGTCTCCTCTCTTCTGTATTTCCCTGGGGGTCATACACTTGGACCCTATGAGTGGGGAACTGGACTTCGGTGGGGATGACTGCTTCTGATCCATAAGCTAACATGAAAGGGGTCTCCCCAGTAGAGGTCCTTACTGTCGTCCTGTACGCCCACAACACTGCATATAACTCCTCGACCCATCTTCCGTTTGCCTCCTCAAGCCTCTTCTTAATCCCATCTAGGATTGTCCTATTCGTAACTTCGGTTTGCCCATTGGCCTGAGGTCGGCCTGGGGTGGAGAAAAATTGTTTGATGCCTACCCTCTCACATTACTTCTGCATAGAGGCATTCTTGAACTGGGTCCCGTTATCCGAGATGAGGGTGTTGGGTAGACCATATCTGCATATCACATTCTTCCAGATGAACTGGAAGGTCTTCTGCTCTGTAATCGTGACCATCGGTTCGGCCTCTACCCACTTTGAAAAGTAGTCAATTGCTACGATGAGGAACCGATAGTTATTGACTGCCCTTGGTAAGGGTCCTACCAGGTCAATCCCCCATACTGCAAACGGCCATGGGGATGTAATGGAGGTGAGGGGCTGATGAGGTTGGTGAGGGATGGTAGCAAATCTTTGGCATTTATCACACTTTTTAACATATGCGGCAGCATCTTTCCCTAAGGTCGGCCATCAGTAGCCTTGGGTGATCACCCTCTTCGCTAAGGATCTACCCCCAATGTGGCTTGAGCACGACCCTTCATGCACATCTTGCAGAATGGAAGGGACTTCTGAGGGATGCACACACCTAAGTAAGGGGAGTAGGAACCCCTTTTTGTACAGCGTGTCTCTGATGACAGTGAACTTAGCAGCCCTGTATCTCAGCTTCTTCCTTTCTTAGCTTGCTTCTGACATCTCTCCCCCTTTAATGTATCTGATCAGAGGATCCATCCATGACGGTTCTTGAGAAACATTCATGCAAATGCCAAGTGTTCCCTCGACGTCTTCGATAGCTGGCTGAAACAAAATTTCCACTGGGACCGTCCTCCTGATGTCTGTTCTTGTTGCCGAGGCCAGCCTAGCAAGGGCATCAGCGCGGCCATTATCAATCCTAGGTACCCTCCTTAATTTCACTTCTCTGAAGCCCTTCAGTAATGATCTCACCTTCTCGAGGTACCTAGCCATCCTTTCGTCCTTAGCCTCGTAGGCTCCTAGTATCTGATTTACGATTAGCCTTGAATCACTATGGACCAAAATCTGGCCGACACTAAGAGACTTGGCCAAGGAGAGGCCTGCTACTAAGGCCTCATATTCAGCCTCATTGTTGGAGGCTTTGAAGTTGAACCTCAAGGCGTATTCGACGTCTGTGCCATCGGGTGCTGATAGTATCAGTCCAGCACCACTTCCGCTATCACAGGAGGACCCGTCAACGAAGAGGCTCCACGGAGTCTTTCCTTCAGAAAAATTTCCTTCAGAGAGGGACCCCTGTCTAAAGATGTATCTTCCCTCTTCGTTTTCAGTCACTTTCCTTCTAGCGGTGCTCGTCTCAACCATATCTGCGGGTGTGTCTTCTGTATCTGCCTTCCCGAGGGTCTCACCCTCGGCCTCATCATCTTCCCAGGTGAACTTAGCCACGAAGTCTGCCAAGGCCTGCCCCTTAATGGCTGTCTTAGGCTGATACACAATGTCAAACTCCCCCAGCTCTATAGCCCAGGTCATTAGCCTTTCTGATTTTTCAGGCTTGTGTAGGACCTGCCTAAGAGGAGAGTCAGTAAGGATGACCATAGTATGGGACTGGAAGTACGGTTTCATCTTCCTTGAGGCATGGATCAAGGCATAGGCCAACTTCTCCATCCTCGGGTATCTCTGCTCTGCCCCCTGGAGTGCCTTGCTGTTGAAATATACGGGCTTCTGTATCCCATCTTCGTCTCTTACGATTGCTGCACTGATAGCGGACTCTGAGACAGCAAGGTACACGTAAAGTCGTTCACCCTGCATGGGTCGTGACAGCAACAAGGGAGACCCTAAGTATGATTTTAGCTCCTTGAGAGCCTCATCACACTCTTCGCTCCATTCGAAGGCCTTCTTGAGGATCTTGAAGAATGGTAGACACCTGTCTGTAGCCCTTGACACAAATATGTTCAAGGCAGCCACTCTCCCTGTGAGCCTCTGAACGTCTTTAATGGACTTGGGGGTCTTCATCTCAATAAGGGCCTTTATCTTTTCGGGATTGGCCTCGATGCCTCTTTGATTTACAATGAACCCCAAGAACTTTCCCGCTCCAACCCCGAAGACACACTTGGCCGGATTGAGCTTCATTTTGTATTTGTCCATTGTATTAAAGGTCCTTTCCAGGTCTGCCACATGGTCCTCGGCCTTCAGACTTTTAGTCAGCATGTCATCTACGTAAACCTCCATAGACTTCCCAATTTGGTCTTCGAACATTTTATTTACGAGGCGCTGGTACGTTGCCCCCGCATTTTTTAGGCCAAAGGGCATGACCCTGTAACAGTATGTCCCCTTGTCAGTGATGAAGGCAGTCCTCTCCGAGTCATCAGGGTTCATGAAGATCTGGTTATACCCTGAGTAGGCATCCATAAAACTCATGAGCTCGTGGCCTGCAGTAGCGTCTACCATCTGGTCAATGCGGGGGAGAGGGAAGCTGTCTTTGGGGCAGTGCTTGTTGAGGTCTTTGAAGTCCACACACATTCTCCACTTGCCGTTGGCCTTTGGGACAATGACTGCATTGGACAGCCACTCAGGGTAGATGACCTCTCTGATAAATTCAGCGTCTTCTAATTTTTTAACCTCATCCCTGATGACCTCATACTTCTCTCTAAAGTAAATCCTCCTCCTCTGCTTTACCGGCTTCACTCCCTCTTCCACATTGAGTTTGTGTCACATGATTTCAGGGTCGATCCCTGGCATATCTACATGACTCCACGCGAAGACGCTTCGCCTTCTCCTCAACAGTTTGATGAGGTCTTCCTTGATACTGGGCTTCAGAGACTTGACAACTTGGATGGTTTTTCCCGGGTCATCCTCATCGAGGATGATGGGTTCTACCTCCTCAGCGGCCTCCCCTTTTTTGAGCTTCGTCTCGTCCCTGGGGTCTAGGGTATCAATGTTGTAAGTGGTTGTAGCCCTCTTGTGTGCCTCCTTTTCTTCGGCGGAGTTGTAGTAGCATTCTCGCGCTGTCTTCTGGTCTCCCTGGACTTCCCCCACCCCATAAGGAGTAGGGAACTTAACCATCTGGTGGACTGTGGACGGCACAGCTTCAAACCCCTTGAGGGCCACACGTCCCAGTATGATGTTGTATGCCGAAAACACATGCTCATCCAGCACAAAGAAACTGACCCTCTTGGTGAGCCACCTCGGCCATTCGTCCCCCATCCTGACATCAGCCTCATATATTCCCAGGGGGTGAACCTTCTCCCCACTGAACCCAATCAATGGATGATGGTACGGGACAAGTCTGGCACGACTGAGGCCCAAGGCCTTGAAGCATGGCCAAAACATCACATCTGTGGAAGAGCCCCCATCTACCAGAATCCTCGGCACTTCGCACCCGTGCACCCTGGTAGTGATGACAAGAGGGTCATCATGCGGGGCCAAGAGGCCTTTGAAGTCCATCCTTGAAAATCCCACTATCAAAGTGTCCATGTCCACCTTCTTCCTTTTTTCTGACTTGACCTCTAGGAAGGTTGAGTGCACCGTCTTCGTTACTGCCTTAGCCTCCGCAACATGGGCCTTCCTGTCAGCGACCTCAGACCCTCCTCCTGCTAAACCCCCGGAGATCATTCCTACACCGAGCGAGATCATATTGAGCCTCTTGACAGGACCGTGGTCGTCTCTCGGCGGGAGGTCAGGGTCGTCCTCATCATCAGAAGGGTCGTCCTCTCTTTTTTGAGGACCTTCTCTGCAGGCATCTACTCGCTTCTTTCTGGGGTCGTCCCCTCGGCCCCTCTTGAAGTCGGCTTTGTCGACGTACTTTCTGAGCTTCCCTTCCATTAGCATCTTCTCAATCTCATCTTTCAGAGCGAAGCATTTGTCCGTTACGTGGCCGTGGTCTTGGTGAAACTCGCACCACAGGCTCTTATTCCTCTTACCAGGTGCTGCCCTTAGCTTCTCGGGCCACTTCAGGGATCGGTCACTCTTAATCTCATTCAGAATCTGTTCACAGCTGACCGTCAGAGGGGTGTACCCCGCGAACTTGTCATCCGAGGACCTCTTCTTCCCCTCTTTGTTCTTCTTAGGGTATTTACTCCCACTAGCACCTCCTCTCTCGTCTTCATATTTTTCCGCCATCGCCTCTTCGGCGTTCATCACCTTTCCTGCTGTCGATAGCAGTTCAGCCATCGTCCTCGGAGGGTCTTCAGCAAGCCTCCATAACAGCTTCCCCTTCTGGAGTCCTCCAATCAGGGCTGTCATAGCTATGCTTTCCTCATAGTCTTCCACCTCCAGCTTCTCCTTGTTGAATCTGGCTATATAGTCCCTCAGACTCTCACTCTTCCCCTGCCTGACATAGAGCAGGTGGGTGGTCTTCTTCTGTGGCCTCACCCCAAAGCAGAAATTATGGATGAACAGGTCTGCCAACTGCTTAAAGTTTCCGATGGAATTTTTCGGAAGAGATGTGTACCAAACATGCGCAGCCCCTGTCAAGGTACCAGAGAAGGCACGACACCTCATCTCATATGAGATAGAGTATATGTCTGCCGCCGACTGATACATCTCCACGTGGTGGACGGGGTTGGTGCTCCCGTCATACCTTGGGGTGACCATTGGTGGCTTGAATTTTGACGGCGTGGGGAAGTTGACTATCTTCGCCATGAAGGGTGAGCCCATGGTGTACCCCCTCTGAAGAGGGTCTCGGCTCTTCAATATGTCACCAATCTTATCCTCTAACCGCTGGATTGAGTCATTCCAAGGCCTCACAGGGTCGGCCTGGCCGATGTTATCCCCTGCCGCCTCTCCGAGGTGGACGGAGGGTTCTGCTGCAGCAGGCCTGTGTCGACTGTTCACTTCCCTCTGGCCGTCATCTCGTCCTCGGGGTCGGCCATCTGCTGCCCCCCCTGGATCTCGCGGCGCTTTTTGGCCTGGACAACTGTTCCCGCAGGTCATTAACTGGGCCTAGCCTTTCAAAGGCCGACCCCCTTCTCAAGCGATCAAAAGCAGAGCCTCTTGGGCGGTCATCAGGGTTTGGTCTCTCGCACTTTCCCCTACTGTCCTGGAGAGGTCGCACAGTGTTGTTGGAGACCTCATACGGTTCCCAGCATTCTATTGGGGCCTCCTCCCCCTCCAGATCGTCATACCTGTCTTCAGGGCAAGGGTTTCCTTGCCTCCCCAGGCGTAAACGCCTGGGGTCAGCAACATCCCTGCGCCGCTGAGGGGGTGGCAGGTCTTTGCGTGGTGCCTGGGGTGGTCCCCTGGCCTCATGCTGTCCTGGGGCTGCTGCCGGAGTAATCATCTCAGGTGAGACCCCTGGTGGTCTCAGTATGTTCTGGCTCAGAGCTGTGAATTGCTCCTGCATCATCCGTTGGCTTGCTGCCAGAGACTTTAGGGCTGCCGCCACATCAGCCATCTCAGACTGAGGCGGCGGCTGACTGGAACTGGGCCTTCCCCCCTCATCCGGCGGGGGAAGTGGTGGCGGTGGCATCTCAGGTGCCATGTGCTTGAGCTATGAAAAGCAGAACTGAAGAAAATACTGGTTAGCTTGGGAACCTTAGTGGGTCTCTTTCAATGGTGAAATATCTCCTCTCAGGGGGAGTGTTGGTTCACCACCAGAGTGCCATGTGAGGTCAAGCTGTACAAAGGCAGAGATGTATTCTCGTTCCCACAGACGGCGCCAAACTGATGATGCTGAGATTTAGCACCACCGGATAAGTGATAGTGAGCTCAAACAGTAACAGCCATGGCAGCCATAGAGATGTATAAGTGTATAAGTATGTAGAAGGGGATGAGTATAAGAGGAAGTTAGACAATGATGTATAGTGGTTCAGCCAAATTGGCCTACATCCACTGTGAGTGTGTGATCCACTAAGTATGGGCACTAATGGCCTTGGATACAATGCACATAACCCTCTCTCTCTCCACTGTGTGTGTACAAGCAGAGTTTTAGCTAGGGCTACTGTTAATGGATCGATCCACTGTTGGGTTGGGGGTGACAAGTATATATAGGTCTTGGGGGGTGTAGTGTACCCCCCAAGTAAGCATGGTGCATGTGAATGGTGATCTAACCAATCCCCTGTTGACACCTGTAGATGCCAAATGATGACATAATATTCCCTCACGTGAGGGTGTGATTCGGTTATAACGGTCTGCCACGTGTCATATGAGCCTGACGCGCACTGTTCCACGCGTGTCCCGAACCACGCGCTGTCATGATGTCACCCTCGACCTATGAGCCGAGGCCGAGGGCAAAGTTTCTTTCGGTGGGGAGCCTGGCTTGATTCTGGCCTCGTACTGTCGTACCATCGTAGGGTCGTCCGGAGCCTGGGGAAGGGTCGGCCCCTCGTAGGGTCGTCTGGACCCTGGTGAAGGGTCGGCCCCTCGTAGGGTCGACTAGAGCCTGGCGGAGGGTCGGCCCCTCGTAGGGTCGTCTGGGCCTGATGGTGGCCAGCTGGGGCCTGGTGAAGGGTCGTCCCCTCGTAGGGTCGTCCGTATTGGAGGTAATCCTCATCCAGGCTGAGGGTATAAACGGGTATATCAGGAACAGTTGAAGAAATTTGGAAACTATACTCCTTTAAAGGTAGATATAAACCCTGTTTTGGAAGAGATCAAGAACAGCGAGGAGTTAAACTGGCCTGAAAAAATGAAGACAGATCCTGACAAAAGGGATAAATCCAAATATTGCGAGTTCCATAAGGATCATGGTCATATGACCAAAAATTGTATAGCTCTCCAGAATGAAATTGAAGAGCTCATCAGGCAAGAAAAATTAAACAAGTATGTGGATCGCTGAAATGGTGGAAAAAGTAACAATCGAGAAAGGCAGAGGTCTAGATCTCCTCAACGAACAAAAGAAGATAAGAAGAGAAATCATGAAGAAGACCTTGATGAAGATCAAGATGACCCCGATCTCCCCAAAAGACCAAAATAGCCAGAACGTGAGGTATTTTCTATCCGTTTTGGATCATTTGATTGAAATGTTATTACTGGTGGAGATGCAAGAGGTGGAGACCTTACTTCAGAAAGTAAAGCTTACCTCAAGGAGGCTCAAGCTTGTTCATATATTCAAAGGATAAATCTAGATGAGGATAATCGCCCGAGGAAGGTAAATAAAGATAAACTGGTCATCGGTTTCTCTAAGAATGACCTCATAGGTGTGTTATACCCTCATGATGACCTATTGGTGATCAAAATGAGGATGAAGGAAGTAGTGATTTTGCGAGTCTTGGTGGATAATGGCAGCTCGGTAGACATTATGTTCTACCCATGTTTTGATAGTTTAAACCTAAAGCTATCCCCGTTGGAGCCATATCACAGGCCCCTCCTCGGTTTTGCTAGGGAGAAAGTTTTCCCACTTGGGACCATCAAATTAGATATGTTCATCGGTACAAGGCCTGCTTGTCGAACAGAAAGAGTGTGCTTTTTTATGATGGATAAGAATGTTGAATCAGCTTACAATATCATCATGGGAAGGGTAGAATTGAAGAAGTTCGAAGCAGTACCATCTACTGTACATCAATGCCTAAAATTTCTAACGAACTTTGGAGTAGGAATTGTGAAGGGTGACTAAAAAGTAGCTCGGGAATGCTACTATTCATCTGTCGAGCAAGAAGAACTGGAAGAATCTAGGAAAAAGACTACTACCTATCAAGTGGATGAAGGTGCAGAAATTAAAACGTTAGATCCTAGAGACAAGTCGCAGCTCGTAAAAGGTTAGGTGGTGGAAGCTATTGAAAATGTCATTCTGGACGAAGAACACCCAGAACGAACAACTCAAATTGGTTCATCGTTGGACACCCCATTAAAACAGGAATTGATAGCCTTCCTAAAAAGCACAAAAAAAACTTTCGCATGGAGCCACGAAGATATGCCAGGAATAGACCCAAATTTCTTGTGTTACAAACTTAATGTGAATATGGAAATCAAACCTGTGAAGCAGCGAAGAAGAGTGTTCAGCCCCAAGAAGAGCCAAGCTATACAAGAGGAGTCGAGAAGCTCCAAAAAGCTTGCTTTATTAAAGATGTCAAATATCCAGACTGGTTAGCTAATATGGTGAAGGTGAAGAAGAAGAACAACAAGTGGAGGATGTGTGTAGACTTCACCGACCTCAACAAGGCATGCCCAAAGGATCATTTTCCATTGCCACGAATTGATCAATTAGTGGATGTTACCTCGGGACACGAGCTGTTGAGCTTCATGGATGCTTATTCTGGTTACAACCAGATTAAAATGAAACCTGAAGACATGGAGAGTACCTCTTTTATTACCCCTAGGGGAACTTACTGTTATAATGTTATGCCTTTTGATTTGAAAAATGCAGGTGCAACATATCAGCGGCTGATGAACAAGGTTTTTGCATAGCAAATCAGTTACAACATGGAGGTTTATGTTGATGATATGCTGACGAAGATCAAGAAAGTTGCTGACCATCTAATCGATCTAGGTCAAACCTTTGATCAATTAGATAAATATCAAATGAAGTTGAACCCTACCAAGTGCATATTCGTAGTACGAGAAGGCTTGTTCCTCGGGTATATTATCAACCAACGAGGTATTGAAGCAAATCCAGAAAAGATCAAGGCTCTATTGGGGCTACGATCTCCAAAGACGAAGAAGGAAGTGCAAAATCTCACAGGGCAAGTTGCAGCACTAAATAGATTTGTATCACGAGTAACTGATAGATGCTTCCCATTTTTCAAAACACTCTGAAAAATGTTTGAATGGAATGATGAATGCGAGAAGGCCTTTAAAGAGTTAAAGAAATACATGGGAGCACCCCCACTATTGTCCAGGCTAGTGATGGGAGAAAGATTGAACTTGTATCTGGAAGTTTCAGAAAATGCAGTTAGCTCTGCATTGATAAGAATGGAGGATGGAGTGCAAAAACTAATTTGTTACACTAGCAAGGCCTTCTGAGTAGCAGAGATCAGATATCCAAGACTGGAAAAGTTGGCACTAGCGTTGATCGAAGCGAGTAGAAGAATGAGGCCATACTTCCAGGCTCACACCATAGTTGTGTATACCGATATGCCGTTGAGGCAAGCTCTTCATAAACCGGAGAAATCAGGGAGATTGATGTATTGGGCAGTAGAACTTGGTGAATATGACATAGTTTATGAGCCTAGATCGTCGCTTAAAGGGCAAGCAGTAGCAAATTTTATCGCAGAATTCACTTATCCTCTCACCTACGAGGAGCAAAAGCTGAATACCGACCAACCTGTGGATGTTACAGGATCATCAAATTTCAACACCGACCAACTTAAGTCGGTTGACGATCAAGAGGAGATAGTTGACGAGCAGCCGAAGGTGCTAGGGGAGGACATAAAGAAGAAATAAATATTCCACCGAGGAACTCTATCCGATAAAAAATTTGAGGATGAAGTACCTATATGGAATCTGTATGTAAATGGCTCATCTTGCAGTACAGGCTGTGGAGCAGGGATTATTTTAAACATCCCTGATGAAATCGATGTGGAGTATGCTCTGCGCTTTCAATTCAAAGCCTCTAATAATGAGGCTGAATATGAAGCTATGATTGCTGGTCTTAGTTTAGCAAAAACCATTGGGGCAGAGCAGGTCATCGTATTGAATGACTCATAGTTGATCGTAAATTAAATGCTGAGAGTATATGAAACAAAGGGATAATTGATGATCAAGTATCATGTAAAAGCGATGGAGATTGTATCGAGCTTTAACGTTGTGCAATTAATTAGAACACCAAGATTGGAGAATGCAAGAGCAGATGCTTTAGCTCGGTTGGCCTCAGCCACATGCACCGAGCTACGAAGAATAATTCCAATAGAGATTTTGACTAGCAGGAGCATCGATGAAGATCTGATGATGAACTTTATTACCCTTGATTTAGGACCATCTTGGATGGATCCCATCAGGGCATATATTGAAGAAGGGGTTTTGCCAACTGATAAGCTCGTAGCCAAGAAACTGAAGTTTAAAGTTGCTCATTATGTATTAACTAATGGCATTTTATATAGACGAGGAATTATAGCAGGACTGCAAAGATGTGTGCATCCCTCCGAGGTGAACGATTTGGTTGAAGAAGTCCATGAAGGGTCCTATGGAGCTCATGTAGCAGGTCGGACGCTTTTGCAAAGAGTAATGACGCAAGGATACTATTGGCCAATAATGAGGGATGATTGTATAGCATATGGCAAAAAATGTGATAAATGTCAACGCTTCTCCTCTATCCGAAGAACTCCCCAAGCATTGCTAACATCCATAATATCCCCTTGGGCATTTGCCATGTGGGGAATAGACTTGGTCGGGCCACTCCCGACGATAAGAAGAAAGTTCAAATACCTCGTCATCGCTGTGGATTATTTTACTAAATGGGTGGAAGCTGAAACTCTTATTGATATGAATTATGAGAAGGTGTATCAATTTATTTGGAAGAATATCATTTGCATATATGGTCTTCCCCATGCATTCATTACTGATCATGGAACCCAATTTGATAACGAGGAGTTCGCTGTATATTGTTATCAGTCAAACATTTTGAAAACCCACTCGGCACCAAGCCATCCCCAGAGCAATGGACAAACTGAGGTGACGAATAGAATGCTGCTAAATGGTTTGAAGAAAAGACTGGATGATGTGAAGGCAAATTGGATCAACGAGCTACATTCTGTACTGTGGGCTTATCGTACTACACCACGAGCAGCAACAGGAGAATCTCCATACATGCTGGCATTTGGAAGCGAAGCTGTTATACCTGCCGAGCTGGGTCTCCCCACACACAGAGTGGTGAATTTTAATTCTCCTATCAGTGACTTGATGAGAAGATTACACTTGGATATGCTCGAGGAAGTTAGAGAAGAAGCAGTAATCAGGAATGCTGCGTACCAACAACGAACAGCTCTGTTCTACAACAAGAGGGTAAAAAAGTGTGATTTGAAGAAAGGAGACTACGTGCTAAAGAAAGTAGTTCAAAAGCATAATAAATTAGAAGATAACTGGCATGGACCTTACAGAGTAACAGAAGTTGTTAGACCAGGAACTTATAGGATTGAAACCTTAGAAGGAGAGGATTTTAAGAATGCATGGAACGCAGAGCATCTGCGTAAATATTATCAGTAGTTCAATCCTTATGTAATGCAGTTTTCTTCGATACGAATAAAGCTTTGGATGTTTTACCCAATTCTCTCCTTTTGTTGAAATTTTTTCGGAGTATTAGTGCTACACACTATGCATCAAGTTCAAAATAAAACCCTACCAACTACGGTTGGTCGGTCTACCAACTACGGTTGGCCGATAAATAAAATCCCACCAACTACGGTTGGTCGGTAAATAAAACCCTACTAACTACGGTTGGTCGATAAATAAAATCCCACCAACTACGGTTGGTCGGTAAATAAAACCCTACCAACGACAGTGGTCGGTCTACCAACTACGGTTGGTCGATAAATAAAATCCCACTAACTACGGTTGGTCGGTCTACCAACTATGGTTGGTCGGTAAATAAAACCCTACCAACTATGGTTGGTCGGTCTACCAACTACGGTTGGTCGATAAATAAAATCCCACCAACTACGGTTGGTCGGTCTACCAACTATGGTTGGTCGATAAATAAAACCCTACCAACTACGGTAGGTCGGTCTACCAACTACGGTTGGTCGATAAATAAAATCCCACCAACTAATGTTGGTCGGTCTACCAACTATGGTTGGTCGATAAATAAAATCCCCTAACTACGGTTGGTCGGGGAATAAAAGTTCACCAACTCCGGTTGGTCGGAAACAAATATCTTAATAAACTCTAGTTGGTCGGTAAGCCAATTACAATCATCTCCAGTTGTTTAAATTAAACAGGATCATGAGATAAAGGATGTTTTATCACATAAAGATCAAAGATTGATAAATCGCTGCAATGAAATAAACAACCAACAAGCAAAAACATTCTACAAATTATTTAGAAGAAAATGAAATGACAAAAGGCAAATTTTCATTCATACTTAGTAAAATTACAAATGACGTGAGAAATGTATTACCAAAATTTTTCATTCAAAACCAGAAGGATTACATATGCTGTGGAAAGTAGAAATTATTACATAAAATCCTATTCTATTGGTTTCTTCCTTTCTGCCTTTGAAACAGGTTCTACTCCAGCAGGAGGATCGTCTAAGGCATAAGGGGAGTTTATGAAATTCAGATATCGAAGCATTCAAACATTCATCACTGATGGCCGATCAAGTAGATGCTTAGGGCGAGAAATATCAACGTTGGAATGGAGACTGTAGTCGCCGAGATATTTGGAGATTAAGCACTGAGGGATTGCCCGAGAAGGAATCCAGCTCATATCAAGTTTAAAAGGTGGCATGGGCAACTCGGGCAATCCAGGGTTATGATAATCCCATAGATAATGGTCCTGGTCCAATTTTAATACGCCCACTGCATTCAGCCATCCTTGTTTATAACCCTAATTATTCGCTTATTAGATTCGATCATCAAGATTGTAGAGGGCTTCATTATAGCCAGCCATCCAAAACTCTCTAGGCTGTTTGTGGAATTGGTAAGTCAACCTTTCCAGCTGCTCGTGGAGATTCTTCACAAAAATTTCTTTATTCTCCAAGGCGGATCCTTGTGTGGAAAGTTACTCGTTAAGGTCCAGAATCTTCTTGGACATCTCTGCCAGAGCTTTATTCTTCGCAACCTACTAAACTGCTTGATTTTTCAAAGATGCTTGAGTTCTCTCCTCTTTAATAGTAACCCGAGCAGCTCTTGCTCATCCCCGAGAAGCTCTTGCTCATCTACGAGCAGATGTAGAGGGTCCAATTCTCTTTAAAGTTTCCAATTCGTCTCTCAAATTGGCATTTTTAACCTCCAGAAATGAGAAACCTTCGTCATTGATAGGGACCAAGGCTCCCGAGGTAGATGCTGCAGATTTTAGTTGGGATATCTCTCCTCGCAAGTTATTGTCTTCCTGCTCCAGCATTTTCGCGATCTGCCTATGCTCTTCAACCTCAGTCTTCAAAGTCCTCTCCTTAAAATCATAAGCAGCGACTAACTTATCATATCCTTTGTGAGCATTTAGTTGTTGATACTTTTTCTCATACCACTGATGCAAAAGGGCAGAAGATTCCTTATATTGTTGCTGAAGTTCCTCGATGGTACCCTAGAGATCTTCAATCATCTCATCATAAGCCGTATTATTGGCAACAGCTCGGTCGATTAAGCATTTCAGATATTGGTAAGCTTCCAATGCTCGTTCAGAGGCATCTGAGCCCAGGATATCAAAAATTTATGACTCATCCAAATCTGTATGGCCAACTTTGAAATATTCATTACATTTTTTTCATCAACTTAGTATCGTGGGCTGACAAGAGCTCCATTCTAGCCATAAACTAGCAAAAAGAAGAGATAAAATGGATCAATAATAAGAACAAAGTAAGAAAAAGGGAGTTAAGATGCACAACTAAAACTTCAAATTTTATTAAATCACAAAAGGAGGTACATGGTTAAGAATTACATTCAACAACAAAATATAAAGCAAAAAGAAAGGTCCGAACAACTCTACACCTTCTCCTTGCTTCCTAAGACTTCCTCGGGAGGCTTGGATAAAGAAGTAGGTTGCTCGGGGGGCATGGAAAGTTGCTGAGAAGGTATTGGCAGTTGCTCGACAAAGGTACTGGTAGATTGAAGCTTCTCGGTGGGAGTAATAGTTGGTTGGGGCTGCTCATAGCGAAGTTCAACAGTAGGGACCTGATCCCCAACCATCATTGAAGACTCTTCAGAGGCAGCTTCGTCCTCTTCTTCTTCGCCAGGGGAGGGAGGAGGACCATGAACATGACGTTGAAACAACTCAAAATTCTTAAAGACCTTTAACTCGTGCAGAGCTGCGACCCATCTGTCCCTGAAATACTTGAGGCTAGCAAACTCCATCTGAGAGGACATGGCTGCTAGGCCTTTGTTCCAACCTTTGTCCCAGCCAGTTTTCTCTTCACCTTCTCCGAGGTAATCTTCTCAGACAAAAGTTCCTCGGCAGCTTTTAATTTCCTTTCTTCCTCTTCCTTCTGACGAACAACTTCATGGAGTTTTCCCAGTTCCTCTTCAGCAGTTTTAAGCTTGGTCTCAAGCTTTCCAGCATTTTTGAGCTTTTCTTCAAGCTCTTCATTTTTCTTCTTAAACTCTTTTATTTTCCTCTCCAACTCCTGATAGGCCTCCACAGTCTTTCTCTCTCTTGCTCGACGTACTTCAGTTGCTTCTCCCAAGCAACCTTATCTTCTTCATATTTCTGAAGAGAATCCTTTAAGGATTGAGTTAGACCTACAAAAGCCTCGTTCACACCTCCTGAGGAGCTCGAAGCTTTAAGAGCTTCATCCTTTTTCGAAATAGTATTGAAACATGTTACCAACTGATAAGAAAAATAACTTTGAGTCAGTACAAGAATAGATCATTGAAAAATGAAAGTTTAGATTAGTAATACTTACTGAGGCAATATGTTGAGCTGCCAAGGTAGTAAACCTATCCCGAGAAAGAGTGTCTTCAAGACCTTGGATTTCTGGGATAATCCAAGACTTCACAGAGCCCATGGCAGAGCTGGGAGTAACAAAAGTGGGAACACCACTTCCAGCAGTTAAATGCTGAGAGATAGGTTCAGCCAGTTTATCCGAGGAACTTTTCTTCAACCTCCTCATAGGAGCAGGAACATTCTTAACCAAGGATGCTGTCTTGGTTGGTGATATAATGATAACCTCACTGGGAGGAGAAACAGAAACAATATTACTCAGAGCCACTAGGGGCTTCTCGGCAACCTTCTTAGCAACAACTGGAGGGGGTGCATCAATCTTTCTTGTCCCTTCCTCAGGGACATCCTGTTTGTTTTTCTTGGCCTCTATATTGGCAGAGTCCGATTTATCAAAAAAGGCAGGAGCTCTTCTTCTCTTCATTTTGTCACTCAGAGGAATATTTAATTCAGGGGAAGAACCTTCAGAATCTGGTATTGGCTCTATGTCACCTACCACTGGACGAGCAGTAAAAGATTAAGTGTAACTCTTGTACTACAACAAATAAGAAGCTGATCTAATGTGTTCGTCAACAACGGTTTGATGCAAACTCCAGATAAATTTCAAATGTTTCAAATTGACATTAGTCTCTTTGGGGGATTTTCTTTTGCTATCAACTGGAGCCCTGTATTGTTTTGACTTAATTCCTTGACCAAAACTGTGTTTGTAATATGTCATAGGGAGATTTTATTTTGTCACTATCCCACTTCCTCTATGACGTATTGAAGAAAAGTGAAGATGTTGTGGCAAAGCTTCAAAGAATTAATCATGCCAAAGTTTAATTGGTTCAAGTTAACTCGTCTTTAAGTTAATTGCATTCTGAGATCACTCAGGTATGAATGTGTATAATTAATGGTGCTCGGAATTATTTTTATAAAAGATAAGGATGTATTTTTATAAAGAAAAATGTTTTAAAATGTTTTAAAGTGTTTTAAATGGTTTACACTACGTTTTATTCTGATAAGCTCAAAAAGGAGTTTGGTTAATTTGGATCTCTTTTAAAAGAGACGTTTTAAACAAAAAGTCAAAGAAAGTCAAACTGACGCAGCGCCGTTCAAACGACATGTCAGCTCGTTCGAGCGAGATGCTCATGTCGTATGAACGACTTGGCATTATCATTCAAGCGACACGTTTTTTGAGGCAGCACTTAAATCTTATTTAAAACGTATTTTTGTCAGAGTTTCATAAGTGTGCATTCTGGAAAAATAGAATACGATCCAGTACGTGTTTTCACATGTTTTTTAAGGTTTAAAAAGCATAAACACATCCTTAGAGTTTGCAAAGATTCGAGTTATCATTCTTGTATGCTTATGTGATCTTGCTGCACCAAGTTTGTTTGTTCTACACTTGAACATCAGGGTTTTGCGATGAAAAAAGAGAAGGACTTATTGTTCGACATCGTAGACGAATCAAAGTCAATCGGTGGACAACGAGACATATGTGGACGCGTGTGTTGTGGACAGGTATCGCGAAAGAAGTGCGTGGTCACTATTGAAGAACTGTAGAAGATCAGAAGGAGCATCAAGACCCGTGGGGATCGAGTCATTGAGCAAGGCTAATCTGTCTTTGTAAAACATTTGTTCATAGTGATTGTCTGGCTTAGGTCGTCCGAGGTTCTTTTCCCGTTTTGGGTTTTTTCCTCGTACATCTGGCGTTGTGAGTATTCTTTACTTTCTTTTACTTGATTTAATCTCGAGATGCATGTTTAGGATTAATCAAGATAAAATTTCTTTAAAGTAAGAATTGAGTTTTCACAACTTGGTTTGGTGCATATTAAAAGTTGGATAATTTTTGGTGAAAAATTGGTTTGATTTAAAACACATGCAAAAGGGATCTTTTTTCAAGATGCGTCGTGGTGAAGGCTCATCTGTTTTAGTATACCTTCCAGATGATTCCCCCAATGACGCTCTAGCTCCCTGATTTTCTTTATGTTAAAGTTTATTTCAGACTATGTACTTGTGAGGACGAGAGGATCAAATTTATTTTTGTTATCTCACTTGGACTAGATTATGAACTTAGGTGGATATTCTTTCATTATGTTTTGATATTTTTTTTTCCATATTTTTGGTTATTGATCTTTTTTTCCTATTTTTGATTCTATTGTTGCATGTAATGATATTGGCATGTGTTGAATATTTTGTTCTTTTTTATTCCTCGTGGCATCTTCTCTAACCATACAGGTTTAATTCTATCCCTTTGTCTTTTCCGGATAAAAAGGGGGAGAAACCTTGATAGGGGAGTTTATTGTTAGGGGGAGTTTAATATGTTTTTAACATATTTCACCTATGTTTAACATAATTTTCTTACCACGATTTATATTCTCTATTTTTCCCACGCATTTTATGTGTTTGTTGTTTCATGTGTAGGCCTTCATTTTCATTTGCCAATATATCGCCTACTTCTCTGCAGCCATTTGTCAGTCGAATCTGTTTGTATGTCATTTCTTTTGGGTTTTTGGGATAGGCTTTAGAATTGTCTTGACGGATGGCTTAGCAAATTCAGTGTCTTTTTGGTTAATTTTTTTATTTTATATTGTCCCGAATAGCCAAAAGGGGAGATTTGTAAGGAGAAATTTCCAATCGAGTCATTTGTAGTATTGGCTATTCCGTTGGACAAAATATTTTTAGGTCTTAAGAAGTCACACATCTAACATCCATGGAGATTTGGGCATCCGACTTTTCATGCTTCATCAAATTGCATTCCATTCTCTTTTCCCAAAAGGTATATTACCCAAAATCAATTTATGTGTTGGAGCTAATTTTAATTCCCTTAAAACGTTTATGAAAAATTTTCAAATTAATTTTAAATCAGTTTTGAAGAAAATGAAATTTTCGTTCGAAGTCAGCCCAGGTCGTTCGAAAGACCCGGGTCTAACGAACCTGGCTTGTTTACACTGTCATATAGTTAGAAGTTTCGTTAGAATTGTCATTCGAACGAATTCGTTCTAACAAGGATTCTAACAACTTGCCTTATATTGCACTGGATTATCGTTAGACTACTCATTCGAACGAAGTCGTTCGAACGAGTTTTGTCAGTTATGAATTTTTTTTAATCTTTTCTGCAGTTATTTTGCATAACTGCTTTGGTCCATTACTTTTCTCAGTTTCATAAAGTGGACGAAAATACAGTTTTTCACAAAGAACTTGAACATTTCAAAATAGTATTCTTGTTTTCCCTTTTTAATCAAAAACACTCTAACACAATTTTGTTTTTTGAATGAACCAAAATCACATGCTTTCAACCTGAATTTCATCATGGACATATGTTGTGGATTTCTGCATCCTAATTGATTAGAGATGGTACTTTGACCTTTGGTGGATACCAAGACACGAGCAGTGTCGTGCAACGTGTTGGAGATTTGTGTATTACAAACGTAGGTAGAGGATACGACATCAACATGTCTTAGTGAGTCAAGTCCATAAGTCTTTTGAGTCGCTTATAAAACCTTTATTTGTAGTGGATTTGTCTAGGCCCAGCCATCTGAGGTTTTTCCCATTTGGGTTTTCCTCGTAAATCGGCGTGTTGTGGTTGTGATTTATTATTTTATTTCATTTAATCACCTAGATGTATCTGTAGGATAAAAAGGATAAAATTTGGCTAAATTTATATCTCTTAATCTAGTTGACAATCCCATCACTTTAATTGATAATTATTCATGCTAACTTACTAATTTGCAAAGGATATTTAAATTGGAATATTTTTCTCTTTGGCAAATTTTTCATAGTGTAGTGTGTATTCTACGAAATAACCTTAGTTCATATAACCTTACAACTTCATATATATATATATATATATATATATATATATATATATATATATATATATATATATATATATAGGGTTTAGGGTTTAGGGTTTAGGATTTATGGCAGTCCTTTTACCTTAACCGCATGAAACTTGTACATTACATCTAACTAACATATATAAGCATACCGGAATAAGTCATAAATATCTTGACTTATATTCTCATAATAGATGAGTAATATTAGCACCCAAGTTTCCTAATCAAAGACTCTAGTGAAATCCTAAAGGAAACCCCAAGATTTAAACTAAAATACCACACCTTTAACTTCTGTTGGCATCTGTACAGAAGGGGATAATATGCAGCCATGTGGACAGCCTTCACAAATCTCTTCCCACATCCATGCGCATGGGGATAATGCTCAGTCGTGCACACAGTCCCTACACTCATAATGGACGAGGAAAGACGCGATTGAAAACCTACAAATCATTCAAAACTTACCCAGCTCGACCTTTTTCACTCAAAATTGTCCCCAAACGTTATTAGAACCTTAAAACGATCCTAAAACGCATCAAATAACATATTTAATTGATTTTAGACATGATTCTTACAATCTACTATCATTCTTAAGGTCAAAGCATGAAACTAAGGTTTAAATTATCAACTTTAACATGAAGGTGATTAGGGTTCATAATAATTTTGGATTTTCAGCAATGGAAGTCGTTTTAAATCATTAACGTCTATTTAAAATTATGTTTCATCAATATAACTCATACTTGATATTAATTTAACCAAAATTTAAGCATAAAAAATGTGGTTTTGACTAAGGTACAACCCGTTAACGCATCAGATTTTTTTAAACATAAAATCCTCATAATAACCAATGTACAACCCCCAAATATGTTGGATTCAAACCTAGCATGTGTCTAACCCTAAATAAATTCAATAGTACAATCCAAATATAAAAGGATTACATGTTAAATAGTGATAAAATAATATATTTCTTACTTATTAATAGTAGTTGAAGCTTCTAGCTTGATTTATCCTCTTTAGATCACCAAGTTCCTCTCCATAGGTCTTCCTTTGCTCTCCCAAAAGTCTTAGGCTACTGGGGTTTGTGTTTTGTGTAAAGTAATTAATTATTTAGGACCTTTTAACTTCCCTTAATCCCACTAGTCTTTAAAAAGCATAATTTTGGGCCTCTATAGGAGCCCAAAACACCACCCAACCTATTTCAAAACATAGCCTAAAGACATATCTAACCCCTGGGCCCAATCCAAAGCATTAAAAATATTACTTTGAGCCTCCATATCACTCGAGAGTCCAGTCCAATTGGTAACAACTCACAACGCGCAGTGATACCTCACAATGGAAAATAAAATACACAACTTACTTATTTTACGAGTAACTGTAAATATTTAAATACGATATAATTAATATCACGAATTAGTTATTTTTGAACATGTGGTACAAAATCACATAACTTGTAAAATTTAATTATCATCTAAAATATATTTTATTATTACCATTTCATATTAGTAATTATTAATCCTGTAAGAGGGTAGTTTAGATAAGATGGAGGCGTAACCCCTTTTTGAGTACAATAATGATAAGTTAATTAGCAACACTATTGATTAACCATAGGACATATAAACACGACTCAATGAATATAGACTCAGTTTGAACTCACAAATCTCTCGTGTATAACTCATAAGGTAGTAATGAACTTAGAAGAAAATTAGTTAGAGGGAGAGAGAAATAAGCATCCTAGATACACCTTGGTAGGCAGCCAAACACACCAACCACCCTCAAGAATCTCTATCAAGTATTAAAAGCTTTGTAATAAATATTAATGGTGGGTGAGTGAACTCTCTAGTTTTGTAATAACTATCTTTGATATATATTATCTCTAGTAATAACTTCAGAACTCTTAAAAGATCATATGATGCCTCTCTCCAGAGGTGGGTGGGGTCTTTAAATAGCCCCCACCATCCCCGAGGAAACTCCGCCATTAATGCTTGTGAAAGACATCCCTCATACTTTATGTCACAAACATTAAATACCTGATGCACTACTTGTCTCCACGTCATAAACATTAAATGCCAAGACATGCCTTTTGCCTAATCACTGCGTGTCAGGGGGCTGTTGTCGCAGAAGTGACTGACCAACTGTCTGACAGCCCCAAATACCACGGTGGTTTACTCAAGTGCAGATTTGATATTGTCTAGCTGGCTAGTGACATCACCTACAGTAGATGTGACCTTAAGTTGAGGGTTGTTTGGTTCACATCTCAAAACTCGATGGAACTCAAAGTCGCTCTGCCTGAGGTTCCACGGTGAGGGTCCTTCGGTATTTTACCAGGTATATCTAAGATGGTCAGGACAAGCCCCAACGGTGCCTCACTTCTCAATCCTCCAAACCAGGTGCCTCCAAAGTTCCCACGACGAGGTCGTTCAATAGAGCATGAAAGCTCTCCCAGTCCCTGCCAAGCCTGGTCTCTTGTGAGTACCGTTCGACCTCACACCTAATCATTATTCTCATTACATAATTACAACCGTTATAGCTCGTAGTAAATATAAACAAAAATATAATATGACTAACTAACACAACAAGCTATGAGTTGCCACGTTGAACTGCCTTGCTTGTGCTGCCACACTTGAGCTGCCTTAATCCCAAACAATGTTATTAATGGGGGGATTATCCCTAATCTCAGTATTACCTTCAAGCCCTTCGTGGAAAGATTTATTGTAGGAAGAGGAAATGTCTGCAAGAAAACTTCTCAATCCGATGAACCTCCTCTGTGTGTAAAAATTCTGGCATCCTTTCCTTCGTTATAGCACTGCGTTTAGAACCTCCAGGAAAAAGTAAAATTCTCCCCGATGTACCTGAGCCGAAGCGATGTGGTTTATTGGTGCTTTGGCGAAGGGACATCGCCACTTTTTCCTTAGACTGAGCGTCAAACGTTCTAGGTTGACTATTTAAAAGTCTCCCGAAAAGACCATTAACCTTCTTGAATACTCGTTTTCGCTCTGGGGAAGTGAAATTCTCCCGTTCATGCAGTTGTGGAGTATAGTTGTGAGCAGTTTGTTTTTCATTAGGACTGTCCTTATCATTGGGGCTTGTGAAATTCTCCCCTGTAACGCTTCGCTATATTCAAAAAAGCAGAAATTCTTCCCAATGTAACCGAGTCACAATTTAAAAAATATTTGAACTTGTGGCGAGGGGACATCGTTTGTTATTGAATCGTTGGGACATCTTCTTCATTGGGAGTTTATTGGATATGTCTGACAAAAATTCTGGCACCAAAACTCAAACTTACTTAATAAGGTAACCCTTTATATTCCCTAATCGTCACTTTGTAAATGACATGGCATTGTCTTTTCAGTTATCAAAACACTTCCTGAAGTGCCACGTGTTCATTTGAAATGATTATAGGTGGCCTTGCACTTGTGGTGGTGGGAAACTCAATAGAGAGGTTTAAAAGGTTTCAAACGTCTCTTTTTTCAAAACCTTTCTCTTTCCTCTGTCTTGTTTAAGCTCCTATCTTCTTTAAAGAGAGAACTATGTGCTAACTCCATTGTTTACCAAGCTCTTACCTAGCTTCTTCATTCTCTCATATTTTACGCCACCACCTGTGGTTGTGCTCCTCAATTTTTCCTTCCCCACCCCTTTTTACCAAGCCTTTGCACCTCCTTGTTATCTTCAATGTCCTCGTCAAGTAATCCTACCACGCCCGCCACCAGTGCTCCACTTGCTACCACTGTTGTCACCACATCCGCTGCCGCCGCTCATTGACTGCTGCCCGCCATAACCAGTTGTGCTTCTACCATTGGTCCCCCATATTTGGCCAGGGTGATGATTTTGTTGGGTTTTACAAGACTTGGTTTTCAACGCCAAGTATGATGCCTGACACTTGGTGATGAAGATGAAAGTGCTGCTAACTTGGGCTTTCTCCTCCCTGAGGGGACGCTTCGATTTCGTCTTGAGCGAGGGGACTTCCTATGGTCCCATATTGACTTTGAAGGTCCTGGGGGATCCCCTGCTCATTTCTCTACCTGGAACTCCCATATGCAGAATTACCATGCTGATACCCTCACCAAAATTAGGCTTCATCGAGATAAATGGTTTGGTGAGTTTACTTTGTCCAAGAATAATGCTTCCCTTCCCGTTCTGGTATCTCACTGGAACATTACCACTCATACGTTCATTACGGCATGGGGCGAGTTTATAATAACGTTGGAGGACGTGAGCGCGCTCTTAGGCCTTGAGGCAACAATCCATGAGCCCTATTTTGATGAAGCCCTGGATGCCCAAGAGACTACTGACCATTTGGAGTTAGACCGTATATGCCGAAGGTGCATCGACACTTCAAACAAAGCTACCTTCACTCCTTTATCAACTATTTCTTCAAGGATCCTTCTGAAGGTAGTTCCTCTGAGGCTACCCCCGGTTAAGGTACATCGTTGGAACTTCCTACCTACATTCTTATCGTTCTTTCTCATTTTCTTTTAATGGGGAAACCCAATAACGAACCTCAAAGGGACCTTATCAACACATCCCTCTGTTTGGCCCAGGGTATCAAGCTTCCTCTGGCTGTAATTGCCCTAGGATCCCTCTACACGTGGCTTGATAGAACCCTTTTCGATATGAAACGATCTCTTGGTCGTTATAACCTGGCCAACTTTTCCATCTGTGTCCTTTTAAAGAGCTTCATTTATGTTCGTTTCCCTGTCGTGTCAGCAAGGCCAACTGCTCTCCTTCGGGTGAAGCGATTTTGACCCCACGCTCCTTTGTTTATCACAAGAGACAAAATAGAAAGGAGTTCACCTCTATCATTGATCAATTTGGTTATTTCATGATAAGGCCCTACGGAGAGGATATCTTCCTCATACTTGATTTTTTTTCAAACATAAAGTACGGGCGATCCAAGCAACAAACTTAGACCTCATTATTGAGGACCCCTCAGTAGCTTTGGTCCTTTTGTTTTCATCGGGGTATCTGCCTTCCTACATCGAGTGGGGATATACTAGTGAGCACTACAATCCCAACCCATGTAACCTTAAGTTTGGTTTTGATCAGGGGGATCCTCGCCTAGTTTTTCAATTATCTAACCCCAAGGTCTCTTTTAGCGACGCGTGTTCCCTATTCTCACCAACTGCTACGTGGGGAGTAAGTTCTACCATGGATGGGCGAGTCACTATCCCAAGTATCAATAGGCAAGGGGACGTGACCCCTCTATTTGCATTAAAGTACTGGCCAAGGCATTTGACCCAAATCTCTGAGTTCGTCGAGGGGGATCTCGTGTATCCTCTAGTTCTTTCATTTTCTGCCTTGGAGTTGGGGTTAAAAGGTAATTCTATTCTTGGGATTGAATTTCCTCTAAGAAAAACCCCCAAGGTACCTCCCACTGAACTTCCTCCATATTTCTCTATGATCCCCACTGATGATGCTAAGATTTAGCACCACCGGATAAGTGATAGTGAGCTCAAACAGTAATAGCCATGGCCGCCATAGAGATGTATAAGTGTATAAGTATGTAGAAGGGGATGAGTATAAGAGGAAAAAAGACAATGATGTATAGTGGTTCAGCCAAATTGGCCTACATCCACTGTGAGTGTGTGATCCACTAAGTATGGGCACTAATGGCCTTGGATACAATGCACATAACCCTCTCTCTCTCTCCACTGTGTGTGTACAAGCAGAGTTTTAACTAGGGCTAGTGTTCATGGATCGATCCCCTGTAGGGTTGGGGGTGACAAGTATATATAGGTCTTGGGGGGTGTAGTGTACCCCCCCAAGTAAGCATGGTGCATGTGAATGGTGATCTAACCAATCCCCTATTGACACCTGTAGATGCCAAATGATGACATAATATTCCCTCACGTGAGGGTGTGATTCGGTTATAACGGTCTGCCACGTGTCATATGAGCCTGACGCGCACTGTTCCACGCGTGTCCCGAACCACGCGCTGTCATGATGTCACCCTCGGCCTATGAGCCGAGGCCGAGGGCAAAGTTTCTTCCGGTGGGGAGCCTGGCTTGATTCTGGCCTCGTACTGTCGTACCATCGTAGGGTCGTCCGGAGCCTGGGGAAGGGTCGGCCCCTCTTAGGGTCGTCTGGACCCTGGTGAAGGGTCGGCCCCTCGTAGGGTCGGCTAGAGCCTGGCGGAGGGTCGGCCCCTCGTAGGGTCGTCTGGGCCTGGTGGTGGCCAGCTGGGGCCTGGTGAAGGGTCGGCCTCTCGTAGGGTCGTCCGTATTGGAGGTAATCCTCATCCAGGCTGAGCGTATAAACGGGTATATCAATCACCCCCCAGCCCTTAGCCATAGGTGTCATTGAGATGGCTGAGGGATATTTGCTGAATTCGAGACACGTGTGATCAGTTAGGTGAGTGACACCTGTGCAGATACTCATTGTTGTTCCAGTTTCCAAGGCAGGGCGGCTGCGCAGTACGCTTGGGGCCTTGTGCCCTAATTATATCTCTTTGGTAAATGGGTCCACTCATTACCAATGTATATAAGCAATTTTTAAACTCTCTTTCCAACTTCTACTTCTTCGCGCCTAACCATTTCCTCTCTCTAGAACCAGTCGCCATTTGCAGCCTTCAATCTTTCAGGCCTCACTGCGCTCTTGTTCTCTCGTCATCAGGTAACCTTTTTCTCCCCGTGCCTTCTTTTGTCTTCATTTCTGTATATTATTTAGGGTCGTAGGTCGGCAGTTTCTTAGAGTTCCCTTCTTGCCCTTTTCCGGTGTCTTCTCCGGTTGGTAGTTCTTGAACATTCTTGACGAAAAACGTTTGAGTTCTTTGATTTGATCCAAAAGTCAAACCTGGTCAACCCCCCAAGTGTTTGTAGTTGAATTAGCCAAGTCTAGTATAATTTCTAAGTGTAGGGTCTTCCCCTTAATTCTTAGGAGGCTTTACCACTTAGTATCTGAATTCCCATCTTTGAGAGAGAAGCTCTTTACCGAAATCATACGAATAGAGGAAGAGGAAGAGAGACGACGAGGGGCCGACCCTAATTGGGTACGACCCATCTTTCCCATTCCTCTTGCCACCATTAGACCATCTGAACCCTCTGAGTCTTGTGGGTCATCGTCTCGTCCTGTCGACACTCCCAAACCAAGTGAAATGGACGAGAGAACCTCCTCCCCCACTGGTGCTGGAACGTCTGGTAGAAGGGACACGTCCGACCTTAGCCCTCCCCGAGAGGCCGAGGGTACGATCCCCTCTGAGGCTGTCCCTGTGACAACCCTGTCCCCCAATGCCTTCCAAGTGGCTTTCCCTCAGGGTCCTCCTGCAGGTGATGAGATGGAGGGGGATGAGTACGAGGACGATGATACAGATGATGAGGTTGACACTTCCCACGCCTCGTCTTTTATCTCCTCCGTTAGGGATATGGACCTTCTGATATGGAGGCATACTTACGGCGTGCCCTCTGGGGTAACTATGAGGGTTCCCTCTGAGACTGAGAGTGTTTTTGAGGGTGAAGAGGGAGAGGTTGCAGTCTACGAGCAAATGTTCAAGGTAGGTGTTAGACTTCCCTTCCACCCTGCCATTGTCGATATTCTGTCGGCTCTGGGCGTCTCCCCCTCTCAACTTCCACCCAACTCGTGGAGGACGATTCTGGGTTACATTTCCTTGTGGAAAAACTCTTTTACTGATGAGCCCTCGTCCGACGTATTCTTGGCTTGCTATAATATCACCTCTTCATCAAAACAGCCCGGATATTATCATCTTGGGGCGAGAAGGTCGGAGAAGAAACTTCTTCACGTGTCTCAAACTTCCAATCATGATTGGAAGAAGAGATTCTTCTTCATATCTGGGGCGTGGGAGCGCTCCGCCGAGGCGTCCCCTTCTGCCGATGGTCCGAGGGTCCCTAACAAATGGTCTATTCCCTCAATGAAAGCTAGGTCAGACCCCGGACTTAGCCTAGAGGAAAGGGATATTGTTGAGTATCTGAGGGGACGAGGGAGAGAGGGTGAGATCCCAAAGTTTGAAGAACTGACGACTCCTCGCTTCCTTAAAGAAGCTGGTCTGAGGGTCGGCCCTCTGACATAACTATGTGAGTTATACTGAACATTTTCCCTTTATTTATTTTTGAAGCGTTCTCTCTTTATCTCTGAACTTTTCTGACATGTCGTCCTCTTATCAGATCGTCCTGCAGGTACACCAGACTACCTCTGGGAAATGACTGCTCCAAGCCTACTTGCTGGTTTGTCGAAGAAAAAGGGGAAGGAGCCCCAGCAAGCTCCAAAGAAGATGAGGGCCTCAGGGCCGACGGTTGTTGAGCCGACCTCTGATAGCCACAAGAGGAAGGAGCCTGAGACTCCTGTTGAGCATCGGCCTGATCCAAGGACGAGGGCAAGGGTCGAAGCCTCTGAGGGTACGACCTCTTCGTCGAGCATGGGGGCCTTCTGGTCTCAGAATCTGTCTCATCTGAGGGCCGACCCCTCATCCCTAATTGCCAACTTGAGGGCGGCCAAGGCCTCGATGTTCTCTGCACCATCGGCCTCTGACTTCGAGTTCTTGGCAAAGATGCCCCCAGCTAAAGTGTACGACTTCGGTCTGCACTCCCTTGCTCAGGTATTGGTCTTGACCTTTAATTTCATTCATTCATTAACTGTTCCCTCGGCCCCTCTTGACATTTGTTCATTTTTTCTTGCAGTCCGTCTGTGCCCTCACCTCAGCCACCAAGTGGATGGCTGAGAACCAACAAAAATTCCACGAAGCTGAGAGGGCCATTCAACAAGAGGCTGACCTACGGACAGAGCTGCACACTGCGAGGGCCGAGCTGGAGAGCACAAGAACTGAGCACGCTAGAGTCCTTGATGAGCTGACGAGGCAGCATGATGCCGATATGCAGGCTAAGGACTTGTTGATCAAGGACAGGGACTTGTTGATCAAGGGCAAGGACGAGGCCCTGGCCACTATGGAAGCCAAGCACAAGACCGACCTTGAAGCAGCTGTCCGGAAAGCCGGGGCTGATGCTGTTGAGGCTTACAAGGCCTCAGACGAATTCCAAGGCTTCGGTCTTGAGTATCTTGAGAGGGTAATTAGGACGGCCTGTCGGTGGGTCGTCCTAAAGTTTGCTGATACAGTGTCATCCATCCGCCCTTCTCTTGAGGTGGTTCAGCTGGATGACCCCTTGATTGCCGAGGCCCTGTCGCAAGTGGAGTCCCAGGTTCAGGTTGAGGGGGTCGGCACATCTGAGGATCAGCCGGTCGTGATAGTTGAAGAGACCCCCTAGTTGATGTTGAGACTCTTCCTTCTGATGTCGTCCCTTAGGGTGGCTGTCTGTAGCCCATACCCTCATTTTTGTATTTTTGTTTAACGGCCTTGTAAAACACTTATGTTTTATTAATACCAGTCTCTTCCTTTCCATACTTGTTGTCTTTAGTTCTATTATGGCTTGCTTCCTTGTTGATGATGATGATACTAACCCTTCCCTCGTCTTTTTGAGGACCAATGTGGGGTCGTCCCCTCATCAGGCCTCATTATAGCCGAGGGTTCAAATAATCAATATAATGATTTTTAACGAAGTCTACCCTCGTCTTTCCTGAGGATAGTGGAGGGGTCGTCCCCTCCACTGGTCCTCATTATAGCCGAGGGTTCAACTAACCAATTTAATGGTATATATGAAGTCTACCCTCGTCTTTCTTGAGGGAAGTGGAGGGGTCGTCCCCTCCACTGGTCCTCATTATAGCCGAGGGTTTAACCAACCAATTTAATGATTTTTAATTAAAGTCTACCCTCGTCTTTCTTGAGGACAGTGGTGGGGTCGTCCCCTCCACTGGTCCCCATTATAGCCGAGGGTTCAACTTACCAAATTAATGGTATATATGAAGTCTACCCTCGCCTTTCTTGAGGGCAGTGGAGGGGTCGTCCCCTCCACTGGTCCTCATTATAGCCAAGGGTTCAACTAACCAATTTAATGGTATATATGAAGTCTACCCTTGTCTTTCTTGATGACAGTGGTGGGGTTCTCCCCTCCACTAGCCTTCATTATAGCCGAGGGTTCAACTTACCAAATTAATGGTTTTTAACAATGTCTACCCTCGTCTTTCTTGAGGACAGTGGTGGGGTCGTCCCCTCCACTGGTCCCAATTATAGCCGAGGGTTCAACTTACCAAATTAATGGTATATATGAAGTCTACCCTCGTCTTTCTTGAGGGCAGTGGAGGGGTCGTCCCCTCCACTGGTCCTTATTATAGCCGAGGGTTCAACTAACCAATTTAATGGTATATATGAAGTCTACCCTTGTCTTTCTTGAGGACAGTGGTGGGGTTGTCCCCTCCACTAGCCTTCATTATAGCCGAGGGTTCAACTTACCAAATTAATGGTTTTTAACAATGTCTACCCTCGTCTTTCTTGAGGACAGTGGTGGGGTCGTCCCCTCCACTGGTCCCCATTATAGCCGAGGGTTCAACTTACCAAATTAATGGTATATATGAAGTCTACCCTCGTCTTTCTTGAGGGCAGTGGAGGGGTCGTCCCCTCCACTGGTCCTCATTATAGCCGAGGGTTCAACTAACCAATTTAATGGTATATATGAAGTCTACCCTTGTCTTTCTTGAGGACAGTGGTGGGGTTGTCCCCTCCACTAGCCTTCATTATAGCCGAGGGTTCAACTTACCAAATTAATGGTTTTTAACAATGTCTACCCTCGTCTTTCTTGAGGACAGTGGTGGGGTCGTCCCCTCCACTGGTCCCCATTATAGCCGAGGGTTCAACTTCTGTCGAAACAATGCTTATTACAACTATGGCTTATCAAGACCTTACAACACTACTGGTAGTATTTTTTCAAATGATCTGCATTCCAGGCGTTTGAGAAAGGTTCCCCCTCCAGGTTTTCTATCCTGTAGGTCCCAGGGACAACTTCGTCGGTGACCCTATAGGGGCCGTGCCAATTAGGATGGAGTTTATTGGGCTTCTGCCAAGTCTTCTTGAGGACCAAGTCTCCTACTGCGATAGGCCTCTGTTTCACCCTCTGATTGTAAAATCTTGCGGTCCTCTGCTGGTAGGAAGCCTGCCTTATCTCAGCGTCCTCCCTTCTTTCCTCAATCAAGTCCAGGTCAAGTCTCCTCTCTTCCGTATTTCCCTGGGGGTCATACACTTGGACCCTATGAGTGGGAAACTCGACTTCGGTGGGGATGACTGCTTCTGATCCATAAGCTAACATGAATGGGGTCTCCCCAGTAGAGGTCCTTACTGTCGTCCTGTATGCCCACAACACTGCATATAACTCCTCGACCCATCTTCCTTTTGCCTCCTCAAGCCTCTTCTTAATCCCATCTAGGATTGTCCTATTCGTAACTTCGGTTTGCCCATTGGCCTGAGGTCGGCCGGGGGGTGGAGAAAAATTGTTTGATACTTACCCTCTCACAGTACTTCCGTAAAGAGGCATTCTTGAACTGGGTCCCGTTATCCGAGATGAGGGTGTTGGGTAGACCATATCTGCATATCACATTCTTCCAGATGAACTGGAAGGTCTTCTCCTCCGTGATCATGACCATCGGTTCGGCCTCTACCCACTTTGAAAAGTAGTCAATTGCTACGATGAGGAACCGATAGTTATTGACTGCTCTCGGTAAGGGTCCTACTAGATCAATCCCCCATACTGCGAACGGCCATGGGGATTTAATGGAGGTGAGAGGCTGATGAGGTTGGTGAGGGATGGTAGCAAATCTTTGGCATTTATCACACTTTTTAACATATGCGGTAGCATCTTTCCCCAAGGTCGGCCACCAGTAGCCTTGGGTGATCACCCTCTTTGCCAAGGATCTACCCCCAATATGGCTTGAGCACGACCCTTCATGCACGTCTTGCAAAATGGAAGGGACCTCTGAGGGATGCACACACCTAAGTAAGGGGAGAAGAAACCCCTTTTTGTACAGCGTGTCTCCGATGACAGCGAACTTTGCAGCCCTGTATCTCAGCTTCTTCCTCTCTTGGCTCGCTTCTGGCATCTCTCCCCCTCTAATGTATCTGATCAGGGGGTCCATCCATGAAGGTTCTTGAGAATCATTCATGCAAACACCAAGTGTTCCCTCGACGTCTTCGATAATTGGTCGAAGCAAGATTTCTACCGGGACTGTCCTCCTTATGTCTGTCCTAGTAGCTGAGGCCAACCTTGCAAGGGCGTCAGCACGGCCATTGTCGAGCCTAGGTATCCTCTTGAATTTCACTTCTTTGAAGTTTTCCAGCAATGACCTCACCTTATCAAGATACCTAGCCATCCTCTCGTCTTTGGCCTCATAGGCTCCTAGTATCTGATTCACCACCAGCCTTGAATCACTGTGAACCAAAACTTGGCTGACACTAAGGGATTTGGCCAAGGAGAGGCCGGCTATCAAGGCCTCATACTCAGCCTCATTGTTGGAGGCTTTGAAATTGAACCTCAGGGCATACTCAACGTTTGTGCCATCGGGTGCTGATAGTATCAGTCCAGCACCACTTCCGTTATCACAGGAGGACCCGTCAACGAAGAGGCTCCACGGAGTCTTTCCTTCAGAAAAATTTCCCTCAGAGAGGGACCCCTATCTAAAGATGTATCTTCCCTCTTCGTTTTCAGTCACTTTCCTTCTAGCGGTGCTCGTCTCAGCCGTATCTGCGGGTGTGTCTGCGGGTCTATCTTCTGTATCTGCCTTACCGAGGGTCTCGCCCTCGGCCTCATCACCTTCCCAGGTGAACTCAGCCACGAAGTCTGCCAAGGCCTGCCCCTTAATGGCTGTCTTAGGCTGATACACAATGTCAAACTCCCCCAGCTCTATAGCCCAGGTCATTAGCCTTCCTGATTTTTCAGGTTTGTGTAGGACCTGCCTAAGAGGAGAGTCAGTGAGGATGACCACAGTATGGGACTGGAAGTACGGTTTCATCTTCCTTGAGGCATGGATCAAGGCATAGGCCAACTTCTCCATCCTCGGGTATCTATGCTCTGCCCCCTGGAGTGCCTTGCTGTTGAAATATACGGGCTTCTGTATCCCATCTTCGTCTCTTACGATTGCTGCACTGATAGCGGACTCTGAGACAGCAAGGTACACGTAAAGTCGTTCACCCTGCACGGGTCGTGACAGCAGCAAGGGAGACCCTAAGTATGATTTTAGCTCCTTGAAAGCCTCATCACACTCTTCGCTCCATTCGAAGGCTTTCCTGAGGATCTTGAAGAATGGTAGACACCTGTCTGTAGCCCTTGACACAAATCTGTTCAAGGCAGCCACTCTCCCTGTGAGCCTCTAAACGTCTTTAATGGACTTGGGGGTCTTCATCTCAATAAGGGCCTTTATCTTTTCGGGATTGGCCTCGATGCCTCTTTGATTGACAATGAACCCCAAGAATTTCCCCGCTCCGACCCCGAAGACACACTTGGCCGAATTGAGCTTCATTTTGTATTTGTCCATCGTATTAAAGGTCCTTTCCAGGTCTGCCACATGGTCCTCTGCTTTCAAACTCTTGGTCAGCATGTCATCCACGTAGACCTCCATAGACTTCCCAATTTGGTCTTCGAACATTTTATTTACGAGGCGCTGGTACGTTGCCCCCACATTTTTTAGACCAAAGGGCATGACCCTATAGCAGTATGTCCCCTTGTCAGTGATGAAGGCAGTCCTCTCCGAGTCATCAGGGTTCATGAAGATCTGGTTATACCCTGAGTAGGCATCCATAAAACTCATGAGCTCATGGCCTGCGGTAGCGTCTACCATCTGGTCAATGCGAGGGAGAGGGAAGCTGTCTTTGGGGCAGTGCTTATTGAGGTCTGTGAAGTCAACACACATTCTCCACTTGCCGTTGGCCTTTGGGACAATGACTGCATTGGACAGCCACTCAGGGTAGATGACCTCTCTGATAAATTCAGCGTCTTCTAATTTTTTAACCTCATCCCTGATGACCTCATACTTCTCTCTAGAGTAAATCCTCCTCCTCTGCTTTACCGGCTTCACTCCCTCTACCACATTGAGTTTGTGGCACATGATTTCAGGGTCGATCCCTGGCATATCTACATGACTCCACGCGAAGACGCTTCGCCTTCTCCTCAACAGTTTGATGAGGTCTTCCTTGATACTGGGCTTCAGAGACTTGCCAACTTGGACGGTTTTTCCCGGGTCATCCTCATCGAGGATGATGGGTTCTACCTCCTCAGCAGCCTCCCCTTTTTTGAGCTTCGTCTCGTCCCTGGGGTCTAGGGTATCAATGTTGTAAGTGGTTGTAGCCCTCTTGTGTGCCTCCTTTTCTTCAGCGGAGTTGTAGTAGCATTCTCTCGCTGTCGTCTGGTCTCCCTGGACTTCCCCCACCCCGTAAGGGGTAGGGAACTTAACCATCTGGTGGACTGTGGACGGCACAGCTTCAAACCCCTTGAGGGCCACACGTCCCAGTATGATGTTGTATGCCGAAAACACATGCTCATCCAGCACAAAGAAACTGACCCTCTTGGTGAGCCATCTCGGCCATTCGTCCCCCATCCTGACATCAGCCTCATATATTCCCAGGGGGTGAACCTTCTCCCCACTGAACCCAATCAATGGATGATGGTATGGGACAAGTCTGGCACGACTGAGGCCCAAGGCCTTGAAGCGTGGCCAAAACATCACATCTGCGGATGAGCCCCCATCTACCAGGATCCTCGGCACTTCGCACCCGTGCACCCTGGTAGTGATGACAAGAGGGTCATCATGCGGGGCCAAGAGGCCTTTGAAGTCCATTCGTGAGAACCCTACTATCAGTGTGTCCATGTCCACCTTCTTCCTCTTTTCTGGCTTGGCCTCCAGAGATGTCGAGAGGACGGTCTTCGTCACTGCCCTGGCTTCTGCCACGTGGGCCTTCCTATTTGCGACTTCCGACCCTCCTCCTGCCAGAACCCCAGAGTCATTCCCACCCCGAGCGAGATCATATTGAGCCTCTTGACAGGACCGTGGTCGTCTCTCGGCGGGAGGTCAGGGTCGTCCTCATCATCAGAAGGGTCGTCCCCTCTTTTTTGAGGACCTTCTCTGCAGGCATCGACTCGCTTCTTTCTGGGGTCGTCCCCTCGGCCCCTCTTGAAGTCGACTTTGTCGACGTACTTTCTGAGCTTCCCTTGCTTTAGCATCTTCTCAATCTCATCTTTCAGAGCGAAGCATTTGTCCGTTACGTGGCCGTGGTCTTGGTGAAACTCGCACCACAGGTTCTTATTCCTCTTGCCAGGTGCTGCCCTTAGCTTCTCGGGCCACTTCAGGGATCGGTCACTCTTAATCTCATTGAGAATCTGTTCACAGCTGACCGTCAGAGGGGTGTACCCCGCGAACTTGTCATCCGAGGACCTCTTCTTCCCCTCTTTGTTCTTCTTAGGGTATTTACTCCCACTAGCACCTCCTCTCTCGTCTTCATATTTTGCCGCCATCGCCTCTTCGGCGTTCATGACCTTTCCTGCTGTCGACAGCAGTTCAGCCATCGTCCTCGGAGGGTCTTCAGCAAGCTTCCATAACAGCTTCCCCTTCTGGAGTCCTCCAATCAGGGCTGTCATAGCTATGCTTTCCTCATAGTCTTCCACCTCCAGCTTCTCCTTGTTGAATCTGTCTATATAGTCCCTCAGACTCTCACTCTTCCCCTGCTTGACATAGAGCAGGTGGGTGGTCTTCTTCTGTGGCCTCACCCCAAAGCAGAAATTATGGATGAACAGGTCTGCCAACTGCTTAAAGTTTCCGATGGAATTTTTCGGAAGAGATGTGTACCAAACATGCGAAGCCCCTGTCAAGGTACCATAGAAGGCACGACACCTCATCTCATCTGAGATAGAGTATATGTCCGCCGCCGACTGATACATCTCCACGTGGTGGACGGGGTTGGTGCTCCCGTCATACCTTGGGGTGACCATTGGTGGCTTGAATTTTGACGGCGTGGGGAAGTTGACTATCTTCGCCATGAAGGGTGAGCCTACGGTGTACCCCCTCTGAAGAGGGTCTCGGCTCTTCAATATGTCACCAATCTTATCCTCTAACCGCTGGATTGAGTCATTCCAGGGCCTCACAGGGTCGGCCTGGCCGATGTTATCCCCTGTCGCCTCTCCGAGGTGGACGGAGGGTTCTGCTGCAGCAGGCCTGTGTCGACTGTTCACTTCCCTCTGGCCGTCATCTCGTCCTCGGGGTCGGCCATCTGCTGCCCCCCCTGGATCTCGCGGCGCTTTTTGGCCTGGACAACTGTTCCCGCAGGTCATTAACTGGGCCTAGCCTTTCAAAGGCCGACCCCCTTCTCAAGCGATCAAAAGCAGAGCCTCTTGGGCGGTCATCAGGGTTTGGTCTCTCGCACTTTCCCCTACTGTCCTGGAGAGGTCGCACAGTGTTGTTGGAGACCTCATACGGTTCCCAGCATTCTATTGGGGCCTCCTCCCCCTCCAGATCGTCATACCTGTCTTCAGGGCAAGGGTTTCCTTGCCTCCCCAGGCGTAAACGCCTGGGGTCAGCAACATCCCTGCGCCGCTGAGGGGGTAGCAGGTCTTTGCGTGGTGCCTGGGGTGGTCCCTTGGCCTCATGCTGTCCTGGGGCTGTTGCCGGAGTAATCATCTCAGGTGAGACCCCTGGTGGTCTCAGTATGTTCTGGCTCAGAGCTGTGAATTGCTCCTGCATCATCCGTTGGCTTGCTGCCAGAGACTTTAGGGCTGCCGCCACATCAGCCATCTCAGACTAAGGCGGCGGCTGACTGGAACTGGGTCTTCCCCCATCATCCGGTGGGGGAAGTGGTGGCGGTGGCATCTCAGGTGCCATATGCTTGAGCTATGAAAAGCTGAACTGAAGAAAATACTGGTTAGCTTGGGAACCTTAGTGGGTCTCTTTCAATGGTGAAACACCTCCTCTCAGGGGGAGTGTTGGTTCACCACCAGAGTGCCCAGTGAGGTCAAGCTGTACAAAGGAAGAGATGTCTTCTCGTTCCCACAGACGGCGCCAAACTGATGATGCTAAGATTTAGCACCACCGGATAAGTGATAGTGAGCTCAAACAGTAATAGCCATGGCAGCCATAGAGATGTATAAGTGTATAAGCATGTAGAAGGGGATGAGTATAAGAGGAAAAAAGACAATGATGTATACTGGTTCAGCCAAATTGGCCTACATCCACTGTGAGTGTGTGATCCACTAAGTATGGGCACTAATGGCCTTGGATACAATGCACATAACCCTCTCTCTCTCTCCACTATGTGTGTACAAGCAGAGTTTTAACTAGGGCTACTGTTCATGGATCGATCCCCTGTAGGGTTGGGGGTGACAAGTATATATAGGTCTTGGGGGGTGTAGTGTACCCCCCCAAGTAAGCATGGTGTATGTGAATGGTGATCTAACCAATCCCCTGTTGACACCTGTAGATGCCAAATGATGACATAATATTCCCTCACGTGAGGGTGTGATTCGGTTATAACGGTCTGCCACGTGTCATATGAGCCTGACGCGCACTGTTCCACGCGTGTCCCGAACCACGCGCTGTCATGATGTCACCCTCGGCCTATGAGCCGAGGCCGAGGGCAAAGTTTCTTTCGGTGGGGAGCCTGGCTTGATTCTGGCCTCGTACTGTCGTACCATCGTAGGGTCGTCCGGAGCCTGGGGAAGGGTCGGCCCCTCGTAGGGTCGTCTGGACCCTGGTGAAGGGTCGGCCCCTCGTAGGGTCGGCTAGAGCCTGGCGGAGGGTTGGCCCCTCGTAGGGTCGTCTGGGCCTGGTGGTGGCCAGCTGGGGCCTGGTGAAGGGTCGGCCTCTCGTAGGGTCGTCCGTATTGGAGGTAATCCTCATCCAGGCTGAGCGTATAAACGGGTATATCACCCACGACCATGCCCAAACCCAAAACTGCTGCAACTCCCAAATCTCTTGCCCCTACTATCGAAGTAGCTTCTGGTGAAGGGCCTTTCGAGCCAACAGTCAAAAAATCTAGGAAGGGAAAAAGTGGGACATCCCTAAAATCCAAGTGCCAAACCATTTTGGCGGCATTCCCCATAGCCTCTGTTCCTCCTACCATGCCTACAGAAATGGCCGAGGAGTTAAGAAGGCAAGTTCAGGAGGAGGTGGAATGAATAAATGCTGAGTTCCAACGACGCGCTCCCATCGTTCCTCCTTTGACTACCTTCCCCACAATCCTGGTTGATCTAACTGATCCGATAAAAAAGAGGAGAAAGAGTTTGAAGGTTCCTTGAGATGCTGGTACCGTGGGTGCAAGGAAGAATACTTTGGGAACCAAGTCCCAGAGGAAATGAACCCCCGAGGTACCTCTCTCCTCAGCCCCTCTACCGCTGCCTCATCTCCTCCTTCACTAGTGGTTATATCCTCCCACACTCCTCATAGAACTGAGGTATGTGCGCGTGTTATTATCTTTTGTTAACATTTTTTCTTACGACAAACTGCATACGTTTAACTCTTAATAACTTTGGTGCAGGGAGCTGAAGAAGAAAGGCACAGTCCCCCCCATGAGCCCTTTCGTGGGAGGACGTTTTGGTGTCTCTCAAAATGATACTGCTCCTCCCCGTTCCCCCATGATCGGGCTTACTTAGTCCCGATGCACGAAGGACACAGCGGTGGGGTGAGGTTTCGTTGAATCTAGGGGCATCACCTCTGAACCAGAGACAACTCCCCAGTCCCTTCTGAACTTTCATCCCATCACAAGGTCCTTCTACCCATTGTTGCAGTTAAAGAGAGTTCCCCTGAGGTAATACAAACAATTACTTATCATGGCTTACGTCTTTTCTTGTCCCATCCTCTTTATTTTTTCTATCATGCTGAACTTTAATATGATGAGATGCCTCATGTGTAAATGGCATCTTTGTTAGCTGACCTTGTTCTCCCCACTATGCTGACGAGACCCATAACTGATGTTCCCCTTTTTGGTGCCATAACGGGGGTAAGTAACACTTCGATGCATTTTTCCCTTTTTTTAATACTTGCTACTCATGTCTAACTCTTGGTTTCATGTTTTCATCTTTCGCCAAGCCTTACCCCGCCCTTTTCTCTTAGTGGTGTTCATCTTCTTGAGTCCAGGGTCGATGCTTCTGCCCAATGTGACGGTGTTTCGGTGCCTACCCATGTTGAGGTATCGTCTAGAGGGCCATCATCTTCTTTAAGAGAAACTCCTTCATTGGCCTTAGTACCTTATGTTGTCGAGGGATCTTTGGCAACCGTTGAGGCATTTTTAGATGAGGGTACCGTTGAGGCTTTTGAGGAAGTAGTCTCGCCCCCAACAGTTCCTGCCACTATGGCCTTCACGGTGACTCCAATTCTCGCTCCTGCAACTGCTAAGGTACTTCGTTAATTTCTTTACATTTCTCCACCTTTCAAACTTCACCTATGACGGTGGATTATCACTGAAAATACTTGTTGAAGATTTTTCATAAACTCCACCTATATCGGTGACTTAACAATGAAAACTCTTGCTAAGATGTTTCCATAAACTCCACCTATATTGGTGACTATAACAAGGAAAATGCTTGTTAATGTTTTTTCCATAAACTCCACCTATATCGGTGACTTAGCAACGAAAATGCTTGCTAAGATTTTCATAAACTCCACCTATATTGGTGACTTAGCAACGAAAACTCTTATTAAGATTTTTCATAAACTCCACCTATATCGGTGACCTGAACAACGAAAATGCTTGTTAAGGTTTTTTCCATAAACTCCACCTATATCGGTGACTTAGAAATGAAAACGCTTGCTAAGATTTTCAAAAACTCCACCTATATTGGTGACTTAGCAACGAAAACGCTTGCTAAGATTTTCATAAACTCCACCTATATTAGTGACTTAGCAATGGAAACGCTTGCTAAGATTTTCATAAACTCATTATTTCTTCTTCCTATTCTCAGGTTGCTTGGGAGGATTATCCACCAGTTCTCTTGCCCATCGCTTTACCCCGTCGGGAACGCATTTTTTCAGAAGACTCTAGTCACAAAGATTAAGGTCCCACGACTGGTGCTATTGGTGAGAGAGAGTCTGGTTGTGATCTTCCTCTGCCCGACTTGGATCCTCATGCCTTCTGCCTGTTGGTGCTTTAGCGTTCTCCTCATATGCCTGCCAACCATCACTTGGTAGTCGAGAAGATCGCAAGCCACCACCCTGAAACCTTCACTGTAGATTGCCTGTGTTCCAATATCTCCGTGATGATTTACAGGCTTCAAGGCATGGCTACCGTTATTTCTGAAATTGCCAGCACTCCAACCACAAACATAACCAAAGCCCTCCTCAACCAATTTTTGGTCTATCTGAGAGAGTTGGGTCGTGATGGCTTTCGTTTTGATTGGCTTATCGCACACTTTAAAACTTTGAAGAGCCAGCGACTGGATAGCCAGAGGGAACTGCTTCAAAAACATCAGGAGGATCAACGGGCTGAGGAAGCTAAGTTAGTTGAATTAGCACCTCTCCTTATAGCTGTTGACAAGGAGGTGGTGGATAGTGACTAAGCTATGCATATGGCCAAGATGAAGCAAGAAAGACTACTCATTGAGCGTACAAAAGCGGAAATGAGGTTAGAGGTTTCTATAAATGCCCAACAGTCTTGCTTGGCAGCTTCTTCGTGCCTTCCTGGAGATTTTTTCTCTGGCCCAGATCTTTAGTTCCTCTTAGGTCAATAATTTGTTGTAAATGTTTTTCTTTTCTTCTTTTTATGTAATTCTTTGGAAATAGCTCCCAATTTTCTAATGCCCCAAAGTTTATGAATGAATGAAAAATATGTATGTTTTTCTCCATATCCTTTCTTTGTGCTATACCTGTTTGAGTATATTATAAAGTTCTATAATTCTTTCATCTCCACTTGAGTTATAATAAAAAGAACTTGCATACTCATCATAAAAATAAGTCATGTATTCATAACAACAGCTAGATATATCAGTGGTACAAACCTAATTGTTGACACGTGATAGACTTTCAACCATTTATTATTAATCTTAAATGGTTTATCTTCTTCCATACTAGAAATTAACCAATAACACCTATCAGGATCTTCCTTTACAATAAAAGGTCCCTCCCAATTCGCTATAAATTTAGGTAGTGGAAGCCCCTTGATGTGCTTCACCACTGCTTTCAACACGAGGTCTCCCTCCACGAACTTCCTTGGTCTTACCAAGTTATCATATGCCCTGGAAAGTTGTTTCATATATATTCGAAAGTGTTGCATCGCATTATCTCTGTGTTCATCCAACGCTTCCAGCTGTACATGTCTACTCTGAGGGAACATGCTACTTTGCAAGGCATATTGAGTAGAGGGAACTTCTAACTCCACCGAAAGGATTGCCTCAGCCCCATAAATGAGGGAGAACAGAGTATACCCTATACACTTCCTCTTGGTTATTCGATAGGCCCACTATAAAGTCGGTATTTTGTCATCCCACGATCCTCGGAAATCCTCCATCATTTTGGCCAAAATGTTAACCAAGGTTTTGTTAGTTGCCTCGGCTTGACCGTTGCCCTTTGGATATGGCACCGTTGAAGTATGATAAACAATGGAGTACTTGTCTGTGAGAATCGTTACCTATGAATTGACAAAAGGGGTTCCGTTATCTGAGAGAATAACCTTTGGAATACCAAAACGATAAATGATGTGTTCTTTGATGAAGTTGCTCACCACCCCCGCTGTTGCCCTTCTCAGTGGTATCACTTCAGCCCACATTGTGAAGCACTTCGTTGCTACTAGTATCCATATCTTCCCCCTCGAAGAAGGATGTATTGCCACTACTAGGTCGAATGCCCAAGTGTGAAAAGGATAAGGCGTTTCCAGGGAGTGTAGATCTACCGATGGGGCATGGATCATATTTCCATGAAGTTGACAAACTATTCATTTTTGAATGAACTCAGCAGCGTCTTTCTCTATTGTTGGCCAATAATACCCCAACGTCATTAATTGTTTATACAACTTGGCCCTTCCTATGTGAGATGGATCGTGCGCCTGTTTGAGGACCTCGACTGCTATTCCCTTCGTGATGCAACGCAGCGGCCTATTGAAATATCCCCTTCAGTAAAGTTGTCCCTCCGGAACGTAGAATCTCGGGGCCCTTCGCTTGAGTCCCATCGCATCAATCTTTTATATTGGGACAACTCCATCTCTAATGAAGTCAATATAGGGTTGCCTCCAGTCAGGTTGAGCTTTTATAAAATGACATTCAGCTGCCTTGAAGAATAACTGGCATTTGTCGCACTTCCGTTGTAGCTTCGTCGCGTCCTATTTCATTCTAGGAAAAAAATACCCCTCTTTTTGAATCCTTCAATGGAGGGGTATCTCAGTTGTCTCACAGTGCTCTTCATGTGTTCTCTTCAATATTCTCTCTGCTTCCTCTGGGATGATGCACCTTGACAACCATCCTCATGCGTTCCTGAAGTCAAGGCTCCCATGGTTTTTGAAGTATTGGGCTAATTCCCTTAGCCCCATCATTCCTTCGCCAGACTCCAGTTGTTTCCTAATCTTTCCTCTCCAGTTTGTATCCTCCTCCATCGGTAGAATTGACTTTACTACCGAAGGAGCTGTTCTTCGTTGGATCACAACGGTAGTTGCATCGTTCCTCATGACCATTTTCTGGGCAATGGTGGCATAGGCATCCGGATGGTAGTTCATTGTTCTGGGATGTCTCTTAATCTTCGTTCGATGGAACTGGCAGAGGAGCCTCTAAATGATTCTCCCGTATGGTTCCAGACTCATGTGCTTCAATGAATATTATCCATTCACCTACTGAATTACCAAGTTCGAATCACCTTTGATGCAAAGTGAACGGATCCCCCTTCGAAGAGCCTCTAGCAACCCCAACACCAAAGCTTCATATTCTGCCTCGTTGTTAGAACAAGGGAAATCCAATTTGTAGTAAAGGCAAATCTCCTCCATTACTTTTGAAAGAATAACCCTTGCTCCTTCTTTCTTGTCTGTCGAAGATCCATCGAACTGTATTGCCCATTCCTCATCCGTTGCGTCTAGGTGATTGGCCTGCAAGTCGTCTCCCGGAATACTTTCTTTAGGTGGCTCAAATGTTCTCGAGGGGAAGATTTCCAACAGATTGGCGTACGCTTGGCTTTTGATTGCGCGATGAACCACACACTTCAAGTCATATTCAGAGAGGATGAGGAACAACCTAGTTGCCCTACCAATCAATATAGTTATTTCCATTAAATACTTAATAGGATCACATCTAGTTATAATATGAATTGTAAAAGACAGCATATAATGTCTAAGTTTTTATGCTACAAAGACTAAGGCTAAACAATGCCTTTCCAAGCTACTATATTTGACCTCTGGCCCATGTATGATTCTGTTAAGGTAGTATACCGGCCATTCTTCCCCATCAATCTCCTTTGCCAACAAATCTCCCACAAGCCTCGTGATGAATGTGAGGTATAGCTGCAACGGTATTCTTGCCTGTGGGGGAACCATGATTTATGGTGAAACGAGCAGCCTCTTCAGTCCAGTGAGCGAATCCTGGTGAACCTCCTCCCACTTGTATTTTGTGTTCCTTCGTAATAGCTGCATCAACGGATATGTCATCTTGGCTAATCCAGGCACAAATCTCCTAAGATATGAGACTTTATCAAGGAAACTCTTCAGCTCCTTCGCCGTTCCTGGACTTGGCATCTCTAAGATCGCTCGTTGCTTATCCTGGTCCATTTTCACCCCTTTTTGATCAACCACGAAGCGTAAAAATTTCCCACTTGTAACTTCAAAGACCCACTTAAGTGGGTTCATCTTTAATTTATATTTCTTGCATCGGGCGAACACCCTCCTCAAATCACTCAAATGGGATTCCTCTTTCTTTGATTTGATAACCAAATCATCCACATAGAATTCCATAAATATGTGAAAGAATTCATAAAAATGGCCATTATTGTTCTTCGATAAGTAGCCCCGATGTTCTTGAGCCCAAACGGCATTTCTCTGTACATGAAATTCCCCAACGGGGTTCTAAATGTCATTTTCTCTGAATCCGAGGGGTCCATCTTGATCTGGTTGTACCCTACATACCCATCCGTGAAGCTATACATCTCATGACCAGTTGTTGCGTCTATTAGGCTATCGATGGAGGTTAGAGGGAACTCATCTTTGGGATAGGCTCTATTCAAATCCCTAAAATCCACACAGATCCTTATTTAGTTTTTGTCTTTCTTTCCTATCGGGATAATGCTAGACAACCAAAGCGGGTGCTATATCAGTTTGATGAACCCTGCCGCCAATAAGCGCTGGACCTCTTCCTTTATCTTTAATTCTAGCTCCGTCTTGTACGTTCTTGTTGCTTGTTTCACCGGAATGGATGAAGGCATCACGTTTAACTTGTTGCAGTTGACTCCCGCATCCATCCATTCTATCTCTGTGTATTTCCACATAAAAACATCTATGAACTCCCGAATCAACTCAACCAAAGCCTCTCGTTTCTCCTTACTGAGATCTTTCGAGATAAAAATAGGCCTTGGGTCCTCCTCTTCTTTCGCCAAGTCCAACTGCTCCAGTTCTTATGCTTGCGATTTCGATTTATCCGCCATGTATTCTGGTTCCTCGGTGACTTCCTACACAAATTCCTATATGTTGGAGTTGTCTATCACCATACATTGTCCCCACTGATCCACTAATAAGCACTCATATATCGGGTCAGCCTCATTACCAACTTCTTTAGCGGCCCGTTCACACCATTATAATCGATATATCACCTTTCCTTCTTCGATAACGACCTTCTTGCACTATTTGCTGGTAGCTGCAGCTGCCTTCCTCTTCTTCTGTCTACAAGCCTCGACAACTCTTTTTCCTGATAACTGGCTCAGCATGCTTTGTCGTTGGACCTCATGTTCCATCGGATCCACTCCGGGCCTCATCCTTTCTTTGAGCTGCTTCGAGATGTTTTGGTGACGAGGGACCACCTGATGAGCTTCTTTAGTCATCACTCTTGCACTGCTTGCAACCTCTTTATTATGCTCGTTCAAGGACCCCGTCTTTTCTCTGATCGAGGGAACCCATGCTCCCTCCATTCTTCTCGTTAGGACCCGGACATCCTCCTCCAACTCTGTGTAAAATTCCGTAACTACCAAGTGATCTTCCTTAACAGCAAAGGACCTCTTCGTAGCCCTAATGGTCACCCCTGTTCCCTTGATATTCGTCATAGCACATTGGTGGTATGTCAAAGGAATTAGCCCTTCGTTGTGCATCCACACTCTTCCTATCAGCAGATGGTAGGAAGTTTCACTCTCTAATACGTGGAACTTGATATGGGAACTCATATTTCCCATCACGATCCCAACATTCATGTACCCAATGGATTTGGAAGACTCATTGTCATATACTGAAATCACCAAAGGAATGGGGACTAACCTTTCCTTCAGAATATTAGCTACGTGAAAAGAGTTTATGATTGGCATATTATTGATGGAAGCTCCCCCATCCATAAGAGTCCTTCTGAAAATAATTCAATTGATGTTGGCGGTCACATACAATGGCTTATTATGAGGGAATCTTACAGCCCTATCTGCATCATTCAAAGTTACTTCTGACATAAACCTCCTCACCAACCTGTCCATGGGTCCCTTCCATCTCAGCGAAGGGACTACGTTCTTCTTCGTAATGTCAAGTATTGCCTGGGTTATTTCCAACCTACTCTCTTTCGGTATCTTCACTTGGTCAAAGAACTAGGTGAACTTTGGGGATTTTGAAACTGCACAGTACTCTAGGACTGGGTCTGCTTCCTCACCGTCAATGCTGTATACATCCTCTATGTCTTTGGCGCTTTCCTCATCGTAGGCTAGTACTACGTTGGCCATTCCCTTCGTATAATCTTCCAGAGCTTATTCGAACTCTCCCTACTTCGTAATTGGCTTTCTTTCTTCTCTCTCTGCCTCCTCATCATAGGCCACCACCAAATTGGCCCCATGTGTTGGGAGTGGGTTGTTGTTAACGTTTTGCGGAGGGATTTGCAACGTCAATGCCTTCACATACTTATCGATGATTCTCCTCAGCATGAAACAGCTCTCCGTTGGATGCTGGATCTTTCGATGAATCTGGCAATATTTAGGACCGCCCTCGTCTCCGCATCGGGTTCCCCCACGGGAATGCCCTTTGGTTCATAGACCGTTCCTCCTTAGACCATTGCGTTGTAACAGCTGACAGCCTCATCCATTGTATAAGGTAATGGTGATGGGTCCTCCTTATCTCTTCCGAACTTCCTCTTATTATCTTTCTTCTGTGCCTTGCCCCCATCTGCTCCCTCGGTGTACCCCGCCCATGGGGGCTGAGACCTCCCTCCCATAGGTTGTATCGACTGCCTAAACATCATGGGCACCACCACTAGATTTGGTCACACCACCAAGTAGATATTTCTTGTTGCTTTTAAGAACGCCGAAAAAGTCCCCTCGCGCGTTTCATTAATGAGATGACATATGTACTCAGGAAGAAGCCCCTCCGCACAGATCTGCAATAACTTGGATTCTTTGGCTTCCTCCCTCACATCGAGGGACCTTTCCCCGAACCTTCGAACGTACGCCACCATTTCTTCCCCGGTCATTGCTTCTTCCTCCCTAGTTGGGTCAAAGTAAACTCATCTTTTGCCAGAAAGAACTTCTGGATGAACAAAACATGCATCTCTTCCCATGTAGAAACGCTCTTGGGAGCCAAATGAGAGTACCAGGTATATGCTTTATCGGTTAAGGATTTAGAAAACTCCCTCAACCTGAGCTTCTTATTATTACAATGCGCCCCCAAGTGTTCACTGAAGTGATTAGTGTGCTTCTTCGGGTTTCCACCTTTCCCTGTGTATTTTTGAAAAATAGGAGGAATATAATCTTTGGGATAGGTCTCATCGTTGTATTCTTGGGGGTAAGGTGTTCGAAATTTGTCGTAAAACGAAGCTACCTCGCCAGCAGATTGCGAGGAGCCTTGCATGAACTTCAGCATCTCTTTCTGCATCTCTTTCCTCACTACCTCCATATGTGATGCCACTAGAGCAACAACCAATGGGACTATAGTCTGAGTGCCCGTTGCGGCTGGAGCAATTATCACAGTTGGGGTCGTTGATACACCTGACGTTCCCACTCCTGGATTCACTACAGAGGGCATACTTTTTGGGACTGTTCCCGTTACGCCTACACTTGGTGGGGCCGGTGTCACGAAAGAGTTAGCTTCAAATCCTCCCAACACCTTTGAAGCTACCGGAGTTTGTAAGAACTCGTAAAACTTATAAATGAGGAGTGCCACTTGAGCTGGTCCCAACGGAGCACTCGTGGAAGCTTGTGTCACCCCTAGAACGCCTATCGTCGCCTGAACTGGAGGTACCTTTATTCGAGGAGCCCTATCCCTTAGAGCCTCCAGTTCTCTCATCGCTTGTTCTTCATTGTGTTGGATGTCATCAAATTTGAGCCTTCGATTAACGTTATCTTGTGCCATACTCCTTGTTTAGAAGAATTCCTCCCCAGCGGAGTCGCCAAATGTAAGAGGGTTGTTTAGATAAGATGGAGGCGTAACCCTTTTTTTAGTAGAGTAATGATAAGTTAAATAGAAACACTATTGATTAACCACAGGACATACAAACACGACTCAATGAATATAGACTCCGTTTGAACTCACAAATCTCTCGTGTATAACTAAGAAGGTAGTAATGAACTTATAAGCAACTTAGCTAGAGGGAGAGAGAAGTAAGCATCTTAGATACACCTTGGTAGGCAGCCAAACACATCAACCACCCTCAAGAATCTCTGTCAAGTATTAAAAGCTTCGTAATAAATAACATGTAATACCCCGTATTTTTATGGCTTTTAATTATGAGGTTAATTAAATGGAATTGTTTTTAATTATGGGATAATTAATTGGAAAATTAATTAATTCGAATTTAAATGCTAGCAAGACGAGAGTTAGTATTTGGTTATTAATATGTTGTTGAATATTACTGAGTGATTATGGTAATATGTAATCATTGAATTTATTAAAAATGTTGTGAGTTGAAAATATGGCAGTTTCGGTAATTTAGTTAGGACGCGCGTGTCACGACCCAATTTAATGGATTTAAAAGTATTTTATTTTTGTGTCATGGTAATTTAGTTGGGACGCGCGTGTCAGTCGTGTCAGGACCCAATTTAATGGATTTAAAAGTAATTTATTTTTTTTTCATCTGTATGAGCTTCTTGAGTGCTCCAACATGTCCGGAAGGTTCGAGATAGTCAGAAAACACTAATCGGGGGTTTAGTTTGGGTCTCGGAGTATTTTTAGGCCTAACCGGTAACCCGAGAGGGTATTTTGGTAATTTTAAAAATTAAGGAATTAAGAGCCATGAATTTTAGAGTTTATTTATATTTTATTAGAAAATCCATTAGGGTTATTATCAGCCATAAACAAGAGAGTGGGCTACGTGAGTTAGAGGGAAGTTGCCAATGGGTTCCCAAACTAAAACCACCACCCACCACCACCATTTTGGACGGGAATTGTGACCGGAAAGAGAAGAGGAAACAACCAATAATGTCATCAATGGATCAGAATCGGCATTTTCAGGCAAGTTATTTATCTTGCAAAGATTCAAAGCATATAGTTTACATGTTTTTATAGATTTGAAGATTTATCATGAAAAAATGAAAATTGATTTGATTTGAAAGGATTAAAATCATAATCTGGATAGGACTTGCATGTAGTAAATGTTGGAGATGATAACAACCACGAATTTATGATTTATGGGTAGAGAATTATGAAATTTGATAGAATTATGGGATGTTCTTGAAGAAATAGGAAAACTAGAATTTTATATGTAAATTGGGTATTTTGATTCAAATAATTGATGTTATAGGTTGATTTGATGAATCTAAAACGTGGGGAATGATGTTAACATGTTAGTAGGTTGATTAGTATATTTAGTTGTGAGTTTTGGACGTTAGAATGAAGAGTTTGAGGTGTAAAAAGTGGAGAACCCGTAACTGTTAAGAATTTCTGGGCTGATACCTGCTTGATCGATCGATTGACTCAAGAATGTCAATCGATCGAACCATCGATCGATCGACCCCTTCTGATTTTTTACAATTGTTTCTCTTTAAGGTTTAATGATTATTCCAAATACGATGTTGGTTACTAGGGTGATTAATATTATATTTTGTGACTTAGATAAAGTCAGTAGGGTCTTAGTTATTATCAAAAAATATTAGAACTTATGGAATTGATTGCTATTGCTCACGAGGGTCTACCGAGTGAGGTGCGATTAGAAAGCATTCGAATTGAAACTATGAAGGGAATTAATGATGATATAAGATTACGGGCAGCAACGGAGGGGTTTCAAGTACTGATATGACATTATAAACCAATAAGAGACCTGGTAACCTTTTGTGATAGGTTTAAGTACTCAAATTGATACGGCGAGAGAGTTATCAAACTAAAAGTATATTATGTGTAATGTTCGGGGTAAACTTGCTACGTATGAGATTAACTAGATGAAATGTGTAACATCTATATTGATATATGATTACTTAGGTTGTGTGAATGCCTAGTGTATGGATTTCTTATGTGTATGACACACCTATCATACTTGCTATCACGGGAGGTTAGTTTTATTTTGGAAAAGGACCCTTTTATCCTTGTGTGCCTTCGGGGGGATTTAGACTGGTACCTTAAGGACATAGGGCTGTGAATGACTTATTTGTGAGTTGATAAGTCAGCTGACCATGGGAGCGTAGGTATGTGCGTGACCCATGGGTATGTGAACTATGTTCGCCTCCAATATGTGTGATTTGTATTTAGACGGTTCCTGAGTGATTCAGAACTTGTGATCCTCACGTACGTGATGTACTGGGATTCGATAGCAGAGTATGAGGGCATCGTAGGTTCTATCGTTGTGGGGTGCCTTAATTTAGTATGAGATATTACTACGGATGTGTATTCATGTACTTGAGATTGTTCAGTTGTGTTGCTTAGTAGATGTGAATAACTAAGATATTTTGAATGGGTAAGAATGAGAAATTAATTAAATCTTGAGATAGAACCTGGGTTATAAGCATGGCTTACTTGGGGGTTACGTGTAATTACTCTATGTTAGAATGCGAAGGCAGGGGTGGTACAAACTAGTTAGATAGTGGCATAACTAGGGTGGGTTAAAGGCATACGTTAGGCGTGCACAGTAGTTGAGAGGTAAGAAACTCATGTGAGAGTAAGCAACTAACGTGTTTATAATATGTGATGTTTAATTGTAATTTAAACACTTGCTAAACTTTTAAACTGTTTTCACATCGGGCTCTGACCCGTTTTCCTCCAAATCTATTTTTTTTTTTTTGTAAAAACATTTTAGGTGCCCAGTCACAGGGATGCCAAGCGTAGGAGTTCCATTCTGATGACGTGATGTAGCTGCTATGGAAGTTACAGGATCTTGGTAGTAGACGCTCTCATTTTATCCTTGATTCCTTCAGAGTCATTTCTATCAGTTAAGGCATGTCGCTAATTCTTATTTAGTGGTTGTAGTTGCAGACTTTCAATATTTCAGTTTTTGGTTTATTATTCTTTCAGACTCGTGTATTGGGACATTATTTACTCTGGCATTGGATTTTTTACTCCAGACTTATTTGATTTCTTCTCGTTGAGCATTTATATGAGATTCGTTATGCGATTGATGGTTTATTAAATAAATTCTTATTTAAGTATTGGCTTAATTAATAAATTTTGACATCTCTCTTTTTAAATATTAGGTGGCTAGCAATTAATTAAAAGTTTTTCGACAGTGATGCTAAGACAGAACCAACTGGATATTCTGTATTAATTTGATAAAGGAGTAGTTACCCGGTATTTAATTAGACGGGGTTTCACAGAATGGTATTAGAGCATCAGGTTCTAGTGTCCTTTAGGATCTGTGCGACTTATTATGCTTCCAGCGTAGCTTTCTTTGATATAGAGCCCTATATTTAGGATTGTCGATTTCTTTGGTAAGATTTCGTTCTCCTGCTATGATGTATATAATAGTGAATCTTATTGCAATCGGGCATGTTCATGCGCTGAATAATGTAATACGTCAGGCGAAGATAGTTGGGTGAACAGCAGGAGGCAAAAGATCAGTGAGGTTATTTAATTTATTAAAGAAGGATGACCGTAGTTGAAGTCACCCATATTATGGTACAGAAGTCCAGGATGGTATAGACGGCCAAGGCGCGACTTGTGACTTCCAGGCACAACTAAAGTAGAAAGTGGCGTCAAATGAGACTCACCCAACAAGGTTGGAATGGGAGAGAAAGAGTTAGGTGAAACGTTGAAGAGGACCAGAAGTGGAAATACTCGAAATGAGGAGATGGCGTGTGCTAGCCAAACGAACGTAATATATCCAAAGGCCAATTGAGAGTGAAAATTTGGGGTAATTTTTCTTGTCTCGTAAGAACGGAGTTGCAATGGTGAGAGACAATCACCACACTTAGAATTGGAATGTGACGTCGAGAGAAGGCGTACACGTATGGTATGACCATAAGTTCCTTCATAAGATGTTCAGGGTGAAAGGCGAATGTGATTCTGAACTCACACAAGAGGGCCGAACAGAGGTCACTTTGTGAGGATAAATTTAATTATGTAACGAACCTTACACCAGGTGAAGTAGGTGAAATGGAAAAGAGGATATTAAAGGGAGAATTTAAAAACAAGAAGAATTGTTAGCTCTTCTGGAGAATTCATCTTGGACGGTCAATGCAGATGGTAATAATGTCGCGTAGTATTAATTTGGAGGTAAACATTTCCTTGGGTGGGGAGATGTAAGAATCGAGGAATTTATAAAGAGTGAGACTGGGAAAATGGTGTTGGAGAAACATCACAAGGGGAAGACCCAACGGGGAACTCGTTAAAAAAAATTCGAATAGCTGAATTATTACCGAGCGATGGTGATTTTAGTAAGAGACGTGGGAAACTGGTAGAGTGTTCCTTAGGTCCGTCAAGCCAAGGGAACAGTGGAGGTAGTCATCAGAGCCGAGACTACCAACGTCCGAGAGAAGGACCACCTTAACATGGTCAGTGTGACCGAAGATAAGTAGAGTATGTGTAGAGGTATTTTGAGGGGAGATAAACCCGTACGTTTTAAATGTTTTCCGAAGCAAGTGTAGGGATAAAGGTATTGTGCCTGGCAAGGGCAACAGTTATTGAAATATTCGGTTGGTACGGACAGGCGTGTTGAGTCCGGGAACCATTTGAGCATCCAAGACGATTGTCAGGATAGAAGTATGAGTTATATCCTCAGATGATGTCGCATGTTGTTTGTAGCATGAACGAGTTGCTACAATTGTTATTATTGTTATTTTTGCTTGAGAGTTGAGTTTAGTGAGTATCGGAAATTTTATTATTTATGTGAATATTTTCCCTGATAGTGTGGGGTTACCTTTATTGTCATCCGTGGAGGATGAATGAGTATATTGATAGCGGTATATACTTTATTGAAATTACTCGCTTTAAGTGCTGTGTTATACGAGTATGATATTATCCTAATTATGGTTTTATATATGATTATACCGATAGTGTGATGGTATTGCAAGTTTATCGGGGTTACTACCTTGGGGTAGAATGTTTCGTTCTGGAGAGGCCTCATCTGTGAGAGGGTCGGGCTCGTAATTGTACTTTTGTATAAATATTTCCCAATAATATAGGGTATAACCCCCATCCAAAGATATATTTTCCATGCTAAAGAAAGATCAACTAGAAGAGTCAATTGTAGGGCACTAGACGATAAGCTTCATGGATGATTATTTGTAATATGACCAGATCCTTATACTCATCCTCGACCATGAAAAGACATTATTTATTACAACCATAAGTTTATACTACTACACCATCATGACATTTTGCCTAAAGAATATCGAGGTGACATACCATTGAATGGTGAGTGGGGCCATGATATCCCCATTTGGCAGCGAGCGCATCCTGTGAGGTGGCGGAGGCTTTCTCGCGCTTGCTTGATGTGGGAAAAAGGATAAAAATATCCATCGCCGATGATGATAGAAGTGTGAATGTGTGGAAATATCATAGTTGATGGCCTATTTTACTTAAAATAATAAAAGGGTAGTCACCTTCGAAGATATAGTATAGAAGACCATTGGTGCATATGAAACCAAATGAGACTTCGGCTCGAAGACGAGGTTATGAAATGGGAATGTGTTAGGAATCTACTCCTCCCTTTCAGTCTCTCATGGGCTATATAAAATATTTTCCTTCTCTTAAGTTCATGAACATATTTATATGTGTAAAATGTGTCGTGTGTGCAAGGTGAACAAAGTGAATATATGTTACAAGGTGTGAATGTGTGCATGTGTGTGAGGAGGGGATTCATAATATCCACATCATGGGAAGGATGGTAATGACTCATCCTAAGGACATAAACTGATTCAACATTAATAAAATACGAAGATAAATGTATAAAGATGGCTAAAATGTGAACGATGTCTCCAAATCGTAATTTCACTATGAAAAATGTATGTGCATATATAGGACCATAAATGAAAGAACACTCAAGACATGAGTAAAATGTACTGACAACATGAATAAGATGCTACTATATAAATGTAGAATAGATAGAATAAGAAGGACTTGCTAAAATAACTTCGGGATGCCTACATAGACAAAGATGGCATCAAAGTCCACGTAATTCACAATGTGAACAAAATTGTGGTCTAAACCATAATATGAATCAAGGGTGTCTATTTTGATTTGTGAAAAACATGTGAAATGTGTCAAAATGGTAGACAAATGTGAGAACACTCTAAATTGGGAATTATGGTCTACACCCCACTTTTTTCTTTTTTTTCTTTATAAAAGTATACTAGAATGAGAAAGCACGTGATCATTTGATTTATATGATTTATTGACACACACAAATCCATTTTAACAAATTTTAATCTCCAATTAATTATGGTGTGAATACACGATGATATTAATTTCCAATGTACAAGCCAAGCATGAAAAAATAGATGATATGAGAAAAACAATCCCTAAAAAGGGCAACAACTTTTATTTCAGCACTATTGAGAATTTTGAATAACGATCGACTTACAGAACTTGGATACACTAAGTGAGATGCAGAGAGTCTTCAAAACATCAATGGATACGATTCAACTCCAGAGCCATCCACATGTAGTGGTCTACCCTCGGTATCCACCTATTAGCCTCGCCTTCTTCTTTTTAAACAGTGAAACCCGATTTCACAAATAAGCAGTAGAAAAAAGTCTCTACAAAGGTAAATCAGCAATAATCCTTCTTGTTATGTGGTAAAGTGATCTTCAATAGTTTCAAAGGATTGGGGATATATTTGGAGGTGTTTGATCACAAACGAAAAACTCAAAGAGATTTTTATATTTGTGAAAAGAGTTCTTAAGAGATCTAATCCCATTTAGCCTTTTTATAAGACAACTGGAAAAAAGGGATAAACACAAAAGATTTGGGCTAGATATCATTTAAAAAACAAATTTTTCCTGTTGTTCAAACGAAATAGGACCTTGTTTAAATGATATCTAATAACGTTAGAATGGGTTTAAACGACAGCTTCGAACAAAATTCCAGAGAGCGAAAGAAAAATGGGTTTTTTGACGTTTAAACAAACCGTGTTTGAACGAAGGACAATTTAGTTCAAACGACGCGTCGAAAATCTGGCAATTTTTTCTATAAAAAATTCAAATGCCTTTTAATTAAAAATAACCTCTTAAAACGATTTAAATCCCAGAAATGATTAAAAACCATTTTACCAATCACGATCACACCTTCTACCATGCTTGTTGAGACGAAAAACTCTTCCATTCTTCAAATGTCTTCAACTATATCTTCGAGTACTAAGAAGTAGTAACGGGGCAGTGTTTGTGTAACGGGATACGTCAAAATAAAAAATAAAAATAGGAACAATTATAAAATTTGCTTTTACAAGTCTCCCGCTTTGGCTATTCCGGTAAAAAACACAAACCTAAGCTACATTGAATCCTATTGACTTAAAATAATAACTACCCTCCCAAATTATAAAGAAAAATGGAACGTAATTTTCACAAGTCACTAAATGGAGTGTATCTTTCCTTTGGCCAGTTTTCTCTTCATCTTGTGTGGGTCCAAATGATCATCATCCAAGCGGAAGGTCCTACAAACATGAGACAAATAAAAATACCGTGACGCATACGAGTTTTAAACAGAAAATAAAACTCTCCCTTAATTTGTTCTGCCCCTTTTCTGTCCGTGATAGACAAAGGAGTAAAAACTATACATTAAATATAAGCATCACATGAAGAATTAAGATATCATCATGAGAATAATAAAAAAGCACAAGTAATGATAATCCCAACGGCATATATCAACCAACTATTTTTTAATTTTTTTTTTTTTGAAAAACATATAAAATATACAAATATAACACACCATGGAATAACATTAAAATATTTGAATCATGAATGCGGAATGTATGGGTGTGAACATTTTTCATATGCAAATCAACATAAACATTCATAACAAGTGTGAACGAAGTTTTGAGACATTATGAACGAAAGTAATCAAAGTCAACCTTTGGTGTAATAAAAGTGAACTTATATGAAAATGACTTGACTCAATCAACATGTCAAGAACATAAATGATTCTCACACAAATAACACCAAACTGTTTAATATTTTTCAAGAAAGTCCGTTGTGCAAACCATTGGTCTTGGACTTTAACTCCCTCAAAATCTCTCATGTATAAGAATTCACTCTCAATTATTTTAAAGAAATCATAGCGCTCATATGAATTGAAGCATCAGTGAATCTAAACGAAATTGGTCGGGCACTTTTGTTTTTATGTGCCTCTAACTTTTATGCAAATGGCTGCTTTTTTAACGCAAAGAATATTTTTATCTTTCGTATCCACTTTCCATTGCTTAACATATAACAATATTTTTCGGAATATAAATGAAATATGAGTAATGGTTTTTATATGCACAACTTATCTTTTTTTACATTTGTTTCATTAGTAAGTATAATTGAGATGAGAACATCGTATTCGACAAGTGACAAGTAATCACATTGTTCATAAAGCTCGTGCACATGTGCAATAAAGATGATAAGGAGTCTAACATGTAGATAGTAGTCATCAAATATTCATGTAATGAATCCATACATTATTAAGCACACTATTGAAACAAATTTATGTCTCAAAACACTCCGAAAAAGTCACGTGCATGAATGAAATGAATGGGTGATCCGAACATATTAAATGTTCATCCTTATACGGTGAAAAAGAAAACGAAAATCTCTTTTTGTATTTTTCAAAAATTCTTATGAAAATATTTTTTTTACTTTTCCATCTTTTTCTTGAAAACCAAATATCTTTTTAAAATTTTCAAACTTTAGTTAAGAAAAAACAAAACTCTTTTTGGATTTTTCAAAAAAATATATCAAAAAGAAAACATGTAAATAAATAAATAAATAATAATAATAATAATGATAATAATAATGATAATAATAATAATAATAATAATAATAATAATAATAATAATAATAATAATAATAATAATAATAATAATAATAATAATAATAATAATAATAATAATAATAATAATAATAATAATAATAATAATAATAATAATAATAATAATAATAATAATAATACAATCTAGGCATAGGGATATTAGATGTGGACATGATAAACATTATATTCTAGAAATAAGACTCAACTTTAATCATTAGGCCTAGAGGAGTTCTTAAAATGAGAAGACATCTTAAGAAATTATTCCATCAAATTTTGCGAAGTCTTGATTAAATACTCTACTTGCTCTCGAAAACTTTCAAAATCTCTATGGTCATGTGTGGGAGCATGCGGAGTGACACGTGTGGGAGTGCGTGTGGAAACATGTTTAGGAACTCGTGTGGGAGCATATCGGGTAACAAGCATGTGAGAAACTCTCCCAAGCTTAAAACAAAACACTTTAAGGTGACCTCTTCATTTGTAATGAGAACAAACATACACAGGCCTGGGTTTACCTTGCTCAAAACATCTAGGACGGGCTCTCATAAGTGGGTTAGGTTGCCTTTGTGGTTTAAGTTGAGGGGTATAAGGATCCATCACAAACTCGAGAACCGTCTAGTGTGCGGCTTTGAAAGTGGATGCAGCTTCATATCCTATTCCTTGCTTCTAACCATTACCTAACGCAGGATCGAGGAGAATATTTCCAACCTTATAAGATGTGTCCTCTAAAGTGAGCTTGACCTCGTGGGCACGTTCAAGATCACTCTCGAGTGGGGATACACGGGCTTCAAGTTTCTCACGAGTCTCTATTGAATATTGGAGATCTCTTGTAAGACTAGCCATGGTGTTGGTCAAATAAGTCTTCTCCCTACCTAGAACAATTAACTGCTCACAAAAAAAAAATCAACTTTTTGAGTTCTCTCTCCAATGCCTCATACACTTTCAAAAATTTCACCTCCTTCTCCAAATCTAACACCTTAAGAGACAAATTGTTATTAATATTTTTCATTTTTCACTAAATGCTTTTTGTAGTCCACCTTCTCCCTCACTTAAATTCTCATACTCGCTGTTGATGTAAAAAAATAGATTATCTCTAATTTATCAATCAGAGATAAAATAAATAAGACAAAAGATTTTTAAAGTGGTTCAGCCTTATAAGAATGGCCTACGTCCACTATTTTTGTATTGCTAACTGTTTGCCTAGAATTCTTGATGAGTGAGTTTACCAAGAAATCCAGATTCCCCCTCTAATGAGGAGGTTACAATGTATTTATAGCCTTGACGTTGTACATGTAAAAGGACAATGCGTTGTTATCTAGTAGGCATATACATGTGTACGATAATAATGAGCATTTAATGCGCAGTCGTCTTTTTAATTCTCCTGATTTGGATGCTCTGTATGTTGAGTTGCTCGGACCGCCTGATTTGCTCGGTACACTTAAGTTTCTCAGATCCTTAAGCTCCTCGGGGCGTCTTAGCTGCTCGGTATGATTGAGTTTCTCGGGGAGCTTGAGTCTCTCGGTGACAGTATGTTATTCGTTAAAAGTGTTTGTAATTGCGACGTAGGTTGACACGTGTCTTCAAGTGACTGGTCCACGTCAGCAGACTAAATTTGGTATCAACAGAAGCCCCCAATGTTTCACAGTTGAGGTTGATGGAGAGTGTGGAACATTTTATTTGAAAACTACTTGGATTACTGGTCTTCATGGATTTTAGGAAAATTTTCCTTGTACAAAATTCCTTTTTTGAGCTCACAATATCAAGCGTCATAAATATTTTGAATTTCCACGATCATTTCGATATTTGTGCCCTTTTATTCTTTTAGCCGCCGAAAACGTAAATGCCTTACCTTATAATCATTGTCTTTCTCTATTACCGAGATAAAGTATTTAAGCGTGGCAGAAATCCTATCATCTTTCAATTTTCAAATCTGTATCTTTGAACTCTTCATTTCCTCTCTATCTTGTGCCTTCATTCTTTCCATTGTTCGTTGTCAACTGATCTCTCTTTTTCTGTAAGATTTTCTTCCTTCTCTTTTATTTACTTTGTTCATCATGGTTTACCTTGTTGAATTGCTTGACAAATTTTGGTCTGAATTTTCAATCCCTTCGTGGGTTAGTTTGGAAGAACTTTCTGAACCTTCTGATTATTTTTCTTTGGCTGAGGGACATTGGTTCCCCAGTCTTTTTGTAGCTGAATGTGGCTTTTTTTTCCCGCCAAATCCCCTGTGTTTAGAGTTTTGCCAATATTTTGAATTTATACCTGGGATTTTCACCAATCTGTTACCGAGGAACATATTAGATCTGCTTCTTACTTATTGCAGTACAAGAGCTATACTTCATCTTTCACTGCTCATCCTCGTCCAGTGGTAGTTAATCTTGACCAAGTACCAGCCTCTGAGACTAATGTGGAAAGTTCTTCCTCTGAGTCAAGTATTCCTATCAGTGATCTGATGAAGAAGATAAGAGCTCCTGCCTTTTTTGATAAGTTTGCCTTTACTGTTGTGGATGGAAAGAAAAGTAAACAAGATGTCCCAGAAGAAGGGACAAATATTGTAGATGTACCCCCTCCTATTGCTGCAAAGAAAACTAGCGAGAAGCCCCCTGTGGCTCCGAGCAAGATTATTGCTATCTCTCCTTCGAGTGAGATTATTGTCATATCACCAATAAAGAAAACGTCTTTAGTTAAACATGCTCCTACTCCTCAGAGGAGGTTAAAGAAAAGCTCTTCTGAGAGACCTGCTGAACCTGTCTCTCAACCTTCAAATGTTGAAGGTAGTGTTCCATCTTTTGTTGCTCCGAGCTCTGCTATGAGTTTGGTGAGATCCTGGACTGTCCCAGAAGTCCAAGGCATTGAAGATGCTCTTTCTCGTGAGAGAATCACTACCCTGGCTGCTCAACACATTGCCTCACTAAGTATCTTCAACTTGACCCCTTTATTTTTTTATACTATGTCCATGTATTGACTTGAAGTTATTTCTTTTTTCAGCTGGTGACGTGCTTCAACAGCATTTTGAAGAAGGATGAATCTATTAAGGCTTCAAGATCCTCGGGAGGAGTAGAGGAAGCTTTTGTTGGGCTGACCCAATCTTTGAAAGATTCTCGTCAAAAGTACGAGGAAGATAAGGTTGTTTGGGAGAAACAATTCAAGTTCATTGAGTTGGACAAAAATCAAGTTGTGAATGCCTCCAAGGACTTGGAGAAGAAATTGAAGGAGTTTGAGCAGAGCAACAAAGACTTTGAACAAAGCAACAAGGAGCTGGAAGTTCATCTCAAGTCTGCTAAAGAGGAAGTTATTAAACTTCAAGATGTTGAGCGACAGAAAATAGAGGTGGAAGAGAAGTTGAAGGCTACCGAGGAGCTCCTTAGGGAAAGGACCTCCTCGGAGAAGGAAAAAAGGAAGAAGGCAGTTAAAAATCATTCAGTGTTGGTTAGGGAAATGGCTCGAACAAGGGCTTGGCTACCATGTCGTCTCAAATAGAGTATGCCAGCCTCAAATATTTTAGGGATGGATGGATTGCAGCCTTGCAGGAGCTAAAAGTTGCTAAGAATTCTGAGTTATTTAAGCAGCACACTCATGGCCCTCCTTCCTCTCTTGGAGAAGAAGAAGAGGATGAAGCTGATTCAAATGAATCTTCTATGATGATTGGAGATCAGGTCCCTGCTATTCCTGTTGTTCTACCTTGCTTCGAGTAACTCCAACCAACCAGTACTTCTACCAAGCAGCTAATCTTGCCCTCCGAGCAACCAGTCTCTTCCTCCAAACCTTCTGAGGAAGTCATAGGAAACAAGGAGAATGTGTGGAGTTTTTCAGGTGTTTATTTTGTTATTCTTGAATGTAACCTCAGACTTTGTACTTTCTCTTATGATGAAATAAAATTCAAACTTTGGTTGTTCATCTTGAATTTCTCTTTTACTTGTTCTGTCTGTGTCATTATTGATTCTTTTTATTTCTTCTATTTGCTAGTTTATAGCAAGGATGGAGCTCTTATCATCTCATGACACAGAATTGATGAAGAAATGCAATGATTATTTTAATGTTGGTCATGCAGATCTTAATGAGGCCCAGATAATTGACATCCTCGGATCAGGTACTTCTGACCGAGCACTTGAAGCTTACCAATACCTGAAGTGTTTGCTCGATCATGAAGTTGCCAATAATGTGGCCTACTATGAGATGATTAAAGATCTCCAAGGAATGATCGAGTAACTTCAGTTGCAGTACAAAGAGTCCTCCACACTTTTTCATCAAGGATACGAGAAGAAATATCAGCAATTGAGTGATGACAAAGGGTATGACAAATTCATCTCTACACATGAGAAGAAAGAGAGTGTTCTAAAGATTGAAGTTGAAGAGAACAGGCATATTGCTAAGTTGTTGGAGCAGGAGAACATTGCCTTATAAGAAGAGATAAAATAACTTAAATCTGTTGCATCTTCTTCAGGAGCCTTAGTCCCTATTAATGATGAAGGTTTTTCTTTTTTGGAGGTAGAAAATGCTAACTTACGAGATGAGTTGGAAACTTTGAAAAGAGCTGGACCCTCCTCATCTACTCGTGGACGAGCAAGATCTTCTAGGGCTGGTCGGGTTACCATTGAAGAAGCTAGAATGCAGTCGGCTTTAGAGAATCAGGCCTTTCAGTTGATGGTGAAGAACCAAGACTTAGCAGAAATGTCTAAGAAGATTCTGAACTTCAGCGAACAACTCACTACTCAGAGTTATGCCTTGGAAAATAAGGAAATACTGGTGAAGAATCTCCACGAGCAACTAGAGAGGTTAACTTATCGATTCCAGAAATAACCCAGAGAATTTTGGATGGCTAGGTATAATGAAGCCCTTTACTATCTTGATGATCGGATCTAGCAGTCAAATAACGAGGGGTACAAGCAAGGGTGGTTTAATGCACTGTGTGTGTTAAAATTGGAGCAGGGCCACTACTTATGGGATTATTATGACCCTGGAGTGCTCGATTTATCCGTGCCTCCTTTTAAGCTTGACATCAGTTGGATTCCTGCTCGGGCAATTCCTCAATGCTTAATCTCTAAGTATCTCGGCGATTACAATCTTCATGCAAACTTTAAGATATCTCGCCCAGAGCATTTGCTTGATCGTCCCTCCGTGATGAATGTTCGAATGCTATGAGATCTAAACTTTATAAATTCCCCTTATGCATTAGATGATCCTTCTGCTGGGGTAGAACCTGTTTCAAAGGCAGAAGGGAAAAAACCAATAGAATAGGGTTTTTATGTAATGAAGTATATTTTTCACATCATATGTAATTCTACTTGATTTGAATGAAGAACTTTTTAATCTTTTTCCATTTTATTTGCTTCTAAATAATTTTTAGAATGTCCTTATTTGTTTGTTTGTGAATATATGTACATTATGTTTCATTTTTGTATAATGGAACTTGTCCTATTTGTTTTATTATAGTGACTTGTCACTCTTTGGGCCTAAGTAATGGAATGATTTGCATCCCATGTTCCTGCTTAGTTTGATACTAACCAACTGGAGTTGATTGTAATTGATTTTCTGACCAACCAGAGTTGGTGGTAAGTGATTCCCGACCAACCAGAGTTGGTGGTAATTGATTTGCCGACCAACCGGAGTTGGCGATAACTGATTGCCGACCAACCGGAGTTGGTGGTAATTGATTTGACGACCAACCGGAGTTGGTGGTAATTGATTTGCCAACCAATCGGAGTTAACGATATTAGTTCCCGACCAACCGGAGTTGGTGGTAATTGATTTTTCGACCAACCGGAGTTGATTGTAATTAATTCTCGACCAATCGGAGTTGGTGGTAATTGATTTGCCGACCAATCGGAGTTGGTGGTAATTAGTTCCCGACCAACCGGAGTTGGTGGCAATTGATTTGCCGACCAATTGATGTGTAGTGTGTAGCACTAATATTCCGAAAAAATTTCAACAAAGAGAGAAAATTGGGTGAAACGTCACTTTGTTCATACTGAAGAAATTGTATTACATAGGAATTTCAATTACTGATAATATTTGCGCAGATGCTCTGCATTCCATGCATTCTTGAATTCTTCTCCTTCCAAGGTTTCAATCCTGTATGTCCCTGGACGAACAACTTCTGTTACTCTGTAGGGTCCATGCTAGTTGGCTTCCAGTTTGTTATTCTTTTGGATCACTTTCTTTAGCACATAATCCCCTTCCTTCAAATCACACTTCTTCACTCTTTTGTTATAGAACAAAGTTGTTTGTTGTTGATACGCTGCGTTCCTGATTACTGCTTCCTCCCTAACTTCTTCGAGCATATCCAGGTCTAATCTTCTCATCAAATCACTGACAGGAGAATTGAAATTAAGTACCCTATGCGTGGGTAAACCCAATTCAGCAGGTATGACAGCCTCACTCCCAAATGCCAGCATGTATGGAGACTCTCCTGTTGCTGTTCGTGGTGTGGTACGATAAGCCCACAGCACAGAATGTAGCTCGTTAATCCAATTTCCTTTTGCATCATCTAGTCGTTTATTCAAACCATTCAGCAGCGTTCTATTTGTCACCTCAGTTTGCCCATTGCTTTGGGGATGGCCTGGTGCAGAATGAATCTTCAGTGCATTCGATTGATGATAATACACAGCAAACTCCTCGTTATCAAACTGGGTTCCATGGTCAGTAATGAATGCATGTGAGAGACCATATCTGCAGATAATATTCTTCCAAATAAATTAATAGACTTTGTCGTATGTCATATCAATGAGAGGCTCAGCTTCCACCCATTTGGTAAAGTATTCCACAACAACCACGAGGTATTTAAATCTTCCCCTGGTCGTTGGAAGTGGCCCGACCAAGTCTGTCCCCCATAATACAAATGGCCAAGGGGACGTTATGGGTGTTAACAATGCTTGGGGAGTTCTTTAGATGGAAGAGAAGCGTTGACATTTATCGCATTTCTTAGCAGAAGCTGCGCAATCAGCTCTCATCGTTGGCAATTAATACCCTTGCGTTGTTATTCTTTGCAAAAGTGTCCGACCCGCTACATGGGCTTTCTTAAGACCCTTCATGGACCTCTTCGATAAAACTTTTCACTTCAGAGGGATCAAAACATCTTTGTAGCCCTGCTATAACTCCTCGTCTATACAAAATGCCACTGGTCAATACATAACGAGCAGCCTTAAACTTCAATTTCTTGGCTGCGAGTTTATCAGTTGGTAAAGCCCCTTCTTTAATATAGGCTCTGATGGGATCCATCCAAGATGGTCCCAAGTTGAGGGCAATTAATTTCATCATCAAATCTTCGTCTATGCTCTGACCAGCCAGGATTTCTATTAGGATTGTTCTTCGTAGCTCGGTGCGTGTGGCTGAGGCTAACCGAGCTAAGGCGTCTGCTCTTGCATTCTCCAATCTTGGTATTCTAATCAACTGTACTGCATTAAAACTCGGTACAACCTCCATTTCTTTTGCATGATACTTGATCATTAATTCTCCTTTTGCTGCATATACTCCAAGAATTTGATTTACGATTAACTGTGAATCACTGAATACAACGACTTGCTCTGCCTTCATGGTTTTGGCCAGACTTAAACCCACGATCATTTCTTCATATTCGGCCTCATTATTAGAAGCCTTAAATTGAAAGTGCAAAGCATACTCCACATCAATCTCATCCGGGCTATTTAAAATAATCCCTGCTCCACTACCTGTAGAGCATGAAGAGCCGTCTACATACAGATTCCACATAGGTACCTCATTATCAAAATCTTGGTCAGACAGAGTTCCTCGGTGGAATATTTTATGCTTCTTTTTTTCCTCCTCCAGCGCTTCTCGCTGCTCATCCACCGACGTTAAGTTGGTCGGGTTTAAATTTGATGATCCTGTAACATCCACAGTTTGGTCTGTTTTCAACTCTTGCTCGTCGAAGGAATTCTCCTGAGTAAATTTTGTGATAAAATCCGCTACTGCCTGCCCTTTGAGCGACAATCTAGTCTCATAAATTATATCATATTCACCAAGTTCTACTGCCCAGTACATCAATCTTCCTGATTTCTCCGGTTTATGCAAAGCTTGTCTTAATGGCATATATGTGTACACCACTATAGTATGGGCTTGAAAGTATGGCCTCATCCTTCTGCTTGCTTCAATCAGTGCTAGTGCCAACTTCTCCAGCCTTGGATATCTGATTTCTGCTCCTCAGAAAGCCTTGCTGGTGTAATAGATTGGTTTTTGTACTCCGTCCTCCACCCTTATGAACGTCGAGCTGACTGCATTCTCTGATACTTCCAGATACAAGTATAATCTTTCTCCATCACTGGTCTGGACAATAATGGAGGTGTCCCCAAATATTTATTCAATTCTCGAAAGGCCTCCTCGCATTCATCATTCCATTCAAAAGTTTTTTGGAGTGTTTTAAAGAATGGTAGGCATCTGTCAGTTGCTCGTGACACAAACCTATTAAGTGCTGCAACTTGCCTTGTGAGACTTTGCAGTTCCTTCTTCTTCGTTGGATATCGTAGCTCCAATAGAGCCTTGAACTTTTCAGGGTTGGCCTCAATTCCTCATTGGTTAACAATATATCTGAGAAACATGCCTTCTCGTACTCCGAATATGCATTTGGTGGGATTCAGCTTCATTTGATATTTTTCTAGTTGATCAAAGGTCTGACTTAGGTCAACTAGATGATCAGCAGCTTTCTTGCTCTTCGTCAGCATATCGTCAACATAAACTTCCATGTTATGACTGATTTTCTCCGCAAACACCTTATTCATTAGCCGCTGATATGTCGCACCTGAATTTTTAAGTCCAAAAGGCATAATATTATAGCAATAAGTTCCCCTTGGGGTGATAAAAGAGGTACTCTCCCTGTCTTCAGGCTTCATTTTAATCTGGTTATAACCAGAATAAGCATCTATGAAACTCAACAATTCATGCCCCGAGGTTTCATCCACTAGTTGATCGATTCGGGGCAAAGGAAAATGATCTTTTGGGCATGCCTTATTGAGATCGGTGAAGTCTACACACATCCTCCACTTGTTATTTTTCTTCTTCACCATCACCACATTTGCTAGAACATCAGGATATTTGACATCTTCAATGAAAGAGGCTTTTGTAGTTTCTCTACTTCTTCTTGTATAGCTTGGTTCTTCTCAGGACTGAACACTCTTCTTCGCTGCTTTACTGGCTTGACTTCCTTATTCACGTTGAGCTCGTGACACAGGAAACTCGGGTCTATCCCTGGCATGTCTTCATGACTCCATGAAAAAGTCTTCTTTCTACGTCTTAGAAATGCTATCAATTCCTGTTTTATCGATACATCCAGTGATGCACCAATTTGAGTTGTTCGTTCTGGATGCTCGTCGTCCAGAATGATATTTTCGGTAGCCTCCATGACCTGTCCTTTCACGAGTTGAGACTCATCTCTAGGGTCTAACGTTTCAATCTCTGCATCTTTTATTTCATCTACCTGATAGGTAGTAGTCTTCTTCCTGGTTTCTTCACGCTCCTCCTGTTCGACAGATAAATAGTAGCATTCCCGAGCTACTTTCTGATCTCCCTTCACAACTCCTACTCCAAAGTTTGTTGGGAATTTTAAACATTGATGTACAGTAGATGGTACTACTTCGAACTTCTTCAGGCCTACTCTGCCCATGATGATATTATAAGCTGATTGGACATTTTTATCCATTATGAAAAAGCATACTCTTTCTGTTCGACAAGCCGGCCATGTACCGATAAGCGTATCCAACCTGATCATCCCAAGTGGAAAAACCTTCTCTCTAGTAAAACAAAGGAGGGGCCAATGATATGGCTACAACTGAGCTAGCTTCAGATTCAAACTGTCAAAGCATGGATAGAATATGATATATGCCGAGCTACCATTATCCACCAGTACTCGTGAAATCACCACTTCCTTCATTCTCATCTTGATCACCAATGGGTCATCATGAGGATACAATACACCTACCAGGTCGTTCTTAGAGAAACCAATGACCAATTTGTCTTTATTCACCTTCCTCGGGCAATCATCTTCAGCCGGATTTATTCGCTGAATGTACGAGCACGCTTGAGCCTCATTGAGGAAATCTTTCCTCTCTGCAGTCATATTCCCACCTCATGCATCTCCACCTGTAATAACATTACATTCAAATGATCCAAAATGGATTGAAAATACCTCAAATTCTGGCTGCCTTGGTCTTTTGGGGAGATAAGGGTTATCTTGGTCATCTTTTGGATCTTTTTCATGACTTCTCTTCATGTCTTCTTTTGCTCAACGAGGAGATTTAGATCTTTGCCTTCTTCGGCCGTTGGTCTTTTCACCATTTCGGCGATCAACATACTTGGTTAATTTTCCCCGCCTGATGAGTGCTTCAATTTCATTCTGGAGAGCTATGCAATGCTTGGTAGTGTGACCATGGTCTTTATGGAACTTGCAATATTTGGACTTATTCCTCTTGTCAGGATCTGCCTTAATTTTTTCTGGCCAGTTTAGCTCCTCGCTGTTCTTGATCTCTTCCAGAATGTGGTTTATATATACCTTCAAAGGAGTATAATTTCCAAATTTCTTCAACTGTTATAGTGCTTGCTTTACTTTCGACTGTCTGTTGCCACTATTATTCTTCTGATCCTTCTTCTCAGTCTTGTCAGCCTCGACCTTGGTTTCCTTGGTATCTGCATTCTTCTTCGCAGCCATGGCCTCCTCGACATTCATGATTTTGGCTTCTTTTGCCATTAGTTCAGCCATGGTCCTAGGCGGATCCTTGACTAAAGTGTAATATAATTTATTCAGCAACAGTCCACTCATCAGAGCAGTAATTGTTGTTTTCTCCTCGTAATCAATTCCCTCAAGTTTCTCGTTATTAAAATGAGTAGTATAGTCCCTGGTGCTTTCACCTGTCTTTTATCTAACACTCAGCAAGTGTGCTACTCGTTTGACTGGTATCGCTCCAAAACATAGGTTCCCAATAAAGAGTTCTGCTAGTTAAAAGAAAGTCATAATTTCCCCCGAGGAAGGTTGTTGTACCATATCTGAGCAGATCCGGTAAGAGTTCCTAAAAATTCCCCGCATCTCATCTCATCTGGAACTGCATAGATATGGGCAGCAACTTGGTATTGTTCTATATGAAGGACAGGGTCAATTTTTCCATCATATTTAGGCGCCACCATAGGAGCTTTGAATTTTGATGGTGTGGGAAAACCCACAATTGCATGTACAAATGGTGTCCCTTGGACAAAAGTTCTTTGTAGAGGATTCTTGGCCTTAGCCATTTCCCCTAATCTGTCTTCCAACCTCTGAATATAACCCTTCCATGCATCGTTTCCCTCCTCGGGCCTATTGGTTCGAACAACTGATTGCGTTGAATTTGCCTCTTGGGATCTTTCATTACGAGCAGTTGGATGTGATTGGGCAGAGCCTTACCTTAGTTCGGATGGTCGTTAAGAGTTCCTTGGCACAATCCTAGGGGGACTTATATTCCTCCTAATGCCCAAATGATCAAAAGGACAGACTCTACTCAACCTTTCAAGAGCACTGATCCTTTCTGGAGATAAAGTGACGTTTTGTTGAGAGTCTGTAGCTCGTACTGAGGAAGTTCGACCAGGCGAATAAGAAGGATCATTAAATCTTTTAGTACGATATGAGTCGATGCGTTTGGATCGAGATTCCTCTGGGAATAGCATTCGCCTAGTTCACGAAGAGGGTAAATGGTTATTTCTCTGAACACTTCATTGTCCTGATTGAGCTAGCACTCCGCCTTGAATAGTTTGTATAAGTTGTCGCATGGTTTCTTGCATGACCGTCTGGTCTTGGGCCAGATTAGCCATTATACCAGCCAGATCTTGAACATTTGGGGAAATAGAACGGTTTGGAGGGATCCCAGCATTTTGATTACTGGATTCCGGATTATCGGCCATTGATAATGAATTGTTTTGGTGAAAAACGCTAATTACAGTCGTTTCCCACAGACGGCGCCAATTTGTTGATGTAAAAAATTAGATTATCTCTAATTTATCAATCACAGATAAAATAAATAAGACAAAATATTTTTAAAGTGGTTCAGCCTTATAAGAATGGCCTACGTCCACTATTTTTGTATTGCTGGCTGTTTGCCTATAATTCTTGATGAGTGAGTTTACCAAGAAATCCAGAGTCCCCCTCTAATGAGGAGGTTACAATGTATTTATAGCCATAAGGCTGTACATGTGAAAGGACAATGAGTTGTTATCTAGTAGGCATATACATCTGTACGATAATAATGAACATATAACGCGCAGTCGTCTTTTTGATTCTCCTGATTTGGATGCTCTATACGTTGAGTTTCTCGGACCGCCTGAGTTGCTCGGTACGCTTAAGTTGCTCGAAGCCTTAAGATCCTCGGGGCGCCTAAGTTGCTCGGTATAATTGAGTTGCTCGAGGCACTTGCGTAGCTCGGTGACAGTATGTTGTTCGTTGAAAGTGTTTGTAATTTCCACGTAGGTTGACATATGTCTTCAAGTGAATGGTCCACGTCAGCAGACTAAATTTGGTATCAACACTCGCTTTCACTCTCTCCAGAATGATTTGAAACCACATTGAGGAACTCACGCATAGGAATCTCCTTGTCGGTGTGGGACAAATTAGACATACTAATGTGAGTTGCCATGAACGCAATACAAGTTATATGTGGTAATTCATTCCCAAAATTCTTTGACTCAACAGCATTATCACTGAGAGTGGCCTTATTTGCAACCTTCTTGCCCTGTCTCTTAAATCTAGTGGGACCGTCATGAGCTTTGTGCCATTTTCCCTCACACTCACAACATCTTATCTCATCTTTCCCACAAAGATTCTTGCCCTCATTCTTATTTTTATTTTTCTTAAAGGTGTTTTCTTTGGAAAATTTCAGAAACAAAGTCAGACTAGGGCTCATAGAATTTTTCTTTCTTGTTTTTCTTATCTTAAATTTCAAACAAATCCCTCTATCCTTAGGTTTAATAGTTTTGGGAAACATATCTATTTCATAGGTTTAAAGGTCTCCTATGAGTTCTTATAACCTAAGAGTATATAATATTCCTAACGAATCCAGAACAATGACTTTATGTATAAAACGGGCTGGAAAGGATCTCAAAATTTTCTTAATAATTCTCGTCTCAGGAATTTTCTCACCCAAACTAAAATTAGAGTAAACTATGTTCGATAAAATTCTATAAAACTCATCGAAAGACTCGGACTCTAACATGGTAATAGTCTCAAACTGTGTGGTGAGGTTATGAAGCATAGATGTTTTCATAGCATTGGTCCCTTCGTGAGTGAGATGGAGGATATCGCAAGCTTCTTTAGATGTGGTGCACATCAAAATTCGACGGAACTCATCAACAGTGATGTCTTCAGAAATAGTACTTAAGCCATAAGAGTTATAAGTACTCCATTTAAATTCATCCTCTGTCTAGGAAGTGACGGGTTTAAGTCTTTCGATATTGTTGACAGTCACTATAGGTGGTGTTCACCCTCTTTCACAAACTATCCAGACATGCTCATTTATTGCTTTTAAAGTAGACCTCATCCTAGCTTTCTAATAAGCATAGATTGACCCATAAAAGATCGACATCCTATTATACAAATTATCCATTAAACCAAAAAAAGTTTACAGATCAACAAATTTAAAAAAAATGATATAAAAAAATTGCAAAAAAAAGATAACACAGTAAATTAGTGCAACAGACTCTTTTATAAATTTGAGAAAATTAGTATCTAAAAAGAAAGTCTGTAAAAATCAGGATCACACGATATTTCAGTACAACCTGCTCTGATATATATTTGAGAAAATTGGTATCTCAAAAGAAAGTCCGAAAAAATCCAATTCACACGATACTTTAGTGCAACCTGCTCTGATGCCAATTTGAGAAAGCACATGATCTAATGGACATATTTTTATAATCAACTTGTCACACACAAAAAATCATTTTTTAACAAATTTTAATCTCCAGTTAATTATGATGTTCATTCGTGATGATTTTAATTTCCAATATTCAAGGAAAGCATGCAAAAATAGACGATATGAGGAAAAATACCTAAAAAGGGCAAAACATTTTATTTTAGAACTATTGAGAGTTTTGAACAACAATCAACTTGTAAAATTCATATACACTACGTGAGATGCGCAGAGTCTTCAAAACGTCAATAGATACGACTCGGCTCCAGAGCCATCCATGGGTAGCGATCTACCCTCGATATCCACCGACCAGCCTTGTCTTCTTCTTCAGCAGTGATACCCGATTTCACAAATCAATAGCAGAGAAAAGTTTCTACAAAATTAAATCAGCAAGAATCCTTCTTATGATGTGGTAAAGTGATCTTTAATAATTCTAAGGGGTTTGGAATAGATTTAGAGGTTTTTGATAAAATAATGAGAGCTCAAATAGGTGTTTACGCTTGTGAAAAGAGTTATTAAGAGATCTAATTAGTTTATCCATTTTATAAGAAGGTTGGATGAAAAGGATAAACATATAAGACTTGGGATAGATATCATTTAAAAAACAAATTTTGCTCGGTCGTTCGAATGAAACGGGACCTCATTTGAACGACATCTAATATCGTTAGAAGTAAAGCGATATGACGTTATATAACGTTACCTTTGCATTTGCATTTGCATTTTCATTTGTCAACCCTAAAAGTATGACAGTATATATGACGTTACCTAAGGGAGTTTGAAAGCAGTCTTCTCGGCATCTGCTGGATCCATATTAATCTAGTTATACCCCCACATAACCGTCCATAAAGATATGCATTTTATGTCCTTCCATTGAGTCTATCAAGCTATCAATTGAGGGTAACGGTAACTCATCTTTTGGACATGTACGGTTTTGATCCATGAAATCTACACAGATCCTGATTTGGCTTTTGTCTTTATTCCCTACAGGCACAATGCTAGACAACCAAATAGGATGTTGGATAGGAACAACAAAACCTGCTGTGAGAAACCTCTGTAGTTTTTCCTTAATCTTTAAATCCATCTCAGCTTTGTATATTCGAGTAGCTTCTTTCGTCGGGATGGCTGAGGGTAACACATTCAACTTGTGACAGCTCACCTCTATGTCAAATCCTGGCATCTCAATGTACTTTCAAGCGAAGATGTATTTAAACTCTTGAAGTGGTTCAACCAGCCCCTCAATCCAGGCAGTATCAAGGTCCTTCGAGATGAAAATTAGCCTAGGATCATCACCTTCCTCTACCAAATCTATCTTCTCCAGCTCTTGCACTTATGGTCTTGGCCTATCTTTCATACATTCAGGCTCTTCTTCCATTTCTGCTACGAACTCCTAAATATTGAAATTATCAATCACTAAATAATGCCCATGGTTATTAACCTAAAAACACTCATATACCAAGTCAGCCTCATTATTTAGGCTTTCAGCAGCTCGCTCACTCCTTCAAAGTTTGTAAATAATCCTGCCATCAGGTAGAACCACTCTTTTGCATTAGTGAGGGTTTTCTTCATAGTGCTATCTTTTTTGGGTATTTTCTTCCAACTCTGTAGCGAAGAACCTGCTGAGTAAACTTTATCGTTAGACTTGATGCTCAATTGGATCAACGTGGGGAGTCATCCGATCAAGTAGCTGTCTAGACAAATTAGGGGGCCTTACTGCCTCTTAAATAATATCTTCAACCTTATAGGTTACCAATGGTTGGGTGGGTGCACGTACCCTTTCATGAGTGCTAGGAACTCTAGTGCCTCCATTGCACCTTATGAGTACAGTAGCTTCTTCGGCCAACTCTATATAGTAGGCAACATTAACCAAATGAGCTTCCTTCCGTGATAACGACTTCTTGGATGCTCGAATGTCTATCTCCTTGACATTTGCCTTGGTGAATTGATGATACGTAGAAGGCACCAACCTATGGTTGTACATCCATACCCTTCCTACCAATAGCTGGTATGATGGTTCGCACTCCATTATGTGGAAGTTAATGTGGTAAGTGATGTTACCCATTGTGATCCCCATATTAGCTTATCATATGGACTTAGAGGATTGGTTGTCACACCCTGAGATAGATAACTTATTATGTACAATCCTTATTTCAGAAAAATTGTAAGCATAAAAGGACCCAATGGCATGATATTAATGGAAGCTCCCCCATCTGACAAACATGATTAAATATGCAACCATTCACACTAGCTTTAACATAGAGTGGTCTATTATAAGGATACCTGATCGAACTATCAACTTCTGAGAATGTCACCTCTGAAAGGTACCTTCTTACCAACTTGGCCATAGGCCCTTTCCACTTCAAGTTTGGAGCCATTTTTTTCTTGGCACTCTCTAAGATGGCTCGACTGACTTCCAGTCTTGAGTTCTCGGGTAGGCCAACCTGATTAAAGAACTAACCAAACTTTTGTGACCACGCAACTACGACACACTCTATCCATGGATCAACTTGATCTTCCTCAAGCTCAAACACCTCTTTCACATCTCTGTAGGTAGATTCAACGTAATCTATCACGATGTTCATCATTTCAAAGGAGCAAGCTTCCATTTGCCTGCTCAAGTCTTCAATGGTTTTTTTCCATCTTCTACTTCATCCCCTAGTATCAACAGGGACATCCCAAACATGCATTACTCCATCCATGTCAGTCACATTTGTATCAGACGAGCTAGGATCTGCTCGTGCCATTCTTCCCCCTTCCTGTGAGACATTGAGGTCCGTTTCTTCCTCACACTGTAAAGCATCAAAGTCTATGATCTTTGCAACATTATCATTTGTCATCTTCTAAAGAGAATACCATCATAGCGGAGTCTTAAAATTTAGGATGTGGGTTCTTGAAATACAATAATTATTAAGTGAGGCATAACCTCTCATCAAGATCGTGATTAGTACTAAAGAGCAATATGAAATGATGATAAATGCAAGTCAATGACAAACGATATTCAACACTCAAGCCCGTATTGAATGATGTCTAAGTCTATCTTTGGATAACTATTTGGTCTGAGGTCTCTCGAGGAGGTTCCCCAGGATATAGTAACTCAAGAATCTATTCAATCGGGCTTTGTACAAACCAAGGTTTTTCCTAAGTGTGTTGGGGGGTTGGGTATTTCTTTCCCAATGTCGCCTTTCTCCCAATCCTCCAAACCAATTCCTTGCAAGATTCCCAAAATGAGGTTATTCGATAGGGCATGTGAGCTCTCCCATGCTCTTCCAGACATGGTCCCTCGAGGGTACCGATCAACCTCATAAACATTCAATAGAAAAACTAACTTTTACAAGAAAAATTAAGTACAAAAATGAATTACAAGTACATCACAAATTCTTATTACAAATATATTATTCTTCGAATGGGCTTGATCTCTGTGGAAGGTCCTTCGAACATCTTTAGTCTTTACTATGTTGTTAATACTTCATTTAGTGCAAGACCATCCTTTTTAATCAATATTGGACTTGGACCTCCCCCTACAAGATGTTTATAGTTATTTTAATATATTTATAAAATGAGTTTGTTAAAAATCTAAATATCTTATTAATTATTGGCCTTTCTTTAATATTGATTTGATTTTCAGTTGTGTTATTGTTACTCATTTTGTGATTATAGGATTTAAAAATGTAATAATCACTTAGATTTTTGTTAATATGTAGAAATGTAACTTTAAAATGTCAAAATGATATATTCCTGTTAACATTAAAGTTATATAACCTAAGTTAGATGAAAACATGTGGAATTTGGCAAAAAAGAGGTTAATTATTCATGTTTTCATGCCTACCCTGTTTTTCGTGTTCAATTAGGTCTGAAAAAATTTATTGTGTTATCATTTCATGTCATGTTTTAGTTGGGTCATTTTCGTGTTTATTAAAAAAACGACTTCATGTTGTGTTGTATCATGTTATAAAAAACCTTGTCATGTTAGTGCAAAACTGTGAGAACCCGTCTATTCTAATACCGAAATGAATCGAATAATCATCATACATGGATAAATAACAAGAGTGAACTGAATAAACCATCCTTCACTAAATAATAACATCCACTGAATGAAAATGGATAACAGGTGAGTACTTAAATAAAATCTCTGATAGTAATATAAAATTATATCCATCTACGGGCAACATGCCCAAATCGAAAACTGAAATGAAATGATCCTATCGAGATAGAATAAGTTGAGGCGTTAAAATCAAGTCTGTAGATCCACAACTACTGTAAAGGTAAGAAATGATCTATCCATGTGGTCTCGACTACTACTGCTGCACACCTGGGGTTTTAAAAAAAAGGAAAAATAATTACCCCCGGGTCAAAGCTTGAAAAGTAGAAAATATTTTGAAAGTAGGTTATTATTATTATAAATTGATTAAAAATTGTAGTGTATTACATCCATAATTAACCGGTCGCACTCACAAGAGATAAAACCTCACCTCTCAACTACAGTGCATAACTAACATGTTCATTTATTATCCTAATTAAACTACCCTGTCTAACTAGGACATGTAACCGCTATCTAAGCTCGATACCCACTAATACCCTCTATTAGTTAAGTATAATTACCTTCACTAGGTATACATTCATAAACAATATTGTAGCGACACACTTACTATAGATAAATAATCAAGTAATAAACATAACATAGCTACGTTCATGCTATAAATATATATATACACTATATATATATATATATATATATATATATATATATATATATACACACACACACACACACACAAAAATAACCATATCCCCAAAGCATGGTCTTCGTGGATACATCCATAACGCATCACAGTGAGCCACTGAGTCAGAATCTCACCACCGATCCCAAACGTAAATACATACGACGAAGGCAGTCATATACATACATCCATGGGTCGCAACCATACCACATCGCACCCAATAGATCTCCAAACTAATACATTTACTCATACATGGATAGTGGCCATACAATAGTTTTATGACCCGGGGAATCAATCCAACACCTGTTGGTCAATGATGTGGTGGACTGCCCACTACGTGCAACCACCTGCGATAAAACTACTCAGTAGGTATGTTTAATAAAAACAAGTAGCACACACACACACACATAGATATATATATATATATATATATATATATATATATATATATATATATATATATATATATATATATATATATATATTGCTCTAGTACGGACCAGTTCGCATTTTAAGAGTGCGGCCCGGACATGTGCCACCAGGTGGTGAGCCTAGAAGACAGAGAGAGAGTTCCTATAATTTAACCGATAAAATTTAGGCTCATCGTGAGGTGACGCATGTCCGGTCCGCACTCTTAAAATGCAAACTGGTCCATAAAAGAGAATTATATATATATATATATATATATATACACACACACACACACACACACACACACACACACATTAGAGTGACATGTATATATAATGTACCGAACTTGTACGCATATCCTGCAGCGCACGGTTTACCCAATTTTGAAGTTCAAACCAACTTCCCGATCAATTATTTTAATAGTTACTCACTTGAATTCCCAGTTATTCTCACTCGAACCCATCAAATTGTTGGCCTATCACACATACCAAGCCCTGAAAAGCCTTCCCCGGTAATCCTATAGTACCTCAAAATCCCCTACGGTCACTCCCCAATCCTAAAGGGTCAAAACAACACAAGAAAAAAAAATAGGGCAAGCTGTCAGACCGAACCGATTTGGTTGAGCGAACCAGTTGTTTCCCTCCCTCAGCGAATCAATTATGTTTGCTAGGCTGCTTGTCATCTTCTTCCTTGGTTTTTTCTCCTCCAAATCCTCCAATGGAGGTCCCAAAACCACCCCAAACATAAAATCAACCTCATATATCAATATACTAATGCTCCATAAGCATTAAAACATATAATTAACCATGAATCCTCTATCAAACACCTAGGATTACAAATCAAACATCAATCCCATTCAATTAAGAATTTTCCCCAGTTTGATTTTCATTACTTCAACCTTACTATCAAAGTTCTACATGCTCATCAATTTAAACCCAAAATTTATTTTAATTTATAATATGATTAATACTAACTAATAATCAGTTTAAATCAGAGATCCCTTATCATCTACATCTCTACATCAATAAATCAAAGTTTCAATCTTCATAACTTTAAATCCCACATTTTAACCCCTAATCAAGAAAGTGATTAACTACATCTAATAGCAACTTAAAGTAAGTAACTACTTGCCTTTGTGGATTAAATCCGACGTTCTCTTGATGACAAGTTTCATCTGGAGATAGCTTCTCTCTTATCCTCTCTAAGACCTTTCTCTTCCTCTTTTCTCCTCTTAACTCTCTCTCAATCTCACTTGTACAGAATATCAAAGATGGGCTGCCATCCACCTTCCCAACCTTTTAATTACTCCCTTAATTCATCCCAATCCCGTTTTTCCACTTAACCTTAAGTGTAAAATGACCCTCATACCCTCATACGGGTTCTGTTATGTCTAAAAACTCTTTCAAACTCAATTATGACACTCGGGTACCTATTATGGATTATTTCGATCCTTCTCGGATAATCGGTACCCTCGAAAGGGTCATCCAAGTACCCAACTACAAATATACTAACATCTCATTAACCGAGCCCGACACGCGCGTACCGTATCCATTACCCATAAATAATACCGATATGCCAATGTAACACTTTATCGACTTATAATAATAAATCGTCGCTTTTATTCATATGCAATATATAATAAATGACTTATTTATTTACTTATCACACGCAAGTAAATAATAATAATAATAATAATAATAATAATAATAATAATAATAATAATAATAATAATAATAATAATAATAATAATAATAATAATAATAATAATAAATATTGATCCTCTATCTCGTTAATTAATATTTATCGAAATCCAATTTAATTTCCCTCAGTTAAATTAATAATTATAAGTACGCGAAAATTAAATAACTATAAAAGTACGGGGTATTATATTCTTTCGCCTTAATAATGAAATTTCTTCCTCAAAATTCGAACGTAACTGCCACAAGTCTCTGGTATTTTTTCCACATGTCATTCTCACGCTCCTACACCTTACTCGAAAACATTGTGGTGTCCCCCACTGTACACACATTAACGGTACCACCTTTTATTGAAGCTTCATTTCACAACGGCAAAAAATGTCTACAGGTCGCTCCTCATATAAAACATTCGGTCGTAATTCAATATCCTTCAATGTTATATGTCGATAAATCACGTCATCTCTGAGATACATCCTCGACGACAACACATGAAACGAATCATGAATCGATCGCAAATTCTCTGGTAAGGCGAGCCTAAACGCAAATGGCTCCACCATCTTGATAATGGAAAAGGCTCCATATACCTAGGTACCAGCTTTCCATTCTTCCTGAACCGCATCACTCCCTTTATAGGAGATGCCTTCACACCTAATCACGACATCAAACTCCCGGTGTTTTCGGTCTCATTGGCGTAACTTTTCTGATGATCCTAAGTTACCCGAATACAATTCATGGTCAACTCAATTATTTCCTATGTATCCTGAATCTTGTCCAGCCCAAGAAGCTTATTGTCCCCCACCTCTAACCAATAAGAGGGCGAACGACCAAATCTCCCTTACAATGTCTCAAAAGGTTCCATGCTAATGGCAAAATGATACGAGTTATTACACGCCAGTCTATTATCGGTAAATACTTCTCTGAGATGCCCTTTAAAGTCCAAAATGCACATCCTCAACATATCGTCCAACATCTTATCCACCCTTCCCATATGCCAATCAGTCTGCGGGTGATATACCATGATCAAACGCAATTCCGTCCCCATGACTTCCTGAAAAATTTGTTAGAGTTTGGACATAATGATCTTATCTTTATTTGAAAAAATGTTGAGATACACCCCATGAAATTTCACTAACTATACACTGAAAAATTCGACATACTGTCCTTTCGTTTAATTTACCTGAACTGGTGAGAACTACTCCACCTTGTCAATCAATCTCAATAACCCAGATGGAATTGTGACCCCTTTGTGATGTCGATGACTCCAAAATGAAATCCATCGATATATACTCATTTTCTCACACCAAAATATCTAATGGCTACAAAACCCTAGCTGTCTCTTATGATCAACCTTCACTATCTGGTAAGTGGTGCACCTAGAGATAAACTCTATTATGCCCCACTTCACATCGGCCGATCAATACTAGATCATCATAACTCATCAAAAGTCTTGACCCATGTGCCACTTCCTAACTGCATTATGTAGGTCATCGTTGTCTTGGACAATCAACCTCCCGTTGAAGCGTAAGCCACCCTCGACCCTGACTGAGTAAAATTCCAATCCATCGCTAATAATTATTTGTATTCCCTTCTGATAAGGTGGATCCCCTGCCTGTGCCTTCATCATCCGTAAAATGATCTCGAATATGACTCTCATCACTGTTATATATGCACGGACTACCTCAGCCTCTAGATAAATATCAGCCCACTTTGCCTTCCACACTACTGCCAAATGCCTTACAGACATACAGCTCAACGTATCTGCCCCTAGTTAGCATTTCCCGAATGATAATGAATAACGAAGTGATTAGGGTGCCTATACACACTATACCACGTGCACACACGCACAATGTTTACCACTGCAACATGCATATATAAAAAAATCAACTATACCTACCACGTATGACCAAATAGTAAAGGCATATCCAATTACCCTACTAATCACAATTCATCTCTTCTTGAGATTTCCCCACTTATTAAACTAGTGGTGCAAAAATCCCAGAGTGCTCTTGACATTACACTCTTTGGCCCCGCAAGCCTTAAATAATAGCTCACTAATCGATGCATTACATCTTTACACATGTAATGATTAACGTATTAAACCAACATCCTGGACCCCAATGTCTCTCAACTCCCGACACTTACTATTCCTTTTGTATGGGAAGACTCCCAAATACACTATCGCCTAGCTCTATCGGTATTAAGATTCATTGGCCTAAGACACAGTACTAGGGAACCCAAGGTGACATACTCCTATGGAAAAAAACCTTCCATAAAAGCTGCTAAATCTGAACTCTCAACTCCTTTCTAAAGGAGTCATACAATACAATGCTCGCATTATAGCCTAGTCCCCGAAACTAAGTTGATCACAAACTTAATCTTCTGACTCGATGGTAACACCGATATCTCCTCAATCACATCAGTAAAGTCTCTAAACATAGGTATCGAATATAATGGGACAACTATACTCTCCGAAGTCTCCTACTCGATATAATATAAATGCATGCTCGACCCTTCCTCAAAATGAGGAATCACCATAAGAAATCTATCTTGCCTTGGAATAACAACCATAACAGTCCTACTATAGCAGTCCACCATCATTCTTACCATCTATAACTAGTGCATACCCAGGATAATATCATACTCGTACATCTCTAAAACACACATATCTGCTACTAAGAATAACCTCTTAATGTACACACCTACTTCCCTTTATATGGAACAAATTAGAGCCCCGTAACCCAACGGTGAATCTACGATCATAGTAATATCTAATGTTATATCCATTAAACCCATCTCATGCACGAATCTAGTGCAAACAAAAGAATTTGATGCACTCTTGTAAAAAAAAATACCCCTATATGCCCATGGAAATATACCCTCAATTACTAACGGCACTGGCTGTAAAACTGATCCACGGACATTATACACAAGCCCAAACTGCAACTGACCTACGGTGGGACATTATACCCTCAATTGCTAATGCTTGAACTATTGGTGGGGCTAGAACCTGCTATAACTACTTACCCAACTAGGCATCCTGTTACTAATCCCTAATCCTATTCGACAACCATTCTGCAGGTGGACCTTCTCCCCATATACGAAAACCCTATAAATCTGCCTGCCTCTAGCCCTACTGACCCTGACATGGCTGCCGCTGTCTCGGTCTCGGATAACCCCCACCCTGCTGGCCTTCGGTCTAGTTCTTCTGGCCCTAAGGAGCATGATGTTAACCCTACTTGTAATAATTATGACCCGACCTAAGCCTCTTACCTGAGTCACCCTATTGGGAAGCCCACTCCTGCTGCCTTTGTTGTTATTGCGTCGCTCCGCTGGCATCGCTACCTCTAATCTTGATCTGTTGGATAGAATTTTCGGTCCTTTTCGCTCCCCTTAAATGGAAACGATGATCCTGATAGTGAAGCAATGCAAAATTTATGACCTCAGTGTAAGTCCATAACACTGGGTTCCCCAGTAAATGAGGGAGAATCGTCTAAATAAGCCCATTTATATATTTGAGAAGTCTCTTACCCTCAATGTTCACCTAATTTGGCATAACGTTCATCAGGCGATTGAACTCATCCTTGTACTGAGCCATAGTCCAACCCTCTTACGCATAAGTGGTTGAGGAATACAAAATTTCGAGACATAAGTCCTCACCATATAGATAGTAAACCAATGGAGTTGTTGAAGCTGCAAATAAGATCCTTAAATACATCATCAACAAGATGATTTGAATCCGGTGGGATTGGGCTGACATAATCCCTTATGACCTTTGATCAATCGAATGTATATCCAGACACCTGGTGGTGATAATCCAAATTCCCTATTCTAGGGCATGGAAGTGGTATTAACTATTGAACATGATATATATTCCTTGCAAGTCATGCCCGAGACCCAAATAGGATAAGTGGATTGGAACCAAAGCCGCTATGACGAGTTGGCACTCTTGTATGAAACTAAACTTAAAGCTTTACATCACATATAAGTGTATCATTACCATATTCTAATATCACTAAATCAGAAAGTCAAAGACCATGGTGTGTAAGAAGGCGAACTCTCTCTGAAAGAAATTGTGGATCCCATTTGGGACCCTAGAAGAAATTTTAAGCCCAATTAAATCAGGCCATATCATGTAAATAAGATCTTTTTTGGAGGTGTTGTTATGCTGGCTGACCTTAACAGAGAAAAAATGGCATGCCCATTTAACCTTGATCCCCTAAAAAAGTTATATCCTTAATATGACGCTACTTGTGATATGCACTTCTCATTTCTATTCTATTATAAAATAATGTTCTTCTTGTTTCCCTCGATCGGAACTACAGAGGACCTGATTCACTCAAAATATTTTAACACTACAACTCTTTTTTTCCACAGAGGTACGTAAGCAACCCATAAAGTGACTTTGTGTGGGTCCTTTCTTTTCCTCGAAATGCACTTCTTTTCTCCCATCAAGAAATATGAGTCTCCCCCGTCATTTTAATTGAAGAAAAGGATAATGTATGCCTTAGCGATTGGTATAGAAAACTCAAACATTAATGATTCTTCCACAAATTCACAACAAGATACACAAAAAAATTAAATTTATTTCATAGATGAACATTTTATTCAAAACGCACGCAACATAACATTTCAAATACCAATCGAGCACAAGAACGCAGGCTCTAGCTTCATAGCACGGCCTGTGGATAGTGTTCCAGAGTTTGATTCTTTCGGAGAGACTATTGCTGAGCCAATCCAGTTAGACGAAGAGGAGAGCATCTCTGAGAGTGAGCCTGCAGGAGCTGCGAGTAATTTGGGTGGAGGGAGCTCTGACAGTAATAGTTCTTCTGAAAAGGATTCTGAAGCTCGAGGATCGTCGAGCACTTCCAGCAGTTCAGGCGAAGAGATGCCTCCAAGGAAGAACCTGATTAGAGACGATGATGATGAGGACCATATGCTTCTTGCACAGAGGTCAAAGAAATAAAAGTCTTCTTCTGGGGCTGTGGCTACTGGTTCTCGGTCTTCCACTCAGGAGCAAGAGAGGAAGAGGAGAGAGGAAGAGCAGGTGAGAAAGAGGGAGAGAAAGAAGGAGGAGGAGAGAAAGAAGGTGGAGGAAAAGAAGAGGGTGGAGGAGAGGAAGAGGATGGAGAGGGAGAGAGAGGAAGAGAGGAGGAAGATGGAGTCGAGGACGAAGGCTGGGCAAGCCTTGGTCCCGGTGTCTGCTTTGCCCGAGGGGGCCTCAGTTGCCACTTCTCCTCAGCTGGATCCTGCGCTGCTCGAGAAGGAAGTTCTTCCTGCAGATCACCAGAGGGCACTGGGGTCTGATCAATTAGCCCTTCAAGCTAGCCAGAGACTAGCTTTGGTAAGGTTCTCTCCCTTTTTCAACTCCTTAACAAGTTTTAATTGTTTCTCCTTCTTGATTTCTTCTTTATTTTTTGGCAGTTTGTGACTAACTTCGCCGTGCTCTACCATTCTCGCGATGAGTTGGTGAGAATGAATGGCGAGCTGGAGCAGCACAGGTTCGCTCTGGAAGTCAGGGGTTCTCAGTTGGAGGCCAATTTGAAGGCTGCTGATGCCGCCCGAGCTTCCTCTGATCTGGCCCTTATCAATTCTAACCGAGAGAGGGATGCGGCGGTTAAGGAGCTGAGCGAGCTGAGGCAGGCCTATGACCTAGTCTGCTCGAGAAAGCTGGGTGTTGTGGAGGAGAACAAGGCTCTGACCGAGTAGCTGAAGGAGAAGGAGTCCCAGGTAGCCACCATCAAGGAGGATTCATACAACTCCGGGTGGACTGTTGCTTATGAAGACGCCGAAGTTCAGATAGGCTATATCAGCCGTTTGAACTTCAAGAAGGGCTGGAATAAGGCCCTCCTAGCTGTTGGCGTTGATGCTGAGTCTCCTCTGTTCGATGAGCATGACCCGGGTCCAAGGCCAACCGTGGACGAAGAAGCCCCTGCCCCAGCCATCGAGGGTGTTGATCTTACCTCTCCGACAACTCCTGCCGATGTTGGTCCTGCCCAAGCGAATGAGGGCATCCCTGTAGAGGGGGATGCCTCTGCTGCTGCTGACAAGGGGAAGCAGCCAGCCACCTCTGGGCAGCCTGAGGTTGCTAGTTAATCCTCTCTTAGGATTATTTTTGTACTTCTGCTTGTAATTTTTCCATTTTTTCTCGATGTACTTGACCTTTATTAATGAAATAAAAAGGCTTCTTTTTCCAATGCATTGATTGATTTTTCTTTCCCTTGCCCTTTTATGTCTTGTAGTTGACTGATGTAGAAGAGTATATTCCTGCCACATCTCAATTGGGCAGGACTCTTAGTCCCAATGCCAGTCCTCAGGTTCGTCAGGCCTTTGTTAGGCTTTGCAAGTCTCTTAGGTCAAGGAATCAAAAGTATAAGGATAAGTCCGAGCTAGTGGCTAGGCTGAAGGACAGGCTCCAGGATATGGAAGGCATTGGTGACTCTGTACAAGAGGAAGTCAATGTACTGAGAGCTAGGTTGCTGGAGGCCACCGAGATAAATCAAGTTGGGGAATTCCTTCAGCAGGAGAATGAAAACCAGAGGAGGGAAGTCCTGCAACTTAGAGAGCATGCGCCGAGAACTGTTTCAGCGGTTCTGCAAGGTTCCTCATCTTCGCAAGCTGGACATACTCCTCCTATGTCGTGAGGTTCCACTCGTCCTCCCCTCCCGCGAGCTGGTAGGAGCACCAGGGGCAGGAACAGGGAAGCAGAAGAACAGCGAGATAAGGAGATGGAAGAGCTCCGTGATGATGTCCGCCGAGCATATATAACTGCTGTTGGGCTTCAAAGGGACGTTACTCGATTGCGGCATTTATTCAAGAGAGGTCCTCGACAAGCGTGGGCTGACGGTTATGATCAAGGCTGGCTAGATGCTCCCACAAGACTATTCGAGTTCGAGGAACTTTCTTTCATTAGAGGGTTGTTGAGTGCCTTAAAAGAGCTTCAGGTCCCGAGGAACTCGATGTTATGGTATCGCCACGAGATGTCCTCCTCCACTCTGATGCCCAATCCATTCAGGAGGGATGATAGATGGATCCCCATTGATGCTATTCCTCGGCAACTATTAGAGTTGGACGCATATGAGGTTGTGGAAGAGCTGGTCCCTGCTCCTGAAGATGGACGAAGAGCTAGAGTGGCAGACTATCTTGTTCGGAGGTTTCCACCTTCTTGAATTTTTTGCAAGTTGTTTTTCTTTTGATAATGTAAACGCTTTGGGCGAGCTTCGCCGACTAAACGTGTATTATCGTTGTTGTAAATATAACAAGTTGTTATTCTTTTGTCTTTTTTGATAATGTAAATGCTTTGGGCGAGCTTCGTCGACTAAACATGTATTATCACTGTTGTAAATATAAGAGATTAATGAAAAGTTCGTGTTTTGGGCAATTTTGCCGACTAAACGTGTTCATCCAATCTTTTTATATTCTTGTTGCTTCATAATTCTCTTTGTTTTGCCATGCAAGTGTCCCCCCAGTCCAGTATAATACCAAAATACCATTGTGCCCCATTTTACCTTTTAGGTTGTGTCGTCACACTCCCTTAGGCCTAAGTAGGGCAATTGGCGAGGACACACCTGGTATTGGATGTCTTCACTCGGTCAGGATTTTGCTCAACCAAAGAAGGTTTGATGGCCAGTATAAAATCTGGTCGCATTGCCTAAGAATCCTTTGTAGGGCTTTATATATTGCCAGGGGCAATGCTAAGAGGTCTCTCGTGTTTCATGACGATGACCTGATGAGGGGTATCCCCTTGCTATATCGACCATCGTGCCTGTGATTTGGAAAAAGATGTGTGATAAAATGCAGTTACTGATTTCATTAGTAATAAGGGAATGAACTGTTCCTTTCACATAACAAATACAAGAAAAAGATTCAACAATAGAATTCCTTGAGAATCTAAAAGTAGAATTTCTTAAGATTAGCTGCATTCCATGCTCGTGGTATCTCTCTGCCCTCCATCGTTTCCAAATGATATGCACCTTGCAGGTCGTCCCTAGTTACTTTAAAGGGTCCTTCCCAGTTTGGGCCTAGCTTTCCGTCTGATGACCTTACTGTATTGCCCAGGACTTTCCTTAGAACATAGTCCCCAACTTGGAATCTTCTCGGGTTAACCCTTTTGTGGTAATGCTTTGCGAGCTATTGCTGATAGCTCACGAGCTTCACCAGGGCTAGTTCTCTACGCTCGTCGGCGAGGTCGAGTTCAGCGAGCAACGCCCCATCATTCTGGCCTTGGTCGACAAGGTCGGATCTCATTGTTGGCAAGCCCGCTTCTAGTGGAATGACTGCTTCCATGCCATATGTTAGCAAAAATGGGGTTTCTCCTGTTGCTCGCCGAGGAGTTGTTCGGTATGCCCATAAGACATGGGGTAGCTCGGTTTCCCATGCGCCCTTGGCTCGCTCTAGTCGCTTCTTCAATCCATCGATCACAGTTTTGTTAGAAGCTTCTACTTGCCCATTCCTCTAAGGGTAGGCCACCGAACTAAAGTTGTGCCTGATCCTGTGTTCGTTATAGAAGTCCTGAAAGGGGCCACTCTCGAATTGTGTCCCATTATCAGTGATGATGGTTCTGGGGATTCCGAATCGAGTGATTATATTCCTCCATATGAATCTTATTATGTCGGCGTCTCGGATGTTTGCCAATGGTTCTGCCTCAATCCATTTGGTGAAGTAGTCAGTTGCAACCAACAGGTATTTGCGATTGCCGGCAGTTGTGGGTAGTGGTCCCACGATGTCCATCCCCTATTGGGCGAAGGGCCACGGGCTGGTCAGGGATTTTAGGTCGCTGGCTGGTTGGTGGACCATTGGAGCATGAAGCTGGCATTTCGGGCATTTATGGACATATACTGCGGAGTCCTTTTGCATATATGGCCACCAATATCCTTCCTTCATTGCTCGAAAGGCTAGAGACCTTCCTCCGACATGACTTCCACAGATTCCTTCGTGAAGCTCGCGCAGCACTTGCTCGACATTGCCTGGGTGGACGCATCTAAGGTAGGGACCGGAGAAGGACTTCTTATACAAGTCACCTCTTGTGGATAAGTGAAAGCGAGCAACTTTGACTCTTATCTGGTGGGCGGTTTTCTTATCCTCGGGGAGCGTTCCCTCCTTTAAATAGTCTCTTAAGGGGTCCATCCAGCTGGGGGCGAATCCCACCTAGAGTATTTGTTCCTCGTTTGGCAGCTTGCTGTTGTGGTTAATGCTTGGACAAATGAGGAAATCGATGGGAATGACCCTTTTAAGGCTAGAATCAACTGCCGAGCTTAGGGATGCTAAGGGGAAGGCATGACTGTTTTGCCCTCTGGGAAACTGCTGGATGTTGATCTCCTCAAAGCTCGTCATTAGTTTCCTCACCAGGGTGAGGTAGGCTGCCATTCTTCCATCCTTCGCGCTGTAATCTCCACTTATCTGATTGGAGACTAGTTGAGAATCGCCGAACACCTGTAAACGTTTTGCTCCCAAAGTTTGCGCCTTTTGGAGACCGGCTATTAGGGCTTCGTACTCTACTTCGTTGTTGGAGGATGCAAATCCAAGCCTGATTCCTTGCTCAAGGATGGTGTTTTTTGGGGTGATGAGAACGATGCCTACGCCTACTCCCTTTGAGTTGGAGGCTCCATCAACGAATAGTTTCCAGGTTTCCACTGTTGCTGGGTCCTCTTTTTGCTTTGTTGGTTGAGGTTGGTCAGGGATTTCTTCGCCAGTGAATTTGGCTATGAAATCAGCGAGGATCTGACCCTTGATAGCGGTCCTTAGTTGAAATTGGATGCCGAACCGGTCGAGCTCGACTGACCACTTAGACAATCTGCCCGATAAATCCACTTTCCTTTGGACCGCCTTAAGGGGGTGCGATGTAAGGACGATGATAGTATGAGCTTCAAAATAATGCTTTAGTTTCCTCGAGGCTATCACTAGTGCAAAGGCGAGCTTCTCCAATGGCAGGTACCTTTACTCGGCGTCTAATAAGGTCTTGCTCGCGTAGTAGACGGGGTGTTGGATTCCTGCGACCTTGCATATTAACGCCGAGCTGGCAGTGTGACTGGATACCGAGAGGTACAGGTACAAAGAATCCATTTGCTGTGGTATGACAAGCAGAGGTGGAGAGCTTAAGTAAGACTTGAGCTCGTCCAAAGCTCGCGAGCAGTCCGGGCTCCATTCTATTGGTTTGCTCGCTTTTAGAAGCTCGAAAAAAGGCTTTCACTTCTCAGAGGATTTGGAAATGAAGCGATTTAAGGCAGCGAGCATTCCAGTGAGCTTCTGCACGTCTCGGACTGTTCGAGGGGGTTGTACCATGTTGATTGCATCGATCTGGTCCGGATTAGCTTCTATGCCTCTCTTACTAACCAAGTATCCAAGAAATTTTCCAGACTGGACACCGAAGGAACACTTGCTCGCATTAAGCTTCATTCGGTACTTCCTGAGGATTTCGAAGGTCTTTGACAGGTCTGAGAGGTGATTTTCCTTCTTCTTGCTCTTAACGAGCATGTCATCGATGTAGACCTCCATTAAGTCTCCCATTTGATCCTTGAACATTTTTGTGACCAGCCGCTGGTAGGTTGCCCCTGCATTCTTGAGCCCAAATGGCATGACCTTGTAGCAATACAACCCAACCGTCATGATAAACGCTTTTTTGTTCTGGTCTGGGGCATACAAGGGGATCTGGTGATATCCTGAGTATGCGTCCAGGAAACTCATTCGCTCGTGAGCTGTAGTGGCGTCTACTAGTTGGTCTATCTTTGGGAGGGGGAACCTATCCTTAGGGCATGCTTTGTTGAGGTCAGTGAAGTCGATGCAAACTCTCCACTTCCCATTGTTCTTCGAAACTACTACTGGGTTGGACAGCCACTTGGGGAATTGTACTTCCCGTATGGATCCTGCATCCAGTAGTTTTTTTACCTCCTTTTTTACCGCTTTAGCCTTCTCGGGTGCAGTTCTTCATGCCTTCTGCGTGACTGGCGTGAATGTGGGGTTGGCATGCAGCTGATGACAGACCATATCAGGATCAATACCAGGCAGCTCGTATGGTTCCCATGCGAAAACATCTACGTTGTGTCTCAGCAAGGTCGTCAACTCCTTATGTTCTTGATCGGTGAGAGATGCTCCAATCAAGAAGACTCTGCTACTGTCACCAACTTTGGCTATAACTTCTACTAGGTCCTCGATGACACGCCCGGAGGGGAGGAGCCTGGTCTCCTCTACTCCTGATCTTCCATACTTTAGTTGCTATTTAGAAGGTATCACAACCTCTACAACTTTCTCGCTGGGTTGGCCGGCCTTCTTCTCTGGCTTTGGTCGGATGGCTACTATGAAGCACTTCCTCGCCATCGCTTGGTCGCCGTGGATCTCCATTACTCCTCGCTCGGTTACATACTTGAGCTTCTGATGGTAGGTCGAGGAGACCGCCTTCATTGCATGAAGCCATCCTCTGCCGAGGATGGCCTGGTACGGTGATTCGATGTTAACTACTAAAAACTCAATCATCTTGGAGATATTCCCAGCGCGAACTGGCAGCACTATCTTTCCTAGGGGCATGGTCATTTTCCCAGCGAAGCCGACCAAAGGAACAGTAGCTTTCTTTAGGTCGGCGACGCTCAACTTCAATTTTCTGAACAGGTCGAGGTACATTACTTCGAATGAGCTTCCTTGATCGACGAGCAGCTTGTCGATGTCAAAGTTGGTTATCCTGAGTGTAATGACCAGGGCATCATGATGTGGGGTCCTTACTCCCATCAAATCTTCATCCGTGAAAACAATATGCTTGTTGTAGTTGACATCCTCTGCTCGTCGACGCTTTCCTGACTGTGACTTTGCTGGATCGATTTGAAAAGCCCGCATTACCGCTGCAAGCTTTTTCATCTCCATTCGAGATGAGTTCCCTTGTATCTTCTTGACGTCAGATACTCCGTGAATTACGGCAAACTCATGTCCAGCATCATCCTCCAGCACATTGTCGGGTCTCATCTCTCTGTTGGCAGTCACTTTCTCTTCCCTTTTCTCCACAAAGTCGTTCAAATGCCCGGACTGGGCCAATTCTTCGAGGTGAGACTTAAGAGCTTTGCAGTGCTCGGTCTTGTGCCCTCCCTCTTTGTGAAAAGCGCATCTCAACGCATTGTTCCTCTTCGAGGGATCTCCCCCCATCTTCCTGGGCCACTTGATGAATGGCTCATCCTTGATCTTCGCGAGAACCTTGTAAATTGGTTCTTTGAAGACGGTGTTGACCACCTGGAATGCTTTCGACGCGTCCTGGTTCCATCCATTCTTAGAGCCATTTTTGCCTCCGTTCTTTCCTCCTTTCCTCTGGTTCTCAGTTTTCTCACCTACCCTGGTAGTGAGCTTAGCTCAACCGTTTTCTCCTGTATTAGAGCGGGTGACATCTTTCACCTTTGCGTATTTCTCTATTCGGGCCATAAGGTCGTCAATAGTCATAGCTTCCTTCTTCGTCAGGGATTGGTAGAGGAGGGAAGAACTAGGGAGCCCAATTTTGAAGGAGGCCACTGCCACCTCCTCCGTGCAGTCCTCGATCTCATTGAATAACTCCCAGTACCTCTTCGCGTATTCTCGGAGGGTCTCTTGAGGCGTTTTCTTCATTGTCAGTAGAACATCCATCCTTTTGGGATGGGAGCTACTGGTAATGAATCGGGCCGTAAAGAGTTCGGCTAGGGATTTGAAATTCTTGATCGAGCGGTGGGGGAGCCTTTCGAACCACTTATGTGCTACAACATGAAGGCTCGAGGGTAAAATACGGCACATCAGGGCATCCCGGTGACTCCAAAGGGTCATGGACTGTCGGTATTGCCTGACGTGATCGATGGGATCAGTCTTTCCGTCGTAAATCTTGAACCTTGGAATGGAAAATTTCTTGGGAGCTTCCTCCTCTTCGATTTTTCTTGTGAAAGGTGACTTCATCTGGGTTTTAAGAGCTCACCTCGCGAGCTCTCTAGTTGATTTTGTTCCATGGTGAGCGGGATGCTGGTCCATCTCCATGCGGACCATGTTTCGTATGTGCTCGTCGCTGCGAGCAGGGCTCTGGTGGTGGCGAGCTCTTCGCAGCTGTTCGCGGAGGTCGTCATCTGATTCACCTCCTTCGTCCCTTTGAGATTCTCGCCTAGGGCTCCTTCCTCGGCTGCGAGACTTGCTCGCCTGAGGGCTAGGAGTGTGATATGGGCGTCTCTGGTTATCATGGTGAAGCTCCCTTTCTAGTTTTTCCAGTCTTCTTTTCAAGCGAGCATTCTCAGCCTCGTATCTGCGAGAAGACTCCCTCTGCTAGTGGAGCTATGCATCAATCAACCTGGATATCTGCGTGGACCTCGCTGGTCCCTGACTTTCTTCTGAGGCTGGTATTTCCAAGCGAGCTCTCTGATCTGAACGTCGGACTTCAGACCTAATCCTGCGGGGAGCAGGTGGCTCTTGAATATCTCCTGCTTGGGGGGCATTGCTGTTGGGGGAGACCGGATCAATTATAAAGATAAGGGGCCTGGACTTTGGGTCGCCAGGACTGGGCTACTCGTCCAGGCCCATAGTTCTAAATTTTGGGTATCCACACCACCAACAAGGTTGGTCGGTATCTATCAAAGTCGCCAACAAAGTTGGTCATCATCAATAAAAAAAGTCGCCAACAAAATTGGTCAGCATCAATAAAATCACCAACAAAGTTGGTGTATCAAACTTAAAAAATCATGGAAGGCAAAATCGTAAGTCCCAAATGCTTGATTAGTGATGACCCGGATGATAAATGTTCATCTAAACTGGGCTAAAAGATGGACAAATGTTCCACTTACTCCTGGGAACCAAGGTAACAGTGTGATTACCATAAAATTCAGGTACATTAGTAGAACCATGGTGAAGGATCGATAATTGGTATAAAACTTAGGATAATCCTAAGAATATCAATAGAACTGGTGAAAAATAAAGAATAGCTAAAACAGTTGATCCAGTCATAGTCAAAGACTAGAAAAACATTCACAAAAATGATTATAACTTAAATATTATTGCTCAAAAATGGAGAAACAGAATACAAAAATTTATTCTATAGGTCGTTTTCCTTAAGCTTTAGAGACTGGATCCATGCTAGCTCGAGGATCATCCAGAGTAGAAGAAGAGTTAATGAAGTTAAGATCCCAAATCATCCTAGTGTTGCTACTCCTAAGGCGATAAAGCAAATGAGGAGGACGAATGATCTCAAGCTCGTCATGCAGTTCGTAATCCCCCAATTACTTGGAAATCAAAAAACGAGGAATATGGTGAACAGGTACCCAATTAAAATCCAAATTAAAGGGAGGATTGTTAAGCTGCAGTAATCCCGGATCATACCAATCCCATAGAGAATTATTTCCATCCACCTTCAGCACAGTTAAAGCGTTAATCCAACCCCATTTGTAGGATTCATTTTGGGCTTGTTGGAGTCTATCGTCATAATGATCCAAAGCTTCATTATAACCACGCATCCAAAATTCTCTGGGTTGCTTATGGAATTGGAAGGTTAACCTATCAACTTGCGATTACAGCTACTTCAGTACCCCATCCTTAGCTTCTAAATGAGAAGATTGAGTAGATTGTTGCTCAGATAAAGTTTGCAGCTTTTGAGACATCTCAGCAATAGTTCGATCCTTTTCTTTAAATTGTGCAGCCTGGTTGGCAAGGGCCTGTTGGGTCCTAAGTTCCTCTATAGTTCCTCGGCCATCCCTATTTCTAACTCGAGAAAAAGCAGACTTAGTGTTCTTCAAGGCCTCCAGTTCATCTCTCAATATGGCATTCTCATCCTCTAAAATGGCATGACCTTCATCAGTAGTAGCAACAATAGCCTCAGAGGAAGACTTCAGAAGATTCAACTCATTCCTCAAATTACTATTCTCCTCTTCCAGGAGTTTGGCAATGGTCCCAGTTTCCTCAATTTGAAGCTTAAGTAAATCTTCCTTCTTATTATACACGGAGACAAACTTATTAAAGCCCCGACCTACACTCAAACTTTGATACTTCTGCTCATAGCTCTAATGCAGCAGCGCAGTGGATTCCTTATACTGTTCTTGAAGTTCTTTTATCATATCATAATAAGCAACATTATTTTCTACCTCTCGATCAAGTAAGTACTTTAAATATTTGTAAGATTCCCTGACTTGCTCTTAATCATCATCATCGAGCAACTACGTAACTTCTTTATCGGACAAGCCCATATGGCTAACCTTAAAAAAAGCATTGCATTTCCTCAGTAGCTCGATCTCATGGGAAGACTGTCGTTCCATCTTCGTAATAAACTATCAAGAAGAGATAACCACCAATCAACAACAAGTATGGACAACAGATGCAATCAACAGAAGATAAGTGAAAGGAGAAAAAAGTTCTTTTATTGATAATGAAGAGTTCAGGTACAATAAAGAAAAGAAAAATAAATAACAAAAGTAAAAGAAGAAAATGCCAAACAACATTACACCTTCTACCTATCACTCTTAACCTTCTTGCTATGCTCAGAAGAAGGGGTTGCAGGGTGAGGTTGCTCGGATTGATCAACTGGAGAAATAAATACTCATGAACTTTAGGTTGTTTGGCGACAGATTCAACCACAGCTGAAGACTCATCAGAAGTAGCTTCATCTTCAGCCTCATCCTCTATGGCTGGAGGAGGACCATGAATATACCTCTGAAAAAGTTCAGAGTCTCCATTTGTGCTCAATTCCTGAAGGGCCGTAACCCAACCATCTCTGAAATATTTTTGCTTCATATACTCAATCTGAGCAGAAGCACAAGAAATGTCCTTGTTCCAACCCTTATCCTAACCAGCGCTCAAGGAAGCCTTCACAACAAATTTTCTTTTAGCTCGGGCAGAGGACACAAGATCTTTAATAGCATTAGCCCTGTGCTCATCTTCCTCTTTCTAGCGCTTAACTTCCTCTTTCTCGTGCATAGCTTCATCGTTTTGGAGCCCAGCCTCCTTAGCCCTGTGCTCAGCTTCATGGGCATTTGTATCAGAGGTTTGACGAGCCAATTTAGTTGTCTTCAATTTCTCTGCCCAAATGTTCTTCTCAATCTCCAAGGCTTGTTGAGACTCAAGCAGAGATTTCTTCAAACCAGATAAAGCTTCCTCCACCTCATTCGAAAAGTAAGAAGCCTTGATTGCATCATCATTCTCTAGCATATTATTGAAGTGTGTCAAGAACTGAAGAAAATGAAGATTAAAGTGATCAAATGAAGAATGTAAATAACAACCAATCCAAGATAATGGAAATTACTTACTGATGCAAGGTTCTGAGCAGAAAATTCAGAGACCTTTGTTTTGAGAAGCTTGGCATCCACCCCCTGTGGTTTGAAAGAGTACCAGACTGGATTACCTTCTTAGATAAACTAAGAGTGATAAGAACAGCATCAGATGAGGGAAAATCGACCAAGGCCTGCTGGTTGGGCACTTTATCGGCTTGCTTCTCTGCAAGCCCTCTCCTATGTCTCCTCATAGTAATATCAACCTCTTCAGGAGCTACCTCCTGAGGAACCAAGTCTTTAGGAGTTAGATCTTTAGGAGAAGGATCTTTGAGGACTGGACTCTTGGGATCTGGGGGTTTCATAATATCTCCAGTTTTGTTCTTAACTCCCTCATCATATGATTGGGAGCCAGAGGCAACACCACTATAGAGATAAGGGAAATTCCTCTTCTTCATAATTTCAGACAGAGGAGTGTCATAATCAATAGCAGTTTCTGCGTCAAGATCAATTACCAGAGTAGGAGATGTAGCTGGTTTGGCAATAAAAGAGGAAACAGTGTTCCTATACACTGGAGCAGATAAGAAGCAGACCTCACGTGCTCCTCAGCCACTACTTTATGAAGATTCTAGATAAACTTCAACTCTTTCAAGTTTACTTCGCTCTCTTTAGGGCACTTTCTTTTTTGCTCAACTCCAACACAATTTATAAACCAATAGTGAGTATGACATTTTATCAAATATAAATAGGGCAAATTAACTAAAACATAAAACAACCTATTCCATTCCAAAGAGAGGACATCTAAGTCTTGGTATTTAGCATTTCCAACTAAAGGGGCACGTTGCTAATTTTTATAACTACCCCATGATCAAAATAGTCCCTATTAGAATCAGGGAGATTGACTACCAAAGCTTTACTAACAGTCTTAGTTTTCAAATAAAATATGGTATCACTAGTTTCCCACTTATAACAAAACATGATTTCTTAAATCCTTAGATGGGTTCCATGAACTTGATTTAACTTATAAACTCCATTAACAACTCTCCATGTGTTAGGAGATACTCTTGCAGGTACAATGTCAAAATATTGACAAAACTCTAAACACAAGGGATTGGGAGGAAACATGAAGCCGCATTCAGCAACAAAGATAGAAGGGAACCAGTGACCCTTAGCAAGAGAGAAAAAATCATAAGGAAAAGTGGGATTTTCTAAAACAACCCAAGATGAAATGTTAAAATCAGCTCTAAACTTATCAAGTGACTCGATAGAGTAAACCATGATGAAGAAAACAAAGAAGAAGAGAAGAAATATACTTACAAAGATTTAAGGATTCATCAAGAACTGAAGACAGAAAAGAAAATGATTGCACGAAAGCAAAGAACACAACAGCAAAATCAGAAGTAAGAAGTAAAAAATAATAGAAGTTTTTACCGCCCTTTTTATAAGACGCATCGAAAACTGGACTAATTAATGATTAAAGAAAAAGACGGTTGGATTTACGGCGGCTAAACAGATGCAAAAAGATGAAGATACCCTAAAAAGTGTTCTCTAAAATTTGAAATAATTACAAAATTGCCATTCACGCTAAAAAACTGTCAAGTGAATAAAATTCACAAGTCTGGAAGTTCTGCAGCCAACAAAACAGCCTGAGCTACTTCCAAAGCATAATTTTCCCCACTTTCGCTTAAACTTCAAGTATGAAACATTGGGGCCTTCTATTAATACCAAAATTTACCATCCTATATGGACCAATTACAAGCCAGCAGATGTCATCCTATGTGGCACAAGTTCAAGTGAGCATGATGGAAAAGCTCGACCAACTTTGTTGCCTGACCAACAAGGAAGTCCAACCAACATAGAGGCCCGACCAAATGGGAAGCCCGACCAATAGCCAAAAAGCCATTCTGTACAGCCAACCAAGCGCCAGCAGTCTTACAGCCTGTATTGCCTGTGAAGCGACAGTCTTCATATAATTAATTCTAATTATGTATTGATGTAAATGCCTAACAAATAAAGGCATTCCATAATTTCACATGACAATGATCAAGATCACCTTGGTCTATAAATCCATTGTATCACCCTCATTGCAGGGGATCAAAAAACAAATCAAGGCAGTCAGTACATAACAGTGGGTGTGGGCTATTCCATTTAGCCGAACCACTTTAAAAAGTTCCCTTATGTCTTGTTTGTTTTACTTAATTTATCTGTGATCAATTAATTAGTCTTAGCCTAGTTTTTTGCATCAACACCATCCAAAGAACAATGGTAGCAACTTGGGTGTCCTAACTTATTCCACACATTACCAGAAGTCACTTGAAAGTCAAGCCCAATGCCAAAAATCCACTGTACCCTAGGGATTGAACATCTTCATAATGTAATGACTCAAGCACCAACGGGAGGTAAATTTCTCCCCCGTGCACCAATAATTGAGAAACGAAAGGATAAATATGTAACGTTTGACTAGTACCTCCCTTGGAGAATGGTAATAATCAAGCATATTAGTTGAAACATTGAGATATATATCCATCATACAAGAAAACTCCTCATAAGGTGGGTAAACCTCGTCTAGCCCAAAGCAGAACATATGGTCATCAGAGTACCAAAATTGCAGAGATGACTCCAAACAACTCCATTTGATCTAACGGTCATACCATAAAGTAACCGGGCACAAGTCAAACTATGAATAATCAACTTCCTACAAACACATGACTTCCAAAATGTTAAAATAAGAGGAATAACTCACAGTCATGGTAATGGCCATTTGAACAAAGTATTTAAAGTAAAAGGGAGGAGAAATAAATAGGGATAGTGATTCTTAAATCTCCCATTAAACATCCTTTAATAGAATTTTTTTTCCATAAGGCAACAAAGAAATTGAGGTTCTAAAGTTAATATAACAATCAATGTACCCATGTTATAGCACGAAAGTACAAAACACTGAGAAACCAAGTACCCAACACTAACATGCCGGCCAACACCCCCTATTTAATTAAATTGCCCCTTTTCATTTTTTATCCCACTTTTGTTCAACTGATTTCTCAGTAAATGTTTTTTACCTTAAAAGTTTCCCATTCCATTCCTTTTCTTTATCCTTATCAAAATATTCACAAATTTCAAATATTTTAAATCTCATAAAATGTTTAGTGGAAAATTATAAAGTGCATGGAGAGTAAGACATTTAATCAAGATAATCAAATAAAAATTCATAATTTCATACACACACACACACATATATGCGTGTATGTGTGTGTTGTTTTGGGGTTTTAGCTACAAAGAAAGAAAAATAACAAAAAGAGAGAGAAAAGTTTTGAGACCCAACCCGGACTTTCCTCCTAACCCTACACGATATAGTCCATCAAAGACATAGATCCTTCATTCCAGGAATTGGAAGAGGAAGGAATGTAATATTTAGAGATTTTTGGGGTAGTACAAGCATGACTTAATGCCCATATGTGTTAAGTCGTTGAAGCCATACAATGTCAAACATCTATAAAGAGAGATAAGAAGAGACATCAGAATCAGTAAATAAAGAGAAGAACTCGCAATGCCTAAATAAAAAATAAGGTGAGTGCACTTAACCCTATCGGATCACCCTCTGCCAACAAATGGGAAAATCCCCCGAACTCAGCATGGGGGTAGTGAGGAATATCCACCATGTCCCTATTATCCACCCATAAATACTGAGAAGGAAAACCATACTCCTGGAGTGGAGGAGGATCTGTTTCTCTGGACCCACTACCTAAGACTTGACCCGATGACTCTGGTACCTTATTGACTCCTGCCCTAGCCTTTAAGGATAGATATCCTATCAAGTCATAAATAGGGGTAGGCATCGACTACCACATATAGACTGGAGGATTCATCGATGATATTGCGTCTCCCCTACCATCACCTACCTATCCACCTTCTCTCCCTGGTACCAAACACACTCGAACTCACGTGACAGGAACTGATATATCCGAGTATATAGACCGATAATATCCATGTCCTCTATCATCTGGTCCTGGGAAAGGACTTCACTAGTCTAAAGAAATCCACTCATAAAAATGCGACAGTCAAGAAAATAAAAAAATATTGATAATAACCAACCGGAGAATTTATGAGGGTGTTTAAGACCCTCCTCACATCCTTGAGAGTTATCAAGGTTTTGAAAACACTATGCTCCTTCCTCCACCTCCTCATCCTATACCATGCATCGACCTCTAACTCCTTCAAACTCATCAATCGGGTGTTATACCCGATCACCTCATACAACCATAGCTGAAAAGTAAGAAAGAAATAGAAAAATATTAAAAAACTAACACAAAATACAAAAATAATGTAAGAAAATCAAAGAACAAAAAATAAAAATACCTCTAACAAATATGGAGCCCCCATAAAAGTAGGTCGATATCAGTGACTGAAGGCATCCAAGGCAGCGTACAGCGACGCTAGTGTCATACTTCACCAATCATAGAATAAAATATGTGCAGAGTCCCTTAAAAAGGGTATAAGCCACATTTAGATGTAATTTCCACTATTTGCCAACAAAGCGGTCCCAATAAAGAACAAGATGAAAGCGTACCATATGTCTTACCTATTGTACATCCATCATTTCCATTAATCGTCCCATTAACGTCTCCCTAAAGTCTTATACACTCGCCGACTCTCCTGATCTAATTCACTCCATTGGCCCGAGCGCCGCCTCTATTACCTCACTCGTGGAGAGAGGGAATGATCCACTACCATCCACATCCCTTAACATCGCAAATACAAAATTTGGTAAACGTTCGATGATGTCACCATCATCTCCCACAACTTAAAATTGAACAATATAGGTGGTATCACGGTCCTCACCCCGGTCGACCCCCGAATGTAAATAGTTGAATAAGTTATCCCCGCCTTCAAAACACACCTCAAATAATTCTAAAATATTCTCAAAATCTAAAAATAATAAGAAGCCTGTTTCAAATCATCAAGCGAAACAATCAAAATCAAAAATCAAATCAAAGAAAAAAAAAGAGATACTAGCATAATCATTAAGGTTCAGCACGAAAGTCGAACGGTGATTCAAGGATCCCTTATTAGGATCCACTAGCCCCTCTATTAGGATCCATTAACCCATGGATTCAAGTAACCCTCATTAGGATCCACTAAGGGTCAGCAAGTATGCCTTGGACATCCGTCTTATCCCTCGATTGTTGTGCCCATGCCGGAAGGCATCCTCTATCAGCTTTCGTTATGAAAAATATCAATGTTCTCCAAAATATAAAAAAGCTTAAATCCTAAAAAACATTCACATATATCATAAGATTCATCAAAATTCAAGATTACACAACCATTAAAAAATCATAAAAAAAATATTTAGACCTCTTTGAAAAATCCAAAACCTTTTGAAAAATACTCATATAATCACATATCCTTTGTAGAGACATCATACACTACTTTGGTTCTCAGAACAAACCTTGGATCTCAAAATTAGGATGTGATCCCTGTATTGGTAGTATGCACTTTTAGGTCCCCAAAATAGACCTTGGCCCTTAGAATTAGATCATGATCACCTTAATTGTTATACACACTCCTCAGGTCATTGTAATAGACCTTAGCCTTCGAAATTTGGTCGTGATTCTAGTATTGGTTATATACACTCCTTAAGTCCTCAAAATAGACCTTAGCCCTCATAATTAGGCCATGATCCCCATATTGGTCGTATACAGTCCGTAAGTCTTTATAATTTACCATAAAGTTCAAAATTAGGCCATAATTCCAGTATTAGTAGCATACACTCCTTAGATCTTTAGAATTAGGTTTTAATCCCCGTATTGGTTGTATGAAATCTCATGTCCTTATATTAGACGTTGACCCTCAAAATTAGGCCATGATCCCCACAGTGGTCGTATACACTTAGGTCCTTAGAATTAGAACTTGACTCTTAGAATTAGGACGCAATCCCAAATATGGTCATAACTTACCTAAGCCCTCAGAATCAGTTGGTGACTCTTATCTTATACTCTTCTAAGGATTCATAACCAATACACAAGTCAAATACACTCTTTAGGACCAAAAATTAGGCTAATACCCTCACATCTACTACCTAGGTCCTCAGAATCAGAACTCTTACCAAAAAATTAGGCCGCATTCATCGTAATCTCTATTCCCTCTAAATCATCCCACATTCGTCACACCTTCAGAATCAGGTCATAAATTATCATTACAATGATCATATAAACTCAAATCCCTCTAAATAAGGCTGTAAACCTCACATACACTACCCAGGTCCTTAGAATCAAACTTTGGCCCTCAATCCAGGGCTCTACCGTCAGCATGGTCATATCTCACCTTAGGCTCTCAGTAAGGCCCTAATTTACTTTGCAAATTCTAATCCTCACTAGAGTCCTGATACATAGGAACCCAACACTCATTACTTTTATTAGGTGTCTATATTTCGATAACCTTTCGCTTATGACAAGATATCCCACCAGGTGACCTATATACACCTTATTCAAGCACCCCTTAACTCCTCTATAGGGTCCAAACAAAGTCCTTTCAATCCTAAATCATCGGTCCTCCACCAAACCCTAATCTAAGAATAACATCGCTCTAAACTTTGGTTAACTTTTGAACATATAAATATTGCATTATAAAATCATAGATCTATGAATCCTCTTTCCAACTGTCCTGGCCAACTGAGCATGCTTTCCTATTGAGAAACTAGGCTACTTCCTAAGTAAGCCAGCCCAACCTGCCGGTATGCATGTTTGGAGCCTTCTTGGCTGACATTCCCCCGGGGATAAAATATTCCTTTTCCCTTTTAAGGTTTTCTTATGTAAGGAAACCTTTACCCCATTTGAATAGGACTTGGATTTTAGTGGCGATAGCCGTTCTGAATTAAACATACATCACTTTCTGTACATGTTCTCATATATTCCCATAGATCAACTTACCCCACCATTGATCACCATTCTACCGCCATCATTTATACACTAAAAATTATCAAAAGAAGAGCTCAAAATAGAATTCTAAAGTACTTAAAGTTCTAAGGCTCTTTATGTTTTATTAGTCCAATAAATGCCATTTTGCATATTTTAGTGTACTTATTACATTTCTAGTTGTTAAATTCCACTTCTATCACTAATCATACACTTTTAATTACATATATCTTCCATATATGAGCAAGTTTTATAATTACTTATGTTTTATTTTTTATTTTGGTGTATCCAGATACACAAACACTACCCCGTCACGACTTCTCGACACTCGAAGACATAATTCATGACATTTGAAGAACAGAAGAATTGTTCATCTTAACAAGCATGGTAGAAGTTGTGATCGTGATTGGTAAAATGTTTTTTAATCATTTATTGGGTTTAGATATTTTTAAGAGGTCATTTTTAATTAAAAGGAATTTGAGTATTTTATAGAAAAAATTATCAGATTTTTTACGCCATGTTCGAACGAGATTTCCCTTCATTCGAACAAGTTTTGTTTAAACTTCAAACAATCCATTTTCCTTTGCTCTCTAGAAGGTCATTTGAAGCAATCGTTCGAACTCGTTCTAACGATATTAGATGTCGTTTAAATAAGATCCCATTTTATTCGAACGATCGGTCAATTTTTTTTAAATGATATATATCCCAAATCTTTTATTTTTATCCTTTTTATCCAACCTTATTATAAAAAGGCTGAACTGATTAGATCTCTTAAGAAATCTTTTAACAAACATAAACACCTCTTTGATATCTCCTTTTGTGATAAAAAACCTCTAAATATATTCCAACCCCCTTGGAATTATTGAAGATCACTTTACCAGATCACAAGAAGGACTCTTGCTGAATTACTTATGTAGAGACTTTTCTCTACCATTCATTTGTGAAATTGGGTTTCACTGTTGAAAAAGAAGACAAGACTGATCAGAAATACCGAGAGTAGATGTCTATCTGTGGATGGCTCTAAAGATGACTCGTATTTATTGACATTTTGAAGACTGTGTGCATCTCACTTAGTGTATCTAAATTTTGTAAGTTGCTTGTTGCTCAAAACTCTCAATAGTGCTGAAATAAAAGGTTTTGCCCTTTCTATAGATTTTTCCTCATATCGTCTATTTCTGCATGCTTGTCTTGAATATTGGAAATTGAAATCATCACATATGCACACCATAATTAACTAGAGATTAAAATTTGGAACTCACTCCCCAGGCCAATGTGGAACTCACTCCCCACGCGGCAGTTGAGGAGAATTGAGAACATGCCTCGCCAAAAGACACCTTGGGATTAGACAACTGAAACACCGGGTAAGGAGCCCCTTGATCAAAGCCAAACTGATGGTTGAATCGGTTGGGATTGTAGTGCTCGCTGGTGTAGCCCTACTTGGTGTATGAGGGTAGGTATCCTGGTGAAAATAAGAGGACCACGACCAGCGAGGGGTCTTCTGTAATTAGGTCTATGGTGGTTGCCTAGACCATTATTGCCCCATGTTTGAAAAAATCACAAGTATAGAGAAAAATATCTTCTTCGTAGGGCCTCATGACAAAACTTGAAAAGTTATCGATAAAGGAGGTCAGCTCCTTTCGGCTTTGCCTCTTGTGGTAAACAAAGGAGCGAGGGGGCAGGATTGTTTCCCCCAAAGGAGGGAGATTAGTCTTGGTTGCTACAGTTGGGAAGTGCACATAGAGGAAGCCCATTAAGAGGACGCAGTTGGCAAAATTGGATAGGTTGTAACACCCCAAAGATCACTCCATGTCAAAAATGACCCTATCAAGCCATGTGTAGAGGTACCCCAAGGTGATTGCATCCAGAGGAAGCTTCACACCCTGGGCCAAACGAAGGGATATGTTGATGAGATCCCTTCGTGACTGGTCATTGGGTTTTCCCGTTAAAAATAAACGAGAAAGAATGATAAGGATATAGGCAGGAAGCTCTAGCGATGTACCTTGTCCAGGGGCAGCCTTAGAGGAACTACCTTCAGAAGGATCCTTAAAGAAATAGTTGATCAGAGTAGTGAAAGTAGCTTTGTTTGAAGTACCGATACACCTTCGGCATATATGGTCTAGCTCCAAACGGTCAGCACTCTCTTGGGCATCCAGGGCTTCATCAAAATAGGGCTCATGGCCTATCGCCTCAAGGCCTAGGGGCTCGCACACGTCCTCCAATGTTATTATGAACTCACCCCACACAGTAATGAATGTATGAGTGGTAACGTTCCAATGGGATACCAGAACGGGAAGCACAACATTATTTTTGGAGAGGGTGAACTCACCAAACCACTTGGCTCGATGAAGCCCAATCTTATCGAGCGTATCAGCGTGGGAACTCTGTATATGGGAGTTCCAAGTAGCAAAGTGATCAGGAGATCCCCCAGGACTTTCAAAATAGATGTGGGACCATGGAAAGTCCCCTCGTTCAAGATGAAATCTGAGAGTCCCCTCGGGAGGTAGAAAGCCCAAGTCATCAGAATTCTCATCTTCATCACCAAGAGTAATGGCATCATACTTGGCATTAAAAATACAACTCTTAAAAAACCCAGCAAAGTCCTCACCTTTGCCAAAAATGGGGGACCGACGGTAGAAACGCAACTGTTCTTGACGAGCAGCAGTCAATAAGGCGGCGGAAGGGGCGGTGACAATGGGGGCGACGGACGGAGCACTAGTGGCAGGGTTGCTTAAAGAGGCCATCGCAGACAACAGAAGTACGAAAAGATTTGGTAAAATAAGAGTTGGAAATGAATAGGGAGGTGCACAACCGCAGGTGGTGGTGCAAAAGATGAGAGAGATGAGAGAAGGAGGAGACTGAGTAAAGAGGAGGGTAATAATGGAGTTCACACAGAGTTCGCACTGAGTTTCTCTCTCCAAGGAATGAGGGAGCTTGAAGAAGGAAAGAGAAGGGTTTGAATAAAATAGGCGTTTGAAGATTTTAAACCTTGTGAAGCCTGTCATTTGAGTTTCCCACCATGGCACGTGCAAGGCCACTCATAATCATTTCAAAAGCCCACGCGGCACTTCGGGAAGTGTTCTGACAGCTGAAAAGACCACGTTACGTCGAATATGAAGTGATGTCTGGGGAACATAAAGGGTTGACTTCCTAAGCAAGTTTAAGTTTTAGCGCCAAATTTGTGTCAGACTTATTCAATAACTCCCAACGAAAAGATGTCCCAGCAGTTCAAAAAAGCTACGATGTCCCCTCGCCACTTGTCCAAACGTTTGAATTATGACTCAGTTACATCGGGGAGAATTTATGCTTTTTCGAACATAGCGAAGTATCACAGGGGAGAGATTCACTTACCAGGAGTCCATACGAGTATTTGAGAAGGTCAGTAGGCCTTTCGGGAGAATTTCAAATATTAAAGCTAGAATGGTTGAGGCTCAGTATGAGGAAAAAGTGGCGATGTCCTTTCACCCAAGTGTGACTCCCCGCCTAATTAAATATTGGATGATCAGTCCTTTATTAAATTAAAAATCAAGGTGAATGGTTGGTTCATTCTTAGCATCACTGTCGCAAAATAAAATCTCCAATTTAAACACCTTAAATAATTAAGCTAAGTGTCAAAACAATTTTAAAACCATATTTCCATTTTATTAAATCCGAATGTGAAAACCTTTTTAAATAACCAAAAATTTTAGAACTCTGACATACTAAAGATGGGTAATAACACACAATAATTAGATTCATCCATATAAAACAAACCAGTTTAAACTATAAATAAAACCATCCTGACAATAATTAAATCCCAAAGAGTACCAACAAATGGAAATATAAATGAATGTAAATCTCTCACAAAAATCCAAATTGAATAGAGAAATGGGCGACACATGCCCTAACTGGGCACCTGTATTATATATATATATATATATATATATACACTAGGGTATTCACGTGCCTGAAGGCACGCTGATAATCGCAAAATGCCAAAAAAATTCTAACTACGTAATTGCAAGAAGATAAACATTTCATTGCCAAGAAAACAAAATTTAATTTAATTTCTTCACCAATGAAGTACCCGAAGCTTATAAGATTTAAAGTCTAAATAATGAATTTCGTAAGAAAAAACCAATTAAATGCAAAATAGAGTGACTGGGTAAAAGAATAATTTAACCAAATAACTCAAATCCATGATTTTAAACCCAAATAAAGGACTTGAAAAATTGAGACCCTGTTTGGAAACAAAAAAAATGCTCATAAGGGAAGTTGATGCATTGATTTTTAAGACATTGAAAGAGTGGAGGTTGAAGGGGGTGAGAAGATGGTGGGAAGTGATAAAAGTAAGAGAAGTATGGCAGATACATATGCAAAAGAAGAGATCTCCATAAGTTTATAATATAACACATCAAGGTGAAGCCAAGAAAAAGAGAGGATGGGAGAGCTTATTGTGTGGTGTGGACGAGATTGCTGTCGTGTGACGATAGTGCTGGAAGAAAGAACTAATTGTTTATTGCATAGAAATCTCTCTCAGCCTCTCTTTTTTAACAGACATACAAAAATTAAACAAATTTTTAATGGAGAACAAATATAAAAGGCATATGACCTCGTCATATTATTTCAATCTTGATCAAATCTTTTTGTAATCAAGCATGGGAACTACAATATCTTCCTTCCCGGTGCTCCTCAAAAATGTGTAGGACAGCAAGCCAATGCTTTATGTGGGACTTTTTCCATCTTCCCCCAAAACATCGTGAGAACACAATAACATTTGTTCTAAGACTCGTGGTACTTGTCTTAAAACCATTTCCATTTTATCCACTTGTATCTGCTAATTTTCTTTTGATAGAATACCCAAGGGACATGCACTGCCGCATTTTATCTGGATCCATCCCGCCACCATTATCTTCAATCAGTAGCATTCTGGTCCAATCTTTCTTGTTTCTGATCATATCAATTTTAACATATGTAGCCCCATTGCAGACCTCATCCAATGAATTATCCAAAGGCTCACCTGAAGATACCTCCCAGTCACCACCAACAATTGTTTCTTCAAAATCGCCAGCCTTCCAAAACTGCTTAAATACAGTCTCATTTCCATTAGCATGCTCATTCGGAATATCCGGTATTGAATCAGCCTTTGAAACCACCGTCTTGGGAAGTAAAGGATCTAGAAACCCAACCGAAAATACAACATCATTTTTTTGCATCTTTTTCTTGGGGTCGTGGGAAGAAGAAGAAGAAGAAGAGTCGAAATGGGAATCCAAATCAGTATCGCTGTTAGCCAAATTGATTACAGGAAGAGGCTCTGGTTTATCATTTAGCTCCTAATGTTGGATGGTTTCTTACTTAACTTGAAACTCATCCATGGCAATGGATGATTCTAGGGCTTTTGTATGTACATGAGAGAATGCCCCCTCCCAAAACTGACCCAATTATAAAAATGGGCATTTGTAGATCGAAGGAATGAGGAACGTAGGTGAGGGCAGACTTCCTTAGAGATGGGTGCCATTAACTGGATCAGTGCCTATTAAGGCTTAGAATTGTGAGGAAGTGTGTAACAAAAAAACCATATCTTTTACAGTACAACGTAGGTACACAAATTAATCAAATTAGGACGTGAGAAGGGAAAAATATAATAGAACAAAAAGAAAAATTACCTGAATTAAAAGAGTATCCATTTATTACAGAAACCTGAAGGAGTCGTAGGAATAAAAGAGACTGCACTTTGGTGAGCACCACCATATGATCAGGGAAAGTAAATTGATTCGATGGCGTGTGTTAAAGAAATATCTCTTGCCTCATGAGGTTGAAAACACAAAATTCACCATGTAAAACAAAGTCTCAATAAATTAAATATTGGTATAGTATCTAAATTTTGGATTCAATCTGTGAACACCGAAAAATAAAAAATAAATCATAAAAGTATATCAAAACAGGGTCTAAATAAACTGAATATGAACAATGAATATGTAAATGTGATTGAGGTCGAGTTGAGGATGTCATGTGCAACACCAAGTACGCGTCTCAGATGCAAAATTGCCCAATACGTTTTCACAATAGAGAGTCGATAGAATAGTCGCAGATGGATGATTGCGTAGTTAGTTATCTATTTCCAGTACTCCGTCAATAAGACCAAACCCCATAGCCTCAGAAAAGGATCATAAGCAATCCCTCTTAGTGTACTGTTGCACTTTCTAAATTGATTGGTCAGTTTATGAAGCATACATCTTGCAATTGGGCATGCTCCAGGTTCTTAATTCTTTAGGTCTGCATTTCAATAGATTTAAACAAACCTCCCAACAGTCTTTAGGTTATTAAAACACTGGATGTCAGATAACTAAAAATACTAAAATGGTTCACCATTTATGGAAGCGTGATCCCGGAAAAATATTTCACCATTTTGTAAAAATAAATGGAAAAAATACAACAAAAATCGAACTTTACAACAGACCTTACCTTCATAAGTTGAGAGAAAGAGGGTAAAAGGTATGAAATAGATCTTAGCTTCATTAATGTGTCGAGTTCCTTGAGTCTTGAAATAAATTGACATATTGAGTCAATATATAAAAATAATTATGACATAAACATACTTGGGAATATATAACCAAATTAGGCCAGATAGATATAGTGTTGTCACTTGAAACTTCTCAAGCTCACTCTCCGAATCTTTATCAGACTCTACTATAATAGTGTTGTCAAAAATCTGTTGCTTTTCTCCCTTTTGATATATCAGGTATGATATGTTCATATCAAATTGATATAACAAAATTGATATCAAATTAGATTTCCAACTATTCATATAAGTAAACAAGTATGATATGTTCAAATTGATATATCAATCCATCAGTTCATAGCAGGTATGATATGTTCATATGATATGTCCATCAGTTCATATCAGGTATGATATGTTCAAATCAGGTATATCAGTCCAACCGTCCATTGATATCAAATTATATTTCCAATTTGTCAAATTGATATATTAGGTATGATATGTTCATATGAGTTCATATCAGTTCATATACCAAATCACTTAAATCAGTTCATATAAGTAAACGGTTCCCAAATACTTATATGAACTGATATATGTATAAGTATTCAAATTATTTGGGAACCCTAATTAGCTATAAGTATTTGAATAATTTGGGTAGATAGTTCGTATCCGAATAATTTGGGTACCCAAATCAAATACAATTTACACCTCAAAACCAAGACAACCATTAATAAGTAAACACATAAAAAACACATGATGCTCGCAACATATACAAATATAAGGTGATTTTGGATAAGAACAGGGAACCCCCAACCCATTAAGATTTACAAATAACTAATGTCAAAAATAACTTTTGTCTCTATCCTTGTACCCAAGCAATCATAGCGCTACAAAAAGTGTAAACTCAAATAAAGACACTGAACTTTCACATAAAAGCTTACTGTTAAATGGTGCATTATACAGCTAAAAGAAACAAACTAAGAATAAAAATAAAACTTCCTCAGAAGTTTACACCTTCCACTCGAAGAGACCATATTTTAGAAGGATGGTTTTGGAGGGAAAGAGGTGGAGGGTGGAAGAGGGGATTTATCGTCTTTTCCTCTTATGCTCGATTGAATTGTTGTATTATGCTTTGAGGGGACTGTTGTAATGGGAAACTAACATTCTATATGCGTAGTTGAAGAACTGAAAGATAAAGTCGTAGACATCTAAAGTAGACATCACTGAAATTTGCATTGCCACTGAAATTTGCATTTAAAAATGAAAAACTCTATTAAATACCTGTTAGCATTGCCACTGAAAACCTGTGATGATCAGATCACGTGTTTGAAAATAAACATATGTAACTACAACATATGTAAACCAAAACTCCAAATCCGAACCTGATTTTATGAAATTTGCCCTCAATGTACATAACCTGAAATTTGCAGAATTAAGGGAGATTACATATCCAAACATAGGAAAGGAGATATAAGTTTATAACCTCCATAAACCTATGCAAACAACGTTAAATCGAGACAACATTTACATAAACTTTTGCAGACTTGAATTATGCAAAGAACGTTAAGCCTAAAAACACTTGATAGACAAAATTTAGAGAAATATAGGTGTATGAAACATCCATAAACGTTCGGTAGACTTAAATTATTCTCAACCCCAAGCACATGCTACATGGAATGGATGCAAAAACATGAAAATTTTGAAAACCTACCAAGATTCCAAGCAGGTCCCAGATTCCTGTGTAACACAATACATGATATGGAAGTTTCATGTTTGGTGCTGCTGGAACGTGTGTATGGGAGAGGGATAGAACATGATGATAACACAAAAACGTAATATCGTAAATAACATTGTGTTTGTATTGAGCTAATTATTCTATGAAGTGTACCATGCATTGTGGTTAAATGGTGACCTGATAAGAAGGGATGATATTCTCATTTCATGATTTGGGGAAAGTGAGGTAACTACAATAGTTTTTATGATCATGATCCCAATATTGTGCATCTTATTTGACCACACATTCACTCATGTATATACATATATAAATGAAGTTGCCTAAAAGAATCATTTGGTCATTTTTTCAGAATGCAACATATTAAAATAAAAGTATACCTCAAGTGCAGTCTCTTGTTGAAAGAAAGGGATAGAGTAATGTATAGCAAACTAGCTTAGTTTCAAACATGATACGATTATAAGTAACCAAATATCTTAAACAAAGAAACATACAGTTAATTAAGATTACGTACCCAAAAGAAAAGACAATATATACTGTAAAACTTGAAAACATACACACAAAAAAAACCTAGTAATATTATCCACTCGATCTGTAATAAGAGGTTGATTGACTTTCTCCTCACTATTTAGCTTGCCACCATGATTGTCTAGGATATCGTTAGATAAAATATAAGTAAGGACTTCTTTGTTAGCCCAGCAAAACTCCCTTATATCATTACTATTTTGAGCCCCTACATTGTTATTGTCTTTTGTTGGATCCAAAGCCTTCCCAAAAGATTTTTGAATCCAAGTTTTTGTTCAATTATTATCTGCCTTTCTTCCACCTTTGGTATTGTCTTTTTGTTGATCATCCACATTTGTTTGTTGTTTCATTGAATTTACATTGATCTAAAACAAACCCAAATCAGTTCTGATTATAAATCTCTAAAAATCACAATTGATTCTAAAATAACCCAAAACTATTATGATAGGTTCCAACCCGAAGAAATCTGTTCTGAAGCACTAAAAATCAGTTTTGATCTGATTCTAATTTACACTTGGTTCAACAAACCCAAACCAGTTCTGATATGCTAACATGACATAAATTTTACATGAATATGAAACATGCAAATAGACATACCAACGGATAAGGGTGGGAAATTATACATTACATGCTAACACGACATAAATTTAACGGTTTAGTGTTTGTCATTTCTTGACACAGCTAGGTTCCCAAAATCCAAAAGTAAGGACTTTATTTTCAAGCACTAAATGTATATAGTGTGAACTATTAGTGAATCTATACCCTCATAAATCATATACTCACATAAATCAAATAAAGAAGTGAGATTTAACCTTAGTCGCTATGAGAGATGGACGGAGTAGTGGGAGAGGGAGCATGGTAGGCAACATGGGAGGCAGTTGGAGAGAGGTAGAAGCAAGTGAGGGATAAGCCTGGGAGATTTTGTGAGGGGTCAACATTGGACTCAAGGGCAGCAGTGACATAGGATCACTAATGTCGCCTTTGTTTTGCACATGCTCCGCCTATGCCTTTTTTTATTTCCTGTGAAAATATCATAAACATAATCACTAACTAAGCATTGATGTTGTCTTCTCAGGAAATCATCATTTCTATCTAAAAGTAAATCAATGCCATCAGTAAAAACTATGAAATTGAATTTGATACCACATCCCAATTATCTATACTACTCCAAACAAAATGTTACCACTTCCACTTATGCTGAAATACATGTTCAAAACAATGTTTAGATAAAAAAAAGTTCAGTTTAATTTATACTAATCGTTTGAAGGAATGTTTCATAGGCATAAAATGATCAATGCTCATTGCCTATAACATATACATGAATCATGCCTAAATCATGCCACAACTTCGGCACTCCAATGCGCTGTGCCTACACAACTTGTGTCATCTATTAGTGTACCTACAAACGTATAATGGAATGGAAAGTTAGTTTGTAAACATACCTGAGGGCATAGTTATTTTAGTACATTAGCTTACCTATAAAAACTCATATACTTATGTAATTCAAATAATAATATTGATGTAATTCATATAAAAAAATGTACATTAAAGACAACATACCCCGACTCTATATGGGTTGAAGTTCTTATTTTAGTATCTAGTAGAAATAGAACAAAAGGGCATATATATGGGTTGAAGTTCCCATTTTAATCACCGGCCAGACGTATACATTCAACTCTAGAGAATTGAAGACACGCGATACACTAACATAAAACTATACCGAATGTCTACAAATCATGTCATTTACAGAGTAGGCCAAGCAGAAGGATATAAACCCAAAGGACGTCGATTATTATTCCTAGCCCTGTTCTGGACCATTTATTGCCAAAACTGTACAAAAGCAATTAAAAAAAACATTAACTCTCAAATATAATAATAAATAGAGGGGCAAAGAAAACTAAAGTTGTAATAACTTACATGTGCAGCTTGCAATTGATGGTAAGATTGTTACCCAAAGATGGGGTGAGGGTTGGGGATATTTTGTGGTACAACAATAGGACGGTTTTCTAGCTGGTCCTAAAAGACCACAGTTGTGATAAAACCCAGCCCCGTTTTCAGTCATTCTCATCCTAACAACCTCCCCAACAACTGCATAAAGCAAATTTGATTTTTTTTTCTAAACGTACCATTTCCGATCAGACCGATAACAACCTTAGTCAATAATCAATAAATAACGAATTAAAAAACAAATATAAAGAAAAAAGAAAACTGACAACTTAAGGGTGTAGCGAAAGTCTAAAACTCTATTTGGATACAAAAAATTGTTTATGTGTAAATGGATTGAGACACGAAACCCAAAATAAACACACAATTTAAAAATCATAGAGAAAAAGCACAAATAATACTTAGAATAGAGATTTAATCCTGAAATGACTGCATTTTGTCTGCCAAAGGTTTCAAACTCTTGCATTCCCATCTTCTGCACATCCTCGGGTGAAAGTATCTTTATGTACCACACATTGTTTACAAATGCACTGCAAAATTACTATAAGAAATTAGTGATGTTTGGACGTCACAATGTAGGGAGGAGATTGAATGTGATTTCGTATAAAGTTAACAGTACTTAAAAATTTGTTAGTACAAAAAGAATAACTCAATAACAAAAAAACATATTAGAATTGGGATAACATTGAAATGTATAAAATTAATAGTTTCTTACGTATTTGAAAGTTTTGTTATAGGAAAACATAAAAAAAAAATTAATAGAAGCGGGCTAACTTGATTGAGACTGAGATGAAATCGACAAATCAAAATAAGAGAATCATGACACTGATATCAACTTACCTAAGATCCTGTTTAGGTATGTGCTCCCATGTTAAAGAAATCATGACACTGATTGCTGAACAATTGTTGAAACTTCATCTGTCAAAAGCACACAAACAATTACTGAAAAAATCAATAATGAAAATAAAATCTAAGGTTCTCAATCATAGAGAAACAATCACCTCGTGAAATGAAATGCATACTTTAGAAATAAATGAATCCACACCTATTAGTGCTCAATCCCGCAACTGGTAAAACAAAGAGAATAATAAAATTACCTGCAACAGAGTTGAATAAATATTACTAACCTTCAATGAATGTCTTCTACGAAATTTTCAACCGGAAGAACATACTTGCAACTCCAACTACTGAGCATGAACCAAAAGCAAGAAAGTCATTACATTTAAATACGTTGATATAAAGAACCTAACCTAAAATCTAAAATCTAAAAAATCCCCAACAACAATAACTAAACCTAACCTAAAATATAAAAATGAACCCCAACCACCAACAATACCGAACCTAACCTAAAATCTAAAATATATAAATAGACACAAAAAAGAGTATACCTTTACGCAAAAATAAGTATAATTAGGTCTTAATCTGCAAAACACCAAAATACAAAAAATAATTAGCAACGCAAAAATAGGGTGTGTGGCCCAAAATAGATTTTAGCTTAAATCATGATCAAACATGTGTGTGGCAAAAAACTACTGATAGGGTGTAGATTCATCAAAATCCTAAATAGAAAAACATGCTCAACTATTTGTCAATACCCATTTGACATATGTGATCTATTACATTGGCACATGAAACACTAAATCGAAAGAACACAAAAACCTAAACATTGCGACCTTTGAAAGAACTACAAAATGAGGTAAAAACCTTCGATTCGCATCTACAAAACTAACAAAAAAACTTCAATTGAAACCTAAATCGAAAGACCATACATAGCTCGAAACCCTAATTTGTACCTATCGAAAAACCTATTGTATATTATCTTATGAGATCTCCAAAACCAAACACACAAACCATATTTAGAGTTTCAAAAATCCTATGATCCCAAAATAAAATGTAATAAAGAGAGATCTAACCTCAACTTTCAAACATAAAACCCATGGAGTTGGAATTAAGGGCACCGGTGATTGGGAGAGAGAGACGGTAAGACAGAGGGTCTACCGTTTGGCCGGGGTAAGGGTTTTTTGCCCACAATAAAATCGGTCATTGCTTTTGGTTTAAAAAGGGATGAGGAGAGTGGAGAGTGGAGAGAGGAGAGAGGGGAGATAAAAATGAGTGATGTGCTTTGTTAACGTGAACAGATAAAATCTAGAGGCTTTTGTGAGAAATGAGAGAGAGACAGAATAAATTGACGAAGTAATTTGGACAAAAGTACCCCTAATTTTGAATTGAAGTGTAAATTTGGTAAGCATAAAAAGAGGGGAAAATCAAAAAATTGAGGGCAAAAGAGGTAGTGAAGAAAAAATTTATATAGATGACATCATGATCAAGGCTTGTGACATATATAAGTTTTCTACTTTATTATATATATATATATATATATATATATATATATACAAGAGAGAAGAAATAACAGGAAACGGGTTAGAGCCCGAGTGTAAAACATTTTAAAATTAGTTTATCAAGTATTTAAAATGCTTACCGGCTAATGCAACAACCATGTTAGTATGCGACACTCTCTTGAGAATTTTCACCTCTCATTTTAGTGTGCACGCCTACCGTACTAATAAATCTCATAAGGTTCTCTAACTTATTCCATAAGGTTTTATCAGGTGACAATCGAGGTTATGATATTTACTTTAAAAATCATTCTCTTCGCGATTTCTACTTTATTTAGAATAACTCATTTCCCTTATAAAGTTCCCGAATGCTTATAATAAAATTGAAGCATTTATTCATTACTTATCTACTTATACGCACAGTAGAAAGTTCCCATATAGATATACGTATATATATATATTAGTCACACATATAATATATATACTAACGGCACCCCACATAAAACCTATGGTGCTGGCATACTCTGCTATCAAGTCCCCGTGTCACACAAACTAAGGGAAATACTAGTTCGGAATCACTCTCGAACTGTATTAACACAATACACAAACAAATGGAGGAGAAGTATAGTTCCAGGTCCTAAGAGGTCAGCACATACCCTCACATCTCTTAGAACATCTAACTATCATTTTTAGATAGCCTGTATCGAGGATACTATCTTCTAGGGTACGAGTCAATATCCCCCATAAAGGTCCAATCGAGATAAGACTGTCCCGGCACGGAAACCCCTGTGATAGCAAGTATCCCGGGTATGATTTTTACACAGATATATAATATGCACAGTCACATAGTCATACATATAATTATTCACATTTCTAAATTAGGTGCACCCACAACCCATAATTATAATTATCCGCTCTTAGCACATTTTTATTTGATTATCTCTCATAATAGATTTGTCACTTTTATTCTCATATATATAAGTTACTCCGCACCTACTTCTCGTCTCTCGAAGTATTCTAACTTCTTAAGTATATTTTCAGCAGGCACTCTCACTTACCTTCTAGTCTCACTTCCTCTCAAGTCTCGACCTTTTATCAAATGTACGCATAATTTTATATGTGTGGATAACTCCCTGTTAACCCTTAATTTCATCTTACATTAAATTCTTACTCAATAAAGTTTACCTAGCCCCTACTGGTCCTATTTATATCCCATTATGCTCCCACAATAATAATCAAGGGTTACTATGCATTTTAAACTGAATTAAACCAACAGAAGAAAAATATGCAGTTTTCCAGGAGGGGTCGATCGATCGATGTAAGGGGTCAATCGATCGATCATCGATCGATTGATGTTCTTGGGCCGATCGATCGATTAAGCAGTTCTTGCCCAGAAACTGCAAATTAAACCTACGGGTTTCATCTTCCAAATTTCTCCAAAACATCATTATCGATTCCCAAACTCCAAAATAACATTTCTACTAGTTCTCTATACATACATGCATGATTCCCTACGTGAAACATGTACAAATTCATCAACGAGATTGTATTAAAGGGGTAATTTGTCTTAATTATCAAGAACCCTAATTTTACACTAAACTTCCATTGTTCTAAATTTATTTTTTCTAGATTTCTCACTTTTAAATACTCCAATCTCGTGGATAATCCTCTACATGTGATTGAGATTTCCAGAATATATTTATCCCCTCTAAACATGTGATTTGATTCTCTAAATCCTTAAATTTTTCCATGAGACATAGGTTTATCAATCCTAATCTAATATGAGTGAAACATTAACTGCAAGAAAAGAAAGATAGATACTTGCCTGGGAATTTAAGGTTCCTATTCGACGACTCCGATTGGTATAGCAATAATCCTCTTCTTCCGATCTACGCTTTGGTGGTGGTTGGGTTGCAAGATTGGTGGTTCTTGGCCTTGAACACTTGGAAGGCTTTTCCCTTCTTCTTCCTATGACATTTTTATCTTTTGGTTCTAATAACCCTAACTTCCCTAGCACTCCATCTGATATAACCTTAATGATTTTCGTCATTATTAAAGGTCAAAAATAAAAAATTACCAAAATGCCCTCCCGGGTTACCGATTAGGCCTAAAAACATCCCGAGACCCAAACTAAACCCCCGGATACACTTTTCTGACTATCTCGACCCTTCCGGACATGTTGGCGCACTCGAAATGACCATACAAGTGACTTATAATTTTCACTTATAATAATAATAATAATAATAATAATAATAATAATAATAATAATAATAATAATAATAATAATAATAATAATAATAATAATAATAATAATAATAATAATTTAGTCCTGACACGACACAGGCGCATCCCGACTTAATTTTCATAATTGTCATTTTATTCACTCGTGGAAATTTTTAATAAAATCAATTATACATATTACTTTACTCAATAAGAAATATTTAATCAAATAAAAAAAATCCAATAATTACTAACTCTTGTCCCGCTAGTAAATATTTAAAATAATTTTCCGGATTGAAATTAAATTAATTTATCTCTATTAAATTTAATAAATCCCTAAATTTAAAAGCCATAAAAATACGGGGTATTACACCAAGCCCCAATGAGAATGGAGCTTCGTCTCAGGTACATCGGGGAGAATTTAACTTTTTCCAGGAGATTAAATCTCTGCGGTTCTAACGAGGGAAATAAGGCCAGAATCTAACTTCACGCAGAGAAGGTTCGTCGGATTGAGAAGTTTCGTGCAGACATTTCTTGTTCCAACAAATCTCTCCACAAAGGGGCAAATGTAGGGGGCTTGAAGGTAATCCTGAGATTAGGGATAATTCCCTAATTGGCAATAGTGTTCGATATTAAGCAATCGAGGCAGCTCAAGCGTGGCAACTCAGCAAGGCAGCTTGGCATGGCAACTCATACTTGAGCTTGTTGTAATAGTCATATTGTATTTCTATTTATGTTGACTGTAAGCTATAACAGTTGTAATCATGTAACGAGAATAATAAAGAGTTTTAGTGAGAGGTCAAATGGTACTCACGGGAGACCAGGCTTGGCAGGGCCTGGGAGAGATTTCATGCTCTATCGAATGACCTCACTGTGGGAACTTTAGAGGGACTTGGTTTGGAGGATTGAGAAGCGAGGCACCGTTGGGACTTGTCCGACCACCTTAGATACACCTGGTAAAACACCGAAGGACCCTGACCGTGGAACCTCGGGCGGAGCAACTTGTAGTTCCATCAGGCGTTGAGTTGTGAACCAAACAGTCCTCTACTTAATGTCAAATCTACTGTAGGTGATGTCACTAGCCAGCTAAACAATGTCAGACCCGCACTTGAGTAAACCACTGTGGTATTTGGGGCTGTCAGGCAGTTGGTGAGCCACCTCTGTGACAATAGCCCCCTGACACACAGTGGTTAGGCAAAAGGCATGTCTTGGCATTTAATGTTTATGACGTGGAGACAACTAGTGGATCGGGTATTTGATGTTATGACATAAAGTATGAGGGAGGTCTTTTCACAGGCATTGATGACTGAGTTGCCTCGGGGGTGGTGTGGGGGGATATTTAAGGACCCCAACCACCTTTGAGGAAGGGAGAGATAAATCTTTTGAGAGCTGAGGAGTTACTGCTAGAGAGGATACGCATAAGAGAGAGAGTTATTGAAAATCGGAGGGTTTACCCACCCACCATTGTTATTGATTACGAAGCTTTTAATACTTGACAAAGATTCTTGAGGATGTTTGGTGTTTTTACCTGCCTACCAAGGTGTATCTAGGGTTCTTACTTCTCTCTCCCTATAGCTAAGTTACTTCTAAGTTCATTACTATTTCCACAGTTATACACAAGAGATTTGTGAGTTTAAAATAAGTCCTATCTTCATTGAGGTTTGTGTTTGTATGTCCTATCATTAACCCAAAGCTTTAGCCAATGAGCCTATCATCACCATACTTCAAAGGGGTTACGCCTCCATCTATATATTTTATCTAAAGTACCCTCTTACAAATTACATGTATCTTCCATATAATAGCAAGTTTTATAATTACTGTTGTTTTATTTTTTATTTTGGTGTATCCGAATACACAAACACTACCCCGTCAGGACTTCTCGACACTCAAAGACATAATTGACGACATTTGAAGAACAGAAGAATTTTTCATCTTAACAAGCATGGTAGAAGTTGTGATCGTGATTGGTAAAATGTTTTTTAATCATTTCTTGGGTTTAGATATTTTTAAGATGTCATTTTTAGTTAAAAGGCATTTGATTATTTTATAGAAAAAATTATCAGATTTTCGATGCCTTGTTCGAACGAGATTGCCCTTCATTTGAACAAGTTTTGTTTAAACTTCAAACGATCCATTTTCCTTTTCTCTCTAGAAGGTGATTTAAAGCAATAGTTCAAACTCGTTCTAACGATATTAGATGTCGTTTAAATGAGATCCCATTTTATTCGAACAACCGGTCAATTTTTTTTAAATGATATCTATCCAAAATCTTTTGTGTTTATCCTTTTTATCCAACCTTATTATAAAAAGGCTGAACTGATTAGATCTCTTAAGAAATCTTTTCACAAACATAAACACCTCTTTGATATCTCCTTTTGTGATAAAAAAACCTCTAAATATATTCCAACCCCCTTGAAATTATTGAAGATCACTTTACCAGATCACAAGGACTCTTGTTGAATTACTTCTGTAGAGACTTTTCTCTACTGTTGATTTGTGAAATTGGGTTTCACTGTTGAAAAAGAAGACAAGACTGATCAGAAATACCGAGAGTAGGTGTCTATCTGTGGAAGGCTCTGGAGATGACTCGTAACTATTGACATTTTGAAGACTGTGAGCATCTCACTTAGTGTATCTAAATTTTGTAAGGTGATTGTTGTTCAAAACTCTCAATAGTGCTGAAATAAAAGGTTTTGCCCTTTCTAGAGATTTTTCCTCATATTGTCTATTTTTGAATGCTTGTCTTGAATATTGGAAATTGAAATCATCACGTATGCACACCATAATTAACTGGAGATTAAAATTTGTTAAAAATTGAATTTTTTTGTGTGATAATTAATTATAAAAATCTTTCCATTAGATCGCATGCTTTCTTAAATTGGCATCAGAGCAGGTTGCAGTAAAGTATCGTGTGATTCTAATTTTTATGGACTTTCTTTTGAGATACCAATTTTCTCGAATTGATATTAGAGCTTGTTGCACTAATTTATCGTGTGATCTTTTTTTCCGCATTTTTTATGTCAATTTTTTTGAAAAACTATTGATCTTTATTTTTTTTATTTAATGGATAATTTGTATAATATGATGCCAATTTTGTATGGGTCAAACTAATCTTATTAGAAAGCTAGGATGATGTCTGCCTTAAAAGTAATAGATGAACGTGTCTGACTAGTTTGTGAAAGAGGGTAAACAACACCCACAGTGATTGTTGACAATATCGAAAGTCTTAAACCCGTCACTTCATGGACTGAAGAAGAATTTAAATCGCTCTTACTCATTGATAATTGATCCTATCATGATCTCACGTGGATTGCTACTAGAACCAAGATTCATAATAAGAGTTTCATCATTATTTTGAACGCGGTTATGTTGTTAGTTTTTTCGTTATTGAGATCATTTAAGAATTACTCATTCATTAAGTCATCTTCATAAATTGTTTGATTAATAGAATCAATGTAATTAATATAAATCATAACAAGATATTAAAAATCCATATTTGTTTCATTGATATTATAATTGAGAAAAAATACAGTGAGAACCTCCTCAAAAGAGGTTTCGTTTATAACAACATCGGAAATAGGAAAATCAGTAATGGGTTAAGTCTCAAGATGGAAAATGCTAGTGCTATTAGTTGGTAGGGCCGGACTTTCCGAGATGATCCACCAGTTACATAAAGGCTTGTCATCAAGAGAGATCTTCTTAATAGGGTCTAATATCGTAGGTTCAATGCGGATTATGCAAACATCCATTCCCAATTTAGAGAGGCCAAAGGATTCACTACTGATGGTGCTCTCTGTGCTTTCACCATGAGAAAAGCTTAAGTTAAAGGACTTAATGGCCAACGACTTCACCACTGGGGATAAAAGAGGAATCCCTTTTCTTTGTCTACATTAGGGGTACCACAAACTTTTTTTTCTTATTTTTTTAGAGAAGATTTCTTTAAAGTATATTACTTCATAAAGAGAGGCAAGCATATCGGTGGCTTCATTGTCGGGCTCATTTTCTAGTTTATTTGAATCATCGGAGTTATCGCCCCATCCCAAGGCTTTTATCTAGTTGTTCCCTAAGAAGTCTATACATTTGATGACCTCAAGTGCTTTAAAATACTAATCTTCACATGCTTAGGAGAAGTGGTTCTAAGATGGGACTAAGTATCCCTTGACTTTCATTGCAATGAGGAGATCAGAAGCTTTAAAATTTCTTCCTTTTTTAGACTATCTTTTGTTAGGATTTGGACTATGTTATCTAGGCTAAATTTCTCCAGTTAATAAACTAGTTATGTGAATGATGGGACCCTTTGCTGGCTTTCATGTAGAGATTACTTATCTTTGCATATTCTTCTTGTTCATGTTACTCTTTTTCTTCTTCTTCTTCTTCTTCTTCTTCTTGTTATTCTTCTTCTTCTTCTTCTTCAAGAGCTAATCTCTGTGAAAATTTCATATTAAATTCTTTCAATTGTTCTAAGACAGCTAGAAAATCCATTTTTTATGTATGAGACTTTGTTCGAAATCCTATGTAAGATCTCGTAATCAGAGAAAGGGACTGATCATAAGATGTTTATGGGTTAAATAGATTAATTTTTGCATGTTCGAGGGGGGGGGGGGGGGGAGTTAGAGAAATGTATGAAGGAATAGGTAAAATATGATTATTTATGGGCTTGATTTTTATTGAGGGATAAAAAATTGAGTCTTCATCAATCAATATGGCATTCACATTGGCTTGGTGAGGGACTAGATGATTATGGGTGGTGTTTGGTTTTAGTCCCGTTAGAGAGGCATTGATTCCCATTGTTAATGAGACCATGTACCACATTCTTAAACTGATGGCACTGATCATTGGAATGCCCAATAGTTTAGTGAAAATCATGTCGAACTTCATTCTTGAAGCATATATGGAAGTGGATCGAGTAATGGAAGAGGTCCAATGGCTTAATGAGATTGAGGGAGAGGACGGTTTGCTAGACCTCGTAGATGGAAACATGAAGCTCAATATAATCTCTTTTGATTGTGCGACCATGTGGAGGCAATAACAAGTGACTCCAGGATCAATCCCTAGCATGTTATATGGCTCCCATACGAAAATGTCAAGACATTGTTTTAGAAAATCTATCAACTCCTTCCTTTCCTTATCGGATAAATTTGTACCGATTAGAAACTTCCGCTCTCGTTGACTCTCGTTAAAAGCTATGCCCTCTAATTTTTCTATAACTCTATCTGTGAGGTGGATTCTCGTCTCTTCCACCCCTACTCATCCATACTTTAGTTACTATTTAGAGGGAGTGGCTCCATCCTGGGACGTTTCGGGAATGACCTCCTTCTTTTTCTTCTCCTATTTGGGACCGATGGTGGTGATACAACACTTACGAGAAATAACTTGGTTGCCTCTGATCTCTATTATGCCCCGATCTATGATATATTTAAGTTTCTGGTGTTAGGTTGAGGGGACGACCCTCATGGCATGTAGAGGGTAGTATGGTGAGGTGAGTCAATGTCGACCACCAAAAAATTGGTGAGTTTTAAAATGTTCCCTGCTCTAACTGGTAGGACTACCTTCCCCAATGGCATGATAATCTTTCATGCGAAGCTGATTAGTGGGTCGATCGCTTCCTTTAAATTTGACATCTTTAATTTGAGCTTGTGAAAAATCTCCAAGAACATTACTTTTGAAGAACTTCCTTGATCCACTAAAAGCTTGCCCACATACCAGTTTGCAACCTATAGAGTGATTACTAGGGTATCGTGGTATGGGGTTATTACCTCGACCAAATCATCCTCAGTAAACACTATGTGTTTGTTGTAATCACATCTTTCAGTTGCCTTTATTTTCCAACTCATCTTTTGGCGGGATCTATCTAGAAGGCTTCCATCACTGACGTGACCTTCTTGAGTTCCATCTAAACTGTGTTTCCCTGTATCTGCTTGAGATCGAATGCCCCATGTATAATGGAAAACTCGTGTCCTGCTTTGTCATCCAACACGTTATCTGTTTTTTAATCGCCATTGGTGATGACCTAATCATATTTGTTCTCTATGTACTCATTTAACTGCACTGTCTGGGCTTACTCATCCAGATAAGACTTCAGGGTTTTGGAATTTTATGTCTTGTGTCCGTTCTCCTTATGGAAGGCACATCAAAGCGCGTTGTTCTTCTTGTTCGGACCCCTCCCATCTTTTTTAGCCACTTGAGAAACTGATGGTCTTTAATCTTCCCTAGTATTTTGTAAATTGGTTCCTTGAAAAGTATGTTGATGGATTGAAAATCTTTGGAAGAATCTTCTTTGCCCCATTCTTGTCTCCATTTTGTTTTATTTTCCCCTTGTCATTACCTTTGTTTGCATTCGTGTGACCAATCTCTACTTGACTGCTATTGACCACGTCTTTCACTTTGGTGTACTTTTTTATTCTTGACATGAGTTCATCAATAGTGTTCATTTTCTTATTAGTAAGGGACATGTGCAGCATAGAAGTAGGGGTAAGTCGATCTTAAAAGATACTACAACTACCTGCTCTGATCAATCTTCTACTTCGTTGAAAGTTTCCCAGTAATGCTTAGCATACTCCCGGAGGGTATCCGTATATTTTTTTCTCATCGCTAGTAGAGAATCAACCCTCTTTGGATGTGAGCTACTGGTTATGAAGTTAGCTGTGAAGGTCGCAGCGAGAGATTTGAAGATCTTAACCGACCTATAAGGAAGCCTCTCAAATCATTTCTGAGCAACATCTTCTAATCTGGATGGGAATATGAGACACATAAGAGCATTATTATGATTTAAAAGATTCATCTCTTGCTAATATTAGTGAATGTGATCTATGGGATCAGTCTTCCCATCATATATCTTAAACCTTGGTGCTGTGAATTTCGTCGGGGGATCCTCCTCCTCAATAACCCTTGAGAAAGAAGACTTCATTTGTGTGATAAGAGCCCTTCTTTCCAGCTCTTTTATGGATTTGTATTCTCGGTGTGTTGGATGTTGGTACATCTCTTTTCGGAATAAACTCCATATATTATTCTTGTAGCCCTTTTCGTCCCATTTTCACTCACTAAGTGACTTCCATGCCCCAAACGGTCCGGGTTGCGTCTAAAACTCCTTTCTCGACTACAAGCCTTGCTCATCTCAGGGCTAGGAGTCTGATCATGGAATTTTTGGTTCTCTCGACAAAGTTCCTTCTTCATCATATCCAATCATCGCTGGAGACAAGCATTCTCCTCCTTCTGGAGTCCGGTTTCCTCCTCCTTCTAGTGGAGTCTTACTTCATAGTAGTCGACCAACCTTGATATATTTGTTGATCTAGTCTACTCATTTCTTTTCTAGGAGAGTTGTTCCACTGGGAAAAATCTTAGATTCCCGTCTTGGATAATCACAGATCTGATCTCGAGTGGAGCTAGGTCAGCTCGCACATCGTCAGCTTGGGGTGTACTGTTTCGGTGATGAGACATTTGTTTTTACATTTTTTGTTTCGGATTCCATTCGTAGAAAAAAAAAAGATCAACCCCCCCAGACGGCACTAATTGTGAGTATAAGAAATCACAATTAAATATTTCTAGAAAGTAGGGGAATAAAAGAATAAAGTAAATGGTCACAACAGAATATTTTATGTGGTTCAGCAATTGCCTATGTCCACGGAGAGGGTTCTCAGTTCTTTATTAAATTCTCAGAAGTTTGTAATTATATGCCCCTTGCCCCAGTAAAATACTATTGAAAGTATGATCGAAGACAACGCACAAGTGCAAAATGCAAAACAATATATAAACATAATATGCACCACATATGCCTTGTGTCAATAAAAGAAATATCGTAGGACACTAAATCATTATAGCAAAACGTATAGAAGATTGATGATTATCTGCCAATGTTGTCACAAGTACAAAGCAGTATATCGATTGAATGTGCATGCCCATTGGTCTTCAGCTCATGTCTCCCATTAACAACTTTATGTTGAGAGCTTTCTTTTGAATCATCAATCAAGCTAGAGAATTTTGCTCTTTGCTATATATATCATTTTTTAATGCCTCAATACATTTAGGCTCTTTTACTATAATACAAATGGAGGTTATTCACGCGAAAAACTTGTTATTTTTCGTAGCCCGAGTCCATTTTTAAAAATAATAAACAACCGGATGAATATTATTACATTTTTTAAATCCGGACAATGGATGATCATTCACAATTTCGATTGCTTATAAGAGAGGTGACTAAAATTGTTAAGACGACATCAAATCTCACCACGCGAGAGCAATGTGAAAAAGATATCCTCAATATTTTGTGAAAAGTGTGTGCAAGAAGGCAAATATATGAGGCAATCACAGAAATATATATCATAAACGAGCATCAATGCACGAAGTCCGGATTAACTACTCATCGAAAGCCACATGGACATGAAAGGGAATTGATATCCGAACGCATCGAACACAAAACCATATGGACAAAATTTGTGAAACCGTTTCTAACCTTTCCCTTTTCTCCTTCAAAAGAAGAAAAAAAATATTTTTGGAATTTTTAATAAAATATCTAATAATTATAATCTAGTTCATAGGTATAAAAAGATAGACATGAAACACAAACTAAACTAGATAGACGACTTCGATCTCAATCAATGGAGCAAAACCCAATCGATTTCCTAAGGTTTTCAAACCTAAGGGCATCTAGATATTTGATAAATATATCGGCCAATTGTTGATCGGTGCCAACAAAGCTTAAGGAAACGATTTTCTCTTCAACTAATTCATGAATAAAATGTTCACGGATCCTAATATGCGGGATTACGGGGAATATGAATTTCACTTGTATTATCGCAATAGATCGTCATAGTGCCTTGAGAAATATCGTAATCTTCCAACATTTGTTTCATCCAAATGAGTTGAGTGCAACAACTCCCGGCGGCTATATATTCGGCCTCTGTTGTGGACAAAAGAAATAAAATTTTGGTTCTTGCTCATCCATGAGACAATTGCACTACCAAAGTAGAAACAGCCGCCAGATGTACTTTTTCATCCATCAACATCTCCTTCCCAATCGGCATCTGAATATGCCGATAGACAACCATTGGGGTCGAAGGAATACCAAATCCTAAAAGATAGGGTCCCACTAACATATTTGATAATACGTTTATTGGCAAGCAAATGAGACTCTTTTGGGGCAACTTGATAGTGGGCACAAACTCCAACACTAAAGGAAATATTCGGATGACTGGAGGTGAGGTAAAGTAGACTACCTATCATACTCCTAGAGAGAGTGTGATCTACATCCTTTCCTTCGGTGTCCTTACTAAGTTTAACCGATGAACTCATTGGAGTACGTGCATGCTTAGCGGATTCTAGTTTAAATTCCTTCACAAGGTCTTTAGCATACTTAGTTTGGAATAAAAATATCCCACTATCAATTTGACGAACTTGAAGACTTAGGAACAAGGTAAGCTCACCGACAATACTCATCTCAAATTCATCTTCCATTTCTTTTGAAAAAATTTGAGTATGTTTATCACACGTAGAACCAAACACTATATCATCGACATACACTTGTGCAACTAAAATATCTTTCTCATCACGACGGACATATAATGTCATGTCTACTCCCTCTTTAAAAAATCCACAAGAAAGGAGATAATAAGTGAGCCTTTTATACCAAGCACGAGGTGCTTGTTTCAAATAATATAGCCCTTTCTTTATAAAGAAGACATGATTAGGATGCTTAGGGTCCTCAAACCCTTTAGGTTGTTCAACATAGACTTCTTCTTGAAGAATACCATTTAAAAATGCACTTTTGACATCCATTTTATACAATTTAAATTTAAGGTGACATGATATGACTAGTAAAAGGCGAACCGACTCTAACCTAGCAACTGGAGCAAAAGTTTCTTCAAAGTCAACACCTTCTATTCCTTGGAAAACTAACCTTGCTTTATTTTGAATAATGACACCATTTTCATCCATTTTATTTTTAAATATCCATTTGGTGTCAATGACATTAGAATCACTAGGCCGTGGAACTAATTCCCAAACATCATTTTTTTAAATTGCAACAATTCTTCCTACATAGCATTTAACCAAAATTCATCTTTTAGAGCTTGCTTAACATTTTTAGGTTCAATTTTAGAAGTATAGCACAAATAGGTTACTTCATTTTTTAATTGACCCCTAGTCTTGACATCTACTTCGAGATTTCCTATCATTTTTTAAGGGTCATGACTTTTATGAACCCAAGTAGAAGAATCCTTTCTCTCAGTAGTGAGAACAACCAAGTCAGTGTGAGACTCAATATTTTCTACATCGGGAAGAACATCACACTCACATGACAAATCTTCTTCATTTTCAATAAATGTGGCTGGAGCAACGTCTTTTATTATAACATTTATTGATTCCATGACTTTTAAACTACTTAAGTTGAAAACTCTAAAAGCTCTACTATTTTGAGAATATCCTAGGAAAATACCTTCATCACTCCTTGAGTCAAATTTTCCTAGGAGTTCTCTATCCCTAAGGATATAACAAGGACTACCAAAAACTCTAAAATAGGCCAAATTAGGTTTTTTGCTCACAATCCTCTGCAAATTTTATGAAAAAAAGGGGAAACTTTCAAATTATGTAGTGCGTCTAAAAGCATCTTTATGTAACAACCCGTATTTTTAAAGAATTAAAAATGAATTTCTTAAAAAATTAAATTACATATGTGACGTAATTTAATAGAAATATGACGGGTTGACTAAATTATTAATCGAAGATAAATGATTATTGAATAAAATTACTAAGTGAATAGTAATTAATACAGTGACGTGATAGTATGATATCTCAATAGGATGTCGTGAGTGGACTAAATATGATAGAGATAGAAAATAAATGATGAGTAACTCGAATGATGATTTTGATGTTACAATTGAGTCCATAAGGGTCGAAATAGTCAAAATAGTATACCCGAGTATGTAGTTGGTGTCCCGAGACAGTTTTAGACATAATTGACAACCCGAGAGGGTATTTCAGTCATTTTATAAGCTAAGGTTAAGGGAATTTTGATATTTTTAGTATTAGATATAGTTATGGTCATAAGAAGCTAGGGTACAGAGATTAAAAAACAAGTGGAGGCCAGTAGAGAGGAGAGGAGAGGAAGAGTTTTCTTGGAGCTCAAGGAAGGCTTTTGGGAGAATTCAAGCTCAATTTAGCATCACAACTACTATTAGAGAAGGATTAGAAGAGAAGCTTCATCAAAGAGGATCAAATCAAACCACTTCAATATAAGGAAAGTATTTATCTTGCAATTTTTATTGGTTATTATACCCATGTAGAGTATAAATTTGATATTAAGGACAATTCATGTTATATTTATAATTTGATGAGAAAATTATAATTGGGAACAGGTATTGATGTAGTATAAATCCAATTCACAGGAAAAATAAAATCAAGAAATTTTGGTAGTTGAATCATGGATTAAATCTGGGTTTTTGGAGAATTTCTATGAAGAACAAAAAACTATAGTATTTATGATCATGAGGTGTTAAATTTGATTATAGGATGAAATTATATGGATTTTATTCATCATCCCTACATACATCTTGGATGTTTAGTTATGTTAATTTAGAAATTGGGATGTTCATATGAATGATTGAGGATTTGGATAGAGTACAAATTCGTAACAGCTATGAAAACAATGAGAAACCTGCTACATTTCAAATCGATTCAGCCCAAGGGCAAATCGATTCGGTTTGGCCCAGAATTGAATTTTTTTTTAAAAGCAGAAATTGTGGATAGTTCATAAGGAAATTTTACGATCATTTTTAACTTATGGATGGGATATAAAAATGTCAGTATTCCTAGAGTGGGAATTAAGTTTATATAAGTTGAGATGAGTTAAGAATTTTAATAATTGACAAAATGTCCTTAGTTGATATATAAAGGAAATTCGGAGCGAATTATGTAAGGATGAGCGGATTTATGTTTCAGACAAGTAGCATATTATGGGAATAAGTAAGGAACAGTGATTAAGAATATTAGAGGAGTGAGTGATACTCGGAATTATAAGAATTGGAAGTCTAATTGAAAATTGGATACGTTGAATATACGGGTGATATATATGCTATGCACAAGTTGAAGAAATTGGATTTTATGTATACATATTGAGTACAATATAAATAGGTTGTTGTGAACACCTATAGATATGGTTTGATTATGTGAATGAACATACCTACGCTGCCTGCTATGAGGAGGTTTACGCGCAGAGGGTGATCCCTCCTTGACGATTCCAGTGAGGTCTAGATTAGTGCCCCAGAGCATGGAACTTAGGGCGGTCCACTATCTGTCATGTATTAGTAGGATTGGAAGGACGTTTGGGTACATTAGGTATGTACTTATCCTAAAGGCTTAGAACCATGCTCGCCTCCAATGTTGTATTTATTTATTTTGGGTTCTAAGAGACATACAGAACCCCTAGTCCTTATTTGAGTATGAGATTGTAACACCCCGCCCGGGGAGAGAGAACGGAACGCCGCTATCGATAAAATTAACTAATCCACAATATAACAAGGTACAGAGCATCTATAACCCACAATAAAAATAAGAGAATCTACTATTCTCAAATATCTTCAAATTACATACAACCAAAAATATCTCGAAAAAAAATATCTAACTATCTCGAAAGAAAATAATTCTCCAATGCTCTATACAACCAAAATAAATACAATCTCCTCAACTTGTATTAAAAATCTTCCCAAAATAATCCACGCTAAAATCAATCTCCATAGCGCCCCAAAATCCGCGCTAACCTGCCACTAAAAGAAAATATGGGGAAGTACACAATACGACAGGAAAGATGCTCAACAAATATTAGCGGTGAATAAAACGTAACAATACGAATACGTATTCAAATCAAAGTGAATCTCATAAGCAATTATATCAATATAATTTCTCAACAACACATTAACCGGGTCACCAGGCCTCACCACCGTACCGTGCCTATGCATTTTTTTAGCATATCCGGAAAAAGGAATATTGGCGGGTGCCCAACCTCAGTCCCATATTAAAATCTCATGATAACATGCTCAACACCAAATATAATACCACATGAATCGAAATCAGATTCCAACAAATATTTTTAGATTTCCAAAAGAATTTAACAATTCAAATATGAGTCAATAATCACATAAAACCAAAGGGAGAAACACTCGCGAGATTAAGGAGCATATTGTGTAAAACCCCATACCTCAAAATCATCACATAATTCAGCCTCAAAATCTAATCACACCATCACGTTCCTCTCGCGAAAATAATCAAATCTCGTTCTAGCCCAAACTCGAGAAAACACCAAATAAGCCTTCTAATCTAAGGTTGAAATCTTGAATAAGTTTGGGGGTATGGTTTGTATATGAAAGGGAGTAATTTTTGAGAGGTCTTCTGGTTGAAAAGTTTGAGAAAAAGTGATTGAAAAGTCCATCCACGAATTTGTTGATATATAAAGGATTAAGAGTTTGATTAAGAAAAGAGTTCTAATCAGATACAAACACTAAAATTTTTATTCCGGACGATCCGCTTGTTAGAATGGGATGAAATTTTACAGAGAATTAGCTAAAGACGAGAGGAAGTTGTCAAAAAAAATTCAGCTCGATCGGACGGTTCAATATTTTTAAATATTTTTTTCTAAAGAGTTTTATGCTCCGAGGACTCTTAGAGAGTTTTATATTTTGAGGACTCTTCTATATAATAAAAATTCAATTAAAACTCCATTTTAATTCCGATTTCAAAACCGTTTGAAATTCTCGCCTTTAAAAATAATAACCAACATATTTGAGCAATAAAAATAATTTTATCTCAAAATTTATTTTTCCTCTTTATTTTGAAAATACCCCAAAAATTACGCGGGTTGTTACACTTTCCCACTAACAATGGAATTTCGCCCTCGAAATTCGCCGAATGCCTAACTCTAAAAAATCAGGCCAACAATCTCTAAAAAATAAACTCGTCTCCAAAAATAAATTCCTCACATCTAATTTAGATGCCTAACACGGAACGATCTTCTAAAAATTTCTATCTCCAAAATACGCACCACAAAAACGTAACAGACCCAAAACCCAAGACCCGAGGGTTGTCGTATACCTAAGCTCTGATACCATTATGTAACACCCCGCCCACCCAGGGAGAGCGAACGGAGCACCACTATCGATAAAATTAACTAATCCACAATATAACAAGGTATAGAGCATCTAAAACCCACAATAAAAATAAGAGAATCTACTATTCTCAAATATCTTCAAATTACATACAATTAAAAATCTCTCGAAATAAAACATCTAACTATCTCGAAAGAAAATAAATCGCCAATGCTCTATACAACCAAAATAAATACAATCTCCTCAACTTGTATTAAAAATCTTCCCAAAATAATCCACACTAAAATCAATCTCCATAGCACCCCAAAATCCGCGCTAACCTGTCACTAAAAGAAAATATGGGAAAGTACACAATACGACAGGAAAGATGCTCAACAAATATTAGCGGTGAATAAAATGTAATAATACGAATACGTATTCAAATCAAAGTGAATCTCATAAGCAATTATATCAATATAATTTCTCAACAACACATTAACTGGGTCACTAGGCCTCACCACCGTACCGCGCCTATGCATTTTTTTAGCATATCCGGAAAAAGGAATATTGGCGGGTGCCCAACCTCAGTGCCATATTAAAATCTCATGACAACATGCTCAACACCAAATATAATACCACATGAATCGAAATCAGATTCCAACAAATATTTTTAGATTTTCAAAAGAATTTAACAATTCAAATATGAGTCAATAATCACATGAAACCAAAGGGAAAAACACTCGCGAGATTAAGGAGCATATTGTGTAAAACCTCATACCTCAAAATCATCACATAATTCAGCCTCAAAATCTAATCACACCATCACGTTCCTCTCGCGAAAATAATCAAATCTCGTTCTAGCCCAAACTCGAGAAAACACCATATAAGCCTTCTAATCTAAGGTTGAAATCTTGAATAAGTTTGGGGGTATGATGTGTATATGAAAGGGAGTAATTTTGGAGAGGTCTTCTAGTTGAAAAGTTTGAGAAAAAGTGATTTGAAAAGTCCATCCACGAATTTGTTGATATATAAAGGATTAAGAGTTTGATTAAGAAAAGAGTTCTAATCAGATACAAACACTAAAAATTTTATTTCGGACGATCCGCTTGTTAGAATTGGATGAAATTTTACAGAGAATTAGCTAAAGACGAGAGGAAGCTGTCAAAAAAAATTCAGCTCGATCGGACGGTTCAATATTTTTAAATATTTTTTTCTAGAGAATTTTATGCTCCGAGGACTCTTAGAGAGTTTTATATTTTGAGGACTCTTCTATATAATAAAATTTTAATTAAAACTCCATTTTAATTTCGATTTCAAAACCGTTTGAAATTATCGCCTTTAAAAATAATAACCAACATATTTGAGCAATAAAAATAATTTTATCTTAAAATTTATTTTTCCTATTTATTTTGAAAATACCCCAAAAATTACGCGAATTGTTAAAGAGATGTACATGGACATGATAGCAGAGTATGCCAGCATCACGAGGGGCCATTTCGGGGATGTTATATTTGTGTATATATTATATGTGTGATGAATATATACTTGCGTAATATATTTACTTATTTGAAATAGTAGAATGCTTAGGTGACGAATATCTAAAAAGGAAATTAAGTTGTGAAACTTAAATAATTGACTCAATAATAAAATGAGAACAAATAATTTATTATTGAGATCGTATTAACATATAGTGTGGGAATATATGTGAGAGTTGTACTATCGAGATTAGTCAGATACCTTAGCTAGTTGTGCCAAGAATGCTAGTTAGTAAGAATACGTTAGGCGTACACATTAGTTGAGAGGTGAGAATCTCAAGTGAGTGTACGTGAATAATATATGTGTAATAAATAACTGATTTATATTGTGATTTAAATACTTGCTAAATATTTTCAAAATGTTTTACTTGGGCTCTGACTCTTGTCAAAATATTTTCAAAACATTTTAGGTGTCCAGCCACATGGATGGCCAACTTAGATATCATATCTAGTGACATATAGCTGCAACATTGTGGAGGCTCGTAGGATATTTCTTCTCGCATGATATTTCTTCGACGATTTAGCTTGTTCTCTATATATAGGAGTTTTGATTATCAATTCATCTGGGCATGTTGCCTTCAGACTTTTTTATTTATTCCAGTTATGCAGCAAACTGTATTAAGATTTTATTTACTTATTTCAGATTATGGTTGGACTTTATGCTTATAGAACCGATGGTTTATTCGGCCTCCTTTATTTAATTAATCATATGTGTCACGTGATTGTACAGACTGTGTTCATGTGGAAATGGTTTAATTCATATAAATGATTGTTGTGTGTGCTAATAACCAAAAAAAAAAATTGACACCAAGTTATTTTGACATAGGTGATTAGGAAATAAAGAATCGACAGTGATAGTAAGACTGAAACCATTAATGATTCTGATTTAATTTAATAACGAACTAATCACCTAGGATTAAAATAGGCGGGGTGTCACAAATGGTATCAGAGCATCAGGTTCTAGTTTCTATGGGATCTATACGACTTATTATGATTAGCGTAGCGTTCTCTGACTTAGAGTCATATTATTAGGATTATTATATTCATGATTATGCATTTTAGATTCGTCCTTATTCTTTTATAATCGTTTCAACTGTAAACTCATTCAATTCAAAATTATTTTCAGATTCCACCTAGGAGACGAGGAGCAGTGAGAGCAGTAACTCAAAATAATGCAGGGTAACCAAAGCTACAGGAACCGTAACCACCAGTACCACAGGGGACAGTGACAATAGCAAAGGTGGCGATGATCGTGGCATGAGCAGTCAATGCAACTATGACTGCTATGGCTCAGCATTTTCCTCAGGTCCAGTAGCCACTAGTGGCAACAGGGGTTCAAGCACATCTAGGACTGATAGAGTACAGAGGGTTAGGGAGGCTTTCTAGAAGGTCCACCCACCAGAATTTAAGGGGAGTTCTGATGTGACTGAACCAGTCACACCCAGGACTGACAGACATTCAACTCCACTTGCGAATGGTTGACTACAGTGAGGTACATAAGTAGATGCTTACTACTTTTAGGTTGGTTGGAGTAGCGTTACAGTGGTGGGAGTTAGTTACCACTGATGCAGAGAAGGATACGATGACTATTGTTGATTTTTAGTTACGGTTTGATCGTAAATATTTCCCACCAGCCTTAGAGACTGAAATGAGGACGAAGTTTAGTTACGTGAATCAGGGTGATCTTTATGTCACTAAATATGAGGAAGAGTTCACTATTTTCGCTAATTTTATACCAGATGAGGTGAACAACGAATAAAGGAAGAAGGCGTTTGTGGACAGTTTGGCTTGGAGGATCCATCAGCACCTAATTGGAAATCCATCATTGGTGACCTATAGAGATTTCGTCAATGTCGTACTGTTACATTGTCAGGATCATCGCTTCCATGTGAAGGGGGGCAAGCGAGGAGTTGAGCGCAACCAACAGGGCAAGACAGGTGGGAACGGTTCCAGTAAAGCACCACAGCAGCATCAGTCAGGAAAATAGGGGCGGGATTTTTGACAGGGAGATCAGGTCAAGAGGATCATATATGAGGGGTATCGACCTGAGGGTGGTTACAATCTAGGTCAGTAGGTCCTCAGTAGCAGTAGGTTCCTCAGGGCCGTCAGGGTCAAAGGAACAATAGAGGAGGTCAGTAGGGTCGAGGCTAGTAGGGCCAATAGCAGGATCAGTATCGTCAGGGAAATTAGGGCCATCGTTAGAGAGAGTTTCTAGGCTAGTGCTTTATTTTTTGATAGATGGGCCACAAGAGGAAGGATTTACCATAGCAGGGGAGAGCACTATAGCAGTAGGGTGCCCTGCAGGAGTAGCAGGCACTGAGGCCACCTAAGACACAAGCCCCACCCGGTCCTTCGCAATAGAGAAAGCTTCAATGTGAGCGTGTTTATAACGTCCGAGATGCCTCCATTCAACCGACCCCATAGGAAGCACCAGCAGTAGCGGGTAAATTTACTATACATGGGCTTGCGGATAGTGTTTTACTTAATACTGGGGAATCACACTCTTTTATATATTTGCATAAGCTGTCGGTCTATTAGAGACAACTAGTAGTCTCCTTATGTGTGTGGAGTCAACAATGGGTAGTGGGTCGCTTATACATTCGATTTGTAGAGGCGTGGATATAGAGGTGGGTAGATTGTGTTTATCTGCCGACCTTCTTGTATTTGATATGTAGGGATACGATGTTATCTTGGGGATGGATTGGTTAGTGGGTTATCGGGAGATGGTAGACTGTTACGGGAGGACTATTGTATTTGTGATACCAGGACAAGATATGTTCTTAGTGGCGATGCCTCTTCCTGAGGGAGGGTTGAGCAATCATCTATATTAAATTGAGGAGGATACCTCACAGGAGGTGGTAGCTTCATTAAACTCTATTCCAGTTGTGAGGGAATTCTAGGATGTCTTCCAGGATATACCCGAATTGATACCTAGTCGGGAAATTTATTTAGTTATTGATCTATCACTGAGTACGAGACCAACATCTCGAGTGCCCTATTGCATGGCCCCATCGGAGATGCGGGAGTTGAGAGAGCAGACTCAGCAGCTCTTGAGGCAGTGTCTTATTCGACATATTACTTCACTTGGGGGTGCACCGGTGTTATTTGTCAAGAAGAAGGATGGGTCGCTTCGATTGTGTATTGACTGCAGTGAGTTGAATAAGATTACGATTCGAAATAAATATCCACTACCTCGTATTAATGATCTATTCGACTAGCTGAGGGGAGAAGCTTACTGTTCCAAGATTTATTTGCAATCTGATTATCCTTAGTTAGTCATCTGAGAAGAAGATATTCCTAAGACTACTTTTCTTACACGTTATGGGTCTTATGAGTTTAGAGTGATGCCCTTCAGACTCACCAATGCACCAACAGTATTTATGGATCTGATTAAACATGTTTTTTGAGAGTTCCTTGACCAGTTTGTGATTTTGTTTATTGACCATATTCTGGTTTTCTCTCGTTATGAGAATGAGCATCTAGAGCACTTACGGAAGGTGTTATAGACGCTTGAGAATGCCAGTTGTATGAGAAGTTTAGCAAATATGGATTCTGGCTTCGGGAGGTGTAGTTTCTGGACCACATAGTGTCTGAGAAGGGTATTATTGTTGATTCAAGTAAGGTCTCGGTGGTGAGGGAGTGGGGACATCCCACTACAACGATCGAGGTATGCATCTTCTTGGGGTTGGAAGGATATTATCAAAGATTTGTTAAGGGTTTCTCCAAAATTGCAAGTCTGTTGACAAACTTGACTCGTAAAGGGGTGTCGTTTGTTTGGGATGACCATTATTAGTTAGATTTTGATGAGCTAAAGGACAAATTAACCTCAGCACCCTACTAGCACTGCCTAACGGGGTAGTAGCGTATTGTGTTTACATGGATCCATTCTTTTAGGGACTTGGAGGTGTATTGCAACATGATTAGAGGGCTACATCATATGCATCATGCAAACTTAAGCCCCATGAAAATAATTATCCCACGCATGATTTGGAGTTATATGCTGTTGTATTTGCCTTGAGGATCTAGAGGCACTATTTATTGGGCGAGCAGTTTACTTATTCACAGACCATAAATTGCTTCACTATCTATTCACGCAGAAGGACTTGAACTTGATGCAGAGGAGGTGGTTGGAGTTCATGAAAGATTATGAGTTTGATATTCAGTATCATCCTAGGAAGGCTAAAGTGGTAACTGACGCGTTAAGCCGAAGACCAGTGGGTGAGCTAGCAACGGTTCGGAAAGAGGAATGGAGAGAGCTTCAACATAATGATGAGATTGCTATAGCTTATATGTTTATATTAGCTGTCCTGCCCGAGATTGTTATGAGGGTAATGAAAGCACAGGCAGAGGATCCTTATTTCCTGGATAGAGTTCGACAGGTATTGGCTGATAGAGGGTGGCTTACGTTTTAATGGCAAACTCGTTGTTCTAGAGGATGATGATTTGCGACATGCAGTGATGTCAGAGGCTCATGTATCCTGATTTATCGTACATCTTGGTGGGGATAAGATATACCAGGATATGCACAGACAGTATTGGTGGTCGGGGATGAAACGAGACATAAAAGAGTTTGTCTCGAAATATGCTACACGTCAGCTAGTGAAGGTAGACCACCAAAGACCGACATGGATGTTACAGACATTAGGAATTCCCGTGTGGAAATGGGAGAGTATCTACATGGATTTTATCATTGGGTTGCCATTATCACAGCATGGTCACGATTCTATATGGGTGATCGTAGATCGGTTGATCAAGGTGGCTCATTTTCTTCCAATTCGTACTGATTTTGAGACAAAGTAGTATGCATAGCTATTTATCACTGAGATAGTATGGTTACATTGGGTTTCGCTTAATATTATGTTTGATCAGGATAAGATCTTTGTATCCCATTTTTGGCAGAGTTTCCAGGAGGCGATGGGGGTAGATTTATGATTGAGTACAGTGTATCCCCCACAGACATACGGGTAGACTAATATTCAGTATCATCCTAGGAAGGCTAAAGTGGTAACTGACGCGTTAAGCCGAAGACCAGTGGGTGAGCTAGCAACGGTTTGGAAAGAGGAATGGAGAGAGCTTCAACATAATAATGCGATTGCTATAGCATATATGTTCGTATTAGCTGTCCCGCTCGAGATTGTTTTGAGGGTAATGAAAGCACAGTCAGAGGATCCTTATTTCCTGGATAGAGTTTGACAGGTATTGGCTGATAGAGGGTGGCTTACGTTTTAATGGCAGACTCGTTGTTCTAGAGGATGATGATTTGCGGCATGCAGTGGTGTCAGAGGCTCATGTGTCCTGATTTGTCATACATCCTAGTGGGGATAAGATATACCAGGATATGTGCAGACAGAATTGGTGGTCGGGGATAAAACGAGGCATAAAAGGGTTTGTCTCGAAATATGCTACCTGTCAGCTAGTGAAGGTAGACCACCAGAGACCGACATGGATATTACAGACATTAAGAATTCTCGTGTGGAAATGGGAGAGTATCTACATGGATTTTATCATTGGGTTGCCATTATCACAGCATGGTCACGATTCTATATGGGTGATCGTAGATCGGTTGATCAAGGTGGCTTATTTTCTTCCAATTCGTACTGATTTTGAGACAAAGTAGTATGCATAGATATTTATCACTGAGATAGTATGGTTACATTGGGTTTCTCTTAATATTATGTCTGATCAGGATAAGATCTTTGTATCCCATTTTTGGCAGAGTTTCCAGGAGGGGATGGGGGCAGATTTATGATTGAGTACAGTGTATCCCCCACAGACATATGGGTAGACTGATAGGGTTAATCAATTGCTTGAGGATATGTTACGAATGTGCATACTCAATTTCGGGGGCGGATGGGAGTAGTATATTCCTTTGGTGGAGTTTGTGTATAATAACTCCTATAAATTTACTATCGGCATGGCACTATTTGAGGCATTATACAGTCGACCTTGTCGGTCACCTACTTGTTGGTTAGTGGTAGGGGATAATAAATTATTGGAACCAGAGATGATCCAGGACACCACTACCAAGATTGAGTTGATTTGAGGGCACCTCCGGATAACTCAAGATAGGCAGAAGATTTATGCAGATACAGACAAGAGATATATTGAGCTTGAGGTTGGTGACCAGGTATTGGTGCGAGTGTCTCCTATGACAGGAGTGGTGAGATTTGGAAAGAAAGGGAAATTGGATGAGATATGTGGGACCGTTTTATCATTGAGAGAGTGAGACCAGTGGCTTATAAATTGGGATTACTAGAGCATCTTTAACGGTATCATGACGTGTTTCACGTATCATCGTTGAAGAAATAACGACATAATGAGAGAGATTTTTGGCATTTCCCATTAGAGGAGATCGATTTTCTTCCCGACATCTCATATGAAGAGAGACCAGTAGCGATACTTGATTGTAGTGAACGTAAACTGCGGTCAAAGGAGGCACCCTTGGTTAGAGTTTATTGAATAAAATTATTAAGTGCGTACTAATTATACAGTGACGTGACAGTATGATATCTCAACCAAATGTCATGAGCGGACTAAATATAATAGATATATAAAATAAATTATGAGTAACTCGAATAATAATTTTTAGGTTATAATTGAGTTCAAAAGGTCAAAACAGCCAAAATAGTATACCCGAGTATGTAATTTGGGTCTCGAGAAGGCTTTAGACATAATTGATAACCCGAGAGGACATTTAAGTCATTTTATAACCTAGGGTTAAGAGAATTTTGGGATTTGTAGTATTATATATAGTTATGGTGAATGGAAGCTAGGGAAAAGAGATTAGAAAACAAGTGGAGGCCAGTAGAGAGGAGAGGAAGAGTTTTCTTGAGGCTTAAGGAAGGCTTTTGGGAGAATTCAAGCTCAATTTAGCCTCACAGCCAGTATTGGAGGAAGTATTAGAAGAGAAGCTTCATCAAAGAGGATCAAATCAAACCACTTTAATATAAGGCAAGTATTTATCTTGCAATTTTAATTGGTTGTCATACCCATGTAGAGTAGGAATTTGATACTAAGGACAATTTATGTTATATTTATAATTTGATGAGAAATTTATAACTGGGAATAGGATTTGATGTAGTATAAATCCAATTACATTGGAAAAATAAAATCAAGAAATTTTGGGAGTTGAATCATGGATTAAATCTAGATTTTTGGTGAATTTCCAAGAAGAACACAAAACTATAGGATTTAAGATCAAAAGGTGTTAAATTTGATTATAGGATGAAATTATATGGATTTTATTCACGATTTACATTTGAAATCATCCCTCAATACATCTTGGATATTTAGTTGTGTTAATTTAGAAATTGGGATGCTCATATGAATGTTTGAGGATTTGGATAGAGTAGAAATTCATAACAGCTATGAAAATAATGAGAAACCTGCTATATTTTGAATTGGTTTGGCCCAAGGGATGAATGATTCGACAAGATGAATAAATTCTACCACTAGGTGAATCGATTCGATCACAGGGCGAATCGATTCGGTTGGCCCAGAATTGAATTTTTTTAAAACCAAAAATTGTGGATAATTCATGAGGAAATTTTAGGGACATTTTGAACTTATGGATGGGATATAACAATGTCAGTAGACCTAGAGGGGGATTCAGTTTATATAAGTTGAGATGAGTTAAGAATTGAAATAATTGACAAAATGTCCTTAATTGATAAATAATGGAAATTCGGAATTGATTACATAAGGATGAGTGAATTTGACTGAATGATACTCGAAATTAAACGAATTCGAAGTCTAATTGAAAATTGGATACATTGAATATACGAGTGATATATATATATATATATATATATATATATATATATATTCTACGCATGAGTTGAAGAAATTGGATTTTATGTATACATAATGAGTAAAATATAAATATGATGTGTGAACACCTATAGATATGATTTGATTATGTGAGTGAACATACCTATGCTACCTACTATTAGGAGGTTTACGTGCAGAGGGTGATCCCGCCTTGACGATTCCACTGAGGTTTGGATTAGTGCCCTAGAGCATGGAACTTTGGGCGGTCCGCTATATGTCGTGTATAAGTAGGATTGGCAGGGCGTTTGGGTACGTTAGGTATGTGCGTATCCCAAAGGATTATTATCATGCTCGCCTCCACCGTTGTATTGATTTATTTTGGGTTCGAGGAAACAACCGAACCACTAGTCCTTATTTGAGAATCAGAGGTATATGTACATGATAGCAGAGTATGCCAGCATCACGAGGGGCCATTCCGGGGATGCTATATTTGTGTATATATTATATGTGTGATGAATATATATACTCGTGTAATATATCTACTTATGTGAAATAGTACACTGGTTAGATGACAAATATCTAAAAAGGAAATTAAGTTGTGAAACTTAAATAATGGACTCAGTAATAAAACAATAATAAATAATTTATTATTGAGACCATATTAACGTACAGTGTGGGAATATATGTGAGAGTTGTAATATAAAGAGTAGTCACATACCTCAGATAGTTGTGCAGGGACTGCTAGTTAGGAAGAATACGTTAGGCGTGCACATTAGTTGAGAGGTGAGAATCTCAAGTGAGTGTACATGAATAATACATATGTAGTAAATAACTTATTTACATTGTGATTTAAATACTTGCTAAATATTTTCAAAATGTTTTACTTGGGCTCTGACCCATGTCAAAATATTTTCAAAACATTTTAAGTGTCCAGCCATAGGGATGCGCATCTTAGAGATCCTATCCAGCGACACGTAGCTGCAGCATAGTGAAGGTCTGCATAATATTTCTTCTCGCGGGATTTTCTTAGACGCTTCAACTTGTTCTCTCTAGATAGGAGTTTTCATTATCATTTATCTATCAGTTCGTCTGGGCATGTTGCCTTCAGACTTTTTATTTATTCCAGTTATGCAGCAGACTGTATTAAGATTTTATTTACTTATTTCAGATTATGGTTGGATTTTATGCTTATAGAACCGATGGTTTATTCGGTCTCCTTTATTTAATTATTTATATGTGTCATGTGATTGTACAGACTGTGTTCATGTGGAAATGGTTTAATTCAATTAAATGATTGTTGCATCTGTTAATAACCAAAAGATAAAATTGACACCAACATATTTTGACATAGGTGATTAGTAAATGAATAGTTTTCGACAGGGATGCTGAGACTGAAACCATTAATGATTCTGGTTTAATTTAATAATGGATTGATCACCCAAGATTAAAATAGGTGGGATGTCGTGTTTTCCTTCTTCGCTCGTCATAATATATTCCCCAAGGGGAATTATACTCCACCCACTACTGTTTTTTTCAACCATAATTGTGACCTAATTTTTGACACTTTAAGATCATGTGCAACCTTTTCTCCATCCTTCTAATTACTTCCACTTAGGCATGTGCTCACAAGATGTTCGATGACGTTCTTCTCATCATGCATGATATCTAATACATGGTGCACGAGGTTATCCTTCCAATACGACAAGCCAAATAATATTGAACTTCTAGACCACGTCGTCCTTTTCTCGTCTTCATTCTCAATAGTGGTATTTTATGATTGACATTCTTGAATTTATAATTCTTCCCCGACATACTAGATCCACATTTGGAAGACCTCCTTTTAATTTCTGGACCTAAAATCTTTTTCGAAAGTAGACTATGTTCGACTCAACCCAGTAAAATATTAAAGCCTTTACGAAATCTAAACCTGTGATCGAGAGGTAAATATCTCCGATGGAAATGACATACAATTTTTCCACTATCCTTGAGATGTTGAGATCCAGTTTCTTCTCCACAAATGGGATACCTAAATTAATCATGAGTATTACAGCCCGATAGAAGTCCCATAAGCTGGAAAATCATGAATTGCCCACATAAGCATAGCTTTTAATGTGAACTCTAATCTCTTTGCTATAGTCAAATTCTTCCACACTTATTGCCCACAACTCATTCAATTCTTCTACCAACAGTACCAAGGAGACTTCAATGTAATCACTTGGTGACTTTGAACTAGGTATCAACAAAGACAACATAAAAAATTATGGTATCATGCACAATGAAGGAGAGGGGTTTAGGGGTACTAAGATCATCGTCCATACACTTTGATTGGTGCTTAGATTGCCAACTGGATCGAACCAATCTGTTGATATTGCCAAACGAATATTACGCTGATCATTGAAAAAAATATTAGTAATTAAAAATTACACTATTCCAAACAGTTGAGTCCATAAGATGACGCATGATATTATCCCCTACTTCTTCCCTAGCATTTTAAGTCATTGCCTTCGCTATCTACAGTATGCTGAAAACTCTCTTCAATCTAGGACCAATGGAGAAATATTTCAATACTTTTTAGGCATTTTTAAAAGTATCTCTCTTATCATTAGAACCATGCTCTAGCACATATCTAGGTTCCCCGTATACCGGATAATAATCTAGATTTTCATACTCCTTTCGGTATAGTATGCAATAACACTTGCAAGCATGAATTGATTTATACTTCATTCCTAGACCTTTCAAATGTTCTTCATGCTGGGATAGTAATTTGGAAGGTTATTTTCTTTTGGGTGCAAACCGTTTTGCCACTTTATAATTCCAGTCACATTATTGACAAACAAATCGAAACGACTCTTCAAACTATACAAGTCAATCATAACATGCAAAGTTGTCTAATCTTTTTAATAGTTAGGGTACAACGGTTGGGTCGATTAGAATTTCAAACTTTGGTAGTCATCATTAAGGTTTATCCAAGTACCGTCATATGCATTAGAACCTCCACCACAAGATTCATTATCTACCTTATCAGAATCTTTATTATTTTCCACCACAGGAACTCTGAAAGGATCATCTAACATATTATGCTCTACGGTGGAATCCTCCTGCCCTTCCACTTTTTTTCTACTTGACGATTGTAGTTATGACAACCCGAATATAATTATGATAAATTATATTTAAATCATGCTTACCTTATGTGATATGAAGAGTGTGTTATTAGTATATCTAATGTTAAGTGATTATGTTTAGTCTAATCCTACTTTCATAAATCATGAAATGTCGAATTATTTACAAACACAAAATTTTATTATTTTCGATAGAAATGTCCATATTTAAGACTAGTTTTGACCTTTATAACTTAACAATTGACTTGAGGTGAAAACTATATAATTGTATACATATGAGTTAGGGTTGTAACACAACAAACGTTGCATCAAACGAATGTACGAGTAAGAAGTTAGGCCAAATTTACGAATAAGGGGCAAATCTGTCAATTCCCTGTAAGTGGTAAATTGTCTTTTATTAAACCAAATGGTTTAATTTGATTGGTTGGCTTGGGAGGCAGCCTTGGCCGACTTAAAACTCTCCTTCTAACCTATTTCTTCATCAAATTAAGCCCTAGGTTCAGTTTCAAGTGTTGTTAGCTTGAGGAAAGAGAAAGTAGAAGTTTAGGAAGATAAAGTGAGGAGAAAAAGTGTAGAAAAACTCATAGAAATTACGTGAAAGTCCCGAAGGTAATCCTAATTGAAATTCTTGTTATTTTTCTTACATTAATGATTTAGGTGATATAAATCATCATTTTTTTACTAAATGTTCAGCTATTTATATATATGTATGGTTAGATATAAGTTTAAGTTAAATTGAATGTACAAACCCTTAAAATTTCTTTGTATTGAAACCCCTTGTATTCAAATTTATATATCTCTTTGTGTGCTTTCGGTAATTGTGAAATTCCAATTGGATATGAAATTAGACTCATATATTCATATCATATCCGAGAATTAGGATTTAAATCCTTGTAGTTAGTCCATAGTGATGGTTGCAAGTTGGTATATAGTTGTTGTTTGTATATTTCATTTCGGTATGCCCTACGCTTTGTCAAGATTTTGACATAGCAAATGAAGTAAAAAATTTATGAAAATTTAATTATATACTATTAAATATGTTTAATGAAAATGGGTTGAAAATCATGAAAATTTATGCTGTAGAAAAATTATGAAAATTCTGGGAAATCGAAGGAACAATAGAGGAGCTTGTAGGGAAGATTTCTTGTGTTGTAAAGAAATGGTCATAACTTGCTCTAGGAATCTTGAAAAATTACACCGTCACTTGTACTGGAAAGTATATTCATATATGTTTTCATATTGATAAGGTTGGACACCTGTATTTATACAATTTGGGAATATAGGATGGTTGAGTATAGAAGACAATAATTTGAGGCCATACTGAATACCCCATGAAAGAATATAGTTATCTCCTCTTTCTAAAGAGTATTTTGAGTACATGTTTCATATGTATATACATTGAGAATTATGTTTTTATATTTACTTGGGTTTAATTATAAATACCTTATGAGGTATTTTCTACGGTTGAATGCTCATAACTTTATCAACATGTGTACCATTGTTTTGTCTTTACTCATGTTTCATGTAATGTGACTGAAGTGAAATTATATTATTGTTGTATAGTCATGGAAAGTTACATAATTATGTTAGGACAATACTTATGATTGAGATTCAGTACTGATTTAGTTGGATTGACAGGTTTAAGTTCTAATCAACCCAGTTCAGCTCCACCCGAAGGAAACATAAATACATAATTGACAACCCAAGGTAAGTGTACTCACTGGAATGATGTATTTGTATACTGTTACGAATATGATCATAATGTTATGAATATAAAAATTTTCATTTCGATTTATCGAAATGGGAGGTTACTCCTCAACCCGGAATGGGAGAGATTTGTCTATTAATGACAAGGGGTTACTCGTCGACCAGGAATGGGGGAGAATTGTTTATTTAGACAGGATATGTAAATCATGATTCGGAAAGGTTGGTTATTCATTATGAATGAGCCGAATAAATTAATACAAAATTATATGAACATGATTTATTGCATTTAAATTCATGCAGTAGTATAGTAGTGATGCATTCACTGGGCTATTTTGCTCATGGTTTCTATGTTCACATTTTTTTCAGGTAATGTGATGTCACTGCCAAATCTAGGAAATCGGGTTGGGTTAGCTAGGAATGGGAGAAAAAATAATTTTGTGTAAATGTAAATGATGTAATTAAGTTAACTTATCCTTCAAGAAAGTTTTTATGGACATGACTACTCTGATGTTATAAAAAGGCTTTCAGTTATATGGATTTACAATTATGACTCTAAAATTAAAACTCGTGTTTATGGTTTGGTTAAATTAATTATGGTTTGACTCACTTTGACTTTCAAACTTAATTATAAGTAACTGGGTTGGGGTGTGTCAGCTTTTGGTATCAAAGCCTAGTTTTTAGAGGTTCTGGAGTTAGAAGAGTCTAGATTTGGCAGTGAATGTTAGAAATATGTTTTGTCTGATACTAACGATTATGTTTGGAAAAATATGTATATATGCATGTTGTTATATCTTTGATTCATTTCAAATATAAAATAATGGAACAAGGGAATTTAAATGTGAGAATAGAAGATGAGGCTTCAAATATGGCAGCAGAGGCAAAAGTTGAGCAACCTGTTCATGGAAATGTAGAACCAAACCGGGAATAATTGACAGACATGCAAAAAATGGCACGTGCTATAACTCTAATGGCAGAGAAATAAGCTAGATTTATGGCTCATGTGGAAGAACAATAGACTAGACAGCTGGAGGCACAAGCATTGTCTAGGGCTGAGGAGGTGATACATTGAGAAAAAAGGAGTACTTCACACGATAAATTTATTAAGATGAATCCACCATCGTTTGAAGGAGCAGTTGATCCAGAAGAGGCAAAAGTATGGATTAAAGAGATTGAACTTATCTTTGGGGTAATGAGGATGCCTGAAAATAAACAGGTGACCTTGGCGGCGTATATGCTGAAAGGAGAAGCTAAGTACTGATGGGATGCCACAAAACATTTGTTAATGTGATCTTATGGGATACTTTTGTCAATGTTTTGTATGATAAGTATTTTCCCCCAATGTATCGAAAACAAAAGGAGAAGGAATATTTCATGTTGAATTAGGGAAGCATGACAGTTAGAGAATATAAAGCTAAGCTTACATCCATATCTCGGTTTGCTTCGAGGTTTATACGGAATGAGGAAGATATGTGCAGCCGATTTCTCGATGGATTAGAGTTAGTTATTAAATCAAGGCTATCGGCTTTAGAGACTATTAATTATTCTGCCTTAGTGAACAAATCCCTACTGGTAGAAAAGGACGTGAATAAAGTGAGAGGAAATCGAGAATGAGGTGTAAAGAGAAGTAGATTCGATCCAAGTTATCAAAAAGGTAGTGATACAGAATATTCGAGACTTGGTGGGCAGAAATTTCAGCATAGTAGAGGCATGGGAGGTAGTTCGCAAAGGGGTGAAGCAAGTGGTGGAAGAGGTTCAAGAGTTTCAGTACAAGGAGATCCAAATGCTTGTTTCTTTTGTGGGACATCGGGTCATATAAAGAGAAATTACCCAAAGATACTAAATATAGAATGTTTTAACTATCACCAGAAGGGTCATTTGAGAAAGAATTATCCTATGTTATCAAGAGAAGTTTCAGTTAGTAGTGTGGGGCCTCAGAAAGGATCCTCTCCAGGAAGTGCCACCAGGGGAAGAGTTACAGAACAAGTAACTGGATCAAGGGAAGGAGGAAGAGTGTTTGCGATGACGCTGCAAGATGCCCATGCTACACCGAAAGTGGTTACAGGTAAACTTTCTATTGTAAAGAAAGATCTATATGCACTCATTGATCCTGGATCTATGCATTCATTCATAGCATTGCATATTGTTTCACGTTTGGGTAGACTATGTTCATTTCTCAATTGTACCTTATATATTTCTACCCCAATGGAAAGTGTAATTCTGGTTGAGCATGTTTATAAAGATTGTGTATTACAAATGAGGGAACAAGATTTATATGTTGATTTGATACCGTTGCCCATTCGGAATTTTGATATTATATTGGGGATGGATTGGTTATCATCATATCATGCTTACATTGATTGTTTTCGAAAATAAGTTAAATTTCATCTTCCTAGTGAACCGGAGTTCCAGTTTATAGGATAAAGGAATGTTGTCCCTAATTGTCTTATCTCAGCAATTAAAAGTAGAAAATTATTGAGTAAAGGTTGTACAGGGTATTTAGCTTATGTTGTTGATACTAGTAAAAAGACAGTTAAAATTCAAGATATACCAGTGGTTAGAGAATTTTCTGATGTCTTCCCAGAGGAATTGCCAGGATTGCCACCCGATAGAGAAGTAGAGTTTTCCATTGAATTAATTCTAGGCACTGGTCTGATTTCCCTTGCTCCATATAGAATGGCACCAACAGAGTTGAAAGAATTGAAAGTGAAATTACAAGATCTGATAAGCAGAGGTTTTATTCGGCCTAGTGTTTCGCCATGGGGAGCCCCAGTATTATTTATAAAAAAGAAAGATGGGACAATGCGATTATGTATTGATTATCGACAATTTAATAAGGTGACCATTAGAAACAAGTACCCTCTACCTCGTATCGATGATTTGTTTGACCAATTACATGGGGCCACAGTATTTTCAAAGATTGATTTGAGATCGGGTTACCACCAATTGAAAGTAAAGGATAGTGAAAATTTTAAAATAGCTTTTCAGACTCGATATGGGCACTATGAGTTTTTGGTGATGCCATTTGGATTAACTAACGCTCCAGCAGTTTTTATGGATTTGATGAACCGGGTATTCCACCCTTTCATTGATTCATTTGTGATTGTATTCATAGATGATGTGTTGATTTACTCACATATCATGGAGGAACACGAGAAATATTTGAGACTTGTATTACAGATTTTGAGAGAGAAGAAATTGTTTGCTAAATTCAGCAAGTGTGAGTTTTGGTTGAATGAAATTTTGTTTTTAGGGCACGTTGTCTCGGGAAATGGGATATATGTTGATCTAAAGAAGGTGGAAGCAATTGTTGAATGGGAGAGTCCTAAGAATATGACAGAAATTAGGAGTTTCCTAGGATTGGCAGGTTACTATCGCAGATTTATTAAAGGGTTTTCATCATTACCATTGACAAAGTTAACTCGTAAAGAAGTTAAGTTTATGTGGGATGAGGAATGCGAGCGGAGTTTTAAAGAATTGAAGAATCGGTTGGTTTCAGCCCCTATACTTACTATTCCATGTGGGAATGAGTCTTTTGTGATCTATACAGATGCTTCATTTCAGGGGTTAGGATGTGTTCTTATACAGAATGGGAAGGTAATAGCATATTCTTCCATACAAGTAAAGACGCATGAACGAAACAACCTTACACACAATTTGGAGCTAGCAGCCATTGTTTTTGCTTTAAAGTTGTGGCGACATTACTTGTGTGGAGAAACTTGTGAGATATTTACGGATTATCAAAGTTTGAAATACTTGTTTACATAGAAAGAACTGAATTTGAGATAGAGGCGTTGGATAGAGCTGATTAAAGACTATGACTGTCCATCCATCATCATCCTGGGAAGGCCAATGTAGTAGCAGATGCTTTGAGTCAAAAATCATCAGGTATTCTTGGTTGCATACGGTGTGCCCGTGTTGGAAATATTCTTGACTTGACATCGATGGGGATTGAATTGAAGTTTTCAAAAAGGGGAGGATTATTAGCACATGTCACAGTGAGACCTTTATTGGCAGAACGCATACGAAATTTACAGATCAGTGATCCATTCCTTGAGAAGAAGAAACAAGATGTCCTGGATGGTAACGAGAGTGACTTTGAGATTAAGAATGATGAATCGTTGTGTTATAAAAACAGGATTTGTGTACCGAATGACCCACCCTTAAAAAGGATATATTATAAGAGGCACATAGTTCTACTTACTCTATGCATCTGGGAGGTACCAAAATGTACAGAGATTTGAAAGAGTATTACTGGTGGAACAATATGAAACGTGAGATTGTAGAGTTCGTAGCTAAATGTTTAGTATGCCAAAAAGTAAAGGCGGAGCATCAGAAGCCGGTGGGATTATTACAGTCATTGCCTATTCCAGAATGGAAGTGGGAACATATAACGATGGACTTTGTTACAGGATTACCCCGGTCACCAAAGGGGCATGATTCTATTTAGGTGATTGTAGAACGATTGACGAAGTCGGCCTATTTTCTTCCAGTTAAGACCACCTACACCGTTGACAAGTATGCACGTATGTACGTTGATGAGATTATCCGTTTACATGGGGCACCAGTGTCAATGGTATAAGATAGAGATCTAATATTCACTTCTAAGTTTTGGCCTCATTTATAGAATTCCATGGACACGAGTTTGAAGTTTAGCACTACATTTCATCCACAAATCGATAGGCAATCTGAAAGGACGATTCAAATATTAGAAGACATGTTACGAGCTTATGTATTTGACTTCAAAGGTAGTTGGGATGATCATTTGCCATTGATGGAATTCTCGTATAATAATAGTTATCAGTCCACCATTGGAATGGCTCCGTATGAAGCTTTATATGGGAGGAGATGTAGAACGCCTTTGTGTTGGGATGAAGTGGGTGAAAGGAAAATATTGGGTCCTGAATTAATAGATGTGACGACTAAAAAGATCAAAATGATTCGGGAATGGATAAAGATAGCGCAAAGTAGGAAGAAATTTTATGCAGATAAGAGGAAGTATCCATTGGAATTTCATAAGGGAGATTTTGTATTCGTGCGTATTTCACCATGGAAATGCGTTATGAGATTTGGGAAGAAGGGGAAACTAAGTCCAAGATACATTAGACCATATGAGATGTTGGAAAGAATTGGAAACCTGGCATATAGATTAGCATTACCTCCAGATTTATCCCGTTTACATGATGTGTTTCACGTGTCGATGCTTTGTAAGTATTTGGCGGATCTATCTCATCAGTTGAAAACTCAACCGATTGAACTGAAGGAAGACTTGTCATACATCGAGGAACTAATGGAAATTATTGATCGTAAGGAGCAAGTATTGATAAATAAAGTTATTACCTTAGTTAAAGTTATGTGAATGAGCCATGGAATTAAAGAAGCATCTTGGGAAATGGAGGATAGCATGAAGAAACAGTATCCCCATTTGTTTGGTAAGTGACCTTTATATTAAATTTCGGGGACAAAATTTTCTAAGGGGGGTGAGTTGTGACAACCCGAATATAATTATGATAAATTATATTTAAATCATGCTTAACTTATGTGATATGAAGAATGTGTTATTAGTATATCTAATGTTAAGTGATTATGTTTAGTCTAATCCTACTTTCATAAATCATGAAATGTCGAATTATTTACAAACACAAAATTTTGTTGTTTTCGATAGAAATGTCCCTGTTTAAGACTAGTTTTGACCTTTATAACTTAATAATTGACTTGAGGTAAAAACTATATAATTGTAGACATATGAGTTAAGGTTGTAACACAATAAACGGTGCTTCAAACGGATGTACTAGTAAGAAGTTAGGCCAAATTTACGAACAAGGGGAAAATCTATCAATTCCCTTTAAGTGGTAAATTGTCTTTTATTAAACCAAATGGTTTAATTTGATTGGTTGGATTGGGATGAAGCCTTGGACAACTTAAAACTCTCCTTATAACCTATTTATTCATCAAATTAAGCCCTAGGTTCAGTTTCAAGTGTTGTTAGCTTGAGGAAAGAGAAAGTAGAAGTTTAGGAAGAAAAAGTGAGGAGAAAAAGTGTAGAAAAATTCGTAGAAATTACGTAAAAGTCCTGAAGGTAATCCTAATTGCAATTCTTGTTATTTTTCTTATATTAATGATTTAGATGATATAAATCATCATTTTTTTACTAAAGTTTAAGCTATTTATATATATGTATGGTTAGATGAAAGTTTAAGTTAAATTGAATGTACAACCCCTTAAAATTGCTTTGTATTGAAACCCCTTGTATTCAAACTTGTATATCTTTTTGTGTTTTTTGTAATTGAGAAATTACAATTGGATATGAAATTAAACTCATATATTCATATTAAATCCGAGAATTAGGATTTAACTCCTTGTAGTTAGTCCGTAGTGATGGTTGCAAGTTGGTATATAGTTGGTGTTTGCATATTTCATTTCAGTATGCCATGCGCATTGTCAAGATTTTGACATAGAAATGTAGTCAAAAATTTATGAAACTTTAATTTTGTACTATTAAGTATGTTTACTGGAAATAAGTTGAAAATCATGAAAAATTATACTGTAGAAAAATTATGAAAATTCTGGGAAGTAGAAGGAACAATAGAGGAGCTTGTAGGGAAGATTTTTTGTGTTGTAAAGAAATGGTCATAACTTGATCTATGAAGCTTAAAAAATTACACCGTCACTTTTAATGGAAAGTATATTCATATATGTTTTCATATTGATAAGGTTGGACACCTGTAATTATACAATTTGGGAATATAGGATGGTTGAGTATAGAAGACAATAATTTGAGGCCATACTGAATACCCCATGAAAGAATATAGTTATCTCCTCTTTCTAAAGAGTATTTTGAGTACATGTTTTATGTGTATATACATTGAGAAGTATGTTTTCATATTTACTTGGGTTTAATTATAAACCCCTTATGAGGTATTTCCTATGGTTGAATGTTCATAACTTTATCAACATGTGTACCCTTGTTTTGTCTTTACTCGTGTTTCATGTAATGTGACTGAAGTGGAATTATATTGTTGTTGTATGAGCATGGAAAGTTACATAATTATGTTAGGATAATACTTATAATTGAGATTCAGTACTGATTTAGTTGGATTGACAGGTGTAAGGTCTAATCAACCCAGTTCAGCTCCACCCGAAGGAAACATAAATACATAATTGACAACCCAAGGTGAGTGTACTCACTGGAATGATGTATTTGTATACTGTTACGAATATGATCATAATGTTATGAATATAAAATTGTTCATTTCGGTTTATCGAAATGGGAGGTTACTCCTCTACCCGAAATGGAGGAGATTTGTCTATTAATGACAAGTTGTTACTCCTCGACCATGAATGGGGGAGAATTATCTATTTAGACAGGATGTGTGAATCATGATTAGGAAAAATTGGTCATTCATTATGAATGAGCCGGATAAGTTAATACAAAATTATATGAACATGATTTATTGCATTTAAATTCATGCAGTAGTATAGTAGTGATGCATTCACTGGGCTATTTTGCTCATGGTTTCTATGTTCACATTTTTTTTCAGGTAATGCGATATCACTGCCAAATCTAGGAAATCGGGTTGGGTTAGACGGGAACGGGAGAAACAATGATTTTGTGTAAATGTAAATGATGTAATTAAGTTAACTTATCCTTTAAGAAAGTTTTTATAGACATGACTACTCTGATGTTGTAAAAAGGCTTTCAGTTATATGGATTTACAATGATGACTCTAAAATTAAAACTCGTGTTTATGCTTTGGTTAGATTAATTATGGTTTGACTCACTTTGACTTTCAGACTTAATTATAAGTAACTGGGTTGGGGTGTGTCAGTAGTAGAGGTTGTTCAGGGACAAAGGGAAAATGTATTTCCCCGTAAAATCTCACATCCAATAATCGTCTTGCATACCCCATCTATGCATATATAATTCAAGAAATTTCACTAAAACACTTTTTCATTTCTACAACGTGAGTAAGGACATGGGAACTTTTCATCATTAAGACACCTTTTTGCGAATTTTACAAATTTATTAGTACCTCTATAATACACATCCCCGAGTTTATTTATCCCACCCATCCACTCTTTGTATAAAGGATATCCCATAACATCTTCTAGGAATCATTACCTACTATGTGTGAACAAAATTGGGGTTTTTACAGTTAGTTTATCCCCATGAGTAGTTGAATCATTAGTTAACTCATACACAAGTGCAATTTAATTAACAATCTATCATGTTTAAATAACAACGTTGAAACATTGTCACATTAAAACCTCAAGCCACGTATACATACCAAATTGGTTTTAATTACACTTTTTAACGTAATCAGATCCAATTTTCAAAAGCTAGGTTAAAACCCTAAGTCACATTAACATACGAAATTGATTTTAATTACACTTCATAACCTAATCGAATCAAATTTCCAAAACCTTGGTTGAAACCCTAAGCCACATAGACATACCTAATTAGTTTTAATTATACATTATAACCTAATCAAATTCAATTTTCAAAACCTAGGTCAAAACTCTAAGTCGCGTATACATACCAAATTGTAAATTATGGTGGAACGTTCATTGTGTTAATGATTACATTTTTAAATAAACCCATAAATTATTTTTAAATAAACCCATAATTTATTCAGATTATACATACAAATTGTTCAAACCTAGGTGTCGCACAAGTTCTTGTGTTACAATATCACGCTATACATATAACAATTTTTTTATAACAAATAAGCATATATATATATATATATATATATATATATATATATAAAGAGAGAGAGAGAGAGAGAGACTCCTATGCACACGAAGTTTGCATACTTGCTTACGCAAACTTATTTTTCTAAAATATTAAAAAATATATTTTTGAGTTGAATTTTTTATGTGATATTTAAACATTTCAAGGGACCCATATACAAAATCAACTCAAAAAGCTGCAAAAGTTTTATCGATTTTTTTAAAATAGCAAAAAAGAAAAATTGTGGTTTTTTTTATGTTGGTTCCTTGAAATGTTTAAATATCGCACAAAAAAATTCAACTAAAAAAACATTTGTTTACTATGTCAAAACAACGGTGTGCAAACTTGGTACACAAACTTGGGTGTGCACATTATTTTGGCTCTCTCTCTCTCTTTATATATATATATATATATATATATATATATATATATATATATATATAATGTGTGACACTCCGTCCAATTTAATATAGGGTGATCAGTCCTTTACCAATTTAAAATAGATTGTTCAGTTGGTTCATTCTTAGCATCACTATCGAAAAACTTATAAACATATTAATCACCTAATATAGAATTAAGCCATGCATCAAAACACTTTCCTTTTTAAATATAATTAATAAAACCATTTCTCAATTTAATTATTAAAATATAAACCATTCATCATACATAAGAATATATTAAATACTGAATATGAATCAAATACTAAAATGAATAAGACTGGGTAATACCTCCAAGTTCAAAACTCCAATTCATAGACTCATAGTAAAATTCCATCCAATTAAAAGAACTGTAAAGTAAACTGAATAATAACTCTGATAAAAACTAGAAATGGGCGACACATGCCCCAACTAAGATGTTTAGATAAAACTGAATGGAAATGATGTATGCGTCTAATGCAAGGACCTACAGCTTCCACTACAGCTGCAGCACGTAAAGCAATCCAAATATTTAGTTCTGGTATCCCTGTGGCTGAGCACCTAATATAATACATATATATAGAAAAAGAGAGAAGAAATGCAAGAGACGGGTCAAAGTCCGATGTTTTAAAAATATTTTAGCGAGTATTTAAAACTGCATTAAAGCAAGTATTATGTGCATGTTAGTTTTCGAACTCTCACATGAGATTCTCACATCTCTTCTATTATGCACACTTAACGCATATTCTAACACCTCCTAGCTAGGCTACTCAGGATAACTAGTTTGAAGTCATCATATCACTATCTATGTTCACCCGTAGTATATTCATATCGCCCATACAATAGGATCGGTTCGTTTTTATTTTAATAGGATCGGTCCGTTTTTCTGCAGACTTCCAGTGCTACTGCAGTCGAATTTATTTCTGCAGACTTCCAGTCATTTTTTTGTAGACTTCCAGTCGTATTTATTTCCTGTGACACCCCGCCCAATTTAATATCGGGTGATCAGTCCTTTATAAAATTTTAAAACAGAATGTTCGGTTGGTTAATTCTTAGCATCATTGTTGAAAACATTAAATTATTAATCACCTAATATAAATTAAGCTGGTGCCAAAATATTTTCCTTTTTAAAATTGTAACCAAAAATCATATTTATAAAGTCCAAGAATTTAAGTATAAACCATTCACCATTCAACTGAATAAAATAAATAATAAATCTGAATCACGTACTGAAATAAATACGACTGGGTAAAACATTCCAGTTCAAAACTCTAAACAACAGATCCATAGTAAAACTAAATCCAATTAAAATGAATAGAAAGTAAATTAAATACAATCTCTCATAAAATGTCTAAGGAATAGGTGACACATACCCTAAATGAAAAGTCTATATGAATTGAGAGAAATGATAGGAGCGTCTAATGCAAAGACCTACAGCTTCCACATTCGCCGTAGAACGCCAAGCAATTCAAGTCTCTAAATCTGGTGTCCCTGTGGTTGAGTACCTGATATAATACATATGTATATAGCAAGAGAGAAAAAATATGCAAGAGACGGGTCAGAGCCCGATGTGCAAAAATATGTTTTAGCAAGTATTTAAAACTGCCTTAAAGCAAGTATTATGTGCATGTTAGATTCGTGCTCTCACATGAAGTTCTCACCTCACTTCTATTGTGCACTCCTATCGCATCTTCTATTTTGTACTAGTAATTCTACCCAAGTTAACTAGTTCAAAGTCACGTAACGATATCTACATTCAACTGTAGTATTTCCGTATCGCCCATACAAAACCTTATAAGTAGTCTATCACATTTTACTACCTTTCATGTTCACTCTTAGAGTATTTAAATATTTATCTCATTAAGATCGTTTCATATGTCATTGTTGCCATGACTACTAGTTTCTCTTAGTAGAATTTCTCATAAATACACACACACACACACACAGATATATATATATATAGTCACAACATCCCTATACATATATACCCCTAGTTTGAAATCCCATTAGTGCTAGAAATAAAATGATCCTGCACCCCCTGGTTATCACCCATTGGTACACTTAATACAATATCCTTTCACCCTCGGGTTATTAACCATTAGTGCACTAAATAAAAATCTTACACCCCCAGGGTTATCACCCTTTAGTGTATTAACCAACATAACCTTGCACCCCCGGGTTATCGCTCATTAGTGTACTTTAACAAAAATATCAAATAATAGGCATACACATATCCTATTAAAATTTATAGGTATTCTCCCAACCTAGTTGCATACTTACCATACGTATTTTATTCTCATCGTTACGTATTGTATAATTTTATTAGATTACCATAACTCTCTCGTAATCTTCAAGGTAAGTCTTCTTCCCGAAATATTTAAAGTATAAATCTCAATCACTTTCTCATAAACCTATCTCGTTTTAAATTTATTAACTGGCAGTTCCTCTCACTCCAATAAACTGAAAATACAAAAACTGAATTCTAAGAAAATTCCCAGAATTTACCTCATCGCTCGAACCAGATGGAAACGTCATTTGAATGACTGCCACGTGTCGCTCGAGCGACTTCAAGCGACATCCATATCTCACTCGAACGACTACGCGCGACATCGCGCGAGATGCACTGTTTCGTCTTCTTGCCCAGATTTCAGCATTTTTCCACCATTAACACCTCTAAAACCTCTACTGTTCATTATGAAATACCTAAACAGCAAACCCAATAGATGCTCTAACATATTTAGATGATTTCTAACAACCTAGAATCACTAATACTTCACAATACATCAATTAAATACTCAATCCCAAAATTAAACCATTAAAACCCTAGTTCTTTCAATTTCAATACAAGAACTACTATAACTCAGATTTGTTCATGGGAATTATTATAAATTTGTGGATGATATCCTATCTACAAGAAGGAATTTAATCTCTTATAATCTCAGACCCAATATGAATCAAATCATCAAGATTTCATCAAAATTAAATCTCATAAATTGATGGGTTATCACCTACTCTAATCATGAACATAATTATTACTAAACCATGCAAGTAATAAACACTTGCCTCGAATCAACCATCTGATCTCTTAATGTTGTTGGTATGGGTGTACTCCTCTTGTTTCGATCTACACGATGGTGGTGGTGGTTATGCAAGGTGGTGCTAATTTGACATTCCTTCTTGAAATTTGTTCTCCCTCACACACTCTTTGGCCATTCCTTACTTTTGTATATCTTAACCCTAATGAATCTCTCGTGGCTGATATAATAAACTTCCAATTTTCGTCAATTTAATTTCTCCAAAAATTAAAATTATAAAATTACCCTTATGGGGTGTCGGTTTGGCCTAAATAAAATACCCGGGTAGTGTTTTCTGACTATCTCGACTCTCCCGGACTCAACGGCACACTCGAAATTACCATACGAGTTACCTAAAAATAATTTACCTTTTTATTCCATTCAATTTGTCCCGACACGACTCACGTGCGTGTCCCGACTTAATATACCAAATTGTCATATATTTCACTCTCGATAATTTATCAGATTCAAGAATTCCATATTACTTATTCACTCGGTAATATTTAATAATTCTCATTAATAAGTATTAACCCTTGTCACGCTAGTTAATATATATTTATAAATCCCGATTAATCACCAATTAATTCTCTCATATTAATTTAATCAATCCCACAATAATAATTAATCATATAATTATTTAAGTTCTAAAAAATACGGGGTGTTAAAGATAAACCTTTTTAGAAATAGCATAAAAAAAATATTTTAAAATCACTAACACCTAAAAATGTATCCAATGATCAAACACAATATGCATCCATACCTCTTGAGATCCCGTGAACATTGAAGATGAAACTCGACACCAAACATGACACGATGATGAAGTCCTTTACTTGGTTACTACGGTCTTCAATCTTGCATCATAGCTTGAAGTACAAACAAACTCAAACCTATAACTCAAATAGTTTTGTCCAAACGGAATAAAGACAAAAAATATACAAATTGACTCAATGTGAAATTTGTCGTTAGATTCACCCATTAAATGAACCCGTCAATATGTATTTCAGATTTCACCTACTAAAATGCAAATTATACATACTTGTTAGGGATGCTCTTAGCAAATAATTAAATTTGATTTTATCAATAATAAAATATAAAAAACTTTTTATAACCAAATTAGTGGACCTTGACATCTTTTAAATAAAAAAATAACTATATTTTCAACTTTGAAATATTTTTCCTCCAACTTTTATTCACTTCTCTGCTTGTTAGAGCATGTCCAATGGTGGACTCTCTAGATATGTAAACTTACAGAACCATTATTTGTCTTTTAGCTTTCGTGGTATTTGATCTACACAAGGGTGAAAGGTAGTTTGCTCAAGTTAAATTGTGTCATATGAATTTCAAGGAATTGATGTAGTTCGTAAGAACTCACAAAAAAAATTTATTAATTTGAAGTTTATATGAACTTCAGAAATTCGTAAAAATTGTTACGAACAAATGAAGTTCATAGAAATGATTTACATAATTTGTAGTCATTCTTCAAATTTGTAGAATGACTACAAATTCAACAACAAAATATGCTTCCTCTTTTAAACCATTGGAGGCTAATCTTTTTGTAAACATGCAAAATTCTTTGGATTCTACCTCCAACACTACCGGTGCTTTTATGGATGAAAAATTATGGCCTCACACTTTTTGACTATTTGATAATAAAAATGCCATGATATTGTTAATATTAGGGTGTGTTTGATAAATTAGATGGAAAATAATCGCTAAGAGTCAATTTCCATGGAATTGAAAACTTGAAAATATTTTTCATGAAAAAAAATTGTTGGTGTTGTTTGATTGCAATTATTTTTCAGGTGGAAAATGTTCTATTTTTCATCTTTTATGTGTTTGATTTCCAATATTTTCAATAGAAAAAAAAGTATAAAATATATATAAAAAACAGAAAAATAATAAAAATTCCTGAAAACTAATAAAAATACCAAAAAATTAATAAAAATAACCAGAAAAATAAAAAAAACACAAAAATAAATAAAAATATAGAAAATGAATTAAAAAACTAGAAAATAAATATTAACTCTAGAATGAATTTTTAAAAAAAACAAATATAAACAAAACAGAAAAAATGTATTAAGATTATTAAGAAAAAATAAAAAATGAATAAAAACCAAATCCATCCCAACCCCCTCAACCCCCAACTGTTTTGCCCCCCCCCCCCCCCATTGCCAAGTCTGTTCTTTTTTTTTTAAATTCTCTTTCTTTTTAATTTTTTTCAAATATTTGCATTTTGATTACTTTTCTAGGGAATTTATTCATTTCCATTTTTTTATTTTTTAGTGCTTTTATATATTGTTTTATTTTTTCTTAATTAATAAATTTCTGACTTTTAAATAAAATTTTGGGTTTTTTTAAATTAATTCAGGGGTTAATATTTATTTTTTTATTTTTTTACTCATTTTTTGTATTTTTTTCTTTATTTTTGTTTTTTTATTGATTTTTTATGACGTTTAAATTTTTATTTTCTGGTGTTTTTTTAAATTAATTCTGGGACTAATATCAATTTTATGTATTTCTTTTCTTTTTCTGTATTTTTTACATTTTCTAAGTGTTTTTTTAATTTTCTATTATTTGTTTTCTTAATTAAAAAGTTTTTGACTTTTTAATAAACTTTTGGGTGTTTTTTTAAAATTAATTTTGTGGTTAATATTTATTTTCTTTTTTTATCCACTTTTTGTAAAAAAAATCATTATTTTTGGGCTCTTAATTCATTTTTAAAATTTTTTTCATTATTTTTGGGGTTTTATTCACTTTTTATATTTTTTTTCCATTCTTTTGGGGTTTTATTCACTTTCCGTATTCTTTCATTAGTTTTGGGTTTTATTCACTTTCTGGATTTTTCCCAATATTTTTGGGTTTTTCTTCATTTTCTAGATATTTTTTCCATTATTTTTGGGGTTTTATTCCCTTTCTGGATTTTTTTTCATTATTTTTAGCGTTTTATTCATTTTTTGAAATTTTTTCATTGTTTTTGGTCTTTTATTCACTTTCTGTATTTTTTTCATTATTTTTGGGTTTTTATTCACTTTCTGGATTTTTTCTTGATTATTTTTGGAATTTTTTTCATTTTTTGGCGGTTTTATTCACTTTTTGTATTTTTTTAAGGATCAAATATCAAAAAGTCCCTCAAACATTTTTTAATACACATTTAGTCTAAGCCTTTTATTTTTTACCAAAAAATCTCTTATTCTCTTATCTTTAAAAGTGCGCGTCAGCGGCATGGTAAAGCCTTTTTGAAATGGTAAAGGACATTTTTGTGCAAAATAAAAAGGCTTGGACTATACGTGTATTAAAAGAAGTTCAAGGGAGTATTTGGTATATGCCCCTTTTTTTAATTACTTTTGGGTTTTTATTCACTTTTTGGATTTTTTTTCATTATTTTGGGCCTTTTATTCACTTTTTGGATTTTTTCATTTTTTGGGCTTTTATTAATTTTCTGGATTTTTTTTCATTATTTTTGGATTTTTATTCTTTTTTCTGGATTTTTTTTTCATTTTTGGGGGGTTTTATCCACTTTCTGTATTTTTTTCATTATTTTTGGATTTTTATTCACTTTTTGGATTTTTTTTTTTTTTTTTTATTCACTTTCTGGACTTTTTTCATTATTTTTGGAGTTTTATTCACTTTCTGAATTTTTTTCATTATTTTTGGGGTTTTATTCACTTTCTGTATTTTTTTAAATTATTTTTGGGTTTTATTCATTTTTTGAATTGTTTTCATTATTTTTGGGTTTTATTCACTCTCTGTATTTTTTTATTATTATTTTGGGCTTTTATTCACTTTTTAGATGTTTTTCATTGCTTTTTGTTTTTCATTCAATTTCTAGATTTTTTTCATTATTTTGGGGTTTTTATTCACTTTCTGTATTTTTTTTTATTATTTTTGGTTTTTGTTCACTTTCTGGATTTTTTTCATCATTTTTGGGTTTTTATTCATTTTATCAATTTTTTTGGTATGACAATTCTTTTCCTTAGAAAATGAATAACAAGGTGGGAGAAGGTTTTTTAATTCCACTTTTTTGTGGAAAAAGTAGTTATGTGACTTGTTTTAAGAAAATCAATTCCATGAAAAATTTTGTTTATCAAAATTCAAAAGATGGAAAATAACTCTATATATTATATTTGTCATGAAAAATTAATATTATCAAACACACCCTTACTAATTCACTATGTCAATAATCAATAGCAACATTTAAGTATCCAAATTTAATTATAAGGTCAACATGTTATGATTTTCAAGAAATTAGGTAGTGTGTTATGTCCTGCTTCACTCATATTGTTGATTTTATGGCTCTTTCTCACCATAGTGGAGGAGCCGCTCAAAAGGCAAATGGGACAATAGCTCACCTTAATATTTTCAAAAGATGGAGTTTCATACATTCTTCTAAGAAAAATGGGATGAATGTGTAATTTTGCCTACCTTCATTAATAATGATATTAAACGTTAAAGAAATTAGTAATGTATAAGATATATTTTTTATACACAGAATGCACTTGGGTGCCTCCCTCATATGTTAGTTTTCTAATACAAAGTACCTTTTCTAAAATCTACAAAGATTAAATTTAAAAAAATAGTAATATTAGTCATAGCTGTTCATAAATATTTTTTGCCCACCTAATAGAAAATTCCTGACTCCATGAATACCCAGGGGGTTGGTGTTTCATTGTCTTTCAAATACATTTAGGGTCCGTTTGATAGCACAAAATTTCCAAGGCAAATTTCCAAAAGTTGGAAAATTCAGCTTTTAGGCTGTTTGATAGCCTTAATTTGCCCTGGAATTTGTTTTCTATGTACAACACCCCTTAAGCACAATTTGCCACCCTAAGGTGGAATTCAATTCTTTGGGGGGGTCAGGTTTTTGTTTGCCACCTTTGGGTGGCAAATCACTTGAAACCAATTTTTTTTTATAACTCTATATATTTCATAAATATATAAATATATATCGTTAATAAATATATAAATATATATTTCGTATATTTTAATATATATTCGTATATTTTATATATTTTAGCACATATATGTATATTGCGTATATTTCGTATATTTATGTATATTTCATATATTTATATATTTCGTACATTTATATAATTTATATAATTCATATATTTTAATATATATTTATATTTCGTAAATTTTGTATATTTCATATATTCCTTATATTTAATATATATTATTTACAAAATATATACATATATATTATGTATATGTATATTATATTGTGTATATATACATATATATAATATACGTATACAATATAATATGTGTATATATACATATATATAATATACGTATACAATATAATATGTCTGTATATATACATATATATAATATACAATATGAATATATATACAGAATAATGTATAATATACATATACAATATAATATACACATATATAATATACATATACATATACATATACATATACAATATGAATATATATACAGAATAATGTATATATACACATATATAATATACATAATATATGTATATATTCTGTAAATAATATATATTTAGTATATATATAATTTACATATATACAGAATATAATATTATGTATATATTCTGTAAATAATATATATTTAGTATATTCAGTATATAATATAATATATATTCATATATTTCGTAAATAATATATTATATTTTCATAGATTTTGTACATTTAATAATATAAAAATCTATTATATTTAATAATATAATAGATTTTTATATTATTAAATGTACAAAATCCATGAAAATATATATATTGTATATGTGTATATTATATATATGTATATATACAGACATATATATACATATACAGACATATTATATTGTATACGTATATTATATAATGTATAATATACATATACAATATAATATACACATATATAATATACATATACAATATGAATATATATACAGAATAATGTATATATACACATATATAATGTACATAATATATATGTATATTCATAAATACACATATATAATATATACAATACATAATATATATGTATATATTCTGTAAATAATATATATTTAGTATATATATAATTTACATATATACAGAATATAATATTATCTATATATTCTGTAAATAATATATATTTAGTATATTCAGTATATAATATAATATATATTCATATATTCTGTAAATAATATATTATATTTTCATAGATTTTGTACATTTAATAATATAAAAATCTATTATATTTAATAATATAATAGATTTTTATATTATTAAATGTACAAAATCCATGAAAATATAATATTTTATTTACGAAATATATTCATATATTAAATATATTATTAAATTATTATATTATTTGCGGAATATGTATATTTCGTAAATTATTATTAATTTCTGGAAAAATATACAAAATATATGAATATTCCGAAAATTAATAATAATTTACAGAATGTATATATTCCGCAAATTATATTAATTTTCGAAATATATATATTCCGCAAATAATATAATATATATTCATATATTTTGTATATATGGAATATATATATTCCGCAAATAATATAATATATATTCATATATTTTGTATATTTAATAATATATATTTATAATATATATATATTTCGTAAACAAATTTTCCACTTTTATATCTATTTTCCAGCCTTTGCGTTTGATAGAAAATATGGAAAACTGATGATTTTCCAACTTGTATCAAACAGACACAAGTTGGAAAATATTCATTTGCCTTGGAATTGTTTGCCCTGGAATCAAATGTCCTGGAATCATTTGCATTTTCCCAGTTTTCTATCAAACGGACCCTTATAGAAGTGATACTGGAGTCTTCACATATAAGATATATTTTAGCAAGGCATATTCTGTCTTTTCAATCATGTAATAGGTAGTGTTATTCTCTGTCTTTTCAATCATCTCAATATAAGTGATATTGAGATGTCAAGTGTTGCTTCACTTTTTAAAGTTATGTGAATCATCTTTTTCCAAAAACAGAAAAACAGAAATAAAAACCTTCGGAGAATATACAACAGTTTGACCACATGTATGGCTAACAAAGTAATGTGTTGGTGCCCCATAATAACTGGGCACCGCCCAAATTGGTGCGAGTTGAGCGTTGGGGCCATAATAGCTGGTATATATAAACTGTACGTAATTAGTAGGTGCCATACTATTATTATTATTATTATTATTATTATTATTATTATTATTATTATTATTATTTGTGGAGAAATGGAGATCCAATTTTTTTATGGAATATTTAGTGACTGATGTATATTTATTTACAATATTTAGTCTTTGGGTACACTACTTTCTATTATTATTATATGAGTTTTATTTTAATGTTGGGGCTTAATGCACCCAATTACCAATAATACCCTTGTTTAAAATGACGCATGTACCCTTTTGTATATATAAATCTTATTTATTTAATTAAAGTTATTTTTCAATTATATATATATATATATATATATATATATATATATATATATATATATATATATATATATAGAGAGAGAGAGAGAGAGAGAGAGAGAGAGAGAGAGAGAGAGAGATTTCATGTAACATTATTTTTTAATTGTATATATATCGGTCAAACTTTGTTAGTTTTTAACAGCTTAAAAACAACTTAAAAACTGACACAATTTGACTGATTTTTTTAAAATAGCAAAAAAATTCATTTTGAGTTGATTATTTTTTTATGGTCCTACTGAAATGTTTAAAAATCATATAAAAAAAATCAGCCCAATTTTTTTTTACTATTTAAAAAAAATGGACCTCATTCAGGGTCTTCAAACTCGGACCTCATTTGATCATTTCTCTCTCTCTCTCTCTCTCTCTCTCTCTCTCTCTCTCTATATATATATATATATATATATATAAAATAAGAAATAAAAGTGTTTTAATAGATTTTTTAAAAGTTTTTCTCTTTTTGTCAAAAACAGTCAAAAAAATTTATTCAAAACAGTTAAAAATATATAAAAATTGTATTTAGAAAAAAAACAGTTAAATAAGTTGTAAAAAAATGTTAAACCGTGTTTTTTTTTTTATTAAAAATAGTTAAAATATAAAAAAATTAAATAATCATAATATAACTGTTTAAAAATATTAAACAAGAATAAAATATTACCACCAAATAAAAAAAGAAACTGATTTTCAGTATAACTATTTAAAGAATTTCAAAAACAATAAACAGATTTTCACTATAAAAAATTATCTCCACCAAATAAAAAAATCACCCCAAAAATGATTTCCATACACAAATATAAATAAATTCCTCCATAAAAATAAAAAATAAAAGTGATTTTAGTTTTAAAAAATGATCTCAAGCTAAAAAAATTATTTCCAGAAAAAAAGTAAAAAATAAAAATGATTTACGTTAAAAAAATATTTTCCACCAATTAAAATGATTTTCAAAAACAAAAAATTGTATTTCACCCAAAAAATGATTTTCAATTACAAAATAAATAATTTTCAACAAAAAAAATATGAAAATAAAAATGATTTTAGTTTAAAAAATTATTTTCAAAAAAAAAGAACGCTTTCAGAAAAAAAATGATTTTCAAAAAAACAAAAACAAATCCACCCAAAAAATGATTTCTAACTACAAAAAAAAATATATTTCCAGCAAAAAACTTAAAAATAAAATTGATTTGAGTTAAAAAAAAATTCTTTCCAGGAAAAAAATAATTTTGAACTATAAAAAATAAATTCCAATATAAAAATAAAGATGTTTTCATTTAAAAAAAATGTTTTTCACCAAAGAAAATAATTTCTACTCAAAAAATATTTTCCAAGCAAAAAAAAATCCATTTCTCAAAAAAATGCATCAAAAACCAACCAACAAACTTCCGGCCAACAAATCTCGAAATCTCAAGCCTCTGTCGCACAAACCTCCGACCATCAAAAATCGCCGTAAGCGGAGAAGAAGAAATCGAAACTCCAAATCGATTCTCCACACCATCCCAAACCTCAAAATCAAAACTCCAACTCTCAGATCTGAAGTCGCCGTAGGCGTCGAAAAAGAAGAAATCGTCGGTTTGGGTTTCGAAGAAGAAGAAATGGGAGAAGAAAAAATCAGTCATTGAGAGAGAGAGAGAGAGAGAGAGAGAGAGAGAGAGAATTTCAGTGTGTGGATATTTAGATATAAGGGTAATTTTAGGTAATTAACAAAAGGGGTACAATTACTAGATGATCGTTCGTTCAAAAAATTAAAATAATACCCAACAAACTATAATGGAAACTAGTGTACGCCAAGTGCCAATTATTATAAACAAATGTACCCCAAACAGTAAATGATCTTTTTTTATTCAATTTTGAGATACATAGATATATCATTAATATATTGGATGGAGAATGTGTGTCATATGGATTTCATTAAAAATATCACTCAATATGATGATTGAATTTCATAATTGAGTCCGAAATTGAATCTCTCTATCATTTTCCTATATTTTTATAGTACGTGCTAAGCAAAAATTTTAACTCAAAAAATGTGATTTAATAAAAAAATTTACACCCATAAATATACTTAAAAAATTATAATTGCACTTTCTAAATTCATATTTGAAGGATGCGAATATGAAATTAAAAACGCATGAGAGAGATGTGAATTCAGTGGTTTGTATTAATGGTTAAGTAAATTTGTATTTGAGAAACGTGTATTCATATCTTATAAGAAATCACATATATGAGATGCAAATTTATTTGAATATTTATTTATTGAATTCACTTCTTGCAAAGATATAATAAAAAAACATAATTAGTATTTTTATATATTTGAATCTATAAGATGTGAATTTATTGTAATTTTTTAATGAATTCTCACATGAGATATGCATATTTAAAACATGTATAAGTACCCCTTGTATTCTTCATCAGTATCGTGTAATAAATTTCAACCCCTCAAAAATCTAGTGACTGCGTTCCTTCCTCCCGCCATCGTCATTCCCGCCACCACCTAATGTCATTACTGACAATGGACACCTCCATTTCGCCTCCTATGTATTCAATTAGTTTTCTTAATTTTGGGGGTATATGGATTTTGACACAATATATCTCTCTTTATGAATAGATTTATACTTCAAATTCAAACCCTTCAAGCTCTTCTTCATGCTAGGATTATTGTTTAGTAACGTGTTCTCTCTTAGTAGAATATATTTAACTCACTCAATAATTTCGTTCATGCTATTTCCCGACAAATCAAATTGTCTCTTCAAATAATACAAACCAATCATTGTACATAACACCGAGTGATCTTCATTGCAATCTTTATACAACGATCTATCTGCATCGACCAATTGTATGTATTCTCGATCTTCTGATAATTCAGCATCAACTTATTCATTGACTTGTTCATAATACACATTATATTTATCAATAGATTAATGATTTTGATGGTGGTGGACTCTATAAGCATCATTAATTAGTTCGGTCAAATGAAGATGAATTGGCGAATCATATAGCATTTCCACTAGATGGGGTTCTGTTATGTGTCGGGTACCGATAATTCTTTCGAAGCAAAAGATACATTATTTTCACCATGGTATGTCCATATCTTATAGTCTTCAAAATTTCCCCACTTTAGTAAATGTAACTCAACTTTTTCAGAAGACTTAAATTTGCTGTTCATACAATCAGTGCATGAACATGAAAGTTTGTCACTTCTAAGATTTATATGTGCATATTTAACAAATTCTTGAATGCCATTTACATGATTATTAGATATTCGGTTATATTTCCCCATCCACTCTTTGTATTGTGAAAAATCGCTTAAATAATCTTCAAAATTTAATTTACCTATATTAATAGGTCGAAACAAAGGTTATGTTGCATACAAGAATGCATAATTCACAATTCATTTAAATTATTCAACACAAATGTGACAAACTTAAGCAACTTAAACTTAAATTAATGTTCCATGAACTAAAATTGTCAACAAATGAGCCACAAACTTAAAATAGCTTAAATAGATAAAATATTACAACTTGTTCTCAAATTAAATATTGTTCAATGCCTAAGTTTGACCAATAAATAAACTACAAAAGTGATAAAATAATTATGATATTATAAGGGCCCTTCTCCGCTATCAATATGCACATTCTCTTATCTACAATTGATGTATATGTTATCAACCAGTATTTGCGCCTCACCCATGTGCAAAGGGCGACTGTGAACAGGAGTTTCAACATTCAAGAAAACAAAAGTGCATTGGACAATAATCCTGGTATTGGATAAGTCATTTACATAGTATTGCTCATTATAGTCACTATAAGTGGATGACAATAATCCAGGGACTGTTGCATGAGGACGCATTTGAAAGGGGAGTACGGAAGGATGAGGCACTGAGGAGAGAAATATTAAAGGATGAGACATTTGGGATGGGAAACCTTGGCTCGAAGGATAGGGGAAACCATGTGAAGGGGGTAGAGGTAACCTTGATGAGGCATATGGGGTCGAAAATATTGAGTAAATAAAGACATAAGGTGGCCGATTTTACCCGCCAACACTCCCAGGTTACTCTTAATCTCTTGCACATCCCCATTTATCTTTGGCTGACTTACCTCTTGGCTCGAGAGGCGATTCCTCACCGAAGATAGATCGACCACGAGAGGTGTCATGTGTTTTAATTTGATTTTTAGCATATATAAGCCGACACCTCTCGTCCTCCAACTTTTATCATATACAAATTCCCCGATCAGGGCATCATCTTCAATGCCATCAGAATGGCTCGGAGTGGACTAACTGTTAATGACTTCGATTGATTCTTGTAATGTGAAATTATATTTAGTCTTATGATTTTAACACTATTTTATATAACATGTATATATATAAATAAATAACTTTTCATACTCACCAGATTCAAAGCCAAGTGTGGTGAAAATTTATTATTTTTGTCCCGTCGGGCATGCATATACAAGTTGCCCTTTGTCCTTTTTGACCATTTATTCCACAAATTTTCATATGATTTATACCCCAGCCAGTGGACATCAACTTTTTTCACTCTTTATATGTTAATTATTCCATTGGATTAAATTTTTGTCCATGGCCTCATTTTCAAAAAGTTATTCCATTGATCAACCGACATTTCAGTATCCGGAGGGACTCTGTCTTTCCAAGATAAAATGTCGAAGCCTGATGCCCCTTTGATAAATGTCTCTATCGAAGGTTCCTCCAATATGTTCTTATTTGTTCAACAACCAGGGAAAACATAATTTCTTTGAATAACCGGGAAGTGGCTTGATCAACAACATTCGAGTTATCTGTTTCCTCGGCTCCCACGTTCATTTTTTCAAGTGATAAACACTGGAATTTAAACATTTTGATGTCACATTTAGTTCCAGTGGGATTATTTATAAGAGGGGAAATCCCATTGGGATTCTTCTTATTTGCTTGGGAAGTGTCGATAGCATGAGTGTGGGTGTTAGACTAATAGGCATTTGTTGCCTACTTGTGAATGGGGCAGTAGAGTGACCCATTGGCAAATATGAGTATTGTTCACCCAGTGGTGATGAGAATCTAGGTTGGGGTGCATAAGATAAGAATCTCGGAGGTGTCCCATTCATCATTTAGTATATTATCTCCATTGTCGTTTGACATTGCCTACAATAAAAAAAGCGAAGAATTCATTGTACTAAATTGTTTATGACTAACTAATCATGTTTACGACTATATATATATACCTTCTCATAACAAGACTTTAAAATATGTTCAATGTATATGATCTCTATCCATTCAATATTACTTTTCAAAATCTATGGATTTTTTCACTTGGGCAACTAGGAGGAAGCATATGTATGATTGATATATAAAGGTTGGTGACATGAACTCAAGATCCTTTCTTATTCAAATTATTGACAAGATTTAATTTAGCGTGCATATGTCACGAGACATTACAGTCTTGGTCTCTCTTTATGTAGTTGTATCCACAATGGGTGAATGTTTTTTTACCTTCTTTAAAAGTGTAGGTGACTTTAGGATTACGTCGAGATTATGTAGGTGATATATATGTTTTACTGCCTCATCCTATCTCTCTGGTAAGGAAAATAGAATACGATTGAAGAGGTACTCTTGCAAGAGATGAACTTCATGATTTGTAAGGTAGTTGAGCTGTTCAATCTTCTAATTCCCATACTTGTAAATATGATTACCCTCTATATAGTCCACACTATTTAAAGATGTATAAGTGTACAATAATTGCAACCTCTCGTACTCTTGTTGCCATTGATTATCCTCGTGCCTCATTTTTCCTCAGAAAAATATATGGGGGTGTATGACACCCCGCATATTTTAACATTGGAGGTGGCCAGTCCCCACGGGCAAACTACGCCAGACATCAAAATTAAAATATCATTCTTAGCATATGACAGAAATATGAGACATTAAAAACTTTTCACAAGATAAATCCAAAATTCAACCCAACGAATAAAAACATCCACACAAGAAATTCCATCACCATGCTAACTCCAAAATAAAACTCAACTCCAAAAAATAGATTAATATATAAATGAAATAATCCAATATGACTCCAACTTAAAAATCACAAACAACTGTGGAACCGAATATCCCACCAAATACATAAACAATTGTCTCAAAAATAAGTGATGGAATGGAAAATCTAAACTAATAAAGCAGTAAAATAGAACCCTAACTGCATTCCCCAAATCTCCAATCTAATCTATATAGTTACTCCAGTAACTATACTTGAAATATTAGTAAACACAATGGGTCAGATCCCACATAACGAATACTAGTTCTCCTCCCGATTGTGATCCGTGAATCCAAACATAAGCATCATACGAAATAAATATTACAATAGAGTATTTTAAATTAATTGATATAAGAACATGCGAGTAAAGTTAAATAATACTAATTACTCTCATAAACTAAGTCACCCCATTATTCAAGTACAATTATGTTATTACAACAAATAATTAGATCTAAACTTTTGTCTTACTCAACTTTATTGTTTAATTACTCTTATTAGTGCGATGCCACTATAGCTAGTCAACCTTTCTATTGGTCCTGCACATACTCCTGGCGCGCTTAAATTTTAGCACGTCATACCCATTCTTATCACTATAACCAGTTGACATAATTTCATTAGTCCTGCACATACTCATGATGTTTCACACACGACACATCACTATATCTAGTCAGCCCAAATGTCATTAAAATTGCATAGACTCGCAATGCAAATTCATTTTAAAAATCATTAATTATCTTAGGCATTAATTATTAATTCTAAATCAAGTTTTCTTTATTCACAATTAGCCCCACCCATAATTCGAGTATCATAACCTAAAACCACCCCTAGTCCCATACCTAGAGATCACTAACCCATAAGTATTATCTAGTCTATCACTTAGGAAGAATACCTATCAAAAATCAGTACTTAGTATCGCACCTAGGATAAAGGAATAACGTAATAGCATAATACCTAAACCCCCTAGAAAATACCCAGCTGTACAAATGTACACTCACTAGTCTCATACCTAGAAAGTGCCAAAAAATAAAAAAAATCAACTTATTAGTCATATACCTAGCAAGCAGCATATAAAACAAGTGAAAGTACATTACTTCCAAAAATTCCAGCATTCCCGTGATGTTGAAATATTAATAAGAACAATCTCCACATAAATTATATTTAAATATCATAGTACAATCCTCTATTTAATACCACGATTTCAGTTTTTGTTCAAATTACATCAATTTAATCATGTATTAAACAAATTCCACCAAATAGTTACACAAGTTGTTAAATTTCATAATTCTAATGTGGGTGATATTTTAACAATTCAACACAAAATCCAAACCAAAATATGCGTAATATCAATCCTACACAATAATAAATTCGTTTTACAATATACTCATTTAATATCATAATTCTACGAGTTAAAACATTATTCCATGTTCAGATTTTAATTCTAACATGCGAATCGTCCCACAAATCTATCACAACCTAAAAAATCATCTAATCATACGATTTTTCAAGTCTTAAATCATATTTTTAGATTGAATAAAAACAACCCAAAATTTACTTTCACTTTTCCTATTCAATCTTCCTAATTATTTTTAAAAACAACGTGATTAATTAAGGTTTAGGTAACATTTAAAACATACCATACTTTAGGAGAACAATAGAGATATTCATGCCTAATAATAAGTCGCCTCAAAATTTTGATTATACGGTTGCAATCCTCTTGTGAAAATAATAAAGACTCGTTCTTAGTTGTTGTTAAGAAAACTTGATTTGAATATTTAAAACTTCAGTTGAAACTTATTTTTAATGGGGCTTAGGTTTTGTAGAAGAGAAGAAAGAATAATTAAGAAGCTACTTCTTTTTTAGATGAGTTCAGAGTATGGAAAAATTCTAAACCCGAGCCTTTTTAATATAGGAAAATAAAAGAGTTTGAAACCACACAAACACCTAAAAATAAGAAAATACGCCAAATTTGCCTTGGACCGAATCGATTCCCCTTATAGAGGCCATAAAGTCCTCAACATTTACATACTTATTTATTCTTTCCATGAGGTTGTAAATAGTAATAGCCTCCCTCTTGGTGAGAGACAAGTGAAGCATGGAGTTGCTCGACAGCCCGATCTTAAAGGAGGCCACCGCAACTTGCTCGGTGAAGTCCTCCACTTTGTTGTATATTCCATCATACTCTTAGAGCATATACTGAGGCTTTCTTTGGATAATTATAAGAGATTCTATCCTTTTAGGATGGGTGATTCTCATGATGAACCTATTCGTGAAGGCCTCGGTGAGCTCTTTACAATATATGATCGACATGTGTGGTAGTTTCTCAAACCACTTCTAAGAAACATTACTAATACTTAATGAAAATATCCAGCACATCAAACTCTTATTGTTATTCCACAATGTCATAGCCTGACGATATTGTCTCACATGGTCAGGGGGTCTATCTTCCCATCATAAACCTTGAACTGTAAAGCAGAAAACTTCTTAAGAGGATCCAATTCCTCAATAGTTTGGCTAAACGGTGATTTCATCTTAAAATAAGGTTTACCCTAGCAAGTTCCCTTGTCATGTGTGCTCCTTGATGATCAGTGAGTATATCTACTTCTTTCCTAATCAAATCACATAGGTCTTTTTCTCCTTATCTCTTATGAAAGTGGGGTCTACAGTCTGGTGAATTATTATAAAGATATAATTCTTTTCGGTGTTAGTTACTCCTCCCTTGATTGTGACCTATGGTCATTCTTACACTTCTCTATTTGAGCTTCTCTCTCCAACCTATCCAAACATCATTGGAGTGCAGCGTTCTGCTCCTGCTGAGACCAGGTAGTAACCCTCTCAATACGATGGCGCTTGTCGTAGGTGTCAATGAGACTTGAGATATAGATCGATCACTGAGGTTCATTGCTATCATCCATTCTCTCCTCCTGAGGATGATATCATGAACTAGGTATTGGATATAGTCACCAATCTCTGATCAGATCCTTAGGGGAAAAGGGGAAAGGTGATGACGCTCCTGATTATCATGATTGTCATAATTTTTAATGGTGACCCTCCTGATATCCATGGTATCCCTAGTGATGACCCTCCTCGTCATCATGACCGTGGTGATCTCAGTTGGGTGAGTGATACATCATAGAAAATCATCTAGTGGCAATAAACGTTAGATCGTTCCCATAGACGATGCCAGTTGTAAGTGGTAATTTCATATAGGTTGTTATATTCAATGCACGCAAGCCCAATAGTAATAATGATTGCAAGATAAATGATGTTATGCACACAAAACACATGATATACGTGGTTTGACAACATGGCTATATCCACGGGGTGTTCTTTGTTAATTGAGAACTTAGGTTAGCGAAATTATAATACTGCTAGGTGTTTCATACATAAATCCTCCCCCACACATATGAGGTTAGTTTATATTTATAAGTAAACTTAGGAAAGTCCTAAGCTCCGTTAACAATTATCTCTAAGAGTTTGGGCTTATCCCAAGATTGTAGGCAGTTTTTATTTCTAATTGACTTAAACTGTTCCTCTTTGACTAGAAGGCTTTATTAATTATGGATGCACGTGTCCAAGCACGTGCCGATAAAATTATTGACCCCACAACTTCCATAATAGAATTAATAAATCCATCAATAAAAAAAATAATAATATTAAAATTATAAAGCCATCAAATTAATTACATGAATCCAAAATTAATAACATTAAAATCCTCAAAGCGTTCATTTCCTGACGCATATGTGGTCGTGTAAATACGCTTGTTGTTGTCATCGGTTATGCATTTCAATAAAAAAACAAAACTTTAACTACACATGTTTTATATGTATAGCAGCGAGTTATGGTACCCAGACAACGGCGCCTTTTTGGCAGGGTGAAAACTGAGCGTAATGTGAACACGCTTGTCGTTGTCGTCGATTTTTCACCTTAATATAAAAAAACTAATCTTTAACTACACATGTTGTATATGTATCACGACAAGTTTAGGTATCGAATTCACAAGGAATGTCATTTAAAATTTAATTTCTTTAGTACTTTGAAAAGAAAGTGTAAAAGATGATTTTTTTTTTGTTTTGAGATATTTTTATACTACAATTATTCTAGTCGAATATTTAAACTAAATTAATTTGAAATTATAAAAAGCATTGGTTGAGAATTAAATCCGCCACTTCGAAATATGTACCATAAATGATTACATAATTAGACGCATTTTAAAACACGATTAATACTCAATTATTTAAACCTAGAGTGTCTCTCGCCAAAATTTCGTAAAAGTTCAATTTAGATTTGGCGTCAACAATAGTCTCAAAATTACATGCGCGATGTCGCAAATCTGGTTCATTCGTGATATACCCCATTAAGATCCATAGGTATATTTTGAAAATAATCAACCCGTTAAAATCGGTCTATTCCATCATATCATAGCGAAACAACTATACACTCGAAATGAATACATTAACCTCAACCAAATTAAAATTATCCAGAAAGCATTTTTAATTAGATAAATAAAAGAGTGCGATAGAATAAATATTTTAATAACGAAGAGAATGATTTTATAGTAAACAATTAATTAGGAAAGCATTTAAACTAACTATAAAACAATTAAATAGATTAAAAGAATAATTTATTGAAATTGAAATTTTATTACAAGTTAAAAACTAGGACTACATTACTTTTAACTAACTACTAAAAATCTGCCCAAAAATTGGGTATTATTTGCCTAAAATTGTATGGCACTAAATCTGTCCAAAGAGACCCATTTTATAGGTGAAGATTTGTGGTTAAAGGATAAAATGGGCATACAAAAAATGATGCAGGGATTTGAATATAGTGGCCGGGGATGGACAATATGAATAACCCGCTCCTCAAAATCTGACTTTGTGTGATTGACTCTTTAAAGGAATCTAAGGGGTCGTTTGTTTTTACCTCTTAAGTTTGAATCTGAACCATTCAGACTTAAGAGGTATAAAAAAGTGATTGTTTTTTTAAATGATTAAGAGGTTAACGGTCATATTTACCTCTTAATGATTAAGAGGTAGAGTTACGTCTGAAGTCTGAATTTGAAGTCTGAATTAGTCTAAATACATTCATTCAGAAGTATATTCAGACGTAAAAACAAACATATTTTTCAAATTCAGATTTCAGACATCAGTCTTCAGATTTTAGATTCAGAATTCAGATTCAGATAAAAAAAATAAACGCAACCTAAGTATTTTCTTAAATTTTTATTAATTTATTTGGATCATAAAGACAAAACCACATGTAAAAACAGACATACACATGGTATAAAGGGGGTAAGTTTAGTCATTAGTCTTCATGGGAAAACAAAAAAGGGCATTTGCTTTTTAAAAGTTATAATTATTTAGTGATAGTGGAAAAATTAATGGGCAAAAGTTAATGGAAAAGCAAAAGGGCAAAAAGAAAGGAAATAGGGAATGGGGCAGATCAAACAGAGGAAAAGGACAAAAAGGGAGAAAAAGAAAGGGGGTACTGCGCGTGGGGGAGGTGTGCTCTTGGGGAAGCTGACGCGCGGGGGAGTTGATGCGCCTACGCCTTGAATTTTGGAAAAAGGTTTGATTTTCTGAGATTTCAAACTCGTGACCTCAAATGTGGAAAACGCAAGCCAAACCAATTGAGCCAATGTATGGCTTAGTATTGATTTAGCGGAAACAAATATATATTCCTTAATAGTTTCCTTATTTCCTTAGTTACACATCACACCCTAATCTTTATATCTTTCACATACGATCTCAGATTGATGGACCGCCAAAATTGAAGTGACCCTCATTTTGATACCAAAAATATTTTAACAGTGATTGGCTCATGGGGTTTGACTTCGTGTATGACCCGAGACTTTGACTTTGACTTTCTTTAGGTTTCAAACATTACACAATCATAACTTCTTCCCTTGAACTCCAATTGACACGCCATTTGAACCCATGCGTCCCTTAATTTGAGGCCTCAAATTTTTATGTGAGTCCAAAATTAGTCATCTAAATTTACCTTGTTGTCCTTGAAGGAATGCGATCTACTATTTCTTTCTTCGATTGCTTCTTGTCTTCACAAATAGTTTCGTAAACCCTGTAAATACTCAAATAAACGTTGCACAAGTGATTACCGATGAATATTTAAGGTTATACAATAAATGAATGTAAATGCAAGTTTAATGAGCACATAATTGCATTATTGTATTGTAAAAAGGGGAATAAAATGCAAAATTTGACATGAATCACCCCCCTAACTAATGTGTTGATAGTCCCTATTAACATTGTAAAAGATTTGTTCGTGTCTAATTTTGAAATTTTATTCAAAAGATTGTAAAAAGGATAGAGATCCACTTTTATGGAATGCACAATTGCTTTTATCTTATGCAACAAGCTATTAAACCCCTATATTATCCTAGTGGACGAGTTTTGTCTCATGAGAATTTACAATGATAACACTTACAAACATTCGATTTTTCTCAAAATAGTTACCCATTTTTAAAAAAAGTTTATCCATATTTTGAGTTTTAACAAGTAAATTGCAATTACTAGAAGATTTCTCCAATAGTTTATTTACTATAATCATTATGTTAAACTAATTCATGAGAAGTAAATGTTTTGACTAAATGCGTGTGCATCAAAATTTTTACAAACGATATTATTTATAGCTTTAATGACTAGATACTTATAATAAAGCATATTAGTTCAATTCTCACCGGTGATTGGACTTAAAAAATTAAGAGCACTCTGAATTGGTGTAAGTCACTCAGGACATGTAGGCGTAAAGAGTTGACGTAATTGGAAACCAAGTCGTATACATGTCAGTGACAACAGAAGTAAATATAAAACCATAAAAATGTATTCTCATGATAGCATACTATTTTCGAAAGAATGTAAAACTATAATTTTTTTCAATAAATAAAATCATGTTAACACTCGGATCATATAAGGACTTTTCAGGATGAAAAATGTGAACATGGATGATGACGGTCAACACCTCAAAATAATTTTGTATATTTAAAGAAAGGGTGAAATGGACTCCCATGATTTTTCGTGCCTTCCGAAAAATAAGAGTTCCGTTTATGCAATGGGGAGCATGCTTTGGGTTGAAAAAACGAACCATCACAAATTTTTTAATAAATATATTTTAGGGTGATGGGTGGTTTGGATATATCCGGGGACAAGTAAAAATCGATTTCAAGAAAATCAAAATTTTCTCACAAAGATTTTTCGATTGAAATGGGAGGTGGGGAACGCTCAAGTGAAAATTCCATCATAGAAGTCATTTCAAAAAAGCATTCATTGACAAAAATTGGGTCAAAGTCCTTAAGACATTCGTTCGGTTCTTGCGGTACTTGTAATGGCTCAATAACGGTGAATGAAAATGGTGAAGACAAGAATTCAACTTCAATTGATTCATTATAATTAAGTGTGGATTGAATCTTGATATATTCTTCATTTTCAGTCTCCATATCAATTGGGAAAAACGAATAATGGTTTGTTCAAAAGTAAAATTTTCTTCAAAATTTTTGGATTTTTCATTTAGGATCCATTTGATTCAAAAGTGGCCAAAAGTGGGGCTGACAAAATTTACTATGGGTAAAATTTGTCAAGGTAAATTTTACCTAGTTTTTTTCCCATGAGGCTATCAAACAAAGATTAGTAGAAATTAAAGTCAATCCAATTAGTTTATTTAAATATTTTTTACACATTTTAAAAAATTTTAAAACATTTTTATAAAATAGTTTTTAAAAGAATTATAAAACAATTTTTATAAAACATTATTAAAAAATGTTTTTCAAACAAGTTTTAAAACAATTTTTAAACTATTTAAAATAGTTTTTAAAATTATTATTTTAAAACTTTAAAACTGTTTTTATAATATATTCAAAATAGTTTAAAAAAATGTTGAAAACAACTTTTAAAAATGTTAAAAACCGTTTTTTCATTATTTTTATAAAACAATTTTTTTTTAAAAATGTTAAACATTTTCTTAACAATTTTTTATAATATTAAGAATAGTTTTTAAAACATTAAAAAATAGTTTTTAAATATTCATAATAATTTTTTTAACTATTTAAAACAGCTAAAAAAATTAACTTTTAAACAGAGTTTACAATATATTCAAATCATTTTTTAAAAATGTTAAAAAAAGTTTTATAAAAATGTTAAAAAAAGTTTTTACAATATTTTTATAAGACGGTTTTTAAAAATATTTGAAAAATATTCTCTTAACAATTTTTTGTAATATTAAAAACAGTTTTTAAAACATTAAAAAATAGCTTTTAAATATTTATAATAGTTTTTTTAACTATTTAAAATAGTTTTTTAAAACTTTAAAACATTTTTTATAATATATTCAAAACAATTTTTAAAAATGTTAAAAATAATTTTTACAACATTTTTACAAGACAGTCTTTAATTTTTTTTAAATATTCTCTTAAATATTTTTATAATATTAAAAACAGTTTTTAAAACTTTACAAAATAGTTTTTAAATATTCATAATAGTTTTTTTAATTATTTAAAATGTTTTTTAAAACATTAAAACCGTTTAAGAAGTTAGCAAATTTGTTGACAAATATTTTTCACTCGAATAGGTAAGCAAAGTTTGTCAACACCTTATGCATAAAGGGTGTTGTACACTGACAAATAATGTCACGGTAAATTATGCAACCAAACAGTCAAAAAGTGAGCAAATTTTTATATTTGTCAACATTTTGGCAATTGCCATGGCCAATATTGGCAACCAAACGGACCCTTAGTTCAAAATATTCTTTGTCTTCTAAGTTATTAAGAGTAAAATTATTATTGGACTCAAATAAAGGATCTAATTTTTTCCCAATAATAAATTTCTTCACAATAGTAATTATCAAATTTTTCATTTTTTATATTTTACAAATATGCACCAAATGAATTTGGCGGTAAAGCAACTTTGAGAAATATTATCATAACTATTTTCAAAGTTATTAGAATAATAAGAATTATTGTTATAATATTTTAGAGAAATTTTAGAGAACTATCATCACAATAGTTATTAATATCATTATAATAATAATTTTGAGGAATTTTGTCATTAGAATAATTTTCATATGTCTCGAAACCTTTTTCGTGCTTATGTAAATACTAGGCTAAAGTCATTTTGCAATTTTTATTTTTTCATTTTGCAAAATACTCGCCAAAAATCATAGGTTTAAGGGGAATTTTATGACAAAATTGTGCACCCATTATACCATTAGAATCACCGAAAATCTTAGGATAAGATATAATTACCTTGATTAATTCGTAGATGAAATTTTTGAAGAATTGTATGCGGTCAAAAGATTGACAGTCCTTGAAGCTCAATTGTGCATGACCGACACAAAGAATACACACACACACACACACACACATACACACACACACACACATAAATATATGTACAAAGAAATATAAATCAAATTTTAAAACAAAACAATCCTCGACATCAGCATCATTTTGATAAGGCAAGTCATCGAGATCAAAGTAATAAATCGATTAAGATTCAAAGAAAATCATTCCTTGTCAAAATAGTGCCATTTTGACATGGTGAAAATCGAGTGTCGTGTGAATACGATTATCGTTGTCGTCGATTTTGCACCTCAATACGAAAAATCTAAACTTTAACTACATATGTTTTATACGTATAGCGACGAGTTCGGGTATCAAATCCACTAGAAATGTCGTTTAAAATTTAATTACTTTATTACTTTGAAAATAAATTGGTAAAAGCATTTTTTGTATTTTGAGATATTTTATACTATAATTATTCTAGTCGAATATTTGAACTAAATTAATTTAAAACCATAAAAAGCATAGGTTGAGAAATAAATCCGTCGCTTCGAAATATGTAGCATAAATGATTGCATTCTTAAACGCATTTTAAAACACTATTAATACTCGTTTGAATGGCTATTTAAACCCGGAGTACCACTCGTCAAATTTTCACAAAAGTCCAATTAAGAGTTTGGTGTCAACAAAAATCCAAAAATTATACACACGGTGTGGTAAATATGATGCATACGTGATATACCCCATCAAGGTCCCAATATGTATTTTCAAAAATAATTAACCTGTTAAAAACTGGTATATTCCACCATACTGTGCCGAAGCAACTACACACTCGAATAGAGCTCATTAATCTCAACCTAATTAAAATTACCTAGAAAGTATTTTTAACTAATTAAATAATAAAGTGCAAGAGAAGAAATATTTTTGAAAGAAAGAAAACAATATTAAAGTGAACAATTAATTAAGAAAGCATTTAAACTAATTATAATGTAATTAATTAGATCAAAAGAATAATTTATTAAAACTGAAATTTTATTACAAACTAAAAATTTGGACTACACTACTCTAAACTAAATACTAAAAATTGCTAAAAATTGGGTATTGTCCGCCTAAAATCGGATGTAACTGAAAGACGCGGTTGGATCCCCGGTGATTAATTATCTCAAATTAAAAAATAATTTCCTTTTAAATAGATGCGGAAGCGTTGAGATGGTTTTAACAAATAAACAAGGCCGAGTTTTAATATCTTACAAAACAAATTAAACAACATAATTCAATTCCTAGAATTTGCCTAAGTCATAATTAACCATTATTCAAAGTTAGGCGAAACCAAATTAATGCAAGTGACTTGAATAAACCAAATTTACCCAATATTAAATTAAAGTCCCAATTTAAATTAGTGTGATTGTAAAACCAAATTTTATCTTGAAATTAATCTAGCATGCGTTCTAAGTGATATAGAGCAAGATAAAATCAACAGTCACACAACACCGCGATGTACGAGGAAAAACCCACTAACGGGAAAAAACCTCGGGACGACCCTAGCCTCAAATCCACTAAAAACGGAATTATAAAATACAAGACAAAAGACTTACTTCCTAAACTCGAACCCTCTCAAGCCGTGATGCTCCTTCTTGTATCAACCTCCAATTAGCGGATAACCAACGGAGCTCCACCGTGGTCTCGGAATACACCGATAGGACTTTAAACGGTCACCGTCACCCGAACATGGAGCCTTTCTCCAAACTGGTAGAATCTCAACAGAGGTCTTCTTTGTGACGGGGTGTAGAAGCAAACCCGAAACGTCTCTTGAATTCGGTAGAGAAAACCGGTGCCAAAAACTCCAAGTAAGGATATGTATATATAGAACTTGGAATAAACAACAATGGGTGTAAACTAGAGTGTGTATGAATTTTTCATTAAAAATTAACACTCAAAACATGAACATTTTCCCTAATTAAATTTGCTCTCAAACTCTCTCTAAGAGTTGGATATGGAATGGAAAAGTTGTCTTGGAAAATGTGTTTCCCGCACATAATAATGCATGAAAAAGTTGGTTGAAAACCAAGTGGAGAAGTGGGGAAAAAACTGCCAAAAACTGCTCAAAACCGTTCCCGCCTGACGTCTCGTTCGAACGAACTTGACTCTCGTTCGAACGAGACTTCTAACGAGCGACCAGCCTGGGCTCGTTAGAATCTCGTTAGAACGAAAACTCGTTCGAACGACATATCGAACGACATATCGAACGACTGACCAGATTAGGGTCGTTGGCAAACTCGTTCGAACGAACCTGGTTCGAACGACAAAACTCGTTCGAACGAAATCTGGTTCGAACGAAAAAACTCGTTCGAACGACATTTCAAACGAACAAACAGAAAGATTGAAAAATTCGATTTTGGCCCAGAAACTTTTATAAACTTTTATATACTTATTTTTAAGTTTCTAATTGATTCTTTCTAAAAAATAAAATGCAGTTTTAATTCACCTAACACCCAATACATATTGTTCCAATCTCCTATATACATATAATTACATTCATACCTTGGGAGCATGGAACCTTAGTTGATGACGTAGAAACGAGGCACACAAACCGGCATTTAGATGAAGCTTTAAGTTCTTTGCCGCTACGTCTTCAACATACACTTCATAGGCTTGAGAATATTACAATAAATACTATCCTATGAATAAATGTTTTTGTCCGGAATTGAGCCAAAACATATATGGACTCAATTGGAAATTTGTGTCCTTACAAATCTCCCCCTTTGGCTATTCCGGGACAAAAACCAAACAAAAATCCTAAAGGGCCGTCAAGCTCTACTAGACTCAAAACATAACCCGCCCAATCTTGACTCAACCCAAGGATTAAACTCTTTGCCATAGAAAGATGCCACTTTAGTAGAATACCTGCACACTTAAGTAAACTCATCAAATGCATAGGGAATATCAAAGTATTAAATGCAATTAATTAATTACTCCCCCTAAATTAATTCTCCCTTTTAAACACATGACCTACTTAGAAAGACGTCTCCCCCTAAGATAAATCTCCCCCAAACGAAGATACGATAATAATAGGATTAGATACCATTTCTCCCCCTATCATCATTCTCCCCCTTTTTGTTCGGGAATAGGCAAAGGATAAAGAACTAATAAACAACATGTGAAAGCTTAAAGTGAAACAACATGAAATCATATGGTCAATAAAAGCAAGGCAAAGATAAACAAATATCATATATATATATACTATAAATATACCAATAAGTACGAGCATATATAGATAGATATAAACACACACATGACACAAAATACAATAAGTTTGCACACTCGTATGGCAAAAATGTGTCATATGGAAACGGAAGTGTAGGGGTGTGAACTAGCAACAATTAAATTTAGACCCAAACACTTAAGAAACGTTCACGGAGTTCTCATTTGATTGCAAACTTCATCAAAGTTAAATATAACCTCATGTGATAATATAAAGATTGAACTCAATGAACAAACATACACAATGCATACAAGCCTAGCATGATGATGATTCTACAAATCAAATAGAGTCATGACATTAAAGACAACTAGGATAAACGGACATTGTGCAAACCGTTGATATACCATCCAATTCTCCCTCAATGAGCATATATATTCTTTTATTTTTGAATGAATATATCAAACAAACATAGGCCTTGGCAATTTCTTTCTTTTTGATGCCAAATATTCTGTTTTTAGGCCTTTGGATCACGTATTTCTTTTAGATCCAATCAACGGTGGCTTACTATCGCAAAGGATTTAATTCATCCTTTCGGAGCCCTTCCCCGTGCATATATGAATTTATCATGTTATCATTTTTCGCACAAATCTCACATGCAACGGATTTTGACATGCACTAGTCCTCCTAGGTCATAGATATGTAGATGACTAGATTGATAGGAGAACACCTCAAAAAGCTCAAATATACATGTGACATTAAGATTTCAAAAGAGCTCGTGCATGTGTGAAAAGAGGCATATAGAAATAGAATCCATTTAAACAATACAAAATCCAACTACTCCATATAAAAACATGGTAAAGAATATTTTAAGGATTGAAACTCTAAACCAAAAGTTCTAGCCACATGGAAGCGTAAACGATAGGATTCAAACACAAATATATGCCACATAAAGTGTGTCAAACAAAAATACACACAAAACAAAAATCTTTTTGAGTTTTTTAACATTTTTAATCAAAAAGAAATATTTACTCAAAAGGACAAACAAAAATCATTTGTATTTTTCATTAAGCTTAAATGAAATAAATAAAACACAAATGATAAACAAAAATCTTTTTATATTATGCAGTCGATTCAAACACAAAATCTAATACAAAAAGATAAACAAGTCATAATTTCTAGCATGTGATATGAAATAAGGCAATGACTAGAAAATGACTAAACAAGCATACATTTAGCATATGAATATAGCATGAAGTACAAACGCTAAAGTATGCAAACACTAACACATTCATCCATTAGATTTAGCAAGGGAGGAAGCATGTGAAAGTAAATGAGAATCAAAATCCCTATTTTGTAAGGCAACCAAGTCGGATTTCCTAACCCAAATTAATGAAGAATTACTATCTTGGGGTGTAGGAACGTTAGCTATCGTGGTTACTTTACTATGGGATTTTCTAGGAATTCGTTTAAGATTTAAACAAAATTGCCTAAGATGACCTTTTCGACCACAATGTGTACAAGTAAGAACATGTCGAAAAGATTTATCTAAGGAGGGATCATTAAATGTATTCCTAGAAGATTCTCCTAAAACATTGGTTTTGACTTTAGGGTTAAAATCATTACAAGAATTGAAGCCTAAACCAAAAGTGTCATTTTTAATTTGGACCGTTCCTAACATTTTATCTAGTTTTTCCGAACGACACTCCAAATCAAATTTGACATTACTAGAATCTTTTAATTTATTTTCCAATTCTAAAATTTTAGATTCTAGTAAAATATTTCGCTCTTCAAAACCAAGAAGCTCCTTTTTCAAGGATTCCATTAAACCCCTAAGGCTATCTCTCTCGCCTTCTACATAGTTAAGCTTCTCTTGAAGAGTCCTCTCATGTGTCCTAAGGTCTTCTATTAAGGCACTTTCATCAATGACCTTGACACTCTCTCTTAAACTCGCTTCTAACTTCAAATTAGCTCTTTTCAATTTAATAGATTCTTTATATAATTCATGAAAAGCATTTTGAAGTTCACTCATATCAACCTCTTCTTCATTTTCACTTTCTTCTTCTTCTTCACTCTCACTATCATCAAAAATAAGAGAATCATGTACAATGACCTTGGAAGTGGCATGTGCTATAATTTCATCATCCGATGAGTTCTCATTATCACTCACATGTGCCATAAAAGCCACAAAATTTTTCTTAGTGGGGGATTCGGGCTTCTCTTCCTTATCACTATCACTAAGGGTCGCATTATATGAAATGGGTCGTTTACCCTCTTTCCTTAGTTTAGTGGGGCACTCATAAGCCCTATGGCCATAACCTTCACAACCAAAACATTTATTAGACTCGTCCCTATCAATATTTTCATTACTAGGTTTAGGGATCTTATCGGCTTTAGAAATCTTCTCGTTTTTATCATGTTTAGAAGATTCAAATTTCTTAAAATCATTTTTAACTTTATCTTTGTTAAATTTAAGAAATTTTCTAAATTTATGAGCAAACAAAGCCATATCTTCCGAGTCACTATCACTATCGCTCTCTACTACTTGTTTAACCTCTTTGCGGGCTTTTAAAGAAACGCCCTTTTCGATTTTCTTTTCATTTTTAGAGGGAAACATATCTAGTTCATAGGTTTGTAAATCACCTACAAGCTCTTCTAATTTCGTAGAGGCTAAAGTGGGTAAAGAATTTAAAACGGCCACCTTTGGAATAAATCTATCGGGTAGGGACCTTAAAATTTTCTTTACTACACGGTCGTCAGGTATTTTCTCTCCCAAGTTAAAGGATGAATTGACAATATCAGAAAGTCTAGCATAAAATTTATCAAAAGTTTCTTTTTCATCCATTTTGATAGTTTCAAATTGAGTGGTGAGGTTTTGGAGTTTAGAAGCTTTAACGACACTCGTTCCTTCATGAGTTAATTGTAAAATATCCCAAGCTTCTTTAGCGGTTTCACACGTCATAATACGTTGGAATTCATCCGGTGCGACAGCGCTAAATAAGGCATTTAAACCACGGGAATTAAAATTCGCTAGCTTAAACTCATTTTCAGTCCATCTATCGACGGGTTTGGGAACTTGTTCATTTTCAATTAAATGTGTTGGTGGGGTCCAACCGTTAACAACAGACATCCAAACACGTTCATCAATAGATTTAAGTGCCGATTTCATTCGCGCTTTCCAATACGCGTAGTTGGAACCATAAAAAATAGGAAATTTTGAAAATGGGGAAAAATCCATATTTAGCCAAAAAATTAAAGGATCTTAACGAAATAATTTATCGTTTTTGGCTCTGATACCAATTTGAAAGACGCGATTGGATCCCCGGTGATTAATTATCTCAAATTAAAGCGTTGAGATGGTTTTAACAAATAAACAAGGCCGAGTTTTAATATCTTACAAAACAAATTAAACAACATAATTCAAGTCCTAGAATTTGCCTAAGTCATAATTAACCATTATTCAAAGTTAGGCGAAACCAAATTAATGCAAGTGACTTGAATAAACCAAATTTACCCAATATTAAATTAAAGTCCCAATTTAAATTAGTGTGATTGTAAAACCAAATTAAATTAATCTAGCATGCGTTCTAAGTGATATAGAGCAAGATAAAATCAACAGTCACACAACACCGCGATGTACGAGGAAAAACCCACTAACGGGAAAAAACCTCGGGACGGCCCTAGCCTCAAATCCACTAAAAACGGAATTACAAAATACAAGACAAAAGACTTACTTCCTAAACTCGAACCCTCTCAAGCCGTGATGCTCCTTCTTGTATCAACCTCCAATTAGCGGATAACCAACGGAGCTCCACCGTGGTCTCGGAATACACCGATAGGACTTTAAACGGTCACCGTCACCCGAACATGGAGCCTTTCTCCAAACGGGTAGAATCTCAACAGAGGTCTTCTTTGTGATGGGGTGTAGAAGCAAACCCGAAACGTCTCTTGAATTCGGTAGAGAAAACAGGTGCCAAAAACTCCAAGTAAGGATATGTATATATAGAACTTGGAATAAACAACAATGGGTGTAAACTAGAGTGTGTATGAATTTTCCATTAAAAATTAACACTCAAAACATGAACATTTTCCCTAATTAAATTTTCTCTCAAACTCTCTCTAAGAGTTGGATATGGAATGGAAAAGTTGTCTTGGAAAATGTGTTTCCCGCACATAATAATGCATGAAAAAGTTGATTGAAAACCAAGTGGAGAAGTGGGGAAAAAACTGCCAAAAACTGCTCAAAACCGTTCCCGCCTGACGTCTCGTTCGAACGAACTTGACTCCCGTTCGAACGAGACTTCTAACGAGCGACCAGCCTGGGCTCGTTAGAATCTCGTTAGATATCTCGTTAGAACGAAAACTCGTTCGAACGACATATCGAACGACATATCGAACGACTGACCAGATTAGGGTCGTTGGCAAACTCGTTCGAACGAACCTGGTTCGAACGACAAAACTCGTTCGAACGAAATCTGGTTCGAACGAAAAAACTCGTTCGAACGACATTTCAAACGAACAAACAGAAAGATTGAAAAATTCGATTTTGGCCCAGAAACTTTTATAAACTTTTATATACTTATTTTTAAGTTTCTAATTGATTCTTTCTGAAAAATAAAATGCAGTTTTAATTCACCTAACACCCAATACATATTGTTCCAAGCTCCTATATACATATAATTACATTCATACCTTGGGAGCATGGAACCTTAGTTGATGACGTAGAAACGAGGCACACAAACCGGCATTTAGATGAAGCTTTAAGTTCTTTGCCGCTACGTCTTCAACATACACTTCATAGGCTTGAGAATATTACAATAAATACTATCCTATGAATAAATGTTTTTGTCCGGAATTGAGCCAAAACATATATGGACTCAATTGGAAATTTGTGTCCTTACAGTAACTAAAAGTGTCCCAATATAACCCTTTTATAGGTGAACAATTGGAGTTAGAGGAAAAAATAGGAATACACAAATGTAACACCCCGCACTTTTGGGGATAATTAAAATTCATAAGTAAGTGTAATTTGGAAAATTAAGAGGTTATCGTGAATAGTAATTCGTGGAGTTTTCAAGGATTAGATGATTTTTGATGGGTGTTATATTTACTTTTGGGAGTAAGTAAACAAGTTGGAGTATTTCAATTATATGTCGCAGCTGGGTAAAGCGACAGAGGATATTATTTTTATGGAAAATCCCGCATTAAGTTGTGTTGGGTTAAATTAGTGAGTTGCGGTCAAGCACCTAGGATGGAGATTCCGATTGCGCGGTGAGTCTCGGAATGGCCGAGATAGTCAGAAAAGAGTATCCGGGGGTATTTTTTAGGCTCTGGGAGTTTTAGGTTAATAGGTACTCGTAATTGAGTAAACGAGTCATTTTTGGGTTTAAAGGGATAAACCCTTATTGTCTCCTATATAAGACACGAGAGAGTGGGAGAAAGGAAAGAAAAAGAGAGAAAATAAGAAGAGAAGAAAGGAGGAGGAGAAAATAGGAGAGGAAAAGGATTTTCGGGCCAAACTCCGCGGGATTCGACTCGAGGTCGTCGAATTTTATCCACGAGGCAAGTGTTTACTTGTTTTATTTATTTTTGGAGCGTAAATCTCATATCATAATTTGGTAATAACAAATCAGAAGATTTTGGGGGTGGAATTTCATGAATCAAAATGGATTTTCGGAAGTTAAACAAGTAAACCCCGAATTATATCCAATTCGAGAAACTTAGGAAATTATTGAAATCGTTTGTTGGTTTTGGGTTCTAGGATGTTTAAAACCCTTTTTATATGTGTATATATCGTTGTTTGAGGTTGGAGGACATTGGGGGAGGAGATAAAAGCTTGGGGGAAGCTTTAATAGCTGAAACAGCTTCTCGAGGAAGAAGCTGCCCGGCTATCGATCGATCGAGGGCCAAGGGTCGATCAATCGATCCTTCAGGATTTTGTACAATTTTGCCTAGGGTTAATTATGGGATAAATTCCCACATTTATGGTTTTAGCTTGGTTAATTAAGAAATCTAATACTCAACTAAGGTGACTTATTCCGAGTCGATTGAGGAAATCTATGGGGGCTAGGAAGGGGTGATATTTGGTAACAGAAATATTATACTTTTGAGGAAATTAAATTAAATTGAGGAATTAGAGAGTTGGGGTTCCCAAAAATAGAGTAGGGGCCTCTAAATTATTATTTGGACATGATGTAGTCCTTGGGTTCGTGGAAATGGAATCCACGACCTATTTAATTTAAGGGTGCTTGGGGACGAATATTCCTTGGGATAATTTTAGTGCGCATTTAGGCCTATATAATTGTGTGAGTGGAAAACATATTTATATCAATTATGGTTGACTATATCCTGCGAGGATATTAGGATGAATTTGGAAAAATGAGTATTTACTTAATGTGAATTGGTATAGTTGGAGAAATTATATAAATTCTTAAGTATGAATAAGGTACATGTTATTTATCAAGTAAGGGAATACTTTTGAGTTTAGTATCGTGAGCGTGCAAATACTGGAATATTATTATTTATGAGAATCTTTGGGATTATTGGCCATCGTTATGTGTGATTGGCACTTATGGCCATTTATATATATTTGAGGAACAATGTGGAATGTATATATACGATGTGAGTAAAGTATATATATAATATGATACGGATATGTATATATATCTATGTGTGGATGGTATATATATATATATATGTGAAGCATACCCCCTCTAATGCTATCATGGAAAGTTGCGCGATGTGGGTGAGGCCCCTGGCTTGAGGAGAAGGGAGCGTATAGTCCCCAGGTCATAGCATCCATTGTTATATTGTGTGTTTTTATTAGGGGTGAGACGTGGTGGGTATGTTTCGTCTCATTTCCGGGGAGGAACTATGACCGCTTACCAGACGTTGTGATTTTTTACCGCGATGTCGGTGATATTGAGTCCGACCGCTGGTCTCCAGGATAATATGTGAGTGATGCCCTAGAAGATGATAGCATTGAGAGACCGCATCCTCGAGTTATCGCTCGTCAGGATGGTTATTATACTTGTGTGTATAGTATATTACTTGTGTATCAGAACAAAATATTATATACCTCTATTAGAGTAAAGAGATAAAATGAATAAAGATTAATTCTCATTCCGGGAGATTATATCCAGACGTGTATAATGATATGCATATAAAAGTGAGTATGAAAATGTATATAACTATATAACTATATAACTATATATATATAACTATATATATCTATATAATATGGGACAATGGTGTTATGAATAGTGTCTTATTGGGTTTGTCATGCATGATAAACATGCATGACATCTTATGTGTTGCATGCATGCATACATACTTTATTATTTATTATTATATTTATTAAAATATATTTTTTAAATATTTAAAAAATATATTTTTTTTAAATATATAAAAATATATATATTTTTTAAAATATTTTTAAAAAAAATAGTTTTTTTAATTTTTTTTAAAGGTCTTTTTTTAAAAAAAAAGACGGGGTATTATGGGTTGAGTTTTATCATGAGGGCAAATTTATCACCGTGCCCTCGGGCACGGGCATCCGCTAATATATATATATATATATATATATATATATATATATATATATATATATATATATATATATATATATATATATATATACGTTGTGTACTGAGGGTCTAATGGATCTCGACGAACAACACTGCCAAGTAGTAGTGTATCGGGGGGTTTCTTGTTTGGATTTTGCTTCGCGAGACACACCACACACGAATTTTGCACAGTGTTGGGAATGAAGAGAAGTTTAGCCCTTAGTACCCGGTTTACTTAGGACCTTAGGGTTTGGGGGTAACGGATTAGTTAGGCGGAGTGGCTTGACTAGGATGTTTAGAGGGATACGCTAGGAGTGCACTAATAGAAGAAGTGTAAGGGGTATATTATGGGAGTGCAATACCAATTTAAATATGAGATCAAACATATTTTTCTAAATAAAGCATTTATGCACTTGCAAAATATTTTCACAACTCGGGCGTTGACCCGTTTCTCTATTTTTCCTCTCTTGCTATATATATATTATATATATAGGTGTCCAGACACAGGGACGCGTGAATGATGATCCCTTTGAGTCAGACGCTTGCTGCAGTAGCTGTGGATGCATGAAAGTTTATTTTTAGACGCTTCTATTTATGTAATCTAGATAGGAGTTACTCTGTAAATACTCGGGTCAAAAGCCAAACTTAATTTATTTATTCTTTCACCACCTTTTAGTGCGGCATTCGATTTGGTTGAATTATTATTAAATCGAGTGTTCAGTTATTTTATTTCCCTTCAGTTTCATTTGTATAAAACTGTGTGAATGTTTTATTTGTATAGTTTGTTTAAAAAGATTAGTTAAATAAAATTTTGACGCCAGCCTAATAGGTTATTAGTAATTAATTTAATTTTCGACAGTGATGCTAACAATAAACCATATGCGACTCCTGTTTTAATTTGGTATAGGAGTGATCGCCCGATATTTTATTAGGCTGGGTGTCACAGATGGTATCAGAGCATCAGGTTCTAGTGTCCTTAGGAATCTGTGCGGACGTACTACGCTTTCAGCGTTACTCTCGATTTGATATAGAGACTTAGGATTAGGATTGTTGATTCCTCTTATGAGATTTCGTTCTCCTGCCATATTATGAAATTATAGTAATCTTTTGCATGCTCGGTCGAGATTTGTGTGCTGATCAATGAAGGACGACCACATAAGGCCATTGCAGGGGTAGTAGAAGGCAAGACTTAATTGGAGCAGTTAGTTGAAGTTGGAGACTAGGACCGTAGTAGAGGTCACTCTCCTTGTGGCCTTGGTAAAGGAAGGTTGTAATGACTACTAAGGTATTGTAGTTATAATTATCCACGCACTGTTATAGGAGAGAGTGGTGCTAAGCTTGAATTACCCAGTGAAGTAAATTGGGAAAAAGGGTCGAAAGGACTTGATAAGGACCATACGTTGAAGTTTAAGTTATACAAAGGGAGTGTAATGTGATTCAGCGGAAGTGAAAGTCTTAGAAGCTTTAACTTAAAGCAAGGTATGGAAATACCCAGATGTGAAAATTTGAGGGAATTTTTTTTTTTCACTCGTAAGAGCAATATTGAAATGGTGGGAACGATAGTCACCATGTGTAAGGGATCAGGATGTTTAGCTCATAGAGGGATCTTACGGATGGATACAACCATTAGTTCCTTTGGTTTATCAGATATGAAGATAATGAAGTTCCTGAGTTATTCACATAAGGATCGATCAGAGGCCGACAGTGAATAAAGAGTGATATGGAGAATGTGTGTGTGTTTATGGAACCCCCTTTGGTGGAAATCCAGCCGGAGAATTCTTTGAAACAGGGTTGTTGAGGCTGGTGGTGGTGTTTCCTTTTAACGAAGAAGTTAAGGGGACTATGAAGGAGATTATCAGGATTGAGACTATAGAGACTGAGATACTGATAATCTTAACATGGTCAGGGTGGCCAGAGATGGGAAATGTTGCAACGTGGAGCGTAGAACCACGCGGCGAGTCCTTGCCAGGTAGGAGTTGAAGGACAAGAATGGAGTGCCGAGATGGGGCATTAATTAAAGTAGTTTTTAGGTTCAGTTAGGACAAGTGTACTAAGTCCGGGAACCATTTGGAGTAGCCAGAGAGATTGGCGAAGTTATTATTATGAGTTTTACCTCAGATGGCGAAGGTATATTTGGTGTGACTAGATAAAGTCGCGGTATTTCGTTAGCCCTAGACTCGTGTGTGTAATTTAGGATTTTTGGGCGCTATCAGTTATATTATATAGTATATGTTTATGTGTTTTTCCGCAATAGCGGAGATCTATTTTCTTTCATTTGCTATGAAAAGCGAGTGTTAGTATTATGAGTTTATACTGGGTATGTATTGCTCGTTTTGTCTGTGTTATATGAGTATGGTATTATTTTGAGTATATATGTTCTTCGTTGATCAGAGCGATAGTAGGCTAATGATTGCAAGACTATCATGTTCGCGATTCCAGGATGGAGCAAGTTGTTATTGCGATATCTTACCTAGATACAGGTTGAGTTCGCCTTTATTTATATGGGTAGATGAAACTTCGGTGAGTAGATGTTTCATTATCATGATTTGAGTGCGTGACGACCTTATAGATATGATCCAAAGTATGAAGGATTTATTATTGAGCTGTGAGATTAATCTCGTTGTTGTTTGCACAAGGACTTAGTATGAGTACAAGCGCTTGGTGGTGTGACTCCTGGAGAGAAGTAGGAGTTCTGACCACACCTTTTCGATAGGAGAAATGGGATTTTTTTTCCAGTGGTATATTTTGAACTAACAGACCTCCACGACCGACAAAGTTAAGTAGTAGTGTATAGGAGGGGTTCCTTGTTTGGATTTCGCTCACGAGACGCTCCATGCATGAACCTTAACGACGTCGGGAGTGAAGAGATGTTATAGAATGCGAGGATGTTGGTTTTGACGATAAGTCACCTAGTGTAGAGAAAAACACTATAGATTGAGAGTCGTTTGATGATTATATGTTTATAGAGATATAAGTGCTATGGAAAAGCACTGAAATTGTTCTTTCACTGAAAATATATGGGTAAGGTAAGGTAAAGGAAATCGATGGGAGGCTTATAGCCAGGCATAGATGAAAAGGCATATTTTGGAGGTAAGATGTTTTGAGGTGTGATGTTTGTAATCTACTTGGAGAGAGTAGGCGTATCGATTAGTTAGGCTTTCCTTGTTGCCAATATGGAAAGACATGGCGGTAGAGGTAAGTTTATAGGTTAGCAAGGTAATATTTAGGACGTCCCACTGGTGTTCCTTAGACCGTTATATCTCGATGAATGACGATGCGAGGGAGTAGTGTAACGGGAGGGTTTCTTGTCTAGATTTCGCTTTGCGAGACGTCCCACGCATGAAATCAAGAAAATGTCTAAAGTTGAGAGAGGCCTTAGGCATTAGGGACACAAGTTAGGATAGTATTTATTTCATGTGGGTAGGAATACGCATCGATCTTAGGATTATTAGGAAGTAAATTCCTTAGAATTAGTAGCGCCGAGGTGAGAAGTTAGTTGTGAGTTAACCATACGTTATAGGATGCATGGGATCTTAAAAAGGTGATTGAGGATTTACAGGTGTGAGCGCCAAGCCGAGAAAGTGATGCCCATTTTGGAGAAAATGTTACGCATATGATGTTTACAATGGTTGTGCTAATAAACACGGGTTAAAAGGTGTATGGGCACATTGGTAAATTGGTTTTATATACCGCTTGATATAGAAAGGGCGTAGTATATAAGTTGAAGATTATGTCGTGAGGCAGTATAAGTGGAATTGGTATGGGTCGGAAGGAACGTCGTGAGATGTAGGCGATAGTCTAATTGTAGGGGGCAATAAGAAGTAGCATGCTCAAGTTAAGCAATGAGACTGATGAGAGTGGTCGAGCATTAGATTCATTTATTTTTTAGGGAAATTAGATATCCTAATGTAGATGAGCGGAAGTTTAGAATCGTGATTCTCCGACGAGTTTTGGACGTTAGAGCGACGGCTATAGGCTCTTTTTTTCTACTTGTGGCACTAGAAATGATGGGTGTGATGTGACGTTATTAGAGTCACATTACGATCGAAGTAGCAGTATAGTATCATATAAACCTTAGTAGGAGTGAGTGCTGAATGAGTGGGTGGTTGAGAGCCATCGGGTTAGTACCATTCCACTTGAGGCAGTAGGATGTGGAGTGATTCTTGATCCTAGGTTAGGGTTGGTAGTATCGGTTTATATGAATTTCGAGGGAGAAATTCCGTTGAAGGGGGGAGGGGGAGTATGTAATACCCCGCACTTTGGGGGATAATTAAAATTCATATGTAAGTGTAATTTGGGAAATTAAGAGGTTATCATGAATAGTAATTCTTGGAGTTTTCAAGGATTAACTGATTTTTGATGGGTGTTATATTTACTTTTGGGAGTAAGTAAACAAGTTGGAGTATTTTCAATTATATGTCGCAGCTGGATAGAGCGACAAAGGATATTATTTTTATGGGAAATTCCGCATTAAGTTTTGTTGGGTTAAATTAGTGAGTTGCGGTCAAGCACCTCGGATGGAGATTCCGATTGCGCGGTGAGTCTCGGAATGGCCGAGATAGTCAGAAAAGAGTATCCGGGGGTATTTTTTAGGCTCCGGGAGTTTTAGGTTAATAGGAACTCGTAATTGAGTAAACGAGTCATTTTTGGGTTTAAAGGGATAAACCCTTATTCTCTCCTATATAAGACACGAGAGAGTGGGATAAAGGAAAGAAAAGGAGAAAAAAGAAGAAGAGAAGAAAGGAGGAGGAGAAAAGAGGAGAGGAAAAGGATTTCCGGGCCAAACTCCGCGGGATTCGACTTGAGGTCGTCGGATTTTATCCACAAGGCAAGTGTTTACTTGCGTTATTTATTTTTGGAGCATAAATCTCATATCATAATTTGGTAATAACAAATAAGAAGATTTTGGGGTTGGGATTTCATAAATCAAAATGGGTTTTCGGAAGTTAAACAAGTAAACCCCGAATTATATCCAATTCGAGAAACTTAGGAAATTATTGAAATCGTTTGTTGGTTTTGGGTTCTAAGATGTTTAGAACCCTTTTTATATGTGTATGTATCGTTGTTTGAGGTTGTAGGACATTGGGGGAGGAGATAAAAGCTTGGGGGAAGCTTTAATGGCTGAAACAGCTTCTCGAAGAAGCTGCCCGAAGTGATCGATCGATCAAGGGCCTAGGGTCGATCGATCGATCCTTCAGGATTTTTGGCAAAATTTGCCTAGGGTTAATTATGGGTTAAATTCCCACATTTATGGTTTTAGCTTGGTTAATTAAGAAATTTAATACTCAACTAAGGGGACTTATTCCTAGCCGATTGAGGAAAACTATGGGGGCTAGGAAGGGGTAATATTTGGTGACACAAATATTATACTTTTGAGGAAAATAAATTAAATTGAGGAATTAGAGAGTTGGGGTTCCCAAAAATAGAGTAGGGGCCTCTAAATTATTATTTGGACATGATGTAGTCCTTGAGTTCGTGGAAATGGAATCCACGACTTATTTAACTTAAGGCTGCTTGGGGATGAATATTCCTTGGGAAAATTTTAGTGGACATTTAGGCCTATATAATTGTGTGAGTGGAAAACATAATTATATCGATTATGGTTGACTATATCCTGCGAGACTATTAGGATGAATTTGGGACAATGCGTATTTACTTAGTATGCATTGGTATAGTTGGAGAAATTATATAAGTCCTTAAGTGTGAATAAGATACAGGTTATTTATCAAGTGAGGGAATACTTTTGAATTTAGTATCGTGAGTGTGCGAATACTCGAATATTATTATTTACGAGAATCTTTGGGATTATTGACCTTCGTTATGTGTGATTGGCAATTATGGCCATTTATATATATTTGAGGAATAATGTGGAATGTATATATACGATGTGATTAAAGTATATATATAATATGATACGGATATGTATATATATATGTGAATCATACCCCCTCTAATGCTATCATGGGAAGTTACGCGATGTGGGTGAGGCCCTTGGCTTGAGGAGCAGGGAGTGTATAGTCCCCAGGTCATAGTGTCCATTGTTATATTGTGTTATTTTTATTAGGGGTGAGACGTGGTGGGTACGTTTCATCTCATTTTAGGGGAGGAACTATGACCGCTTTCCAGACGTTGTGTTTTTTTACTGCGATGTCGATGATATTGAGTGATGCCCTGAAAGATGATAGCATTGAGAGACCGCATCCTCGAGTTATAGCTCGTCGGGATGGTTATTATACTTGTGTGTATAGTATATTACTTGTGTATGAGAACAAGATCTTATATACCTCTATTATAGTAAAGAGATAAAATGAATAAAGATTAATTCTCATTTCGGGTGATTATATCCGGACGTGTATAATGATGTGCATATAAAAGTGAGTATGAAAATGTATATATATATATATATATATATATATATATATATATATATATATACGTTCTGTACTGAGGGTATAATGGATCTCGACGAACAACACTGCCAAGTAGTAGTGTATCGGGGGGGTTCCTTGTTTGGATTTCACTTCGTGAGACACACCACGCACGAATTTAGCGCAGTGTTGGGAATGGAGAGAAGTTTTGCCCTTAGTACCCGGTTTACTTAGGACCTTAGGCTTTGGGGGTAACGGATTAGTTAGGCAGAGTGGATTGACTAGGATGTTTAGAGGGATACGCTAGGAGTGCACTAATAAAATAGGGGTAAGGGGTATATTATGGGAGTGCGATACCAATTTAAATATGAGATAAAACATATTTTTCTAAATAAAGCATTTATGCACTTGCAAAATATTTTCACAACTCGGGCTCTGACCCGTTTCTCTTTCTTTCCTCTCTTGCTATATATATTATATATAGGTGTCCAGACACAGGGGCGCCTGGATGATGATCCCTTCGAGTCAAACGCTTGCTACAGCAGCTGTGGATGCATGGAGGTTTATTTTTAGACGCTTCTATTTTTGTAATCTAGATAGGAGTTACTGTGTAAATACTCGGGTCAAAAACCCAACTTAATTTATTTATAATTTCACTGCTTTTTAGTGCGGCATTCGATTTAGTTGTATTATTGTTAAACCGAGTGTTCGGTTATTTTATTTCCTTTCAGTTTCATTTATATAAACTGTGTGAATGTTTTATTTGTCTAGTTTGTTTAAAAATATTAGTTAAATAAAATTTTGACGCCAGCCTAATAGGTTATTAGTAATTAATTTGATTTTCGACAGTGATGCTAAGAATGAACCATATGCGACTCCTGTTTTAATTTGATACAGGAGTGATTGCTCGGTATTTCATTAGGTGGGGTGTCACAACAAAATGATGCAGGGATTTGAAAATAGTGGCCGGGGATGTATAATAGGAATAACCCAGTCCTCAAATTCTGATTAACTCTTTTAAGAATCCAAGAATATCTTAATTTTTTCTTTAATTTATTTGGATCAAAAAGACAAAACCACGTGTAAAAAGGGACATAAACATAGGAGAAGGGGGTAAGTTTAATCAGTTGTTTTCCTGGTGAAAACAATGTCACTTAAGTCGTTTAATTCAAGATTAAACTATCTAAATGGCTCCGAACAGTTTGTTGAAGAAAATGTTTTCTTAAAATAAATTTTTAACATAAGATGTGTAAAATTGTATGAACGAGTTATTTAAGGTATAAGTTTACCAGTTTTGAAAACCAAAACTTATAAGGAACTTAAATCAACACAACCTCAAAAAAGGGATGAGAGGAAGAGAAAGTAGACAAGTATAATTTTCACGTGGCAAAACCCCACCCAAATGGGGAAACATCCACAGAGGTCTCTACACCTCGAAAGTAAAAATCCACTAAAATAATATAACAGTTTACAAACTATAAAATAATAAAGACACACAATCAGACCTAATTCTAAGTTCATAAATGTACGAACTCCTATGGATTTTTGACTTCTCCCAAGGCTTTGATGTTGTTGATGTTCTCTCAGCTTTGTAACTCCACTGCTTTTAGCTTTATGTCGACTCAAAAGTCCAAGATCTCAATACCAACACTCTTTAGTGTAGTAGTGTGAAGGTGTAAGTGGTGATGTGCTCTAAATCACATGCATGAAACTCACACACACACTTAATTATAGACATGATGCTAATCAAATTACAAACACATCACAAATATGTAGATATTTTTTATAAGCACCGAAAACTGTACATTTTATACCCCGAATAGACGTACTTTAGTTGTTAATTCTCGGCAAAATAGGTCTTATGTGCTTAAATGTTTATCTTATAGGTCAAACATCCGTTTGCGGTGTCAAAAGCTATATATCGAGGCAAATGCGCGTTGAATGGAGCTAAATACCTTATCCCGTAACCCTACCCTAACCAAACTCCTATCGAGGCAAATGTGTGTGTTTAGTTTGTCCCTTTTTAATATTTTTTAGATTTTTAGTTTGAGTCGTTTTATTTTTAGTATTTATTTTTCATTTATTTAGTATTTTCTAGGTTTTGTTTTCTATTTTATATTTATTAGTATAATTTTATTTTATTTTTATTAGTTTTTAGTTTTTATTAAAATTAGATTTTTTAGGATTTCATTAATTTTTTAGTTTTATTAGATTTTGCTTTTTTTTAGGATTTTAGTTTTAGTTTAATAAATTTTTATTTATTTCTTTTTAGTTTCTTTTTTAATTGAGTCTTTATTTTATTTTAAGATTAGGATTTTATTTTAAGATTTTTTAATTTTATTTTTTTAATAAGTTAGTGTCATTTGTAGGTGTCCAAATTAAACACACACACCCTACCTACATACACTCACCTGCGTCTAACTAACCCCTCACTCATACCATACACTATCATACACACAAACATCTCCCCATTTACCCAAAATGCCCCCCAACTACCAACATTAAACCATTTCCAAAAATAATCCTTAACTAAATCTGATTTGTTTTATTCCAATCCCCTCACCCACATGACCTCGCACTCCTCTCACCATTTCCACGCACACTCAATCCCATTCCCCAAAATACCTCTTTAGCTCCATAAGACACTATAAAAAGAAGACCTCACTCCATAAAAAGGAAGATTGGGAAGACTAGAGAATAGAGAATTGTAGAGAGAGAAAGACTAGGTTAGAAAAATAGGAAATTCTAGAGGGAAAAAAATATTATAGAGAGGAGAATTAAATTGTACTTCAATTTTGTTAGTGTTTGTACACAATTGAGAGAAGCTTGGATTTAATGCAAGTGCAATTTCTTTTCTCCTACATTTTGGTTTGAGTTTCTTCTCTCTATATTTTTAATTTCATTTAGTAACTTTTATTAGATTGTTATTAAGTGAATTATGACTATGGTTGTCTAATCACTCCATTCAAGGAGTGAAATGAAGCCCCATATATTCAATTGAATGTATTAATTAATCTAGTTTACTTTGTTTCATTTAGTTAATTTTCTTTTCATTCCTACATGAGTTTATGCGTCGAGAAATGGTAAACTATCCTTGAGAAATGATTAAAATCTAATATACTCTTAATTTTTGGTTTCAAACTAGAGATAGAATGACCCACTAATTATTATATATTATATTTTATTATACTCATACATTAAATTTTTGTTGGATTTATGATTTATTATATGAATCTACTCTAGTGAGTGATTTATATAATTTTTCTAAATCAATTATTCATTTGATTTGTGGGATGAAAATTGGATTAACTAATTTTATATTAGTTTGTTTTGTCAAATGATGAAAATCAATTGATCAAATAAATTAATATTTGGAAAATTAGTAAACTAGAATAATTAACACATTTAATTGATAAAGTGGAGGTTAAGTTTCATTCCTTGAATAATTCTCAAATTTAATTTCATCTCATTCTTATTACTTAGTTCTTATTTAGCACACTTGTTAGTTTGTTAATTTCATCTTTCATTTTAGTTTAGTGTTACTTCATATTTTCACCTAAAAAGTGTTTTAACATTTGAAAAACATAAAAAAATTAGACAAATAACTTTTCGTATATTTTTTTTTTCGTCGTCGTCGTTCGAAAAGCTCCTCTAATCAAAATCCTCAAAATACCTACAAAATAATATCAAAATCAAGTGTAGAGGTAAGTAAGGGTATCAATCCACATCAAGGGGGTAAAGCTAGAGACAAATTCATTTGCAATTCAATTTTTATTTTATTTTTGGAATTTTTCTTTTCTAATTTTTTTTTTGCCTTTTCAAATATTAAAACAATTAGGGTGAGGATGTGAAATAACACTAATTAAAATGAAAGATCAAATTACAAACTAAAAAGTGACTAAAATGAAAAATAAAGTCTAACACAAAAATAAGAGATAAAGTGAGGTAAATAAATGTAGGAACAATCAAGGAGTGGGATGACACCGCAAATTTTATCTATTCCAACTAATTGATTTAATTAATTGAATTCTCCCAAATTAATATCAAAATTACAAATCAACTCTCGTTGCAAATTTAATTTTAATAGCAACTTTTTAGAATATTAAGTTTAACACCCCACAACTCTAGAAAATAGATCTACACTCGTTTTAATTAATCACCCGCTAGGATCTATCGATTAAAATTTGTATAAATCATAAAAAATGAAATTAGAGTTGAAATTTAAGGAATAATACCACACTTAAGAAACCCCTATCTCTAGTTCGAAACTAAAATGGGTATTATAACTTAGAAATTCTATTTTCTCTCGAAAATTATTTACCCTCTCTCGAGGCATAAATTTAAGGGTGAGGGATAAAAATTAATATTCAAAGGGAATTTTCAATTAATCAAACTAATTAAATTAAAATAATATCAAATAAGGATTCACCCCACCCCTTGAAAGGGGATTTTGCCTAACATCATATTAAACATGATAATCAAACAATCAAAGGCTAATAAAATAAAGTAGAAGAGAAGAACAATCAAATCAAATCTATTTGAGTGAAATTGGACTCCAATCCTTGAATTTGCAATTTACATCCCTCCAATTGAGCATCCAAGTGATTTGCAATTAAATAATTACTCAATTAAATCTGTTACAAAATTTAACCTCACAAATATCTACCAAAATAAAAATAATAAAATAAAACTGTTTACAAAATGGTGTTTATCCTAATTCATTTTCTACATTAAACTATCTCTAACTCTCTCTAAAATTGATATGATAAAAGCCTCCTTTCAAAATGGTCTTATTCTTCTTAAATAGTAGGCATGGAGCGTAGGGGTATTTTGGGTAATTGGAAGTGCAAGAGCATGGGGTTTGAGAGGTGTGAGGTCATGTGGATGAGGGGTGAATGAGGGTATTTTGGGAAGTTGGGTTAAAATAAGTAGTTAGGGGTAGAATGGGAAAAAGGGATTAATTTGGATTAAGTCATATGGGTTATTAGTTGTCTTTGATTTTAGTTGGTTTGTTTTTATTTGGTAGGTGCACGATTTTGGGTCAAAAGGGGAGAAATGGGTGTCTATGACTCGCGGGTAAGGGGCTGAAGATGGTGGCCGGGTTCCTTTCGGGTTTGGCTGGGCATGTATGGCGCGGTTGGATGAGCTGCGAAGTGGCCCGGGTTGGAGCGCACGGGCGAGGTTGCGGAGCAGGTGCTGGTTCGGAGTCGGGGCGCTGCTTCTTGGTTTTCGGGTACAATAGGTGGACGGGGTAGGAATTTTGCTAGTGGGGCGTCGGGTTTCTGGTTGAAGTGGTAGCGGGGCGCGGGTTGGTGAGTTGCCGATTTTGGTCGTGGTTAAGGCTGGTGGGTCGGGTATGATGTGAGATCACAGGGTCAAGTTCGGTCTCGGTCAGGTTGCGGTTTTGGGTTGGCTAGCAGGTGGGATAAGGGTGTTTGTGATTTGGTATGTAAATGGGGGATTGAGGAAAGAGAGGGTGGGGGAAGATGATGATGAATAGTGGTGGGTGTGTTGATTTGGTGTGGGTGAGTGTAGGTGAATAAGGTGGGGATGAGGGATTTGTTTAAGGTGTAGGTTAGGTGCAGGATAGTGAGGTGTGAGTGAGTTTATGTGTGTGTTTAATTTGTGTGTATTTAATTGTATCTAAAATAAAACTATAACTAAATAAAAATAAAACTAACAATCTAAAAATAAATAAAATTCTAATCTATAAAATAGAACTAAAATAATAAAATAAAAGAAATAAACACTAAAAATCTAATAAAAATATAAAACTAAAGACCTAAAAAAAAGTAAAATATAATAAAACTAAAAATAAATGAATTCCTAAAAAAACTAATTTTAATAAAATAAGATAAAATCTAAAAACTAAAAGCTAAAAATCAAAATAAAACAACATTAAATAAAAAGAAATAGAAAATAAATCCTAAAAATTCTAAATAAATCCATAAATAAAAACGACTCAAACTAAAAATTAAAAATATAAAATAAAATACAAAAGGGAACAAATCAAACACACATGGCTCGGGACAGGGTTTAGGTAGGTTTAGGGTAGGCTAGGGTACGGGACAAGGGTAATTAGCTCCATAATTCGCATAATTGCTTTGAAATACGCATTTGAGCACTGCAACGTGCATTCTAGCTACAAAATACACAATAAAGCGCGTAAGACCCAAATTACCGAGAATTAGTAACTAAAGTATGTCTATTCGGGGTATAAAATGTACAGTTTTTGGTGCTTATCACACCACCCCCAAACAGAGCGTTGCTAGTCCTCGAGCAATAAGATAGAGAGAAAGAGAAAGATAAGAAACCAAAAGTGTACCACTTTCGAGGGCACTTGCGATTGCACTTAGTATGTGCAACAAGACTTTAAACCTATAGGTTGCCCTACAGGACGAGTTGTGTCTCGTGAGGGTTTGCAGGGAATATACCCAAAAAATTCTTATTTGTAAAAAAGGCAGACAATCTCTTATTAAACAGAGAATAATCGCACAATCCATCACAAGAAAAAATGTTTGGAGAAATACAAGCTAGAATGTTTAAAAAGTTTAGCTAAGTAAATAATCACGGCACATCCTTCCTAGAACTCAGCGTGTGTAGTGTGAATCAGTCAAAACGGGTCGAGTATCATAAGAGTAATTCCTATATTGCCTTTTGGAAATCAACCCTTCAACTTCAAATCTCACTGGATATAACTCTCTTAAACGAACTCTCGAGATTTGGGTTAGTGTATCGCTCTTGTGTGTAAGGAGGTGAGTAAATGTAAGCAATTTCAAACGTCTCACACACACATAAGAAATAACGAACATTTAGAAATGAAAAAAAATCTCATGAAAGAAATGCTAATCACTATAGTGAGAACGTCGAGTTATTCACTACATCAACTTTCATTTACCCGAACACCTAGGGGAATATATGGATGATTATGGGTGAGGGGGAAATGAAATGAGAAGGATGGTATATGAGGTTGGATGGTGATGTATGGATGAATAATGAGTGATGCATAAAATATGGATGCGATAGAAGAGTATTCTATACTTGAAGGATAAATGTCTTTATTACACAAGAACTAATTACAAACTCTTTTTTTTGTTTTCTCTTTTGTTTTTTTCTTTTCTTGTTTTTTTCTCTTTTTTTATTTTTATTTTTACTATTTTTATGTTTTTCTCATTTTTCTTTTTTTTCTCTCTCACTTTTCAAACCAACACTGAAGACATTTAACATTTGGAATCAACACACTTTTTCTCAAAATGATATGGATGATATATGAATGGAGTGGGGAGTGTGTATGGATGATGAGGGAAATAAATGGGAAGGTAATGGGTGAGTGAATGGAAATGTGATATGAAAAAGTGGTAAGTGTATAGATAAAAATCTAGTATTCGGGACAAATATCAAGACATGCATTTCTTACAACTCGCAAAAGATGTCATTCTCAGTGATCAAGCCAAAAATGAAGAATAATGAGATCATACAACAATTAAAGTGCGGACCCAAATGAAGTTGAATCAAGCTGTGACTCGGAGATTGCGTAAAACATTTTAAAAGGTGAAAGGCACAAATCTCACAAGCTAAAGTCTCCACTAGTGATTCTTAAGGTTCTCTTGAGAATTGTAAAACTCTTCAACTCTAAACCTTAGTGACTTGATTAGTGCGTAAATTTTGTTGAGTCTAGAAATTCATGGTGTAAAATGCCTTGATACGTATTGCATAAGCTATTTAGAAAAAAATATTCTCTAGCTTGATTCCTAGATTTTTGAAATATGGATGATAGAAAATTCACATCAATAAATGAGATGAAAGAAACTGCACGAAATTTTAAAAATTAGATTTAAAAAAAAAAAATTCAAAAGAGGTACGATTTTGATAAAATTTCCCACCCCCAAACAAAAAGGAACATCGTCCTCGATGTTAAGTAAAATGATGTTTAAAATTGAGATCATAAGGTAGAAAGAGATTACCAGAAACAAAAACTAATGAAATGGACAGAGGTAGCCAAGAATAAACCTGAATTAGAAGTGATAAGAGAAAAAGAAAAAAAAAAGAAAATGTACAAGTCTATAAACATGGAAAAACATAGGGTGAGGTGAAATACCACCCCCCAAATAGGATGAGACTAGTACAAGAAACACAGACGGCCTCCCGGTAGCACTAAGTTTAATGTCTTTAGCCAGACCGATGGAATCTCACCCTAAGGATAAGAACGATGAAAGTACGGGGCAACATAAAAATTGGGCGAATAGAATCACCCCCAAACAAGACTGAAGCGTCAGTCTTGTTGAATAGAGGCTAAAAGAGTCGATGCACTTGTATGGCAAAGTGCATCACACGACACAAAGCATCGGTTGACCATCGGCGGGTGGGGATTAGGGTAAAGGTGAGGGTGGATAGGCACCGGTCACGGGCCTTGTTGAGCCGGAAGGTGAGGGCCACTAGGGCCCTATAAGCATGGTTCTCTAGTTGATGAGGAAGGCGAAATGGTTTGGTAAGTGGAATGGGGTGAGGCTCATAAAAATCACATGACCGTTCTATAAATGGGCGATGTTAATGGTCGTGTCGTGACACGCCAGGGAGCTATCGAGAAGAAAAATCAACATCACAAGATAATGGTGTGCATGGGGTAATAAGCTCGGTGTCAGGGTGGAGAGTAGCACCACAAATACTCTCATGAATGGTGGATGGATTTAGGTGAGGATCTAAAAATGTGGATGAAAACTTAAAATGTGTAAAATCAAGATCCAAACCAGGTGGTGGGGTGAAAGGGACAATGGGTGGGTTGGGTGGGATAAATGGTGGAGGAAGATGATCCAACTCAAGCATGGGAGACACACACTCATTGAGAAGAGTAAAGGAATACTCACAAGGGAGTGTGGTTTCTAAATATGGAGTGATCAACTTCTCCATAAGAGTAGCATCGGTGAATGAGGTGGATGGGTAAGACGATGCACCAAGCTCAGAGATAGAGGATTCAAAAAAAAATATCGGGCTCAAAAGGAGCCATGCATGATGGTACATCATCCCTATTCGGATAGTTAGGAACTATCACGAATTCTATCTCGAGAAAAAGGTGAACACTTGTAGCCGGAGCTAACCTAAAATGAAGTGGTTCCTCGGGAACACAAGGGTGAATCTCGATAGGTGTAGACTCGGGCATTTTTTTGGATTTATAGGGAAAGGGAATGTGAACTGCAATGATGGGTTCATTTGGATATGGTGGAATTTGATCAGGCTCACTATCGAAAGGTAAGTCAACACAATTATAGACTTGGGGCCCAAACCATGGGATGGTCTCAACTTCGAGATTCTCGGGGTGGTAGGGTTGGTCACACTCAAAATCCGTGTCAGAAGAGGACACATCATCATCACACTCGGTTGCAACGATGGGTGGATCCATGGGAATGTCCGACTCTCTTGCACACTCAAATTAATTTAATCGTTGTTCAAGCCTTTGGAGAGCTTGAGTTTGAATTTGAGTGGATTGCTCTTGCTCGATGATAAATTGTTGCAAGAGTGCCTCGAGAGCGAAGCTGGATGATGGTGGTGAAGTGACGGGTGGTAGTGGTGGTGGAGGTGGACACAACTCGCTATGGACAGGACTATACGGAGAATACTCGAATGAAGTGTGTGGAGTGGGGCCAAGTTCATCATACACGAAAGGATCGCTTTCGTGATGGACAAATGGTTGATACTCATGGGGTGCGTAGTGAGGGAACTGATTGTGAATGGGTGCAAAAGGTTGCCATGATGACTGTTGGAACGCGTGAGGATCCACAACATCGGGTTGGGATTCGTATTGCGTGGAAGGGTGATCATGCCTCCACGAATAATTGGGGTACTCACACAACTCGGGATTGGGTGTATCGAAATAGTAGGCCGAGGTGGGTTCCGAAACAGTGTCATATGGATACACATGCTCCATGGTGGGTTCCGATGGATATGAATAGTATGGACACTCATGGGACATGTGATCGGCATAAGAAAAATGGGTGCACAACATCATATGCAACATGTCGACACTTGACACTGAGGGTGATGGAAAATGAGGTGCGTGCATAGATGGGTCAAGAGTACCAACGGTACTCGTGAGAGAGCGGGGACCACTAAGAATATCATAAAGATACGGCTCAGGATCACTCTCACACGTGTCGTGTGACAATGGAAAATGACCAAAGTAGTCCCGTAAGGGACGTTCTTCGACCATGAGGTGAGAGATAATTTTTTGGAGTTCAAAAAAAAAAAATCAAAATGAAAGAAAATATTTTTGGATTTTTCTAAAAATAATGGAAGAAAATATTTTTGGATTTTTTTGTAAAAATGGAAGAAATTATTTTTGAATTTTTTGGAAGAAAAGGTGGGGAGAAATATGGACTCAGAAATTTGGGACGAACTAACTAAAATCGACTACCAAAAAATTAAAATGGACACCCACAAGTCAAGGAAATTTCGTAACTAGCACATAACCAATTGTTATCTTTAAATTTAATGAAAGGGGAGGTCAAGTTTTAATTAAGTCCGCGGGCGATAAAAAATCACGAAATAATCTAAGTGATCGCCTTTGCAAAATTTTCTCCAATTGGGCTACCTAGTTAATTGATTTTAAATGTAGTGATGGCTAGGGTAGCACACAATGGTAAGCGAGTGAGTCAGGTGATGAAATCCCTTCCCGTGAGTGACCGGGTGTAGGTTTTAATTAATTAATTCATCACACCATTCGAAAATAAATGCGAGAATAAAATCAAATAAGAGCACACAAGCACACAAAAATTGACTCGCTAACAGGAGAGGTGCGAGGGTTTTAGAAATGTACCTCCCTCGATTTTTAGGCCATGGGGTGACGAAAAATTTGAGTCGACCGGGGGGAGATCACGCCTATCTCAGTCGGCCCCGGGAGTCCTACCGACCCAAGGTAAAGAGGCTTCTAAATCCTCGCCTTTGGACGCCCTCTCTATACCTTGTCCGGTTTTCCTATCAGGCTTGTCTTCGATTCTTACAATTTTAACAAATGAAAATAAAATAAAGGTGTCTTTATACATCGCAATACAAGCAAGGAAAAATAGACCTAATGCAAGCCTTCTAAAAATAAAGAAAAATGGTACGAAAAAGAAACAAAGTATGGGAAATAAATGAACTACAAAATTGAATCTGCTCCGAGCTTCACGATCCCAAAAATGGCAACGACGCCATTTGATAACTTGCTTTTTAGTTCCCCAACAACGGCGCCATTTGATAACTTGCTTTTGAAAAGAGGACCCAAGGGTCACACTAGAAAGAACCGAGTGGTACTTGCTAATGCGTATTAGGTAAATTAAAAATCTCCAACTCTTTCAAATCTTTAATACAAAATCTATTATAAATTTTAAGTGAAAAAACACTCACGCACACTATTAGTAAAGGTGATGATGCTAGAAGTAAAGAATAATTCCCTTTAAGAATGAGATGAGGAAAAGTAGAGTGTGACACAATATATGTTATCGAGGAACCCACCTTAGTGGTAAACCCCGTGTCCCTAGTCCCAGGACAGCCCGCGCACTCAAGTCCACTATTACCGATTACAGGTTACAGATTACAGTCCTCCAAGCCCACAATGAATTAAACTAAGCAAATACAAACCAGTACACCCAGCCTAGTCTAAAACAACCCAACTTGACTGAAAATCAGTCAACCCAATAACACCCCGGTAATAGAGACTATCACTCACTCACAACACAAGCACAACGACACACTCAAACCCGAGACCCCGTGAAGTTGTGCAACACACAAATATAATAATAGATATTGTTTTAATCAAAACAACAAAAAATAATCTAGTTTAAAAATAGACCAAACAACCAAGGTTTAAATCTATTTTAATTGACAAGACAAATTACCAATCAAGGACTAATTCAAAAGTTAAGACAATATTGAATTAATCAATACTAAAAAGAATGCTTAAATATTAAGTCCCAAGACACAAGTAAGGTCTTCCTTAATATTTAATATTCAAGTAAAGATTAATTCTAAAAATAAATTAGTTGGCGCAAATGACCACAAATAAAATTTCAACAATTGTGTCGCGCAACTAAGATAAAAATTAACCTAACACCAAATATAATATGAATCAATTTAAATAGGTGTTATGTTAAAAATATTAAGTCCAAGTAAAATGAGCAAAAGATAAATAAGTGTAGCACTTAGCTCATATAAATTGGAACTTAATTAAAATAAATAAAGTAAGATTACAAATATTAAATTCCAATTTTAGTATAAACCAATACTATGACAAGGGTTGGATCAAATACTCATACACACACAAACACTACCTTAAGTTATAAAAGAATACAACAAAAAGTATTCAACTTAGGCAATAAAAAGTGTACGAGTCAAATGGTCCAATCCAAGTCAAATGAGTACGAGATAAAGAGTGTAACACTCGACTCACTAAAATAGGATGAGTTTAACTAAAATAAAATTTAAATAAATAAAGATGTGATATAAAGACTACACACTAATTAAACCCAACTAAATAAAGTGAACACACAAAAGTTCAACTTAGAGGGTGTAACTAGTTAGTCAAAAATCAAATATCTTTATTCCCAAATAAATCAAATAAGATTATAATAATTAATAAATAAAAATGTGTGACACACTAAAATAAGTCTTGATAATAAAGTGTACACACAAACTGAAATGGGTGTAAATAAACTCACCAAACCAAACACCCAATAAGCCTACTAAAATTCAGTCCCAACAAATTTTAGTTCAAATAAATTTATCCAAATAAAGTTGGCCCAAAATAAAGTCACAGTCCAAATAAACAAAGTGTACACACTAAATGAGTTGGGTATAAACTAAGCTCCAACAACAAATACCCAACACCCAAATAAATTTTAATTCAGATTAAAATATTATTTTTATAAACAGTGTGTGACACAAAATAATCTAAGTCCAATAAAAAATGTGTACACACTAAATGAGTTGGGTGTAAAATAAGCTCCAACAAAAACACCCAACAAAAGGACTTAGTCCAAAACAGTTCCAAATTTCAGTTTAAAATAAATTTTAGTTCAAATAAAGTTTATCCAAATAAACTTTCAATCCAAAGAAAGTAACTCCTAAATTTTAATTCAAAATAACAAGTGTACACACACTGGAATGGGTGTAACCAAAGTTAACACAAGAAGGTCTAAACAAATAATTAGATTAGTGTCAAAATAATCAACACTAGTATCCCAATGTCTTAAACAGCAAAAAAAAATTGTTTGGATCTAAAACCTTTAACCCCACAAAAACCAAACAAACTAGTCCAAATCAATCTTTAGATAAAAACAGTGTATATCTATGTATAGGTATATATATATATATATAGTAATCAGTTTATATAAATATATATAAAACAGTTTTATATAAATATAAAACAGTTTTATATATATATAAATATAAAACAGTTTTATTTATATATATATATAAAAATCAGTTTATATAAAACAGTTTTATATAAAAGTATGTATATATACAGCTCATACACACAACAATGCACACACACACATACTGTCAACACACACACACTGTTCACACGCACACACACACTGAAAACAGCACACACGCACACACTCTGCAAACCGCACACACGCACACTCTGCAAACCGCACACACACACACAGTCACAAAACAGTACACAAATCTGAAAAAAAAAATATATATATACGTATATGTGTGTGTGTGTGTGTATATGTGTCTCTATATATATATGTATATGTATATATTAGATATAGAGAGAGAGAGAGGAAAAACAGTTACCAAAAAAATTGGTCGCCGGAAACTTGAGTCCACCGGAAAATCAACTCCGGAAAAATCAACTTCGGAAAAAAATCAACTCCGGAAAAACGTAACCCAAACCGGAAAACTAAGGCCGGAAAAACAGGCCAGCACCGGACCACCTCAAAACCGGAGCCAAACTCACCGAAAAACCTCTACATCGGAAAAACCGCCGGATCTACAAGGATTCCAAAACCGGACCAGAACTTGGCCGGAAAACCCGAAACCGATCTCAAAAAAATATTGAGAGAGAGAGATATTGTTCGTCCAAAACAAATGAGAGAGGGAGAGAGCTTTGGCAAGACAAAAATTAGAGAGAGAGTGTGTTTCTCCAAAAAAAAAGAAAGGGGCGGCTGAAATAAAAATGAGGGTTTGAGAGAGAGAGATTGTGTTTAACTTATACCCAAAACAAACCCTAACAGGTTCTCCAAAAAGCCCAAAAACTTAAAAGCCCAAAAAAAATAAAACACACACAAAAAAAATGTAAAATCCGAAAATAAGAATAAAAAATAAAATAAAAAATTGAAACACAAAAATAAATATTATGAATAAAAAAATATTTTATATATCAAGTCAAATAAAATAAAAGACTTGAAATATAAAATAAACTTTAAATTCAGAAAAATATCAAACCTCACACAAAAAAAATAAATAAATTTTATGACACCCAAAATAATTTGTACATTACACAAAAAAATATTTTTCTCAAAAAAATTAATTTATATAATAAATCAATATAGAAAAATATGATTTAAGATATAAAAAATAGATTTGAATAAAAATAAAAAAAATGCAAGAGCATATAAATAAAAAATTGTTTGTCTCAAGATTGAGCCAACACAAGAAGAACGAGATTTTCAATCTCCCCCTTTGGCCAATTTTGAGACAAACAAAAACCGAGACTCAAAAACAAAGAACAACAAAAATTACATAACTCGACTATACACATGAGTCCTAAAACAAAAGAAGATACATAACTCTACTAACCACAAGAGTCCTAAACAAACTTAGAAGAGTACTAAGCTCAACTAACAACACTAATTCCTAAAAGACTCAAAATACAATACCAAAAGAGTCTCCAATTCTCCCCCTGTTTGTCTCAAAGGGACAAAGGGTAGGGAAGAATCCTACAAAATAAAAGTTAGTACAACATGAGTATGCAATTTAAAATGTACTAACAAATAAACTAAAACAAACTAAAGCAAAATTAGTTTGAAATTTCGATACTCCTCATTTGAGTACCTAAATCATCTTTCTTAACCCACTTCGATTTAACATAAGGAATAACGCTCTTAAATGGGGCAAAATTAACATTAGTATGAGAACAATTCTTAACAACATTAGACTTTAAATGGATCTTGGACAAATTTTTAACACCATTTTGTTGTCTACTTAAACGCTTATAGCAAAACTGTCCCAAATGACCCTTTTGAAGACAAAAACTGCATTTAAATACATGCCTATCATTCGATTTAGCATTATCATGAAAGCTCACATTTTTATCATATGCAGATTTTCTAGTTAAATTCAAACGCTCAAAACAGAATTGTTCTAAATGACCAAATTTAGAACAAAAATTACATTTATAAATAGGTTTAACAGCATGTTTACACTTAGCATTCAGAGGCAATTTAGAATTTCTGCATATAGTGGGCAGCTTTTCAGAATCAAAATTCAACTTTTTATGACAAAACTGCTCTAAATGACCCATTTTAAAACAGAAATTACGCCTAAAAACAGAATTTTCAGCATGTTTATTTCTATCAAAATGACTATTTTTGCCCAAAACAGCTTGTTTCTGCATTAAATTCTGAACACAAAATTTCTCAATATGGCCAGTTTTAGAACAAAAACTGCATTTCAGCATAGGTTTGGCAGTTTTAACATTTCTCTGATTTTCAAATTTTCTAAAAATGCCTATATTAGCATTATTCTGCCCAAGTCTTTTATAGCAGAATTTTTCAGTATGTCCATTTTTAGAGCAAAAATTACATTTAAGAGAAGGCTTTGCAGTTTTGAAATTCCCAACATTTTGAATTTGCCTAAATTTTCCTAGATCAGATTTGTTTTGTCCTAATTTCTTAAAACAAAATTTTTCTAAATGACCATTCTTATGGCAAAAACTACACTGAAAATTAGCTTTGACAAAATGATTATTTCTAACTTTTTGATTTTGCCTAACTTTGCCTAAATCAAAACTATTCTGCCCTAATTTCTTAAAGCAAAACTTTTCTAAATGCCCAAATTTATGGCAAAAATCACATTTAAGAACAGATTTACCACTTGAAGAACAACCCTCATTTTCAAAATGTTTATAAGACAACTTAATTTCGTTTGAATCGGGAAATTGTTCCTTAGAATTTATAAAATTGGTAACATCAAATTCTTTTCCTTCAAAACCAAGCCCTTTAGTAGGAACAAAATCAGAATAAGAGTTTGTTGGATCATAACATGTGTTTTCATTAATAGTTTTGACGGCATCACCGGCAATCCAATAACTCTTTAACTTTTTCAAAGTCACTTCTAGTTCCTTTTTACATTTATCAAATTTAATCAAAACGGCTTTTAGTTCAACTTGAGAATCATCAAATTTACACAAAACTTCCTTGTTTTTAGTTTCAAGAGAATGATTAAGTTCGGTTAACATGACAATCCTTTTCTCTAAAAACGAAACATCATTTTCAAGTTCATCAATACGAAAAACAGATTCTTCGGTTATTAACTTGATTTGATCGCCCAAAATTATATTTTTAGCCATTAAACTAGAATTAATTTGACCTAAGTCATTGCAATCCTCAATCGTTTTCTCAAAAGATTTATTACTCACACAATCCTCTAAATTTGTACTCACGCACCCTTCCAAAATGACAACATTGTCTTCATTTTCAGATTCATCAACATCACCAAAAATATCATCAACATTAGATATAGAAGCTGTGAATGTAGGGTGACATGGAGTAGGTGAGGTACGAGATAAAATCACTTTGTCTAAAACAGAATTATCTACACATAAATCGGAATCATCCGAACTAGTAGATACGCAATCATTAATGTCCTCGGATATAAAGACAACACGCGAGGTAAAAGCAACTAAATTAGCACAACTAGTATCGCTATCACAAATAGAGATATCATCGCATAAACTAGATAAATGAGTAGAAGATGATGAAATGTCCCAACCATCTAAAGATGTAGTGCAAGATGAAATATCTTTAACTTCGACTGCACCCATCATTTGGCAAATAGCATTCTCGCTTTTAATGTCAAATTGTGAATAAGACGTTGACTCTTTAAAACATTCATAAAGGGATTTTCTAGAAGAAAAATCAGCATCACCATATAAGTTTCCCATGTTTAAAAAAATAGATTTTAAATGATATAAAATATAGATTTTAAAAAAGAGTTCAGGATCTTTGCGGAATAAAAACTTTTATAAAGTGAATCCTGAAGCTCTGATACCACTTGAAAAGAGGACCCAAGGGTCACACTAGAAAGAACCGAGTGGTACTTGCTAATGCGTATTAGGTAAATTAAAAATCTCCAACTCTTTCAAATCTTTAATACAAAATCTATTATAAATTTTAAGTGAGAAAACACTCACGCACACTATTAGTAAAGGTGATGATGCTAGAAGTAAAGAATAATTCCCTTTAAGAATGAGATGAGGAAAAGTAGAGTGTGACACAATATATGTTATCGAGGAACCCACCTTAGTGGTAAACCCCGTGTCCCTAGTCCCAGGACAGCCCGCGCACTCAAGTCCACTATTACCGATTACAGGTTACAGATTACAGTCCTCCAAGCCCACAATGAATTAAACTAAGCAAATACAAACTAGTACACCCAGCCTAGTCTAAAACAACCCAACTTGACTGAAAATCAGTCAACCCAATAACACCCCGGTAATAGAGACTATCACTCACTCACAACACAAGCACAACGACACACTCAAACCCGAGACCCCGTGAAGTTGTGCAACACACAAATATAATAATAGATATTGTTTTAATCAAAACAACAAAAAATAATCTAGTTTAAAAATAGACCAAACAACCAAGGTTTAAATCTATTTTAATTGACAAGACAAATTACCAATCAAGGACTAATTCAAAAGTTAAGACAATATTGAATTAATCAATACTAAAAAGAATGCTTAAATATTAAGTCCCAAGACACAAGTAAGGTCTTCCTTAATATTTAATATTCAAGTAAAGATTAATTCTAAAAACAAATTAGTTGGCGCAAATGACCATAAATAAAATTCCAACAATTGTGTCGCGCAACTAAGATAAAAATTAACCTAACACCAAATATAATATGAATCAATTTAAATAGGTGTTATGTTAAAAATATTAAGTCCAAGTAAAATGAGCAAAAGATAAATAAGTGTAGCACTTAGCTCATATAAATTGGGACTTAATTAAAATAAATAAAGTAAGATTACAAATATTAAATTCCAATTTTAGTATAAACCAATACTATGACAAGGGTTGGATCAAATAATCATACACACACAAACACTACCTTAAGTTATAAAAGAATACAACAAAAAGTATTCAACTTAGGCAATAAAAAGTGTACGAGTCAAATGGTCCAATCCAAGTCAAATGAGTACGAGATAAAGAGTGTAGCACTCGACTCACTAAAATAGGATGGGTTTAACTAAAATAAAATTTAAATAAATAAAGATGTGATATAAAGACTACACACTAATTAAACCCAACTAAATAAAGTGAACACACAAAAGTTCAACTTAGAGGGTGTAACTAGTTAGTCAAAAATCAAATATCTTTATTCCCAAATAAATCAAATAAGATTATAATAATTAATAAATAAAAATGTGTGACACACTAAAATAAGTCTTGATAATAAAGTGTACACACAAAATGAAATGGGTGTAAATAAACTCACCAAACCAAACACCCAATAAGCCTACTAAAATTCAGTCCCAACAAATTTTAGTTCAAATAAATTTATCCAAATAAAGTTGGCCCAAAATAAAGTCACAGTCCAAATAAACAAAGTGTACACACTAAATGAGTTGGGTATAAACTAAGCTCCAACAACAAATACCCAACACCCAAATAAATTTTAATTCGGATTAAAATATTATTTTTATAAACAGTGTGTGACACAAAATAATCTAAGTCCAATAAAAAATGTGTACACACTAAATGAGTTGGGTGTAAAACAAGCTCCAACAAAAACACCCAACAAAAGGACTTAGTCCAAAACAGTTCCAAATTTCAGTTTAAAATAAATTTTAGTTCAAATAAAGTTTATCCAAATAAACTTTCAATCCAAAGAAAGTAACTCCTAAATTTTAATTCAAAATAACAAGTGTACACACACTGGAATGGGTGTAACCAAAGTTAACACAAGAAGGTCTAAACAAATAATTAGATTAGTGTCAAAATAATCAACACTAGTATCCCAATGTCTTAAACAACAAAAAAAAATTGTTTGTCTCAAGATTGAGCCAACACAAGAAGAATGAGATTTTCAGCTTTTTGTGTGTCGTCATTGTTGAAAGCCAAGTTAATCAAAATCCTCAAAATACCTACAAAATAATATCAAACTCAAGTGTATAGGTAAGTAAGGGTATCAATCCACATCAAGGGGTAAGCTAGAGACAAACTCAATTTTAATTCACTTTTTATTTTCTTTTTTGTGCCTTTTCACCTTTTCTTTTTGCTTTTTCAAATATTAAAACAATTAGGGTGAGGATGTGAAATAACACTAACAAAGATGAAAGATCAAATTACAAACTAAAAAGTGACTAAAATGAAAAATAAAGTCTAACACAAAAATAAGAGATAAAGTGAGGTAAATAAATGTGAGAACAATCAAGGAGTGGGACTACACCGCAAATTTTAGTTATTCTAACAAATTAATTTAATTAATTGAATTCTCCAAAATTAATATCAAAATTACAAATCAACTCTTATTGCAAATGTAATTTTAATAGAAACTTTTCAGAATATTAAGTTTAACACTCCACAACTCTAGAAAATAGATCTACACTCGTTTTAATTAATCACTCGCTAGGATCTATCGATTAAAATTTGTATAAATCATAGAAAATGAAATTAGAGTTGAAATTTAAGGAATAATACCACACTTAAGAAACACCTATCTCTAGTTCGAATCTAAAATGGGTATTAAAACTTAGAAATTCGATTTTCTCTCGAAAATTATTTACCCTCTTTCGACGTGTAAATTTAAGGGTGAGGGATAAAAATTAATATTCAAAGGGAATTTTAAAGTAATCAAACTAATTAAATTAAAATAATATCAAATAAGGGTTCACCCCACCCCTTGAAAGGGGATTTTGCCTAACATCATATTAGACATGATAATCAAACAATCAAAGGCTAATAAAATATAGTAGAAGAGAAGAACAATCAAACCAAATCTATTTGAGTGAAATTGGACTCCAATCCTTGAATTTGCAATTTACATCCCTCCAATTGAGCATCCAAGTGATTTGCCATTAAATAATTACTCAATTAAATCTGTTACAAAATTTAATCTCACAAATATCTACCAAAATAAAAATAATAAAATAAAATTGTTTACAAAATGGTGTTTATCCTAATTCATTTTCAATACTAAACTATCTCTAACTCTCTCTAAAATTGATATGATAAAAGCCTACTTTCAAAATGGTCTTCTTCTCCTTAAATAGTAGGCATGGAGCATGGGGGTATTTTGGGTAATTGAGAGTGCAAGGGCATGGGGTTTGAGACGTGTGAGGTCATGTGGATGAGGTGTGAATGAGGGTATTTTGGAAAGTTGGGTTAAAATAGGTAGTTGTGAAGTTGGCACAAATGGCGCCGTTGTCGATCTTTGGAGCTCGACGCGCTTGAGGGGATTCCTGAATTTTGTGATTCACTTTTATTGAATTTTTCAAATTTTAGTACCATTTTTTTTATTTTAGAAGGCTTGTATTTTGGATTTTATTACCTTTCTTGTATTGCGGTGCATAGAGACACCATTTCCTTTTCATTTTAAATTTGTAATAATTGAAGAAGCGTGATAGGGAAGCCGGACAAGGTAGAGAGAGGGTGTCCAAAGGTGAGGAAAAGAAGCCTATCTACTTTGGGTCGGGCGGACTCCCGGGGCCGACTGAGATTGGCGTAATCTCCCCCCGGTCGACTCAATAATTTCGGCACCCCACGGCCTAAAAACTATGGGAGGTACACTTCTTATACCCTCGCCCCCTCTTGTTAGCGAGTTCATACCTTGTGTGCTCCTATGTGCTCTTGTGTGATTTAATTCTTGCATTTAATTTTGAATGGAATGATGAATTAAATTGACTAAGACCTATGCCTGGTCACTCATGAGATGGGATTTCATCACCCGACTCAATCACTTATCCTTTGTGTGCTACCCTAGCCATCACTAATTCAAAATCAATCAACTAGATAGCCCCAACGGATACGGTGTTCGTAGGCCCCTTTTTGATCATTTTGGCTTGTAGGATAACCCGTAGAGTCATCTCCACTGGGAAAACCCTCGAACGGTTTGCTTTGCGGCACGGAAGGGTCCAGGGACACTGGGTTTTAAGTGCGGCCGCACAGTAAAACGGGTTTGTGCTGTCCCCAGTGTTGTACCGGCGTAGTAGCTTTGTGGCGAATCTCTGTGGCAAGCCTTTTGGCATCTTGTGATTAAAGTAGGAACATTTGCAAAAGGCGATCACTCATATAAATTTCGTGATTTGTATCGCCCACGTATTTAATTAAAATTTGACTACCCTTTCATTAATTTTCAAGATAAAAATTGGTTATGTGCTATTTAGAATTTTTCCTTAACTTGTGTGTATCCTATTCCTTTTTCGGTAGTCCATTTTAGTGAATTCGTCCAAATTCTTGGAGTCCAATTTTTTCCCCCACTCTTTTCTTCCAAAAAAAAATTCAAAAACATTTTCTTCTATTATTTTTATTAAAATCCAAAAACATTTTTTTTCTTGTTTTTTTTTTAAAACAAAAGCAAAAATCAAAAGACATTTTCTTCCTTTATCTTGTTCCAAAAAATAATAAAAAAAAAATTTCCTTTATTTTTCCAAGAAAATCTTTTCTTCTCCTCATTTTTTAGCAAAACTCCAAAAATATTTTCTTTTCCAAAAATCAAGAAACCAAAAAAAAAAAAAATTCCCTCTTTGCATGCCCACGTGACAACGAGTTAATCATCAATTAATTCTTTTTCGTAGTCTTTCTCCCGTCTCTTCCACATTAGGAGAACCAAGTGTTCCCCTTACTTATTCCATTCCACCGATCACTTTGAGTTGTCCCCGAGTTGACATCTCTACTCCCACCATTCATCCACCCACCACGGTTGAAGAGCGTGCCTTAAGGAACTATTTTGCCCCGATAATGGCTACCCCACCATCATGCATAGTTCTTCCACCCACCTCGGTAGATCAATTCGAAATTTGCTCGGCGACCATTTCCATGTAACCCAATTTCCATGGTCTTGAACGTGAGTCTCCCTACACTCACTTGCGAAAATTTCTCACGGTTTGCGCTACTTTCAAAAATTAAAACTTAGATGAAGAAAATGTTCGTCTTCGCTTGTTTCCATTTTCTCTCCATGATAAAGCATCCATGTGGCTACATTCCTTGTCACCGGATTCTATCCATACATGGGAACAACTTGTGAACAAGTTCATGTCAAAGTTTTATCCCAGAAGTAAGACCAATGAGATGCGCCAAGCTATTCAGGATTTTCACCAAAAGCCAACCGAGCAATTTTGTGAAGCATGGGGCCGTTTTCAAGACTATATCAATAGTTGCCCACATCATGGTCTCGACAAGAGTCGCCTCGTTCATAGTTTTTACGATGGTCTCATTCCTTCCACTCGCACCATGATTGAGTCCGTGCACAAAGGCAAATTCATGCACTTAACTCCCACTGCCGCCTATAATTTTCTCCTTGAATTAGGCGATGACTCCCAAGATTGGGAGAGCACAAATGAATTTTCGAGATCCGAGTCACCACGCGTCGGTAGCACTTATGAGGTAAAAAATTATCTCGATTTTAAAACCTTAATTCATGGCTTAAACACTTTGACTAAGACTGTTGATGCTCTCAGTCGTTCTATACAACAAAATGTTTCTCTTTTTAAACAGGTGATATACGTCAACGAGTCTAGTCCTTCTTTTCATGTCTGTTTAAGTCAAGATCATTTATCTCATTTGTGCCCCCTTATTCAAGATGATGCTGAACCCACTCTAGCCCAAGCATGTGAATTTGATACCACTAGGAAACCCGCACCATCTTCGTTTACTTACAATCCGAATAATAGAAATCATCCCTATTTTTCTTAAAAGTACGACAATCACCTTGCTCCGTCACAACCATAACAACATGTTGGTGGACCACCAGGGTTTCACCAAAACCCACAAAGGCAACATCGCCCTCCTATCCAACACCACCATGCTCCTTACCACCAACCACACCATCCATCATCCTTTGTCCCCCAAGGCGGACCGTCCAACCCCACTCATCAAATTGTCCCTGTCCCACCTCCGTCCTACGAGTATTCCCAGCCGCTTAGTTCTAACTGAGAGTTGGTCCCCCAACCCCCTTATGCGCCTCCACCTCAATCATCCACCTCCTCTATCGAGAATTTTCTCACTCAATTTATCACGACTCAACAACAAACCATGCAAGCACAAACTCAATCCATCCAAAGGATTGAGCACCGGCTTAACCAGTTTGAGTCCGAGCGTGAGAAAGGTCATTTTACGAGTCAACCCATTCCTAACCCTAAGGGGAATGGAAAGGAGTCAACGTATGAGGTTGGATCCACTTCCACTCCACCCACATACCAAACAGACATGAAAGCGGTGAGTACTCTATGATCTGGTAAACAGGTTGACAATGGTGTTGCTACTCCCCGTGATGTTCCAATCCCACCCACCCAGCACTGCCCATTAGAACCTCTTCCTCAGGTCCTACCACCCCATAAATCCTCCGACAAGACTGCCTATAAACCTACTGAGGCCACCATTACTTTTGTCCCAAAAGCCCCCTTTCCTCAAAGGTTGGCACCAAAAAAGAAAGCTCAACAATTTGATGAGATCAAGCAAGTTTTTTAGAATGTTTACATAAACATTCCATTCCTCACCGCGATTCAACAAGTTACCTCTTATGCAAAATTCTTGAAAGAATTGTGCACTGTTAAGTGACGGACGAATGTCCCTCATGATGCCTTTGTCACTAAGCAAGCCACGTCCCTCATCAATAAGTATGGTATTGTGAAATATAAAGACCCTGGTCGTCCCACTGTCTCTTGCATGTTAGGAGATAAGTTCACTACGCGGGCTTTGCTTGATCTTGGAGCTAGTGTTAATTAGCTACCTTACTCTATCTACCTTGAATTAGGTTTACAAAATATGAAACCTACACGGGTTACTCTTCAACTTGCAAACCGCTCTGTGAAAGTTCCTAAAGGAATAGTTGAAGATGTTTTGGTAAAAGTGTCTGCCTTTTACTCCCCTGCGGATTTCATCATCTTAGACACTCCTGCTCCCGACCCAACCAATATTACTATCATTTTGGGTCACCCCTTTTTGGCAACTGCCACTGCCATCATCAATTGTCGAGATGGGTCCTTGAATCTTTCTTTTGGCAACATGATCGTCGAAGTCAATATTTTCCACCTCATGCAACAAAAGGCTGATGTTGATTCTATTGATGAGGTTTGCATGATTGACTCCTTAGTCCAAGAGATATTGGATACCACATACCCAGAAGATACTATCCACTAATGTTTGGCTCACTTTGGGTCCAACTTTGATATTGATTCCTCCATCTCCGAGGTAAATGACTTGTTAGATTCTACACCACTGCTGGAAACTTCCACTTGGCCTCCTCCATTTGAGCCTCTCCTTGTCAATACTCTTCTTTCTGTGGATGACCCAGTCAACCCCTATCTCGATATTCTCCCGGACTCTGTTTCTGCATTTGAGTCGGATGCCTCTCATGAGCCACCACCTATTTTGGAGCTTAAGCCATTACCTACTGAGTTGAAATATACGTTCTTAGGCCTAAACCATCATCACCCCATCATTATTGCTTCTGACTTGACACTGGATCAAAAAGGGAAATTGGTCCACACTCTCACTCAACATAGCCCTACTTTAGGGTGGACCTTTTTCGACATTCAAGGCGTCATCCCCAATGTTTGTAGCCATCACATTCATTTAGAGAAGAATGCCAAGACTTCTCGTGAGACACAATGCTGACTCAATCCGGTAATGAAAGAGGTCGTTTGAGATGAAATTTTAAAATTGCTTGATGCTGGTATTATCTACCCCATTTCAGACAGCCAATGGATCAGTCCTATTCATGTGGTGCCTAAAAAGTCAAGAGTCACCGTTGTAAAAAATAGTGACGATAAGCTTGTGCCTACCTGCATACAAATCGGCTGGCGTGTTTGTATTGATTATAGAAAGCTCAATGCTGTAACTCGCAAAGACCACTTCCCTCTCCTATACATTGACCAGATGCTTGAACGCTTGGCAGGCCATGCTTACTACTGCTTCCTTAATGTATATTCAGGGTATAACCAAATACCCATTTCCCCTGAAGACAAATAAAAAACTACCTTTACCTGTCCATTTGTCACATTTTCGTACTCTCGTATGCCCTTTGGCCTTTGCAATGCACCTGTGACTTTTCAACGGTGTATGACAAGTATTTTCAGTGACATGGTAGAGCGTTTTCTCGAAGTCTTTATGGATGATTTTTCTGTGTTTGGTTCATCCTTTGAACAATGCCCATCTCACCTCTTTATGGTCCTTCAGTATTTCCAAGAAAAAAAGTTAGTCCTCAATTGGGAAAAATGCCATTTCATGGTAAAAAAGGGTATTGTTTTAGGTCATGTTGTCTCCAGCTCCGGTATTGAGGTTTATAAAGAAAAAGTCGACTTGATTTCCCCACTCCCCAATCCTAAGTCTATTAAGGACATTCGATCCTTCTTAGGACATGCGGGCTTCTACCGGCGATTCATTAAGGACTTTTCTAAAATCGCGTGACCTTTAACAACCTTTTTATACAAAGATGTCCCTTTTATCTTTGATGAAGCATGTGTTTCCACCTTTGAGCACCTAAAATCTTAACTCACTTCCGCTACTATCATGCAACCTCCCAATTGGTCTCTCCCATTTGAGCTCATGTGTGATGCTTCTGATTTTTCACTTGGTGTCGTGTTTGGCCAGAGAGTTGACAAGCGCCCACATCTCATCTATTATGCTAGCAAAACCCTGCATGATGCTCAACTTCATTACACGACCACCGAAAAGGAGTTGTTAGCGGTTGTGTTTGCCCTTGATAAATTTTGCTTATATTTCATAGGTTCCCCTATCATCGTGTATACTGACTATGATGCCCTTAAGCACCTTCTTCATAAGAAGGATTCTAAACCACGATTGATATGGTGGATTCTCTTACTCCAAGAGTTTAACCTTGAAATTCGCGATAAGAAAGGTTGTTAAAATGTTGTTGCTGACCATCTCTCTCGCATTACTTCCACGTCTGCCTGTGATCATGTTCCCATTTCTGAGTCATTTCCCGATGAACAACTTTTATCCATCTCCAACTCGCCTTGGTATACTGATATTGTCAATCTCCTTGTTACCGATCAACAACCTAATCATTGGGATCGATCCAAATTCATGGCGAATGTGAAGTTTTACTCTTGGGATGTCCCGTTTCTCTACAAGTATTGCCCCGATCAAGTCATTCGTCGATGTGTTCCTGAGTGTGAATAACTCAGTATTCTGTTCTTCTGCCACAATAGTGCTTGTGGAGGCCACTTTGGCTCAAAGAAAACTGCCGCAAAAATTTTGCAAAGTGGTTTCTATTGGCCTACCCTTTCGCGATGCCCATTAATATTTCCAGGCTTGTTCCAATTGACAACACTCTGGGCGTCTCTCTCGTCATCATATGATGCCTCTCACACCCATCCTCATTATTAAAATTTTTGATGTGTGGGGTATCGATTTCAATGGACCATTTCCCTCCTCTCATTATTTTTAGTATATTCTAGTTGCTGTTGACTATGTTTCCAAATGGATCAAAGCAATTGCTTGCCGCACCAATGACCATCGAGTTGTGGTCCAATTTTTCAAAGATCATGTCTTTACGCATTTTGGAACCCCCAACGTTATCATTAGTGATGGGGGTAAATATTTTTGTAATCGAGTCTTTGAACACCATGTCAAAGAGTATGGTGTTATCCATAAGGTTGGTCTCTCTTACCACCCACAGAATAGTGGTCAATTTGAGGTCTCCAACCGTGAGATCAAGCAAATTCTTGAAAAAACCGTCAATCCTAATAGGAAAGATTGGTCCTTACACTTGAACGACGCATTGTGGGCATACCGTACTGCTTACAAGACTCCAATTGGCATGTCTCCTTATCGCTTGGTCTTCGGCAAGCCTTGCCACCTTCCTGTCGAGCTTGAACATCATGCTTATTGGGACGTCAAAGCCCTTAATTTCGATATTAATGAGGCGGGTGTCCATAAGAAGCTGCAAATTAATGAATTTGAGGAAATAAAAAATGATGCCTATGATTTGTCCAAGAAGTATAAGGACAAGATGAAGTGGATCCATGACCAAAGCATCATGCGCAAAGAATTCCACCTTGGTTAAAAAGTTTTCTTGTATAATTCTCGATTGGATCTCTTTCGTGGGAAATTGAAAACCAGGTGGTCTGGACCCTTCATTGTTGAGTCAGTTACCCCTTATTGAGTCAGTTTCCCCTTATGGTTCCATCACCGTGCCAAATCCCAAGGATGGCAGCCTCTTTCAGGTCAATGGTCAACGCTTGAAGCCTTTTTTGGAACTAGGCTCCACTCACATAGAACAGATTGACCTTGATGACCCCATTTATGAAGACTGATCGTTCAGTCTTATTTGGGGGTGATTCTTATCCCCCTATTTTTCTGCCACCCCGTTCTCTCCTCGCTTATCATTTCTTTTTGGGTGAGTTCCGATCGGTCTGGCTGAAGATGTTAAACTTAGCGCTACCAGGAGGTAACCCATTTTTCTGAGTATGAGTCTTATCCTGTTTGGGGTTGGTGTTTCACACTACCCACTGTTCTATCATGATTATAGACTTGTATATATTTTTCTATCTCACTCATTTATTCAGGTTTCATCTTTGCTTCACATGTCCACTTCATTAACGGTTGATTCTGGTAATCTCTTTCCTACCTTATGCTCTCAATTTTAAAATTCATTTACTTAACATCGAGGACGATGTTCCTTTTTGTTTGGGGGTGGGGAATTTTACCAAAATTGTACCTCTTTTGAAAAAAATTTAAACCTGATTTTTAAAATTTCATGCAACTTCGTTCATCTCATTCATTGACGTGAATTTTCTATCATCCATATTTCAAAAGTCTAGGAATCAAGCTAGAGAATATTATTTTTCTAAATAGCTTATGTAATACATAACAAGGCACGTTGCATCATGAATTTCTAGACTCAACAAAATTTGTGCACTTATCACGTCATTATGATTTAGAGTTGAGGAGTACTACAATTCTAAAGAGAACCTTAAGGATCACTAGTAGAGACTTTAGCCCGTGACATTTGTGCCTTTCACCCTTTCAGAGTATTTTATGCAATCTCCGAGTCACAAGTTGATTCAACTTCTTTCGGGTCCACACTTTAATTGTTGCATGATCTCATTATCTTTCATTAAAATTTGGCTTGATCACTAAGAACGACATCACTTTCGAGTTGTAGGAAACACGTGTCTTGAAATTTTTCCCGAATACTAGATTTTAATCCATACACTTGCCACTTTTCCATATCACATTTCCATTCACTCACCCATTACCTTCCCATTTATTTCCCTCATCATACGTACACACTCCCCACTCCATTCATATATCATCCGTCATCATTTTGAGAAAAAGAGTGTTGATTCCAAATGTTAAATGTCTTCATTGTTGATTTAAAAAGAAAACAAAGAAAGAAAAAAAAAAGAAAAATATCGAAAAAATCGAAAAAAAAACAGACAAAAAAGAAATAAAAAAAGAAAGAGAGTTTGTAGTTAGTAGTTAGTTTTGAAATAAAATACCTTTGTTCTTCATAGAACACTCTTCTATCACATCCATCACTTATCATTCCTCCATACATCAACATCCTTACCCCATCATTTCCTTCCCATTTCATTTTCCTCTCACCCATATGCATACATATTCTCATCTCGGTGTTCGGGCAAATAAAAGTCAACGTGGTGAATAACTCGACGTTCTCACTATAGTGATTAGCATTTCTTTCATGAGATCATTTTCCTTCCGTATGTTCGTTCTTTCTTATTTGTGTGTGATACGTTTGAACTTGCTTACATTTACTCACCTCCTCACACACAAGAGCGATACACTTACCCTAATCTCGAGAGTTCGTTTGAGAGATATATATCCGTGAGATTTGAAGTTGAAGCGTTGATTCCGAAAAGTCAATCTAGGAATTACTCATGTGATACTTAACCCGTTTTGACTAATTCACACCACACACGTTGAGTTCTAGGGAGGATGTGCCTTGTGTATTTACTTAGCTAAACTTTTTACACATTCTAGGCTTGTATTTCTCAAAACATTTCTCATGTAATGGATTGTGCGATTATTCTATGTCTAATAAGAGATTGACCGCCTTTCAATAAATCCTTGCAAATAAAGAATTTTGTGGGTATATTCCCTGCAAACCCTCATGAGACACAACTCGTCCTGTAGGGCAACCTACAGATTTAAAGGCTTGTTGCACATGCTAAGTGCAATCGCAAGTGTCCGCGAAAGTGGTACACTTCTAGATACTTATATTTTTCTTTATCTCTATCTTATTGCTCGAGGACTAGCAACGCTCTGTTTGGGGGTGGTGTGATAAGCACCCAAAACTGTACATTTTATACCCCAAATAGACGTACTTTAGTTGCTAATTCTTGACAACATAGGTTTTATTTGCTTAAATGTTTATCTTGTAGGCCAAACATCCGTTTGCAGTGTCAAAAGCTATATATCGAGGCAAATGCGCGTTGAATGGAGCTAAATACCTTATCCTGTAACCCTACCCTAACCAAACTCCTACCCCAAACCTTGTGTGTGTTTAGTTTGTCCCTTTTTAATATTTTTTAGATTTTTAGTTTGAGTCGTTTTATTTTTAGTATTTATTTTTTATTTATTTACTAAATTCTAGGTTTTGTTTTCTATTTTTCTATTTTATCTTTATTAGTATATTTTATTTTGATTTTGATTAGTTTTTAGTTTTTATTAGGATTTCATTTATTTTTTAGTTTGATTAGATTTTACTTTTTTTTTTAGGATTTTAGTTTTAGTTTAATAGATTTTTATTTATTTCTTTTTAGTTTCATTTTTAATTGAGTCTTTATTTTATTTTAAGATTAGGATTTTATTTTAAGATTTTTTAATTTTATTAATTTTATTTTTTTAATTAGTTAGTGTCATTTGTAGGTGTCCAAATTAAACACACACACCCTACCTACATACACTCACCTGCGTCTAACTAACCCCTCACTCATACCATACACTATCATACACACAAACATCTCCCCATTTACCCAAAATGCCCCCAAACTACCAACATTAAACCATTTCCAAAAATAATCCTTAACTAAATCTGATTTGTTTTATTCCAATCCCCTCACCCACATGACCTCACACTCCTCTCACCATTTCCACGCACACTCAAGCCCATTCCCAAAAATACCCCTTTAGCTCCATAAGACACTATAAAAAGAAGACCTCACTCCACAAAAAGGAAGATTGGGAAGACTAGAGAATAGAGAATTGTAGAGAGAGAAATACTAGGTTAGAAAAATAGGAAATTCTAGAGGGAAAAAATATTGTAGAGAGGAGAATTAAATTGTACTTCAATTTTGTTAGTGTTTGTACACAATTGAGAGAAGCTTGGATTTAATGCAAGTGCAATTTCTTTTCTCCTACATTTTGGTTTGAGTTTCTTCTCTCTATATTTTTAATTTCATTTAGTAACTTTTATTAGATTTTTATTATGTGAATTATGACTATGGTTGTCTAATCACTCCATTCAAGGAGTGAAATGAAGCCCCATATATTCAATTGAATGTATTAATTAATCTAGTTTACTTTGTTTCATTTAGTTAATTTTCTTTTCATTCCTACATGAGTTTATGCATTGAGAAATGGTAAACTATCCCTGAGAAAGGATTAAAATCTAATATACTCTTAATTTTTGGATTCAAACTAGAGATAGAATGATCCACTAATTAAAATATATTATATTTTATTACACTCATACATTAAATTTTTGTTGGATTTATGATATATTATATGAATCTACTCTAGCGAGTGATTTATATAATTTTTCTAAATCAATTATTCATTTGAGTTGTGGATGAAAATTGGATTAACTATTTTTATATTAGTTTGTTTTGTCAAATGATGAGAATCAATTGATAAAATCAATTAATATTTGAAAAATTATTAAACTAGAATAATTAACACATTTAATTGATAAAGTGGAGGTTAAGTTTCATTCCTTGAATATTTCTCATATTTAATTTCATCTCATTCTTATTACTTAGTTCTTATTTAGCACACTTGTTAGTTTGTTAATTTCATCTCTCATTTTAGTTTAGTGTTACTTCACATTTTCACCTAAAAATTGTTTTAATAGCAGACTTTGGATCTTTCAATATATCCACAAATGGAGAGGGAATCTTGCTATAAACACGAGCCAAGAACCTAAACACTTTCTTATTTTGAAAATATACAAAATATTTCATAAAATGTGAAATATGTAAAAGTGTAAATCCTCAATCAAGATCTTAAACTAGATCTAAGTCTAAATGTTCAAAGAAACTCAAATCAGAAACGGTTTTGTTAGTTTTATTGTTTGAAAACATAATAGTTGAAAACAATCAACAAAACTATGATTTCTCGAAATAAGAAATCAAAACAAAGAGAGATAAACGTGGAATGTATCACAGAACGTCAATTTTAATTTTCTATAAAAGAAAATGAGATCAAACTGTTTGTACTAAGTTGGAAAAGAGATAAATGACAGAAGAGGACTGATCTTCACAACTCTCGAACTAACACACTCTCAGAAATATTTTTCTAGTGAGATGTGGACGGAGTTTAGTTTAGGGTTTTCTTTTTCTCTCTTCTTCTCTCTCTCTCTCTCTCTCTCTCTCTTTATTTTCTCTCAAATGTGAGGCAAGCAAAATATTATGATCGCAACACATAAAGCATGTATTTATACTAAGCCATGGAAGCTCTGGAACTTCGAAGCAAATGAATGGTCCCGATTAAGACATAAGAGATCAAAGTAAATCTGATGGTTAATAGTGCACCGCAATTATAAAGCCTCTGATTGGTTTAAACGAAAACACAAGGATCGGGTAAGAATGCATGCAGGCCATAGATTAAAACGATCCAACTGTTCATAATCAAACACAGGAATAGGAGGGCAAGAAAACATAAATCCAACCATTGTGAGATTAACACGTGTAAGGCTGTGATGATTTGTAAAACGCGTATTTTTAAACTTTTAGAAATACAATTTTTACCCACACAATTATCAAACGCATTTGGTTTCTACCCAAGCAAGTTTTTAACAGCTTAATGAATTTACAAAACAGCCCACAAATTTTGTAAAAGCCAATTTTAAATTTCTAAAAAATTATCAAAAAAATCTTAGAAATGATTTAAAATATCCCAAAAATTCTGGAAAAATTATTTTAAAGGGATTTAACTCACACACCCTCATATTATGAAGAATGCAATCTCATAAGCAACACATGAATGATCCTAGGTGTGGTGTTGGTGTTTATACATTTGGACAATTAGAGGAAATAAAAAAGAATAGTCTGAAGGCTTGTTGGTTTGAAAGGGGTATGACTCAATTTTGTCACTATTTCCAAACTATATGAACACCTATATTATATAGACTCAAGTGAGTCAAAGATATAGGGTGCTTCAATCTCCCCCTTTGGAAATATGAGACAAAATATCCTTTGAGTCATCTAGGACTCGTAGGAATAAAAAAGAATAAGAAAAACTTAGTCCTATACAAAAATTCTATCTACCCAATATCCTAGAAAGAGAAAATTATATAACTCAACTAGATACAAACCAATACCCTACAAAAATTCTATTGAAAATGAAGGTACTGATTCCTGAAAATAAGATAACTAAGATCAAGTTTTTTAGTTGAGAATAAACCAAAATGTCCAAGAGGACTCAAATTTCTCCCCCATTTTGTCTCAAATGGACAATGGGCAAAGTAAACAAGTATGAAACAATAAATCATTGTTCTTCCATAACCATACCAATAGATTTGCGCAAAGATTCAAATCGAAAAAAGTCTAATAATTTACTAAACATGTCACTTAATTGCAATTCAGTAGGTAGGTAATTAATTTCTAACTCCTTAGATTCAACTAACTCGCGTATGAAATGATATCTGATTTTAATATGTTTGGTATGAGAGTGCTGAACTGGATTTTTAAAAATATTAATCGCGCTTTGATTGTCACAATAGAGATGTAACTTATCTTTAGTTATACCGTAATCTTTTAGCATTTGTTTTAGCCAAAGTAATTGGGCACAACAACTTCCTGCTGCAATATATTCGGATTCAACAGTAGACAAGGAAGTGTAGTTTTGTTTCTTACTACTCCATCCTACCAAATTGTTACCAATGTAGTAACACGCTCCTGAAGTACTCTTACTATCATCGGTACACCCAGCCCAATCACCATCGGTGTAACCTACTATAGTACTAGAAGTGTCTTTAGTTTACCAAAGTCCTAAGTTTAGAGTGCCTTTAATATATTTGATAATTATTTTAACGCACAATAAATGACTCTCTTTAGGATTGTTTTCATACTAGGCACACACGCATACATAGTACATGATATCAGGATGGGAGGCAGTAAGGTAAAGTAAGCTTCCTAACATACTACGGTACAAGGTAAAATCAATTGATTTCCCATTCTCATCTTTAGAAAGTTTGATAGAAGTACTCATAGGAGTCCTAGTTTCATTAGCTGTTTCTAAGCCAAACTTCTTGATAATCTCTAAAGTGTATTTGGATTGCGATATAAATAATCCATCCGAATTTTGTTTAACTTGGAGCCCTAAGAAGAATTGTAACTCCCCCATAAGTAACATTTGAAATTATTTGTGCATAATGCCCAAGAAGGTCTCAACTTCTAAAGGGGAGGTGGATCCAAAAATGATATCGTCAACATAAACTTGAGCTATAGTAATATTGTTGTCAAAATGTTTGACAAACAAGGTTTGATCATTCTCTCCTTTCCTAAATCCGTTGTCTAACAGAAAGGTGAATATACGCTCATACCAAGCTCTAGGAGATTGTTTTAACCCATAAAGAGATTTTTTAAGATGATAGACATAATTTGGGTGATGAGGGTCAATTTGGGTTGTTCTACATAGGTCTCCTCAGTTAAAATTCCGTTAAGAAAGGTTGACTTAACATCCATTTGATATAGTGTGAAGTGGAAGTGACAAGCTATTGTAGAAAGTAAGCGAACAGATTCGAGGTGAGTGACAGGAGCAAAAGTTTACTCAAAATCTATTCCTTCAATCTGAGAGTAGCCCTGGGCAACTAATCTAGCTTTATTCTGAATAACCATCCCAAATTCATCAGTTTTATTTTTAAAAATCCAACGTGTGCCAATAACCCTTTTATTTTCAGGCCTGGGTATAAGATACCATACATCATGAATGACAAATTGAAGAAGTTCCTCCTGCATAGCACTTATCCACAAAGTGTCATCCAAGGCTTTATTTATAGTCTTTGGCTCATAAGAGACACAAAGCATGCAAAATGAGAAATGTTACGAAGTTGAGATCTTATACGAACAGGCTCATTAGGATTACCAACTACACTATCTAAACCAAGTTAGGTACTTCACGGGTCTCAGTTTGTAAGGATTCAACTATTGCTGGAGAGTTATAATTTAAAATGTTTCTGGACTCATCCACAATAATTGGTTATTTGGTCTTACTTTCTACATTAGTGTCACTTACAATCAAATTAATGGATTCCATCATAGTTTTGGTACAAAGATTATACACACAGTAGGCTCTATTATTTGGAGAATATCCTAAGAAAATGACTTTATCTCCTCTGGTTTCGAATTTAGATAAATGTTCTTTGTCCTTACAGACATAATAGGTGCTATCAAAGATTCTAAAGTATTTTAAGTTAGGTTTCTTCCCATACCAAAGCTCATAGGATGCTTTTTTGGTATTTTGCCTTAACTAGACTCGATTGATTATATGACAGGCGGTATGAAGGGATTCTACACAAAAATATTTAGGTAGGTTCTTCACATGAATCATCACACAGGCCATTTCTTGAAAAGTGCAATTTTTACGCTCATTATTTCCATTTTGTTGAGCTGTATTAGGAGCACTAAATTCATGCTTGTAACCATTATAGTCACAATAATTGATGACATCTGAATCTATGAATTCTCCTCCTTTATGACTACGAATTTTATCTGCTTGGAAGTCCTTTTCATTTTCTATACGAACTAAGATTTTGAAAAACTTTCGGAAGGTTTCTGATTTGTGGTTTAAAAAGGCAACCCAAGTAAATCGAGTGAAGTCATCAATCATAACAAGGATGTAACTGTTTCCGTAAAGACTAACGGTACGAGAAGGACCCATTAGGTCCATATGGATGAGTTCAAGAGGTTTAGTGGATAGGAGTTCTTTAACTTTCTTGTTGAGAGCCTTAACAATTTTCCCTTCTTGACATGGACCACAAATAATGTTTGAAATTGGTTTGATCGTAGGAAGACCTCTAAATATCTCTTGGGATCATAATTTGCCAAGACTATCATAATTAATGTGACCCAACCTATTATGCCATATCTCATTGTCATCTATTTTGGCAATGTTACAAACCTCTGTACTTGGATTGACTGTGCAACAATTATCTGGAGTACCATAATAATGCAATCACCTTTTTCATTTAAAATTTTGCAATTGTTCTTTGAACAAGTGACAGCATGGTTTGAGTCACAAAACTGTGATATACTTAGTAAATTGGCTTTAAGACCTTTTACTAAGAGAACATCTTCAAGAAAGGATAATCCTTCTTCATGGAGTGTTCCTTTACTAATGATCTGGGATGATACACCATCTCAAAATAAGATTTTTCATCCGGAGAATTTAGTTTTGTTTGAAAGTTTATAATCATCCCCGGTCATATGTTTGGAACAACCTGAGTGAAATATTTTTGCACATATTTATTAGTATTATAAAAAGTTTGAGCAATTTGTTTAGAAAAGAATCTAGGATTCCTTCTTGTTGATGGTCTTTTAGTATTGGTTATTTTCCTTCTGTTACGATAGTTATAATTCTTATCTGGATGTCTAGGAAGGACATAGTTGTTTCGACTTCTCCTAGAATAGTTGAAGTTATGGTAAACAGGAGAGTTATATACTGGATTACATAGTTATTTGGAATAAAAACTATTAAGGGACTGTCCATATACATCACAATAGGATCAGTAAAGATGGCACGTAGAACTCACAACCTCATGAAAATTATTATTTGAAGGTTTGTCTAGTCTTTGAGCTCTAGTCTTGTTCCTAGGTGGCACAGGATGAAATGTCGAATCTGCTTGTCGAATAGGGGGGCAGACGTATTTAGCCTTTTGTTCAACATTATGCGTAGAGTTACTTGATTCACTAATGTCTAACTTCAGTTGTTTTATATCAAACTCATTTTTCAAACTTTGAAAGGCTGGACAAGTTTCAATAGGTCTTTTGACACCAGACACAAACTTTATTATTTCAACGTTTTTAGGTTGGGTCTTAGAATTAGGACAAAATCCTATTCCAGTTCTATCATCAGAATTGGTTTTACTTTCAACAACACAATATTCAAAACATTTGGAATTATTTTCAAATTTTGCAAAAATTTTGAAGACTGTGGATGTCTTTTCTTTTGTTTGTTCCAATTCTAACAATGTTCCTTTGTATTTCTTTTCCAGAATTTCATTTGAGTTAGACAACTCTTTCAGTTTGTGTTTAAAATATTTAGTTTCATTCTCATGAGTTAGACATTGAGTAGTGTACTCTTTAGCATTCTATTTGATCATCTGACTCAGGGTTTCTATCTTCTAGGTAAAATCCTTGACACTCTTTTCAAGCCTAGTGCTTTTCTTGAGAGTTTTTGTGTACAGTGTGTGAATGTCAGGAAGGTCATCGTTGTTGGAGTCACTAAGTGTACAGTGTGTAGTGTCCCCTAGCGATTCATTTTTAGGACTCACACACCCATTGACATCAATAATAGAGCGTTCTCTTTGACTCACACAGACAGCATTTGAAGCATTATCAACATTTTCAAGCAATAAGATAGATAAACCAGTAGGCATAGTATCAATTAACATAACATGATCAGATTCCTCATGATCGGTGTAGATTATCCTAGTAAAGAATGACATACAAGGGTCAAAAGTGTTAGATGACTCAGGTTCATCATTTTCAGAGTCACTTGAATCATCCTAAGTCTTGTATAGATGAGCCCTACTATGTTTGTGAATTCTGTCTAAGTTAACTCTACAGTCACTAGCCATGTATCCTAACTTCCCACATCTATAACATTCAACATTTTTAAGGTCTCTCTCAGGTCTCTTGTGATTGTCAGTCTGGTGTTTATCTTGTCTTCTCTCATGAGGCCTATTTTTAGATTGGTTTGTATAAGTAGGTTTTCCATGCCTTTTAGTTATTTTATTTCTGAAGTTCATAATTTTCTTAAACTGTTTAGACATTAAGACAATCTGATTATCCAAAGTATCTAAATTACAGCCCTCATCAGAGTCTATGTAAATGTTAGGTATATTAAGTTCAGGTGTGGCCAACTTAGATGAAAAAATAAGATTGGAGGCAGATTGTTTCTTTTAGGAATGTGTTAATTGTTTCTTAAATTCTAATTCCATTTCCACAGTTCTCAATTTGCTACTGAGGAGTTCAGGTGTGAGAATTTGATCATCCATCTCCTCAATTGCATATCTCTTATTATCAAATTTTTATGGAAGTGATCTTAGTATTTTAGAGACAATTTACTTTCTATCATAAACAATCCCATTCGCATGCAATTTGGTCACAATGTCTGTCAGTCTAATATAGAAGTCATCAAATGTGCAGTCACTCAGTCTCAGTCATGATCAAGGAGTTGTACTTCTGAATTAACATTTGTGCTTTAACAGCTTTAATTCTGGCATCACCCTCATGTGCAGTCACTAGGGTGTCCCATTCTTCCTTAGAGGTAGAACATAATGATATCCTCTTAAATTCGTGTTCATTAATAGAAATGAATATGGCCTTACAAATCTTTTTCTCTTCTTTAGTGAATTCACTTAGTAACATTATAATCCTCATAGTACTTCCTTCAGTGGCTGGATTAGTAAGAAAAGTGTAACCATTTTCAATTACTTCCCAGACATCATCTCCCAATGTCCCTTGGATGAAGGCAACCATCCTTACCTTCCAGTAAGGAAAGTTGGTTCCATCAAAGAGAGGGGGCCTGTATAGGTTACCAAGTCTCTCAAATTTCTCGTCCATAATTTATTTTGAGATTTTTTTTTTAGAAACTCAAGATCTAAAGAATTTTGAAAAACCAAAGCTCTGACACTAATTGAAAAAAATACCACTTAAGTCGTTTAATTGAAGATTAAACTATCTAAATGGCTCCGAACAGTTTGTTAAAGAAACACTTTTATTAAAACAAATTTTTTAACACAAGATGTGTAAAAAATTATGAACAAGTTACTTAAGGTATAGGTTTACAATTTTGAAAACCAAAACTTATAAGGAACTTAAATCAACACAACCTCAAGAAAGGGATGAGAGGAAGAGGAAGTAGACCAGTACAATTTTAACCTGGTAAAATCCCACTCAATTGGGAAAACATCCACGGAGGTCTCTACACCTCAAAAGTAATAATCCACTAAAATAGTGTAACAGTTTACAAACTATATAACAATAAAGACACACAATCAGACCTAATTCTAAGTTCATAAATGTACCAACTCCTCTGGATTTTCTGACTTCTCCCAAGGCTCTGATATTGTTGATGTTCTCTTAGCTTTGTAACTCCACTCCTTTTAGCTTTACGTCAACTGAAAAGTCCAAGATCTCAATACCAACACTTTTCAGTGTAGTAGTGTGAAGGTGTAAGTGGTGATTTGCTCTAAATCACATGCATGAAACTCACACACACTTAATTACAGACAGGATGCTAATCAAATTACAAACAGGTCACAAATATGTAAAGATTTCCAAAATCAGTTCAATCGAAACTATCAGACTTTGGATCTTTTAATATATCCATAGATCAAGAGAGAATCTTGCTATAAATATGAGCCAAGATCCTAAACACTTTCTTATTTTGAAAATATACAAACTATTTCACAAAATGTGAAATATGTGAAAGTATAAATCTCCTATCAAGATCTTAAACTAGATCTGAATCCGAATGTTCAAATAAATTGAAATCAAAAACTATTTTGTTGGTTTTAGGGTTTGAAAACATAACAGTTGAAAACAACCAACAAAACTATGATTTCTCAAAATAAGAAATCAAAACAAAGAGAGATAAATGTGGAATGTATCACAAAATGTCAATGTTAATTTTCTATGAGAGAAAATTAGATCAAAATGTTGTGATTAAGTTGGAAAAGACATAAAGGACAGAAGAGGAATGATCTTCGCAACTCTCAAACTAACACACTCTCAGAAATATTTTTCTAGTGATATTTGGCTGGAGTTTAGTTTAGGGTTTTCTTTTTCACTCTTCTCTCTCTCTCTCTCTCTCTCTCTCTCTCTCTCTCTCTCTCTTTATTTTCTCTCAAAAGTGAGGCAAGCAAAAGATTGTAATCGCAACACATAAGGCATGTATTTAAACTAAGCCATGAAAACCATTGGAACTTTAAAGCAAATGAATGGTCACGTTTAAGACTTAAGAGATCAAAGTAAATCTGGTGGCTAACCGCGCACCGCAATTATAAAGCCTCTGATTGGTCTAAACAAAAACACAAGGATCAGGTAAGAACGCATGCATGCCATAGATTAAAGCAATCCAACGGTTCACAATCAAACTTAGGAATGTGAGGGACAGAAAACACAAATCCAACTGTTGTGAGATTAACACGTGTAAGACTCTGATGGCTTGTAAAATGCGTGTTTTTGAACTTTCAAAAATATAATTTGTACCCACACAATTATCAAGCACATTTGGTTTCTACTCAAGCAAGTTTCTAACAGCTTAATTAATTTACAAAACATCCCACAAACTTTGTAAAAGCCAATTTTAAATTTTTAAAAATTGTTTAAAAAATCTTATAAATTATTTAAAATATCCCAAAAATTATGAAAAATTTATTTTAAAGGGATTTAACTCACACACCCTCATATTATGAAGAATACAATCTCATATGCAACACATGAATGACCCTAGGTGTGGTGTCGGTGTTTATACCTTTGGAGTATTAGAGGAAATAAAAAAGAAGATTCTGAAGGCTTGTTGGTTTGAAAGGGGTATGACTCAATTTTGTCACTATTTCCAAACTAGATGAACACCTATATAATATAGACTCAAGTGAGTCAAAGATATAGGGTGCTTCACTTGGGAAATAAAAATAAGGCATTTTCTTTTTAAAGTTATCTATATTATACCTCTAATATGTTAGTATTAGAGGTATTAATAGCATTTAATTCATTTCACCATTTATTCATCGATATAAAATGGACGATCCCACTTATGTTGTTATGTATTTAGGCATTCTCTATGCAATACCCATAACATTTCGTCTCCCAAAAGAAAATTTACCCTTTCATCTTCTCCCAATAGTAAATTTAGATAAAATGGAACGCCTCTTTCTATTGATCTACTTATCCCCATATATTTTAATAAATATTATATGCATCTTCCGTCCTTGGGATCCATGTTTCCTCTTCAAGGTATGTTCCATGGCTCATCTTCTCTTCCCTTAACTACAAGATTTCAATTTATGGATCCAAAAAACCCCATCTCATCTCAAATCATGAACAAAATATATTGTCTATGCTTCCCTTCATTGATAACAGGTATGTATTCTTTTGATCTTAACCCAAAAAATAGAGTAGTAACATGGAGTTTGCTTTTAATTGTATCAAGAGAAAGACACACTACCCAAGAGAGAGAAACAAGAAACCAAAAGCAAACATGATAGGGAAGGCAAAGCCAAAGAAGCACACTGCAAAAGAAATTGCCGCCAAAGTGGAAAAGCATGTGTTGGGATAAAATTCATTATGCATACTCAGTTTTTTATTTATCGCGCTTTTTCTTTTTCATGTATCTAATTTTCTTTCTGGGATTTATGGGATATAATAATATATAGATATTAGATACTAAAAAAAAACTTTTTATTGTGATGCCCAGTGAAGATAGTTTCAACCATATGGGCACGAGATACAGATAACAGGGTTTGGATTGCTACGCAATGATAAATGGTACAATATATCTCACTTTGACCATAATTTGCATTATTTAATACTTTATATATTGATTTCATATCAAAATAAAGTTGTAATTGGTGATATAGTTTGGGAATGATGATATATTTGGTTTGTATCGAGTTTAATTGGTTAGATGAATGGAATATTCTATTTAACAATGGGAAATTATTCATTAGTATAAAGTAAATTTAACACCCCAAATTATATTGTGTAAATCTTAGAATCTTTAATCCCGATATCCCAATCGAGCCCCCTCTCTGGCTAAATGATATCTCATATCTAATATGTAATTCATTCCCACAAACTAAAGGTTCACTTTAAAAATCTCAAAAATTACTTGCTCACTTATATGTAAACTATGATACAATGGTTTAAAAATAATTATATAGTCAAATACATAATGTTTTACAGTTTTTATCCCATCACTTATATGTAAACTTATTATCATGATATGGTTCACTTTTGGTTCGTATACATAATGTTTTGCAGTTTTTATGACGTCTATCATAGTGTGTGATGGGATAATTTTTATTTATATCATAAACTTCTAAGTAAGTTGTTCCAAAAGTAAATTTTTTTTTTAAAGATATTGCTCCAATTTAAAGCATTTCTTTTTTGTTTTTGAAATATGTAATTTTGATCATGTATAAATATCTTTATCCATACATCCATGTATATGAAGATGTGTAAATTTATTTATTGGACTGATATTTTTCTAATTATTTTCTATGTTTTTTGTAATGATTCATATTTATTTCAAGGTAGGAATTGGTTGTAATATGAATTTTGGCATATGTTTGTAAAACAACCAATAGTTGGGTCTTTGTATAATTTGTTATATTGTTTGGTTGTATTTATACCAAATATCATAAGACGCACGCACATCATGCGTGTTACATGCTAGTAATTGTTTAATGACAGTGGAAAAATTAATGGGAAAAACTTAATTGGAAAACAAAAGGATAAAAAGAAATGAAATGGGTAATTGGGCCTCGGATTAGACATGGGAAAATGTGAAAGGGGAGAAAGGAGGGGGCACCGCACATGGGGGAGGTGTCCAAGTGGGGGAGCTGATGCGCCTATATCTGGAACTTTTGGAAAAATGATTTATTTTCTGAGGTTTCGAACTCGCGACCTTCAATGTATAAAACTTGCGCTTATCTAGCTAAGCCAATATGAGGCTAGACTAGTTTAGCGCAAACAAATATATATTCCTTAATATTTTCTGGATTTTCTTAATTAGACATCACACCCTAATCTGTATATCTTTCACATACGACCTCAGATCGACACACCATAAAAGCCGGCGTGACCCTCATTTTGATGCCGACAATATTTTAGTGGTGCTCGGGTCACGGGGTTTGACTTCGGGTAATACACTGGGCTTTGACTTTAACTTTCTTTCGATTTTAAAAATTACAGTTTCTTAATTTCTTCGTTTGAACTCCGATTGATATGTCGTTTGAAACCAGGTGTCTCTTGATTCAAGGGCTAGCGTATGACAAAACATGCAAGCTACTATCCATAAGAAATAGCAAGAGATGAATCATGTGCATGCATGTGAGAATCAACCAACGAAACGTTTAGCATATCCGAAATGGATTTCCTAACCCAAAAAGGTGTATACCTAACAAAACGGGTTTTGGGAACCGATGGGACACTACGTTTAATCTTCCTAGGGTCTTTTCTAAGATCGAAACAAAAACTCCTAAGGTGAACTTTCCTACCACAATGCGAACATGTTAAAACACGACGAGGAATGGGACCTTTAGGTTGACCTTTTCCAATACCCTCAGATGTGGTTGACGCTCTAAAATAAACTATGGTTTTGGATTTTACATTCGAACCACTAGAACAAGATAAGCCGCTACCATCACTACTCGAGTCATTTAAATTATTTTTTAACTTCAAAACTTTCGACTCAAGCAAACGATTAGACTCCTCAAACTTTTGGGTATCCTTCTTTAAATTTTCAATTACCCCTAAAAGGTTATCTTGCTCCCCCTCAATGTGAGCAAACTTATCCCTAAGAGCCTTTTGTCGTGCCACAAAATCATTAATCGAATTATTTTTCTCAACGGCACAAACTTTAGAATTTTTTAAATCCTCTAACTCTTTTTCTAAAACGAGGACTCTATCATCACTCTCATTTTTGCCCAATTTTATCATATTAAAATATTTAAACAAGGAACTAAAATGCTCACGACAAATATCTCTTTGAATTTGAAACGTCTGCAAATATTCAATCTTATTTTCAAAACCGAAATTTTCTTTTTCCAAAACTTCAATATGTTTTGCAAACTTTAAATTCAAACGATGTAAATCGTCAAAGCTTAGAGAATCCATCAAGAGAAACACTCACAGGAGAGATATACAAACACACGGGATCACAAAACAAACAAATAATGTTTTCTAGCTCTGATACCAATTTGAAGAGTGCCTAATATGTGTGTTTTTAAACAAAACCAATTTTCTCCGAAAATTATCCAACTTTTAATTATGCACCAAACCAAGTTGTGAAAAAACAATTATTACTTTAAACCAATTTTATCTTGATTAATCCTAAACATGTATCTAGTGATTAAAGCAAGTAAAATAAAGTAAAGAATACTCACAACGTCGGATGTACAAGGAAAAAACCCAAAATGGGAAAACAACCTCGGACGACCCAAGCCAGAAAATCACTATGAACAATGATTTTACAAAGACAGATTAGCCTTACACTAAGACTCTATACCCATGGGTCTTGACGCTCCTTCTGATCTTCAACTTTTCTTCAATAATGCTTACGCAGAAATTACGTCTTCTATGATACCTATCCATAACGCACGCATCCACGCATGTCTTTGTGTCCACCGATTGGCTTTGATTCATCTACGACGTCGAATAAGAAGTCCTTCTCTTTTCTTCACCGCAAAACCCTTATGTTCAATGTTTAGAACAAGCAAACTTTGGTGCCTCAAGATCACGTAAGCATATAAGAATGATAACTCGGATCTTTGCAAACTCTAAGGATGTGTTTATGCTTTGTAAACCTTAGAAAACATGTGCAAACAATGTACTGGAATGTATTCTATTTTTTCCAGATGCACACTTACGAAACTATGATAGAAACATGATTTAAATAACAATTTAGCGCCCCTCGAAATGCATTTCGTTTGAACGACAAGGCCATGTCGTTCGTGCGACTTAGGCATCTCGTTTGAGCGAGATCCCTATGTCGTTTGAACGAGCTGACGTGGCAGTTTGACTTTTTATTCAAAATGTCTCTTTTAAAGGAGATCCAAATAAGTCAAACTCTATTTCGAGTATATCAGAATAAAAAGAAGTGTAAACACTTAAAACACTTTTAAAAACATTTTAAAACATTTTTCTTTATAAAAATACATCCTTATCTTTTATAAAAATAATTCCGAACACAATTAATTATACGCATTCATACCTGAGTGATCTCGGAATGCAATTAACTTTGAAGATGATTAAACTTGAACCAATTAAACTTCGGCATGATAAATTCTTTGAAGCTTTATCGCAACGTCTTCAATTTTCTTCAATATGTCGTAAACCAAGTGGGATCGTGACAAAATAAAAATCTCCCTATAACATATTATAAACACCATTTTGTTCATGGAATTAAGTCAAAACAATACAGGAACACAATTAGAAATTTATGTCCTCACAAATATTTTTCTCTTCTTTAGTGAATTCACTTAGTAACTTTATAATCCTCATAGTACTTCCTTCAGCGGCTGGATTAGTAGGAAAAGTGTAACCATTTTCAATAACTTCCCAGACATCATCTCCCAATGTCCCTTGGATGAAGGCAACCATCCTTACCTTCCAGTAAGGAAAGTTGGTTCCATCAAAGAGAGGGGGCCTGTACAGGTTACCAAGTCTCTCAAATTTCTCGTCCATAATTTATTTTGAGAATTTTTTCTAGAAACTCAAGATCTAAAGAATTTTGAAAAAACAAAGCTCTGATACTAATTGAAAAAAATACCACTTAAGTCGTTTGATTGAAGATTAAACTATCTAAATGTCTCCGAACAGTTTGTTGAAGAAACACTTTTCTTAAAACAAATTTTTTAACACAAGATGTGTAAAACATTATGAACGAGTTACTTAAGGTATAGGTTTACCAGTTTTGAAAACCAAAACTTACAAGGAACTTAAATCAACACAGCCTCAAGAAAGGGATGAGAGGAAGAGGAAGTAGACCAGTACAATTTTAACCTGGTAAAATCCCACTCAATTAGGGAAACATCCACGGAGGTCTCTACACCTCAAAAGTAGTAATCCACTAAAATAGTGTAACAATTTACAAACTATATAACAATAAAGACACACAATCAGACCTAATTCCATGTTCATAAATGTACCAACTCCTATGGATTTTCTGACTTCTCCCAAGGCTCTGATATTATTGATGTTCTCTTAGCTTTGTAACTCCACTCCTTTTAGCTTTACGTCGACTGAAAAGTCCAAGATCTCAATACCAACACTTTTCAGTGTAGTAGTGTGAAGGTGTAAGTGGTGATGTGCTCTAAATCACATGCATGAAACTCACACACACTTAATTACAGACAGGATGCTAATCAAATTACAAACAGGTCACAAATATGTAAAGATTTCCAAAATCAGTTTAATCGAAACTATCAGACTTTGGATCTTTCAATATATCAACAGATTAAGAGAGAATCTTGCTATAAATATGAGCCAAGATCCTAAACACTTTCTTATTTTGAAAATATACAAACTATTTCACAAAATGTGAAATATGTGAAAGTGTAAATCTCCAATCAAGATCTTAAACTAGATCTGAATCTGAATGTTCAAAGAAATTGAAATCAAAAACTATTTTGTTGGTTTTAGGGTTTGAAAACATAACAGTTGAAAACAACCAACAAAACTATGATTTCTTAAAATAAGAAATCAAAACAAAGAGAGTTAAATGTGGAATGTATCACAGAATGTCAATCTTAGTTTTCTATGAGAGAAAATGAGATCAAAATGTTGTGATTAAGTTGGAAAAGAGATAAAGGACGGAAGAGGAATAATCTTCGCAACTCTCGAACTAACACACTCTCAGAAATATTTTTCTAGTGAGATTTGGCTGGAGTTTAGTTTAGGGTTATCTTTTTCTCTTGTTCTCTCTCTCTCTCTCTCAAAAGTGAGGCAAGCAAAAGATTGTAATCGCAACACATAAGGCATGTTTTTATACTAAGCCATGAAAACCTTTGGAACTTTAAAGCAAATGAATGGTCACGATTAAGACTTAAGAGATCAAAGTAAATCTGGTGGCTAACCGTGCACCGTAATTATAAAGCCCCTGATTGGTCTAAATGAAAACATAAGGATCAGGTAAGAACGCATGCTTGCCATAGATTAAAGCGATCCCATGGTTCACAATCAAACATAGGAATGTGAGGGCAAGAAAACAAAAATCCAACTGTTGAGAGATTAACATGTGTAAGGCTGTGATGGCTTGTAAAACGCGTGTTTTTGAACTTTCAAAAATATAATTTGTACCCACACAATTATCAAGCGCATTTGGTTTCCACTCAAGCAAGTTTCTAACAGCTTAATTAATTTACAAAACATCCCACAAACTTTGTAAAATCCAATTTTAAATTTCTAAAAATTGTTTAAAAAATCTTATAAATTATTTAAAATATCCCAAAAATTATGAAAAATTTATTATAAAGGGATTTAACTCACACACCCTCATATTATGAAGAATGCAATCTCATATGCAACACATGAATGATCCTAGGTGTAGTGTCAGTGTTTATACCTTTGGAGTATTAGAGGAAATAAAAAAGAAGATTCTAAAGGCTTGTTGGTTTGAAAGGGGTATGACTCAATTTTATCACTATTTCCAAACTAGATGAACACCTATATAATATAGACTCAAGTGAGTCAAAGATATAGGGTGCTTCACTTGGGAAAACGAAAGAGGGAATTTTCTTTTTAAAGTTATCTATATTATACCTCTAATATGTTAGTATTAGAGGTATTAATAGCATTTAATGCATTTCACCATCTATTCATCGATATAAAATGGACGATCTGACTTAAGTTGTTATGTATTTAGGCATTCTCTCTGCAATACTCATAACATTTCATTTCCCAAAAGAAAATTTACCCTTTCATCTTCTTCCAATAGTAAATTTAGGTAAAATGGAACGCCTCTTTCTTTTGATATACTTATCCCCATCTATTTTAATAAATATTATACGCATCTTCCGTCATTGGGATCCATGTTTCCTCTTCAAGGTATGTTTCATGGCTCATCTTATCTTCCCTTAACTACAAGATTTCCATTTATGGATCCAAAAAGCCCCATCTCATCTCAAATCATTAACATAATATATTGTCTATTCTTCCCTTCATTGATAACAGGTATGTATTCTTTTGATCTTAACCCAAAAATAGAGTAGTAACATGGAGTTTGCTTTTAATTGTATCAAGAGAAAGCCACACTACCCAAGAGAGAGAAACAAGAAACCAAAAGCAAACATGATAGGGAAGGCAAAGCTAAAGAAGCACACTACAAAAGAAATTACCGCCAAAGTGGAAAAGCATGTGTTGGGATAAAATTCATTGTACATACTCACTTTTGTATTTATTGCGCTTTTTCCTTTTCATGTATCTAATTTGCTTTGTGGGATTTATAGGATATAATAATATATAGATATTAGAAAATAAAAAAAATACTTTTTATTATGATGCCCAGTGAAGATAGTTTCAACCATATGGGCACGAGATACAGATAACAGGGTTCGGATTGCTACACAATGATCAATGGTACAATATATCTCACTTTGACCCTAATTTGCATTATTTTATACTTTATATATTGATTTCATATCAAAATAAACTTGTAATTGGTGATATAGTTTGGGAATGATAATATATTTGGTTTGTACCGAGTTTAATTGGTTAGATGAATGGAATATTCTCTTTAACAATGGGAAATTATTCAATAGTATAAAGTAAATTTAACACCCCAAATTATATTGTGTAAATCTTAGAATCTTTAATCCTGATATCCCAATCGAGCCCCCTCTCCGGCTATATGATATCTCATATCTAATATGTAATTCATTCCCACAAACTAAAGGTTCACTTTAAAAATCTCAAAAATTACTTGCTCACTTATATGTAAAGTATGCTACAATGGTTTAAAAATAATTATATAGTCAAATACATAATGTTTTACAGTTTTTATCCCATCACTTATATGTAAACTTATTATCATGATAAGGTTCACTTTTTGTTCGTATACATAATATTTTGCAGTTTTTATGACGTCTATTATTGTTGATACCAAAATTAATATGCTGATGTGGACGAATAATACGAAGACACGTGTCAATCTACGTGGCACAATAGCAGCGAGGAAGATCATTTCCCGACCAACCATGCTTCTTTCCGAGCAACGAGAATACACCGAGGAACTCTATCGCACCGAGGAACTCTAACTCACCGAGGTACTCTAATGTTCCGAGGAAATCCTGATCAGCGAACAGCTATGGCGGTCCGAGCTGCATCTCGGTCGTATCATTAATTGCCAGATAATCAACAGTTCAGATATTCATTGAATGCTTATATTCTTGGCACGCACTCTGCATTAAATGTATTACCCTTCCATATGTATGTCATTTAATGTATCGAACCTTTCATGTACAGCCTCAAGGCTATAAATACCTTGTATCATCCTCATTCAAAGGGGACCGGAATTTCTTGAGAGAACTTGTAATCAAGAATTCCACAAACACTCAGCAATAACATAACAGTGGACGTAGGCTTTATTCCTAGCTGAACCACTTTAAAAATCTTTGTCTTGTTTATTTATCTGTGATTGAATAATTAGAGCAATCTAGTTTTTTACATCAACAGATTGGCGCCGTCTGTGGGAAACGACTGTTATTATCGTTTTTCATAAAAATCATTTATCACCAATGGCAGATAATCCAGAATCCAGTAATCGAAATGTTGGAAATACTGGAAATCTTCCAAATCCATCTGCATCCCCAGATCTGGCTGGAATTATGACGAATCTGGCTCAAAGACAAACCGCCATGCAAGAATCTATGAGGCAACTCATTCAAACTCTTCAGGGCGGTGCACCTACCTATTCAGGGCAAAGGAGTGATCATAGGCAATCGCAATCTACACGTACTGGGTCATATCGCAATAAGGAGTCTAATGATTCTTCTTATCAACCTAGGCGAACTTCATCGATACGGGCTACGGATATAGATCAACATATCACTCTTTCTCCGGAGAGAACCAGCGCTTTGGAAAGATTAAGCAGGGTGTCTCCTTTCAGTCGGTTAGGACCAAGGAGGAGCATGAGTCCACCTAGGGCTCCATCAAGAAGTTTTCGACCACCTCCAGGTTTGAGAGAAGGATCTGCACAATCGCGACCAACTACTCGTCGAGATAAATCTCAGGAAGCTACGTCAGAGCAATCAGTTGCTCGGACTAAGCGGCCCGAGGAAGGGAATGAAGCATGGAAAGGTTCCATTCAACGGTTGGAGGATAGACTGGGAGAAATGGCTAAGGCGAGGAACCCCTTACAGAGAACTTTTGTTCAAGGGACACCTTTTGTGCAAGCCATTGTGGATTTCCCTACACCGTCGAAATTCAAAGCACCTGTAGTGACCCCCAAGTACGATGGAAAGACAGATCCCGTACTTCATATAGAACAATACCAAGCTGCTGCAGATATCTACGCTGTCCCCGACGAGATGAGGTGTAGAGCATTCTCGGGAACTCTTACCGGATCTGCACAGATATGGTACAATAATCTTCCTCGGGGTAAGATTTCAACTTTTGTTCAGTTAGCCGAGTTGTTTATTGGTAATTTTTGTTTTGGAGCAAAGCCGGTAAAGCGAGTAGCACACTTGCTAAGTGTTAGACAAAAATCAGGTGAAAGTACTAGAGATTACATAACTCGTTTCAATAACGAGAAGTTGGAAGTCATAGATTATGAAGAAAAGACAGCAATCACTGCTCTGATGAGTGGTTTGCTGCCTAACAAGCTGTACTACACTTTGGCCAAAGATCCACCTAAAAATATATCGGAGTTGATGGCAAAGGCGGCCAAAATCATGAATGCCGAGGAGGCTATGGCTGCGAAGAAGAATATGGATAAAGAAGTTAAAGTGGAGGTCGACAACTCTAAGAAGAAAGATCAGAAAGGTAATGGTGGTGACAAACATTCCAGGAATAACAGGATGAAGTTGGAAGTCCTAAAGAAGTATGATAATTATACTCCATTAAAAATGGGTATTAATCATGTTTTGGAAGAAATCAGGAATAACGAGGAAATCAAGTGGCCAGAGAAACTGAAGACAAATCCCGATCTGAGGAATAAGGCCAAATATTGCGAGTTTCACAAAGATCATGGCCATATGACCAAAAATTGTATAGCCCTTCAGAACGAGATTGAAACACTCATCCGAAGAGGAAAATTATCAAAGTATGTAGATCGCAGAGGTGAAAGGAAGAATGATGATAGAACTAGAGAGAGATCTAGATCTCCTCGTCGTGCAGAGGAGAAAAAGAGGAGGGACCATGAAGAGGATCCAGATGATGACCCCGATCTTCCCAAGAAACTAAGGAAACCTGAACGAGAGGTATTTTCCATACGTTTTGGGTTATTTGATTGTAATGTTATTACAGGAGGAGATGCAGGAGGAGGAGACCTTACTGCAGAAAGAAAAGCTTACCTCGGAGAGGCTCAAGCTTGTTCATACATTCAGCGAATAAACCTGGCCGAGGATGATCGTCCGAGGAAGGTAAACAAATAGAAGCTAGTGATTGGTTTTTCAAAAAACGACTTGGCAGGTGTTCTTTACCCTCATGATGATCCTTTGGTGATCAAAATGAGGATGAAGGATGTGGTCATTTCAAGGGTGTTAGTAGACAATGGTAGTTCGGCAGACATCATGTACTATTCATGATTTGATAGCCTGAATTTAAAATTATCTCAATTGGAACCTTATCACAGACCCTTTCTGGGTTTTGCTGGCGAGAAAGTTTTTCCACTTGGGACGATCAAGTTGAATATACTCATCGGAACTTGGCCTGCTTGTCGAACAGAAAGAATATGTTTCTTTGTGATGGATAAGAATGTGCAGTCAGCCTACAACATCATCATGGGAAGAGTTGGATTGAAGAAATTCGAAGCAGTTCCATCTACAGTACATCAGTGTTTGAAATTCCCAACGAATTTTGGAGTAGGAATTATGAAAGGTGATCAAAAAGTATCTCGGGAATGCTATTATTCGTCTGCCGAGCAAGAAGAACTTGAAGAATCAAGGAAAAAGACTACTACTTATCAAGTGGAGGAGGGCACAGAAATTGAAACTCTTGACCCTAGGGATGAATCTCAACTTGTAAAAGGACAGGTGATGGAATCTACAGAAACTGTTATCCTGGACGACGAGCATCCTGAATGAGTAACTCAGATAGGATCATCGTTGGATGTTTCAATAAAACAAGAGTTGATAACTTTCTTGATAAGCAGGAAGAATACTTTTGCTTGGAGTCATGAAGACATGCCAGGTATAGATCCAAACTTTTTATGTCATGAGCTCAACGTGAATAAGGAGATCAAGCCTGTGAAGCAAAGAAGAAGAGTGTTTAGTCCCGAGAAGAACCAGGCCATACAAGAGGAGGTCGAGAAACTCCAGAAAGCCCAATTCATTGAAGATGTGAAATATCCAGATTGGTTGGCGAATGTGGTGATGGTAAAGAAGAAGAACAACAAATGGAGAATGTGTGTTGATTTTACTGATCTCAACAAGGCATGTCCAAAAGATCATTTTCCATTGCCCAGAATTGATCAACTAGTGGATGCTACCTCGGGACACGAGCTACTCAGCTTCATGGATGCTTATTCTGGCTACAACCAGATCAAAATGAAACCTGAAGACAGGGAAAGTACTTCTTTTATTACCCCAAGGGGAACTTATTGTTATAATGTTATGCCTTTTGGTTTAAAAAATGCAGGTGCAACATATCAGCGGTTGATGAACAAGGTTTTTACCGAACAAATCAACCGCAATATGGAGGTCTATGTCGACGACATGCTCACCAAAAGCAAGAGATCTGCAGATCATTTGATTGACTTGAGTCAAACTTTTGATCAACTGGATAAATACCAGATGAAGCTTAACCCGACGAAGTGTACCTTTGGAGTACGAGAAGGAATGTTCCTCGGATACATCGTCAATCAACGAGGTATTGAGGCAAATCCAGAAAAGATCAAAGCTCTTTTAGGGCTGCGATCCCCAATGACGAGGAAAGAAGTACAGAGTCTTACCGGACGAGTTGCAGCCCTCAACAGATTTGTATCCAAAGCAACTGATAAATGCCTCCCATTCTTCAAAACACTGCGAAAAAGTTTTGAATGGACTGATGAATGTGAGAAAGCCTTTCAAGATTTGAAGAAGTATTTGGGAGCCCCACCATTGTTGTCTAGGCCAATAACTGGAGAGAAGCTGTACTTGTATTTGGCAGTATCAGAAAATGCAGTTAGCTAAGCGTTTATCATATTGGAGAATGGAGTCCAAAAGCCAATTTATTACACAAGCAAGGCCTTCCGAGGTGCGGAAATCAGATACCCAAAGCTGGAAAAATTGGCAATGGCATTAATTGAAGCAAGTAGAAGAATGAGGCCATACTTCCAGGCCCATACCATCATTGTGTATACCGACATGCCGTTAAGACAAGCCCTTCACAAGCCAGAAAAATCAGGAAGATTGATGTACTGGGCAATAGAGCTCGGTGAATATGATATTGTGTATGAACCCAGATCATCATTGAAGGGGCAAGCCGTGGCAGATTTTATAGCAGAGTTCACATACCCTGATACCCCCGAGGAGCAAAAGGTGCTTGCTGACCTACCTGTGGATGATACAGGATCAACAGACACAGATCCAGACCAACCAAGGTTGGTAAAAGGACTTGTGGATGTAGAAAAATCATCATATTCAAACCCCGACCAACTCCGGTTGGTAGAAGGGCGCGAACAAATGACCGACGAGGAACGAAGGATACCCGGGGATGATGAAAGAAAACAGATGATATTTCACCAAGGAACTCTAACAGATAAGAAATTTGAAGACGAGTTACATACATGGAGATTATATGTAGATGGATCATCTTGCACGGCTGGTTGTGGAGCAGGGATTGTTTTAAATTCTCCAGATGATATTGACATGGAGTATGCCTTGAGATTCCAATTCAAAGCTTCCAATAATGAGGCTGAATATGAGGCTATGATAGCAGGTTTTCATTTGGCGAAAGTTATGGAGGCACGTCAAGTAATTGTTTTCAGTGATTCTCAATTAATTGTGAATCAAATGATGGGAATATATGCAGTGAAGGGAGAGTTAATGGTGAAGTACCATGCAAAAGTGATGGAGTTATTGACAGAATTTGATGCTATTCAATTGGTGAGGATACCGAGAATGGAGAATGCTAGAGCAGACGCATTGGCCCGACTAGCGTCAGCTACGCGCACCGAGCTGCGAAGAACAATACCAATTGAAGTATTAGAAAGTCGGAGCATAGAAGAAGATCTGACGGTGAAGATTATTACCCTTGATTTAGGACCATCTTGGATGGATCCTATCAGAGCATACATTGAAGAAGGAGAATTGCCGGAGGACAAACTAGCTGCCAAGAAATTGAAGTATAAAGTTGCTCGGTATGTTTTAACTAATGGTGTTTTGTATAGACGAGGAATTATGGCAGGTTTGCAGAGATGTGTGCATCCATCAGAAGTCAAAGAATTGATTGAAGAAATTCATGAAGGATCTTGTGGTGCTCATGTAGCAGGTCGGACACTTTTGCAAAGGGTAATGACACAGGGATACTACTGGCCGACGATGAGGGCTGATTGTATAGCCTATGCTAAGAAGTGTGACAAGTGCCAACGTTTTTCCTCCATCCGAAGAACTCCACAGGCATTGTTGACACCCATAACATCACCTTGGCCATTTGCCATGTGGGGAATTGATCTGGTTGGACCACTGCCGACGACCCGAGGAAGGTTCAAGTATCTCGTCGTGGCAGTAGACTATTTTACTAAGTGGGTGGAAGCTGAACCACTAATTGATATGACGTACGAGAAGGTGTATCAGTTCATATGGAAGAATATCATTTGTCGATATGGTCTCCCCCACGCTTTCCTCACAGACCATGGAACGCAATTTGATAATGAAGAATTTGCTGCCTATTGTCATCAGTCGAACGTCTTGAAGTTTCATTCAGCACCAGGCCATCCCCAAAGCAATGGACAGACTGAGGTGACGAACAGAACATTACTAAATGGGTTGAAGAAGAGGTTAAGTGAGGCTAAAGCAAATTGGATTAATGAGCTACAGTCAGTTTTGTGGGCTTACCGAACAACTCCCCGAACAGCAACAGGAGAATCACCATATATGCTAGCATTTGGAAGTGAGGCTGTGATACCTGCCGAGTTGGGCCTACCAACACACAGGGTGTTAAATTTCAATTCTCCGATCAGTGATTTGATGAGAAGACTGGATTTGGATATGCTCGAAGAAGTCAGAGAAGAGGCAGCCATTAGGAATGCTGCTTATCAACAACGAACAACTCTGTTTTACAACAAAAGGGTAAAGAAATGTGATCTAAAAGAGGGGGATTATGTGCTAAAGAAGGTCATTCAGAAGCAGAACAAACTGGAAGCAAACTGGCATGGACCTTACCGAGTTACAGAGGTTGTTCGACCAGGAACTTACAGAATAGCAACTCTAGAAGGAGAGGAATTTAAGAACGCATGGAATGCTGAACACCTGCGCAAGTATTATCAGTGATGTCAAATGTAAAGCATTTCTTTCATTATGAATAAAACGAGGATGTTTCGTCATTTTCTTTCTGGTTGAAAGTTTTTCGGGGAATACTAGTATAATACACTACACAACAAAAGTGCTCTAAGGAGCCAACCTCCTTTGGTTAGGAGGACAGCTCTAAGGAGCAAAAGTGCTATAAGTAGCCAACCTCCTTTGGTTAGGAGGACAGCTCTAAGGAGCAAAAGTGCTATAAGTAGCCAACCTCCTTTGGTTAGGAGGACAGCTCTAAGGAGCAAAAGTGCTATAAGTAGCCAACCTCCTTTGGTTAGGAGGACAGCTCTAAGGAGCAAAAGTGCTATAAGTAGCCAACCTCCTTTGGTTAGGAGGACAGCTCTAAGGAGCCAAAAAGTGCTATAAGTAGCCAAAAGCTTTAAGGAGCCAAGAAATATTCCTTTGGTTAAAAGGTGTACACCAGCATGATCAACTACGGTTGGTAAGATAAAAATATATTCTTACATCACAACTTATGTTGGTCGAGAGGTAACATTATTACAAAAAGTTATTTGAAGAGCAAAATATTCAAAAATACACCAAGTATAGTTGGTTGGGGATAAAAACCCAATAACTGTAATTGGTCGACTATAGTTGGTCGGGGATAAAAACCCAATAACTGTAGTTGGACGACGAGGACAAATTATTGATCTTAGTTGGTCGGACGCATTTTTATATTGAACCAAGTATAGCTGGTCGGGGATAAAAACCCATCAACTGTAGTTGGTCGACAAACATTATTTATCCACCTTGGTTGGTTGGAAACAGTTTGAACAATTTACTTTATTAAGTGATTGAACAACCTTGATACTTGTAATTTTTTAAGTTGGTTGCTGGTTAGCACAATATTGTTATCTTTTTAACAGATACATAGATACATATGTACAAATATAAAGGTGTTTGATAAACACAAGACAATAGCAAAATTGGCAAACAGAAAATGAAAATCTTTTCATTAATCTAGAATAAATTACAAGTTACATAAATGTACTAACTGTTACATTAAAAACCTATTCTATTGGTTTCTTTCCTTTATTTTGTGAAGCAGGCTCCTCGCCAGCAGGAGGATCCTCTAGGCAAAGAGGAGAATTGATGAAATTAACATCCCTGAGCATTCTGACGTTCATCACAGAAGGTGTATCCAAGAGATGCTCAGGACGAGACAATTCAACCTGAGAATGAAGGCTATAATCGCCAAGGTATTTTGAAATCAAGCTACGAGGAATGGAACGAGCTGGGATCCATGCCATGTCCAATTTGAAAGGTGGTACAGGCAGGTCTAATAATGATGGAGCATGATAGTCCCATAAAAAATGCCCTTGCTCCAATTTTAACACACCCAGTGCGTTTAACCATCCTTGCTTGTAACCTTCATTGTTGGCATGTTCAATACGAGCATCCAGGTGAACAAGGGCTTCATTGTATCCTGCCATCCAGAATTCCCTTGGCTGTTTATGGAATTGGAAGGTTAATCTATCCAATTGTTCATGAAGGCTTTTGGCAAAAAGATCCTTATTATGCAAGGCAGATTTCGTCGATGTAAGCTGATCTTCCAGAGACAGATTTTTATTGGACATTTCAGTCAGAGCACGGTATTTTACTTTCAACTGGAATGCTTGAGTTTCCAGAGTAGACTGAGTGCGAGCCTCTTCAACATTTTGGCTGAGGATTCTTCCTCGCCCCCGAGAACCTCTTCCTCGTCCCCGAGCAGTTCCAGAAATGGCAGATCTTCTTAAGTCCTCCAGCTCTTGCCTTAGTTTGGCGTTTTCGACCTCTAAGAACGAGAAGCCTTCATCAGTAACTGGTATTAATGCAGTAGAAGATGAAGCAGCAGATTCATATTGAGCCAATTTTTTCTGCAAATTATTATTTTCTTGTTCCAGGATCTCGGCAATTTGTCTGCAGGCTTCAACTTCACCTTTTAGGGTCCTTTCCCTAATATCATATGCAGCAATGATCTTTTTATGACCTGTATCAGAAGAAAGTTGTTGATATCTATTTTCATATTCCTTGTGTAATGAAGCCATTGATTCATTGTACTGACCTTGGAGATCCTCTAAGGAACAATGCAGCTCTTCAATCAAGTCATAATAAGCGACATTGTTGGCCACAGCTCGGTCGAGTAAATCTTTCAAGTACCGATAAGCCTCAATAGCCTGTTCTGAAGCACCATGACCAAGGATATCAGCAATTTCCGATGTACTAAGGTCTGTATGACCAGCCTTATAGTATTGATGACATTGCTGCATCAGCTCGGTATCATGTGAAGAGATCAATTCCATTCTAGCAACAAACTAAGGACGAGAAAAAGACAACAATCAACAAAAACAAGTTATCAACAACAGAGATGAGCAAAGATGTATTTTATTAGATCAAAAAGGATTACAGTGTTCGATTACAAGTAATGAAATATAGAAATGATACCGAACAACTTCACACCTTTTCCTTGTCCCCCAAGACTTTCTCGGGAGGCTGGGACGAGGAGCTCGGTTGCTCGGTGGTAACAACATTTTGATCAGCTGGAATTTTCTCGGCAGGAGGAGGCATAGAAGAAATGTCCTCAATGACAGAGGGTTGAGAAGTAGAGACTGGGTCATCCACAGCCATAGAAGATTCATCTTAGACAGGCTCATCTTCTTCTTCTTCCATAATTGCTGGAAGAGGACCAGGGAGGTGTTGTTGGAATAGCTCGGAATTGTCTTCGACTTTCAACTCTTGAAGAGCAGCTACCCAGCCATCATAGAAGTATTTCAACTTCCCATATTGGACTTGGGATGTCATAGCAGCAATCCCTTTATCCCATCCTTTTTCCCAACCAGCACTGAAATGTTTCTTGATTGCAGCTTTTCTTTTCAACTTCTTCGAGGAGAGTTTGGCATCCAACTGTTCTTTTTGGACTTTGATGTCTCGCAGGGTAGATAGTTCTTCTTCTGCCTTCTTCAGCTGGTCGTCGCACTTTTGCTGATTGACCTCTAAGCTTTTCACCTTCTCCTCCAAATTCTTGGAGGTTTCAGCCATTTTCATCTTATCAGCCTCAGCCACAGCCAGCTTTTTCTCCCAAACAGTTTTCTCCTCGATGTACTGTTGGCGAGATTCCTTCACAGATTGGGCTAAACCCAACAAAGCATCGTCAACATCGGACGAGGAACTGGAAGCTTTAATAACTTGATCTTTCTTCACGATGGTATTGAAGCAGTTCACCAGCTGAAAGATAAGAAAAACAATAAAGTCAACACAAATACAAGAATTCAAAAAAAAAGAAAGAAAGACCAAAGGTATGAGAAATTTACTGAAGAAAGATGACGAGCAGCTAGGGATGTCAGTGTATCCCTAGGAATTTTTTCATCAACCCCGAGAACCTCGGGTATAACTGAGCTCATTGAAGAACTCGGAAGAATGATGTTTGAAACACTACTACCACCAGCGGGTAGAGAAGATGCAGTTCCAGCAAGATTAACTGAGGATGATTTCCTCAATCTCTTCAAAGGAGGGTCAGCAGCATCAACCAAGGAAGAAGTCTTGGTCGGAGAGATTGTAATTACTTCCATGGGAGCTTTCTTCTTGCTCGGAGCCACTGGGGGCTTCTCGGCAGCTTTTGAAGGCTCAATATCCACCTTCTTAGTCCCTTCTGGGACATCAGTTCTACTTTTCTTAGCCTCAGCAGCAGAGGAAGAATCATCAAATAGAGCAGGAGGAGCTCTCTTCTTGCCCATTTTCTGACTTAAGGGGACGTGAGAATCTGATGAGGAGTCCTCTGGAGTTGATGCAGGCTCAACAGGACGAGCGGTATAAGAGGTCGTGTAGCTCTTATACTGCAGCAAATATGATGCAGACCTAATATGCTCGTCTGCAACTGTCTTATGCAAATTCCAGATAAGTTTCAAATGCTTGATATTCACTTCTGACTCTTTTGGAGTTTTTCTTTTGCTATCAACTGCAAATAAATACATAATGAAATATCAGTCATACATTTTGTCAAACATAATGAATTCATAAGTTCATAAATGAGATAAAATGAAAAATAAACCTATCCCGTTGCCATATAGGGGACATCTGGGACCATTGTACACTTCGTCTCCCACCAGAGGGGCATATTGCCAATTTTTGATAATCACCCCATGTTCAAAATAGTCTCTATTTGCATCGGGGAGGTTAACTACAAGGGCCCTATTTAAAAACCTAGTTTTTAAATAATAAATATTATCTAAAACAGCCCATCTGTAGCAATACATGATTTCAGGGATCCCTATGCGAGTCCCATGAGTTATATTTAATTTATATACCCCATTAATAATTCTCCATGAATTTGGGGCTATCTTTGCAGGAACAAGATCAAAATATTGACAAAATTCAAGACACAATGGGTTTGGTGGAAAGGAAAACCCACATTCAGCAAGAAAAAGACTGGGGAACCAATGTCCCTCAGCCAAACGAAAATAATTTTGAGGTTCTGAAAGTTCCTCCAGAATTACCCAAGATGGGATAGAAAAGTCAGAGCGGAATTTTTCAAGAGATTCAATAATATAAACCATAATGAACAAAGGAAGAAAGAAGAAAATCTTACAGAAAGGAAGAAGGTCTGCTGACAACTAACGAAGGAAAAGACGAACGCACAAGAGGGAAGGAGAGAATAGAAAGCTTGAATGCAGAAGATTGGAAAACGTAGAGGACGGTATGGTTACCAAAGAAGTTTAAATACTTTGTATTGGGAAGCGGCGAAAGAAATGATTACCAAAAAGAAACTACTGAACTTCCGGCGGCTAAAAGGACAAAAATTGCACGAAGATCGAAGCGCTTATAAAAAAGGCGGAAAACAGCGAAATAAGAAGGAAATTTGAATACAATGTTCCTGAAACCCAGGAAGGTCATTTAATATTGCCATATACCGAGAAAGAATGTTACATACTCCTCAAAATTCGAAATATGAAACATTGGGGGCTTCTGTTGATACCAAAATTAATATGCTGATGTGGACGAATAATACGAAGACACGTGTCAATCTACGTGGCACAATAGCAGCGAGGAAGATCATTTCCCGACCAACCATGCTTCTTTCCGAGCAACGAGAATACACCGAGGAACTCTATCGCACCGAGGAACTCTAACGCACCGAGGTACTCTAATGTTCCGAGGAACTCCTGATCAGCGAACAACTATGGCGGTCCGAGCTGCATCTCGGTCGTATCATTAATTGCCAGATAATCAACAGTTCAGATATTCATTGAATGCTTATATTCTTGGCACGCACTCTGCATTAAATGTATTACCCTTCCATATGTATGTCATTTAATGTATCGAACCTTTCATGTACAGCCTCAAGGCTATAAATACCTTGTATCATCCTCATTCAAAGGGGACCAGAATTTCTTGAGAGAACTTGTAATCAAGAATTCCACAAACACTCAGTAATAACATAACAGTGGACGTAGGCTTTATTCCTAGCCGAACCACTTTAAAAATCTTTGTCTTGTTTATTTATCTGTGATTGAATAATTAGAGCAATCTAGTTTTTTACATCAACAATTATAGTGTGTGATGGGATAATTTTTATTTATATCATAAACTTCTAAGTAAGTTGTTCCAAAAGTAAAGATTTTTTTAAAGATATTGCACCAATTTAAAGCATTTCATTTTTGTTTTTGAAATATGTAATTTTGATCATGTATAGATATCTTTATCTATACATCCATGTATATGAAGATGTGTAAATTTATTTATTGGACTGATATTTTTCTAATTATTTTCTATGTTTTTTTGTAATGATTCATATTTATTTCATGGTATGAATTGGTTGTAATATGAATTTTGGCATATGTTTATAAAACAACCAATAGTTGGGTCTTTCTATAATTTGTTATATTGTTTGGTTGTATTTATACCAAATATCTTAATACGCACGCACATCATGTGGGTTACTTGCTAGTAATTGTTTAATGACACTGGAAAACTTAATGGGAAAAACAAAAGGATAAAAAGAAATGAAATGGGTAATTGGGCCTCGGATTAGACATGGGAAAATGTGAAAGGGGAGAAAGGAGGGGGTCACCGCACATGGGGAGGTGTCCACGTGGGGGAGCTGATGCGCCTGTATCTGGAACTTTTGGAAAAAGGATTTATTTTCTGAGGTTTCAAACTCGCGACCTTCAATGTACAAAACTTGTGCTTATCCAGCTAAGCCAATGTGAGGCTAGACTAGTTTAGCGCAAACAAATATATATTCCTTAATAGTTTCTGGATTTTCTTAATTAGACATCACACCCTAATCTGTACATCTTTCACATATGGCCTCGGATCGACACACCATAAAAGTCGACGTGACCCTCATTTTGATGCCGACAATATTTTAGTGGTGCTCGGGTCACGGGGTTTAACTTCGGGTAATACGTTGGGCTTTGAATTTAACTTTCTTTCAATTTTAAACATTGCAGTTTCTTAATTTCTTCGTTTGAACTCCGGTTGACATGCCGTTTGAAACCAGGTGTCTGTTGATTCAAGGCCTAAAATTTTCTTGCTTTGTCTAAATTCGAAATTAGTCATCTTAATTAACCATATTGCCCCTGTAGGTACATAAGTGGATGTTTTTTTCTCCAAGTGCCTTCCATCTTCACCAATAGTCTCGTAAACCCTATAAATACTCAAATAATCATTGAACAAGCGATTGACGATGAATATTTAAGGTTATACAGTAAATGAGTATAAATCATGCCTTTAATGAGTGTGGGATTGCATTGTTGTATTGTAAAAGGGGGAATATAATGCAATATTTAACACGTATTATCATGTCAAATATTTTCTTAAAGATTATGTTCGTATCATATTGTATTGAATATAATTTTTAAGCAAAGTTATGGTCTTAACGTATTATTGTGTCGGTTGTATCATAAGTAACAAACTTGAACCATTATCTTAACAAGTTTATTGAGTGTAGTGCACTGATGTGACCGATAAAGTATGTTTATGTGTGTGAGGAGAAGAACCATCCTACTTACATCGTGGAAAGAGTGAGTATGCATGAAGGAGACCACTAATAAGTGGATAAATAAATAAGTAAAACTGACTAAAATGTGAACGACAAACTAATAAATTCAAGAGAACTAACTATATGAGTAAACGATGTTAAACTACATGAATAAGATGATAATATAGAAGATAAACTAAAGGAAATTGGTAAGAAAAGACTTGAATCCTGATATGACTTAAAAAAATGTATGTAGCCAAAAATAGCATCAAAGTCCATGTAGTTCTAACATGAAATAAAATTAGAAGTTGATGTCCTATTGATAATTTGATTAATATGTTTAACGATCCAAACACTGAAGCCAAAATCTTGATAGCATCAAAAAAGTGTGTGCAAAGGGGATTAATCTTGTTGGAAGCATCGAGAGTGGTTCTAATCGATGTTGTATGGAACACATTAGTTTAAATGCAGGCTATTATTCGGGCTTATAGGCTGGGAAAAATTGTATCTATACACAACTTCTTTTAATCATGCCTATAATCCTGGCTAATAGCCCGCGTTTCAATCGACGAGTTCCACAAACTGGGAGTGTGATTGTTTTCTTTCTAAAATTAGTGTTCAACAAGGGTAATCATAAATTTACTTTTAGTTTTGTCCGAGTTTCTATTGATGTCTAAAAATGGAATTAATCCATTTTGATAATCCTTGAAAAAATATAGTAAGTTAATGAAATAACACACACAAGAGAAGAGACTTTTAAAGTGGTTTAACTGTAAAATAGCCTACGTACCTATTAGTATTATTTTGCATGGTTACAATATCTCAGTATAGTGTGCATATGAGTGATTTAAGTTGTCCCTCCACCTGAGGGATTATTTCGTATTTATAATGGTCTAAAATTCTAGAGATGGAATGCCTTTATATTACCAGGAATTTACATTTGTGTACAATAAATGAAACTCTTGGAATTCAGTGCTGGTTGGTATCCCATCTAAGTAACTTTTTCTATTCCTAATGGTTGGCATTTCTGGAGTTGGTCGGCCTTCCAACCGACTGAGTATCTCTGATGTCGATCAAGCTGGTTGGTTGACCACATAAGAGGAAAAGTTTACATTTATCTTTGGTCCACGTAGGAGAGAAATTTTTACATACAACAAAAGCTCATGGTGCTCCATGCTTGATGATTGATCAAAAGTATAGAGTATTTGGTTCATGAAATTTCTTGGCGTATTATTTTGAGTATTTGGTCGGCAATCGACTTCCCACACTTATAAAAATTTTCATTGGTACTATTTGATAATGGCATTTTTATAAATAATTCAAACTTTTTTGAACCGCCAAAGGATACAATAGTCTTTTGAAGTTTCAGGAGGCGTGCAGCTAGTAGTAGTTCAAACGTTCGTTCAGCTAATCATTTAGTTCCCATTTATCGAGGCAACCTATATGTAGAAAATTTCCCTCATTTCTTTTCACCTCAAACCTTATACACTTAAGAGTTTTCCTTCGTCTTCAAGCTTTCTTTGTACAATTGTTCGCTGCCATTGTTTTTTCTTAAGTTCTTGCAGTCACATTAGACCCCTTGTAAGTCTTCTTTCCATCTTTATGAGTTTTATCATCTTTTTCTCTATTTCCACCATGGTTCACATTATAGACGAGGGTTCATCAGATGAGTTTAGAGAAAAGAGAAAAATTCTAGCTTGGGTAGATTTAAAAATAGCATAGGATCCCATATATATGTACTATCTTTCCTAAGTTCATTGGATCCCCACCTTATTCGTAGCTGAATGTGGCATCAATTTTTCCCCAAACCCTATTTTTCTTCAATTTTGTCAATACTTTGACATGGTTCCAACCTGGATGGCACCAAACACTTGGAAGGTTATAAATGGTGTCCATAGGTTGAATGAAATATATGGAACTCATACTAGGGTCCAGGAGTTGACGTTTTATTATAAATGGGGATTATTTGAGATAATACATATTATTTGAAGGCTAGGTAGGCCGATAAGACTTTAGTAGTGAATTTACCAGATTCCAATAAGGACTATTAGGATTTTTGTGTAGTTGTTAAGAACTGGTAACACACTCCTCTTCCAATGGTAGAATTTTATACTCGTCCCAGATGAACCAAGTAGGGTATGACATAGGTTATAATTCTTTTCCTTATTTATTCGCCGTTTGTGATGTGTTTATGAATTTGGTCGACTAACTTTGATGTTTCTTCTTGATGCAGAGGAAAGTAAAAGAGGTGTCCCAAAGAAGGGGAAATTATTGAAGAGCTCAAGTTTCTATGGGTACTTAACCTAAGAATAGGAGAAGAGAATTCTCGATATGCCTCTTTGCTGTTAGAATACAATAGTTCCATCACCTCTTTTATAGCCCGACCAACATTTGTGTGTCACACCCCGCCTAATTAAATACCGGGTGATCAGTCCTTTATTAAATTATAATCAAGGTGAACGGTCGGTTCATTCTTAGCATCACTGTCGTAAAAATAACTTTTCCAATTTAAACACTCTAAATAATTAAGCTAAGTGTCAAAACCATTTTAGACATTACTTTCCAAATTTTATTTTTACAAAACAAACATTTAAAACTTTACATAATTCATAGTTAAATAATCACACAACAACTATCCTGGAACATATAATTCAAATAATTAAACATTCAACTAATTGATTCCAACATTTAGTACTTAAAGGAAAAACATCATGACAATAATAAATTCCAAAGTGTAAATACTGGAAATAAATGAATCACAATATCGAATAAAACAACTGATTAATGGAAAAGGGCGACACATGCCCAACTAGATAAAATAATGCTAGGAGTGGAATCAAAATATGAGGTCGTCTAAGCAAGAGGCCTGCAACTCCCACCTAAGCTGTAGCGCGTTCCTTCCGAAGGATCCTGCACCTGTAATATATACATATATACAAGAGAGAAAAGAAATAGGAAACGGGTCAGAGCCCGATTGTAAAAACAGTTTAAAATTAGTTTAGCAAGTATTTAAAATGTTTACTGGCTAATGCAACAACATATTAGTGCGGCACTCCCTTGAGAAATTCTCACCTCTCTTCTAATGTGCACGCCTATCGCACTAACCTTCCCAACGGTTTAACTTATCTTATCTTAGGTTGCTCATAAGATTTTAGACGGACACATTCAATTGTTCAAGAGATTAATTTCATTTAACAAAAAAGTTCTCATTTAAACCTTATTTAATACTAAAGTTTCTCAGTAATATATATACTTTTCAAACACTCATTTCCAAGTTGAAATAATCATTCATTTCTTACTTACCATAGACACAGTAGGTAGTCCCCAAATTCCAGATTTAAATATATATATTAAATACTCATATAATATATATATTCTAACGGCACCCCATATATCAATTATGGTGCGGGCATACTCTACTATCCAGTCCCCGTATCGCTCGTACTAAAGGAAATACAAGTTCGTAATCACTCCCGAACTGTATTGACACAAAATACATACAATATTGAGGCAAAGCATAGTTCCAAGTCTCTAAGAGGTCAACACATACCCTCACGTCTCTTAGGACCGTCTGACTATCAATCCGATAGCCTGTACCAAGGATTTATATCTTCTAGGGTACGAGTCAATATTCCCCATAAAGGTCCCATCGAGATAAGACTGTCCCAGCGCGGTAACCTCAGGGATAGCAAGTAGCGCGGGCATGATTTTTACACGTATATAGTATATGCATAAACACAGTCATATAAATATACTACTATTACCATATCAAGTTTAGGTACACTCTCACAACCCATAATCATGATATTTATCCTTATTACTCATTATTTAGTCATCATATATAACGATTTGTCTCTTATTCATTTTATTTTCGAGATTTAATTTATTCCAACTCACTTCTCATCTCTCGAAGTATTTCCTTTACCTAAGTATAATTTCAGTAAGCCCTCACTCACCTTCTAATCCAACTCCTAGACATTTTGATTTTTAAGTCTATGCACGTTAGATTTCTTAGGTATGAATATGTCCCCATTTACCCTTCATTTTTTCCCATTTAATTAAAGTTGCACTTAACGGGGTTACCTTGACCCTACTTATCATTTTTATGTTTCCTTATGTCCTAATAACATTAATCAAGATTTATTACGCATTTAATTGGATTAAGTCAACACAAGGAAAAATCTAATTTCTCCAGAAGGGGTCGATCGATCGATAAAAAGGGGTCGATCGATCAAACAGTCGATCGATCGATGCTCTAGGCTCGATCGATCGATCAAACAGGTATGGCAAAATCTGCAGAATACCAGTTACGGGATCTATCATCCAAAATCATCCAAGTCCAAATTTTTAACTCCCAATCTCCCAGAAATTTATACCATAAACATTCTAAACCCAAATGGACAATATTCTACGTAAGGCATGCGAGTTTTCATAAAGAATCATGGATTAAAAGCGTCAAAATCTGCACAATTCTCATGAACCCTAAAAATTTCTTTAACTTAATTCTTCTCATTCTTTTTCCAAAATTTCTACTTCTAATCAATCATAAATTCATGGTTTAACCTCTACATGTGAAGGGAATTTCCAGAATAATTTTTATATCTCTATAACATGCGATTTCTAATCTCCAACATGGGTTTTCATTCATAAAAGCTCATCCTAATCAACCCTAAAATAATATGAATGAAGCATTAACTAAATTAAGCAAGATAAATACTTGCCTGGTGATTTTTGTTTCTGATTTGTGGATGAAATCAGTGTGGTGGTGATCCTTGTTACGCGATCTATCGTTTGGCGGTGACGGCAGTGCAAATGGAGGAGTTTTTGGCCTATAACTCCTTGGTAAGCTTTCCCTTTCCTTATCCAATGGCCGTCACTTGTTCTTGGTTGTGTTTAACCTAGAAGACAACCCTAAGCATCTGATATAACCTTAGAATTTTCGTGGGTTTTCAGGCTCGAAAATGTAAAATGTCCAAAACACCCTCCCGGAGTGTTAATTAGGCCTAAAAATACCCCGAGACCCAAACTAAACCCTCGGGTACATTATTTTGACTATCTCGACCCTTCCGAACACTTTGGGGCACTCGAAATGATCATACGGGTGACTTATAATTTATTCACTTTTATTAATCAACATTTAGTCCCGACACGACACGGGCGCGTCCCGACTTAAATTTCCAAAATTGGCACTTTATTTACTCGTGGCATTTAATAGAACCAATATTATATTACTTTGCTCATTAGTAATATTCAACAAGTTTTCAGTGATTACTAACTCTCGTCACGTTAGTAATTATAAAAATAATTAATTTCCAGATTTATATTAAATTAATAACTCACATTAAATTTAATAAATCCCCAAATTTATAAAGCATAAAAATACGGGGTATTACATACTTCCTCCCTAATAATGGAAGTTCGTCCCGAAATTCGAAAAATAAGGCATACATGGTAAGAATAAATCTGGGTATTTCTCGTGCATATCTGCCTCGCGCTCCCAGGAGGATTCCTCCATATTATGATGCTCCCACTAGACCCGTACAAGTGGAACTACCTTCGACCTCAATCTCCTTTCACTATGGTCTAGGATAGACACTAGTCTCTCCTCGTATGAGCTGTCAGGCTGTAAGTCTATCTCTTCTATCGCGATGTGGGTGTGGGCCATATCATCCCGGAGGTATCATCTCAACGATGAGATGTGGAATACATCGTGGATGCAATGTAAATGCTCTGGCAGTCCCAATCTGTATGCTACTGGCCCAATCCTCTCGATAATGGGAAATGGTCCCACGTACCTCGAGGCTAATTTCCCTTTCTTCCCGAACCTTATCACTCCTTTCATAGGAGACACACATAGTAATACTTGGTCCCCCACATTAAACTCTCGGAAGAACTGTTTTGCATCGGCGTAGCTTTTCTGCCTGTCCTGGGCTACCCGAATGCGACTCCTGATAATATCAATCCTTGCGGAGGTTTCCTAAATCACCTCTGGTCCGAGCAACTTGTTATCCCCCACTTCTAGCCAACACGTTGGGGAACGACAATGCCTTCCATACAAAGCCTCGAATGGAGCCATGCCAATCGTGAGCTGATAAGAGTTATTATAAGAGAACTCTACCAGTGGAAGATGTGGCTCCCAACCTCCTCCAAAATCAAGGACACACATGCGTAGCATATTTTCCAACATCTGATTAGTACGCTCTATTTGTCCATCTGTCTGTGGGTGATAAGCTGAACTCAACCTCAACTCTGTACCCATAGCCTCCTGAAAGCTCTGCCAGAAATGCGACACGAAAATCTTATCTCTATCTAACACAATATTCAGGGGCACCCCATGTAATCTGACAATTTCAGCAATGAATAACTAAGCATACTGACCCATGGTATAGTCTGTCCGTATCGACAGAAAATGAGCCACCTTAGTCAAACGGTCCACAATCACCCAGATGGAGTCATGGCCCCGCTGTGATGTAGGCAACCCAGTAATAAAATCCATAGAAATACTCTCCCAATTCCATGCGGGTATTTCCAATGGCTGAAGCAACCCTGACGATTTCTGGTGGTCTACCTTTACCAGCTGGCAGGTAGAACACTTGGACACGAACTCAACAATATTCTTTTTCATCCCACTCCACCAGTATTGCTGCCTTATATCCTAGTACATCTTATCTCCACCAAGATGTATCGCAAATCGGGACCCGTGAGACTGGGTCATCACTGCATGACGTAAGTCTGCTCCTTCTGGGACCACCAATCTCCCATTAAACCTCAAACCCCCTTCAGAACTAACAGAATAGGACTCAGCACCCTCAGCTAAAAGTCATACAATTTACTCCTGGAAAAATGGGTCTGCGGTCTGCGCCTGTATCACCCTCGTAACAATCTCGAGTGTCACTGTCATCACAGATATGACTACTGCATCCTAGTGATCCAACTTTTTCCACTTTGCTTTCCAGATGTCTACTACATCGTCTACCGGTCTACGGCTCAACGCATCAGCAACTACGTTGGCCTTCCCTGGATGGTACTGTATGTCAAACTTATAGTCCTTCACGAACTCTAACCACCTGCGCTGACGCATATTCAGCTCTCGCTGAGTGAACCGGTACTACAGTGACTTGTGGTCTGTGAACAAGTGAAATTTCTCCCCTAATAAATAGTGCCTCCAAATCCTCAATGCAAAAATGACTTCTGCTAACTCTAGGTCGTATGTGGGGTAATTCTTCTCGTGCATCTTAAGCTTGTGGGAGGCAAAAGCTATAGACTTCTCCTCCTGCTGAAGTACTCCCCCAAGTCCCCTTAAGGATGCATCGGTGTAAACCAGCTACTCCACGCTCGATTTAGGTAAAGCAAGGATCGGTGCTGAAGTAAGCTTGTCTTTCAGCTCGTTGAAAGCCAATTGACAAGCATCGTCCCAAACATATGGTACCCCCTTGCGAGTCAGGTTCGTCATTGGACCCGCTATTTTGGAGAACCCCTGAATGAATCTCCTGTAGTATCCGGTTAATCCCAAGAAACTACGCACTTCCGTCAGTGTCGTGGGCTGTCCCCACTCCCTCACCGCTGACATCTTACTCGGGTCAACTACTATCCCTTGTTCAGAAACAGCATGTCCCAAGAACTGTACTTCACGTAACCAGAACTCGCACTTCTCGTACTTAGCATACAGCTGATGCTCTCGTAGAGTCTGAAGAACCTGCCTCAAGTGCTCGGCATACTCCTCCTCGGAGTGTGAATATATCAGGATGTCATCTATAAAGACGATGACAAACTGATCCAAGAACTCTCTGAACACTCGGTTCATCAAGTCCATGAATACAGCTGGAGCATTGGTGAGTCCAAATGGCATCACTCTGAACTCATAGGACCCATATCTCGTCAAGAAAGCAGTCTTTGAAATATCCCGCGCCCTAATACGTAGCTGACGGTACCCTGACCTCAGATTTATCTTCGAAAATAAAGTTGCTCCCCTCAGTTGGTCGAACAAATCATCGATTTGAGGCAACGGATACTTATTTCGTATCGTGTCCTTGTTCAGCTCCCGGTAGTCCACACATAGCCTCAGTGAACCATCTCTCTTTTTCACAAACAACACTGGAGTGCCCCAAGGAAAGGTACTCCTACGAATGAAACCCTGGCCTAACAGCTGCTCTATCTGATCTCGTAACTCTCGCATCTCCGCCGGAGCCATACGGTATGGGGCACGAGCTATTGATCGAGTATCCTATAATAAATCTATGACAAAATCTATCTCTCGACTTGGGGGGTAGGCCTGGTATATCCCGAAATACATCAGAATACTCACAAACAACTGGGATCGAGTCTAAGGGATTCACGACCGACTTAGAGGTATCCTCCTCTATGTAATATAAATGAGCGGTCGAACCTCCCTCTGGGCGAGGCATCGCCACTAAAAACATCTCTTGCCCCCGAATGGCAAAGACAATACTCCCATCGAAATAATCTATCATGGCTCTGTAAGCTGCGAGCCAATCCATACCGATAATAACGTCCTGCTCATGCATATCTAAGACTAACATGTCTACTGGTAATACCAAGCTACCAATATCTACCCCCACACCCCTGCATATAAAAAGAATTAGTGATCCATTTCCCAGTGGTGAGTCTACACATGCTAAAGTGCTCTCTGTTGTGGCTAACAACCTTAAGGCCTTCACAAAACGGGTAGCTATAAAACAGTGAATCACCCCAGTATCAAATAAAACCCGACCCATAGTACCATGGATAGGAAACATACCCTCAATCATGGGTGGTGCCTGTGGAGCTGCTGCCTGGTGGACGTTATAGACACATCCGTACTGTAACTGCCCCTGCCGCACTGGAGTGGCTGGAATGACGGGTAGGGCTGGTACCGGAGCTGGTGCTGGGAGGGAGGCTAGAAAAAGTGGCCTCTGTGGCTCATTACGGGCACCCTGCTGTTGTGGGGCCCTATCACCCTCTAGATAATCCTGGCGCTTATGGCCATTCTTGCCGCACACGAAACATCGACCCCTAAAATTACCTCCCCTCTGACCTTGCTGACCACGGCCCTTTTGGCCGTTACTGCCCCGCCACTAGCCCTGTTGGCCCTGATGAAAACGCTGTTGGCCCTGCTGCTGGCGGTGTTGGCCTTGCTGGCCCTACTGATTAGGCTGGCCCTGCTGACCCTGCCTAAATCCCCCAAATCCCTGCTTAGAATCACCTGATCGGAACCGCTTGGTAGGGTCCCCCTGATGGGAACTCTGCTCATGCTGACGAGTCTGCCCCTGAGATGTCGGTGCTCCGCTAGCACCACTACACCGTGTCCTACCTTGCTGACCGGACTCTCTTGCTCGCTTGCTTCCCTGTAGATGGAAGCGGTGATCCTGACAGTGTAGTAAGGCAACATTGAGTACGTCTGTGTAGGTACTCAGAGACAGATTCCTTATAAGGTGCTGAAGGATCCTTCAAGCTAACCCATCCACAAATAATAGTATTTTCTTACTCTCAGTGGGTGCCTCATCTGACACTATAGTGAGAATTCTTATGAACTCCTCTTCATACTCAGCAACAGTAGAATTTTCCTTCTTCAAGTTCAGTAACTTCCGCCTCATCTCAGTTTGCACGGCAGATGGAAAATATTTGCGGTCAAACCGCTCCCAGAATGACTGGATCAGGATAACATCACTCTCCTCCAAGGTGGTGGTGGAATCCCACCACTTCAAAGCGGCCCCACTAGCTTGAAGGAAGCCAACAGCTGTTTCTACACGTTTGTGCACTCATACATACGCAGATGCATCTGTATGTCTTTCTTCCACTGGCTGACAATGATGATTTCTGAACTACCCGAGAACTCAAGGGGATGCGCCTTCTGAAAGGCATCCCTAACCCGCTCCCATGTAGATTGAAGCTGTGCCGGTACTGGCGCCACTGCCTGAACTTGGGGTGGAGCTTATTGTACTACCGCTAGCGCGGCATTCACCGCCTGAGCAACGATAGCGGCTACCTCATTTGCATTCATCGTTCCCTGAGCCGGAGCTACTGGCTGCTCGACTTGGGCACGCCTATCCTTTGGTGCACGTCTTAGAGGCATCTGAAATGTGAAGAAATTTATTAGTCTACAGTTATTATCAAATCTAAAATAGCTGAAGACGTAAACGTAAAAGCAAGAATACAACAATCCTAAAATAGGGCTCAATAACAAGAACGCTAAGCTAAAAGAGAAATAAGCCGTACAGATCCTAAGGATACTAGAGCCCGATGCTCTGATACCACCTGTGATACCCCGCCTAATTAAATACCGAGTGATCAGTCCTTTATTAAATTATAATGAAGGTGAACGGTCGGTTCATTCTTAGCATCACTGTCGTAAAAATAACTTTTCTAATTTAAACACCCTAAATAATTAAGCTAAGTGTCAAAACCATTTTAGACATTACTTTCCAAATTTTATTTTTATAAACCAACATTTAAAACTTTACATAATTCATAGTTAAAGAATCACACAACAACTATCCTGGAATATATAATCCAAATAATTAAACATTCAACTAATTGATTCCAACATTTAGTACTTAAAGGAAAAACATCCTGACAATAATAAATTCCAAAGTGTAAATACAGGAAATAAACGAATCACAATATCGAATAAAACAACTGATTAATGGAAAAGGGTGACACATGCCCAACTGGATAAAATAATGCTAGGAGTGGAATCAAAATATGAGGTCGTCTAAGCAAGAGGCCTGCAACTCCCACCTAAGCTGCGGCGTGTTCCATCCAAAGGATCCTATGCAAGACGCACATATGGCTGGGCACCTGTAATATATACATATATACAAGAGAGAAAAGAAATAGGAAACGGGTCAGAGCCTAATTGTAAAAACAATTTAAAATTAGTTTAGCAAGTATTTAAAATGTTTACTAACTAATGCAACAACATATTAGTGCGACACTCCCTTGAGAAATTCTCACCTCTCTTCTAATGTGCACGCCTATCGCACTAACCTTCCCAACGGTTTAACTTATCTTATCTTAGGTTGCTCGTAAGATTTTAGACGGACACATTCAATTGTTTAAGAGGTTAATTTCATTTAACAACAAAGTTCTCATTTAAACCTTATTTAATACTAAAGTTTCTCAGTAATATATATACTTTTCAAACACTCATTTCCAAGTTGAAATAATCATTCATTTCTTACTTACCATAGATACAGTAGGTAGTCCCCAAATTTAAGATTTAAATATATATATTAAATACTCGTATAATATATATATTCTAACGGCACCCCATATAACAATTATGGTGCGGGCATACTCTGCTATCCAGTCCCCGTGTCGCTCGTACTAAAGGAAATACAAGTTCGTAATCACTCCCGAACTATATTGACACAAAATACATACAATATTGAGGCAAAGCATAGTTCCAAGTCTCTAAGAGGTCAGCACATACCCTCACGTCTCTTAGGACCGTCTGACTATAAATTCGATAGCCTGTACCAAGGATTTATATCTTCTAGGGTACGAGTCAATATTCCCCATAAAGGTCCCATCGAGATAAGACTGTCCCAGCGCGGTAACCTCAGGAATAGCAAGTAGCGCGGGCATGATTTTTACACGTATATAGTATATGCATAAACACAGTCATATAAATATACTATTATTACCATATCAAGTTTAGGTACACTCTTACCACCCATAATCATAATATTTATCCTTATTACTCGTTATTTAGTCATCACGTATAACGATTTGTCTCTTATTCATTTTATTTTTGAGATTTAATTTATTCCAACTCACTTCTCATCTCTCGAAGTATTTCCTTTACCTAAGTATAATTTAAGTAAGCCCTCACTCACCTTCTAATCCAACTCCTAGACATTTTGATTTTTAAGTCTATGCACGTTAGATTTCTTAGGTATGAATATGTCCCCATTTACCCTTCATTTTTTCCCATTTCATTAAAGTTCCACTTAACGGGGTTACCTTGACCCTACTTGTCATTTTTATGTTTCCTTATGTCCTAATAACATTAATCAAGATTTATTACACATTTAATTGGATTAATTCAACACAAGGAAAAATCTAGTTTCTCCAGAAGGGGTCGATCGATCGATAAAAAGGGGTCGATCGATCAAACAGTCGATCGATCGATGCTCTAGGCTCGATTGATCGATCAAGCAGGTATGGCGAAATCTGCAGAATACCAGTTACGGGATCTATCATCCAAAATCGTCCAAGTCAAAATTTTTAACTCCCAATCTCCCAGAAATTTATACCACAAACATTCTAAACCCAAATGGACAATATTCTACGTAAGGCATGCGAGTTTTCATAAAGAATCATGGATTAAAAGCGTCAAAATCTGCACAATTCTCATAAACCCTAAAAAATTATTTAACTTAATTCTTCTCATTCTTTTTACAGAATTTCTACTTCTAATCAATCATAAATTCCTGGTTTAACCTCTACATGTGAAGGGAATTTCCAGAATAATGTTTATATCTCTATAACATGCGATTTCTAATCTCCAACATGGGTTTCTTTCATAAAAGCTCATCCTAATCAACCCTAAACTAATATGAATGAAGCATTAACTAAATTAAGCAAGATAAATACTTGCCTAGGGATTTTTGTTTCTGATTTGTGGATGAAATCAGTGTGGTGGTGATCCTTGTTGCGCGATCTAGCGTTTGGCGGCGACGGCGGTGCAAACGGAGGAGTTTTAGCCTAGAATTACTTGGTAAGCTTTCCCTTTCCTTCTCCAATGGTCGTCACTTGTTCTTGGTTGTGTTTACCCTAGAAGACAACCCTAAGCATCTGATATAACCTTAGAATTTTCGTGGGTTTTCAGGCTCAAAAATGTAAAATGTCTAAAATGCCCTCCCGGGGTGTTAATTAGGCCTAAAAATACCCCGAGACCCAAACTAAACCCCCGGGTACATTATTTTGACTATCTCGACCCTTCCGGACACTTTGGAGCACTCGAAATGACTATACGTGTGACTTATAATTTATTCACTTTTATTAATCAACATTTAGTCCCGACACGACACGGGCGCGTCCTGACTTAAATTTCCAAAATTGTCACTTTATTTACTCGTGGCTTTTAATAGAACCAATATTATATTACTTTGCTCATTAGTAATATTCAACAAGTTTCCAATGATTACTAACTCTCGTCACGTTAGTAATTAAAAAAATAATTAATTTCCGGATTTATATTAAATTAATAACTCACATTAAATTTAATAAATCCCCAAATTTATAAATAATAAAAATACGGGGTATTACATTGTGTTATCCCAGATTGCCATCAATCTAGAAGAGGATCCTTCACCCATTTCTTCAGCTACAGAATCTGATAGTGCTGAGTTGGAGGAATTTCTTTCTCATTTGATTCTTTTGATATTTCTGAGATCCCACTTTCTCCTCCAGCCTACATGACTGGGAGGATGATGCCCAACTTGATGAGTGAGCCATTATCTTCACCCCTAAGAAGAATATTGATATTGGCAAGAAGCCAGTCGAGAAAAATTTCCAAGCTAGTGATAAGAGGCCTCTTGATGTTTAAGAGACTTAAACTAGTGAGTATCAATTTAAGATGTTGAAGAGAGGTTTGCCTGACCCTCAAAAAATAGGCCAAGAAAACTCAAGCCGACTACCAAGCGTTGGCTACAAAAAAGACTCTGACCGACCAATATGAGTTGTTGAGAAAAATCCAAGTTGACCTTGAAATTGGGTTAGCTTTTGTTGTTGTTAACCCTAGATTGGCCAAGGATTTGATCAATTCTGGAACTCTTCCTACTGATCGGGCTACATCAGGCCCCATGCCCAGGTCCAGGCTAACTGAGAGGGCTTGCCATAATTTGGCACTGGCAATTATCATATCCTTTTCTTGTCCTTGATGTTGATGACTTTTTCCTGAGATCTGTTTTCTGATGTTTTTGGAGTGTTTAGTTGACTTTAACCAAGTAATAGAGAAGGGAAATCAACTAAGGTCTTATCTTGGTGAAGTGGAAGAGTCCTTTGAGGGCCTAAAACAGTCTTTGACTTCATCTTGTCAAGCCCTGGAATCAAAGAAAAAGTTTTGGTAGGACGTGCTAAAAAAAGCTAATGATAGGGCAACCACGACAGAAGATAAAATAAAGGATGCTAATGAAAAGGCCCAAACTATCAAGAAGAAGTTGAGTGATGCTAAAGGTAGAGCCAAGACAGTCTAAGATAAACTTATAGAAGTCACAACTCGAGCTCAAACTGCTGAGGATAAAGTGTCTAGCTTGACTTCTGAAGTTACTTCTTTGAAGGATAAGGGAAAAGATGCCTTTAACTAAGGTTGGGAAAAGGCCCTTTTTGCTTCCTCTACTCAAATTGAGTGTGCCAAGAAACTATCCTTTAAAGAAGGTTGGTCAGAGGCTTTGAAGGTGGTCGGTACAGGGGCAAACTCCGAGTTGTTTCAAAGGCATGACCCAAGCACTCCTCCTGACTTGGATGAGGAGTTTGAAGATGAAAAAGGGTTGGGAAAGTCTTCAATCATGCCCATTGAGTCTTCATTCATGCCAGAATCAAGCTCCTTCCTAATTAGTTTTCTTTTCTTTCTTTTTTATTTTTTTCAGATGTATTTTCTATTTCTTATCTTTTCTTCTTGGTTAATGTATTCACCTGTATACTTCAAGATTAATCAATGAAAGAACATATTTTCGTCTCAATTTGTTGATGCCTTTGAATGGCTTTAATTTCTTGTTGGTTAGTTTTTCTCTGTATTGTCTATATCTCTGGATTTTCCTTATAAACTCATATACCTGTAACATTCTAGTTTGAGGCTAGATAGAAGTCCATAATTTCTACTGAATTTGGACTACTCAATCAAAGTAGAAATCTTCTATAAGACGTCCATGTTCCCTTATCTGAGGGAGACTTAGCAGGATTGATCTTCTCAGATGCCTCTAAACAAGTTAAGGAGTTATATATCCATCTTCATTATCTTTGGATAGGGTTATATCTAATAATGATGCTTATTATGAAATGATTGAAAGGATGCAAAATGATCACAAGATGTCCTTGACTTTGTTTCACTCAGATTATGGGGCTAAGTAGAAGACCTTGAGTGAAGCAAATGATTTTGAAAAAAATTACAAGTCATCACTTATACTATGAATAAGAAAGAGTTATCTATAAAACAAGATCTAGAGAGTGCTTGATCAATTTTTACAAGGTTGGAGATAGAAAATAATGTCCTGAGGAATGAACTTGACAGTCTGAAGAGATCATCCACTACTGGTTCAAATGAGGGTGTTTTAATTTTTGAGATTGAGAATTGCCACGTTGTTGGAGGAGATGGAAGTGTTGTAGAAGAAAATGACCAAACCTAACCAAGTTCCCAGGAAAAGTATAGTTGTTCGACCAACCATTGATGAGGAGAGAACCAAGAAGACTCTGACTGGCCAGGCTACTCAGCTCAAGGAGAAATAAAAGATCATAAAAAATCTCCAAGATAATGTCGATCGACTTACCTTCCATTTCCATAAGTAACCTAGAGTTGTTTGGATAGATGGATACAATGAAGCTCTGACTTATTTAGATGGGCATGTGGAGAAGGCTAGAAATGATGTTACGAATGGGGTTGGTTAAACCTGCTCTCCTTATTGAAGAAACCGAAAGATGATGAACTGTGGCACTAGCATACTCCAAGAATGATGGACTATCCTGATCCTCCTTTATCGATTAACTTCAGTTGGATTCCTCCAGATGTTATTCCTCAAAGTTTGATTAGAGAGTATGTTGGCGAATTTAGCCTTGAAGGAGAAGTGGAGCATGTTCATCCTCATCATCTTCTTGATCGGACAAGTGGTTATAGGAGTATTAGGAGGAATCCTTTTGGTTCCATCAATCATCCGAGCACTCTTGATGTCCCCCCTCTTAGGATCAACAAGGCTGATGGAATTTGCCCAATATAATAGTTTTATACTTCTTCTACTATTTTAATACTTTTTGATCATTGAAATAAAGTTATTTTTTTATTGAGTTTCCTTCATTTAAGTTTGTGGTTGATATCAATCTTTTTGTCGGAAAGGAAATCTGTACAATGATTAGTTAGTCGGCTTATAGACTAAATAACGTTCTTTAATGCTTAATGCTTAATACATGTTTGAATAATTTACATGGCCTTAAATTTGACTAATGCACTTAGATAAAACTGTAAATAACTTTATAGTACTAAGTTGTGGCATTAGTTATCAGTGGCGACCAAGTGCATTAGGAATGTTTAATTATTCACGCGTTTTAACCTGGTCGGGTAAAATTCACAATGAATAAATTTTATCGACTTCTTGTTCTTGACTTATCGAAGGAAAATCATACACGAAGTTTAACTTTTCTGAAGTTGGAAAAGTTTGAACCATCCACTATGCTGAAGTTGGAAAAGTTAAATATAAAGAACTTTTTTGAAGTTGGAAAATTTTAACTAGAAACTTTTTTACGGTTGGATAAGTTTCACAAATATAAAGAACTTTTCTGAAGTTGGAAAAGTTTGGAAAATATAAAGGAATTTTTTTGAAGTTGGAAAAGTTTAGCGAGGGACTTTTTAGAAGTTGAAAAATGTTAAACAAATATAAAGAACTTTTCTGAAGTTGGAAAGTTTCGCGAAAATTTTCTGAAGTTAGAAAAGTTTAAAATTAAAATTGCTCATTAATTTATGGTAAAAGTCAATTGCTTACTAAATTATGGTAGATGTTAAGGTGTAGCCATCATACTTCGAAAAAGAAAACAGAAAAAGGAATTATATTGGAGAAAAACATGAAATTCCATTACTTGAATAATCGATTACATTAAAAATGAAATTATTGAAAATCTTGATAATACTTGCGCAGATGGTTTGTATTCCAAGGATTTTTGAATTCTTCTCCGTCTAGAGTTTCCAAGAAATAAGTTCCTAATCGGATAACTGTCAAGTTATGGTATGGACCATGCCAATTAGGCTCTAATTTATTTATCTTTTGGATTACTTTCTTGAGTGCCAGATTTCCCTATTTCAGGTTGGTCAGCTTGACCCTTCGATTATAAAACCTTATAGTCCTTTGTTGATAAGTATCCCTATAAATAGCATCATACTCTCGGACTTCTTCTATCATGTCCAAATCTATTCGCCTCATGATATAACTCTTGATTGAATCAAAGTTACTGTTCCGGGAGTGGTCATATATATATAAAGGACACTACGAAGTTCATTAATCCAGTTACCTTTAGCCTCATTCAACCTTTTCTTTAACCTATCTATCAAGGTTTTGTTGGTGACTTTTATCTGGCCATTGCATCGTGGGTGTCCACGTAAGGAATGAAGTTTTTGGATACGAGACCTAATAGAGTACTCTTTGAATTCCTCATTACCAATTTGAGTGCCATGATCAGTGATGAAAGCATAAGGCGGGCCATACCTGAAAATGATCTGGTTCCATATGAACTGAAATATCCCCTGACAGGGCATATTGATCAAAGGCTTAGCCTCCACCCATTTAGTGAAGTAATCAGCAGCTATAATCAGATATTTGAACCTTCCCTTGGTGGTCGACAATGATCTAACCAAGTCAATTCCCCAGAATGTGAAAGGCCATGGATAAGTGATGGGTGTTAGAGTGGATCCTAGTCTTCTATGGATAGCGATAATTTTTTTACACTTATCACCTTTCTTAGTGAACGAAACACAATTCTCTTTCATCGTCGGCTAGTAGTAACCTTGCATTGCTATCCACTGTTCTAGAGATCTCTCGATCGTGTGCGCTTCACATGAACCTTCATTCCCCTCTTTGATAAACATAGCAAAGTTGGGAAATAATATATCCTCGCATATATAAAACATCTTTTTCCAACACGTAATTGGTTGCTTTATACTTCATCTTTTTCCTCCTTCAATGTATTATCTAATTGGGTCCATCCATAAAGGAACTAATTATATGGGTAAGAATTTCCAACGGGATTGTTTGCCTAAGTTCTGTTTGAGTTGCTGAAGCAAACGAGCAAGAGCGTCTGCTTGGGCATTTTCTATTCTAAAAATCCTCAATGTCCTGATTGGAGTAAATAAAGAAATAACCTCTATATATTTTTTATGATATATCATCATCGTTTCCCCTTTGACGCCATAAATTTCCTGAATTTGATTGATAATTTGTTGTGAATCACTATACACCAACACCTGGTCGACACCCAATGATGAAGCTAGTTCCAATCCTGTGAACAATGCTTCAGATTCTGCCTCATTGTTGGAAGTATTTAATTGGGAACAATGCTTCATATTTCCAGAGTGTTGATGATGAGGCTTACTCTGCACACGAGGGTTCATCTATAAATACGTTCCAGATTGGATTGTCCTTACAAAAATATTCCTCATCCAGAATTCCATGTTTGAACATCTTCTTACTCTAGTGAATTCTTTCTTAAATAGACGATGACTCTGGTTGATTGACCATAATCTCTATTTTCTATTGAGCTAAGTTCTGTTCCAAAGAAGTCTGCTCGACAGGCAAACTTGGATTATGCTGCACGTCTGCATATGTGAATTCGGCTATGATGTCTGCTATTGTTTGGCCTTTTATTAAAACTATGGGTTCATAAATGATTTCATACTCTCCCAATTCAACTGCCCAAGACATTAACCTTCTATATTTCTTAGGTTATGAAATGATTATCGGAAAGGTAAATCCGTGTAAACGACAATGATGTGAGCTTGAAAGTATGGCCTCACTCTCTTAAAAGCCTCAATGAGCTAGCGCTAACTTCTCCAATCATGGATATCAGATCTCCGCTCCTCATAATTTCTTCCTAGTATAATATAATGGCCTTTGAATTCCTCCATCTAGTCGAATAAAAATTGAGCTGACAACTAACTCTGAAACATCCAAGTATAGATATAGTTTTTTTCCCAAAACTGGTCGGGAGAGGAGGGAGAGAGAACCCAAGTGCTTCTTTGAGTCCAGGACGTCTTTCTCGCATTCATCATTCCACTCAAAGTTCTTTCTAAGGATCTTAAGGAATGGAAGACATTTATCAGTTTCTCAAGAGACAAAATGGTTCAATGCTGCTACTAATCTTGTCCACTTTTGAACATCTTTCTTATTGGTCAGAGACGACATCTCCAGCAAGGCTTTAATTTTGGTAGGGTTTTCTTTTATTCCCCTTTGATTGATGATGTACCCTAAGAACATTCCTTCATGTACCCCAAAGATACATTTGGTTGGGTTGAGCTTCATCTGATGTTTTTCCAGTTGATTAGGAGTTTAAACCAAGTTCGCAATGTGGTCGGCAATAAATTTTCTCTTGGTGAGCATATCATCTATATACACTTCCATATTTTTGCTGATCAGGTCTTCAAAAACCTTGTTCACTAGTATCTGATAGGTTAGTCAAGCATTTTTCAACCGAAATGACATGACATTGTAACAATAAGTTCCTCGACTGGTAATAAAGGAAGTTCTTTCCTTATCTTTAGGTTTATCTTAATCTGATTATAACCAGAATAAGCATCTGTAAAATTGAAAAATTCATGACCTGCTGTTGCATCGACCAATTGATGAATCCTTGGCAAAGGAAGATGATCTTTTGGGTAGGCCTTATTGAGGTCTACACACATGCACCATTTATCATTCTTCTTCTTGACCATTACCACATTAGCCAACTAGCTAGGATACTTAACATCTTCAATAAATTGTGCTCGCTTTAATTTCTCTTGTTCCTCTTGGATTGTCATATTCTTCTCTAGGCTGAAAACTCTTCGCTTTTGCTTGATCAACTTAGAATCTGGATAGATATTAAGCTCATAGCAAATTAAGTTTGGATCGATCCTTGTCATATCATTGTGTCTCCAAGTGAACACATTTTTCATTTCTCTAAAGAATGTAATTAATTCTTGTTTGAGAGAGGGAGACAATCTTGAACTAATCTGGGTAGTTCTTTCTGGCTTCTCGTCGTCCATTATGATCATTTATGTTTCTTCTATAACTTGCTCCTTCACCAGCTCCTCATCTTCCTGAAGATCCGGAGTGTCAATGTGGAAAGTGGTTATGCCCTTCATTTGTATTTGATGTTGGTTGGCTGAAGTATAATTGCATTCCCTCGCTTATTTTTTATTGCCATTTACTATGCCGATTCCATAATTTATTAGAAATTTCATGCATTGATGCACTGTAGATGATACAGTCTTTAACAACTTTATTCCCACTCTTCCTAGGATGATATTATTGGTTGATGGGACATTTTTACCTAACATAAAAAGAAAATTCTTTCTCTCCTGCTTATTGTCCAGGTGTCGATTAAGACTTCCATCTTCATCGTCCCCAAGTGGTATACTTTCTCACCTGTAAATCCTATGAGAGGTCTAGGGTATGGCTCCAATTTACTATCACGTAGCCCTAGGTTACTAAAACATTCATAGAATATTACATCCATAGAACCCCGATTATTAACTAGTATCATTGTGATGGACTCTGCATGTGATAACTAATTGATCATCGTGAGGATAAAGTGCCCCACTCAGATCGTTTTTGGAGAATCCGATCACTAGCCTGCCTTTGTTGACTTTCCTTAGCTGACTATCGCTGAATTCAGCCAGAACAATCTGTCTAACAGTTGGGCAAGCCTTAGCTTCATTTTAAGTAAGCTTTCCTTTTCTGCAAAGTATCTCCTCATGCGATGAAGTGACATCTAAAAAATATCATGCCTACCTTCACCTCTAGTTCATCAAGCTTCTTCGAAAAGTCTAGATCTTCTTCAAAATTATTTTTTATTTCTCTTTTATTGTCCCTCCTTACTTGGACTGGAGATTTAGACCTCCCCCAATCATTTTAATTTCCATTCTGATTAATAAACTTGCTTATTTTCCACACCGAATAATATTTTCAATCTCATTCTTCAGTGAAATGCATTTTTTGATTTTGTGTCCATGGTTCCTTTGAAATTCACAATACTTGAACTTACCCCTCTTATTTGGGAGTGTCTTTAACTTTTAATGCCAATTCAATTCTCGGTTCCCTTTGATTTCCTCCAGGATATGGTGAACACCTTTATTGAGGGGGTATATATTCATCATACTTATTGATCTGATCAAGCGTTTTTATCTTTTTTATCCGTCTTGAATGAATTAGAATTGTTTTTCAGACTTTCACCATTGGTTTCAGTGTCTGCATTATCTAGCATAGCCTCCTTGGTATTCATTATCTTTCTAGATTTAGCCATTAATTCTATCATGGTTTTGGGTGGATTCTTCACTAAATCATAATAAAGATCTTTAGCGAGCAACCCTCTCATAAGTGCTGTAATGGCTGTCTTCTCCTCATAGTCCACCGCCTCTAATTTCTTATTGTTAAAACATATAATATAATGTCAGGTAATTTCTCTTAGCTTTTATCGAACGATCAAGATATGAGTGACACTCTTGATCGGTTTATCCCTAAAACAAAAGTTATTTATTAATAATTTAGCCAATTGAGTAAAACTAGAGATTTTACCTCTCGAAATATTATTATACCATAATTTGGTTGGTCTTGTGATTAAATTGGAGAAATCTCTACACCTCATTTCGTTAGGCACTGAGTAGATGTTGGCAGCAGCTTAATATTGCTCTATGTGCAAGACTGGATCAGTTTACCCATTATATTTAGGAGTGACTACTGGTGGCTTGAACTTGGAGGGTGTGAGCTAGTCCACAATAGTCGAGACAAAAGGTGAGCCTTCAATAAAACTCCTTTGTAATGGATTTTTGGTTTTGGCCATTTCGCCTAGCCGATCTTCCAACTATTGCATGGATCCTTTCCAGGAATGTCCTTCTAGCTTAGATTTAGCCAAGGTAACTTTCATGGCTTTGCTGTGCATATGTGCTTAACTCTCTTATTGAGAGGTCTGCTGGCACACACAGAGCCCCTCATATTAGGTCCTGATCTCACAAGACCTTCTATGTGCTCACATTGATGCTCATGTATCCTATGATGACCTCTAGTTACTCGGGGACTAGATGATTAAAAGCAGACTCCCTACTTAGCCTTTTCAATACACTTGGCCTTTCTTTGGAAAAGTATCTACCGTCATAGTAATCCGTTGATCAGAATGAAGAAGTTGTGCTAGGATGGTACGACTAATCATGAGAAGAACGGGAATGATAACTTCTTTCAATTTTGGCTGGTGGGGGTGGAATATCTCTTCTAGAATTGAAGGACTTATCCTCCATTATACGAGCCAACTGTCAGACTGATTGTAGTATAGCCTCATATACCTTAGTTAAATAGAACTATATCCTTTGAAGGTCTGTTTCATCAGGGGGAGCAAATATATCTTGATTATTATCTACAACCGTCACTCTAATTTTAGGCCAGTAGTCAATCTTTAAACCAAAGAATAGAATATATGAGGTAGAGAACACTGACTAGCAGCCATTCCCACAGATGGTGCCAATCTATTGATGCCTAAAAATGGACTTAATCCATTCTTATAATCATACATAAAATATAGTAAGTTAATTAAATAACACACACACAAGAGAAGAGACTTTTAAAGTGGTTCAATTGTAAAGTATCATATGTCTAGTGTCAGTATTATTTCGTAGGGTTACAGTAACTCAGTATGGAATGCATATGAGTGATTCGAGTTGTTCCTCTAACTGAGGGAATATTTCGTATTTACAAAGGTGTAAAACCCTAGAGATGGAACCCCTTTATATTGCCAGACATTTATATCTGCCTACAATAAATGAAACTCTTGGAATTCAGTGTTGGTTGGCATCCCATCCAAGTAACTTTTGGTATTCCTTATGGTCGGCCTTCCAACTAACTAAGTATCTATGATGCCGATCAAGGTGGCTAGTCGACCACTTAGGAGGACAAGTGTGAAAATATCACTTCTTCGTGTTGGCTCAATTTTGAGACATTTTTTAGCTGCTCCTGCTTTATTTTTTTTATTAAAATCTATTTTTTATACCTTAAATCATATTTTCCTAAATTAATTTAATATATGAATTTATTTTTTAATAAAAATCATTTTTGTGAAGTGTCCAATTTGTTTTGGTCAAAATACAATTTCATTTGTTTTTTTTTTGGTTTTTATACTCTCATATTTGAGTTAATTTTTTTTTTTGGTATCTATATCTTTTTTATTATCCTATTTTGACTTGTTGGATAAATTGTCTTTAAAAATATTCGAGATGTATTTTTGAGTTACATATTTTGGAGTATCATTTTATTTTTAATTTTAGAAATTTTTTTACGAGTTGAAAACAATTATATAACTTTAAGTTAATGTTTAATTAATTGTTTAAAGAAACCCAAAATAAAATTGGCAGCTCAATGTTTGTTTTGTACTGCTGGTTTGGATTCAAAACCATTTATGGTTTCAAGGCTTTGTATGGCTCAATGTTTGTTTGGCGTGTCTTTTAGTTTGGAGCCGTTTGAGTTTTTTTTTGGTCATATATGTTTTGGAAGCTCTCTCTCAGGAAATGACCCTTTGCTAACATTTTCTCCACCCAACCATTTTCTCCATTTTGTTTCTCTCTCTTAAGAAACATAACTGAGCATTTTTTACGAAATCTTTCTCTCTCTCACTAATATCTTACCCTTTGAGAGATTTTGGAGTTTCACTTTTGTTGGCTTTGGGCTTTACGGTTTGGAGGTTTTATATTGTCTTTTTTTCGATTAAGGGTTTTGGCACTGCAGATTTTCGATTTGGATTTTCGGTGGTGTATCCGGTTTGTAGCCTTTTTCGATTTGGTCCTGCTACTGCGGTTTTTCGACGTTGGTTTTAGAGGTGAGATTTATTTCTGGTCTCTCCAGTGGATCTCAAGTTCTTTTTTTTCCCAGTGGTGTTTTGTTTGGAGGTTCCCATCTTTCGTTCTTGTTGTGGTAACTTTGATTTAAATATGACTTTAATTTAATTTATTTGGGATTAAAGTTAATCTAATTTTTGCCTCTACATGTACTGTTGTGGGGTATAGCTGTAGGTAGTGAATTTTTTATTAGAACTACCCCTATTCGTTGAGACTTTTAAAATTATCCCTTGTAAACTTCTTGTTAGGAAATTCTCCTTATTTAAAATTACTACTTCAATTGGGCTCTGCCGCGTCATCGTTTCATCATATTAAAAAAGCAGAAAAATTCTCCCCGATGTAGCTGCGTCTCATTTGAACAACGTTTGGACTTATGGCAAAGGGACATCGTATCTTTTTTGGACCATTGAGATAGCTTCCTCGTTGGGAGTTATTGGATATGTCTGATAAAAATTTTGGCGTCAAAACTCTAACTTGCCTATGAAGAAAACCCTTTCTATTCCCCATGTGTTACTTTTTTAATGACGTGGTGCTATATTTTCAACTGTCAGGACACTTCTCAAAGTGCCACGTGTCCATTTGAAATAATTATAGGTGGCTTTGCACGTGTGTTAGTGGGAAAACTCAAAAGATGGGTTTTAAGGGACTGCAAACGTCTATTTTTCAAAAACACTTAGCCATTTCATCTCCATCTTCTTAAAACTCCCAGAGCCATTTTTAGAAAGAGAAATACTCAACCCGCCATTGTTAACAAGGTTTTCTCTAGTTCTTTGCCTTTCATCGCCTCTTTCATCACCACTTGCGGTTGTGTTCCTCCATTTTCGTGCCCCTCTCCACTTCTTTAAGATTTTGTTCTTCCACCATTCACTGTTATGGTCTCTTCCAGCTTTTCCAGCGCACCCACCACCAGTGCTTCGCCTATAACCACCCTGGATGCCGCCGCGTTAGTGGTAGCATGCCAAGAACAACTGCGTTTTTACCGTCAATCTCCTATCTTTAGCAAAGATGATGAGTTCTCTAAGAGGTGCAGGACCTGTCATTTTTCAGCCAAGTATGACACCTTACTGCTGGGTGATGAAGACCAAGGTTCCACTTCTTGGGGCTATTTTCCTCCCGAGGGGACAATGCGATTCCGTCTTGACATAGGTGACTTCCCTTGGTCCCATATTGATTTCGAAGGACCTGGTGGCTCCCCTTCCCACTTTGCTTCTTGGAGCTCATTTATGTAGGCCACTTACTCTGATGTTCTTTCCAAGCTTGGTCTCCATCGCACTGCTTAGTTTGGGGAATTTACTCTTTCTAAACACAACGCCGCCCTTCAAATCTTGGTCTCCCGTTGGAACATTATAATGCACACGTTCATTGCTTCATAGGGAGAGTTCACCGTTACACTTGAGGATGTTTGCAAGCTACTTGGGCTTGAGCCCGTAGGAACTTCGGCTTATCACGATGAGGCTTTGAATGTCGAAGAGATAAAGGCCCGAGCAGACTTTATAAGGACACAAATTTCTAATTGAGTCTTAATGTAGTGTTGTCTCAATTCCAGACAAAAGCATTTTAGTCATAGGATAGAGTTCATGTGTATCCTTCCAAGCCTAAACGTGTTTATTGAAGACGTAGCGGCCAGATTTGTAAAGCTTCATCATTGCCGAGTTTCTAGTGCCTCGTTTGTACGTCATCAACTTGAAGATTCCATAGTCTCCAAATGGTATGAATGCATTTTTATATATATTGGGAGACTTGGAATAATTTTATAATGGGTGTAATTTTATTTTAAAATGAATTTTATTTTCAGAAGGTTATTTTAGAACTTTGAATTAAAAGTTTTTGGGCTTAAAATGAAATTTGACCATTTTGACATTTCGTTCGAAATTATCGTTCGAATGAGTTTGCCAACGAGGTTTCCCATATTGGCCACTGGAACATTATTAGATGGTCGTTCGAACGAGAGTTTGTTCGAACGAAAATCTCGTTCGAACGAGATTTCTGGCGGGAAAATTTTATGGCAGTTTTTGGCAGTTTTCTCCATGTTACCACTACTTTTTTCCACTAACTTTTCCGAGATTTTATATGTGTGGGAACCAACTTTTTTTAGACAACTTTTGACACACTTTGAGAGAGAAATTTTGAGAGAGAATTTCCAAAATCAAAAGTTCATGTTTTTTGTGTTTACACCCATTAGTTTAAATTTAATCCAAGTTCCTATTGCTATATACTTGCTTGGAGAGTGTTTGGCATCGGGTTCTACTCTACCGAATTGAAGAGTTCGTTTGGGTTTACTTCTACATCCCACAAAGAAGAAGTTCATTATTTTGCTGCCGCGGTGAAAGGCATTGTGCGAGGGTTGGCGGTTGTCCTAAGACCTCATTGGTGGATTCTGAGGTTCCGGTGTATTTTCGGGATTGTCGACTAAGCGGAGGTTGGTACAAGAAGACACGTTAGGGGATTGAAGGAGTCGAGTCGAGTTGAGTAAGTCAGTTGTCTTGTACTTGTAAAAATTCCATACTTAGTGGACTTAAGGCTAGGGAAGTCCTAGGTTTTTTCCATTTGGATTTTCCTCGTACATCGGCACGTCGTATGATATTGTTTATTTTATCTTCCTTAAAACACTTGGAATGCAGGCTTAGGTTAACAACATAAAATTGGTTTATTTTTCACATGTATTTAATTTTGTGCTATAATTTAATTTGGGTGAAATTTAAGTTAATTTAATTCAAGTCGATAATTTTATTCGTTAAATTTGATTTGGCCTAATTTGGTACTATTGAAAATATTGTGTAGGCAAATTTTAGGAATTGTGTTAAATTAATTTTGGGCTAAAAGTAAATTTCCCATAGTTAACGTCAAGTGTTATTTTTGTTTGTGAGAAAACCTAAATATTGGTTTGTGTGAATTTTGTGTGTGTGTATGTGTGTTCACCATATTTCACTTATTTAGGTTTAATTTTAATTTTATTTTTAGAAATTAAAACTTGTGTTTAATTTAATTTTCATATTTTTAAGAAAAAAAATCAAATAAATTTGGAAATTAAATTTTTGTGTTGGACCATCTTTATTCCGCATTTAAAAGGAAGCTATATTGAATATTGAAAGAATATTTAAAATTGGGGGTCCTTGCACTTTTCTCAGACTTGGATCAAATCTTCAGGAGATGTATCCGTAATTCCATCAAGGCAACCTTTACTCCCCTCATAAACTACTTCTACCGTACCAACCCCACAGCTGAATTTGGCTCGGGCAAAGGTACATCTCTTGAGTTGTCAGCCTACATACTTGTGATTCTGTATCGTTTTATCTTTCCTGGCAAGCCCTATGATCAACCACGCAGAGACTTGATTAATCTGTCTGTTCGTTTGGCCAGGGGGATTAAACTTCCTCTGGCAGCCATGATCCTAGGGTCACTTTATACATGGTTGGACAGGACCCATCTAGACATGAAACGATCCTTGGGCCGATATAACTTGGCCAGTTTTGCCAATTCCATCATTATGACTGGTTTTCTTTACTTTCGCTTTCCCGAGATATCTGCTAATAGCACTCCCCTTCATGCTGGGGAAATCATCAAGCCCCATTTCCTTTTTTTCTTCCACAAGAAACAGAGTTGAAAGGAGCTTCTGGGCATTTTTGACAAAACAATTTGGTTCGGGATGAGGTCTTATAGTGAGGAATCTTTTACCCATACTTGGGATTTTTTGGTGTCGTGCCTAGGGTGGTGGGGCCTACCTTGGAGGATCTTATAATAAAGGACCCTTCGTTTGTCGTGGTTTTGGATTTGACTCCTATCTATCTTCCCTCTTACACTGACTGGGGGTATACATATTAACATTACAATCCCAACCGTTGCAGCCGTCAGTTTGGGTACGACCAAGGGGTTCCTCGACTGGTATTTCAAGATTCTCACCCCAAGGCATCTTTCCCCGAGGCTTGTGACTTTTTCACCGTGTCAATAACTTCCATGATCTGCTCATCCATAAGTGGCCGTGTTACCATTCCTGCACTTTCTAGGAAGAGGGATGTAACCAGTGATTTTGCAATGAAGTGATGGCCAAGGCAGATAGCCAAAATTTGTGAGTTCATCCAAAGTCCCCCATTCTACCCCACCTTTAGTTTTCCCTCCTTGGAGTTGGGGATGAAGGGGAATTCCATTCTGGGAATTGAGTTCCCTCTTAGCCAAACACCGAAGTACCCCCCAGCCAGCTGCCTCCATACTGCCCAGTAATCGCCATTGTTTCACCCAGCTTCAACACCTAAACCTCTAGTTGGTAGTACTTCTGCCACTGTAGCTTCTGGTGAAGGAACCTCGCAACCCCTCTCCCAAAAATAAAAGAAGACCAGAAGTGGAGCCTATTCGAAGCCCAAGTGTCCACACAAATCCCAAGCCCCTATAGATGCTTTTCCCATTACCTTCATTCCTCCCAATACCGATTTGCCTGAGGAAGTATGGGAAGCAGTTAGAAATGAGGTTGAACGTCTTCAACAGATATTTTGCCAAACTGCGCCCTCAGTTCCTCCTGTTGAGTCATTTCCTACTATCGCGGTTGATCCCACCGAAAGGACTTTACGAAGAAAAAAGGAGCCTTCAGGTGATGGTGCCTCTGGTAAAAGTAAGAAGACTTTGGTAACCAAGTAAAGTAAAAGACAAGCCTCTACAGTTCAACCTATAACGGTTGCATTTACTCCTAGGCGTTCGACTTCTCCTTCTCCTGATGCAGTTATACCAGTTGATGATAGTCCTGAGACTACGGATGATTTCACTGAGAGGGCTTCTCCTCACTCATCTCCCCCATCTTTGCCCGTTGTCGTACCCTCACATTCTTCTTCTGATCATGAGGTTAGTCTTTCCATACTTAGTTGTTTATGACTTAGTGAATTTTCTTCTCTTTTCTGAAACTTGTTCTTTCTTTATTTCTTGTTTTCATCAGGAGGCTGGTGAAGAATGGTCTTTTACTTCGGTGAGTCCTTTTATGGGAGGAAGCTTTGGTGGATCTACAACCGAATCATGTCCTCCTCATTCGCCCATGATAGGTCTCACCTACTCCAGCCGTTTATCCTCCCAACGGGAAAAAGATTTTGGTGTGGGGGGTGATACCGTTGAATCTGTGGGAATCTATTCTCAACCAGAGACAACTCCCCCAACTTCTTCTAAATTAACACCTCAGCCCTAGGCTCTTCTGCCCATTATTGCAGTTACAGAAAGTTCCCCCGAGGTAACACATTCTCAATCACTGTTAGGTCTGACGTCTTTTCTCTCTTCCATCCCTTTTTCTGTTTACCATGCTGAACTTTAATCTGTCGGAGTGCCTTAGGTTGAAATGGCATCTTTATTAGCTAACATTCTTCTTCCTGCTGTGTTGACGAGAGCCATAACTGCAGTTCTCCTCTTCAGCACCATAACTAAGGTAAGTAAAACTTAGAGATATTTCTCCTTTCTTCTGTACTTATTCCCCATTTCTAACACTTAGCTTCATTTTCGTAATTTTGTTCGGACCTTGTCCCTTCAACTTCACTTGGTGGTCTGCCTATTCCCAAGGCCAGCGTTGGTTTTTCTGCCCAACGTGGGGGATCTTCTGCATCCACTACAATTGGAGCATCCTTTAGAGGTAAAACGCCTTCTCCAAGCGAGACTATGAAAAAATCTCCGAGAGGACATTTCTTGAGATAAGCCCATGAAACAATCTCCATACGTACACATAAACATACTCTGATTTCATGAAAGTTTTTCTAATAACATATATATATAATCAAATCAAGAAAAACTTTATTATCTAACTAATCCGATTTTAATACATGCGGAAATTAAAATCAATTAAATCTGATTTATTCTAAAGTCAAATTAATAACAATCTGATTTATTATGTTACACTCCAATATATCTCATATGACTAATTATTCTAATTCAAGAAATTAATTCATGTAACAATTTTAATTCTAAATCATACAAAGAATAAGATGAGGATAAGAAGAATAACAAGTATGATTTTTTAACGTGGTAAAAACCCAAACTAGGGAAAACATCCACGACTCCCTCTACGGAGTAAACCAAAAATTCCACTACAAAGAATATAGGTTACAAGATATATAACAAACTAAACACACAAACAAACCTATACAAGTTTAGAATATGTACACACTGGTTTAATTCTAACTTCTCTACAGATCTGATGTTGTAGTTATTCTCTCAACTTCATGACTCCTTGCTTCTTATTTAGCGAATTCTAACTCAGTCAAAACTGATCTCTCAAAAACATACTAGCTGTGAAAAACGTGCAAGTGAATATGTTCCAAATGCAAACCATGCAAGAACTTAATTTAATCTCAAGCATATAAGTTTTCTTCAAAAACTTAACAAAAATACATTTGTAATCAAGCAAATAAGTTTTCTATAAAAACTTAAGAAAAATAAAATTTCAATTAACAATAAATAAATTTTCAATCAAAAATCTTATATTCTAAGGAATACATACAACACTTATCATGGAGACACAACAAGATTATTCAATCATTTAAAATGTGTTCTCAATCTCTCAAAAATATATTTTAAATTTTATGAGGAAAGTGTTTTTCAAATTATTTAACAAATATGAGAAAACAGATCTTTAAAAAAAATTTCAACAAACGTACAAGATCCGGAGAAATTCTGATTTAAACATCATATAGCATCTAACACAAAATCAGAATATTTAGATCATAAAAATATTCAATAAATTCGGATCTAAAAATATAAGGAATTCTAATTTTTGTAAAAAATTATTTCATCATGAAAGCACATAAATTCTCTCTACAATAACACAATATTTTAATCTCTAAAATATGATACGATGTTCAAGATCATTGAGAATCAAAAATAAAAACAGAATAGAGATGAAGTAAAAACAACTCAATGTGTGAAAAATAATATTCAATTTCTCTCTGAGATATTCTCTCTAATTCTCTATATGTTTCTCTCTTAAAAATATTACACCCTCTTGTGTTTCTCACTCTAGATATCTGAAAATGCTAACTCAAATAAACTCTCAAATGAGATTTATATAGGTGAGAAAATAATATTCTTGAAACTTTAAAATCAAGGGTTCAGATTAAAAGTTATTAATCCAAGGCTGTGATTAAATCGAGTTAAAACTAATTAACAAATTTTAAACAACTTAACAAATTGAGTTTTAACATGTTTGTTATAAAAACCATTATGTTGAAAACCTAAAACCATTCAAGATAAAATCCAGTCTAGTATAGGGTTTTAGTTACACAAACTCTAACAATGGTAATATAATGACAGTTGGCAAGATCTCCAAATAAGCCACTCACACTCTCATATCTAATGGGATCTAAAAGTAACTGGAGGTTAAGAGGTACAACTAAAAAGTGCATAGCTGGCACAGTTCTAATGGGGTCTGATATTAACAGAACGTATAAGCTATAAGGAATCCAAGAACCAAACTCTAATCCAACGGCTAAGGCAAGGTATGGTCGAAAGCTAAAAGGTCTAATCACTAATACAAGGGTTAAATCGTGTACAACTAAGGCTAAGATAGAGTACTGCAAAGTAGGTATGAACTAGGCGAGTAGTTTCTATAAAATCTAATGGTCAAAAAGTTAAGGTTTAACATGAAAACTCGGACCTAAACTCGGACAGCTATGAGACTTTAAGGTTTAAAAATAATAAACCAAAAACTATAGGTCCAAGACTCCAAAGTAAATATATGTTATAGCATTGGACGAAAAACCTATTTGGACAAAGTCTACAGCAGGTAATATCAGTATGGTCATATCTCTATGACTAAAGAGGACGAAAGTCATAAAAGGCAGTAAGAAGGTCTATGAATTGATGGGACAAAATAAGGTGGTCCTATTTGGCCAAAGCAAATAAAAAGAAGAGGTCTACTCATGACAAATGTTGGCTAAAGGTCAAAACAGCTGAACCTAATGTTTCAAAACACCAAATGTATATAGACTATATAACTTGGACAAATAAGATTTCCTAGCAGGTCTAAAAAATAGCTACGACTAATAGGTAATACTCGGTCAAATCAAATTGACAACCCTACAAATATTTTATTAAACAAAAAAAAATTGTTTGAAAACTTCAATTAAGTTTGTAAAATAATTCCGAAAATTATTTTAGAATAAGAAATTCATTTTAAACTAAGTTGCGCCAATTTTACTAAAAAAATTATTTTAAGCAAAAATAATGTAATTTCACTTTTGAAAAATATTTAGGCAAATAACTAAATAATATCAATCCATATATGCATGCGTGCCTAATGTGTCAAGTTCAAATGTACAATATACGTGAATACCTTTACTCGGATATGTCGTTGAGTGGAGTCGAGGCATGTTGAGTCGTCGAGTAACGTAGTAAAATGTACCAAGGAGAAGGCTCGTACTAAAAAAATATGTTTTGACACAATATCCAAATTAGTTGAAACGCCTAAATAATGTAGACTCGAGTAAGTCAAATATTTAGGGTGTTTCAATCTCCCCCTTTGGATATTTGTGATAAATCCCTTCGAGTACATTATGATACTCTTAGGAAAAAATAAAATCACCTAAGTCGTATACAACAATTACTATTCTACCCAATCCATAAAGACAATCCTAGAAAATAAACTTACAAGACTCAACTATACATCAATTTACCCTAACCCTTTCTTGTGATTTCCTGCATTAAAACATTAAAACCAAACTCACAAGAACAAGTGTAAGATATCGCAGAAATTAACAAATCATTTTAAAAACAAAATATCATGAATATAATTCAAGAATCAAGACTAGTAAAATGACATACTCTTCTCCCCCTTTTTGTCTCAAATAGGCAAAGATAACAACAATGATAACATGAGGAAGATTAAAAAAAAATATAACTACCACAATAAACATATTAACGGTTCTAATCAAGTGTCACTCCTACATTGACAAGATATTAAGAGGTGTCTTTTGCATTCACAAACATCCATTCCATAAAATCTCAGAGGACATATAATTACCGTGATTATGACAGAAAAATATGTGAATATGGTAGAAAATGAATAAAGCACATTCATATAGTCTTCAGGGACTTCTCAAATAAAAAATAAGGGTAAATGACATATTAGACATAATTTAAACATGTTCAACATATTCTAGAGTAATCAACAAATAAGGTTTCTCCCCCAAAACCAATGCTATGGTTACAAAAAAAATATTAAACTAAGCATACAAACCATATAGGGATTCTAAATTCCAGAAATATAGTGAGAACAATTAGAGGATATAAAATATCATGTTGTCTACCATGAGGTCATACATATAAAAAAATCATTATCATATTCTGGATATAGAAAGTAATCAGATTTGTAACATGAAATCACATTATCAAGAAATATAAGATCAACACTCCAGATGGTTAAATCTTTTTCGAAGCGACCCCCTCTGATACCAATTGAAAAAATCTCCGAGAGGACATTTCTTGAGATGCGCCCATGAAACAATCTCCATATGCACACATAAACATACTCTAATTTCATGAAAGTTTTTCTAATAACATATATATAATCAAATAAAAAAAAACTTTATTATCTAACTAATCCGATTTTAATACATGCGGAAATTAAAATCAATTAAATCTGATTTATTCTAAAGTCAAATTCATAACAATCTGATTTATTATGTTACACTCCAATATATCTCATATGATTAATTATTCTAATTCAAGAAATTAATTCATGTAACAATTTTAATTCTAAATCATACAAAGAATAAGACGAGGATAAGAAGAATAAAAAGTATGATTTTTGAACGTGGTAAAAATCCAAACTAGGAAAAACATCCATGACTCCCTCTACGGATTAAGCCAAAAATTCCACTAAAAAAGAATATAGGTTACAAGCTATATAACAAACTAAACACACAAACGGACATATACAAGTTTAGAATATGTACCCACTAGTTTGATTCTAACTTCTCTGCAGATCTGATGTTGTAGTTGTTCTCTCAACTTCGTAACTCCTTGCTTCTTGTTTAACGAATTCTAACTCAGTCAAAACTGATCTCTCAACAACATACTAGTTGTGCAAAACGTTCAAGTGAATATGTTCTAAATGCAAACCATGCCAGAACTTAATTTAAATCTCAAGCATATAAGTTTTCTTCAAAAAATTAACAAAAATACATTTGTAATCAAGCAAATAAGTTTTCTATAAAAACTTAAGAAAAATAAATTTTCAATTAACAATCAATTAAGTTTTCTACAAAAACTTACAAAATAAATTTTCAGTCAAAAATCTTATATTCTAAGAAATACATACAACACTTATCATGGAGACACAACAAGATTATTCAATGATTTAAAATGTGTTCTCAATCTCTCAAAAATATATTTTCAATTTTATGAGGAAAGTGTTTTTCAAATTATTTCCCAAATATGAGAAAACAGATCTTTAAAAAAATTTCAACAAACATACAAGATCCAAAAAAATTCTGATTTAAACATCATATAGCATCTAACACAAAATCATAATATTTAGATCATAAAAATATTCAATAAAATTCGGATATAAAAATATAAGGAATTCTAGTTTTTGTTAAAAATTATTTCAGCATGAAAGAACATAAATTCTCTCTACAATAGCACAATATTTCAATCTCTAAAATATGAGATGATGTGCAAGATCATTGAGAATCAAAAACAAAAACAGAATAGAGATGAAGTAGAAATAACACAATGTCTAAAAAATAATATTCAATCTCTCTCTTAGATATTCTCTCTAACTCTCTATATTTTTCTCTCTTAAAAATATGAAACCCTCTTGTGTTTTTCACTCTAGATATCTGAAAATGAATAAACCCTCAAATGAGGTTTATATAGGTGAGAAAACAATATTCTTGAAACTTTAAAATCAAGGGTTCGGATTAAAAGTTATTAATCTAAGGCTGTGATTAAATCGAGTTAAAACTAATTAACAAATTTTACACAACTTAACAAATTCAATTTTAACAAGTTTGTTATAAAAACCATTATGTTGAAAACCTACAACCATTCAAGATACAATCTAGGCTGGTATAGAGTTTTAGTTACAACAAACTCCAACAACGGTAATATTATGACAGTTGGCAAAGTCTCCAAATAAACCACACACAATCTCAGATCTAATGGGATCTAAAAGTAACTAGCGGTTAAGAGGTATAACTAAAAACTGCAAAACTGGCACAGTTCTAATAGGGTCTGATATTAACATAACCTATAAGATATGAGGAATCCAAGAACTAAACTCTAATGCAACGGCTAAGGCAAGGTATGGCCGAAAGATAAAAGTTCAAATCGCTAATACAAGGGTCAAACCATGTACAGCTAAGGCCAAGATAGAGTACTGCAAAGTTGGTATGAACTAGGCGAGTAGTTTCCATTTAATCTAATGGTAAAAAAGTTAAGGTTTAATATGAACACTCGGACCTAAACTCGGATAACTATGAGACTTTAAGGTTTAAAAACAATAAACCTAAAACTATAGGTCCAAGACTCCAAAGTAAATATAGGTTATAACATTGGACGAAAAACCTATATGGACAAAGTCTATAGCAGGTAATATCAGTATGGTCATATCTCTATGACTAAAGAGGACGAAAGCCATAAAAGGCAGTAAGCAGGTCTATTATTTGATGGGACAAAATAAGGTGGTCCTATTCGGCCAAAGAAAATAAAAAGAAGAGGTCTACTTATGACAAATATTGGTTAAAGGTCAAATAAGTTGAACCTAATGTTTCAAAACACCAAACACCAAATGTATATAGACTATATGACTTGGACAAACAAGATTTCCTAGCAGGTCTAAAAAATAGCTACGGCTAATAGGTAATATGTGACAACCCGCTAAAAATAATAACGGGTGGCCAGCCCTATACTACATTAAATCAGGTATCTCAGATGGCTCAGTCTCAACATCAACTGCCAATACTGAATAATATAAGGCTAACTACCCAAAACTATAAAAAGCGGATGCCAAAAATTTAAAACTTTTATTTAGCACCAAACAAAACCAACCTTACAACAACTAACCAACAACATAACATCTAAATATGATGAGTGATAATTACAAACTCCAATAATATAAAAGAGTACATCAAGATGTACATAGTAAAATACCCGAATATGCTATCGGGTCACAGATAATACAATAATCTGAGAGAGAAAATATAAAAGTGTTAATCTACAAAACTTGGGTATTAACCCGATATACAAACTGAATCCTATTGTAGACATACAAAAGATAGAAATCGACTAAGACAAAGTGCCGCAACATTTTGCAACTGCTACAGCTCCACGAATACACTGGGTGGATAAACATCCATGGCATCCTTGCGGAGGAACACCTAAAATAATACAATATATGTGCATAGCAGGAGAAAATATAAACGGGTCAGAGCCCGAGGTGAAAACATTTTATAGCAAGTGCATTAAAATGCATAATAATTATAAATGCATTATGACATGATTTAATGGAGTCACAATCTCCATAATAATCCAACTCACCTCTCATCTAAAGTGAGCAACTAAACGGATGCACGTGTTCTCCAAATGAATGCCCAAATCTATTTAGGCAATTAAATCTAACTAAATCCCAATATAAATATTCGATTAAAACCATATAACTTATCTCTCAATCTACACTTATCTAAATTCCATCTAAACCATTTACTTTAATTTCGAATATTATTGCTCTCTTTTATTTCTTCATTTACTTAACATATTAAGTTTACATAACCATTCTCATACTAACATATTCACAATATATAAACATTCTCTTTACTAGAATGTATCATATTCTAGTTATAACATCAATATATATAAATTTATGTGAGTTATTAGCATCTAAGTGCTAAGGACTAAACTTACTCCCAATTCTCAATAATGCACTACGTTTCGTGCGTGGAACGTCTCGCAAAGCGAAATTCAATCAAGGAACCCCCCGTTACACTACTCCTTGGCAGTATTGATTTTCTAGATTCATTATGCCCTCAATGCATGATGCATGTAACCCAAATTCTTATTATTCAATTTATTTAATTTATTATTCCCAATTCTCAACAGTGCACTGCGGTTCGTGCGTGGGCATCTTGCAAAGCGAAATCCAAACAAGGAACCCCCCCGATACACTACTTCTGGCACTGTCGATCGTCGAGATGTATGTGCTATATATATATGAGCATTAAGGACTAACTTCTCCCCACTCCCAACATTACACTGCATTTCATGTGCGGGACATCTCGCAAAGAGAAATCCAAACAAGGAACCCCCCGTTACACTACTCCTTGGCAATGTTGGTCGTTGAGGTCCATTATGCCCTCGATACCCAAGTAAACAAACACATCCATAATATAATAACCATCCAAACGAGATATAACTCGAGTACGCATGTTCTCAATGCTATCATCTTCCAGTTGCCCAAACCATGTAGCAAATCGGGGACTACCTGGTAGGGCTAAACGACACCTACCTCGTGATCAACTCACACACACAACGTCCGGGAAGCGGTCATAGTTTCTAAACGACAAGTGAGAATGACAGATACACATGACTTCTCACCCCCAAAACAATAACACATATCACATAATAATCGCCATGGACGCCTATGACCTGGGGAATGTCCAAACACTGCTCATCGACTCAGGGTTCTCACCCTCGACGCGCAACTTCCCACTGATAGCAAGGAGGGGGTATGCTTCACTATATATATATATATATATATATATATATATATATATATACCATCACATAAGGTATACATACATCATCACATCATATAAAGATATACCATATTATAAGGTATGCCTATCACATTACTTGTATATTCGTAGTACGCTCTTAGGCATAGTTGAATTAATATCATTATTTAGTATATTTCTCACACATCTTCCCCACTTAGTATGCACTATACTGTTTTTCACTTGAAGTTTTCGCATCACTTCATGATTATGAATTGTCTCTCAATTCTATTTATGTTAAGAATACTCTCTATCCTAATGCACCTCGATTTGCATTTCTCATTGTGTGAGACATTTCCCAAATTAATTATCATTAAGGATATTTCTATATCCGTATGCACATTTATTAGCATTTATATTATCAATCCGAAATATGGTTCAATTAATCATGTGAACCTTTAAATTTATCCCATTTGGGATTTGATTCTAAAATCCAATATCACTACGCACATTCTCATTCTTTCATATGTTTCATAATTATTTCCAAATATAAATCCTAATGGTAGTGGGCTTCCCCACTTAGTATATGCGATATTCTCTAATCGGTATTCCTCAATTTAAGCCAATATGATTCCAATAATTTCTTATAAGGAAAAATATCTAAAATCTCCAAAACATACTTCATATAATTCCTATTGAGGTTCCCAATCGATAACCTCAAACGAAACGCAATGAAATTCTCCCTAGAAAACATTCCCCCAAAATGGCCTGTTTCCGAATCGATTCGGGCCAAATCCGAATCGATTTGGCCTCCAAGGCGATTCGATTCGGGTCATCAGACCTGGGACTCTGTCTCAAGCCAAATCAAGTCGGCTGGGGTCCAAATTGATTCGGTCACTCAGACCTGGGCATCTGCATATTTCCGAATCGATTTGGTAAGGGGCCGAATCGATTCGGCTCCTTAGAATTCACGAAAATGGCTACTTTTTAGTAAGCCCAAACTCCCAAAATTCATTTTAATCATATATAACATTAATATTCATCCAAAAACACATTTAAACTAATTTCTAACCTCAAATCCATCTTCTACATAACAAATCTAAGATTTACCCAAAAGTTAGGTTTTGATAAACTAAACCTAAAATCCAAAGATTTAATCCACAAATCATGAAATAAATGGTACACAACCATTATTTAGCAAGTTTAATCACTAGCCTCAAGTTCGTAGGATCTGATTCGTCCTCGAGATCGCGTATTGGCCGAAAATCCCACTTTCTCTCTCTTTTTCTTCTTCTTTCCTCTTCTCCCTTTCTTTCTTTCTTTCTATTTCTCTTTCTCTCGAAGGAGAATTGATCTCCCGTAGGCTTAATAAGACTTATCTCCCAAGATACACAACTTTAAATGATAATACACACTTTAAATGACTTGATAACTTTAATTCGAGCCAAACGAGCTTAAATTATTTCGAAACCTAAATAGACCCCAAGTACAGTCATTTTGACTTTCTCGACCCTTCCGGAAACAACTAAACCCTCAGAATTTCCATTCGAAACACTTTCTAACAACTTAAAATTTTGACCTCAATTGCCAACTTAAAAATTCTCCAACCCAAAATAATATTTATTTCACTCAAAATAAATAAATTATCGTCTCTAAAGTCTCGGGTTGTTACAAACTTCCCCACTTACAAAAATTCCGTCCTCGAAATTTAACTAAGCCTAATACTCCAAAGCTCAACTAGTCCCCACTACACTCATCCTCACTAATCCTATACTAAAACTTCTAACTTACCACGACGAATTTATTTTAATTTGTTTTAAGTTTTATAAAACCAATTTTAACAACTAGGGCGCCCATACACCCATTATTAGAGCTTTACTCTTACCAATCATAATGAGGCTTCATTTGCCTCCAAAGTTTCATAATTCTAAATATGTATAGATAATACTAGCAATATTAATGGTATAAAAATTTTGAATGGTCCAATGAAATAACTCCTCTCAATTCCTGACATTCGCCACTTTCATGCGGGGGAGGTCTCACAAGCGAAATCCAAACAAGGAACCCTCCCAATACACTAATGTGTAGCAACGTCGGGGATTGAGAGTTTGTTAAATACGGACTAGAGTTTGAAAATATTTTTTTGTAAATCATTTTGAGATGGCCCAAAGGCCTATAAAAAGTTTGATTTTGAAAACTGTTTATTTAAAAAAAAAGTTTATGTCTTACAATACATATATAAAATGCCTTATGCTCATAACACAAGGTCTTAACAATCATCATACATACAATAACATATAGCTCATAAAAATTAGCATAATCATGAGCTAAACTTTTCCTGCATCCCAATAATCCACATATTCCGAACTCTTTTCAGTAATAATATCTCATCTCATATTAATATATTGCCATTCATTAAGCTCATCCATAGCTAGAATACAACAATTATATAAGTCTAACATGACTATATACAAATAAGTAGCTTTATCATTACTACTTGATACACATAACATTTCTTACATTCATAACAAGGTTTATAGCTCTCTTCGAGCACATTACAACATAATATATTCTCTCAAAAGATAATAACATAAGAGCCTAACTCGCTCAAAATTCCCTTTCGGGTCATTACACACATAATAGGGTTATAGCACAACCCTCTCATAAATATCTCCCATACGATATTTCAAAACTCCCATATATTAATATTCCTATTCACAAAGGAAAAATAACTTACATCATTCATCTCTAGTCCGATTGCCCTTCCTCATCATTGGGCTCCCACACAAAGTCCCCTGGTCTAAAATGACCTCGAATCTATTGTAGGGTTGCACTTCCAAAACATCATCAAAACGTGGTCCTTTACCTATTTTAGGACAATCTCTCTTTCTATGACCTATTTCTTTACAAAAGAAACATCTACCCGCAATTCCTCTCGGTCCACCTTGAGGAACAAAACGCCGTTGTGACCATTTATAGTCCGGCTCATACCCACTGGTATTATTGGCATTCCCTTTGCCAAACGTACTTTATGAACCCAAATCTCCTAAGTTCTTATACCCTTGCGAACGAAGACGATATTCATGACACTTTAACAGTGCCTCATTCACTACCTCGGCGAAAGTCTCTAACGCTGGGCTCTCTATCAAATGCTGCCGAATCTTCCAATCGAAACCTCAAACAAACTTCGATATATGCTTCTCTTCCGTATTTACCTCATCAGGTACTAATTTCTCCCATCAAGTAAATTCTTCTTCATATTCTTCCACCGTTCTGTTACCTTGAAACACATCCATCAATTTCCTCTTTATTTCCTTCTGAGTCGGGGAAGGAAAGTACCTTCGATCAAAGAGTTCCCAAAAATCTGTTATAGGCAAAGTATCTCTCTATTCTGAGGTGGTGACAGATTCCCACCATTGGAGAGCTGAACCCGTTAACTTAAAGGTGGCTAAAAACTGCTTTTGCACCTCACCACACTCAACCATATGGAGGTGCCTCTTTATATTATTCTTCCATCGACTTGAGGCCATTGCATCAACTCCCCCTGAAAACTCTGAAGGATGCCATTTACGAAAATCTTCCTTCACTCTTTCCCACAAAGACAGTCCTAAATGGGTTTGGGTTGCTCGAATGGCAGATTGCTGCGCCATCGTAGAAATGGCAGCGGTTACTTCTTGTGCCATAATATTGGCAACTTCATCTGTACTTACAGTCATGGGAGGCAATCGGGGTTCCACATTCTCAGCCCCTTTGTTTTCCCTGACTGAACGACCTCTCTTCGGTGGCATCTAAAATAAGAGCAAGTGAATCAGAACGCCTTTCAAATGTTTTCAAATCACAGAAGAAATATGAACGTGTGGATACAACAGTCCTTATAATAAGGCTCTACATCAAGAATGCTTACGGAAGATCATAGTAATGCACACAGATCCTAAAGACACTAGAACTTAAACCTCTTATACCATCTGTGACAACCCGCTCAAAATAATAACGGGTGGCTAGCCCTATACTACATTAAATTAGGTATCTTAGATGGCTCAGTCTCAACATCAGCTGCCAATACTAAATAATATAAGGCTAACTACCCGAAACTATTAAAAGCGGATGCCAAAAATTTAAAACTTTTATTTAGCACCAAACAAAACCAACCTTATAACAACTAACCAACAACATAACATCTAAATATGATGAGTGATAAATACAAACTCCAATAATATAAAAGAGTACAGCAAGATGTACATAGCAAAATACCAGAATATGTTGTCGGGTCACAGACAATATAATAATCTGAGAGAGAAAATATAAAAGTGTTAATCTACAAAACTTGGGTATTAACCCGATATACAAACTGAATCCTATTGTAGATATACAAAAGATTGGAATCGACTAAGACACAGTGCTGCAACAGTCCGCTACTGCTACAGCTCCACGAATACACTAGGTGGATAAACATCCGTGGCGTCCTTGTGGAGGAACACCTAAAATAATACAATATATGTGCATAGCAGGAGAAAATATAAACGGGTCAGAGCCCGAGGTGAAAACATTTTATAGGAAGTGCATTAAAATGCATAATAATTATAAATGCATTATGACATGATTTAATGGAGTCACACTCTCCATAATAATCCAACTCACCTCTCATCTAAAGCGCGCAGCTAAACGGATGCACGTGTTCTCCAAATGAATGCCCAAATATATTTAGGCAATTAAATCTAACTAAATCCCAATATAAATATTCTATTAAAACCATCTAACTTATCTCTCAATCTACACTTATCTAAATTCCATCTAAACCATATACTTTTTCGAATATTATTGCTCTCCTTTATTTTTTCATTTACTTAACATATAAAGTTTGCATAACCATTCTCATACTAACATATTCACAATACATAAACATTCTCTTTACTAGAATGTATCATATTCTAGTTATAACATCAATATATATATAAATTTATGTGAGTTATTAGCATCTAAGTGCTAAGGACTAAACTTACTCCCAATTCTCAATACTGCACTATGTTTCGTGCGTGGGACTTCTCGCAAAGCGAAATCGAAACAAGGCCCCCCCCCCCCCCCCCCCCCCCGTTACACTACTCCTTGGAAGTATTGATTTTAGAGATTCATTATGCCCTCAATGCATGATGCATGTAACCCAAATTCTTATTATTCAATTTATTTAATTTATTATTCCCAATTCTCAACAGTGCACTGCGGTTCGTGCGTGGGACGTCTCGCAAAGCGAAATCCAAACAAGGAACACCACCGATAAACTACTTCTGGAACTGTCGATCGTCGAGATGTATGTGCTATATATATATGAGCATTGAGGACTAACTTCTCCCCACTCCCAACATTACACTGCGTTTCATGCGTGGGACGTCTCGCAAAGCGAAATCCAAATAAGGAATCCCCCCGTTACACTACTCCTTGGCAATGTTGGTCGTTGAGGTCCATTATGCCCTCGATACCCAAGTAACCAAACACATCCATAATATAATAACCATCCAAATGAGCTATTACTCGAGGACGCAGGTTATCAATGCTATCATCTTCCAGTTGCCCAAACCATGTAGCAAACCGGGGACCACCTGGTAGGGCTAAACGAAACCTACCTCGTGATCAACTCACACACACAACGTCCGAGAAGCGGTCATAGTTCCTAACCGACAAGTGAGAATGACACATACCCACGACTTCTCACCCCCTAAAATTATAATGCATATCACATAATAATCACCATGGACGACTATGACCTAGGGAATATCCACACACTGCTCATCGAGTCAGGGTGCTCACCCTCATCGCACAACTTCCCACTGATAGCAAGGAGGGGGTATGATTCACTATATATATATATACCATCACATAAGGTATACATACATCATCACATCATATAAAGATATACCATCATTTAAGGTATACCTATCACATTATTTATATATTCGTAGTATGCTCTTAGGCGTAGTTGAATTAATATCATTATTTAGTATATTTATCTCTCTTGATATACTAATCGACAATTCTCACACATCTTCCCCACTTAGTATGCACTATACTATTTCTCACTTGAAGTTTTCGCATAACTTCATGATTATGAATTGTCTCTCAATTCTATTTATGTTAAGGATACTCTTTATCCTAATGCACCTCGATTTGCATTTCTCATTGTGTGAGACATCTCCCAAATTAATTATCGTTAAGGATATTTCTATATCCGTATGCACATTTATTAGCATTTATATTCTCAATCCGAAATATGGTTCAATTAATCATGTGAACTTTTAAATTTATCCCATTTGGGATTTGATTCTAAAATCCAATATCACTACGTACATTCTCATTCTTTCATATGTTTCAGAATTATCTCCAAATAGAAATCCTAATGGTAGTGGGCTTCCCCACTTAGTATATGCGATATTCTCTAATCGGTATTCCTCAATTTAAGTAAATATGACTCCAATAATTTCTTATAAGGGAAACTTTCTAAAATCTCCAAAACATACTTCATATAATTCCTATTGAGGTTCCCAATCGGTAACCTCGAACGAAACGGAATGAAATTCTCCATAGAAAACATTCCCCCAAAATGGCCTGTTTCCGAATTGATTCGGGCCAAATTCGAATCGATTCGGCCCTGCGAATCGATTCGGCCTCCAAGGCGAATCGATTCTGGTCATGAGACCTGGGACTCTATCTCAGGCCGAATCGATTCAGCTGGGGTCCGAATCAATTCGGTCACTCTGACCTGGGCACCTGCATATTTCCGAATCAATTCGTTACGGGGCGGAATCGATTCGGCTCCTCAGAACTCACGAAAATTGCTACTTTTTAGTAAGTCAAAAATCCCAAAATTCATTTTAATCATCTTCTCTTCATTTCTCTCCAACCCAATCACATATATAACATTAATATTCATCCAAAAACACATTTAAACTAATTTCTAAACTCAAATCCATCTTCTACATAACAAATCTAAGATTTTACCCAAAAGTTAGGTTTTGATAAACTAAACCTAAAATCCAAAGATTTAATCGACAAATCATGAAATAAATGGTACACAACAATTATTTAACAAGTTTAATCACTTGCCTCAAGTTCGTAGGGTCTGATTCGTCCTCGAGATCGCGTATTGGCCGAAAATCCCACTTTCTTTTCTTCTTTCTTCTCTCCCTTTCTTTCTTTCTATTTCTCTTTCTCTCTAAGGAGAATTGGTCTCCCATAGGCTTAATAACCCTTATCTCCCAAGATACACAACTTTAAATGATAATACACACTTTAAATGACTCGGTAACTTTAATTCGAGCCAAACGAGCTTAAATTATTTCGAAACCTAAGTACACCCCAAGTACAATCATTTTGACTTTCTCGACCCTTCCGGAAACAACTACACCCTCAGAATTGCCATTCGAAACACTTTCTAACAACTTCAAATTTTGACCTCAATTGCCAACTTGAAAATTCTCCAACCCAAAATAATATTTATTTCTCCCAAAATAAATAAATTATCGTCTCTAAAGTCTCGTGTTGTTACATAATACTCGGTCAAATCAAATTGACAACCCTACAAATATTTTATCAAACGAAAAACATTGTTTGAAAACTTCAATTAAGTTTGTAAAATAATTTCGAAAATTATTTTAGAATATGAGAATCATTTTAAACTAAGTTGTACCAATTTTACTAAAAAAATTATTTTAAGGAAAAATAATGTAATTTCACTTTTGAAAAATATTAAGGCAAACAACTAAATAATATCAGTCCATATATGCATGCGTGCCTAATGTGTCAAGTGAAAATGTGCAATATACGTGAATACCTTTACTCGGTTGTGTCGTTGAGTAGAGTCGAGGCATGTTGATTTGTCAAGTAACGTAGCAAGATGTACCAAGGAGAAGGCTCGTACTAATAAAATATGTTTTGACAAAATATCCAAATTAGTTGAAACGCCTAAATAATGTAGACTCAAGTAAGTCAAATATTTAGGGTGTTTCAGACTACTCCCATGTTGGCCTTGGTACCTTTTATTGGCGTAGGAGCTTCAGCACACGTTGAGCTTCCCACCGTTGGGGGTTTCTAAGGAGACAACTTTGCCTTCCAGAGTTCCCCCCGTTACAGCTTCCATGGCGGCTCCCGTTATGTCTCCAGCTATTGCTGATGTATTTCTCTACTTTCTCTTCCTTTCTCGTTGTTTGTACTTTAGTTGGCAATGTACAATCTAAAAGAATCCCTTTTTCAAACATTCAAACTCCACCGGTAACGGTGACTTAACAATGAAAATCACTTATTAAGATTTGTTTTGTAGCATCCACCTCTAACGGTGACACCCATAATGGTGACTTAACAATGACAACCACTTGTTAAGATTTTTGTCAAAACTCTACCAATAACGGTGACTAAACAATGATAAACACTTGTTAAGATTTTCGTCACAACTCCACCAATAATGGTGACTTAACAATGATAAACACTTGTTAATATTTTCGTCAAAACTCCACCAATAATGGTGACTTAACAATGATAAACACTTGTTAAGATTTTCATCAAAACTCCACCAATAATCGTGACTCAACAATGATAAACACTTGTTTAATATTTTAGTCAAAACTCCACCAATAATGGTGACTTAAAAATGATAAACACTTGTTAAGATTTTCGTCAAAACTCCACCAATAATGGTGACTTGACAATGATAAATCACTTGTTAAGATTTTTTTTTCATAACATCCACCTCTAACGGTGACACTCGTAACGGTGACTTAACAATGACAACTACTTGTTAAGATTTTCATCAAACGCCACTAATATCGGTGACTTAACAATGATAAACACTTGTTAATATTTTCGTACTCATTACCTGTTTTAACCATTTGTAGGTTTCTAACGAGTCTCTTCAAGATGGAGAGAGGTCTCCCCCGGTCCCTTCGCATACTGCTTCGCCCCATTGGGAACCAGCTATTCTAGAAGATTTTAGTCCTGACGACCGGGGTTCCATAACGGGTACTACGGTTGATAGCGAGTTTAGTTATGAGCTTCATCCACCTGCCTTAGCTCCCTATGAGTTCTTCCTCATGGTCCTTCAATGTTCTTCCCATATGTCTGCCAGCCACCGTTTAGTTATCGAATAAATTTACATCCATCATCTTGAGACTTTCATTGTTGACTGCCTTCGTTCGAACATTCCTGTGATGAGCCTCAGACTTCAAGGAATTGCCATGGTTGTGGTGGATTTAGTTAGCATCCCTACTTTCAATGTTACTAGGCCCCTGCTCAATCAATTTCAGGGCTATTTAAAGGAGTTGGGTAGATATGGCTTTTAATTCAAATGACTGATTGGACATTTGAAAACTTTAAAGAGCCAATAGTTGGAAGGCTAGAAGGAACTATTGCTGCAGCATCGAGAGGCCCAACGAACTGAGGGAGCTAGATTGGTTGAGCTAGCATCCCTACTAGAGTTTGCTGATAAGAAGATAAAGGACCTCGAAGAAACGCTTCGTGTAGCAAATATAAAATGGGAGGAGCTCCTTATAGCGGGCACAAGTTCAAAATAGGCTAGAAGTTTTTATTAACGCCAAACGATCATGCCTAGCAGCTTCTTCGGGGTTACCTGGAGACTTTTTTACTCCTCCAGACCCGTGGCTCCTCTTGGACCAGTGAGAATAGTTTTTTCATTTTCGTAGGTTTTTTCTTATGTAATTCTTGGGCAATAGCTCCCAATTTTGTAATGTACCAACGTTTATGAATGAGAAGAAAAAGTGTTGTATATTTTTTTCTATGCCCTTTCGTTGTGCTGTGACTACTTTATATAAGTTACAAAACTCTGCCATTTTTCATCTTCATTCAAATTGCAATAAAAGACATCTTTTTTTAGGGACAATGGCTTGTATATTCATAACAAAACCACTCGATACAACAGTGATACCAAGTTAATTACTCATACATGATAGGCCTTCAACCATTTATTGTTAATCTTAAATGATTTATATTCTTCCATCTTAGAAATTAAGCAATAACCTGAACCATGAGCCTCCTTTACAATGAAAGGTCCCTCCCAATTTGCTGCAAACTTAGGCAGAGGAAGCCCCCTTATGTGCTTTACTGTTGCCTTTAAAATAAGATCTCCCTTTATGAACTTCCTTGGTCTTACCAAGTTATCATACGCTCTTGAAAGCTGCTTCGTGTACATTTGGAAGTGTTGCATCGCATTATCTCTGTACTTGTCCAACGCTTCCAATTGAACATGTCTGTTCTGAGGGAGCATATTACTTTATAAGGCATATCGGGCTGAGGGAACATCCAACTCCTCTAGAAGGATTCCCTCAGCCCCAAAAACGAGGGAGAATGGGGTTTACGCCATAGGCTTCCTTTTCATCGTGTGATAGGCCCATAACATCGCTGGGATCTTTTCATCCCACGATCCTGGAAAATCCCCCATCATTTTTTCTAGAATGTTGACCAATGTCTTGTTGGTTGCCTTGGCTTATCCGTTCCCCTTCGGGTTTGCCACCGTTGAGGTATGATTAATGATAGAGTATTTATCCATCATCATTGTTACTTATGAGTTAACGAATGGAGTTTTGTTATCAGAGACAATAACTTCGGGAATCTCAAAACGATAAATGATATACTCCCTGATGAAGATGGTTACTACTACCGCAGTTTCTCTTCTTAGTGGTATCGCCTCAGGCCACTTTGTAAAGCACTCCGTTGATGCTAGTATCCAAATCTTCCCTCTTGAAGAAGGGTGTATTGACCCTACAAGGTCAAATGCCCAAGTGTGGAAAGGATACGGAATTACTAGGGAGTGTAGGTCCACCGATGGGGCATGGATCATATTTCCATGTAGCTGGCAAGCTTTACACTTTTGAACAAACTCTATGGAGTCTTTCTCCATCGTTGGCCAATAATAACCCAATGTCATAAACTAATCATACAACTTTTCCCCTCCTATGTGAGTTGCGTCATGAGCTTATTTTAGGACTTCGACTGCCTCTTCCTTTATGATATAATGCAATGGATTATTGAAGTACCCTCTTCGATACAGCTATCCCCCTTGAACATAGAATCTTTGGGCCCTTCTCTTAAGTCCCATCGCATCAATATTTTTTATTGGGATAACTCCATCGTTTATGAAATCAATATAAGGCTTCCTCTAATCTGGTTGAGCTTCAAGGAAATGGAACTCAGTTGCCTCGAAGAAAAGTTGACACTTGTCACATTTTCCTTGTAGCTTTATTGCATCTTACTTCATCCTAGGCCAGAAGTATCCCTCTCTTTGAATTCTTTTATAAAAAGGGATTTCAATTGTTTCACAGTGCTCTTCGTGTGTCTTCTTTAATCTTCGTTCTGGTTCTTCTGGACCGATGCATCTTGACAACCATCCTTCGGCATTCTTGTAGTAGAGGTATCCCTAATTTGTAAAATATTAGTCCACCTACCTCAACTCCATCTTTCCTTCTTTAGACTCCAATTTCTTCCTAATCACTCCCCTATAGTCAGAATCATCTTCCATTAGAAGTATTAACTGTACCATAAATGGAGATGTTCTCCGTTAGATTACCACCATAGTTGAATCTTCCTTCATAATCATCTTTTGGGCAATAGTGTCATAGGCATCTGGATGGCGATTCATCGTTCTGGGGACAAACTGAGGTGATTCAATGCATATTCCCCATTCACCTGCTGGATTACCAAGTTTGAATCACCCTTGATGTAGAGTGAACGAATCCCCTTTCGAAGGGCCTCTAGCAATCCTAGTACCAACCCTTCATACTCTGCTTCATTGTTGGAGCAAGGAAAATCTAACTTGTAGGAGAGACAAATTTCTTCAGCTCCTTTTGAAAGAATAACCCCTGCAAAGGGCCTCTTGCAATCCTCCTATCGTTTCTGTCGAATATCCATTAAACTTTATCATCCACTCTTCCTCTTTCGCGTCTAAGTGGTTGGACTATAAATCATCCCCTGGAATGCTTTCTATAGGTGGCTCAAATATCCCAGAGGGGAAGATTGCAAAGGGGTCTGCGAATGCTTGGCTCTTGATTGCGCGAGGGACCATGAATTTTAAATCATACTCTGAGAGGATGAGGAACCACTTAGTTTCCCTACTAATCAATATAGTTCTTGCCAACAAAAACTTAGTGGGATTACATCTTGTCACAATATGAATTGTAAAAGACAACATATAATGTCCAAGTTTTTGTGCTACAAAGACTAGGGCTAAACAATTTCTTTCCAAACTACTATACCTGGCCTCTAGCCCATGTATGATTCTACTCAGATAGTAGATTAGTCATTCTTGCCCATCCACTTCTTGAGCCAACAGAGCTCTAACGGACCTCGTGGTGGATGTGAGGTATAGCTGCAACGGTATTCCTATTTTTGGAGGAATCATGGTTTGTAGTGAAACGAGCAACTTCTTTAGCCTGGTAAGAGACTTCTAGTGAGCTACCTCCCATTTGAACTTCATGTTCTTTCACAACAGTTGCATCAACAGGTGTGTTATCTTAGCTAACCCCGGGACAAATCTCCTAAGGTAGGAAAACTTATCGAGGAAACCCTTCAATTCCTTTGTCGTTCTTGGGCTTGGCATCTCTAAGATTGCTCGTTGCTTGTCCTGGTCCATCTGCACCCCTTGTCAATCCACCACAAAACCCAAAAATTTCCCACTAGTGACCCCGAAGACGCATTTCAGTGGGTTCATCTTCCTCTTATACTTCCTACACCTGACGAATACTTTCTTTAGGTCATCTAGATGGGACTCCTCCTTCTTAGACTTGATGACCAAATCATCCACATAAAACTCCACGAACTTATGGAAGTAATCATGAAAAATGTCCATCATTCTTTGGTACGTATCCCCTGCATTCTTCAGTCCAAACGGCATTACTTTATGCTTGAAATTACCCAACGGAGTTCTGAAGGTTGTCTTCTCTTCATCTGTGGGATCCATCTATATTTGGTTGTACCCTATATACCCATCCATGAAGCTGTACATCTCATTCCCAGGCGTTGCATCTATCAAGCTATCAATAGAAGGTAGGGGGAACTCATCTTTGGGGCAAGTCCTATTTATGTCTCTGAAGTCCACGCAGATCCTGATTTGACTCTTATCTTTCTTTCCTACTAAAACGATGCTAGATTGCCAAAGAGGCTGTTGTATTGGTTTAATGAACCCTTCTGTAATAGACGTTGGACCTCCTCCTTAATTTTCAAGTCCAACTCGGGTTTGTATGTTCTCATTGCTTATTTAACTGGAATGGCTGAAGGCATCACCTTCAACTCCTGATAGCTTACTTCTTCATCTAACCCTTCCATTTCTGTGTACTTCCACGTAAAGACGTCCATAAACTCCTGAATCAACTCAACTAGATCCTATCATTTCTCTTTGCTAGGATCCTTCAAGATGAAAATAGGCCTTGGGTCCTCTCCTTCCTTTACCAGGTTCAGCTGTTCCAATTCCTGTACGTGTGTCTTCGGTTGATCTGCCATGTAATCTGGTTCTTCGGCGACACCTTCCAAGAACTCCTGTATGTTGGAGTTATCTATCACCATGCATTGCCCCCGTTTATCCACTGTAAATAACTCATATATTGGGTTAGCCTCTTTATCAACTTCTTTGATTGGCCGTTAACACCATTATAATCGATACACCACCTTTTCCTCTTCGGTAACAACCTTCTTGCACTGCTTGTTGGCAGTTTCAACTGCCTTCCTCTTCATTTCTCTAGAAGCTTCAGCAACTCTTTCTCCTAAAAATCGACTTAGCACACTTTGTCGTTGCACCTCACGCTCCATTGGATCCAATCTGGGCCTCGCCTTGTCTTTCTGATGCTTTGAGACCTTCTGAGGTCGAGGAACCATGTGGTGGGCCTCTTCCATTGCTCCTTTGTTGCCCATCATCTATCCTTCTTGACCATTCATAGGTCCCATTCTTTCCCTGATTGAGGGAACCCATGCTCCCTCCATTCGCTTATTTAGGACTTTGACGTCCTCCTCCAACTCTCTGTAGAATGCTGCGTCCACTAGGTGGGCCTCCTCAATAGCGAAGGGCCTCTTTATCACCCTAATAGTGATCTCAGTTCCCTTGATATTGGCCTTGGCGCATTGATGATATGTCGAAATAACTAGACCCTGGTTATGCATCCACACCCTTCCTATTAACAAGTGGTAGGAAGTTGCACTTTCTATTACATAGAATTTAATATGAGAACTCAAATTTCCCATTATAATTCTTCCTCAAACCCTTCCTGCTCCCTCGCCCGTCTTCTTGATCCTTCCTATGCTTCCTCATCATAAGCACTACCATATTGGCCCCGTGTGCTGGAAGTGGATTTTTGTTGATAATCTGTGATGGGATTTGCAAAGTCCCAGCTTTCATATGTTTGTTAATGATCTTTCTCAACGTGAAGCAACTTCCAGTTGGATGTTGGATATTTCTATGGATCTAGCAATACTTGGGATCCGCCCTTGTTATCGCATCTGGTTCCTCGGTAGGGATGCCTTTAGGTTCATACACCGTTCCCCCAACAACATTTCATTATAGCAACTCATAGCTTCTTTGAGCGTGCAAGGCAATGGCGGTGGGTCTTTTCAGTCTCGTACGAACTTCCTCTTGTTGTCCTTTGCTTATTTTCCCTCGCCTGTTCCTTAGACATATCCCACCTGTAGGAGCTGGGATCTTCCTCATACAGGTTATATCAGTTGTATGAACATTATGGGCACCACCATAGGATTCGGTCGTACCACCAGCGAGATGTTCCTTGCTGCCTTGAGGAATGCCGCAAAAGTCCCCTCGCGCGTCTCATTAATATGATGGAAAATGTACTCAGGAAGCAACCCTTCCACATAAATCTGCAGTATTTTGGATTCTTTGGCCTCCTCCCTCACATCGAGGGACCTTTCCCTGAACCTATGAAAATATGCAGCCACATCTTCCCCTAGTCGTTACTTCTCTCTCCCAAGTTGGGTCAAGGTGAACTCATCTTTTTCCGGAAAGAATTTTTGGAGGAAAAAAACGTGCATCTCCTCCCACGTGGAAACACTTTTAGGAGCTAAGTGAGAATATTAAGTATACGCTTTATCGATTAAGGATTTGGAAATATCCCTTAACCTAAGTTTTTTGTTATTGCAGTGAGCCCCTAAATGTTCAACGAAGCGTTTAATGTGCTCCTTAGGGTTCCCACCCTTTCCTATATACTTTTCAAAAATATGAGGAATATAATCTTTTGGATAAGGTTCAGCGTTATACTCCTGAGGGTATGGCATTCGAAAGTTATCATAAACTGAAGCTACCTTGCCAGTAGATTACGCGGAAGCTTACATGAACTTCGGTATCTCCTTCTGCATTTCTTTTCTCATCTCTTCCACAACTGATACCATTAAAGGAACGGCCAGAGGGACCAAAGGAGGGGCGCACGTTGCACCTAGAGCAATCATCACAGTTTGAACGGTTGGTACTCCTGGAGTTCCCACTGTTGGATTCACAACAGGGGGTATACTTGCTGGGACCACTCCTGTTAAAACTGCACTTGGTGAGGCCGTTAGAGCAGCCCCTGGTGTCACGAAGGAATTGGCCTCAAATCCCCCCAACACCATTATAGCTACGAGGGTTTGTAAAAACTCATAAAATTTGTTCATGAGGAGTGCCACTTGGGCTGGTCCCAACCCAGTGCTCATGGAAGCTTGTGTCACCCCTGGAACGCCTGTCACCATTTGAACTGGAGGTACCTCTAGTCGATGGGCTCCGTCCTTTGAGGCTTCCATCTCTCTTTACGCCGGTTCTTCAATATGTTGAATGTCATCAAAGTTAAGTCTTCTATTAACATTGTCTTGCACTATACTCCTTGCTTAGAAGAATTCCCCCCCAGTGGAGTCACCAAATGTAAGAGGGTAGTTTAGATTAGATGGAGGCGTGATCCCTTTTGAGTATATTAATGATAAGTTAGCCGGAGACACTTTTAATTAAATTACAAAAACCACACTCACAACTTAATGAAGATAAACTCAGTTTGTACTCACAAATGATTCGTGTATAACTCAGAAGATAATAACGAACTCATAAGTAACTCATTTGGAGGGAGAGAGAAGTAAGAACCCTAGATACACCTTAGCAGGCAGGCAAACTCCCCAACCACCCCCTAAGATCTCTATCAAGTATTAAAGTTTCGTAATAAATGATAATGATGGGTAAATAAATTCTCTGGTTTGTAGTGAAATCTCTCTCTGATGTATATTCTCTCTAGTAATAACTTTTGAACTCCCAAAAAGAATAATCACTCCCCTGAGATGATTGGGGTCCTTAAATATCCCCCACACCACTCCCAAGATAACTCAGTCATTAATAACTGTGAAAGACATCCCTCAAACTTGATGTCACAAACATTAAATGCCTGATGTACTAGTTAGTTCCACATCATAAACATTAAATGCAAAGACATGCCTCTTTCCTAACCACTGTGTGTCATGCGGTTGTCGTCACAGAGGTGTCTCACCAACTGTCTGACAGCCCCAAATACCACGGTGGTTTACTCAAGTACAGACTTCACATTGACTACCTGGCTAGTGACATCACCTATACTAGATGTGACATTAAGTAGAGGGTTGTTTGGTTCACAACTTAATGCCTGATGGAACTCAAGGCTGCTTCGCCCAAGTTTCCACGTTTAAACACTTTTGGTGTTTTACTAGTTGTATCTAAGATGGTCAGGACAAGCCCCAACGCTGTCTCACTTCTCAATCCTCCAAACCAAGTCCCTCTGAAGTTCCCACAGTGAGGTCATTCGATAGAGCATGAAAGCTCGCCCAGGCCCTGCCAAGCCTGGTCTCTTGTGAGTACCATTCGACATCACACTAAAAAATCATTATCATCGTTACAACTTGTGGTCAATATAAATAAAGAGATACAACAAGGCTAAGTAAAATAATAGAACTAAAGGATCAGTTCCCTCGGCTAGCTTCTTCATTGGAGATCCCTCTGGGCTGCCACGCTGACCTACCTCACTTTGAGCTACAACGCTACCTTACTGAGCTGCATCATTTTGAGTTACAACTGAAAGAGTTGGAGCTTGCGTTCAATTAAGAAATAATATAATAAATACCATTTTAAACCCAAATTAACCCTAAGCATGCAACTAGGTGTGATTGAAACAATGAAATCATGCAAGAATTATACAACACACAAAGTTACGGAAAAAATCCCCCAAAGGGGCAAAACCATTTGTATATCCACTATAATTTGTAAGAGAAGCGGCTTACAATCGGATTACACTGAAATACAAGTTTTTGACTAAGAATTACCCGCAGGCATCGGATTCTGTAGTCGCGGCTGGAATTATCCCTCTCCAGTAGGGCTGCAATGAAGAGGAAGGAGCGGTCCACTTCACAAGGGTTGAACAACAGCAATGGTGTTCTTGGGTTACCAAACTTGATTCACATAGATATGGAAGATGTGTGAATTTAAAAACCTAGAATCATAGGACTCAATAGGTGAAGACTTTAGGGTTGATATGCTCTAGAAATCGTTGAAAAGTCTTGAGAAAACCAACCTCCAAACGTGGTTTAAATAGGAAGCCAAAACCCTAAAAAATCTGCAACACGATCTGGCAGAGTTTATCCAGGGCGGACCGGTCCGGGCCTTAGGCGGATCGGTCCGATAGCGGACCGGTTCTTTTAATTTGGAGTAGATTCTGTTCGCATTCGGTTCGGGGCTCACTGGCTTCAAAGTGCAAGGCGGTCCGGTCCGGTCCTGGGCGGATCGGTCCGCAGTCGGATCGGTTTTTTTTATTTTGGGGCGGACCGGTCCGACTGACTGTTTCCAGATTCCTTCTTCTTTTGATCTTGACGAAGTGATCTTTTCAACCATCAATCTTGTAACGACGTATGACATAACATATACATAAAGATGGACAAATTGTCCTTACAAATCTCCCCCTATGTCTATGCCGGAACAAACATAAAAAATCCGAATCATCAAGTATGAACAATGCCTATAGAAATCTACCCTTCCATGAACCCAAAACTGAAAGAGGTACATATGACTAAGGCTGCATCGATTGTTCTTCAATTCTTCAGGAATCTTCACGCTTTTCTCATCAGGGTGTGTATCATGGGATTATCAAGGATGTATCTACACACATGAGATAAAGCAAATACCAAGTGACGTATCAAGTTTGAAATGAGATAATAAACATATGCATATATACATATATACCAGATTTATGATGAACCTCAAATTTCAAAAACTCCCTCAGCAGATAATTCATTCTCCCCCTTTTTATGATGTCCCCAAATAGGCAAAATGAGAGAAATGAAATAAACAAGCAAAACCGGGGTGACACAAGGTATAAATCACACCGTGAATGAACATAAAACAACCAAGTCGGTGATAGCGTAAAAGAATGGGTGTGATCAAAATTCGATAGGAAAATCAAAGCATACAAACATGACATATGTGCACGATGAATATTGGATATTCCTAACGAATGAACTCAAATGCTTCCTTTGGTGTAAAAGATTTGAAATATAAGACATTGATTATATCAAATCTACAAATCAAAGCTCAAAGTGATTTCTACACCAATAACGTCCAAAATGATTTTCATGCTTTTTCAGGACTTTTAAGGAAGTGCAAACCCGTTTTTCAATCTCCAACCAAACTCCCTCAGATTTATATTTTGTATAGAGGAATACTGAATTCTCAAACTTTGGAGAATTGGGTGAAACCTAAATGGCCCATATTTGGCATGAATTGCTTTTTATTGCCTTATCAATTTTTTCGGGCTCTTTTAACCTCTTAGGACCTCGGATATTAAAATTCCTCCATTGTTTAGGTCCATTTTAACGGTGGCTTTTGCGCAAAGGATAGGAATCAACTTTCGCAGCCCCTCCCCGTTATGAAAAGATACACACAGTCTCACCAAAACGGTTTTTTCTTTTTTTACATGCAATCCAATCTTGTCAAGTTTTATCGCATATTGTACATTATATAGACAGAATTGAGATAGAAACACTCAAGCCAATATGTGATAGACAAGTGCAATAGACAAATACAGCCGTGCATGTGTGCAATAAAGGATATAGGAGTCAAGCATGTAGGAAATATCACTAATTACATCTCAAGGACTCCAATCAATGTTAAGCACATGGATGAAATGATGTAGCCTCTCAAATCTCTATAAAACAGTCACATGGATAAATGGAATGAAGTTGTGACTCGGCTATCTTAAATGCTCATCCATAAAAGGCAAAACTCTTTTTGAATTTTTCAAAAATTTTATCAAAATAAAATCTTTTTGTGTTTTTTCTAAAAATTTTTCTAAAAAGAAAATCTTTTTGTATTTTTCAAAGAATAATGAAAAGCAAAAATAAGTAAAACACACTAATAGTATAATCTAGCAATAGGCAGCAGAGGATATGAAAATGACAATGCAATCTATGCTAGACATGGACCAACCCCTCAGTCAACTGTGCAAATCCCCAAAGACTTCCTAAGACTCTCAAATCTAAGGGCATCTAAAGGTTTCGTGAAAATATCGGCTAACTGACGGTCGGTGGGAACGAAACTCAGGGATACGACCTTCTCCTCAACTAACTCACTTATGAAGTGCTCGCGTAACCTGATGTGCTTTGTGCGCGAATGTTGGACAGGATTGTGGGATATGTGTACCGCGCTCGTGTTATCACAGGAAATGAACATGGTGTCCTGTGAAATCCCATAATCCTCCAACATTTGCTTCATCCACATGAGTTGCGTGCAACAACTCCCGGCGGCGATGTACTCAGCCTCCGCAGTGGACAAAGAGATGGAGTTTTGCTTCTTGCTCAACCAAGAGACAAGAGCAGAACCAAAGTAGAAACACCCACCCGAAGTGCTTTTACATCCATCTACGTCCCCGGCCCAATCGGCATCCGAATAGGCGGATAAACGGTCATCGGTATCAAAGGAATACCAAATACCGTATGAGAGAGTCCCACTCACGTATTTGATAATACGTTTTAGAGCGAGTAAGTGTGACTCTTTAGGAGACGCCTGATAACGCGCATAGACTCCAACACTAAAGGCAATGTCGGGACGACTAGCAGTCAAGTAGAGAAGACTGCCTATCATACTCCGATACAAGGTTTGCTCTACGTCCTTACCTGAAGTGTCCTTACTAAGCTTGGTAGTGGTACTCATAGGTGTACGAGCATGCTTAGCGGAGTCTAAACCAAATTTCTTCACTAGGTCTCTAGCATACTTGGATTGGGAGATGAACATCCCATCCTCTAGCTGACGAACCTGGAGACCAAGGAAGGAAGTAAGCTCACCTACAATGCTCATATCAAACTCACTTTTCATCTCCTCCTCAAAGTGGTGAGCATGCTGGGAGCATGTGGATCCAAAGACTATGTCGTCCACATAGACTTGGGCAACCAAGATAGCACCGTCATCTCTCCTGACGAACAACGTCATATCAACTCCCCCTCTCTTGAAGCCACGGGCTAAGAGATAGGAGGTAAGCCTCTCGTACCAAGCATGGGGTGCTTGCTTCAAACCATACAATGCTTTTCTCAGATAGTAGACGTGATCAGGGTGCTTAGGGTCTTCAAACCCTTTTGGTTGTTCCACATAAACCTCCTCCTATTGAATGCCATTCAGAAAGGCACTCTTGACATCCATCTGATATAACTTGAAGTGCAGATGACATGCATGTAAGTGGACGAACTCAAGCCTCGCAACAGGAGCAAATGTCTCCCCAAAGTCTACACCCTCTATCTGTGTGTAGTCTTGAGCGACCAACCTAGCCTTATTTCTGGTTATGGTACCATTTTCATCCATTTTATTCTTGAAAATCCACCGGGTACCAATAACATTAGTATCACTAGGTCGGGGGACAAGTTCCCAGACATTGTTCTTCTTAAACTGAAGCAACACATCCTGCATAGCAGATATCCAATTTTTGTCTTTGAGAGCTTCTTTGTGGTTCTTGGGCTCGACTTTGGACGTGTAGCAATGATGACTAACAACGTTCTCTAGTTGAGCACGAGTCTTGACCCCTAGAGTGGGATCGCCAAAAATGGCTGAAGGATCATGACTCTTGCGAACCCAAGCAGGAGTGTCCCCTAACACAGGAATAGGGTCCACAGAGTGTGGGAGAGGAACAGGAAAATCACTGTCAGAACAGTCCTCATCCTCACACTGAAGGTTGGGATCAATAACCGTCGGGGGTTCATCATCTTGCACGGTGACGTTTATTGATTCCATAACCTTAGAGCTCTTCAGGTTAAAAACCCGGTACGCTCTACTGTTCGATGAATAGCCTAGAAATATTCCCTCGTCGCTCCGGGAGTCAAACTTTCCTAATTGCTCTCTATCCCGTAGGATGTAGCATTTACTCCCAAAGACATGGAAATATGCCAGGTTGGGTTTCTTGTCTGTCCACAATTCATAAGGCGTCTTAAGTGTGTGTGGACGTAGATAAACCCTATTCACCGTGTGGCATGCAGTAGACACTGCCTCTGCCCAAAATCTCCTAGAGACCTTACGACCTTGAAGCATTGATCTAGCCATTTCTTGGATCGTTCTATTCTTTCTCTCAACAATCCCATTTTGCTGAGGAGTTCTCACAGCAGAAAACTCATGTTTGATCCCAATGCTATCACAATAAAGATCTACTTTTGCTTCAGTAAATTCAGTGCCATTATCACTACGCATCCTGTTAATAGTGACTCCGTGTTGATTTTGTAGGACACGGCACTTGGTCGTTAAGAACTCTACAGCATCAGATTTCTCTCTTAGAAAACCTAGAATAGAGTATCTAGAGAAATCGTCTACCATCACGAGAATGTATCTCTTACCACCTAGACTCTCTGTGCGAGTAGGACCCATAAGATCCATGTGAATCAACTCAAGAACACGGGAGGTGGTAATGGAATTCAACTTCCTATGAGGGCTACGGATTTGTTTTCCCAACTGACAGGGTCCACAAATCATGGAAGTTAGCTTTCCAAGTGATGGTAAGCCACGTACTAGGTCCTTTTTGACTAAACGAGATAAGTCTCTAACGTTCACATGACCTAGACGTTGGTGCCACAAATCCATAGGAGTGATCGTGGAGCTGTTGCAAACAAGTGAGGATGTGGGCTCAGTCCCATAGCAGTTATCCTCTGTCCTCACCCCTTGCACTAAAAGTTTACCGGCTTGATTATAGACCTTACAATCTTTCTGGTCAAACTTCACTGCAAAGTCATCGTCGCACAGCTGGCTGATGCTAAGAAGGTTTGCTTTCAAACCTTTGATGTACAACACGTTCTCTAGCTTTGGAAATCCTGGTAACTCTACTGTACCTCGTCCTATTATGCTAGATTTGCTACCATCTCCAAAGGTGACTCTCCCATCATTATAATCCTCAAGATGGGTAAAATATGAGACATCACCTGTCATGTGTCTGGAGCATCCACTGTCAAAATACCACTGTGAGGTATTATGGGCTTTGAGAGCGACATGGACAACAAGGGCCTTTTTTTATTTCTTAGGAACCCAAGAATAGGTACCTTTTAGTATTTCCTTGTTGTTGTAGGTTTTAGCCGGAATGTGGGGCGCATTCATTGATGGTAAGGTCATTCGTCGGAATTCCTCCATCAAACTCTGTGATGTGGCGGCTAGAAACTCAACACGCTCTCTCAGACTGGCAAACTCATCAGTCTGATGTGGTGGAGAAAACGTACGTCGTGTCCGACCCAACTTATAGCAATCATCCCTAAGGTGTTCGTTTCTTTTGTAATGGGAGCAAAAGGGCACAGTATTAGGAGGACCTTGGATTGCTTTTCTTGGTCGAACTCTCCTTCTTAGTTTTTGATGACGGCCATAAGGAGTCGTAGTAAACTCAGAAATTGGTCCGGGTGCAATTTGGGATGTGGAGGAAAAATCAAAACCTATTCCTTGCCTGTCACCAAAACCTAAAGCGGGACCGAGGAGCATCTTTCCCATCTTCCCAGATATGTCCTCGATTTGTACCTTGACTTTCCTAGCTCTCTCAAGGTCATGAGTAAGCTGGGCAACAAGGGCTTCAAGTTTCTTCCGAGTCTCCAGGGAGGAATGGAGCTCACTCGTAAGACTAGCCACTTGTTTAGTCAAGTCCGCTTTCTCTTTCTCAAAACTGCTCTCTCTCTCTCTAAGCAAATTCTCTTTACTAACCCAGGCAGACTCTCTCTCTCTCATGGCGGTGCAGGTGGAGGACTCTCTCTCTCTCGTCTCTTCTAACTCTTCTTCTAACGCGGTGATCCTAAGAACTAACGCTTTGTTACGTTTTTTAGTTTTGAAAGACTCATTATATAACTCGGCGTAGGTGCGTTGAAGGTTACTCTCGTCATCACTACCTTCCTCCTCCCCCTCACTTTCTTCGCTCTCATTGTCGAGGTGTCCCTGTGAAGCATCATCCTCATCGTCGTGAGGAGAACTAGGAGTATTCACATGACTAGCCATGAACGCGGTAAAGTTACGGTCATGCGGTGACTCATCTCCCGAGTCCACCGACTCGACCTCACTGTCGTCACTAAGGGTAGCATTTAGGACAACCTTACCCTTTTCCCTATTCAGACGAGTGGCACACTCAAACGCTCTGTGTCCCTTACCGTCGCACTCAAAACACCTCTCACTGTCTTTAGGGGGTTCTTTGAAATCTTTCTTTTCAAACTTATTTTTCTGAAAATTCTTTTTATCTTTGAAGTTTCCACTTTTTTTAAATTTCAGATTTTTCTTGAAATTTTTAGCAAATAATGCCAAATCATCTAAGTCAAACTCACATTCAGAATCAGAATTTTCTATCTTTCTAGATGACTCGACTTTCTTTCTTGCTGACCCCTCACTTTTTCTCTCTTGGGCTTTAAGGGCAATTCCCTTATCTTTTGGCTTGGCAGATTTAGGAAACATGTCTATTTCATAAGTTTGTAAATCTCTTACCAGTTCTTCCAATTTTAGTGTATTTAAATTACCCAAGGAATTTAGCACAGTGACTTTAGGTATAAAACGCTTAGGAAGGGAACGAAGAATCTTTTTAACAACTCTAGCATTTGGAATATGTTCACCAAGATTATAGCTAGTATTAACAATGTCAGAAAGCCTAGCATAAAATTCATCAAAACATTAATTTTCATGCATGGTGATGGTTTCAAATTGAGTTGTTAAATTTTGCAATTTTGACTCTTTAACAGCATTTGTTCCTTCATGGGTAAGTTGCAATACATCCCATGCCTCTTTTGACGTGGTACACGTCATTATGCGTTTAAACTCATCAGGTGTGACAGACCCAGGAATAGCACTTAGACCCTTAGAATTAAAAGATGACCATTTAAATTCTTCATCAGTCCAAGAAATGTCAGGTTTCAAGTTGGTCACATTATCAACAGTCACGGTGGGAGGAGTCCACCCTCGTTCAACCAAAATCCAGACACGTTCATCAATGTCTTTTAAAGCCGACCTCATACGGGCTTTCCAATAAGCGTAATTTGTCCCGTCAAAAATAGGCATTTTATAATAAGACTTCTCCATTTGAACACGCACTTTTACAAAAATCAATTTTTTCAGAAAATTGATATCTTAGAAAAATTTTGCGGAAAAAGGAATACGCGATAGATTAGCGTAACCGGCTCTGATACCAATTTGAAAGAGTTGGCGCTTGCGTTCAATTAAGAAATAATATAATAAATACCATTTTTAACCCAAATTAACCCTAAGCATGCAACTAGGTGTGATTAAAATAATGAAATCATGCAAGAATTATACAACACACAAAGTTACGGAAAAAATCCCCCAAAGGGGCAAAACCATTTGTATATCCACTATAATTTGTAAGAGAAGCGGCTTACAATCGGATTACACTGAAATACAAGTTTTGACTAAGAATTACCCACAGGCATCGGATTCTGTAGTCGCGGCTGGAATTATCCCTTTCCAGTAGGGCTGCAATGAAGAGGAAGGAGCGGTCCACTTCACAAGGGTTGAACAACAGCAATGGTGTTCTTGGGTTACCAAACTTGATTCACATAGATATGGAAGATGTGTGAATTTAAAAACCTAGAATCATAGGACTCAATAGGTGAAGACTTTAGGGTTGATATGCTCTGGAAATCGTTAAAAAGTCTTGAGAAAACCAACCTCCAAGCGTGGTTTAAATAGGAAGCCAAAACCTTAAAAAATCTGCAACACGATCTGGCAGAGTTTATCCAGGGCGGACCGGTCCGGGCCTTAGGCGGATCGGTCCGATAGCGGACCGGTTCTTTTAATTTGAAGCAGATTCGGTTCGCATTCGGTTCGGGGCTCACTGTCTTCAAAGTGCAAGGCGGTCCGGTCCGGTCCTGGGCGGATCGGTCTGCAGTCGGATCGGTTCTTTTTATTTTGGGGCGGACCGGTCCGACTGACTGTTTCCAGATTCCTTCTTCTTTTGATCTTGACGAAGTGATCTTTTCAACCATCAATCTTGTAACGGCGTATGACATAACATATACATAAAGATGGACAAATTATCCTTACAGCAACGCTGTCTTACTGAGCTACCTCGTATTGAGCTGCCTCATATTGACTTGTCTAACTGAGCTCCATCACTTTGAGCCGTAATGCTTCCTTAATCCCAAATGTTGTTCTTAATGGGGAAATTATCTTTAAACTTAAGATTACCTTCAATCCCCCTCTACACTTATATATTGACATCATGTTTTGATTGTACAATTTACATATTGGTATCATTGATTTGAGCTACATTGAAAATGTGTATACAAATTGGTATCATATGTTTTGCTCACATGTTTTACAAATGGTTTGTTTTACAAATTGGTATCATATGTTTTTATATCATTTGTCTCTTTATACTTCACATGGTATTTGTTTGTTTTGTGTGTGTAGTGATTATTCAGAGATTGGAGATTTTTTTACTACATCACATGGAGACAGCTTATTTTGTCGGTTCGGTATTGTGTTTACTAGATCGTGTCATGTATTTTCTTTTTGGGTTTATGGGATGGGATTTAGGTCATTCGGCTTGATGGCCCGACTTAGGCATTTCACTTTTTTAGTTTTTTCACGGATTAGCCAAAGGGGGATATTTGTAAAGACTAATTTCTAAATAGTGTGAATTTGTATGTATTGGCATTATTTCAGATAAAAACCAATTTGAGTCATAGATAGATTTTATCTTGTCATGATTCCCACATAGTCTATGACGTTGTTTTGAAGATGTAGTGGTCAAGCTTTAAGTTAGATCATGACGTGTTTATTGGTGCATATCATATTGCATTCTGAGATACTCTCAAGTATGAACGCATAATGTTTATGGGTCTCAAAAAATGTTTTAAGGATGTTATTTTGTTAAAAAATGATTCTAAAATATTTTAACTTCGTTTATTCTGAGATAAATACGTTTTAGAGTCATATAGATCTTTCCTTTGTGTTTTGGAAGATCAAACAACATTGACTGTCATTTAAATGGCATCAGTAGGTAGTTCAAACGACATGCTTATCTCGTTTACACGAGATTTGAAGTTCATTCTAACAACACGGTGATATCGTACAAACGACTTACCGACTTAAAGTTTTTTATGTAAGGCAACTTTTGCTCAGAATTTTGATGTGTGTAGAACCAAAATTACAGAACATAACTCTTTCGTTTTTCTTCACTTGTTTACAAAGGTTTCTAAAGTTAAAAACATCCTTCGTGTCTTAAGATTCGATCTTTCATACACATATGCAATAAAGATCTTGCGTTTAGCACCATCTAGAGTTTGTTCATCTCATAAAATTATTTCGTTGAGTTTTACGGTGAAGCAGTGTTGGACTTCGATTTTTGAATTATAGGCGATTACCAAAGTTGTTCGATGGATACCGAGACATTCGTGAACTCGTGTGTTGTGGACCTTGTGTAGGCGAACTCCTGTGGAAGAGTGGTTGAAGCATAGAAGAGCCTCATGGCTTATGAGGGATTGAGTCGTTGAGTAAGTCTACTATCTGTACTTTGTAAAATCGTATCATATTGATTGTTTGGCTTGGGCCGTCCGAGGTTTTTTCCCTTAATAGTTTCCCCATACATCGGCATTGTGTGTTTCATGGACTTTACTTTATTTTACTTGCTTGATCACACTAGATGGGTGTTTAAGATTAACAATATAAAATTAGGTTAAGTAAAACTGGTTCACAAAATTGGTGCATATTAAAATTGGATAAAGTTTTTGAACAAAAACTATTTTCACCTAAAGCACACATTAAAAAAGGGGGACCTACAAATACTCCTCTTTGGACCTTAGACATGTAAGAGGAAAAAAGTGTCAAAGTTTGAGAAAATTATTTAAATTTGTTCGGACCTCAGAAGAGGGTCCTACATTCACTGTCAAATGATGTTATATATTTAATATATTGTTAAAGAGTTGTTACAATCTAGGATACCTCTTGAGCTTTGGTCAAGAAAGTTTGAAGTCTTACAGCCTTTGTCAATAATTCGAAGGACCTTATGAAGTAACTCATGAAATTATCTTAGGGTTCCTAATATTTATTTAGGGCTAAATAAGCTATGAAAAGTATAATATAACTAGAAATGATCGAAGTTATGAATATGAGTTCTCAGTAGTGGGATGAGAGAGTTTAGAATAAGCAGTCATGCTTGTAGAAGCTCAAAACTCTTGGTTCGGTCCAAGTATGATCCCTTGAATGTGTTCACCTCTTTGATTGATCGAGATTAGTTTCCGTTTAACTATTTTCCAGTCTTCCCTTTAAATACAAACTCTTAGAGAAAAAATGATTGGACTATCACGACATGGCTTTTGTGCCTCTAATGTTTGATGTTGTTAGAACGGTAGTGGAGTGTTGTCCAAATGTTCTACAGGTGGTCTAAGGTAGTTTTTAAGTGAATTAAATACGGATGGGAGACATCAATATAAGTAAAGGTGAGTAGTGGCGGTAGGTGAAATAGTATTTTGCTTTCTACTACCCTCCAAACAGTTTGCAGGAACTCTACTGGAAATCTGAGAGCTCGAGAACTACTATAGGATTACTTAGGTTAACTTTGATGTATTACATAGAGATATACCTCAGTAATGAGGGTTAAGAGACTTTTGGAGGTCATTTCTCTTCAAACTGAGATCTATTATGGGCGTCAAACTTGGTAGAACCCTGGTGTTATTGTATTTGAGATTAGTTGATGAAACCCTTCTAGGAGGTAGGGGGATAACTGAGGATTACTACACTACTATAGCCTTTCCTTGAGATCAATGGAATATGGGTACCAAAAGCTATTCATATACAAAATTTTAAATTAGGTATCATTAATATGCCCTTGTAACTTCTTATAAGGATTATAAGGGGCAACACTTAACAGTTTATGAAGTTGGGGTTAGAAGGATAGCTAGCCAAAAACCATCATAATGAAAGTGCATTGGGAAGGAGCTTGTAATTGGTTGAGAGTAATTGATGGGACGTGCCTTGGGGCTAAAGGGACTGAAGCATTTATCATTTAGGGCTATAAAGGAGCCCATCGAACGATTTGAATCTTCTCATCTCACTCCAACATCTCTTCTCTTTCTAAAATTCTATTGAGAAAGCAAAAATTCCTTTTTTTAGCGATGTTTGTAAAAAATATTTCCCCTTCAAAGGTCTTAGACCCAAAGTCCTTATTTACTGTTGGCCCTCATATTTCTCTTCCTTCGGCTATGGATCCAGAGGTTGATACCTATGATCATATCCCAACATGGTATGTTCCACCTAGTATAAATGTGATAAAATATCAAGGAGTTCATGACCCTAAATTTGCTAGCAAAGCTCATTCCATTTCTCGAAACTTCGAGAAATATTTAGAGAGGATTCGAAAGACCTATCAGATTATTGATAATATCACCCCGAGGGGTGTAAGGACTATTTAGAGGGCCCATTCAATGGTCAAGTAATATGTGTGTTTTAACTAGTGCTTCCTCTGATATGGGGCTAGGTTCTTACTATCATTATCGGTGGTAAGGATTTTAAAAGCTATTGGGACAACCCCTACTGAATTAGTGGCCAACTCATGGATGGCTCTATTGGCCATAGTTCTGGTTTTTAGGTTAACAAGTGGGGAAAAAAATGATGTTATCTGAATCCATTTCTTCAAGATGTATGGGGTTCAGGATCAGAAACACCCAATGATAAATGATTAATTTACTTAGATCCTAAGTTCAATGTGATCTTCGGTAAGGACAAGCAAAAATCTCGTAAGAATTAAGAGGATAGATTCATCTTCGTAAGTGGAACTTAGACGACCCCATAACCTACTGAGCCAAATGTATGCCATACTCTCTGGTAGACTCCTCTTAACATGGGTAAGTAAAAGTTTAACTCTACCACTATGTTTGAGTTCTCTTGACTTTTATTGTGAGTTTTAAACATTCTTTTCTTTTATAGTGGTTGTTGAGCCCTCTCAGGGGGAGTTGGTTAGGATAGTTGAGGCCTTGAATTTGGATTCCATACCATTAGATATCATTATCCTAGTTGTGGTCTGGGATCTGAGCCCAAGGCTTTAACCTCTATCTATGATCCTATGGTCATTAAGATCGTGGTTAGGGGCTAAGCTGAGGTCTGAACCCTTTGTCGTTGTGCCTCTAAGCCCAAAGAGGTTCTCCTTTGAGGATCCTATCCTATTAAATTATGACTGTCCCCTATAAGTAGCTTTCCTTTTATCTTTCTTACCATTATCCCCATTTTTAGATCTCTAATAGCTAAATCTGATTTGTTATTGAATAAGTAGATAAATGGTAACAACAGCGATTTAATAGGTGGCTTTCAAAGAAATTATTAATAAGACTCTGATTGGAAAGAAAATTAGGTCTAATACCACCAAACGGATGAAGTTCAATACCTCTATAGATATTCCAATTCACGGTACCAAGATAGTGGAGGAGGTAAATCTAAAGTCTAGATCGGTGAAGGCTCAGTGATGGAGCCCATAATAAAAACACTTTCATTGCTGCAAGCATCATCGGGGGCGGGTGGAACCTATAAGAAAACCCATATTCATTCTTCTATTTGAGGGAACTTGTAGTTCTCGGTCTCAAAAGTTTAGGAAGCTTCGTGTGATACCCATTATCAAAGGGAGAGAAATGGTGGTGCACCGTAAAAGAAGGTGAGCTTGAAGGATGATTTTGAGGTATTGGTTCAACCTAGGTGCTGAACCGCTATAGTGGAGGAGAATTTCTTGGCCCTTGGGGTAGAGAGTTATTATATACCTTAGGGTTTTGAGGAGACGTATTCTTCCTCTTCTGCCTTGGATGCACTCCATGCAAAGTATAAAACAAACTTCTCATATATGGTGGCCATGCTAAGGGACATGGGGACTTTTGCTAATGCCCATGAGTTGCACCATTTCTTGGGCATGGTATTTTTCACTTCCCTTCTGTATTTTCCTTCACGCCTTCTTGTTCTTTGCACTTTGTTCCCATACCTTTTGTTTTATCCTAGTCCCAACAATTAGCGGAGGCTTGTATAGAGGATGCTATTGATGGAACCAAATGGTGGAACAAGGATATTGAGAGATCGAATAAATGGGACCTTATCTGTTAGAACTGAGTCGGATCATCAACCATATTTGGTTGTAGGTGTCTTCTTTGTAGAAAAAAAAGGGTAGGACAGAGGACTAGGATCACTAAAGTGGAGGAGGGTAAATTTTTTAAAGAGAAGATACTAAAGGATAGTGCTTTAGTCTTGGCAGCTGCCGGAGACTCAAATTCTAAGGCTAAGGAGGTCTACGCTTTGGCTTAAATAGAGCATAGTTTAACAGTGGAGGATTACGAGATCAAACCTTAAAGCTTCAAATCATTCAAGTGAAACTTCTATAGTCTAAGAGGGACATGGGACTTTTGAATCATCATCTGCTTGATAATACAATTGTGATAAATCTACTGGCCTCCAGAGGCCAAGAAGTGCAAAAAGACTATGATGAGGTCCTGGTGGAGCATAAATAATTCCACGAGAAAATCCATAATATATTGATGGTCCGATTGGACGCCTAATTTAAGTCTTATGCCTTCAAGAAATTTCTTATTCAGAATTTCATCTTTGGGTTTAAAGCTTGTAAGGTTAAGGCTCAATCACTTTTTCCTGTTGTAGTCATCTCTTATCTGTTTGCTAAAGAGATATTGGATGATGAAAGAAATAGTGCAGATGATGCCGATGAAACCTCGGGCTCCTAGGTTCAAGAAAAATAAGCTATAAAGACAACCTCTGAGCCCGAGCCCCATCAAGCCCCTAAAAAGTGAAGCTTTTGTTGACGCCACTAATATGAAGCCTTGAGAAGGATTTATGTAATTTTTTTCATTTTTTCTTTGAACTTTGAAGCCGCCGTCCCTTTGATGTAAGACCATGTTCCTTTATCTTTGAATGACAATGGATTCGTTTCAGCAATTTTGACTTCTGTACCACTTCGTATTTCTTCATAATTGCTATAATGTTGTTCTTTACTTCATAGTTGATTTACTAGTGCTTTGCTAAGGAATTTGTGCATATCATGTATCGTTCTGAGGCCTGCCAGTAGTTAGTATAACCTTGGTCCCCAAGATTTCTTGGTAAAGCAACATAATGTGGGTAGAAAGTTTGTTGAAGTGGGATTTAAGGGTCCTGAGACCTCTTCCATGTACACGTGAAGTTTCTAAAGTCGGGACGGAGGTTCTATAATGGTTCATTAGACCTCAGAACCATAGAGCATCTGTTACTTGTACTTTTTAGGACCTATAGCCCAAAATATTTTTACAAACGCTTAGGCGCAAAAAAATTTGAGGTTTGAAGGCAAGAGATTAAATCATCAAAGGGTCATAATACTTTAAATTTGAAATTCCAACTTGAAATCTATTATATAAAGAATTTGAAGAATGTTAGAACGTGTTTTGCTAATTATGAAAGCCTTAGTATTGAAACACTAGCTCTGTTCAGATTTATGAGATTTTTAATACTTATCAACTTAGGTAGATTAAAATTTGAAGTCCCATAAATAACATTTCTAGACATAGAAAATTGGAAACATGAAGTCACACTAAGGGCTATAAGACCTCTGAACTTAGGTAAATTATAATATAAAGTACTATAAAGGGTTATAATACCTCTGCGCTTAGAATATTTGAAATCTAATGTCGCACAAAGGGATATAAGACCTCTAAACTTTGGTGAATTTTGAATCTGAAGTTCCATAAAAGGTCATAAAAACTTTAGACTTGGAAAATTTGGTGGTTATACTGGGCTAAAAAGCCTCTAAACCTTATCCCCTCAGGAGGATAATCTGAGGTCTACTTTGGGTCATAAGACCCCTAACCATTGGTCTTTGCAACTTTTCTTTTAAAACTTGGAGATTTTTGGAGAATATTTTGCATTCAAACACTATCCTCCGAAAATTGTGTTAAAAAATGAAAGTTTTGTTCTAAATCTTAGTATTTACAGGATTTGGCTAAGGTTTTTGCGTATTTGTATAACTTCACCCTTTTGAAAACACTTTCTAAGTGCATAAAAGAGCTATGGGCTGAATTTTGTGGGTCCTTGGATCCTAGTCAATTTGAATGGGATCAAAGGCGAAAATCTTAGTGATTCTTTTAGTCTTTCAGGGTATCCTTAGACCTTTGAATGTTGGCCTGAGGATGCATGGACCTCAACCAATTGTGGAGCGGTGCTCTAAGTTTACTGTTATGGGTCCTTATACCTTAGTCAGTTTGAAAGAAATCAAAGGTTAAAACCTTGATGATTCCTTTAGTCTTTTTTTGGTTCCTTTGACCTTTGGTTGCAATTCGTGGGTCATTTAGACTCAGTCCTTATAAATTAAACTTTGGGTCCTAAGACCTTAGGTAGTAGAGCTAAGGCTGGAAGGCTTCCTCATTTTTTACGCCCTATTGAAATGGATAAAAAAGGACCTTTCTAGTTTAGTGAAGCTTCTGATGGTCCTTGGATTGATCTTATCAAACTAATACCTAGAAACTCCCCTTACGATAACATAATAAGGTCTACACGGTACCTCATCTTGGGTATCTTGAAGAAGCATGAACAATATGTAAGTCTCAACGTGATCAATTGAATCCTTAGATCCATCGAGTGGTTCGATAATAGGCATCTTCCACTTTAGGGGAAAAGCATATTACTGGAAGTCATCAGAGAATGGATAGAGATTTTGGACATCACTTTTCGGTCGACACGCACGAGGGTCTCATGCCCTTACTCGGTGAGCTTTGGCCATTGTCAATTGGGGTGACGTATAGAAATGGAGTCGCCAGCTTATTTTACACAAAACAGACAAAAGAAATTTTACCGCCTTGAGATAACGCCATCAAAAACATACTGATGCTTATGAAACCAATTAGTTCAAGAATTCAGGGGCTAAGTTATGGAATGGCAAGGTGTTAGGCACCCATCCATCCCTTTTCATGTCTCATGGGCATGCGTTATTCTTCTACTTAATAACTCTGTGAAGTGTGTGCGTGCATATATAAATGGAGAGCAAATCAATCGACTCACGCCATGGATAAAGGCGAAGTGAGGTCATCCATAAGAATGCTTCCAAAATAGTAATTAAAAGTACAATGTGTGCATTTATCGGGTCACCGATCGTTTATAGAAATACGATGGTAATGTTTCGACAAAATGCAAGCATGAATCACAAATATAATATATGGAAATAATATATGAAGAAAAATAGGAAAGGTGGACTCGAATCTCGAATTTTACCTAAGACGCCTACGTATCCTAAAAAGGCATCAAAGTCCACATAGTTAGCATGCAACATAGGGGTTGGGGTTTATCCCATAATTTCAACCGGTGAGTTTATTATATCTGTATGTGCAGAAAAAAAAATTGTGTGAGAAGATGTAATGAGAAATCCCCGTTTTGAATTTACAAGCAAATCCACTTTTCTTGTTTTCAAGTTTTATATAAAATATATAGTATGTGCAATTCTACTAATAAAAAAGTTGGATATTAATATGTGCGACTTAATGAAGATGAAATGCTAAAGTAATAACTAAATAACTAATGCGAAAATAAAAGAATTTAAATTGAGAGTGAAAGTGAAAGGTTTAGACCTTATTCGTAAGCTTTAAGGTTGATCTTGATTATTTAAGGGTTGCTCTTGCAAGTGGATGAAGGTGAAGAGGGAATGGAATTTGCTAAATTGGGTAAGAAAATGATGGAAATGGAATGTGCGGAAGAGGTTTTAGTATGGAAACCATGCCAACTTCGAGACAATAATGTTGAGATCACTGAGAGGGATGTTTCCGAGGTGCCTTTCGAAGTGAGCTCATGTTCCCTTTATATAGGGTCAAGGGGGTTCCGACCGATATTGTCCTTGACATGAATTTCAGTAGGTAACCCCAGACGTACAGCCGATAGGTAGGGAAATGGGTTTACCATTCGGTAGTCTCAGACATATTTTTCAAAAAAATGGTCGTAAAACTTAATCCTTAAGTCAGAATCACAGACAGGATGAGCCATTGGAAAGGGTATTCAGAGCCCTTTAAGAAACCATTGGGCCACTCCCGAGTTTGGGAATTGACTGTGGTTAAACAGGGCTCAGAAGCGCCCGATGGCCTTTTAGATAAGAGGAAAATGGATCGTTTGTCCGAACCGTAAGGCCAATTCACGCACAGGGCGGACCTTAGAAAGGTTATCCACTGATCTTTGATGTTCTAAGTAGCTTCACTCGGTTCAGAGAGTTGACCTCTGTCAAACGGGACCCAGAAGTGCTCGATAACACTTTGGTAGTAAAATGGGTCATTTGTCTGTACCTCAAGGCTAATTTGTTCATGGGGTAGACCACTGTCTCATTCAAGTTCAAGAGTTAACGGGAGTCAAATGGATCCCGGGGTATGATTGGTCTCCGGATTAGTTTTCGAGGGAGAATGGCTTGTTTTAAGAATTGTAAAGCTAATTCGTGTATGGGATGGACCTTTTGAAAGGTAATTCAGGTACCTTTGAAGATTCATTGAGTTTTTGCTCATACAAGGAAGTTAATTGGGGTCAAAACGGGTCCAAGGAGCACCCGGTGGCCTCCAAATCAGTTTTTCAATAATAAAATGGATTGTTCGTCTGAACCGTTAGGCTGATATGCATATGGGGTAGACCGTTTGAAAGTGGTTTAGAGTCCTTGAAATATTCATTGAGCTTTGCTCATGTGAGAGAGTTAACCAGTAGTCAAATCAGGCTCTAGAGTGCCCGATGGCCTCTAAATCAGTACCAGGAGTATAACCTAGGGTTGATGGTAAGGGAGGAGTTTCTATGGACCTAAGGATATTCTTAGGAGGGTACAAGAATGTGGTATCTATAGAGCCCCTCGACTGGGGGCTTGGAACAAGTGAAGGCCGTCAAATAGACACCACATGGATGTTTTGGTAAGAGATCAATTTTTCGGACTAAAGGGATGAGGATGACTAGTTCAGAGGATCAAGGTCAATTATAAGGACCTAAAATTCTGCTGGGGATAACTTATTCTGTGGGTCAAGGTCAATTCTTAGGAACTAAATTTATAAGGACCGATTACGAGGGTCGAGGTCAATCATGAGGACATAAAGGTGTGATGACCAATTCTGAGGGTCGAGGTCAATTATGATGACCTAAAGTTAAGGGGACCGGTTCTGCGTGTTGAGGTCAATTCTGAGCACCTAAATTTATGACGATCGATTTTGAGGCCGAGGTGGATTTTGAGGACCTAAAGTTATGACGACCGATTCTGCGGATCTAGGTCAATTCTGAGGACCTAAAGTTGAGGGGATCAATTCTGTGGGCCGAGGTCAATTATGAGGACCTAAAGTTATAGGAACAGATTTTGAAGGTCGAAGCCAATTATGAGGACCTAAGTTGTGACGACCAATTCTGAGGGATGAGGCCAATTCTCATGACCTAAAGTGGTGACAACCGATTCTAAGGGTCGAAGTCGATTTTGAGAACCTAAAGTGATGACGATCGATTCTGAGGTTTGAGGTCAATTCCGAGGACTTAAAGTGATGACGACTCATTCTGAGGTCTGAGGTCAATTTTGAGGATCTAAAGGGATGACAATCGATTATGCGGGTTGAGGTTAATATTGAGGACCTAAAGTTGTAGAGAGCGATTATATGGGTCGAGGTCAATTCTGAGGACCTAAAGTTGTGATGACTGATTCTACGAGTGAGGTCAATTTGGAGGACCTAAAATTATGACACGGGGAGTTATTCCCCCTGGGAATTTTTATCTTATCTTGGGGATGCATATTCTCATGTTGTTCCACTGAGGATGGTGTTATTTTGAGACTCTTCCGGGAAAAGTTTTACCCTTGAGGCATCCGATAAGGGATAGTTTTGCTAGGAAAGTTGTGAAGGATTTTGATTACGGGCGTATCCTAAAACTCCAATGGTGGATGTATTGGGAGAAATTTTAGCCTGGAAATTCCGCTGGGGAATTGGGAAGGTATTATTTCGAGGTTTAGGTTCCGCTGAGGAAGACTTGAGATTTAAACTTTTGCTGGGGAATTGTAATGGACTTTGGGATATGGGCACATTGTTGGTTCTGTTTGTAGAATATGCTTAGAGTTTATGATGGGGATAAGTTACTAATATTAATCCTGGTGGGGACTTTGAGTGTTTTCAAGGTGTTTAGTGTTCTAAAAAATGGTATTCTTGATATAGAAATGTTTCAATATTTGTGTGGCAATTTTCGAAATATTCTGGGTATTTTTCGAATTTTTTTAGCATCTTCTTTCTTACACGAATTCTGATCTTTTTCGGGGATTACATGTGACCTTTTATCCTTTGGGACGGTTCCTCAGCATATGAGGTGACGGGTATGTATGCACAAATGAGGCGGTTGATAGCGCACGAGTTTAGGTACACCTAGTACCTGGGGGAGAGGGTGGTGCAAAAGACCACGGAGTATGAGGTGGTGGCGGTCCCACCATCTATTCCCCCAATGTATATGAGGTGAGTGAGGGAGATATCTATCGAAGCTAGGGTGGAGGCGATGGTTACTGAGTCTTAGATGCTCTACACGAACACGACGACGAGCTATGACTACCTGGATATCGTAACAAGCTCGTTGATGACCTTTTGCATTTATGAAGTGCTGAACATGCCCCCACCTCCTACGGCTTCGAGTATGGTACCAGCAGGCCAGTGGGATATTCCCACAACACGGGTGGTGTTACATCATCAACGACAGAAGCGATAGAGGGGGCTTAGCTTATTCAGGTAACCCCCTTCTTATAATTTCCGATTGAATTACGGGGGGACATTGAGCATGCCTTACCTTCGTAATGCGACGACGTCAGAATTGATGGGGCTTGTGGATGATTTCCTTCATCCTGAGGTATATTTTTCTCTTTTCTTGTCTTGTCTTTTTTAGTTCCTTCTTTGCTCTTTAATGACTGATTTTGTCTCTTGCTTTTGTTTCTTTGCTTACAGTATGTTTGGGTGCCGACCACCTCGCTAAAGGATATCAAGGACTGGGTGGCCTTCGAGAATGCTTACATCAAGGACTCTGTTCCTTCCTTCTTGGTTTCTTCTTCCACCTCGGATGACGGATTGGGTTCTGGAAGTGAAGGTTCTACCGCTCGTCAACGGGAGAAGCGTGTTTGTCGCTGGGGGGGTGAGGATTGTTTAGAGAAGGATTGTGGGTTCGGGCTGAGTCACGTTGTTTGGGTTTTTTCTATTTTTCTTCTTTTCTTTTACCTAAAAAATGTAAATATGCAATGACAACATATATATATATGAAGGAGATTTTTTTATTTTTAATTCTCGTTTTGACGACTTATCCTACATGCACTTTTACTTTGCTGATGAGACTGTTTATTTTGAAAATGAAAGGTTAATTAACTCGAGAAAAAGGTTTATTTTGGGAAATGGTGAGTAAAAATGGATAAGTAAGAAAAAATAACCCTGGGTTTTAAAATAAGGATTTATTTTTTGAGAATTTGATTTTGATGAAAGAGGAAAGATAGAATCTTCTAAAATAGGGGGTTTGCCAATCAGTATACCCCTTATCCTCCCTATTGGCATTTAGGTCAAGTCAAATAACTCTAAGGCTTTGATTGCAGTTTCCAATATATGAGAGTACTTTATAGGGAAGGAATTCATTAAAACTCCTTATATCCCTTGTCTTTTCCCAAGCCATTTGTGTATAAAAAGAGAGGTAAGGAGTGTAGTTTTCCCATCCATACCTATTTTTTTTCTTGCCTCCCGATTCTTTCTTTCTACTCCATTATTCCCTAATTGTTCCTTCCTATGCATGGAGAAAATTCTTCCTACCTTGAAGGTCTAAAGGTCATGTGTTTCTATAATGTGGACTATGAGTCTTTCAACTTGCATCGACTCTCCTTGTGGCATTACAGGGCCATTAATTGGAATATGCTAGCGGCGACGGTTCAGTTATGGTATCCCGAAGACCATGTTTTCCATTTTGGTTTAGATGAGGTCTGACCGAACTATAAAGAGTTTTTGTCCATGTTGGGAATCAATCCTAATGTAGCGGCGACTATGCCCAAAGTTTCTCGTTCTCCCCGGGAGTTGTTAGCAAAGTGGCTCCATATCTCACCTTCGATGGATCAACCGTTGGTTAATGGGGGGATGATTCACCTTCGGGTTATCAAGCATTCTGTGAGATTGAGGGGTTTCAATGATGTGGGCTATACCGGAGTTATTGCCTTGGGCTTTACTTCGATGCTCTCGCTAGTGACGGGGGACTTAATGGTCGATCCCTAGTTGGCTACGATAACGGCGTGAATGTCTTACCGTAGTAGTCCTGCGGTAATGATACTAGAAGAGACTCTGAATGGTATTGATGCTTGGAAGGAAGGTGGCTCTAATTTTTTTAGAGGCAGCCAATGATGTTTTTCAAGTGGCTGGCTGAGAGGTTTCGTCTGGAGGTTCCTCCTGAGTATCCCTTGGAAGGCGTGTCGAATTTATTTTATCATTACTTTATTAGTTTCGGCCCATCTGCATAGAACTGGTTCAATTAGTTTTTGGATCACAGATCACGGTGACTTCGTTGGTTGGTGCCATGGTGGGGGGAACTACAACCTATTTTAGAGCTGGGAGAGTCTCGGTATTCACATTTAGTGGTCCAACGACAAAATTCATTCTATTTCCCTTAGCAACTGTTGTATCCAATTAGGTGGGAGAAAATAATGCCTCTTTGGACACTAGACTTCTTTTCAGTGAAAGACTTGACTGAATCTATGTGCATGAGGTTAGGTTCTCTATGGGAGAGTCGTCGACTGTCGACCCATCCATCTCAATCAGTAGGAAAGGTCTGGCATATGTTCGGGTATTAGCTAAAATGCTTATGGACGTGAGTAGTGGTGAAGATCTTAAAGGAAAAGACTGGTCAGAAGTGGTTTATCCTTTTTGACACCATGGAAGGGAGAGTAGTGGTCTTTCCAGGCTGGTTAAGGCGTACTGCTCCATGGAGCGTATTCGGAATATTAAAAGGCAGGAGAAATTTAGGGACCTCTGAGGGATGATAATTATGATGCGGGGTCTTCTGGCAGTTGTGGATAGGTTTTTGTGAAGATGGGATTGTTTTTATGTGAAGCTTTTTGGTGAATTTTATGAAGCTTTTGGTGTTTAGGATGTTTTTGTATTTGGGTTTTGGGGATAATTTTGTGAATTTTGGTTAGGCTTATTTAGAAATAGTTGGGTTAGCGGAGAGGAGTGGTTGGTTTAACTCTCTTCGCCAGTATTTCGAGTAATGGTACCGAAATTATTTATTTGAAATAAAAAAGGTTTTGATCATATTATTGTGCCTCTTTATTAGTTTTACATTGGAGTTATCCATACTAATCGCTAAGGCATACATAATCCTTTTGTTCATGTAAATAATAAAATGAACCGCCATTATCAGAGGTAAGAAAATAATAACATTTTATGAAGAAAAAAAGGGGACCATGCTCATGTAAGGTGTATGAGCTACCTATGTACCTCTGAGGGTTTTTAAAAATTTTGGAGTTCCATTGTAAAAGCAAAAGGTTTCTTAGAGGGTCAGGCCCCACGTAGTTCTAAGTAGAGGGAAATGAAGAGAAATTTTTTTATAATAAAAGGATATGAGAAGAATTATAGCGCGCTGAGATTTTGAACTAAGGGTAGAACTTCTTGAGACGGTCCAGATTGACTGGACGTGCTATCTCTTCTCCAGCGAGGTCTACAAGCATAGCGACGTCGCTCGACAAGATCTTATTTACGATAGAGGGGCCACTTCATGGCTTGAATTTCCCTTTGGGGTCCCAGACGGGTTATATGATCTCTTTGAAGGCCAAGTCTCCTTCCTAGACACTACGGTCCTTAACTCTTCAGCTAAATGATCACGCTATCCGATGATGGTACCCTCGTATGTGATATAGATCCTTCAGCCTCTTTTTATCCAAGAGTCACAGTTCATCAAAGCGACTTTGATGCTAGTGTTTTTCTCTAACTTTTCTCTCGAGCACAACGCATAGGGAAGGTATTTCTAGTTCAATGGGTAGGACTACTTATATGTCGTATACCTGAAAGTAAGGAGTATCCCCATTAGATGTCATGGCTGAAGTGCGTAATCCTAAAGAGCATAAGGTATTCGATCAGCCTAATCTTGATAACTCTCAATCATTTTGATGATGATGGATTTGAGGTTTTTATTATGGATTTAACTTCACCATTGGTTTGGGATCGATAGGGAGAAGATTTGTACCTCTGATCCCTTACTCGTAGACTAGTTTTGTGACCTCAGTTTCGAAGTGTAACCCATTATCTGATACTAGCTCGTGAGGAACCCCATATCATCAGATAATGTTCTTTTAGATAAACTTGGCCACCTTCTTGGCATTCAGTATTGCGTATAACTCAACTTTGACCCATTAGGTGAAGTAATCAATGAATACTAGGATAAACTCATGTTCTTTTGAATATTTGGGTGTGACTTTACCTATGATCTCAATGCCCCAGGTGGAGAACGGTCAGGTAGAATTCATGTTATATAATTCTCGAGGAGGTAAGTGCTGGAGATTGGCAAACTGTTGGCCCTTTAGGTATCTTCGAATGAAGGCATTGCAATCCTGAACCATGGTGGTCCAATAATACCCTTAATGAATAATATTATTAGCAAGCATATGACCGTTCATGTGGGGTCTGCATTCCCCACTATACATATTCTGCATTATTTTTTCAATCTCAACCCCTGTAATGTAGTGCAGATGGGTTCCATTGAAGTTTCTCTTGAAAAGTGCTTTATCGCAGATAATGTACAGGGCAGACAAATTACGAAGGGCCACACGGTCTTTCCTATTGGTGTCTTGGGGATACCTACCGTTCTTAAGGAGGTGCCAAATATCATAGTACCAAAATTTGACTGCCATATTAGAATCTTCCTATGTAATGAGCTCAATCTGGTAGAAATGGGTTGGCATAGCTTTTTTTTTACTAGGAAAGGGGCCACTGTCATTCCCTCGGGCATGCCGACCTTGGAGGCCAGGGTAGAAAGGGCATTAACTAAGTTGTTCTTCACACAACGCAAGTAATGGAAGGTGATATCTCAAAACTGGGAGGCCAACTCTTTTAGGTGGGTGAGTAAGGGTAAGGGCTTTTCATCTTTGACTTTCCATATTCTAAGGACTTGGTCGATAATGATGGAAGAGTCCTCGTAGACATATAGGTGTTTAATACCTTTTTTGAGGGAAAAAATGAGGCCTACAGTGCATGCCTTGTATTCAGTCATATTATTGGTGCAGGAAAAATCCAGTTTGATGGAAATGGGAGTGTGAGAGTCATTAGGGGAGATCAGGAGTATCCCAATGTTGTATCCTCTAGTGTTCGGAGCGTTGTCAAAGAACATTTTTCATCAGAGGTCCTGCTAATAGTTTTAAAGGATATCCTCATCCAGGAATTCGAAGACTTAAACATTGACCTCTTCCATGGGGTAGTTAGCAAGGTAATGGAAGATGTATCTCCCTTTCATGGCTTTCTGTGTGACATACACGATATAAAACTCAGATAGAGCATCAACCATCGGGCCAACTTCCTATATAGGGTGGGTTTCTCAAGAAGATACTTGATAGGATCCATTCAGCATATAAGTCAGGTGGTAAAGGAGACCATTTAGTGTCGTAACTTTTGAGTGACCCAGACTAGAGCGATGCATGCTTTCACCAAGGGAGTGTAGTTTGATCTACCCAAAGTGTACCCTCGTACTCAGAGTCACTAACCTCGGCCTATCTCACATTCGACTTGATAGGAAGCTTACAATAGCCATAAAAAAAGGTCGTCCTCTGCAACGTGGCTCCTCATTGACCAACCTCGGATGGTCAGCAACCGAGGTCAGCAATATTTTGTGGGATCGAATTAATGCCAATCTCATCCCCCGCTTTAGTCGACACTACATCCATCCCTCTACCTAACCTCGGACAGTCTCCTAGGTCGAGGTTATGTTAATTCATGATAGGATAATGCAACACTATTGGACATCCCCAACCTCGTACTCGTCCAGGTTGAGGGAACCACAGGTTATGTCACAGGTTCGAGCATACGCAAACACATGAAAGACTTGGAACACATGGGCTAGGCAGTTATAAATAAATCATTCCCCTCATGTGAGGGAATATTTAGTCATCATTATTTACATGAGATCAGCCATGTGTCAACAGGACACTGGTTCGATTCTCTTATACATGCTCATTACATGCTTGGGGGGTACACTACACACCCCAAGAACAACATATACTTGTCTTCTCCTACATTATAAGGGATCGATAACTGTAACCCTAGCTAAAACTCTGCAAGTATACACAGTAGAGAGAGAAAGTGAGAGATTATATCATAGGCCATTAATGCCACCATTATAGTGAAATTACTCACACACTCACAGTGGATGTAGGCCAGATTGGCTGAACCACTTATATACTAGTGTTTTTCATCTTCTCCTCACCTCCCTCTACTAGATATTAACTCTTGTACTGCCATTATTATTGCTAGAGTGAGCTCATCAACACCTTATCTGGTGTTTTTTACTACCTCATCATTTTGGACCCGTTTGTGGGAACGATAAGATGTATCTCCTCTTTCTTCAAGCTTGGACTTATCGGAGACTTTGGTGGTGCAGCAGTCCTCCCCCATTGTGTGGAAGTTATATCACCAATTAAAGATATCCTCAAAGGTATCAAGATCTATAGTGTTTTCATTTACAATCTCTCTAGTCTTTTTCCATGGAACCAGAGTTACCACCTCCACCATCTGGTGTTGGAGGACCTAGTTCCAGCTAGACACCACCTCAGTCTGAGATGGCTGAGGTGGCAGCAGCCTTAAAGTCCTTAGCGATAACTCAAAAAGCGATGAAGGAACAATTTGCCCTGCTAAGACAGAACATAATAATGAGACCACCTGGGGTCTCATCGGAGATAATAACTCCGACAGCTGCTCAGCCACATCAATAGGCCAAGGGACCACCACAGGCACCACGAAAGGACCTACCTACTCCTCACCGGAGGAAGGATGTTGCTGACCTATGCGTTTACACCTAGGGAGACAAGGAAACCATTGTCCTGAGGATAGGTACGATGACATTGAGGCAGAGGATGCTCCGAAAGACTGTTAGGAACTATATGAGGTCTCAAACAACACTGTACGTCCTATCCAGCAGAGCCGAGGTCAGTGTGAGAGACGAGACTGTGATGCACGCCAAAGAGGATCAGCTTTTGATCGCTTGATTAGAGGGTCTGCCTTTGAAAGGATCAACCCAGTTATTGATCTGAGGGAAAGTCTGTCCAGATCAAGAAGTCTCTCTAGCTCTAGAAGGGAAAGAGGTGACTGTCGTACCCATAATGTCCGATACCCAGACAACCAAGACTGTGGTTAGGGTGAGGTCAACAGCCGATGTTGTACAGTAGCTGGGGAACCCTCATTTCACCCCTTGGAGGTAGCTAAGGACAACCTTGGCCAAGTCGATGTTGCTAAACCATGGAACGATTCCATTCAAAGGCTGGAAGATAAAATTGGATATCTCTTGAAAAGACGAGACCGGTTGTAGATGGGATACTCTGAGGGTTCTCCATTTGTGGCAAAGATTGTCAATTTCCCAATCCCTGCCAAATTTAAACCTCCAATGGTGTCTCCCAAGTATGATGGAAGTACCAACCCAGTCCATCATATTGAGATGTATTAATCTGCAGCTGACATTTATTCCATCCCTGATGAGATGAGATGTCGAGCTTTCTCAAGCACTTTGACCGGGACTGTGCATATCTGGTTCACTTTTCTTCTTAAACATTCAATTGAGAGTTTCAAAGGTCTGGCTGTAAGGTTCATTCACTACTTCTGTTTTGGGGTTAGACCTCAAAAGAAGACAGCCCATCTACTGTATATCAAGAAGGTATGAATGAAAGCCTCAGAGATTACATCGCGAGGTTCAACAAGGAAAAGTTAGAGGTAGAAGATTACGAAAGAGCATAGCCATGACATCTCTCATTGGGGGTCTGCAGAAGGGAAAGATCTTATGGAAACTAGCTGAGTATCCCCCTAAGTCAATGGTCGAGTTGTTGGAAATAGCTGGAAAGGTCATGAACACAGAGGAAGCTATGGATGCAAAATACGAGGATAAAAGGGGAGGAGCAGTGGAAGAAAATTTCAGAAGAAAAATAAAGACGATAAGAAAAAATCTGTAGATGATAAATTCTCAGACTACACTCCTCTGACTGTAAGTTATGAGCACATCCTCAATGAAATAAATAATGATAGATCTCTGAGATCGCCAGAGAGGCTAGAAGCTCCTCCACATAAGAGAAACAAGAACTTATGGTTCGAGTTTCATCAAGATCATGGTCATGTGACTGAGTAGTGCTTCGCTCTGAAGGATGAGATCAAAAAAATGTTGAAGTCTGGAAAGATTAGAAAGTATGTGGATGGTAGAGCTTCAAGGGGAGGAAGATACGATCCTAAAAATAAAAGAAATGATAAATTCCGAGAAGATACCCCTTCCAGAAGAGCTGATGCCTCAGATGATGATGACGATGACCTAGTTCTCCCACCAAAGGACAATAATGTCCTGGTAAAGAGAGTCGATATGATCTCATTTGGTGTGAATAATATCAGTGGAGGACTAGCAGGGAGGCTCAGAGGTTGTTGATCGCAAGGCTCACGTGGCAGAGGCCAAAGCAGTGACTAAGGACGAATTTATGAATTTGGCTTCTACAGAGGTTAAACATGAGAAGGGAAAGAAGGTAGATATGGACACCCTCATAGTCGGCTTCTCACAACTTGATTACATGGGTATTTTAGATCCCCACGATGACCCTTTAGTCATCACCACAAGGGTGTATGGATGCGAAGTTCAGAGGATCCTTGTAGATGGGGGCATCTCTACAGACGTTATATTTTGGACCTATTTCAAGAGTTTGGGTCTCAGTTGAGCAAGAATTTCCCTTACCATCATCCCTTGATTGGCTTCAGTGGGAAGAAGGTCCATCCATTGGGAATGTATGAAATGGATGTGAGAATGGGAGATGAATTACCTAAGAGGTTGACCAAAAAAATTAATCTCCTTGTGATGGATGAAAATGTCTTCTCAGCCTAAAACCTTATCATGGGACGAGTGGACCTCAAGGAATTTGAGGTTGTGCCTTCAACAGTCAACTAAATGTTAAAATTCCTGACTCCCTATGGAGTAGGGGAAGTTCAAGGTGACCAAACATCGACACGAGAATGCTACTTCAACTCTTCAGAAGAGAGATAGGCTCATAAGTGGGCAACAACCACTTATAACATTGACACCCTTGACCCCAGAGATGAAAAAAAACTCAAGAAGGGAGAGGCCACGGAGGAGGTAGAATCCATCGTCCTCAATGAGAATGAGCCGGGAAAAACCATCCAAGTCGGCAAGGATCTAAAGCCTGAGATTAAGGAGGATCTAGTGAAGCTGTTAAGGAAGAGATAAAGTATCTTTACCTGGAGCCATACAGACATGCCAGGTATTGATCCTGAGATAATGTGTCATAAACTCAATATTATAGAGGATGCCAAGCCCATTAGGCAGAGAAGAAAAATATACTCAAGAGATAAGTATGAAGTCATCAGAGAGGAGGTTTGAAAGCTTAAATAAGCTAAGTTCATCAGATATGTTATATACCCTGAATGGTTATCTAACGTTGTCACAAATGGACATGAGCTCATGAGCTTCATGGATGCATACTCTGGGTATAATCAGACCTTTATAGACTCGACTGACTCAGAGAAGATAGCCTTCATTATAGATAAGGGGACCTATTGCTAAAAGGTCATGTCCTTCGGCCTAGAGAATGCAAGGGCTAGAAAGAAACGTCTTGTAAATAAGATGTTCGAAGATCAGATAGGTAAGACCACAGAAGTTTACATGGATGACATGCTGACGAAGAGTCTGAAGGTCGACACCCATGTGGCCGACCTTGAAAGAACTTTTGACACTATGGACAAATATAAAATGAAGCTCAACCCGGCCAAATGTGTCTTAGGGGTAGGAGTAGGAAGGTTTTTGGGTTTCATCATCAATCAAACGGGAATAGAGGCTAACCCTGAGAATATAAAGGCTTTGCTAGAAATGAAGACACCCAGAACCATCAAAGACGTTCAGAGGATGACCGGACGAGTGGCTGCGCTTAACAAGTTCGTATCTAGAGATACAAATAAATGTCTTCATTTTTTCAAAGTTCTTATAAAGGACTTCAAATGGAATAAGGAATGTGACATAGCTTTTAAAGAGCTGAAGTCCTAAATCAGTTCCACCCTACTCCTATCTCGGTAAATTTAAGGTGAGAAGCTATATGTATACTTAGTTGTCTCAGAGTCAGCCATTAGTGCTGCAATAGTAAGAGAAGAGGGCGGAGTGCAGAGACCAGTGTACTTCAATAGTAAAGCACTCCAAGGGTCGGAACAGAAGTACCCTCGGATTGAAAAGTTAGCCTATGCTTTGATACATGCTTCTAGGAAAATGAAGTCATACTTCTAGGCCCACTCCATGGTCATCCTCACTGATTCCCCACTTAGACAGGTCCTCCATAAGCCTGAGAAGTCAGGAAGGTTAATAACATGGGCAATCGAGTTGGGGGAGTACGATATTATTTATCAACCCAGGGCTACCATCATGGGACAAACACTCACAGATTTTGTGGCCGAGTTTACCTGGGACGAGGCCTATGTTGAGAAGAATCGTAAGGCTGCAGATGAGCCAGTAGAGAGAAATGTTGGTCGAATAGTAGACGAGGCCGAGACTAGTGTACCTAAGTAAAGAGCAGTTGAGAATGAGGAAGAGAGATAGATCTTCAAGAAAGGGACCCTATCACAGGGAAATTTCTCTTCAAATGAAACTATATGGAACCTCTTCATTGATGGATCGTCCTGTAAAAGTGGAAGTGGAGCAGGGTTAATAGTGTCTGCACCAGATGGTACAGATATTGAATATGAGCTAGTGATCAACTTTAAAGATTCCAACAACGAGTTAGAGTATGAGGCATTAATAGTAGGTCTCTCTTTGGAAAAAGCCCTCAATATCGGCCAGCTCCTAGTCCACAGTGACTCAATATTAGTCATGAACCAAATCCTGGGGGTGTATGAGGCCAAAGATGAAAGGATGGACAGATTCCTAAAGAGAGTGAGAATAATTCTAGAAAGCTTCAAGGAAGTAAAGATGAAGAGGATACCTCGGCTTGACAATAACCAAGTTGATGCACTCACGAGGTTAGCCTCAACAACAAAAACAAATGTAAGGAGAACAGTGCCAGTTGAGATTATGCTCAAGCCGACAATCAAAGAGGAGGAGGTTGATAAAACTTGCTTAAATCTGAGTTTAGGCGCCTCATGGATGGACCCTCTTATCAAATACATCATAGACGGACTACTACCAGAGTCAAAGATAGAAAGTAGGAAGCTAAGGTTCAGAGCTATAAAATTTTCTATTACAAGTGATGTCCTATATAAAACGGGATTCCTGCCCCCTCTCCTCAGATGTGGCCACCCTTCAAAGATTCTACACATTTTGTACAATGTGCATGAGGGCTCTTATTCAAGACACATAGGAGGGAGGCCACTGGCTAAGAGGATAATCACTCAGGGATACTGGTGGCCTACCTTGGCCAAAGACGCAGCAGCGTATGTGAAGAGATGTGATAAGTGTCAGAGGTTCTCCTCTATTCCCCATCAGCCTCCCCAACCTCTGACTTCTATTAGTTCCCCTTGGCCATTTGCAATATGGGGAATTGATTTGGTAGGACCCTTGCTAAAAGATATAAACAACTATCGATTCTTAATAGTGGCAATTGATTATTTCTCCAAATGGGTAGAAGCCGAGCCAATGATAACAATCACTGAGTAGAAAACTTTCCAGTTCATCTAGAAGAACATCATATGCAGGTATGGTCTTCCAAACACCCTCATCTCAGATAATGGAACCCAATTCAAGAATATATCCATAGAAAAATACTACGAAAGAGTAGGGATCAAGCAGTTCTTCTCTTCTCCTATCCGAACCCAGGAAAATGGCCAAACTGAGGTCACAAATCGAACAATCCTTAATGGGATAAAAAAGAGGCTGGAAGAGGCCAAAGGAAGGTGGATAGAAGAAGTATATGTCGTGCTTTGGGCTTACAGGATGACGGTGAGGGAACCCACAGGGGGAAACTCCATTCATGCTAGCTCGTGGCTCAGAGGGTGTTATCCCAATAGAGATAGGGCTACCCACTCATAGAGTTCAGACATACGACCCTCAGAGGAATGGGTAAGAGAGAAGACTTGATCTTGATTTGATTGAGGAAAGAGGGGAAGATGCAAAGATAAGAGAAGCAACCTATTAGCAAAGAACTGTGAGGTTCTATAATCAGAGGGTAAAGTTATAGACAATAGCTGTAGGAGACCTAGTCCTCAAGAAAATGTGACAAAAAACCAAAAATCTCCATCCCAACTGGCATGGTCCTTATAGGGTCATTGATGAGGTTGTGCCAGGTACCTATCGGCTGGAAAATCTTGAAGGAGAACCTTTCTCCAACCCTTGGAATGCCCATCACTTAAAGCAATATTACTTATGATGTTGCAATTGTTCTTATCTTTTTGTAATACATGTATCGATTTATACAGAGGATGTTAATGAAAAGATTGCAATGTTGTTCTGATACTTTTGTTATAATGTATATGTCTTTAACATCATTAATTTGGTGAAATATCAAGTGAAAGATCATTAACTTGGTGACCTCAGACCTTTAAACATCATTAATTTGGTGAAGTATGAGGTGAAACATCATTAACTTGGTGACCTCAAACCTTGACCTTAAACATTATTAATTTGGTGAAGTATGAGGTGAAACATCACTAACTTGGTGACCTCAGACCTTTAAACATCATTAATTTGGTGAAATATGAGGTGAAACATCATTAACTTGGTGACCTCGGACCTTTAAACATCATTAAATTGGTGAAGTATGAGGTGAAACACCATTAATTTGGATACCTCAGATCTTTTAACACCATTAATTTGGTGAAGTATGAGGTGAAACATCATTAATTTGGTGACCTTAGACCTTATAACATCATTAGTGTGGTGAAATATGAGGTGAAACATCATTAACTTGGTGACCTCATACTTTTAACATCATTAGTGTGGTGAAATATGAGGTGAAATATCATTAACTTGGTGACCTCATACTTTTAACATCATTAGTGTGGTGAATTATGAGGTGAAACACCATTAATTTGGTGACCTCGGACCTTTAACATTATTAGTTTGGTGAATTATGAGGTGAAACACCATTAATTTGGTGACCTCGGATATTTTAACATCATTAAATTGGGGAAATATGAGGTGAAACATCATTAACTTGGTGACCTCAAACCTTAAACATCAGTAAATTGGTGAATTATTAGGTGAAACATCATTAATTTTGTGACCTCGGACCTTTAAACATCATTAATATGGTGAAATATGAGGTGAAGCATCATTAACCTAATGACCTCAGACCTTTAACGTCATTTGTTTGGTGAATTATATGTGTCTGATGTTATTTACTTTGATTCCCATTACTCAAATTGTGTAATATGATGGATAAATGAAACATCATAGACATGAAACAACAAATCAATGTGTAAAGAAAAGCAACACAAATAAAGGAAATGGAACTGCATTCATTCAAGCCAAAAAGTGTTATATCATTCAGAGGTTACAGTTCATCAAATAAGAGGGGTTATACAAAAGCTTCACAAAAATTCAGATATACAGAAGAGACGCTCAGACACTTAGGCTTCAGCTGACCCACCAGCAGTAGGGTTGATTTGCTCTAGGACTTGGTTGGTAACTTCAACATCATCATCCTGACGTCCACCATCCTTGGTCTTAGTCACCTCAAGCTGGCTCATCTCGGTTGGGACACCCTATTCAACCTCCTACAAGGCCTTAACAAGCTGAGCATTGCCAAAGCTGAGGCCAATAAAGTCCTCGACCTACAGACTGCTGGAACTTTCTTGCTTCATTGCAACCCATCGGTTGGTTGCCTTAATGCCTCTCTCTAAGTAGTCTAGGCTGAAGCTAACAAACTCATCGGAGGTTTAATATTCTCTGATGATTGTCTCTGAAGCATCTTCGAGGGCAGCTTTAACAGCCACATCAACCTTGGACTGAAGGCTATCATCCTTTGCCTTCAGAGCCTTGGCATGATCCGCTTTCAGGGGGAAGATCTCACCATCTCTCTCCTTCAGATCTTTCTTCAAGTCATCAATCTACTTCTTCAGATCCAGCTCAAGCTTCTCACCATCCCTTCCTTTCTGAATCAGCAGCAGCCTCTTCAGAGTATAATCAGCCAGACGATGAAGACAGGGGGCACTCTATAAAAAGAAGAATCAGACACATTAACAATAATGAATAGCAAAGAGCATAGGTAACACTTATAAAAATTGCAAATAAATACTAGAACTCCCCTATGAACTACAAACTCTGCTAGCAGAAACACATCCAATGAATGAAGAAAGTGCTTATCATCCTCGATCATTGCGTGGCCGAGGGCATCAGAAGCCCGGACACTTCTGCTAATGAGGCTATCACCAATCTTCAGCTAAGAAAGTCGAGCTATTAAAGCATCTTCTGAAGAAATGGGCATACCCTGCTCAGTGTGATTAGCTTTATTAGGCCTTGTATGGGAAAGGTCTACAGGTGCCTTCCTTTTTTTAGACGCGTCATCAGGGGCCTTCCCCTTCTTTGTATGGGTAGGAGTGGTGTAGTCTTCCCCTTCTCTAATAGTTTCGTGATGCTGGGAGCAGACATATTCCAGAGGTTTTCAAAAACTCTTGCTGATCTCTCTGTAAAAAAGAAAACATTGGAGTTAGAAGATCACAAACATGAAATCTATGAGACTAGACTTGGTGTGAAATTACTTATTCTAGAACACTTACGAAGCTCGACCAGAGGGTCACTCCCAAGACCCGTCTGAGATAAATAGTAAGGGGTCATCAGATGCTCATATTTAACGAGGTTTCCATTTTCACCCTGACTATGAAGATCCTTGACATTCTTACGGTTATCTTGACTCAGTCTGGGGTATGCTTTGGTCGAGAAAAAGACCTTGGCCCACATCAAATGAGTCCTTGGAATGGATGTTCCACAAGCCTCGTTTGGACCAAACTCCCAAGCCCCTGAGGCAAAGAAGAAGCCCGGCTTCCAGTTGTGGTTGGAGGTCTGAGTCACCAATAACATTTTCTTCTCAGACTTCCTGGCTACAAAGTGATAGTATCCAGGGTGATTTTTAGTGGATGAGGGTATGTAGCAAGCTAAGAATACCCTAACTGGAAGGTCGGTATGATGAACCACCTTCCAGAGTATGTTAGCCCCAATTAAGACCCTCCAGGCATTGGGGGAAAGCTGAGAAGGATCAAGGTTGATAAAAGAAATAATAACTCAAATAGTGGGGTGAATTGGGATACGGAAGCCGAGTTTGAACATATGCTCATAGACGCAGAGCTCTCCCTCTCGGCCATCAAAGGCTCTCTTATCCTTCAGGGGTCTTCTTAAGGTAACGAATGAAGGAATGGCATACAGATGTCTGAAGTTGAGAAGGTGGTATTCAGTGTCAAAAGTCTCAGGACCATCAACCTTAGAAGTGTCAAGTTCACTCCCTTAATCATCATCATTAGCATCAAAATTCTGAGTCTGAGATTCAGAGGGGGAACCACCGAGAAACCTCTTCGCAAACTCAGCGTCAGTAGCAGCCGATAGAGGAATATCATCAATAGGAAGGGGAACTACCACATTGGACTTAAAGATTTCAACGGAGGAAGACCTATGAGAAGTTCTAGCCTCTTGATAGTATGAGGAACGGTTAGAAACCTCTACTTCCTCATAGGCTACACTTCCCTTGGGGGATCAATCCATAACCTCTTAGAAACATTCTACAGACTCAGCAGCCTCAGAGGTAGACATGGGGTCTAAAGAAGAGACATAGGTTCAGGAACCTCAGGGACTTTGGTAGGTTCAGTAGGCTCGGGGTATATGACCTTCAAGGGTGGAGGAAAAATTAGTCTGAGGGGAAAAGCCTCAGACCTACGAGCCTCCTCCTGGGCTAACTCTATCAGCCAAATATTTTCAAAGGTTTTCTCACCAAGGGATGGAAACTCTTCAGCGAGCTTATACAAAGGTCTGAGAATATGGTGGACGACACTACACTTGAGGGAAAAACTATAAATAGGAAAACAACTTGTACAACTTTAACTAAAGATCAAATAAGGAATCCAAAGGGTAGTTCACCAGAGAAGATGATCGGAAGGTCATCAAAATACCAAAAGGAGGGAGGTTTGTGGCTAAAACAACCTCGGAGTATACTGGTATGGCTCCAAGACTACTTAACCACTACAATCCTAACCTTATAACCACTTGACAATGGTGGAAACCCTCATCAGAAAAAGAAAATCTAGCCAAAAAACTAAAACTGTAAAAGTAATGGCCAGAAATGGAAAAAGAAAGGTTAAAGGCAATACCTGACTGGTCGCAAATGAGGGTAGAAGAGATTAAGAAGCAAGGAAAACCTTAGATCGCAGCACAACAATGGAGGGCTTGAGAGATTTGTAGTTGCATAAAAACTATAGGCGGGAAAGCTAAAGGAAGAAGCACTACACCAAAATGACAAAATTGTCACCTTTCAGCCGGCCACCCTTGTCAAGGTCATTGACCGTGACAAAAAACACGCGTTTTATGTCACGGTCATTGACCTTGACACGACCGTGACAAGGCCGTGACAAATTTACTTGTCACGGACTTGTCACGGTCAATGACCTTGACACGACCGTGACAATGTTTCCAGCAAAAACCCTTTCCCCCTTCTTTTTTCCCTCCCGCCGTTCCCTCCCTCTCAACGCTGCTCTCTCTCTCTCTCTCTACTTTCAGGTTTAATTCTCTCTCTCTCTCTCTCTCTCTCTCTTCCATTTATATATATGTTTGTGTGTATATATATGTGTGTATGTGTGTATATATGTGCGTGTGCATACGTGTGTGGGGGGTGGGGTAGGGTGGGGGTAGGGGTGGGGCAGGGTGGGGGTAGGGGGTGGGGCAGGGTGGGGTTAGGGTGGGGGCAGGGTGGGGGTAGGGGGTGGGGCAGGGTGGGGGTAGGGTGGGGGGTAGGGGTGGGGAAGGGTGGGGGTAGGGGTTAAAAATGTAAATAAATAAGTAATTTTCTATAAATTTCCAAAAATAATATCCAAAAATGTAAATGTAAATAATATCCAAAAATGTAAATGTAAATAATATCCAAAAATATTGGATAACAATTTATTTTCATTCAAAATAAATAAGTAATTTTCTACAAATTTCATAAAAAAATGAAGGCCGGCTTAATATGTGATTTAAGTGTGAAATAATCGCTATATACTTATACTAATGGAGAAAAAAACCATATATGGCGTTTTTGTTGACTTTATATGGTGAAATAATCACATGACTTTATGGGAACTTGTTATACTAGAACTTAGATGAACACTAAGTGATGAAAATAGTCCTTAAAATTGAAAATTAAATAAAGTTTATAAAAGTAAAGATGTTGGTAATACATCAAAGATAAATTAATAAGGACTAAATAACAAAACGTGTTCAAGTGTATAACAAGAAAGAAAATGTGGTATTTAGATTGGGTAAAATTCTTAAAGTAATGTTAAGGGACTAAAAGACCCAAGACAACTGGCCAGTAAGTCACGGACCGAAAAATTTATGACGGGTGATGAAAGCCCGTAAACATGTTGGGGTGGGGATGGGGGTGGGGTATGATTTATAAAAAGCACAAAACAATAGTAGTAATTCAATACCTGAAATTAACATTGAGATTATTTTAAATAGACAGTCACTACTGTGTGTGTGTTTAAATTGAAAGAAGATATGAGAATTTTATTAAAGATTTTTATGTGTGTGTGTAATTCTCACTTTATTAATGCCAAACCCGACTCTCATATAAGATATGCATATTGTGATAATATTATATCTGTACTAATAACATTTTTTTACAGTAAATGTCTCCTTCAGATATTAAGGCGAAGATGATGATGTTGTTTATGATGATGTCGTCTAGGGTCGGTGGTAGTGGAGGCGACGAGGGCTCTTCCGCCCCTAGGCTCCCCAAATATGGGAAATATGGGATTACCGTCGAGAAAAAATCGGAGATATTAGCGAGATCCCTCGTTCTGCTAAAGACGGTCATCGGCCCGGGGTTTATGAGTTGGAAGGAGGTGCCATATGAGCTCAAGTTAGCTGTTTGGGCGGCACTACAGGTAATATATTTATATTTATATTTATATTTATATGAATATTTCAATTTCAATTTCAATTTCAATTTCAATTTCAATTTCAATTTCAATTTCAATTTTAATTTTAATTTGTATTTATATTTATATTTATATTTATATTTATATTTATATTTATATTTATATTTATATTTATATTTATATTTATATTTATATTTATTCGCAACTAACATTGTATTTGTTGGACAGGAACAATTCAACTTGGATCCAAAGCTACGCGATCCCGTGTTGGAGCAGATTAGGGAGCAACTCAAGTCGTGGAAAAAAATATGCGGGCACGGTACTTTAGGAAAACACGAGAGTCGATTATCCAATGGCGTGAATCCGTCCCCCCCAAGGAGCCGATTTCATTGGCACAATGGCAGAAGTTCATTGACAATGAGATCGAGGATCGACAATTGGCCAATCGGGCAAAAAAGGACGTGCACTACTCCGGCCGGACCTCTTACGCCGAGGTGGAGCATAGGATGCAGGTAAGATTTAATTTTTCTATAACTACAGAAATATATTATTCTTCATTATTTTACTTTGCGGGGCCGATACTAATTTTACTTTACTTTATTTTATTTCAGGGGGTAGGGAGTGGGCCAGGGGGTAAGCCACATAGGCTCGATACTTATGTGGCCCTTCGGACGAAGAAGGGGAAGGACAAGGAGGTGTCCCCGAGCGTCGCAGCCACGATTGTAAGTAATCCGACAGTTTAATTTTTGTTAATTATGTTATAATTTTTTAGTTTACTTATTTTACTAATCATGTGCTTTTTATCGTTTCAGGCAAAGCTTAAGGAAGTGCATGAGTCGCAGTCTGATGCCGACAAGGCATCTTTGTCCACAGATGCACTCAGCCAAGTGCTTGGCTCTGATTGCAAGGGGAGGACAAGGGGGGTGAGCTCGCGGGTGGCCAAATCTAGGATCATCGGATTGGAGACGAGCGACACCGAGTTGGCTCTAACGGTGGATTCACACGACGCGAAGCTGTCCCGTTTGGAGGCGACGGTCCAAGATATGTATGCATTCATGAAGCGTACGTTGGGCGGAGACCGTAAATGGAAAGGTAAACGGAAGGAGAAGGCGGTGGAGGAGGAGGTGCGGGAGGACGAGGCGCAGGATGACGAGGATGTGGACCTCGTTGCTTCATCACCGACACGTTCGTACTTCGATGATCCACTTCCCTATTTGGCGCCCTTCAATAGACCAATGTTGACACTTGGTTGGTCGAGCGTGTTCATATTGGACGTATTTGATGGCCAGCGGATAGGGCGGGGCTTGAGGGACCCGAATATCGTCCAGGGTGGAATAGTTCATGGACGTGCGCTTCAAGAGATGGAGTCCAAGGTGCTCGTCACGCATGTCATACCCGGGAAGGAGAACTCCCTATTGTGGTTGTGCGAACAATGAGGCATGACGTATATTAGTGGGTGCGTCAATTCGTATGTCGTGTGTCCTACTCACCTCCTCAGTTTTAACAATACACCATACATGTAGTGACATTGTTTTAAGTTTGAATTGAATTGTATTAAGTTTGAATTGAATTGTTTTAAGTTGTTACATTTGAATTATATCGTGATGCATATTGTCTCTATTTGAATATATATTTGCATTATCTTTAGTTTGTTTGGATATATGATGTTTGGAGCAGGTACAACGTTGCTATAACAGGTACAAATATACTGCTGGGCAGTGGCAGTGGCCATACTGCCCAGTAGATTTTTTTAAATTCTGACCAGAATTGTCACGGTTATTCACCGTGATAAAAGTTGTCACGGACGTGTCACTGTCAATGACCGTGACAATTTTTTTAAAAAGGGTCACGGCTTTGTCACGGTTTATAACCGTGACAAACGTGTCACGGTCATTGACCGCGACACGACCGTGACACAAAACGCAAGTTTTGTGTCAAGGTCAATGACCTTGACAATTCGGCAGATTTGGTGTAGTGAAGAAAGATAAAATGAGGAAAGAATAGGGTATTAAACCTTCTCAATGATGGGGCGCAGTTTCCAACACCCTCATCATTACCGTAGGGAACTCAAAAGGTGCCGCCAAAACTATCATATCTTGTGGAAAATGTAAGTCACGTCAGTGAATGACTTGTGTCCAAGGAACAACTCCAAACCCCCAAGACATCAAAACGTCCCTTTATTAGCCTGACTCTCATACCCCTCAGTCACCTACTCACACAGAAGACTAAGGGCTAGGGGTGATTGATATGCTCGAACTGTACCCTCGTACTCAGAGTCACTAACCTCAGCATGTCTCACAACCGAGTTGATAGGAAGATTACAATAGCCGTAAGAAAGGTCGTCCTCTGCAACGTCGGCTCCTCATTGACCAACCTCGCCTGGTCAGCCGCCAAGGTCATCAATATCTCCTGGGCTCGAACTACTGCCAATCTCGTCCCCTGCTTCAACCGACACTGCATCCGGCCCTCTACCTAACCTCGGCCAGTTTCTTAGGCCAAGGTCATGGTAATTACTGATAGGGTAATGCAACACTATCGGACTTACCCAAACTCTTACTTGGCCGGGCCGAAGGAACAATAGGTAATGTCACAGGTCCGAGCATATGCAAACACATGAAAAACTTTGAACACGTCGGTTAGGTAGTTATAACTAAATCATTCCCCTCACGTGAGGGAATATTTAGTTATCATTATCTACAAGAGATCAGCCATGTGTCAATAGGACACTGGTTCGATTCTCATATACATGCTCATTACATGCTTGGAGGGTACACTACACCCCCAAGCACTAAATATACTTGTCTTATCCTATATTGTAAAGGATCGAGAATTATAACCCTAGCTAAGACTTTATTGGTATACTCAGTAGAGAGAGAAAGTGAGAGATTGTATCACAGGCCATTAGTGCCACCATTATAGTGATATTACTGTCACACTCACAGTGGATGTAAGTCAGATTGGCTGAACTACTTATATACTAGTGTTTCTCCTCTTGTCCTCACCTCCTTCTACTAGATATTTACTCTTGTGCTGCCATTGTTATTGCTAGAGTGAGCTCATCAACACCTTATCTGGTTGTGGTGTTTACTGCATCATCATAGTTGACTTCTTACTCGACCAATTTTCTACTCGCATAGTAGATGACCCTTTCCTTGCGGTATTCTTTGATATATTGGGCTAGCAATGCCCCTTCTATAATATTTGTTATGATCGATTATAAGAGTAGAAAGAGACCTGGCTATGGAGGCATAAGTACCGGAGTTCGAGTGAGGTATTGCTTCATTCTGTCGAAGGCTTCCTAACAGGCCTCATTCTAGACTTTGGTAGTAGCCTTCCATAGGATTTCAAAAAATGAGTTCCCAATAGAAGTCAGTTGGCTGATGAACCGAATGATGTACTGAATTTTTTCTAAGAATCCTCGAACTTCCTTCTCCGTTTGGGGGGAGTGGAATTTCGAGTATAACTTTTAGCTTAGTGGGGTCTGCCTCGATTACCTTTTAACTGATAGTGATTCCCAAAATCTTTCCTTTTGTGGCAACGAAAATGTATTTTTATGGGTTTAGCCGCACTTGGTCTCACCATAGTTGTTCGAAGAACTTTTGGAGGGTGGGAACGTGACCTTCCCGAGTCTTAGACTTAATAATCATGTTGTCTACGTAGACTTCTACCTCTTTGTGTATCAAATCATGAAAGATGGTTGTGGAGGCCCTTTGGTACGTAGCTCCAGCATTTTTGAGCCCGAATGGCATAACCGTGTAATAAAAGGTTCCCAATGAGTGGTGAATACGATTTTCTCCTGATGGTCATGGTGCATCTTGATTTGATTGTATCCAATAAATCCATTGGAGAATGACTGGACGTATTGTCCACAATCATGTCGATGTTGGGTAATGTGTAATCTTCCTTCGGAGATACTTTGTTCAAATTCCAGTATTCGATGCACATGTGGAATTTTCCTCTTGATTTTGGTACGGGTACAATGTTGGCGAGCCATGTGGGATATTCGATCACCTAGATGCAACCTACGTTCAACTGCTTGATTACCGCTTCCTTGACTTTGAGTGACCATTTAGCGTGGAGCTTTCACAACTTCTGTTTAATCGACTTTCATCCCGAGAGATTGGGGATCTCGCGTTGTGCTATTTTGGGATCGATGCCAAATATGTCATTGTAAAGTCTTGTGAAAATGTCCACAAATTCCTTCAATCGTTCTTCGAATTGTGCGCGCTCATGCTCGTTAAGGGTGGAACCTGTCCTACTCTCATCCGGTTGGCTATTAGAATCGAGATTAATAACAACGGTTTCATCCTCATTAATATAAACATAATTACTTTATTTGTTGTTAGCCTTATTAAGACCAGTTAAGAATTGTTCATATGCAAAATCGTCATCATCAAGAGTTTGATTAGAATTTAGACAATTAACGTAGCACAACAAGATACTTAAAGTCCTAGTTTATTTCACTTTCGGGAAAAATAGTATTGAGAACCTCATAAAAAAAAGGTATTTATTACATTATTATCAGAAAAAGGAGGAACAACAACAGATGAGGAGATAGGGTAAACAATAAGTTTGGGTTAAATCTCGGTAGGTGGGACTAGTATAACATTCCAGTTGAGAAGAGGCTCATCAGCGACCTTGATCAGAGTGGATGGGTACGACGATGTAGCAACTGAATGGATCATACAGTGGGCCAAACCCAGTGTTTGTGGGTCGAATGACTCTTCGAAATCACTTTCCTCAAAGACCTCGGTAACGGCTAAAAATATTTTGGTGGGAGGTTGCACTTTATACTGGCAGTCTTTGGTCCAGGAGTAGTTGTCTTGGAAGAATATTTCCATCCCCGACTTCATCTTCTTATCCACATGGTCGTACCATGGTTCAGGAAAGCCACAAAATGGGAAGTCTTCACCCTCCTTAAAAGATTTTCCATTTAGAGAATCTCTAAAAATAGTCTTACCATTTTTAAGCTCCTTTTGAGCCATGGTTGGCAGAGTGTTCTAAGTTCTTCGTGTGAAGGCTGATAACCTAGGCCACATGGGGGAAAGGCCTTTTTGAGGACTATAGGATCCAGTTTTCCTTGTTGACGTCGGCCTAGCCCCAGTACGGGTATTAAATGCATATTGTTGAACCTTTATATCACATTGACATTGTCGTGAGGGTTTTGCTCCAGAAAAACTCGGTCTTTGAAATTATCCCATAGTGGAAGGGGAAATGGATCAATCCTGAAGCCAGAGAGAATCATGTCATTCGTCCCATGCTCTATTTCTAATATCGGATTGCTAGTGCTGGTATTTTATATACCATCATCGTCCCCCAAAATGGTGATGACTTGCCCCATGGTGAAGAATTTCAACTTCTGATGAAGGGAGGAAGATACCCTCGGATGCTATGAAGCCATGGTCTACCAAGTAGCAGGTTGAAGCATGCGGGTATGTCAATAACTTGAAACTTAGTGATGGGATTAATAGGGCCAACCCTATTGTGAGTGTTATGGATCCCATCACCTCTTGGCGAGTATTATCATATGAACGCACTACACCAAAAGTAGGAGTAAGGTCACTTACTTTCAACACAAAGTAATTGAAAGTTCTTAGTAGGCCAACATTAAGGGTGAGTCCATTGTCAACGAGTGAGAGTGGGACTATCTTTCCCATCACTTTAATAGAGATGTTGAGGGCATATTTGTGGTCATGGTCGGCCTTCAAAATTTCTTTTTTGAATAAGCAAAGGAGTCTAATGGTGGTCAAGGATCTAAGTAGGTTTACATCTTCTTCTGGAGTGGTGGAAGGAGGGACTGTGGGCCTGGTGAGAAGCTTTATCATAGCATTTCGGTGTAATTAGTGGACATGAAAATCCCCCATAAGGTGATGTTGTCTTGAGTCTTCTTGTGGTCGAGTATTTTGTTCTCTTCAACGGTCAGTTTCGATATGGAAAGTACTTCGACAACTCCATTTCACTTATTTGTTCTTAATGACTAAAGATTAGGATCTTGGTAGTATCTTACTGATCTGGTCATGTGGTTTATGGAGGTGGGGAAGAACAAGAACCTCGTGTCTTCGTCTATTTCTGAATGCAAGGCTAATTTACTAATTTGCCCCAATAGGTCCTCAAAAGATATCATTTCGTATAATCTGATTACTGGACTGACTTTTTCATAACTTGGTTCATTATTTGAGTTATCAAATTCGTTCCCCATCCATTGGTAATGATGTCTACTTCCCAAGAGAAATCGATGCATTGCACGACCTCAATGACTTCCTCATATAAATCTTCCCACTCAAAAAGGACGTGCAGGAGTGAAAGGACTGACCGCCCTTACATCTTTAAAGCAGTGAGTAGTTCAAAAATGCTACAGATCTCACTGGTCTGTTGAAACATGTCTTCCATGATCTGGACTAAGTGATCTAAGGTGGCTTCATCAACGGGTTCCACCCAATCATTTCATTCTTGAGCCCATTTTCGGGCTTCCATGAACAAGCCACTGAATTTCTTATAGCCGATGGTCATTTTGGTGGGCAGTTTCAGCCTGAAATCCAAGAGTTAGTTCAGAATAGCGGTAACTCCATATCCTTCCATTCGGATCGGGTACGAACGATAATACAAGCTCGTGTGAGGAAAGACAGTGCTTGCTCTGTGAACCAAGTTAGGTGTAGGAGAAAAATTTGGGCAAACTTTGAGCAGTTTGGGTGAGATTATGGGTATGATGGGTGTTTTACTGGGAACAATTTGGGTAGATGGATTGAATTATGGGTAATTATCTGTAAAGATGGCAATGGTGTGGGTTTTAAGTGGGTTATGAGTGGTATTGGGTTTAAGATTGGTTGGTGGGGTGAGGATACCCTGATCAATTAAACCTTGGACTACATTCTCAAGATGAAAGCACTGGTCGGTAGTATGGCCGATAGACTGGTGGAAACCAGAATCGATCTTAAAGTTCTTGGGAAGTGGGTTTGGTAATGGATGGGGGTCCAAGGTTTTGATAAGGTTTCATCTTAACAAGGATTAGTATACTTTGGTTAAGGGACCATGGATCACAGTGTATTCCTTTCTGATGGGATTAGGGCGGCTTTCTGGTTCCCAAGAGGTAGCAAGCTGGGAAATATTATTGATGGTTGACACTATAGTATTGGAAAGCTTTGGTCACCTTCTTCGGTTCGGCTTCTACCATGGTAATAGTTTCTTTAATTTCTATACTCACTTCCCGGAGAGCTCGAAAGTGTGGATAATGTTAACCTCCCATAGTTATCCGGATATAGGTCGGGAAATTTTTCTTCACGACACTGACTTGTTCTTCGTCGGAGGGCCAGTTGGTCATGGTAGTAGCTTTATCTCCCCTTCTTGCTATAAAGCCATCGATAGTTGCTCCATGAAACTATTTAAGAAGCTCTAGATCATGACGTGAAATCTCTAGTTCTTCGTTGTACTTGTACTGTGACATGAATTTTTGGGCGACATCTTCGCAACTGTGAATTATGAATTCTTCGAAGGATATGAACCATCGGAGGGAGCTATCCTTTAATGTCTATTGAAACATCTGGGCCATTATTTCTTTAGAGGTGACAAGAAGATTTACGGCGTGATAATAACTATGAAGGTGCACAATTGGGGGCCCTCTGCCCTCGAACCTCTCGATGGTTGGCATCTTGAAGTTCTTCAATAATCATGCTTTGGGGTAGGGAGACATGTGGAACTATTCCATGTAGTTCCCGAATATCCTGACTTGGTCAAATTTCCTGGACAGCAGTTAAAGGTCTTCCTTGACCTTGTTAAGTTCTTCCTCTATGGGATCAACAGGTATTGGCAAGTTCGCCCCTGGATGGGCAACGTTTAGCATAGGGTGCTGAGGTGGCGGTGGCCCATTATGCAAATGGGGCATGCGGAGCATGCTGATATTCTTCTGGGATCAAATAGGCTCGGGAGGGGGTGGATCCATGGCACGAGGAAAGAGACCTTGGGTTCTTTAGGAATCTGAACCCAATTTTGCTGCATCTCATGGACCTCAATTTGAAGGTTGTCAATTTTTGGCACTGAGCTAGACAAACACTGCCACAAGATCAGGATGCACGTTCGGTGCTTAGTCGACGTTTTCCATGAAAGACTTGTGAAGGTAGGTTCCGGACTCAAATGATATAGCATAAGAATTAGCAGAGCTTCGGAGAAATTTGACATAAGACCGAAGCAAATAGGGAGCCAGGCCAAGAATCAAGTATACGATCGACCTGAGAAGGAAAAATGGTTCGAAGTTCTGTGTGAAAGAGGGAAGAGAGGATCCTTTTTTGGTGTTTTTCAAAAAAGAGGAAAAATGTTTTTGACATTTTCGGTAAAAATCAGGAAAAATATTTTTGGTATTTTCGTTTTTTGAGAAAAAGGAGGAAAAACGAAAGAAGAGTCTCAGCATGATCACTATTATTATTATTATTATTATTATGTTTTCACTTATATTAGGTTTACCTAAAAGCAAAGAATAAATGTTGAACAGGAACCGAGCCTGGGAAAATTGGGTTTGAAAAATAGGTAAGATATGATTCGACTTATTTCCAAGATCATGGACAAGGTCCCATTTTGAAAAACGAGGAAATAGTGCAAAAATTTGGGTGGCATGCCAACCCGGAATTTTAGTAAAGTTTCTTATAGGAACCGACAAACTAAATATAAGTACCCTAGGTTTGACGCCTATATGATATTTATTCAGTTGTTGGGTTAGTGGAAGCGTTCCCCCCCTTTGGCATTACTTCCACGACACACTTCTTGCCTTTTAGGGAAATGGTACGTGTGGACAAGCCATTTGATATACCTGAGTATACGTGAAATGCCTCACTATATACCTTGTGGGGACAGTACATGTGAGAGAGAATTTAATAAACTTGACGTACGTGAACGAGTTCCCTGCTATATACCTCCCATCGTGAGTTCATCAAGTGGTACGATGTGGGGGGAACCGTTTGATATACGTCGAAGGTACTGAGCCAATGGAAGGTGAGAGTAATATTACTTAGGTAACTGCAAACTGGAAGACCAATGCCCATCACATAGTGACTCCCTATTAAGGGACAAAAATTTGGTTAATAGACATGTTCTTAATGATGTAATGTGCAAAATGCATGATTCTTGATTAGTACGTTATGGAGAGAGTCTTTCATTTGACATGCTGAGTAAAATAAGCACTCTACTAATAGGGAAGAATGACAAGTGTCATTAAAAATAAATCTAGCATAGAGCGTGAAGAATACACTAAAGATAGATACATGTGAATGAGTGATATGTGAATATCTACAAGTGAGTGTGTGGTAGTGAGCCTAATCATGGATCAACTACAAGTGGCGTGTGATATGTGCAAGTGAGCATGGATATATACAAGTGTGATATGTGGAGGCGTGTGCTAGTTACGCCTAAGCATAGATATTCTAAGTTGCGTGTGAAGCATGTGGGTATAAGTGATCCTATAAGTTTAAGTGGTGTGAGGTGTACAAGAAGGGTATTTACAAGTACGTGAAGTGAAAAGGGAATGAGAAGTGATATAAGCATGAGGTAGATATACAAGAAGTAATAGAGTAAAAAGGGAACATACACGTAGATGCATACGCACACATGTGGAAAATGATAACACCCATGTAAGAATAGAGTCTAGATATCTTAAAACGTAGTCCCCAGCAGAGTCGCCACTATGTCCATCCCAATCTAATCGGCGTGTGAGCGCAGGGGTCTCGCGCCCTTTCTCGAGGCGCTTTGGTCGTCGTCCATTTGGGTGATGTATAGAAATAGAGTCGCTAGTCTATTTTGTAAAAAATACGCAAAAGAATTATGGCCGCCTTGAGAGAATGACATCAATGACTTAATGATGCTTGCAAAACCATTTAGTTCAAGGATTCGGAGGCTAACTTACGGAATGGGAAGGTGTTAGGAACCTATCCCACCCTTTCGATCTCTCATGGGCATGCATTATTATTCTCCTTAATAACTTCGTGAAGTGTGTGCATGTTTACATAAAAGGAGAACAAAATCACTCGAGCTGCGTCAAGGATAAATGCGGAGTGAGGTCATTCATAGTAATGTTCCCAAAATGGTAATTAAAATTACAATGTGTGCGTTTATCGGGTCACCGATCGTTTAAATAAAGATGATGGTATAGTTTGGGCAAAACACAAGCACGAATCACAAATATAATATATGGAAATAATATATGAACTAAAATAGGAAAGGATGACTCGAATCTCGAATTTTACCCAAAATGACTACGTAGCCTAAAAAGGCATCAAAGTCCACTTAGTTCGCAGGCAACATAGGGGTGGGGTTTATCCCATTAATCAAACCAGGAAATTTATTATATGTCTATGTATAGAAAAATGATGTTTTAGTGTGAAAAGATGTAATGAGAGATCCCCGTTTAGAATTTACAAACAAACCCTCTTTTCCTTATTTTTTTATAGAAAATATAGTATGTGCAGTACTACTAATAAAAAAATTGGATATTAATATGTGTGACCTAATAAATATGAAATGCTAAAGTAAAAATTAAATAACTAATGCAAAAATAGGAGAATTTAAAGAAAGAGTGAAAGGTTTGGACCTTCTTCGAAACCTTTAAGGTTGATCTTGATTGTTGAAGGTATTTTCTTGCAAGTAAATGAAGGTGGTAGGATGAGAGGGAATGTAATTTTCGAAATAGGGTACGGAAAGGATAGAAATGGAATGTGGGGCAAAGGTTTCAATACTGAAACCATGCTGACTTCAAGAGCATGTAGTTGAGATCACTGAGAGGAATGTTTCTGAGGTACCTTTTGAAGTTATCTCATGCTCTCTTTATATAGGGTCAAGGGGTGTCGATCGGAATTGTCCTTGACATGCCCAACGTCAGGCAACCCCATACATGATGTCGATAGGCATGGAAATGGGTTTGCCATTCGGCAGTCTCAGACATATTTTTTGAAAAAACGGTCATAAAATACAATCCGTAAGTCAAAATCGTGGATAGGATGAATCATCTGAAAGGTTATTTAGAGACCTTTAAGAATCCATTGGGCTTCTCCCAGGTTTAGAAATTGATCGTGGTCAAACAGTGCTTGGAAGCGCCCGATGGTCTTTTCGACAAGAGGAAAACGGATCGTCCGTTCGAATCGTAAGGCTTATTTGCGCACGGGGAGGACCTTTAGAGAGGTTATCAATGGATCTACGATGTTTAAAAGAGATTTTCTCAGTTCGGAGAGTTAACATTGGTCAAATGGATCCCCAAAGTACTCAGTGACCCTTCGAAGTAAAATGGGTCATTCATCCGTACTGTAAGGCTAATGCACGCACAAGGCAGGCCGTTGGAAAAGGTATTCAAAGAATTTTGAAGATTCATTTAGTCTCGTTCAGGCTAAAGAATTTATGGGAGTTAAAAGGAGCCCGAGAGTGTCCGATGGTCTCCGAATCAGTTTTTATGGGAGAATGGTCAATTTATCTGATCCATAAGGCTAATTTGCGCACGGGATAGACCGTTGGAAAGGAGATTCAGGGACCTTTGAAGATTCATTGATCTTCCACTCAGACGAGGAAGTTTATTGTCATTAAAACGAGGCTCGGGAGTGCTTGATGGCCCCTAAATTAGTTTTTAATAATAAAACGAACCGTTCATCCGGACCGTAAGGCCGATTCATGCACAGGGTAGACCTTCAAAAAGGAGATTTAGGGCCCTTCAAAGATTCATTGATTTCTGCTCAGGTGAGAGTTAATCGATAGTTAAACGATCTCGAGAGCACTCGATGGGATTTAGATTAGTACCCAGAGTATGACCTAGGGTTTATGGTAAGGGATTAAGTGTTATGGACTTAAGGAAATTCTTAGGAGGGTCCTAGAATGTGGTGTCTATAGACAGTCTTATAGAGAGACAACTCTATGGTGTTTGGAGGTTGTGTCTTATACTAGTTGACGAAATTCCCCAACCGATCTTGTATCTTCTTAAAATCATTATCCCAGAGCTTAGCCACCTTGAAATTGGTCTCCGGGCACTAATAACCTATCCTTGATAGGAGCGGGTTGTTGATTATTGTGGGGGACAAGGTACACCAGCTGGATCATTATCTTCTCCCAATTAGGACTCGTGGTTTTCAAAAATACCACTATGCTCTAGTACCACTGGCTCCTTTACCACTAGGGGTAAATGGATCCTGTTGATAATAGTAGCTAATTGTTCTTGGAACTCCTTTTTCTAGGACTCGATTTCTTTGAAATAATGGGCCAAAGAGGTATTGATTGGCATACTTTAGAGAGTAGGATCTTTATTTAAAAGAAATGGAACATATCATTCCCACAAACGATGCCAAACTGACGGGTGTTGAAATCGTACGTGACCTCAGACTCATAGGTGCTATGCTCTGGACCTTAGACACATTAAAGGAGATAAGTATCGAAGTGTGAGACAATAATTTAAAATGGTTTGGACCTTAGATAATGGTCCTACGTTAACTGTCAAATGGCGTTATATTATTTATTAGATTATAAAAGAGTTGTTACAATCTATGAGACTTTTTGAGCTCTAATTAAGAGAGTATGAGGTCTTGCGACCTTTGTCAACAATCCAAATAACCTTGGAAAGTAACCGATGGACTTATCTAAGGGTTATTGAGTATTTATTAGGGCTCAACAAGGTATATAAAGTATAAGATAACTCGAAATGATCCAAGTTATGAATATAAGTTCTCAACAATGGGTTAAGAGATTCTAGAATAAGGATACACATTTATGGATGCTCAGAACTCTCGATTCCTTTCAAGTATGATCTCTTAAATTTTTTCAACTCTTTGATTGCTCGAGATTAGTTTCCCTTTAACCATTTGTCAACCTTCCCTTTATATGCAAATTCTTTAAAAGAGAATTAGTGATGCCTCTGAGGTCTGATGCTGTCAGCAAGGTGGTGGACTTTTGGCCAAAGATTTTGTAGGTGGTATAAGGTTGTTGCTAAGTGCATCAAATGAAGATGGGAACCATCACTGTAAGTGAAGTTGAGTACTAGTAGTAGGTAAAATAGTGTCCTGCTTTCCACTACTCAGTAGACTGATTGCAGACGCTCTGTTGGGAGCTAATAGCTCGTGAGGGTAGTGGGGGGTCCAAGCGCCTTTCGTACAATCACTAAAAAAATATTTCTTTTTGAGACGGTGCTCCAACCATCTCAAAAGGTCCTCTACCCATCTCAAAAGTCTTTTGGCATGCCATTTGGGACGGCAAAGGGGGCTCATATTAGACCCCGATTTTAAAAGTTTTTTGAGACGACAATAGGCCAATCAAAAAGGTTTTTTGAGATAAATAATAAACTTTTTGAAAAGGTCATTCCTTATAGCACCCTTTTGAGACGGCAAAAAATTCGTCTTTTAAACCTATTTTTTAAGACGACAATAACAGCCCTAAAAGTGTTTTTTGTGATGGTAACTTAGCTGTCTCAAAAGGTCCTCATTTATGGAATTTTGAGACAGACTAGAAGATATCTTTAATAATTTTGGCAACAAAATTAGAATTTCATTTATTCTATGATATATTCTTTATAATTTTAAACAAAACCCCTTAAAAACAATATATGACACATTTGTCATCCCATCTCAACATATATAACGTACAATTTTTCATTCAACTATAATTAAAGTTCATAGAAATAATATCTCTCTACGCAAATAACGATTTCAATATCGTGTCCATCAATTTATATCTCAGTACAATTTCACTCATCTCATTAACAAAATACATAAAACCCCATCTACTCCTTATATAAAATGATATAAGAAAAGTAAGCCCGCAATCTTGAAGCATACAACCTCCAATAAAATGACTTTATTGACTTGCCTCGTCCACAAAAGGTTTTCACCTGCAATAAAATTTATTTATTATCACTTACCTTAAACAAATAAGTAATATTTTTTAATAGTTCCTATGGATGACAATATTTAAAAACATTATCAAATTAGAATAAATTCATATTAATTACTTTTCAAAACATTTAATATTTTAAGAAATTTGAAAGAGTCTCCTTTATTTATTCATGAAAACAAACCTTTTTATACATAAAAATTAACTCAAAAACAATGACAAAATAACCACAACACTGCAAAACATAAGTGCATGATAGCCACAACATATATCCTACCTAGCACTCCATCACATACATATATAAAAATAAGATGAAGTTGCTTTATTACCTAGTCGGTATGGGCCATTGAGGTAATGGAAGCATAATGAGGTATAATTTTCTGAAACAAGCTCTATATTTTTCTTCTCATGTTAATTTTTATCTCCAGTAGTGCTTGTTGGTGGTGAATCTATAAATCTTTAAGCTCGTGTCGATGTCAATCGTCTTAATATTGAGCGTCTTTTCTATGTCTAGCCTCTTGATCTTCAGCATCTTCTTTAGATTATTAATATGCTCCAGTAATGCATGATAGGAAATTGTTCGTGAAAATATTTTCCTAATAGCTACCCCTTTTAGAAAGGTATAACTATGGCCTCCTTATCCTACTATATCCTTAAAAATATCATTCCTCGCTTTCAGATCATTTTTTTTCTCTCTTCGTAGGTCATTTAGTCATCTCTCAAGCATTGCCACCAATTATACATATATATTAGAAATTAATTAATGTAATTTAGACATATATTAGAAATTAATGAATGGATTCAGTTAGCATATATGCATATTTCTCTATCTGATTATCCATATTCAACATTTAAAGGTTTATTATTCGGAGCACCAGTGTCTAGTCACATGCTGATATCGTCAATAAGCCCTCTTACTTTTACCTTCTAAAAAAAATAATGTATATATTAATATTTATTAGACTAAAAATTAGAAGTGTTTATAATACCAAAATTCTAACCTCCTTGGTAATTTTTGCATGTGGTTTTTGCCCTGTCCTTGAATAAGCACATTCACCTTCATGGTTCTTAGAGTTTTAATTCCCTAAATCCTATAAAAACAAGGTATAGAAATTAATTAATTTTATATTCCTAATGGAGTAGATGTAAATCTACTCATCTTAAAATTAATAAATTGTTATACAATTGTTTTCTTTAGACCCCAATAGTTCACTATAATATGCCATTGATCTTTGTCGACTCAGGGGGCTTATGTTTCAACCACTCTTTATCTGCTTGAAACTTTTCATAGTGCTCCGTCTTCAGTTGGTACTTCCATTCCTTCCACGTAGCTCCCATCCTTGCAAAGAAAATTTGTTTAAATGCTTCTGGTGCATTTATGTTATCCTAAGAATATATAACGAAACAAACAAATCAAATTGAATCAATAAATTGGTTAGAAATTTAACAAACTCATATATAACAAAATAAATAAATCAAATTGAATTAATAAACTACCTTCACTTCATTTCAAATCCCCTAAAGAGTGTCCTTTTCTCCTTGTTCCAAGATAACATTGTCAAGGGAAGAAAATTTCCACTCCTAGTATAGTAGCCTAATTGTGAAATCAATTTGCATTGAAGTCAACAAACCGACTGACAAATATCATTCCATTCTAATATCTTATTTTTCTTATTATTCTATTCAACCCAAGGCCTGACAGCTTTTCTAACCTTTTTTACATTAGTCGGGGTACTCTTTGTACCTAAACAAATATTCGAGAAATTATTGTTTATAAGAATTTATGTGAGATGAATACTATTTTGTGAAATGTAATATCAAACGAGTATGATATGAAAAGTGCATTGATAACTATCATATAGCTCAACATCTAAAGCCAAATCATTGTATGGAGGATTGACATTTTCTCGTAGATCATTAATTTGCTCGATATCTTGGGTTTATTGGCATGTAGGACTCTAAAATAAAGAAATATGAGCCCTTGAGTTTCGACGTGATGTCTCGGACTGGAATGTTAATCCATGAATATATAAATAAGTAATGCATGGTCGCACCTCACATGCCACTTAAGTCGTTGGCTGGGGTTGCAACACCTCATTCGAGTGGGATATTGATCTATGCCTCTCTAAAACATCTTCCACTAGGGATGTGAGTGGTGGTTTCTCAGGTCGTCTTTCCTCGAAAATGAAATTGAATGTATTCAAATGACGCATATGCTTTCCTTCCATGGGTCTATACATGTAAATATAAGATACATAATCAAGTGAATTACACAATAATAAAATTGAGAGAGAGAGTAATCACGTTAATTGTACATGAAAAAAACATGAATTTGTAATTGGCTTATCGATCCATACCTTTCTAAATTGTACTCAACTAGGGTTGTGAGTGGTTGTTTCTCAAGTGGTCTTTCCTTGGCTATAAGATCACACATATCAATCGACGTCTACGCTTCTTAACAGTTGATCTCTATATATACATAATAGGTGTAATAAGATAAGAGCATAAAAAATTATAATAAATTAGAGTGAAAAAAAAACTAAGTGACGCTTTACAAGTTATATGATATTCTATCTGTAGACACCCCATCCTAGGACCCCCTAAGCACGTCCTTAGGTCCCTAGCACTTACTCAATCACCACAAACCCTAGGTCATACTTCGAGTACCGATATAGAGGCCACCAAGTGCTCCTAGGCCCCATTTGACTTTACTCAACTTCCTCTCATGAGAGAAAGCTCAATAAATCTTTGAAGGTCTCTGAATCTCCTTTTCAATGGTCCTCCTTATGTGCAAATTGGCCTTACGGTACGAACGAATGGTGCGTTTTACCACGTAAATTAATCGGGAATCAATCGGGTTCTCTCGAGCCCCGTTTTACTCTTATTAAATTTCTCACCCGAGCAAATACTCAATCAATCCTTGAAGGGATCTGAATAGGCCTTAAAATACGGATGAATAATCCATTTTTCCCCAAAAACTGATCTGGAGGCCACTGGGCACTGTGGGGCACTGTTTGACCCCGATAAACTCTCCAGATTGAATGAAAATGAATCTTTGAAGGGATATGAATCCCCTTTCCAATGATTTTCCCTGTGCACGAATTAGGCTTACTGTACGGATGAATGACCCATTTTACTTGGAAGGGTCACCGGTCACTTTTGGGCATTATTTGACCTTGGTCAACTCTTCGAACCGAAGGAAGTATAATGAAATATCAAAGGACTATGAATACCCTTTCCAACGGTTCGTCCCATTTGCAAATCTACCTTATGGTTCGAAAAATGATCAATTTTCCTCCAAAAATTTCTTGTCCGGTGATCAATGGGCACTTTCAAGCCCAGTTTGACCTCAATCATCCCCGAACTCGAGAGTGTGGCAATATATCTAAATACCCTTTACAATGGTCCACCCCGTGTGCGATTCTCACTTACGATTCATGTTTTATGATTATTTTTTTGAAAAATTTTTCTCCGACTACCAATGGCATGGGTTCTATACCGATAGTCAGCTCAAGGACCCTGCCATTCGCCTCTCTTTGGCTCTATAAATAGAGGTCGTGGCCTCACTTTGAAAATCACCCCTTGACATCCCTCTCAGTAATTCAGAGAACATTCTCTCAAATTCAGAGTTGTTCCCCTTTGAAAAAGCTCATTTCCTACATTCCTTCCATCATTTCCATACTCCGTGTAGTAAATTCTCACCCATATCCTCATATCACCATCACCTAATTGTCAGGGTATCTATAATTAAGATCCACTTCAAGTCTTCATAAGTTGCTCCAATTTTCCACCCTTATCTTTGAATTCTCTTAGTTTAGCATTAGTTGCTTTATTTTACTTTATATCTTCATTTCATTACATCACATACCTTAATCTCAAAACTTTATTATTAGTATTTACACATACTTTACTTTCATAAAAACTCAAAAATATGAAAAAGAAGGTTTATCTATAAATTCCAAAAGAGGGATTCTCACTGTTAATCCTCACACTTGAAGAACATTTATCTTTACACACACCTATAAAAGAAATCCCCCGTTTGGATTTACATGTTAAACCCAAACCTACGTTATTTTCGAACTACGTGGACTTTGATGCCCCTTGGACTATGTAGGCATCTCGAATAAATCCCTAAACTCAAGTCCTACCTTATATACATTTTTTACTTATTTTTATTATATAGATTCTTAATGGATTTTATATGGTTGCATGCTTGTATCTTGTCTGATGTATACATTCGTTCTATTAAAACGACTTGTGAATCGAAAAATACTCACATTATACTTTGAATTATTATTTTGGTACGCTCCTAAGGTTGACCTCACTCCATTATTTTCCATGATGTAAGTTGAATGATTCCATTCTCCATTTATATTATGTATATAAGAACACACTTCACAGAGTTTAATAGGGGAATATTAACACTTCCCATGTCGTAACTTAGTCCCCAGACCTTTGAACTACTTATTTTCGCAAGCATCAGTATCACCTTAATATCATTCTGTCGAGGCAATAACATTTATTTTGACCATTTTTTGCGAAATAGGTTGCCGATTCTATCTCTACATATTACCCCACATCGATGACGGTCAAGCGCCCTGAGAATGGGGGAAATCCCACATGGATATCAGAAAAAAGGGGGGAAGCCCTCCTCCCCCCCCCCCCCCCCCCCCCCAAGAATGGCCATAGTGGTGACTCTGCTGGGGACATTTTAAGAGAACTAGATTCTATTTTCTATCTGGGTGTTATTCTTTTCTGCATGTGTGGGTATGCACCTATTTGCACGTTCCTTTTTCTCCTTTATATCCTTTTTGTGTAGGTCTCTCTCATGTATATATCACTTTTCACTCACTTATACACTTCACACACTTGTATATACCCTCCATATACACTTCACACACATGCACTTAGCTTCATTTTCTACTCATATGCTTCACACACCACTTAGAATATCCATTTTTAGGCTTTACTAGCACACACCCACACTTCTCACACTTGTATATGAGAACGTATGTGCTTGCATTCAACTGAGCAAATTATATGTTAAACACCTTTTAACCCAAACAAACCCTAAACAAGCAACAATATGTGATTGAATAAGATGATAATCTAAGCAAGAACATTCAAACACATGCTTGTGAGGAAAAATCCCCCAAAGGGGCAAAACCATTTATTTTCATTATAATATTGTAGGCTGTAGAATTTCGGATTACAATGAAAATACAAGTGACTAAGAATTACCCTCAGGTGTCGGATTCTGTAGTCGGTGGCTGGAAATATCCCTTTCCAGGAGGGCTGCAATGGATAAGAGAAACGGCTTCTCCACAAGGGTTGAACAACAACAAAGCTTCGTTCCTGTGTTGCAAAGTGATTCACAAATGATTGGCAATTTGTGTGAATCAAAAACTTAGAGTCTAGATGCTCAATAGGTGAAGACTTAGATCTTTCTGTACTCTGAAAATCGTGTGTATAAGTCTTAGAAAACCACTTCCCGTAGTGGGATTAAATAAGAAGTCTCGGGCCTTAAAAATCTGAACACGATCTATTTAAGTTTATCCCAGGCGGACCGGTCCGGGTCTGAGCGGATCTGTCCGATTGACCGGATCGGTTCTTTTATTTTGAGGCGGATCGGTCCGTTGATGATCGGATCGGTTCTTTTCTAGGCTTCATAGGTTCGCTTGCGGTCCGAGGTATACTGGCCTTCAGCAGTCGGATCGGTCCGGGACTGAGGCGGACCGGTCCGGTTAGTCGGATCGGTTCTTTTATTGAATCCAGACCGGTCCGGTTAGCCAGACTTTTATTCCTCCTCTTATTTTGATACTCGGATCCGTTGATGAATGTATGAATCTTGAATTTCTTCAACGGTGTAACGGCTTGAGACATAATAAATTGATAATGGACAAAAATGTCCTTACAGTATATATCTCCATGATCACATACACATATCATACACCACTTGTAGTTGATCCATGTATAGTCTCACTAACACACACTCACTTGTATATATTCCCATGTCATTTACTCACTCACATATATCCATGCATTGTATAGTTTGCATGCTAGATTTACTTTTCATAATACTTGAGTACGGTCCCTCATTAGTGTAGTGCTCCCCTTACTCATCATGCCAATAAAAAATAATAGATATACTCTCTTCACAATATGTTAATTAAGACTCACGCATTTTTGCACACTACATCACCAATATCATGGAAATATTGACCAAAATTTTGTCTCGTACTGGAGGCTCACATTGTGATGGGCACTGGTCCTGTGGGTCGTAGTTATCCTAAGCGATATGACTCTAAACTTTCATTGGCCTCGTACCTTGGATGTATATCGAACGTTTCCCCAATCATATTATTTGATCAACCTAACGGCGGGAGGTATATAACAGGGAACTCGTTCACGTACGTCGATTATATCAAATTCTCTCTCACACGTACTGTCCCCATGAGGTATATGGTGAGGCAATTCACATACATTCAGGTATATTAAATGTCTTATCCACATGTACCGATGAATGATTTCCCTTATAGGCAAGAGGTATATCATGGAAGTCACGCCAAAAGGGGGACCGTTCGACTAACCCAATAAATGCATAAACATCATATAGGTGGAAACCCTAGGTCATTTATATATAGTTTTTTTGTTACCATGCGAAACTCTATCGAAATTTCAAGTAAACGTACCGCACGAATTTTCATGCTATTTCGCATTTGTTTCAAAATAAAACCCCATTTGTGAGCGTGAAAACAAGTCAAATCGTGTTTTACATATTTTTAAATCCTATTTTCCCATGCTTGGTTCCTATTCGACATATTTTTCTGCATTTAGGTAAACTTAATACAAGTGAGAACATAATAATAACATTAATAACAATCATGTTGAGATTCTTCTCCTTTTCCCTTCTTTTTCAAAGACCAAAAATACCAAGTACATTTTTTTCCTCCTTCTGAAATTCTAAAAAATTTCTCCCTCCTTCTTTAAAAAAAAAAATTGAACCATTTTTCCTCTCAGGTCGATCGCATACCCGATTTTGGCCTGGCTCCTTAGTGAATTTGGTCTTCCATCAAACTTCCCCGAAGCTTCGTCGGTTCTGTTGCTACTTCATCCGAGTTTAGGATTTACCTTCATGAGATCTTTATGGAGAACAGTAACTAAACACTGAATGGGCAGCCAAATCTGATGACCATCTTAGCCCAGCTCAGTGCCAAAATTAACAACCTTCAAATCGAGGTCTATGAAATGTAGTGTCACCGGTCCTAGATTCTCAAGGGACCCCAGGTTCTATTTCCTCATTCCATGAGTCCATCTTCTCCTGATCCTGTCTAGGTCCCAGAATAGTACCAACATGCTTTACATGCTCTGCCTGTTAATGGGTCACCGCCAGCTCAACCCCATATTTTGAACCATGCCCAACAAAGGGCTAACCTGCCAGTACCCACGAATCCCAAAGTGGAGAAACTATACAAGGTTAAAGAAGACTTCAAACTGTTGCTAAGGAAGTTCGAACAAGTTAAGATATCTGGGAAATACATGGACTACACCCGTATATCTCCTTATCCCAATGCCAGACTGTCAGAGAAGTTCAGGATTCCCGACACCAAAATTTTTTAGGGAAGTGGACCCCCAATTATACACCTTCGAATCTATCATTAATCCATGACCCTCCTTGGTGCCTCCAAAGAATTAATAGCCCAGATGTTTCAGCTGGCCTTCAAATAAAGTTCCCTCCGTTGGTCTCTATCTCTTGAAGAATCTAGAATCCGTAGTTAAGAGGATGTCGCCCGATAATTCATGTCTCAGTACAAGTACAATGAGGAGATAGAGGTTACGCATTTATATCTAGAGTTTCTTAAACAAAACTCTTGGGAAATAGTCAATAGCTTCATAGGAAGGTAGAGAGAGAAAGCTTCTACCATAACCCATAGATCCTCTGATAAGGAACAAGTGAGTATTGTAAAGAAGAACTTCTTGCCTCATATTCGATCCATGGGAGGGCAATATTACCCACACTTTCGAGCCTTTCGAGATGCTGGTGTCGAAATTGAGTAAGGCGTTACCAAAGTAGAATCTGAACCCAAGAGAGTGATTGGACAATTCACTTTCCAAAAGTATGAAAAGCCCGCTAGTTCTAAAATCTCAACTGTTGACAAAATTTCTTAACCTACTACTTTTTGGGCATCGAAAAGTCACCCTAATCCTTCCAAGAAAGAGCACACTGATCTCCATGTTCCCCTTTCCAAAGTTTATCAGGCCCTGTTAAGCCGGAACCTCACCATACCTTTGGACCCTTGTCCATTACCAAATCCACTCCATAAAAACTTCAAACCCAATGCCTATTTTGATTTCCACCAATCCACCGACCAATGTCGGATGTGATCCATAGCCTAATTAATCGGGGTATCATCGCCCCATCAGCCAATCCTAAACCCAACACTACTCATGACCGACTTTCAGCACATACAAATGTCATCTTCTTATAAATTGACCCAAAATCTTACCCATATACTCAAATTGTGCCCAAAAAATCACCCATTATCCCTATGATCTCACCCAAATCGCTCATGGTTTGCCTATATTTTCTCCTACACACTACATGCTTCACCGATCAAGATTTGTCACTCCTTAAAAGGGCTTGCATTGTCACCCGCACTCGATCTGAGGGGGAGATATGGAGCTACCAGCTGTGTTGAACCCACTCTTAGAATTTTAGGTTGAAATTGCCCCCCGAGATGACGGTTGATTATCGCAAATTCAGTGGTTAATTTGTGAAATCCCAAAAGTGGACTTGGGAATCAGATGAATGGATGGTACTTGTTAAAAAAGTCAGTCTATATGATATTATACACATCATGGACGATATGTTTCAATAGACGGGCAAAATTTGTGGTATTTCTTAGTTACTCACCGTTTTGAAGCTTTAGGGATGGATGACCCTTTCACTCCTGAACCTCCCCGCTGAGTGGGAAGATTTGTACGATGAAGTCATTGAGTCCGTTGAATGTATTTATCACTCTTGGCAAGAGGACATAGTCACCACCAAATGGGAGATGATTTTGACAATTCAGATGACGAACCCAGTCAGGAAGAAGTCAGAGTATTAACAAGCCCTTGTGTAATAATATCCTTCGATGATCTATTGGGGGAAATTAAAAAGGTGGCCATTCAGCCCGAGGTAGATGAATCCATGGGATTCTAGTTCTTTCATGCCTAAGTAAATCACATGACCAGGTCTGGGAGACACTATAAAGATCCGAATCCTCACTCACCAAGAGTGGATAAATGAAATGGCATTGTCGAAGAACTTCCCAAGCCAGAAATGACCATTGAAGAGAGTAAAATCCTTGACTATGTCAAGAATACTCGATCTAATATCAACCTATGGGGGCTTTTAATGTCCTCTCAGTTGCATCGGAATGCTTTGATAAAGATCCTCACTAGGCCCATAGTCCCTCTTTCCACTATTCCTAAAGAAGTCGTAAACATAGGTGGGTACTTGGCCTCTTCCATAATCCTCTCAATTTCCGAAGAAGAGATACTGAAGTTTGACCCTTATCATAATTATGCCCACAATATCTCCATTAAATTCTTAGAAAATACAGCCTCACTTTCACGTGTTGACAACGGTTCCACCCTTAATATTTATCCTCTTAGAACCTTCAATTGTTTGGGACTAAAAGTCAGTGATCTCACCCTCACTTCTATCGCTGTGTGTGCTTATGCCAATACCCTTCAAGAAGTAATTGGGTCCATAAACTCACACTAGGGTTGGCCCTATAAATTCTATCACCGAATTTCAAGTCATTGATATGCTTGTTTGCTTCAATCTACTCCTTGGCCATCCATAGTTGCATGGCATTCGAGGAGTATCTTCTTCTCTTTATCAGATGCTAATGTTCTTCGCCAAGGGCAAGTCTATCACCATTTGGAAGGATGTTGACAGTACAAATAATTCTAGCTCTAGCAATCTAGTATTGGAAATTCAGCATGGGAAGAATGACATTCTCCTTTATGGCTTCACAATAGATCTACTTCCCCTTCCAACATGAGATAATTTTTAAAGATCGATTCTATCGAAACACAATCATCATGGAGACATTAATGTTATTTATATATTCAAGAACATGCACTTCATGCCCAAAATGAGGCTAGGGTGACACCAACAAGGGATCCTTGAGCCCATAGTCTTGAAGGAGGCCTTTCCCTTTTGTGGCTTGGGTTACCAGCCTTTACCAGAGGAACTCAAAGTGCTCCACTAATAAGGATCGAAAAGAATCTTGGAAGATGAAAAGACTATTTTAAGAGATTCTTTGAATGGAATATTTATTAAGGAGAGTGAAGACTTCCCTTTATGTGGTTTTCTTGAACCGTGGTATGACCGTGTTAACAAGAACATGAAACCGGGGCTAGAAATATTCTTTCATGACAGTAACTCTTGGGGTCGAAGAATGCAAACATGAAGTTCAACCTCTGACTATGAAAGCCGTGAAAGTTACCAAGGACTCTAAGGAAAGTGATTTCGAAGACTCACTCGACCTACAGACACTGGGACTGAGTCTCTGCATGATTCTCTCAAATGTTGTGTCGTTGGACGCATCTACTCAAATCAAAACTGCTGATATGCCTTTCCTTAACTAGAATATCGTACCAGTTCAGTCAACTCATATCCAGCCTAACCCTACTGTATAAACTATCCAAGTCTCTCCACCTGATGTTGTTTTTCCTTTTCCTGATATCAATGTAACTGAGACCTCTTTTAACGAGGTTCTCAATACTGTTTTTTCCAAAAATGAAATAAACGAGGATTTTGATTATCTTGTTCTGCCTTACATTAATTGTCTTGATTTTAGTCAAACTTTTGATGATAATGATTTTGCATATGAACAATTCTTAATTGATCTTTATAAGGAGAATAACAAACAACATAATTGCTTTAAAATTAATAATGATGAGACTATTGTTATTAATATTGGTTCTAATCGCCATCAACACAAGATTAAGATTGGTCACACCCTTAACGATCATGACCGTGCGCAATTTAAAGAAATTATGAGAGAATTTATGGATGTGTTCGCATGGTCCTACGATGACATGCCTGACATTGAGCCAAAAATAACTCAACATGAGATCTCGACATTCCCAGAATGCAAGCCAATCAAATAGAAGATAAGGAAACTCCGCACCGAATGGTCGCTCAAAGTCAAAGAGAAAGCGGTCAAAGGGTTGAATGTGGGTTTCATTTGCAGGGTTGAATGACTCACATTGTCCCCATGTTGAAATAGAGAGGAAAAGTCCATGTGTGCGTTGACTATCGAGCTTTGCATAAAGCATCCTGAAAGGAAGACATGGTTAGCCACGCCCTTAAGTCGTTTGTGAATGGATTTGCCGGATATAACCAGATTAAGATGCACCCTGACCATCTGGAGAAAATCGCATTCATTACCCCATGGGGAACCTTTTACTATATTATCATGCCATTCGGACTGAAGAACACCGGATTACCTACTAAAAAGCTTCCACAACCATTCTGGATGACCTTATTCACAAGGAGGTCAAAGTTTACGTAGATAACATGATAAATAAGTCTAAGACTCGAGAAGGTCGTATTCTCACCCTCCTAAAGTTTTTTGAACGACTGCGGAAATACCAAATGCGGTTAAATCCACAGAAGTGCATTTTCGGCATCACGAAAGGAAAACTCTTGGGATTTATGGTCAGTGATAAGGGAATCGAAGCAAACCCTGCCAAACTAAAAGCCATACTTGAGATGCCACCACTATGAATGAATATGGAAGTACGAAGATTCCAGGGTAAACTAAAGTACATCAGTCGGTTCATTAACCAACTGAATTTTATTTGCGAACCTAATTTAAAAATTCTCCAAAAGGATTTAATTAAAGTCTGGAATGAGGCCTGTCAAGAAGCTTTTAATCGAATTAAGTAATACCTCACCTGACTTCCGTTGTTATGCCTCTGTAGTCAGGCCTCCCCCTCCTCCTATACTTAACCATCACATATACTGTAGCAGGAGCGTTTCTAGCCCAATACATTGAAGAATCCCATACGGAAATAGCTCTTTATTATGCCCGTCAGAAATTAGCCCAATACGAAGTAAACTACACTTCTTTGGAGAAAGCAAGTGTCGCCCTAGTTTGGGTCACGCATAAGTTGCGGCACTACTTGCTTGCTTCGCCCATCAGATTAGTATACCGTATGGATCCCATCAAATATCTATTAGAAAAGCCCGCTTTATCAAACCAAATCTCCCATTGATTGATATTGCTAGCTGAGTTCAATATTATGTACATCACGCAAAAAATCTATAAAAGAAAGAGCCATCTTCGACTACCTTGCTGATTATCCCATGGAAGGGATTGATGTGTAGGTCTATAAATTCTTAGATGAAGATATTCGTTGCACCTCTCAAGGGGACCTTACATGGAAAATGTCCTTTAATAGAGTTGCTAACAAGAAAGGATATGACATATGGATAATCCTTATCACCACTAATGACTCTCACACCCACATTGCCATCAAACTAGACTTCCCTTTAACCAACAATATGATTAGGTATGAGGCATTCACTATAAGCCTCAATATTTCCCTCGACAAAGGAATCCGACATCGAGACATCTACGGAAACTCTTCCTTGTCGTCGTCCAAATCCTCAGAAAATAGAAAGTCAAAGACAAAAAACTCCTACCCTTCCACGCCAACCTATAAGATCTAGCCTCCTAGTTAAATATTTCACCTTTGCTACCTTCCTCGTGCAAAAAACAACCTAGGCGATGCTCTTGCTACCCTATCCTCTATACTTGATATGCCTGACGGAATAATAATGGCCCATTTCCTGGTTCGAAAACAAGTTATGCCTACCCACTGCTACCACATTGAGCTCGTCACTGAGGAAGATTTCGATACGATCGAGTTATGGTACTCTGACATTTGGCACCTCCTCAAATACGATAGATATCCCCACGATGCAGACAAGAAAAACCGTGCACCCTTTACAAATTGGTTGGACAGTATATTATCTGTGACAAAGAGCTTTTGAAGAGAAACTTCGATGGAACCCATTTGTAATCTAAAGCATCGGCTGATGTTAAAGAAGTGATGCACAATATCCACAATAGGGAAGGCAGGCCCCACATGAACGGTCATATGATTACTAAGAAGATCATCCATCAAGATTATTATTGGACCACCATGGTTTAAGATTCCACTGCCTATGTCAAATGCCAATAGTTTTCCAACCTCTAACACTTGACTCCTCGAGAACTATACAACATAACCTTTCCTTGTCCTTTCTCCACTCGAGCATTGACATCACGGGGAATGTTACTCCAAAGCTTCAAACGATCATGAATTCGTCCTGGTCACCATTAATTACTCAATCAAATGGGTCGAAGCCAAGTCACACATAGTATTGAATGCTAAAAAAGTGGCCAAGTTCATTAGAAAGAACATCATATATCGATAAGAAGTTTCGTGTGAACTAGTATCAGCTAATGGACTCCACTACGAAACTAAGGTCTCATAACTAGTCGACGAGTATAGTATTTAGAGGCACAAGTCTTTTCCCTACCAACTTCTAACCAATGGTGTTTTCGAAGCCGCCAATAAAAGCCTCAAAACCATAATCAGGAAGATGACTGAGAATTACAAAGATTGGGTCAACCGGATCCCTTACGCCCTCTGGGGCTACCTCACTTGAATCAGAATGCCTACTGTAGCTACCCTTTATTCTCAACTATACGGTATGGAAGAAATGCTACCCGTTGAGCTAAAAATTCCTTCTTAGTGAGTCATGCTTTAAATTAAAATTAGGGAAGAAGAATGGTATAATAGACTCTCTAACGATCTATCAATCTTGGATGAAAAGATACTAAAGGAACTATACCATATACAGGGGTACCATCACCAAACAGAACGATCATTCAATCGAAAAGTCAAGGATCGCGGTGTCCAAGTGTGACACCCCGCCTAATTAAATACAGGGTGATCAGTCCTTTATTAAATTAATTCAAAGTGCTCGATTGGTTCATTCTTAGCATCACTATCGTAAAATAATTTTCTTTATTGACCACCTAATAAATAATTAAGCTAATTGTCAAAACATTTAACTCTATCTTATTTAAATTCCGTTGTAAAGATCTTATGCGTATAAACCAATTTACTAATGATAAATAAAATAAACCATTCAAATGAGATGTGCCAACCAGATTACTCAATCTGAATAAACATCCACAACTACTGTCAACGTAATAGATAAAATAAACCCAATTAAAAACTGAATACTGAAACCATAAATGAGTACAAAATCTCTATCAAATCTAAACAGGACTCCGGAGATGGGCGACACATGCTCTATATAAAAGAACTAAATCAGAAGTTGAGAAGTCAAAGAAAGAATCGCCTACTCCAAGGGCCTGCAACTCCCACATAAGCTGCAGCACGTCGCTTTCCAATGAATTACGCTTGACGCCCATGTAGCTGGGCACTTCTAATATATATATCTATATAATAAGGAGTAGAAGGTTTTTACTATTCAATAAGATGATAACTTAATTAGGGGTGAGTATGCTGCCAACTAGGCACGAAATGGACCGCTGAGATTATTTCCCCCCATGTGCACACCACACTCTCATACCACATCTCTTACTTTTACACAATTACCCCTCAAGTTTTTGGTCTCCCCCTTTTTTTCCTACCTCCACTTTTATTCAAAAATTGGGTATTTTGGTAACACTCTAATTCTGAAACCATTTGGACGCGCCAACCTTGACACATAACATCTCTCTCTCTCTCTCTCTCTCTCTCTCTCTCTCTCTCTCTCTCTCTCTCTCTCTCTCTGACGCAACTCCCATTTGGACGTAACCCACCATTCTAGAGCCACCACGTAAATGGTCTACCATTCTTGATATCCCTCGGTTTTTTATGATCTTAATCTCAGGTATAGCCTCCGTTTTTCTCTCTATTTTGTTTGCATTTATTTAGATCTCAAAACTTTTTTCTAGGGTTTGAAATCCATTTCGTTTTCATCATTTATCGGAAACGACTTTGGGGAGATCAAATGGTTTTATGGGTTTAGATATTATTTGATTTGTAGGTACTAATCTGGCATAATTTTGTAGTTGTTAATTTGTTAACTATGTAGTAGTTTGATTTCCAGGTAACAATTTGGCCTTAAGTAGGTGTTAGTTTGATTTGTAGATGTTATTTTCTTAAGTAGGTACTAATTATGTACCGGTTTATGGGGTTTTATGGGATTAGTCTTTTTTAGTCGTCTTTATGGAGTTTTCTTGTACTGAAACCTTGGCGTTTTTTCCCCATTAATTTGATATAGATGAATGAGTCTGCAGGTATATAGATTGTTAGTAGTTTTAAATTTTAGATGTTTTTATACCGACACCCATGTTTTTGATGAGATGTCATAGTTAACATCTTCAGTGTTAGGACATAAAACCATTTTCTTCATATAAATTGAACTGATATTATAAATCATTTCATTTCATTTAGAAGGCTCATTATAAGGGTTTTTACATTTAACGGATTGCAAAATACGTGTGGTGGCTATCAATCAGGCTCATAATACTATTTTAATTTACTCGAATTTGTTTCCATAATAGTAGGGATATAATTATTTGTTTTGTTAAATTTTGTCTGTTACTAATCAATTATTATTTATAATTGCAGTTGTCCCAAACTTTAGTTGCTAAAGTGTCAAATGTGTCCTGATCAGAAGACTGGCAATGAGTATGCAGTCTCAATTTTCAAGCCTCTGTTTAAATTTTCATACCTTTTGTTTTATATGGTTCCCTGATATGGCAAGTCTTTTATTTGGTGAGGATTTAGACACCAAAGCAAGAAATGGATGGTTGAGATGAGGTAAGAAGAGATGAATTTGATTTTTCTCTTTTGTGCCACTAGAAATGTTTCCCCCTCTTTTGCCTTACTGTTAATTGGTTTCTCTCCTTCCACTTTAATTTAAAATAGAGGGTAAAATGGTAACTCTCTTCTTACAGACTCTCAAACCCACCTACTACCATCAACTACGACACACTCATCCCCAAATCCTCTCGACTCTCTCTCATTTTCGCCTCCCTCCCAACACTTACCCCTCATCCACTGTCATTGCCGCCCTCATCCACATGAATCCCTCATTTGGTAGTCTCCTCTCCCCCCTCTCTCTCCACTTTAACTTTTTTGTTCTCTCCATACCCACGTTAATCTGCCAAAGTAAATGTTTTTCTTTCTTATGGTTGACATAGGGTATTTTTGGGTTCAAAAGGTTAGAAATAAAGTTCTTCTTTGTAGATATACACATCTCACCAAATTATGTATCATAATATAGGTTCTTTATGTTTTTAGGTTAAATGTGCTCTTTTTTCAAGTTTGTTGACTGAGCATCTCATAAATGGACCCTTGACTTCAGGAATTTTGACGGTGAGGTATTTTCTCTCTATTTTTTTTACTCTTTCTATTTTGTTGGGCTTAGGATTCTTGACTTTGTTAGTTTTGATTATTTTTATTTGTTCAGGTACACATATGCGGCTCTTAATTGAAAGACACTTCTATGTTGTTCTAATTTCAAGTTATCATGTGTTCTCTCTCTCTCTCTCTCTCTCTTTCTATCTCTGTCTCTCTTAGACACAGTTTTGAGTCTACATTTTGTTTTTCCATGGATTATTTCTGATTTTATTAGTTCTAATTAGTTATATTTTGTTTTATTTTGCAGACGTAATCATTGTTATCTCTTGATTCCATCTCTGAACTGTGATCACGGTATGGTTTTTTATATTTTTTTAAAAATTTTAATACTATGTTTTACCTTTTTTATTGGTTAAAAATATGGCATTTCTTATTCAATTGGATGAAAATAGTGTATTTTTTATTTAATTATTACGTTTCCTTCTATTAATTTGTTTTGGATTTCAAATTAGGGTATTGGTGTTTTCGGGTTGAATCAGAGTGTTGTGGGGGTCTCAAGCTTTGAAATAATGTATTTTTTTTAAATCCCACACACCTTTTTAAGGTTTTATTTGATTTTTGCATGTATTATTTCTATTCTAATTTGTTATATTTTTTCATCCTATAGACATTAACCTCCCCATACACTTTAATTCGTGTTTTTATTATTTGTTTTGATTTTGGCTTTTATATTTCTAGATGTTTCGACTCGAAACAATGTGTTGTGGGAGTAATATGAAGTTTAGTTTTATAGATTTATAAATTGTTTTGCCATAATATATGTGAATTTAGGGTTTTTAATGCGATTGCCGGCTCAATTTTCTACTTATTTAGAACTTTGTTTATTAAGCTTTTAATTTCTGTTTTTGCTCTATTATATGTGAAATAAGCACTATTTTACACTATTTTACTTTTAACGAATGATAAATCACAAGAAGAGGCACCACATTTGGAATTCTAAAAAGCACATGCTATCTTCCTATAAGCTTTAATGCAAGATTTGATCACAGGATGTTTCACCCCATATTAAGGCCATCCTCATGAAGAAAGTCTGGGTCTGATTCTTTGATTAGATATAATATGAGACACAATCCTGAGTTTAAAGTTGTGAGTTATATGTTTATGCAATTCTTTGTTGTTCCATTTATGAACTTATTCTATTAATGAATTAGATATTGAGGGTGTTTTAGTGTATATAATGTTGAGTTTCCTTTCCTTTAATAATTCAATCTCTATCTTTTCACATTTAATTGATTTAGGCCTTGTTTGAGGACTATCCCGGGTTTGTAGAAAATTACTTTTATATAACTGGAAAATCATGTGTTGGGCACTATATTCCATTTTTGTTGCTTGATTCCACAAAGGAAACAAAATTATAGAAGGGATTCATATCCAATATGAAGGTGTGATCTTACTCCAACTGCTTTATTATCGTACAATTTTCTTTCATTTTTTAAAATATGCCATTTTACTCATTTGGGAAGTTGTTATTGAATTCATATGGAATTAGGAGCATGGCATGATTATACGAGGCATCGTTAGAGTTCCGTGTTGCTTAACGATTTCCCATATTATGTTTACTCTTTGTAGGTAAGTCCATAGTGACATATCTTTCTCATCCCCAGTCTCAGTTAAGTCCATACCCCATTTCTCTCTCTTTCCTAATTATTCCTCTCTCACGGCTCCAATATTAGATCTCTATCCATTTGATTTTTGGGGTTGTATAAACACTAATTTGAGTGTTTTCAGCAATACACTAGGATCATTAGTCTCTCCTTATCATGTTATAATGTTGTCATGAGGCTGATTTTTAAGTTCAAAATGGGGGTAAAGATCTAGTTTTGGATTTTGGGGTATAATGTTTCAAACTTGAAATTTCTTTCAGTTTTCAACCACCACTAATCGTGAGCTGTTTTGGTTTTTTATGTAGGTCTTCCATCAACACGTTTGAGAAGTTTTTTATAAAAGGAGAGTAACAATGGCTCATTCTCATCAAGAGATCGGTAGGTATTTACTCACATCTAAAACTGCACTTTTTGACATAGTATTTTGGCCTCTGACCTGGCAGGTGAACTCCCTCCTAACAGAATTAAGTTTGAATCTACTGCTCAACTCAAGAACGAGCTTAAGTTTGAGAAGGTTTATAAGTTTTATATCTTCATTTTCATACCTATTAGAGTTATATTGTTTTAATTTTAAACTATAATATACTGTTTGGACGTTAAAGGTTCTCTTTTTGAGGCTGCATTACTTTCCACAGCTGCTGCCTTCTCTCATTGGCACATACAACAACTATAATCACATTCAATAGAAGCATCCAAACAATACTTGTCCATTTTTTATACAGAGATTGATCAAGTTATGAGTTTATCACATTCGACATCAGCAATCAGATTGATTTCTGATACAGAGGTTTCTATTTACACTCTTTTACATTGTATAATTTATATTTTTTTCATTGTATAATTTATATTTACACTCTTTTCCAAGTTGATAAGCTAAAGCTGGAAACTTTGGGATCTTTTGACTTCAGAATATGAGTGGAATGAATATTTTGCCCGTCCAATTCTTGCAGTATTGATGGATTTGATGAAAGCGTCTAAGATGAGCATAAACATACAAAAATTTGAGAGGAGTAGACATACATGTTTAACTGTTCCGACATTGAGTTCATTACGAAATTAGGAAAGACATCGTTAGAGGTTCGTGTTGGTTAATGATGTCCCACATTATATTTACTCTCTTTAGGTAAATCAATCGTTAATCTGTAGAAAACTATATGATATCGTGAGACATCCCGAAAAAGCATTATGATATCCACATTATATTGCTGAATCTATTCAACATCGTGGTCTACCCACAACATCCCGAAAAATCTTCTAATGTAAAGGGAATGCAAATGTTTGAGTTCGTTGCTAAAGAAACCATAGATCTTCTGATCTCAGAACTGTTATTGAAGTTGAGAAAAAAAACTACGAAAGATGAACAACTAAAGAATAAATAAATTTACATTTGTTTAATGGATTGTTATTAAAAATGTTGTTTTCATATTTGATATTTTCCATTGTTTATTCCATTTTGTTTTGCAGAAAATCTTTCACGGCCCATTTTGGACAGAGCTACATATGAAAGGGGCAATTGATGAACTCACGAAGAAGTCTATGGAGAGTAACGACCCATTTCTGTATGCGTGCCTACATTACTTCTCTTGGACACCTGATACAATTGGTTCAAGTTCACAAGCAAATACTCGCTGGATAGAGATTCCTGGTATATCTAATATGTTCTTAAGAGAGATGACATTTTCTCTATCATGGATTCACTTGCTGGCCATAGATGTCATTACTTCAGGGTAGGTTTCTCATGACGGACTAGAGAATAACATTGAGATCTGACAATTAGGTTCTCTTTGCATGCTCTTTTGTCCAATTGGAATAAGTTCTCATGTAATTACCAAAGCACTAACTGAAAGTTGAAGAAAGACCACACAGTGTATTCATTCAGGCATGTGAAGTGGGTTTGTCCCCAAAATTCTTCAAGTGTTTATTTGTTTTGACAGAGTTTTTTTGCTCAAATTTTAAAAGATCACTACATGAATCAACATAAAATATTCTTCGTTCAGTTCCGTCCCAAACTTTCAATAAAACCTTTGATCGACGAGCTACCATAATTCATGAAGTTAGCATACATGATGCTTCTCAAACTCCTATACCTTTCAATACAGCTCTCTCTATCAACTGGATTGATTGCAAAACTCTCAACCGGACGTTCCTTACTATCAAGTATCTTTTAGTGATCTATCACTCTGTACAAATATCATTATTTAATTATAGTATTCATAATATTATTCATCTTTTAGCCTCATTTATTGGTTTGAAGAACAATTTTCTATCTTAAATGACGTCAATACTATTTTTTTACGAGTTTTAAAATTTTAACATTGTTGCTTTCATCTTGGTTTATTCATTGCAGGGTCCCAAACTCGATTATCTCTTAAAGGTGATATTAACTAGGTATTAGTTAGGTATTGATATTTATGTCTATTATACATAATTGGTTATCTCCTTTTTTTGGCAAACATGTCTTGGAATCAGTAAGGTATACTTATACTTTTTTTTTTTTGTCTGTTTTTGTTAGTTTTGTGAATATCCACATCTCTACAAAAATAATCATACTGAAATTATAAAGAAAAAAGTGGCAAAAAATGTTTTACGTCACTTTTTGAATTCCATTTTGTAGGTTTCATTTTATGTGTTGTATCTAAATAAAAATAGTTCTTGGTTGTTGGTATGTTAAAATTCAATTTTTATTTAATCATTATACTGCTCTTTTCAGGTAATTTAAGCTGCACTTTAATGTGGAAATCAAAGATTCCGTGGTACTACATTTGTGAAACTTAAGTTGAGTTGAGGAATCAAGTTAAGAAATAAACTTTTATTTTTTTCGTAAATCTTTCTATGTATATATATATATGCTAAATAATTAGTTGGTCTATTGAACAATAAATGTGTGATTAACTTATGTAATTAGTAGATTCATTCATTATTATCATTATCAATTCAAATTATTTTCTTAGTTGGTATGTCAATTTGAATTATTGATGTTAGTGCTTAAACAAGTACATTGCACACAAAAGGGCTAAATCGTATCGAGTTGGTTTAAACGCTATTTGGTTTCAAATTATTATATAAATAACATTGAGCTTTTTCATGAGCAGGTGGTGGAAGCTACATCAAATGTAGAGCTTGGTAATAAAGAACCGTCTCAATCCATTTAATGAAATAGCAGCAGGAGAACGTTCCTTTTGTCTTTTCTATTTTTACTTACTTTTTAATCCCTTTTCTTGATTTTTACAGTTGCTATATCTACTGCATTTTCTCCAGGACCAGTTGCTTCTGATCCCATTTCAGTGTCGCTTGATGCGCCTGCTAAGAGACGAGAGTTCTTTTCAAAGATAGAAGGGGAGCTTGACATTTAAAGCTACTAAGAAAGAGCTTGACATTTAAAGATACACCTATGCTAAGTTTCTACAAGGAACCCCCTCCAAAAGTTAAACTGAAGAAGATACCAACCACTCGGCCGATAGGTCCTAAGCTTGGAAGGAACAAACGTTTCATTGTTGTATCCAATAATTCCTCGGAGTGTGGTGGGTAATGTCTTAGCCCCCGTATAAATTGTGACAAGGATATAACTTCTTCAAAGAAGCCTATCAAGAAGGCCCAATCCAAGCCTTGGCCTCAGGAATCTGGACCCATTAAAACTGAAGGACATTCTAGCGACTCAAAATAAAAAACCGGTGAAGGAGATTCCGATGAAATCCAAAATCACTCGATAAATCCAATTGAAGTTGAAGGTTGGTCAGATGTTGAATCCGAAAACATTCGTGTACAGATTACACCAACTGAGGTCACTATTAGAGGTTAAAGACAGGAAATGTTAGTAATTTTGAAAAGAATTTGTACTTAAATAGGTTTTTAAGTTTTATGACTCCTTTTGGGTTGTGAATAGTGTGGTTGTAAGTTACTTTGAGAGTATAAAAGCAAGACCCCAGATTTTTAATGATTAGTGTCTAAATTTAGTGGAAGCTAACTGTGGTGATTATTTTTTAAATGCATTCCATGATTTTTTATGGTTTATTTATCGTGATTATGTTGGAATATGAATGTTAACTTTGGTTTATTCATCTCATGTACATGAGATTGGTGACTCCTTTTATGTAGTTTTAAATTGATTGTATATATTGATTTGAATTTCCTAAAATATTTTTCAGAGCTTAACTATGTTCATTGCTAATGCAGGCAAATCCAAGAGAAGTTATGACTTTGGGTGGGAGTATTTGCTACACAGTAGTAGGTAGTATTGTTACTAAAAGTCTTTTATATAATGCATGCAAGGGCAAACAATTGGATATTAATTTATGGAATGATATGTCGTCACTCATGTTATTGTCATTGATCATATTCTTAAATGGAAAATTTGTAAACTCAGAATGTTAAAACTGAGTTTCCTCTTAATATCCAAGTACATGCTATTTTTGTTGGACTTTCAATAATACATACGGTCTCTCATTAAAAACTTCATTAGAGCCTAGGAAGCTAATGTTGTACAATACAATGAATTAGTAGTATTGAGAATATACCTTATTATTGGAGTAGGTGTTGATATGATATTTTTGTAAAGAATATCTTTTGAAAGGGATAGGTTAATGTTTTTTACTTTGATGTGTATATTTGATTAACGTTAGAACTAAAATTGTTGCTACATGTCTCTATTTATGTTTACCACAACTTAATTGAAAAGAAGACAAATAAGAGGGGGGTAGTTAATAAAATTACACTTCATTTTGTTGGGTAATGAAATTTTTGCCATTTTGCATTTCGTACTTTGGAAATTTTTGCTGTGCCTTTAGACACGGGCATTTCGCTAGTATATATATATATATAATAAAGTAGGAAACTTATGTATGTCATAAGATGAAACTATGATGTCATCTAGATAAGTTTTTCTTACACTAGCAATTTTACCCTTCAAATATTTAGTTTCCCCCTCTTTTGACACACTCTAATTTATTTCCCCCTTCTCTTCAAAATTCAAAAATAGGGGTACAATAGTATTTGCACCATTCTCATACTTTACTCCCCATTTCCCATCCCCGTCTTCTCATTTTTGTCCCACACTTTACTCTCTCCCTCCCTCTTTCTCTTTGTGTTGTACGATGAAATCTAGCAACACAAAATGTGACCTCGCTCATTCTCTTCTTTTCTCATTTTTGTTCCTCTTTCTCTTCCTCTCTCTAGCACATACTCGAACATGTAATCTCCCTCACACACACACACACACACATTTTTTGGTCATTTATTTTGTTGGTCTGAAAGCATGAGGCGATTTTAATTAAGATTTACTAATAAATTTAGGGCTTTTTTATTTTTATTTTGCTTAAGATCTACATGTATTTTTTTGTCTGCAAACATGAGGCGATTTTTGTTCGTATGAAAATATGGGGTGATTTACATGTATGTTAATCTTTATGTTTATGTTTTGGGATCTACTTATTCTTTGTGTTTTATTATTTAGGTTTGCAGGGGATCTGATTATACTTGAACATCCTAAATAGGTATGTTCCTTTTCTTTCTTAGTTTGTGTCTATATTTATAAATTGTAGGTTTTTTTTTGTACATTTATATTTTGGTTAAGATCTATTTCGAGATTATTTACATCTATGTTTATGTTTATTATTTGAAAACAGATCTGAAACCATGTTCAGCATCTATGTCTATTTTATATAACAAATCTGAAACCATGTTAAGCATCTATGTATATTTGATATACATGTAAATATGTGTAATCTATTTCATACACATTAACATACAAGTAAATCGAGATTTTTCATGTTTTGCAACACTTTTAGTATAGTAAATGCATATTTGATATACATGTAAATATGTGTAATCTATTTCATACACATTAACATATAAGTAAATCGAGATTTTTCATGTTTTGCAACACATTTAGTATAGTACTATTGAAATTACATCCATGTCGTCGACACGGGTTTGATACATATTGCATTTGGTATATGTTTTTATAAATGTCCTAATGAATTTTGCATGGTATATATTTGGATAAATATTTGAATGGTATTTGTTTGGATAAATGTCTGAATGAATTTTGTGACGGTTTGTTGAATTTGTTGGGTTGGAGGTTATAGCAACTTAATACTCTCATATTTTTTTCTATTTTCGTGTAGTAAATCTGCAATTAATATTAGAAAATTCCCAAATGTACTCAATGGGTATATGCATCCATAATGTTTTACTGTATATTTGTTCCCTTAACTATTTCATCCGCACATAATGTGTGTTGATTGATATGTAGGGGGGATTGAGAATATGGGAGGTCATTTGAATGCCTACACCTCCATAGAACAAACTACCTATTATGTCATTCTCAGGGAAATGGAGGAGGTACTCGTTTTTTTTAAATCAACTTCGCTAATTTTTGGTCAATTCTTCACATATATTCATAGTCGTTTATCAGTATCATTTTTCTTTTTGGATGACCAAATTATAAAATCATGGTGTATCCTTAAAAACTGATGTTTTCAAATAGGACCGAATGACGATACGTGCCACTACCGATCCATTTGGTTTGGCCGCAAAACACATGGAACACCTCCCATGGAGCTCACTGCAATGACCTAGTTGGTTTGGCTGTCGGTAAGACAGACCCGGACTGATCAGTAAAAGACTCTTGCATTGGGTAAACATTCCAAGCCTCTTGCAGTGTATATATTTTGTTGTTCCATGTGTTTGGATCTTCTTAGTTCCTTTTCATGGTTTGAACCTTTTTTCGGAGTTTGATTTATGTTGTTTGTATATTGTTTATTTTTGAGATCTGAATGTTTGTATGGCATTTGGGGCACAAAATTAATTGGCAATGATGTTTGGTGACCATCCTGATGATTTTGTTTACAGTTTTTTAAAGTGGTATGAGGTTTTAAGCTGTTAAATATAGTTTTGAACGCGTGGTGTATGGTTATCCTTAAGTCCCTTTTATTTATAGGTATTTTTAAACATCTTTTTAGATACGTTGTGAGAATTTACAGGGATATGTTACTTTCTTGAATTCTTGAAGCCCTTTTATTTGAGTTTTTTGGAGGAGGAATTGTACTTATCCACCACACATTCTTCACAAAATTCACTTTAATTCAAACATTAGGTTTCTCTAAGTGATTCTTACAAATCTTTATCCTTGTTACCTTTGACAAAGAAGGGCTTTGATTCCCTTTTATTAAGTTATTTTCAAGGTCTGATTCTCTAAATGCTATTATTTTCAAAGTATGATTCTCTGCTGCTACTTTTTTGGTGCTACAGTTCTTTTTTTGGTGCTACGGTTCTCTAAATACCAGTCGAAGCAATAGTTCTTGATGTGCGGTTACATTTCGATCAATTTGGCCATGTACAACGACATATGTAAGTCGCTGAACAAATGTATCATTTCCGATTGTTTACCGTAATCTTTAAGTAGTTGTTGAACGCAATTCATGTACAACGATATCTATCAGTTGAACAAATGTATGATGCCGAGTTGAAACAGTTCCACGATGCCTCTTTAAGTCGGCCTATAAGAACTACATTGAGATACAAGCCATATTAGAACTCATAACACCCAATTTCTTACCAAGTTTACATTTTTATTTGTTGGTTTATTTTTTTTTCATTTACTACTGTTGACTGAATTTATTAGAATGATTCCTAACGAGTGTTTATAAAAATCCCCCAATTGCAAATTACACTCTAAACACTGAGAATTATATGATTTTCTTCTCAATGAGTGTTATGTTCCTACACTGTATATTGTTGCAATTTAATCAGAGTATAATACAATGCTAGTATGTTGTATGTTAATACTCTGTATATTGTCAACAATTTACACAACTGTTTTTCTATTTGGCTACTAATTTTGGTTATGTGCAATTGATTTGGTATAGGAAATTGCATATGCTACCAGTTCGAGATGTGGCGTTTGGCGTTTCATTGTAGATGGTTGACTGAAAAAGAGAATTGATAAAGAAGGAAAGAGAATAACAGTTTGTATTCCTTCAGCAATCTCATGTTAGTTGGCAATACGGGAGCCTGATATTGGTGGTGTTACTGAGAATCTTCTTTATAAAAATGGTGTAGTCCTATAACACATTTCCTTAAAATCTTAAAGCTTATAATGTATATGATAATGTTGGTCTTTTTTGTCCTACAACAACATTAAAATATTAAGCAGGTGAATGGAATACAAACATGAAATTAATTTACTTATTAAGTTGAGCTTAAATTATTTGTAGTTAACTTTAAGCTCCTGATAAGCACCCAAATCTGTACATTTTATACCCCGAATAGACGAACTTTTGTTGCTAATTCTCGACAATATGGGTATTATGCGCTTAAATGTTTATCTTGTAGGTCAAACGCCCGTTTGTAGTGTCAAAAACTATATATCGAGGCAAATGCGCGTTGAATGGAACTAAATTTCCTCCCCTACAACCTTACCCTAGCCTAAACTTACCCCGAGCCCTGTGTGTGTTGTGTTTGTACTTTTAATACTTTTTAGATTTTTAGTTTGAGTCGTTTTATTTTTAGTATTTATTTTTTATTTATTTAGTATTTTCTAGGTTTTGTTTTTTATTTTTCTATTTTATCTTTATTAGAATAATTTTATTTTATTTTGATTTTTATTAGTTTTTAGTTTTTATTATGAATAGATTTTTTAGGATTTCATTCATTTTCTTAGTTTTATTAGATTTTACTTTTTTGTAGAATTTTAGTTTTTAGTTTAATAGATTCTATTTTTTTATTTTATTTCTTTTTTTAGTTTTATTTTTAATTTGAGTCTTTATTTTATTATTAGAAGTAGAATTTTATTTTTTTTAGATTTTTATTTTTATTAGTTTTAATTTTGTATGTTATTTTTAGGTGTCCAAATAAAACACACACATAAACTCCCCCACACCTAACCATTTCCCTTCTCATCTTCAACCTCAAACATTATCTCTCCTAAAAACTTCCATTTAACCACCCCCTTATATCCCCTGCCAAATACCCGACCTCATTCGCACAGCGCCGACGGCGCCCTGATCCGACCACAACCCGCACCAACTGAGACCCCTGCTGGCAATCCAACCCCCCTCCAACCTCCAAGCCGGCGTCCCTTCTCGGAGCTCCGATCGCAAACTCCATACCCGAGATCCTCACAGACCTCGCGACCCACGACATCCCCAACCAACCTCCGGCCAGACTTACCCCACCTCCGACCGAAGCCACCCCTGCGATCTCCTCCATTCCGGCACCCCCTTCTGCCAACCCGATACCCACTGCCGAACCACGTCCTGACCCGACTCCAAAACCCGAGTTCAAATACCCATCCAAGTTCCAAGACCCACATCCCATTTCAATCCAAACTCAAACCCAACTTCAACCCATTTCCCTTCAAAAGCCAAAATCGATTTCTTCCATCTGCCAAACACAAGCCAAAAGCCAAATAACAAATAAACCCAAATCCCACATGTGCAAAATAAAACCCACTTAAACCTTTACCCATTTTACCCCCAACCACCACTTTTAACCATTTTAAAAAATAAGCTTTAACTAAATCTGATTTGTTTTATTCCAATCCCCTCACACACATGACCTCACACTCCTCTCACCACTTCCATGCACACTCAAACCCATTCCCAAAAATACCCCTTTAGCTCTATAAGCCACTATAAAAAGAAGACCTCACTCCATAAAAAGGGAGCTTGAGATTTGGAAGACTAAAGGATATCATAAAATAGAGAAGAGAATTCTAGAGGGAGTTAGAGATAGTTTAGTGTAGAAAATAAATTAGGATAGATATTTGTGAGGTTAAATTTTTTAAGAGATTTAATTGAGTGATTATTTAATTGCAAATCATTTGGATGCTCAATTGGAGGGATGTAAATTGCAAATTCAAGGATTGGAGTCCAATTTCACTCATATAGATTTGGTTTGATTGTTCTTCTCTTCTACTTTATTTTATTAGCCTTCGATTATTTGATTATCATGTTTGATATTATGTTAGGCTAAATCCCCTTTCAAGGGTGGGGGGGAACCCTTATTTGATGTTATTTTAATTTAATTAGTTTGATTACTTGAAAATTTCCTTTGAATGTTAATTTCGATCCCTCACCCTTAAATTTACGCCTCGAGAGAGGGTAAATGATTTTCGAGAGAAAATTGAATTTCTAAGTTATAATACACACTTTAGATTCAAACTAGAGATAGGGGTTTCTTTAGTGTGGTATTATTCCTTAAATTTCAACTCTAATTTCATTTTCTATGATTTATAAAAAATTTAATCGATCGATCCTAGCAGGTGACTAATTAAAATGAGTGTAAATCTATTTTACTAGAGTTGCGGGGTATTAAACTTAATTTTCTAAAAGGTTATTATTAAAATTGCATTTGCAACGAGATTTGATATTTAATTTTGATATTAATTTGGGAGAATTCAATTAATTAAATTAATTACTTAGAATAGCTAAAATTTGTGGTGTAATCCCACTCCTTGATTGTTCTCACAATTATTTACCTCACTTTATCTCTTATTTTAGTGTTAGACTTTATTTTTTACTTTTAGTCACTTTCTAGTTAGTTGTTTTCATCTCACATTTTAGTTTAGAGTTATTTGACCTCACTTCACCCAATTGTTTTAATATTTGAAAAGATAAAAAAAATATAAAAAGCAAAAACCTAAAAAGAAAATAAAAACGTGAGTTACAATTGAGATTGTCTCTAGCTTACCCCCCTTGATGTGGATTGATACCATTACTTACCTCTACACTTGAGATTGTTATATTTTGTATGTAATTTAATATTTTTGATTAACTTGACTTTCAACAACGACGAATAAATACACACACAAAAGTCAATTCTATCAGCTCCATTAGACACAAATGATGACTTGGGGTCACTTAAGCTTATTCCAAAATACTGTTATTATTTTATGTGGTATTTCTTTATTTGTAGCAATTTCATTTTATTACAGTCTTTGGTATAATTTAAGTAGCAATGCATTTGTTTTACTCTGTTGACTTGGCCTTATTCTCTAAATAACTTAGCCTTATTGTCAATTTTAGTTGCACTTATATATCATGGTTCTTTTGTTGTTTTCTGATATGCATATGACTTTTCTTACGCCCTAATTTATGAATCTTATATGTAATTGTAATCGTAAGTCATAAGTTCAATTCTTTTCTTAGTATTTAATCTGTCCAATTCTGTTTCAAGTTATTAGTATGTTAAATCTCAATCAATATTACAGAAATTCTTTGTTCATGATATCATTTGTAAACTGATTGTGTATATATTGAATCCATGGTAGATGTTTTGATAGATCTGACTAACAGTTAATTCTTCTGTCATCTTATAGGTTATAAAAAAGAAATGGATAATTAAAAGAGGTAGCGGAGAAACTCGTGTCTAAATGAAAGAGGTAGCGGAGACACCACAGAGTGGAAACATGGACAGGGGCTTGGGAATCAAGGGCAGGGGATTACGACGCCATTGACGGCCAAAAAGATGGATAGGAGATCCGAGGTGATTATCAATGTCAACGAGGCTAAGCAGTTCCAGATGCATTCAGAGAAGAAGGTCAAGAGTGTTAGCCTCAATGGTTCGCCCATGCGCATTATACAGTGACTTGGGTCCTTATATTTAATTAGCAGAACCAAACTTCCTAGCGTATAAATAAGTTATAATTTTGGTGCAGTTTGACAGAGGAGTAGAAGCAACAAGAACTCTTATATAGACAGTTATGGTCGTTTCTTTGGGGGTCGGGTGGTTCATGCCTCTTTATACAAGGAGAGGTTCAATATGAATGAGTTGTCTCCAATATCGGGTGAAATCCATGGCTTCTTGATAGTGTATGCTACAAATGTTATTTTCTTTTGAAATACTATGCAATAATGGGAAACTTCTCTTTAGAATGTGAGAGTTTTTAATGGCAGTGTTGAAACATTTAAGCTTCAATATATGCTTTGCTTTAATGTGTTGAACCTGGGTCGTTGCTTCAAATTATGGTTGTGACTTTAAAATGGATAGCTTTGTCCGCCCTTCAAAGAAACAAATAGGAGATACCACCAGGAAACACTTTCCAAAATCAGTAAATGACCAACTTTGCAAGATGATGGTCCTGTAAGCAATAATTATGGCAGGTTTTCGAGCAGGGCAGAGGTTTCAGTTGCTCCCGTGGTTGGGGTAGTGGTCATTACTCCAAAAATGATGATATGGGAGGTGACTTTTGGCAGGGTAGGTGTGGTGGTAGAAATAGAGGTGTTGGGGTAGTTGGTAACGGGGCTCGAGAAGCAGTGGTGACAGTTGCATGCCGAATTTATATAGAATGTTATATAAAATGTGGATTTTTTATGTTTTAATTTTTAGTAGATCTATAATGCACCTATTGTTCTCTTTATATTATTTTAAATGTCTTTGAGATATTAAGATGCCATTCTCATTTAATTATTTATAACAACTTGATTTCATGGAAGTATGGTCCATGTATTCTCAGTTGGTTTCTTTATGAAGCTAATGTAAAATGGTAAATTTCTTATAATGTTAAAATGTATATGGGTGATTTAATGTCCTGAACTATATGTACCCATCATACTTTTTTTCTTTATGATTTCCCCTGGGACTTTACATTTGATTGAATGTTCTGTTTTTCCCAATCCATTTTCTATGCGATTGCTTCTACATTGCCTTGGATAATTTCATGTTCTGAATGTTCTTACTTATTTATAGGTGAAAATGTTAATGTTGAAGATTAAGTGAGAAGATCCATTACCCACATTAGCGATTATATTTCTACTTAGAGAGTATTTTAATCTGATGACATACTTATTATGGAATTCCTATTAGTTTTATATTAGTGGTGGGAGGGGGCCTACCAAATGCAGATTGATGATCATCACTTTGCCATCTGTCAGTGGTGGAAGAGGGCAGGTAATCATCCTTCTTGCCACTTCCCCAATGGTCAGGTTTAGCAGCAGTAGTCTGCCCACTTGAGGTTGGTTCAGGCTCTTGAACCTTTGCACATACCTTCCTGGTGACGGCGCTGCTGCAACGGGGGTGGCTAGTGCTAGAGGTGCAGCCTCAGAGGGACAAAGTGAATGTGTGTGTGTATGTAAGATACTTGGTATGTTTGGTACACCTACAATCGAATTTTTATAGTACACGACAATTATGGATAGAGAAAATGATTTTGTAATTAACTGATCACTTGGTATCCTCTTATTGTTATTGTATAGAAGCTAACGGATTGAATGCGTTAGAGAGAGCTGCTGCTAAGGGCCAATGATGTCCATATTGTTAAGAGGGTAAATTCTTAGAATGAGAAATGATCTCCGTATTTTGAAATAAAATGATGCATACGCCTTATGACTAAACGAAGTCGACGGTGGAGATTGATTCAAGCAACCGGCACAATTGAACTCTTCGACCCTCACATCCAAACTTTTAAACCCTCAAATCGAAACTCATAAAAAATAAGGCATTTTTCCATATGCTATTCGGCATTTTTGCATATGTTATTCGGCGTTTTTGCATGTACTTATCGATGCCCTTTTTTTTTAGATTAGACAAAGTTGTACTCTCAATTTACATAATCAGTGCACGTTTTTAAAATGAAATGAGGTTGGATATTATCATATATTGGAAATATACATGCAATATCGTAATGAAATGAGGTTGGATACATTTTATTAATTATTCACATTGTGGCAAAAAAATGACTAATGTCTTTGCGTAACCTGCATCTCTACGTAACCTGCAGATATTTTATAATATTGTTGATGATTTGTTTAGAATAGTGTTATTGGATTAGTTCCCAAGCAGGACAATTATTATTGTTACGAACTAAATATGACGTATGGTTCAATCAACGACGAACAATTTATTTAAAATAAATAATATTTTACACAGTATGGTGTTGTGTAGCATTTTAATTTGAACATGACTTTATTTGGTTAAAAAAAATGATTTCATATCATGGGGTGCCATGTTGCATTTTAATTGGACCCTATACGTGTTTGGTAAAAAAAAGATTTTTTTTAGTTGAAAAATAAAATTTCATATCGAATCAAATAAAATTTCCAAATTAGTACATCAGATGGAGAACACTATAGAAACACAACGTACATTTTGTTTAATTTGTGTTATATAATAGTTAATAATTATTATAAGATTTTTGATGGATTAAACACGATGAATAGTTATATTGACATATGAAAATTTCCCTTTTTTTTACACTTACGTGTTGTAAACGAACTTTTTGACATGATAGGTTCGTACTACGGTGTATGTAGGTACATAAACATGGTGTATGTATGCATGTAAAATAACTTATAATTTTTTTTAAACTGATAGGTTCGTATAATAGATTACTTCAAAAATTGTTTATCTGATGCCAACAAAATGATGTATTGTTCAATCAAGAATGTACCCTGTCGAAAATGACGTAATTTATGCGATTGTTTTATAAACGTTTTCGATCCCGAGATCAGTCGTAGATTTGGCGAGAGCACTTTCCATCACACCAAGGTACGACTTTATGCTTTTCAAAATTATCAGTGTGCCATCAGGCACGGGCATACCCTAGTATATATATATATATATATATATATATATATATATATATATAAACGGGTTAGATCCCGAGTGTAAAACAACTTTAAAAATAGTTTAGCAAGTATTTAAAATGTTTACTAGTTGATATGACAACCATGTTAGTACGCGACACTCTCTTGAGAGTTCTCACCTCTCATCTAGTGTGCACACCTATCGTACTACTAAAATGACTCATAAGTCTAACCCAATTCTCCTACCATAAATTTTTAACTCGCGAGATCGTATGTCTATGATTTATTTAAGATACCATCTTCTTAATGATTATTTAAGTCAATTGTGAATTTCTCAATATGGCTGTGAAGTTCCAAGCACTTACCATAATTAGGATCATTTATACAATATTTATTTACATATATGCATAGTAGAAGGATTCCAGGTATATGTATATATACACTAATCACTCATACAATATATATACTAATCGGCACCCTACATAAAATCTATGGTGCTGGCATACATTGCTATCAAGTCCCCGTATCTCTCGTACAAAGGGAAATACTAGTTCGGAATCATTCTCGAACTATTTTAACAGAATACACACGTAATGGAGACGAAGAATAGTTCCAAGTCACTAAGAGGTCAGCACATACCCTCACGTCTCTTAGGACCGTCTGACTGTCATTCTCAGATAGCATGTACCAAGGAATCCTATGTTCTAAGGTATGAGTCAATATCCCCCCATAAAGGTCCCATAGAGATAAGACTGTCCCATCGTGGCAACCTCTGTGATAGCAAGTAACGCGGATATGATGATAGATAGATATATACATTATACACAATCACTCGGTATATATATATATATATATATATATATATATATATATTCTCACATATCTCAATTAGGTTTGCCCACGACCCATAATATTATTTTAACCATACGTGGCACAAATCACCCAAGTCCTACGTATAATTAACCCATTTCTTTTTATTCTCAATTTTCGCCATTTCATAAGTACTTCTAGTCCCTCGAAGTTCTTTCTTATGCTTGGTGTAAATTCAGTAGGTGTTCCCTCACTAACATACTGGTCTAAGTCTTCCTAGAGTCTCCCAGTACATCAGTTAACGTACGCAAGATTTTTATCCAACTTTATGCCCCCGTTATCCCACGGTTACATCTCGTATAAAATTACTTAAACCCTACTGGTTCTCCCAATGACCCATTATGATCTTTAATTTATATCCAAGGGCTCCTATTGTAGAAGGGTGTTTCAAGCTTCATCACTATATTTGTGGGTGAGGGTCCCTCAAACACCCCCTTCAGCTTACAGAAAATATGAGGTTGAGGGAACCCCCAGGGTCCCTCCACCGCAAAGTGCCATATTTGAGCAGGAACCCCCAGAGTCCTGACAAAAACTCATTTTGAGAAGAAACCCACCCAGGGTCCCGGAAGAAAATCATATTGAGCAGGAACCCTCAGGGTCCCGACAGAAACTCATATTGAGAAGGAACCACCCTAGGGTCCCGACAGAAACTCATATTGAGAAGGAACCCCACCCATGGTCCCGGTATAAACCCATATTGAGAAGAAACCCACCCAAGGTCCCGACAGAAACTCATATTGAGAAGGAACCCCCAGGGTCCCGGTAGAAACTCATATTGAGAAGGAACCACCCCAGGGTCCCGACAGAAACTCATATTGAGAAGGAACCCCATACATGGTCCCGACAGAAACTCATATTGAGAAGGGACCCCACCTGGGATCCCGGCAGAAACTCATATTGAGAAGGAACCCCCCCAGGGTCCCGGCAGAAACCTATATTGAGAAGGAACCACCCCAGGGTCCCGGCAGAAACTCATATTGAGAAGGAACCCCACCCATGGTCCTGATAGAAACCCATATTGAGAAGAAACCCACCCTAGGTCCCGGCAGAAACTCATATTGAGAAAGAACCCCCAGGGTCCTGGCAAAAACTCATATTGAGAAGGAACCACCCCAGGGTCCCGGGAGAAACTCATATTGAGAAGGAACCCCATCCATGGTCCTGACAGAAACTCATATTGAGAAGGGACCCCACCCAGAGTCCCGGTAGAAACCCATTTAAGAAGGGACACTGCAAGAGTCACTGCAGAGGTCCAAGTTGAGAAGGGCCACCGCAAGATCACTACAGAAACTCAAGTCGAGAAGGGTCACTACAAGAGTCACTGCAGAGGTCCAAGTTGAGAAGACCCACTGCAAGGGTCAATGCAGAAATGACATTTGAGAAGTGCCCCGCAAGGGCCACTGCAGAAGTCCAAGTTCAGAAGGTCCACCGCAAGGGTCACCGCATAAATGACATTTGAGAAGGGCCACCGCAAGGGTCACTACAGAAACTAAAGTCGAGAAGTGCCACCGTATGGGTCACTGAAGAAACTCAAGTTGAGAAGAGACACTGCAAGGGTCACCGCAGAAGTCCAAGTTGAGAAGGACCACCGCAAAGGTCCCGGTAGAAACTCAAGTTGAGAAGAGTCACCGCAAGGGTCCCTGCAGAAGCCCCAAGTTGAGAGGGACTCCGCAAGGGTCCCAGCAGAAATGACATTTGAGAAGAGGGACCCATAAGGTCCTTCCCCCTTCAGCTCCCAAAAAAATTTAGGACGACGGGGTGCCTACCATAAGCAACCCCTCATCACGAAAAAGAACAGAAATACTAACACTTACTTTCTTGTACAGGTTGTCTAGTTGAGCAAGCAGGGCTCAAGTAGGCCAGTTGGGATCTCGCGGGAGTTTTGGCTTGGCAGCTGAGGGACAAGGTATGTTGAGCAAGCTCAACCACTTAGCACTATAAGATTGAGAGAATACTAGTAGGAAACCCTAGGGTCACCCAGTCCTCACACACCTCACACTTAGTCACGAGTGAAGTGAGCAGCCAAAGGGCTGGCTGCTCACAAGAAAAGAACTGTTTATAAAATGATTTTAAAGGAGGGGGTCCTATAAACCCCTCTCAAGAAAAATGATTTTAGAAGGGGTTCCTCAAGATCCCCCTCAAGCTTACAAAGATTTTAGAGGAGGTGGTCCTCAAGACCCCCCCTCAACTTGGCAAAGTTGGTACCAAAAGTTACCGTTTCAAAAGATATTTAGCAAATCAGATATATTGTCTCCATTAGAAGACATATTTGCTTTTGAACTTTGGTTGGCACCAGGGGGAATCTTCCAGAGGGGACAGGCAGAGCTGCCTGCAGTTAAGGACAACTAGTACACTGCAGACTTTGTCCCTCACCAACCCTCTAAGTTTTTGCACCAAAAGTGCCAACCCAGCCTTAGTGCCCAAGTATAAATAGGACCCCTGGGCAAGGTCATGGAGGATAGAAAAAACTCAACAGCAAAGTCATTCTGTTAAAATCACACCAAAACCTCTCTAGTATTCTCTCCTTGCTCTCTCTAAGTGCTAAGTGACTTGTTCTTTCACTCCCCACTGACAGCCATCACTCTCAGAGCTCCTCTTGTGAAAATCACTATTATTGTTGTGGAAATTAATCTTCTTGCAGAGAGGGAGTTCCAGCTTGAGCTCCATTTTTACCAAAAGGAGAAGGTCTCATCAGAAGTAGCTCTAGAAGTTCTTGAGAACCTTACAGACAGCGTCCATTGGAGTGGGTCACGCCTCACCCCTTCCAGTTATTCATAGACCCTAGTCTCACTACCCTCCTATATTTGGCGACTCTGGTGGGGAGGTATCCTCACTTCTATGGATAAAGAATGTTTTAATGTTTCTAAGAAGCTAGTGTTTGAGGACATTCCATTTAGGAATGGAGCTCAAAGAGACTAGGCCACTCACGTGGATGTGGTGGTGATCGGAGCAAAGGTACCTTCTCCTCCGAGAGGGAAAACCAGCTCACCGATAGCAGCTCCGGTGGCAGAGGGTTATGAGTATGTTTTTTGAGACTTTGCATGTTTGGGTCAAGATTTTGTAACACCAGCAGCAGCCCCCTCTGGAGGGGCAGCCATTTCGGCAGCGATTCCGGCAGAAGTAGCTCAGCCACGAAGGACGGTATTGGAGCAAGTTGTGACAATCGTCAAGTTCACTGGCAGAACCCCGGAACCCTAAGTGTTTGGCGAGGAATTTGGTATGGTCGAGGAACTCCTCTCGCTCAATGATAGCGATGAGGAACCCTTAAGAAAAGAACCCATGGGAGCAACAGCTAACAACGAGGGACCCTCGGAAGTGGGTCCCATAGTTGAAATCCCAAAAGATGGAAAACCTCTAACTGGAGAGGGGGTCGCGATGAACTCACTGGAAAGGGGGTCGTGAGGAACCCTTAGCCAACAGCACACCCCTATAGTACCAACAGTCGGTGACACCCCCACCCCCCCACCCCCCCCCCCCACCGCCAAGAAGGGAGTGGAAGTGGAGACCCCTGTAGAAACAACAAATCATGAAGAACCCATGGGCGAGGAGCCCTGGGTACCTATCGTCATCAATAAAGTGTCCATGGCAGCAGCAGCTAACAATGAGGAACCCTTGGCAGTGGGTCCCATGATTGAAGTCTCAAAAGGTGCGAAACCTCTAATCCCCAAATCACCAGCACGGGATGAACCCACCAACAAAGTGGGTGGCGAGGAACCCACGATCAACACCATACTCTCTATAACGCCAACATAGGCGAGACACCCTTGGTCGCGCAACCCTCGAAGCGACAAGAGGTCGAGACCCACCACCTGAAATAAATTATAAATTGCTCACTTCCCCAAAGGCAACAAAAGCGATCGAGGAACTGTCGACAACACATGGGGTAAAATTGACGTACGAAAACCCTAGGAAGAATCGACCATTCGTGAGAGACCCCCTTATCACAGCTGGCAGCTTGCCCCATGTTGGCAGATTTCGAGACACCAGTAGAAAACAAATTTAATAGGCGAGGAGCCCCTATTAATATCGTCAATAGGCGAGACACCCCCAGCTATGAGGATGACACACGAGGAACCACCAGCAGCCGATGTTGCTTCTGACGATGGACCCGTAGATACGGGGACAGCCCGCGAGGGACCCTTAGTTAAATGGTTAGTCTACGAAGACGAGACCACCATTTCTCCATGGGTCGAGACACCCATTTTCGTAAAATCCGAAGACATCGAGACCCCTTCCTCTTGAAATAAAGAGCTAGGGGTCGAGACCCCCCTCTCTCCAACATATGTTTCGACAGACGAGGAACACTCAACGAAATGAGAAGTCGAGACACCCCTCACAACTCGGTACCACCACGCGAGGATCTCCCCAACAAATAGGGTCATGAGATACCCAGGGTTGGCAGCGTGCCCTCCATGATAGCAGCACGCGAGGAATCTATCATAGATTTCTAAAAGGGTACGACTTGAAATTTATTTGAGGAATCCCTCATAGAAGCAGTAGCAGACGAGGAACCCCCAAGGCTGGGGCAAAACACGAGAAACCCACAGATACAAAATTACCACGCGAGAGGTAACCCATAGCAAGTCCTATAGCTTCATTCTGTGACAACGACACTGTGGACGAGGAACCCATAGTATGAAATGGGTCTCGCGAGGAGCTCTTGGCTACGCCACTGCCAGATGGAAAATCAAATTGTAAACTACTTGGAATAGTGGAGGAACCCTCAGACATCAAATCAACCCGTGAGGAACCCTCGGACAGCAAATCAACCCGCGAGGGACAACCATCCACCAACATCGCTTCCTGCGAGGGACCCTCGGATATTGAGATAGACCGCGAGGAACCTCTGAGAATTTGGGTTGGGGAAAAGTGATGAGAAACCCCTACTATACCTAACAACGTAAAAATATCAGTAGCCGTCCCAACAAGGAACCCTCACCCCTCGCTAATAGCAGCATGCGTCCGTGGGTCACGAGGAACCCTCCAAAGAAAATCAAGACGAGGGACCTACTGAAAAAAAACCGCAAGCCACAAAAGATTGGGATTGAGTAACAGTGCCCGAGGATCACTCAATAGGTGAGAGACCCTCGACGAAGCATGAGGTCGAGATACCCCCACTTGAAGCAAGTTGAAAATCACTCATTTCACCAAATGCGGTACCACTAGATGAGAAACCCTCGACGAAATGAGAAGTAGAGACACCCCTCATAACTCGGTACCACCAGGCGAGGAGCTCCCCAACAAATAGGGTCACGAGACACCCAGGGTTGGCAGCGTGCCCTCCATGATAGCAACACGCGAGGAATCTATCATAGATTGCGAAAAGGGTACGACTTGAAATTTATTTAAGGAATCCCTCATAGAAGCAGTAGCAGATGTGGAACCCCCAAGGCTAGGGAGGAACACGAGAAACCCATTACACTATAAGGGTTCAAATCCATGTCGTTCGAGGAACCGTCACCCTTATTAACAGAAGAAGTCGAGGAACCCTGAGCCAATCTCGTCATCAATAAAGAATTTGTCGTGGATGACTTTCTAATCAAAATAACATTCGGCGAGGAACCCACTCCGAAAAATGATAGTCGCGAGGAACCCTTAGCCATATTACTCCCAGGTGGAAAACCAAAAGTTGCTGCTAATGGAACTGCAGGCGAGGAGCCCCTAGGAGTTGAGGGGGGCCATACAAGACCTAGTAAATTATTTGTAGTAGTCGAGGAACTCTAGAAATAAGAGCCGACAGATGAGAAACCCTCGAAGCTGGCAAAACCCATACCAGCAACCTGTGATAGTGAAGTACGAGGAACCCTCGTTTGAAAAAAAATATTCCTCGGATGAGGAACCCACGGGAATAATCTCCAGGTAAAGAAACCCCTATAGGCAGCACCTTACATGAGGAACTACCAGTAGCTCTATGTTCCAATGAGGAACCCAGTGAAGAAAGGGCTTGGGGACTTCAAGAGAGGAACTCTCATCAGCAAACAACCCCCAACCAGCTTACCACTATGGTTGAAGAGGTACTATGCCTAACTCTTGCCAAGTTCATTTTCTTAAAAGATTGAACGACCCACTCTAAGTGCAGAAAAGTTTTTTTTTTTAAAAGCATTTTTACGAGCACACTCTTTGTAAGAAATACAAAGAGTGAATATATAGCATAAATGAATTTTGGCATTTGAAATTTTGTGCATGTCTCATTTACCTAAATTGTGTGGTGGGTACACCAGATTTATGTGTTCTTTCCTTAAAAGAGGGGTAGAACCTCTACTAGATTGGAAGAGGACCCATGATATAAGGAACTTTCCTCATTATACTTGGGGGTATATCCAACCCAAAAGTAAAAGTATAGTGAGTAAAGTCCCTACAGACACGACAGACCAACAGGAGGTTATCCTCCAAGTAATAATAATAATAAAGGTTATGTAGATTTTTTTATTATTATTCCATACACATTTATAGCCTAGAGAATAAGTCCTAACCTCTGTTCTCAAGAAAATTTACTTGACCAGTTTTCAAAAAATAGGGAGAAGCGGGTCTACCCCCCTCTCTAAACTTGTTATTCTTATAAGACAAAAATGTTCCCAAGAAAAGTTCGGAACAAGGACCTTCTAGACCGAGGGAAAATTTCTGTATAAAGAAATAATTATTTCTTTATTTATGATATATGTGAAATTTTATTCAAAATTTGTGGAAGGAGACGGGCTAACCCCATCTCTGAGTTACTTCCCAAGAAATGAATGTGCATAAAAAAATACCTCACAATCACATGGGGTTGCTCTAAAAAAATACACCCCAAAGTCACACGGGGTTGCGCTAGAAAGTACCCCACAGTCATGTGGGGCTGTGCTAAAAAGTCATAACTTGCTGAGTCTATAAGCAAGTACCCCGTAGTTAGAGGTTTAGCTTCCAAATCTTAACTTGCTCAGATGTATGCAAGTTAGAGGGTCCGCTTCAACTTTTTTTAAGTTGCTCAGTTATATGCAAGTACCCCACAGGCACATGGGGCTGCGCTAAAAATTTTAACTTACTCAGCTCATATGCAAGTACCCCGCAGTTAGAGGGGTAGCTTCAAAAAATATTTACTTGCTTAATTATATGCAAGTATCCCACAGTTAAAGGGGAAACTTCAAAAATATAACTTGCTCAGCTCATGTTCAAGTACCCCGCAGTTAGAGGGGTAACTCCAAAATTTTAACTTGCTCAATTATATGCAAGTACCCCACAGTTAAAGGGTAGCTTCAAAATTTTAATTTTCTCAGTTATATACAAGAACCCTGCAGTTAGAGGGGTAACATCAAAATGATAACTTGCTCAGATTATTGGCAAAGTACCCCACAAACTATGGGGAAATTCCATCTTGAAGTTCTCAGAGAAAATAGAGCAACTCACAGTTTTGATCAAGTGTTAAGTACAAGTATCTGTGCAAAAGTTTCGCACCTAAGGCTCCAAGGGCGCCGGAGTGCTCACAGTCTTGAGCAAAGGCCAAGTATAAATATAAGGTACAACAGTTTAGTACCTAAGGCTCCAAGGGAAACGGAGCGCTCATCATATTGAGGAACTGCCAAATATAAACATAAGGTACAACAGTTCAGTACCTAAGGCTCCAAGGGCAACGGAGCGCTTATCATATTGAGCAACTGCCAAATATAAATATAAGGTACAACAGTTTATTACCTCATGATCCAAGGGCAACAGAGCGCTCATGATATTGTGCAACTTCCAAATATAAATATAAGGTACGACAATTTAGTACCTAAGGCTCCAAGGGCACAGGAGCGCTCACAGTATTGAGCAATTACCAAGTATAAATATAAGGTGCGACTGTTTAGCATATAAGTTCGAAGGGAACGGGAGCGCTCACAATTTTGAGAAAGTGTCAAGTATAAACATAAGGTGCTCCAAATGAGCACCTAATGCTCCAAGGGCACCGGAGCGCTCACAATCTTGAGCAACTGCCAAGTATAAATATAAAGTGTGCCAGTTGAGCACCTAAGGCTCCAAGGACACTGGAGCGCTCATAATATTGAGCAACTACCAAGTATAAGTATATGTGCGACAGTTTAATACCTAAGGTTCCAAGGGCGCCGGAGTGCTCACAGTCTTGAGCAAAGGCCAAGTATAAACACAAGGTACAATAGTTTAGTACCTATGGCTCCAAGGGCACCGGAGCGCTCACAATATAGAGCAAGTGTCAAGTATAAATATAAGGTACAACTGTTTAGTACCTAAGGCTCCAAGGGCACCGGAGCACTCACAGTCTTGATCAAGTGCCAAATATAAACATAAGGTGCTTAAGATGAGCACCTAAGGCTCCAAGTGCACCGGAGCGCTCACAGTCTTGAGCAAGTGCTAAGTATAAATATAAGGTGCGCCAGTTGAGCACCTAAGGCTCCAAGGGCACTGAAGCGCTCGCAGTCTTGAGCAAGTGGAAAGTATAAATATAAGGTGAGACAGTTTAGCACCTAAGGCTCCAAGGGCACCGGAGCGCTCACAGTTTTGAGTAACTGCCAAGTATAAATAAAAGGTACGATAGTTTTGTGCACAAGTCTCTCGACATTACAAGACACTTCTGCACGAGGGGGCTAATATTGAGAATTCCTCAAGCAAGTGAACAAACAATAAAATAGCTTGGAGTTTGGGGATCCACTTAGAGTGGCTCCACCTTCCCAAGATTGCAAGTTTGACAAAAAATAGCCTAGGGCGAGGGGATCCACCTTGAGTGACCCCTCTTACCAAACTTGATGCAATAGAAAAGAACTCAGGGTGAGGGGATCACCGCAATAAACCCCTCTACCCAAGATGAAAGGCCACAGAAGAAGGCCAAGGGCGAGGGACTCACCGCGAGTAACCCCTCTGCCCAAGATAGAAGGCCACAGAAGTAGGCCAAGGGCGAGGGGCTCACCGTGAGTAACCCCTCCGCCCAAGATAGAAGGCCACGAAAGAAGGCCAAGGTCGAGGGGCTCACCATAAGTGACCCCTCCGCCCAAGATATAAGGCCACAGAAGAAGGCCAAGGGCGAGGGGCTCACCGCGAGTAACCCCTCTGCCCAAGATAGAAGGCCACAGAAAAAGGCCAAGGTCGAGGGGTTCACCGTAAGTAATCCCTCCGCCCAAGATATAAGGCCACAGAAGAAGGCCAAGGGCGAGGGGCTCACCGCGAGTAACCCCTCCACCCAAGATGAAAGGCCACAGAAGAAGGCCAAGGGCGAAGGGCTCACCGAAAGTAACCCCTCTACCCAAGATTAAAGGCCATAGAAGAAGGCCAAGGGCGAGGGGATCACCGCGAGTAACCCCTCTTCCCAAGATAGAAGGCCACAGAAGAAGTCCAAGGTCGAGGGGCTCACTGTAAGTGACCCCTCTGCCCAAGATAGAAGACCATAGAAGAAGGCCAAGAACGAGGGGCTCACTTCGAGTAACCCCTCCGCCCAAGTTGATATCCAGATAAGGAGGTCCACTATAAGTGGACTCATCTACAAAACATGGGATGAAGTGACAGGATATTTAATGACCCTAAGGGGAATGATGAAGGAACACTAGGGTCCCTAAAAAAATGAATTTATGGCGTACAAAGCCTTTTAGTCTACCCAACATAAAAGACTTTGCACGAGGGGCTAATGTAGAAGGGTGTTTCAAGCTTCATCACTATATTTGTGGGTGAGGGTCCCTAAAAGACCCCCCTTCAACTTACAAAAATATGAGGTTGAGGAAACCCCCAGGGTCCCTCCACCGCATAATTGCCATATTTGAGCATGAATCCCTAGGGTCCCGGTAGAAATTCATATTGAGAAGAAACCCACCCAGGGTCCCGAAAGAAACTCATACTGAGCAGGAACCCCCAAGGTCCCGACAAAAACTCATATTGAGAAGGAACCACCAGAGGGTCCCGGCAGAAACTAATATTGAGAAAGAACCCCCTCAGGGTCCCGGCAGAAACTCATATTGAGAAGGAACCACCCCCATGGTTCCGGTAGAAACCCATATTGAGAAGAAACCTACCCAGGGTCCCGGCAGAAACTCATATTGAGAAGGGACCCCACCCAGGGTCCCGAAAGAAACTCATATTGAGAAAGAACCACCCTAGGGTCCCGGCAGAAACTCATATTGAGCAGGAACCCCCCAGGGTCCCAACAGAAACTCATATTGAGAAGGAACCACCCTAGGGTCCCGACAGAAACTCATATTGATAAGGAACCCTACCCATAGTCCCGGTAGAAACCCATATTGAGAAGAAACCCACCTAGGGTCCGGGCAGAAACTCATATTGAGAAGGAACCCCTAGGGTCCCGACAGAAACTCATATTTAGAAAGAACCACCCCAGGGTCCCGGCAGAAACGAATATTGAGAAGGAACCCCATCCATAGTCCCGACAAAAACTCATATTGAGAAGGGATCCCACCCAGACTCCTGGTAGAAACCCATTTAAGAAGGGCCACTACAAGAGTCACTGCCGAGGTCCAAGTTGAGAAGGGCCACCGCAAGGGTCACTGCAGAAACTCAAGTCCAGAAGGGCCACTGCAAGAGTCACTGCAAAGGTCCAAGTTAAGAAGGGCCACCGCAAGGGTCACTGCAGAAATGACATTTGAGAAGTGCCCCGCAAGGGCCACTGCAAAAGTCCAAGTTCAGAAGGGCCACCGCAAGGGTCACCGTAGAAATAACATTTGATAAGGGCCACCACAAAGGTTACTGCAGAAACTCAAGTCGAGAAGGGCCACTGCAAGGATCCCTGCAGAAGTCCAAGTTGAAAAGTGCCACCGTAAGGGTCACTGCAGAAACTCAAGTTGAGAAGAGCCACTGCAAGGGTCATCGCAGAAGTTCAAGTTGAGAAGGACCACCGCAAGGGTCCCGGTAGAAACTCAAGTTGAGAATAGTCACCGCAAGGGTCCCTGCAGAAGCCCAAGTTCAGAGGGACTCCGCAAGGGTCCCTATAGAAATGACATTTGAGAAGAGGGACCCACAAGGTCCTTCCCCCCTCAGCTCCTAGAAAAATTTAGGACGATAGGGTGCCTACCATAAGCAACCCCTCATCATGAAAAAGAATAGAAATACTAACACTTATTTTCTTGTACAGGTTGCCTAGTTGAGCAAGCAGGGATCAAGTAGGCTAGTTGGGATCTCGCGGGACTTTTGGCTGGGCGGCTGAGGGATAAGGTATGTTGAGCAAGCTCAACCACTTAGCACCATAGGATTGAGAGAATACTAGTAGGAGACCCTAGGGTCGCCCAGTCTTCACACACCTCACACTTAGTCACAAGTGAAGTGAGCAGCCAAGGGGTTGGCTGCTCACAAGAAAAGAACTGTTTATAAAATGATTTTAAAGCAGAGGGTCCTCTAAACCCCTCTCAAGAAAAATGATTTTAGAAGGGGTTCCTCAAGGCCCCCCTCAAGCTTACAAATATTTTAGAGGAGGTGGTCCTCGAGAACCCCCCTCAACTTGGCAAAGTTGGTACCAAAAGTTACCGCTTCAAAAGATATTTAGCAAATCAGATATTTTGTCACCATTAGAAGACATATTTGCTTTTGAACTTTGGTTCGCACCAGGGGCATCTGCCAGAAGGGACAGGCAGAGCTGCTTGCAGGTAGGGACAAATAGTACACTACAGACTTTGTCCCTCACCAACCCTCTATGTTTTAGCGCCAAAAGTGCCAACCCAGCCTTAGTGCCCAAGTATAAATAGGACCCCTGGGCAAGGTCATGGAGGATAGAAAAAACTCAACAGCAAAGTCACTCTGTCAAAATCACACTAGAACCTCTCTAGTATTCTCTCTCTGCTCTCTCTAAGTGCTAAGTGCCTTGTTCTTTCACTCCTCACTAACAACCATCACTCTCAGGAGCTCCTCTTGAGAAAATCACTATTATTATTGTGGAAGTTCATCTTCTTGCAGGGAGGGAGTTTCATCTTGAGCTCTATTTTTACCAAAAGGAGAAGGTCTCATCAGAAGTTACTCTAGAAGTTCTTAAGAACCTTGCAGACAGCGTCCATTGGAGTGGGTCACGCCTCACCCTTTCCAGTTATTCATAGAACCTAGTCTCAATACCCTCCTACACCTATGCATTTTAATCGAATTAACCGTAAAAGGAAAATTTATTCAAGTTCCAGGAGGGGTCGATCGATCGATCGACATTCTTGAGTCGATCGATCAATCGAGCAGTTTTTGCCCAGATTCTACAAATTTATACCTACAGGTTTCTTCCATAAATCATACCCAAATCGCCATTAGCAAGTCCCAAACTCCCAACCAATCATAAGGATCATTCTATAAACAATAATATTTGATTTCTAACATAAGATTTACATTAATTCATCAAGAATCATCATCAAACGAATTAAACTCAAGAATTTATTCTAACCCTAGTTTATTTTATTTCACATGAATTCCATTGGTTTTCAGATTCCTTTCTCTACAGGGCATCAATTTCGTGTTCACCAATCTAAATTGAACAAAGGAATCATTCTAACTTGATTTCTATTCTGCAATTTCAACAATTATTCCCATACATCAATTATCTTTTTATGAAACATAAATATTATTATCCTACACTAGCGTCGGTGAGATATCAACCAAAATAACAGCAAGTTAGATACTTGCCTCAGAGATGAAGGTTTAATTCGTTGGTGTTGATGGGTATGGTTTCATCCCTCATTTCCCGGTCTACTCGTCGGTGGTGAAAGATTGCAAAGGTGGTGTAGTTTGGTGGCTCTCCTTCTTGGATGGCTTCTCTGTTCTATCTTCCTTAGCCTCTCTGCAACTCTATAACTTCTAACCCTCGAGGACTCTAACTCCCATAAGATATAACTCTTCAATTTTCGTCCATATTTAAGCCTCAAAATGGATAATACTAAAATATCCTCCCGAGTTGTCGGATAGGCCTAAAAACGTCTCGAGACCCAAACTAAACCCTGGGTACATTTTTCTGACCATCTCGGCCCTTTCGAACGCGTTGGCGCACTAGAAATGACCATATAGGTGACTTATAATTTAATTACTTTATATTCCGTTAATTTAGTCCCGACACGACACAAACGCGTCCCGACTTAAATTTTATAATTATCATGTTATTCATTCGCGAGAATTTTTATAAATCTAATTCTATGTATTACTTTACTCATTAAGTAATTTCCACCAAATAATTACCCAATCTTTTCACGCTAGTAAATATTTATTTAAAAATCCGAATTAATATTAAATAAATTTCATAACAATTTAATTTAATAAAGTCCCCATAATAAAAGCCATAAAAATACGGGGTATTACATACTTCCCCCTAATAATGGAATTTCGTCCCAAAATTTGAAAAATAAGGCATACCTGGTTAAAAACAAATCTGGGTATTTTTCGTACATATCTTCCTCGCGCTCCCAAGTGGACTCCTACACGTTATGATGCTCCCACTGGACCCGTACAAGTGGAACTACCTTCGATCTCAATCTCCTCTCTCTATGGTCTAGGATAGCCACTAGTCTCTCCTCATAAGAACTGTTAGGCTGTAAGTCAATATCTTCTATCGCGATGTGAGTGTGGGCCATATCATCCCAAAGATATTGCCTCAATGACGAAATGTGCAAAACATCATGAATACGGTGCAAGTGCTCTGGCAATACCAATCTGTATACCACCGGTCCTACCCTCTCTCTCGATAATGGGAAATGTTCCTACATACCTCGAAGCCAATTTCCCTTTCTTTCTGAACCTCATTACTTACTTCAGAGGATACACTCGTAGAAATTATTAGTATCCAATGCTAAACTCCCGAAAAGACCACTTTGTGTCAGCATAACATTTTTTCCTATCCTCGGCTACCCGAATGCGACTCCTGATTAACTCGATTCTGGCTGAGGTGTCCTGAATCACCTCTGGCCCGAGAAACTTGTTATCCCCCACCTCTAGCCAACAAGCAGGAGAATGACAAGGTCTGCCATAGAAAGCCTCAAATGGGTCCATGTCGATCATAAACTGATAGGATTTATTATAAGAGAACTCCACCATAGGAAGCTACTGCTCCCATCCTCCTCCGAAATCAAGGAAACACATGCATAGCATATCCTCCAATATCTGATTAGTACGCTCAGTCTGCCCATCTGTCTGCGGGTGATAATCTGAACTCAATATCAACTCTATACCCATGGACTCCTGAAAGCTCTCCCAGAAGCATGACACAAAAATATTATTACTATGAGACACAATGTCTAGGGGTACCCCATACAATCTCACTACCTCGATAATAAACAACTGTGCATACTGGGCCGTAGTGTAGTCTGTCCGCACTGGCAGAAAGTGAGCTACCTTGGTCAACCAATACACTATTACCCATATAGAATCATGACCCCGCTGTGATGTAGGCAGCCCAGTGATGAAATCTATGGAAATGCCCTCCCATTTCCACGTAGGTATCTCCAGCGATTGAAGTAATCATAGCGGTCTCTAGTGGTCCACCTTTATCATCTGACAGGTGGTACATTTGGACACGAACACTGCAATGTCCTTCTTCATCCCACTCCACCAGTACTGTAGCCTCATGTCTTGGTACATTTTATACCCTTCGGGATGTACTGCAAATCTGGACCCATGTGACTACGTCATCACTGCATGACGTAAGTCTTCTCCCTTCGGGACCACCAATCTCCCATTAAATTGCAAACCTCCATCCGAACTCACTGAATAGGGCTCAGCACCATCAACTAGGAGCCATATAATCTGATCCTAATAAAATGTATCAGCTGCTTGGGCCTAGATCACCCTCGTAACAATCTCTGGCATGACCGTCATCATAGATACAAAGGATCGGGACACTGCATCCTGGTGTACCAACTCTTTCAACTTCGCCTTCCATACTTCCAATACCTCACCTACTGGCCTACGGCTTAACGCATTAGCAACTACGTTAGGTTTCTTTGGATGATACTGTATCTCAAACTGGTAGTCTTTCACAAACTCCAGCCACCTGCGTTGCTGCATGTTCAACTCTCGCAGAGTGAACAAGTATTGCAATGACTTGTGGTCTGTGAATAAGCGAAACTATCCCCTAAAAAATAATGCCTCCAAATTCGCAATGGAAACACGACCACTACTAGCTCTAGTTCATGGGGTGGGGTAATTCCTCTCTTGAGGCTTAAACTTGCGAGAGGCATAGGCTATAGCCTGCTCTTCCTGCTGAAGTACTCCACCAAGTACCTGTAGAGAAGCGTCAGTATACACCAGGTACTCCACCCCTGCCCTAGGTAAAGCAAGAACTGGTGTTGAAGTCAACTTATCCTTGAGCTCGTCAAAAGCCAATTGATGAGCGTCATCCCATACGTACGGTACCCCCTTACGAGTTAGATTCATCAACGGACCCACTATTTTTAAAAAGCCTCGAATGAACTGCCTATAGTATCCGTCTAACTCCAAGAAAATACGCACCTCTGTCAGTGTCATGGGCTGTCCCCACTCCCTCACTGCCGACACTTTGCTCGGGTCCGCGGATATCCTCAATTCTGACACAACATGCCCCAAAAACTGTACCTCCCGTAACCAGAATCTGTACTTCTCATACTTAGCATACAGATGATGCTCTCGTAGAGTCTGAAGAACCCGTCTCAAGTGCTCGGCATGATCCTCCTCAGTCTGTGAATAAATCAGTATGTCATCTATGAAGATAATGATAAATTGATCTAAGAACTCTCTAAACACTCGGTTCATCAATTCCATGAATATGGCTAGAGCATTTGCCAGCCCGAACGACATGCCTCTAAACTCATAGGGCCCATATTTCGTCAAGAAAGCATTTTTCTACACATCCTTCTCCCTAATCCGTAGCTGATGGTATCCCGATCTAAGGTTTATCTTCAAAAAGAAGGCATCTCCCCTCAGCTGGTTGAACAATTCATCGATTCGGGGCAACGGATACGTATTCCGTATCGTGACCTTGTTCAACTCTCGGTAGTCCATGCACAATCTCAATGAACCATATCACTTTTTCATAAACAACATGGGAGTGCCCCAAGGTGAGTTGCTCCTATGAAAGAAGCCTTGGCCTAACAGTTGCTCAATCTGATCCCGCAACTCCCTCATCTCGGCTAAATCCATATGGTATAGTTCATGGGCTATCGACAGAGTGCTCGGCATCAAATCTATAACGAAGTCTATCTCTCTACTGGGGGTAGGCCCTGTATCTCCTGGAACACATCCGAAAACTCATGAACAACTAGAATATAATCCAAGGTAATCACAATTTATGTAGAGGTCTCCTCCTCTATTTAGTATAAATGGGTGGACGATCCTCCCTCGGGGTGGGGCATTGCTACCAAAAACATCTCCTGACCAGGAATAATAAAGATAATACTTCTACCCAAACAATCTATCATGGCCCTATAATTCGCTAGACAATCCATGTCAATAATGGCGGCATAATCATATATATCGAAAACTAGCATATCCGTAGGTACAATCAAGCCACCAATCTCTATACCTATTCCTTGGCATATAAAGAAATTCAAAGACCCATGCCCTAATGGTGAGCATACACATGTCACTGTACTCTCTGTTGTGCCTAATAATCCCCTGGCCCGTGCAAAGCTAGTCGCTATAAAATAGTGTAACGCCCTAGTATCATATAAAACACGCCCCATAGTGCCATGGATAGGAAATTTACCCTTAATCGCAGTTGGTGCTTGTGGTGCTGTTGGCTGGTGGACGTTATAGACATATCCATATTGCAATTGTCCCTCCTGAACGGGGGTTGCTAGAATAGTTGATACGGTTGGCATCTGAGTTGGCGCTGGGCGGGCGGCTGGGAAGAGCGGCCTGTGGCCATTCTTTCCACATCCAAAGCACCTGCCCTTGAAGTTTCCTCCCCTCTTTTCCTGCTGACCTCGGTCCTGATGGATGTTACCACCCCGCCACTGGCCATGCTGAAAATAATGTTGGCCCTGATGGACCTGCTGTTGAACCTACTACTGACGATGTTGACCCTGTTGGCCATACTGGACTGGACCTGTCTAAAGCCTCCATATCCCTGCCTGGAATTATCAGATCAAAATCGCTTAGCAGGGTCCTCTTGATGGGAACTCTACTCACTATGGAGGATCTGCCCCTGAGCTGCTGGTGCCCCACCAGCACCACTACCTCCAGTCTGGCCCTGGTGGCTGGACTCCCCTACTGATGGAAGTAGTGATCCTGGCAATGCAACAGAGAGGCATTGAGTACATTAGTGTAAGTACTCAACGACAGATTACCTATGAGAATCTTCCAGGCCAATCCATCCAAGAATAACAAGATTTTCTTATCTTCGGTGGGTGCCACATCCGACACTATAGTGAGAAGTCTCGTGAACTCCTCCTCATACTTTGTAATCGTCATACTCTCCAGCTTAAGATTCAGTAATCTCTGCCTCATCTCAGTCTGCACGGCGGATGGAAAATATTTATGGTCAAACTGCACCCCAAAAGTCTCAATCGACATGCTATCCCTCTCTTCCAAGGTGGTGGTGGATTCCCACCAATGCAAAGCGGCCCCCACTATCTCGAAGGAAACCATTAACTGTCTCTGCCTATCCCTGCACTCATACATGCGTAGATGCCTCTGGTTGTCTTTCTTCAATTGGCTGGTGATGATAATATAGAAACTACCCGAGAACTCAGGGGGTGTGCCTTCTAAAAAGCATCCTTAACCCATTCCCATGCCATGGAAAGCTGTGTTGGCACTGGCACTATAGACTGAACTTGGGGTGGGGCCTGCTGCACCACCGCTAACGCAGCATTCATCGCCTGGGCAACTATAGCGGCGACCTCAGTTGCATTCATCATTCCCTGACCTACTGGCTTCTCGGGCTGGGCATTCCTATGTCGGGGTGCTCGTCTTAAAGGCATCTAAAATGAGATGGAATCTTATTAGTCCACAGTTATTATTAAATCTCAAATAGCTGAAGATGTAATCGTATAAACAAGAATACAACACTCCTAAAAATAGGGCTCTATATCAGAGACGCTAAGCTGGAAGCATAATAAGCCTTACAGATCCTAAAGGACTCTAAAACCTGATGCTCTGATACCACCTGTGACACCCCGCCTAATTAAATACCGGGTGATTAGTCCTTTATTAAATTAATTCAATGTGCCCAGTTACTTCATGCTTAGCATCACTGTCGTAAAATATTTTTTTTATTAACCACCTAATAAATAATTTAGCTAAGTGTCAAAACATTAAATTCTATTTTATTTAAATTCCATTGTAAATATCTTATGCGTATAAACCCATTTACTAATGATAAATAAAATAAACCATTCAAATGAGATGTGCCAACTAGATTACTCAATCTGAATAAACATCCACAACTATTGTCAACGTAATAGATAAAACAAACCCAATTAAAAACTGAATACTGAAACAATAAGTGAGTACAAAATCTCTATCAAATCTAAAGAGGAATCCGGAGATGGGCGACACATGCCCTATCTAAAAGAACTAAATCAGAAGCTGAGGAGTCAAAGAAAGACACGTCTACTGCAAGGGCCTGCAACTCCCACATAAGCTGCAGCACGTCGTTGTCCAATGAATTATGCCTGATGGCCTTGTGGCCGGGCACCAGTAATATATATATATATATATATATATATATATATATATATATATATATATATATATATATATATATATATATAAGAGAAGGAAAAAGATGACAGGAAACGGGTCAGATCCCGAGTGTAAAACAACTTTAAAAATTGTTTAGCAAGTATTTAAAATGCTTACTAATTGATATGAAAACCATGTTGATACGCGACACTCTCTTGAGAGTTCTCACCTCTCATCTAGTCTGCACGCCTATCATACTACTAAAATGACTCATAAGTCTAACCCAATTCTCCTCCCATAAATTCTAACTCGCGAGATCATATGTCTATGATTTATTTAAGATACTATATTCTTAATGATTATTGAAGTCAATTGTGAATTTCTCAATATGGCTGTGAAGTTCCAAGAACTTACCATAATTAGGAGCATTTATACAATATTTATCTACATATACGCACAGTAGAAGGATTCCAGGTATATGTATATATATACTAATCACTCATACAATATATATACTAATCGTCACCCCACATAAAATCTATGGTGTTAGCATACTCTGCTATCAAGTCCCCGTATCTCTCGTACAAAAGGAAATAATAGTTTGAAATCACTCTCGAACTGTTTTAACAGAATACGCACATAATGGAGGCGAAGCATAGTTACAAGTCATTAAGAGGTCAGCACATACCCTCACGTCTCTTAGGACCGTCTGACTATCATTCTCAGATAGCCTGTACCAAGGAATCCTATGTTCTAGGGTATGAGTTAATATCCCCCATTAAAGTCCCATCGAGATAAGACTGTCCCATCGTGGCAACCTCTGTGATAGCAAGTAGGGCGGTTATGATGATAGATAGATAGATAGATAGATAGATAGATAGATAGATAGATAGATAGATAGATAGATAGATAGATAGATAGATAGATAGATAGATAGATAGATAGATAGATAGATAGATAGATAGATAGATAGATAGATAGATAGATAGATAGATAGATAGATAGATACATTATACATAAACATTCGGTATATATATATATATATATATATGCACAAATCACCCAAGTCCTACATATAATTAACCCGTTTCTTTTTATTCTCAATTGTCGACATTTTATAAGTACTTCTCGTCCTTCGAAGTGTTTTCTTACGCTTGATGTGAATTCAGTAGGTGTACCCTCACTAACATACTGGTCTAAGTCTTCCTAGAGTCTCCCAATACCTCACTTAATGTACGCACAATTTCTATCCAATTTTATGCCCCCGTTATCCCACGGTTACATCTCGTATAAAATTACATTTATAGAAACCTACTTAAACCCTACTGCTCTTCCCCATGACCCATTCTGATCTTTAATTTATATCCAAGGGCCCCTATGCATTTTAATCGAATTAACCGAAAAAGGAAAAATTATTCAAGTTCCAGGAGGGATCGATTGATCGATGAAAAGGAGTCGATCGATCGATCGGGCAGTTTTTGCCCAGATTCTGCAAATTTATACCTATGGGTTTCTTCCATAAATCTTACCCAAATCGCCATTAGCAAGTCCCAAACTCCCAACCAACCATATGGATCATTCTATAAACAATAATAGATGATTTCTAACGTAAAATTTCCATTAATTTATCAAGAATCATCATCAAACGAATTAAATTCAAGGATTTATTCTAATCCTAGTTTATTTTATTTCACATGAATTCCATTGATTTTCAGATTCCTATCTCTACAGGGAATCAACTACGTGTTCATTAATCTAAATCCAACAAAGGAATTATTCTAACATGATTTCTATTCTGCAATTTCAACAATTATTCCCAGACATCAATTATCTTTTTTATGAAACATAAATATTATTATCCTACACTAGCATGGGTGAGATATCAACCAAAATAACAGCAAGTTAGATACTTGCCTCATAGATGAAGGTATGATTCGTTGGTGTTGATGGGTATGGTTGCGTCCCTCGTTTCTCGGTCTACGCGTTGGTGGTGAAATATTGCAAAGGTGGTGTAGTTTGGTGGCTCTCCTCCTTGGAAGGCTTCTCTCTTCCTTATCCTCTCTGCAACTCTACAACTTCTAACCCTCGAGGACTCTAACTCCCATCAGATATATCCTTCAATTTTCGTCCATATTTAAGCCTTAAAATGGATAATTACTAAAATTTCCTCCCGGGTTGTCGGTTAGGCCTAAAAATGTCCCGAGACCCAAACTAAACCCCCGGGTACATTTTTCTGACTATCGCGACCCTTCTGGAAACATTGGCACACTTCAAATAACCATATGGGCGACTTATAATTTAATTACTTTATATTTCATTAATTTAGTCCTGACACGACACAAGCGCGTCCTGACTTAAATTATATAATTATCGTGTTATTCATTCGCGACAATGTTAATAAATCCAATTCTATGTATTACTTTACTCATTAAGTAATTTACCCCAAATAATTACTAACTCTCATCACGCTAGTAAATATTTATTTTAAAATCCGGATTAATATTAAATAAAGTTCATCCCAATTTAATTTAATAAAGTCCCCATAATAAAAGCCATAAAAATACGGGGTATTACACCAAGAAGGGGACTTTTCCTTTAGGAGATCATAGAACCCGTCTGGGACCCCATAGAAAAATTGAAATCAAATTGGAGCAGACTCTATATTATGAAGAATATTATGTCAGGTCGCGCCTCTATGCTCACTGAACTCACCGAAGAAGAGATCGCACTTCCAGTCAACCTGGACCGACTAAATAAATTTTATCCTTAGTCCGAAATCTTGGCGTGCTGCGACTCTTCTCATACCCTACTATTCTATAAAAAATTCTTCATTCCCCTACCCAAAAGTGCATGGGACATGATCCTCTCAAAAAGATTTTCTTTTCAAATTGAAACTCATTAAAATTTTAAAACCCCCAGACGTACGTAGGCAACCGATACATCATACATGGGCCTGGTCCCCTTCTTTTTCACCAAATTCTATTCTTATCTAACCTCCAAGAACAGCAGTCCATTATGTATGCCTTAGCGGTTGGTATAGATAATTCAAACGCAAAACTCATTAAGAGGCACAACAAAATATGATCAAAATCAATTTTTATTTATAATTAAGGAATATAACGCTGTTACAAAGAAGTAATAGTGAAGGGAGTTAAACAAACCACCCCCTTCCACTGGCTAAACCATCCTTAAACAAAACTAAACCAAGCACCACAAAAATTATTCCAAACCCCTAAAATAAGAATCACCTAGAATTACCCTATCTTTATAAATAAATCACCCAAGCTTCACAAACATTGCCTTCAACCCCCCCATGACCCCGCTTCATTATCATTCCCTGTCCCCAGAGGTCCCCAAGTATCCCACTACGTATGCGCTCCATGGAGCGATACGCCCTAACAAGTCTAGATAAAACCACAACACCTTCCTCCATGGTTTCGAAGGTAACGAACCACCTTTGACCGGTCTCTTCACCACTATCCGCTTCCATAACCATTTCAGGTAGTCCCTAGATACAAGCTAGGCCCATCCCATAGATTGTGATAGACGAGTAGAAGGATAAAGTCGATTCTATAAGGAGCCCAACATCATATGCTTGATTCGGTCAGGTACTCCACCGAAAAGAAGTTCCTTATGCGAGGGGACACAATTTGTTCCCGCCCAACTTGGCCCAGAAGCCGTCAGGGCGAATAGAAGGAAGTCTGACGAAGGACAACTAATCTCACATACCGACACTCTCCAAGCTATAAAATGACTATAAGTGTCCCCACCATAGCACTGACCAATGAAGGCACGAGCTCTGTGCTCCATAAACCAGTTGACCCAGTTCTCTATAGATGGGCCGAAACTAAAGAAAAGTCGAAGGAAAAAATTAGACTCACCTACCAAGGGATACTCAAGAGGTACTACCAAATGAAATCCCTCTATAAGCTATACGAATAACATTATCGGGATCCCCCTCATAAAGTTAGAGCGAACCTATTTCTAAGCATCCAGTCCGTTTAAGGTCTCAGCCACCACCAGCGTCGTAGGATTATGGAAGTAATACAACCACACCGCTATTGCATCCACTTAGGGATCAGCCATCAAGTCCACTCTTTCCAGTAAAAGCCTCACAATAAGGCCCAAGACAACAGCTCCAGCAATGCCAATATCATGAAAACCCCTCAAGCGCATGGAATACATAACTGCCAGAAGAAATATAATCCCTCCAGTAACCCATGATGGAGAAATTTTGCCAAATATGCCCCGAGAGAATGCAAAAAATTGGGCATATCCACCGCCACTCTAGGGTTGACCACAGTATTATTGAGAATTTTTCCATAGGTAGGACATACCTCATCTAGGCCAAAACGAAAGAGATGGTCCTCAGGGTATCATAATTGTACTACCGCTGCTAGTAAGTTCCAGTCTATGGCTCGATTATCCCATAGAGAAACCCGATGCAGTTGAAAGCATCATTCTATATGCACATACCCTCCAGACGATCAAGGTAAGAGGAGAATTCTTGATACATGGGAAGAGCAATTTGGGAATAAAAAATAAGAAGAAAAAAGAGAAATGTGGGTAGTGGTGAAATTATTGGAAAAAAACAAAACTCTGGAAAGACGATTAAATCTCTGCCCTTAATACACTGATGTGTGGGAAAGAGCAATTAAAGCTTGGGGATGATTTGATTTGAACCCCATGCTGATAGGTAGGTCAAATTGTATGCCAATCGACACCCCTTTATTTTGAAAAAGTCCATTGTCCTATTTTACTAAAATCACGTTTTTTTAAATCCTTATTTTGAAAATTTTCCCTCGTTTTATTCTTTTCCAATTACTCATTTTTTCTTTTCGAAAAATCATTTTCATTCTTAAAATAAATTCTTACTCAAAAATATTTTCCCCGGGTTAATTACTTTTACTTCATTTTTATAAAATAATAATAATAATAATTATTGATGTAAAAAATTAGATTGGATCTAATTATTCAATCACAGATAAAATAAATGAAACAAAGAGATTTTTAAAGTGGTTCAGCCTTATAAGAATAGCCTACGTCCACTGTTATGTTATTGCTGATTGTTTGGGAATTCTCGATTATAAGTTTTATCAAGAAATTCCGGTCCCTTTACAATGAGGATTGTGCAATGTATTTATAGCCCTGGGGCTGTAATGTGAAAGGGTAATACATTAAATGATGTACATATGAAAGGGTGATACATTCAATGCTCCTTAAGCGTATGCGTCTGAATGATAAGAATTTAATGAACAGTCAAACTGTTGATTATCCCGCCATTAATGCTTTGTTCGAGTTGCATCTCGGACCGCCTAAGCTTCTCGGTGCTCAAGAGTTCCTCCGAGAGTTCTCGTTCCTCGGAGCGTATGAGTTCCTCGGGGAATCAGTGTTCCTCGTTGTAGTATGGTTCCTCGGAGCGTGTGAGTTCCTCGGAAGTGTTTGTTGTTGCCACGTAGACTGCCACGTGTCTTCACTTTATTGATCCATGTCAGCAGACTAAATTTGGTATCAACAGAAGCCCCCAATGTTTCATAGTTCAAAATTTGAGGAGTGTGGAACATTCTTTCTCGAAATATGGTAGCTTTAAATGATCCTCCTGATTTTTAGGAGTGTTTCCCTCGTATTTATTTCTCCTTCCAAATTCGTAGAATCAGGCTTTTTTGAATTTTCATAACCGCCTCAATCTCCGCGTACTTTTTGTCTTTCTAGCCGTCGGTAGCGTAATCGTTTCTTCTCGCTTCGATTGTCGCGCCCTTTTTGTTCCTCTAGCCGCCGGTAGTGTAATTTTTTCTTTTTGTAATCATTACCTTACCATTTCCCAAGGCAGAGTATTTAAACTTCACCGACACTCCCATCGTCTTCTATCTTTTCAAATTTGTATTTTTGAGTTTTCCATTACCTTACTCTCTTGTGCGTTCATCCTTTTCACCGTTCGTTGTCAACAGATCCACTCTTTTTCTGTAAGATCTTCTTCCTTCTTCTTCATTTCCTTCTTTTATCATGGTTTATCCTGTAGAATCTCTTGATAAGTTTCGCTCTGATTTTTCTATTCCCTCCTGGGTTGTCTGGAAGAGCTTTCTGAGCCTTCTGACTATTTTCGTTTGTCTGAGGGACATTGGTTCCCCAGCCTCTTTGTTGCTGAGTGTGGATTTTCTTTTCCACCCAATCCCTTATGTCTGGAATTCTGTCAATACTTTGACATTGTTCCTGCAAGAATAGCCTCCAATACATGGAGAATAGTTAATGGGGTGCATAGGTTAAATCAAATTCATGGAACTCACATAGGAATCCCAGAAATCATGTTATGTTATAGATGGGCAGTGGGTGATAACACTTTTTATTTAAAAACTAGATTTTTAAATAGGGCTTTAGTGGTCAATCTCTCGGATGACAATAGGGACTATTTTGAGCATGGAGTTGTTATAAAAAATTGACAACATGCTCCTTTATCAGGAGATGAATTGTATCAGGGTCCCAGATGCCCTCCCTATGGCAATGGGATAGGTTATTTTTATTTCATTTTATTTATTTTGAAATTATGCTTCTTCTATGTTTGATAAAATGTGCCACTGATATTTTAATGCTTATTTATTTGCAGTTGATAGCAAAAGAAAGTGTCCAAAAGAAGCAGACGTAAATATAAGGCACTTAAAACTTATCTGGAGTTTGCATCAAAGTGTTGCCGACGAGCACATTAGGTCAGCCTCATATCTGCTGCAGTACAAGAGCTATATCACTTCTTTCACTGCTCGTCCGGTGATAAGTGACGCAGAGCCAGTACCAGCTTCAACCAGTTCTTCGCCTGAATCACATATTCCTTTAAGTGAAAGGATGAAGAAAAGAAGACCTCCCACCTTGTTCGAGAAGCCTGCCTCTGGTGCTGGAGAGGCAAAAAGAAGTAAAATTGATGTCCCAGGGGAGGGGACAAAGAAAACTAATGCTCCTTCCTCGGCTGCCCCTATTGTGAAGGTTGTCGAGAAGCCCCCAGTGGCTCCGAGCAAATATGCTGCTCCAGGAGAGGTGATTGTAATATCACCGACCAAGAGTTCCTCCTTGGTTGAATCTATTCCTGCTCCTCCGAGGAAGCTGAAGAAGAGCTCCTCGGTCAATTTGGCTGACACCATTTCTAAGCCCCCGACTAGTGGAGTTCCCACTTTTGTTCCCCCGAGCTCTTCTATGAGCTCGGTGAAGACTTGGATCATTCTCGAGATCCAAGGTGTCGAAGAAAACCTTTCTCGGGATATGGTTACTTCTTTGGCAGCTCACCACATTGCTTCTGTAAGTCCTTTTACTTTGAACTTTTCATCTTTCCCTTTGTTATATCTGTCTCTAACTTGATTTTATTTTCTTTTCACAGTTGGTGAGCTGCTTCAATACTATTTTGAAGAAGGATGAAGCTATTAAAGCTTCAAGCTCCTCGTCTGGTGTAGAGGAAGCGTTGATGGGTGTGAGGCAGTCTTTGGAAGATTCTCGCCAAAAATATGCTGATGATAAGGAAACTTGGGAGAAGAAGCTTGCCTCCACCGAGCAGGAGAAGGCTCGACAAGAAGCTCAAAAATGCTGGAGAGCTTGAGAATAAGCTCAAGGTTGCTGAAGAAGAATTGGGTCAGCTTCGGGAGGTAAATCGACAGAAGAAGGAGGTTGAAAATAAATTGAAGAATGCTGAAAACCTTCTGTCCAAGAAGCTTTCCTCGGAGAAGTTGAAGAGAAAGGTGGCTGTGAAGAAGTCTTTCAGCGCTGGCTGGGACAAGGGGTGGAATAAGGGGTTGGCTGCCATGATGTCACAAGTAGAATGTGGCAGCCTCAAGTACTTCAGGGATGGATGGGTCGCTTCTCTACAGGAGATGAAAGTGGATGAAAATTCCGAACTCTTTCAGCGACACATCCCTGGTCCCCCTCCAACTCCTGAAGAGGAAGAAGAGGACGAAGCTGCCTCCGAAGAGTCTTCCATGGTGATGGGAGATCAAGTTTCTCATCCCCCATCCATCCAGCATACAAACGAGGGACTCGCTACTTCCTTCGAGCAACCTCCAGCACTTCCCCAGCTACTATCTGCTCCATCCGAGCAACCTACTTCCTCGTCCCAGCCTCCCAAGAAAGCTTTGGGAGACAAGGAAAAGGTGTAGAGTTGTTTGGACTTCTATCTATTTTCTTTTTTCTTTGACGAATGTAATCCTGAATCATGTAATGCTAAACTTTGTGATCTAATAAAACTTGAACTTTTATTTTTTGCATACTGTTGTCTCTTCTTCATGCTCTGTTTTGATTATTGATTACTGCTTTTTCTTCCTCTACTAGTTTCTGACCAGGATGGAATTACTGTCTGCTCATGATACCAAGCTGTTGAGGCAATGCAATGATTATTTTAAGGCTGGTCACACAGATCTGAGTGCAACACAAATTATCGACATCCTAGGCCAAGATGCTTCAGAACAGGCGGTAGAGGCCTACCAATACTTGAAGACCCTGCTTGATCGTGCAGTGGCCAACAATGTGGCTTATTATGATATGATCTAGGATCTTCAAGGCATTCTTGAAGACCTTAAGCAATAATACAAAGAATCCACTGCCCTTTTGCACGAGGGGTATGAGAAGAAGTATCAGCAACTCAATGCTGACAAGGGGTACGAGAAGCGTTTTGCTGGCTACGAGGTGAGGGAGAGATCTCTGAGGGGTGAGGTCGAGGAGTGCAGACAAATAGCTGAACTATCAGAGCAAGAAAATAATAATCTGCAAAAAGAGTTATCTCAGTTGAAGTCTGCAGCTTCCACTTCAAACGCCTTGATCCCAGTGACTGATGAGGGATTCTCGTTCTTGGAGGTCGAGAACGCCAAATTGAGGGATGAATTGGAGAACTTGAAGAGAGCTGGTCCCTCTATATCTTCTCGTGGACGAGCAAGAGCTCCTCGGGGACGAGCAAGAGCAGCTCGAATTCCTGTCGAGGAACAGAGGACTCAATCTGCCTTAGAGAACCAAGCCTTCCAATTAATGGCAAAGAACCAGGCGTTGGCTGAAATGTCAAAGAAGATCATGGACCTGGAAGAACAGCTTTCTTCTCAGAAGTCAGTCTTGGAGAATAAGGAACTCTTCATCAAAAATCTCCACGAGCAACTAGAAAGATTAACATATCAATTCCACAAACAGCCCAGGGAGTTTTGGATGGCTGGGTACAACGAGGCTCTCTACCACTTGGACGATCGTATCCAGAATGCCAATAATGAGGGCTACAAACAAGGCTGGTTGAATGCCTTAAGTGTGCTGCAACTCGAACAAGGTCATTACCTGTGGGACTACTATGATCCTGGGCTGATCGACCTACCCATGCCACCGTTCAAACTTGACATGAGTTGGATCCCTGCTCGTGCCATTCCTCGGAGCTTAATTTTCAAGTATCTCGGCGACTACAATCTCCATTCAAGTGTTGAGATATCTCGTCCCGAGCACCTCCTAGATCGACCATCCGTGATGAATATCAGGATGTTAAAAGATTTGAACTTCATAAACTCTCCTCTTGCTTTAAATGATCCGCCTGCTGACGAGGACCCTGTTTCAAAAGCAGAGGGGAAAAGACCAATAGAATAGGAATATCGATGTAATAAATTTGTATACTTTTCATTATCCATGTAATTTTTTTTTGATTTTAATGAAAGACCTTCATTTTTGTTCGAAATCTTGATTGCTATTGTCTTGTAAAACACTTTACACCTGTGCATGTGTATCTGTTAAAAAGATAACCATATTGTGTTATTTTGTGTTGTTTGTCGATCAACTTATCGTCGACTAACTTGAATATGTGGTAGTCATTATAAAAATTTACTAAGTTATTCCTCGACCAACTTACTAAGTTGTTTTAAAAAGTCACGAGTATCAATAATTTTTCTTGATCATTTTCTCGTTTTCATAAAATGTTTTCGACCAACTAAGGTCGGTAAATTTTCTTCTCGACCAACTACAGTTAGTGGGTTTTTATCCCCGACCAACCATAGTTGGTAGATTTTTCTTCTACGAGGAGCTTTGGCACTTTTTGGGATAATTTTACCTTCCGGCCAACTTTAGTTGGCGTTTTCAAGAATATATTTACTTCCTAATCAACATAAATTGGCATTTTTAGGAAAACTTTTACTTTTATTTCCCGAGAAACATAGTTTTATCTCCCGGAGGAATACAGGTAGCTTTACTTCCCGGAGGAATATAGGTAGCTTTACTTCCCGGAGGAATATAGGTAGCTTTACTTCCTGGAGGAATATTGGTAGCTTTACTTCCCGGAGGAATATTGGTAGATTTACTTCCCGGAGGAATATTGGTAGCTTTACTTCCCGGAGGAATATTGGTTTCTCGACCAAACTTAGTTGGCGTTTTCGAGAAAAAATTTGAGTAGTTTGAGCTTTGCCGAGTTTTGCCAGTTTTACCGAGTAGTGTGTAGCACTAGTATTCCTCGAAAAACTTTCAATAAAAAGAAATAATTCGGCAGAATATCTTCATTTTATTCATCACTGATAATACTTGCGCAGGTGCTCTGCGTTCCATGCATTTTTAAACTCCTCCCCTTCTAAAGTTGCTATTCGGTAAGTTCCTGGTCGAACAACTTCTGTAACTCGGTATGGCCCATGCCAGTTTGCCTCCAGCTTGTTGTGCTTTTGAATTACTTTCTTCAGCACATAGTCTCCTTCTTTCAGGTCGCACTTCTTCACTCTCTTATTGTAGAATAGAGTTGTTCGTTGTTGGTATGCAGCATTTCTGATGGCTACTTCTTCTCTAACTTCCTCGATCATGTCTAAATCCAATCTTCTCATTAAGTCGCTGACAGGGGAATTGAAATTTAGTACCCTGTGTGTTGGGAGGCCCAACTCGGCAGGTATAACAGCTTCACTTCCGAACGCCAGCATATATGGTGATTCTCCAGTTGCTACTCGGGAAGTAGTTCGGTAAGCCCACAGTACTGACTGTAACTCGTTGTTCCAGACGTCATATCAATGAGAGGCTCGGCTTCTACCCACTTAGTAAAATAATCCACTACGACGACGAGTTACTTAAATCTTCCCCTGGTCGTCGGCAATGGCCCAACCAAATCGATTCCCCACATGGAAAATGGCCAGGGGGAAGTGATGGGTGCCAACAATGCTTGTGGAGTTCTTCGGATGGAGGAAAAGCGTTGGCACTTGTCACATTTCTTGGCATAGGCTATGCAATCAGCCCTCATCGTCGGCCAGTAGTATCCCTGCGTCATCATCCTTTGCAAAAGCGTCTGACCTGCTACATGGGCTCCACAGGACCCTTCATGGATCTCTTAAATCAATTCTTTCATCTCGGAGGGATGTACACATCTTTGCAAACCTGCCATAATTCCTCGTCTATAAAAAATACCATTAGTTAATACATACCGAGCAGCTTTAAACTTCAATTTCTTGGCTGCGAACTTATCAATTGGTAATTCTCCCTCCTCAATATATGCCCTGATGGGATCCATCCAAGATGGTCCTAAATCAAGGGTGATAAAGTTTATCGTCAAATCTTCATCTATACTCCGACCAGCTAAAACTTCAATTGGGATTTTTCTTCGTAGCTCGGTACGAGTAGCTGATGCTAATCGAGCTAAGGCATCTGCTCTTGCATTCTCCATTCTTGGTATTCTGACCGGCTGAATAGCAGCAAATTCTGATACCAACTCCATCACCTTTGCATGGTATTTGATCATTAATTCTCCTTTGGCTGCATATATTCCCAACATTTGATTTACAATTAATTGAGAATCACTGAAGACAATAATTTGCTGCGCCTCCATAATTTTTGCCAAATTAAGACCTGCAATCATGGCCTCATACTCAGCCTCATTATTGGAAGCTTTGAATTGGAAACGTAGGGCGTTTTCCATGTCGACCTCGTCCGGAGTGCTCAAAACTATCCCTGCTCCACTGCCTGTTGTGCAAGACGAGCCATCTACATATAGCCTCCATCTGGGTAACTCGTCTTCAAATTTATTATCTGACAGAGTTCCTCGGTGAAATATTTGTTGCCTCCTTTTATCTTCCCCTGATACTTCTCGCTCTTCGTCGACCATCTTTTCTTGCCCTTTTACCAACCGGAGTTGGTCTGAGCTTGTGTTTGTTGATCCTGTAACATCCACTTGCCCTTTTACCAACCGGAGTTGGTCTGAGCTTGTGTTTATTGATCCTGTAACATCCACAGGTTGATCAGCGAGCAACTTTTGCTCCTCGGGGGTATCAGGATAGGTGAACTCTTCTATAAAATCCGCTACAGCTTTCCCTTTAAGCGATGATCTGGGTTCATAGACTATATCGTATTCTCCGAGCTCTATTGCCCAGTACATCAATCTCCCTGATTTTTCTGGTTTATGAAGGGCTTGCCCCAACGGCATATCAGTATATACTACTATAGTATGAGCCTGGAAGTATGGCCTCATTCTCCTACTCGCCTCGATCAATGCTAGTGCCAATTTTTCCAGCCTTGGATATCTGATCTCTACTCCTCGAAAGGCCTTACTTGTTTAGTAAATTGGTTTTTGTACCCCATTCTCCACTCTTATCAATGCCGAACTGACTGCATTCTCGGACACTGCCAGGTACAAGTATAGTTTTTCTCCCATCACTGGCCTGGATAGCAGTGGAGGTGCTCCCAAGTATTTCTTCAAGTCTTGAAAAGCCTTCTCACATTCATCATTCCACTCAAAAGTCTTTCGGAGTGTCTTGAAAAATGGGAGAAATCGATCTGTTGCTCGTGATACAAATCTGTTGAGTGTTGCTACTCGTCCTGTAAGACTTTGCACCTCTTTCTTCGTCGTCGGAGATCGCAGCCCTAATAGAGATTTGATCTTTTCAGGATTTGCTTCAATGCCTCGTTGATTGACAATGTACCTAAGAAACATGCCTTCTCGTACTCTAAATATGCACTTCGTCGGGTTCAGCTTCATTTGATATTTATCCAGTTGATCAAAAGTCTGACTTAAGTCAACTAAATGATCGGCAGCTTTCTTGCTCTTTGTCAGCATATCGTCAACATAGACTTCCATATTGCAACTGATTTGTTCAGCAAAGACTTTGTTCATCAGCCGCTGATATGTTGCACCTGCATTTTTCAAACCAAAAGGCATAACATTATAACAATAAGTTCCCCTAGGGGTAATGAAAGAAGTACTCTCCCTGTCTTCAGGTTTCATTTTAATCTGATTGTAGCCGGAATAAGCATCCATGAAGCTCAGCAACTCGTGTCCCGAGGTAGCATCTACTAGTTGATCAATTCGGGGCAGTGGAAAGTGATCCTTTGGGCATGCTTTGTGGAGGTCGAAGAAGTCTACACACATCCTCCACTTGTTGTTCTTCTTTTTCACCATCACCACATTTGCTAACCAGTCGGGATATTTAACATCTTCAATGAAGCAAGCTTTCTGGAGCTTCTCGACTTCCTCCTGTATAGCTTGATTCTTCTCGGGACTGAATACTCTTCTTCTTTACTTCACAGGCTTGATCTCCTTATTCACATTGAGTTCGTGACATAAGAAATTTGGGTCTATCCCAGGCATATCCTCATGACTCCACGCAAAAGTTTGCTTTCTTCTTATTAGGAAAGTTATCAACTCCTGTTTTAATGAGGCTTCCAAAGACGAACCTATTTGAGTAGTTCGTTCAGGATGCTCGTCGTCCAGGATGATTTTTTCAGTAGCTTCCACCACTTGACCCTTCACAAGTTGCGACTCATCTCTAGGATCCAATGTTTCAATTTCTGCACCCTCATCCACTTGATAAGTAGTAGTCTTTTTCCTTGATTCTTCCAGTTCCTCTTGCTCGGAGGATGAATAATAGCATTCCCGAGCTACTTTTTGATCACCTTTCACAACTCCTACTCCAAAATTTGTTGGAAATTTTAGGCATTGATGTACTGTAGATGGTACAGCCTCGAACTTCTTCAATCCTACTCTTCCCATGATGATGTTATATGATGATTGAACATTCTTATCCATCACGAAAAAGAGTATTCTTTCTGTCCGACAAGCAGGCCACGTACCAATGAATATATCCAACTTGATCGTCCCAAGTGGAAATACTTTCTCGCCAGCAAAACCGAGGAGGGGTCTATGATAAGGTTCCAGTTGAGATAGCTTTAGACTTAAACTGTCGAAGCACGAGTAGAATATAATGTCTGTCGAGCTACCATTGTCGACCAGTACTCTTGAAATCATTATCTCCTTCATCCTCATTTTGATCACCAATGGGTCATCATGAGGATACAAAACTCCTGCGAGGTCGTTCTTTGAGAAATCGATGACCAATTTCTCTTTGTTGACCTTTCTCGGGCGATCCTCCTCAGCTAGATTTATTCGTTGAATGTACGAACAAGCTTGAGCCTCACAGAGGTAAGATTTTCTCTCTGCAGTAAGATCTCATCCTCCTGCATCTCCACATGTGATAACATTACAATCAAATGACCCAAAGCGTATTGAAAATACCTCTCGTTCTGGTTGCCTTGGTCTCTTGGGGAGATCGGGGTCGTCTCCTGGATCAACTTCATGGTCTCTCTTTCTGTTCTCCTCTGCTCGATGAGGAGATCTAGACCTCTCTCTTGCTCGGTCGTTGTTTCTTCTATCATTTCCCCGATCAACATACTTTGCCAGTTTTCCTCGTCTGATGAGTGTTTCAATCTCATTCTGAAGAGCTATGTAATTTTTGGTCATATGGCCATGATCTTTGTGAAACTCGCAATATTTTGCTTTATTCCTCTTGTCAGGGTCTGCCTTCATTTTCTCTGGCCAGTTTAATTCCTCGTTGTTCTAGAAAATGGTTGATATCCTTCTTCAAAGGAGTATAATTATCATATTTCTTCATTACGTCCCATACCGATCTAGTTTTTGAATTTTTGTCATTACCATTGTTCTTATGCTCTTTCTTCTTAGCTTTATCACCTTCCACCTTGCTTTCTTTGGCATCCATATTCTTCTTCGCAGCCATAGCCTCCTCGGCATTCATGATCTTCGCCGATTTTCCTATCAGGTCTAACATGGTTCTCGGTGGATCTTTGGCCAAAGTACAGTACAACTTGTTGGGCAGTAGTCCACTCATCAAGGCGGTAATCGTTGTCTTCTCCTCATAATCAATGACTTCAAGTTTCTCGTTATTAAAACGAGTTATATAGTCTTTGGTGCTCTCACCAGCTTTTTGTCCAACACTTAACAAATGTGCTACTCGTTTAACAAACTTTGCCCCAAAACAGAAATTCCTAATGAATAACTCGGCCAGTTGAAGAAAAGTTGAGATCTTACCCCGAGGAAGATTATTATACCACATTTGAGCAGATCCGGTAAGAGTTCCCGAGAATGCTCTGCATCTCATCTCATCTGGAATAGCATAGATGTCGGTTGCAGCTTGGTATTGTTCTATATAAAGGACGGGGTCAGTCTTTACATCATATTTGGGGGTCACAACAGGTGCTTTGAACTTTGATGGTGTTGGAAAATCTATAATGGCCTGGACAAAAGGCGTTCCTCGAACAAAGGTTCGTTGTAAAGGGTTCTTGGCTTTAGACATTTCCCCTAATCTATCCTCCAGCCTCTGAATAGAGCCTTTCCACGCATCATTTCCTTCCTCGGGCCTGTTGGTTCGAGCCACTGACCGCGTTGATGTGGTTTCCTGGGATTTATCCTGACGAGCAGCTAGTCGCGACTGGGCAGATCCTTCCCTTAAGTCTGATGGTCGTCGAAAACTCCTCGATGGGGCTCTAGGAGGACTTTTGCTCCTTTTAGGTCCTAATCGATTGAAAGGTGATACCCTGCTTAACCTCTCTAGCGCACTAGTCCTTTCTGGAGAGAGAGTGACACGTTGTTCAGTATCTGTGGCCCGTACTGACGAAGTTCGTCCAGGTTGATAAGAAAAATCTTCAGATTCCTCAGTACGATATGAATCAGTACGCCTAGTACGTGAAGAAGGTGTGCGGGTATTTCTTTGAATGCTTCGCAGTCCTGAATGGGTTGGTGCACCGCCATGGAGGGTTTGTATGAGTTGACGCATGGTTTCTTGCATGACGGTCTGGCCATGAGCCAGATTTGTCATTATTCCAGCCAGATCTGGAATATTTGGCGGAGCAGATGGATTTGGAGGGCTTCCAGCATTTCGATTGCTAGATTCTGGAATATCAGCCATTTATGATGGATTGTTTTTTGATGAAAAATGATATTACCAGTCGTTTCCCACAGACGGCGCCAATCTGTTGATGTAAAAAATTAGATTGGATCTAATTATTCAATCATAGATAAAATAAATGAAACAAAGAGATTTTTAAAGTGGTTCAGCCTTATAAGAATGGCCTACGTTCACTGTTATGTTATTGCTGATTGTTTGGGAATTCTCGATTACAAGTTTTATCAAGAAATTTCGGTCCCTTTATAATGAGGATTGTGCAATGTATTTATAGCCCTGGGGCTGTAATGTGAAAGGGTAATACATTAAATGATGTACATATGAAAGGGTGATACATTCAATGCTCCTTAAGCGCATGCGTCTGAATGATAAGCATTTAATGAACAGTCAAACTGTTGGTTGTCCCGCCATTAATGCTTTGTTCGAGGTGCAGCTCGGACCGCCTAAGCTTCTCGGTGCTCAAGAGTTCCTCGGAGAGTTCTCGTTCCTCTGAGCGTATGAGTTCCTCGGGGATTCAGTGTTCCTCATTGTAGTATGGTTCCTCGGAGCGTGTGAGTTCCTTGGAAGTGTTTGTTGTTGCCACGTAGACTGCCACGTGTCTTCACTTTATTGATCCATGTCAGAAGACTAAATTTGGTATCAACAATAATAATAAACATTTTGCCTTTCATTATCATTTCTATACTTATCTCTATCTTTGCATATAATAAATAGTAGAAATTAAAAGAGCATATAGGATAAGTCACTAAATCAAGAAAACTACCATAAAAAATGCATATTTTTCTTACATATATTTTGCTTCACTTGGTTACATTTTGCGGATAGAAAGAAAAAGAGAAAAATACAAACAGGACTTCGCTCGAACCCTCATCTTTCCCTCTCAAGCCCTCAACCTCTATTGCGGACAAGCTTTCCCCGACTACGAGCGATGAATCCTTCATTCCTAGAATTCGAACCCTCATCTGAGGTGGCAGTTGACACAAAGCAGAAAGGAACTAACTTTTTGATATAATCAGACATAGCGGCCATCCATTTCCTGATATCCCTCAGTCAGCTGGTCAGGTCCCAAACATCCTGCAAGCAAAGAGAAACCTCAAAACACAAATTAGTCAGTAAAGAAGAAAAGAAGAATTAATAGAACATGAGAAATAGGAAGAATATACCTCAGGATGGAGGGATTCATTCGTAAGCCCCGTCAACCCAGACACCGATGCATTAGGACGGTGCGGGACGGTCAGTGATTCCCCACTACTTAGTCTACAGTTGTAGGAAAACAGAGTAACCTCCTCTGCCGCCGTCGCCAACATGCCATCACCTATGTTGTGGGCTAACCCCACCGGCGCGCTAGTACCCCTACCCAAAGCTGTGGCAGGTGGAGGCATGTTCTCCACGCCATAAATACAGGAGTTCATCAAATAGCTTGTCACAAAATCTAAATAATCATAGCTCATCATTGTATCCGTGTAGAGCGTATAAGGATCTCTGATCATCGCTAATGCATGGCATTGTCTGACATATCGCTCACCCGCCTCATATACATAGGGGCACTAATTATGGTACCACCACCTCCTCCTCCTCAATTTGCCTCACCACCCTCTCCCTAGGTACTAGAAGTACCCAAACTCATGCGCAATCAACCACCGCATCTGTACATGTAGGCCCGTCACCCCAATGTCCCCTGGAGTCATCCCCGAGGATAAAAAGTCACCTATAATACTCGATAAAGAATAAATATCTACTCAAGAAATTAAGATGCCAAGAAAGAACTCAGGAAAGAACGAAAAATAACCTGGTCATTTATCAGAGCATTTAGGACCCCCCGCCAATTTGCCAAAGATAGGATTTCCTCCACCGGAACATCTGAAAGAAGTCCCCCAAGTTCTCATCCTTCAGGGCCATCAACCTGCATTGTGCCCAATCACCTCATAGAACCATGTCTACAAAAGACAGGAATCAACAAAAAACATAACAAAAGAGGAATGAAAGGAAGTTCATAAAAAGGAAAATAAATACAAAGTTACTTCCAAAAGATATGTGTTCATCGTAAAACTCTACCGACAGTACCAGCTAAAAGCATCCATATAAAAATAAAGGGACACCAAAGTCAGGCTCCCCCAATCATACAGTTAGAAGTCCAAAATCATCCTTAGATACGGTAAGAACCAAAGATGGACGATGACGCCGCTCATCATCATAAAAAAGCCTCCCAGCAAAATCAATATACATAGATGGGTTGTTTATCTCACCTGCCACCCATCGATCACATCCACCCTCCTCCTCAAGAGTGTCTCCCTCAAATTAGATATACAGATGTAATTCCTAGACACGATCTTACCCACATTACCCAGTGTCGCATGCACCACCTCCGGTGTCACCCTCAATGTGCGATCCACCGCTATTTGAAAACTCTTTAAATACACCCCCGTTAGTTATTAAACATTTGTGGGAGTAATATTCATCTCCCCAAAACAAGGATGAAAAGTTTAGGTAGTCTCCTAACACCTCTCCCCCAGAGCACACAACACCGTATTAAAAAGTCGTGTCTGATTCAAAGCCGGCGCCAAATGGCCAAAACTGGCATATGAAATAACCAGCACACCAAAGTAGGGGGATTCTCCCAAACCTCCTTCATTCCATTATCCCCCGAGACCGAATGCTCGAAGGATCTATGTTCGTTTGCGAAAGAAGAAGAAGAAGAAGAAGAAGAAGAAGAAGAAGAAGAAGAAGAAGAAGAAGAAGAAGAAGAAGAAGAAGAAGAAGAAGAAACTTCATTAGTGCAAATAACAAAGAAAAAAATAAATTGGAATACAAAAGGTCACCATACTTACATCGCCACTGGGGTTCTTCACCCTAGATGAATAGTGGTATGCAGGCTCGTGTAACAGGATACGTTCATCACCTACAAGCTCGAACAAATCAAAAGCATTTTCATTCCCCAATGCAAGGGGCACCCTAAGTCGCCACTTCAGGCTAGTCCAATCATCAATGGCCAGCCACTCATTATTGTACACCTATCTTGAAGAACAAAACATTTGAAATATTAAAGAAAAAGGACTTATGAATGATTTTTAGAGAGAAAACAAAAGATTCAAACAATTAAAGGTGTGAAAAATGGGGAGGGATTGACCCCTTTCTATAGAAGGTTAAAAGGCCTGCCGATCAGTAGCCCTAACCCATACCGATCAGCATTAGCCTTTTCCTCTTCCTAAGGAAGCCCAAGAGTCCGTGTCATTGTCGATTGACATCCCTCTAAGCCTGACTATCGATAGCCCCTTTTGAATTTTGTAAAAAAAATGCCAGAAAATTCTTAGAAAAATCCACAAATTGCACGAAAAAATCCTAAAAATCCCTAAAAAAAAATATGGAACATCATTTTCCCAAGAAAATTCATTTTTGGAGCACTAAGTCCCTTACAAACTCTCAAAATCCCCAACAGGATTAATCTTACACACTTATCCTTAGCATACTACACAACATAACCCATGATGCGCTCGCATCCAAGTCTCCTACAAATTCTCCACATGGAATACCAAAACTAAACATCCCCTAGTGTAACCCGAAGTGCACCTGCACCCCCAAGATAATTTAAATTTCCACGGGAGAGTTATGCCCTACACTACAACTCAAGGTCCTCAGAATTGATCTCTGACCTAAGAAATGGTCGCCATAACTCAAGGTCATCGTAAATGACCTCGGCCCTTAGAATTGGTCATCACAACTTAAGGTCCTCAAAATTAACCTCGAATTTCAGAATTGGTCGTCCCGACTTGGTCCTTAAATTTGACCTCGGCGCTCAGAATTGGTCGTTACATCTTTAGGTCCTCAAAATTGACCTCAACCCTCAGAATTGGTTGCTACAACTTGAGATCCTCAAAATTGACATCGGCTCGCAGAATTTGTCAGCACAACTTTAGGTCCTTAGAATTGATCTCGACACGCAGAATTAGTCTTCAAAACTCAAGGTCCTTAAAATTATACTCGACTCTTAATATCGGTCGTCACGACTTTAGGTCCTCAGAATTGACCACGACCCTCAGAATTGGTCGTCCCAAAATTTAGATATTTATAATTGACTTTGGCCCTCAAAATTGATTGTCTCAACTTTAGGTCCCCATAATTGACCTCGACCCTTAGAATTGGTCACTATAATTTCAAGTCCTCTGACCTCGGCCCTCATAATTGGTCGTCCCAACTTTAAGTCCTCAGAATTGACCTTGTCCCTCATAATTGGTTATAACTACTTTAGGTCCTCGAAATTGAACTCGATCCTCAGAATTGGTTGTCATAACTTTAGGTCCTCGAAATTGACCTCGATCATCAGAATTGGTCGTCACGACTTTAGGTCCTCGAAATTGACCCTGGCCCTCAGAATTGGTCACCACAACTTTAGGTCCTCAGAATTTACCTCAACCCGTTGAATTATTCATCCCCAACATCAATTTAGGCCCACAGAATTGACCTTGACCAACTGAATTAGTTACCATAGCCCCTCCGAACCCATCTTAACACATCCACGACCCATTAAATCAACCATCCTCATCTCCTTAGGTCCTCAGAACATACCTCAACCCGTTGAATCGATAATCCTCATCTCCTTCGGTCCTCAGAACTAACCTCAACCCTTCAAATATGTTAACCTCATCCTCTAGGTCCACAAAGCTGACCTAAAATCCTATCTCCCACTGTCGATGTTATATCTATTATCAACAACCTTAACTTATTCTAAGCTCTTCCGTTGAGGGGATCTCTATAAATACCCCATCCTAGGACCCTTTAAGAACCTCCTTAGGTCCCTAGAACTCACTCATTCACCACAAACCCTATGTCATACTCAGAGTACCCATCTAGAGGTCAGCGGGCATTCTTGGCCCCCCTTTAACTCCGATCAACTTCCTTGCCTGAAAGAGAGCTAATTAAATCTTTGCAGGGATCTAAATTTGCTTTCCAACGGTCCTCTTCGTGTATAAATTTGCCTTACGATACGAACGAACTGTCCATTTTACCCCAAAATTGATTTGGAAGCTATCGAGTGCTCTCGGGTCCCATTTCAGTCCAATTAAATTTCTCACTTGAGAAAAAGCTCAATGAATCTTTGAACGTCTCTGAATACCCTTTTCAATGGTCCTCTCGGTGTACGAATCGACCTTACGGTACGGACAAATGGTTTATTTTATCCGAAAAACTTATCCGGAGGTCGCTAGGTGCTCTCGAGCCCCATTTGACCCCAGTCAACTCTCCATCTTAAATAAATATGAATGAATCTTTAAAGGGACATAAATACCCTTTCCAAATATCCACCCCGTGTACAAATCAGCCTTACGGTATGGACGAATGAACCATTTTACTCCGAAGGGTTCCCAGGAGCTTCCTGGCCCGATTTAACCTTGGTCAACTCTCTAAACCAAACGAGAAGCTAAATTAAATCTCAAAGGGATCTGAATAAAATTTTCAATGGTCCGTACTATGAACGAATTAGTTTTAAAGTTAGAACAAACGATCTGTTTTTCTCCAAAACTATTCTATCTAATTACCAATGGGAACTTTCGGGCCACGTTTGACGTCGGTCAACTCTCGAATTTGGAAGTGGCTTATTGGATTCTTAAAGGATTTCGAATACCCTTTCTAATAGTCCACCCGTGAATGATTCAGACATAAAATTTGCATTTTACGATCATTTTTTCAAAAAAATTATCTTATACTATCGAATGGCAGCCCCAGGACCCTACCTATTGACAGTGTGTCTGGAGTTCTATACCAATAGGCAGGTGAAGGACCCTGCTGATCGGTACTCCCGTAGAACTATAAATATAGGACATGACCTCACTTTGAAAAGCACCCCTGAACATCCCTCTGAGCAATTCAGAGAGCATTCTCTAGAATCAGAGTCATTCCCCTCTTAAAAAGCCTATTTCCCACATTTCTTCCATCCTTTTCATACTCCATTTAGGAAATTCTCACCCATGTCCTCATACGACCATCACCTCATTATGAGATCAACGCATCTACAATCAAGATCTACTTCTAGTCTTCATAAGGAAGTCCAATTCTCCACCCTTGGCTTTAAATTCTCTTATTTTAGCATTAGTAGATTTATTTTTACTTTATTCCTTTATATCATTACATCATATACCTTAATCTCAAACCTTTATTATTAGTATTTGAACATACTTTATTTTCATAAAAAATCCAAAAATAAGAAAAGATGGTTTACTTATAAATTCCAAAAGAGGGATTCGCACTGCACATTCTCACACTTTAATCATGTTTATCTTTACACATACATGTAAGAGAAATCACTCGTTTTGATTTATGGGATAAACCCCACCCTACATAATTTTCAAACTATGTGGACTTTGTTGCCCCTTGAGCTACATAGGAATCTTGGGTAAATCCCTATACTCGATTCCTCCTTCATACACGTTTCTTACCTTGTTTATATTATATATTCTTAATGGATTTTATATACTTGCATGCTTGTGTCTTGTCGAATGCATACATTCGTTCCTCTATAACGACTTGTGAATCGAAAAACACTTACATTATATTTTAAATTACTATTTTGGGAACACTCTTAAGGATAACCTCACTCGGTCCTTTTCCATGATGCGAGTTGAACAATTTCCTTCTCCATTTATATTATGCACATATTCACACTTCATGGAGTATAACAGGAGAAGATTAATACATGCTCGTGAGAGACCAAAAGGGCGGGATGGGTGCCTAACACCTTTTCATTCCCTTGATGTCGTTCTCTCGAGGCAGCAACATTTCTTTTTCCTGTTTGTGAAAAATAGGTTGGGGGCTATATCTTTACATATAACTCCACATCGATGATGGCCGGGATCCCCGAGAAAGGGCGCAATCCCCGTGCACGTATAAAAAAAAGAGGGGAAGCCCTCCTCGAACCCCTTTGGGATGGCCACACTACCTATGTTTTATCTGAAGCTTCACAAGTTTCTGACATGGTTATTTTAGTAGTATTGGGATTTGTTTTACCCAAATCACCATTACAAGTTTATGACATGGTTATTCTATGTATGTTTTATGTGAATCTTCACAAATTCAAGATTAATATTCTATCTATATTTTAGATTTGTTTTACCCCAATCAAATCAGGATTTACAAGCTATATGAGTATCGTTATAATATATGGTATCCAGGTCACTATATGTGGAAAAAAAACTCAAGAGGTAGGTGAAATCGTGCATCAAAAAGTATCTACTAGTTGTTTAGAAAAGTCACTGCTACCAAAATAAAATGATTAAAACAAAGTCATTGCTAGAAAAATAAAAGTTATGTGAGTAGCCTTATGATATATGATATATGATATCCAAATCACTACATGTGTGTGTTATATAATTTCATGAACTAGTTTGGCAATGATTTGGAAGTGATATATTGGCTCTGATATGTTGTTTATACTCTATTCACTTTTAATTTATACTCTACTATGATATATACTCTTATGTTTCTGATTTATATAAACTAATTAGATATATACAACTATGGGATGATATGTTAACTGTGATAACTCAACTATGGGATTGAAATATGATATATAACTGAACTCATGAGTCAAGATTTATAAATCAAAATAAATGGATCAATTGATTATAAGATAAGATTTATAAACTAATATGAATTGTGATGTCTCGATTAATTACATTTGTTCTATTATATACTTTCCATAATCTGTTATGAAATATACATTGACCCAAGTTTGTCTGATCTAAACTGATGAGTTAAGATTTATAAACTGGGATGAATTGGTGAATGGATTAATTTTATTACGAGTCAATATTTATAAGCATGGATGAATGGATTAATTTGATTTGTTCTGATATATACTTAACATAATATTTTTTGATCAATAAACTTAGATGAACACAGTTAACACATACACTGTTCCAGGACTGTATTAACTGTGTTTAATTACTTATGTAGAAACCATTGAATCTAAATACATTGTGTAACTAATAATATATTAAATATTTTTCTATTTCAAATACAACCCGTAACTTTTTCCCTACTCTTTATCCCAAAATAAAAGGAAGATATGTCAATAGAGGGGAGAAGATGCAATAATGGAAAACTAGTGATGCCTGGGAAAGAGGAAGAACAAATAAAGATAAATCGGGATCAACCTACAAACTCCTTGATAGGAATACATGACAATCCTGCCATTTATACCACTGAAAGGCCTTTATTAACTGACGAAATTAGGATCAATAAATGTTTAGGAGCAAATGTTGGCTAACTAATCTGAGATTCTTTATTAGGTTCAGTTGAGTAACATTTAAGATCAAATTTTGGCTGAACAACGTGAGATTCTTTATCAGATGTCAGCTGACCTACATGAGGAGTTGGTCAATCGACGTTTAGAATCAAATTTCGATTAACCAACTTTTAGGATCAACTAATGTTTAGGATTAAATGTCAATTGACCTACACGAGATTCTTTATCAGATTTTAACTGATCGATGTTTAGGATCACTAGATGTTAAGGATCAAATATCGGTTGACCGACGTGAGATTCTTTATCAAATGTCGATTGATGAACATTTACGATCAAATGTCAGCTGAACAATGTGAGATTCTTTATCAAATCTTGGCTGACCAACACGAGGCATTGGTTAATCGATTTTTTCAACCATTTTAATCATTCTTAAACTACCACATTTCCTAATCTATTTTGGTAAACAATATGTGTTGAAGGCTTAACAACATATGAAATCTTAGTGGCTAAAAAACCTATCCATCATCACTGTGTAACTCATTATTTGTACATAATATAGACAATTTTTTAGGGTAAGAAAATGAAGTCAATTTAATAAAAAATAAGTATATATCTACAAATAAAAATTTGAATGACCTATAACCATAACCAACATTATTTTTAAGTCCCAAAACTGTAAAATCTATTTCTGGGATATAGAGACAAGAGTTAAATGACCTCAAAATATGCATTTATGGTACGAGTTTCCATTCAAAAACTCACTATCCATCATCTTTAGGCTTCCCATTGTGTTGATTGTCTTGTCAAATTTTTTTTAGATGGCACCACATGGTCTAGATATTGGTTAATAGGATCTTGGAAAATATCTTAATCTTCCGATTTATTTTTAATAGGTGTGATTAGAATAAATGGATCTTTGATGTTGTAATTAGTAGTCAGGTCATTACCCCAGTTACCATATTTACAAGGTTAGGTGATTTTTCCTTGAACTATAAGATCTTAGATGACGTGCTTTAAAGCCTATTAAACTTGATATAACTGAGTATTTGTAAACAATTGGATTATAAGTCACATAGGTAAACCAACATTGGTTTTTGATAGGCATGAACATAATTCAGTGGTTTGAGCACTACCAAGCATAACCAAATCAAGTCAGACATTGGTTTGAACATAATTCACTAGTTTGAACATAATTCAGTGGTTTGAAAATAATTCAGAAGGGAAAATTCCACCTAATGTGAGCACTACCAAGCCTAACCAAGTTGAGTCAGACATTGAGAAACATAACACTAATTGAATGATAAAAGACACTGGGACCAAGTACAATGAATCAACCTATTTAGACCCAAATCGTAGGAACACTTTTCACAATCCATATAAAAATACGAATCCAACCAAAACCATTACACTCGGTCTATTACCAAGAATATGAAACAACCAAAAAGAAAAAGAACAAGAATTCGATTATTATTGTGCTTATTTCATAGGAGTGTGGGACACATACATACTGAAAATATAATGCATAAGATAACATCAAGTTCTGAAATTTAAATAAACGGACAACATGCATAATAATGTATTCACATTTTTTCCATCTTTAATATGGAAAAACTCAAAAACAAATGGTAGCTAATTTAGGATTATATTCCCCTTAAGCCTTACCCCTCCAAATTTCATCTTCATTATCTTCATCTTCATCATAATCATAATCCTCAGTGATACTTATGTTAACAATTGATTCATTTTCTACTTGCCTCACCCACCTTACATTTTGATATTCATCCAAATTTTACATGTTATATGGCTCATCTCCATTGACCAATAATTCTTCTTCGGTCATCGTCTACCTATCAAATCCTATTGCTCGTGCTTGTGATACTTATATATATATATATACTTGTGATTTAATCCTATTTCTCGTGCTTAGTAGAAGATAAGGATAGTAATATATAAATGTATATAAGTATGTGAGAGAATAATTTTATATGAGAAATTATGAATGTCTAGTAGACATGGAAAATAAATTACTGTATGGGTTACACAAGTGAGTACCATAAGTTATTAGATGAAGTGAAATATTTAATCCAAACTAGTTAGGTGGGGTAGAATAAGTAGGACGAGTTAGGAGTATACGCTAGGCGTGCACTCTAGTTGAGAGGTAAGGACCTTAAGTGAGAGTCGTAAACATAACATGCATATAATATCTTCTAATTATGCATTTTAAATACTTGCTAAACTGTTTTAAAATATTTTCACTTGGGCTCTGATCCATTTCTTGCAAATCTATTTTCTTTATAAAAATCATTTTAGGTTCCCAGCCACAGGGAGGCCCATCTTAGGAGATCATTATCCTTTTCCATTGTTATAATTGATGTGGCCAATTACAGGACTTACTTAGTAGACGCCTTCGTTCATTTCATATTTAATGTATCCTTATTTTATTTCAGTCGGGCATGTCGCCCTTCTTCTGTTAGCAGTGATTTCAGAGACATTGTACTTCTTTTATTTCAGTTATTGGATTTAGACTTTTGATTTTTTATTATTATATTAGAGTTCCAGACTCGGGTGTTTACTTCCGTAATATTTTCTTGGATTCCGTATTTCATTTATTGTGGAGTTGATTAACTTAGTATGATGAATGTGTTGTTTAATTATTTAATTGTTTCAAATCTTTGCATGTTAAATAAAAGATAAAATTTTGACATTAGCTTTTCAAATACTAGGTGATTAGTAAACTTAAAACGTTTTTCGGCAGTAATGCTAAGAATGAACCAATCTGGATATTCTGTTTTAATTTAACAAAGGCCTGATCACCCGGTATTTAATTAAGTGGGGTGTTTCATAGACTCAGTTTCCACACCCATGTACCGAGAGCAAAAATTCGCACATTCCTCCATAAGAATTGAGTTAGCGATTGAGTCCTAGGATGATCTCGATTAGGAACGTGCAATTCTAAGGTGTGCAGGCACTTTTCAATTAAATACATCCAACATGAAAGGACGCAACCATCGATTAGGATTTTATGTGGAAAATGTATAGGCAAGTGTTCCATCACATAAAAAAACTAGACGAGAATATATTCCCAAGGCTAAAAAGTGTAAGAGCCATCCGGTCTTCAAACTCTTCCAAATCAGTTGCGGTAATTACACTTAAGCACAATATCACGAAGCAATCACTTGATTCGATTAAGGCTTTGATAATATTCTTTGGTAATACCCTTCGTTCTTCTATAAGAAGTAATTTTTACAATATAATGTGATCTTCATGGCTCATTAATCCCAAAATATTTCTTTCTTGCATGCGCACACATCGTGAAACATTCGATGAGTAACCATCAGGAGTTCTAACATCCCAAAACACTTAAAAAAAATTCCTTCTCTTTATTACTCATCGTGAACTTTGTTGGGGGAATGTACTTTAGATTTAAACCTCGTGGTTGAGGATGTAGCTCAGATCTAATATTCAATTCTTTGAGGTTTTTTCGATACTTTAAATTGTCCTTTGTCTTACCTTTAGTACCCAACAATGTAAATGGGACATTATCACACACGTTCTTCTCAATATACATGACATCAAGATTGTGGCGAATAAGATTATCCTTACAGTATGGCAAATCATAAAATATACGCTTCTTCTTCCAACCCATTCTAGTTTTCAACACTTACTTTGTTTTCTTTTTCAAGCGACTCTCTTTCATTCCTTTTAAATACATCTTCCATCTTGTATTCAGTTTCAATGTCAACATCATTCAACTATTGCAACACTTGCAAGTCCGAAAGTTGCAATGGGTCCGGTCGTAATTCTACCATTTTATTAAATGGTATCTTATGCCTACGAAACCTATGACGGGGGTTTAATAATCGACGATGATCCCAATAATAAAACTTTTGACCAATCTTGAACTGCATTACCTGATGGTCTTCATTACAACAAGGACAAGCAACTGTACCTTTTGTACTCCATCCTGATAACATGGAATATGCGGGGATCCACATCAACGATGCATGCAACTAGAAGAACTCCTTACATGATGCATCGTAAGTGCATACACATCATTCCATAGCTCAATCAACTCATCAATCAATGATTGTAAAAATAAATCAATCTTATCTCCTTGGAAAAGATGGGTTTTTCTCATCAAATGTTTTCTAAGCACGAGAGTTTGTTAGACGCCTCATGACACCATCGTCAATCCATTCCTCATAATTCCATTTTATTATAGGAGCTAAATAGGATGACCAAAATAATTTCTGCAATATGGGTTTCAAAGGGAAATATCTTATTTTCTTGAAGGCTACCTTCAGGCCTTGGACACCCACACTTGAATTATCATCTTTATATTGAGAAAATCAGCATATGTCATACTTTTCATGATTCTCAGTTTGATTTTAAAATATTATACAATTATTTGGGCATGCATCCCGCGTCTCGTACTTGAGTCCCAAGTCCTTCGTTAGCTTGTTGTCTTGGTAGTAACATTTGGGAATTCTAGCACTCAAAAATACCCTCCTAAAAAATCCAACAACATAGTGAAAGAATGATATGTACATCCATTAAGATACTGCATGTGCAAGAGTTCAAAACAAATGATAATTTCGTAACCCCTTGTGGACAATTTTCATATAACTCGCATTCCGCCTCTTTTAAAAGTCTAGAATACTCTAGATTATTTTTTTCAGATTCGAAGACATCTTTGGTTCTACATTCCTCATTATTACTCATATTTGCATATGTGTGAGGAACACCCCTTCCTTCTTGAACCATTATAATCATGTTATCTCGAGCATTCAATTCGATGGGTATATAATTAACTAGCATATCATCCCGTGAAGAATTTATATTACTTCTTACACAACCAAAATTCTCTCTATAGAAAACCCAAACCTTATAAGCCTTTTTAAAGCCATGCATTTCAAGGTGATTTCTCACCATTTTTTGGGTGTGGTATACTCAAGTTGTGCATCTCTTACACGAGCAATATAGTTTTTTGGTCTCAATGTTCTTATTTCCATATATATAGTTAAGAAATCCTTGAATCTTGTAAATGTATTCTTTTGAACATTGTCTATGTAAATCATTCCAACTCTTATCCATGATACCTAATTATGACATATATATGTTTCTAAGCAAATTAGTATATCAATTCAGAAAAGTCAATAGCAAACTAATTAAAATAATAATAATATGACCCAATAATTCAATGCATAGATTTTAACATCTACATCATTAAAAATTCACAAAGTCAACATAAAAAGTCAAGAAAGAAAAGCACCTTACGCATTTAAAAAGTCACGCAATCAAAGTTTTAGTACTAATGCACTAACGCATAAGAAATAAAAACATCTTACGTAATTATAAAGTCACACAATCAACATTTAACATCTACATTGTTAAACATTTATACGTTACAAAACTCATAACCAACGTCCCCATTTTCATCCCCGCTGGAATCATTACGATCATTTTCTCCTTTGTATGGCACATACGCTTCATCATCATCAACCTTTTTTATTACTCTTTATTTTACTTATACTTTTACCATGGTCCCTCATTGCTGAATACAATTTACGGACTCCTAACTCCTTCAATTTTTCCCTATTCTCTTATATTTTCTTCAACTTTTGCCTCTCGTACTCCTTCATTGTTACATATATTTTATGATAAAAGATATGTTATTAAAGAATGAATGAGGTAGATAGAGAGTGAAAAATCAAGTTTATTTTTTAAGATTCTTTAAAGACCGTGACATTATTTTTTTTTATATTTACTAATTTTTTGTTTAAACTAGAATTTTAACTAATGCTTGTTTTTTTATTTATTGCTTTCGGATACCACCTCATATGTTTGAGTTTGTGTTCCAGCACTTAGTGATTTAAATATTAAGATTTAGTATTTTATATGGTGTTGGATAACATTGGCGATTTTTTTAATGATGATGTATGTTTGAATTAATTGGGTTCACCACATATATCACAAAATAAAATCATAATCGAATAGTTAATCAAATTAATGGCATAAACTACTTCGAAAGGACATGAATTCATTAACACAAATAAATTATTAATAATTGTAACTAAAATGTACACATATAAGTATACAAATATCCTCGTAAATCAATTTTAAAACTATACTGCAACAACTAATTGACAATTTGGGTTTTCAATTGGATCACCCTCAACCTCCTATCATCACTACAAATCAATCTAGTATAAAAACTAATGATATTAATCATTAACTAAGAATTAAAATTATCTTTTATACGTATCAATTCGATAATACTATAACTTGAATGCTCGGAATTAGATTAAGTATCTAAACACCAAAGAACCCCGTCAAATACATATCAATGAAAAATATATGATTACCATTCAACGAATATAATATTGATTTAAGGTAGAAAAAAATATAATTAACTGATTATAAAAAAATTATATTATGAAAAAACTTCAAATATCCCAATAACCAACCACTTACTTTCCAAAAAAACCCTCCTTTCATTTTAACGACAACCAAACAAGGAAATTTACCATCAATTAATAAATAATAAAAATTAATTTGATGTCTTCAACCATAAAACCCTATTTTTTGAAACTATATCTAGCTATCCACCTACACAAACATAATCACACCACAATAAAGAAAGAAATATTTCAACTTACCCTAAACTCAACCATTGACGATGGAGAGGTTTAGGGTTAGAGACGATGGTGCTAGGGAAAGCGCGACTGAGGGAGAGTGACAGTGAAAGTGAGGGTGCGACCGAGGGAGAAAGAGAGTGAGAGTGAGGGTGCGACTGAGAGAGAGGAGCTAGGGTTTGTCCCAAAGGAAGAAAGTTGGGTTGGGTGGGTGGAATTTTGGGTTAGCTTTTCTTTTTACTTTTTATTTTCTTTTGAATAGATAGAAGCGACATATATAAAAATGACAAGCGGGAGAGTTCAAATTGTTAAGAGGGAACTCAAATTGGTTTATCCGTCTCATAAGGTATACCTTTTGAGATGGCTACTAATTTATAGTCTCTTTTAGTACTACTTTTTGGGATGAGTAACAAAAGGAGTCTTAAAAACAATATTTTTTAGACTATTAATTTTACCCATCCCAAAAGATACGATTTAGAGACTCAAATTTTAGCCGTCTCAAAAGGTTCGGTCTTAAAAGGGTAATGGATGGATTCCGTTATTCTTGCGGTGATGGTAGACTAACCAAGGCAAGAAGATCCCGACATCAAGACATTGGAGGCCCCTTCATTGTGACGGTCGTTAACAGCCATCCAATGTTGGACGTGAAGAAGGTTCAAGGACTAAAAGCGTCAAGTTTATGAGTATGTCTAATTCGTCCTTGTATGATACATATATCATAGTGGATTGATTTATTTTATCCTTGCTTATTCACCTAGATCCATACTTAGGGAAATATAAAATTAGTTTAATTTACACAAAATATATTTAAAATGGTGGTTAATTAATTGAAATTAAAATTTGGTGTTTGCCAATGCATATACCCCTATTAAGCACATGTCTTATATATAGAGGGTGGGTGGAGAGAGAGAGAGAGAGAAAGAGAGAGAGAGATGGTGGTGGTATCCGGTGCTAGTCGAGGATGGTAACGGTGGTGGTATTCGGTGGTTTTCACAGAGAGAGAATGAGAGAATAAGAGAGTGAAATAAGGGTTTTTGTAGAGAGAGAGTGTGTGTGTGAAAATAGAGAAATGAAAAATAAACCTTAAAGGTCTCTATTTGTACCTTAAAGGGGGTCACAGTTCAAGACCATGACCATGGACTGCGACCACTCTGATTTAAATTAACTAGTTAAGGTTTGTAACCGTGGTCATGACCCGTGACCCCTAGAATTCTCCAAAACCTGATCATGATCTGGAACCATGAATCCATTGTTGTGACCATTTTAAATTACATGGTTGTCATGGTTGAGGGTCACGATTATGGACCGTGACCATATTTCACACATATTTGTCAATGTCTTTAACAAATGATCACGGTTTTAGACTGTGGCCAGTAAAATGACCTACTTGGCACCATTTTTCCCAACAAAAGGGCGTGTGGTATAAATTATCCATAGATGGGGTTATAGACTAGGTCATAATAAAAAATTCATGGTCACGATCTAAAATTGTGACTATTCTGTCGTGAGCATTTACGACTTTTAGAGTAGTGTCTTTCCAAGATGGATTTTTGTAAATATTGGCTCGATCCAAGCTCTTTAGTGTTTGGTTTCTACAGGAGGTATGAACGGTGAGTGTTTATTATGTTTGAGTTTACTTAAACTCTTTTGGCTGAAATAATAAACCGGTAGGGAGTTTGGATAAGGCTTGGAGACTTAGTCTCCAAGAGAAATAAGGTTTCTACATCAGGAGAGTTTTACTCCAACTTGGTTTTGTCCTTTTGTATCCTCACCTAAGGAGATATCAATCATTGGGATTGAGAGAGGAAATTGGGCAACCTTATTTATGACCCAATATATAATTTTGTGAGTGAAAATTAAGGGTTCGCTCTTTTGCAGGAAATTGATTATTTTGGAAACTAATTTTGGGTATTGTCTACCGAGGATATGGGTAGAATTTAGGATCCTTTTGTGTTGAGATTAATATTATGAGAGTCTTTTATTATTGTGTGAAGGTTTTTTTGTTTATGAGAAGAGAGATTATTTTTTGAGTCCTTCCAAATTTATAATATTCTTCTATTTAGTGTTACAGATCGTTATTGTTGTTACATTTGTGTTATTTCATCCCTATTTTATTTTCTTTATTTGGATTGCCATATTTTTTGTGTTATTGGTTTGTGAGTCATGGAGCCCTAAATGGAAAAATGTGATGTTGCACAACAATTATCATCAATCAAATTATTAGAAAATCTAGTGTTGGAGTTTGTTTAAGTGTGTGCACCCATTTAAGGATGATAGTTGAATGTAGTTAGTTGTCAAATTATTAGGGGAAATGGTAACTTTGGCCAATAGATTTTAATTGAGAAATTTATGTAATAAATAATCATGTATTTTAGCGTAAAAATTATATATTTCTATAATAGATTATTATGTTGACAAATGTTTCTACAATCATGAATGTTAATGGAAATAAAATATATATAAAAACAAGAGTCCCTATCATTTCAAGTCAAATTGACACTTTAGAATACACATACTGAAGAAAGTATATTAGTTTTTAAATCTAATTGATTTACATTCAATAATTATTATTGTTGTTTGATTATGTCACAATCTATCACATGTTATAATTAACCAAATTGATGGTAAGTGTAATAACACTTTGATAAAATAGAAAATTAATAAATATTAAATAGTTATAAAAAAAATATTTTTGTTTACAAATTACTTGGAGGACAACTGGATTGAATTGGAACCATGATCTCGTTCATCACAAGGTTTCTAGATCTATTGATAGTTATGAAACACAAGTACAAATGCTCCTCTAACTCATCAAGTTGTTGGTTGAAGATTGACTCGTTTCTTTTTAACTGACGCGCCACTTCTACACTATCTTGGAGTCGATCCTCTCCTTGTCTTATCCAAAACTTAACCATCCCGCGCATATGCTCTAGCTCATCATTGAGTCGAGACACTAGGTGACTTATAGTGTCCAAATCCCTACATAGTATATAAGTTCCTTTGGCCGCTGCATCAAGCTTAGCTGAAAGTCGAGTCAATCTTCTAGTTGACATCAACTCAAATGAAGCCATGATAAGAGTAGGTGCAGCCACTAAAACAGCTAATGCATGAGCCACAATAATTACAGTTAAGGAAACTGTTAAAGCCACCAGAGATACGGTTGAGCCAAGATATAACTTGTTGATTGACCTAAGCTTGGCTTGAGCCTTGTCGCGACTTAATTCCAATCGTTTGAGAAGGTCGAAGCAACCATCTTTTACACCTTCGAACCTACGCGGAGACGAAGCCGATTCAATAAATGGGTTGGAGGATTGACAAAATTCAGTTAATCGGGTTAGGATCATAGGTGAGTGGGTTTTTGGCGTGATCTGGTCATTTTCAAAGGACTTGAGGGTGGTTTTCAGAGAACGATATCTACCACGCATATGTTCGATATCTTTGAGTAAAAGCCCACATAAGACTGAAGCATTCGCAGTTTCGGAGAAGTAATCTAATAAAAGAGCGTGATTTTTAGGCCGATTTTGGGTCAATGATAAGATTCGTATAACATTGGATTGGTCTGGTTCTAAAAGGTGTTCGGCGAATAGTCGATAGGATGGTAGTCGAGCCGCTGTGGTGGAGCTAATGGCAGTGGAGCCTACATTGCTTAGTGTAAGAACACGTGTCCAAAAGTCATTGTATGATTCAGTGCGAAATGCGTTAGCATATTCTTCTCGGAGGTCTAGATTCGAAATAGTTTGGGGATCCAATTGAGTCGCTGAAAGAAAAAATCATAATAATATGAGATAAGAATTCAACTTAACATTATTGATAATAATGAAAATGCAATTTTCTTTCGTTATTAATTAAGAAGGATTTTGAGTATAATGCAACTTGAATTTTTGAATAACATCTAAGATGTTTTTAAATTCAAATAATATTTTAATGATTTCTTTTATATTTTAAAATTATTTCAATAGTCGCAGCCATTTTCATAATTTCTTATCCAAAATTGTGATAACTTTCAACCGGCATTTTGAAATGAATGTTTTTCCAAAAAATTGAAAAATTAAAAAACATCAATATTTCTGGCATCTAATAGAACAATGTTTTACTAGGAATTTTAAATCCTTATTACACCCACCAAGTCATAACATATGATATCTGTTAAAATAAGATGAATTAAAATATGCATGAGACAGATTGTAACTTCTCTTGATTGTAAAAGAGAAGTTACTTTCTAAATTAGACTCCACTTAATTTCTTAATGGATGTATTTCATGTTTTCAATATAAATTTTAGCTTGTGAAAGAGTTTTCTCCAAGTGGGGGTAAAAGGGATAAAAATATGAACAGAAAAACTGTGTTTAACCAAAAATAACGAATCAAAAAATTTGAGAATCGTAAAATAAAAAATTTACATATATTGAAAAAAGAATAATCGAACACGTTTATCGCTCCACTCCCACCAAAAATAAGGCATAGATATTGAGTATGGGTATTAAAATATTTTGATGGGGTACTATAGTCTCGGGTGTACTATTGATGATGATTCGTAAATTGGACCAATCAAGCACACCTCTGTGGTTTTCATCACATGCAAAGGCTCAGAATTTCAACAACCTCAACTGTGCCAACCATCTCATTGTAATTTTATCCAACAATTTCGTCCTAGTATCATTATGAATCATAATTGCTCAAATATTAGGTATATAAGTAGTTTTACATGCAAATTTAATATAAAGAATGTTTTTTGTGTATTACATTTCTATGAGAAAATGTATTTAACCGTTATATTTTATATTTAGGTTTTTTGTATTTATTCCCTCATAAATAAATTTTTATATTATAATTTTTTTTGTTTAGGAGACGGTCAAAAATCTTTTCAATGGCATTCACCTAGGCCTGGCAAAATGTGACATGACACGGTCCGAAATTAACAGTAAATGGGTCAAGACTTATCGAGTATGGGTCACTATCGGGTTAACATGATAGACCCGTTAAAAATAACAAATCGAGTTGTTTAAATTTGCTTCCCCGATAACAACCCGTTAAAACCCGAATATTGTTCATGTCATACCAGGTCGTGTGACTTGTTAGTAACCATTATGACCCGTTAAGATATGTAGGGAAAAATAAAAATAACATTTTTAGTTTGAAAGGCTAAATATGTAATTATGCAAAGCTAACGGGTGTTATTGGTAGCTAACAAGTCTTATTGGTACGTATCTATCGGTTCATATCGGGTTAATCAGGTATAACAGGTTAAATGGGTTAAACCGGTGTTAAGACCTGAAAATGATTCGTTACCTTAACGGGGTAAACGGTTTCGTGGAGTGTAACTCATTAGGAAAACGAATCGTGCATGAATATTGGATTCATGACCCGTTAAGTTAATGAATCGTGTTCGGGTTGAGCAAAATTCCACACGAATTCGTTAAGACCCGACAGAAACACGACCCGAACCGACCTGACACGAATACGATTTCAGCTGTGTAGTGTAAACCTAATTTTAAGGGGGTTTTGGGAAATTGTCCAATTTAATTCAAAGTGTATAAAAATAGGAGACTTCACATAATTTTAAAAGTCCATAACATTCAAATCTACAAATCCAAAATTCACAAAATTTATATATTTAAAATCTACTCATTGAGATGTATTCAACGACACTCATGTTTGATATTTTTTGACAAAAAAAAACGAAATCGATAAATTTACTATTTCTCTAAAACTCTATTTTTTCCAGCAAAAACTCCATTTTTTCCGACGAACACTATATTTTTTCCAGCGAAAATCCTTCTTCTCTGGAGCTGGAAATGGTGCCGCTGGCGCGGAGCAAAAAAAATGAAAGAAATAGATGAAGGGAGAGTGAAACAAGAAGAGAGAAACAATCCGGCGAGAATTTCGCGCGGTCTCCGGTGTGGATTTTGGCGTTCTGACGAGGATTCTGGTGGGTGGGGTGGGGGGGGTGGAGGTGGGGTTATGTGTTTATTTTTAGGATGAATTTTAAATGAGTATGACTAAGGGTATATATATAAATACATATTTAACTAAAACAAATTAAATTACCTATTTTGTGTACTCCTAACTCTAAAGGGACTACACAAATAAATGTTATTGTACCATAGGGACTAGACTTATAAACCTGAAAAGCACTGGCCTACAACTTTAAATAGAAGAAGCAACATGACCTTTCTTAATTCTATATAATTTTAAAGTATGGATGAAATTTCTACTGCATACATGATTATTTATAAGGGGATTTTGGGGAAAGATCCAATCTAACTCAAACGGTATAAAAATAGGATACTCCACATAATTTTATAAATTTAGTCCATTGACTAAAAACAACATGAAAAATGATCAATATGCCATTTGACAATTCATACCAAAAAAAACATAAAATTTTAAAAGTCCATAACTTCAAATCTACAAATCCAAAATTCACAAAATTTATATATTTGAAATCTACTCGTCGCAATCTATCCAACAACACCAATATTTGATATTTTTTGACAGAAAATAGAAATCGATAAATTTACTATTTCACTAAAACCTCCATTTTTTTCGGTGATAAACTTTCTTCTCCGACGCTGGCAATGATGCCGCTGGGGCGGACCAAAAAAATGAAAGAAATAGAAGAAAGGGAGAGTGAAACAAGGAGAGAAAAATAATCCGGCGAGAATTTCGGCGGTCTCCGGCGAGGATTTCGGGGTTCCAATGAGGATTCCGATGGGTGGGGTGGGGCGGGGCGGGGCAGAGGTGGGGTTATGTGTTTATTTTTAGAATGAGTTTTAAATGAGTATGACTAAGGGTATAAATGTAAATACCTTTTTAACTAAAACAACTAAAATTACATGTTTTGTGTACTCCTAACTCTAAAGGGACTACACAAATAAATGTTATTGTACCAAATAGACTAGATTTATAAACTCGAAAATTATTGTCCTAAAAATTCAAATATAGGAAGGAACATGACCCTCACCTTAATTCTCTATATTTAAAATATGCACAAAGATGCTATATACATGACCCTCACCTTAACTCTGAAGGGACTACACAAATAATGTATAAGTAATTTTTTATAATTTATATTTAAATTATATAATATATACATGAATTTTGGAATGTACATATTTCATATTTATGTATACCCTAATATATAAAATATACACAGACACTATGGACATTAGTGCCGAAAAGTATGTTTTTGGGATAAAACCAAAAAATCTCATTTCCCATAAACTATTTTTGAAAGATCTTTGAAAAAAAAAATCAATTAGATTATAGATGTTTCCTATATACATTAAAATATTTAGGTATAAGTAGTTTTACACACAAATTTTATATTCTTTATATTTTATGTTTCATTATATCTTTTTTGAGAAAATTTGTATATGAGTTATAATTTTAAATTTGGACTATCGGCTTAAAAACACACAGTGTGCTTCCATTTATATATCTTTTAAATATAAAATTAATTACAGCAAACGGGTGCAAACCTAGGCACATATATATGTTGTTTAATTTCTTCAAGTGGCACGCCTGTGCCATCCCATACTTCAGGCGGAAAGGGTTATACCTTTTGGATAACGATTAATTTCAAACGGTTATTTCACCACCAACTGGTTTTTGTTAAGTATAAATAGACCCCAGTTTTACTTTTTTTTAAATGGGCATTAGCTAATAAATTTATTAAAAGTCTGTTTATATGTGATTAGTCTAAGTGATAATCTTTTTAGTATCTTAAAATTATATCCCTTTTAATTATTTAACGATACAATTACACTTATTAATGTAGATACAATTACATTTTTTTAGTGTTGCAATTGTAACTTTATCTATATTAATGAGTGTAATTGTATTTATATTAATAATTATAATTGTATATATATTCATGTATCTACCTTACTAATTGTAACACGCGTAGATTTATTGAAAAAAATATTTTTAGATTGTTCTTATCGTTAATTTATAAAAAGTCCAAGGATTTATGACCGTACTTCCCTTTTAAAATCATTATATTTTGAAGACAAGATTTCATGTCTCTCTCAATCTATATTTTTGTGTATCCAAGCAATCTTGAAGCATGTAATTCCACTCTCCAACATTAAAGGGTGTAAGTCAGTGGGAGAAGAACTTAATCCATAAAAAAAATTGAACTTTGTAAGAGTCGACTCGATAATTCGAGGATGACATCACCGGGGCCAATTTGAAGAGCCTCTCCGCTTAGGAGAATATCGAAAGATATTCAACAAGGCCACCATATCTGTTGTTTGTCTGGTTAAGCGGCTTGTGTTCATACTAATAAACGCAACCAAATTCACCTACATCCAATTGATGAGGGCACTAAGAAGCGATTAAGTCGTCGGGGACGGCTTTAATTATGGCAAGCAAGCACACTTTCAAAACTGGGGAAAACTTCATGTTCGACGATTGGTGAGCCAAATTAAAGGGTGCTCCTAAGCGGGTCGCCGACTTACTTAGTTGGTGCATGTCATCCAGGAAAGCAAGGATCGAGACTATATCTATCAACCCCCCTCCGTCTAAGCCCAACCTCTCCTCACCGGACATCCCCATTAGTCGATGGCTAATGTGAACTTAGGGGACGATGTCGACCATACCCCCACCACTTATAGGGATCATCAACCTATGAGAAGAAATGTGATGAAGAAGAGAAAATTAGATGGTAAATTGTCCTTTGAGGACCTTATCCCATATATTAGCCAACCGATAAGTCGATTGATAGGTCCCAGTGGTGGAACCCTTGCCTTGTGAATGCACTCTATGAAAGGACACCCATGACCCAGATTGTAAAATTAGTCAAAAGTTGAATTATAGATTTTCTATTTTGATTATTTGGTTGGATTCGATTTGATGGAACAAGGCAGATTTAAATTCATTCTGCAGGAAAATAATTTGATATCTTAGATTCGCGATTAGTTAGTGTCTTTGGCGCGAACCCACATCATTAAATAAATATGGATTCATGCATAATCAATCGCAAATCTAAGACATCAAAATTTGATGTCTTAGAAACAACAATTTTTTTGACCATATTGCACAAACACTTGGGACACGGTATTCTAAATTAATGAGTTAGTGATATATCTTTCAAAAGGCTGTAATAGACAGTACTACTACAATGTACCCCTTCAAACACTTTTATAAAGATAACCCAAATTATTGAAGACCACAAATGGATGATGTGTCCCTTCTTCAAAAACTTTCGTAAAGACAACCCAAATTATTCAAAACCCGGGGACCAATAAGTGGTCTCCACTAACTCTTAAATATAATCATAATTCTATATATACTTAAATCAGGATTTAAAAATAATATTTTCTATATTTAACCCCATAACTCTCATATCTTCTAAGCTTTTCTTCTACATAAACCCATCCAATTCATCATGTCCTGCATACTGGCCCCCACGACCGCCTTCCTCTAGGAAGTGGGACGTTTGTTGACGGCCAAAGCAGATGGGATCTTAGAAAATAGAAATTGACCGTTTCATTTGATTATTAAAAAAGTCATTAGATATTTGTTCCTTACACAACCTTACTTCCTTGAGAAAAACTAATACGACATTCTTATTTGGGGTCTTTACAGATAGCTTTCATTTATCGGGTCAACATTCTTATAAGTCCTATTGACTTTTCAATAATCCCATAGGTCCTATTCCAACTTTTTGGGGAATTTTTTCACCATTTTACCCTTTTATAATTAATCATCCGTAACTTCCTTTAGGAAGTTACATAAGTGGTTCGACTTTTTTTTTTAATCTTTAAATGATCATAACTTTTGATTCACAAATCCGTTTTTCGCAAAATTACTATTTTTGAAATCTGCTCGACGAGATCTATCAAACAAGATCCATGAAGGCTATAAAATTCCAAAGAAAAAAATTTACATAAACAGTAAACTTTATTGTATGCACTAGAATATGAAATAATTTTATATATGTGTCATTTTCACAAACAGACAGTAACATTTACTGTGGTAATACTACACAGTATATATATATATATATATATATATATATATATATATATATATATATATATATATATATATATATATATATATACGGTGGATCCAAACCCTTTTTTTTTTAAATTACCTTATATCTAAAAGTTCGCGCTAGCGGTATCCAATCCTTACCACCATTGTTGGAGCTTCAACGACCTTCGTCAGAGCTCCGATTTGGGTGGGTAAGGGTGGCATGTGATGCCGCTGGCGCGGACCTTTGAAAATAAGAGACTTTTGAATAAATGGGTTTTGGATCCACCGGAGTATCATGGGGTGTCGTTGGCGCAGACCTTTGAAAATAAGATTGGATAAATGAAATCGGGATCATCTGGAGCATCGATTTGGGGTGAGTAGGGGTGGCACAGAACTTTAAAAATAGGATCATATTGCATATATATATATATATATATATATATATATATATATATATATAGTTTGTAAAAATGTCATAGATATTAAACTTTATTGTATACACCAGAAAATGAAATAGTTTCATATTTGTGACATTTTCACAAACAATAACATTTATTGTGTTAATATATTTATGAAATAGTTTTATATATATAACATTTTCACAAACAGTAACATTTACTGATTTAATATTACACAATATATATATATATATAACACTGTTCTAAAAAACCCGCCTAGGCTCCGCCTAGGCTTAAGGCTTGGGAGAAACGCCTCGCCTTACGCTTTTCACGCCTTATTCTTGGTAAAACCCTTAAGGCGCACTTTTTTCTAAAAACAACGATGCTTTAGTGAAACGATGTCGCCTTTTAAAGAATTTCTTTACAAACCGGACCATTATCTCATCCAAAATAATCAAATAGTATTTTAATTTGCATATATTCAGACATATTTTTATGATATGTGCAATTTTTGTATTTTAATAGCCTTGTTATGGTTAAAAATATTAAAATATATTAAGAAGTCCTAAACGCCTTTTCACGCCTTTTTACGCTTAGGCCCGCCTAGGCTTCTAAGGCTTAAGGCTTGGCCTCCACGCCTCAATCACGCCCCACGTTTTTTAGAACCTTGATATATAGCATTTTCACAAACAGTAACATTTACTGAGTTAATATTATATATATATATATATATATATATATATATATATATATATATATATATATATATATATATATATATATATATATATATACGGTAGATCCAAACCTCTTGTTTTTTAAATTACCATATTTTTAAAGGTTTACGCTAGCGACATTCAATCCCCACCACTACCCACCCCCATTGTCGAAGCTTCAACGACTTTCATCAGAGCTATGATTTAGGTGGGTAGTAGTGGCATAGGGTGCCGCTTGCGCGGACCTCTGAAATTAAGACAATATTAGATAAATGGAGTTTGAATCCACTGGAGCTCCGATTTGGGGTGAGTAGGGGTGACATTGGGTTAGGTTTATATTTATAACATTTTTACAAACGTTAACATTTACTGTGTTATAACACAGTATATATATATATATATATACGGTGGATCCAAACCTCTTTTTTCTGATATTGTCTTACTTTTAATGCCCCGCACTAGCGGTATCTAATCCCGACCACCACCAACCCCAATTGTCGGAGCTCCAACAACCTTCATCAGAGTTCTGATTTGGGGTGACATGGAGTGTCGTTGGCGCGGACCTTAGGAAATAAGAGAATATTGGACAAATGGGGTTTGGATACACCGGAGCTCCAGTTTGAGGTGAGTAGGGGTAGCATTGGATTATGTTTATCTCTGTAATATTTTCACAAATAATAAATGTTACTGTTTGTGAAAATGTTACATCGGCATCCCATGCCACCTCAAATCAGAGCTCTGATGAAGGTTGTTGGAGCTCCGATAAAGGGGGTGGGTGGTGGTGGGGATTGGATGTCGCTGGTGCGGACCGTTAAAAATAAGATAATATCAGAAAAAAGAGGTTTGGATATATATATATATATATATATATATATATATATATATATATATATATATATATATATATATATATATATATATATATATATATATATATATATATATATATATATATATATATACTGTGTTATATATATACTGTGTTATATGAACACAGTAAATGTTAATGTTTGTGAAAATGTTATAGATATAAACCTAACTCAATGCCACCCCTACTCACCCCAAATCGGAGCTCCGGGGGATCAAAATCCCATTTATCTAATATTCTCTTAATTTCAGAGGTTCGCGCCAGCGGCACCCTATGCCACTACTACCAACCCAAATCATAACGCTGATGAAAGTCGTTGAAGCTCCGACAATGGGGGTGGGTAGTGGTGGGGATTGAATGTCGCTAGCGTAAACATTTAAAAATATGATAATTTTGAAAAAAAAAATAGTGGTTTGGATCTACCGCATGTGTGTGTGTGTATATATATATATATATATATATTATGTAATATTAACTCAGTAAATGTTACTGTTTGTGAAAATGTTATATATATATTGTGTAATATTAACTCCGTAAATGTTACTGTTTGTGAAAATGTTATATATATAAACTATTTCATAAATATATTAACACAGTAAATGTTATTGTTTGTGAAAATGTCACAGATATAAAACTATTTCATTTTCTGGTGTATACAAAAAAGTTTTTATATCTATGACATTTTTGCAAACAATAGCATTTACTGTGTTATCACATTATATATATATATATATATATATATATATATATATATATATATATATATATATATATATATATATATATATATATATATATATTCAATATGTTTTTATTTTTAAAGCTCTGCGCCACCGGGAGCTAATGCCATTCCTACTCATCCCAAATCGGTGCTCAAGAGTATCTAGATCCCATTTATCCAATCTTATTTTCAACGGTCCGCGTCAGCGGCACCCTATGACACTCCGGTCGATCTAAAATCCATTTATTCAAAAGTCTCTTATTTTCAAAGGTCCGCGTCAGCGGTATCACATGCCACCCTTACCCACCCCAAATCGGAGCTCTGACGAAGGTCGTTGAAGCTCCAACAATGGTGGTAAGGATTGGATACCGCTAGCGCGAACCTTTAGATATAAGGTAATTTTAAAAAAAAAATGTTTGGATCCACAGTATATATATATATATACTGTGTAGTATTACCACAGTAAATGTTACTGTCTGTTTGTGCAAACAATAAAGTTTACCGTGTGTTTAAATTTTTTTCTTTGGAATTTTATACCCTTCATGGATCTTGTTTGATAGATCTCGTCGAGCAGATTTCAAAAATAGTAATTTTGCGAAAAACGGATTTGTGAATCAAAAGTTATGATCATTTAAAGATTAAAAAAAAAGTCCAACCACTTATGTAACTTCCTAATGGAAGTTACGGATGATTAGTTATAAAAGGGTAAAATGGTGAAAAAATTTCCTAAAAAGTTGGAATAGGACCTATGAGATTATTGAAAAGTCAATAGGACTTGTAAGAATGTTGACCCGATAAATGGGACCTAAATATAATTATCCCTTCTTATTTCAATTACAAAAATATAATAAAATTAAGTCAAGCTATTAAAAAATTAGTTGTGAGTGTTATTTTTTTTTAACTCAACCTATTATTTTTACATGAATTATTGAGGTTAACATCATTTTTACCCTTTACGGTGATTTCGTAATCCCAACCCACATATGAATTGAACTCGGAATGGGATTTTTTAGTACACAATGGAGATAAGAGTATACTTATAAATATATTAATGTGTACAGGTTGATTATATATATATATATAGAGAGAGAGAGAGAGAGAGAGAGAGAGGGAGAGGGAGAGAGAGAGAGACGCGCATGTGCACACTAAGTTTGCATAGTGCTGGCGCACACCAATTTTTTAGAAGCATTAAAAAAAATTGAGTTGATTTTTTTTATGTGATATTTAAACATTTCAACGGACCCATGTAAAAAAAATCAACTCAAAAAAACTTTTTTTGCTATTTTTAAAAAATCGATCAAACTTTCGCAGCTTTTAAAGTGCTTACAATGAGCGAAAGTTTGACCGATTTTTTAAAAACAGCAAAAAAAAATTATTTTTAGATGATTTTTTTTACATGAGTCCGTTGAAAATCACACAAAAAAATTAACTCAAAAATATATATTTTTACTATTTTAAAAAAATGATGTGCAAACTTAGTGTGCTTAAATATCATTCTGCTTTTTAGCGGATTGCCTCGTATTTTAACCGTGCGGACCGGACATGTATAACCTGACGGTGCGCCCAAAAGAGAGAGAGAGTGTGTCTATAATTTAGCCGATAATTTCTAGGCTCACCGCCAGATGACACATGTTCAATCCGCATTATTAAAATACGGGACTGTCTGTATATAAATATATAGACTTAAGAGCTATCAAATAGTATTTATTTTTTTAAATGATTAAAAAGCTAACGATTGTATTTGCATCTAAATGATTAAGAAATAAAATTACTTTTAAAGTCTAAATCTTAAGTCAAAATCAGTTTAAATACATTCATGCAGAGGTGCATTGAAACATAAAATAAGTATATTTTTCAAATTCATATGAAAAAACAAACATAACCTGAATTTTGAGATAATTATCAAGACATAACAGAATGTACACAAAGACACATAATTTAAAGGTTAATTGTCATTTGGCCCTCATTTTTTATTCATATAGACTTTGGTTACAAAAGTTTAATGCGATATTATTATGAATATCACTTTGAATGGAAACCATTCGATCAATGATATGAACTGTGACAAACATTATTTTAACCATGAACGCTATTTTGTGTCAACTTGTTTTTTTCCCAAAAGTGTTTATGTTCAGCACTGTTTTTCAAAAGCTACTTCTTTGTTGCTTTTTATACTAGAGTTTTTTTATTTATGTTTTTTTTAGTTTTAAAAAGAACTTGTTGGATTTTTCTTGAGTTTTTTTTTTTTAATGTGTGTGTTACTTTTATCCCAGATCTATACACTTTTGTTTGATTCTTTTTTTAAAGAAAAGATTGCATGGGTGTTTACAGTAGCCCAATGAATCAGTAGCCAATACCAAATTTTGAACTTTGCCTAATTTTTTATATTTAGCCCAACCAGCCTAATGGGACAGTAGCCACTAGACTATGTTAGTTCTGAACTTTTTTTTTTTGGTACACCCACAATTTTGTGCTGGAACTGTAGGCCTAGAGCAAGTTAACAATTTGACAATTTTACCATGATAGATCATCAAAATGTGAATTTTTGTATGGTACTTTAGTACAAGTTGATAAAATTTGACACAAAAAATATTTCTTTATACGAAAGACTCACTTGGAGCCAAAAGAACAAATAAAAACCATCATAACATGTCAAAAAAATGGTAAATACAAAAGATTATCTATTGGCCGTGCAATTTTGTCAACCAATGCTATTAAACCATATAGTTTGTGATTCACAAACTATATATAGCAAGAATAATCAAATAACATAAATCTACTTTTAGAATTTATTGTCTAGAAAATTCATATATTGTTGCCATGGGTTTGAACAAATATAGTCATTAATATTTGGAAACTATGTATTACGTACAGTTATGTTATTGTTTCGTTAATATTATATTAACATTAGCCCATTCCAGGCGTTAAATTTTATATCTTTACAGTGCCCAATTTGGGCCTTTAAATTTTAATAGGCTGATGGCACCAAGGGTGTAGATATAAGCCCATTACTAAATTTGAGCTGATAGTCCAATCCTAGATATAATTTTTCAAAAATATAATAATATGACAAGTTATATAAATAATCATATGCACTTGGAAGTTATACTCAATTCCAATTCCAAGTAAGAGTTACTCTATTGAAGTCAAGAATTCTAACACAAATAAATAAATAAGTTCCAATTTAATCTTCATTAAAAATAAATACGAATGGTAACAAGAATTGATTTAGTGTTCATGTAAAGTTTTCAATGTTAAATTATAAATACCATGTTATTTTGTAACTTAAATTGTAAAAATATAACTCTTAGTTTGAGACATCTCAAAATAAAAAATGCAATAAGATGTGTAATAATTTCATTGACCAAAATTTAACACAGAAATGTATGCACATATCTTAGGGTTGGTTTGATAGCATGACTAATCAAATTCAGTGAGGAACATAGAATCTTAAGAGTTTTAATCTTTTTGACATGTTTGAAAGGTTTTATTTGTTGCCATGACAATTTTTGTCACCACGTGTTATCAAATGGACCCTTGTATGATCATATGGAAAATCAAATTGGCATGGAACAAAAAATAAATGATTCGTATGAAAATACATACCGTTGCATATAATCAATTTTTTGATTCGAGCGCCTATACCCATGGTAATTATTCGTTGTTCGATATGCTAACTCAACAAATAAACCTTTTGAAGATGTTGAAAGAAAATTAGTTTTTCCTTTTTCTCCAGTAACTTTGATAGCTCACTTCTTTCAAAGTGCAGGGAAGAAACTTGATAGAAGGAATGGGGCCTTTAATGAAACTAAAACTCTTCTTTCTTTTGTTTGGCTTTTGCTTAGGAGAAAGAAGAGATGGCTTTAAGAGAGACCTTGTAGTACAAGTAAAGAAGCTGCCTGCTATTTAATACTTACAAGGGAAATTGACTGAATTTTCACTCAAATCAAATATGCACTCATTGTATAGCCTTGGCTTCATGGGTTGAAATTGATAAGCCTGACGACATGATGATACAAATCAACACATTTGTTTGTCCACGTGGCCTTGAAATTTTCTGATTCACACTGACAATTCAGATAACTTGGGAACTGTCCAATTTTATTAATAGTAGTACTCAATGGAATTGATAGATAAACAAAACATACATGAGGTAGAGTTATTCAAACAAGGTTATAAGCTTCCATGGCCTGTAAAGAAGCCTAAATAGCTCACTAAATAGTAGGTGGCATTTGAACAAAAAACAAATGGTACAATTAGCTGAAAAATGGAATCGTCACAATGGGACACCAAAAATATGTTGGAAAATATTGTGTTTTTACACAAATTATTTTATAACCAAATTAATATATTGGTCAAAATAGGACCAAGTACGTACGCGTTCCTTGTAGCATGTCAAGAGTCACGCGATATATTTATTTGTTTAAAACGGATAAATGATGAATAAGAAATTTGGTATCAAAGTGCCCCATTTATGTATGAAGTTTATTGGGAAATTTTATTTAATTTTCTGGGACGGTTTTTCGTAACTGTCGCTAAAGGTTGTGACTGTTCGCTATATAGTGACTGTTTTTCAGAACCGTCCCTAAAGGTCGTGACTGTTCACCATAAGTTGTGACAGTTCATGAAAAACGTCCCTAAAGTGACTGTTTTCTAAAAGACATGTCTTTTCATGAAAAAACACTTTGTTTTCTATAAATACATGACTTGTCTTCATTTTTAAAGAGAGGAAATAAGGAGGAAAAATATTTTCTATACTTTCCATTCCCAATCGAGTCGGATAGAGTATCAAACATAATTGGTTCGTGGGACACACACACTGAAGTGCTTCTTGCGCGTGTCGAGACCGTTTTATCCTGGGAGGCAAACGCTCATTGTTCATTGCCGTAAGCACCGTAGCGGGAGCGCATTTTGTCTTAAGGAGAGAGTGTCAAACACTTGACTCGGTCATCTTCTTCATTTGTAAGTTCTAATGGTATAATTTTTATTGTATAAATATGATTTATTTCATATTTTAAATTTGATAAAACACAAAAGTATATATTATATATAACAATCTTAAGACAAATTAAAATATTTATGTTACTTTGTGTTTTAATTTTATGAATCGTTTTCGAATGTGAAAACATATTTGTCCATCCTTTAGTTAATGCAAGAAATTAGACCTTTCGTAATACATTGATGATTGAGCGTGTGGTATTGTAACTTTCCATGATTTATTTCATGATTTATCACTTTTGTACACAATTTTTTATGTGGCTTAATGTTTCTGTCTTTTTACTCTTGGTGGGTTAAGTATGATACTAGTAATATTGCAAATGATATCACACCTGGGATAAAATATAATGTTAATAGAATCTAAATGCGGGTGCATTCTCTTTAGTTTTGGAAGTTTTGTCCGTAACTGTGCGTACTGAATGATGAGAAGGCATTGTTTACTTTTGGTAATTATATGTTGCCATCATCTAAGTTGCAAATGGAAACTGAGTGACCATTCAAAATAATACGAAGACTTTGTTTGATTGGAATTGATTATAAGAACGTTTCAAAGATTTATGGTCGGATCATAATTGTTACAAACGTCTCCTTCGTTTATATTAAAATTATTGAAGTTTGGTTGTAATTATTGAAGATGTAATTTTTTTTAGGTATTTGGTTAAATTTCGAAACTCAAATTTGATATATGAATACTTGTGGTGTCATTTGGTTATTTGACAGTTTGAATCCATTAAGTATGAGTAATGTTCATATGCATTTAACTTGTATCTTTTCATCTTTAGTGATGTATTTGTTTTTTTTATGTCTTTGACATGGACTATGCCATAAATGGCATAAAAAGTGATTAGTTTATAAATAATGCATTTTTAATGTTTAATTTGATTATTGACATTGTATAGCGTGCGATAATTTTAGCGATAAAATTAATTAATTTTTAATTAGCATTCCTTTGAATGTCTAAAATTAGAATAGTGCGTCCCAATTAAGGTGATTTTGAATACATGCATTCAAATTTGTCCAAATGAACAAAGGGACAACAAGAGTGTGTTTGATTCATAGTATACTTATATAATTTATTTATTGACGGTAGAGCTAAATACCAATTTTGGTGCGCTCTTAGATTGAAAAATAAATTAGTAAATAATGATGTGATGTCACATGTGTAATAACGTGCATTTATGTATATTATCACATGATAGTCAAATATCTGATTAATCAAATGTCTGATTATGCGTTGAGATTTAGTCACATCTTTGGTAATGTTATTCACATGATTTTTTAAGTGCATTTTATGCAAACTAATGTGATTATAATATATGCGATGATATTATGGTCTCTTGTATGGTTACATGTATACGTGTAACAGTACTATTTTAGTGTCACGTAATTAAATTAGATTACATGAACGGAAATGTGATATATTTAGAAACATGATTTAAGTTGCATTCCTTGTAGAATGTCAATATTTAATTATTGTGATAATTCATGTAATCTTGATATTACATTTAAATTGGTTTTTAATCTCCCGTGTCATGAAAAAGAGAAAAATAAAATATAATGCATTGTCCATTATTGTTGGTATGTATATTAAACATTGCAATGCATGCATTATATCGACTCTTAGAGATATGAATATGCACTATTGTTTAAAACGATGTGAACCAACATGTTGAAAATTTGATAATATTTTCACGTATAATAAATTAAAAAGTCCTATAGGTTAGGAATTTATTATGTTTGCATAATTTTATAGTTGTGGCATCCGATGACCTAATGTCATGTAATGAAAATTGAGGTGTGTAATGACATACTATTTTCACGTGTAGAAGTCTATTGGATATTTGTGGCATGATTGTATATTATTAACCATATAGCATCATGCGACTTTTAATTTTAGGGGTGACCCTTTCACTCTCAATTTTGTGAGACACTTTCATCAAAATATCATTGGAACATGCTATGTTAAACATGATGTTTCATGAAGAATTACATTAAATACAATTTGTATTGATATCGTGGTGCTCAATTTTCCATAGACTTGAAAGAGTGGATATGATTAATTTTTAAAGTCCATAATCATAGAATATGTTGAAATGGTTTTGAGGCATATAAATTATGTGTGACACAACTTTAGGTTAATACTAAGAATTGTCACAAGTGCATTTGTAGGCCTATGACTAAAGTAGAGAAACTTATCTCAACTAAATTTTATTTAGAATGAAATGAATGTATACCTTCTAAATGGACATATGTGTTGGTCCAAATATACATTAATATCATTTCATTTTTAAGGAAAATAAAGCGTTTGGAGGTTGAGAATAAATGTATCAGCTTTGTATAATTTCAAATTTATGTTTGAAATTGTGGGGGAAGTATTGTGTTTTCTATGAGTTATATTCTCAACACATTAACCTTTGATAAAAATTTTATCTCAACACATTAACATTTGATAAAAATTTTATGGGAAAGGTTGAGAACCTTTGTATGAATTTTTATGGGAAAGGTTGAGAACCTTTGTATGAATTATGATAAATGTGGGGGTATTTATCTAAGGCCGATAATTTCTATCCAAAAATAGAAACAAAGATGATTCCTATTGAAAATAGGATAAACACTACTAAAAATGTAGTATTTGGTTGCATAAGTGCATTTAATGTACTATAGCATTTCCAATGTGCATTTGTCTAAAGAAGTGTATACTTCATGGATTGAACGATAATTAATACTTAAGTACTTTGATTATATTCCAAGGTTGGAAATGATTAAGCGTGTACACAATGGATCAAAGAGTCTAAAGTACAAATGAGTCGTTCAGTATCGATACTAAGATATAAGTGACAAATGACATAAACATTAGGAAATTATGAATATATTTTAAACAATATATGACTTTCGAGACTTGTATTCCGAGTGATATATTAGCATGATTAGAGGTGTTAATGTTTGGAAATCCTCTTATGATGGAATATGAATATTATTTCCTAGAAAGCAAAGTACCTTGACAATTTTAAAGAGGATGATTTGAGATAACAATTATAATGCATGTTCTTGCAATTGAACATCATTGCTTGAAAAAGCATAAAGCAATTTGGCAAGTCACGACTTATTAGTCATGACATAAGACCATAAAGAAATCTTTCTTTGTTAGTGATAACATTAGGCCTAATAAAATCATTGCGGATTTGCTAACAAGAGAGTAAGATACGTACATCAAGGGGAATGGGCTTACAGCCGGTTAAAACCTAAAAGAATTGCCATAATGGAAACCCAACCTAAATGACTGGAGATCCCAAGAATTAGGTTCAACGGGACAACCTAATTATGTGCGATTCAGTTAGCACTGAGAAGAAAATAAATTATTCCTCCCATTCCTAGGATGAGTCAGTGCACTATCTGCCGCGTGTAATAGGATAAATTTTATTTTAATGATTTCTATATCTTGAACATAAGGATCAAGTGGGGTATTAGCAGGATACTCTTTATAGAAAGCACCTATGTGAGTGAGAAGGGGCCACTTCTATGAGAATAACCAACGGCTACATTGTTAAATTCTCTAACACACTCATGAAACCAGGAGGTGTCCAAGGCCAAAACGGACACAAAAGTGAGAACCAAGAATGTTCGGAGAAGGACTGTGTGAATTCTATTGTCTCGGTTTACACAAAAAGGTTGATCAATTCAAGACATCGCGTTCATTGATTGGCCAGTAAACCCGATAGTCTCTCACTAGGAAAGATTCAAGGCCAAAAGCTATCTTTACCGATGCAGCTCTTTTCCACTGATACTCTGTCTAATTTGTCTTCATGTTCATTTGATTCTTCACCCAAATTTCATTCATGTGGGGGATTGTTGGAAAATATTGTGTTTTTACACAAATTATTTTATAACCAAATTAATATATTGGTCAAAGTAGGACCAAGTACGTAAGTGCCCCATTTATGTATGAAGTTTATTGGGAAATTTTATTTAATTTTCTGGGACGGTTTTTCGTAACTGTCGCTAAAGGTTGTGACTGTTCGCTATATAGTGACTGTTTTTCAGAACCGTCCCTAAAGGTCGTGACTGTTCACCATAAGTTGTGACAGTTCATGAAAAACGTCCCTAAAGTGACTGTTTTCTAAAAGACATGTCTTTTCATGAAAAAACACTTTGTTTTCTAATAATACATGACTTGTCTTCATTTTTAAAGAGAGGAAATAAGGAGGAAAAATATTTTCTATACTTTCCATTCCCAATCGAGTCGGATAGAGTATCAAACATAATTGGTTCGTGGGACACACACACTGAAGTGCTTCTTGCGCGTGTCGAGACCGTTTTATCCTGGGAGGCAAACGCTCATTGTTCATTACCGTAAGCACCGTAGCGGGAGCGCATTTTGTCTTAAGGAGAGAGTGTCAAACACTTGACTCGGTCATCTTCTTCATTTGTAAGTTCTAATGGTATAATTTTTATTGTATAAATATGATTTATTTCATATTTTAAATTTGATAAAACACAAAAGTATATATTATATATAACAAAATATACCAAAACATGACAAACATGTGGTAGTTTTTTGAACCATCTCATCTAGTGTTTGAGTTTGACACTCAACCCTACATGATGTAGCGTTAAATACTCGCTTTCGTTCCCCCAACCCTACACTGTCGTTTTGGACTTTAATTCTCGTCGTTTTGATTGTTTGGGATGCTGCATGATGTATGATTTGCAGTGGGACCCATTCAAAACATTTTAGGCTGTTGGTATTATTTTGGGAGTTTGCTATATATTTTGTCCCTTTTACAAATGAATAATGCTATGAGTACAAAAAATTCCCCCAAAATCTCTTTCAAATTTGATGTGGATTTTACATATTCTTTCACCTATCTATTAAATATTGTCTTGTGGTATGGGGTCCCGGACACAAAAAATTATGATTTTTGGGGAAGATTTTGTGGAGTTGTTTTGTACGCATAGAACTACTCTTTACAAATAAATAGATAAAAAATGGAGTTAGATGGGTAGAAGATATTACATGTTATGTTTATGAGAAGTTATGCACCGAATACACCCCCAACATGTTTTTTTTTTCAATTTCGATTAAACTGATAGGTCCTATTTGTTTTAAATCTGGGTGGAGTTGGTGTGTGACCCGTGATTCCCTTAGTCCCAATGCAAGTTATCTGCTTTTGATCGGATGGGAAAGGAGACTTAGGCTCGGTACGCAAATGTTGGCCTGAGATTAGCGTTTACCAAATAAAAATAAAATAAAACTCCTTTTGATATAGTTTTTTTTTGCCAATCTTTTTGATATAGTTACTACCGGACTTTATGCTTTACAAGGCAGACTAGAATTTGGATTTATCGAGTTGGATGTCAAAACGGCAAAAAGAATTTGGAGTCTTTTACTATGCTAACTATAGCTGACTTCAACTTCTAAGTTGATTTTGAGGTTTATTTTTTTAGCAAAGTTAGGGAGACTCACAAAAAAAATTCATTTGGTAAATTCACTGAATAAGATAAAAATGGGTACAAAATTTTAATGCACATTTTGATACTCTGACGGGACCCACAATAATAAGGTATAAGCTTTTAATGAAGTGAGTTTACTAAATGATTTTTTTTGTGAATCTCCCTAGATTTATTCTTATTTTTTTTCAATCAAATTTGCATAGTTACGGCTGACTTCGGCTTCTAAATTGATTTTGAGGTTTATTTATCATTTTTTTTAAATCAAATTTTCGTAGTTACTGCCTTGAGAGGAGGCGACAGAGTTGGTTGTTTTGGGTCTCTGAGTTTTGGCAAATTTATTTTATTTATTTTGAAAAAAGATTTTAGAAAACCATAATATAAGTGTTAATAAACAGTTAAATTCGCATAAAAGATTACTATACTTGAGATAAATTGGAAAAAATATTTGTGACAGTTTTACGAAATCATCATAATTCAACATAAAAGATAAATTATGACACTATCTTTAGAAGGGTCATAATTTTTATACAATACAAGCATACAACCCGCGCAATGTGCGGGGGTAAAAATAATAACACATATAACTATATATTTTATCAAACAATCAATCAATAAATAAATATATATATACACACACACACACACACACACACATAGAGTGGCGGAGCCTGGAATTTCAGACTGGTGGGGCACCATAATAAAAGCAACGTGGGTTCGGGCCCCCGAAAAAAAAATTAGGATTATTCTCACATTTATACTTCATGGCGAAAGAAATAAATATTCACACATAAATAGTAATAAAATAGAACAAACCAAACAATTATACTTCATTGCTAAAACGAGTATACAAAATCTGAATTTCTCATTACAAGTACTAGTTAAACAAACATATTTTTTTATTATCGATTTACTATTAATATGTCGTAAAAGGTTTTGATTTTCTGGCATGTTTTACTTCAATTCTATGGTGAAAACTTATTTTTGTCATTTTTGACAAAATTCATGAATTATGTGTTTTTTACTATACCTGGACAATTATGTTTTGAGGCATTTAAGCTACTATTGGTATCTTTGTAATTACTGATAGATCACGTATTATAGTTAATATTTAAGCATGATTAACTATATTTAAATTAAGACATGTAAGCAATTATTTATTTGAGTTAAGTCAAAGGCCAAACACAGACTGAGACTGCATGTACGAATAATAGACTTACATTCATTAAATGTTTATTCTAATATTAGTTATAAAATTGGATTGAGGCGCAACACGTGCTAATTTCTGAATTTAACAACATTAGAACTGGTTTTGTGAAAACAGAATAGTTGACATTAAGTCCATTAATCATGGTATTAAATATTTAGGCAACAAACACAGATGTCAAAATTATGGGACCATGATAAATGAATTATAGGGTAATATATCTTTACAATCTGAACATTTTGTGATGATTAACACAGATTCCGTGATATTCAGATTGTAAATGAAATATATCAAAACTTTTAGTCAACAATTCAATATTCGACCCTTGCAATTTTTGTTGTGTGTAAAAATTTAATTTGTGAATATTGTTATTAATTGATGTTCCCCTTAACCTGTATTCGCAAGCATAGTCCTATTCCAAATTTGATGGAATTAATTTTTCTAAATGGAATGAGTAAATTGAGTTCAGCCTAGGGGTTCTCGACCAGGACATGGTAATTATGTGTGATGAACCCGCTGCTATTACTGATGCCAGTAGCGAGGATGAAATTGTTATCCATGAAGTATGGTCTCGATCCAATAGGCTAGCCCTTATGTTTATGCGAATGTGCATTGTTGCTAACATTAAGACCTCCCAACCTGAAACTACGAAAGCGAAAGAGTATTTAAACAACATTAATGAACGCTTTTTCACTGCTGATAAATCCCTTGCTGGGAAACTGATGGATGACCTGACCACTATGAGGTTCGATGGTACTCGAACCATGAATGAGCACATTATAGAGATGACCAATCTGGCTGCTAGACTTAGAGTTTTGGGCATGATAGTGGATGAGTCTTTTCTCGTCTAATTCTTCCTAAACTCTCTACCTCCTGAGTATAGGCATTTGCAAATCAATTACAACACTATAAAAGATAAGTGGAATGTAAATGGTTTGCAAAGCATGTTGGTACAGGAGGAAGGAAGGCTTAAGAAACATAATGGCCATGTGACTAAGGGACATGTAGCAAATCTGACCGTCAAAAGGAGTTGGTTTTAAGAAGAAGTTTGGAAAGGGCATTAAGAACGGTCCTGGGCCGTTTCATCAAGATGAACCATTAACTGCTGCTGTGAAGAAGGAAAAGAACGACTAGTGTCACTTCTATAAAAAGAAGGGTCATTTCCAGAGGGATTATCATAAATGAAAGGCCTGGTCCGAGAAAAAGGGTAAGCCCTTTATTTATGTTTGTTTCGAATCAAACCTTATTAACGCTCCTTCTAACACTTGGTGGATTGATCCTGGTTCTATGTGTCATGTTTCTAATTCGATGCAGGGATTCACTTCGATCCGCAAAACAAATCCAAATGAGCATTTTCTCTACATGGGCAATAAAGTGAAGGCTAAATAGAAGCTATTGGAGTCTTGCCTGATTTTAAGCACGTGATTTATTTTAGATTTGCAAGAAACTTTTTATGTTACCACAATTTCTAGGAATTTAATTTATGTTTCCAAATTTGCTTTAGACGATTTTGTGATTGAATTTAAGTACAATGATTTTGGTTTGATTATAAATTCTAATAATGTTGGTTTTGGACTTTTATTAGATGGTTTATATCAATTGAATCTTGAAAATAATTTTTCTGAAACCCTTGTGACCCTGCATCCTAATGTTGGTACGAAACGTACACTTAATGATGAAAAATCTGCTTATTTGTGGCATAAAAGATTAGGGCACATATCCAGGCCGAGAATTGAAAGGCTCGTTAAAGATGGAATACTCCATTATAATACCCCGTAATCTTATTGATTTTTATTTACGGGATTAATTAAATTAAATGAGAATTTATTGGAAATTAATCCGGGTATAAATACTAACGAGATGTGAGTTGGTATTTGATTATGATGTTAATATTGAAAATTTCATGAGTATTGAAAATGTTAAAATTGTCGCGAGGCAGAAAGACGACAATTTAGAAATTTAGTTGGGACGCGTGTGTCAGTCGCATCAGGAATGAAATTATTTGAATTAAAAAAAAGTGAATTATATTTTTATCAACCGAATGGTCACTTAGAGTGCGCCAACGTGTCCGAAAGGGTCGAAACAGTCAGAAAACACTAGCGGGGGGTTTAGTTTGGGTCCCGGGGCATTTTTGGGCCATACCGGCAACCTAGAAGGGTATTTTGGTAATTTTAAAAATAGAGGAATTAAAACCCAGGAATTTTAGAGGCTAATTTTATATTAGAAATAAACCCACTAAGTCCATGATTCAGCATTTAACAAGAAGTGGGCTACGGGAGTTATAGGGAGAGTCTTAAGAGGTTCCAAAAGAAACCCTAGCCACCATCACCATCTTTGGGAGAAATTTGAAGAGAGAAAGAGGAGAATCAACTTTCACCTTTCAACATCAAATCAGAACATCTAAGGAAAGTGGTTTAATTACATAATTTCAAGCGAATGTTTCCTCCATGCTTAGGATTGAATATAGGTCTTATATTAAAAGTTTGATGAAAAACCCATGAAATTGGAGATAGAACTCATAATCTTATATAGGGATTGCATGTAGAATGGTAATGAATGAATTCCATATTCAAAATGTATCTTTTGATGATTTAAAAATGGATTTATAAGGAGAAATTGTAGACGTTAAAATTTTGGCTTCATGTTTATAGGGTTTGGGATAATGTTTGGGAATTATGATGATTACATGTTAATTTAGGAAGCATTGACCCCAAATATATGTTAGAGGGTGACTTAGGAGGACTAAGAGTAGTTTAAAACGTTAAAACTTAATTGGGATGATCTTAGTGGGGATTTAGAGGAGAGAAATCTAAAGAAAAACGAATTGGGGAAATTTCTGGGCGCAGTCTGCCATCTCGTTAGAAGACTTGCCCAGGTCGTTCGAACGTCCTCGTTCGAACGAGCTTCTAACGAGATGACAGTATCCCTTCTAACGAGTTGTTAGTTCGTTAGAAGCCTTTCGTTCGAATGACACTCATTCGAACGAGACTTTTAACGAGTTGACAGAATGGCCTTTTTGGCTTGATTTTATTTCAAATGTCCCGTAGACTTAAATAATTGAGAATTAACCTTTCCTTATTGACTAGTGGGTATAATTGTGAGAATTGGGGTACGTTGAGGAGTAGAACTTAGAACCTTATAGTAATCCAGATGACATTTGTTGAATAGGAAACGAATACCTAATTACGACGTGAGAAGGGTTGACAACGTTAATATACAAATCGGGGACTTGTAAACATATAACATTAAATGACGGTATAAGAACAAGAAGCATACCTATATTAATAATTCGAGATATCTAAGATGTGCGAATGCTTAGTATATGTGGTTTTATGTGTAAAATATACCTACCATACTTGCTATCACGGGAGGTCTGCGTTCGATTAGGGAGATCTAATCTTTGTGTGCCTACGGGGGGGATTTAGATTGGTACCTCAAGGACATAGGTCAGAGAAGGACTTATTGAGAAGTTAATAAGTCTGCTGATCATGGGAGCGTAGGTATGTGCGTGACCCATGTGATGTGAACTATGTTCGCCTTCATTTTGTGTGATTGTTGTTATTTGAGAACGATTCCTGAGATATTCGAAATGCGTGGTCCTTATGTACATGATGTACCGGGATTGGATAGCAGAGTATGTGTGCACCGCAGCTTAGTCTCGGGGTGCTAGTACTGTATATTTAGGATGAGAATATTATACTGTTAATAGAAATGAACTGTGATGTATAAATGTGAGTATGTATAATATCAACATTTTGTAAAAGATAAAATGGAAGATCTCTAGTGATTAGTAGTACTAAAATGGGAAACTGTGTAGAAGAGTAAAACATTCTGGTTAAAATAAGATGTCGGGAATTAAATCGTGAATCGTATGGTAACGTTAGATTTTATATTGGACCAGTTAGATACGGGCATAACTAGAGTCGATTTCGGATACGTTAGGAGTGCACAGATAGTCGAGAGGTGAGTATCTCATGTGAGAGCACGTCCTAACATGTATTTTGCATTCATTGCTTTATGTCATTAAAACACTTGCTATATTTTAAACTGTTTTCACCATCGGGCTCTGACCCGTTTGCTTCCAAATCTATTTTTTTTGTAAAACCTTTTGGATGCCCAGCCACAAGGACACCGTGCATAGGAGTTCCATTCAGGTGACGTACTGTACCTGTTGTGGAAGTTACAGGACCTTGACAGTAGATGCCTCCACTTTCGATCTTGACTCTATGTTATCAGATTTTTCTCATCTGTTGGGCATGTCGCCCCATTTCTCTTAGACACTTTATTTTTCCAGCTATATAAGATTTTGGGTTGTAATAAATTTAGTGACGCAGACTTAGTATTTGTTTATTCCTATATTTGTATTGTTGGGAGGAGTATCCCTCCATACTCATTACTATTTCATGGTTATTCTATTGTCATTATGTTGTGGTGGTTATGTTATCAGTTCATAATCTTCTCATTGCATGTTAATCAGATTTAAATAAAAAAAATTGACAACTCACTTTTTAAATATTAGGTGGCTAGTAATTGTTAAAACGTTTTTCGACAGTGATGCTATGAACTGAACCAACTTGGCATTTTGTATTAATTTAATATAGGAGTAGCTACCCGGTATTTAATTAGTCGGGGTGTCACAGGTGGTATCAGAGCATCAGGTTCTAGTGTCCTTAGGATCTGTACGGCTTGTTATGTTTCCGCTGAGCTTTCTTTGATGTAGAGCCCTATATGTTAGGACTGTTGTATTCTTTTATGTATGTTTCACTCTTCAAATATTTTGAGATAATAACTGAGAACTCATAAGACTTTACTCTAATTTCAGATGCCTCCACGACGTACACAGCGAGCTCCTAGGGATGCTCAGCCCGAGCCACATCCTGCACCAGTTCAGGGCACCATGAATGCCGCAGAGGTTGCAGCCATTGTAGCCCAAGCGGTAAATGCCGCCCTCTCAGTTGTGCAGCAGGCACCACCTCAGGCGCCGGTAGCCGCGCCAGTTCAGGCTCATGCATTCTCGTCTGCTTGGGAATGCATTCGTGATGCTTTTCAGAAAGCACACCCTCAGGAGTTTACAGGTAGCTCCGACGTTGTTGTGTTCAGTCAATGGAGGAAGGACATGCAAAGGCACTTAAGGATGTACGAGTGCACGGATGTTCAGAAGAAGATACTAGCTACTTTTAAGGTAGTAGGATCAGCATTGCAGTGGTGGGAGTCCATTACCACCCCGAAAGAGAGAGATGCCCTTTCTATTCAGGAGTTCTGGGTGCGGTTTGACAGCAAATATTTCCCATCAGCTGTTCTCACCGAAAGGAGGAGGAGGTTAATGAACCTCAAGCAGGAGGGAAAGACTATGTCCAAGTATGAGGCCGAATTCACTAATCTCTTGAACATTGTTCCCGATGAGATTCTGACTGAGGAGAAGAAGATTCAGAAGTTTATGGACGGCTTGACTTGGAGGATCCGACAGCACTTGTTGGGAAATCTCTCGTTGGCCACTTACTCTGATGTGGATAACGCATCACTATTTCACTGCTAGGATCACCGCTTTCACATGTCTGAGAGTAAGAGATCAGGAGAGTCCAGCCATCAGGGCAGGACAGGGGGAAATGGTGCCAACGGGGCACAATCTGCTCAGGGTCAGCACAGGAAGGGTGATCAGGGTTCCCAACAGGGGGATCCTAAGAGATTCAGATCTGGGGGTTTTCGGAACGGTCAGGGAGGTTTCAGACATGGCCATCAGGATCAGAACGGCCATTAGGGCCAGCAGGGCCAGAATGGTCAGCAACAGCAGTTCCAGCAGGGCCAACATGGTCAAGGTAGGAATGGTAACGGCCATCAGGGCCGAGGGCAGCAGGGACAGCTAGGGGGAAACTTCCCGAGGAAGTGTTTCATTTGTGGCAAGATTGGTCACAAATGCCAGGATTGTCCTGATAGGGGCAGGGCCCCACAGTAGTAGCAGTAGGGTGCTCGACACGAGCTACAGAGGCCTATGTTTCCCACCGCCCTCCTAGCACCACCACAGATGGCAGCATTACCACTCATCCCAGCGGTCCTAGTCCAGTAGGGAAAACTTCAGTATGGGAGAGTATATCAGCTCCAGCAGGCCGCACTCCCACAGGATCCACCTGCCATTGAGGGTATGTTCTCTATTCAGGGGATTATGGGGCGTATTTTATTTGATACGGGGGCCACACATTATTTCATTGCCACGAGATTTGCACGCACTTTGGAGTTGTTAGACACTGCAGAGAGCACGGTTACGTGTGTAGATTCACCGTTGAGTAGGGGTTCCGTAATTTCCCTTATTTGTAGAGATGTGGGTATAGAAATAGGGAGATTTACTTTACTCGCTGATATGCTAGTATTAGAGATGACTGAGTACGATGCGATAGTTGGTATGGATTGGCTAGTTGCATACCGAGCCATGATTGACTGTTTCAGTAGGAGTATTATTTTTGCTATTCCCGGGCAGGAGATGTTTCTAGTGGCGATGCCTCGCCCTGAGGGAGGATCGTCCACTCATTTGTACTATATAGAGGAGGAGACCTCTAAGGAAATGGTGATACCACTTGATTCGATTCCAGTCGTTAGAGAGTTCGTTGTTGTATTCCAGGATATACCTGGATTACCTCCTAGTAGAGAGATAGATTTTGTTATTGATTTGACGCCGAGCACTCGGCCCATTGCCCGCGCACCGTACCGTATGGCTCCAGCGGAGATGAGAGAGTTAAGGGATCAGATAGAGCATTTCTTGGGTCAGGGGTTTATCCGGAGGAGTACTTCGCCGTGGGGTGCCCCTGTATTGTTCGTAAAGAAGAGGGATGGACCGTTGAGGTGTGTGTAGATTATCGGGAGTTAAATAAAGTCACGATACGGAATAAGTATCCGTGGCCCCGAATCGATGACTTATTTGACCAGTTGAGAAGAGCCTGCTTCTTCTCAAAGATTAATTTACGATCGAGATACCATCAGTTGCGTATCAGGGAACAGGACGTCTCGAAGACTGCTTTCTTGACGAGGTATAGTTCCTACGAATTTTGAGTTATGCCTTTTGGCTTGACCAACGCTCCAGCCGTGTTTATGGACTTGATGAATAGGGTGTTCAGAGAGTTCCTAGGCCAGTTCGTCATCATCTTTATTGATGACATCCTGGTTTACTCCCAGACAGAAGAAGAGCATGCCAAACATTTGAGGCAGGTTTTGTAGACGCTACGTCAGAACAAGCTTTATGCAAAGTATGAGAAATGTGGATTTTGGCTGAAGGAGGTTCAGTTTTTGGGGCATATCATTTTAGATCGGGGGATATCTGTTGATCCGGGGAAGGTATCCACGGTGAGGGAGTGGGGACAGCCCACGACACCGACTGAGATCCATAGTTTCTTGGGCTTAGCAGGATACTACAGGAGGTTTATTGGGGGTTTCTCAAAGATAGCGGGTCATTTGACACATCTGACTAGCAAGGGTGTGCCATTCATCTAGAGCGATGCCTGCCAGTTGGCATTCAATGAGCTGAAGGACAAGTTGACCTCAGCGCCTGTGTTAGCATTGCCCAGGCCGGGAGTTAAGTATTTAGTTTTCATCGATGCGTCCTTACAAGGACTTGGAGGTGTGCTGCAACAGGAGAGTCAGGCCATAGCTTATGCTTCCCGTAAGCTTAAGCCTCACGAGAGGAATTACCCCACCCACGACTTGGAGTTAGCGGCAGTCGTATTCGCTCTTCAGATTTGGAGACACAATCTCCTGGGGGAGAAATTTCGGTTGTTCACAGACCACAAGTCTCTACAATACCTTTTCACGCAGAAGGAGCTGAATATGCGTCAACGTCGGTGGCTTGAGTTTCTGAAGGATTATCAGTTCGATATCCAGTATCACCCAGGGAAGGCTAACGTGGTAGCAGACGCATTGAGCCGTAGGCCGGTAGATGAGGTGTCCGAGGTGTGAAAAGCTAAGTGGAAGGAGTTGGGACACCAGGATGCAGTGGCCCGATCTTTCATGTCTGTGATGACTATTACACCTCAGATTGTTACGAGAGTGGTAAAGGCCCAGGCAAATGACTCGTTCTATCAGGAGCAGATAGTTCAATTACTAGCAGAGGGAGCCGAGTCTTATACCGTTGGCTCAGACGGGGGATTACGGTTCAATGGAAGACTGGTCATTCTGGAAGGAGAAGACTTGCGACACGAGGTAATGGCAGAGTCGCACGGCTCACGATTCACGGTAGACCCTGGTGGGGATAAAATGTACCAAGACATGAGACGACAGTACTGGTGGAGCGGGATGAAGAGATATATTGCTGTGTTTGTTTCTAAATGTGCCACTTGTCAGCTAATAAAGGTGGACCATCTGAAAACGACAGGACTTCTATAGCCATTAGAGGTTCCGATGTGGATATGGGAGAGCATATCAATGGATTTTATCACGGGATTACCTACGTCACAGAGGGGTCACGACTCCATATGGGTAATTGTGGACTGGTTGACCAAAGTTGTTCATTTTCTACCCGTAAGGACAGATTACACTACGGGACAGTATGCCCAGATTTTCATTGTGAAAATAGTGAGACTTCACGGGGTGCCTCTAAATATCGTGTATGATCGAAACAAAATATTTATTTCACAATTTTAGGAGATTTTTTAGGAGACCATGGGTACAGAGTTGCGGCTGAGTACGGTATATAACCCGCAGACTGATGGGCAAACAGAGCGGACAAATCAAATGTTGGAGGGCATGTTGCGTATGTGCATCCTAGACTTTGGAGGTGGTTGGGAGCAGTACCTTCCACTGGTGGAGTTTGCTTATAACAACTCCTACCAGTTCACAATTGGCATGGCTCCATTTGAGGCATTGTACGGTAGACCTTGTCGTTCCCCATCATGTTGGTTAGAGGTGGGGGATAATAAACTCCTTGGGCCGAAAGTGATTCAGGACACTTCAGCAAGGATAGAGATGATACGGAGCCACATTCGGGTAGCTCAGGACTGACAGAAGAGCTATGCTGATGCCAAGAGGTTCTTCAGAGAATTCAAAGTGGGGGACCAGGTGTTACTCAGAGTATCTCTAATGAAGGGGATCATGTATTTTGGGAAGAAGGGGAAACTGGCACCAAGATACGTGGGGCCATTTCCTATCATCGAAAGGATTGGGCCAGTTGCATATAGACTGGGGTTACCGGAGCACTTGTATAGGATTCATGATGTGTTCCATATTTCCTCGCTAAGGAAATATCTTAGGGACGATTTGACCCATACTCACATTGCTTTGGAAGACATCGATCTCCATCCCGATAGTTCCTACGAGGAGGGGCCGATTGCTATTTTGGATCGAAGCGAGCGGAAACTGAGGTCGAAGATAATACCGTTAGTACGTGATCAGTGGCGGCATCATAATGCCCAGGAGTCCACATGGGAGCGCGAGGATGAGATGCGCGAACCCTATCCAGAGTTATTTTTACCAGGTACTCTTTAGCTTCGAATTTCGGAACGAAATTCTGTTATTAGGGGGAGGTTGTAATACCCCGTAATTTTATTGATTTTTATTTAAGGGATTAATTAAATTAAATGAGAATTTATTGGAAATTAATCCGGGTATAAATACTAACAAGATGTGAGTTGGTATTTGATTATGATGTTAAAATTGAAAATTTCATGAGTATTGAAAATGTTAAAATTGTCGCGAGGCAGAAAGACGACAATTTAGAAATTTAGTTGGGACGCGCGTGTCAGTCGCGTCAGGAATGAAATTATTTGAATTAAAAAAACGTGAATTATATTTTTATCAACCTAATGGTCACTTTGAGTGCGCCAACATGTCCGGAAGGGTCGAAATAGTCAGAAAACACTAGTCGGGGGTTTAGTTTGGGTCCCGGAGCATTTTTGGACCATACCGGCAACCTAGAAAGGTATTTTTGTAATTTTAAAAATAGAGGAATTAAAACCCAGGAATTTTAGAGGTTAATTTTATATTAGAAATAAACCCACTAAGTCCATAATTCAGCATTTAACAAGAAGTGGGCTACGGGAGTTATAGCGAGAGTCTTAAGAGGTTCCAAAAGAAACCCTAGCCACCATCACCATCTTTGGGAGAAATCTGAAGAGAGAAAGAGGAGAATCAACTTTCACCTTTCAACATCAAATCAGAACATCTAAGGTAAGTGGTTTAATTACATAATTTCAAGCGAATGTTTCCTCCATGCTTAGGATTGAATATAGGTCTTATATTAAAAGTTTGATGAAAAACCCATGAAATTGGAGATAGAACTCATAATCTTATATAGGGATTGCATGTAGAATGGTAATGAATGAATTCCATATTCAAAATGTATCTTTTGCTGATTTAAAAATGGATTTATAAGGAGAAATTGTAGATGTTAAAATTTTGGCTTCATGTTTATAGGGTTTGGGATAACGTTTGGGAATTATGATGATTACATGTTAATTTAGGAAGCATTGACCCCAAATATATGTTAGAGGGTGACTTAGGAGGACTAAGAGTAGTTTAAAAACGTTAAAACTTAATTGGGATGATCTTAGTGGGGATTTAGAGGATAGAAATCTGAAGAAAAACGAATTGGGGAAATTTCTGGGCGCAGTCTGCCATCTCGCTTGAAGACCTGCCCAGGTCGTTCGAACGACCTCGTTCGAACGAGATGACAGTATCCCTTCTAATGAGTTGGTAGTTCGTTCGAAGCCTTTCGTTCGAACGACCTCGTTCGAACGAGACTTCTAACGAGTTGACAGAATGGCCTTTTTGGCCTGATTTTATTTCAAATGTCCCGTAGACTTAAATAATTGAGAATTAACCTTCCCTTATTGACTAGTGGGTATAATTATGAGAATTGGGGTACGTTGAGGAGTTGAACTTAGAACCTTATAGTAATCCGGATGACATTTGTGGAATAGGAAATGAATACCTAATTACGACGTGAGAAGGGTCGGCAACATTAATATACAAATCGGGGACTTGTAAACATATAAAATTAAATGACGATATAAGAACGAGAAGCATACCTATATTAATAATTCGAGATATCTAAGATGTGCGAATGCTTAGTATATATGGTTTTATGTGTAAAACATACCTACCATACTTGTTATCACGGGATGTCTGCGTTCGATTAGGGCCATCTAATCTTTGTGTGCCTACGGGGGGGGGGGGGGATTTAGATTCGTACCTCGAGGACATAGGTCAGAGAAGGACTTATTGAGAAGTTAATAAGTCTGCTGATCATGGGAGCGTAGGTATGTGCGTGACCCATGTGATGTGAACTATGTTCGCCTCTATTTTGTGTGATTGTTGTTATTTGAGAACGATTCTTGAGAGATTCGGAATGAGTGGTCCTTATGTACGTGATGTACCGAGATTGGATAGCAGAGTATGTGTACACCGCAGCTTAGTCTCGGGGTGCTAGTATTGTATATTTATGATGAGAATATTATACTGTTAATTGAAATGAACTGTGATGTATAAATGTGAGTATCTATAATATCAACGTTTTGTAAAAGATAAAATGGAAGATCTCTAGTGATTAGTAGTACTAAAATGGGAAACTGTGTAGAAGAGTAAAACACTCTGGTTAAAATAAGATGTCGGGAATTAAATCATGAATCGTATGGTAACGTTAGATACGGGCATAACTAGATTCGATTTCGGATACGTTAGGAGTACACAGATAGTCGAGAGGTGAGTATCTCAAGTGAGAGCACGTCCTAACATGTATTTTGCATTCATTGTTTTATGTCATTAAAACACTTGCTATATTTTAAACTGTTTTCACCATCAGGCTCTGACCCGTTTGCTTCCAAATCTATTTTTTTTTTTATAAAACCTTTTAGGTCCCCAGCCACAAGGGCACCATGCATAGGAGTTCCTTTCAGGTGACGTACTGTAGCTGTTGTGGAAGTTACAGGACCTTGACAGTAGACGCCTCCACTTTCGATCTTGACTCTATGTTATCAGATTTTTCTCATCTGTTGGGCATGTCGCCCCATTTCTCTTAGACACTTTATTTATCCAGTTATATCAGTTTTTGGGTTGTAATAAATTTAGTGATGCAGACTTAGTATTTGTTTATTCTTGTATTTGGATTGTTGGGAGGAGTATCCCTCCAGACTCATTACTATTTCATGGTTATTCTATTTTCATTATGTTGTGGTGGTTATGTTAGCAGTTCATAATCTTCTCATTCCATGTTAATCAGATTTAAATAAAAAAAATGACAACTCACTTTTTAAATATTAGGTGGCTAGTAATTGTTAAAACGTTTTTCGACAGTGATGCTATGAACTGAACCAACTTGGCATTTTATATTAATTTAATAAAGGAGTAGCTACCCGGTATTTAATTAGTCGGGGTGTCACATCCATAACCTAGATTGGGCCAATTATGATGTATGTGTGGATTGTATTAAAGGAAAACAGACCAAACATACAAATAAAGGAGCCACGAGAAGCACCCATCTACTTGAAATAATACATACAGACATATGTGGACCTTTTGATATTCCATCTATTCATGGAGAAAAATACTTCATCACCTTTATAGATGATTTTTCACGTTATTGCATTTTGTACATGTTGCATGATAAATCTCAGTCTGTGAACGTCGTTGAAATATACATTAATGAGGTTGAGAGGCAACTAGGCAAAAAGGTGAAAATTATTAGGTCTAAGAGAGGTGGTGAATATTATGGTAGATATGACGAGTCAGGGCAACGCCCTGGCCCATTTGCTACTCTTTGAAAAATTAGGTATTTGCGCCAAATACACAATGCCAGGATCACCTTGGCATAATGGTGTAGGTGAAAGGCATAATCGTACCCTTATAGAAATGGTTAAAAGTATGATAAGTAGGACCCAATTGCCTACATTTTTGTGGACACATATATTAAAGACCAATGTACACATCTTAAATAGGGTTCCTAGTAAGTCGGTTTTAAAAACCTCTTTTAAACTTTGGAAAGGATGGAAACCCGATTTAAGGTATTTACGTGTGTGGGGCTGCCCAGCGAAAGCTAGAATCTATAACCCTCATGAAAAGAAATTGGATCCTAGTACATTATCTTGTCATTTCATCGGGTATCCACAAAAGTCGAAGGGATATAGATTCTGCTGTCCAAATCGTACAACTAGAATCATAGAAACTGGAAATGCTAAATTCATTGAAGAAGGCGAAGTAAGTGGGAGTATAAAAGAAAGGGAGGTAATCATTCGAGAAGTCAGGGTACAAATTCCTATACCCAGAGTTTATCACATACTTGTTGTTCCTTATGTTGTTATTGAACCGGTCATTGACCCAATCAATAACAATGAACAACAAGTGAATGATCAACCAATTGAACAACCACATAATGAGATTATAACCGATGAAACTTTTGAAACACCACAGGAAGTGCCATTAAGACGATCACAAAGAGATGGGATATCGGCAATTTCGGATGATTATGTGGTATACCTTCAAGAGGTCGAATTTAACATAGGGAATATTAATGATCCAGTTTCTTATGAAAAAGCTATAAATAGTGATGATTCCGATAAATGGATTGATGCCATGAATGAAGAAATAAAATTTATGAATGATTATAAAGTTTGGGAGTTGGTAGAATTTCTATAAGGACGAAAATAAGTTGGGTGCAAGTGGATCTTTAAGACCAAACTTGACTCAAAAGGCAATATCAAATGACATAAAGCTAGACTTGTTGCCAAAGGTTTTAATCAATGAGAAGGCATTGATTATAATGAGACCTTCTCTCCAGTTTCAAAGAAGGACTCATTAAGAATAATATTATCCTTGGTGGCTCATTATGATTTGGAGTTGCACCAAATGGACGTAAAAATAGCTTTTCTAAATGGGAGTTTAGAAGAAGAAGTCTACATGGCACAGCCACAAGGCTTCATAAAGGAAGGAAAGGAAAACATGGTCTGTATGTTAAAGAAGTCAATATATGGTCTAAAGCAAGCTTCTCGTCAATGGTACATTAAGTTCCACGATACCATTACATCATTTGGGTTTAAGAAAAACACTGTTGATCGGTGCATATACCTGAAGATCAGTGGGAGTAAGTTTGTGTTTTTAGTAGTATATGCTGATGACTTACTTATCGCCATCAGTGATCTTGGTTTATTACGTGAAACCAAGAAGCACCTTTCTAAAAACTTTGAAATGAAAGATTTAGGTGAGGCATCCTTCGTGATCGGGATAGAAATATCTCAAGATAAATCACGAGGAATGTTAGGATTGTCTCGGAAATCTTATATTAACAAAGTTTTAGAAAGATTTAGCATGCAAAGTTGCAATTCCATTAATGTTACACTTCAGAAAGGGGAAAAGTTCAGCTTAAGTCAATGCCCTAGAAGTGATTTAGAAAGGGAGCACATGAAAGGCATGCCTAATGCTTCGCTCGTAGGGAGCTTGTTGTATGCACAAGTCTGCACTAGATCGGATATCAATTTTTCCGTTAGGATGCTAGGCATATATCAAAGCAATTCGGGGATTTACCATTGGAGCTACAAAGAAAGTGTTGTGGTACCTGCAAGAGACCAAGGATTACATGCTCACATATCGAAAGACTTATCACCTTGAGGTGATTGGTTATTCAAACTCAAATTTTGGGGGATGCCTTGACAGTAGGAAGAGCACTTCAGGTTATGTCTTCCTTATGGCTGGAGGAGCTGTTTTATGGAAAAGTTCTAAGCAAAGCGTCATTGCATCATCTACTATAGAGGCTGAATACGTAGCTTTCTTTGAAGCTACAAATCATGGATTATGGCTGTTAAACTTTATTTCAGGACTTAGAATTATGGGGTCAATATCTAAGCTGCTAAAAAATTATTGTGATAATGTCGCAGCAATCCTTTTCTCGAAGAACGATAGGTATACTAAGGCTGCTAAGCATATTGAGATGAAATACCTATAAGTTAAAGAAGAAGTTCATAAACAAAGAGTGTCAATTGATCACATTAGTACGCGTGATAACATAGCAGATCCTCTTACGAAAGGACTATCTCCGAAGACCTTTATGGAACATGTTAAAGAGATGGGTCTCAATTAGTTTGATTATGATTGCTATTTTGGCTTAGTTGTTTGACACTATTACTTAAATTCAATAAAAGTGTTTCTGATTTATGTTATTTCTGTCTTTTGTGAATGCATGCATATAATTCTAAATTATTGTTGAAAGAAATAGTCCTTATTCAAAAGGCTATTATGAGGCCATTATGATACTCAATATTAAAGGCTCACTTGAATGAAACATTGGTGTTGTGGTACATGGAAGGAACCATGCTCTTGAATAGCATAGAACTGCCATGACTCGCATCCGTGAATCATTTGATTTAGTAAACTAAATTTATCAATGATTGTGCACCTTATGATACCTAATCTAATTATATGAATTATTAAAACCAAGTGGGAGACTGTTGGAAATTAATGCTAAGTGACGAAATTAATTATTTAATTTCAATTGTATTAAATTCCGAATTTCCTATTTATGTGGTCTTGATAAATGTTAGATAACTAATTAGGAATGTGATAAATAAAGATATTAAAAGATTGAGTAAATCTTATCCGTTAGTCACATGATGGTTAGTGGCATTAGTGGGAGACTTGAAAAGAGTCTGACCTCCACTAGGATTCCGGCCCTCTTCCCCTTATAAATAGAGACCTGTATAACATCTAGAGTCATCTCAATACACACTATTTCTAAGGAGGGAGAGAAAATCCAGAATTCTCATTATTCTTATTTTCTCACAAATATTCTGGGCACATAAGAGAGTAATTCTGGGTTATTCAAGAAGGGATTCAAAGGAAGCTTTGACAGGAGAATTTAAGTCATCTTATTCCAACCAATTTCAATGGACAAAGGTTAGTTTTCATCATAGTTAAAAAGAACTCACGATTTTGTGATTGCATGAAGATTAAACATCCTAGATTCATGACAAAACTATTTTTTTCACGATGTAACATTATAGTTTATATTCGGTATTATGATTGTCAAAACAGTATTGATTAACACTACCCTCATCACGATTGATCGGAGCTTGAGTGCCGGACGAGGAGGAGGTCGGAGGCAGTACAGGCGTGTAATGTTTGGATTCGTTTGTATTTTATGGCTAAGTTTTGTGTTTTGCTGTATGTACGAGTGTGTCCAGCTATAATAATGATTTTTTTTAAATGCTGAGTGAAGCACGTGCCCCACTCTGCCACACGTTGCCTCCACCACTGCACACACAAACAAACATATACATCCATATCTTAAGAATAAGTAAAGTGAAACTGACCTCCCAAAGAAGTCTAAATATATTGTAAGCTTCCACAAGATTGTGCAAGTAAAATACGACATTGTAATATCCCAAAAATTGTGTGTTTCTTTAGTTTTCAAATATATGTAGTTATATCCCATGCAACTTAAGGGATAAGTTAAAAAAAACTACATGGACCCTCATTTTGTATCCTCATTTTATATTTTATAATAAGACAACGTAATAAGAGGTTGTACCTTATGCCTTGACGGGATCCACAACAATAAGGTATTAAATTTTAAAGCAGAGGGTATGAAAAAGGGCACAAAACAGGGGTACACAAAGTTTTATTGTTAAAAAAATTATAATACCTTAAAATATGAGTAAGAGCATCCAAAAATTTATTAATGAGCATACTTACCTCATATCAAACTCAATGCTTTCTCTCAAATTTTAGGAGTTTGCAACACCTATAAAGCATCTGAAGCCATTTATTGAAATAAAAATCATTTGTCACATATCACAAATAATTGTCCCAATGAATATGTGTTTTTAACCTTTGAACCATTTATTTAGATATTATTCTTGAATTAACATGGAAAAAGATTTCAAAGGTTCAAAACTGAAAGAGAAATCGAGTAAAAATGATAAGCAGCTAAGGCATTGTTTCAAAGGTTTATATAGGCATTGTAAGGCTTATGAGCCTTACTTTTTCACTCATATAATTTCATACAGGTGCTGGAAAACTCTTTTTTCATGTATTAACCAAATGCTAACATTACTTTGCATAGTTTTTCATGCATGTACTAAGTAGCAACCGAATAGTTTTTATCTTCCTTAATATAATTACTATATAGATATACAACTTATTGAAAAAGGAACAGAGTAAAAAAATAAAGAAGAAATGCACGTTAGGTTGATAAATAATAGAAACTTGGCATTTTATCGAGATGTGAATGTGCATCTTGAAGAATGAAGAACATGTGAGAGACATTCCATTAACAGTTCACACATATATATCGACTATGTCATTGAAGAACATTTGCATCATCAATAAAAAAAATTGTCATTGTATAGCTTCAAAAAATATAAATAAAAAGAGAGACCTAATACATACTTGAATCGTGATAAGAAAATGAGTTAAACAAATCATGAACTAAAATATTGTGCACCACCAATAAAAATCCAATAACAATTTTGTATATCTAGCATAGGAAACGATGCGATAGATAGAGATGAAAGCACTAAGATTATGAAAGTACGACTAAGAAGCCTTTTATCATTTATTTTTTTCTTTTTAACAGTAATCTACAAAATAGATGAATAATAATTTTTGTTTCACATCCAAAATCAACATTTCAATGAAATATACCTAGAGAAAGAAGAATAAAATTACGAAACCTTCCTTTGTTGAAACGATAGGCCTAAAAAATTCCAATTCTCATTAAGAGCCTTCATCAAGTACAGTTTGCTAAATGTTGTCTACGAGATTATGGAAAAAATAATATATCACTAAATAAATAAACAGTATACTCTAGAAAAATAGTAACAGTAAAGCAAGAAAAGAAGAACATACAAGTTATGATTGAAACAATCACTTGTAGAATTTTGATTGAGTCGAAAGTTGAACTATCTCTCCTTAAGATAGAATACTCCCTCGCTACGGTGCTGACGACAAATTCAATGGGCGTCTGCCTCCCAGGATGAAACGGCCAACGACTGTTGCAAGAAGCACTTCAGTACAACAGTCCCACGAACCAACAATGGCGAATTTCTCTCAAACAGTAAGAAGGAAATAAGGACAGTAGTAGGGAATTCGGGTAGATTTTCTAATCTCTTAAATGGACTGCATATGGTCCCTTTTATAAGTGGTGAAGGGATGCAATTCATGGCTTTTCCCAGAACAGATATGACTATTTGTACAGTCGCATCTCTTTTAATTAATTAATTAAAAACGACAGCGTTTTTTAAATAATTAAAAAATGACAGTATTTTTAAATAATTAATTAATGCAAAAAATAATTAATGAAATTTGGAAGAATCAAATGAATATAGATGCAAACAGAGAGTTGTTCTAGGAAAAAACATTGCATCGAAAAAGATAGCTTGTGGCTTTGAATCTTTTCTAGTGAGATACTATCGAGCTTACTAGCCAATCAATGAACGTGATGTCTTGAATTGATCGACCATTTGTGTAAACTGAGACAATAGTATTCACACAATGTCTTTCCAACCTTATTGGTTCTCATTGTTGTGTCCATTTTGGCCTTGGACACCTCCTGGTTTCATGAGTGTGTTAGAGAAATAGCCTTCGTTATTCTCATAGAAGCGGACCTTTCTCACTCACATAGGTGATTTCTATAAAGAGTATCATGCTTATACCCCACTTGACCTATACATTCAAGATATAAAAATCATTAAAAACATATTTTATCCTTATACACACGGCAGTTTGTGCACTGACTCAATTAAAGTATTACTTCTCAATGCAAACTGAGTCATCATACTTAGGTTGTCCCTTTGAACCTATTTCTTGGGATCTCCAGTCATTTAGGTTGGGTTTCTATTAAGAAGACTCTTTATAATTTTACAGGCTTTAGGCCCATTCCACGTGATGAACTTGCAACTTGCTCTCCAGGTATACCTTTAGTTAGTGGATCCACAATATTTTCCTTTGACTTTACATAGTCAACAGAAATAATTCCATTTGAGAGAAATTGTCTAACGGTTTGGTGTCGACGACGTATATGTCATGATTTACCGTTATAGTTATTATTTTCAGCCCTAGCAATTGCCGATTGACTATCACAATGTATTATGATAGGTGGCACGGGCTTTGACTATATTAGAATATCCTCTAAGAAGTTTCTAAGCCATTCAGCCTCTTCCCCAGCTTTATCTAAAGCAATAAATTTAGATTCCATCGTGATACGACTGCACCTCCAAGGGTAAATATATATCCACTTGTGGATTTCGAATCATTTGAGTCAGATATCCAATTTGCATCGCTATAGCCTTCAAGTACAGCTGGATATCGTTCGTAGTGCAACCCATCCCCCAAAGAGTATCGAAGATATCGAAGAACTCTTATCGAGGCTTTCCAATGATCTTTCCCAGGATTACTCGTATATCGACTGAGCTTACTAATCGAGTATGCTATATCAGGTCGAGTACAGCTTGATAAATATATCAAACTTCTAATAATACGAGAATGCTCTAATTGAGATATACTTTCACCTTTATTTTTAAGGAGGTGATGACTTGGATCTATAAGTGTTCTCTCTGGACTTTGATCATATTTAATATACTTTTGAAGTATTTTTGTAACGTAATGTGATTGAGATAAGTTAATTCGTCGAGGGGTTCTAATAATTTTAATTCTTAGGATGACATCAGCCAATCCCATGTCCTTCATTTCAAATCTACTAGTCAACATTTGTTTAGTAGAATTGATAACATTATTATTATTACCAATTATTATCATGTCATCTACATATAGACATACAATCACATGTCCCGCTTGAGTTCTTTTGATGTAAACATATTTGTCACACTCATTTATTTTGAAACCATTTGACTTCATGACATTGTCAAATTTTTCATGCCATTGTTTAGGTGCCTGTTTCAACCCATATAATGACTTCATAAGTTTACATACTTTCCTTTCACTTCCAGGAGATCTAAAACCTTTCGGTTGTTCCATATATATTTTTTCATCTAATTCACCATTCAAAAATGTCGTTTTAACTTCCATTTGGTGTATTTCCAATTTATGTATTGCTGCAATTGCAATTAACATTCTAAGGGATGTAATCCTTGTAACAGGTGAATAGGTGTCGAAATAATCTATTCCCTCTTTTTGCTTGTATCCTTTACCTACAAGTCTAGCCTTATATTTATCAATGGTAACATCAACTTTCATTTTTCGTTTGAATATCCATTTACACCCTAACGATTTTGTCCCTAGTGGTAGGTCCACCAGTTCCCATGTATGATTTTGTAAAATGGATTCAATAGCACTATTGATATCTTCTTTCCAATATGAGGCTTTCGGAGTGGATAGAGCTTCCTTTACCGTTTGAGGTTCACTTTCTAACATATATGTTAGAAATTCTGGAGAGAATTTTTTTGAAATCTTAGCTCTTTTGCTACGTCTCGGTTCTTCCTCAATAATATTTTGAGGTTCACCATTTGTAACTTCAAGCATTTTTTTGTTAGAAGTTGTTTCTTGTGTATTTTTACAAGGAAATATATTTTCAAAGAATGATGCATTCCTAGTTTCTATGATCGTATCTTCATGAATTTCAGGAATGCCAGACTTATGCACAAGAAACTGATATGCACTACTATTATGTGCATAACCAATGAATATGCAGTCAATAGTCTTTGGACCAATTTTTACCTTTTTAGGTTCAGGAATTAGTACTTTTGTAAGATACCCCCACACTTTTAGGTATTTGTAGGAAGGCTTGCGTCCTTTCCATAACTCATAAGGTGTCTTATTTATTTTCTTATGAATCAATTTGTTGAGAATTTAATTAGCTGAAAGCAATGCTTCCCCCCCCCCCCCCCCCCCCATGTTTTGGGGTAATCCCGAACTTATTAATAATGCATTCATCATTTCTTTTAAAGTTCAATTTTTACGTTCCGCAATCCCATTTGATTGAGGAGAGTAAGGTGCGGTAGTTTGGTGAATAATCCCATTCTCCAAACATATTTCCTTAAAAGGATATTCGTATTCACCACCTCTATCGCTTCTTAATTCTTTAATCTTTTTACCAAGTTGATTCTCAACTTCTATCTTGTATTTCTTAAAAGCTTCATTTGCTTCATCTTTGCTTCTTAAAAGATAGACATAGCAATATCTAATGCAATCATCCACAAAAGTAATAAAGTACTTTTTCCCACCTCTAGTTTGAACAAATTTTAAATCACATATATCGGTGTGAATTAAATCTAAAGGTTCACTAATCCTTTCAATTGAATGGAAAGGTGTTTTAGTTAATTTAGCTTCTACACATGTTTCACATTTGTGACTTGTATCAATGCTAAATTTAGGAATTAATTCTAAGTGAATTAATTTAATTAAAGTACTATAATTAACATGTCCAAGTCTATCATGCCACATATCCATAGACTCAAGCATATAAGCAGAAGATATCATATTATTATTATCATTGTTACTTTTAGGTACAACAGTCATGACGTTCAATTTGAACATCCCATCACACATATATCCTTTCCCTACATACATTCCATCTTTACTTAGTACAAATTTATCTCCAACATAGACTAGCTTAAATACTTTCTTGCTTAGCACGGAACCAGAAATAAGGTTCTTTCTGATGTGAGGCACATGCAATACATCATTGAGTGCGAGATGCTTCCCCGAAGTCATTTTCAGCACTACTTTGCCTTTACCTTCAACCTTCAAGGTGGAGGAGTTTCCCATGAATAATTGTTCTCCATTTGCAATTGGTTGGTAGGTTGTGAATATACTTTTATCGGAACACACATGGCATGTAGCGCCGGTATCAACCCACCACTCTTTGGTATTACCCACCAAATTTACTTCAGATACAACTGCGGAGAGAGAAACATTAGAAACGTCGTCGGATAATGCATCAACTTTTGTCATGTTGGCTTGTGGTGCTTTCTTCTTGAAGTTCTCTTATTTTTTCGGCTTGCGACAGTCATTGGCCCTATGACCTTCTTTGTTGCAATTAAAACATTTTCCTTTGAACTTCTTAGCACCACCTTGTTGACTTGTGCCTTCATTTTTGTGCTTCCTCTTTTATTGAATTTTTGTCCATCCTCAACAGTATTTTCTTTTACAGACATAGCATGGTTACTATTTTTCTTTTCAGATTTACGATTATCTTCTTCTATCCTTAACCGAACAATTAAATCTTCAAGTCCCATTTCTTTTTGTTTATGCTTCAAATAATTTTTGAAATCTTTCCAAGAAGGAGGTAATTTTTCAAATACCGTAGCAATTTGAAATATTTCACTTATGACCATATTTTCAGCAAGCATTTCATGAAAAATTAATTGAAGCTCTTGGACTTGGCTTATGACAGTCTTTGAATCAACCATTTTATATTCGAGAAATCTACCGACCACGAATTTTTTCATGCCGAAATCCTCGATTTTATATTTTTTTATCCAAAGACTCCCATAACAATTTAGCGATTTTGATTGGGCTATATACATTATAAAGTGTATTGTCCAATCCATTAAGGATATAGTTTTTGCAAATAAAATATGAATGTTTCCATGCTTCTACAACTAGCAAAGTTGTCTGATCCGTTTCATTTTCATTAACCACATGAGCATCTTCGTTGATAAACCTCGCAAGATTAATGGTAATTAAATAGAACAACATCTTTTGTTGCCAACGTTTGAAATCAGTACCATTAAACTTTTTGGGCTTTTCTCCATGAGTTAAATGAGTCGGAACGGTATTAGGAATACTAACCGCCACATCATTTTGAGGAACATACATCACATTTTCAGAGGATTCAGTAGCCATTATTCTGTTATTGAATAACACAAAAGAAATTTATGAAATGTATATAATTTTTTTTTCAAAATTAAAATTGTATGAAAAGAGATATTCAATGTAAACACGTTTTAGTATGCAAATAAAACAGGTAAAACATTACCAATCTAATTTCAATTAAGAAAATTATTTATCTAGTGAAAACACAAAAAATATATAAATTTTCTGTCTTAAGATTGTTGTCTACCGGATTATGGAAAAAATAATATATCAGTAAATAAATAAACAGTATACTCTAGAAAAATAGTAACCGTAAAGGAAGAGAAGAAGAACATACAAGTTGTGATTGAAACAATCACTTGTAGAATTTTGACCGAGTCGAAAGTTGAATTATCTCTCCTTAAGACAGAATATGCCCTCGCTACGGTGCTGACGGCAAATTCTATGGGGGTCTGCCTCACAGGATGAAACGGCCAACGACTGTTGCAAGAAGCACTTCAGCACAACAGTCCCACGAACCAAAAATGGCTAATTTCTCTCAAACAGTAAGAAGGAAACAAGGACAGTAGTAGGGAATTCATGTAGATTTTCTAATCTCTTAAATGGACTGCATATGGTCCCTTTTATAAGTGGTGAAGGGATGCAACTCATGGCTTTTCCCATAACAGATATGACTGTTTGTACATTCGCATCTCTCTAATAAAGCAACTTAACGTTTTAATTAATTAATTAAAAATGACAGCGTTTTTTAAATAATTAAAAAACGACAGTATTTTTAAATAATTAATTAATGCAAAAAATAATTAATCCGTAATTAATCCATATTTTTTTATTCAGAAGATCCGGACCCGGGTTGCGCCGGACGGACGGTGGCGGCGGTGCGCGCACACGTGTGGGCTTTTGGCCCAAGCCCAAACACATGCATAGTGTAGGCCATCTCCCCTTCAAAGAGTTGGGATAGCCCAAGGCATCCAAGCCTTAGTCCCATAACTTGGGTATATTAACTCCAAGTGTTTCTACCACTTTTCCAATGTGGGACAAACCCACTTAACTATGTTACACCATCTAGCTTAAACTCAAATGGATCACTTTAAGTCCAAATTTTTCATTCATTACTTCACTATTTTGAACAAGTGAATATACCAAATTAATCCCCTTGCTACAAAAAACACATTAGTACTAAGTCACGTCACTTTTAACATATGTGTCTTAATTAAAATTGACTCTAAAATTTAACCAATTAAGCTGGCATTTCGTAAAATATACAACAAAAATCTGTCCCGCAACACTGTTAATTTGGTTGCATTATAGTTGGAAACTTGATTTGTTACGACAAAGTTGTCCAATTGTGATGGCTCAAGGAGTGGCTCAAAAATAGGATTTGAAGGATCCTCCTCAGGCAACGGCTCTTTCTCTAGTAGCTTTGCGTGACATATTCTCAGCCTTCTTTTCTGAAGCCACGATAGATGCCGATAGTAAAAATTGGAACTTCTATTATTTTATTAGTGATCCAAAGTGTAGAGAAAAGTTTAAGATGTATTTGACTTTGATAAGAACAACATAAGGGTTCTTATACAAAGTGAAGAGAAAATATAGACACGCATCCATCCCTGTTTCTGATTTAAGAATCCATTAAGAAAATATAGACATGATCAGAAAAGAAAAAATGATATATAGTTCCGATTTAATCACCTATCCCTGTAGTTCCAATTCAAAAATTGTCTTTGCAGTTCAAGCATCTGCAGCTCCAATTCAGAAAAGAAAATATAACTCCAGATGTATCAAATTCTTGGAACAACAGAAAATATGTATTTAAGTACACAACGTCTTGTGCACTTAAACATCAGTAGTTTAAGTGCGTGTATATGTGTCTGTGTAGTGAGATAAACCACAAATCGAAACACCACATAACCATAATGAAACCCATGGATCCAACAAACCTTAGATCTAAACAAATCGATTTTTTAGCACCTGATTCGTGCCTCCCATGGGTTCAATTTGCTTCTTTTATGTGCCTAATATAAACCTCTGATTTTAGTGTCTAATTTATACCCGCTCAATGTGTGTTTTTATGTGTGCCATGGTTGTTGGAGGCATGGAGAAGAGAGCGAGAGAGAAAGCATAACAAAATTTTCAGATCTGTTTTGTGCGTGACAAGTGTGCTTTGGATTTTAGGTAGAGGAAGAGAAAAAAAATAAGAATAACGGTTGGGTTCTAGGGAGAGGAAATGAAAACTATACAACAAATGACAGAATTCATTGGGTTATGAGAAGAGAGAAACCAATTGCACAGAGTGTAGGGATTGTTTTCTTAGACGTTAGAAAAAGGGATCTTAAGTATTTAGTCCTATTTATAATGATTTATTTGTTAACACTTTCGTGTTTTTATTTTTTTAGTTGTTGGTCCTATATTGGACAAGTGTCATTGTCTACAAAAAGAAGAATCGGTGGTTATAGGGAAGTTATATGCAGTTTTGGGCGGCCATAGGACTTTTTTATAATTTTAAAAACACATGGGAGTGGAGCCTAAATACACTTTTGTAGATGGGACTAAAACCAAAATATCTATTTGAGAAAATTAAATTGCATTAAATGTTATTAAAATCTCTAATACTAGAGGTATAATATAGATTTTAGTATATTAAAAGCATATCCAACAATAGTGTATAGTTTTATTATAAATTCTATGTATAAGTAAGATTTACATTAAAATTATACATTATCTTATTTGGCCTCCCAATGGGTTTCTTTCAACTTGTAGTGCAAAAATTGAAAAAATCACTAAAACACCAGCACGTATTAAATGAGTAAAAAGGTAATATTTTTTAAGAATAAAAATTGAATACGGGATTTTTACGAGTCTGTGGCTAAGTGGATTTAAAAGCAATGCATTCAATAGTTCCTCACAAATTTAAATCTAAGTATGGATCTCGCTTTTTGCTCAAATTGAAATGGTACATGTGATTTTGAAAAAAGAGTAGCAAACTGAATTGTTCTCAATCTCGAAAATACCCTCAGAGTATGATTGAAAGTGTGGAGGGAATTGAGATTTCGAATGGGAGGGAAAATCCTTCTATTTAAAAAAAATCGAAAAGCTAACAACATTGTGCACACCCTTTTGGGCAACAACTAAAGTCACACCCCAAACGTGACATTCGTGGGCACTTTTAAAAAGAGTTACGTGTGAACGCTTTTGAAAAGGAAAAAAATGTTCAAACATGACACTGCATGCTCACGGGTACAAATTTCTATCGTGCGAACAGATGTAAGCATAATGCAATTTTTACCTAAGAACATGTTCCTTCTAAAACATAGGTTTTCCTCTAATCCAACACATAATGAAGAAAAAGATCACTTGATAATAAACAAATGTTTTTAAGTTTAAATAAGTGTGTTCGCATTCATTTGAAACATCCATAAAGCATATTCATCAGTCGAGCTGTAGCGGTAGTATTTGTAGGAGAGTCTAATCTTGATCTTCAAAGTGCAAATGTTCAAGACATATACAATGAAAAAAAATCTCTCCACCTAACATTTCTGTATGAGATGTTAAGCATTTTGTCTTGACAATTCATAGCTCAAATGCTTTAACATGGAATTAAGTCAACCAAACTTTATAAGTTTGGATTACATACATTTACATCATGTTAAGCATATACTCCCAAATCAAGTTTTGGATTACAAAATCCTTACAATCTTCATGTGAAACTATAAGTACAAGTGATTGAGTGGGTTGATTAGCATGAAAATTCGTGTGGACATATCATGTTCCCAATCGAGATCGGTGGATACCACTACTTGCGAGATGTGCAAGTTGTTGCTCACAAGAAAGACTAATTACTAGTAGGAGAAGAGGCATTGAATCATAACACAAGGAGAACACGTTACCCCATGTATAGATTATTGTGTAAGTATTATTTGTTCTTTATGAATCATATGAAAACATTATTGGTAATAATGCACTTGGTTGGGCTGGGGCGCGATAATAGTTTTTTTCCTGAAGGGTTTTCACTCTAAACTGTGTGTTTATTTTTTGTTGCATGCTTTTAATTTTTGTATTGCTTTACTTCGCACCCCCCACATGAAAATTAAATCTAACTAATTTTATCTGGTAAAATTAAAATTTGGTTAAGTGTCCCCAAAATTTTCTTGTAAGGCGTGTTAATTAATTAATTTGACTTAAACCACCCTAGAACGAACTTTTTCAAGCTGGTATCAAAGCATGTTCTAACTATAAATCCTAGGGGTATTAATAAAGGGTCAATCTACCATGTGTTTACCATGTTTAATGGTAGCTACTATGCGTACCAGAAAGTGCTTGTGAAATATTTCTTGAAATCCCAATATAAGCAGGTGTGGCTAGTCGTGGTGAAGGGATGGACGCGTCCCATGATAAAGCAAGGTGACATTGTTGTCCCTAATCCTATAGACACCTAGATAGAGGTTGATCATAGGTTAAAAATAATAATTTAGGGGTGAATTTTTGTTTAACGGAGTCATACCGAAGGATTTTTTTTCTGAATTATGTCTTGCATTATTTTTAAAGAGGCTTGAGAGATACTCTAGGTCACTCATGAGGAGCATGATATCATTCGAGTCTTGAAGTTCCAACATCTTATCACCTAATTTGAGGTCGTTGCTACCTAGGTTCCTCCCACATATTACCTTCTTCAACATTTTAGGAAGTATCGATAAGATGAAGGTTGAAGATATCATAGGATCTTAACAAACTTTTGAGTTGAATAACTTTCCTCCACCTGTAATACCCCGTCTTTTTAGAATAAAATAATGACATAAATAAATTTAATAATTTCGAATTAATTTTGGGAATAAATTAAATCAGATGGATTTAATTTTTATGGGTATGATTTAAATTAAAAATAAATATTTATTCATGATTATATAATTACATGACTCAATTTGGCGTGAGAAGTTCATCCGTGAAAATAAATCATACGTTAATAAACTTATGGGTGCGTGTCGTATTAAACACAAGAATAATGTCTAAGTGGAACGAAAATAATTGGGATGCATTTTGGGAGGCTTTATAGGCTCGTTTAAGTGTTTTAGACTTTTAAAGATGGTCCTGGGATATTAGTGTATAAGTTGGGAGGTTATTGAGCTAGTTTAAATATGGGTTCGGGCCCAGTTGGAGGTCCAAAAATAGGATATCGGGCTTAAATCGAGATTCGAGAATAATATAAGTTTAAGAGTTAGGTTAATAACTCCCCACACATAATTAAAACCTAAACCTAGCAGCCATACCTCAAGGGGAAGTAAAAAAGGCCAAAAAGGATAGGAGGCAAAGGGATTTAAGAACAAGTCATCAAATCATTATAATCAGGCAAGAATTCTCTTGCTTAAATTTAAATGTCCAAATTACTTCTTAAATCATTGAAATTTTCTTTCATGTAGATTCTGGATTTCATAAGGAATGAATGGCAAAAAGATATAATTAAATTGCATGTTATAAATAATACAAATCTTAGGTAGGTTAGTTAAATCCAGAAATTAGGATAAGGCTAGGTTGATTTTAAATGATGAATTCATGCATTAGAAACTTGCTGAAATTGGAGAGATTGATTCATATGTAGAGGATATGTATTTATGTTTAGAAGGATGAAAACTTTTATATTTGGAACCCTTATATATGATAGAACATGGTGGGATTAAATAAATAATATTTTATCTATGTAGGTATGTAAAGGTTTTAAATTCTGGGATATTTGGGACTGAAATCCATCTCAATTTATAAAAATAATTAACCTAAAATGATAAACTAAGACCTAAAGATCTGCTTTAATGTTTATATAAAGGTATAAACCATTGGGATGGGAGATGAAGAAGAAATAAGAAATTGCGTGTGAGAATGCTATGTGATATTGATTTAACCGAATTGCAAATTCCAATTGTAAACTTATTTAATTAGAGTCAATTTTTAAAATAATTTAATTTAGCCCTAAAATATACAACTACGTGGGTAAAATCAAACCTACATAATTAAATTGCTGACACAAAAAAATTAAGGAAAAAACCCAAAAGGGAAAACCTTTTTATTCCACTATGTAAAATAAATCACAACTTACATACTCAATGAAATCTATAATGAATATTACCCAGATACTCACATAGACACGTAGCCTAAGGTCTGCAATGGATCAACCGCAGTAATCCACAATAACACGCAGTTCAAATCAACAAGAAACACCCACGAGTACTCCCAAATGACACGCATTCGTCAGCCGTAGATTTACCCTCTCTCACGAGAAATTTTACCAAAAATGTATCTTCGGTTCCAAAATAATTCACTAAACTATTGAGATTTTTGTGAATTGAAAAACAAAGATTTGAACCTTAAAAGAAGAAGACAAAAATATTCTGCAGATTACAATTTTTGTGTACTGGAAAACGTCAGGTCTTCTTAACGAAAAAGGGCTCGTTTAACATGCTTTATATAAAAAATTTGAGTCGACAGATCACTCAAACGAAGTCCCAATATCTCTCAAATGAGGACAATTATCGCATAACGTTGCTTCATCAAAAGAGAAAATTTGCTCTTAGTGAGCATATCATCTACATATACTTCCATGTTCTTGCCAATCTGGTCCTTGAATACTTTGTTTACTAACCTTTGATATGTTACTCCAACATTTTTTAGCCCAAAGGGCATATCATTGTAGTAGTAGGCTCTTCTGTTGGTGAGGAAGCATGTACTCTCCTTATCCTTATCCTGTGGCTTCATTTTAATCTAGCTGTAACCAGAATAAGCATCCATGAATCTAAGTAGCTCGTGACCTGCCGTTGCATCTACCAATTGATTAATCCTTAGTAAAGGAAAGTGATCTTTTGGGCATGTTTTGTTGAGGTCAGTGAAGTATACACACATGCACCATTTTTTGATCTTCTTATTGACCATTACCATATTGTCCAATCAAGTCGGATATTTAACATCCTCTATAAACGGTGCTTTTTACAGCTTTTTCATTTCTTCTTGGATTACCATATTCTTCTCGGGACTGAAAAATCTGCGCTTCTACTTGATTGATTTGACATCCTTGTAAATATTGAGTTTGTGGCAAATGAAGTTAGGATTAATCCCTAGCATATCCTCATAGCTCCAGGAAAACACATTTTTTCAATCTCTAAGGAATTTGATTAATTCCTATTTGAGAGATGGTGTTAGTCTTGAACCAATTTGAGTGGTCCTCTCTGGCTTTTCATCATCAAGCACAATAGTTTCTGTCCCTTCTATAACCTGTCCCTTCACCAAATTTTCTTCTTTGCAGGGATCTAAGGTGTCAATATGAAAAGTAGTTGTACCCTTTTGTATCTCCTGTTGGTCGGCTGAAGTATAGTAGCACTCCCTAGCTTTCATCTGGTTATCATTCACTACGTCGACTCTGTAATTAGCAAGAAACTTCATACACTGATGCACAGTAGATGGAACTATCTCTAATTACTTCATCCCTACTCTGCCATGGATTATTTTGTAAGCTGAAAGTAAGTTTTTATCCAGTACAAAGAAGTGAATTCTTTCCTTTCTGCTCGCTGGCCATGTGTCGACCAACACATCCATCTTGGTTGTTCCAGATGTGATATACCCTTTCTCCTGAGAACCCTACGAGAAGACTGTGATACAGTTCTAGCTTACTGTCTCATAGTCCTAAGCTGTGGAAATAGTTGTAGAACATGATGTCTGCCAAACTCCCGTTGTTGACCAAAATTCTTGCCACTTTATCGTGGTGAACTCTACAAGTGATGACTAACGAATCATCATGAGGATAGAGCACCCTAGTCAAAAAAAAATTTGGAGAGGTAGAACACTAATTTGTCTTTGTTAACTTTACTAGGTCGACCATCACTATTCTCGAACATGTTAATCTGTGTGATAGTAGGACACACTTTGGCTTCATTTAGGTAAGCTTTCATTTTGGCAAGTCCATCTCCTCTACCAGCATCTCCTCCTTCAATGAAATTACAATCAAAGGAAATCATCCTTACATCCATCTATGGTTCATCATGCTTCTTCAACATGTCAGGATCATCCTCATAGTCATTGTTGCGTGCCCTTTTCGTGTTGCCCTTCCCCCTGCCGGGTGACTCAGATCTTCTTCTGGCATTTCGACTACCATTTCAATAAATAAATTTAGCCAAATTTTCTCTCCAAATAAGAGTCTCAACTTCATTCATGATGGCGATGAAACTCTCAATAGTGTGTCCCTGATCTCTATAAAAATCGTAGTATTTGGACCTATCCCTCATGTTGGGAGGTGACCTTAATTTCTCAGGCTAGTTCAAATCTTTATTGCCTATGATTTCTTACCTTTAGTGAGTGGAGTATACTCATCATACTTCATGATCTTATCAATCTTCTTATCCTTTTTATCTTTCTTAAGAGAATTATTCTCCTGACATTCATCTTTGATCTCCAGCACTTCTTTTGCTACCATAACTTCCTCGACATTCATAATCTTTCTAGCCTTAGCCATCAATTTTGTTATAGTTTTGGGTGGATTTTTCACTGGAGTATAGTAAACATCCTTACCCAGTAATCCACTCATCAACACTACAATGGATGTATTTTCTTTATAATCCACCACTTCTAGTTTCTCATTGTTGAAACGTGTGATATACTCCCGAGTGCTTTCTCCAGGTTTTTGACTCACTGTCAAAAGATAAGTAACACTCTTGATCGACTTAGCTCCAAAGAAAAAGTTGTTAATGAATAATTCAGACAATTAATGGAAACTAGAAATTTTACCTTTGGGCAGATTTTTATACCATAGTTGAGCTGGACCAGTGATGGCACTGGAGAAAGCCCTGCACCTCTTCTCGTCGGGGACATAATAGATATCGACAGGAGTTTGATATTGTTCAATGTGGAGGACTGGATCAGTTTTTTCATCATGTTTAGGAGTGACAACCGGTGGTTTTAATTTAGGCAGTGTGGGATAATCTATAATAGCCTGGACAAAGGGTGAGCCTTTAACAAAAACTACTTTGTAAAGGACCTTTTATTTTGGCCATTTCTCCCAACCAATCTTCTAGTCGCTGCATGGATCCCTTCCAGGAATGTTCCTCTAGTTTGGATTTAACAGAAGAAGTTTTTGTGGCTTTGCTGTGCATATGTGCTGACCTCTACTTCTAAGAAGTATGCTTGGTACCCACAGAGTCCCTTATGCTACCTCTAGATCTTATGGATCCATATTTGTGCTTGTGGTGACATTCCTGCTCCCCGCGATGACCTCTGGTTGCTTGGGGAGCAAACGTTCAAAAGCCGATTCTTTACTTAGCCACTTCAACACGCTTGGCCTCCCCTTGGAAAAAGATCTAACATCATAGAAATCCATTGATTGGAATGAGGATGTTGCTCCATGACTGTATGACCTATCACGAGAAGATCGGGAATGATAACTCCTTTCATTCTTAGCTAGTGGAGGTGACATATCTCTCATGGATTTGGAGGATTTGTCTTGCATCGTACGAGCCAATTGTCTGATTGACTCTTGTATGGCTTCATGTCCTTTAGCCAAGTTGAGTAAAACTCTCTGGAGGTCTGTCTCACTAGGGGGAGTAGATATATCTGGGTTGTTTCCTCCAGTTGCCAGACTTCTTTTTAGAACGTTGGCCATCCTTCAAGACAAAGAATGAATGAAAAGGTAGAAAACGATGATAAGCAGTCGTTCTCACAGACGACGCCAATTTGTTGATATCTAAAAATGGAGTGGGCCCAATTTTATAATTACAGATAAATAATAAGAGCAATCTAAACAAACACACAAGAGGCAAAGATTTTTAAAGTGGTTCAGTCGTCAAAAGCCTACATCCACTGTTGGTATTATTAATATTTACAATAGCTCAGTATGGTGTGCTTGAGATTGGTTTTTTCACCCCCTCGAGCCAAGGGAGATTATATATTAATATTGGTCCAGAATCCTAGAGATGAAATGCGTTTATATCTCCAGTCATTTACACATGTATACAATAAATGAGACTATTGACATTCAGTGTTGGTCTCCCTTCCATCCGATTAACCTTTTCTATTCCTGATAGTTCACATTCTGCAGTTGGTCGACATTCTAGCCAACAAGGTACCTCTAATGCCGATCAAGATAGTTGAATTACCATTTAGGATGGCAAGTGTCTATTGTTCATTTGTCCACGTAGGAGAGTAATTTCTACATACAACAATATATATATATATATATATATATATATATATATATATATATATGTGTGTGTATTAGTTTCTCTCCCAGACACACGAATCTACACATACACACATTTATGAACACCCTCCCCCCCCCCCCCGGCCGCATGGATTTTTGTGGATTTGTTGAAAGTAATTCTATGAGATCCAAAAACATTCCCCAAAGTGCATTTCGTATTTTTGCTATGTGTGTATCCCGCCCAATGTACAAACACTTAACGTACTTTGGGAGATGTTTGGGGTACATATAATTTTCCTTTATTGCAATGGATATTGGATTTCACTCTCTTGATATTTTTGCGGGTTAATTGAAATGAGTATTGGGTTTCTCTCGCTTGGATTGTTGTGGGTTTGTTGGAATGAGATTGGATTTATTTCTCTTTAATTTTTTATGCGGTTGATGACAACGAAAATGAGTTTTTGAATCTAGGACTTTTTTTTTAAATCGCAGGTGATGAGGATATTGGATTTGGGTGTTTTTCTACTGAAATTCCATTTTTTTAATTAAGTATCTTCTTTTTTCTTTCTAGTGTATTGCAAATGCGAGTTTTTTTGCTAGAAATCTAATATGTTTTTTCAAGAGGAAATTTGGATTTTTTTCTATCATTCTCATCTTCTTTTTTTCTAAATCTCAATATTATTCAGAAAATTCAAATATTTTGTCTATTATCTCCTGATTATCTTAAAAAAAGTTCAATATGTTTTAGTTTTTCGAGTTTTATTCCAATTTTCTAAATGTTTCTTTTATTGTTTCCACATTTTTTATAGTTTTTCTTCAATATTTTTTAGACTTTTTAAATTTTTTTCTTTATTTCCAAATTTTTAAAAACAAAATCATTATCTTTCATATATTTTAATAGTTTTTCTATAAATTCTGAAATGTTTTTTTATAATACTTCCAGATTGCTTTAGAAAAAATCAGATTTTTTTACATTTTTTGACTGCTTTTTGTAATTTCTAAAATAAATTTTTGTAAAATTCCAGATTTTAATTTTTTCTATAATTTGCAAAATATTTAAATGTGTTTCTAATTTTTAAATTTTTATTTATATAAAAATTTTTTGTAATTTTTATTCTTTAAAAACTTTTACATTTGATTGGATAAAATACCCTCATTTTAATGACACGTAACAAATATTTCGCCCAAAAAATTAATAGGGTAGCATTTGGGAGTTAGTTAAAAGTCGTTTTTAAAGTTAAGAGAGTTAAATTCAGAAAATAAAAATTTCGGTAGCCAAGAGGAAATTAGAATGAAATTGAAGGAGAAAAGTTTAATTAACCCTAAAAAAATATCTCTTAAAATGGATTTACCTTGGACTCATTTTTGTCTCGTAAATATTTTGATTTTTAATTTTGTGCTATAGCATTATGAATACATACAAATAGGTTCGAATATCTTGTAAGACCGCACATAATGAAAGCTTAAATGAAAATACTAAGTTGTTATAAAAAATACCCACTCCTTCCTTCATCATTAATTGTGATAAAAAGACATCCATGCCCACAATTTGGGCGTCCTTCGCATTCTTACATCCAAAGCAACCTAAAATGCAAGAACCACTCCACCACCACATTCCCATGTCTCCTCAAAGGAAAGGAATCATGGAGATGGCATCGGATCGGATGCCTAAAGTCACATAAGCATCATGCATTGTGTTAATTACAAAATCAATCAATTCCATATCATAAAATGCTTTTGCATTTCCACTATGAGCTGTAGAAGCTAAAGATGATTACAAGGATTATTGTTTGGAAATTGTACTATTACAAGGATTATTGTCTGAACAAATTATAATTTTACCATTCATTTGTACTACCATCAAAGCAAATAAAGCATATAGGTCAATCGTATGAAAGCAAATAAAGCATATAGGTCAATCGTATGAAATAAAAAAGAAATCTTGAGGTCTTAAATTCAAATCATTTTTCACGTGTTGGTAGGATAAGTATTCTAAAATAACTTAGTCATTTTGTTTCCCAGCACACACCACAGTTGATAACAAGTGGATAGGAATAATTGAGTACTGCTTCCTCAAGTAATCTGTGAACAAATTTATATCTTCTTCTTTTTTTTTTTCTGGGTTACAAAACTATTAAGTAGGCTCATACTTTGATTTTATTAGGAAATCTCAGAAAAATACACAAAATTAAAAGGAGAGAAGTCTAAAAGTCTTCATCATATCCCAAATCGTCCTCAACCTTCTCAGCCACGTCATCCACAATCTTTTCCTCCACGTAATCTATACCTTCACCCAACGCAAGTCCACCCAAAACCCCTGCAACCGCACCCACAGCCAATCCCGTCCCCATCCCATACTTACTCTTCTTCTTCTCCTCCTCACCATAAGCCTGACCGTATCCCGGCTGCCCCTGCCCATAACCCGGCTGATCGTATCTAGTCTGCCCATAACCCGGCTGATCGTAACCCGGCTGCACGTAACTCCCCTGCCCATAACCCGGCTGCTCGTAACCTGGCTGCCCATAACCCGGCTGCTCGTAACCTGGCTGCCCATAAGGGTAATTGTTACCATGGTACGGCTGAGCAGGATAGTCCCTGGTGGCGGGGGGTGGGACCCCGTAAGGAGCCGCGTAGTACGGTTCCGGCGCACGATAGCCTGCCTGGCGCACTGACACCTTAACGTCTATTTTACCATGAGGACGGCCGGATGGGCGTTTGATATCAAGATTCCGCCGGAGATTATCTCCGTCGGAGATGACGTCACGGAGATGGAGCCGAGCGGAACCGATGAGCGGCTTGGTATCGTCGTCGGCTTCGGCGTGTACGATGTCAATATAAAGGGTGGAATCCTCAATCGGAGCGTTGAGAGGGATGACAAGTGTATCATCCCAGATGGGACACGTGTCGCCTCGGTCGTCGACCTTGGTGGAGAATTTGGCTTTGGAGTCGACCCAAACGACGGCGTATGGCTTGAGTGGGCCGTGGCGCCAGTTCACGTTCTTGAGATCCTTAGCCGAGGTTATGGTGACCTCCACTTCGTTACGGTATGCCATATAACCAAATTTAGGAGAGAGAAAACAGAAAAAATGGGAATGTTGAAGAAATAGTTATAATTGTAGGGTGTATTTATAGGCTCATTTGGTTCAAAAATACCTTGTTTTATCGTAAAGGGTATTTCAGTCAAGAAAAGTGGATGAGCCTATAATGACGACTTTCACGACGGGAAAGTAGTTTCTTAGGAAGGGTATGACCCCAAGTTAAAACAAGTATCTACACTTATTTTAAGCTTTTAGTCTCTATCATTTTTTTACTTTATTTTTTATTTTTTATTTTACCTCTTGAAAATTAAGTAATTCCATCAAATCAACTAATTTGACAGTTGAAAATTTCACGTGTTTTTATTTTTTAGTCCAAATATTTTATTTTGTATCAAAAAGTCTCTTATTCTCTTAGGTCCCATTTAGTTGTTCCAAAATTGTAAATTGGATCATTCATAAATTGATCCATTAATTGTGTTTGGTTTCATTAAGAAAGGATTCATTAATTGATCTATTTTAGCTCATGTACAAATTCTGAAATTTGATCATTTCACAAAAAAACGTGAAATGAATCCATTTGGAATATGAGTCACATAAAGTGCATGTCCCATCTCCCTCTTCCTCTCTTTCTTGATTTGTTTTTATCTTTTTTTTTTTTATAGAACCTTAACATCAATTTCAAATTACCAAACATTGTGTAAAATTAAATTTAACTCATTTCAAATTCACTCATTTACAATTCACTAATTCGCAATAAACTAATTTATATAATCAAACAATTTGCGCAATCAAACTGGCCCTCAGTGAAAGTGTTAAGCCTTTTTGACATGGTGAAAGACTTTTTGGTGCATAATAAAAAAGCGTGAACTAAATGTGTATTAAAAAAAGCTCGATATACATAAATATTTCATAAAATAGATGTATTAATGTAAAAAAATATAGCTTCACAAATAATTAATTTTTTCTTCCTCTACACTGTCCAGTAATTTTGTGAGCCCTATAGATTGATTGATATTCAAACTTGAATTGTAGAGTTTCGTTTCAATATTTGTAGATGATATCACTATTTTGCAACATCTACTTGTATCTAATTTGTTATTTCTCGTGAGAAAAAAAATTGTTTTATTTAGTTGTGCAAATTATTTGATTATATAAATTAATTTAGTATGAATTATTAAATTGTAAATGAATTTATATCTATTTTTACTCGATATTTGGTAAATGTTAAGATTTAATAATAAAAAGTTAAAAACGAATAGAGACAGCGCACTTATAAATAGAGACGCATATGTGAAATGTCATATTTCAAATAAATATATTTTATATTTTTTATAAAATATTTTATTAAATTTTATGCATGAATTAAAAATAAAATAATTAATGAATTATTTTATTAATAAAATTAATTAATTTATTTATAAATTAATTAATTAATAAATAAATAAATTAATGTATAATTTAAGGACAATCAAACGGACTTAGGTAAGCATGTGTTTTGCATTTGTGAAAAAGGATGTGATTTGTCTGGACAAGCGTGAGTGGTAGGTAGCTTAAAGGAATATTTTGGAAAGAGAGGAGTCCACTATAGCTATACGCGGTTAGAACACGGCATGGATGTTAACAGAAAAAAATGAAATTGAATTGAATTAGTATAAGGCGTGGATTGACCTGCGGTTTACTCAAGGAAGTCTTTATCTTTTTCTGCTGAAGGGAAGGGATTGGGCACGCTCAATCCAAGGAAGTCTTTATCTTTAACCAAACTCAAAATAATACACTCATTTTGAGATATTACGGTCCGTTTAATAAAAAAATATGAAAATATAAATGATTTTAGAATATTTGACTTCAGGATAAATAATTTTAAAATAAATAAATATTTATCAACTTGTGTCTGTTTGATACAAGATGAAAAATCATCAATTTTCCACATTTTCTATCAAACGCTGAAAAATAGATATAAATGTGAAAATTTTGTTTACGGAATATATATATATATATAGAATATTTGATTTCAGGATAAATAATTTTAAAATAAATGAATATTTTTCAACTTGTGTCTGTTTGATACAAGATGAAAAATCATCAATTTTTCACATTTTCTATATATATACTAAATGTATATTATACAATATAAAAAATATATGAATATGTATTATATTATTTGCGGAATATATATATTCGAATGAATATGTATTATATAGTATATTATTAAATATAAAAAATAAATGAATATATATATTATATAGTATATTATTAAATATAAAAAAAATATATGAATATGTATTATATTGTTTGCGGAATATATATATTTGAATATACAATATATATATTATTTACGGAATCTATAAAAATATAATATATTATTTACAGAATATATATTTATATATATATAGAATATTATATTATGTATATATGTAAATATATATTCTGTATATGTAGAATATACATTTACATATATATATATATATATATATATATATATTCTACATGTACACATAATATGTTCTACATATATACAGAATATAATATATATATTCTACATATATACATAATATGTATATATGTACAGAACATTATATTCTACATATATACATAATATAATATTCTGTATATGTAGAGTGTATATTTACATATATACATAATATAATATTCTGTATATATATGTATATATTCTGTAAATAATATATATTCAGTATATATATAATATATGTGCGTGCGTATATATATTCAGTATATATATATAATATATATTATATATACGAAATAAATGAAATATATTAATCATACGAAATATATAAGTATACAGAATATATTAAATGTACGAAATATATAAATATGAGGAATATATGAAATATACAAAATATACGAAATATAAATATATATTAAAATATATGAATTATATAAATTATATAAATGTACGAAATATATAAATATATGAAATATATATAAATATACAAAATATACGCAATGTACATATATGTGCTAAAATATATAAAATATACGAATATATATATATATATATATATATATATATATATATATATATATATATATATATATATATATATATATAGATATTTATTAACAATATATATTTATATATTTATGAAATATATAGAGTTTTTAAAAAAATTGGTTTTGAGTGATTTGCCACCCAAAGATAGCAAACAAAAACCTGACCCCCCCCCCCCCCCCAAAGAATCGAATTCCATCGTAAGGTGACAAATTGTGTTTAAGGAGTGTTGTACATAGAAAATAAATTTCAAGGCAAATTAAGGGTGTCAAATCGCCTAAAAGTGGAAAAGACCAGAATTTTTCAACTTTTCTGAATTTGCCTTGAAATTGAAAGGCTATCAAACGGACCCTTAGTATTAAAGAAAAATATTGATGGAACAAAATTTTAGAACTTTTTTTTAGTACTGATTGGAAAGGTTTTGAACAAATATGAAATGTATATTGGTATTATGTATAGAGAGAGTAGCAGTGGCAAAATTACGATCTGACCTAATTTTGGGCGGATTAAATATGAGTTGAGTTAAATATGGGTTGGATTAAATGTGGGTAGGTCAAATATGGACAGACCAAATATGAGTTGGGTCAATTCGTTGTATTTCTACTAAAGTAAGTATTACAACTCAAGGTATATGTAAAAAAAACTCATATTTTACCCACAACTTTTAAAAATGAATTTTGTATTTGGCTCCTAGCTTTTAAAATTAGACTCCATATTTTACTCATAGTTTTCAAATATGAGCGCCATTTTTTACTCATAACTTTTAAATACGTGCTCCATATTTAGATGAACTAGTTAAAAATCTGCGCGATGCGCGAGTTATACATTATCTTTTTCTAAATCAATGTAGTAATGGAAAACATGAATAAATGATAAACGAAATTATTATAGATTAAAAAAATTCAGAGTATAATATGTTTCTTATATTTTTCACTTCATTGTGATATTCATCGATTGATTACGTGTGATTACTTTAAATTGTATTCATAAGAATTTTATGGAAGATCGGATGTCCCTCGAAATTGTTTAAACATGTAGAAGAGTTAGAACTTCAGCTCTTTCATTTCCCTCAATCTTTTAAAATATTGAACTTTATATAATTGTCTTACTTTTGTGAACTTATTGACTTGGATACCACTTGACATTTTGAGACATAGCACAAATGAAAGCAATTTTGTAGAATTGACACAGCTGCATTAAATTTATCTTGTCATAGTTCTTTGCAATCCACTCAATCCATTGTCCTTCAAAAAATTACCTCTGACCATCAACCCCTCCGTATCTTTGTTAAATACAACTTTCCAAATGTCGTAAACCTTTCAAGTTCATTTTATTCTAGAACCCAATTGTAAACTAATCATCAAAATGCTCCAAACTCTATAAATCATAACATCAGTTCCCAAGTTTTTGGGACAATTAAAAAACAATCAGGTTGCAATGACAGATTTTTAGAAAAGTAACATATGGAAAATAAAAAATAAGACAACAAAAAAATTAGGCCAATAAATTATAATCACTTCGTTCAAAACTAATAGTTTCTTCAAAGAAACGTTTTTTAGAATAAGGTTATACAGATGCTTTAAAGTCGGATGGTGGAAAGTCTTGAGCATGAAAATATATGAGATTTTATTCCTTTAATAAAACTTAAATTGCCATATGAAGATGAATAAGCCTAACACAAAGAAGACAAAATTGGATAACCACTTAAAAAGGTATCTAAGTAGAAAGAAAACATAAATTGAAAATTAACCATGAAAACATAACAAAATTTTTGTTTTCATTACATTGCACGAACAAAATCACAAAGAACAAAATCACAAAAAAGATTAATCGAGTAGAGTAAAACCCATAACATCATTGAACTCCTTTTTGTACTCAACTTTTTCCTATTTCTTGGACACAACAACAGGTGGAGCAGGGGCGACACCACCAACACTACCACCAGCAAATGCAATCATTGCAACATCTATGCCACCACCACTTGGAACTGATGCCAATTTCTCTCGTCCAGATGCAATAACGAAAATTTCACAATTTTGATTAAAACCAACAAACCAAAAGACTATCAAATACCCCACAAACCAATTTCAATCAGCAATTGAACAAAAAACCAAAGCTAAATTTCCATTAAGGTTAGTCATTCTCGTGGGGCACTTTGGACAAACTTAGGTGCTTAGGTTTCCAATATATATACGCAAAAGATTTTATTGAAAACCCAGATCTCAAAATCAGATAACATGCAAATTTCAATGCATTATGCCTCAATTGACCACACCAGTTAAGTCAAATATCATGTCTGAAACAAAAATTCAAGAAATACCCATTAATACACACACATTAAAAGAAGTAGTTTTGAAGCAGAAAATCCAATGAGGAAATTAAAGATCAAGAAAGTGAAAAAGATGGGTGGGTTTACCTCAATCTTGACCTATAATAGAAAACCCATTTCACCTATGTCAATTACATACGAAATGGTGAGGATTTAAAAGGGAAAAAATGGGGATCGAATCTGAGGCTCCATATCTCAGATTGGAAGAGAGGGAGTGGTAATGGAAGGTAAAGAGAGATAGAGAGATTAAGTAATAGATGATTGAAGGTAAAGGAAGAGACCAAAATGAAACCAAAGGTCATGTAGAAACGTGTGGGAAATAGGAGAGAAATTGTGCACATAATTATATAATCGTGTCTTTCTATCTTCTATTTTCGACACTTATGATGAGAGATAAGAGGGAAACGATCGTAAAAAAGGGAGAGGAAATGAGTAGTTCCACGTGGATAGCCTCAAAAGAAACTACGATTAATGCTCTGTAGAGCATTTTAGAAGAGCGGGAGTTGTGATGGAAGGTAAAGAGAGAGAGAGATTAAGTAATAGATAATTGAAGGTAAAGGAAGAGACCAAAAGGAAACCAAAGGTCAGGTAGAAACGTGTGGGAAATAGGAGAGAAACTGTGCACATAATTATATAATATGAAAGGACGTGAGAGATAGAAAGGACATATCTTTCTATCTTCTATTTTTGACACTTATGAGGGAAATGATAGTAAAAAAAAAAGGAGAGGAAATGAGTAGTGCCACGTGGATAGCCTCAAAAGAAACTACGATTAATACTTTGAAGAGCATTTTAGAAGAGAGGGAGTGGTATTGGAAGGTAAAGAGAGAGAGATTAAGTAATAGATGATTGAAGGTAAAGGAAGAGACCAAAAGGAAACCTAAGGTCATGTAGAAACGTGTGGGAAATAGGAGAAAAACTGTGCACATAACTATATAATATGAAAGGACGTGAGAGATAAAAAGGACGTGTCTTTCTATCTTCTGTTTTCGACACTTATAATGAGAGAGAAGAGGGAAACGATCGTAAAAAAAAGGAGAGGAAATGAGTAGTGCAATATGGATAGCCTCAAAATAAACTAAGATTAGTGCTCTGTAGAGCATTTTAGAGTATATAAAAGATAAAGGATGGGTTAATGTGGAGAAAGAACATTACTCTATATTATAGAGTAAGGTTCTTATAAAGGACAATTCAAAAGGGCAATTTACAAATCTATGCTCAAAAATAAATTTTTTTCAACTGATTTTTTATATGATTTTTAAATATTTTACGAAACTTTCAAAAATAATTCTAGCTTAAAATAATTTTGTTTGCTATTTAAAAAAAAATCAGTCAAACTATGCGAGTTTAAAACTAACATATTTTCACCCAATTTTGTTAAAATATAAAAAAGAAATTGAGCTAATTTTTTTGTGGGTTCTCTGAAATGTTTGAATATCATATAAAAAAAATCAACTAAATTTTTTTTTTTAAATATTTTTTAAAAATAATCCCGTAAACTGCCCTTAAGTAGTGTCTCTTATATGAGTTCTCTCTCTCTCTCTCTCTCTGTATGTATATATATATATATATAACGTTGTACCACTTGTCTGTCTATGTTTGTATTGGTTGGCATTTTAATGATGAAATAATAAATGTATAGAAGTTTTTGTGAGACCTTAATGTGTATACATTTTTTTTTCCAATAATGTCATCGATTTGGCAACCAACTTTGGCTATGGGAATATAAATTACAAATCCATAAAATTTGGAAAGATATTTTCCCTTACTCAAGGTCGTTTTGGTCAAGGATAAAATCTTTGGAGTTGTGAAAGGTAAAGTGGTAAAATAATTTTTCACGTATTTGAAATTAATGGGCCATCTGATTGGCGTTAATTTTTTTCTATGAAAAATAGTTACTTTACTTTATTTTTTTCATGTTTGATTTCAAATACATTCTACGAAATCAACAATTATATGTATTTTAAGTACTTTATCGTTTGATCATCTCCGCTAAAGAATTGATTACGTGGAAAATTTTAAAAGTAAGGGTCCGTTTGATTGCAAACATGGCAAATGTGTGGAAAATAGTTCATCTGGATGAGAAGTTTGAAAATGAGTAGAAAAAGATATGAGATTCTGGTCTTACTTTTTCTATTTTCCATGAAAACCAATTCTTTGATAGTGGATAAGAAATATTTTCCACTAAAAATAGGGTTTGAGATGGAACACTTGTTATGTGAATGCTTGTTGTTCTTATATAAAGTATGTGCATCTGAGGTATTACGAAGGCAAAATATGAGTCAAAACAACTATTTTTCGTGGAAAAAAATTCCATGTCAATCAAACATACCCTATGATCAAACCATTTTCATATTTTCCACTAATTTTCCAACTTATGATAAAAAAGAACTATTTCCCAACATTTTCCAACTTTATAAATGTAACACATCCCAAAAAAAGTTTGTTCGTTTGAAATTGTAAATAAGTGCACACACCATAATTACACAATTTTAAACAAAAATGTGAATGAAATTTAACTCCACGTAGGTGAGATTATATTTCACTTTTTATTTTTCATCAGCCTCGAAAATATTTCATCCCGAACCATGCGAAGGATCAATTAGTTATGAGGTTATCATATTATTAGCCCATCCCTCCAACGAATCTTGACTCCACCCTTACCAAGTTGATGACCAATATGTTTATCAACATTTTTAACGAGTTTTTGTTTTTAAATCTAAATTCAAACAATTAGAATTAATAGCCATCAAATAAAGTTTTTTTTTAAAAGAACTAATAGTTATATGGGATGATTTAGTTGCACCCCTTCCCACGTATTTTTATTTTTAGTTGTTGGTCTTGTTAAATGGTGGTTAAAAAGTTCATGAAACATGTGTCCTCTCTAAGGAAATATATAAAGGTGGATGTAGGAGGTTATGAGAAGTCATGGCACTAATTACAATTATAAAAATAAATGGGATGGGTGACAATTTATACTTCCAAAGTGGGACTAAAGCCTAAACACCTTAATGATTAATAGGTAATATTACTTGTAAATCTGAATATTAAATATGAATTTAACTAAATACTTCTCGTATAGAGGTTCATTCAGATATAAAAACAAATATAATTATCAGATTTAAACTTTAGACTTTAGATATAAAAAATTGATGGGAAAAAAAGCACAACAAGAGTTGGTGTGTGTATATATATATATATATATATTAATAATTCTTAAAGTAAATAATTTTATAAACTAATTTTAATTGATTAAATGTATGTCTTGTTTCTCGTGGTGGACTCATAATTTTTAGGGACTTAAATGTCCACGTCTCTCATCAAAAGATTTTTTATGTTTGTATTGACAATTAAATAAAATAATTTTTTACCAGGAACATAGCCCATCACAAGAATATTTTTTTATTCGGATAAAATAACAAAAAGTACGGATTCAATGCTACGGAATGAATACTCATATGTTAAGAGTATTAAATAATGGTGACCAAATAGAGATATCAAAGAATGTATGTATTGTAACTTGGATCTTAAACAATATGGGTGAAAGTAGGGTTTGAAGACCTTTTGAAAATGTATATAAAACTGATTTTGGCTAAAAGTTCTCCAATAAAATGATGCCAAGACCCTTCATATATAAAACATGCTTTTCGAGGCAACACAAATTTTGAGGGCTCATTCGAATGAAAATAGGAGTTTGTACTAAACAATATATCTCTTTTGAACCAAAACTCAACTCGTCTGAACGAATAACCAATCTTATTCTAATCGACATCACACGATCTTCAAATGAAATTTAATTTGGAAATAGAGAAACTTCATTTGATGTGTGTTTGAACGTTGTTTAAATGACAGGGTCATATTGTTCGAACAAACACATTGCAGTCGTTCAAACGACTTAAAATCCAAAATTCTTTTAAAAACCTTTTGAAAACAAACTTCAAACACACTTTTACAAAAACAACACTTAATTAAAATCCAAGTATCAAAATATATATACATTCATACTTGAGATATTCTCGAAAGTTGATGAAGAAATGTGGCACGAAACACGGCCCAATGAATGCAATATTTGAAACTCCGCCGTTACGCCTTCAACACTACACCAAAAGTGCTAATCTGGCACGCTGTGGCAAGGAGATTCTGGCACGGTTTTAAACCGTGCCAAAATTTGGCACGGTTTTAGCATAAACTGGCACGGTTTTATTGCGAAAATCACACTTACACTTGAAAACAGGCCGTTAATGGGTGAAAACCCAAACCAGCCCCCAAACGACCCCGTAGGAGGCACGAACACCACGTACGGGACCAATGTAACTTGTAGGAACTGACCGCGTCGTCCCGGGTCTCCCGGTTTGAGAGTATGACGATAATTTGCGAAAATCACACTTAGACTTGAAAACAAGCCGTTAAAGGGTGAAAACCCAAACCAACACCCAAACGACCCCGTATGAGGTACTAACACCTCGCACGGGACCAATGTAACTTGTAGGAACTAACCGCATTGCCCCGGGTCTCCCGGTTTGAGAGTATGACGATAATTTGCGAAAATCACACTTAGACTTGAAAACAAGCCATTAAAGGGTGAAAACCCAAACCAGCACCCAAACGACCCCGTAGGAGGCACGCACACCTCGCACGGGACCAATGTAACTTGTAGGAACTGACCGCGTGGTCCCAGGTCTCCCGGTTTGAGATTATGACGATAATTTGCAAAAATCACACTTAGACTTGAAAACAGGCCGTTAAAGGGTGAAAACCCAAACCAGCCCCCAAACTACCCCGTAGGAGGTACGAACACCTGGCACGGGACCAATGTAACTTGTAGGAACTAACCGCGTTGTCCCGGGTCTCCCCGTTTGAGAGTATGACGATAATTTACGAAAATCACACTTAGACTTGAAAACAGGCCGTTAATGGGTGAAAACCCAAACCAGCCCCCAAACGACCCCGTAGGAGGCATGAACACATCGCACGGGACCAATGTAACTTGTAGGAATTGACCGCGTAGTCCCGGGTCTCCCGGTTAGAGAGTATGACGATAATTTGCAAAAATCACACTTAGACTTGAAAACGGGTCGTTAATGGGTGAAAACCCAAACCAGCCCCCAAACGACCCCGTAGGAGGCACGAACACCTCGTACGGGACCAATGTAACTTGTAGGAACTGATTGCGTAGTTCCGGGTCTCCCGGTTTGAGAGTATGACGATAATTTGCAAAAATCACACTTAGACTTGAAAACAGGCCGTTAAAGGGTGAAAACCCAAACCAGCACCCAAACGACCCCGTAGGAGGCACGAACACCTCGCACGGGACCAATGTAACTTGTAGGAACTGACGGCGTCGTCCCGGGTCTCCTGGTTTGAGATTATGACGATAATTTGCAAAAATCACACTTAGACTTGAAAACAGGCCGTTAAAGGGTGAAAACCCAAACCAGCCCCCAAACGACCCCGTAGGAGGCACGAACACCTCGCACGGGACCAATATAACTTGTAGGAACTGACTGCGTAGTCCCGGGTCTCCCGATTTGAGAGTATGATGATAATTTGTGAAAATCACACTTAGACTTGAAAACAGGCCGTTAATGGGTGAAAACCCAAACCAACCGACAAACGACCCCGTAGGAGGCACGAACACCTCGCACGGGACCAATGTAACTTGTAGGAACTGACCGCGTATTCCCGGGTCTCTCGGTTTGGGAGTATGGCGATAATTTGCAAAAATCACACTTAGACTTGAAAAGAGGCCGTTAAAGGGTGAAAACCCAAACCAGCCCCCAAACGACCCCGTATGAGCCACGAACACCTCGCACGGGATCAATGTAACTTGTAGGAACTGACTGCGTAGTCCCGGGTCTCCCGGTTTGAGAGTATGATGATAATTTGCAAAAATCACACTTAGACTTGAAAACATGCCGTTAAAGGGTGAAAACCCAAACCAGCCCCCAAACGACCCCGTAGGAGGCACGAACACCTCGCACAGGACCAATGTAACTTGTAGGAACTGACCGTGTAGTCCCGGGTCTCCCGGTTTGAGAGTATGACGATAATTTGCAAAAATCACACTTAGACTTGAAAACAGGCTGTTAAAGGGTGAAAACCCAAACCAGCACCCAAACGACCCCGTAGGAGGCATGAACACCTCGCACGGGACCAATGCAATTTTTCTTATTGTATATGCAACTTTTTTGCTTGAATATGATTTTTTTAAAAATGAATTGGTTACTAATATTGTATCTTTTTTGTGTCTTATTTTTTTTGTAGGATGACATTCAATCATTAGCTTTTATCCACTTGGAACGCACGAAGAAGTCAATGCTTTACAACAGGGGGATTATGTATTTAGTGTCGTTAATATTCAAGATTTTATTTTTTGTGTTATGGCCGAGCAGGCTTCAGTAGTTTTATGGTTTATTTTTATGGTCGTGCTGGCTATAGTAGTTTTATTGTTGACTTTTATGGCCGTGCGGGCTTTATATGGGCAGATTTTATGTTAGCAGGTTTTGGAATGCTCAAAAAATAGAGGAAACTCTGCCCAATTTTTTTTTGATATGGGAACTATTAACTCTTGTAATTTTTTGAAGTTATTGTCGACTTTTATGGTCATGTGTTGCTTTATATTGGTATTATCTCTTGTAATTTTTTGAAGTTTGTATGCACATTAGTTTATCAACAACCTGCGATATTCATAATTTGTGAATTTTCTTGATTTTGTTTCTGCAAATAATAAATATTTTTCCTACCGAATTTGGAATTTGCAGATTTTCCAGATTTGGTTCCTATTATTATTTTTTTTAATCAACTGAAAAATCTGGCACGGTTTTAAACCGTGCCAAAACCGTGTCAATGCATAAAAATGAGAACGCTTATAAAACAATCTGGCATGCTTTATAACCGTGCCAAAAGCGTGCCAGAAAATATATAATTTAGCACGATTTTGGCGTGTGCCAAAAGCGTGCCAGATTTAATATCTGGCACGGTTTAAAAGCGTGCCAAAAGCGTGCCAGATTAAAAAACTGGCACAGTTTAAAAGCGTGCCAAAAGCGTGCCAGTTTGGAAAATCTGGAACGGTTTTAAATCGCGCCAGAAAATCTGGCACGCCTGATTCTGGCACGGTTTTAAACCGTGCCAGTTTCCTGTTTTTGGTGTAGTGCAATCAAATACGTCATAGGCTTGAAAGATCAAACATACTCAAGTCATAACCTATTACTCAAAGGTTTTTTCCAAACACTAAATAAGCCAAAATATATACAAATTTAATCTATCAAAAATTTGCCCTTACATATCTCTCCTTTTGGCTATTCTGGGACAAAACACAAAATAAAAACCTTTGGACCGTCAAGATATCTAAAAGACTCAATACTCAATCCCAAAAGGAAAAAGTACGGACAATTGACAGACTCACATTGAGTACCTTCCAAGTTTCGATTCATATATTCTTTGAGATATTTAGTCATGAAACATTGTTTAATACTCTTCACATATGAGTATTCATTTCGTGCGATGAAATTCACACTTGTTGTTATTTACACATGGTGGAATATGTGTTATGGTATTGTGGTGAAGAAGTGGGTTGGACTCCATGTTCAAGATGCGTAGATGGTTACTGAGCCTAATAAATAGATACTAAGGCGTGTGTGTACTCACAAATTGTGGAAGCTTCGTGGGTGGACTCCTACATGTCACTATGCGGAGGTTGAGGAATAAAGATTGTCAAGGATTGCGAGGTCATCGAGTTTGTGTTGTAAGCTTACTTTCGTGTCCTTTCTAATTTCACACATAATGGATTTGCGTGGCTGAGCTACCCGAGGTTTCTTCGTTATGGTTTTTTCTCGTATATCAGCATGTTATGTGATTGATATTATTTTATCTGATATAACCTAAATGCATGCCTTAGGATAAAGATAAAATTAGTTAATCTATTTCAATACGAAAATTGTTTGATTGGTGCTACGTTTAATTTGGGTAATCCATTTAATTGAACTCAAATTTAAAATTTTAAAAATAGTGTGTTGCTAGTTTTTAACCTTTTTTCCATATAGAATCCCTTGCACGTAGTGTAGGACTATCAATTGGTATCCGAGCAAAAACATTAAGTTACGATGTTTGATCCATGTTTAGGTATGAATTCTAGTGTTTTTTTTATAGGGAGTGCCAATGATTTTCTAGACCAAATTTTTATAATGGGTCTAAATACGCGTATTGGAAAGCCCATATGAAATCATCACTTAAGTCGATAGATGTGTGGGTATGGCAAGTAGTTGTTAATGCTTGGTCCCCACCCATATCCTTAGTTGGTGATTATAGAATTCCCGAACCTGTAGAAATATGGAGTGAGGACGATCACAAGTTTTGTAATTATAAATCATGTGGTTTGAATGCCTTGTTTTGTGTCATCACATTGGAGGAGTTCCGTCATATTAAGATATGTGAAGCATTCAAAGAGGCTTGGGATATACTCCAAGTCACCCATGAAGGAACTAGTGTTGTTAAGGCTTCTAAATTCTAAAACCTCGCCACCCACTTTGAAACCATTCGGATGAAAGAGAGCGAAAATTTTGATGAGTTCTATGCTAGACTGTCAGATATTGTAAACTAATCTTTCAACTTGGGAGAGAGAATACTTGAAACCCGAGTATTCAAAAAAATCTTAAGGTCCTTACCTAGAAGATTTAATTCAAAAGTGATAGTTTTGAATTCCTTGGGTACTTTGGACTCTATGAAACTCGAAGATATTGGAGGTGATATTCAAACTTATGAACTCGACTTATTTTTATCAAAAAAGATGAAGAAAGATAAGGGCATTTCTCTGAAAGCCTGGAAGGAGGAAACATCTATTTTGGATGATGAGTCTAACATCGATTCTAATGATATTGTGACACCCCACCTAATTAAATATCGGGTGATCAGTCCTTCATCCAATTAAAATAGGAATCTCGTCTTGTTCATTATAAGCATCACTGTCAAAAACATTTTAAAATTGAACTAACCACCTAATATTCAAAAAATCGGTGCTAAATTTTTTCTTTTTATTAAATAATAATAAAAGTGAAATAATCATAATAACCAAACCATCCATGCAGTAAAATAATATGAACTAAACATCAGATAAATAACTGAAATAAAATAGTATTGAATAAACTACCGGTTCTCAATATAAAAATCCAACTAAACATCTAATGAAATCAAACTGAGTCCACCAATACAAAGTCTGATAAACTGAATAAAATAAATAGCTGTAGGGGGGACGTGCCCAAAAGAAATAACTGAACTGCATCCTACTCTAGGAATGAAGTAACCGAAGTGACTAAGTCCAAATCCTTAAAGCATCCACACGTGTTGTAGCTACACATCCCTGAAATAGATCATCAAGATTTGTGTCCCCGTGGTTGGAAACCCAAAAGGTTTTGAAAATATTTTGCAAGTACGGGTCAGAGCCCAAGTAAAACCTTTTGAAAATATTTAGCAAGTAGTTAAATTACAGTTTAAATCAATAATTAGATACACATGTTAGGATGTGTACACTCTCTTGAATTCCTCACCTCTCATCTATAGTGCACACCTAATGTTTTCTACTAAGCCCACCTAGTCAAGCTACCCAATCTAACTAGGTATTGATAAAAAAAATCTTTCGATGAAGATAATTCTGAGCATGACAATTCAAAGGCCTTTGTTTGTGACTCCCAACCGAGGGATGATAGAGAGAGGGGAGAATAAGAATAAAAAGATAATGATGAAAAGGAGGAGGATAATAAACTTCAAGTTGCCTTTTGTGAGTTTTATACAAAAATGATGAAATAAAAAAATGATATCCTGAATTTGGAAGCTATGTTGAAAGAACGTGGCATATGAAATGATGAGAGCATATTGATTAAGGATCTTAGGGCATGTGAGATGACTCCTAGGGAAAAATTTGCATTTGTTGAGGGGGGTGAGAAAACCTTTGGGGATTAATGGACATTTTAAAGAAGGATTCCCTAATTTTTTATGAGTTTCATTGTCTTCTCAAGCCTAGGATTATGGAGTTAGAAGAGAGACTGAGAGGCTCGAGTAATGTCAAATTTGATTTAAAGTCTAGGTTGAAAGAGTTTGGATAAAATGTTAAGCATCGTCTTAATCAAAGATAACAATTGTGGGATTAGCATTGATGATCTAAATGCTTCTGCTACTAAATTTAAGACCATGATTTTGAGAAATTCAACCATTACTAGGAACGTTAAAAGGACCACCCAAGGGTAACATTCCTCGTATCTTTCCGTGCATAAATTACGGTAGGAAAGGTAACCTCAAGCATTTTTACTTTGATCTTAAAAATTATCCTCAGAAGTCTAAGACTAAGATTACCAAAACTCAAGAGCGTCACGTCACACCTATACGGGTTAGAAAATCAGATTTGTAGGCTTTACATGTTAGACTTGTTGATTCTCGAATGCATGCAAATTATACTTCTCATGATAAATTCAATGTTTGATTGTGTTTTCATGTTTACATACACTAGCTTTTGTACTTCATATAATATATGATTCTAGTTGTATGTGGTTTGAGTCTTTTGTATTTTAGTTTTTCATTTATTAGGTTTTATTGAAAGATACAAAAATATTTTGTTTGTCATTTGAGCTTTGTTTTCATATAGTGTATTTTGAAAAATGATTTAAAAACTCAAAAATATTTTTGTTTATGTGTAATTTAATTTTACACATTGTGTGCGGAATATTGGTGTGTTTTAATCCACTTCCTTCCATGTTTTCATATGTATAGAACATTTGATTATGAATTTCAGTGCTTATATTATTCTTAATTATGCTTGCATAGAGTAGTTTGACTTTGACTTGCTTAATGGATTCACTTTGCATATGCCTCCGCACACACATGCATGAACTCTTTTGAATTTTAACTTTATATGTTACATGTGACAACCCACTCAAAATAATAACGGGTGGCCATCCCTATACTACATTAAATCAGGTATCTCAGATGGCATGGTCTCAACATCAACTGACAATACTTAATAATATAAGGCTAACTACCCGAAACTATTAAAAACGAATTGTCAAAAAAATTTAAAACTTTTATTTACACCAAGAGAAATCCACCATACAATAAACAATCAACAATAGTACATCTAACTACGATGAATGATACAACAAACTCTACAATATGTAAAGAATGAATACAAGAGTACAACAAATTATACAAAGTAAATTACCCGAATATGTTGTCGGGTCACAGACAATACAAATAATCTGAGGAAAGAAATATAAAAGTGTTAATCTACAACACTTGAGTATAAACCGAAATACAAACTGAATCCTAATCTAGATACATCAAGGATAGGAATCGTCTTCAACAAAATGTCGCAACAGTCCGCTACTGCCACATCTCCACGAATACACTAGATGGATAAACATCAATGGCGTCCTTGAGGGGGAACACCTAAAGTAATACAATATATGTACATGGAGGGAGAAAATATAAACAGGTCAGAGCCCGAGTTGAAAATATTTTATAGCAAGTGCATTAAAATGCATAATAATTGTAAATGCATTATGACATGATTTAATGGAATCGTCCTCTCCATAATAATTCAACTCACCTCTCAACTACAGCGCGCACTAAACGTATGCACATGGTCTCTAAATGAATGCCCAAATATAAATTAGGCAATAAAATTCAACTAGATCCCAAAATGAAGATTCGATTAAGATTATCTAACTTATCTCGCAATCTACCCATCATCTAAGTTCCATCCACAACATTACTTTATTATAAATGTCATCATTCTCTTTATATTTGTTCATTTATTGAACATATAAAGTTTACATAACCATCTTCATAACAACAACATCACAATACATCAACATTCTCTTACTAGAATTTCATATATTCTAGTTATGCCCTCATCTTGGCATGAAATCATATATATGTGAGTTATTAGCATCAAGTGTTAAGGACAAAACTTCCCCCGGTTCTCAACACTGCACTGCGTTTCGTGCGTGGGACGTCTCGCCGAAGCGAAATCCAAACAAGGAACCCCCCCCCCCCCCCATTACACTACTTTTGACAGTATTGATCTTCGAGGTTCATTATGCCCTCAATGCATGATGCATATAACCCAAACTATTACTCAAATTTTAATTAATTAATATGTCCAATTCTCAACAGTACATGGCGTTTCATGCGTGGGACGTTTCGTCGAAGCGAAATCCAAACAAGGAACCCCCCTGTTACACTACTCCTGGCACTGTCGATCGTCGGGATAGGTGATATATATATATATATATATATATATATATATATATATATATATATATGAGCATTAAGGACTAACTTCTCCTCACTTCCAACATTACACTGAGCATCGTGCGTGGGACGTCTCGCCGAAGCAAAATCCAAACAAGGAACCCCCCCGTTACACTACTTAATGGCAATGTTGGTCGTTAAGGTCCATTAAGCCCTTGATACCCAAATACCAAACACATCCATAACATAATAACCATCCAGTCGAGCTATAACTCGTGGACGCAGGCTCACATGCTATCATCTTCCAGCAGCCCATACACGTAACAAACTGGGGCCACCTGGTGGGGTTCAACGACACCTACCTCATGATCTACTCACGCACACAACGTTTCGAGAAGCGGCTATAGCTCCTAACCGGCAAGTGATAACGTCACATACCCACGACTTTTCACCAATAAAAGAATGCATATATATATCGCATAAATAATCACAATGGACGACTATGACCTGGGGAATATCCACACCCTGCTCTTTAAGCCAGGATGCTCACCCTCATCGCACGCAACTTCCCAATGATAGCAAGGAGGGGGTATGCTTCACTATATATATATATATATATATATATATATATATATATATATATATATATACCATCACATAAGGCATACATACATCATCACATCATATAAAGATACATCATCATATAAGGTATACCTGTCACATTGTTTTCATATTTACTATACGCTCTTAGGCGCAATAGAATTAATGTCATTGTTTAGTATATTTCCCTCTTGATATACTAATCGTCAATTCTCACACATCTTCCCCACTTAGTATACACTATACATTTCTCGCTTGAAGCTCACATGTCGCTTCTATTTATGAATTGTCTCTCAATTCTATTTATGTTAAGGATATTCCTTATCCTAATGCACTACATTTAGAATTTCTCATTGTGTGAGACTTCTCCCAAATCAATCATCATTAAGGATATTTCTATATCCGTATACTCATTAATTAGCATTTATAATGCTCCATCCATAATAGGGTTCAATTAATTTCGTGAACCTTTATAGTTATCCCATTTGGGATTGGATTCTAAAATCCATTATCATTAAGCGTTCTAACTCGATTATATACTTTCATAAATATCTCCAAATGGAAATATCCACGGTAGTGGGCTTCCCCACTTAGATGATACCAAAATCTTAAATTGGTATTCCTCAAATTAAGTCTATATGACTCCAATAATCTCTTATAAGGGAAACTCCCTAAAAGTCTCCAAAACGTACTCCATACGATCCCTATAGAGGTTCCCAATCGATAACCTCGAACAAAACGAAATGAAATTCATTCTAGAAAATCATCCTTCGAAAAGCCCTATTTCCGAATCGATTCGGGCCAATTCTGAATCGATTCGTCCCAGCGAATCGATTCGGTCTCCAAGCCAAATCGATTCGGGTTATCAGACCTGGAACTCTGTCTCAGGCCGAATCGATTCGACTGGGGTCCGAATCGATTCGGTCACTCAGACCTGGGCACCTGCTTATTTCTGAATCGATTCGGTAGGAGGTCGAATCGATTCAGCCCTTCAGAACTCTCGAAAATGACTACTTTTTAGTAAGCCAAAAATCCCAAAATTCATTTTAATCATTTTCTCTTCATTTCTTTTCAACCCAATCACATATATATCATCAATGTTCATCCTAGAATACATTTAAACTAATTTCTATCATCAAATCCAAGATCTACATAAAAAATCTAAGATTATACCCAAAAGTTAAGTTTTTCATAAACTAAATCTAAAACCCAAATATTTAATCCACAAATCATGAAATAAATGGAACACAATAATTATTTAGCAAGTTTAATCACTTGCCTCGGGTTCATAGGATCTGATACGTCCTCGTAATCGCGTAGATGCCGAAAAAACTTCACTTTCTCTCTCTTTTCTTCTTCTTCTTCTTTCTTCTTTTCTCTTTTTCTCTCTCTCTTTGGAGAAATAAATCTCCCGTAGGCTTATAAGCCCTAGCTCCCAAGATACACATCTTTAAATGATAATACACATTTTAAATGACTCGGTATCTTTAATTCGAGTCAAACGATCTTAAAATATTTCGAAACCTAAATAGACCCCAAGTACAGTCATTTTGACTCTCTCGACCCTTCCGGACACAACTACACCCTCAAAATCTCCATTCGAAACACTTTCTAATGACCTCAATTTTGACCTCAATTGCCAATTTAATTATTCTCCAATAAAATAATATTTATTTCTCCCAAAATAAAAAAATCCTCGTCTTCAAGACCTCGAGTTGTTACATTACATGAGATAAGTGAGATGTTCTCCTAATAATCTTATCATGTACATATATATTTGATTGGAGAATTTGTGCATGTAAGAACCATTACCCATAAGTTATGAAAAATGACTACAAAGGGAGAAATGTTTCTAAAGTGAAAGGCCACCTTTGGAAAGAGCCTATAAATTTAAGAGGCAAAAGAAAGGAAATATTTCCAATGCCAATTATTAGCAATGATTCTTCAAAATATTGATGTCTTCAAAATATGAGAGTGAGAAAAAAAATGATATATCTCAGTTTTGAGGGTGTTATAAGTTGAAGATCAATGGGTTTGCACAATGAGTCCTAGTTAATTCATGTTTGACATTATTGATTTGAGAATCATCAATATTTTCTCGGCCAATTTACATTGTGCTCGTTTGTCCATTATGAGCTTACTTTATCTGTCGCTATGAAGCTAAATCTTTTTTTGATAAAGTTAATGAAGTCAAATATAACTCCTTATATATTTTGGAGTGATTGGGCCATAATTCTTTTGTTTCTAGTTGACGCCCCTTCACTTCTTTTACTATATGTCTGTTTAGACACATTGATACTATGCTAATGTGGAAAAATGATGCGTTTTGTGTCTGTTTGTAGTGTTTATACCTATATATCTATGTTAGTGTGTCATTGGTATCTTTTGCACACACGCATACACAGACACACACACACACACACACACACACACACGCACACACGCACACACACACGCACATATATATGGTATCATTTTTTTTAGTCTTTGTGTTTGCACTTAATCTATGTATGGTACATGTTCGATTTCAGTTTCAAGTGGTTTCATATTGGTATGATATATGATCATTTTGGTATCTCTCGTTGCTTGCTTACATTGGTATCTCATGCTTCATTTTGTATTCAAGTTGGTATCATTTTTGCATAAAAATGGGTATTAATTTGGATTGTTTGTACGTATGTTTCCGAGTTATTTGTTGTTGTATATTAACCTTTACATCATACATGATATACTTGTTTTTCCTTTATGCCCGCCCATGTTTCTCTTGGTGTGGGGTGGGGGGGGGGGGGAGAGAGAAATGATTTTATTATGAATCTTTGTCTTTGTCTTTGTCTATTACTTAACAAAAAATGGGAGAAATCATATATTAATGTTTATAGCCCGGGGGAGATTTTTACCTTAAGTGGAGACGTCCTAACTTAGGTAGTGATTGTTAGACAAAGGGGGAGGGTCTATTCTTATGCAGATTTTTATATTTTTACATTCAAGTTGCATTTGAGGGTATGTTTAAGTTTGCGACGATGCAACAAAGTTTACATAAAGAGCAAAGTTACTCAGAGTTTGTGTGCGTCAAGTGTTTGTACTTTTTCCTTTTGGGGTTGAGCATTGAGTCTTTAGATTAGATTAACGACCCATAGGTTTTTACTTTGTGTTTTGTTCTAGAATATCAAAAGGGGGATTTATAGGGAAAAACTTTCGATATAGTCAATTTATATGTATTTTGACTTTATTCCATGTTTGGACAAAACCTTTGAGTCATAGGTTAGGACTTGAGTGTGTTAACCTTTCAAACATATGACGTATTGATAATATTGAACACGTAGAGGCCAAGTAAAAGATCTATATCAGCGTGTCGTGTTTCATATCATGTTTCATTCTCAAATTCCAAGGATCTCTCAGGTATGAATGTATATATATATATAATTATATATATATATATATATATATATATATATATATATATATATATATATATATATATATATATATATATATATATATATATATATATATATTATTATTCTTGGATTTTTAATTGGGTGTTGTTTTTATAAACATGTATTTTGACTTTATTCCATGTTTGGACAAAACCTTCGAGTTATAGGATAGGACTTGAGTGTGTTAACCTTTCAAACCTATGACGTATTGATAATATTGAACACGTAGAGGCCAAGTAGAAGATCTATATCATCGTGTCGTGTTTCATATCATGTTTCATTTTTCGATTCCAAGGATCTCTCAGGTATGAATATATATATATATATATATATATATGTATATATATATATATATTGGGTGTTGTTTTTATAAAATTTATTTAAGGGTTTTTTTCAAAAGAATATTTTTTAGTTTTAAGTCGTTCAAACGACTTCATTGTGTTGATACGAACAAAATGGCCCTGTCATTCAAAAGGTGCTTGTTCATGGTTTCTTGTTTGTATAATAGGTGGACATTAGTATGTATGTAAGCATGAAAGAAAGCTCAACTTTGAGATAATTTTATATCTTATTCGTGTTTTAAGGAGAGATATAAAAAGGGACATGAAATGTGGATTCATTTTTATTGTGATTAGTATTTACGTGTTTTCACATATGTATGCATTTGAGTATTAGTAGTCATATTTTCAGGAGATACTTCTTTGAGATAGTTTGATATCTCGTTTGATTTAGTTAGGGATAAACGATAAGGGGTTGGAGATGGTGACATCTCCGTTGGGGGGAATATATCATGAGACATATTGTCTAGGATCGATCTAATGAGAAGGACTCGATATTGCACCTATGTGACAAAGAGTATTTGGGAACAAATCCTATATAGTTTGGTTGTTCACATGTTCCAATGTGAAGTGTGTGCAAGTTTTGGACTTGGCTTGGAGAGGGACGATTTGCGTATGGAGGGTCAGAATAGGATGGGACCCGAACGCATCGACAAAGGAATTTCATATAATGATTGTTGAGCGATAACTAATCGAAAGGTATTATATTTTTGACCATTTTTGTAAGTGAGGTTCAAAGGATGTCATGTTTTAGATATCCATCAATACCTATGTGTGTCGAGAGATAGGGGATTGAACTGGGGATGGATACATTCCTAAGAAATAATACGTCGAGAGACATATTATGAGGCTTGAGCTTCACGAATGTAACTCGATATAGCGCCTACGTACCCAAGGAGACTTAGGAGTAAAGCCAACATAGTTTTAATAAATATGACATATTTACGGGAGTAGGCAATGGGATACCAGGTATACACGGTACACTATTATGGTATTTATCAAGCCTAGTCCTTAATATAACATTTCTATTTCGTTTATTTGCTATATTCATAAGTTAAGAAAATATGTTGATCAAATGTCAATGTTTGAAAATAAGTTAGAGATTAGGAATTTAAATTTTTTTAGTAGGTTTGATTTTTTTAGTTTTAATTTTATACTTAATTTTTATTAAGTTGTAAATATTTAGTTAGATTTTATTTTATTTTGTTTTTTATTACAAATTAAACACCACACACAACATCCATTCTCTCTCTTCTCTAAACCATCTCACCATGACCGAAAATTGAACCTCCAACAGCCAAAATTCGGCCACCCAACTCGGCGACCTCATACCCTCCACACCGGCGAAGCCCCAACCACATCTTTCTGGCCGCTGCCACTATAAACTGACATCTAAATCCAGTAACGCGATTACCTCTTACAGCGATACCATACCCACCTTCTAAATCAAACAACCCGAAAATCAAAACCCAAAATCCGACCTGCCCTAACCATTTAGCCCACGAACCCAGTTCTTGAATCCAACTATGACCATACCTGGTACGAACCAGTAAACAACCTTAAACCAAAAATCAGTTTCAATAGCCACAGTCATAACCCAAACCCAATTACATCTCCATACCCACGAGCTGTACTATCTTAATATAGATTTAATATTTGATTTTGGAATCTAACTAGAGATAGGTTTTTCCTAAAACTTGAATATTAATTCGGTGTTGAAATTCGAGGATTCATACAATTTTTATTAAATTGATCTTAGTGGATAATTTATTAAAAAGAGTATAAATCTTAGTTTTTTTAAGTGTGACATTTTAAAATTATTTTTCTGAAAAAGATAGTTTTAAAATTTAATATTGTAACGAGAGTATGATTATGAATCTAAAATTATCTCAAAATATTTCAATTCATTAAATTAAGAAATTAAAAATAACTAAACCCGTGGTGTAATCCCAACTCTTGAATCTTCTCACATTTATCACACCTGGTTACATATTATTTTTAGTTTACTTAATCACATTTGATTTTTGCATTAATTAATTCGTTATCCCTTGAAGTTGTTTTAAAAATAAAAAAATAAAAAATATATACAAAAATTTTAATAAAAAATGGAATTACAAGTATTCACCTATTTGTTTCACCTTGAAAGTTGGATTAATACCCGTACTTACCACTATACGAGTTGTTTAACAAGTTTTGTAGGTAATTCAAGAGAATTTTGAGACTCGGTTTTTAAAAATAACGACATATACACAAAAAGGCAGATATCAATCCCAGTATATATATGTGGGCTATTGCCCCGAAATTTGTACAGTGGTTTATTACCCTTGCGATGAAAGCGGACTTTGTTCTGGGGAGTTTACCCTTTTTAATTTCCCGATGTGAGCTGAGCTCCATTTTCAATCGGGGAAAGCTACGTTTAGAAGTACTGATTTTTGTGGAATTCGTACGGATTTTTTACTATATTTTTTATTTGAGGAAACTTTTCAGAACTACGAACCTCTTGGGGAAGCGACTCTGCATAAGTATGAACTTTCCTTGAGGGTAAAGAAAATTTTCTAAAGTACGAGCCTTTTAGGGATTCTTTTAGAACGAGCTTGAGTATCTCGAGTGCTCTGGATTGGAGAATTTTAGAAAATTGAATTAATGCTGGGTTTTGGGTGGATTTATGGTTGATGGGACCTCTATTTATAAGGATCTAGTCCAAGCCTTTAATCGGTCGATTAAAGGTTTAGACCCTTTGATTTCTGGCAGGTGCCATGTGTATGGCTGAGAATAGTGATAATCAATCGGTTATTGGGGGTAGGAGTGTTCACGATCCGGTTCGGTCCGAGTTTAGACATTATTATGGACCGGACCGAATTAATCGGTCCATATTTATTAAGACCCGAAATCGGACATGATTAATCGGGTTAGGTCCAAGTGTGTTTCGATCCAAATAATATTCGGGTTCGGTCCAATTGGGTTGGACATGGTTCGATTAAAAAAATTGAAAAAAAAAATCTATTGAAACCCAAACCATAAATCGAAAACCAGATATCTGTTAAAACAAATCAAAATTCAGTTTCAATCAACACGTATTAATAAATCGAAAATCAGTCTCAATATGAACAAAAATCAGTCTCAATATGAACGAACGAAGGAAGAAGTTCAGTCTGAATATCAGTTCAACCATATGAAGAAAAGCTAGAAAAAAAGAAAGAAAGATACCGGCCGATGACGAATGAAGGAAGAAGCTTCGGCGTGATTCGGCGATTCGGAGAAGGGTCCATCACCGAGGAAGGGGCCAGTAGTGGCGAATGGGGACAACAACGGCGCATGGGGGGTAGCGGCAAAGGGGTCAGCAGCGGCGCCTTTTCTTTGAATAAGAGAGAGAGAGAAAAAATGAATGAGGGTTTTTTAGTTTGAAACAATTCGTGATCTAGTTATTGTATTATACATGTTAATATTATTAACATGTATATTTTTATTATTTAATGTGTTTATATTTAAACCGATCCGGTCCGATCTTAGGCCCACTTTTTAAAACAAAACCCAAGACCAACCCGAATACATTTGGTCCTTCATTTTTAAAACGGATTTTGGTATGAATTTTTAAAAACCCGTAAAAGCAGGTTCAGCTCGGTTCGGTTATTTCGGTCCATTCGGTTAGATGCACACCCTTAATTGGGGGAGGAGGGCTTTAACCGTTCGTTAATGGTTTGGGGTGCCTTTAGCCAATCAATTAAATGTCCAAGGGGGAGTGTTCATTTGATCTTTTTTGGTTTGTTTTCTTTTTAATTATTTGCATTTTGGGCCTATGTAATTTAGTTCTTAGTCCTTTGAACTTTGTTTAGTGATTTTAAAAGTCATTATTTATTCATGGCTTTTTTGGGGCTGGTGGTTGGGGTTAGTTACGATAGTAAAAAGTGTCCCAAACCTTGATTACAGATCTAGGTGTCCACAGACATGATCGACTAAGAGTTTCCACGTGCAAGTACTCTTGATTGAAATTATAAACTACTTGAGAGGTAGGTTTGCCTATTTTTGGAGAGAAATGGGTTTTAAGGGTGATAGTTTGAAAGTTTTGAGGGAAACGTTATATTTGTTTTGGAAAGGGCCAGGGGTTAACTGATTGGTTAACCCCGTGGACCGACTAGTTAACATATCGGTTAACTGTGGAAGAAGGTTAACCAATCGATTAAACATTATGATAGCTCGAAACCTATTTAATGAAAATCCCCCTTTTTATTTTGGGAGAGTTGATTCCTATGAACTTTTAGCGACATTTATTTTTGAACCATTATTATTTTGTTTGATATTCACATTTTTCTTCAGTGCGGTCACTTCTCCTTTGTATGATCATGAGCCATGAGAGTGGTTCAAGTTTTGGGATTCCTGACGTCCCTTTCCTGTTATTTTTTCCTAGGCGTCTCCCCATAGACACAAATCTTCCTATTCTAGATCGCTTATTCTAGTGATTGCGGAGGATACCATATCACTCTCGTTGGATATAGTTGCTTCCTTTTGTCCCAGGGTTTATCGTTTTATGCTTCCGACATTACTGTCAGCGTTTATAGTGGTTTCTTATGGTGACGACCAATTCGTCCACATCCATAAATGGGACACAACTTTTGGCATGCCAGCACTAGCTTTGGACCCGACCTTTTTCTTGAATGAGGTGAGTATTTGTTGTTTTTTCTTTTCTATGTTTTCCAGCATCCCTTGACCTTCATTTCCTATGTTTGATTTTTTTTCATTTTATGGATTTTTCAACAGGTTTTGGTCAACGCGGCGTAGCTTAGGGAGATCTTTATGCGCTGGTTGTCCACTCACTTGTCATTACGCCATGGGACACGGTGACTAACTATTTACGATTGTTTACTATATTGGTTCAGTGTTCGGTTGGTTTTGTTACCCTGTTGGCAAACCCGTTTCAAATGTTGGATTTAGTGTGTCGGATCTGAGAGCTCTGGTTGGGAATTTTGAGGGCGATCATCTGGGGAAGAAGCCTCATGTTTATTGGTATACTGATAGTGGTATTTTTAGTGAGTCTTTTGGGTGGGATTCGATGTAACCACCCAAAACGACGTTCCTTGTAATTTTTTGGGTATACTTTAGGGTATATAGTCAATATGTTCCTCTAGGAGGAGCATGAGTAATTCATGATACATTTTTATTTCGTATGGGGATTCTAATTTCATGCATCTTGTATATAAAGAAGGATACCACCTCTTTTGAGGGTCTATTTCAATATATGTTGTGTTTGGCTTTTATTTGTTCTATGAACAAATGATGCAAATTTGCACAAAATCAGGCCGAAGCTCTTTTATTTAAAATGGTGATGAAAAGTAATAAAAATAAAGATAAGATAATGATATGAGAAAGAAATGATATGGAAATAAAGGTGCCTCGTCTTTTTTAGACTTTTATTTTGGGGAGAGACAATTTTATCTGCTTTATGGCGATCCATACTATTTTAATGAACGTCGGAGTGGGAGAAGAACGTCCATACTTTTTTCTATCTATGATAGGGCAAGATCCTTTTGATGTAGCTTTAGAATCCAAGTTCCATCCTTTTACCAAAAATGGGGTGTTATTTTGCGGGGAGCCAATAGTGAGTCTGTCTTGGTCTTTCTCCCGAGATGAAAGTTGTTTGAGAGAGATATGTTTGGTTATCTTTTTTTTTTTTTGGGGGGGGGGGGGGAGTAGTGTATAGGGGTGGTGTATTTTCCTTCTTAGTCTTCTTTTTTATTTTTAACGGTATTAGCCTTTGTGTGCACTTAAATAAGATGACCCTCCAGAACGTTTAAAATGCCTTAGAGTACTTATCTATTATTTCATTTTTAGTTTATTTAGACCGCGCCAGCCCTTTTTTTAAAATCAAGGGAAAAGTGATTATAGACATGATTTTTCTCATATAATAGGGTCTTTGGTGTTTATTTAGATTGGGACTGAAGTGATATATCGGGTTGCTTACGTATCTCTAATTCAAAGACAATGATGTTTATGAATTTGAATGTATGCGATAAAACTATAGCAGAGAATTAGGACTACATTGTTATCTCTGAATGGAAAAAAATTGGGTCCTCAAAGTGTTTTATTTTACTACAAGCAAAAGTTTGGGTCTCAAGCGGGTTTTTTGATGTAAGGCTAGGGAATGCGGATGGGCTTGCATAGTCTTCCCTTGCCGTTGTGACCGATTACCTAAGGGATTTCCCTTTTTACTTAGGGAAGGCTTAAGGAAAGACTTTCTTCAATCAATAGAGAGTGAAGGGTTGGGAAAACACGAGTCTGTCAAGATCAGGTAAGGTAGCCATCCCATCAGTGTTTATTTTAGTGATGAAGTATGGTCCTCCATATTTGAGTACAAATTTACTATCAGTAATCCGAGATGTTTTGAGATTTTCCTTTGGCACTAGATCGCCCTCTCAGATATCTCTCTTCTTAACTCATTTATTGAATGCTCGGGGTATACACTATTGGTATCTCTAGTCCTGGTAAGTGAACCTTTGCCTTCTTTCATTGAGAAGGGATAGTTCATCGTAGCGCGATTGGACCCAGTCAGTTTTGGCTACTTGTCTTTTGAGAATAACTCGTAGTTAGGGGTGGGCGCGGTCCGGTCCGGTCCGGGTTTTGGCCGTTTTTAGTGTCGGACCGCATTATTCGGTCCTTTAATTAGGAAGACCGAACTCGAACCGATTTAATCGGTTTAGCCTATATATTCGTTCTAGGCTATTTTCGATCCGGTTCGGGTAATAATCGGTCCAGATTTACTTTTATTTAGTGATTTTTCCTGATAAAATTCGTATTTTTTTTTTAAAAGTTGTTTTGAACTTTTGAAGGTGTTATTTTGAACCAGTTAATGTGTTGTTTTGCTTTATTTTTTTAGCACCACCAAGAGGGGGAAGGAACTGAAATTGTAAATCATAAATGGTGATATAGGAAATTATTTTATATATACGAATAAACATCACCAAGTGTTGCACTCGCCAAAGAGGCAGAACTTGGAGGTGCGGAGTGTCTACAAACCAAGCCAAACAAAACTCTATTTTTATGAAATCGTTCAAGTTCTGCAACTGAAATATTGAGTAGCAGCTAAGGAGGATGAAAAGGGATTTAGAAGGATTTTAAATTTAACTGAAATAATTCAGCAACAATAAGAGATAAAGATGAAGTTGATAAACAATATTCACTACTGACAGTGGTCGTTCTTACCAGCAGTTATGGATAGTCTATCGTCGCCGCCCAACTTGGCAGAGTTCTATCATCACCACCACCATTGAAACCTGTCGTCGCCATTGGGAGTGTTCGGAGTTGTGTTGACGTTAAAATTCAGAGTATTGAGTTGAGAGATTTTGATGAGAATAGAGTAGGGAACTTGGAGGTGAAGTGTGACTGCGTGATGAGAGAGAGGAGAGTTGTGATACCCCGCCTAATTAAATACCTGGCGATCACTCCTTTATTAAATTAAATCAAGGTGAACAGTTTGGTTCATTCTTAGCATCACTGTCGTAAAAATAAATTTTCCAATTTAACACCCTAAATAATTAAGCTAAGTGTCAAAACCAAGTTTAAACATTACTTTCCAAATTTTATTTAAAGAAAAAGATTTGTTTATTTATTAACAGAGTTTCAATAAATAAGATTCACACCACAATAAACCTGGAACAAAAATCTAATTAATATAAAACATCCATCAACGAATGTCAACATGCGAAGATATAAAGTAATACGTTCATCCTGAATAAAATCCCATAATAACGAAACTATGAAATAAATGGAATAACAATGTCCCAGAATAAAGAAATAATGGAAAGGGCTACACATGCCCATCAGAATGAAAATGCTAAGAGTGGATCTGAATGAACGAAGTCGTCTAATCAAGATACCTGCAACTCCCACCTAAGTTGCAGCGTGTTCCTTCCAAGAGATCCTAAGTAAGACGCCCCTGTGGCTGGGCACCTGTAATACATATATATATACAAGAGAGAGAGAGAGAAAAGAAACGGGTCAGAGCCCGAAAATGTGTATGATTTAAAATTTGTTTAGCAAGTAATTTAATTTGATACAGGCCAATGCAACAACATATTAGTTCGACACTCTCTTGAGGAATTCTCACCTCTCTTCTAATGTGCACGCCTATCGTACTAACCTTCCCAAATAATTTAGTTTATCTTAACTTACTCATAAGTTTACAAAACCGAACAATGTCAGCGTTTTAAAAAGGTTACTTTCAATTTGTAGCACTCCTCTCGTTTTAGCTTCATTAAATTATAAAGTTTCCCAGTGTCATCTCATACTTTCACAAAGCAAGTATTTATTATTGCGTCAACAACCATGTTCTACTTATCAAATCACAGTAGGCAGTTTAAAGTGTATAACCTCATATATATATTAACTACTCGTATAATATATATACATAACAACACCCCAACTAAACTATGGTGCGGGCATACTCTGCTATCCAATCCCCGTATCGCTCACACAAAGGGAAATACAAGTTCGGAATCACTCTCGAACTGTATTAACATATACATAACAACGTTGAGGCGAAGCATAGATTCCAAGTCTAAGAGGTCAGAACATACCCACACGTCTCTTAGGACCGTCCGACTATCAATCTGATAGCCCGTACCTAGGATCTCTATCTTCTAGGGTACGAATCAATATCCCCCATAAAGCAACACAGGATAAGATCGTCCCAGCGCGGTAACCTCAGGGATAGCAAGTAGCGCGGGTACGTTTTTCACATGTATATAATATATGTACACACAATCACATAAATATAACCATTCATCATATTAATATAGGTTCCTCCCGTTACCCATAGTCGCAACATTTATCCTTAATTTCCCATTATTATGATTACGTATAAGGTTTCGTCTCTAACCTTAACTCGAAGGGTTTTCTCACTAGTTACGTGACACTCGTGGATTCTATCCATCCAAGTAGCAAAATCAGTAGGTAAACGTCTATTCACTATCGTAAGTATTTGACGTAATCTCTCACTTGAATTACGTAGTTTCCTTATTCTTTAAATAATTGTCCCTAAAATACAATTATCGTCTCATAATAAAGTTCTCAACACTTAATCATATGTCCTACTGGTCTCTCCTATATCCCAAAACATTTTATTCATAAAGCCCAAAAATTATTTCACGATGAATCATGTTCAATTAATTCAACAAGGGGAAATAAGAGTCTGCCAGGAAGGGTCGATCGATCGAGGTCTGGGGCTCGATCGATCGAACCTTCGATCGATCGAAGCTCTAGGCTCGATCGATCGATCAAGCAGGTCTGCGAAATCCTGCAGAAGTGCAGTTACGGGTTTTACCAAAATTCTTCACCCAAAACAATATTTCCCAACACTAATCGTCCCAAAACTCCTACTACAAACATAATAACATATTTCCAGATGTTTTTAATGTTAAGCATGCGTATATCCATCATTAAACATGGTTAAACAACCCAAAATCCCATTTAAACATCAAGAACCCTAATATTTTCTTAACTTTTGTTCTAATCAGTTTTCTCCAGAATTTCCTTCTAACATATCATCAAAAATTCGTGGGTTAATCATCTACTTCACATAATATTTACAGAATATGGTTATAATGTTTTCTACATGCAAATCCCTATCAAAATTGGGGTTTTCTTCCATAGATTACACTCCTAATCATTCCTACACTAATATGAATATTGCACCAACAAAAATACGCAAGTTAAACACTTGCCTGGGATTTCAGAGGTCTGGTTTCTTGCTGATATTGGTGTGGTTGCGTTCTCCTCCTCGCGATCTACGCGTTGGTGGTGACGGTGGTGCAAATGGTGGTGTTTTTGGCCTTGAATCACCTTGAGAGCTCTCTCCTCTCTTCTCTAATGGCCGTTCTAGGGTTCTGAATGTTCTAACCCTAAAAGGCTGACCTAAATGGCTGCTAAGGATGGCTGAAATTCGTGGGTTTAATTACCCTATTTTGTAAAATGACCATAATGCCCTCCCGGGTCACTAATTAAGCCTAAAAACATCCCGAGACCAAAACTAAACTCCTGGGTACACTTTTCTGACTATCTCGACCCTTCCGGACGGGTTGGCGCACTCAAAATGACCATACGAACAACTTATAAAATATTTACTTTTATATCTCAATAATTAGTCCCGACGCGACACGGGCGCGTCCCGACTAAAATTCTAAAAATTGACATTTCATTCACTTGTGACCTTTAATATAACCCATATCATATATTACTATGCTCATTAGTAATATTCGACAATTTTTATATAATTACTAACTCTCGTCACGTTAATAATTATAACATAATTAATTTCCGGATTTTTATTAAATAATTCACTCTCATTAAATTTAACAAAACCCCCAAATTACTATAGCATAAAAATACGGGGTATTACATACTTCCCCCCTAATAACGGAATTTCATCCCGAAATTTGAAAAATAAGGTATACCTGATAAGAACAAATCTGGATATCTCTCGCGCATATCTGCCTCACGCTCCCAAGTGGATTCCTCCACATTATGGTGTTCCCACTGGACCCGCACAAGTGGAACTATCTTCGACCTCAATCTCCTCTCACTAAAGTCTAGGATAGCCACCGGTCTCTCCTCGTAGGAGCTATCAGGTTGTAAGTCGATCTCCTCTATCGCGATGTGAGTATGGGCCATATCATCTCGAAGGTATCGTCTCAACGACGAGATGTGAAATACATCGTGAATGCGATGTAAATGTTCCGGCAGTCCCAATCTGTATGCAACTGGCCCAATCCTCTCAATGATGGGAAATGGTCCCACGTACCTCGGAGCCAACTTTCCCTTCTTCCCGAACCTCATCACTCCTTTCATAGGAGACACACGCAGTAACACTTGGTCCCCCACATTAAACTCCCTGAAGAACCGTTTCGCATCGGCATAGCTCTTTTGTCTGTCCTGGGATACTCGAATGCGACCCCTGATCATCTCAATCCTCGCAGAGGTCTCCTGAATCACCTCTGGTCCTAGCAACTTGTTATCCCCCACCTCAAGCCAACAGGTTGGGGAACGACAAGGCCTGCCATACAAAGCCTCAAATGGAGCCATACCAATCGTGAACTGATAAGAGTTATTATAAGCAAACTCTACCAGTGGAAGGTGTGGTTCCCAACCTCCTCTAAAATTGAGAACGCACATGCGTAGCATATCCTCTAACATCTGATTAGTACGCTTTGTCTGTCCATCTGTCTGTGGGTGATAAGATGAACTCAACCTCAACTCAGTACCCATAGCCTCCTGAAAGCTTTCCCAAAAACGCGACACGAAAATCTTGTCTCTATCAGACACAATATTCAGGGGCACCCCGTGTAATCTTACAATCCCCGCGATGAATAACTGAGCATACTGACCCGTGGTATAATCTGTCCGCACCGGCAGAAAATGAGCCACCTTGGTCAAACGGTCTACAATCACCCAGATAGAATCGTGGCCCCTCTGTGATGTAGGCAACCCTGTAATGAAGTACATGGAAATACTCTCCCACTTCCACACGGGTACTTCCAATGGTTGAAGCAATCCTGACGGTTTCTGGTGGTCCACCTTCACCAGCTGGCAGGTGGAACACTTGGACACAAACTCGGCGATGTCCTTCTTCATCCCACTCCACCAGTACTGTCGTCTCATGTCCTGGTACATCTTATCGCCTCCTGGATGTACTGCAAATTGGGACCCATGAGAATGAGTCATCACTTCATGTCGTAGCTCCGCTCCTTCTGGAACCACTAATCTCCCATTAAACCCCAAACCTCCATCAGAACTAACAGAATAGGACTCAGCACCCTCGGCTAAAAGTGGCACAATCTGCTCCTGGAAAAACAGGTCTGTGGTTTGTGCCTGTATCACCCTCGTAACAATCTCGGGTGTGACTGACATCACGGATATGAAAGAACGTGCTACGGCGTCTTGGTGACCCAGCTCTTTCCACTTTGCTTTCCAGATGTCCGCTACATCTTCTACCGGTCTACGGCTCAACGCATCAGCAACTACGTTGGCCTTCCCCGGATGATACTGTATATCGAACTGGTAATATTTCACAAACTCTAACCACCTGCGCTGACGCATATTCAGCTCTCGCTGAGTGAACAGGTACAGCAGTGATTTATGGTCTATGAACAAACGGAATTTCTCTCCCAATAGATAGTGCCTCCAAATTCTCAATGCAAAGACGACCGCTGCTAACTCCAGGTCGTGGGTGGGGTAATTCTTCTCATGCAGCTTAAGCTTGCGGGAAGCAAAAGCTATAGCCTTTTCCTCCTGCTGGAGTACTCCTTCAAGTCCCCGTAAAGACGCATCAGTGTAAACCAGGTACTCCACACCCGGTTTCGGTAAGGCAAGGACTGGTGCTGAAGTAAGCTTGTCTTTCAGCTCGTCGAAAGCTAATTGATAAGCATCATCCCAAACATACGGTATCCCTTTGCGAGTCAAATTCGTCAACGGACCCACTATCTTGGAGAATCCCCAAATAAATCTCCTGTAGTATCCGGCTAACCTCAAGAAACTACGTACCTCTGTCGGTGTCGTGGGCTGTCCCCACTCCCTCACTCCTGATACCTTACTCGGGTCAACTGCTATCCCTTGCTCAGAAACAACATGGCCCAAGAACTGTACCTCTCGCAACCAGAATCCACACTTCTCGTACTTAGCATACAACTGATGCTCTCGCAGAGTCTGAAGAACCTGCCTCAAGTGCTCGGCATGCTCCTCATCGGAATGGGAATATATCAAGATGTCATCTATGAAGACAATGACAAACTGATCCAAGAACTCTCTGAACACTCGATTCATTAAGTCCATGAACACGGCTGGAGCATTAGTGAGGCCAAACGGCATCACTCTGAACTCATAAGACCCATATCTCATCAAGAGTGCAGTCTTTGAAACATCCTGCTCCCTAATACGTAGCTGATGGTACCCCGACCTCAGATCTATCTTCGAAAAGAAATTCGCTCCCCTCAACTGGTCAAATAGATCATCGATTCGAGGCAACGGATACTTATTCCGTATCGTGACCTTGTTCAATTCCCGGTAGTCCACACACAACCTCAGTGAACCATCTCTCTTCTTCACAAACAAAACTGGAGCGCCCCAAGGTGAGGTACTTCTGCGAATGAAGCCCTGACCTAACAGCTGCTCGATCTAATCTCGTAGCTCTCGCATCTCTGCCGGAGCCATACGGTATGGTGCGCGTGCTATAGGTCTCGTATCTGGCAATAAGTCTATAACAAATTCTATCTCTCGACTAGGGGGTAGGCCTGGTATTTCCTGAAACACATCGGAATACACCCTAACAACTGGGATCGAATCCAAAGGGATCACAACATCCTTAGAGGTATCCTCCTCTATATAATACAAATGAGCGGTCGAGCCTCCCTCTGGACGAGGCATCGCCACTACAAACATCTCCTACCCCGGAATGGCAAAAACAATGCTCCCACCGAAGCAATCAATCATGGCTCTATAAGCTGCGAGCCAATCCATACCGATAATCACATCATGCTCATGCATGTCTAAAACTAACATGTCTGCAGGTAATACCAGACTACCGATCTCTATCCCCACTCCTCGGCATATAAAGAAAATAAGTGGACCACTCCCCAATGGTGAGTCTACACACGTCACTGTGCTCTCTGCTGTGGCTAACAACCCTAAGGCCTTCGCAAAATGCGTAGCTATGAAACAATGTGTGGCCCCCGTATCAAATAAAACCCGACCCATAGTACCATGGATAGGAAACGTACCCTCAATCGCGGGTGGTGCCTGTGGAGCTGCTGCCTGGTGGACGTTATAGACACGTCCATACTGTAACTGCCCCTGCTGCACTGGAGCTGCTGGAATGGCTGGTAGGGCTGGCGCTTGGGCTGGAGCTGGAAGGGCAGGTGGAAAAAGTGGCCTCTGTGGCTCATTACGGGCTCCCTACTGCTGTGGGGCCCTATCGCCTTCTGGGCAATCCTGACGCTTATGGCCGTGCTTGCCGCACACAAAACACCGGCCTCTGAAATTACCTCCCCTCTGTCCCTGCTGACCACGGCCCTGCTGGCCGTTACCTCCACGCCATTGGCCCTAATGTGCACGTTGGTTGCCCTGCTGGCCCTGTTGCTGACCCTGCTGTCGGTGCTGACCCTGCTGATTAGGCTGGCCCTGCCTATAACCCCCATTTCCTTGCCTGGAATCACCCGAACGGAATCGCTTAGCAGGGTCCCCCTGATGGGAACTCTTCTCGTGCTGACGAGTCTGTCCATGAGATGGTGCCCCACCGGCACCGTTACCCCCGGTCCTGCCCTGCTGGCTGGACTCTCCTGCTCTCTTGCTCCCCTGAAGATGGAAGAGGTGATCCTGGAAATGTAGTAACGCTGCATTGAGTACATCAGTGAACGTACTCAGGGACAAGTTCCCAATAAGGTGCTGACGGATCCTCCAAGCTAACCCGTCGACAAATAACAAAATCTTCTTGCTCTTAGTAGGTGCCTCATCTGGCACAATGGTGAGAAGTATCGTGAACTCCTCCTCATACTCTGCTACAGTAAGATTATCTTGCTTCAGATTTAGTAGTTTCCGCCTCATCTCAGTCTGCACTGCGGGTGGAAAGTACTTGCGGTCAAATCGCTCCCAGAACATCTGAATAGGGATCGTGTCCCTCTCCTCCAAAGTAGTAGTGGACTCCCACCACTGCAACGCGGCTCCCACCAGCTTAAAGGAAGCCAATAACTGCTTTTGTACCTCGGTGCACTCATACATGCGAAGATGCCGCTGGATGTCTTTCTTCCATTGGCTGACCGTGACAATATCGAAGCTACCCGAAAAGTCAGGGGGATGTGCTTTCTGAAAAGCATCCCGAACCCTCTCCCATAAAGATGGAAGTTGTGCTAGTACTGGCGCCACTGTCTGAACCTAGGGTGGAGCCTGCTGAATCACTGATATCGCGGCATTCACCGCCTGAGCAACTATGGCGGCTACTTCATTGGGCCTGGTGCCGGAGCTGCTGGCTGCTCGGCCTGGGCACGCCTATCTCTCGGAGCACGTCTCGGAGGCATCTGAAACGTGGACAGAATTTATTAGTCTACAGTTATCATCGAATCATAAATATCTAAAGACTTAAACGTAAAAGCAGGAATACAACAATCCTAAAAATAGGGCTCTATAGCAAAAACGTTGAGCTGAAAGCGAAATAAGCCGTACAGATCCTAAGGACACTAGAACCTGATGCTCTGATACCACCTGTGACACCCCGCCTAATTATATACCGGGCGATCACTCCTTTATTAAATTAAATCAAGGTGAACAGCTTGGTTCATTCTTAGCATCACTGTCGTAAAAATAAATTTTCCAATTTAACACCCTAAATAATTAAGCTAAGTGTCAAAACCAAGTTTAAACATTACTTTCCAAATTTTATTTAAAGAAAAATATTTGTTTATTTTTTAACAGAGTTTCAATAAATAAGATTCACACCACAATAAACCTGGAACAAAAATCTAATTAATATAAAACATCCATCAACGAATGTCAACATGCGAAGATATAAAGTAATACGTTCATCCTGAATAAAATCCCATAATAACGAAACTATGAAATAAATGGAATAACAATGTCCCAGAATAAAGAAATAATGGAAAGGGCTACACATGCCCATCAGAATGAAAATGCTAAGAGTGGATTTGAATGAACGAAGTTGTCTAATCAAGATACCTGCAACTCCCACCTAAGCTGCAGCGCGTTCCTTCCAAGAGATCCTAAGCAAGACCCCCCTGTGGCTGGGCACCTGTAATACATATATATATACAAGAGAGAGAGAGAGAGAAGAAACGGGTCAGAGCCCGAAAATTTGTATGATTTAAAATTTGTTTAGCAAGTAATTTAATTTGATACAGGCCAATGCAACAACATATTAGTTCGACACTCTCTTGAGGAATTCTCACCTCTCTTCTAATGTGCACGCCTATCGTACTAACCTTCCCAAATAATTTAGTTTATCTTAACTTACTCATAAGTTTACAAAACCGAACAATGTCAGTGTTTTAAAAAGGTTACTTTCAATTTGTAGCACTCCTCCCGTTTTAGCTTCATTAAATTATAAAGTTTCCCAGTGTCATCTCATACTTTCACAAAGCAAGTATTTATTATTGCGTCAACAACCATGTTCTACTTATCAAATCACAGTAGGCAGTTTAAAGTTTATAACCTCATATATATATTAACTACTCGTATAATATATATATATATATATATATATATATATATATATATATATATATATATATATATATATAACAGCACCCCAACTAAACTATGGTGCGGGCATACTCTGCTATCCAATCCCCGTATCGCTCACACATAGGGAAATACAAGTTCGGAATCACTCTCGAACTGTATTAACATATACAAAACAACGTTAAGGCGAAGCATAGATTCCAAGTCTAAGAGGTCAGTACATACCCACACGTCTCTTAGGACCGTCCGACTATCAATCTGATAGCCCGTACCTAGGATCTCTATCTTCTAGGGTACGAATCAATATCCCCCATAAAGCAACACAGGATAAGATCGTCCCAGCGCGGTAACCTCAGGGATAGCAAGTAGCGCGGGTACATTTTTCACATGTATATAATATATGTACACACAATCACATAAATATACCCATTCATCATATTAATATAGGTTCCTCCCGTTACCCATTGTCGCAACATTTATCCTTAATTTCCCATTATTATGATTACGTATAAGGTTTCGTCTCTAACCTTAACTCGAAGGGTTTTCTCACTAGTTACGTGACACTCGTGGATTTTATCCATCCAAGTAGCAAAATCAGTAGGTAAACGTCTAATCACTATCGTAAGTATTTGACGTAATCTCTCACTTGAATTACGTAGTTTCCTCGTTCTTTAAATAATTGTCCCTAAAATACAATTATCGTCTCATAATAAAGTTCTCAACACTTAATCATATGTCCTACTGGTCTCTCCTATATCCCAAAACATTTTATTCATAAAGCCCAAAAATTATTTCACGATGAATCATGTTCAATTAATTCAACAAGGGGAAATAAGAGTCTGCCAGGAAGGGTCGATCGATCGAGGTCTGGGGCTCGATCGATCGAACCTTCGATCGATCGAAGCTCTAGGCTCGATCGATCGATCAAGCAGGTCTGCGAAATCCTGCAGAAGTGCAGTTACGGGTTTTACCAAAATTCTTCACCCAAAACAATATTTCCCAACACTAATCGTCCCAAAACTCCTACTACAAACATAATAACATATTTCCAAATGTTTTTAACGTTAAGCATGCGTATATCCATCATTAAACATGGTTAAACAACCCAAAATCTCATTTAAACATCAAGAACCTTAATATTTTCTTAACTTTTGTTCTAATCAGTTTTCTCCAGAATTTCCTTCTAACATATCATCAAAAATTCGTGGGTTAATCATCTACTTCACATAATATTTCCAGAATATGGTTATAATGTTTTCTACATGCAAATCCCTATCAAAATTGGGGTTTTCTTCCATAGATTACACTCCTAATCATTCCTACACTAATATGAATATTGCACCAACAAAAATACGCAAGTTAAACACTTGCCTGGGATTTCAGAGGTCTGGTTTCCTGCTTATATTGGTGTGGTTGCGTTCTCCTCCTCGCGATCTACGCGTTGGTGGTGACGGTGGTGCAAATGGTGGTGTTTTTGGCCTTGAATCACCTTGAGAGCTCTCTCCTCTCTTCTCCAATGGCCGTTCTAGGGTTCTGAATGTTCTAACCCTAAAAGGCTGACCTAAATGGCTGCTAAGGATGGCTGAAATTCGTGGGTTTAATTACCCTATTTTGTAAAATGACCATAATGCCCTCCCGGGTCACTAATTAAGCCTAAAAACATCCCGAGACCCAAACTAAACTCCTGGGTACACTTTTCTGACTATCTCAACCATTCCGGATGCGTTGGCGCACTCAAAACGACCATATGAACAACTTATAAAATATTTACGTTTATATCTCAATAATTAGTCTCGACGCGACACGGGCGCGTCCCGACTAAAATTTTAAAAATTGACATTTCATTCACTTGTGACCTTTAATATAACCCATATCATATATTTCTATGCTCATTAGTAATATTCAATAATTTTTATATAATTACTAACTCTCGTCACGTTAATAATTATAACATAATTAATTTCCGAATTTTTATTAAATAATTCACTCTCATTAAATTTAACAAAAACCCCAAATTACTATAGCATAAAAATACGGGGTATTACAAGAGTATTTTGGTTTGGGTTGGAACTTGGGCGACCGAAGAAAGAAACCGAGTGGAGGTGTTTTTTTTAGGGTTGTTGCTCTTTATATATATATATATATATATATGTTATATAATATTAAAATAAGCGGTCCGGTCTGGTCCTAGGACCGAATTTAAAAAGGATATTTTGGTACGACCCGAATATATTCGGGTCTCTTAATTTAGGACCGAATTAGGACCGAATTATAAAAAAGCCTATAAATCTGGGTCCAGTCCGGTTCAGTCTAATCGGGTCGGTCTTTTTTTTGTCCACCCTACTCGTAGTAATGGTACCTCGAGTTTTATGTCTAGTACTGCCTTAATGCCATGAACTAGTGAGTAGGGGTGGCCCGGATTGAGTTTTATTCCATGGTATGATGGACTAAGTGGGCGTACAGAAGTTTGTCTGACTAGTCATTGTAGGTTTCGTCCATCTTGATGATAATGTTTTTGACATTTTGTTAGCATCTTCTACTACTCCATTAGTTTGATGTCGGTAGGGGGATATTTTTGAAGGGTAATACTGTATCGTGCAATAGGTTCAAAACTTCTTTCTCGAAGTGACATTCATTTTCTAATACTAACTCGTGAGGTATGCAGAAGTGGAAAATAATGTCTCATCAAATGATTTTAGCCACTGTATTAGCATTCAGAACTTCATAAGATTTTGCCTCCACCCATTTAGTGAAATAGTTTATAGTGACTAAGATTAATTTGTCCCCATTAGAGGCCTTAAGGGTTACTTTCCCAATGATATTTATCTCCGAGATGAAGTAAGGACATGGTGAGGTCATGTAATAGACCACTCGAGGAGGTAGGTGTTTTCGGGGAGTGTATATTTGACATTTAAGGAAACTTTTGACGTAGTGCGTACAATCTTTTTGCAAAGTAGTCCTGTAATACGACTACCAAAGTATGTTTATAAAGAGGGTATCTTCACTCATGTACGGGCCACATTCCCCACTATAGATTTTGTTCATAATTTTAATGGTCACGTACTCCATGATGCATCATAAACATATTTCGTCGAACCCCATTTTGTACAGATGACCCCCACAGATGATAAATTGGTCTGCCAATCGTCGCAGTGTAATTCGATCATTGGAAGAGGCCTTCATTGGGTAATGGTTTTTGTCGAGAAGGTTTTATATATCGTAGTACCAAATTGCGAGTCCTAATGATGTTTTTTCGATTCTATTGGCCTCAAATGAATATAAAAGGGTGCTTTTATTGGTAAGGGTGAACATGATTTTCGTGGTGCGCTCCAACATGTTTATCATATAGGCTAGAGTGATGAATGTGCCTGTGAAGTAATTTTTAGCCATCGAGAGGAAGTAGAATTCTAGTTGTTTGAACCGCAAGGTGACCTCTTCTAAGTAGGCATGGTTTGATTATAGTTTGTCATCTCGAATCTTCCATTTACCCAATATTTGGTTGATAACTAGGCCGGAATCTCCATAGGCTTTCAGCTTGGTGATCTCCATTTCTAGGGAAATTTTGAGACTTGTGATGCAACATTTATTTTATAAAAATTGACCCTACTTTTTAAATAACAAAATTCCAACTACACATTAATAAGTCACGACATTCTACATTTTAACCCTTGGTTCATTACAAACATCTAGGACTAGTAATATGGGTTGGTGCGGAAAAAATCGCCCACTACCCGGCCAGAGAAAAGCTATTCAGTTCTTATTTTTTTGCTAGTGGGTCCAAAATGGTTTTAACAGCCAACTACAATGATTTATTCATGGGTCACAAACCGGTCATACAAATAAACTATTTTTTCTGACCTAACGCTTTATCAATATCTTGCAAACTTGCAAGCAGCCACACCCTCCTCTCTCCCTCTCTCTCTTTGTCTCTCTCTCTTTCTCTCTCTCTCTCTCTCTCTCTCATAATGATCTCACACTCTCTCCTGAATTTTATTTGTGTATGTGTATATATCTAGATATATGTATTTTGGTCTTAGTTAACAATATAGTGTTCACTGAGGGACATTTATCCACAAGAATTATAGTAGCTAGTGCTATGATAATGGTGGATACTGAACTGTTTAACCCCACACCGAATCAATGCATCCTAATTATTTCAAATTCCAATATGATAAAGATGATAGCCGGGTAAGAAAAATAGTGAATTTGAGTCATGGTAGATACATCATATTTTAAAGGATCTTATCTATTTTATATAATCCTTAAATGGATATTGTAACATGTGTGTTCGCCAATAATATGTTCATTCATTAATAAAAATTACCAAAATTATACAAATGAAACTAGTAATCTCTTTCACAATATATAATATAATAATAATTAACAATTTATCACACGTTAACTATTGCCCATTATTGAATTCAAAGTATGCATCAAAGTTTACATTGTGCTCGTGTTCACCAGTTCAATGGGTTACCCCACACTAGCGATGTGGACCATTAGGCATACGTGGATAGTGAATGGACCGACTGGGGGATATACACATTGTAAGTGTCGTGTGTGCATTGGGTTAACTTGTGAAAGAGCACACTGAGTGACAAATGAAAGTGCGTTGATTCTTAATCATAAACAAATGATACCAAATTTTAATTTTATACAAACTAATTTTTGATTGAGCAATTACACTAAATTTCAAATCAACACGACTATATATAAGCATCGTGTCAACTTTTCCCCATTTTATCTTGCTTAAAAATTTATATGTGATAATGCAAGGATAAAATAAACAAAGTAAACAAACAATCACATAATGTCGTGATGTACGAGAAAAACCAATAATAGGAAAAACCTCAGACATCCTAGCCTACACGAGTCCACAATGAAATAGAACTTATTCAACGATGATAGACTGACTTACTCACTAACTCAACTACCTTCAAGCCTGATGCAATATTCGCTCCTTTACCTTCTTCATAGAAATCTTAGGAATCCACCAACGGCACATAATATAGTCCAATCGCATCTCAGTATGCACCAATCTAAACTAGGTTTCGTCAATTAGCAAAACAAAATCCACCATGCCAAAATACTCAAACAATAAATACTAAACATTTATTGGGGTTTAAAACATGATATCTATATATAATATTAGTATGTTTATGCTTGTATCTCATAAACAGAGTAAAAAGGTATTTTAGAGGCTTAGTATTTTGCGCTGACAATTTTTTTTCCCGAAACTAAAACAAAACAAATCACTTTATGTTGAAAAACTTGTAAAATTCGTAGCACGAAAATGAGGCACGAAAACCAAAATCGTTCAAACAAAATTGAGGTTTCGTTTTAACGACTTTGGCTTCTCGTTCGAACGATATCAATTCGTTCGAATAACATCACCAAAGATGTTACAACAAGCTTTGAATGACTTTATATTCACAATTTGAAAAGGCAAATAGTAACATCTCGTATGAAGCTCATTAAAAGACCGTTCGAATGGAATGCCATTATTGTTCGAACAAGAGATCAAACTCGTTTGAATGAAAAGTTAATCTTGTTAGAAGGAGAAGACACATCTCGTTAGAAAGAATTATCCATTTCATCATAACGAATTTCAAAAATAAAATATTTTTCTTAAAAAATATTTTCAAAAAATGGCCTTAAAAAGTAAAAATTACCCATACAAAAATCCAGGAACAACATAGGAAAACTTTTATATATTTTAGGGATCTCAATAATAAAGATGCAATGATGGAATAAATTTGATTTCACTATTCGAGAGCTTCTTCAAGTCATGAATCGTATATGCTTAAGGGTATAAACACAAACAACCAAACCTATGACTCAAAAACTTTAAATCTAACAAAATAAAACCAATTATATGATTTCTAATGTTTATTACGTGCATTACAAAAAAAATTCCTTAAAAAACTCCCCATTTTCCATTCCACGATAAAACCAAAAGCAAAAACTAAGTCATTAAATTTATTGCCCAATCCCCAAATCCCAAAAAGAAACGGACACTACAAACACTTAACCAACATTATTGTTTGTTAAGCTTTTCACTTGTGAAGTTTATCTCGTTAAAGGTTAAACCATCATACCTAACACACATTTCATATGAATTGAGAATATGAAATCATATAACAACATTATTAGCCCAAAATACTCCCACCATATGAAATCCCAATACTCGTAGCATATGAAATCCCCCCCCCCCCCCCCCCTTTATATAATCCTTCTCCCCGTTTTTGTTCTAGAATAGACAAAGTGTAAGTAGAATTACATGAATCAAATGTGAACATTGATTAAACAATCATATAATGAAACGTGAAGGAAATAAGAAAGAAAACATAGGATATGGAACCACAATAAAAAAATAATCCTAAAGATGTTGCGTTTAAGAACATGGATTAAGTGTAGGAAAAAACCCAAACAAATTCCATTTATACAAACACATTATAAATAATTATATACAATTATATATAGGAATAACCATACAAGACGCACAAAACAAGATTTCCACACTTGTTGCATAAATGTATATCCAAAACAAATGTGGCATGGAGTGTAGGGGTATGAACTAAAAATAAGAGAAATATGATCCCAAATACTTATGATGGTCCAAGGAGTTCAAATTTGATAGTTTGAATTTATCAAACATAGATTTAGACTTATGTGACAAATAAAGAAAACTCAAACAGACAAAACGGTCTAAATCCATACAATCCTAGAAAATATTGATGATTCTCAAATCAATAATGTCAAACATTTAAGGATGAAGTAGGATAAATTGTGCATGCATGTTGATCTTCAACTTGAAACACCATAAAAACATATAACATGAAGTACAAGTCTAGTGTATGATAACATACAACCACAATCATTCATAAGATATATTATGTGAATAATCATGTGAAATCATGCGAGAATCAACAAGTTTAACATTTTGTGCCACTAAGTCAAATTTTCACAAACAAATAGATGTTCCACGAGAGACACGGGTTTTGGAAACCATGTTGACACGAGACTTAGACTTCCTAGGACCCTTTTTAAAATCATAACAAAATCACCTAAAGTGACATTTCCTACCATAATGTGTGCACGTGTAAATTTTAGGAAAGCTACATCCGGGTTAACCTTTGGAAATTTCCTTGGAAATGATTGACTCTCTAATAAACATGGTCTTGGATGTAGGAGTGGAAGCATTAGAATCATGGTAGCATAGAAACATTTTTCATTCTTGATTTGAATAGAACCTAACATTTTGTCAAAATTTTTGGATCTAGTTTTCAAATCAAGTTTCACATGCCTTGAGTCTTTTAATTCATGTTGTATCGTAAAAATACTAGAATCAAGCGAACATTTAGACTCGTAAAATTGTAGGGACTCCTTCGTTATATTATTTATCATTCCCATAAGGTTATCTCGATCCCATTAAATGTATGCAAGCTTCTCCCTAAAAGTCTTCCCACGTGACTTTAAATCCTCAATCAATTTATCATTATTTGCTAAGTAACTCATTACAAGAATTAATCTTATGTGAGGGCTATTACTAACACACACACACACACACACACACACACACACACACACATATATATATATATATATATATATATATATATATATATATATATATATATATATATATATATATATATATATATATATATATATATATATATATATATATTCTTGTAATGAGTTAGTAAGTCAATTTTTTAGATGCTGATTAGATAATGAACCTAGGATTTTATTAATGATTATTGGGTTTAGATATTTATATGAGTTTTTAATCATCCAAACCTTTTGTAAATAGGTTCTTCGTAATTATATTTTGGTTGTATATGAAGTAGAAGGTCCAGTTTGAAGTTATAGAGGCTTAAGGGTTTGAAGGTTTTCATCCATGACCATACTAGTTAAAAAGTTGAAGAATGAGAGGATATGGACCCATCGAATCGATTGGAACTAGCTCCAGATCAATCCGACCCATGTAAATTGTAAATAATTGAGTTATGAACATGTGGATGCTAGTTTCTTAATTTTTGGAATTTTTATTAATATTATATATATATTTTTCTAACGATGTGCAGTGCTGAAATTTCGATTTGGTAATTTTGGGTTAGGCTTTATGTTGTGTTCATTTGGTTAGGTTTTTTATTGGGGAGTTATTTGGGTTGAAATTAATTGAGGTTAGTTTATAGTAAATAGGTTTAAGTATCGAAACCTAGTTTAAGGACCCTAAGATTTGATTCAAAGTTTTTTAAGTTGGGTAACATTTAGTGATAACATTTATCACATATAAAATGAGGATGTAGACGTGACCCATTAAGTAGGGCAGTGACTGATTTGGAATTATTATATAATTAATACTTTGGGCTGACACCTATGTTAGGGCCTTGAGTATTGGGTCGAGAGTTCTAATATTTTATGATACCAGGAGATGTTTATTGATTGTGTAGATCGTATGATAGTCTATAACATGTTCATAACCCATTGAGTAGGGTAGAGGTTCTTTTAGAATGATTCTTATTAATGATAGGTGAGACGAAACCTAGACTTAAGAGCCTTGAGAGTTTTAGCTAGTTTTATATGATAACGATTATAGGTAACGTGCATTTTAACTTGGAATAGTAAGAGATATTAGGTGTAAAACAGTTGAGTTTGGTTTGTACTTGTTTATTTGATCTAGTTGCGTAGGGTTATGCTTATTTATTTAATTAATGCGCAAGCTGACCATGGTGTATAAGTGATCGCGAGGGACGTAGTGGGAAGGATTTTGATGGGTTGCTTATGGGGTTAATTGTGATGGTACCCCAGTGATAGAGATGGGACTACCTTGGTCCTTTCACTGCTATCCTATGGCTGACACACTCCTGTATCGAGAGGGAATAGATAGGGGAGTGTTATCATATAACCTTGGGTATGGAGGTCATGCGATATGACAAGAATGGGTAGTGATCATCCATTAACTATACCTAGTACGTACGAGTGATCCCAAAAGACAATATGGTTAGGCCGCTGTACTTTTATTTAATGGTAGTCCCTGATATTTGATGTGGGTTGTGTACACTCATGGATATTCTAAATTATACGATTCCATATTACGGTACTTTTAGATGGTTGTACCAAATTATGATTTATACTAGAGATGTATAACTATAAAATTATGACTCAAGAATAATGTAATGAATATACTGAATATACTAGAGAAGTATATACTATGTCATTGGCATGAGACTATTTGAGACTGATCAACTTGAGACACACTTTTAGAATCATAAGTAGAGACACTTATTGATATTGTGATTAGTAAGCGAGTTGCTATTAATGTGAGATATTATTGCATAATAAATGATTCTTAATACAAGATATGAACTTAAGAATGAGTAAGTAATGCTTACTTAATTAAGAGATGAACATATATCACACGAGACTCAATTGGGACCTGGGAGTGGAGACTCATGCTTATTTTAGGTTGTTTGGGTTGGGTAACTTAAATAATTTAAAATTCACTTTATACGGGAGGAATATTTTAATTACTTTCTTACTCATTGTAGACTTGTTGGGTTTAATCCTCATTGTTGAGTTATTTTCTAAAGGTCTTAGGCCATTGTTACAGACGTAGACTTGGGTTATACATTGGAGTAGTTTCTCTAAAGACATCATATTCATCATTACTAGGGTGTAGACATCGAACAATGTCACTCATATACATATTTATATTTATTTATATTTCAATTAAGGAAGTTGCATTTATTTCAGCTTTTTTTCGAGTAAGAGATTGCATGAGATGTACTTGTATACCAAGATGGATATTATACGGTTGAGATTTTATATTCCAGAGTTGAATTTGATTCTTATGACAAAGATTGGTATCAAAGTTGTTTTATTAGATTCAGTAGTTTATTATCATATATTGCATTTACTAATATCGTTTGATATATTTAGTTATGTTGAGAGTGTTACCAAATATTTTTTTTTTCCCGTAATTTTTATATTAAACATGATCCATCTATTTATGGATTTTAAGGGGTGTAACAATTCGTTCGACTTCTTACCTTCTCTCCTTAGTTTATTAGGTCATTTAAAAGCACTATTCCCAACACCTTGGCATTCAAAACACTTGTCCCGACCATCCACCTTCTTAGGGTTATCCCTCTTCTTTCTATCAGGGTCATTGTCAAAGTTCTTAGATTTTTTTTATAAGAGCTCTTTTCTTCTTTAAGCTTAAGAAATTTACGAAACTTTCTCACAAACCTCATATCTCTTAGGGTTCTAAATCACACTTAATCTCAAAATCCGATGCGTCCTCCTTATGGGTTTCCAAATCTAAAATCTTCTCCTTTTTCTTAGGGTGACACGTGTTCATCTCGTAGGTTTGGAGATAATCTACAAGTTCTTGTACTCTAAGAGTATTGATGCCACCAAGAGAATTAAGGACCATAACCTTAGCATTGAATATTTCGAGTAAATAATTTAATATTTTTCTAACGACTTTTGGACTATGTATGGGTTCACCAAGGTTAAACGATGAATTAACAATATCTTATAGTTTGGCATAAAAGTCATCATACGTCTCATACTCTTCCATTCTAATCACCTTAAACTTAGTTATCAGAATTTGTAGCTTAGACATTCTAATGGTATTCGTACCCTCATGCGTGGATTTTAAAATATTCCAAGCCTCATTTGAGCTATCACATGTCATTATGTGCTCAAATTCCTCAGCCATGACAATTTGAAAATAGCGTTTACTCCTTTGGAATTAAAATCGAGGCATCTTTTTCAGCCTTAGCCCAAAGAGAGTATGATTTATGCAAACCACCTTCCGTAGGAGGAGACCACTAATTCTCAACATAATTCCAAACATTTTCTTCAACATATTATAAGAAATATCTCATCTGCGCCTTCCAATGGGTATAGTTTGAACCATCAAACATCAGAGGTCGAGTAATGGAACTACCCTCATGATTAAAATCCATCAAGAATCCTAAAAACAAACTAAACTAAGGATCATATCAATAACTTAGAGTATCTCTCTTTGTTCCACTTTTTAGAACCGTAAGTGCATGGATTTGTAACAATAAAAAAGGGTGCCATATATTGATTTGGAAAAAACTAATTTCCAAGTGATTAATTACACCAAATTATAACTCAGCGCAGTTTTAAATAAGCATTATGTCAACTTTACCCCATTTTATCTTGCTTAACAATTTATATATGAGAATGCAAGATAAAATAAACTAGTAAAAAATAATCACATGAATACGAAGCGTAAAACCCATAACAAGAAATATCTCGAATGTCCTAGCCTACACAAGTCCACAATGATATAGGATTTATACAAGGATGAAAGACAAACTTACTCTCTAAATCGACTCCCTTCAATCCTGATACAAATTTTGATCCTTCACCTTCTTCACAGCAACAACAGAAATCAACCAATGTAATACAACCAAGTATCCATCGATCTGGACTAGGCTCCGTCAATCAATTACATGGAATCCACCTTGCCAAAATACTCAAATAATGAAGAGTAAACACTTCTTAGGGTTCAAAAGATGATATCTATACATAATATTATAATGTTGATGCTTGGATCTCATAACTTGAGTAAAAAGGTGTTTTAGAGTCTTCTTATTTTGCTCTGGCAAAAACTGTTTCAAAACTAAAACAAAATTGACCACTTTTATGCTAAAAAAATGTGTAAAATTAGCGGCACTAAAAATGAGGCTGAAAATCAAACTCGTTTAAACAAAACTAAGGTTTCATTCGGACAATACCAAGTATTTTGAACTAGAAGAAGTCAATCGAGTGAGATCTCCAGAGTCCTTAGAATGATCTTCGAACGAGCATATAATTGCAATTTGAAAAGGCAAACAATAAGGTCTCATTAGAAGTTATTCGAACGTAATTCCATTCTAATTTGAACTAGAGATCAAACCTTTTCATACAAGGATACACATCTCATTAAAATAAAATATCCATTTTGTTATAACGACTATTGAAAATAAAAATATTTTTCGTCAAAAAATATTTTCGAAAAATTGTCTTTAATAAATTAAAAAAAAAACAATACGAAGATCCAAGATCAACATATTAAAAAATTACACCCTTTAAGGATTTCAAGAATGGAGATGAAATAACGACATGAAATTGATGTCGCTCTTCGAGGGATGCTTCAAGTCTTCAATTGAAAAGGGTTAAAGGTACAAATACAAACATCCTCACCTACGACTCAAAATAGTTTTGTTCAACGAAATAAAATCAATTATACAATTCTTAATGTTCATTACATACATTACAAAAATTTATCTTAAAAATATCCCCCTTTGGCTATTTTGGGACAAAACCAAAATAAAAAAACTAGGCCTTCAGGGACTAATGCCCAATCCCCAAACCCCAAAAGGAAAAAAAAAACACTACAAACACCTGAACAGTCCTATTGCTTATATAGCTTTTCACTTGTGAATTTTTGCTTCATTGAAGCTTAAACCTACACACTAACACATCTTTCAAATGCATTAAGAATATAAAATTAAGTAAAAACATTATTATCCCAAAATAATCCCATAATATGAAATCCTTATACTCCTGGAATATGAAATCCCTCCCCTTAATATAGTCCGTCTCCCCTTTTATGTTCGAGAACAGATAAAGAATAAGGAGCATAACATGAATCAAATGTTATCATTGATTGAATAATCATATCTTACAATGTGAAGTAAACTCCCAAGTGAACATGGGATATGCCACCACAATAAAAAAATAATCCTAAAGATGAAGAAATTAAAGACGTGGATTAAGTGCAAGAAAATACCCAAACAAATTCCATATATAAAAATACTATAATGCATTATTGTGAAAACCTTGATCCGTAATTTAGACTTCCACTTTTCAACCATTCACACCTAAAAATTGCATGGGGTAAAATATAAATATCGTAACTATGGTGGCACACAAAAATATAGGCCTATGTATAAATAAAAGGGGTAAAACACCAAATATCCCAAATTAACAAGCCAAGAAAACAATTTACAAAACTCTTATTCATCAACCGCACAGTTAAAGGCCATCGAGTGCATGGTTGGTCTTTCAGACCACACAGTTGAAGATCAATAGGCAGTCATTACCATATTTACAACATGAACCATATGGTTAATGGCTTGAACCACATGGTTATTCCTTAGGGATACATGCCCCCCCCCCCCCCCCCCACAAAAAAAAAAACTAATCCAAGGCTACTTGTGTCCCAATAAACATCGTTCTTGGTGAAACATGTCTACTAGCTTTAACAATATGGTTGATCAGGGTATGAACCGCACAGTTGATATCACTGTGCCGAAAGCTATAAAAAAAGGTCCCACTTCATTGGTAAAGGTGCCCTCAAACCCAACTTTGATTCGGTTTTCTAACTTTCTTCAACATCGAGTATCTAATAATCTTGAGTTCCGTACGAAATACTTAGAGAAATCTTGACTTTCCAAAAAATCGCTTCCTTTAACAAACAAGGGCAAACCTCTGCGTGCATCCTGCGAAGACGAGCCCTTCCTAACGAAGCTTTATCTGATGGAGCCACCTCATAGGGGACACTCCTCTGGAAAAAAACATGGACCACGTTATAAGGGTAAAATATCTTAAGAAAACTCGGGTCAACATCATTAATAAAATTATGATATAAAAATGTACATATCTTCCTGAAGTAACTTAGTGTGACCGTCGTTAGGGAACCAGGTATGCATTTTACAAAGTTTATATTTTAAATCTTATTTTTACCCAGGACCTCTATCGTTAAGCTAGATTACATACTCATATGTTGAATTATGATAATCAAAATTAGCACAACTAAGTACGATACAAAAATATACTTTTCAAAATTGTTCTAAAAAAAGTTCACGTGAACCGAATTACTCTGAAATTTTGTTGAAACCAAAGTGTAAAATCGGAATAGTCTTCACCACTTCTCCAAGTAAACATTACTATCTCAATTAAAGCACCCACGGATCAGTGTTTTCCAAGAATAATTTTTAAATACCTATCTCTGATTATGTATTTTTACATACGAATATAACTCTCTAACACATAACGAAAATGCTTATAATTGGTATCCCCTATCCTACACTCGTAAATATTTTCGTTAGTTGGAACTATGTTCGATTTGATCTAAAGACCTCTTGGAGTATGTAGGCTTAATATCGAGCTACACTCGTGAGCTCAAGTCTTATAATACGTATCTCGCATATTATAAGGAAGAAGAATAAATAGGGGCAACAAAAGGAGGTTTGAGGGCGAAGAGGAGCCTCTCGAGCTTCCAAGCACAGTGGAGCAGGCATAAAGCCTTTATCACCTCATGGTTCGTGATAAATTTTACAGACCAGCCAATGGTAGTACGACGCAAATATATCAAGAAGACAGAGAAAAGCCACTTTTATGAGATCTACAAGAGAGTGAACCACCAAACTAAGGTATGTTTCTCGTTAAGGAGATTGATCGACCATCATGTGACGAAAGGGGATATTGAAATGCCTCAAGGCAATGTGAATGATAACCTTCTACCATATCACGAGCCACACATGGCTAGCACCTTTGATGTAGGAGTCGAGCAACTACTGAGGGGAAAGTGGATCCTCGAGGAAGACTTTGAAGAATCTCTGGAGGAATGTACCTTTGACCGGGACTAATTATAGTTGGAAGATAAGATGGATGAAGAAGATGAACCCGAAGAAGATGAAGAAAACCCCATCGAAAGCTTGAGCATACAAATGTAGGCATGCTCTTTAGAGGTAGTGAATGTTGTGATAGCCTAAATAAGGTTGCCTATAGAGATGTGGAAGAAGTGTACGAAATTGAGTAGGATCAAATTGACCCTTAAATTGAATGTGTAACGGTATCACGCTTGCAGAAGTTTGGTTGGTTCTTTGACCAAGTTGGGCTACCTGAACACTCATGATTGGAAGTCACGCGAGCTATCTTAGAGATTCATAAGAAGAAAATGGCTCCGCACTTGAAGTGGAAGGGGCAGGGTCCCATGGCCAGGCTTGTAAGGAGGTACCTCTCAGAGGTTACATTCTCGGAGGCTGACAGATTGATCTGATGCCCTCACAATAGGCCTCTTTATGTTACAACCATTGTGAAAGATTATGTTTTAATTATGTTTTATTAAATGGTGGGGCATCCGTCAACATCATGCCCGTTGGGTCCTTTTATGAAATCGGCCTATCTGAGACAAGGCTAGTACATCATTCTTTGTCAATCTTGGGGTACGAAAACTAGTCGTCTAAATCTACGGGGTATGTTAACATGGACATTATGATGGGGAATATTACTTCTCACATAAAATTCTAGATTATGAATTGTGAGCCATCATATCAACTGTTAGTAGGAAGAGTATGGATGAACAACCACGATTTGGTGCCTCCTACCTATCACCAATATGCCAAATTAAATGTAAAAGGTAAGAAGGTGGTGATTCAAGCATCCAAGAAGATGTTCGCAAAAGAGGAAGCTCACCTAGTTGACGCAGCCTCTAATACTGACTAGAAGAAGAGGCTATAGTGGTTAAAAAGTACACTAGAGGCACCAGGATCCTAAGCAATCGAGAAAGGGTGAGCGCACCAACTCGACCAGTGGTAATTTATTAAGAACATGAGTAGGAAATAATGAGGCCTCCTAGTTTATTGAGACATTTGCATGATCAAATGACACCATGTATCGACCCTATTAAACACCAGGTTCAGCGCCAGAGTGTGCTCAACAGACATTATGCGAAGGAATTGGAAGAAAATGGCCATAAACGGTCTCGTAGGGAAGAGAACTCCCAGCAGTTCAAAAGAGTAGTTTTGCCTAAATTATGAAGGTGTGAGTCAGTAGTCGAAAGATTAGATGATGAGGCTGAAACGGTCTATGAATGTTTGTTAGTGGACAACCAAGGATAATGCTTGGTGATTGACAACTCGGGCATAGAAGAATTTATGGAAGAAGAGCCCGAATTCATGAATGAAAACCCAGGCCATAAATCCAAGAGTTAGAAAAATAGATTTGACTAAGGAAAGTGATGACCCTAGCCCTATATTTATCTCGAAGGATCTTGAAGGGGCATCGTGATAATGTTTGATCGAGCTGCTACGAGAGTTTAAGTACTTCTTTGCATGAAGATATACCGAGATACCCAGAGATAATAAGGAGGTGAGCTATCACAAGTTGAATATTTTTCCTTCAACCATCCTAGTGAAGCAGGTTACTCAAATATATAAGGAAGATTTGGCCTTAAAGATCAAGGAATAAGTCCAAAGGTTTCTAGCATCTAATTTTATAGTCCCTATATAGTATCCCATTTGGCTATTTAGCATTGTGCCAGTAGGAAATGAAGGCAAGAGCCAAATTAGGATCTGCGTAGACTTTTGGGACCTGAATCATGCATGCCCAAAAGATGTGTTTTCCTTGACCTCCATAGATAGCTTGATAGATGCAAATGCGGGGCACAAGATGTATAGCTACATAGATGGTTATGTGGGGTATAACCAAATCAAGATGGATCCGACTGATACTGAGAAAACTATTTTCTGAACACCTTTAGGTAACTTTATGTACACGGTCATACCCTTCGATCTAAAAAATGATGGAGACACTTATCAGAGGACCATGATGGACATATTCCATGACCTCTTCCACAAGATCGTGGAATTTTATGTTAATGACCTAGTGATTAAATCTAAGAAGGAGGCTACTCATTTGGAAGACCTAAGGAGGGTGTTCACCCGATGTAGGAAGTACCAGCTGAAAAAGAATCCCCTCAAATATGAATTTGGGGTGACAAGTGGGAAGTTATTTGGGTTTTTGGTGAATAGGCAAGGAGTACAGATGAATCTCGATGAGAAGAGAGTTATCCTTGACATGACAAGGCCAAAATCAGTGAGGGAGTTGAAGATCTTCCTGGGAAAGATCTCCTACTTGTGCTTGTACTTGGCGAGGTAACCCATCCCCTAATGGAGCTATTGCGTAAAGGATCCAAGTTTACGGGGGATCAGGTGCACCAGGAGTCCATGAACAAGCTAAAAATTGTCCTCACATCCCCCAAACGATGATCCCTCCGAAGGCAGATATTCCTTTATATCTATATCTTACATCTACTGAACGATCTATTAGGGCATTGTTATCCCAAGAGATGGATGGTATAGAGAAACCTATTTATTACTTGAGTCGTATTATACATGGGCTAGAGACCAGATATACCAACATCAAGAGGCAATATTTAGCCTTTGTATTCGTAGTATAAAAATTTAGGCACTATTTATTGTCATTCACAGTTCACATTGTAACTAGATGTGATCCTATAAATTTTTTGCTTGCTAGAACTATACTAATAGGCAGGGCAACCAGATGGTTTCTAATCCTCTCGGAGTATGACCTCAAATGCATAGTTCCTCGAGCTATCAAGAGTTAAGCTTATGCAGATCTCTTAGCCATTTTTCTTCTATGACATTCGAGCCACTTGTGGAAGAACTTTTGGGAAATGATTTTTAACTAACTTTTTGGCAGCCAGCCTGGACGAATGGAGAATGGAATTTGATGGCTCTTCGACAGAAAATAAGGGAGGCACAAGTGTGATTTTGAGAAATAATGGGGAAAAGGTTCGACTATCCCTCAAGTTGGACTTTAGATGCTCGAATAATAAAGCTGAGTACGAGGCACTGGTGTTAGGACTGCTCGAAGCTCTTAGAAGGGGCATCCAGGTGCTCAAAATAAAGGGGGACTTAAACCTAGTGGTTAAGCAAGTGACAAGTAAATTTTCCTTGAAGCACATGAGTTTAGCACCCTACCAAATAATCATATAAAGGTTGCTCGCGTAATTCGAAGTGGTAAAGATCAGGAGACACCCGTGAACGATGAACATGCACGTTGACCCTTATGCTACAATTGCTCAAAAGATTGGTTTCGAAGGGGAGTCAATAGTGGTTTGAATTACTAAGAGGACAGCTCCCTCCATAATTATTAAAATGTCACCCATCGACGATAGTAATGATTGGAGAAGCAAAATTAGGAAGCTGTTGGAAATAGGTGTAGGCTTACTGAGTATGGTTGACCTTGTGCAATATTTCGTTGCTAGGGAAAAATTATACTATAAAAATAAAGAGGGTAAGCTATCTAAATATGTGGATCTCGAAGAGTCCATGATAAGACTGATAGGAGTCCATGAAGACAGTTAAAAACCATTGAGATCCCTTTGTATAAAAGGGTACAACGGGAAGGATACTTTTGGCCTTCGATAAGGTGGGATGCTACAATTATACATAGGTACTGTGGGAAATGTCAATTATTTTACCAAGTGGTAGAGAGCAACTTTATCGATCAACCTTAAGTTGGAGGAATCGTATATGGATATGCTGGTAGATGGAGTGATGTCAATAGATAAAGATGACGCCACAATACTAAAGAAGCGAGTGCCTAGGTATTACGCCCTAGAAGGGCAGTTGTACCGAAGAGGCTATCGTAACAGGACTTTGAGGTGCATTAGAGGAGAAAAAACCGAAGAAGTACTGAAGCAGGCCCATGAACTGGGTCACATTGGGAGGCTAAACTTTATCACCAACTCATGACTTTGGGATACTATTGGCCTACGATGGAAAAGGACTATGTGGTTCACATGTTTAAAGCTTACTAGCTACATGAGAACATAATTCACTCTCCTTTGATGGACCTGCATTCTCTCTCCACCCCATTCTCATTCCATACATGGGCATTTGACCTAGTAGGGGTAATAAATCCATCCTTGAATGAAAAGATTAAAAATACTTGTTTCTATTTAATGTTTTACCAAATGGGCCGAAGCCATACCATTGAAGAAATCCACAATAGGGGTAGTCGATCGATTTATGAAGGAGTACATCATCTGCCATTTTGGTATCCCCATGGTCTTCCTCTCAGACAATGGTACTCCCTTTATAAATAGTGAAGTGAGTTTACTCATAGAAAAGTACTCTATAATTCATCACAAGTCAACCGTCGCGTACCCAAAGTGCAATGGGCAAGCAGAAGCTACCAACAAGACTCTAGTGAACATCTTGTCAAAAATTCTAGAAGACTTTCTAGGAATCTGGGATGATAAGATACCCGAGGTGTTGTGGGACTACTGAATAACTAAAAGGAGGACCACATGGTATACTTCTTTCTCTTTGATCTTTGGTGTCGAAGCTGCTTTACTGGTAGAGCTCGAACTACCCTCTACTTGATATAACTTAAGAAGTGATATGCTTCCCCACAGTCGCCATGTGCAGCTTGAGGCACTAGAAGAACATAGAGACAATGTGGCAAAACACTTTGAGATGCACCGAAAGAAGTTATCGAGATCCTACGATCATCTTGAGGGGCCGAGGAAGTTCAAAGAGGGGGACTTAGTCCTAAAAGCTTACACGATACATATCAGGGGACTTTCGTTACCTAAGTTTGAAGCAAATTGGGAAGGGCCCTATAATGTTTGAAAAACTCATGATTCAGGATGCTACGAAGTATCAAAGTTGGAGTATTATTTCATTTTTAAATTGAAAAACAAATGGCTCAAAATTTACTATGTTTAAAAGTATTTGTTAGTTTTCTTCCAACACACCGATTTGTTTGGTTACGTTTTGTTGGTACTTATTTGGGAGAATGTTCCTTATAATACCGATTTACCTATTTTACATGGAAGCATAAAGACATCTTTATTTCGAAAACTATGGTCCAATTTCTTTTCTTCATATATAACGTAATGTATATTATATGAATGTATCACCTCATTCAATATTTAGTCAAAACATAAAAGGAGGGGGGCCAAATGCAAAGCAATGAATTCATATAAGCTATAATTACTGAGTTACATTTAACAAAAGTTCCAAGGAAATAAAACATAAGTTGGCTGAGCCAATAAAGATGGGGAAACTAGGAAAAGTGGCTGGTTGGTAAGGGCATCCATTATGAACCACAAGTTGGTTGAGCCAAGAAGAAGGTGATGATACTAGGTCAGATTCTGCTCGAAATTACTCTAGTCGGCAAATAAATCAGCCAGATCCTTCTAATGGTACTCTATTCTTTACTGAACATCATCTAACTTGGCTTTCGCTATGTAGTTGCCTCACGATCACCTCAACGTCTTGCTCAGACCTAACTAATTCGACTTTTAAACTCACCAACTTCTCAGAGATGGCCACATGTTGCAACCGAGCATAAAGAGTAGGCAAATCATCTTTATTGAAGTCACGTAAGAGTTTGACCAACCAAGACAATGAAAACCCATCGCTAATAAGGATATTGACCTTCCCCAACAGTTGGGGCCCGAAAACACCTATTTGGGGCACTTCACCAACAGTTGAGGCCAGGGTTGTGTTTGAAAACTGGGAGCCTCACCCATTGCAGCCAACTCAGTTATTATCCTTGCTCGTGAAACCTTATGCGCAACATCTTCAATATCCGACTCACAAGTAGTTGACGGCTCAACTTCAACCTCAAACACAAGAAGTTATCAAGTCAAAGAAATATACAAACTCTTTACAGGAAATTAAAGTACTACATTGCTAGGCCCGCCTGACACTCGGTTATGGGAGATTAAAGTCCTACATTACTAGGCCCGCCTGACCCTCGGTTATGGGAGATTAAATTCCTACATTATTAGGACCGCCTGATCCTCGGTTATGGGATATTAAAGTCCAATATTAGTAGTCCCGCATGACCATCGGTTATGGGAGATAGAAGTCCCTCATTACTAGGCCTGCCTGACCCTCGACTATGGGAGATTAAAGTCCAATATAACTTGGCGCGCCTGACTGTAATACCCCGTCTAATTAAATACCGGGTAGCTACTCCTTTATTAAATTAATATATAATATCAAGTTGGTTCAGTCTTAGCGTCACTCTCGAAAATAATTAGTTAATTACTAGCCACCTAATATTTAAAAAAAGAGATGACAAATTTTATTAATTAAGTCAGCAAATAACCAAGTAATTAAATCATCAACCATCAATTGCATAAACAATCTCATGTGAATAACCAACGAAATGAAATAAACTGAGTCTGGAGTAAACACTCCAATAATAATAATACCAGAGTAAATAAAGTCCCAATACAAGAGTTTGAATAAACCAATATCTGAAATAAAGAAAGTCTGTAACTACAACCTCTAAATAAGAATGGGCGACATGCCCTAACTGATATAAATGACTCTGAAGGAATCAATGATAAATATGGAGGCATCTACGATCGAGATCCTGTAGCTTCCACATCAGCTACAACACGTCCTCAGAACGGAACTCCTATGCTTAGTGTCCCTGTGGCTGGGCACCTAAAAGGTTTTACAAAACAAAATAGATTTGGAAGCAAACGGGTTAGAGACTGAGGTGAAAATATTTTAAAACTGTAAGTGTCTAAATTACAATATTAAACAACACATATATTAAAAATGTTACTCACGTTCCCTCACCTGAGATCCGCACCCCTTAACTATTGTGCACGCTTAACGCATCCTTTAGATTCCACTTAGTTACATCATTACCTGACTAGTCTATTATACCCCCATCTAGACGGTTCTTACTTTAGATGCCACCCATAGAATATATTCATAACTCACACAGTTAATAATCAGATTACTTAGCTCAAGTATAGTTAAGTCTACATCATTCTTAACTTCATTAAATTCCTTAATTATTTGCATTAATTAAGTAGCGGTGAATCAGTCACAAGTACATATATAAGTCACCCATTGCATATATACATATATGGCACCCCTAGGCTAAGTTGTGGTGCACGCATACTCTGCTATCGAATCCCGTTACATCTCGTACATAAGGATCACGTGTTCCGAATCACTCAGGAATCGTTTCAATACAAATCACACATAGTGGAGGCGAACATAGTTCACATACCCATGGGTCACGCACATACCAACGCTCCCATGATCCGCAGACTTATCAACTCACAAATAAGTCATTCACAGTCCTATGTCCTTAAGGCACCAATCTAAATCCCCCCCAAAGGCACACAAAGATAAGACGGTCCTTTTCCGAAAATCAACCTCCCGTGATAGCAAGTATGGTAGGTATGTCATACACATAATCATCCATATACTAAGTATTCACACAACTTTAATAATCATCATTTTAGTATAGGTTTATTCCATCCCCATGTCTTATGTCTCACACATATAATAATATCGTCCCTTTTATTCTACACAATAGATTTTAACGCGATAATTCTCGACGTATAGCTCCGAGTACATACCCTATTCCAAAAGGTTACTAAGTCCCTCGTTAATATCTAAGGTTATCTCAGTATTTAAAGTTTCCCCCATTTTTATCTTTAACCTCAAATTCTAATTGGAGCAAAAGATATTCAGGTTCTCACAACTTACAATCGTATATCACTAGTCGAATTCGAGAATCTACCACTTAACCTCAATTAAATCTAATTATTTTTCGGGCTTCAAATACCATCCTACTGGTCCTACCTAAGTACCATTGTGATCAATCAATCATTACTAAAGAGTTCTAAAGGTTGGAAGTTATTCAATCATTTAAAGGAAAATACTTCACATTTTCTAGAGGGGTCGATCGATCGAAGAAATGAGTCAATTAATCGACATGCTTGGATCGATCGATCGATCAAGCAGTTATCTGCCCAGAGTTTCTTAACAGTTACGGGATTCTACCATTTTTACACCTCCAAATCACAGTACAACATCCCAACTTCCCAAATGAGTATACTAATCATGAAACCAACATTACTACACCAGTCTTAACATTCAAGATTCATCAAAACATCACAGATTATCGATTTCTTGGATTAAAAGCCATTAATAATACTATAACCCTATTTTTTCATCATCTCTTCAAAAATCATTATAAACCTCAATTTAATTTTGTGATTTCCTAACTCTTAGTTTATAATTCATTCACTTAACGATTCTAGAAGGTCCACTACATGCAAGCCTACTCAAGTTCATGATTTAGTCTCTAATTTCACATTATCACAATTATTCATAATCTGTCTTCAAATCTAATTTATCATGTAGAACATATGCCATAAATCTTTGCAAGATAAATCACTTGCCTAGAATATAAAGATTCTAATCCTTTGAAGCAGACGGTATGGGAGTGATCCTCTCTTTTCGATCTATCCGGTGGTGGTGACGCTGGTGCAAAAGCCTCTAGGGTGGTTTCTTTTTGGGGAACTTTCTTCTCTTCCTCTCTAACTGTCGTTTATGATTTTGGTTGTGAAACCCTAAGGGACTCAAGTGTTGGCTAATAAAATCAGTCTAAAATTTGTGGTTTACTATTCCCCAAAAAGTCAAAATGACTAAAATACCCTCCCGGATTGCCGGTTAGGCCTAAAATGCCCCGGGATCCAAACTAAACCCCTGACTAGTGTTTTCAGACTATCTTGTCGCTTCCGGACACATTGGCACACTCAAAATGATCATACGGATGGCATAAAAATAAATTAACTTTAAACCCCTTAAATTGGATCCTAACACGACTGACACACGCGGCCCAACTTAATTACTAAAACTGCCGTATTTTCAACTCACTACAATTTTAATAAATTTTATAATCACATATTACCATAATCACTCAATAATATTCAACATTATCATCATAATAAAATACTAAATCTCGTTTCGCTAGTTATTTAAATCTGAATTAATTTCCAATTAATTATCCCAAATTAATTTAATTAATCCCATAATTAAAAAGCAATTCCATTTAATTAATCTCATAATTAAAAGCCATAAAAATACGGGGTATTACACTGACCCTCGCTTATGGGAGATTTAAAGTCCAATATTAATTGGGGCGCCTGACCCTCCCTCACGGGAGATTCAAAGTCCTATTTACTAGTCAATTCTAATGACATTTAATAAAAGTGTTACTGCCCAAAAGGGGGCGATATCATACCTATCGTTGAGGAACATCGGTGAACGGCCTAGAAGCCATCTGCACCACATCTTCTTCCTCATGAGAACCTCCTGGATCAACCAAAGGATGTTGCTCCAAGGGAACAACGGTAACACCCATGACCTCAGCAACTCCTTATTGCCCAACTCCCGCATGGCTAGTAACAACAACCTTGCCTCCCTCTGGATATAGGATATACGACCCAAAAAGAATAACTAGGACCTGGTCATTCGTGGGAGAAGGTGCTAATGGGTCAGTTCGCTCGGAGAATGAACCCTTTGAAGACCAACAAAGAGCAGGATGATAAATTTTGCAACATAAAATATGGAACTCAGAAAGAAAAGAGAGGAGGCTACCGTCACAGGGGGTATAATCACGGAGGACTACATTCCAATAGATTCAATAACACCCTCCTCTTGGGGGATTTCTTGGAGTCCAGTCTGATTATGTAAGAAAGCAGAGTCATGTTAATATCCACTACTGGATTGAACATTACCAAGGTTATCAACTACATTTGGGGAGAAATCCATGGTTACCTTTGAAAGAGTAGGGATAGTTGCATCATTGGAGATAAATCTCTCAAAAGGAGACAAAGATTCAGTCGTCTCCAAGTCTGCGAGAGGGCCCACAAACCTATCACCTGCTACAATATCCTCTTGGGAATCACCTCACCCTCAAAACTAAAGATACAAAATAGGAGTCGGTATTAAAAGAAGTATACGTGGGAAGTTAAAAGGAAAAGAAATTAGGTTATACCTCTTCTTCAGGGATGTCAACCAAGACTTCGTAATCATGGGTAGGTGAAATGGGATTTGAGGAAAAAACTATCTTACGAAGTCTACGCCTTCAAATGAGGGGGGATTCATCCCCCTCTTCCTCCTTTTTCTCCCCTTCTCCTTCATTATCACCTTCCTCGTTCTCATCATCAACTCCTTCCTCTTCAGATTGTTCCCCATCACTTGCATCATAAGTTTCCTCAAAAAAAATTTTAGCAGGACTGGTCAACCCAGCCGAAGACCTTCTATATTTCCTACTGTCTTCAGCAGTTGGGGGTGCATACAAAAAAACTCGAGTAGCACTACACCAAAAACAGCATTTTGGCACACCCTGATATTAAAAATCTGGCACAGTTTAAAACTGTGCCAGATTCTGGCACGGTTTAATGATAATTTGGCGCACTTTAAAACAGTGCTAAAATTTGGCACACTTTAAAACATTAACCATATGTGTTTTTGCAACCATAGGGAATGGCTAAATTTAATTACATGATTCACTATGCCCTTTAAATTGTAAGTAATTAATTCTATGAATATCATTAATTTATTTAGGTTTGATTATACATTTACCCCTCATCTTTTTATCTACTTTAGATTGCAGCTGAAAGTGTTAAAATGTATGTAGCAATTACCGACGGAACTCTCAATTTGGTTGACAAGGTAACATTTGATTTTATCTATTTGACACAATCAAATTGGTCTCATTCGTATCATCTTATAAAAATAGCATTCACTTTGTGTTCTGTAACAGTTTTTTGAGATGCAACGCCATGATGCCGTTAGAGCACTTGAAATTTATAAGAAATCAGGAGATCAGGTATATATATCATATGTGTGTTATTTGTGTCTTGTTAGAGCATTCATAATGGTTTTCCAAACAGAAGGAACCAGATAGCTTAAATGTGTCATATCCCTGTCACAGCAGCACAATGGTGGAGGATAAGATAGATAATAAATGACCCCAGAATACACACAATCGTCCTGATATTAAGATGTTCAAGCAGATGACTGTTAACCATCCTAGGTTGGATAGTTCAAACTAGTGACAGTCAACCGTCCCAACTTTTATCCACTACTCACCCATCCCACTTTGTTGTTTTACTCACCAAGTTAACCGTACCAACTTTTAATACTGCAGCTGATTATTACTTGTTCATGCGATAATCCAGTACCTAATCCCCCTAAATGGAAAAAAAATCTTGTCATTGATATCCACTTTTGAGTCCCCCCCCCCCCCGGGTATAATAATCTATAGTGCCTATTTTATACTGAATTGTTTGCATAAGGCTTGTCTACCCTGTTAAGATGTTATATTGTCCTGTATTTAAAAGCATAGTACTGCTTAACATTATGGATTTGCATGGAGTATCAATGACATGCAAGTTGTATCTTTGTTTTGTTACAAGTCATGATATTTGCCAACTCCTTATCTCATTCAAAGAAGGCATTTATAAATTTATAAATGAAGACGCAACATGTATAATTTTCTGGTCGTAATTACATATTTTCTTTATCTTTATTGTATTTTCCTTGTCAGCGGAAGATTTCAGAATTTGTAGACATTGTTGGACCAAATGGGATACTTTCGAGAAGTTATGGCGCGAAGAGTTCATCGAGGGACTATCAAAATACAAATGAAATCTGGTTAGTCTCAAAATCTCGTTGAAGGTTGCGGCATTAAATAAAAAAATAGCCTGAAATAGCGGTGACAAGTAGCTAAACGTAAAATGGCTTACTTTATGAGCTTATTTAGTTAAATTGGTGGAAGGGATTTGCTGGTGGTTTGGTTTTGGAATTTACTGCTGCTGTTGAGTTTTTTTTAAATGTTAAAACAAGTAGTTGTTAAAGGTGAAAACCCAAACCAGTCCCCAAACGACCCCGTAGGAGGCACGAACACCTCGCAGGGGACCAATGCAACTTGTAGCAATTGACCGCGTAGTCTCGGGTATCCCGGTTTGATAGTATGACGATAATTTGCAAAAATCACACTTGACTTAAAAATAAGCCATTAAAGGGTGAAAACCCAAACCAGCCCCCAAACGACCCCGTAGGAGGCACGAACACCTCGCGCGGGACCAATGCAACTTGTAGGAACTGACCGCGTAGTCCCGGGTCTCCCGGTTTGACAGTATGACGATAATTTGCAAAAATCACACTTAGACTTAAAAACAAGCCGTTAAAGGATGAAAATCGAAACCAGCCCCCAAACGAACCCGTAGGAAGCACGAACACCTCGTACGGGACGAATGCAACTTGTAGGAACTGACTGCGTAGTCCCAGGTCTCCCGGTTTGAGAGTGTGACGATAATTTGCAAAAATCACACTTAGACTTAAAAATAAGCCGTTAAAGGGTGAAAACCCAAACCAGTCCCCAAACGACCCCATAGGAGGCATGAACACCTCGCACGGGACCAATGCAACTTGTAGGAACTGACCGCGTAGTCCCGGGTCTCCCGGTTGAGAGTACGACGATAATTTGTAAAAATCACACTTAGACTTAAAAACAAGTCGTTAAGGGGTGAAAACCCAAACCAGCCCCCAAACGACCCCATAGGAGGCACGAACACCTCGCACGGGACCAATGCAACTTGTAGGAACTGACCGCGTAGTTTCGGGTCTCCCGATTTGAGAGTATGACGATAATTTGCAAAAATCACACTTAGACTTAAAAATAAGTCGTTAAAGGGTGAAAACCCAAACCAGTCCCCAAACGACTTCGTAGGAGGCATGACACCTCGCGCGGGACCAATGAACTTGTAGGAACTGACCGCGTAGTCCCGGGTCTCCCGATTTGAGAGTACGACGATAATTTGAAAAAATCACACTTAGACTTAAAAACTAGCCGTTAAGGGGTGAAAACCCAAACCAACCCCCAAACGGCCCCGTAGGAGGCACGAACACCTCGCATGGGACCAATGCAACTTGTAGGAACTGAACGCGTAGTCCCGGGTCTCCCAATTTGAGAGTACAATGATAATTTGAAAAAATCACACTTAGACTTAAAAACTAGCCGTTAAAGGGTGAAAACCCAAACCAGCCCCCAAACGACCCCGTAGGAGGCCCGAACACCTCGCACGGGACCAATGCAACTTGTAGGAACTGACCGCGTAGTCCTGGGTCTCCCGGTTTGAGAGTATGACGATAATTTCCAAAAATCACACTTAGACTTGAAAACAAGCCGTTAAAGGGTGAAAATCCAAACCAGTCCCCAAACGACTTCGTAGGAGGCACGGCACCTCGCGCGGGACCAATGCAACTTGTAGGAACTGATCCCGTAGTCCCGGGTCTCCCGATTTGAGAGTACGATGATAATTTGCAAAAATCACAATTAGACTTAAAAACTAGTCGTTACAGGGTGAAAACCCAAACCAGCCCCCAAACGGCCCCGTAGGAGGCACGAACACCTCGCACGGGACCAATGCAACTTGTAGGAACTGACCGCGTAGTCCCGGGTCTCCCGTTTTAAAAGTATGACGATAATTTGCAAAAATCACACTTAGACTTAAAAACAAGCCATTAAAGGGTGAAAACCCAAACCAGTCCCCAAACGACACCGTAGGAGGCACGAACACCTCGCACGGGACCAATGCAACTTGTAGGAACTGACCGCGTAGTCCTGGTTCTTCCGGTTTGAGAGTATGACGATAATTTGCAAAAATCACACTTAGACTTAAAAACAAGCCGTTAAAGGGTGAAAATCCAAACCAGTCCCCAAACGACCCCGTAGGAGGCACGAACACCTCGCACGGGACCAATGCAACTTGTAGGAACTGACCACGTAGTCCCGAGTCTCCCAATTTGAGAGTATGGCGATAATTTGTAAAAATCACACTTAGACTTAAAAACTAGCCATTTAGGGGTGAAAACCCAAACCAGCCCCCAAACGACCCCGTAGGAGGCACGAACACCTCGCACGGGACCAATGCAACTTATAGGAACTGATCGCGTAGTCCTGGGTCTCCCGATTTGAGAGTATGATGATAATTTACAAAAATCACACTTAGACTAAAAAACAAGTCATTAAAGGGTGAAAACCCAAACCAGTCCCCAAACGACTTCGTAGGAGGCACGACACCTCGCGCGGGACCAATGCAACTTGTAGGAACTGACCGCGTAGTCCTGGATTTCCCGGTTTGAGAGTATGATGATAATTTGCAAAAATCACACTTTGACTTAAAAACAAGCCGTTAAAGGGTGAAAACCCAAACGATATCTTGCACTGCGAGTGGCATGATCTGGTGGTTCCATGTGTCATGATATGGTGGTGCCATGTGTTGCAATCTAAAGATTTCTTTATGGCAGGACTGTTGTTTCTTAAAATTAAATGGGGCTACTGAGAGTTGAACCCAAGACCTCCCTCTTCCCATTCCCTTCTATTGCCATCAGACCAACCTATCATTCATTAAATATCATGCATCCATTAATATATAACCCATAATCTGATTTTCTTTTTTCATATTTTTCCACCCACTCTCTCTCCCACCTTCTTCTTTCTTTACTATTTTTTCTCCCACTTTCTTCTTTCCCTTTTTTCTTTTTTCTTTTTTTTTCTATTTCCCCACTTTCTTCCTCCCCTTTTATTTTATTTTATAATTTTACCCACATGATTTATTTCTTTTCTTCCATTTCTTATTTTTCCCACTTTCTTCCATCTTTTTTTCGATCACCCATTCTCCCCACTACCATTTCAAATCCATTAAATTTGTCTACCACACTCATTAAATATATTTTTTTGTTGTTTTTTAAAATCCCACAAAAATATTGAATTTCCAATTTTACCCCTACTTAATTTTTTAACCTATATAAAGGATCATTTGAAGACACATTTGATCATACTTTTTTTTAGAGTTAGACCCAATTTTAGAGTAGAAAACTCTCTCTTAGTTTTAGTACTTGTTTTAAAGCTTTGTTAGTTTAATATTTTTCGAGAGATTGACGAGGTTGTAATATGAAGATTGAGTAAAACATTCAAATATTAAATCTAAATACTTCTCATTTTTGTTCGAATAAGTGTTATTATTTTTACGGTTGTCTCTCATACACTGTTCTATTTAATTATTTAAACATGCTTTCTAGTTAACAAAATTAGGTTGAGATTAATGAACTCACCTTTACTATAGAGTTTCTTTGCTATGGTATGATGGAATAAACTTGTTTTGACGGGTAATTGTTCCCATTTTTACACCTAGGAACCTTAATGGGTTATATCAAGTATGCACCAGATTTGCTACCTTGTGTGTGTAATTTTGGGAATATTGTTAATGCCAAACTCATATTTAGACGTTTTATGGAAATTTGGGGAGAGACACCCTAGGTTTAAATGATTGTTTAAATAAGTATTAATCATGTTTTGAACTTGTCTAACCATGTAACCATTTATGTTATTTATTCCAAGGTGAGGGATTTAATTCTCAACCTATACTTTAAATATTTGTTAGTTAAATTAGTTTCAATACTCGCCTAGATTAATTTTATTATAAAAACTTTTAAAAACCAAAAATCATATTTTCACTTTTATTTGTAAAGTAATAAATCAATTAAATTCTAAACAACGTTCTCAGTGGATTCGATACCCTACACACTGCTATAATTATAAAACAAGTGTAGTAATTGTTTATATTTTTGCATTGAGGTGGTAAATCGATGACAACGACAAGCGTATTTACACGACAGTCGCTTTTCTCTCGATCGTGCGAACAACACCCTCCCTTTCACCCCCACCTATAACACCATATCAACCCCCCACCAAACATCGACCCATCCGATATGATAGTCCCTATAAATCGAGGATGAAAACACACCCTTTTAAATAAAAACTCCTCTGAGAACCAAATCACCTACTATAAAGATCATCGCTGAGACTAAACCTACCACTGACCATATGACCTTCTGCATCACAGTCATACACTTCCTATAGACCAATAACTATTGCCCGTACTTAGTCCTCATTGAAGAATTCATGCTCTCGAAAAGAACCAAGACTTCTGACTCCTTTTGCAGTGAATAGTGATCACTCAACCAAATAGGACAAAATATATGACAAAGCTCTCCAACTGATGACCATATCACCATTGTAGTACCAATCTAATCTATCAAATGGGATGGATCAACCTTAGAGGTGAAATTATTTACCCTCACGGTATTTAATTAAGGAGGAAATTACTACTCTTCCTCTACCTCAGACATATCCCCAGCCAATAACTTAAAAGATATTGGAGATATTACATCTTTAAGTCACTAGACAGAAGAGACCTTAGTTCTGACACCCTGATACCCTAGCCATTCGGGCTAAATAAATGAATGGGATAAATGGTATATGGTAGACGATTACATTAGATTGAGTTTTTAACCTTTTCACCAACTATTTTACAAGGTAAAGGACTGCCAGATCTCACGTCGCTCGTATTAATGCCACATGGGAAGCTAAACTAAGAGCTAACCCCGGTACAATATCATATATCCCTCACCAAAGTCTCCTAAATAAAATATGGAACTGTCTCTGGGAATGTGAATGAGTCATGGCACCTCAAATGATATTCCACACTGCTTATAAAAAATGTTACGAGACTCCCGTTTAGGTTCCTCCCCGATAAATAAAGCCATGAGAACCCCTTCATCCCATTATTCATATGATATAAACAAACTTATGGAAACCTCCAACCTTATTGACGGATCAACCTGGAACCTACACAAACCCTTATGGGAGTATACATCGGCTCCGACAGCCCGAAACCAATCTTAGATTCCTCGGTTAACAAACCCAGAAACATTTACTATACCGACCTCCCAGAGCAGTGAATCAAAAATTCCTTTGATCGTCTTTTAATCACCTAAGGGGACAAAAATCCAAACCCTGGGCTAAATTTTTCCTTAAACCCCTGATTTGGGAAATGATTACACAAGGGTACCACTCCCCGGATAAAGGATTATGTCTTGATAAATAAGGGCCTACTTCATTTGAAGCTCCAAGTCCCCGGGTTTATAAATTTTGGATTGGATACCGATCCATCATAGAACATCCTGAACACTTTGAATAGCACGAATACTATAATGGGTAAATAAGATGATGAGGATACACTCCAGACGATTTATAACTAAATCTCTTATATTAAGGACCACCCTTCTGGTTATTTGTTGATAAGGGGAAACTCCAACACCCCAGTGTCAATATATACCAAAGCACTTGACCCACAAGATAATATGATTTACTAGTAGAAGTATAAGACACCATCTACATATATATATCGAGGTAGATCTCAATCCACCCAAAGTCATCCCACGCCCCGTAAGATATCCCTATTATGATCTAGGCCTACTCATTATACAAATGGCATATAACCTCTTCGTACTTGGGATATTACCATGGGTACATTACAATACCAATGTGGGGATTATCTATGGAAGAACGTATAAAAATTGATCCCACATCATAAGCGTAATTGATCTCTAAGAGGAAATGACTCGCTGGGGACCCCCGCCAGAATGTACCCCCACCGGAATATATTCATATAACTTAGGAACGGAATTATTTAAGCCATTTATAAATGGCCATGAGTAAGGAAAGGTTTACAGCCTTCGGCATATAGTGTCTTCATTATCCGATGTTATATTTTTCAATAGATTCTCGTGGATAGGAATATGCAGACTACTGTTACTATTACAAGGACATTTACTGTGAGGCTATGAGCATAGTAAGATAGATAAACTTGAAAATATATGAAACCTCATTCGATGAGTAAGATCCCTAAGAGACCGCCTTAGATAAAATCATCTTGTTAGGATCGTCCATGTCTATAGGGTCACCTTCTGATTATCTGAACTAGAACTATGAGGAAGTTTCCTCCACGGTAGAATAATTCCTTTCTCCTACCCCTGACGGAGACAGGGAAGTATGTTGTCTATATGACACTATATACAAGACTCTCCTATAATATCATAATATATAAAGATCCCATTGACCTAAAATAGACTCCAATCCTCAATTGGACTAAAGTGATGGTCCTAGACCCAACACTACCTATGAAATCCGTAAAGGTAGTATACGGAGGATGGTCAAAATAAAATAAATTATTTTTTTTTAAATTAAACATATAAACTTTAAACAGACTTATCCCAAATAAAACTACGTACCAATTTTAATCCAATTTCATCTTTCTATATGCTTTGAGATCTTAGTTTGAGGGCACCATAATTTGTCTCTCTCATCATCTTGGTAGAGAAAAGTTTCGTGATGTGGACTCCGTGCACAGTTTGTTGTGTATACGCAGTGGATTTTGTACACAAATTGTGGGTTTATTCGAATGAAGTCTAGTTTTAGTTCGAATGAACTTCCTCAAAAATTGTGTCGCCTCAAAAATTGTGTTTTTATATATATGTTATCAAGCATTCGTTTTTACAGTGACATTTGGAGAAATTTGTTTCCTAATACATATCTAAAAGTTTCCAAACCCTAGTTTCACCCAAAGTGTTTAAGATCCAAGTTTCATCTTTCTATATGCTTTCAAATCTTAGTTTGAGGGCAACATAGTTTGTTTCTCTCATCATCTTGATAGAGAAAAGTTTGCGGTGGACTCCATAAATAGTTTTCTGATTACACGCAGTGGATTCCGTTGTGTGGTGTTGTGGTGAAGGGTAATACCGAGTTGTGTGTGGACTCACATGTTGTGGAGACTTACATGGGTGGACCTTTGCATTTCACTAGGTAGGAGAGGTGGAAAATCGAAGATGCATCAAGGCTTTAGAGGGCATCGAATCTGTGTAGTAAGTCATCTTTCGACTTTTGTAATTCCTCGTCATAGTGAATTGTGTGGTTGGGTTCTTCGAGGTTTTCCCATTGTGGATATCGATGTGTTATTTTTGGTTTATTTATTTAATCTTCTATCACCTAGACGTATGTTTTAGGGTAAGATAAAATTGGGTAAATCAGCTTATCAAGACAACTTGGATTAAAACTGGTGCATAGTTTTATTTGGCTTAAGTTTGTTTAAAGTTTATATATTTACTTTAAAAATTAAAAATGTGATTTTTTTTGTTTAGAACACCATTTGTTTTGGAATTTTAACCTATCTCTAGTCCCATATGCTTAGCAGACCTCTTACTCTACCTAGAGAAAATTGAACAAGAAGCATGGGCGAAACCTATACTCTCCAGACCCATCGAAGGAGTTATCACCCCCCTTTACCAAGAAATAATAAGATTTGGGAGCATCTCCGTTGAATGTCATATAATGTTATCATATGGTAATTACTAGTTACATCTCGAGAACACCTAAGTTACCATATTCCATCTATTATCTCAAGCTTTTGTGACTCGAGACCTGGCACCAACATAAATGTCCACCAACTTTAGATTTATCACCATGTAGCAGTACATACTATTCTCCGATGAAGATCTCCCCATACAAGGTTACAATCATCAATTAGCACTGCATATCACCACCAAAGCCTACGAACATATCGTACCCATAATATTAATAATCAACTTGTCCACCATCAATGTATTCCCTCTTCGCACCACCACTAGTCTAGGATACAAAACCATGGAATTTACACGTTCTTCCACAACCACTAGGGCCTATTACAATAGCCATCGAGAGGCCCTGGGAGTCATCACTCTGACACTCAAAGTATCCCCCCCCCCCCCATCAAATATGATGTAGAGTTTCAAGTACTCGACATCCTAGGTAAATTTAATCTCATGATAGGAAGATCTTGAATACATTTTATAGGGGCGTAAACATCATCCTTACCTATAAAAGTCATGTACTCGTTCAACAACAGAGGTCATTATAATCCAAGGGAATACTAGTATTACACCACCCTTTAATAACAGCCACCAAAGCAGCGACATATGCTTAAATGGATTTTGGGTCATCCCACTCACTCACATGATAGACGAAGATCCAGTTATTCATAATGTAGTCACCTGAATAATTCAAAAAATATGGTACATACCAGAATTCAAACTAGGAAAGAATTAACAAGGAACCCTAGAAGTTGTTAGGACCACATAACACAAGATGAAGGACGGTCTTAGCTATACTCCTAATAGTAAAACCCGAAAACCCTATCCCGAAGACCCCCATCATAGGTGGAATGGTAACTTTTGTCTCTAAGGGGAAAACTTTCCTTATCACAACCTTGCAAAACCTTGGCTGGATGAAGCAAAGAAATCCTTGTAACTCGAGATGGATATCCTTTTACGAGGAAGGGATATACGTGGAATACGCAAAAATCCATGAGGTTGGCTACAACCCACTCAATGTGTCATGGACCACAGAAGAACATAGGAAAACCCTCGAGCTAGATACCAAAAAAAGACTACTCGCCTTGTTCCCTTAAGAAATTTCATTGATCACCATGATGGGATCCTCAAATTTGATCCCTACGAAATGCTTCCGCGACTGGTACACTACCTCCATTCCTTATAATAACACAACGGGGAAGTAAAAATTAGGCAGCATCCTTGAGCTCAATCTATACCTCCGTATACCAGATTCGATAAGTACACTATTACATACATGGACTTCAGTCGAATCTCATGATTTAATCTCTCAACCACTTTGGGGCTAAAAGTTAAACAAGGAAAAACATAATCACTTTCTACACGCCCTCTCTAAGGTCATCTCCTAAACCAGCCCTATGATGAACCTAACTGAGAACAATATTAAAGCCCCCAAGTAAAAGATAACCCACCTTAAAGAACACCACGTGCCCTAACCTACAGTCCGTGACAAGATGACGGAGCACCCAAATACCACTCCAAATGTCCTCCGACAGAATCTAACCCACCTCATTACCAACATCATGAAAGTGACAACACTAAATAAATGGACCTCCATTGGATACATATCGATGCCATTTATATAGAAGCCTTTTGAGTCTATCATGTTAAAAAATGAGTCCCCCCATCCCCTCTCCTGACATATCCCTCTAAAAAGTAGACTTCTCTACTATTATCAATATTTTCCTTCCTCCTCTTGATGGTATGATAAATTTTGATTTCCAGTATTTATTTATGTATTTTTCATATGATGGCTATGAATCCAGCGATTGATTAAACCTCACACCTAATAATGATGACTTTATGGATCTGAATCTCGAAACAGATACAAAATCTTATCCAAATTCAAATTAGACATATGTTTCCCAATGAGGATGACGTAATGACCATTAACTTGGGCACTCCTATAAACCCTAAACAACTACCAATAGGGTCCTCCCTTAGTATAAATGAAAAAAAAATAAGTTCACTGAACTCCTTGCCAATTTCATTAATGTGATTGCATGGATTTATGTCAACATAACTAGAATTGACCCAAGCATCATTATGAATGAGATACCAAATCCCCCTGACGCGAATCCTATCAAACATAGACGATCTAAGTTGATACCAAAATGGTCCTTGAAAGTTAAAGAATAAGTAGAGAAATAATTTAGAGTAGGATTCGTCCGAGTAGTGGAATACCCAATATGGTTAGCTAACATCGTGCTCGTGCCTAATACCAGTGCCAACGTATGAATGTGCATGGATTATAAATATCTCAATCGAGACTTCCCTAAAGATGATTTTCCTCCACCCCACGTCGACAGATTAGTGGATAGCATAACTAGTAGCGCACTCAAATTATCCATGAACGGTTTAACTAGATATAACCAATTAAAAATGCATTTCGATCATCGGGAAAATACGAGTTTCCATCACCCCATGGGGAACATACAATTACACAGTTATACCCTTCAGTTTCTAGAACATTGGGGAAATTTACCAAAAGGCAACATCATCGACCTCATACATAAGGAAGCGGCAGTCTACATGGATGACATGATCATTAAATCGAAGGACTGCGAGGGGCACATTCCGACACTCTGAAAATTCTTTCAAAGGCTCTGTATTTTTAAAATGCGGCTAAACCCTCAAAAATATTTTTCGGGATCACTAAGGGTAAAGTGGAAGAAGACTTTTGGTCCCAAAAAACCAACCAAAAATGGATCAAGGATGGTGATGCCAACACTGCTTTCTTTCATCCTTGTGTCAAAACTAAAAGAGTTGTGATGAAGATTTATAAAGTAAAGGGATCGGATGACAAATGGAATACTGACCAATCTGAGGGTTAAAAGGCAATTACTGAGTTCTTTTTTAACCTCTACGGAGAAGATAACATCCCCGATTCTTCCACCTATCTAGATGAAATTCCTAAACTCATTTAGTCATGTGCGTACGGTGCTTCGCACCGTATTGAGGTCTCTTGAATAGCCTCTTAAATGCTAGATGAATTAGCTCTTCATCTTCCATTTGTACTTATTAAGTGCACAAATTCTTAATATGTTTCCAATGTGGGACTCAAATGTTTCCCACTCCTTTTATAGCTTAGTGGTGACACTTAGCTTTGTACATTTTCCAATGTGGGACACTATCCCATTTTATATTTTGGTTAGCTTCCCACCTCTTCCACACACTTCCAATGTGGGACAAGATCTTTAAGCTCTTACACCCAAAACTCTTACTCACTTATTTTATCAAATCTCCAACACCTTATGGCTGCTCTTAAAGCTTCTCTCAAGGTATTGGACAAGATCAAATATATATTTGCTAATTTCTTTTGAGGGTCTAGGGATGCCAATCATAAACATCATTGGGTCAAATAGAGCGTCTTGTGCAGGTCCAAAACGGAAGGTGGTATGGGCCTTAGAAGCATAAGAGATATTGTTAAAGCCCTAATCATTAAGTTGTGGTGGAAATTCAGAAGCAATAATAGAATGTGGGCAAGGTACATGTTGATCGAGTAATTATAGAAAAGCCCGTACCTCCTCTTTGGAGTTTTTTTATTAGTCCTAATACCTGGAGAAGGATTTTGCGAGTCAGACACATGGCTGAGGACCACATCAAATGGATGATTAGGGATGATAAAAGTATTTTTTTTGTGGGATAAGTGGTGCGATATTGGTCCTTTGCACAAGATCTGCACCACTTTTCATGACCTATCCATTACTGACTTGTGGGATGGAAATGGTAACTGGATAATTGCGGACCTCCTTATTTATAGAGCGGTTCTACATGAACCGCATGTAGAACTGCATTTTTTTTATATTCTTTTGTTTTTAACAGTTTTCTATATATAAAGATAAACATTTTTTTTAATTAAAAAAATAGTCTTTTATAAAATTAAAAAAAAAACAGCTTTTATATATATAAAAAACAGTTTTCCTATTAATATTAAAAATTTTTATTAAAATTAAACAACTGATGTGGGTCCGCGTCATCGGCACTAATTAATCGCGATATTTTTTTCAATAAAATATCGCGATTAATTAGTGCCGCTGCGCGGACTCACATTCTCAGAAAAAATCATTTGTTGAATGTGGGTCCGCGCCAGCGGCACAAATTAATCGCGATATTTTTTTCAATAAAATATCACGATTAATTAGTGCCGCTGGCGCGGACCCACATTCAACAAATTATTTTGGTCCTGAAATGTGAGTCCGCGCCAGCGGCACTAATTAATCGCGATATTTTATTGAAAAAAATATCGCGATTAATTTGTGTCGTTGGCGCGGACCCACATTCAATAAATGATTTGGGCCCGGGAATGTGGGTCCGCGTCAGCGGCACTAATTAATCGCAATATTTTTTATTGAAAAAATATCGCGATTAATTAGTGCCGCTGGCGCGGACCCACATTCAACAAATGATTTCGGTCCGGAAATATTTGTGCCGCTGGCGCAGACCCAAATTAATCGCGATATTATTTTATTGAAAAAATATCGCGATAAATTAGTGTCGCTGGCGCGGATCCACATTGAACAAATGATGTGGGACTTGGAATTAGGATTCTCGCTAGCGGGAGTAATCAATCGCGATATTACCATGTTAATAAACATAGTTTATTTTTATTTATGAAAAAAAAATTAATAAAAAACTGTTAAATTCTAATTAAAAATTTTTTTTTTTTATTTAATAGAAAAACAATTTCTTTTTAATTAAAAAAACTTTTGTTTTTATAATAATAGAAAAACTATTTTTTTTTAATATAAAAACTGTTTCTATATAAAAACAAAAGTATAAGAAACTTAAAAAAAAAAAAAAAAAAGAGGAAAAAAGGATGCGGTTCCCAGGCAGCCAACCCCTTCAGGTAAATTCATGCTCTACTCCACTTGGGAGGAAATTAGGTATAAATTTGAGTGCAACTTGTCTAATGTATTCATATGGAACAATCTAGTGGCTGCAAAAAAAAAATTATATTTATGTGGAAGTTGTTGAGGGATATCTTACCATTAAATTATGCCATCAGAAGATTTAATTTTTTTTATAGACCTCTATCATACCTTCATCAATGAGGAAATTGCCCAAACTACTTGGTCTTTCTTCAATAATATGTTTAGGGTTCAGTTTTTGGCTATGACAGTGAGAGTGATGTGCATAAATTGGTGGATTCACCCCTATTATTCTATAAAAGGTATTATATCCTCTTTCATACCATTTTTTTTATGGTGTTTGTGGAAAGCTAGGAATAAATACATATTTGAAGGTAAAAAATTGTACACTCCAAGAATCATTCATGAGATAACCAAAATAGCTAACCCAATCGTGCTCCATAAACTCAAATTACACATTCCTATTGGGGGGGGGGGGGTCCCCCAGCATGGATGGTTAACTTAGCCAAGTGAATTGATCGTTCACAAAGAAGCATGTCAAACAAACCCACCTCGAGGACCCTTCACAGCAAGTAGCTCGCAGAGCCCTACCTCGAAGAACCTCCAAAGGACCTAGCTCGAAGGACCCAATTCGAAGAACAAAGTTACCTGGATGACAATAGTTTGCAACAAGAAATAGATTGTTATATTATGTACTTTATCTTATGAATGTATATATTGAGTGAGGTTGTTTGGTACCCACGAGGGACCATGTTTGGCAAGGTATGGTAGGGCTTTTATGCTCTATCAAGCAACCTCCTCTTGGGAATTTCAAAGGGACATGGTTTGGAGGATTGAGAACAAGGCAACGTTGGGAATTATTACCAACCCTCTTGGCAAACTTGGACAAAACTTCATCCAAGACAAATGTCACTCGAGCCTACTCATTGCTCACCTATTCGAGTGAACCTCCTCGAGTCATTCGATCTCCTTCAATACTTGCCTCCTCGAGGTACCTTGGGTGCCAGCCCGCTTGACTGATGTGACTATATACCTAACTATGGTCAATGTTTGAATCACTTCCTGATGTCACGACGTCTGACGTTTAGGGACTCAAGAATGCAGCACTTAAGGGCCTTTATCCTTAGGATGGCAGGTCTAGTTCACCAAACCTGATCACTTAGCCATCCCAGAGTAAGCCTAAAGCTGACGTATCATATCCCTTATTAATGCCATCAATGCTTCCAGCCAATAGAATGGTTTTTCGCCAAAACTACCAGATCCCATGCATTAAATATAACATCTCATGCATTTAATGCACCGGACCAGAGGGATCGAAGGCATGCTGACTCGAGAAACCTCTCCCCCATATAAATAAGACCAAACAAACAAATCAAAGAGAGATGATCCAGAGCCCAGAATTATTGCCCAAATTTCCTTATACTAGAGAACCCTCGCGAGAGCATTTACTCCCATACACATTCAATGCACCTATCATTGGGCATTAATTGAGCTTGAAGTTCCTGACTTGTCTTTATTATGCCTAGAGTTCTTGTTCTTTCTCTCTCCGACCACGCTACCTGTTGGTCCCATTCATTTATTATGTTTGCCATATGTTGCTCATGTCAACATGTTCTTTAATGCAACTGTGAATATTGAATCTCTCTATCTCTGATTCGCCTGTGGCTCTGACCTATACTTCATATCTAATAATGTTACTCCCGATCTTGATAAGGGGTTACGCCTCACTTAATACTAACGGTATTTGAAGAACCCACATCTTACATTTGGCTACCCCGCTGGGGAGGTATTCTCTTTTGAAAAGATGACAGAGGATAAAACCATTAGAAACATTGATTTCGACATCATACAGCGTGAAGAAGAGCTAAATAACGTTGTGTTGCCTGAAGATGGGAGAACGACGAGGATAGAGCTTAGCGCACCTGGAGTTAGTATCATGGAGATGATGACCGCATAAGGGCGAATAGGCCAGGCACAGATGTATAACTTGATGGAACTATTTGTAGTGTTCATTAAGACTCCAGCAACCCAATCAATGTTAGGATCCCCCACGGGAGTGAGTTACTTTACCACACCGTCAGCTAATGTACCAGCTCCAACTATTACTGGAGGGGTGGCGGTGCCTGCTTCCGTTAACGCCTTCCCCATGGTTCCACCACCCTCAGGCGGTGCATGTCCTATCTTAGTCCCACCAGTGATAATGGAACCGACGTTGCAAAACGGTGGAGTAAATCCAGCTTCTCCAACTATCGCGGTGACAATAATGCCGTCGTCAGCTAGCCTCTCGTCAGCCAGCTTAGAAGATATGAAGAAAGAGCTTCTAAAGTTCATAACTGTGTCTAAAGGGGAGAGATACTCCATATAAGATGACTTTCGTACTCCCTACCCAAAGGAGTATAATAACAATCCCTATCTAGTGGGTTATATTCCCCCAATCTTTGAAAAGTACACGGGGAAAGGTGCAAATCCCAAGGAGCATATGAAGAGGTTCATCGAGAATCTGGGGGCCCATTGCAATGATAAAAAGTTAAGGCTAAGGGAGTTCTCAAAATCCGTGACAAAGAAAGCATACACATGTTATTCCCACCTAGCTCCAGGTAGTGTAAGTTCTTGGGAGGAATTACATGTTTTGTTTGTGCAAAAGTTTTTCTTGCCTGAGGATGAGTTCACACTCACCCGGCTTGCGCGTGAGAAGTAGAAGCCAGGAGAGGATGTTGTGGCCTATATCTGAAGGTTCTACGAGCTCACCCTAGATGTGAGGGAGGATACGCGAGAGGACAAGCTTTTACAAGTATGTGCAGAAGGCATGTTGCCCGAATACATATGTCACCTGATTAACGAGACAAGAGAAGGCACATTTGCAGCCTTTTTGAAGGTAGCAAGGAATATCGCATTAGTGGTAAAACACATAGTACCGCCTCCCTCTTTGCCTAGCCTACTGTTGAGGCCAACAGTTACCTCGGGGAGGGGAATACCCTCGATGATCAACTACGCAGACGATGGGGGTAGAGAAGGAGGTAATGGCGGTCGAAGAGGTAGAATGGGTAGAAGCAATAAAGAAGGTTTAAAGATGAGGATGATCCTCCAGATCTACCTTTCACATTGGATAAAGCTTTGAACGTGTACGATCTCATGGTCCGTGATAAAGTTTGTAGGACAATTAATGTCCACACCGCACCGCTCACTCGAGAGGACATAGAGAAACCCCATTATTGCGCACGTAATAATTGGGTAAATCATCCTACTAAAGTGTGTTTTTTATTAAAAAGGTTGATTGACCACCATATGAAGAATGGAGACATCGATTTTTCACAGACCGATGTAAACTACAACCCTTTACCACCCTACGGGGCCATATGGATAGCACCTTCGTTGAGGAGGCCGAGCGATCAAGGAAGGAATAATGGCTTGGAGAGAATGACCCTAAAGGCACTTCAGAGAGTGGCTTCGAAGATTCTCTTAAATAATGAACTTTCGAGTTTGCTTGCTTGCATTTAGGTGATGAGACTGAAGACGGAGAGGACCAAGAAGGAGAAGCATATGATGTTGTTGAGATGCTCAGCAGGCAGATGGGAGCCTGCTCTCTGGGAGAGGTCAACGCAGTGATAGCATATGATAAGGCTGCATATAGAGATGTGGAAGAAGTTTATGAGCTCGAGGATGATTGAACGGATCTGTGGATAGAGTGTGCAGCTGTGGCTCACTCGTCAAAGTTTGGCTAGTTCTTCGACCAGGTTGGCCTTCCTGAAGATTCCCGACTGGAAGTTACGAGGGCAATTCTAGAGATTGCAAAGAAAAATATGGCCCCACACTTGAAATGGAAGGGGAATATGGATAAATTGGTGAGTAGATATCTCTCATAAGTCACATTCTCATAGGCGAATAGGATGATCAGGTATCCACACAATAGACCTTTGTATGTTAATGCATCGGTGAATGACTGTGTTTTCTCGCCAGTATTGTTGGATGGAGGGGCATCCATCAATATAATGCTTGTGGGATCCTTCTACGCCACCGGGTTATCAGAGACGAGGATAGTGCTCCATTCTTTAGCGATATCGGGTTATGACAATCAGTCCTCCAAGTCAGTGGGCAACGTCAATATGGGCATTACGATGGGGAACATCACTTCCCATATTAAATTCCACATCATAAATTACAAGTCCTCATATCAGCTGTTAGTAGGTAGGGTATGGATACACAACCATGGGTTGGTACCCTCCACCTATCACCAATGTGCTAAGGAAAACATAAAGGGTAAGTAGGTGGTGATACGGGCTACCAAAAAACCTTTTGCAAATTAAGAGGCCCATATGGTGTATGCAGCTTTCTATACCGATCTGGTGGAAGAAGCTACTATGGTGATAAGACATACTGGGGGGATAAGGATCCCGTCAACTCGAGAAAAGGTGCGTGCACCTGCTCGAACGATTATGACTTATGAAGAAGAACGTGATCTAGGGGCACTAAGGTCCCCTAGCCTATTAAGACAACTTCATGATCGAATGACTCCACGAATTGATCCCATTGAGCACCAAGTTCACATACAGAGCGTTCTTAGTAGGCGAACAGTGAAGGAGGTGGATGAGAATCATAGAAAGAGACCTTTTCAAAGAGACGCGACCCGGCAGTGCAAGCTGGTGGTTTTGCCTAACAATAAAATTATCTATAGATTATGAAGGTGTGAACGGGCAACCGAGAGCCTGGACGATGAGGCTGACCCGATTTATGAATGCTTCCTGGTGGATAATCAGGGGAAATACCTAGTAATTGATAACTCTAAGATCCAAGAGTTTGTAAAAGAAGTGGAGGAAGAGCCAAAGTGTATGAAAGATGGCCCTAGGCCGCAGATCCACGAATTGGAAAAGATCGATTTGGCTAGGGAAGGTGGGGATTCAAACCCCATCTTTATCTCGAAGGACTTGGAGGGAGCGCCTCGAGAAGGTTTAATCAAACTTCTGATAGAGTTAAAATATGTCTTCCCGTGAAAGTACATCGAGATGCCTGGAGTAGACCAGGAGGTGAGTTATCGTAAGTTGAATGTTCTACCCTCAGCTATACCGGTGAAACAGGACACTCGAACCTATAAAGCATAGTTAGATTTGAAAATCAAGGAAGAAGTATAGAGGCTACTCACGATAGGGTTTATAGTCCCGATCTAACACCTGATATGGTTGTCCAGTATTGTACCCGTGGGAAAGAAAGCCAAAAGCCAAATCAGGATATGTGTAGATTTCAGAGATAAAAATCAGGTGTACCCGAAGGACAAATTCCCACTGCCCTCCATTAACAGCTTGATTGACGCAACAACGGGCCATGAGATATACAACTTCATGGACGGGTATGTGGGATATAATCAGATAAAAATGGATCCAGATGATGCAGAGAAGACCTTTTTTCAAACACCCTTAGGCAATTGCATGTACATAGTCATGCCCTTCGGATTGAAGAACGCAGGGGCCACCTACCAGAGGACGATGATGGCCATATTCCATGACCTTTTCCACAAGATTGTGGAGTTTTTTGTTGACGACTTGGTGATTAAGTCCAAGAAGGAAGGATCCCACCTAGACGACTTGATACGAGTGTTCACTCGCTGCAAGAAGTACAAGCTGAAGATAAACCCTCTTAAGTGTGCATTTGGGGTAACGAGCGGGAAGTTTTTGGGGTTCGTGGTGAATCTCCAGGGAACGTAAATGGACCTGGGAAAATGAAGGTCCACCATCGACATTCCAAGATCTAAATTAACGAGGGAATTAAAGAGTTTCTTGGGCTAAGTCTCCTATTTGAGGCGGTTTGTTCCGGGGTTGGCCGAAGTAATGCACCCTTTGATGGAGCTGTTGAGAAAGAGTGTGAAGTTTAGGTGGGAAGCAGTGCACCAGGAAGTTCCCCTCAAACAATGATCCCTTCGAAGGAGGTACCCCTTTACGCTTATATCTCAAGTCAACAGAACGGACTATTAGGGCTTTGTTGGTCCAAGAGAGCGAAGGCATTGAAAAACATGCTTATTACCATGGGCCTGAGGCCAGATACACTAGCATCGAAAGGCATTGTTCAGCCCGTGTATTTATAACACAAAATCTTAGGCACTACTTGATATGCCCAAATTGTACCTGCCATCTCGGAGGCACCAACCTCGGCCAGTATGACGGCTGAGGTAAAAAGGGTTCAAGCCAAACGGTTAGCAATCTCGTCTTTTATAAGGTTGGTTATGGCCGACGTTACTAATGACCCCTCAATTAAGCAACAGTCGAGGCCTGCATGTTTAGTTGGATCAACTACCCATAATATTGTCCATAAACGACTTTGCAAGCGCCACGTGAGAATCAGCAAAGCCTCTTAGGCTCAATGAACAATCCCATCATCGGCTTTAGCCGACGTTACAAGTTCCACCCAGAATCAGCAGCCTTGTTGGCTCAGCATCAAGTGTCAAGTCAACATCGGCCCTTGCCGATGTTCCACATATCTAACCTCGGCTGACATCCCAGCCAAGGTCATCATATAATTCCCAACCAAGGCAAGGGTTGTACCTCATCAGTCTCGTACTCACCCAGGCCGAGGTTGGTACCAAGCAAAGATAACCGAGCTTCTACGCGTACATTTATGGCTTGGAGCACGTGGACAAATCTATTATAATCGAATCATTCCCCTCACGTGAGGAAATATTGAGGTCATCATTATCTAGATAAGATCAGTCAGGTGTCATTCTCATACTGGTTTGATCCTCATTCACATGATCATTGCATGCTTGGGGGGTACATTACACCCTCCAAGCACTATATATAGAGGTCATCCTCTACCTTGTAAAGGGATCCAAAATGACAACCCTAGCTGAAACTCTGTCATTTTACACAGTAGAGAGAGAAAGCTTAAGAGATTGTATCCATATCCGTTAGTGCCTTATTTCAGTGACATTACTCACTCACTTGCACAGTGGACGTAGGCCTAATTGGATGAACCACTTATATATTGATGTTTATCCTCTTCTCCTCACCCAAATCTCTTATATTTCATATACTCTTGTGCTGCCATTGTTATCACTGATTTGAGCTTACAAAACACCTTGATTGGTGGTGTTATTTCCAGCATCATCATTTTGGCGCCGTCTGTGGGAACGAGAAGACATAACTCTTTCTTTCTTAGATTAACCTCACCGAAGACTCTGGTGGTGAACCAGGCCTCGCCCATTGCGTGGAGTTATTTCACCATTGAAAGAGGTCCTTAAAGGTATTAAGCTCATCTTCTTCACCAGCTCCTTAGTTTTAACATATGGCACCAAAGCTGCCACCACCTCCTCCGCCATCTGGTGTTGGAGGACCTAGTTCTAGCTAGGTGCCACCCCAGTTCGAAATGACTGAGGTGGCTGCAGCCTTGAAATCTTTGCCTGCAACACAGCAAGCAATGAAGGAGAAATTTTCACAGCTCAGTCAAAATATGATGAGGCCACCTGGGGTATCACTGGAGATGATTACTCCAGCAGCTGTTCAGCCCCATCCTAAAGCCAAGGGACCACCCCAGGCACCGCAAAAGGACCAATCTACTCCTCAGTAAAGGAGGGACATTGCTGACCCTAGGCGTTAACGTCCGGGGAGGCAAGGAAACCCTTGCCTGAGGATAGGTATGACGATGTGGAGGCAGAGGATACTCCAGAAGACAGTTGGGAGCCTGATGAGGTTTCGAATAACACGGTACATCCTATCCAGCAGAGCAGAGGTTATGGTGCTAGAAGAGATGGTGGTCCTCAGCAAAGAGGATCAGCCTTTGATCGCTTGAGTAGAGGGTCGGCCTTTGAAAGACTAGGCCCAGTTAATGACCTTAGGCAAAGGCTATCTAGGTCACGAAGTATCGCTAGCTCTCAAAGGGGGTATGGAGAACATCGGCCCCAGCATGGTCGACCCCATCAAGGCTGAGATAGGGATCAAGATGAGGTTAACAACCGACATTATGCAGCGGTTGGGGAACCCTTAGTCCACCCCTTGGAGGTGGCTGGGGACAACCTCGGCCAGGCTGACGTTGCAAAGCCATGGAACGATTCCATTCAACATCTTGAAGAGAAGATAGGGGACCTCATCAAAAGTCGAGACCCGCTACAAAGAGGGTTCTCAGAGGGCTCCCCATTTGTAGCAAAGATAGTGAACTTCCCGACCCCTGCCAAGTTCAAACCACCTACGGTGTCTCCCAAATAAGATGGTATTACTAACCCTGTGCATCATATTGAGATGTACCAGTCTACAACGGACATTTATTTAATCCCAGATGAGATGAAGTGTCGGGCCTTCTCTGGGACTTTAACGGGAGATGCACACATTTGGTTTACCTCTCTTTCGAAGAACTCTATCGAAAACTTTAAGGGCTTGGCTGAACGATTCATTCATAATTTCTGTTTTGGGGTAAGACCTTAAAAGAAGACGACTCATCTGATGTACGTCAAACAAGGTAAGAACGAGAGCCTAAGCGACTAAATTGCTAGATTCAACAAATAAAAATTGGAGGTTGAAGATTATGAAGAGAATATAGCTATGACTACCCTCATTGGAGGACTCCAGAAAAGGAAGTTGTTCTGGAAGCTTGAAGAATACCCTTCAAATTCCATAGCAGAGCTATTGGCAACTGCAGGAAAGGTCATGAACGCTAAAGAGGCTATGGCCGCAAAGTATGAAGATGAGAAAGGAAGTGGCAGCGAGAAGTTTCAGAGGAAAAAAGACAGAAAAAAAGAGGTCTGCAGATGACAAGTTTGCACACTATACTCCTCTAACTGTGAGCTACGAACACATCCTCAACGAAATAAAAAATTATCGGTCCCTGAGATGGCCTAAGAAGCTGAAGGCTCCTCCGCATAATAGGAATAAGAACCTATGGTGTGAATTCCATCAAGACCACAACCATGTGACAGACAAGTGCTTCGCATTGAAGGATGAAATTGAGAAGATGTTGAAATTCAAAAGGCTAAGAAGTACGTCGACGGTAAAGCTCTTAAGAGGTGAAGAGAAGACCCTAAGAAGAATAGAAATGACAGATGTCGAAATGATCCCCCAGCGAGAAGAGACGATGACTCAGATGGTGATGATGAGGACCATCCAAGCCTCCCACCGAAAGATGATAATGCCCCTGTGTAGAGGGTTGGTATGATCTCCTTAGGTGTTAACACCATATGTGGAGGACTAGCACGGGGGATCCAAAGTAGACGACTGTAAATCTCATGTAGTAGAGGCTAAATCAGTGACCAAAGTAGAAGTTGTGAATCTGGCATCTTCAGAGGCTAAGCAGAAGAGAAAGAAGGTAAATATGGATAGCCTTATAGTTAGATTCTCCCAACTTGACTTCAAAGGTATCTTAGCTCCGTATGATGACCCTTTGGTAATTACAACAAGAGTGCATGGATGTGAGGTGCAGAGAATCCTCGTAGATGGGGGAAGTTCAGCAAATGTGATGTCCTGGCCCTGTTTTAAGAGCTTAGGCCTCAGCAGAGCAAGGCTGGTACCCTATCATCATCCGTTGATGGTCTTCAACGGTGAGAAGGTTCATCCATTGGGCATGTATAAGATGGATATATGAATGGGAGACGAGTGGCCTAAGAGGTTGACCCGAAAGATCAATTTTTTGTTATGGATGAAAATGTCTTCTCGGCCTACAACCTCATCATAGGACGAGTAGCCCTTAAGTAATTCGAGGCCATGCCCTCGATGGTCCACCAGATACTAAAATTTACGACCCCCTATAGGGTAGGGGAAGTGCAGGGTGACCAGACCTCAGCACGAGAATGCTACTTTAACTCGTAGGAAGAGACAAAATTGATACAATTGATCCTAGGGATGAAACAAAATTGAAGAAAAGAGAGGTAATGGAAAAGGTAAAATCTATCGTCCTCAATGAGGACAAACCGAAAAAAATCATCCAACTCTTCAAGGCCCTAAAACCCGAGATCAAGGAAGAGATGATAAGATTTTTGAAGAAGAGACAGAGTGTCTTTGCTTGGAGCCACGCAGACATACCTGGCATCAACCCGGAGGTTATGTGCCACAAACTCAATATGGCAGAGGATGAAAAGCCAATCAAACAAAGACGAAGAGTTTACTCTAGGTAAAAGTATGATGTCATCAGGGAAGAAGTCAGAAAGTTGGAAGAGGCGGAATTCTTCAGGGAGGTCATATCCCAGAATGGTTGTCTAACGCCGTCATTGTACCCAAAGCTAACGAAAAATGGAGGATGTGCGTAGACTTCACTGACCTAAACAAGTCTTTCCCAAAAGACAGTTATCCCTTACCTCGAATTGATCAGATTGTAGATGCCATGGAGGGGCATGAACTTATGAGCTTCTTGGATGTGTATTTAGGCTATAATCAGATCTTTATGGATGCCGAAGACTCAGAAAAGACAGCATTCATCACAGACAAGAGAACCTATTGCTATAGAGTCATGCCCTTCGGCTTGAAGAATGCAGGGGCCATGTATCAACGTCTTGTAAATAAGATGTTTGAAGATCAGATTGACAAGATCATGTAGGTATATGTAGATGATATGTTGACGAAAAGCTTGAAGGCCTGCACTCAGGTAGTCGACCTAGAGAGGACTTTTGACACCATGGACTTATACAGGATGAAGCTCATTCCTGTCAAGTGTGTCTTCAGAGTAGGAGCAGGAAAATTTCTTGGATCCATCATTAATCAAAGGGGAATAGAGGCTAATCCCGAAAAAATTAAGGCTCTGCTTGAAATAAAGACACCCAGGACCATCAAAGACGTTCAGAGGTTAACCGGAAGAGTTGCAGCGCTGAACAGGTTTGTCTCTAGGGCTACGAACAAGTGTCTTCCCTTTCTTAAAGTCCTTAGAAAGGCCTTTGAATGGGATGTAGAATGCGATACATCCTTTAAGGATATCAAGTCCTACCTCGGATCTCCCCTACTCTTATCTCGGCCCATCCTATGGGAGAAGTTGTACGTTTATCTAGCAGTCTCAGAGTCAGCTACAGGTGTAGCCATAGTATGAGAAGACGATGGGGTACAGAGGCATGTATATTTCAATAGTAAGGCCCTTCAAGGGTCTAAACAGAACTATCCTCGGATAGAGAAGTTGACATATGCCTTGATACACGCTGCCAGGAAGATTAATCCCTATTTCTAAGCCCACTCTATGGTCATCCTCACCGACTCCCCACTAAGGCAAGTTCTCCGCAAGCCCAAGAAGTCAGGCAGATTGATGACCTGGGCCATCGAGTTGGGAGAGTATGACATTATTTATCAACCCAGGGTGTCCATCAAAGGGCGAGCACTTGCAGTCTTTGTTACTGAGTTCACATAGGAGGAGGCTGCGATTGAGAATAGCCCAGAAATTGTAGAGGGAGCAAACAGTAACGTCTTTCGAAACCCAAAAGAGGTTATGTCCAGCAGAGCCTGAAAAGTAGTAGCTGAAAATGAGGAAGACAGGTACCTCTTCAAGCAAGGACCCTGTCAGAGGGGAACTTCTCTTAAAAACTAGATGTTTGGAACCTCTTCGTTGATGGGTCTTCTTATGAATGTGGAAGCGGCACAGGGCTGATGATGTCAGTCCCGGATGGCACCGACGTTGAATATGCGTTAAGGTTCAACTTCAAGGCTTTAAACAACGAGTCCGAGTATGAGGCGCTGATAGCGGGGCTCTTCTTGGCAAAATCCCTTAGAGTTGGCCGACTTATACTCCACAGTGACTCGAGGTTAGTTGTCAACCAAGTACTTGGAGTATATGAGGCCAAGGATGAAAAAATGGACAAATACCTGAAGAGGGTAAGAACGACCCTAGAAGGCTTCGAAGAGGTAAAGATAAAGAGAGTACCCCGACAAGACAATAGTCGTGCAGATGCACTTGCAAGGTTGGCTTCAGCAACAAGAACGGGCATTAGAAGGACAGTACCAGTCGAGATCTTGCTCAATCCGACCATTGAGGAAGAAGAGGTTGCCAGCCTTTGCCTCAACTTGAACCTAGGGGAATCATGGATGGACCCCCTTATCAGATATATCAGGCTCGGAGAACTACCAGAATCAAAGTCAGAAAGGAGGAAGTTGAGATACAGAGCTGCCAAGTTCTCAATAATAGGAGATGTCCTGTATAAGAAAGGCTTCCTACTACCTCTCCTCAGATGTGTCCATCTCACAGAGGTCCCCCATGTCCTGCAGGATGTACACGAGGATTCTTGTTCCAGTCACATAGGAAGAAGACCTTTAGCCAAGAGGATAATTACGCAAGGATACTGGCGGCCGCCCTTGGCCAAAGATGCTGCTGCTCAGGTGAAGAGGTGTGATAAGTGCCAAAGATTCTCCACTATCCCTCATCAACCTCATCAACCTATGACGTCAATCAGTTCTCCTTGGCCATTTACAATATGGGGGATTGACTTGGTGGGACCATTGCCAAGAGTTGCTAATAATTATGGATTTCTGATAGTAGCAATTGATTACTTATCCAAATGGGTAGAGGCTGTGCCGATGATCACGATTACAGAGCAAAAGACCTTCTAGTTCATCTAAAAATTCATCATATGTAGACATGGCCTTCCAAACACCCTCATCTCAGACAACGAAACCCAGATCAAGAATTCTTCCTTGGAAAAATATTATGAAAGAGTGGGGATCAAGCCGTTCTTCTCCTCTATCGATCGACCCCGGGCAAATGGGAAAACTGAAGTCACTAATCGAACACTTGATGGGATTAAGAAGAGGTTGGAAGAAGCCAAGGGGAGGTGGATAGAAGAGCTTTATGCATTACTATAGGCCTACAGGACAACGGCAAGAACACTAACGGGGAAAATCCCATCTATGTTGGCCCATGGTTCAGAGGTCGTCATACCTACAGAAGTAGGACTCCCTACCCACAGAGTTCAGACCTATGACCCTCAGAGGAATAGGGAGGAAAGAATACTTGACTTGGATCTAATTGAGGAAAGAAGGGAAGACGTCGAGATTAGACAGGCAGCCTACCAACAGAGAACGGTAAAGTTCTACAATCAAATGGTGAAATCAAGACGCATAGCTGTAGGAGACTTAGTGCTGAAGAAGACGTTGCAGAAGACAAACAAGCTCCACCCAAACTGGCATGGTCCTTACAAAGTAGTTGATGAGGTTGTACCCGGCACCTACCAGCTAGAAAATCTTGAAGGAAAACCTTTCTCCAATCCATAGAATGTTGATCACCTGAAGAAGTATTGCATATGATGTTGCAGTTGTTTTCTTGTAATGAATGTATCATTTTATTAAGAGAGTGTTAATGAAAAGAGCAGTTCCTGTGTCAATACTTTGTTTCATCGTGCTTTAGTGATAAATTATGGGGTAAAACATCATTATTTGGTGACCTCATACCTTAAACATCATAATTTGGTGGCAAGGTTTGAGGTGAAACATCTTAGTTTGATGACCTCAAACCTTAAACATGATAATTTGGTGACAAGGTCTAAGGTGAGACATCATATTTTGATGACCTCGGATCTTAAACATCATTAATTTGGTGAAATTTATGAGGGAAACATCTTAGTTTGATGACCTCGGACTTTAAACATCATAATATGGTGACAAGGTCTGAGGTGAGACATCATATTTTGATGACCTCAGACCTTAAACATCATTAAATTGGTGAAATTTATGAGGGTAACATCTTAATTAGATGACCTAAGACCTTTAACATCATTATTTGGTGAACTTAGACCTTAAACATCATAATTTGGTGACAAGGTCTGAGGTGAGACATCATATTTTGATGACCTCAGACCTTAAACATCATAATTTGGTGATAAGGTCTGAGGTGAGACATCATATTTTAATGACCTCAGACCTTAAACATCATTAAATTAGTGAAATTTATGAGGGTATTATCTTAGTTTGATGACCTCAGACCTTAAACATCATAATGTGGTGACAAGGTCTGAGGTGAGACATCATATTTAGATGACCTCAGACCTTAAACATTATTAAATTGGTGAAATTTATGAGGGTAACATCTTAGTTAGATGACCTCAGACCTTAAACATAATTAATTTGGTGAAATTTATGAGGGTAACATCTTAGTTAGATGACCTCAGACCTTAAACATCATTAATTTAGTAAAATTTATGGGGGTAACATCTTAGTTTGATGACCTCATACCTTAAACATCATAATGTGGTGACAAGGTCTGAGGTGAGACATCATATTTAGATGACCTCAGACCTTAAACATCATTAATTTGGTGACAAGGTCTGAGGTGAGACATCATATTTTGATGACCTCAGACCTTAAACATCAGTAATTTGGTGAAATTTACAAGGGTAACATCTTAGTTAGATGACCTCAGACCTTAAACATCATTAATTTAGTGAAATTTATGGGGGTAACATCTTAATTAAATGACCTCAGACCTTAAACATCGTTAATTGGGTGAAATTTATGGAGGTAACATCTTAGTTTGATGACCTTGGACCTTTAAGACAACATTCAAGAAAGCATTCATCGAAAGAAGCAAAATCATCTGGAGAAGATAGTATAACATGTAGTCAGAATTACAAGTCAGATCTGCCTCAAAATATGTTATCAGAGTTTACAAAGCATTGAGATAAACAAAAAATTACAAGTTAAAGCTTCACAAATCAAGGTTTAAGGGTCTGCAGATACAATGGGGTCCTCTTGGCCAACGTTAGTAACCTCGGCTCCTTCATCTCGAGGGTTAACATCCCCAGTCTCTGTAGCTTCCAATGGCGCAGTCTCTACAGGAACAGCATCTTCCTCCTCAACCTCTTACAAAGCCTGAGCAAAGCGAGGATCGGCAAAGCCTAGACTAATAAAGTCTGAGGCATATAAGCTCCCTGATTCCTTCTCCTTTGAAACTACCCACTTCCCAGTTGCCTTAATACCTCTTTCGAGATACTCAAAGCCAAAGCTTATAAACTGGTCAGAGACTTTGTAGTTGGCCAATATCTTCTCAGAGGCACCCTCAAGGGCAACCTTAACAGCAGCATCAACCTTTGCCTGAAGGACGTCGTCTTTGGCCCTACAAAGCAGAGGTATGGTCCTTATTAATCTTGGCCATGTTCTTATCCTTCTACTTCACCTTATTCTCAGACTCAGCTAAGGCTATCTTCAGATGTTCAACCTCAACATTTAAATAAGCTTCCACCTTTTGGGCCTCTTTTCCCTTCTCAATGAGGGGCAACTTCCTTAGAGTCCAGTCAACGAATTGGTTCATAGACAGATACCCTACAAAAAAAAGTCAAATATATGAATGCAAACCTTAATCCAATAAAAGACAAGGTTAAACTTGGAATAAAAAGGCAAAAGTTTTTACTTGGATAGACCTGTGAAGGCAAAACTCAGCCAGCAGAGGGGTATCTATCGAGCATAGAAAATGCTTATCTGCATCGGTCATCACAGAGCCGGTGGCATCCATTGCCTTCAGACCATGACCTATCAGACTGTCACTGATCTTTAGCTGCTCCGAACGAGCAGCCAATGCATCATCAGTGGAGATTGGGATGGCACGATCTCCTTTTTGGTGCTTACTCGGCCTCTGATCCTCCGAGTCAGTGGGGGGTTTCCTTTTCTTAGCAGCATCGGCTTTGGACGTGCCAACATTCTTCTTGGGTGGAGGAGGGGTTTCATTATGCCCTGCTTTCTTCATCAGCTTAACAAGGCTTGGGCTGACATCTCCCAGAGCTCGTCAGAGATACCTTCTCGGCATTCTGTAAAGAGAAACATGTGAGTTAATAAATCAGAGGTATGAAAACTTAGAGGTACAACTTGTAAAAATATAACACTTACAAAGCTCGGTTAGATGACTCCCTCCCAAGCCAGTCTTAGAGAGGTAATAAGGGGTCATCAGATGTTCGTACTTGACTAGCCAACCATGTTGCCCTGATCTTGAAGATCTTTAACCTTCTACAAGTTATCCTAGCTAAGATCAGGGTCGGCCTTGGTAGCAAGTGACACCTTTCCCCACCTCAGGGGTACCCTTGGCTCCATCAATGAAGAGGTGGCACAAGGACCAAATTCCCATGCCCCTGAGGCAAAAAAATACCATAGTTTCCAGTTGTGATTGGAGGTCTGGGTAACCAACAGCATCTTCTTGTCCGACTTCTTAGCTAGGAAGTGATAGTAGCTGGGGTGGTTTCTGGCAGAGGATGGGATATAGCATCCGGTGAAGATCCTAACAGGAAGGTCTGAGTGGTGGATTGCCTTCCAAATGACAGTATCACCAATTATTACCCTCCAGGCGTTGGGGGATAATTGTGAAGGGGCAAGGTTGATATGTGAAAGTATGGCTCTGATCGAAGGATGGATGGGGGATACGAAATCCCAGCTTAAACATCTGCTCGTACATATAGATTTCTCCATCTCGGCCACCAAAGGCTCTTTCACCTCTCAGAGGTCTCCTAAGTGTGATAGAGGGACCTATGGAATAGAGATGCCTAAAGGCCAAGAGGTCATACTCTTTAACTGTACTCTCTATCTCGGCAGCCTCCGAGGTATCAACGTCACTCTTATGATCGTCATCCTCATCTCTGAGCGAACTCAACCCCTGTGGCGGCCGATAGGGGAATAACATTAATAGGTGGTGGAATAGCCACACTCGGCCCCACAACTTTAACATCGAAAGAAGTTTGTGAAGTGCTAGCACCGTTGTGGGACGAGGTACGACTTTGGGCCTCGGCCTGATTAGGGACCTGATCTTGCCTAATGGAGAAATCCATTGCCTCTTGGAATGAGTCTATAGACATAGGGTCTGAGGTAGATGACTCAGACTCAGATATTAGAGAAGGGTAAGTTGGACCCCCTGCTGGCTCAACAGGCTCGACTGGCTCAGGGTATATGACCTTTAAAGGTGGTGGAAATATAGGTCTGAGGGGGAAGGCCTCAGCCCTACGAGCTTCCTCTTGAGCTAGTTCTATCTGCCTAATTTTTGCAAAGGTCTTCTCTCTAAGAGCGAGGAAATATTCTATAAGCTTATAAAGGGGGGGATAAAGATGATGATCCTACACTTGAGACTCTAAACCACAAGTAAACAACTGGGGATAACTAAAAATAAGGATCAAAACTTAGTTTTTGGTCAAATTCAAGCCAAGAACAGTTAAAGTAAGGGCTACCGAAAAACTCAAAGAGCTACTGAAAAACTCAAGATGTAACCGAAAAACTCAAGCTGTCACTGGAAAATGCAACAAATGGAAATCAAGGCTGAAAAAATGGCAAAGGAAAGGTAATAAGCAATACCTGATGAGATACGAGGTGAAGAATGGGAGGATTGACAAGAGAAATCCACAAGATGCAGCCTCGACCAAGCTCTGGAAGAGAGAGAAACGTAGAAGGCTCAGGCGGGAAGACTAAGAGAAATGAGGAAGAAAGAGAGGGAAAGGGTTTAAACCCTCAAAATTGATTGCACGCGTCCCAAGTCCCATCATTGCCTTGGGAGCCCAAAAGGCCATCATCATCATTGCACTTTCTAAGCATGCAACCTACTTTAGAAGTTGACACTTTTCAAGCAAATATTAGCATATGAAGAAATATAGCCTCGTAAATGCATACCTCTCAGTCACCTATTCACCTGGATAACTAAGGGCTAGGGGTTGTTGATATGCCCAAAATGTACCTGCCAACTCAGAGGCACCAACCTCGGCCAGCATGACGGCCTAGGTAACAAGGGTTCAAGCCAAACGGTCAGTAATCTTGTCCTTTATAAGGTCGCCTATGGCCGACGTTATTAATGACCCCTCAATTAGGCAACAACCGAGTCCTGTATATTTGGTTGGATCAACTACCCATAAGATCGGCTATGGCCGACTTTGCAAGCGCCACGTGAGAATCAGCAAAGCCTCTTAGGCTCAATGAACAATCCCATCATCGTCTTTAGCTGACGTTACAAGTTCCACCCAGAATCAGCAGCCTTGTAGGCTCAGCATCAAGTGTCAAGTCAACATCGGCCCTTGCCGACGTTCCACATATCTAACCTCGGCTGACATCCCAACCAAGGTCATTATATAATTCCCAGCCAAGGCAAGGGTAGTACCTCACCAACCTCATACTCACCCAGGCCGAAGTTGGTACCAAGCATAAACAATCGAGCTTCTACGCATACATGTATGGATTGGAGCACGTGGAAAAATTTGTTATAACCGAATCATTCCCCTCATGTGAGGGAATATTGAGGTCATCATTATCTACATAAGATCGGCCAGGTGTCATTCTCATACCGGTTCGATCCTCATTCACATGCGCAGTGCATGCTTGGGGGGTTCATTACACCCCCAAGCACTATATATAGAGGTCATCCTTACCTTCTAAAGGGATCCAAAATGACAACCCTAGCTGAAACTCTGTCATTTTATAGTACACTCTTAGATATAAAAAAAAGAATAAAAGAAAAAAGAGAGAAAAAAAAAAGAGAAAAATAGTAAAAATAGAAGAAAAAAATAGAGAAAAAGAAGAAAAAATTGAAAAAAAAAAGAGAGAGAAAAGAAAAGAAAGAGAGTTTGTAGTTAATTTTTAAATAAAGACATTTGTGCCTAAAGTATAGTACACTCTTCTCGCTCATCCATTTTACGTCCATCATCACTCATTCATATCACCATTATATCCTACATACCACATCCATCATATCACCCATCCTATCCTAGCCCTCATCTCATCCTTATCATCCCATTTCATTCCCCCTCACCCATATACATCCATATTTCCCCTAGCTGTTCGAGCAAATGAAAGTCGACGTGGTGAATAACTCGACGTTCTCACTATAGTGATTAGCATTCTTTCATGCGATCATTTTATTTCTTATTGTTCGTTCTTTCATATATATGTGTGAGTCGTTTGAACTTGCTTACATTTACTCACCTCCTCACACACAAGAGCGAAACACTATCCCTAATCTCGAGAGTTCGTTTGAGAGAGTTATATATAGTGAGATTTTGAAGTTTAAGCGTTGATTCCGACAAGGCAATCTAGGAATTACTCTTATGATACTCGATCCGTTCTGACTGATTCACACTACACACGTTGAGTTCTAGGAAGGATGTGCCTTGAGTATTTACTTCGCTAAACTTTTTACACATTCTAGCTTGTATTTCTGAAAATATTTCTCATGTGATGGATTGTGCGATTATTCTACATCTAATAAGAGATTGACTGCCATTTCGCAAATAAAGAATTTTGTGGGTATATTCCCTTCAAACCCTCACGAAACACGACTCGTCCTATAGGGCAACCTCTAGGTTTAAAGTCTTGTTGCACATGCTAAGTGCAATCGCAAGTGCCCGCGAAAGTGGTACACATTTGGTTTCTTATCATTCTCTTTCTCTCTATCTTATTTCTCGAGGACTAGCAGCGCTCTGTTTGGGGGTGGTGTGATAAGCACCCAAAACTGTACAATTTATACCCCGAATAGATGTATTTTAGTTGCTAATTCTCGGCAATTTGGGTCTTATGTGCTTAATTGTTTATTTTGTAGGCCTAATGCACGTTGCGATGTTCAAACGCGTATTTCAAGGCAATTTTACATTTTATGGAGCTAATTACCAACCACGTAAGAGTACCCGGCCCTAAACCTAGCCTAAACCAACCCCAAAACCCGTGTGTGTTTTGTTTGTCCCTTTTTTTTATATTTTTTATATTTTTAGTTTGAGTCATTTTTATTTTTAGGATTTATTTTAGATTTATTTAGTATTTTTTTAGGTTTTATTTTCTATTTTTTTATATTTTATCTTTATTAATATGATTTTATTTTATTCTGATTTTTATTAGTGTTGATACCAAATTTAGTGTGCTGACATGGCTCAATCTAGTGAAGACACGTGGCAATCTACGTGGCAACAACAAGCACTTCTGAGGAACTTAGACGCTCCGAGGAACCATACTACAACGAGGAACACTGCTTCCCCGAGGAACTTAGACGCTCCGACCTACAAGAACTCTCCGAGGAACTTTTGAGTACCGACGAACTTTTGATTAATGAGGACTATAGGCGGTCTGAGCAGCTTAGGCGGTCCGAGCTGCACCTCGAACAAAGCATTAATAGCAGGAAAATCAACAGTTTGACTGTTCATTAAATGCTTATCATTCAGATGTATACGCTTAAAGGGCATTTAATATATTACCCTTTCACATGTACAGCATTGAATGTATTACCCTTTCACATTACAGCCTCAGGGCTATAAATACATTGTACAATCCTCATTGTAAGGGGACCAGAATTTCTTGAGATAACTTGAAATCGAGAATTCCCAAACAATCAGAAATAACATAACAGTGGACGTAGGCCATTCTTATAAGGCTGAACCACTTTAAAAATTCTTTGTCTCATTTATTTATCTATGATTGAATAATTAGATATGATCTAATTTTTTACATCAACAGATTGGCGCCGTCTGTGGGAAACGACTGGTAATATCGTTTTCCATCAAAAACAATCCATCACAAATGGTTAATATTCCAGAATCTAGCAATCGAAATGCTGGAAGCCCTCCAAATCCATTTGCTCCGCCAAATATTCCAGATCTGGCTGGAATAATGACAAATCTGGCTCAGGGCCAGACCATCATGCAAGAAACTATGCGACAACTTATACAAACCCTCCATGGCGGTGCACCAACCCATTCAGGACCACGAAGTATTCAAAGAAATACTCGTGCATCTTCTTCGCGTACTAGGCGTACCAATTCATATCACAATGAGGATTCTGAAGATTTTTCTTATCAACCTGGACGAACTTCGTCAGTGCGAGCCACAGATACTGAATAACGTATTACTCTCTCTCCAGAAAGGACTAGTGCTCTAGAGAGGTTGAGCAGGGTATCACCTTTCAATTGATTAGGACCTAGAAGGAGTAGAAGTCCTCCTAAAGTCGCATCGAGAAGTTTTCGACCACCATCAGATTTAAGGGAAGGATCTGCCCAATCGCGACCAGTTCCTCGTCAAGATAGATCCCAGGAGCCACTTCAATGCGATCAGTTGCTTGAACCAACAGGCCCGAGGAAGGAAATGATGCGTGGAAAGGCTCTATTCAGAGACTGGAGAATAGATTAGAGGAAATGGCGAAAGCCAAGAACCTTCTACAACGAACTTTTATTCGAGGAACACCTTTTGTCCAGGCCATTGTAGATTTTCCAACACCATCAAAGTTCAAAGCACCTGTTGTGACCTCCAAATATGATGGAAAGACTGACCCTGTCCTTCATATCGAACAATACCAAGCTGCAGCCGACATCTATTCTGTTCCAGATGAGATGAGATGCAGAGCATTCTCGGGAACTCTTACCGGATCTACTCAAATGTGGTATAATAATCTTCCTCGGGGTAAGATCTCAACTTTTCTTCAACTGGTCGAGTTATTCATTGGGAATTTCTGTTTTGGGGCAAAGCCGGTTAAACGAGTAGCGCATTTGTTAAGTGTTAGACAAAAGGCTGGTGAGAGTACCAGAGATTATATAACTCGTTTTAATCACGAGAAACTCGAAGTAATTGATTATGAAGAGAAGACAGCGATTACCGCCTTGATGAGTGGACTATTGCCTAACAAGTTGTACTACACTTTGGCCAAAGATCCAATTAGAACCATGTCAGATCTGATGGGAAAAGCGGCCACGATTATGAATGTCGAGGAAGCTATGGCTGCGAAGAAGAATATGGATGCCAAAGAAACCAAGGTGGAAGGTGATAGAGCTAAAAAGAAAGAGCATAAGAACAATGGTAATGACAAACATTCAAGAACTAGGTCGGTATGGGACGCAATGAAGAAATTCAATAATTATACTCCTTTGAAGAAGGATATCAACCATGTTCTAGAAGAAATCAAGAACAACGAGGAATTAAACTGGCCAGAGAAAATGAAGGTAGACCCTGATCGGAGGAATAAAGCAAAGTATTGCGAGTTTCATAAAGATCATGGCCATATGACCAAAAATTGCATAGCTCATCAGAATGAGATTGAAACACTCATCAGACGAGGAAAGCTGGCAAAATATGTTGATCGTGGAAGGGAAAGAAGGAACAACGATGGAACAAGAGAGAGGTATAGATTTCCTCGTCGAGCAGAGGAGAACAAGAAAAGAAATCATGAAGTTGATCCAGAAGATGACCCGGATCTTCCCAAGAGAACAAGGCATCCAGAACGAGAGGTATTTTCAATACGCTTTGGGTCATTTGATTGTAATGTTATTACAGGTGGAGGTGCAGGAGGAGGATACCTTACTGCAAAGAGAAAAGCTTACCTCTGTGAGGCTCAAGCTTGCTCGTACATTCAGCAAATAAATCTAGCTGAAGAGGATCGCCCGCTCAAAGAACGACCTCGCAGGAGTTTTGTATCCTCATGACGACCCATTGGTGATCAAAATGAGGATGAAAGAGGTTATGATCTCAAGAGTACTGGTAGACAATGGTATCTCGGCAGACATCATGTTCTACTCGTGCTTTGACAGTTTAAATCTAAAGCTATCTCAACTGGAGACTTATCATAGACCCCTCCTCGGATTTGCTGGCGAGAAAGTATTTCCACTTGAGACGATCAAGTTTGATATATTCAATGGTAAGTGGCCTTCTTGTTGGACAGAAAGAATATTCTTCTTTGTGATGGATAAGAATGTTCAATCATCATACAATATCATTATGGGAAGAGTAGGATTGAAGAAATTTGAGGTTGTACCATCTACAGTGCATCAGTGCCTAAAGTTTCCAATAAATTTTGGAGTAGGAGTTGTGAATGGTGACCAGAAAGTAGCTCGGGAATGCTATTATTCATCCGCCGAGCAAGAGGAACTGGAGGAATCAAGGAAAAAGACTACTACTTATCAAGTGGATGAAGGGGCAGAAATTAAAACATTGGATCCTAGAGATGAGTCACAACTCGTGAAGGGTCAAGTGGTGGAAGCTACTGAAAACATCATCCTGGACGACGAACACCCTGAACGAACTACTCAAGTAGGTTAGTCATTGGAAGCCTCACTAAAACAAGAATTGATAACTTTCCTTAGAAGAAGAAAGCAAACTTTTGCGTGGAATCATAAGGATATGCCCGGGATAGACCCAAATTTCTTATGTCACGAACTCAATGTGAATAAGTAGATCAAGCCTGTGAAGTAAAGAAGAAGAGTATTCAGTCCCGAGAAGAATCAAGATATACAGGAGGAAGTCGAGAAGCTCCAGAAAGCTTGCTTCATTGAAGATGCTAAATATCCAGACTGGTTAGCAAATGTGGTGATGGTGAAAAAGAAGAACAACAAATGGAGGATGTGTGTAGACTTCATCGATCTCAACAAAGCATGCCCAAAGGATTACTTTCCATTGCCCCAAATTGATCAACTGGTGGATGCTACCTCGGGACACGAGCTACTGAGCTTCATGGATGCTTATTCTGGCTACAATCAGATTAAAATGAAACCTGAAGACAGGGAGAGTACTTCTTTCATTACTCCTAGGGGAACTTATTGTTATAATGTTATGCCTTTTGGTTTGAAAAATGCAGGTGCGACATATCAGCGACTGATGAACAAGGTCTTTGCTAAACAAATCAGTTGCAATATGGAAGTCTATGTTGACGATATGCTAACAAAGAGCAAGAAAGTTGCCGATCATCTAGTTGACTTAAGTCAGACTTTTGATTAACTAGATAAATATCAAATGAAGCTGACCCCGACGAAGTGCATATTTGGAGTACGAGAAGGCATGTTTCTCGGATACATTGTCAACCAACGAGGCATTGAGGCAAATCCTGAAAAGATCAAAGCTCTATTAGGGCTGCGATCTCCAACGACGAAGAAAGAGGTGAAAAGTCTTACAGGACGAGTAGCAGAACTCAACAGATTTGTATCACGAGCAAATGATCGATGTCTCCCATTCTTCAAGACCCTCCGAAAGACTTTTGAGTGGAATGATGAATGTGAGAAATCTTTTCAAGACTTGAAGAAATACTTGGGAGCACCTCCACTGCTATCCAGGCCAGTGATGGGAGAAAAACTGTACTTATATCTGGCAGTGTCCAAGAATTCAGTCAGTTCGGCATTAATAAGAGTGGAGAATGGAGTACAAAAACCAATCTACTACACAAGTAAGGCCTTCCGAGGAGCAGATATCAGATATCCAAGGCTGGAAAAGTTAGCGCTGGCACTGATTGAGGCGAGTAGGAGAATAAGGTCATACTTCCAGGCTCATACTATAGTCGTATATACTGATATGCCGTTGAGGCAAGCCGTTCATAAACCAGAAAAATAAGGGAGATTGATGTACTGGGTAATAGAGCTCGGTGAATACGATATAGTTTATGAACCGAGATCATCGCTAAAAGGGCAAGCTGTAGCAGATTTTATAGCAGAGTTAACCTATCCTGATACCCCTGAGGAGCAAAAGTTGCTCGCTGATCAACCTGTGGATGTTACAGGATCATCGACCACAAACTCAGACCAACTTAGGTTTGTAAAAGGGCAAGTGGATATTACAGGATCATCAAATTCGAGCTCAGACCAACTCAGGTTGGTAAAAGGGCAAGAAAAGATGATCGACGAAGAGGAAGAAATATCAGGGGAGGATGAAAGGAAGCAACAAATATTTCACCGAGGAACTCTGTCAGATCAGAAGTTTGAAGACGAGTTACCTATATGGAGGCTATATGTAGATGGCTCATCTTGCATAATAGGTAGTGGAGCAGGGATAGTTTTGAACACTCTGGACGAAGTCGACATGGAATACGCCCTACGTTTCCAATTCAAAGCTTCCAATAATGAGGCTGAGTATGAGGCCATGATTGCAGGTCTTAATTTGGCAAAAATTATGGAGGCGCAGCAGGTTATTGTTTTCAATGATTCTCAATTAATCGTAAATTAAATGTTGGGAGTATATGCAGCCAAAATAGAATTAATGATCAAGTACCATGCAAAGGTGATGGAGTTGGTATCAGAATTTGCTGCTATTCAGTTGGTCAGAATACCAAGAATGGATAATGCAAGAGCAGATGCCCTAGCTCGATTAGCATCAGCTACTCGTACCGAGCTACGAAGAACAATTCCAATTGAAGTTTTAGCTGGTCGGAGTATAGATGAAGATTTGAAGATGAACTTTATCACCATTGATTTAGGACCATCTTGGATGGATCCCATCAGGGCATATATTGAGGAGGGAGAATTACCAATTGACAAGCTCACAGCTAAGAAATTAAAGTTTAAAGTTGCTCGGCATGTATTAACTAATGGAATCCTATACAGACGAGGAATGATAGTAGGTTTGCAAAGATGTGTGCATCCCACCGAGGTGAAAGATTTGATTGAAGAGGTCCATGAAGGGTCCTGTGGAGCCCATGTAGCAGGTCGGACGCTTTTGCAAAGGATGATGACGCAGGGATATTACCAGCCGATGATGAGGGATGATTGTATAGCCTATGCCAAGAAATGTGACAAGTGCCAACGCTTTTCCTCCATCCGAAGAACTCCACAAGCATTGTTGACACCTATCACTTCCCCTTGGCCATTTGCCATGTGGGGAATAGATTTGGTCGGGCCACTGCCAACGACTAGAGGAAGATTCAAATACCTCGTCGTCGCAGTGGATTATAGTACTAAGTGGGTAGAAGTTGAGCCTCTTATTGATGTGACGTACGAGAAGGGGTACCAATTTATTTGAAAGAACATCATTTGTCGATATGGTCTTCCTCATGCTTTCATCACAGACCATGGAATACAATTTGATAACGAGGAGTTCGCTGCCTATTGTCATCAGTCAAATGTTTTGAAGATCCACTCAGCACCAGGACATCCTCAAAGCAATGGACAAACTGAAGTGATAAACAGAACACTGCTGAATGGTTTGAAAAAAAGACTGGACGATGCGAAAGCAAATTGGATCAACGAGTTACAGTCATTACTGTGGGCTTACCGAACTACTCCCCGAGTAGCAACTGGAGAATCTCCATATATGCTAGCATTTGGAAGTGAAGCTGTTATACCTACCGAGTTGGGCCTCCCAACACATAGGGTACTGAATTTCAATTCCCCTGTCAGCGACTTAATGAGAAAATTGGATTTAGACATGCTCGAGGAAGTTAGAGAAGAAGAAGCCATTAGAAATGCTGCTTACCACCAGAGAACAGCTTTGTTCTACAACAAGAGAGTGAAGAAGTGCGACCTGAAAGAAGGAGACTATGTGCTGAAGAAAGTGATTCAAAAGCACAACAAACTCGAGGCAAACTGGCATGGACCATACCGAGTTACACAAGTTGTTCGACCAGGAACTTACCGAATAGCAACTTTAGAAGGGGATGAGTTTAAAAATGCATGGAACGCAGAGCACCTACGCAAGTATTATTAGTGATGGATATTCTCTCCTTTTATTGAAAGTTTTTCCGGGAATACTAGTGCTACACACTACTCGGCGAAACTCGGCAAAACTCGGGCCACTCAAAATTTTTCTCGAAAACGCCAACTAAGGTTGGTCGAGAAACAAATGTATTCCTCCGGAAAGTAAAACTTATATTCCTCCGGGAGGTAAAACTTGTATTCCTCTGGGAAGTAAAACTTGTATTCCTCCGGAAAGTAAAAATTATATTCCTCCGGGAAGTAAAGCTACTTGTATTCCTCCGGGAAGTAAAACTTGTATTCCTCCGGGAAGTAAAACTTATATTCCTCCGGGAAGTAAAGCTACTTGTATTCCTCCGGGAAGTAAAACTTGTTTTCCTCCGGGAAGTAAAACTTGTATTCCTTGTATTCCTCCGGGAAGTAAAACTTGTATTCCTCCGGGAAGTAAAGCTACCTGTATTCCTCCGGGAAGTAAAGCTACTTGTATTCCTCCGGGAAGTAAACCTTGTATTCCTCCGGGAAGTAAAACTATGTGTTCCTCGGGAAGTAAAAATATTCCTAAAAATGCCAACTTATGTTGGTTAGGAAGTAAATATATTCTTGAAAACGCCAAGTAAAGTTGGTCGGGAGGTAAAATTATCCCCAAAAGTGCCAAAGCTCCTCGTAGAGGAAAAATCCACTAACTATGGCTGGTCGGGGATAAAAACCCACTAACTATAGTTGGTCTAAAAGGAAATTTACCGACCTTGGCTGGTCGGAAACATTTTATGAATATAAGAAAGTGATCGAGCAAAATTTTTTATACTCATAACTTTTTAATTATTAGTAAGTTGGTCGAGAAATAACTTAGTAACTTTTTATAAGGACTACCACAAATTCAAGCTAGTCGACAATAAGTTGATCGACAAACAACACAATATTGTTATCTTTTTAAAAGATACACATGCACAGATGTAAAGTGTTTTACAAGACAATAGCAATCAAGATTACGAACAAAAATAAAAGCCTTTCATTAAATCCAAAAACAGATTACATTGATAATGAAATGTATACTAACTATTACATCAAAATTCCTACTCTATTGGTTTCTTCCCCTCTGCTTTTGAAACAGGTTCCTCGCCAGCAGGTGGATCATTTAAAGCAAGAGGAGAGTTTATGAAGTTAAGATCTTTTAACATCCTGATATTCATCACAGATGGTCGATCTAGGAGGTGCTCAGGATGAGATATCTCGACATTAGAATGGAGATTGTAGTCGCCGAGATACTTGGAAATTAAGAACTGAGGGATGGCCCGAGCAGGGATCCAACTCATGTCGAGCTTGAATGGTGGCACTGGAAGGTTGAGCAGCCCAGGATTATGGTAATCCCACAGGTAATGACCCTATTCCAATTGCATCACACCTAAGGCATTCAACCATCCTTGTTTGTAGCCCTCATTATTGGCATTCTGGATACGATCGTTCAAGTGGTAGAGAGTCTCGTTGTACCCAGCCATCCAGAAATCCCTGGGTTGTTTGTGAAATTGATAGGTCAATCTTTCTAGTTGTTCGTGGATATTTTTTATGAAGAGATCTTTATTCTCCAAGACAGACTTTTGCGTAGAATGCTGCTCTTCCAGGTCCCTAATCTTCTTTGACATTTCAGCCAACGCCTGGTTCTTCGCCATTAATTGGAAGGCCTGGTTCTCTAAGGCAGATTGAGTCCTCTGTTCCTCGACAGGAATCCAAGCAGCTCTTGCTCGTCCCCAAGGTGCTCTTGCTCCTCCACGAGAAGATGTAGAGGGTCCAGCTCTTTTCAAGGTTTCCAACTCGTCCCTCAAGTTGGCATTCTCGACCTCCAAGAATGAGAATCCCTCATCAGTCACTGGGATCAAGGATTTTGAAGTGGAAGCTGCAGACTTCAACTGCGATAACTCTCTTTGCAGGTTGTTATTCTCTTGCTCTAATAATTCAGCTATTTGTCTGCACTCTTCGACCTCTTCCCTCAGAGTTCTTTCCCGTACGTCATAAGCAGCAAAACACTTCTTGTATCCTTTGTCGGAAACAATTTGCTGGTACTTCTTCTCGTACCCCTCGTGCAAGAGGGCAGTGGATTCCTTATATTATTGTTGAAGGTCTTCAAGAGTGCCTTGAAGATCCTCAATCATGTCATAGTAAGCTACATTATTGGTCATCGCACGATCAAGCAGACACTTCAAATATTTATAAGCTTCAATTGCCTGTTCCGAAGCATCTTGGCCGAAGATGTCGACGATTTGCCCTGCACTCAGATCTGTGTGACCAGCCTTAAAATATTCATTGCATTACCGCAACATCTTTGTATCATGAGCAAACAGTAATTCCATCCTGGCAAGATACTAGTAGAGGAAGAAAAAGCAGTAATCAATAATCAAAACAGAGCATGAAGAGGAGACAACAGTATGCAAAAACAAAAGTTTAAGTTTTATTAGATCACAAAGTTCAGTGTTACATAGTTCAAGATTACATTTGTCAAAGAAAAATAAAATAGATAGAAGTCCAAACAAATCTACACCTTTTCCTTGTCTCACAAAACTTTCTCGGGAGGCTGGGACGAGGAAGTAGGTTGCTCGGATGGAGCAGATAGTAGCTGGGGAAGTGCTGGAGGTTACTCGGAGGAAGTAGCGAGCTGCTGAAGTTCCTCGTTAGCAGGTTGGATGGATAGGGGATGATCTCCCATAACCATGGAAGACTCTTCGGAGGCAGCTTCGTCCTCTTCTTCGTCTTCAGGAGTTGGAGGGGGACCAGGGATGTGTCGCTGAAAGAGTTCGGAATTTTTATCCACCTTCATCTCCTGTAGAGCAGCAACCCACCCATCTCTAAAGTATTTAAGGTTGCCATATTCTACTTGAGACATCATGGAAGCCAAGACTTTGTTCCACCCCTTGTTCCAACCGGCGCTGAAAGACTTCTTCACAGCCATTTTCCTCTTTAAATTCTCCGAGGAGAGCTTCTCGGACAGAAGATTTTCAGCAGTCTTCAATTTATTCTCAACTTCTTCCTTCTGGCGACCTACTTCGCGAAGTTGGATTAATTCTTCCTCAGCAACCTTAAGTTTATTCTCAAACTCTCCATCATCTTTGAGCTTCTTGTCAAGCTCTTTATTTTTCTCTTCCAAGTCCTTTAAATTTTTCTCCAACCCCTTGGAGACTTCAACAACTCGAGCCTTATCCTTCTCGGTGGAGGCAAGCTTCTTCTCCCAAGTTGCCTTATCATCAGCATATTTCTGGCGAGACTCTTTCAGACACTTCCCCAAGCCTATCAAAGCTTCCTCTACACCAGACGAGGAGCTTAAAGCTTTAATAGCTTCATCCTTCTTCAAAATTGTGTTAAAGCAGCTCACCAACTGAGAAAAGAAAATGAAAGCAAGTCAGAGACAGATATAACAAGGGAAAGATGAAAAGTTCAAAATAAAAGGACTTACAGAAGCAATGCCAAAGAAGTAACCATGTCCCGAGAAAGGTTTTCTTCGATACCTTGGATCTCGGGAATGATCCAAGTCTTCACCGAGCTCATGGCAGAGCTCGGGGGAACGAAAGTGGGAACTCCACTAGTCGGGGGCTGAGAGACGGTGTCAGCCAAATTGACCGAGGATTTTTTCTTCAGCTTCCTCGGGGGAACAGGAATATTTTCGACCAAGGAAGAACTCTTGGTCGGTGATATTACAATCACTTCTCCTAGATCAACAGACTTGCTCGGGACCACTGGGAGCTTCTCGACAACCTTCACAGGAGCAGCCGAGGAAGGTGCATCAATTTTCTTCGTCCCCTCTCCTGGGACGTCAATCTTACTTCTCTTGGCCTCTCCAGCACCAGAGGCAGGTTTCTCGAACAAGGTGGGAGGTATTCTCTTCTTCATCCTTTCAATTAAAGGAACGTGTGACTCAGGCGAAGAACTGATAGAAGCTGGTACTGGCTCTGTGTCGCTTATCACCAGACGAGCAGTGAAAGAAGTTGTGTAACTCTTGTACTGCAGCAGATATGAAGCTGACCTAATGTGCTCGTCAGCAACAGTTTGATGCAAGCTCCAGATAATTTTCAAGTGCCTTATGTTAACGTCTGCTTCTTTTGGACACTGTCTTTTGTTATCAACTGCAAATAAATCAAAATTAAAATATCAGTGGCACATTTTGTCAAACACATAAGAAGCATGATTTCAAAATAAGTAAAATGAAATAAAAATAACCTATCCCATTGCCATAGGGAGGGCATCTGGGACCCTGATAAACTTCATCTCCAGATAAAGGAGCATGTTGCCAATTTTTTATAACGACCCCGTGCTCAAAATAGTCCCTATTGGCATCTGGGAGATTGACTACTAAAGCTCTATTTAGAAACCTAGTTTTTAAATAAAAAGTATTATCTCCCACCTCCCATCTATAACAAAACATGATTTCAGGAATGCCTATACGGGTTCCATGTATTTGATTTAATCTATAAACACCATTAACTATCCTTCATGTATTGGGGGCTATTCTTGCAGGAACAACGTCAAAATATTGACAAAATTCCAGACATAAAGGGTTGGGAGAAAAAGAAAATCCACACTCAGCAACAAAGAGACTGGGGAACCAATGTCCCTCAGCCAAACGAAAATAGTCTGAAGGCTCAGAAAGCTCTTCCAAAATAACCCAGGAGGGAATAGAGAAATCAGAGAGAAATTTATCAATCGATTCTACAGGATAACCATGATGAAAGAAGAAAATGAAGATGAAGGAAGAAGATCTTACAGAAAAAGAGTGGATCTGTTGACAACGAACGATGGAAAGGATGAACGCACAAGAGAGTAAGACAATGGAAAATTCGAAGATACAAATTTGAAAAAGTAGAAGATGATGGGATTGTCTGTGACGCTTAAATACTCTGCCCTGGGAAAAGGAAAAAGTAATGACTGCAAAAAGAAACGATTACGCTACCGGCGGCTAGAAGGACAAAAAGTACACGGAGATCGAGGCGGTTATAAAAATTCAAAAAAGCCTGATTCTACGAATTTGGAAGGAAAAATAAATACAAAGGAAACACTCCTAAAAATCAGGAGGATCATTTAAAACTACCATATTCCGAGAAAGAATGTTCCACACTCCTCAAATTTCGAACTATGAAACATTGGGGGCTTCTATTGATACCAAATTTAGTCTGCTGACATGGCTCAATCGAGTGAAGACACGTGGCAATCTACGTGGCAACAACAAGCAATTCCGAGGAACTCAGACGCTCCGAGGAACCATACTACAACGAGGAACACTTCTTCCCCGAGGAACTTAGACGCTCCGACCTACAAGAACTCTCCAAGGAACTTTTGAGTACCGAGGAGATTTTGATTACCGAGGACTATAGGCGGTCCGAGCAGCTTAGGCGGTCCGAGTTGCACCTTGAACAAAGCATTAATAGCAGGAAAATCAACAGTCTGGCTGTTCATTAAATGCTTATCATTCAGATGTATACGCTTAAGGGGCATTTAATATATTACCCTTTCACATGTACAGCATTGAATATATTACCCTTTCACATTACAGCCTCAGGGCTATAAATACATTGTACAATCCTCATTGTAAGGGGATCGGAATTTTTGGAGATAACTTGAAATCGAGAATTCCCAAACAATCAGCAATAACATAACAGTGGACGTAGGCCATTCTTATAAGGCTGAACCACTTTAAAAATTCTTTGTCTCATTTATTTATCTATGATTGAATAATTAGATATGATCTAATTTTTTACATCAACAATTAGTTTTTAGTTTTATTTTATTTTATTAGGATTTTAATTTTTAGGATTTCATTTATTTATTACTTTTTACATTTTCTTTTTAGAATTTTAATTTTTAAGTTTTATTAGATTTTATTTTTATTTTTATTTCTTTTTTTTAGTTTCATTTTTATTTGAGTCTTTGTTTTATTTTAGAATAGAATTTTAATAGGATTTTATTTTTATTAATTAGTTGTAGTGTTATTTTTATTAGGGGTCCAAATTAAACTCACACACCCTAAAACCAACACACAAAAACACACCCTACACCCACATACTCTCACACCTACACCTAACCAAACCCTCACACTCACCATAACCCATACACCCTCACACACCTAAACCCCCCAACCTTTCTTCAACCTCTCACCATCACTTTCTCTCTCTCAACATCACCAAACTTCCATTAACACCACTCCCCATCTCATCTCAACCACCACCACCATTTCCATACAACCAACCTCACTCTCTCTCCTCTATATCTCCATTATCAACACACCAAACAACCACCAACCCCCAGGCCAACTCCGGCGACGTCCCGAGCCGCCCCTCACCTCCACAGCCTGCGACCCGCCGGCAACCACCCAAGGCCGAACTGAAACCAATCGGAACCTTCGTTGGTGCTAACCCGCATACCCGCGACCTCCGTCGCCCTTACCCATAACCCGCACCTCTGCTTCTCCTACGACAGCCCCTTCTCCGGCCGACGAGCTTCCATTCCCTGACAATGGCGCCATTTGATAAATAGAAAAAATTACTTCTAATGTATGATTTTTGTGTCGTTGTTGCAACTTCTCTATCCATCGAAAATTCTCTTGAACCTACAAAATTATAACAAAACTAGTGTAGAGGGTAAGTAAGGGAGTCAATCCATATCTAAGGGTGAAACACAAAATTGGAGAGGACATATATATAGATTCATTTGCATTTTATTATATTTTTTTCTATTTTTACTTTTTCTATTTTTTTATGAATTTTTCAAGGGAATATTAATTAACTAACTATATACATATTTTTAAAGTACTACTAAGATGTAAAAGCTAATAAAAAAATTAGGTAAATAAAATTGAGCTAAAAAGTAAACTAACTAAATTGGACTCATGAGGGATTCAAAATTTCATCCCATAAATGGCAGATTAGCCCTCAATAATCACCATCCAAAAATATAAGATAAACAATTAAAAGCATGAGATGATTAAACTAAAAGTAAAAGAGAGGAAGAGATCAAACCCATTTAAGCCTTGAATTGGAATGGAATCTTCAATTATATCAACAATCTCTCAATTATACATAAAAAATCACTCAATCATAATCACTCACTCATGTATTTATTGAATCTAAACTAAAAATTACAAAATAAAAAGAAAAAGGATCTCAAAATTAGTTTTAATTTGGTGTGATAAAATTCTCCCCACCCCTCTATCTTGAGTATTTGCATTTTTAGCAATGCCTCAATATAGAGGTGTGTGTTGAAAATTATCTCTAGAATAAAATTCACCCCACCCATCTATTATGAATTATTGCATTTTTAGCAATTAATTCATAATAGATTGATGTAGTGAAATTTATCCCTTATGGGAGGTAAATTCTAACCCATTACTTTATGTTGAGATTTTGCATTTTTAGCAATTATCTCAATATAAATTAATGATCTAGAATTTATTTCTTTGGATGAATTCTAATGTACAATTTTATAATTTTAGGATTTGCATTTTTAGCAAATCTCTTTTATTATTTAATTCTCCATTATGAATTCATCCAATATCCTTTTTATTTTTATTTTATAATTTTTAGTTTAGATTCAATAAATACATGAGTGAGGGATTATGATTGAGTGATTTTTGATGTATAATTGAGAGATTGTTGATGTAATTGAAGATTCCATTCCAATTCAAGGCTTAAATGGGTTTGATTTATTCCTCTCTTTTACTTTTAGTTTAATCATCTCATGCTTTCAATTGTTTATCTTATATTTTTGGATGATGATTATTGAGGGCTAATCTCCCATTTATGGGATGAAATTTTGAATCCCTCATGAGTCCAATTTAGTTAGTTTACTTTTTAGCTCAATTTTATTTACCTAATTTTTTATTAGCTTTTACGTCTTCGTAGTACTTTAAAAATTTGTATATAGTTAGTTAATTAATATTCCCTTGAAAAATTCCTAAAAAATTAGAAAAAGTAAAAATAGAAAAAAATATAATAAAATGCAAATGAATCTATATATATGTCATCTCCAATTTTGTGTTTCACCCTTAGATATGGATTGACTCCCTTACTTACCCTCTACACTAGTTTTTTTTATAATTTTTTAGGTTCAAGGGAATTTTTGATGGATAGAGAAGTTGCAACAACGACACAAAAATCATACATTAGAAGCAATTTTTTCTATTTATCAAATGGGAAAGAAAGAAAATATTTTTGTATTTTTTTAAAAAAAATCCAAAAATATTTTCTTTTACTCATTTTTAGAAAACTCAAAAAATATTTTCTTTTTCTCATTTTTTGAAAAAATCCAAAAATATTTTCTTTCCTTTTAAAAAAAATTAAAAGCTCAAAAAAAAATATATTCTCCTCATGGCCAAAGAACGTCCTTTACGGAACTACTTTGACCATTTTCCATTGACACGTGACACGTGTGAGAGTGATCTCGAGCGATCTCTTTATGATATTCTTCATGATTTCACCTCTCTCATGAGTACCGTTGGTACTCTTGACCCATCCATGCATGCACCTCCTATTCCATCACCCTCGGTGTCAAGTGTCACCGTGCCTCCTCCCTTGTTGTGCACGCACTGTTATTATGCCGATCACATGTCCCATGAGTGTCCATACTTGTCATATCCATCGGAACCCACCATGGAACATGTGTATCCATATGACACTGTCCCGAAACCCACCTCGGCCCATTATCCCGATATACCTAATCCCGAGTTGTGTGAGTACCCGAGCTATTCGTGGAGGCCTGATCACCCTTCCATGCAATACGAATCCCAACCCGATGTTGTGGATCCTCACACGTTCCAACAGTCGTCATGGCAATCTTGTGCACCCATTCACGATCAGTCCCCTCACTACGCACCCCATGCGCATCAACCATTTGTCCATCACGAAAGCGGTCCTTTCGTGTATGATGCACTTGGACCCACCCCATCCACTTCATTTGACTATTCTCCGTATAGTCATGATCATAGAGAGTTGTGTCCACCTCACCCACCGCCACCATCCGTCACTCCACCAACACCTTCATCCACCTCCACTCTCGAAAGCCCCTTGCAAAAGTTCATACTCGAGCAAGAGCGAGACACTCAAATTAAAACTCAAGATCTCCAAAGGCTTGAACAACGATTAAATGAATTGGAGTGTGCGAGAGAGTCGGATATTCCCATGACCCCACCCATCGTTGCCACCGAGTGTGACGATGATGTGTCCTCTTGTGACACAAAATTTGAGTGTGACCAACCCTATCACCCCGAGAATCTCGAAGTTGAAACCATTCCATGGTCCGGGTTCCAAGTTGATAATTGTGTTGACTTACCTTTCATTAGTGAGACTAATCCACTCCCACCCTGTCCTTATGAACCCATCATTGCGGTTCACACTCCCGTCATATCGAAAAAAATGCCCGAGTCTACACCTATCGAGCTTCACCCTTGTGTTCCCGAGGAACTACTTCATCCTAGGTTAGATCCGGCTACGAGTGTTCACCAATTTTCCGAGATAGAATCCGTGATAGTTCCTATCTATCCGGATATGGATGATATCCCACCATGCATGGCTCCCTTTGAGCCCGATATTTCTATCGATTCCTCTATCTACGATCTTGGTACCTCATTTGACCCACCCACCACATCCACCGATTCTACTTTTATGGAGAAGTTGACCACTCCATCTTTAGATACCACACTTCCTCCTGCGAGTTCCCTTGTGGATCACTCTGCGCCTCATGATGAGTGTGTGTCTCCCACGCTTGAGTTGGATCATCTTCTTCCACCAGTTATCCCACCCATTATCCTTTCTACCCCACCACCTGGTTTGGATCTTGATTTTATGCATTTCAAGTTTCCATCAACATTTTTAGATCCTAACCTGAAACCATCATCCACCATCTATGAGAGTCTTTATGGTGATACTCTCTACTTCCGTGACATCGAGCTTGTTCCTCCATGCACATCACTTCCTTGTGGTGTTGATTTTTCTCAACAGCTCCCTGGTGTGTCACGACGCAACCATTATCATCGCCCATTCATAGAACGGTCGTGTGATTTTTATGAGGCCCACCCCATTCCTATATCCACACCATTTCGCCTCCCTCACCAACTAGAGCACCATGCTTAAAGGGCCCTAGTTGCCCTCACCTTTACGCTCAACAAGGCTCGAGATCGATGCCTCTTCACCCTTACCCTGATCCCCACCCACCCATGGTCCACCGATGCTTTGCATCGTGTGATGCACTTTGCTATACAGGTGCATTGACTCGTTTTAGCCCTGATCCTACAAGACTGGAGCTTCAGTCTTGTTTGGGGGTGATTCTCATCACCCCAATTTTTCTGTCGCCCCGTGCTTTCATAGATATTATCTTTAGGGTGAGATTTCATCGGTCTGGCTGAAGACATTAAACTTAGCGCTACCGGGAGGCAGCCCGCGTTTCTGGTATGAGTCTTATCCTGTTTGGGGGTGGTGTTTCACATCACCCAATGTTCTATCATGCTTATAGACTTGTACACATTTATTTTCTCACTTGTTATTCAGGTTTATTATTGTCTACATCTTTCCACTTCATTAGCGGTTCATTCTGGTAATCTCTTTCCTACCTTCTGCTTTCAATTTTCAAAATCATTTTACCTAACATCAAGGACGATGTTCCTTTTTGTTTGAAGGTGGGGAATTTTATCAAAATCGTGCCTCTTTTGAAAAAATTTGAATCTTAAACCTGATTTTTAAAATTTCGTGCAGTTTCTTTCATCTCACTCATTGATGTGAATTTTCAATCATCCATCTTTTAAAATCTAGGAATCAAGCTAGAGAATATTTTTTCTAAATAGCTTATGTAATACGTAAAAAGGCATGTTGCACTATGAATTTCTAGACTCAACAAAAGTTGCGCACTTGTCACGTCATTACGTTTAGAGTTGAGGAGTACTACAATTCTAAAGAAAACCTTAAGGGTCACTAGTAGAGACTTTAGCCCGTGAGATTTGTGCCTTTCACCCTTTCAGAGTGTTTTACGCAATCTCCGAGTCACAAGTTGATTCAACTTCTTTTGGGTCCGCACTTAAATTGTTGTATGATCTCATTATCTTTCATAAAATTTGGCTTGATCACTGAGAATGACATCATTTTCGAGTTGTAAGAAACGCGTGTCTTGAAATTTGTCCCGAACACTAGATTTTCATCCATACACCTACCACTTTTTCCCATATAACATTTCCATACACTTCACTCATTACATTCTCATGCTTTCCCATATCTCATATATATTCCCCTCACCATCCATATATTTCCCCACACCCCCACCTATCACCTCCATTTATATCATCCATCACCATTTTCAAATAAAAGAGTGTTGATTCTGAGAACGTATGTGCTTGCGTTCAAATGATTAATTTATATGTTAAACACCTTTTAACCCAAACAAACCCTAAACATGCAACAATGTGTGATTGAATAAGATGATAATCTAAGCAAGAACATTCAAACACGTGCAATTGAGGAAAATCCCCCAAAGGGGCAAAACCATTTATTTTCATTATAATATTGTAGGCTATACAATTTCGGATTACAATGAAAATACAAGTGACTAAGAATTACCCTCAGGTATCGGATTTTGTAGTCGCGGCTGGAACTATCCCTTTCCAGTAGGGCTGCAATGGAGAAGAGAACGGCATCTCCAGAAGGGCGTGAACAACAAGAATGCGTTCCTGGGTTGCAAAGTGATTCACAAAGGATTGGCAATTGTGTGAATCAAAAAACCTAGAGTCTAGATGCTCAATAGGTGAAGACTTAGGGCTTTCTGTACTCTGACAATCGTGTGTTTAAGTCTTAGAAAACCACTTCCCGTAGTGGGTTTAAATAAGAAGTCTCGGGCCTTAAAAATCTGAACACGATCTGTTGAAGTTTATCCCAGGCGGACCGGTCCGGGTCTGAGGCGGATCGGTCCGATATACCGGATCGGTTCTTTTATTCTGAGGCGGATCGGTCCATTCATGATCGGATCGGTTCGCTTCCAGGCTTTATTGGTTCTCTTGTGGTCCGGGGTATACTGGCCTTCTGACAAACAAGAGGATCGGTTCGAGTCTTTAGGCGGACCGGTCCGGTTATCCGGATCGGTTCTTTTATTTCAGCTGATCGGTCCGGCTGTTAGACCATGATTCCTCTTCTTCTTTTGATATTCAGATCCATTGAATCTTGAATCTTGAATTTCTTCAACGGTGTAACGGCGTGCGACATAATACATTGATAATGGACAAAAATGTCCTTACAAATCTCCCCCTATGTCTATGCCGGTACATACATAAAAACAAACATCCGAATTATCAAAACAACTAAAAATGCCTATAGAAATCTACCCTTCCATGAACCCAAAACTGGAAAGATACAATTGAATAAATCTACAGCGTTTTCTCTTCAATTCTTCAGGAATCATCAAATCTCAAAGATTTTCTCATCAGGGTGTGCAATCTAATGATAATACATATAGTACCTACACACATGAGACAAAGCAAAATACCAAGTGACATATCGAGTTTGAAATGAGATAAATGAGATAAACATATATACCAATTTATGAGCAAACTCAAAATTTCAAAACTCCCCCATAATAAGATAATTCTTTCTCCTCCTTTTTATGATGTCCCCAAATAGACAAATCAGAGAAATAAATTAAATAAGCAAGTGCAGGGTGTCACTAGGATAAAATCACACCATGAATGAACACAAAGCAACCAAGTCGATGATAGTGTGAATGAAGTGGTGTGATCAAATTCGATAGTAAAATCAATGCATACAAACATGACATATGTGCACGATGAATATTGGATATTCCTAGAGAATGAACTCAAATGCTTCTTTTGGTGTAAAATAATGACAATATAAGATATTGACTCAATCAAATCAAAGCTCAAAGTGATTTTCACACCAATAACGTCCAAAACGATTTTATGCTTTTTCAGGACTTTCAAGGAAGTGCAAACCCGTTTAAAGATTCTCCAACCAAACTCCCTCAGATATAATATTGAATAGAGGCATTCTAAATTCTTGAACTTTGGAGAATTGATGGTGAAACCTAAGTGGCCCATATTCGGCATTAATTGCTTTTTATTGCCTTTAAATTTTTTCGGGCTCTTTTAACCTCTTTGGACCTCGGATATTAAAATTCCTCCATTTTTTAGGTCCTTTTTAACGGTGTCTTTTGCGCAAAGGATAGATGATTACCTTTCGGAGCCCCTCCCCGTTATACAAAAACACACAGTCTCACCAAAACGGTTTTTACATGCATTCCAATCTTGTCAAGTTTTATCGCATATTGTACACTGTATAGACAAAATTGAGATGAAAACACTCAAGCCAATATTAGATAGACAAGTGCAATAATCAAATATAATCGTGCATGTGTGCAATAAAGGATATAGGAGTCAAACATGTAGGAAGATATCACTAATTACATCTCAAAGACTCCAACCAATTTAAAGCACATGGATGAAATGATGTAGCCTCTCAAATCTCTATCAAATAGTTACATGGATAAATGGAATGAAGTTGTGACTTGGCTATCTTACATGCTCATCCATAAAAGAAGCAAAAACAGAAATCTTTTTGGATATTTTTTTTTTTTTAATTTTATCAAAATAAAATCTTTTTGTGCTTTTCTTAAAATTTTTCTTAAAGGAAAATCTTTTCGTATTTTTTCAAAAGCAATATAAACAGCAAAAAGAATAAAGAGAAGTTGTACAACTAAGCAATGGTACATATAAAACAGACTAGCAATAGGAAGCATATGATATGAACATGAAGAAGCATCCTATTCTAGACATAGACCAACCCCTGAGTCAACTGTGCAAATCCCCAAAGACTTCCTAAGACTCTCATATCTAAGGGCATCTAAAGGTTTCGTGAAAATTTCTGCTAACTGACGGTCGGTAGTAACAAAACTCAGGGATACAGTGTTTTCCTCAACTAACTGACGAATAAAGTGCTCACGTATCCTGATGTGTTTTGTGCGCGAATGCTGGACGGGATTACGGGATATGTGTATCGCGCTCGTGTTATCACAAGAAATGATCATGGTGTCTTGTGAAATCCCATAATCCTCCAACATTTGCTTCATCCACAAGAGTTGTGTGCAACAACTCCCGACGGCTATGTACTCAGCCTCTGCAGTGGACAAAGAGATGGAATTTTGCTTTTTGCTCAGCCACGAGACAAGAGCAGAACCAAAATAGAAACACCCACCAGAAGTGCTCCTATAACCATCTACATCCCCAACCCAATAGGCATCCGAATAGGTGGACAAACGGTCATTGGTATCAAAGGAATACCAAATATCGTATGATAGAGTCCCACTCACGTATTTAATAATACGTTTTAGAGCAAGTAAATGTGACTCTTTCAGGGACGCCTGATATCGCGCACAGACTCCCAACACTGAAGGCGATGTCGGGACGACTGGCAGTCAAGTAGAGAAGACTACCTATCATACTCCGATATAAGGTTTGCTCTACGTCCTTGCCTTAAGTGTCCTTACTAAGCTTGGTAGTGGTACTCATAGGTGTACGTGCATGATTAGCGGAATCTAAACCAAATTTCTTCACTAGGTCCCTAGCATACTTGGATTGGGAGATGAACATCCCATCCTCTAGCTGACAAACCTGGAGACCAAGGAAGAATGTAAGCTCACCAACCATGCTCATCTCAAACTCACTTTTCATTTTCTCCTCAAAGTGGTGAGCATGCTGGGAGCATGTGGATCCAAAGACTATGTCGTCCACATAGACTTGGGCAACCAAAATAGCACCGTTATCTCTCCTGACGAACAACGTCATATCTACTCCCCCTCTCTTGAAGCCACGAGCTAAGAGATAGGAAGTAAGCCTCTCGTACCAAGCACGGGGTGCTTGCTTCAAACCATACAAAGCTTTTCTAAGATAGTAGACGTGCTCTGGGTGCTGAGGGTCTTCAAACCCTTTTGGTTGTTCCACATAAACCTCCTCCTGTAGAATGCCATTCATAAAGGCACTGTTGACATCCATCTGGTATAACTTGAAGCGCAGATGACATGCGATAGCGAGCAGAAGACGGACGGACTCAAGCCTCGCAACAGGAGCAAATGTCTCCCCAAAGTCTACACCCTCTATCTGTGTGTAGCCTTGAGCGACCAACCTAGCCTTATTTCTAATTATGGTACCATTTTCATCCATTTTGTTCTTGAAGATCCACCGGGTACCTATCACATTAGTCTCACTAGGCCGGGGGACAAGTTCCCAGACATTATTCTTTTTAAACTGAAGCAACTCATCCTGCATAGCAGATATCCAATGTTCATCCTTGAGTGCTTCTTTATGGTTCTTGGGCTCTATTTTGGACGTGTAGCAAAGATGGCTAACAACGTTCTCTAGCTGAGCACGAGTCTTGACCCCTAGAGTGGGATCGCCAACAATGGCAGATGGGTCATGACTCTTGCGAACCCAAGCAGGTGTGTCCCCTAACACAGGAGTAGGGTCCACAGAGTGTGAGAGAGGAACAGGTAAATCACTGTCAGAACAATCCTCATCCTCACACTGAAGGTTAGGATCAATAACCGTCGAAGGTTCGTCATCTTGCACGGTGACGTTTATTGATTCCATAACCTTAGAGCTCTTCAGGTTAAAAACTCGGTATGCTCTGCTAGTCGACGAATATCCTAGAAATATTCCCTCGTCGCTCCGAGAGTCGAACTTTCCTAATTGCTCTCTATCCCGTAGGATGTAGCATTTACTCCCAAAAACACGAAAGTATGCCAGGTTGGGATTCTTGCCAGTCCACAACTCATAAGGAGTCTGAAGAGTGTATGGACGCAAATACACCCTATTCACCATGTGTCATGCAGTAGACACTGCCTCTGCCCAAAATCTCCTAGAAATTTTACGACCTAGAAGCATATATCTAGCCATCTCTTGGATCGTTCTATTCTTCCTCTCAACAATCGCATTTTGCTGAGGAGTTCTCACAGCAAAAAACTCATGTTTGATCCCGAGGCTATCACAGTAAAGCTCTACCTTTGCTTCTGTGAATTCAGTGCCATTGTCATTACGCATCCTGTTAATAGTGACACCGTGTTGATTTTGTAGGACACGGCACTTGGTAGTTAAAAATTCTACAGCATCGGATTTCTCTCTCAAAAAACCTACAATGGAGTACCTGGAGAAATCATCTACCATCACGAGGATGTACCTCTTACCACCTAGACTCTCAGTACGAGTGGGACCCATAAGATCCATGTGAATCAACTCAAGAACACGAGAGGTGGTAATGGAATGTAACTTCCTATGAGGACTACGAATTTGTTTTCCCAACTGACAGGGTCCACAAACGGTCGAAGTTGACTTTCCAAGATATGGTAAGCCACGTACTAGGTCCTTTTTAGCTAAACGATTAAGATCTCTAACGTTCACGTGACCTAGACGTTGGTGCCACGGATCCATAGGAGTGATCGTGGCGCTATTGCAGACAAGTGAGGATGTGGGCTCAGTCCCATAGCAATTATCCTCGGTCCACACCCCTTGCACTAATAGTTCACCGGCTTGATTATAGACTTTACAAGTATCCCGGTCAAACTTTACTGCAAAGTCAGCGTCGCACAGCTGGCTAATGCTGAGGAGGTTTGCTTTCAAACCTTTGACGTACAAAACCTCTTCTAGCTTAGGAAATCCAGGTAACTCGACAGTACCTTGTCCTACAATGCTAGACTTGCTCCCATCTCCAAAGGTGACTCTGCCATCCTGATAGTCCTCAAGAGTCATAAAAAATGATGCATCACCTGTCATGTGTCTGGAGCACCCACTATCAAAATACCACTGTGAGGTATTATGTGCTTTGAGAGCATCATGAACAACAAAGGCCTTTTTATCTTTCTTAGGCACCCATGCAGAGATGACCTTTTGTTTCCCTTTGTTATTATTGGTTTTAGCTGGAATGTGAGAAGCATTCACTAACGGCAAAGTCATCCTTCGGAATTATTCCATTAAACTCTAGGACGTGGCAGCTAAGAACTCAACTCGCTCTCTCAGACTAGAAAACTCATCCGTATGATGTGGTGGAACAATAGTACGTCGTGTCTGACCCATGCTATAGCAAGACTCCCTAAGGTGTCCTTTTCTTTTGCAATAGGTACAAAAGAGTACAGTCAAAGGCGGACCTTGGTTTGCCTTTCTTGGTCGAACTCTCCTTCGAGGTTTTTGACGATGGCCATAGGGATTCGTAGTAAACTCAGTAACCGGTCCAGGTGCAATTTGGGACGTGGAGGCACCATCATAACCAATTCCTTGCCGATCACCAAAACCTAAAGCGGGGCCGAGGAGCATCTTTCCCATCTTCCCAGACCTGTCCTTTTGTACCTTGACTTCCTGTGCTTTCTCAAGATCATGAGTCAGCTGGGCAACAAGGGCTTTAAGTTTCTTCCGAGTCTCCACGGAAGAATGGAGCTGACCCGTAAGACTAGCCACTTGTTTAGTCAAGTCCCCTCTCTCTTTCTCAGAAACACTCTTTCTCTCTTTAAACAGAATCTCTTTCTCGACACATGCAGATTATCTCTCTCTCACAGCGGTGACGGTGGAGGACTCTCTTTCTCTCGCCTTTCTTAAATCTTCCTCTAAGCCGGTGATCTTAATAACTAGCGCTTTGTTACGTTTTTTAGTTTTAAATGACTCAGAATATAACTCAGCGTAGGCGCGTTGAATATCACTCTCGCTCTCACTTGAGTCATCCTCCCCCTCACACACATCGATCTCACTGTCGAGGTGTCCCTGTGAAGCATCATTTTCATCGTCGTGAAGAGAACTAGGAGTGATCACTTGACTGGCCATGAATGCGGTGAAGTTACACTCTTGCGGTGAATCATCTCCTGAATCCACCGTCTCGACCTCACTGTCGTCACTAAGGGTATCATTAAGGACATCTTTCCCTTTCTCTCTATTCAGACGATTGGCACACTCAAAGGCTCTATGACCCCTACCATCGCACTCAAAACACCTCTCACTTTCTTTCTTAGGAGGATTTTTGGAGTCTTTTTAATTTTTCTTTTCAAACTTATTTTTCTCAAATTTCTTTTTATCTTTAAAATTGCCATTTTTCTTAAATTTGAGAATCTTCTTGAAATTTTTTGCAAAAAGAGCCAAATCATCTAGGTCAAAATCACACTCAGAATCTGACGTGTCAGTCTCTCTCTTTCTAGACGACTCTACCCTTTTTCTAGTCGACCCCTCACTCCTTCTCTCTTGGGCTTTAAGTGCAATTCCCTTATCTTTAGATTTAGCAGTTTTAGGGAACATATCAATTTCATAAGTTTGCAAATCTCCTACAAGTTCTTCCAATTTTAGCGTATTTAAATTACCCATAGAATTTAGCACAGTGACTTTAGGGATAAAACGCTTAGGTAAAGAACGAAGAATCTTTTTAACAACTCTAGCATTAGGAATATGTTCACCAAGATTAAAGCTAGTATTCACAATGTCAGAAAGTCTAGCATAAAATTCATCAAAGCATTCAGATTCATGCATGGTGATGGTTTCAAATTGAGTTGTCAAATTTTGTAACTTAGATTCTTTCACAGCATTAGTTCCTTCATGGGTGAGTTGTAAAACATCCCATGCCTCTTTTGACGTGGTGCACATCATTATGCGTTTGAACTCATCAGGTGTGACAGACCCAGAAATAGCACTTAGACCCTTAGAATTAAAAGATGACCATTTAAATTCTTCATCAGTCCAGGAAGTGTCAGGTTTCAAACTAATCACATTATCAACAGTCACGGAGGGAGGGGTCCACCCTCTTTCTACTAAAATCCAGACACGTTCATCAATGGCTTTTAAAGCCGACTTCATTCGGGCTTTCCAATAAGCATAATTTGTCCCGTCAAAAACAGGCATTTTATTATATAACTTCTCCATTTGAACACGCACTTTTTTTTAAAAATCAATTTTTTTAGAAAATTGATATCTTAGAAAAATTTTGCGAAAAATAGGAATACGCGATAGATTAGCGTAACCTGCTCTGATACCAATTTGAGAACGTATGTGCTTGCTTTCAAATGATTAATTTATATGTTAAACACCTTTTAACCCAAACAAACCCTAAACATGCAACAATGTGTGATTGAATAAGATGATAATCTAAGCAAGAACATTCAAACACATGCAATTGAGGAAAAATCCCCCAAAGGGGCAAAGCCATTTATTTTCATTATAATATTGTAGGCTATACAATTTCGGATTACAATGAAAATACAAGTGACTAAGAATTACCCTCAGGTATCGAATTCTGTAGTCGCGGCTGGAACTATCCCTTTCCAGTAGGGCTGCAATGGAGAAGAGAACGGCTTCTCCAGAAGGGGGTGAACAACAAGAATGCGTTCCTGGGTTGCAAAGTGATTCACAAAGGATTGGCAATTGTGTGAATCAAAAAACCTAGAGTCTAGATGCTCAATAGGTGAAGACTTAGGGCTTTCTGTACTCTGAAAATCGTGTGTTTAAGTCTTAGAAAACCACTTCCCGTAGTGGGTTTAAATAAGAAGTCTCGGGCCTTAAAAATCTAAACACGATCTGTTGAAGTTTATCCCAGGCGGACCGGTCCGGGTCTGAGGCGGATCGGTCCGATATACCGGATCGGTTCTTTTATTCTGAGGCGGATCGGTCCGTTGATGATCGGATCGGTTCGCTTGTGGTCCGGGGTATACTGTCCTTCTGACAAACAAGCGGATCGGTCCGGGTCTTTAGGCGAACCGGTCCGGTTATTCGGATCGATTCTTTTATTTTAGCGGATCGGTCCGGCTGTCATACCATGATTCCTCTTCTTCTTTTGATATTCGGACCAATTGAATCTTGAATCTTGAATTTCTTCAACGGTGTAACGGCGTGCGACATATTACATTGATAATGGACAAAAATGTCCTTACAGATTCCAAATATTAAATGTCTTCAGTGTTGGTTTGAAAAGTGAGAGAAAAACAGAAAGAAAAAGAAAAGGAAAAAAATATATATATGAGATGTGAATTAATTGCTAAAAATGCAATAATTCATAATAGCGGGATGGGGTGAATTTTATCCTAAAGATAGAAGATAAATTCTAACCCATTACTTTATGTTGAGATTTTACATTTTTAGCAATTATCTCAATATAAATTAATGATCTAGAATTTATTTCTTTGGGTGAATTCTAATGTACAATTTTATAATTTTAGGATTTGCATTTTTAGCAAATCTTTTTTATTATTTAATTCTCCATTATGAATTCATCCCCTTTTTATTTTTATTTTGTAATTTGTAGTTTAGATTCAATAAATACATGAGTGAGGGATTATGATTGAGTGATTTTTTATGTATAATTGAGAGATTGTTGATGTAATTGAAGATTCCATTCCAATTCAAGCCTTAAATGGGTTTGATTTATTCCTCTCTTTTACTTTTAGTTTAATCATCTCATGCTTTCAATTGTTTATCTTATATTTTTGGATGATGATTATTGAGGGCTAATCTCCCATTTATGGGATGAAATTTTGAATCCCTTATGAGTCCAATTTAGTTAGTTTACTTTTTAGCTCAATTTTATTTACCTAATTTTTTATTAGCTTTTACATCTTAGTAGTACTTTAAAAATTTGTATATAGTTAGTTAATTAATATTCCCTTGAAAAATTCATAAAAAAATAGAAAAAGTAAAAATAGAAAAAAATATAATAAAATGCAAATGAATCTATATATATGTCATCTCCAATTTTGTGTTTCACCCTTAGATATGGATTGACTCCCTTACTTACCCTCTACACTAGTTTTGTTATAATTTTGTAGGTTCAAGGGAATTTTTGATGGATAGAGAAGTTGCAACAACGACACAAAAATCATACATTAGAAGCAATTTTTTCTATTTATCAAATGGCGCCGTTGTCGGGGAATGGAAGCTCGCTGGTCGGAGAAGGGGATGTCGTAGGAGAAGCAGAGGTGCGGGTTCTGGGTAAGGGTGACGGAGGTCGCGGGTATGCGGGTTAGCACCGGCGAAGGTTCCGATTGATTTCAGTTCGGCCTTGGGTGGTTGTCGGCGGGTCGCAAGCTGTGGAGGTGAGGGGCGGTTCGGGACGTCGCCGGAGTTGGCCTGGGGGTTGGTGGTTGTTTGGTGTGTTGATAATGGAGATATAGAGGAGAGAGAGTGAGGTTGGTTGTATGGAAATGGTGGTGGTGGTTGAGATGAGATGGGGAGTGGTGTTAATGGAAGTTTGGTGATGTTGAGAGAGAGAAAGTGGTGGTGAGAGGTTGAAGAAAGGTTGGGGGGGTTAGGTTTGTGAGGGTGTATGGGTTATTGTGAGGGTGGGGGTTTGGTTAGGTGTAGGTGTGAGAGTATGTGGGTGTTGGGTGTGTTTTTGTGTGTTGGTTTTAGGGTGTGTGAGTTTAATTTGGACCCCTAATAAAAATAACACTGCAACTAATTAATAAAAATAAAATTATAAAATAAAATCCTATTAAAATTCTATTCTAAAATAAAACAAAGACTCAAATAAAATTGAAACTAAAAAAAAGGAAATAAAAATTAAAATAAAATCTAATAAAACTTAAAATTAAAATTCTAAAAAGAAAATGTAAAAACTAATAAATAAATGAAATCCTAAAAATTAAAATCCTAATAAAATAAAATAAAACTAAAAACTAATTGTTGATGCAAAAAACAGGACCGAATCCCATTTTTATGATCACAGATAAATAGATAAAAGCAATCAAATCAAGCACATGAGAGACAAAGATTTTTAAAGTGGTTCGGCTATAAGGAAAAGCCTACGTCCACTGTTATTTTATTCCCAGGGGTTTACAATAGCACAATGTGGTAGAGAGAGGGAGAAAAAGGGTGTATCTTGTGTATGGCCTCTCATCGTTGTCTTGGATCTCTTTGGATCTCCCCTTTTTTGGCTAAGGGGATACATGTATTTATAGTGATGGGAGATAAAGAGATTCATTGTATGTAGACATTTATGTCTACATTCAACAAATCTAATTGTTGAATTGCTTGGTATGCTATGTGTTGTCATCTATTAATACAGTATAAATGTACATTAAGGCTCATTAAATGCGCTGCCATCTTCATTAATGCACATTAAATGCATAGTTATCCTTTGATCTTCCTGGTTGGTATGTCGACCAACTCTCCTCGGGTACCAACTAACTCTCCTCGGGTACCGACCAACTCTCCTCGGGTGCTGACTAATACTCCTCGGGTGCCAACTAATATTCCTCGGGTACTGACCAACTCTCCTCGGGTGCCGACTAATACTCTTCGGGTGCCGAATAATACTCCTCGAGTGCCGACCAACTCTCCTCGGATGCCGAATATTGCCACGTAGGATGACATGTGTCCTTTTCTGATTGGTCCTCGTAGATGGAAAATTTTTGTGTTAACAGAAGCCCCCAATGCTCCATGCTTGATGGTTTACTTGAAAGGATGGAGTATTTATTCTGCAGTGTCGCTCGGTGCTCGGGAAATTCTTGATCTACCTTCTTGATTTGTTCAACATAAAGTGCATTATCTCCTGGACGACATACGATGCAGGCTGATCGATGGTTGATAATCTTTCTTTTGGGGAACTCCGTGTGCTATGTATCACCCTTGGGAATTTGGATGCAGCCATGCCATAGTATGCAGCTTGTAGTTTGTCATAATCTTCAAGTATGTTGATTGGTTTGCTAGGCGACCAACTGCCTCCTGTGCCGAGCAACTGAGTGCTAACTTCACGTGCTTGATTCTTCTGATTTATACTCCTCTGAATACTTTGTCGAGTAACATACTAGCTTTTGAACCCAACTCTTCAATCTGATTAGTACCAAGCTAGTGGTGGACTTCAAAACATTTTCATACAACTTCTTCTTCAATGTTGGTCGGGCAGTAGTAGTAACGATCTCAGTGCTGTAGATGCTGAATTTGACTTCTAAACTTCAATAGTATATGCATAATAACTCCTGAATATGCCTCCTGAACTTCAATATGCCTCCTGAACTTCAATAGCATGTGCATAATAACTCTTGAATATGCCTCATGAACTTCATAAGCAAAATTAGCTCCTGAGCAAGAAAAATAACTTCTGAATGATAATTAGTTGGGGCTGAATCTGATGCTCGACTGCATGATGTTATGAGAATGTGCCACCGAATGAACAACTGGATTTTTAATAGAGCCCCCAAGTGTGGAATGTGAACTTTGAATGCTTTTTGCTTGATCGCTTTCACATACTCATAAAATATTTCCGACCAACTGTAGTTGACAGCTTCTTATTTTCGACCAACCTGAGTTGACATTTTTGGGAATAGATTTACTTCCTAACCAACATAAGTTGGCATTTTTAGGAATATATAGTTTTACTTCCCGTAGGAATACATAGTTTTACTTCCCGGAGGAATACATAGTTTTACTTCCCGGTGGAATACAAGTTTTACTTCCCGGAGGAATACATTATTTTACTTCCCGTAGGAATACAAGTTTTACTTCCCGGAGGAATACAAGTAGCTTTACTTCCCGGAGGAATACAAGTAGCTTTACTTCTCGGAGTAATACAAGTTTTACTTCCCGGAGGAATACAAGTAGCTTTAATTCCCAGAGGAATACAAGTAGCTTTACTTTTCGGAGGAATACAAGTAGCTTTACTTCCCGGAGGAATACAAGTTTTACTTCCTGGAGGAATACATTTTTGATAATAAATGATAGAGACTTCCTTGGAGCTGACCATCAGATTGTTGGGAATAAGATATAATAAATGTTGGAGACATCCTTGGAGCTGACCAACAGATTGTTGGGAATAAGATAATATATGCTGGAGACATCCTTGGAGCTGACCAACAGATTGTTGGGAATAAGATAATATATATGTTGGAGACATCCTTGCTGAAATAAGAATAGAATATGCATCCAAATAGATATAAAGAATAATTAAAAATAATAAAGTGCCTCGTTGATCTGTCGAGGTAGAATTATATAATGCCGAACAAGAATAAGATCTTCCAGAACATAAGAATATGGCCGAGAAAGTTGTCAGGCCTGAATATAAATAAGAATTATCCGACCAACTATCCGTTGGGGGTGACATATAATAAATGTTATAGTTCTCCTCAAAGCTGAATAAGTATCTTGTCGAGGCACAATTGCATAATGCCGAATAAGAATAATATTTTCCAGAACATAAGAATATGGACGAGAACTTTGTTGGGCCTGCATATAAATAAGAATTACCCCGACCAACTATCCGTTGGGGGGTGACATATAATAAATGTTATAGTTCTCCTCGGAGCTGAATATGATAATAAGTATCTCGCCGAGTTCCATGTTGAGATGAATATAGAATATGAATCCCAAGGGATATGTAGAATAATTTGTGCTTGAGCCAATATCTGGGCCTGAATATAAATAAGAATTGCCCCGACCAACTATACGTTGGGGGTGAAATATAATAACTGTTGTAGCTTTTCCTCGGAGCTGAATATGATAATAAGTATTTCACCGAGCTCCATGAAGAGATGAATATAGAATATGAATCCGAACGGATATATAGCATAATTCGTGCTTGAGCACAAATCAAAGCAATAATAAAATATATAGTTCCTTGATGAGGTGAAATTTCATAATGCTAAGCAATGATAATAGTTTCCAGATTGTTTCCGAGCATTCTTCGGCGTTGAGTCTTGTACCTGTAAAAATTAATATCTTGCTCTACCATTTGTATAGGCTGAATTGATTAGTCGTGAGAATAATTTACTCATCCAATCAATATATGATATGTATATGCTTGAGAAATAAAAATATTAATTTCAAAAAATGAAATAATATATGTTGGCTGATATGTCGAGGCACAATTGCCTGATGTCGAGCAATAATAGTTTCCAGAGGTTTAAGATTGTGGCTGAGCTTTTGTCGGGATTGAATCTCGTCCCTATGAAATTTTAATAAGCTACCCGAGCACCTGTTGAGACTAGATCAAATAATTATTGTCATGAGAATAATTATTCAGCCAAACAATATGTGATGTGTATCAGCATAAGGCAATAAAAATTTCAAAATATGAAATAATATGTTTTGTGCCAAATGTGTGTGAGATGGACAAATTTTTATTAGATATGCGCCATAAATAAGACGTAGAGTTTTTTGTAAATTTATTTAATCTCCAACAACTAATCAGGTATAAGTTGATGTTGGAAAATTATTTATCACTTGGCTTTAAAAATATTTTTTGGGGTGATCACAAGTTTCTAAAAAAAACTTAAGCCCCCTGTTTACCCCCAAGCTGAACTCGTGTTTAAAGAAATATTTGGGGTGCTCCGCATTTTTTAATACCCCAAGATTCTACTGCTGCCGACAAACGACATGGATGTTGTCGACCAACATTTAAGGATATCTCAAGTTATAGAATATATGGTGACGACCAAGAAGCAAATGGTCCCCGACCAGCAGAGCGATTTTGCCTATCAACAAAAATGGTGCATTGATATTGCAGACCAGCTGTTGGATGGTAACCGAACAACATTAGATGTCGCCGACCAAGAAGTGGATGGTTGGATATTTGCCAACCAGTAAATTGGACCCTTCAAACAAAACTGAGATGTCACCGATCAAGAAGTAGATGATCGTCGACCTGCAATTGGTCCCCCTGAGCTACAATATGAGTCTCCGACCAACAATAAGATACCTCGTAATTGGATAAAATTATTTCAACATTGCTGATGGATCTTCACATCTTATCTCCGACAAACAAAATGGTCTGTTTAAGCTTCCCTTTAATAAAAGATGGCCCAAGATGATGTCGACCAACAATATAGATGGCTGACCAGAATATCTCGAATCCTTAGATCGGAAAAATAACATTCGATGTAAAATTTAAGAATGTTAATTAAATAAATAATTATCTAATCCACTATGTTGTGTGGTTGCGATAAATAAACCATGTAATGTGATGAACGAGGGGCCAACATATCAAATTTCTGCCCAAAGTCTTGATATGGTCATGATTTGTTTTACTGATCCTTTTTTACAAGAGGTGGGTAATGATTTTTTAGGTGAGAGAAAATTATTTTTTATATTGATCCTTTCCTATTCCCTATTTGGAGAGATAAAAATATGTTGAAGGATCGAAGTTATTACCAAATTTATATAAAAAATCAGTCAATGAGACTTTATTGATATAGATGGAAGATGAACCAAATTAAGTATATAGTTCATAAAAATGAATGCAAAGAGACTCAAATTTGAAGAAAGAGAAAATAGATATGGGTCATGATTTCCATGAGAAAAATTTTTATTTTCTTTAACCTTTTCCCATTCTTTTATTAAAAATATGATGGGAATTTGAATAGACATCAAAAATCTTACAAAATTTATAATGAAAATTATAAATCTTACCACCGTCATATATATTGGTATATGTAATCATTTAAAATATTTATTCCATGATATAAAATTGAAACTTGAGAATCAAGCAAAAAGTTATGATTTTTGAAATCCACTATTCTTCAGATTTCTAAATAAGAATTATTCTAACAGTTATGATTTAAAAATCATGATATGCAACATGTTGCAGATAAAAATTAGACAATTAATTTATGTATATAAACATAAAAATCATGATTGAGTCAAAAAGATGTATGTATAATTGATTGTACGTAGATAAAATAAAAACTTAGCTTTTGATGGAGAACAATGCTTGTAACACGTTCCCACATACGGCATCAATCTGTTGATGCAAAAAACTGGACCGAATCCCATTTTTATGATCACAGATAAATAGATAAAAGCAATCAAATCAAGCACATGAGAGACAAAGATTTTTAAAGTGGTTCGGCTATAAGGAAAAGCCTATGTCCACTGTTATTTTATTCCCAGGGGTTTACAATAGCACAATGTGGTAGAGAGAGGGAGAAAAAGGGTGTATCTTGTGTATGGCCTCTCATCGTTGTCTTGGATCTCTTTGGATCTCCCCTTTTTTGGCTAAGGGGATACATGTATTTATAGTGATGGGAGATAAAGATATTCATTGTATGTAGACATTTATGTCTACATTCAACGAATCTAATTGTTGAATTGCTTGGTATGCTATGTGTTGTCATCTATTAATACAGTATAAATGTACATTAAGGCTCATTAAATGCGTTGCCATCTTCATTAATGCACATTAAATGCATAGTTATCCTTTGATCTTCCTGGTTGGTATGCCGACCAACTCTCCTCGGGTGCCGACTGACTCTCCTCGGGTGCCGACCAACTCTCCTCGGGTGCCGACTAATACTCCTCGGGTGCCAACTAATTTTCCTCGGGTAATGACCAACTCTCCTCGGGTGCCGACTAATACTCCTCGGGTGCCGACTAATACTCCTCGAGTGCCGACCAACTCTCCTCGGATGCCGAATATTGTCACGTAGGATGACATGTGTCCTTTTTTGATTGGTCCTCGTAGATGGAGAATTTTTGTGTTAACACTAATAAAAATAAAATCATATTAATAAAGATAAAATATAAAAAAATAGAAAATAAAACCTAAAAAAATACAAAATAAATCCTAAAAATAAAAATGACTCAAACTAAAAATATAAAAAAATTTAAAAAAAAAGGGACAAACAAAACACACACGGGTTTCGGGGTAGGTTTAGGGTCGGGTAATGTTACGAGGTTGGTAATTAGCTCCATAAAATGCACAATGGCCTTGAAATACGCGTTTGAACACCGCAACGTGTATTAGGCCTACAAAATAAACAATTAAGCACATAAGACCCAAATTGTCGAGAATTAGCAACTAAAATACATCTATTCGGGGTATAAATTGTACAGTTTTGGGTGCTTATCAGGATCCAAAATGACAACCCTAGCTGAAACTCTGTCATTTTACACAGTCGAGAGAGAAAGCGTGACAGATTGTATCTATGGCCGTTAGTGCCTTATTTCAGTGATATTACTCATTCACTTGCACAGTGGATGTAGGCCTAATTGGTTGAACCACTTATATATTGGTGTTTATCCTCTTCTCCTCATCCCAATCTCTTATATTTCGTATACTATTGTGATGTCATTGTTATCACTGATTTGAGCTTACAAAACACCTTGACTGGTGGTGCTATTTCTAGCATCATCACTACATATTATCATTCACGGTTCACATCGTAACTAAATGTGACCCCATAAAGTTTTTGCTTGCTAGAACTGTATTGATAGGCAGGGCAACTAGATGGTTCTTAATTCTCTCAGAGTATGATCTAAAGTGTGTGGTCCCTCGAGCTATCAAAAGTCAAGTGTATGCATATCTGTTGGCTATATTTTCGCCAGGAACATTCGAGTCGCCTGTTAAAGATCTCCCGAGGGATGATCTCCAGGCCAATTTTGTAGCATCTATCCTGGAGGAATGTAATGTGGAGTTCAACGACTCTTCAGTCGAGAAAAAAGGAGGAGCGGGCGTCATCCTTCGAAGAGGTAATAAAGAAATTTGCTTGTCTTTCAAACTGGAGTTTGAATGCTCGAACAATGAAGTTGAGTACGAGGCCTTGGTATTGGGACTGATAGAAGAACTGAGGAGGGGAATACAGGTTCTAATAATCAAAGGGGACTCAATATTAGTGGTGAAGCAAGTGACGGGGGAATTTGCATTGAAACACATGAGTTTATCGCCTTACCGTATGATCATCCAGTGACTCTTGGGTCAATTTGAGATAGTAAAGATAAAAAGGATCCCCCTAACTATGAACATGCATGCGGATGCCTATGCCACCATCGCACAAAATATTTCCTTTGATGGAGAATCAACTGTGGTCCAAATCACAAAGAGAACGGCCCCCTCGACGGTATCTGAGAGGCTGCCATCAGAAGACAAAGATGACTTGAGAGGTGAAATCAGAAAGCAACTAGAGATAGGGGAAGGACCACTTAGCTTGGATGAATTAGCACAATACTTTGTTGCTAGGGGCAACTTATATTACAAGAACAAGAGAGGTTGGTTGTCCAGGTGTGTGGACACCGAAGAGGCTAAGAGAAGATCGATCAAAATACATGAGAATAGTTGTGAGACCACTGAGATCCCTATATACAAAAGGATATAGCGGGAGGGGTACTACTGGCCCTCGATGAGACAAGAAGCCACCACAGTACAAAGAGAGTGCTCGAAGTGATGCCTTTTCTATTAAGTGGCAGAGTGCAATTTCATTAATCAATCATAAGACTAGAGACAACCCTACATGGACTTCTTGATAGATGGAGTAATGCCAGCAGATAAAGAGGATGCTACGATGATAAAGAGGCGAGCAACAAGGTGCTTTGTGTAATATGGGCAGCTGTATCGACGAGGCTACCATGACAGGACCCTAAGATGCATAAGAAGTGAAGAGGTCGAATTGGTGTTGAAGCAAGCTCACGAGCTAAGTCACATTAGGGGAGCCAAACTTTACGATCAGCTAATGAACTTGGGATATTATTAGCTTTTAATGGAGAAAAACTCAACTGATTTTGTTAGAAAGTGCAAAGCATGTCGGCTATACGGGAATATGATCGACTCCCCTTCAGTGGACCTGTATTCTCTATCTACACCATTCCCATTCCATACTTGGTCCTTTGACCTGGCAGGAGTCATCAACCCTTCGTAACGAGGAAAGATATGGATTTTAGAAGCCATAGAATGTTTCACAAAGTGTACGGAGGCCATACCTCTCAACAAAGACACTACGGGGGTAGTAGCTCGATTTATGAAGGAATACATTATTTGTTGTTTTGGCATCCCGAAGGTGTTTCTATCGAACAATAGTACCCCCTTTGTGAACAGCGAAGTGTGCTTGCTCATGAAAAAGTATTCCATCATCTATCCCAAGTCAACAGTGGCCTACCCGAAGTGCAATAGGAAAGTAGAAGCTACCAACAAGACGTTGGTGAATATTTTAGCAAAGATGTTAGAAGACTTCCCTAGAATATGGGATGATAAGATCCCAGAAATTCTATAGGCCTATCGAACGATGAAGAGAAAGCCAATAGGGTACACACCATTCTCTTTGGTATTTGGGGTAGAAATTGTGCTTCCAGTCGAACTCGAGGTACCTTCTACTCGTTATAACCTACGAAGTGATATCCTCCCTCACAACCACCATGTACAACTTGAAGCCTTGGAAGAACATTGGGATAATTCGGCAAGACACTTCGAAATGTACAGGAAGTAGTTGTTCAGATCGTATGATCAATTAGTAAGGCCAAGGAAGTTCAAAGAGGGAGACTTGGTTCTAAAAGCATGCATGAGACACATAAGGTTTTTGTCATTTCCAAAATTCAAAGCAAAGTGGGAAGGGCCTTATAACATTCGAGCAGCCCACGATTCGGGCTACTGCGAGATGTCTAAGCTGGAAGATAACGTGACTTTCAAATTGGATAATAAGTGGCTGACGATTTATCACGTTTGAATGTATGTTCTTTCGCTCTTGTTCAATGACTTGCATTTTTTTTATTTAAACCATAGATGTATGCTTTAAAGCAATTGGGCCCGCCCATTTAATACAGTCAAAAGCAAAATTCATAGGGTGTATACTAGATCAATATTTTATTTTCACACGTTCACTAATCGATTCCTTTATTATACATGATGTAATTAGCATTGATGTATAAGCATAGCCAATATTCAATTAAAACAACAGAAAGGAAAAGAAACACCAAAGTTGCCAATGTTTTTATATTTCAAATAAACGATAGCATTGTGGTTACAACCAAGTTAGAAATATTCAAAAGTTCACAAGAATGGGCAAGGCCAACAAAAGGAACACTGAATAATGAAGCTAGGAGTCGTTCATGATAAAGAGAAGATTCTCTGAACCAAGTAGCCGGTGGTGTTGCTGGGGAAGATCTTATTCAAAATGGCTCTGCTCTGCGATAAGGTTAGCAAGATTCTTTTGGTGAATTTCTCGATCCTGGTAGATGGTTTCTAATTCCTATTCTTCTTCAACCAACTGTGCCTCTGCACGAGCAACCGCCTCGTGAGGCTCTTGCACTGCTTGTTCAGTTACCAGCAACTGGGATTACAGACCCACAAGTTCTTCATAGATAACCACCTGCTCGCGATGGGAATTCTGGAGGTGATCATAAACACTGGGAAGATCACTTTTTTTTAAACTCCACAGCAGCTCCACCAGCCATGTCATGGAAAAACCATCATTGGTTAACACGTTAACCTTACCCAATAAAGATTTGACAGTGTTTGGGATAAGGGACAAAAGGGGGGTGCTCAGAATTTACTCTAATACCATCGCGAGCCCAAGCAATCGGCAGGTCATCATCCCAGGAATAGGCTGTAGACAGCGAATAACAAAAGTCAAAGGAAAGCGAGCTAATAATTGGTCGATAAACAAATGGGGAACCTCGGTCAGAATATAGGGGAAACTGGCCAAAGTTTGTCGCACAACCACCTCGGGGGCTGCCTCAAGCAGATGGATACTGGAAATGCTATCCGTGGCAAATGGTCATCGGGTATGCAAAGCACTATCACTTTCTTTCACCTGAGGAGCGTGTGGCGCAGGAGTATCACCAAGTACAGGGGGCCCACCCAAATAAGCAACTAAGGTATTGTTGGCACTTGAACTGACTCTTTAACAACAGGCTCCACTTTGATCCTATTAGTTGCTGGTTGATCGACCTCCACCTGAAATGCAACAAACAATTGAAGTTAGCAATAAAGACAAAGGAAATCATGAAAAACACTATGCTAACTTAGAGATTTATTCCTATAAGACTAGGACCGCCTGACCCTCGATTATGGGAGATTTATACCTATAAGACTAGGCCCGCCTGACCCTCGGTTATGGGATATTTATGCCTATAAGACTAGGCCCGCCTCACCCTCTATTATGAGATATTTATACCTCTAAGACTAGGCCCGCCTGACCCTCGATTATGGGAGATTTATGCCTATAATACTAGGCTTGCCTGACCCTCAGTTATGGGAGATTTATACCGATAAGACTGGGCCCGCTTGATCCTTGGTCATGGGAGATTTATACCTATAAGACTAGGCCAACCTGACCCTCGGTTATGGGAGATTTATGAATATAAAGCCCTACATTACTAGGCCCGCCTGACCCTCGGTTATGGGAGATTTTGATTTTAAAGCCAACATATTTACATGCAGAAGATAGATGGAAGAGTAGAAATACCTCAGGGAGTCGCTCGCCTACAAACTCGCGAGTGGCCATCTGGACCACGTCCTCCTCTTCAATCACTCCGGGAGCTACCAATGGGAGATGACTTTGGGGGGAAATCACATGCTCCCAAACCTCAGCAACCTGTTCCTGCCTTTTCTCTATCGTCTCAATAACACGTTCTTGTTCACCCTCTCCTTGAGCAACTGCAGCTGGCTCAACACCTTCTTGGTTTGAAATCGAAGGCCCGAATAAAGTAACAAGCATTTGATCGTTTTAAGGTGAAGGCACCACGAAGACGATTGAAATGGGCATGGGAGCCTAAGGAAGGAAGAAAGTCAGAAATTAAACCAGTAAATCGAGGTAGCAATAAAAGGGGGATATAAGTGCAAAAAATAAAGGCTTACCACAGGATTCAAAATTATAGTAACAACAGGCACATGCACAACTTCAACAACTTTCACAAAAGGCACCTCCCTCTCGAGGCCAGTTTGCTGGCCCAAAAAAGAGGGATCAGGAGAATAACCGCTATTAGACTCAGACGAAGTATCAGATATAACTGCCCTAGGGGGAAATGGGAGATTACTTACGAAGTAGTAAGGACAGCTCTCTCGACGGGACGATCCTCTCCAACTCCATCGTGCGGATCTCCTCACGCATCAAACTGAAAAGTAGACATGGGAGTATTAGTATGAAAGGAAGATAAGGAAGAAGATATTTATAGTAAGAGAGATTAATAGGCTTACCTCTCCTTCTAACACATCCTCTACAATCTCATACCCTTGAGGAGGCAAGGCAGGTTTTGAAGGAAAAACCATCCTCCTCAACCTACACCGCCGCACTAATGTAGTTTATTCTTCTTCTTCCTCTTCTTCCTCCTCTTCTCTCTCTTCTATGGCTTCCTCCTATTCCTCATCATCATCATCATCATCATCTTCCCCAACATCTCCACCAGAAAAATGCTCCTCAGAAATCTCCTTTTCACTAGACTCACTCGACTCCTCCATCACAAGCTTGAGGGGGTTAATTAATTTCCTCTTTCTACTACCCCCAACAGATTGTGGATAAGAAAACCCACGAGTAGACATATTAGTTGACATGAAAGCCCTGTCTTTGAAAGAGTGCGCGTATGTTCAAATAAATAAATTATTTAATTAAACTCAGTTTTTATTAGTTAAGTCCTAAACATGCATCTAGGTGTGGTTGAAGATGATAAACTCAAACAAGAACATTAAAATACACACATGTGAGGAAAAGTCCCCCAAAGGGGCAAAACCTTTTACTTTCACTATAATATTGAAAGGTACAATTACACGGATTACAATGAATATAAGTGTGACACAGAAATACCCGCAGGCGTCGGTTCTGATGTCATCGGCTGGAATCTCTCGCTGGAACTCCAGGTGGGCAGCAGTTGAGAAGAAGACGGCTCCTCCACAAAGTACTCCAAAAGAGTAAATGATCTTCTTGAAGGTTTAACAATTCACATATATAAATGGGAGTGATTATGTGAATAAAAAGGCTTAAGAAAACCTTAAAAGGTGAAGTCTGATTCTGGGCTGTTTTCATAGAATTCGTGTTTGCAGAAAGACTTAGGAAAACGTGTAGAAGGAACACTGATATTTATACGAAAATCGAGGCGGCGGCATTGCTCGAACGAAGGGCACGTGTCGTTCGAACGACTTCACGCGAGATGCTGATCTCGCTCGAACGACAGTGCCAGCTCATTTGAACGAGCTCTTCGACCGAGGCACTCCGCTTCTACACTTAGAAAAATTATGCTTTTGATAAAAAAATATTTCAGACTTCAAAAATTATTTTTTGAAAAATTTCCCATATATTTATGCAAATATAAACAACTCCAATAAAACCATTTTACCAATATTGTGTAGTGGAGTAGTGGGAATGAGTTGAGCAGCACGTCGCATTTAGCATGACGCACGTACAGATGATGGATGCATTTAATTCGAATAAAGGCCATCGTGGATGAGCGTGATGATGTGTCGAATGTAACGGTATCAAACATACAAACTGTGATCTAGAGAAAACAGAAAATTCCTAGATTCTACCCTGGACACTTATAAAATTATGTCCTTATAAATCTCCCCCTATGTCTATGCCGGTACATATATAAAAATCTGAATTATGCAATCTCCCTAAAGCAAATGACATACAATATAATATCCCCATTAAACCCTCAAACTGATAATACTACATGACGTGTTTTCAATCAAACTTCAGCATCTTCAAATTTTCAGCTCTTTAGAATCTCCCAAAGCTTTTCTCATCAGGGTGTGCAATCCAATAAATCACTTTGTACCTACACACATGAGATAATGCAGATACCCGTGACAAGCAACAGTTTGAAATATAATGATATGCTAAAATCAAAGATCAATTAAGCTTAAGCAAATCATTGATAAATCAACCAAACAAACAATCTCCCCCATAATTCATTCTCCCCCTTTTTATGTTGTCACCAAATAGACATATATGAGAAGCATTGTTGATGCAAAAAATTGGACTGAATTCCCGTTTTTATGATCACAGATAAATAGATAAAATCAATCCAATCAAGCACATGAGAGACAAATATTTTTAAAGTGGTTCGGCTATGAATAAAGCCTACGTCCACTGTTATTTTATTCCCAGGGGTTTACAATAGCACAATGTGGTGTAGAGAGAGAAAAAGGTGTGGATCTTGTGTATGGTGTCCCTCGATTCTCCCGGATCTCTTCCCTTTTGGCTAAGGGGATACATGTATTTATAGTGATGGGAGATAAAGAGATTCATTCAACGAATCTAATTTTTGAATTGCTTGGTATGCTATGTGTTGTCATCTATTAATACAATATAAATGTACATTAAGGCTCATTAAATGCGTTGTCATCTTCATTAATGCACATTAAATGCGTAGTTATCCTTTGATCTTCCTAGTTGATATGCCGACCAACTCTCCTCGGGTGCCGACTAACACTCCTCGGGTGCCGACTAACTCTCCTCGGGTGCCCACTAATTCTCCTCGGGTACTGACCAACTCTCCTCGGGTGCCGACCAACTCTCCTCGGATGCCGACCAACTCTCCTCGGGTGTCGAATATTGCCACGTAGGATGACATGTGTCCTTTTCTGATTGGTCCTCGTAGATGGAGAATTTTTGCGTTAACAGAAGCCCCCAATGCTCCATGCTTGATGGTTTACCTGAAAGGATGGAGTATTTATTCTGCAGTGTTGCTCGGTTCTCGTGAAATTCTTGATCTACCTTCTTAATTTGTTCAACATAAAGTGCATTATCTCATGGACGACATATGATGCAGGATGATCGATGGCTGCTAATCTTTCTTTTGAGGAACTCCGTGTGCTATGTATCACCCCTGGGAATTTGGATGCAGCCATGCCATAGTATGCAGCTTGTAGCTTGCCATAATCTTCAAGTATGTTAATTGGTTTGGCTAACCGACCAACTGTTGACTGTGTCGAGCAACTGAATGATAACTTCACGTGCTTAATTCTTCTGATTTATGCTCCTCTGAATACTTTGTCGAGTAACATACTAGATTTTGAACCCAACCTTCAATCTGATTAGTACCAAGTTTATGGTGGACTTCGAAACATTTTTATACAACTTCTTCTTCAATGTTAGTCGGGACAGTAGTAGTAAAGATCTCAGTCCTATAGATGCTAAATTTGACTTCTGAACTTCAACAGTATGTGCATAATAACTCCTGAATATGCCTCCTGAACTTTTGAATTCCTCCTGAACTTCAATATACCTCCTGAACTTCAATAGCCTCCTGAACTTCAATATCAAAAATAATTCCTGAGCAAGAAAAAACAACTCCTGAATGATAATTAGTCGGGGACCCGACCGTGTGAGTTTGTGGAGTTGAATTTGATGCTCGATTGCATGATGTTATGAGAATGTGCCACCGAATGAAAAACTGGATTTTTAATAGAGCCCCCAAGTGTGGAATATGATCTTTGAATGCTTTTTGCTTGATCGCTTTCACATACTCATAAAATGTTTCCGACCAACTATAGTTGACAGCTTCTTATTTCCGAACAACCTGAGTTAACATTTTTGGGAATAGATTTACTTCCTAACCAACATAAGTTGGCATTTTTAGGAATATTTTTACTTCCCGAAGAACATACAAGTTTTACTTCCCGGAGGCATACAAGTTTTACTTCCCGGAGGAATACAAGTAGCTTTACTTCCCGTAGGAATACAAGTAGCTTTACTTCCCGGAGGAATACAAGTTTTACTTACCGTAGGAATACAAGTTTTACTTCCCGGAGGAATACAAGTAGCTTTACTTCCCGGAGGAATACAAGTAGCTTTACTTCCAGGAGGAATACAAGTTTTACTTCCCGTAGGAATACAAGTTTTACTTCCCGGAGGAATACAAGTAGCTTTACTTCCTAACCAACATAAGTCGACATTTTTAGGAATAAATTTTTGATAATAAATGATAGAAACTTCCTCAGAGCTGACCAACAGATTGTTGGGAATAAGATATAATAAATGTTGGAGACATCCTTGGAGCTGACCAACAGATTGTTGGGAATAAAATAATATATGCTGGAGACATCCTTGGAGCTGACCAACAGATTGTTGGGAATAAGATAATATAAATGTTGGAGACCTCCTTGGAGCTGACCAACAGATTGTTGGGAATAAGATAATATAAATGTTGGAGACCTCCTTGCTGAAATAAGAATAGAATATGCATCCAAATAGATATAAAGAATAATTAAAAATAATAAAATGCCTCGTTGATCTGTCGAGGTAGAATTATATAATGCCGAACAAGAATAAGATCTTCCAGAACATAAGAATATGGTCGAAAACGTTGTCAGGCCTGAATATAAATAAGAATTATCCGACCAACTATCCGTTCGGGGAGAAATACTGAATAAGTATCTTGTCGAGGCACAATTGCATAATGCCGAATAAGAATAATATTTTCCAGAACATAAGAATATGGCCGAGAACTTTGCTGGGCCTACATATAAATAAGAATTACCCCGACCAACTATCCGTTGGGGGTGACATATAATAAATGTTATAGTTCTCCTCGGAGCTGAATATGATAATAAGTATCTCGTCGAGTTCCATGTTGAGATGAATATAGAATATAAATCCCAAGGGATATATAGAATAATTTGTGCTTGAGCCGATATCTGGGCCTCAATATAAATAAGAATTGCCCCGACCAACTATCCGTTGGGGGTGAAATATAATAACTGTTGTAGCTTTTCCTCGGAGCTGAATATGATAATAAGTATTTCGCCGAGCTCCATGAAGAGATGAATATAGAATATGAATCCGAACGGATATATAGAATAATTCGTGCTTGAGCACAAATCAAAGCAATAATAAAATATATAGTTCCTTGCTGAGGTGAAATTTCATAATGCTGAGCAATTATAATAGTTTCCAGATTGTTTCCGAGCATTCGTCGGCGTTGAGTCTTGTACCTGTAAAAATTAATACCTTGCTCTACCATTTGTGTAGGCTGAATCGATTAGTCGTGAGAATAATTTACTCATCCAATCAATATATGATATGTATATGCTTGAGAAATAAAAATATTAATTTCAAAAAATGAAATAATATATGTTGGCTGATATGTCGAGGCACAATTGCCTGATGTCGAGCAATACTACTTTTCCAGAGGTTTACGAGAGATTTCATCGGGATTGAATCTCGTCCCTATGAAATTTTAATAAGCTTCCCGAGCACTTGTCGAGACTAGAGAAAATAATTATTATCATGAGAATAATTATTCAGCCAAACCATATGTGATGTGTATCAGCATAAAATAATAAAAATTTCAAAGTATGAAATAATATTTTTATGCCAAATGTGTGTGAGATGGACAAATTTTTATCAGATATGCATCATAAATAAGACGTAGAGTTTTTTGTAAAGTTATTTAATCTCCAACAACTAATCAGGTATAAGTTGTTGTTTGAAAATTATTTATCACTTGGTTTTAAAAATATTTTTGGGGTGATCACAAGTTAAAAAAGACTTAAGCCCCTGTTTGTCCCCGAGCTGAACTCGTGTTTAAAGAAATATCTGGGGTGCTTCCCATTTTTTAATACCCCAAGATTCTACTGCTGCCGACAAACGGCATGGATGTTGCCGACCAACATTTAAGGATATCTCAAGTTATAGAATATATGGTGCCGACCAAGAAGCAAATGGTCCCCGACCAGCTGAGCAATTTCGCCGATCAACAAAAATGGTTCATTGACAGCGCCGAACAACATTAGATGTCACCGACCAAAAAGCGGATGGTTGGATAGTTTCCGACCAGTAAATTAAACCCTCCGAACAAGACTGGGATGTCGCCGATCAAGAAGTAGATGATCGTCGACCTGCAATTGGTTCCATCGAGCTACAATAAGAGTTTCTGACTAACAATAAGATACCTCGTAGTTGGATAAAATTATTTCAACGTTGCTGATGGATCTTCACATCTTTTCTTCGACAAACAAAAATGGTCTGGTTAAGCTTCCCTTTAATAAAAGATGGCCCAAGATGATGCCGACCAACAATATGGATGGATGACCAGAATATCTCGAATCCTTCGATCAGAAAAATAACATTCGATGTAAAATTTAAGCATTAAGAATGTTAATTAAATGAATAATTATCTAATCCACTATATCGTGTGATTCCGATAAAGAAACCCCGTGATGTGATGAACGAGGGGCCAACATATCAAATTTGTGCCCAGAGTCTTGATATGGTCATGATTTGTTTTACTGATCCTCTTTTACAAGACGTGGGTAATGATTTTTCAGGTGAGAGAAAATTATTTTTTATATTGATCCTCTCCTATTCCCTATTTGGAGAGATAAAAATATGTTGAATGATCGAAGTTATTAAAAAATCAATCAATTTGACTTTTTTGACATAGATGGAAGATGAACCAAATTAAGTATATAGTTCATAAAAATGAATGCAAAGAGACTCAAACTTGAAGAGAGAGAAAGTAGATCTGGGTCATGATTTCCATGAGAAAACTTTTTATTTTCTTTAACCTTTTCCCATTCTCTGATTAAAAATGTAATGGGAATTTGAATAGTCATCAAAGATATTTCAAAAATTATTTCAAAATCAACAATGAAAATTATAAAATCTTATCATCGTCGTATATATTGGTATATGTAATCATTTAAAATATTTATTTCATGAGATAAAATTTTAAATTGAGAATCAAGCCAAAAGTTTTGATTTATGAAATCCACCATTTCACAGATTTCTCAACAAGAATTAATTTAACAATTATGATTTTGAAATCATGATATGCAATTTTTGCAGATTTCATAAATAAAAATTGGACAACTAATTTATGTATATAAACATAAAAAACATGATTGAATCAACAGATGTATGTATAATTGATTATACGTAGAGAAAATAAAAACTTAGCTTTTGATGGAGAACAATGTTTGTAACACGTTCCCACAGACGGCGCCAATCTGTTGATGCAAAAAACTGGACCGAATTCCCATTTTTATGATCACAGATAAATAGATAAAAGCAATCCAATCAAGCACATTAGAGACAAAGATTTTTAAAGTGGTTCGGCTATGAATAAAGCCTACGTCCACTGTTATTTTATTCCAAGGGGTTTACAATAGCACAATGTGGTGTAGAGAGAGAAAAAGGTGTGGATCTTGTGTATGGTGTCTCTCGATTCTCCCGGATCTCTTCCCTTTTGGCTAAGGGGATACATGTATTTATAGTGATGGGAGATAAAGAGATTCATTCAACGAATCTAATTGTTGAATTGCTTGGTATGTTATGTGTTGTCATCTATTAATACAGTATAAATATGCATTAAGGCTCATTAAATGCGCTGCCATCTTCATTAATGCACATTAAATGCGTAGTTATCCTTTGATCTTCCTGGTTGATATGCCGACCAACTCTCCTCGGGTTCCGACTAACACTCCTCGGGTGTCGACCAACTCTCCTCGGGTGCCGACTAATTCTCCTCGGGTACTGACCAACTCTCCTCGGGTGCCGACCAACTCTCCTCGGGTGTCGAATATTGCCACGTAGGATGACATGTGTCCTTTTCTGATTGGTCCTCGTAGATGGAGAATTTTTGCGTTAACAAGCATAAATATGAAAAATGTCACATGGTAAGAAAAAATCTATTTTTGAATTTTTCAAAATTTTTCTCACAAAATATACAACAAAGAATCACACCATGAACAAACACAAAAACAACCAAGTCGATGATAGCGTAATGTAGGGGTGTGATCAAATTCGATTGGAAAATCAATGCATACAAACATGACATATGTGCACGATGAATATCGGATACTCCTAACGAATAAACTCAGCATCTTCCTTAGGTGTAAAAAGATGGAAATAAGAGACATTGACTCAATCAAATGAACAAATCAAAGCTCAAAATGATTTCCACACCAATAACGTCCAAAATGATGAAATTCTTTTTCAAAACATTCAAGGAAGTGCAAACCCGTTTAAATTCTCCAACCAAACTCCCTCAGATTTATATATTGAATAGAGGTGATCTAAATTCTCAGACTTTGGAGAATTGATGGTGAAACCTAAATGGCCCATATTTGGCATGAATTTCTTTTTATTGCCTTTAAATTTTTTCAGTCTCTTTTAACCTCTTTGGAGCCCGGATAATAAAATTCCTTAATTTCTTAGGTCCGATTTAAAGGTGGCTTAATCGCAAAGGCTAGATAAGAATCTTTCGTATCCTTTCACCATTTAAAAATATAATCTCACCAAATGGTTTTTACATGAATTTCAATCTTGTCAAGTTTTATCGCATATGGTTCGTTGTATAGACAGAATTGAGATGAAAACACTCAAGCCAATATGTGATAGACAAGTATAATAATCAAATAAAACCGTACATGTGTACAATAAAGGAGATAAGGAGCCAAACATGTAGAAAGATATCACTAATCACATCTCAAAGACTCCAAACAATGTAAAGCACATGGATGCAATGATGTAGCGTCTCATATCACTATCAAACAGTCACATGGATAAATTAAATGAAATTTATGACTCGGTTATCTTAAATGCTCATCCATAAAAGGTGCAAATAAAATACAAAAATCTTTTTGTGCTTTTGCAAAATTTTAGAAAAAAGAAAATCTTTTTGGATTTTTTTAAAAATAGAAAAAGCAAAAAAAATAATACAAATGATACAACCTAGGGATAGGAATCATATGATATGGACATGACAATGCATCCTATCCTAAAAATGAACCAACCCCTCAGTCAACTGTGCAAATCCCCAAAGACTTCCTAAGACTCTCAAATCTAAGGGCATCTAAAGGCTTCGTGAATATATCGATTAACTGAAGGTCAGTGGGTACGAAACTCAGGGATACGACTTTCTCCTCAACTAACTGACGTATAAAGTGCTCGCGTATCCTGATGTGCTTTGTGCATGAATGTTGGACAGGATTACGGGATATGTTTATCGCGCTCATGTTATCATAGGAAATAGTCATGGTGTCCTGTGAAATCCCATAATCTTTCAACATTTGCTTCTTCCACAAGAGTTGCGTGCAACAACTCCCGACGGCGATGTACTCAACCTCCGCGGTGGACAAAGAGATGGAGTTTTGCTTCTTGCTCAACCAGGAGATAAGAGCATAACCAAAATAGAAACACCCACCAGAAGTGCTCCTATAACTATTTACACCCCTGGCCCAATCGGTATCCAAACAGGCGGATAAACGGTCATCGGTATCAAAGGAATACCAAATATCGTATGTGAAAGTCCCACTCACGTATTTGATAATATGCTTTAGAGAGAGTAAGTGTGACTCTTTCGGGGATGCCTGATATCGCGCACAGACTCCAACATTAAAGGCTATGCCGGGGCGACTGGCAGTCAAGTAGAGAAGACTACCTATCATACTCTGATACAAGGTTTGCTCTACGTCCTTGCCTGAAGTGTCCTTACTAAGCTTAATAGAAGTACTCATAGGTGTACGTGCATGCTTAGCGGAGTCTAAACCAAACTTCTTCACTAGGTCTCTAGCATACTTGGATTGGAAGATGAACATCCCATCCTCTAGCTGACGAACCTAGAGACCAAGGAAGAAAGTAAGCTGACCTACCATACTCATCCCAAACTCACTTTTCATCTCCTCCTCAAAGTGGTGAGCATGCTAGGATCACGTGGATCCAAAGACTATGTCGTCCACATAGACCTGGGCAACTAAAAAAGCACCGTCATCTCTCCTAATGAACAACGTTATATCAACTCCCCTTCTCTTGCAACCATGGGCTAAGAGATAGGAAGTAAGCCTCGCGTACTAAGCACAGGGTGCTTGCTTCAAACCATACAAGGCTTTTCTCAGATAGTAGACGTGCTCAGGGTGCATAGGGTCTTCAAACCCTTTTGGTTGTTCTACGTAAACCTCCTCCTGAAGAATGCCATTTAGAAAGGCACTCTTGACATCCATCTGATATAACTTAATGCGCAGATGACATGCGATGATGAGTAGAAAGTGGACGGACTCAAGCCTCGCAACAGGAGCAAATGTCTCCCCAAAGTCTACACCCTCTATCTGTGTGTAGCCTTGAGCGACCAACCTAGACTTATTTTGAATTATGGTACCATTTTCATCCATTTTATTCTTGAAAATCCACCCATTACCTATCACTTTAGTCTCACAAGGTCGGGGGACAAGTTCCCAGACATTATTCTTTTTAAATTAACGCAACTCATCTTGTATAGCAGATATCCAGTGTTCATCCTTGAGTGCTTCTTTATGATTCTTGGGCTCGACTTTGGACGTGTAGCAAAGATGGCTAACAACGTTTTCTAGCTGAGCACGAGTCTTGACCCCTAAAGTGGGATTTCCAAAAATGGCAAAGGGATCATTACTCTTGCAAACCCAAGCAGGTGTGTCCCCTAACACAGGAGTAGGGTCCACAGGGTGTGGGTGAGGGACAAGTAAATCGCTTCCAGAAAAGTCCTCATCCTCATACTGAAGGCTAGAATCAATAAACGTCGAAGGGTCGTCATCTTGCACAGTGACGTTTATTGACTCCATAACCTTAGAGCTCTTCAGGTTAAAAACCCAGTACGCTATACTATTTGATGAATATCCTAGCAATATTCCCTCGTTGCTCCGGGAGTCAAACTTTCCTAATTGCTCTCTATCCCTTAGGATATAGCATTTACTCCCAAAGACACGAAAATATGCAAGGTTGGGTTTCTTTCCAGTCCACAATTCGTAAGGCGTCTTAAGTGTACGTGGACGCAGGTAAACCCTATGCACCGTATGGCATGCAGTAGACACTGCCTCTGCCCAAAATCTCCTAGCAACCTTACGACCTAGAAGCATAGATCTAGCCATTTCCTGGATCGTCCTATTCTTTCTCTCAACAATCCCATTTTTTTGAGGAGTCTTCTCAGTAGAAAACTCATATTTGATCCCAAGGCAATCACAGTAAAGATATACCTTTGCTTCCTTAAATTTTGTGCCGTTGTCACTACGTATCCTATTAATAGTGACTCCGAGTTGATTTTACAGGACACGGCACTTGGTCATTAAAAACTCTACAGCATCGAATTTCTCTCTAAAAAAACCTACAATCGAATATCTGGAGAAATTATCCACCATCACGAGGATATACCTCTTACCACTCAAACTCTCAGTACGAGTAGGACCCATAAGATCCATGTGAATCAACTCAAGTACACGAGAGGTGGTAATGGAATAAAACTTCCTATGGGGGCTACGGATTTGCTTTCCCAACTGATAGGGTCCACAAACCGTGGAAGTCAGCTTTCCAAGAGATGGTAAGCCATATACTAGGTCCTTTTTAGCTAAGCGAGTCAAATCTCTAACGTTCACATGACCTAGACGTCAGTGCCACAGATCCATAGGAGTGATCGTGACACTGTTGCAGACAAGTGAGGATGTGGGCACAGCCCCATAGTAATTATCCTCGATACTCACCCCTAGCACTAAAAGTTTATCAGCTTGATTATAGACATTACATGCATCCCGATCAAACTTTACGGCGAAGTCAGCGTCGCACAGCTGGCTAAGGCTGAGTAGGTTTGCTTTCAAACCTTTACAAAACATTTTTTAGCTTAGGAAATCCTTGTAACTCTATTGTACCTCATCCTACAATGCTATACTTTCTCCCATCTCCAAAGGTGACTCTACCTTCTTTATACTCCTCTAGGTAGGTAAAAAATGAGACATTACCTGTCATATGTCTGGAGCACCCACTATCAAAATACCACTATGAGGTATTATGAGCTTTGAGAGCGACATGAACAACAAGAGCCTTTTTATTTTTCTTAGGCACCCAAGAAGTGTTAATCTTTTGTTTACCCTTGTTGTTATTGGTTTTAGTTGGGATGCGTGAAGCATTCACAAACGGCAAAGACATCCGTCAAAATTCCTCCATCAAACTCTGTGATGTGGCAGCTAAAAACTCAACACGCTCTCTCAGACTAGCAAAATCATTAGTACAATGTGGTGGAGCAGTAATAAGTCATGTTCGACCCAAACTATAGCAAAGCTCCCTGAGGTGGCCTTTTTTTGCAGTACGTACAGAAGAACGCAGTCTTAGGCGAACCTGGGTTTGCTTTTCTTGGTCGAGCTCTCCTTCGTGGTTTTTGACGATGACCATATAGAGTCGTAGTAAACTTAGGAACTGGTCCAGGTGCAATTAGGTAAGTGGAGGCACCATCATAACCTATTCCCTGCCTATCACCAAAACCTAAAGCGGCGCCGAGGAGCATCTTTCTTGATATGTCCTCGATTTGAACCTTGAATTTTCGTGCTCTCTAAAGATCATGAGTAAGCTGGGCAACAAGGGCTTCTAGTTTCTTTCGAGTCTCCATGGAGGAATGGAGCTCACTCGTAAGACTAGCTACTTGTTTAGTCAAATCCCCTTTCTCTTTCTCAAAACCACTATCTCTCTCTCCAAATAGTCTCTCTCTCTCTCTAAACAAACTTTCTTTCTCAACACAGGCAGACTCTCTCTCTCTCGCTTCTTTTAAATCTTCCTCTAATGCGGTGATCCTAAGAACTAACGCTTTATTACGCTTTTTGGTTTTAAATTACTCATTATATAACTCAGCGTAGGCGCGTTGAAGATTACTCTCGCTCTCACTTGCATCATCCTCCCCCTCACTCACATCGCTCTCATTATCGAGGTGTCCCTGTGAAACAGCATCCTCATCGTCGTGAGGAGCACTAGAAGTACTCACATCACTAGCCATGAATGTGGTGAAGTTACACTCATGTGATGACTCGTATCCAGAGTCCACCGACTCGACCTTACTGTCATCACTAAGGGTAACATTAAGGACAGCTTTGCCCTTTTCTCTGTTCAGCCTAGTAGCACACTCAAAGGCTCTATGACCCCTACCATTGCACTCATAGCATCTCTCACTCTCTTTCTTAGGAGGATCTTTAAAATATTTTTCATTTTTCTTTTCAAACTTATTTTTCTCACACTTCTTTTTATCTTTGAAATTACCATTTTTCTTGAATTTGAGAATTTTCTTGAAATTTTTAGCAAAGAGGGACAAATCATCTAAATCAAAGTCACACTCATAATCTGACGTATCTATCTCTCTTTTTCTAGATGACTCTCCCCTCTTTCTTGCCGACCCCTCACTTTTTCTCTCCTGGGCATTAAGAGCAATTCATTTATCTTTAGACTTGACAGATTTAGGAAACATATCAATTTGTTTGCAAGTCTCCTCCAATTTAAGCGTATTTAAATTACCCATAGAATTTAACACAGTGACTTTAGGGATAAAACGCTTAGGCAGTGATCTAAGAATCTTTTTAACAACTCTAGCATTAGGAATGTGTTCACCAAGATTAAAGCTAGTGTTAACAATATCAGACAGTCTAGCATAAAATTCATCAAAACATTCAGACTCAAGCATGGTGATTATTTTCAAATTGGGTTGTTAAATTTTGCAGTTTAGACTCTTTCATAGCATTAGTTCCTTCATAGGTAAGTTGTAAAATATTCCATGCCTCTTTTGACGTGGTGCACGTTATTATCCATTTGAACTCATCAGGTGTGACGGATCCAGAAATAGCGCTTAACCCCTCAGAATTAAAAGATGACCATTTAAATTCTTCTTCAGTCCAAGCAATGGAGAATTTTAAACTAGTCACGTTCTCAACAGTGATGGAGGGAGGTGTCCACCCTCTTTCAACCAAAATCCAGACACGTTCATCAATGGCTTTTAAAGCAGATTTCATGCGGGCTTTCCAGTACGCATAGTTTATCCCATCAAAAACTGGCATTTTATTATATAACTTCTTCATTATGAACATGCTCTTTTTCAAAAATCAATTTTTTAAAATTGATATCTTAGAAAAATTTTGCGGAATATTACACGGTATAATTGCGTAATTGGCTCTGATACCAATTTGAAAGAGTGTGCGTATGTTCAAATAAAGAAATTATTTAATTAAACTCAGTTTTTATCAGTTAAGTCCTAAACATGCATCTAGGTGTGATTGAAGATGATAAACTTAAGCAAGAACATTCAAACACGCACATGTGAGGAAAAATCCCCCAAAGGGGCAAAACCTTTTATTTTCACTATAATATTGTAAGGTATGGTTACACGAATTACAATGAAAATAAGTGTGACATAGAAATACCCGCAGGTGTCGGTTCTGATGTCGTCGGCTGGAATCTCCTGCGGGAACTCCAGGTTGGCAGCAGTAGAGAAGAAGACGGCTCCTCCACAAAGTACTCCAGAAGAGTAAATGATCTTCTTGAAGGTTTAACAATTCACATATATAAATGGGAGTGATTATGTAAATAAAAAGGATTAAGAAAACCTTAAAAGGTGAAGTCTGATTCTGGGTTGTTTTCGCAAAATTCGTGTTTGCAAAAAGACTTAGTAAAACGTATAGAAGGAACACTGATATTTATACGAAAATCTAGGCGGCGGCGTTGCTTGGACGAGATAGGCATCTCGCTCGAACGAAGGACACGTGTCATTCGAACGACTTCGCGCGAGATGTTGATCTTGCTCGAACGACAATGCCAACTCGTTTGAACAAGCTCTTTGACCGAGGCACTCCGCTTCTACACTTAGGAAAATTTTGCTTTTGATAAAAAATATTTCAGACTTAAAAAATTATTTTCTGAATTTATGCAAATATAAACAACTCCAATAAAACCATTTTACCAATATTGCGTAGTGGAGTAGTGGGAATGAGTTGAGCAGCACGTCGCATGTAGCATGGCGCACATGAAGATGATGGATGCATTGGGTTCGTATAAAGGTCGTCGTGGATGATCGTGATGACGAGCTCTAATGTAGAGGTATCAGACATACAAACTGTGATCTAGAGAAAACAAAAAATTTCTAGATTCTACCCCGAACATTTATAAAAGTATGTCCTTATAGTCTTCTTCACTCAATTGTTCCTAAGTCTGGCGAAGACGATCCATCATCTGGCTCACCGCTTTGGAAATATTTGGGTTAGGAGTAGAGGATAATGGGGGCAGTGGAATGTTTTTAAGCTTCTTCAAAGGAGCCTTACGAGTGGCCCTAACTACTGCCCCCATTGAGGCAGCACGAGGAGACTCAGTCCTTCCAACCGACCTCGAAGGACCAAGGAAAAATCGGTTAGAAGAACAGAAGGCTGAGTGGTTTTCTTTCTCTTCACAACTACCTGATCCACAGGCGCTATGGGAGGCATCTTAGGGGGGGCATTGGTGTTGGGTGTACTGAGAGGTAAAATAGAAGATTGGGTGGTGCATTTTCTCAAACCCAACTTAGTGGGTGGAAATCTCTCAACTTCGCAATAACGGGGTTCTTTAAGAAGATTGGTTTGAAAGCGAACCAATTGGTTTTTCTAGAACGCATTGATGTACATCGTTGATCTCCCTCCTCGAGCTCTCTTGCTCGGGATCACAACATTAGAAGGATAATGGGCACGCAGACTGGCAACAGTGGAAGTGAGGAAATTTGAACAAGCAAACTAAAAATTAGTGGGCTTCTCTCTGGTGAAATGGCTTAACAGGGGGGGCCTTGATCATAGCCAAACTGCAAGGCTACCCGATGGGGTATATATACAGGGTAAAATGATGACCATTTGATATACGAAGGCAAATATGAAAGGATAAACAATAGGGTAACACTGTGCTCGGGGAAATTTCTGGCAAAGGCTTCTTCAATAGGAGCAATGGGACGCTCCCCTTCACCAAAGAAGTTGTTTGTAGAAAATTGGCTCACCCCAACATATGGGCGAGGGGTGAATCGCTTATCTCGATCAATCAGAGCTATAAGAGGTTTATTCACTCTTATTCTTCCAACAGCAAATACGGGGGATACTCACATCCTGTGAATCGGGGAAGTGACTAGCAGGGGAATAACCTGGGAAATGAGCGTAGAGGAACGCCGTCAAAAGAATATTATTGGCATAGTTAGAAACATTGAACCTACCAATGCTTTGAGCGGAGTTTATAGACACACGATCTAACCAAGTGTATAAAGACCCAAGAACAATGGCGGTGAGGGGGATCTTTACACCACTAGACATTCAAATGTCCATGTTGATCAGGTCCTTACGAGGGCCGTCGTGGGTCTTAACTGGAAGGTTTACCTTCGACAGCATTACCCATATGTATCTCATGAGCTCAATTATGGACTTATAGCCTTCCCCGATCAGAGGCTGCACAAAAACTTCTTTCCCTTGAGGGTTCTCCCTAGCATCCTCACGGGCTCTAATGATAACCTTCTCCACAATGAAGTAAAAGTAGCGAATGACCTTAAAGTAGGTACACTTGCTATAATTGACCATATAACCCTTCACAACGGCTTTCAACTCTCTCCTTAGAGTTTTCTCTTCACTAGAGACAACCTCCTTAAAGAAGGTGTCAAATCCAGAAGCTTCCAGTCCCAAGAGTTCGTACACATCCTCCAGAGTAACAATAAACTCACCCCAGGCCACCACGAAGGTGTGTGACCCATAGATCCACCTGGACACCAACAGTTACAAAGAGGTGTTATTCTTAGCTTAAGTAATATCTCCCAACCACATGGAGCAAGATAAGTTTAAGAGGGTCAGTTGAACAAAGTACATTGAATGGATATACTCCGTCTAAGGGCCCAATACTTCACTAGCACCAGAGGACGCCTCAAATTCCACCATATAATAGGGGAAATCACCACGCTTTATATGAAAACATGTAACAGTAGGAGTAGGGATATAAGAGAAGTATTCAACGTCTTCACCTTCTGCCATCAACAAGTTTGGCTCCTCGGTTGGCACCAAAGCACTGGGAAATCGCTCTAACGTCACCCATAAATGATCGTTCTCTCCAAAGTAAGGGGCACGATGGTATCATTCCCACTGAGCCTAGCGTGCCTGGGTGACAGGAGAAGCTCCCTTGACGGAAAGATTTCTCTTTACTGGTGCCATAATAGATGAGAGAAAAGAGAATGGAAGATAACCAAGGTTCTAAAAAACGCGAGGCGTGATCGAGGCGTGGAGGCCAAGCCTTAAGCCTTAGAAGCCTAGGCGGGCCTTAGGCGTAAAAAGGCGCGAAAAGGCGTTTAGGCATTCTTAATATATTTTAATATTTTTTAACCATAACAAGGCTATTAAAATACTAAAATTGTACATATCATAAAAATATGTCTGATTATATGCAAATTAAAATACTATTTGATTATTTTGGAAAAGATAATGGTTCGATTTGTAAGAAAATCGTTTAAAAGGCGATATCATTTCAGTAAAGCATTGTTGTTTTTAGAAAAAAAAAATGCACCTTAAAGGTTTTACCAAGAATAAGGCGTGAAAATCTAAAGGTGGGGCGTTTCTCCCAAGCCTCAAGCCTAGGCGTGCCTAGGAAGATTTTTTAGAATAGTGAAGATAACTAAAAAATGGGGGGTTAAGGAGTTGAAGAAGTCAAGAATTTCGTTGCCAAACTCTCAGAGAAAATCTTGAACTCAGAAAGTTAAACCCATAGGTGAGTTTGACCTAAGGTGCGTCCCCTTTTATAGAGGCAACAAGAATTCCAAAAGACAGCAAAAAAATGACGTTTAGAAAAGTGTAATGATGGCGTTTCAGAATTATGTGGCTGGCGTGTTGGCCAAACGCGCGTGGTCACGGAAGACTAAAGGTTTCTATGATGATGATTCAGGGAATGACATGTCGAATAGTTGCGCCATCTTCACGCACTCGCCCTGGCACTGCCATGTGTGACGCACTGAAAGGCGAACGACAACTGCATTTAATGAAGCATAGCAGGGGGTCTTATCTACCTTGGGGAACGAAGAGCTTTGGGGGAAATTTGAATAAACCTCTTCATTTTCCCCAAGAAATAAAATCATAGATAAATAGAGGTTTCGTACAAATATTTCTTCGTATAATAAACAAATATCTATACGAAGGGGAAAATATAGGGGGCGTCCCCCCGCATGGATGATTAACTTAGCCATGTGAATTGATCGTTCACAAAGAAGCATGCCAAACAAACCCACCTCGAGGACCCTTCACAACAAGTAGCTCGCAGAGCCCTACCTCGAAGAACCTCCAACGGACCTAGCTCGAAGGACCCAATTCAAATAACAAAGTTACCTGGATGACGATAGTTTGTAATAAGAAATATAATGTTGTATTATGTACTTTATCTTATGAATGTATATGTTGAGTGAGGTTATTTTGTACTCACGAGGGGCCATGCCTGGCAGGGCATAGGAGGGCTTTCATGCTCTATCAAGCAACCTCCTCTTGGGAACTTCACAGGGACATGGTTTGGAGGATTGAGAACAAGGCAATGTTGGGAATTATTACCAACCCTCTTGGCACACTTGGACAAAACTTCACCCAGGACAAATGTCACTCGATCTTACTCATAGCTCACCAATTCGAGTGAACCTCCTCGAGTCATTCAATCTCCCTCAATACTTGCCCCCTCGAGGTACCTTGGGTGCCAGCTCGCCTGACTGATGTGACTAGATACCTAACTATGGTCACTGTTTGGATCACTTCCTGACATCACGGTGTCTGATGTTTAGGGACTCAAGAATGCAGCACTCAAGTGCCTTTATCCTTAGGATGGTAGGTCTAATTCACCAAACCTGACCACTTAGCCATCCTAGAGTAAGCCTCAAGCTGACGAGTTATATCCCTTATTAATGCTCGCAATGCTTCCAGCCAATAGAATGGTTTCCCGCTAAAACTACCACATCCCATGCATTAAATACATTATCTCATGCATTTAATGCACCGGACCAGAAGGATCGAAGGCATACTGACTCGAGCAGCATATCCCCCATATAAAAAGACCAAATAAACAAATCAAAGAAAAATGGTCCAGAGCCCAGAATTACTATCCAAATTTCCTTATACCAGAGAACCCTCGCGAGAGCATTAACTCCCATACACATTCAATGCACCTATCATTGGGCATTAACTGATCTTAAAGTTACGGACATGCCTTTATTGTGCCTAGAGTGCTTATTTTTTTTACCTCCGACCACGCTACCTGTTGGTCCCATTCATTTATTGTGTTTGTCATATGTTGCTCATGTCAATATGTCCTTTAATGCAACTTTGAATATTAAATCTCTTTGTCTCTGATTCACCTATGGCTCTGACTTATACTTCATATCTAACGGTGTTACTCCCGATCTTGATAAGGGGTTACGCCTCACTTAATACTAACGGTATTTGAAGAACCCACATCTTACACATATTCAACGTCTTCTCTTTCTCAGTAAAAATGAGAAAGAATTATTCTTTTGTTCCATGCTCCTGGTCCAGACCTGCCCAAACCCTAATGAAGTTAAACATAGACGGTAGTGTAATGGGATCCTATGGTAATGTAGGTAGAGGGGTTTTTCTTCGAGATCACAATGCCATTGCAAGTTAAGCACTCATTCTAGCTTAAAAATGAAACTCTTAGTCTGCTTCGTGGAATCATGCTATGCTAAGACATAGTGGGCTACGATATTATGGTGGAATTGGATTCCAAGGTTCTAGTTGACTGTCTGAATGTGCTTTCCTCGTGGCCTTGGGAGTTATTCCCATCTATGGATAAGATCATGATCCTTTTATCCAATCTTTCATTACAGTTTCCCATATCTTCAGAGAGCCAAATATGCTCCCGGACTTCCTTGCTAAGATAGGCTTCTCAACTCATCCAGACTGGACTTATTATACCAAAACTGACTTTCTTAGGATGCTTTAGGGCCTTATTAGACTTTATTGATGGTAAAAATAATCCCTTAGAAAAGTTCATTGATCCTTGTAGCTATTTTGTTCGTGTTATTCTATAAAAGGCATCTTTTAAATGCGTCAGTGTTTATAAGCTCCTCGGGGGAGGATTTTTCTCCTATTTATTTATATATGTGGGGGGGAGGGGGGGAAGGAAAAGTCCTAGGATTCATCGTTATCAAAGACAGGATCGAAGTACACCCCTCCAAGGTCAAGGACATATGGGAGATGGTACCCCCTAAATGGAGAAATAGGTCGGAGGGTTCTTGGGTTAAAATTAATTCATAAGTCGATTCATCAACCAGCTTACCACCACTTGCAAACCTTTTTTCTAATTACTCAAAAGACTTACTCAAAGAGTGGAACACTCAATGTCAAGAGGCATTTGAGAAAATACACGAGTATCGAACTCACCCACCAATATTGGTTCCTCCCTAACTAGGACAACCTTTGATAATTTATATGACCATAACCAATACAACTGTTGGAGCCATGTTGAACCAATACGTCAAAAGTTCTTAAAAATAATGTGCCATATAATATGGCAATAAGAAGTCGATAGCTTATAATCTCAAATACACAGTCTTAGAAAAGGCTTGTATATCTCTACTATGAATCACATGTAAACTCCGCCATTACATGATGTCCTTCAATATATGACTCATTTCCAGTATCGATCCCCTTAAATACATGTTAGAGAAACCTTATTAGTCTACTTGTATGTCCAAATAGGTTTAAATATTATCCGAATTCAAAATCATGTACGTCATACAAAAATACTCTAAAATAAATCCATCTCGGACCTTCTCGCACGAAAACCCTTATCAGATGTAAAAGAAGAAAATTAGGCATAATTATCAGATGAGGACCTCTTCACATTAGACAACAGAGAAATGTGGGAACTCTACTTAGAGGGGGCTAACTGAAAAATGTTGTTAATGCCGCTTAATACAAGATTAAACTGTATAAGAAACTCCGAGATGTTTGTTGAAGAAACCCTTTTCTTTTGAAAATAAAACTTATAAACAATAAGATGTGTTTACAAAAACTTATGTACGAGAATAATCAAGACTTTGTAATCAGTTTTAAAACAAAGATAGTTTTAAAAATTCAGCACACTATAGAATGAGATGAGTAGATGAAGATAATCAGAACACACAGTTTTTAACGTGGTAAAACCTCTCCCAATAGAGGAAACATCCACGGTGACTTCTAAGTCACGAAAGTAAAAATCCACTAACAACAAATAGCAGTTACAAATAATACAACATACATGCACACAAATCAACCTATTCTAAGTTTAGGAATATACCCCACTTGGTGTCCTTCTAACTTCTCATAGATCTGATTGTTGATGATGTTCTTCCAGTTTGATAACTTCCTTTTGCTTTAGCTTCCTTGCGTCGACTCAATAATCTTTGATCTTATTCACAACACTTCCAGTGTAGTAGTGTGTTAAGTGTTTGTGATGTGATTCCTATCAACATACATGAACTCACACACACTTAGTTTTTACAGACAGTCCTAGAAAATTACATATAAGGACTATATGCTGTGATTTTATTTTCTTTCTTTCTTACAGAACTTGAAACCTTTTTGACCTTTAAATATATCCCAGATTCCACGGATATCTTGCTTCTAAATCTGTCAAGATCTTAATCAATCTCTGTTTTAAAAATATTTTTGAGATTGAAAATCTCCAAGTGTGAATCCAACTAGGTCAAGGTTAAGTTTCGTAAGAATAGAAACCATAAAACATTTACAAAACTAAATCAGTAAAGATTTTCTTAAATCGAGAAAGAAACATGCAGATCTAGTGAAATATTACATGAAAAGTGTAGATCTACAATTTATATGAAGAAGAAATACAGATCTTCACACGAATGTTTAAGTTGGTAATAAGATCACAGATCAAGAGGTTACAGCTTCAATATGAACAAACCAGTAACACCACTCTCTCTCAAACACTCAAGGTTGTGTTTGGGGTTTGAATATACGAAGGTTTGAATCACATTTGAAGTGTTTAGGGTTAGGGTTTGGCTAACACAGTTTCCCTTTCTCTCTCTTCTCTCTTTTCTTTTCTCTCTTCTCTCTCACTTCTCTCTTCTCTCTATTTTTTTTCTCTCAGAAATGACGACTGCCAAAAGTCTTGGAAGGTTGAGAATTATAGGGCTTTTATAGGAGTGGATGAAGGTTCTGGATAGTCGAAGGCAATCAAGGGCTAAGATTAAGTCTTCCTAATTTTGACTTGATCTAAGGGTTATAAAATAGCGGTGGTTAAGTTGAATGTGATTGGTCCACAGTGATAGCACATGGATAGGTTTAAAACACATGCAGGCCATCGATAAGGGTTGATCTAACGATCAGCAAACCTCCAGGCAACCCTCTCACATAACAAACACAAAGTGATACATCAGGAACGTGACAAGTGTTGGCATATAAGTGGCTTGCAAACGCGCGTCAAAAATTATTACAGGCAGCACCCTGAAGTCTCTAGCGCATTTACATTCTACCCAATCAAACATTCCAATGAAAAATGATATTTTGAAAATACCATATTAACCCCACAAAGTTTATAATCACACTTTTATTAATGAAAACATTATTTTAAAAATGTTTAAAAACTCCCAAAAAATTATTAAAACAACATTTTAAGGGGAATTTAACACACAATCAATTTTAAGCAATATATACACATGTATGCACTTCTAATGTGTGTAGTGTGATTCAATTTATACCTTCTTGGATCATTGAAGAGGATTAGAGAGAATAATTCTGAGGTTCTTTGGATTCTAGGTTAGACAACCAATTTTGTCACTATTTCCAAATTAGTTGAGCACTTATATAATATAAACTTAAGTAAGTCAAAGGTATAAGGTGCTTCACTAACAATAAAAGAGTATGAAATATCGGAATGCTCTCGAATCCCTTGATTCGCATCAACTCCCCACGGCTATCAAACTCATTTACGAGTATACTGAAAATATGGATAAATACGAGGATTGCATCATGGGTCTCAAAATGACATTATAAATGGGAATCACCAAAATAAAATCCTATGGATACTCAAGACTAGTTATCAGTTATATACTAGGCATATACGGGAGTCGGGATAATAAACTAAAGCCTTCCATCTCTAGCTAGAAGAGGTGGCTTCACGATTTGGGCATCTCGAGTTCGACTTTCTCCCTAGGCTTAGAAATAATATTGCAGATGCACTCACCACCCTAGACTCAATGATAGATATTTTAAATGGAACCAAAAATATCACCTTCATCGTAACTAGTCAGAGCACACCTTTTTACTTCTTTGAGATCAACGCTATTGAGTAAATTATAATAAAGCCATCAATCTAGTACTATAACAAACGAAACTTGTTAAACAAGGAACATTACCCAACAGACTCCATCCCAACCGATTGATTCTCCTTAAGGTGATTGACATCCCAATTCATCATCTATGGGGGCTACTCTACAAGAGAGGGTTCGATAGAATACACTTGAGATGCATTACGAAGGGAAAAACCCTTGAAATCATGAACGAAATCCATAGAGGAAAATATTGCCCACACATGAGCTGACATAACCGCTTTAGAAAAATACTCTGACAGCCACATGGATTATATTAGAAATTGCTTCAAGTGCATTCTATACTCCCCAAGGCAATTTATAACTCCCATGGAACTCTACTGCGTGACCTAACAATGGCCTTTATCCACCTGGGGGATAGATATCATAGGGAAGTGACTTCTAAGGCCTACATCAGGCATAAATTCATCTTAGTCGCCATTGACTACTTCACCAAGAGGGTTAAATATGAATTTTGTTCAGCCCTTAATGCTAAAAAGGTGTATAAGTTCATACGCGGGAATTTCATCTGCCGTTTTATTATACTCCGTGAGTTGGTATCCAATAATGGTTCTCACTTTGACAAAAAGGTTGTTACATGAATACGGGATCATTCAACATAAGTCTTCCCCGTATAGACATTAAACCAATAGAGCAGACGAAACTGTAAATAAAAATATTAAAAACATCATTAGAAAAAAAAACATAAACCTACAACGACTAGTCAGATAAACTTCCATACGCCATGTAGGGTTACCGTAATATATAGAGAATTTCAATGGGGGTCACCTTCTACTCACTAGTTTATGACGTGGAAGACGTCCGACCTATAGAACTAGATATACCCTCATTAAGGGTCATGATTCAAAAGTTTAATGGCCTAAAATGACTAGTTCTAAGCTCGGTACGATGAACTCGCTCTCCTCAACGAGAAGAGAATAAAGGCCTCTTATCATAATCATCGCTACCAACAATAGATCGCGCAGGCATTTAATAAGAAGGTTAAAAAGTGAAATGTAATACCCATTACTTTTATGGCATTTAATTTGGTAGAATTATAATAATTAATTACTTTTTTATTATTGTATATGATTATGCGATTCAATTATATTACATGTGTTTCATTGGTAGAATAATTTAATTGCATGTTATGTGAATTACTTATATTGCATGATTAGTATAATAAAAATGTGAGATTTATTGTACACCTATTTGAGTAGGTTTTGGATTTATTTAGATGTTCGTTTAGGTGTTTTAAACATACTAAGTTGGGCTTGGGGGATAGGTATACCCTTAGGGGAGAAGTACAACGTCTTTTTTCGTTCGAACGAGATCCCTTTCTCATTCCAACGACATTGTAAATTTGCCAAAGTGGTGCAAATTCAAAATACGAAGGCATGGGCACTGGTTTTGTGTTTTTCTTATTTTTTATTTGATATGATTTTCTACTAAACAGTATGTGAGACCGAAAGGGAGAATAGATTCGGCAACAGGACATGGGTCGGGTCAGACCGGAGAAAATGTTCGTCGAAATTTTATGAGTTCATTCGAGTATCTAGGAGGTTATCGGAGTGAGGGGTTATTGGTTTAATTGAGGATTACTATTGTTAACCATTAGGTAACGATTTTATTAATTAATTAAGGAGTTAATATTCAAGATAAGGAATTTTGAGGATCATAAAATGAAGTTGAGGTAGATTAATGCATCAGAGATGCGATAGTCTACAAGGGAATTTACATATGTATTGTGAATTATATATATGTATTTTATAATTGTGTGGGCATATCCATGTTCATGTTTAATACTCAGATGGGGTTGCGTTTGACATTGGGACCATGTAACACGCGACAAAGGAGATGTGCTAGGATGTAGTGGAGGTCATTATTTTGATCACACGTTCATGGTCACTGCTTTGTGATGAGAGAAGTAAGATGAATGAACCCATATACATAGTCTGGGTATGGGCATTACATGGTATTATTGTGTAGTGATCGCCCCATTTATCTGTGTTTTGCTTATGTCCGTTACGTGAGGAACTCCTCCGGACTTGCCGATAGAAGTACAAGGTAGACACTGAGGGTAAACGCCTTCGAGTATTATATATGTGTGTGTATATATATCATAAAGAACTTATGTATTCAAATGAAGTAGATAAAGGCTGCTGAAGATAAAGCCCAGGATACCGAGAAAAAAATGGATGATGCTAAGGATAGGGCCGAGGCTATCGAGGATAAACTTGTAGAAGTCACCACTCAAGCCCAGACTACTGAAGATAAAGTGACTTCCTTGAAGGCCAAATGCAAAGCTGTCTTTGATAAAGGTTGGGAGAAGGCCATTTTTACTGCCTCCACTCAAATTGAGTATGCCAAAAATTTATCCTTCAAGGAACGGTGGACTAAAGCCCTGAAGTTGGTCGGCACAAAAGAAACTTTTGAACTCTTCCAAAGGCATGACCATGGTACATCTCATAATCTGGAAGAGGAGTTTGATGATGAGGAAAGATTTGGGGAATCTTCTGTGATACCTCTTAAGTCTTTACTGGTGTCCAGCACTAGTGCCGGCCAACCTGCTACCAGCCAGAACTAGGCTAAGGACACGGAGAAGGTCTAGCTCCTTTTAAACAAGTTTAATATTTATTTTTCTTTCTTGATGATGTATCAGCTCTGGTACTTCAACTATTAATCAATAAAAGAACAACGTTTCTTGTCTCCACTCTTTGTGCCTTTGAATGATCTCAATTTTAGACTTGGAAAAATGAGGCACGACACGATAACACGACACGACATAAAATTATAAGTTAATGGGTTTAGTCTTATAGGGTTTGAGTTATTAAAGGGTCAACACGGTAGATCCGTTATCATTACAAATCGGGTTTGGATTTGTACTCTTACATGATTAAACTCGTAATTACCCGTTAATGGTAACGGGTTTATTTGGTCGTGTGACCCAAACTAATGTTACACCTATTATAAACCGTTAGTAGGTAAACACAATATATATATATAATCTCAACCGTAATATTAGAAAATTAAATACCATATAAAATGTTATAGCCCTAATCTTACAATTACATGTCTCATTCCATTTTAGCACCAGCCGCATATCCTCTGGGGATTCTATATTTCAGGTATGTATTTACATTTAATACTTTTTCATATGTTGTTTTTATGCTACATAGGATTTTTTTTAATACTTTATGGACTGTTTATTTTTATCTAACTCATGAAATAAATAATATAGGAGTTTGAAAATTGTTATAAAGAGGGTGCTACTAATAATAAAAAAATGAGTTGCATAAATATTTTGATGAGGAAAAGTTGGAAAGGAAGCAAAACCTAGATATTCTTACTTGGTGGAAGGGGGAACAATTTTGCTACCCCATACTTTCTTGTATGGCTTGAGATATATTATCGATTCCATTCTCAACTGTTGCTTTTGAGTCTGCATTTGTATTATTGCATTTTAAATACTTGTAAAATATTTTTAAATGGTTTTAGGCTCTGACCCGTATTATAAATTCTTTTTCAAAACACTTTAGGTGCTGAGCCGCATGGATGTCAGACTTAGCTATCCTTCGAGTTTGAGGATGTTGCATCAGTTGTGGATGCATGCAGGATTCGATTAGACTCTTCTATCCTTACCATCTAGATAGGATTTCCTTTCAGCTATTTATTTTTGGCATGTTACCCATTGCTAGACAATCTTGATTCTTCAGATTTTATTACGTTATTTATGTTATTAGTTAGATGACTATATTTAGAGATTACCAAGATTTATTCAGTTATTTATTTTATTTCTTTATCAGTATTCCGATTATTATTATGGTGAATGATATTTAAATAGTGGCATGGCTATTTGAATGGTTGTATGTTATAATAATTAATTTGATTTTCGATAGTGATGCTAAGAATGAACCGAACTTATATTATTGTTTTATTTTAGTAGATGACTAATCATCCGTTATTAAAATAGGCAAGGTGTCACATTATCCTATGGGATTGAGAGCTACTTATAGGTAGTTATTGGAGAGAGAATATCATGAGACAGGTGGAGTGCATCAGGCAGTTACACCTTTTACATTTAAGGATACAGATAATAATGAGTTTGTTACAACACGATATAGGTGGGATATTGTGTAACTCCCACGTGCATAAGGTGGATGTAAGTGATCGCTGATATTCCTCCACGTGAGCAAGTTGGTGTGAGGTTGGTACTGACGGGGTTAGTTAACGCTGTCATTTAACACCGTATTTAATAGTAATGGAACAGTTAATGAAATGATAGGGCTGACCACATGTATACTTGAGTTGACCTCATTGTATGTGGCCGAGTAGGTTTAATATGAAGTTGACCTCTCTTTCTATCTTTATTGAGGACACGTGTGACCTTTTAAGAGGCCCATATGTCGTTCCATATTTATGGTATAACAAAATCCCCCTAAGACTTGATGCGTTACTGGAACTTGTAATAGCTTCTCTAAAATAATTCTCTTTCGGAGTGGTTGCTATGTGAAATAAATTAATGAAGTATGTCTGGTCGTATTAATTTCGTCTTGGCCCATGCCGAGCAGATTAACTTTTGTTATTTTTTAATGAGGCAGACACATTCCAGATGATTAGAACCAGCGTCAGGAGTAATCATTATGCACACTTGGGATGACGTGTGTGCTTGTTCAGTGTACCTACAACGTATGTTTCCCTTTCAGAGATGACGTCATTATGACTAGTGACATTTTGCCTTCAACCCCAAAGTATTTAAAAGAACCCCCGTCATTTGAACTCTAAATCATTTTAAACTTTTTGTATACCTTTTTAGAGAGAGAAAGAAACGATCTCATCTTTTGGGTTTCATCACCTTCATCGTTCATCTCTATTTTTGGGTGCAGTTCTTGCTTTCTTCTATCTATTTTCAACCCCCTTTTTCATTCGATAGTACATGATCAATGCCTTCTCAGGCTTTTAGGTTTTCCTTCCATCTTCTTTAAATATTTCACGATCATCACTATTCATTCTTATTTTGTTCTTGGATTGTTTGGTGTTTAATATTTTATAATTGGAGGTTTAACCATTTAGGTGGCTATTAAGCTAGTTGGCTGAAGATTTCACCATTTTTAGGGTTTTATCTAGGACTGACACTTATCTTTTGCATTAGGTAGCCCCAAAGCTTTGTAAACCCACAAAAACTCTGTCTTCGATCTTAACGAACTATCCACCCCACATCCAACGATTATTCAAAATTTTAGATGAATTAGAACCGACTTTTCCCGCTATTACTACTAGGAGGTTTCCACAACCTTTGAAAGTTATCCACTCATAAGACGAATAAGGGCACCCAAATTATACCCCTAGGGCGGCTTCTTTTGGTGGCTCTGTCCCATTATCGATTGAATTTCCATTTGAGTGTCTTGACCTTGATGATCAAGATATAGCTAACCCACTTTCACAACAAATATGTGTTGAGAATTTTAGGGATACCGTGTCAATGTCTGCCATAAATTTATACTCTTTTTCAGAGGGGGTTATGTCTGACAGAGATGAAGGTGTGAGACCTGTCCCTTCCCCTTCCCCCATAAAAGAACCAATCGATGAGGGTACACTTAGTGAGGAGAGTGATTCAGGTGATTCTTTATATTCCTTTGACCCTTCCACTACTGACGTGAGGAGTTATGATTGTGACATTTTAGAGGATGATTTGAATAATCTAAGGGAAAAATACGATATACCACTCAGTATTCGAACTAGGTTAATCATTAATAATAAGAGGGTATATGAAAACTTCAATATAAATGAGATTTTCCTTCCTTTTGGGACCCTTCAAGATGGGCTTCCCCTTCCCCTGCATCCTATCATTAGTCCCATTCTTATTAGATATGGTGTTAAACTTACTCAGCTCCCTCTAATACATATAGGACTGCCCGGGGTCCTTGATGTTCTGGAAGGATTATATAGAGTTTTACGTTATTGGGGACATATTCAGATATGTCCATGGCCTGAAGGACAATGCAAAGGCCCCCGGATATTACTATTTTCCCCCAAGAGGTCATATCTAAGAATGGATCAGGTCATCCAGACCAGTAACAACATTTATAAAGGGAAATTTGTATTTACTAGGGGTAAATAGGAAATCAGGGGCCATGAAAGGATAGGTCTTGTAAGGTTCCACGCGAGTGGAATGGGCCAAATAGGGGAGGTAAAATTTTTCTACTTTTATACATATTGTTTCCCTTTATCCGCCTTGTTATAATATTTCTACCAATTATTTCAGTAAAAAAGACCCCAAGACTTCCGTTTGTTGTTCAAAATCAAGTGGAGGCTTGATGTGTATAAAATCCCCCTATATTTGAAGATCTATTTTCTATTTCCAAGTTCATAGCTACAAGATATCATACTCCACCTGGTAAGATTATTCTGGTTGAGCTTGTTGTTCCTTTAAAGGAAGGAGTACTTTTAAAAAAAACTCATGGACAGAGGCCATTTTGGAGGTTGAGGCCGAAGCTGAGATAGGAATCCATATCTTCCTTTTTTTGCTCATTCTTATCACATTTTCATCGTATTACTAACTTATTCATTCGCCCATTTCCCTCTTTTTCTATTTCAAACCCACCATCAAAATCCACAATTAGAATGTCACCAAGAAATGTGAACCGTAAGGCCATGGAAGTTGCTAGCTAGAAGAGGCTGAAAGCAAAGAGGAAGAGGGTTAAGGCCCAAAAATAGCTGATGCAGAGGAGAAGAGACGGGCCGAGAAGAATTCTCGAAAGAACGCTGAAGAAGATGCTACAACTCTGGCCAAGTCCCAAAGCAAGGCTCCGATGTACTCTAGTGCGACTGTTGCTAGGGACAAGTGACCCCTTAAAGACCCCACTAATAAGAATGCTCCCAAGGTTCCCTATGTGGATAAGTTATGGCCTCTGTGTCACCTCATCCGCGGCAAAGGATCTGCTCCCCGCTACGGCGAGGTGGAGGAATTTTAGCTTGATCATGTATATGAGATTTATTCTAAGGAGTTGAAAGTCGACTCAGATTCCATCTTCCACCATGCTAATAATGCCACTTATCTGCTCTAGTATCCTGTCCACAATAAGTACTTTGAATTCTTGAGGGGTTATGACCCTGAGTCCTTGTAGAGAGTGGTTTAGCATAGGCTGTTTGTGGTGAGTTATGTTAATATTATGTTCCTCTTCTTTTTATCTGCTAATCTTAGTTATTAATTTTTCTTCTTTTGTTGGCTCAGACTGCTGCGGCATCCACTATTCTGAGGGAAAAGACTATAAGTAATAGTCATGCCTATAAGAAGATAGGTGGGGAAAACCAGAAGTTGAATAATGAGCTAAAATAATATGTTGATAATCTCAAGAAAGCCTATGACGAGCTCCAAGAGAGGGACGATTAGTTGGTTGAGAACACTGTCTCCCTTAGCAAGTTTGAGGAGGAAAATCATAAACTGGAAGACAATGCCTCCACTAATGACGCCAAGCTCAAGAGATTGGAGGAGGCTCTGAAGAAGGCAAATGATTATTTGATTGCATCTAGACTGGTGCAGAGGACGACCAACTAGAAAATAATTTGGTTAACTCAGGAGCTCAATAATGCCAATCAAGCTTTGGCTACTGCTGAGGAGAAATGTGTGGCTAATTATAAGTCTTCTACTGACTATAACGTCGATTGAGTAGGTTTTTTCCTTAATGTGTATAAGGAACTAAAAAAGAGGGTGATGACGCATTACCCAAATATAACAGAAGTTGTGAGAAGTGGGAAGGTGGCGATGATGAAGCTATACCCCTAGCCATCGAGCAGATGATGGCTATTGATGAATCAGTTGCTGAAGATGTTGAAGCTTCCATAAAAAATGCTATCCCTGAGGCAAATCCATAACTGGTGATGCTATTTTTGGTGTTGTCCCCGCTGCCCCCGATGCTCATATGTTTGAGGCCACGAATGAAGATGCTCCCGTGGCATATGACATCTTCTTATTTTTTTTTCTTTATAAAGCTTCTTATTGATGTATAGCCTTCTAATTCTTCGAGAATTATATAACTTTGTGATGATACTCTTTCAGCTCACTCTTTTTGTTGTAGGAATATAATCCTTCCTTATAAAAACTTAATGTGCAAATGAGTCTTATGTGTACTTATCAATGTACTCATCTTGCTAACTGTTTTAATGTTTGTAATATGTATGCTAATAGTTTAGTCTTACAATCATATGGTTGGTTTTTAGCCAACTTGATCAGCTTATTAGCCACCTATTTCTGGAAGAACCCGAGTTATCATGCTCTGGGCTCTACCAGTATGTATGCCAGCTTATTAGTCTTATGAATGGAGCTCGTCATTCTAAATATATGCCAATACTGATTACTTGAGTTGACCAAATTTTATTGGGAGTTATCCTTATGTTGGATTATGGTCAAATCTCATCGTCTATAAATTATGGTCTCATACAACTCTATAATGTGGTCGGTTGCTTTTTTTGCTCTTCGTGAGCATATCGTCAACATATACCTCTATGTTCTTTTCGACATGCTCTTCAAACAGTTTATTCACCAGCCTCTGATAGGTTGTCCCGGTATTTTTGAGTCCAAAAGTTTTTGACATTATATCATTAAGTACCTTTACTGGTGATGAATGATTCTTCTTTCAGTCCTTCGGCTTTATTTTGATTTGATTATACCCAAAAAAAAGCATCAGTGAAGCTGAATAACTTATGTCCTGATGTAGCATCGACTAGCTGGTCAATCCTAAGAAGTGGGTAATGATCTTTTGGACATGATTTGTTCAAGTTCATAAAATTTACACACATTCGCCACATATTATTCTTCTTTTGGATCATCACCACATTGGAGAGCCACTTTGGATAACTAACATCCTCTATAAAGTTGGACTTCTGTAATTTCTAGACTTCCTCTTGCAGTGCAATATTCTTTTCTTGATCAAAGACTCGCCACTTTTGTTTGACTTGTTTTGTTCCTTTTATTATACTCAACTTGCGGTGTATGAGATTTGAATCGATTCCAGCAATGTCTTCATGACTCCAGGTAAAAACTCTTTTTCATTATCTGAGAAAATTGACCAAATTTTTCTTGAGATCGTGCTCCAGAGACGAGTCAATATGAACAGTCTTCTCTGGTTGTTCCTTATTTAGAATAATGGACTTGATCTCTTCAACTAACTTCCCCTTAACAAATTTCTCCTCGTCTGGTGGGTCTATTGTTTCTATATGGTATATCGTAGTCAACTTCTTTCGCCCTTCCTGGTTGGTTAAGGTATAATAGCATTATCTGGCCTCCACATGGTTCCCTTTGACCACATCAACTTTGTAATGAGTAGTGAACTTCAAACACTGGTGAACGTTATAGGGTATGACCTCGAACTTCTTTAGCCATACTCTGTCGAGAATGATGTTATACACCGAGAGAACATTTTTATCCAGGATGAAGAATCGCATATTTTCTATTTGGCATGTTGGCCAGGTGCTTATTATAACCTCCAATTTAACCGTGACTAAGGGATACACTTTCTCACTCGATAAATCGATATGTGATTGGTGATAGTGTGTTAGTTTACCATCTCTAAGTCTCAGGCTTCTAAAGCCATTATATAACATCACGTTCGCAGAGCTAACATTGTCAAGGAGGATCCTAGCCACTTTTCTTTCATGCACCATCATGGTTATGACGAGAGGTTTGTCTTGCGGGTACAAGACACCAAACAAATCATCTTTGGAAAAACCAATAATAAGATGATTTTCATTAACCTTCCTTAAATGAGTATCCACACTGCTCGTCAGGTTGATCTGTTTGATGTGCTTGCAGTCCTTTACCTCATTGATGTAGGCCTTCCTTTTATCAAGCTCTTCTCCATCTCCAACATCCCCACCATTAATAACATGGCATCCGAATGGGATCATCTTGACCTCATGGACAGGCTTCTTTGGCAGATCCGGGTCATCCTATGAATCATTATCGTGTCCCTTTTTCTTCTCGTTTATTTTCCTACAGGGAGATTCTGATTGTCTTACGACATTACGCTCTTCATCTGGATCTAGTAGTCCATCTTTATCCACGTATATAGATAGCTTCCATCTTATGATTAAACTCTCAATTTCGTTCTTGAGAGAAATGCAGTTGTCCGTATTGTGTCCATGGTCCTTGTGAAACTCACAGTACTTTCTTTTGTCTCAATGATTTACTGGGTCTTTCAACTTCTCAGGTTACCTCAGGTCCTTATTTCCTCTTATCTCCTCAAGGATGCGATGGATTCCAATGGTCAAAGGGGTGTACTGATTGCGCTTTTTTGGCTTCTCGATCTTCTTATCCTTCTGGTCCTTCTTTTTGTTGTTCTTACTAGAGTCGGCCTTTGGGTGATCTGATTCCTTAATTGTTATGGCCTTCTCGACGTTCATAGTTTTTTTGCCTTGGCCAAGAGTTCCGTCATTATCCTAGGTGGCTCTTTAGCCAGCGCCCAATTAGCTTTACCGGTTGCAGTCCGCTCATCAAAGTAGTTATAGCAGTTTGCTTGTTGTAATCTACCACCTAAAGCTTCTCGTTACTGAAGCGAGTTATAAACTCGGGTGTGGTCTCATCGGCCTTTTGCCATATGTTGAGTAATAGGCAACTTTCTTGTCTGGATTGGCTCCCAAACAGAAATTGTTGACAAAAAGATTGACGGTTTGATACTGCTTTACATGCAATATGGGATCGATGCCATCGTATCTTAGCGTAATGATCGGCGGTTTGAATTTTATGATCATTGGATAACACACTATTACGGGGATAAAGGTGGATCCTATAATACCCTGTACTTTTATGATTATTTAATTTTGGCGTGCTTAATTATTAATTTAATTAGGGGAAATTAAATTGGATTTCGGTAAATATTAATTAGTAAGATAAGGATTAATATATATATATATATATATATATATATGTGTGTGTGTGTGTGTGTGTGTGTGTGTGTTTGTGTGTGTGTGATTTATTATATGTCTCGAATGAGTGAAAAATGACGGTTTATTATATTACGTCGATAGAGAGTTACGTCGGTCGATCAGTATATTTTATGGGCAACGCATACTGTACGTACGTGACTGGCCTGGTTAATGCGATGTTGATATGTTTGTAGTTGGGTGACTCAAATGACCTTTTTTAGTGTACCAGTGATCCATAATGGATCGAAATCGTCTATAATAGGTACTTGGGTATTATAATTGGGTTTCGAGAGTTTTAATATATAGTAGGACCCGTATAAGGGTACGATGATCTTTTTACGCCTAGGGTTTAACCTAAAATGGGATTAGTGTGTGATTAAGAGGTATTTAAGGGTTGGAGAAGTGGATGACAACCCACTTTTCAATCTCTTCATAATTATGATTTAGAGAGAGTTTAAGAGAAGAGAAAAAAGGAAGAAAAAATAGAGAGAAGAACCTTAAAGAAGAGAAAAAAGGGCTAATTTATGGACTGAAATCATTTATACATAAGAGACTCTGAATTCATGTCCATAAGGCAAGTATTTACTTACTTTAGATTGTAACTATGTAGTTAGTTACATTAATGATTAATTAGGAAAAAAAATGTGATTAAAAAGATTGAAACTTTGAGAATTATAATGAAGAAATTTTGGTTGTGTAACCTCTGATTGTACTATAAATTAATTGATGATGAACGCATAAGAATTTCGTGATTAAAATTTTGGGTTTTCAAGTATGAACATGTAGAATATTGATAGGGGGTCAAAATCAATGGAAATTTAAGTTTAATTGATTCCGGGTTTGGTTGAATTGATAAATGATTATGAATCCTAGGGTTTTAATTATGAATTCGAGCTTAATTTGATGTTAAAATACTCCTTGGATGATAATATATTGATGTAGGATATCAACTTGATGTTTTGGGAGGCTTGGGGCCTCTATTGGAAGGGTTTGGATGAGAAAACTCGAGAAAGAAGATGATTGGCAGCCCAACGAGCGAATCAATTCAATTCATCAAAGTGGTTCGGTCTACCAAGCGAACTGATTCAATTTGATGACCTGCCCAAATTTTGTTTACGTGTTGTTTTAACCCGTTAGAGTTTGGGGAATGAGCATAGGGGCTTTCGGGGTAGAGTGGGAGTTCTGGGGAATAATTTGAGGGTTTAGTATGTTTGTTAGGCTGACGGATAGATGGGTATGAGTGAGATGAACTGGAAATTCAAGCGAGTGAACGCTTAAATGCATAATCGAAAAGCCGGTTGGACTTGGGGATTTGGGAGACTAGTACGTTGTGGGATTGCGTACGAGGTCAGTATTATATATATACGTATAGGGGTGAATTGATTCAACTCCTAAAATTCTTGATTTTTTTTTCTCCATGTAATTGGATTTATTCTACATCAAATCCTATTCCCAATTATAATTTTATTCAACAAATTATATATGTAACATCAATTGTCCGTAATACAAAATTCCTATTCTACATGGGTATGATAACTAATAAAAATTGCAAGATAAATACTTGCTTCATATTGGAGTGATCTGATTTGATCCTCTTTGATGGAGCTTCTCTTCTAATCCTTCCTCCAAGAGTGGTTGTGATGCTAAAATGAGCTTGAATTCTCCAAAACCCTTCTTTGAGCTCCAAGAAAACTCTTCCTCTCCTCTCTACTGGCCTTCACTTGTTTTCTAATCTCTTTAGCCTAGCTTCACATCACCACAACTATATATAATACTCAAAATCTCGAAATTCCCTTAACCCTAAGTTATAAAATGATGCAAATGCGATCTCGGGTTATCAATTATGTCTAAAATTGTCCCGGGACTCAAACTGCACACTTGGGTATACTATTTTGACCCTTCTGAACTCAACCGTATCCTCAAAATCATCATATGAGTTACTCATAATTTATTTTCTATCTCTACCTTATTTAATCTTCTTACGACATTCGATTGAGATATCATATGGTCACGTCACAGCACTCGTTATGACATCAATTATATAATTACTATTCACTTAGTAATTTTATTCAATAAACATTAATAATTTCTCTCTAATTAATAATTTAATCAACCCATCATAATTTAATTTCTATTAAATTACGTCACACGTGTAATTTAAATTTTTAACCAAATTAATTCATTTTTAATGCTTTAAAAATACGGGTTGTTACAGATATTTCTCGAGCCGTCACTCCTGACGAGTTTCGCCGTATTATGATGTGCACCACGTCTAAAGAGGCGTGGCATATCCTCCAATTGACACATGAGGCGGTGGTTAAGGCATCAAAATTACATAATTTGACCACCCAGTTTGAGACTATCACCATATCAGAGTTTGAGTGTTTTGATGAGTTTTATGCTAAGTTGTCGGACATAGTCAATATGAGTTTTAATTTGGGTGATAAAATTGACGAGATACGAGAAAATATTTTGAGGTCACTCCCATCGGGTTTCATTCTTAAGGTCGTTGTTTTAAATTCTTTGGGGATATTAGATACACTTAGGTTGGAAGAACTCGTAGGAGACCTTCAAACTTATGAGATCGAGAAGTTTCACAAAACCGTTAAGCCTAAGGATAGGGGGATTGCACTTAGGGCCCAATCTAGAAAAGGTACGGTAATGTCTAAGAAGAAAGAGAGAGTTTGTGAGTCTGAATCTGAGGGAGAGTTTGATTTTGATGATGTGGCCTTATTTGCTAAATTTTTTAAAAAGTTTCTCAAGTTTCTAAAGAAAATTAATCCACTAAAAAGATTTTTGAGAAAAATAAAAAGAAAGAGGAGGCCAAAGAGAGCGGTGAGAAAGATGAAGAAGCGAGATGTTTTAAGTGCGAGGGCAAATAGAATAAAGCTTTTGAGTGTCCCACTATGCTTAAGAGAAATGGCAAGAAGATTGCTATGACCACCACTCTTAACGATAGTGACGTCGAGCTGGATGATTCCCGAAATGAATCACCGTATGGAAAGTGCGTTGCTTTCATGGCTAGTCACATGATCACATCTAGTTTGTCCCATGACGATGAGAACCTCGATGATGTGTCGAGCCATTTGAAAGATAGTGAGTGTGAGAGTGAGATTGGAAGTGAGGGTGAAGGTAATCTCTAAAAAGCGTTTAGAGATTTATGCGTCGATACCTTAAACACGACGAAGTTAAATAAAGAGTTAGGTCGTAAGGTGTTAGATTTAGAGAGAGGGATAGAAGTTTTGAGGGAGTATGGGGCATCGACGAGTCAACTCAAGAAGGTGATAATTTCCTTTTGTGCTTAGTTGATCGTCTTAGGCTAGGAAAATAGTGAACTTGAAGTCCGTGTATTCCACCGTGAGAGAGATCTCAAACATTCTAGGTCACTTTAGAGGATACATCTAAGAAGTTTGGAAAGATGCTCCTCGGTCCCGCTTTGGGTAATGGTAGGAGACTAGGAATAGGTTATGATGATGCGCTTACTTCCCATGTTGCACCCGATCCGGTTCTCGAGTTTGTGATAAATCCATATGGCTATTGACCTAACCCACCTAGGCGTTCATTTCCACGTAGGAGAGCCCGTCCTAGTCGTTTTGAGGGAGGTGTTCCTAGAATCGTTTATGTTTGTTCACATTGAAATAAGAGAGGACACCTTAGGAAATTTTACTTTAAGTTGGGTAGTATGTCTCATAGGTTTTTACCTCGTTATGCTACTACACGTGTTACCACACGCACACTCACGCATGATACTTTTCATGCCCCTGCACATCACAGATTTTGAGCATTTTAAGAGCAACTTGAGTATTTATTTAAGACTTCACATGATTTTGTGGATATTTTCATAGGATGTCACCACCCTTAGAAAACTCCTCTGGACCTAGTGGTTGAGGTCTAAACTTGTTTTCTAGCATAAGATCATTTTCATGATAATATTTTATGCCTATTGCAAGTTTGTACCACCATTGTATTTTTTTTCATTTTGATATATTTTTTTGAAAAAACTCAAAAAGATTTTATTTTGATAAAATTTTTAAAAAAAGACAAAAAGATTTTTGTATTTCGTTTTACACTGTTTATGGATGGACATTTAGGATGGCCAAGTCACAACATCATTCCATATCCATGTGACTATTTGATAGTGTTTTGAAATGATGCACCATTTCATCCATGTGCTTTATAATGTTTGGAGTCATGAAGATAAAATTTGCGATTACTTTCTACATGTTTGACTCATGATTTCCTTTAATGCACACTTTCACAGATTTATTTGATTATTGTACTTGTCTATCACATATTGGTCGAAGTGTTTTCATCTCAACTCTGTCTTTAAAATGAACCAAATGCGATAAAACTTGACGATGAAAGTAGTGCATGTAAGAACCGTTGCCTATGAGGAATTTGATTAATATGAAAAAAGGATGAGTGTACACGGAAAAATGCTAAAAAAAGGAGAAAATAACCTTTACGTGAAAGCCACCATTTAAAAGAGCCTAAAAGTGTGGCATTGTAAAAAGTAGCCAAGGCCAAAATAGGTTAGTTTGATATGATCATTCAAAATAAAAAGAATAGAAAAGAAAAATATGATCATTATTATTTATGGGGGAGATTCGTTGGAAATCAACGGGTTTTCACGTCCTCACAAAGTCTTGAAAAAGCATTAAATAATTTTAGACGTTATTGGTGTGGAAATCATTTTAGACTTTAATTTGTTGACTAGATTGAGTCGTTATCATGTGAATTCAATAATTTTTACACATGAGGATGATTTTGAGTTCATTCGTTAGGAGTATCCATATTCATCGTGCACATATGTTATAAATGTTTTAGTTGATTTTCCTATTAAATTTGTTCATGCCCATTCATTCCGTTTCCACGATTTGGTTATCTTAGTGTAAATTCATGGCGTGTGTTGTTTTTGTAAATTATCTTTGCATGAAAATTTTAAAAAATCAAAAAGTGTTTGTGGATCCTTTTGAGTATATCCTTGCATGAGGGTAATTGATTTATATTTTCTATGCTTGTCGTGAGACTCCGTATTTATTTTGTTTAATCTTTTCCAAGTTTATTTCAGACAAATAAAAAGGGGGATAACGAATTATAAATTATGGGGGATAATTGATTTACTTGATTTGATTTATGTTTATCTCATTTCAAACTCGATACGTCACGAAGGTATTTATTTTGTTTATTGTGTGTAGGATTTTGATGATCATTTGGAAAGCGCACAAAAAGTAGAGCAATGAAAGTAAAGAGATTTGAAGCGATTTAAAAGTTGAAGCTTTTTGAAGACTTAGATTTTATGTATATGACATTTGTATTGATAATTCCGAATGTTTTTATTTTGTATCAGCATAGATATAGGAGGATATTTATAAGGACATAATTTTCATAGTTATTTTACATTGAGTATGTCGAATATCAAATTTCTTCAACAACAGACATCTACGAGATTGGTTTTGGTAAGGATTGTGTTTAAGTTTCGAATTTGGTTTACGATAGTATTAGGATATTTTTTTAAACTGTTTTTTTTTATCAAATTGAGCATTTTTCTAAGTCAAAATAATTTTTAGAAGACCTATTGTCGAGCTTTTTAAAATAATATTTTTTCTCTTCTATCGTTTAGTTGACAAAGCAATGTCGTTCAATCGACAATGACATGCCATTCAAATGACCCTTTTTAATGACATCACATGTCGTTTGATAGGTCGCGAGATATGTCGTTCATTTTGTGCTTCAAACGATCAGGTATTGTTTTTCATTTTATCAGGTCATTTCTAACGACGTTCAAACGACATCAAGAAGTTGTTCGAACGACCTCCGCCGCCTCAAGAATTTTTATGTACTATAAATACCTGTTTGGGAAGACTTTTTCATTAAGACTTTAGCCAAATGAAAATTGCAAATCTGCAGAATTTTAGTCTTCACTTTTAGGGCACAAAACTTTATTTTTGATTCACAAAATCATCCCATATACTTTGGTGAATCAATTTGGAACCTAAACACTTCTTCTCGAAGTTTCTCTTGTAGATAAGATCTCTCTACTGCTGGATTGATAGTTCTCGTGGGATCTATTTGTTGATGATTGTGGTCATTGGGGATACTCGTGGGTATTCACTGATGAAGGAGGACCTGCGATTCTTGAGGTCCATGTGGGAATCTTTGCTGGTGCTGGGCTACAGTCTATGTGAATTTTTTTACAGAAAATTCATTGAAGATTTTTCTATGTAATTGTAAGTTGCGATTTACATTTAAATAGTGAAATAAAAGGTTTTACCCAAAATATATTTTATCCTGAAATTTGTTTGTCCCTTGATTTGTGACTGCATGTTTGATTATCCACATAGATGCATGATTAGGGTTTAATTAATTTAGATTAAATACTGACTTTAATTAAATAAGTTTAAAATTAAAAATTTGTGAATCCCATAAATAATTGATATCACGCTTTCTCAAGTTGGTATCAGAGCTTTAGCTCGAGATTTTTATCGCTTAAAATATGAAGATTTTTTTTTAATAAAAGGGAGGTGAGAGGAGTCGTAGCGCGCCAAGATTTTGCACTAAGGGTAGAACTTCTTGAGACGGGGATTGTTGACATGACACACCATATCTTCTCTATCAATGTTAGTGAGCATAGAGGAATTGCCTGATAAGATCTTTTTCACTATGTAGGGGTCACTCCAGTTTGGCTTGAATTTCCCTTTAGGTTCCCAGATGGGTTTTATGATTTCTTTCAGGGTCAAGTCTCCTTCTCAGACACCGCATTCCTTGACTCTTCTGTTGAATGATCGTGTTATCCGATGATGGTATACTTGTATGTGGTATAGAGACTTCAATCTCTTTTCATCTAAGAGTGATAATTCGTCAAAGTGGATCTAATACCAATTTTCCTAGTTGATTTTGCTTTCAAACATAACGCACAGGGAAGGTATTTACAGCCCAACAGGTAGGACTTCTTCCATGTCGTATACTAAAGAGTAAGGGGTAGCCACAGTAAATGTCCTAACTGAAGTGCAGTAGCCCCAGAGGGTGTAAGGGATCCAATCAGCACAATCTCGGCAGCTTTTAATCATTTTGCTGATGATGGCCTTGAGGTTCTTGTTGGCGACTTTAACTGCTCCATTGGTTTAGGGTTGGTAGGGAGAAGATTTATTCTTCTGGATCCCATACTCGTTGACCAATTTTGTGACCTTATCTTTTAAATGTAACCCATTATCTGATACTAGATCGTGGGGGACCCCGTATCAACAGATGATGTTCCTGTGAATAAACTTGACCACTTTCTTGGCATTTAGTACTGGGTATGACTTCGCTTCAACCCATTTGGTGAAGTAATCAATGAAAGCCATTATAAACTCACACCTATTGGATGTTGTGGGTGTGACTTTCCCTATTATGCCAATCCCCCAGGTGGAGAACGGTTAGGGAGAAGTCATGTTGTACAATTCTCGAGGAGGCATGTGCTAGAGATTAGCAAACTACTGACATTTGAGGCATCTCTTGGCGTAGGCGGTACAATCCTAAACCATGGTAGTTCAATAGTATCCTTAATGTATGATCTTCTTGGCAAGCATTTGACCGTTCATATGGGTCCACATTCCCCATTGTGAATCCTTTGCGTTATTTCCTCAATGTCAGCCCCTGTGATGCAGTGCAAATGGGCTCCATTGAGGTTTCTCTTAAATAGTGCTTTGTCGCAGGTGATGTACTGGGCAGTAGGTTTGTGGAAGGTTGGATGGTCTTTCTTATTTGCGTCTTGGTGATACCTACCATGCTTTAGGAAGTGTTAGATATCCTAGTACTAGTACTCATCTATAACAGAATTTTCCTCCGTAATGAGCTTAATGTGGTAGGAGTGGGTTGTCAAAGCTTGTTTTGTACTATGAAGGGGACCATCGTTATTCCCTCGGGTATGTCGACCATGGAAGTTAAGGTATCAAAGGAATCTTTTAAATTATTCTTTGCGCGAGGCAAGTAGTGAAAGGCGATACATCATAATTGGGAGTCTAGCTCTTTTAGGTGGGCATGGAAGGGCAAAAGCATTTTGCCTTTGACTTTCCATCTTTTAAGGACTTAGCCCATGATGAGGGGGGAGTCCCCGTAGACATCTAGGTATCTAATACCTTTCTTGAGAGCGACTTTGAGGCCTATATTGCATGCCTTGTATTCGATCATATTACTGGTGCTAGTAAAATCCATCGTAAATGGTAACGGGAGTGTGAGAGTCATTACGGACGATCAGGATTATCCTAATACTGTATCCCTTCTTGTTGTAAGCACCGTCAAAGAACATTTTCCATCGGAGGTCCTCTTGAGAGGTGCAATGGATATCTTCGTCCGGGAATTTATAGATCTAAACATCGGCCTCTTCCATGGGGTAGTCATTGATGGCTCTCCCTTTCATGGATTTCTGCATAACATAGACGATATCGAACTCAGATAGAAGCATCAACCGTCGGGCAATTCGACTAGACATGGCAAGTTTCTTAAGAAAGTATTTAACGGGATTCATTTAGGACACAAGTCTGATAGGAAAAGTGAGCATGTAGTGCCGTAACTTTTGAGTGACCCAAACTAGGGCAACACATTCTTTTTCCGAGGCAGTGTAGTTAACTTCGTACCCGATCAACTTTCAATTGGTATAGTAAATGGCTTTCTCTGCAGGTTTCTTCAATGTATTGGGCTAGCAAATCCCCCGATACAGTATATATTACGGTCAAGTATAGAAGTAGAGGGAGACTAAGCTATAGTGGCATAAGTACCAAAGGTCGGGTAAGGTATATTTTGATTATGTCGAAGGCTTCCTAACAGGGACTCATTCCAAATTTTGGTAGAATACTTTCGGAGGAGTTTGAAGAGGGGTTCACAAAAGGATGTCGACTGGATGATGAATCGAATGATATACTATATTTTTTTTTAAGAATCCCCATACTTTTTTCTCCGTTCGGGGTGGTGGCATTTCGAGTATGGATTTCAGTTTGGCAAGGTCTGCTTCGATCCCCTTCTCACTAACCATGAATCCCAAGAGTTTCCCTTTAGTGACACGAAAAATGCATCTCTATGGGTTGAACTGCATCTGATATCATCGCAGTCATTCGAAGAACTTTTGGAGGGCGAAAACATGACCTTCTCGAGTTTTAGACTTAATAAGCATATCATCTACGTAGACTTCGACCTCCTTATGTATCAAATCATGCAAGATGGTTATGGCAGGCCTTTGGTAGGTAACCACTGCATTTTTGAGTTCGAATGGCATGATCGTGTAACAAAAAGTTCCCTAGGGGTTGATGAAGGCATTTTTTTCTTAATGATCAGGGTGCGTCTTGATTTGATTGTATCCGATAAATCCATCAATGAATGACTTGAGAGCGTGACTGGTCATATTGTCCATAATCATGTCGATGTTGGAAAATGGGTAATCATCCTTCAGAGATGTTTTGTTCAAATCCCGACAGTCGACGCACATGCGGAATTTTCCTCCCAATTTTGGTACGGGTACAATATTGGCTAACCATGTGGGATATTTGACCACACGAATGAAGCCTACGTTCAACTATTTGATTACCTCTTCCTTGACTTTGAGTGACCATTCGGTGCGGAGCTTTCATAGTTTTCATTTGATCAGTTTGCATTTTGGGAGAGTTGGGATCTCGTGCTGAGCTATTTCGGGATCGATGTCAGGCATGTCATCATAGAACCATGCGAAGACGTTCACAATTTCTTTTATCTGCTCTTCGAATTGTGCGCGCTTATGCTCATTAAGGGTGGACCTTATCCTAATTTCGCGATGTTGTATACTAGAACCAAGATTGATGATAACCGTTTCATCCTTATTAATTTGAACGCGATTATGTTGTTTTTTATTAACCTTATTAAGATCGGTTTCAAATTATTCATTTATAAAATCATCATCATCAAGAGTTTAATTAAAATCGAGGCAATTAATGTAAGGCACAACAACATACTTAAAGTCCTCGTTTATTTCACTTTCAGGAAAAACAACATTGAGAGTCTTGTCAAAATAGGTTTCGATTACATTGTTATTAGAAAAAAGAGGAACAACAATAGATGAAGAGATAGTATAAACAGTCGGCTTAGGTTGCATCTCAGCAGATGGGATTGGTATATCATTCCAGTTGAGATGAGGCGCATCAGTGACCTTGATCAGTGTGGATGGGTTCGACGATGTAGTGCCTGAATGGATAATACAGAGTGTCAACCCCAACACTTGTATATTGAATGAGTCTTCAAAGTCACTTCCCTCGGAGACCTCGGTAATAGCTACGACTTTCTGAGTGAGACATTTCAGTTGATGCTAGCGGTCTTTGGCCCAAGAGTAGTTGTCTTGAAAGATGATTTCCATCCTTAAATTCATCTTCTTGACTATATAATCATACCATGATTAAGTAAAGGCACAGAAAGGGAAGTCTTCACCCTATTTGATGAATTTCCCATTCATAGAATCTCTGAAAATAGGCTTGGCATCTTCTAAACTTCTCTTCGACCGTTATTGGCACAGCATTTTGTGTTCTTCTGGTGAAGGCTAATAACCTAGGCCACACGGAGGAAAGGCCTTTTTCAGTACCATCAACTCTATTATTCCTTATTGACGTTGCCCTAGCCCCAGTCCAACCATAAAGTCCATATTCTTGAGCAACTGTATCATGCTGACACTATCGCGAGGGTTGTATTCTGGACAAACTCGGTCTTTGAAATCATCCCTTACCAGAAGGGGAAGCTGTGGCCATCCCTCCAAGTTTCCCTCCATCTCGGGGGTCGACACTCACGCTCGTCGTGTGGAGAGAGAAAAGGTATCGCACCCTTTCTAAGAACCCTTCGACCATCGTCGATGTGGGGTGATATAAAGAGATAGGGTTTCCAACCTATTTTGCACAAAATAGGAAAAATAAATGTTATCGCCTCGAGAGAACGGTATCAAATACATACTGATGCTTGTGAAACCAATACTTCAAAGGTTTGGGGGCTAAGTTACGAAATAGGAAGGTGTTGGGTACCCATTCCGCCCTTTCGGTCTCTCATGGGTTTATGTTATTATTCTCCTTAATTTCTTCGTGAAGTGTGTGTGCATGTATATATAAGTGGAGATCAGAATCGTTCGACTCACGTCATGAAAAAATACGGAGTGAGGTCATCCATAGGAGTGTTCCCAAGTATAATATAGGTAAATAATGTATGGATAAAAGAGGAAAAAGAGGAAAATAGAACTCGAGTCTCGAGTTTTAGACCGAGATGCCTATGTAGCCTATAAATGCATCAAAATCTATGTAGTTTTCATGTGACACAAGGGTGGGGTTTATCCCATGAATTCAAATGGAGATTTTATTATATGTGTGTCTGTGAAAAAGATGTTTTAGTTTTGAAAAAATATAGTGAAGAATCCCGTTTGAAATTTATAGGTCTAACCCTCTTTTACTTCTTTTGGGTTTTTTATAGAAAATATATTATGTGCAATACTACTAGTTAAGGATTGAATATTAATATGTGTATGATCTTAAGTAAAGGCTAAATTAAGAACTTATATAACTGATGCAAAAATAAAGAAATTTAAAGAGAGAAGAATGTTTAGACTTTCTTTGGAGACGTGGAGATTAATTTTGATTGTTGATGAGCTTCCTTACAAGTGGGTGAATAATGTAGGGAGATTTTGCTAAATTGGGTGTGAAAGTGGTGGAAATGAAAGGTGGAGAAAGTTTCAAGTAACGAAACCTCGGTGACTTTAGAAGAATGTTGCTGAGATCACTAAAGTTGATGTTTCTGAGGTCCTTTTGAGGTGAACTCATGCTCTCCTTATATAGGGTCAAGGCACTGCCGATCGGTATTGTCCTTGCCCTGCCTATTGGCAGGTAACCCTATACACAGTATCGATAGGCAGGGAAATGGATCTGCCAGTTGGCAGTCTCGTACAGATTTTTTGAAAAAATGGTCATAAAACACAATTTGTAAGTCCAAATCACGCACAATGCATACCGCTGGAAAGGTTATTCAGAGACTTTTGATATTCCTTTGGGCCACTCCCGAGTTCGGTAGTGACTTTAGGTCAAACGAGGCTCAAAGTCCCCGTTGGTCCTTTTAACAGGAGATCGTAAGACGATGGATAGTTCGTCCAAATCATAAGTTCGAATCACGCACAGGGTGGACTGTTGGAAAGGTTATGCGAGGCACTTTAAGGTTTCAAAGAGATTATCTTGATTCAGATAGTTAACTTTGGTCAAACGTGGCCAGAAAGCGTTCGGTGACCTTTCGGAGTAAAATGGGTCATTCGTGTTTACCATAAGGTTGATTTACGCACGGGGCATACCATTGGAAAGGGTATTCAGTACCCTTTGAATATTCATTTATTCTCATTAGATTTAAAGAGCTGACTTTAGTCAAACGAAGCTCGGGAGTGCTCAATGGGCTCCGAATAAGTTTTGGGGGAAATGGATTGTTTTTCTAAATGGTTATGCCATTTTATGCACAGCACAGACCGTTGGAAATGGGTTTTAGTGCCCTTTAAAAATTCATTAAGATTTCTCTCTAACATTGAAGTTGATTGGGATCAAAATGGGGCTCGGTAGCACCTAATGGCCTCCAAATCAGTTTTCGACCGTAAAATGGTCTGTGCATCCAAAATGTTATGCCAATTCGTGCACGGGGCAAACTGTTGAAAAGGGGATTCAGAGCCCTTTGAAGATTCATTGAGCTTTTTCTCTGACGATGAAGTTGATCGGAGTCAAATGGGTCTTGGGAGCACCCGATGGCCTCTAGATCGGTACTCGAAGTATGACCTATGGTTTATGGTAAATGGGGAGGTTCTAGGGACCTAAGGAGAGACTTTGTAGGGTCCTAGAATATGGTATCTACAGATTCCCTCGACGGGTGAGCTTAGAACAAGTGAAAGTCGTCGATTAGACACCATAAGATGTTTTAGGAAGGATGTCAATTCTATAGGCCAAAGGAACGGGGATGACCATTTCAGATGGTCAAGGTAGATTTTGAGGACCTAAGGTTGAGGGGACCAATTCTGTGGTTGAGGTCAATTCTGAGGACCTAAAGTTGTGGCGAATAATTCTACTGGTCGAGGTCGATTATGAGAACCCAAAGTTGTGGCTACTAATTTTACAAGTCGAGGTCGATTTTGAGAACCCAAACTTATGGCAAACAATTATGTGGGTCGAGGTCAATTCTGAGGACCTAAAGTAGGGGTGACCAATTTTACGCGTCGAAGTCGATTCTGAGGACCTAAAGTTGTGGCGGCTAATTCTACAAGTCGAGGTCGATTATGAGAACCCAAAGTTATGGCGACCAATTCTACGAGTCGAGGTCGATTCTGAGAACCCAAACTTATGGCAAACAATTCTGCGGGTCGAGGTCAATTCTGAGGACCTAAATTAAGGGCGACCAATTTTGCAGGTCGAGGTCAATTATGATGACCTAAATTTGTGGCGACCAATTCGACGGGTCGAGATTAATTTTGAGGACCTATAGTTATGGCGACTAATTTTACGGGTTGATATCAATTCTAAGGACCCAAAGTAGGGGCGGCCAATTCTGTAGGTCAAGGTCAACTCGGAGGCACTAAAGTTATGGCGATCAATTCTGGGGGTCACGTTCAATTCTGAGGACCTAAAATTGGAGCGACCAGTTATGCGGGTCGAGGTCAATTCTAAGAACCTAAAGTTGTGATGATCAATTCTGCGAGTTGAGGTTAATTCTGATGACCTATAGTTGTGACGACCAATTCTGCGGGCCGAGGTCAATTCTGAGGACCTAAAATATGGGCGACCAATTCTGCGGGTCGAGGTCAATTATGAGGACCTAAAGTTTTGGTGATAATTTTGTGGGTCAAGGTTGATTCTGAGGACCTAAAGTGATGACGACCGATTCTGTGAGCTGAGGTCAATTCTAAGGACCTATAGTTGGGGCGACCAATTCTTCAATTTGAGGTCAATTATGAGGTTCTAAAGTTGTGGCGACCAACTCTGTAGGTCGAGGTTAATTATGAGGACCTAAAGTTGTGGTGACCAATTTTGCGGGTCGAGGTCAATTCTGAGTACGTAAAGTTGGAATATGGGGGTTTGCTCTCTCATGAGTCTTATTCTTGGAAGTTTGTATGCACTTGTGGTTCCGCTGGGGAATGTGTTTCTCTGAAACGTTGCAGGGGAGATAACTAGGGCTTATATCTCCATCGGGGAAGTTGGATTTGGAAGTTATGCTGGGGAAACATTTGATGACTTGAGGTTTTGAAATTCCGTTGGGGAATTGTAGTGAACTCCGGGGATACGGGAGCATTATTTTAGGGTTTAAATTGGGGATAGGAGTGTGGTTTTAATCCGACTAGGAATTTTGAGATCTTGAAAAATGGTTTTTTTGGTGAAGAAATATCTAATATTTATTTGGCATTTTTTAGAAAATTTTTGGAGAATTTTAGGAATTTTCTAGTATTTTCTGGTGGGGTTGCCATTCGGCAATGGCGCGGTCTTCTAGGCGGCCTTCTAAAGGGGAAGAGGCAGGTGTCGATCGATGGGTGTTATAGGACAGTTGATCGACATGCCTCTTGGTCTCCTATAAAAGGGGCGAGTTCTCCTGATTTTTCACAGCTCTTAGCATTCAGATCTTCTGCTTTTTTTGCTAAAATCCCTTTCTAAGCTTTTTCCTTCGTCGAGTCTTAAAAATGGCATATTTTTCAGGTATCGCGACCCACGTGGCATGTTTGTGTGTCGACGATTGGTCGAACCTATAGTGTCCAGCTAGGGTTCCCCAGACATTGGGCAACGAAAATGCCTTCGATTTGTTCAAGCTAGTTGTTGAGGACCGCATTCTGCTGCACGAGCCTTTACGTCACCAGTCGTCTAGGGTGAGGAACCCTAGTGGCTACGTAAGTATTAATGGCCTTTTTCTTTCTTTTTTCTTCTTTTTTTATTTTTATTTGCTTGAGTTAGCAAAAGGTTTCTTTATTGATTTTTGTTTTGGCAGACTGACATATAGCATCGACGAGCTTTCGTTCCCAGGGGACAACAGGGTTTAAGGATGTGTGGGATCATCTTCCGGTGGTGGTATACTAGGTAGTTTTCTCTGCAGGTTCTGGTCTCCTGGCATCGGCTTTAGAGGATACACCACGCTCTATAGTTTTTGTATGCATGCTAGGGGAGAGGTGGTGGTACACTACCGACACCATTCATTTGGGAATCAGGGAGATTACGGTGACTCCAATTCATTTGGGATTGACGCTGCGTTGGGAGACGTGAGGAGGATAGTCTCTGGTGATTCGATTCATATTTTTTCTCTTCAGGAGCTACTGTTGAGTCGGAGGATTGATGATACATACGGGCTGCAGGTACGATAGATGGCTCGTTTATTCGTTCTTCTTTTATTAGGTGAGTTCTTGGTGGCGTCGAGTGGCGAGGTCGTCCACCTATAGTTTTTACCATTTTTGAGGGTATTTTCTAATATCCCACTTTATTACTGGGGGAGACTGATCGTGGAGACCCTTTATTCTTCTTTGGACGCTTTCAACCGACGCTTTCGGCCGACCTTTACGGAGGCCACATATCTTCTGGAGGTAATTCTCGGATTTTGGTTTATGTATATTCTTATATTTTTCCTTCATTATTTTTTCTTATGTCGATTCCTGTCAGAAGCACCTTATACCTTTGACTTACTTAAGTCTATATTGTATAAGTGTTCAACTAATTTGAAAATAGTGACAAAATTGGTTGTCTAACCTAGAATCCAAAGAACCTCAGAATTATTCTCTCTAATCCTCTTCAATGATCCAAACAAGGTATAATTGAATCACACTACACACATTAGAAGTGCATACATGTGTATATATTGCTTATAATTGATTGTGTGTTAAATTCCCCTTAAAAAGTTGTTTTAATAATTTTTGGGAATTTTTAAACATTTTCAAAATAATGTTTTCTTAATTAAAAGTGTGTTTATAAACTTTGTGGGGTTAAAATCCTATTATGAAAACTTTGTTTTTCATTAGAATGTTTGATTGGGTAGAATATCAAAGCGCTAGAGACTTCAGGGTGTTGCCTGTAATTACTTTTGACGCGCGTTTGCAAGCCAATAGAATGCCAACACTTGTCACGTTCCTGATATCTCATTTTGTGTTTGTTTTGTGAGAGGACTGCCTGGTGTGTTGTGGATCGTTAGATCAAACCTTATCTATGGCATGCATGCGTTTTAAGTTTATCCTTGTGCTATCTCTATGGACCAATCACATTCAGTTTAACCACCGCTGTTTTATCACCCTTGGATCAAGTCAATATAAGGAAGATTGGATCTCAACCATTGATTTCGATCATCAATCCAGAACCTTCTTTGGATCCTATATAAACCCTCATATTCTCAACCTTTGGGAACTTTTGGCAGTCGTCCAAATTGAGAGAAAAAAAGAGAGAAGAGAGAAGTGAGACAGAAGAGAGAAAAGAAAAGAGAGAAGAGAGAGAAAGGGAAATGTGTTAGAGAAATCCTAACCCTAACTCTAAACAACTTCAAATCATCTTCAAACCTTCGCATATACAAAACCCCAAACACAACCTTGAGTGTTTGAGAGAGAGTGGTGTTACTGGTTTGTTCATTTGAAGCTGTAACCTCTTGATCTGTGATCTTATTACCAACTTAAACATTTTTGTGAAGATCTGTATTTTTTATCATAGAAATCTTGGATCTACACTTTGCATGTTATATTTCACTAGATCTGCATATTTCTTTCTCGTTTTAAGAAAATCTTTGCTGATTTAGATCTGTAAATGTTTTATGTTTTCTGTTCTTACGAAATTAAACCTTGACCTAGTTGGATTCTCACTTGGAGATTTTCAATCTCAAAAATATTTTTAAAACAGAGGTAGTTTAAGATCTTGACTGATTTGAAAGCAAGATATCCGTGGAATCTGGGATAAAATAAAGGTCAAAAAGGTTTCAAGTTCTGTAAGAAAGAAAGAAAAGAAAATCACAGCATATAGTCTTTATATGTATTTTTTCTAGGAATGTCTGTAAAAACTAAGTGTGTGTGAGTTCATGCATGTGTTTAGAAATCACATCACAAACACTTAACACACTACCACACTGGAAGTGTTGTGAATAAGATCAAAGATTATTGAGTCGACGCAAGGAAACTAAAGCAAAGGGGAAGTTATCAAACTGGAAGAACATCATCAACAATCAGATCTAAGAGAAGTTAGAAGGACACCAAGTGGGGTATATTCCAAAACTTAGAATAGGCTGAGTCGTGTGCATGTATGTTGTATTGTTTGTAACTGCTATTTGTTTTTAGTGGATTTTTACTTTTTTGACTTAGAAGTCACCGTGGATGTTTCCTCTATTGGGAGAGGTTTTACCACGTTAAAAATTGTGTGTTCTGATTATCTTCATCTACTCATCTCATTCTATAGTGTGCTGAATTTTTGAAACTATCTTTGTTTTAAAAACTGATTACAAAGTCTTGGTTATTCTCGTACATAAGTTTTTGTAAACACATCTTGTTGTTTATCATTTTTATTTTCAAAAGAAAAGGGTTTCTTCAACAAACATCTCGGAGTTGCTTATACATTTTAATTTTTGTATTAAACGACATTAGCAACGTTTTTCACTGTCATTATGTAGACGTGGTTTTATGAAGGGATGGGTCTCATTGTCCATTTGATAGGCTTGCATGATAAGGAGGTGGAGGGTTTCTACCGATGTACCATTGGCGAAAGTCCAACCGACGGTCAAAGCAGGATCTTTCTCTGTCGACGGTGCGTCAGGACTTGAACACCCTGACGAGCGACCAGGTTACTCCCCTTTTCTTTTGAATCCTTTTTTGTCATTTTCTCTGTTTGCACAAATATTGATCTTTATTGTGAATTGAATGTGACTTTTTACCCCTAGGTGATGACCGTCCAGTACACAGGGGTGATTGGGGTGCATGCCCAGAGGTGCCGGATGTTGGCGCACGAGTTTGGTTATTCTTGGTATTTGGGGGAGAGAGTGGTCCGACAGATTGTAGAGGATGAGGTGGTGGTCCCACCGTCAATGCTCCCAATGTACATGAGGAGGGTGCGGGAGATGTTGTAATACCCCGTAATTTTATTGATTTTATTTAAGGGATTAATTGAATTAAATGAGAATTAATTGGGAATTAATCCGGGTATAAATACTAGCGAGATGTGAGTTGGTATTTGATTATGATGTTAAAATTTAATATTTCTGAGTATGTATGGTAATACATGAGTATTGAAAATATTAAAGTTGTCGCGAGACTGAAATACGACAATTTGGAAATTTAGTTGGGACGCGCGTGTCAGTCGCGTCAGGAACGAAACTATTTAAATTAAAAAGTTAATTATATTTTTATCAACCGAATGGTCATTTTGAGTGCGCTAACGTGTCCGGAAGGGTCGAAATAGTCAGAAAACACTAGCCGGGGGTTTAGTTTGGGTCCCAGGGCACTTTTAGACCAAGCCGGCAACCTAGAAGGGTATTTTGGTAATTTTAAAAATTAGGGAATTTAGACCCACGAATTTGGCAACCTAGAAAGGTATTTTGGTAATTTTAAAAATTAAGGAATTTAGACCCACGAATTTAAGTGTTAATTAAGAAATTTTAAAAGAACCACTAAGGCCATTATCAGCCAAAAAGGGAGAGAAAGGGCTACGGTAGTTTTTGAGAAAAGTTAAAAAGAGGGTAAAGGGTTCCCAAGCCAAACCATCTCCACACAATCAGTTTTGAAAAGGATTTGTGACCGAAAAAGAGGATAAAATCAACCTTGAACCATCGGCAACACATTTGTAGAACGAATCTAAGGCAAGTGTTTTGATGTCGTTATTTGCATTGAATATTTCTTCCATGCGTAGTGTAGAAAACTGTTTATGTCTAGGAAATTTTGATGAAGAATACCCAATGGAATTATTATGAAATTTGTGGTTTTGGGTAGGAATTTGCATGTAGAATGATTATAGACGAATTCAATATACAAAACATAACTTTTGATGACCTGAAATCGGATTAATAAGGAGTCTTTTTATGAAATTAAATTCTGGGTTCAAGTTCATAGGGTTTGGAATAAGAATTGAGGATTTATGATTTTGGCATGTTAATTTGTAAGATTTGACCCAAAAGCATGTTAAGGAATGATCTAGGGCTACTAAAAATAGTTTACAAACATAAAAAACGTATTTGGATAGTCTTAGGGTGGATTTAGAGAAGAGAGAAAGAAGAAAAAACGGATTTTGGGATTTCTGGGCGTAGTCTGCCATCTTGTTAGAAGACCTGCCCATGTCGTTCGAACGACCTCGTTCGAACGAGCTTCTAACGAGATGACAGTATCCCTTCTAGCGAGTTGGTAGTTCGTTCGAAGCCTTTCGTTCGAACGACACTCGTTCGAACGAGACTTCTAACGAGTTGACAGAATGGTCTTTTAGGCCTGATTTTATTTCAAATGTCCCCTAGACTTATTTAATGGAGTAATAACCTTCCCTTATTGACTAGTGGGTATATTTGGGAGATGGGAGTACGTTGAGGAGTAAAACTTAGAATCTTGTAGTAAATCGAATGACATTTATGAATTAGGAAACAAGTACCTAATTACGACGTGAGAAGAGTTGACAACTTCAATGTATATAAATCGGGAACTTATAAGTGTATGATATTAAATGATGATACAAGAACGAGAAGTATACCTCTATGAATATATTGAGATATCTAAGATGTGTAAATGCTTAGTATATGTAGTTATCTGTGTATAACATACCTACCTTACTTGCTATCATGGGAGGTCGGCGTTCGATCAGGGCCATCAAATCTTTGTGTGCCTACGGGGGGATTTAGATTGGTACCTCGAGGACATAGGTCAGAGAATGACTTATTGAGAAGTTTATAAGTCTGTTGATCATGGGAGCGTAGGCATGTGCGTGACCCATGTGATGTGAACTATGTTCGCCTCCATTATGTGTGATTGTTGTCATTTGAGAACGATTCCTGAGAGATTAAGAATACGTGGTCCTAATGTACGTCATGTACCGGGATTGGATAGCAGAGTATGTGTGCACCGCAACTTAGCCTCGGGGTGTTAGTATTGTATATTTATGATGAGAATAATATACTGTAAATTGAAATGCACTGTCATGTATAAATGTGAGTATAAATAATAGCAACGTTTTCGTAAAGATAAAAATGGAAATCCTCTAGTAAGTAGTATTACTAATATGGGAAACCGGGAAGAAATGTAAGACACTCTGTTTAAATGAAGATGCCGGAATTAAATCGTGAATCGTATAGTAATGTTAGATTTTATATTAGACTAGTAAGTATGGGAATAACTAGAATGGGTACGGGTACGATAGGAGTGCATAATTAGTTGAGAGGTGAGGAACTCATGTGAGTGCACACACTATCATGTACTTTATATTCACTGTTTAATGATATTAAACACTTGCTATATTTTAAACTGTTTTCACAATCGGGCTCTGACCCGTTTGCTTCCAAATATATTTTCTTGTAAAAACCTTTTAGGTGCCCAGCCACAAGGACACCAAGCATAAGAGTTCCATTCAGGTGACGTACTGTAGCTGCTGTGGAAGTTACAGGACCTTGACAGTAGACGCCTCCATTTTCGATCTTGACTCTATATTATCAGATTCTCTCATCTGTTGGGCATGTCGCCATATTTCCTTTTAGAGATACTTTATCTATTCAGTTATTTCATATTTTGGGTCATAATTAATTTAGTGATGCGGACTTGGTATTTGTTTATTTCAGTACTCGGATTATTGTGAGGAGTATTCCTCCAGATTCATTATTATTTTATGGTTATTCTATTGTGACTATGTTGTGGTGGTTATGTTAGCATTTCATAATCTACTTATTGTATGTTAATTGGATTTAATTAAAATTGACAACTCACTTTTTAAATATTAGGTGGCTAGTATTATTTAAAATGTTTTCGACAGTGATGCTATGGACTGAACCAACTTGGCATTTTGTATTAATTTGAATAAAGGAGTAGCTACCCGGTATTTAATTAGTCAGGGTGTCACAGTGTCAGAGGAGCCTAGGGTGGCAGTTATGATTGGCGGGCCTTATTCATCATATGAGGGATACGGTGACAACCTATGACTACCTTGACTTTGTGACGAGATGGATGATGCCTTATTGTATCTACGATGTTGTGAACATGTCTCCTCCTCCTATGGCTTCGGGCAGGGGTACGAGTAGGTCGGTGGGGTCCGTCCACAGTACATGTGGTGCATCGTCGTTAGTAGCGACAGTAGAGGATCCTTTCATTCAGCTTGGCCCGCCATCCTATAATTTCCGATTGACTGGAGCGGAAGTGTTTAATATCCTATAATTTTCGATTGAGGTAGCATACGACACCAGATCATTGCATATGCCTCACCGCCCTAATGCTGTGGATTGGGGGGTATTGGCTTTGACGGAGGATGTCCTTCATCCAGAGGTATATATTTTCTCTTTATTTGTCCTTGTTTGGCTTTTTCTTTGATTTGGACTGACTGATTTGCTTTTTTGTTTTTGACGCTTTGTTTGTAGCATATTCGGGTTTTGATTACATGGCTCGGGGACATCTGGGACTGGGTGGCCTCCGCGACTGCCTACATTGGGGACTCAGTTCCGGTTCCTTCTTATCTGGTGTCGTATGCTACCTCGTAGGAGGGATTGTGATCAGAGAGTGGAGGTTCTACAACTCGCCGTTGGGGGAAACGTGTTGATAGACAGAGTTTTGCAGTGGCGCGAGAGTCACCTATGCGCCGGTCGTTTTGAATTCGGCTCACCTGAAATATAACAAAAACCTAAATTACGATTACACTCAACGGATGAGTATAGCAGTAAGTTGGGTATCGGAAATCCACAAAGACGAGTTCCTAGAATTTATAGGATTTAATATTCCTAAATAAAAGTGTAAAAGATGATTATACACAAAAAGGGAAAAGATGCATAAAAGGGAAATATTAATCTAGGCGTGGAAAAATAAAGCTAGATTAAGAAAGCGAGTAAAAACTATAGGTTGCATCGAATATCCCTCACCCGAGTTAATTAGTATAAAATGGTTACATGGGTGGACGAGTTATTATAAATGCGTCTCGTTTCGACAGTTAATTGAATCAAGGGTTGTCACACCCCTAAATTCACATAAAAGCCTAATACGATTTTGGCGTCAATAAATACCTCGAAAATTATGCACACAATGTCGTAAGCGCGGAACATACATGATATGCCCCGTCAAATCCCCTAGGTGCAATAACTAGGACAACGCACTTGAAATAGACCCGTAAACTCCATCACCAAAGCAAAGCAACATGTCAACCCGGAATGAGCTCAATCCGACTCAACCGAGACTAACTTAGCTAGAACGCATATTAAAAACGCGATAAATAATCGCAATAAAACTACACTAGAAAGAAATAAATGAAAGCATGTAAACCTAATAATGAAAGCATGTAAATTAACTATAAAGCAAGAAAATAATGAAGTACAACTAAATTGAATGGTAGGGGAGATAAATAGTCAACTTACAAACCCAACAGGGTGTCAAACCAAGAAGAAATGAAGAAGAACTCTCCAAACCCCCAAAACCCTAAGCTATTCTAACCTAAAACGAATTATATCTGATATTTACACAAAAATGGGTTTATATAGTAAGTGGGATTAAATTAGAAAAGAAAAGGAAAAAGAAAAGAAAAGGCAAAATATCTGCAGAAAATAGGGGATCGATCGATCGATCCCTTTGATCGATCGATCGATGGTTGAAAACTTATCCCACTGTCTCCCCACGATGGCTAAACTCTGAAGGATCGATCGATCGATCGATCCTTTTGATCGATCGATCAACCATAGTAATTCAGCAGCTATTCCTCCTCTTTTGGTTGGATTGTTTTTCTCTTCCGCTAGAACTCGCGTAACTTCTTCATACGGACTCGGAATCACGCACCGTTTATGGCCACGCGAAGCTTGCGAGGAGGAATAAAACTTTCGTGAAGATGTTGGGCCAGATGCCCAAGCTGTGAATTGATAGAATTACCCTTGAACGTGCGATTGCGTACGAAAATTAGCTGAAATGTGTCTGAACTTGACACTTAGCATCCAAATACCTATAAAAACTCAATTAACCCCTGCAAAGCTTGTTAACATAGAAATCCGAGGTTGTCTAGTTAATGAGCATAAATATAGGGAATAAGATACCCGGAGGGCTAAAATGCGTAGGTTCAAGCGATGAAATACGCATATTTGCGTCTTATCACGCGTTCGCCGTAGGGGGGCTTACAGAGAGATTGTGATTTGGGTTTTCGAGCTGAGTCCTGTTGTTTTTTATTTTTTTTTCTATTTTTCCTCAAAAAATGTAATGATCCAAATGGTAATATTTATAAAATGAATGGGATTTTTGTTTATTTATCTTTGCTTAAATGACTTATTTTACATGCACTTTTTACTTTGTTGCTGAGACCATAAAAAGGATGGGATATTTTATTAAATAACTTGAGAGAAGAGTAAAAATGGATAATATATGAAGAAATAACCCGAGTTTGTTTTAGATTTTTTAATTAATTTTTTAGATTTTTTATATTGACAAAAAAGGAAAGATAGAATTTTCTAAAATAAGGGGGTGCCGATAGGCATACCCCTTATCCTACCTATCGGCAGGTGAGTCCAGTCAAATCACCCTAAGGCTTTGATTTCACTTTTTACAGCTTTAAGTACTTGGCGGGGCGGGCTTTTATTCGAGTTTCTCAAATTTCTTGTTGTTTAGTCAATATTTTCATGTATAAAAGGGGGTAAGGTGATGTGTTTTTTCACCCATTCACATTTTATCTTCTTTCTTGTTTATTTCTTGCCTTCTGTCTTATTATTTCCCAAATGGCCCTTCCCATGAGTGCAGAATTCGCTTCGTATCTCGAGAGTCTAAAAGCTATGTGTCTATACAATGTGGATTATGATGCTTTTAACTTGCGTCGGGTCTCTTTGTGGCACAATCGGCCCATAGAATGGAACATGCTTGCAAAGACAACGTAATTTTGGTACCCCGAGGTTTATGTTTTCCATTTTGGCTTAAACGAGGTATATTTAACCTATGATGAGTTTTCAGCGATATTAGGGTTTAATCCCAGCATGTCAACAGCTATGCCCGAATTCTCCTGATATTCTCGAGCGTTGTTAGCAGAATTTCTCCACATCTCTCCTTTTGTAGCTCGGTCATTGGTCACTGGGGGAATGATCTCTCTCCCAACTAACACGTATTATGTGCGTCTGTTGGATTTCAATGATGCAGTCCATGCCGGAGCTGTCACCCTGGGCTTAACTTCAAAGCTACTACTGGTGACCGAGCACCTGATGGTGGACCCTCATCTAGCTGCCATTATAGTGTGGATATTATATCATCATAATCCTATGAGGGTGATACTGGCGAAGACCCTGAACGGTCTAGATGCTTGGTGGGAAGGCTGTCTGATTTTTTTAGAGGAAGCTAATGTGGTGAAAATCGAGCGTCCGTGTAGATACATCAATCGTTGTTATCGGCTTCCGATCACAATGTAAAAATCTAAACTATGACTGCACTCTTTACGGGAGTATAGCGGCCAGACCGGGGATCAAAAATCCACAGGGAATGTTTGACAGGATTTAATTAATTTATTACTTCTAAAATAAAAGTGTAAAAGGTGATGATGGTTTAAAAGGGGTAAAAAGGGAAAAGGAGTTAATTACGCTAATTAAAACAAAATGAGATTAATAAAATGAGATTAGGATCAGATCCCCGCCATGGGATAAACAATGCGTATTAAGAATCTTGGTTCGAAAACATATAACCGAGCATATTTAATTCATTATAAACACCAAACAAGAAGAAAATTAATTCAACCATGAAAGATTAATCATTTAATCGAAAATGGTCACACATGGATAAAATTCGGAATATCGCTATAAACACTAATGTTGCATGAAAAACAAAGATAAATGCCTAATACTCCAACTTTAATACTCGAGGTTTCAATTAAATGGGTTTTTACCCAAAACCTAGATTTCAAAGCTCAACACCCATTAATGGTGGAAATATGACCCCAGCCTTAAAGCTAGGTAATAAACATGGCAAAAACAATAAAACATCTAATTAATTAATGAAAATAACTAACTAACCAACAAAAACTAAATAGCAAAGCAATAAAGATAATTAACACAATAAGAAATAAACAATGGAAGCTTGGATTAATGAAAGAGATGATGAATAGTGTAATTACAAACCCATTTGGGTGAAACACTGGGAGAGAGAGAAGTTCCACCCAAAATCCCCTCCAAACCCTCTTCTCTAATCTAAGAACTACAAAATGAAGATAAAAATAAACTAAAATATAAGATGTCTTCAAATACAACAAAAACCCACTTATATATTAAGTGGTAAAAGAAATAAAGAGAAAAGAAAAGAAAATGAATTATCCTAATAACCAAGAAGGAGCTCCCTGGGAAAATGGTCATAACATGCTCATTAGGAACTGAATTAATGAACGATCAAAGGCCATGAGAACCCGACTCGAAGGGCCATAAATTTCATGAAGAGTTCGGGCACAAAGCTCAAACACTGAAATAATTATAATGCCCCTGAAGTTTAGTACTAAATTGAAAACTTCTCGAATTGAACCAATTGCACCGCTATGGACGATAATACCTACAAAAGCTCAGTTATAGCTAGAAAATAATGTAAACATATAAAATAGAGGTAGTCTGGTTAACGGGCATATTTATAGAAATTAAAGTACCCGAGGGGGCTAAAATGTGTAAGTAAAGAGGGTAAATAAATGCAATTTTTGAGCCATATCAGAAGCCCGATTATATTGTTCACATGGTTGGCCGAGAGATTCCTTTTGGCGATACCACTGAATATCCCTTAGCATCTAGATAAACTGGCTTGTGGAGCATGGAGATCTATGCCTGCACTGATCGGTGTCATGGTGGGGGAGCTGCAGCCCATTCTGGAGCTGGGGGAATACCAGTACGTTCGGTTAGTTGGACTTCGGCAGACCTCATTTTATTTTCCCTGGTGGCTTATGTGCCAAGTCGGATGGGAGCAACTTGTACCTTCCTGTATCCTGGATTTTTTTTCCTATATAGGATTTGACTGAAGCCCTATGCATGCGGTTGGGTTCTCTGTGGGAGAATCGTCAATCATCAACCCCTCATTTCTAAATCTATACTAAATAAAGTATGTTATATGTGTTGTGGCTATATTTTCTGTGGGGGTAGTATTGTGGGATTAGTCTTTGTGACTGTGATCATATACGTGTTGGTAGTTACATCTTGATTATACGCTAGTTTTTTTATTCTTTATAGTAGCGTGGAGACTAGTTAGCATTTTATGGCTTGGGTTGGAAATGCGTGTAGTACTGCACTTAGATGAGGAGTGAGGTACATACTGCATGTGAGGGTGAATGGGTGGCATGTATTACGAATTAACTGCATCATTATTTATTGGTATTGAAAGCTAATTATTGCAACTTTATGGCTTTAATCCAAATTATCAAAATTATTTTCTATGTTTTCCTAGACAGGATCAGTAGGGCTGATAGAGGATCGAACTTGCCATTTCAGTTGCTTAGCGGACTCAGCTATTTGATTTTAGCTTAGATTGCTACTCTTTTCCATTTAGTCATTTATATTTTAGAGATTGCATGGGCATAAGCACGAGACTTATTTATTTCAAATGTTTTATTTCCAGTCGTATTATCCAGATGTTCAATGTCAGTGAAAGTTGAGATTTATGTATTTATTCAGTTTATTATTTCATATCCCTATTATACGTGGATGTCTTATATTGTAATTTTATTTTACGGTTTGATACTCAAAATGGTATAAATTGTTTAATAAGCCCCATCTCTGACATATTGTATCAGAGCATCCAGATTCTAGTGCTCTTAGGATCCATGGTGTACTTGTTATATTTTGCATTACGTTCTTTATTATATATATCCTTATGTTTAGGAACCATTATACCCTTTTACGATCGTTTACTAATACGAACCTTTTTTTCTTTCAAATGGAAAACGCTGAAAGAGGTAGACCACGACTTATTACCCATGAGGCTGCACATGACAGGGCTCAGGAAGAGCCATAGCCATCGCCAGTATTACTCGTATCTACAGCATCTGACATCACTACTATAGTTACTCAAGTGGTTTCGATAGCGATGATTTCCATGCTTCAGTACTTTTCATCCACATCAGCAACCAACACCACTTCCACCGCAGCAAGTGGTCTTCATCCACAAGCTTCCATTTGGAAGAGAGCGAGGGAGGTCTTTACTAAGGGCCACCGACCAGGCTGAAAATACAGATATATTAGTGGCAAGTCAATGGAAGAAATATATCCAGAGGAATTTGAGGATGGTTGAATGTGCAAATGTGCATAATAAAATGTTAGCTTCATTCAGACTGTAGGAGCAACCCTACAGTGGTGGGAGTCAGTCACCACACTGGAGGAATGGGACATGATGACTATTAATGAATTTTGAGTTAAGTATGATGGGAAGTATTTTTCGCCCGTAATGAAGTTAGATATGAGGAGAAGATACATGGACCTCAAGTAGGGTAATTTCACTGTAGCAGAATATGAGGAGGAGTTCACCACACTGTCACTTTTTACCGCAGATGAGGTGAACATCGAGGAGAAAAAAATAAAAATATTCACGATGGGGTCAGCTTGGCACATTAGGAAGTCCCTCTTGGGGAACTCCACTTTTTCCACCTATACTCAGATGGTGAATGTCGCTTTATTATATCGTCAGGATCACCGATCACTTCAAAAGAGTAAGCGTGAAAAGAGGCCCAATATAGATTCGTCGAGCCAGGAGGATAAGACAAGTGGTAACAGTAATTAGGGAGTTCAGAGGTTTAAAGGATCCCAGACAGAGCAGTGTATGAAGAAAAGTTATTTCGACGATCGGAACAAGAAGGGAAATTAGGACCAGGGATAGCAGCTAACAGGCCTTCAGGGCTAGTGGTAGCAGGTTCGTGGTTAACAGGGCCAGTATGGACAACAGCAAGTTAGGCGTTAATTCTATGGAAAATTTTATGTATACGGATAGGGGTGCACAATGAAACCGAAAATCCGATAAACCGAACCAAACCGACTGCATTGGTTCGGTTTGGATCGGTTTTTTTGCTCAATGGTTCGGTTCCGGTTTGAAAAAATAAAAAACCGATACATCGGTTCGGTTCGGTTCTCGGTTCCAGAGTAAAAAAACCCAATCCGATCCGAAAACCGATCCGATCCGAACCAATCCGGGACCGAACCGATTTATAATTACATATATATATTTATTTAATATATTTAACACTTGTAATTTATATTTTTGTGATTATTTGAGTTTCTAACTTAAGTTATTGAGGTCAAAATTAATTTTGACCTTAAAAAAATTAGTTATGAAACACATTAATCTTAAAAAAAATTAGTTATGAAATATGATTTTGGAACCGAAAACCGATCCGATCCGATCCGGGAACCGTCGGTTCGGTTTGGTTCGGTTCTGTATTAAAGTCGGTTCGATTCCGGTTCCAAAAATTTGGAACCGACCCAGGTCGGTTCGGTTCACGGATTAGTACCAAAACCGATCCAAACCGAACCGTGTGCACCCCTATATACGGAGAGAGGGCACACCCAGGGGAGAAGTTCCCTTGAGGAAATCGGGGGGCGCTGGAGCAGGGAGGCCAGCATGGGTATTAGGAACCTCAGGGGTAACACCAGAAGTTACCAGTCCCTCTAGTTGTCACGATGCCAGCACCACCAGCACCACCTCAGGGGAAACTGCAACATATGTAGTATGGTAGTGTGTATCACGTCGTACTAAGAGAGGGACTAACACAAATAGTGGAGGGTATGTTACCTATCTTTAGATATGAAAGGCGCATTTTATTCGATACTAGTGCATCACACTCGTTTGTTAGTACTATATTTTATCAATCATCGGATATAGTATACTTAGCATCTGATATAGTACTTCACCTAACTCACCCTTGGTAGAGGGGCACCTAAACATTCCGTGTGCAGAGGTATAGGGATAGACCTTGATAGACTTAGGTTCATAAGAGACATACTTGTTTTAAATATGTTAGAGTATGAATTTATTATAGGGATGGATTGGTGAGCTACTTATAGGGCTCAGTGGATGTTTATGGGAGTTCCATCCTCTTTGCCATTCCAGGGAAAGAGATGTACATGGTTGCAATGTTGCGTCCAGAAAGAGGTAAAGTATGAACTTATACTACATTGGTTAAGAGATTCCTGAGGAGGTCGTCATTCTTTTAGATTATATTCTGGTTGTTAGGGAGTTCCCAAATGTGTTTCGGGAGATTCTGCAGTTACCACTGAATAGGGAGATCAAGTTTGTTATTGATTTGATTCCAAATACAATACCTATTTCCCACACACCGTATCGCATGGATCCTTTAGAGATGAGAGAGCTTAGGGGTCAGATTTAACAGCTGCTGGGTCAGGAATTCATTCGGAGGAGTACTTCTCCTTGGGGTGCTCCATTTTTTTCGTGAAGAAGAAGGACGAATCGTTGAGGTTGTGTATAGATTATAGGGTGATGATGGGAGAAAATGCACCTATATCATTCTTAACCATCATATTGAGAACGTAGGAACCCCCAATTTTAAAATTCTTCTTTTAAAATTAAATATTTATTTCCTAAAATGCGGAATAGGATGGTTCAACACAACACACACAAATAACAAATTTAAACTTCAAATTTTAATTTCTTTCAAATTAAAATTAAACTAAACTAAAAGTAACAAACAATTAATCAACAAATTAATTTTCACTTAAACAACTTAATTTAACCCAAGTCCTAAAAATTTTCCTAACATGATTAATTCATTTTCTTATATTGGACACACCAAATTTTATCAAATTAAAATTAATGACTCGAATTAAATTAACTTAATATTCAGCCAAAATTATTTTTGCACCAAATTTCACAAGTGTGATATATAAACCAATTTTATATTGAATTAACCTAAGCATGCGTTCTACGTGATTTTTGCAAGATAAAAAATAAATCACTACCAGTATGCGCCGATGTACGAGGAAAACCCAAATGAAAAAAAACCTCGGACGTCCCTAGCCTTAAGTCCACTAAGTATGGTTTTATGTTTACCAGACAGATGACTTACTACACACAACTTGACTCCGTCCAAGCCTTGACGCGTCTTCTTGTAACTACCTCCGCGTAGTCGATAACCATGAACTCCTCCACGGTCTCGAAACCCACCGATGAGGCTTTTGGTCTCTGTCAACCTCACGCGAAGCCTTTCTTTGAATGAGTACACAACATCAAACAATTTCTCTCCTTTGTGGGTAGAGAATAAAACCCAAACTTCTCCTTGTTGTGGTAGAGATGAACCAATGGTGCCCAAACACAGACTCCGAGCAAGATATATATATATATATATATATATATATATATATGTGTGTGTGTGTGTGTGTGTGTGTGTGTGTGTGTGTGTGGAAACTTGGCATTTAAACAAAACTCAATGGGTTTATGTGTTTTTATGAAATCAAATCATTTACACATCAAAACACAAAAGGGAACTTTTGATATGGAAAGATGTGCTCTCAAAGCAGGTGAAAAATTCTCAAAAGTTCTATAAAAAATTCTGCCCACGAAATGGTTAAAAGCAAGTAGAAAAAGTGGGTTAGTGAGAAGTTACCAAAAAACTGTCAGAGATTTGACGTTACCGCAAAAGTCGTTCGAACGACTTTCCCAGGTTGTTCGAACGACACCATTTGAACGAGATTTCAAAGGAAAAATAGGCCAAAATCTCGTTGAAAAACTCGTTCGAATGAGTTCGTTAGAACGAAACTTCGAATGAAAAAATAGGAAACAAAAGGCAATCTCATTGGTAAACTCGTTCGAACGACAATCTCGTTCAAACGACATTTTGAACGAAAAAACAGAATTTCCATATTTACAAAATAAAGTCAAATTTTTTTTATCCCAAGTTCAAAAATAATTTCGGGAAATAAAAAATTATTTTAGACGAAATTTACACCCATATAATATTCCAAGTCTGCTATATATATTAAATTCATTCATACCTTATGGAGACATTGGAATCCAATTGTTATTGACGTGAAACGAGGCACTAGAAACCCGATAATGATGAAGCTTTTCAAAATAGACCGCTACGTCTTCAACAAACTCGTCATAGGCTTGGATGGATACACTATACACTATATCTTATGACTCAAATTATTTTGTCCGGAATTGAGTCAACACTACATAAAACTCAATTGGAAATTTGTGTCCTTACACATATCAAGTATAAAAATATGTATAAAGCGAGTAAAATGAGATAAACACAAGATATAGAGTCATTCGACAATAAAAAAGAGACTACGTTCACTTTGTTGTCCTAATCTCATTATATATGTTCTATAGTACGAGATTGTGGTGCCATTAGATGCGTACAAGAGAGGTAAGAGATGAGGATACATGAATACTACAAGTTTAGGCTACCCAGGGGGCAACCTGTAGAGTATAGCTCAGTAGGTCTACGATTGGGCAAGCCCCTAAGTGTAGTGGCTTGTAGAGAGAGGTAGGGTAAAGACTTTGGTAGGGATTCACTGATAAAATCATCCCCCCATTTGTAAGGTAAGAACTTCTATTTATATAAGTAAAAAGAAATATCACGTGCATGGAGCACGTGACATGTAGATAAGTTATACAATCATGGAATCTTTCTAAAAGGAAAACTATCAAGTGATATGTGTGACAGTTCTCGGTAGGTTGTTCAATGGGAGTAGGAGATGGCCGCATCTTGTCTGATCCAAGGCACCGACGGTGTATCTAATGTTGGCTGCGGCTTGTCTACTCCCAAGGCGCAGTCTCTTACTTATGATCCATGGACAGTCCTAATATTGGGCATATCAATAAACCCCCAAGCCTCTGCGTCAAGAGGTGTTAACTTTATGCTGCGACTGTATATTATTCCCTTGTCCGCAGCATTGTTGTTCTTATTCTAATTTTCTTGTTATGAAAAGTGTAAAGATGGTAACAACCGGTTGAGTTCACGACATTTCCTTCCAACGCCCTCTTATTTAAATGGGATGTGGCCAAAGCCATCATTGTTGATACCAAATTTAATCTGCTGACGTGGACCCATTATTTGAAGACTCGTGTCAACCAATGTGGTAATTACAAATATATCTACCGATCAATCCACTGCCACCGAGCTACTCAAGCACCCCGAACAACTCATGGGCCCCGAGCAACTCATGCATACCGAGCAACTAAAGCGGTCCGATCAACTCAGGCGGCCCGAGTAACTTAGTGTGCAGAACAAGAAAATAAAAAAGACGACTGTGCATTAAATGCTCATTATTATCGTACAGATGTATATGTCTACTAGATAACAGCGCATTGTCCTTTCACACTTACAGCCTCAAGGCTATAAATACATTGTAACCTCCTCATTAGAAGGGGATTCAGAATTTCTTGGTAAATCCATTATCGAGAATTCTAAGAAAATAATCAGCAATAACAAAAACAGTGGACGTAGACCATTCTCACAAGGCTGAACCACTTTAAAAATCTTTTTGTCTTATTTATTTTATCTGTGATTGATAAATTAGAGATAATCTAATTTTTTACATCAACAGATTGGCGTCGTCTATGGGAAACGACTATACTTATCATTTTTTCACCAAAATAATTCATCATCAATGGCTGATAATCCGGAATCCAGTAATCGAAACGCTGGGATCCCTCCAAATTCATCCATTCCCCCAAATGTGTCAGATCTGGATGGCATAATGGCAAGTTTAGCCCAAGGTCAAACGACAATGCAAGAAACCATGCGACAACTTATGCAAATTGTTCAAGGCGGAGTGCCGGCTCAATCAGGACAACGAAGTGTTCAGAGAAATACTCGTTTACCCTCTTCGTGAACTAGGATAATGTTATTTCCTGAGGAATCTCGATCCAGACGCACCGAATCATATCGCACTGATAAATCTAATGATACTTCTTATCAACCTGGTCGGACTTCATCAGTACGAGCTACAGATTCTCAGCGAAACATCACTTTATCTCCGGAGAGAACCAGTTCTCTAGAAAGATTGAGTAGAGTCTCTCCTTTTGATCGTTTGGGTCCTAGAAGCAATAAAAGTCCTCCTAGGATCGTGTCAAGGAACTCCCCGCGACCATCCGATCTAAGGGAAGGATCTGCCCAATCACAACCAACTGCTCGTAATGAAAGATCCCAATAGGCGAATTCAACGCGATCAGTTGCTCAAACCAATAGGCACGAGGAAGGAAACGATGCCTGAAAAGGCTCTATTCAGAGGTTAGAGTACAGATTAGGGGAAATGGCTAAGTCCAAGAATCCTTTACAAAGAACTTTTGTCCAAGGGACACCATTTGTACAGATAACTGTGGATTTTCCCACACCGTCAAAGTTCAAAGCTCCTGTGGTAACGCCTAAGTATGATGGAAAAACTGACCCTGTCCTTCAAATAGAACAATATCAAGCTGCTGCCGATATCTATGCAGTCCCAGACGAGATGAGATGCAGGGCATTTTCAGGAACTCTTACCGAATCTTCTCAAATATAGTACAACAACCTTCCTCGGGGGAAAATTGAGACTTTCTTTAAACTGGCAGAACTCTTTATCGGGAACTTCTGTTTTGGAGCGAAACCAGTTAAACGAGTAGCACATTTGCTGAGTGTTAGACAGAAGGCAGGTGAAAGCACTAGGGATTATATTACTCGTTTTAATAACGAGAAACTTGAAGTGATTGATTACGAGGAGAAAATAACAATTACTGCTCTGATGAGTGGACTATTGCCAAATAAATTGTATTACACTCTAGCCAAATAAATTGTATTACACTCTAGCCAAAGATCAGCCTAGGACCATGGCAGAACTGATGGCAAAAGCAGCCAAGATCATGAATGTCGAGGAGGCCATGACTGCTAAGAAGAATGCAGATACTAAAGAGACCAAGGTGGAAGATGGTAAAATCGAAAAGAAGGATCAGAAGAATAATGGTGGCAATAGGCAATCGAAAGGAAAGCAAGCACTGGAGCATATGAAGAAATTTGGAAATTATACTCCTTTAACGGTAGATATAAATCACATTCTGGAGGAAATCAAGAAAAGCGAGGAACTTGCCTGGCCAGTAAAAATGAAGGCAGATCCTTACAGAAGAGACAAGTCCAAATATTGCGAATTCCATAAAGACCATGGTCATACGACCAAACAGTGTATAGCTCTTCAGAATGAAATTAAAGCACTCATCTGACGAGGAAAATTGACTAAGTATGTTGATCACCAAAGTGGTGGAAAGACCAATGACTGAGGAAGGAGAAGATCTAAATTGCCTTGTCAAGCAAAAGAAGATAAGAAAAGAAGTTATGAAGAAGATCTAGAAGAGGATCAAGATGATCCCGATCTACCCAAAAGACCAAGATAGCCAGAACGTGAGGTATTTTCAATTCGTTTTGGATCATTTGATTATAATGTTATTACATGTGAAGATGAAGGAGGTGGATACCTTACTGCGAAAAGAAAAGCTTACCTCAATGAGACTCAAGTTTGCTCGTACATTCAGCGGATCAATCTCGCTGAAGATGATCGCCTGAGGAAGGTGAATAAAGACAAATTGGTCATTGGTTTCTCTAAGAATGATCTAGAAGGAGTATTATATCCTCATGATGACCCATTAGTGGTCAAGATGAGGATGAAGGAAGTGGTGATTTCACGAGTGCTGGTAGATAATGGTAGCTCGGCAGACATCATGTTCTATCCATGCTTTGACAGTTTGAATCTGAAGCTAGCCCAGTTGGAGCCATATCATAGGCCCCTCCTTAGTTTTACTGGCGAGAAGGTTTTTCCACTTGGGACGATCAAGTTGGATATGCTTATCGGTACATGGCCTGCTTGTCGAACATAAAGAGTACGCTTTTTCATAATAGATAAAAACGTCCAATCAGCTTACAATATCATCATAGGAAGGGTAGGTCTGAAGAAGTTCAAAGCGGTACCATCTAATGTACATCAATGTTTAAAATTCCCAACTAACTTTGGGGTAGGAGTGGTGAAAGGCGACCAAAAAGTGGCCCGAGAATGCTACTATTCATCTGCCGAGCAAGAGGAACACGAAGAATCTAGAAAGAAGAGTATTACTTATCAAGTGGATGAAATAGAAGATGCGCTGATTGAAACTTTAGACTCTAGAGATGAGTCTCAGCTCGTTAAAGGCCAGGTCGTGGAGGCTACTGAAAATATCATTCTGGACGACGAACATCCAGAACGAACAACTCAAATTGGTGATTTACTGGACGCATCGATAAAACATGAATTGATAGCATTTCTAAGGCGTAGAAAGCTGACTTTTGCATGGAGTCATGAAGACATGCCAGGGATAGATCCGAGTTTTCTGTGTTACGAGCTCAACGTAAATAAGAAAGTCAAACCAGTGAAGCAGCGAAGAAGAGTGTTCAGTCCAAAAAAGAACCAAGCCATACAGGAAGAAGTAGAGAAACTACAAAAAGCATCTTTTATTGAGGATGTCAAATATCCTGATTGGATAGCAAATATGGTGATGGTAAAGAAGAAAAACAACAAGTGGAGGATGTGTGTAGACTTCACCGATCTCAATAAAGCATGCCCAAATGATCATTTTCCTTTGCCTCGAATCGATCAGCTGGTGGATACTACCTCGGGACATGAATTGTTGAGTTTCATGGATGCTTATTCTGGGTACAACCAGATTAAAATGAAGCCAGAAGACAGGGAAAGTACCTCTTTTTATCACCCCTAGGGTAACTTATTGTTATAATGTTATGCCTTTTGGATTGAAAAATATAGGTGCAACATATCAGCGGCTGATGAATAAGGTGTTTGTAGAGCAGATCGGTCACAACATGGAGGTTTATGTTGATGATATGCTAATGAAGAGCAAGAAAGCTGCTGATCATCTAGTTGACCTAGGTCAGACCTTTGATCAACTAGAGAAATATCAAATGAAGTTGAATCCCATCAAATTCATATTTGGAGTACGAGAAGACATGTTTCTCGGATATATTATTAATCAACGAGGGATTGAGGCGAACCCTAAAAAGATCAAGGCTCTATTAGAGCTACGATATCCAACCACGAAGAAAGAAGTGCAAAGCCTCACAGGGCTAGTAGCAACACTTAATAGATTTGTGTCACGAGCAACTGATAGATGCCTCCCATTCTACAAAACACTCCGAAAAACTTTTGAGTGGAATGATGAATGCGAGGAGGCCTTTCAAAAGTTGAAAAAATATATAGGGAAACCTCCATTATTGTCCAGACCAGTAATGGGAGAAAGACTATACTTGTATCTAGCAGTCTCAGAAAATGCTGTTAGCTCGACATTAATAAGATTGGAGGATGGAGTGCAAAAACCAGTCTACTACACCAGCAAGGCTTTCCGAGGAGCAGAAATCAGATATCCAAGGTTGGAAAAGTTAGTGCTAGCGCTGATTGAAGCAAGCAGAAGAATGAGACCATACTTCCAAGACCATACTATATTGTATATACTGATATGCCATTAAGGCAAGCTCTGCATAAGCCAGATAAATCAGGAAGATTGATGTACTGGGTGGTAGAACTTGGTGAATATGATATAATTTATGAGCCTAGATCGTCACTCAAAGGGCAGGCAGTAGCGAATTTTATAGCAGAGTTTACTCGGGAGGATGCCTCCGATGAGCAAATATTGAATACAGACCAACTTGTGGATATTACAGGGTCATCAAATTTAAACCCCGACCAACTTCCCATCGTGGAGGATCAAGAGAGGATGATCAACAAGCAGCGAGAAGTGCTTGTGGAGGACAAGAGGAAACACCAAATATTCCACCGAGGAACTTTGTCTGATAAAAATTTTGATAATGAAGTACCTATACGGAGCTTGTATGTGGATGGCTCTTCGTGCACTACGGGTAGTGGAGCCGGGATTATTTTAAATAGTCCAAATGAGATTGATGTGGAGTATGCCCTGCGCTTTCAATTTAAGGCTTATAATAATGAGGCCGAATATGAAGCTATGATCGTGGGTCTAAGTCTGGCCAAAACCATGCAAGCAGAGCAGGTCGTTGTATTCAGCGATTCACAGTTGATCGTAAATCAAATTTTGGGGGTGTATGCAGCAAAAGGAGAAGTAATGATCAAGTATTATGCCAAAACAATGGAGGTTGTATTGAGTTTTATTACAGTTCAGTTGGTCAGAATACCAAGACTGGAGAATGCAAGAGCAGACGCATTAGCTCGGTTAGCATCAGCCACACACACCGAGCTATGAAGAACAATCCCAATAGAAATCCTGGCTGGTCGAAGTATAGACGAAGATCTGATGATAAACTTTATTGCCCTCGACTTGGGACCATCTTGGATGGACCCCATCAGAGCCTATATTGAAGAGGGGGCTTTGCCAACTGATAAACTCGTAGCCAAAAAACTGAAGTTTAAAGCTGCTCGTTATGTATAAGCAAATGGCATCTTATATAGACGAGGACTTATAGCAGGGCTACAAAGATGTGTCCACCCCTCCGAAGTGAAAGATTTTATCGAAGAGGTTCATGAAGGATCTTGTGGAGCTCATGTAGCAGGTCAGACGCTTTTGCAAAGAATAACAACGCAGGGGTATTATTGGCCAACGATGAGAGCTGATTGCGTAGCTTATGCTAAGAAGTGCGATAAATACCAACGTTTTTCCTCCATTCGAATAACTCCCCAAGCCTTATTAGCACCCATCACGTCCCCTCGGCCATTCGCTATGTGGGGGATAGACTTGGTCGGGCCACTTCCAATGACCAGGGGCAGGTTTAAATACCTCGTGGTTGTTATAGATTACTTTACTAAATGGGTGTAAGTTGAACCCCTTATTGATATGACATATGACAAGGTCTATCAGTTTATTTGGAAGAATATCATTTGTAGATATGGTCTTCCCCATGCATTTATTACTGACCATGGAACCCAATTTGACAATGAGAAGTTTGATGCGTATTGTCATCAGTCCAATATATTGAAGACCCACTCTGCACCAGGCCATCCCCAGAGCAATGGGCAAACTGAGGTGACAAACAAAACGCTACTGAATGGCTTGAAAAAGTGACCGGATGATGCAAAGGCAAATTGGATTAACGAACTACACTCCATGTTGTGGGCTTATCGTACCACACCACGAACAGTAATAGGAGAATCTCCATACATGCTCGTATTTGGGAGCGAGGTTGTCATACCTGCTGAATTGGGTCTGCCAACGCATAGGGTGCTTAATTTTAATTCTCCTGTCAGTGATTTGATGAGAAGATTAGACCTGGATATGCTCGAAGAAGTTAGGAAAGAAGCAGCAATCAGGAATGCAACATATCAACAACGAACAACTTTGTTCTATAACAAAAGAGTGAAGAAGTGTGATTTGAAGGAAGGGGATTATGTGCTGAAGAAAGTGATCCAAAAGCATAACAAACTGGAAGCCAACTGGCATGGACCCTACAGAGTAATAGAAGTTGTTCGTCCAGGGACATACAGGATTGAAACCTTGGAAGGAGAAGAATTTACAATACATGGAACGCAGAGCATCTGCGCAAGTACTATCAGTAATTGAAATTCTAATGTAATGTTGTTTCTTCAGTATGAATAAAGTGATGAATGTTTTGCCCAATTTCTTTCTTTGTTGAATTTTTTTTCGGAATATTAGTGCTACACAATACCACCAACTTCGGTTGGTCGGGAAGCAATTACCACCAACTCCGGGAATCAATTACCACTAACTCCGGTTGGTCGGGAAGTAATTACCACCAACTTCGGTGGGTCGGGAAGCAATTACCACCAACTCCGGTTGGTCGGGAAGCAATTACCACCAACTCCGATTGGTCGGAAAGCAATTACCACCAACTTCGGTTGGTCGGTAAAACAAATACAATTAACTCCGATTGGTTAAACTAAGCAGGAACATGGGATGCAAATCATTCCATTACTTAGGCCCAAAAAGTGACAAGTCACTATAATCAAACAACAAATGAGCTAAATATAATATATATATTTACCAATCAAGAAGCAAGGATATTCTACAAATTTATTTAAAAGAAAATGAAATGGAAAAAGATTAAAAATTTCTCCATTCAAATCAAGTAGAATTACATATGCTGTGCAAAGTACATTACATAAAAATCCTATTATATTGGCTTTTTCCCTTCTGCCTTTGAAACAGGTTCTACTCCAGCAGGAGGATCATCTAAGGCATAAGGAGAATTTATAAAATTTACATCTCTCAGCATTCTAATATTCATTACAGATGGTCGATCAAGTAAATGTTCTGGGGGAGATATCTCAAAGTTGGCATGAAGACTGTAGTCTCCGAGATACTTGGAGATCAAGCATCGAGGAATTGCACGAGCAGGAATCCAACTAAAATCGAGCTTAAAAGGAGGCACGGACAAATCGAGCACTCCAGGCTCGTAATAATCCCATAAGTAATGACCCTGCTCCAATTGAAGCACACACATGGCATTCAACCACCCCTGCTTGTACCCTTCGTTATTTGACTGCTGGATCCGAGCATCAAGATGATAAAGAGCTTCATTGTATCCAACCATCCAAAACTCTCTGGGTTGTTTATGAAATTGGTAAGTTAATCTCTCTAGCTTCTCGTAGAGATTCTTCACTAGAAGTTCTTTATTTTTCAAGTTAGAGCTCTGGGTAGAGAGTTGTTCGCTGAGGTTCAGGATTTTCTTGGACATATCTGCCAAAGCTTAATTCTTCGCCACCAACTGAAATGCCTGATTCTCCAAGGCTGCTTGAGTTCTTGCTTCTTCAATGGAAACCCGACCAGCCCTTTCTCGTCCCCGAAAAGAAGATCTTGCTCGTCCACGAGTAGAGGTGGAGGGTCCAGCTCTTTTCAAAGTTTCCAACTCATCTCGCAAGTTGGCATTTTCTACCTCCAAGAAAGAGAAACCCTCATCATTAACAGGGACCAAGACTCCCGACGAAGATGTAGTAGATTTCAGTTGTTTTATCTCTTCCTGCAAGGCGATGTTCTCCTGTTCCAATAACTTAGCACTATGTCTGTGCTCTTCAACTTCAAGCTTCAGAACACTTTCTTTATTCTCATAAGAAAAGATAAATTTGTCACACCCTTTGTCAGCACTCAGTTGTTGATATTTTTTCTCGTATCCTTGGTGCAAAAGGGTAGAAGATTCTTTATATTGCTGCTGGAGTTCCTCGATAGTTCCTTGGAGATCCTCAATCATCTCGCAGTAAGCCACATTATTGGAAACTGCGCGATTAAGCAAACACTTCAGGTATTGGTAAGATTATATTGCTCGTTCAGAAGCATCTGAACCAAGGATGTCAAGTATCTGGGCCTCATTTAGATCAGCATGACCAGCTTTAAAATAGTCGTTGCATTTCTTCATTAATTCTGTGTCATGAGCTGATAAGAGCTCCATCCTGGCCATAAACTAACAAAGAGAATAAATAAAAAGAATTAATAAGGGTGCAGATAGAACAAGTAAAAGAGAAAGCCAAGACAAATAACCAAAGTTTGAATTTTTATTTCATCATAAGGGGAGTATACAAAATCTGAGGTTACAAGTCATAGAATAATAAAATAAACACCCGAGTAACTCTACACCCTCTCTTTGTTTCCTATGATTTCCTAAGAAAGTTTTGAGGAAGAGGCTAGTTGCTCGAAAGGTAGGATTAGCTGCTCGAAAGAAGTACTGGCTGGTTGGGGTTGCTCGGAAAGATGAACAACAAGAATGGCAAGGACCTGATCTCCAGTCATCATTGAATATTCGTCTAAGGCAGCTTCATCCTCTTCTTCTTCTCCAGGAGAGGGAGGAGGGCCATGAGTGTGTTGCAGGAATAATTCATAATTCTCAACAACTTTCATCTCTTTCAATGCAGCCACCCATCCATCCCTAAAGAATTTGACACATGCGTACTCCATTTGAGAGGACATGGCAGCTAAGCCCTTATTTCATCCATTGTCCCAACCAGCGCTAAAAGACTTTTTAACCGCCTTCTTCCTTTTTGCCTTCTCCGATGAGGTCCTTTCCCTAAGGAGCTCCTCGGTAGCTATCAATTTCTCCTCCACCTCCAGTTTTTGACGCTCAACATCTTGAAGTCTAATAACTTCCTCTTCAGCAGACTTGAGCTTAACTTCCATCTCCTTACTATTTTGTTCAAAGACTTTGTTGCTCTGCTCAGACTCCGCCAACTTATTCTCCAAATTCTTGGAGGCATTCACAGCTTGATTTCTTTCTTGCTCAATGGACTGGAATTGCTTCTCCCAAATAACTTTATCTTTCTTGTATTTCTGACGATAATATTTCAGGGATTGGTTCAGCCCAACAAAAGCTTCCTCTACACCTCCCGAGGCGCTTGAAGCCTTGATAGCTTCATCCTTCTTCAAGATGCTGTTGAAACACGTCACCAGCTGAAAAAATAAATAATGTTAGGTCAATATATGAACATAATATTAGAAAGTGAATGATTCAAATTAATAAAACTTACTGAGGCGATGTGTTGAGCAGCAAGGGTAGTAATTATCTCACGAGAAAGGGAGTCTTCAATGCCTTGGACTTCTGGGACCGTCCAGGATCTCACCAAACTCACAGCAGAGCTCGGATCCACAAAAATTGGAACACCACCTTCAACATTTGAAGGTTGAGAGACATGTTCAGCAGGTCTCTCAGAAGAACTTTTCTTTAACCTCCTCAGAGGAGCACCAATATTTTCAACTAAAGACGTTATCTTAGTTGGTGATATGACAATAACCTCACTTGGAGGAGAGATAACAACAACCTTGCTCGGAGCCACATGTTGCTTCTCAGCAACTTTCTTGGTAGTAGCAGGAGGGGGTGCATCAATGTTTCTTGTCCCTTCTTCTGGGACATCTTGTTTACTTTTCTTTGCCTCTCCAGCAGTAGAGGCAGACTTGTCAAAAAAGGCAGGAGCTCTTCTCCTCTTCATCAGATTACTTATAGGAATACTTGACTCAGAAGAAGAACCTTCTACGCTAGTCTCAGAGCCTGGTACTTGGTCAAGAGTAACCACCACTGGACGAGGACGAGCAGTGAAAGAAGAAGTATAACTCTTATACTGCAACAAGTAGGAAGCAGATCTAATATGTTCTTCAGCAACAGATTGGTGCAAATCCCAGATAAGTTTCAAATGCTTTAAATTAACATCAGCTTCTTTTGGAGGTTTTCTTTTACTGTCAACTGTAACAAACAAAAGAAAATTTCAGTGATACATTTTATCAAACACAAAGAAAATAAGATTTCAAAAAATAAAAACAACCTATTCCATTGCCATAAGGGGGACACCTGGGACCTTGATATATATCATCTCCATTTAATGGAGAGTGTTGCCAATTTTTCATAATAACCCCATGTTCAAAATAATCCCTATTGGCATCTGGAAGATTAACAACTAAAGCCCTATTTAAAAACCTAGTTTTTAAATAGAAGGTGGAATCATTAACAACCCATCTATAGCAGTACAAATCTCGAGAATCCCTAAATGTGTTCCATGGATTTGATTCAATCTATGTACACCATTAGCTATCCTCCAGGTATTTGGAGCTATTTTTGCAGGAACAACGTCAAAATATTGACAGAATTCCAAACATAAGGGATTTGAAGGAAAAGAAATGCTACATTCGGCCACAAAGAGACTTGGGAACCAATGTCCCTCGGCCAAAGAAAAATAATCAGAAGGTTCAGAAAGTTCCTCCAAAATAACCCACGAAAGGATTGAAAATTCAGATCGAAATTTGTCCAGTGACTCAACAAGATAAACCATGATGAACAATGTAAATAAAAGAAAGGGAAGAAAATCTTACAGATAAAAAAAGATCAGGTGACAATGAACGACGGAAATAACGAAGGCACGAGATAGAGAGAAAATGGAGAATTCAAAGATACAGATTTGAAAAGTGAAAAACGATAGGATTTCTGCCGTGCTTAAATACTTTACCTCGGGAATAGAGAAAAACAATGATTACAAAGGAGAAAGTTTGCATACCTGGCGGCTAAAAGAAGAAAAGGAGCACAAATATCGAAGCGATCATGAAAATTCAAAATATTTATGAGGCCTGATACTATGCACTCAAAAAGGTGTTAGGTACAACGAATGATTTCCTAAAAACCATACAAACCAATAATTTATGCAGTTTTCAAGGAGAATGTTCCATACTTTTCTTCAACATTGGAGGCTTCTGTTGATACCAAATTTAATCTGCTGATGTGGACCCATCATTTGAAGACGCGTGTCAACCAACGTGGCAATTACAAATATATCTACCGATCAATCCACTACCATTGAGCTACTCAAGCTCCCCGAGCAACTCATGGGCCCTGAGAAACTCATGCATACCGAGCAACTAAAGCGGTCCGAGCAACTCAGGTGGCACGAGTAACTTAGCGTGCAGAACAAGAAAATCAAAGAGACGGTTGTGCATTAAATGCTCATTATTATCGTACAGATGTATATGTCTACTAGATAACAGTGCATTGTCCTTTCACACTTACAGCCTCAAGGCTATAAATACATTATAACCTCCTTATTAGAAGGGGGTTCGGAATTTCTTGGTAAATCCATTATCGAGAATTCTAAGAAAATAATCAGCAATAACAAAAACAGTGGACGTAGGCCATTCTCACAAGGCTAAACCACTTTAAAAATCTTTTTGTCTTATTTATTTTATCTATGATTGATAAATTAGAGATAATCTAATTTTTTACATCAACAATCATTATATTAGCCAAATCCTTAAGAGCGAATCGAAAGCAAACCCCTTCCCTTGTCATTTTCTATTTTTCAACTAAATTTTATGGCGGTTAAAGGCCGTGTAAGTCGGAGTAACACTTGACCTCTTCATTTCTCACCGATTTTCAAGTTGGTTCTCTTTCACTTTCTTTCCATATTGTAACTTCGATTTCCGTTCTACCTATATTTTTATTTGGATACCCTAAAATATTTTTAGTTTTTGGACACTGCTGGATTTAGAATATAAGCTCTATTTTCCTGGGTAGTTGTGGGCTAGAAATAATATTGGATTTGATTTGGGTAGTTGAATCTTGGTTTTGCCTATGTTTAGGATAGATTTTTACAGAGATTATTTTTTTTTCTGGGTAGAATCACTACACCTAGCCCTATTTTGGATTTTATTTTTTTGGCCAAGAACTTCAAGAACATGTTCTTGGTGTTCTTAGCCAAACCCTAGTTTTTTTTTTTTTTTAATTATCTCTGGACATTAGGAATATAACTATTTACCTCTTTACGTTCATGTCATGGATAGGTAGTATATGTGCACTTAGCTTGCTACTATCCCATTAACACTTTGTTTAAATTCCCCCTAGCTACAGCCACTGGCTTGAACTAACTGACCAGAGTCTTCATAGACCAAGATTACCTTTGGTTGCAGCCTATTAGGTAGGTGGTTACGGCCTTTGACTTGAACTTTGCTTTTTCCGTCCATTTGAACTAATTGATCTTGATTCTCTCTAGCAACGACAAGTTAGAGTAACACTTATCTATAGTTTCTTTTGATCTTTGGATTATTCTTTTTCTTCTTATAATTTTTCATATCTTTCGTGGCCTCTACCTGGCCTTCCCTTTTTCTGATCATATTGGTTGCGACACCTAACTGCGGAGTCATTCTGCTTTTTCAGGTATTGTCACGGCCTTATGCATTGGAACACTTGGGAATATCTGGAGGATTTATGGAAGATACACTTTGGTGTTTCTCCTTCGAAGTACTTCATATAAAGCCTTTGAAGGCCAGTGAGCGTTACAAACTTAAGGCCAACCCCCAATGTGTGACGATAGATTCTGAATTCATAGATTCTTCTATTTATATGGATCTAAAAGATACTACTGAAGAGATGGAGGAGGACACTCACTATAGTAAGAATTCTCCTGTGGAAGTAGATATTGCGGCTGAGATTGGTCCATCCATTGTGGCCGTGGAGGTTAGGAATGTTGCTTCTGAATATTCTAGTCACGGCCAGTCCATGAAGAAAGCTCTCACAGCACCTACTTATAGATGCATCATGTCCGAAGAATGGTTAAATGATTTGGCCAAAGCTTTTGAGTTTTTAAAAGGAAATATTTATACTCTTCCTACCGTAGTCCCTAATGAGGGGGTGTGTTTCCCTCTTCATGCCTTCCTCTTATGGCTGCGACTGTCAGTTCTAGATCCATTTAGGAGGATTTTAAGTGCCATAAAGTTGGCTCCATCCCAACTAGACACAAACAGCTGTAGGACAATCCTTACTAACTTAGTCATCTGGTAGAAGAACTTTGAGAAAGATATCACGACCGTGAAGTTCTTTCAGTTCTATAGGCCAAAAGAGAACTCCATGGAGTTTCCTTAGTATTACCACTTTAGCCAGTGTCAAAAATTGTAAAGGTAAGTTTTTCTTTATTTTTGGGGACAGCTGGGAGATTTTCCCTGAGGAGAGCGAGTGAGAGAAAGAATTTAGTAATCCGCGGTAGTGGGGTCATCCATACAAAGAAGGTATTTAAATTCTGTAGCCGGTCTTCTTACACTGTTCTCCACGGTTTTCCTTTATTTATCGTATTTACTGTAGCACATACTAACACTTTGTTATTACAGCTCTTGATAGCTTGAAGCTCAATAACAGGCAAAAAAAGGGTAGAGCATGCGACTTTATAGCTGATGAATAAAAAAAAATTGCATATTATTACGTCCAAGAAGATATTAAAAATGGGATATTTTCATTCCAAAAAAATTCCCAAGATTACTACAGCATGTAATTTCCTTTCCTCTAAAATATTTTTGCGGTGTTTATTTGCCACTTGGTCCTGACATTTTCCCCCAATTTCAGATGGTGCTGATAAGATAAGTCGCGAACTTCTTATTTCCCAATGCAATGAGATCTATGAAGATGCTCAGTCTCTCAACCAATCCCCTAGAAATAAGGGGAAGAAGAGGAAGAGGTAGCCCCTGAGGCTGAGAAAGAAACTGATCTTGCTAAAAAGCATATTGATGCTGCTATTGGGACTACCGTGGTGCCTCAAGTTGTTGACCCTAAGTGGATGATGACATAGGGGAGAAGCTTGTAGCGGTAGGCTTGATGTCTTTTGGCGGAGATTTCCATGGGGGTAGCAACCCTATTAATGTGTTAACTAGTAGCCCTTCGGGGATTGTGATGGACATCAATGACAGTTTGCAAACTCTGCAGAGCAGAGCTATTGAGGGTCATCCGCGGCCTCACTTGAGGCAACTTGATCCCAAATCACCATGAAACACAACTTTTATAACTTTCTTAAGGATGAAGAAGGCCACGGAGGCTTCTGACGTCGCTTATCTTGCTGGGGAGAACGCAAAGGACTTAAAGGACTACACCCTTCACAGTTGACTTATAATGTTTAAAAATTTTCAGACTGTAAAATCTTCCTTGGCCCTAGGGGTCAAATATGAGAAGCTGTACGGCCAGTACCAGGATATGGAGACAAGCCACAAAGCTGAGCTTGAGAGTGCCAGGTTTGCATCCTTTGAAGCTAGAAAGAGATCTTCTGCTATAGCACTTGAGGCATATAAGATAGAAGAGGACTCCAAGGTTAATAATGAAATCAAGGAAAAGAATGAGGATGAGCAGAAATTTTTTCAGGCCACAGTGTCCATCAATATTATTGAGGCAAAGGTTGCGAAGGCTACTAAGTAGGCTGCGAAATTATAGGCCAAGTTGAATGTTGCTAACCTGGATTGCCAGAAGCTAATCGAAGGCTATACTAAGGCGGTGAAGAGGAGGGACGATGAGCATGTCACAGCCTTTAAGAGGGTTGTTGATAATTCTGTGGCTAGCTACAATGTCTCTAGGGACTTTTTTATTACAAACTACCTTTGTTGCTTCCAGGAGATTCAACACATAATTATTAAAAACTTCCCTGAATCTAAATAAAGAGTCCTTTCCTAGAAGCTCAGTGATGCTGAGCATATGGAGTGCCTGGCTGAATCGAGGGTTGTCACGGAGGAGAGGGCCAGAAGGCATCTTTAGGAAGCTTTAGCTGATGAAGAAATGGAGACTACAGCTGATGGTGATGCAGACGATGATGAGAATGAGGACGTGACCTCATAGTTGCACAATCTTATAAAAAAAATTTATTTGCCCACCGCACCTTTAAGCATTTGACCATTTGTATCTGCTTTATAATCATTTTTGTAATCTTCATAGGGCCATCTGAGGCATTGAATATCTAAAACCTTTGCATGTAATTATCTAGGGCAATAACTATATCCTTGATTATTCTTTTAGATTAAATGTCATGCTTTCTTCTATCTATTCCATTCCTTTTATCCACACGTATGTGGTTATTTTAAATAGCCTACGACCTTTTTAATGCTTTGCATAGTAGTTTTAGACATAGATTAAAATCTTTCTGGAGTAGGCTGTAGTAGTGATAGACTTTATAGAAGGATTGGTTGTGGCTTATAAGGCTACGACCATAGACTTTCGGTTGATTCCTCAGCCTTCATTATTTTATAAAATTATTGCTACAATAATGCTGGATTGTTGAGGTTGTGGGAATAATTTCCCTTCCTGCAGTGGTTATCAAAATTGAGGCAAAGCCATTGATGCCGTATTTTTTATATGTTGTAACCTTGTGTTTTGGCCCTTGTACTAACCGCCACAACATTACCATTGTCTCTGTCTCTCCAGAAGTGACCAGCTGCGCGATAGAAATAAAATAATAGCTATAAAGTGAGTTTGAATATTAAAGAATATATCTTAATATACTATTAAAATCAAGAGCACCTTATCATATAACCACGGAATGAAAGAAATTTGCATCTCTACTTCTGTTAATTGGCTCCCATTTACTTTAGCACGCCAAGTGGATTTTAGTAATGTTCTACACTCACTACAATTTATTCACATAAGTTTGTGTATTAGTATTTAAATGTAAATTTCAATAAATACTTATTAAATTGCTCAAACCTGTATAATTCTTCAAGACCATCAACGTCAAGTCGAAATTAGGTTCCAACATCACAATCTTATCATCTAATAACGGTCATTCGTCAGAAAACTCTCCATCTTCATCTAAAAATGCTTCACAAGTACGTTTGTGGTTTCCATCAAGAGAATTAGGCATGTACTCCATGCAATACCTAACAGATTCGGCAATAACATAGGACTCCGCAATTGAACCTTCAATGTATCGCTTATTGCTAGGTATATCTTTAAAATCCTGCATCTTCCTATTCGCTTGAATAAGAAAAAAGTAGATGTGACATATTCATTAATAATGATTTATACGTATATTCTTGTGTTTGTGTGAAAATAAAAATTAATATAAAGAGTTTACCGTTCAAACGGATACATCCAATGCGTTCCTATAGGACCACAAGTCAATGCTTCATCGGCTAAATGAATAGTAAGGTGGATACTAATATTAAAAAATTTCGACGGAAAGTGTTTCTCAAACACACACAATGCCTCTACAATTATAAACTTGGCCCTTTGCATATCCTCACGAATTAAGACTTTTGAGCACAATATTTTGAAAAATAAGCTCAACTAGTGAATAGCCTTTTGCAAATCTTTGTATTTTGAAAATGCATGCTGAAGTAAGACGGACAATAAATACTCCATAATAACGTTATAGTCATGCGACTTCATTGAGTGCAACCAGGCGGGTTAAGAGTGAGGATATTGCTCAGGTTAGATGAAAAGCTGGAAGGTAACTTTAAGCCTTTCAAAATTTGGCAAAACTACGTTTCTCTTCTTTATTCAATATAAATGATGCTTTTGGTTTCATCCATTTTTCGATTTTCTCATATTCTCGCATCCATTGACCACTATGTATTCCCAAGTCTTTCATATCCTTTCGCTCATTTATTGTATCTTTAGTTTTCATTTTATCATCGAGGATTGTACTTATTAAATTTTCTGCAACAATCTTCTTGATGTGCATCACATCAAGAACATGTCAAATTTTATGAGTACCCCAATATCCCAAGTCAAATAAAATTGACCTTTTATACCATGCCTACTTAACTTCAACATTACAATTCTCATTTGCATCACCCATCTTTCGCTTCTTATTGGAAACTTTTCAAGACTTTCCCGGTGTATACTCGATGCAATGTAACTTCTTTAAAAGTGTGTCCCCATTCAACCGACATGGATAAGGTGCATACTCTCTTGACCTGATCCCCAAACTCCCACCTTTTAGAAAAGGACGATTTATGTTAAGGAAAATACGATAGTTTGTATAAACTATCTTACTACCGTGCGTCAGTCGGATGGATGGATCGTCCCAACTCCCGACAAACTGGGCAAGCTTTATTAACACGTATAGCACACCCAAATAAATTCCCATATGCAGGGAAATCGTGAATCCCCCACATTAACATAGCTTTCAATGTAAGAGGTTGCATCTCATACATGTCATAAGCCGAAACACCTACTTCCCACAATTCCTTCAACTCATCAACTAATGGCTGAAGAAAAACATCAATGTCTTTCCCCGGTGCTTTCGGACCAGGTATTAACAAAGACAACATTTGAAACTTGCTCTTCATGCACAATGAAGGTGAAAGATTATTCGGCACCATGATAACGGGCCAACATCTATAACTGGCAGACTGAATTCCACGAGGATTAAACCCATCGGTTGCTATTGAGAGCCAAATATTGCGTCCTTCTTTAGCAAATTCAGACCATTATGATTTGAAACTCCTCCACTGGGACGAATCACATGGATGCCACTGATAATCCCATGAAGTGGTTTCCCTATGGTGCCATGTCATTTCTCGGGCAATCCACGGAATAGTATAAAATCGCACCAACCTTGGAATCCGAGGGAAATGTCTCAACACCTTTTTAGGTTCTTTGGAAATCCTACTCCCTTTCCTCATAGTAACTGAATACCTCGATTCTCGACATTGGGGACATTCATCTATATATTCATTCTCCTTCCAATATAAGACACACTTATTGATGCATGCATGAATGTAATTAGCCTTCATCCCCAAGTGTTTCATCATACTCTTCATCTTTGGATATTTTTCTGGTAGTGTATTACCCTTTGGGAGCCACCTTTTTAAGATAAACAAGAGTGTCGTGACACTATTTCCTGACCAATCAAATTGATTCTTTAAGTTGTGAAGTTCTACAACTGAAGAAAGAGTTATTTCAGGACCATCGTATGACGGATATAATTTATCAACTGATAATCTCTTATATTCATTGTACTTATCATTTTCGACATGATCTTCTTTGGAAACTCCTGGCTGATCGCATTCAACAACTACCTAAGGTTCCCCATGCACTCCGTAACAAATATCAACAAGATCCCCCCCCCCCTAACACCTTGTTCCTCGATGTTTTCTTCTACTATGTTCTCCTCAACTTGTTCTACCGGTGGGGATCAATAGTGTTCACGGATGTATTTTCATCGTGAAAAAACCATACAGTATACAATTGATGCATACCGTTCCTCCACAGATGTCTCTCTACTTCTTTTAATTTCAGACGCAATTTATTGTGACACTTTGAACATGGACAAGGTATCATTGTCAACCCATGATCGTTGTTCTCTTCCGCAAATTTGATAAAATCTTCAATTCCCTTTAAATACAACAAGCTTCCTTTGTTATCTTTGGTCATCCAGTCTTTATTAATCGATCGTGACATTCTATAAAACAAGATAAAACACACATTAACAATAAGTTGCAACTGCAATCTTCGTTAATGGTCGGTGTCTATTTATGGCAACTAATTATACCACGACTTATGCTAAATTCATGATTTCTAAATTCTAAACACACTTTTGATGAATAAAAAGAAAATTTGAGCATATTCCTCACATCAAGTAACTAAAACACATAACTCATCATGATTTCTATTTTAACTAACGTGATCATTCACGGGGTTCCTTTTGATTTACCATAAAACTTAAGATGTGTATCGCAATAAGTGCATTGGGCAAAAGTAAACATTAATCAAATTAAGATATAGAGATAATAAAATGACCCTCTGCGTAACGGCTCAACCTATGGATACTTATCCTAAAGCCCATATTTCTAAAACCAAATATGTATCAACAACTTTTATTAATAAAAAAATACACAATATAACTATTAGTATGCATAAAGTATTAACCTTAAATTTTCACTTTGTCACTAACATTAGTTGCTATAAGTTAACATTAAGTACCTAATCAACATATTTTGAATTGTGTATAACATATTAATATTAGAGAAAGACATTTTTTAGTAAAACAACATGCATCAAACTAGTAAATATTATTGGTGGTCATAACATAAAATCAGCACAGTAAACAATGGTTATACAATTTGAAAATATAAAGTAAAACTCCTAATCTAGAAACAAAGTTTAATTTGATCAATTAAACATATTTATATAGATGCATATGCATATATAGACGTTGGCATATAGGAACATGGAAATCGAGAAAAATGAAAGATCAAAAAACAAAAAACACTAATTTAACGTCTACCACACCCACCAAAACGAGCCAACAAAACAAAGTCATGGCATTAAACAATTGGGCCCCACCGAAAATTATAATTTCTATGATATTCAATCTCCAAACCACAAAATGTAATAATAATAAGAATCATCCCTCAATTATTATACAAGCAGTCAACTTCATTATCATATCTATACATAGCTCGCTTAAACCAATCAACCTTTGTTTAACCTACAAGAATCAACTTGTTCCAAGATAGTTTTAAAATCTAATCCGGGCCTAACAAATTGCCTCAAAAGAGCTCAAAACCCAACCATGGTTGCATAAAAAACAATTATGTCGTGCAACTACTCTAGTAAACTCTTTTTTAGGGATACTCTGATATTTAAGCCTTCCCTTGTCAATCTAGATAGAAACTTGAGTTCATCAAATCTGAAAAAAATTGCTTCTAATTACGCATTATTGTCACTCAGCATCTATACGATGGTCCATGATAAACATGATACAAAAATGAAAATCTCTCTTTCCCTTCATTCTCTTACTTTTTTTGGCTTTAATATTATCATCTATAGGAATTTTATCATCCACAACTGTGTTCAACCAGGATTTAAACTTTTGATTCCATAGCCAATAACCACAATTGCGCCTGACAAACTCGTAAAAGTTATGGAGATAGACGAGAGAAACAAAGAGATAAAAAGACCTGATCGCTGGAGAGTAGATTATTAGGCATAAATTCTTCACATTTATCCCCTTAATTTCGGTATTTTTATGATCCCATGCATTGTAAATAGCTTGGATTTGTCTTATATTTACGCTACTAACCCTTTTTGGCAAGTATTTCGTATTTTGTGTATCTCTTATGTGTTTTACATGTATTTCATGCAAGTTAGTGCGAAAGAGAATGCAAAATAGTGAAAGAAAGCAAGAAATGGGGAGTTCAAGGGCCTTTTTGTAGTTTTACATATATATTCCGGTGGTGGGGAAAACTAGAAAGTTGAATATCTCTAAATTATAAGAATATTGTACAAAACGGCACCCCAATTCGAGCTACGGTGAAGTTATGCCCATTTAAAGTTGGAGACAGAAAGTCAAAGTTGAAATTAATTCTGGAAGCTGAAGAGTTTCAACTCTTGAAATTTCTTGTATAATTCCATTTTATTAGTTGTAAAATGTGCAGAGGCATGTGAAGAGTCATTTTTGAGATATATAAAAGGACAAACCCTAGTAGGAAGAAATGAGGTTTGTTACTTCACGTTGTAGGAGGCTAGTAGTTAGTTTTTAAAAGGAGGTTTGTTACTTCACATGGTATGAGGCTAGTAGTTAGTTTTTAAAGGATTCTTGTATCCAAGAACCCTAGTTTTGAAGTTTGTCTACTATTTAAGATTTAAAGATCTATTCAAGATTCATCATTCATCCATTGCAAGTAATTTTAATTTATTGTTTGTACAACTTTCATTGTTAGTTTAATTAATTGTTGCTTTCTAGTTTTTCAGTCCCAATTCAAGTCATGTTCTCAATTTTCTAGATTTAGTTATGAATTCCTGCACTTTCAGTTTTAAGTTTTCTTTTATTTTAATCATGTTAAGCTAAGTTTTTAAGGGTGGAGATGCATGAACCCAACCCGATGTGGTATGCATAGATATAAAATTTGTCCTATAAATTAAATAAGTGATTAGATCGTGTTGTATATTTTCACAACCATTGTAGACCTTTTGACCTCGTTTTCCCTAGGTAACCGGGGTTCTTAAGGATGCAACACGCGTGAACTATTGTGACACTACTTTACTCATTCTTTGATTATGTATAATGCGGGCTTGAACCTCATATATGTAATGCTCTGGAGTACTAAAGACTGGGTCTGATCAATTATCTAATTTATGACTAATTTTGTACTGGCATACACACTAGGGTTTGTGGGAGTGTATTCTTAACCCATTTCTTCATTCATATTAATTCCTTCTTAGTTTGTTAATTTTGCATGCGTAGGTTAATTTACTTGAATTTAGTTAATTCATAGATAAAATCCAAAAATCAATCATCTTTTTCTTTTCTTTTATTTTAATATCAACTTTAGGATTAAACGACCTTAACTTTGTCGTCACGTTCACTCGTCCTAGTTCCCTGAGGATTCGATACCTAGAATCACCACTATACTCCTTAAGAGTGTAGTTACAAGTTTAGGTTTTTTGTATTGTGGTTGGAAGTCGATAACAATGACTAGCGTATCTACACGGACACTCGATTTTTCCACTCGATCAGTAGGATGGGGCATGTATGGGACCTAATCGAAACCATGTGAATCCTATGGAGAGACTAAAAGCGGGCAGACGGTATACCTATAGAGAGATACGGGGCAGGTATGGGGAAGTAAAGAGAAAGACGGGAGAGAGTTAGAGAGTGGGAGCCGCTTGGTTCTCTCCCACATTCATTTTTTTTAATGACTTTTCCATGTAATTCTAATATATTTGTAACGTTTTTTTGCTATTAATAATGGATTTTGTCCGTTACAAATGTGTAATGGACAAAATCCGTTACAAATAGGGGGGGAAATACATTACAATTTTCCTCATTTGGTGTAGTCACATGGGGTAAACATGGAATGCACATTCTTGTTATCTATAATCTCTTAGGAGATCAACATAGATCAACAAGTGAGTCAACCATCAGACGGGAGAGTTTGAATGAGGCTCAACCACCCCTATCATTACAAAAAAATCTTACCCTAGGGCAAGTGGCATTCAATTCTTTATTACAAAACTCCTAAAGAATTAATATACACGGAAAAACACCCTGTGGACGTAGGTAGTTGCCGAACCATGTAAATCCTTTGTGTCTTGATATTGTTTTACTCCTTAATTGTTTCTCTGTTGCTTAGAACCATCAATTGTGATTATTTGCACTTGCATGTACGATCCTCTTTAAACTACCAGACAAGTTCCTCAACCATCAGACAAGTTTCATAGTCAAGATAAATTACGAATATCGTACTCACACTTTTATTGATATTATGTCAACTCCCCATTTAAGCTTTGAACTGATCAATTGAACTAGAATGGAAATTTTGATCTTTTATGATGAGGCCGAACCCAACTCACCAGGATTACTAACAAGTTTAATTCACCTACATGTAAAAATTATATTTTAAAAAAATGCAAGAAATTCTCACAAACATAATTCTCATTTAAAAAAGAACCCGACACACCTTTTTAATAAAAAAATGTCATGCATGATTTTAATATAAAACCCTAACAATGATGTTAAATAATTTAGCGAGTTCTAATTTAATTTGAAAATTGGGCCAAAATTGATAAATGAACTTTATATGTAATGGACTAGGATTTGAGTTAAAACCTTAGGGTTTAAAGTGATATTTGGGTGCCTTAATGGATAGGCGAGGAGGGTGTAAGTATTTTTGCATGATTTGATTAGTTATAATTGAGTTTGAGATGAACTAATTGTATTAAAAAATAATAATTGGATTCTAATGGGCAAGAGAGGGGAAGTGCGCAACCTAGGATATGACCAAATAGCTGGGTGAATCGCCATGGCCGGGCTAAAAGGCCTCCGGAGAGGGTGTACCAAACCGCTATAGTGGTGGTACAGGTTATTCAAGCGATTCAGGATCGCTATGGCAGATCCAAAGTCCGCTGTAGTGGGGTCTTGAGGAGGATTCCTCTTTTCATCTTTTTAAATAACATTATGTCTAAGACTTTTAGACTAGTTTTCATAAATCCTTATCCTAAAAATACTTAAACACTTTCCAACTCTCTTACCACCCTCAACCATATTTGAACCACCATTACTACACATTGGAAGGAGAATTCAAGGAAGCTACAAGAGGAAAAAATGATTGCACGAGGAAGATAATCAATACTCCAATTTCGTATTTCACTTTTAAGTCACGTCATATTTTACTCTTCCTTTTTAGTATATTTAGTTTTAAACATTCACCTAAACATCAATTTAACTTGCAAAAAATTCATTGGAGATAATTATGCTAGACATTTTATTTTAATTAATCTGAAGCTTGATTTAATTTCGTAGAGTCGGCATTGATGTTTCGCATATGAATTGGAAATTATTTCTTAGAAATAAAATGAGAATATCTATTTTATAAATTATGATAAATTATATGAAATGAAATTGGTGAAATTCTTATGTTTAACATCATGTAGATATATTATTGAAAATGATAATTCTCTTCGAAGTCCTAAATCTCATCTCTATTATAAAAATGTTGAACCCGTAAAATGATGAATTGCTGATTAAAGGGGGAATAATCCTACAATTATTAATAATTGAATTTTGGACTCTCATGTTCAAGAATTGATATAAGATTATGTAAAACATATATTGCCCATGATATCATACTATATTAAAGTTAATTGTTGAAATATGAAGCTTAACCCTCTTGTGTATATGGATTTTTATAAGATGTTAAAACATGTGTTGTATGAATTAATGTTCATTGGTTAATAGAAATTAATAGTATTGGGTTACTAATAATTCAAATGAGGGAAATTACATAAACAACGATGAGAGAATGTATCTTAAATATACGTGACACTCGTAAATTTCATATTTAGGGTGATTAATCCTAAATACCTAATCTACGAGAGTAAAAAAAACACTCTAAGCATCTCGAATAACAAAAGAGTGGAAACAAATATGAATATCTCAAACTTTATGAATATGCTAGTAAATAAAAATATGAATATCCATATGCATACAATATGAAACTTAATACAAATAAACCAATAAGATGTCAAATATTATTATAACTTCTCTTGATACAAATTCAGCAACTAAATGTTAATATAACCTTTTTAATGAACTATAACTATATAATTGAATACACAAAGTACTAGAACACTGTACAATTAAAATATAAAGATTTATATACTACACAGATCCTCAATTGCGACTTATGCTAAATAATCAATTTTGCTAAGCAGAACCTTTGGTCCCTACAATATAACGTGAAAATGTTAGCCAACGAACACGAGTCAAATCCATTATAAGAATTCTTATACGTAACTTAAATAGTGATAAGAACAAAGCATACCAAAATCATGCGATCATAAGGATGCAGAAAAGATGAGTCTCCAACTACATAAGCAATGACTTGCTGATATTAACTCATTATTCCCTAAGTGAAAAGTAACTCGGTTATAATATACAAAGTCTCGACTAAATATTAACACCACAATCCATATCACGTGTTTCCTTTTTTGATGATTCTTATTTATTTTATTTATCTAAAATTGTTGTTGGATTAAACGAATTTTAGATGAGATTTTTTCGAGATGTTTTCAACGATGATGTTGATACCAAATTTAGTCTGCTGACATGGACCACTCACTTACAGACCACGTGTCTGCCAACGTGGCAATTATGTGTACTTTTATCGAGAAACTCAAGATCACCGAGCAGCTAAGAAGCCACGAGGAACTCAGGGGCCCCGATCAACTCAAGCGTGTCGAGCTACTTAGGCAGTTCGAGCAGCTTAAGCATTCTAATTAGGATAATCAAAGAGACGACTGCGCATTAAATGCTCATTTATTACCATACAGATGTACATGTCTACTAGATAACAGCGCATTGTCCTTTCATTTGTACAACCTCAAGGCTATAAATACATTGTTACCTCCTCATTGGGGGGACCGAAATTTCTTGAGCAAACGATTCCTCGAGAATTCCAAACAAACAGTCAGCAATAACAAAAACAGTGGACGTAGGCCATTCTTGCAAGGCTGAACCACTTTAAAAATCTATAGTCTATTATTTCTTTATTGTTTTTATCTGTGATTAAAATAATTAGGTCAAATCTAATTTTTTACATCAACAGATTGGTGCCGTTTGTGGGAAACGACTGTAATTATCATTTTTCACCAAAACAATTCATCACCGATGGCTGATCATCCTGAATCGAGCAATTGAAACGCTGGGATCCCTCCAAATCCTCCATCTACTCCTCCAAATGTTCAATATCTGGCTGGTATAATGGCTAATTTGGCCCAAGGGCAAATGGCCATGGAAGAAACCATGCGTCAACTCATACAAACCGTTCAGGACGGAGTGCCAGCCCAATCAGGGCAACAAAACGTTCGGAGAAATACTCTTTTACTCTCTTCGTGAACTAGGCGAACGATATTCCCAGAGGAATCTCAGTCCAGACGTACCAATTCATATCGTACTGAAAGATCTAATAATCCTTCTTATCAGCTTGGACGGACTTCCTCAGTGCGAGCTACAGACCCTCAACAAAACATCACTCTATCCTCAGAAAGGACCAGCGCTCTTGAAATATTAAGTAGAGTCTCTCCTTTTGATCGTTTGGGTCCTAGGAGGAATAAAAGTCCCCCTAGTATTATGTCGAGGAACTCTCAACGACCATCTGATTTAAAGGAAGGCTCTGCCCAATCACGACCAGTTGCTCGTCATGAAAGATCCCAAGAGGCAAATTCAACACGATCAGTAGGTCGAACCAATGGGATTGAGAAAGGAAATGATGCATGGAAGGGATCAATTCAAAGGTTGGAGGATATATTAGTGGAGATGTCTAATACCAAAAATCCTCTACAAAGGATTTTTCTCCGAGGAACACCATTCATACAAGAGATTGTGGACTTTCCCATACCGTCAAAATTCAAAGCCCCGGTAGTAACACCAAAATACGATGGAAAAACTGATCATGTTCTCCATATAGAACAATACCAGGCAGCTGCTGATATCTATGCTGTTCTAGACGATATGCGATGTAGGGCATTTTCAGGAACCCTTACTGGATTTGCTCAGATGTGGTACAATAACCTTCCTCGGGGGAAAATTGCGACCTTCTTTCATCTAGCAGAACTTTTATTGGAAATTTTTGTTTTGGAGCAAAGCCAGTCAAACGAGTAGCACACTTGCTAAGTGTTAGATAGAAGGCAGGTGAGAGCACCAGGGATTATATTACTCGTTTCAATAATGAGAAGCTCGGGGTAATTGATTACGAGGAGAAGACAGCAATTACTACTCTGATGAGTGGACTGTTGCCAGATAAATTGTACTACACTCTAGCCAAAGATTCGCCTAGAACCATGGCATAACTAATGGCAAAGGCAGCGAAGATTATGAACGCCAAGGAAGTTATGGTTACGAAGAAGAATATGGATACCAAAGAGACCAAGGTTGAGGTTGATAAGGCTGAGAAGAAGGAGCAGAAGAACAATGGTGGTAACAGGCTATTAAAAGCAAAACAAGCATTGTAATAATTGAAGAAATTTGGAAATTATACTCCTTTGAAAGTAGATATAAACCACATTCTGGAAGAGATCAAGAACAGCGAGGAGCTGAACTGGCCAGAGAAAGTGAAGGCAGATCCTGACAAGAGGAATAAGTCCAAATATTGCGAGTTCCATAAAGAATATGGTCACACGACCAAAAATTGCATAGCTCTTCAGAATGAAATTGAAGCACTCATTAGACGAGGAAAGCTGGCTAAGTATGTTGATCGCCGAAATGGTGGAAAGAGCAACGACCAAGCAAGGCAGAGGTCTAGATCTCCTCGTCGAGCAAAAGAAGATAAGAAGAAAAGTCATGAAGAAGACCTGGATGATGACCAAGACGACCCCGATCTCCCTAAAAGACCAAAACAACCAGAACGTGAGGTATTCTCTATCCATTTTGGATCATTTGAATGTAATGTCATTACAGGTGGAGATGCAGGAGGCAGAGATATAACTTATGAGAGAAAAGCTTACCTCAATGAGGCTCAAGCTTGCTCGTACATTCAGCGAATAAATCTGGCTGAAGATGATCGTCCGAGGAAGGTGAATAAGGACAAACTGGTCATTAGTTTCTCTAAGAACGACTTGACAGGTGTACTATATCCTCATGATGACCCATTGGTGATCAAGATGAGAATGAAGGAAGTGGTGATTTCACGAGTATTGGTGGATAATGGTAGCTCGGCAGATATCATGTTCTATCCATGCTTTGATAGTTTGAATTTGAAGTTATCCCAATTGGAGCCATATCATAGACCCCTCCTTGGTTTTACTGGCAAAAAGGATTTTCCACTTGGGACGATCAAGTTGGATATGCTTATTGGTACATGGCCTGCTTGTCGAACGGAAAGAGTACGCTTATTCGTAATGGATAAAAACATCCAATCAGCTTACAACATCATCATGGGGAGGGTAGGACTAAAAAAATTCGAAGCGGTACCATCTACTGTACATCAATGTTTAAAATTCCCAACCAGTTTTGGAGTAGGAGTGGTGAAAGGCGACCAGAAAGTAGCTCGAGAATGCTACTATTCCTCTATCGAGCAAGAGGAGCATGAAGAATCCAGAAAAAGACTACTACCTACCAAATAGAAGATGCGGAGATTGAAACATTAGACCCTAGAGACGAGTCCCAACTCATGAAAGGACAGGTCATGGAGGCTACTGAGAATGTCATTCTGGACGGCGAGCATCCAGAACGAACAACTCAAATTGGTGCATCCTTGGATGAATCAATAAAAATAAGAATTGATAGCATTCCTAAGTCGAAGAAAGCAGACTTTTGCGTGGAGTCATGAAGACATGTCAGGTATAGATCCAAATTTCTTGTGTCACGAGCTTAATGTGAATAATAAAATCAAGCCAGTAAAGCAGCGAAGAAGAGTGTTCAGCACTGAGAAAAATCAAGCTATACAGGAGGAAGTAGAGAAGCTACAAAAAGCCTCTTTCATTGAGGATGTCAAATATCCTGACTGGCTAGCAAATGTGGTGATGGTAAAGAAGAAAAATAACAAGTGGAGGATGTGTGTAGACTTCACCGACCTTAATAGGGCATGCCCAAAGGATCATTTTCCTTTGCCTCGAATTGATCAACTGGTGGATGCTACCTCGGGGCACGAATTATTAAGTTTCATGAATGCTTATTCTGGTTACAGCCAGATCAAAATGAAGCCCGAGGACAGGAAGAGTACCTCTTTTATTACCCCAAGGGGAACTTATTGTTATAATGTTATGCCTTTTGGACTTAAAAATGCAGGTGCTACCTATCAGCGGTTGATGAACAAGGTGTTTGCAGAGCAAATCAGTCATAACATGGAGTTTTATGTTGACGACATGCTGACGAAGAGCAAGAAAGCTGTTCATCATCTAGTTGACTTAGGTCAGACCTTTGATCAACTAGAGAAACATCAAATGAAGCTGAATCCCACCAAATGCATATTTGGAGTACGAGAAGGCATGTTTCTCGGATATTGTTAACCAACGAGGAATTGAGGCAAATCCTAAAAAGATCAAGGCTCTAGTAGAGTTGCGATCTCCAACGATGAAGAAGGAAGTACAAAGCCTCACAGGGCGAGTTGCAGCACTCAACAGGTTTGTGTCACGAGTAACTGAAAGATGACTCCATTTCTTCAAAACACTTCGAAAGACTTTTGAGTGGAATGATGAATGCGAGAAGGCCTTTCAAGAATTAAAGAAATACCTGGGAGCACCTCCATTGTTAGCCAGACCAGTGATGGGAGAAAGACTATACTTGTATCTGGCAGTTTTGGAAAACGCAGTGAGCTCGGCATTGATAAGAGTGGAAGATGGAGTACAAAAACCTATCTATTACACTAGCAAGGCCTTTCGAGGAGCAGAGATTAGATATCCGAGGCTGGAAAAGCTAGCACTGGCGTTGATCGAAGCAAGCATAAGGATGAGGCCATACTTCCAAGCTCATACTATAGTTGTGTATACAGACATGCCGTTAAGGTAAGCTCTGCACAAACCAGAGAAATCAGAAAGATTGATGTATTGGGCTGTAGAATTAGGTGAATACGATATAATTTATGAGCCTAGGTCGTCACTCAAAGGGCAAGCAGTGGCAGATTTCATCGCAGAGTTCACCTATCCAGACACCTCTGAAGAGCAAAAGTTAAATACCGACCAGCCTATCGATGTTAAAGGATCATCAAATTTTAACATCGATCAACTTAAGTCGGTAGACGAGAAGGAGAGGATGATCAACGAGCAGCGAGAAGCATTGGAGGAGGATAAAAGAAAGCATCAAATATTCCACCGAGGAACTCTGTCTGACCAAGAATTTGACAATGAGATACTTGTGTGGAATTTATATGTAGATGGCTCTTCTTGCACTACAGGCAGTGGAGCAGGGGTTATTTTAAACAACCCTGATAAAATTGATGTGGAGTATGCTCTGCGTTTTCAATTTAAGGCTTCTAATAATGAGGTTGAATACGAAGCTATGATCGTAGGTCTCAGTTTGGCAAAAATCATGAAGGCAGAGCCGATCATTGTATTCAGTGACTCGTAGTTGATTGTAAATCAAATATTGGGAGTGTATGCAGCAAAATGAAAATTAATGATCCAATATCATACGAAAGCAATGGAAATTATATCGAGTTTTAGCGCAATGCAGTTAATTAGAATACCAAGATTAGAGAATGCAAGAGCAGATGCCTTAGCTCGGTTAGCCCCAGCCACACGCACCGAGCTACGAAGAACAATCCCAATAGAAACCTTGGCTAGTCGGAGCATTGACAAAGATCTGATAATGAACTTCATTACCTTGGATTTAGGACCATCTTGGATGGATCCCATCAGGGACTACATTGAAGAAGGGGCTCTGCCAACTGATAAACTCGCAGCCAAGAAGTTGAAGTTTAAAGTTTCTCATTATGTATTGACCAATGGCATTTTATATAGACGAGGAACTATAGCAGGGTTACAAAGATGTGTCCACCCCTCCGAGGTGAAAAATTTGATCGAAGAAATCCATGAAGGGTCTTGTGGAGCCCATGTAGCAGGTTGGACGCTTTTGCGAAGAATAACAACACATGGGTATTATTGGCTGACGATGAAAGCTGATTGTATATCTGACGCAAAGAAGTGTGATAAATGTCAACGCTTCTCTTCTGTCCGAAGAACTCCCCAAGCAATATTAACACCCATCACGTCCCCTTGGCCATTTGCTATGTGGGGAATAAACTTGGTCGGGCCACTTCCAACGACCCGAGGAAGATTTAAATACCTCGTATTCACTGTGGATTATTTTAGAAAATGGGTAGAAGCTGAGCCTCTTATTGATATGACGTGCGACAAGGTGTATCAATTCATTTGAAAAAATATCATTTGTAGATAAGGTCTTCCTCGTGCATTCATTACAGACTATGGAACTCAGTTTGACAACGAGGAGTTTGCTGCATATTATCATCAGTCAAACATATTGAAGACCCACTCTACACCAGGCCATCCCTAGAGCAATGGACAAACTGAGGTGACGAACAGAACGCTGCTAAATGGTTTAAAAAAACGACTGGATGATGCAAAGGCAAATTGGATTAACGAGCTACATTCTGTGTTGTGGGCTTATCGTACTACACTGCGAGCAGCAACAGGAGAATCTTCGTACATGCTGGCATTTAAAAGTGAAGTTGTTATACCTTCTGAGTTGGGCCTACCCACACACATAGTGCTGAATTTCAATTCTTATATCAGTGATTTGATGAGACGATTAGATTTAGATATGCTCGAAGAAGTAAGAGAAGAAGAAGCTATCAGGAATGCTGCATACCAACAACGAACAACTCTGTTTTACAACAAAAGGGTAAAGAAGTGTGATTTGAAGGAAGGAGACTATGTGCTGAAGAAAGTAATTCAAAAGCACAACAAACTGGAAGCTAACTGGCATGGACCCTACAGAGTAACAGAAGTTGTTCGACCAAGGACATACAGGATTCAAACCTTGGAGGGAGAAGAATTTAAGAATGTATGGAATGCAGAGCATCTACGCAAGTATTATCAGTAGTTGGGATCCCTATGTAAATGCATTTTTCTTCAGTATGAATAAAGTGTTGAATGTTTTACCCAGTTCTCTCTTTTTGTTGAATTTTTTTTCGGAGTATTAGTGCTACACACTATGCAAAATCTCTTCCAACTCTGGTTGATCGGGAATCAATTACCTCCAACTCCGGTTAGTCGGCAAATAAATCTCTTCCAACCCCGGTTATTTGGGAATAAATCTCTTCCAACTCCGGTTGGTCAGGAATCAATAACCTTCAACTCTGGTTGGTCGGCAAATAAATCTCTTCCAACTCCAGTTGGTCGGGAACAAATCTCTTCCAACTCCAGCTGGTCGGGAATCAATTACCTCCAACTTTGGTTGGTCGGCAAATAAATCTCTTATAACTCCGGTTGGTCAGGAAAAAATTACCACCAACTTCGGTTGGTCGAGAAACAAATACGACTAACTCCGGTTGATCGACAATATAATCTCTTCCAACTCCGATTGGTCGGGAATCAATTACCTCCAACTCCGGTTGGTCGGCAAATAAATCTCTTCCAACTCCGGTTGATCAGGAAATAAATACGACCAACTCCGGTTGATCGGCAATATAATTTCTTTCAACTCCGATTGGTCGGGAATCAATTACCTCCAACTCCAGTTGGTCGACAAATAAATCTCTTCCAACTCCGATTGGTCGGGAAACAAACACGACCAACTCCGGTTGATCGGTAATATAATCTCTTCCAACTCTGGTTGGTCGGGATCAAAATACAACCAACCCCGGTTGATCGACAATATAATCTCTTCCAACTCCGGTTGGTAGGGATCAAATTACTACCAACTCCGGTTGGTCGGGAAATAAATACGACCAACTCCGGTTGATAGGCAATATAATCTCTTCCAATTCCGGTTGGTCAGGATCAAATTACCTCCAACTCCAGTTGGTTGGGATCAAATTACCTCCAACTCCGGTTGGTCGGTAAATCATATACAACCAACTCCGGTTGATCGGCAATATAATCTCTTCCAACTCCGGTTGGTAGGGGTCAAATTACCTCCAACTCCGGTTGGTCGGTAAATGATATACAATCAACTCCGATTAGTTAAACTAAGCAGGACCATGGGATGTAAGTTGTTTCATTGCTTAGGATCAAAGAGTGATAAGTCACTATAATCAAAAAATAAAACGGAATGGACATATCACAATGTGCATATATTCACAAACAAAGACATTCTGCAAAATACTTATAAGAAAATAAAATAACGAAAGACTAAAAATTTTCATTCAAATCAAGAAGGATTACATATGCTGTGGAAAGTACAAGTCAATATATAAAAATCCTATTCTATTGGTTTCTTTCCCTCTGCCTTTGACACAGGGTCTACCCCAGCTGGAGGATCATCAAGACTATAAGGGGAATTTATGAAATTCAGATCTTGCAGCATTCTGACGTTCATTATAGATGAATGATCAAGCAGGTGCTCTGGGCGAGATATTTCAAAATTCGAATGAAGACTATAATCATCAAGATACTTAGAGATTAGAACGTGAGGAATGGCCCGGGATGGAATCCATCTAAGATCAAGCTTGAAAGGAGGCACGGGTAAATCAAGAACTCCAGGATTATAGTAATCCCACAGGAAATGACCTCTCTCCAATTTTAAAACACAAAGAGTATTCAACCAACCCCGTTTATACCCTTCGTTGTTCGACTGTTCTAAACGAGCATCAAGATGACAAAGTGCTTCATTGTAACCAGCCATCCAAAACTCTCTAGGCTACTTATGGAATTTGTAAGTTAACCTCTCCAGTTGCTCGTGAAGATTCTTCGCCAGAAGTTCTTTATTTTCCAAGGCAGAGCTTTGTGTAGAAAGTTGCTCGCTGAGGTTCAAAATATTCTTAGACATCTCCGCCAGAGCTTGATTCTATGCCATCAATTGAACTACCTAATTTTCCAAAGCTGCTTGAGTTCTTGAATTTTCAATAAAAATCCGACCAGCCCTTGCTTGTCCTCGAGAAGAAGATCTTGCTCGTCCACGAGTAGAAGCGGAGGGTCTAGTTCTTTTTAAAGTTTCCAATTCATCTCTTAAGTTAGCATTTCGACCTCCAAGAAAGAGAAACCTTCATCGTTAATCGGAACCAAGGCTCCCGAGGAAGATGCAGCAGATTTCAGTTGTTTATTCTCTTCTTGTAAGGCCATGTTTTCCTGTTCTAGTAATTTAGCGATATGCCTATGCTCCTCGACTTCAAGCTTCAAAACACTTTCTCTCTTCTCATAAGCAGATATAAATTTATCATACCCTCTATCAGCACTCAGTTGTTGATATTTCTTCTCTTACCCCTGGTGCAAGAGTGTGGAGAACTCTTTGTACTGCTGCTGGAGTTCCTCGATAGTTCCTTGGAGGTCCTCAATCATCTCATAGTAAGCCACATTATTGGCTACTGCACGATTGAGCAAACACTTCAGATACTGGTAAGCTTCAACTGCTCGTTTAGAAGCATCTGAACCCAGGATATCAATAATTTGAGCCTCATTCAGATCTGCACGACCAGCCTTGAAATAGTCATTGCATTTTTTCATCAGTTTGGTGTCATGAGCTGACAAGAGCTCCATCCTAGCCATAAACTAATAAAGAGAAGAGATAGAAAGAATCAATAAGAATGCAGATAGAGCAAGTAGAAGAAGAAGTCAAGATAAACAACCACAAGTTTGAATTTTATTTCATCACAAAAAGAAATACATAGTCCAAAATTACATTCAACAAAAAAGCAAAAGAAAGATCCGAACAACTCTACACCTTCTCCTTGTTTCCTAAGACTTCCTCGGAAGGCTTAGACGAAGAGGTTGGTTGCTCGGAGGGCAGTGAAAGTTGCTCGCCAGAAGTGTTTGCTAGTTGGGGCTGCTCGGAGCAAGGTCCAACAGCAGGTACCTGGTCCCCAATTATCATGGAAGATTCTTCTGAGGCAGCTTCGTCCTCTTCTTCTTCTCCAGGAGATGGAGAAGGGCCATGAGTGTGTTGCTGGAATAGTTCAAAATTCTCAGTGACTTTTAGCTCCTGTAGAGCTGCAACCCATCCATCCCTGAAATATTTAAGGCTGGCAAACTCCATTTGAGAGGACATAGCAGCCAGGCCTTTGTTCCAGCCTTTGTCCCAACCAGCGTTGAAGGACTTCTTAACATCATTTCTTCTTTTTGCCTTCTCCGAGGAAGTCCTCTCAATAAGAAGTTCCTCGGCAGCCTTCAATTTCCCTTCCACCTCCTGTTTCTGGTGATCAACATCATGAAGTCTACCAACTTCCTCTTCAACAGTTTTGAGCTTATTCTCAAGCTCTTCAGCATTCTTGAGCTTCTCCTCAAGCTCTTTATTGTTCTTCTCAAACTCTTTCAATTTCTTCTCCAATTCCTTTGAGGCTTCCACAACTCGATCTCTCTCCTGCTCAACGGACTTAACCTGCTTCTCCCAAGCAACTTTATTCTCCTCATACTTCTGATGAGAGTTTTTCAAAGACTGGGTTAATCCAGTAAAAGCCTTTTCCACTCCATCCGAGGAACTGGAGGCCCTGATGGCTTCATACATTTTTACAATGCTGTTGAAACACTTTACCAGCTGAGAAAAGAAATAACTCCAAGTCAATGTACGAATATAGTATTAAAAAATAAAAGGCTCAAATTAATAATACTTAATGAGGCAATGTGTCGAGCAGCTAGAGCAGTAACTCTCTCACGAGTGAGAGAATTTTCAATGTCAGGGACCTCTGGGATAGTCCAAGATTTTACTAAGCCCACAACGGAGCTCGGGGGAATAAAAGTTGAAACACTACCTTCAACAGTTGATGATTGAGAGTCTGGTTCAACAAGTCTCTTAGAAGAATTTTTCTTTAACCTCCTCAGAGGAACATGAACATTCTCAACTAAGGACGTCGTCTTAGCTGGTGATATGGCAATAACCTCACTAGGAGGAGTGATAGCAACAATCTTGCTTGGGACGACAAGGGGCTTTTCAACGATCTTGCTCGAAGCCACATGGGGCTTCTCGCTGAATTTCTTGGTCGCATCAGAAGGGGGTACCTCTACAGTCTTTATCCCCTCTTCTGGGACATCTTTTTTACTTCTATTTGCCTCCACACCAGGAGAATCAGACTTGTCGAAAAAGGAAGGAGCTTTTCTTCTCTTCATTATGTCACCAATAGGAATATTTGACTCTGAAGAAGAACATTCCACACTAGTATCAGCAGTTGGTACTTGGCCAATATCAACCACCACTGGACGAGCAGTAAAGGATGAAGTATAGCTCTTGTACTGCAACAAATAAGAAGCAGATCTAATGTGATCCTCGGCCACAGACTGGTGCAAACACCAGATAAGTTTAAAATGCTTTAAATTAACCTCTGTCTCCTTTGGAGATTTTCTTTTGCTGTCAACTGCAAATAATAAAAAATTAAATGTCAGTGATACATTTTATCAAACATCAAGAAAATGAGATTTCAAAAAATAAAAAAACAACCTATTCCATTGTCATAAGGGGGACACCTGGGACCCTGATATACATCATCTCCATTTAATGGAGCATGTTGCCAATTTTTCATAACAACCCCATGTTCAAAGTAATCTCTATTGGCATCTGGAAGATTGATAACTAAAGCCCTATTCAAAAACCTAATTTTTAAATAAAAAGTACTATCGCTGACAACCCATCTGTAACAAAACATAATTTCTGGAATTCCTACACTACACCAAATCTGCCGAATTGTCAAGGTCAATGACCGTGACATTTCGAGGCGAGACAACTTTTTTTATCACGGTCGTGTCACGGTCATTGACCTTGACACAAAACTCGCGTTTTGTGTCACGGTTGTGTCGCGGTCAATGACCGTGACACGTTTGTCACGGTTTATAACCGTGACAAAGCTGTGACAATTTTTTTTAAAAAAGTTGTCACGGTCATTGACCGTGACAATTCTGGGCAGAATTTAAAAAAAATCTGCTGGGCAGTATGGCCACTGCCACTGCCCAGCAGTATATTTGTACTTGTTATAGCAACGTTGTACCTGTTCCAAACATCATATATCCAAAAAAACTAAAGATAATGCAAATATATATTCAAAATAGAAACTATTTAAGAAGAAACAACATCACCATCAATTATCTCAAATCTACAAACTATTTGCATGAAAAAGAGATTTTGTACCGCGACGCTCAGGGACACCTCCTTATCCTTCCCTTCTCGTCCGAATAGCCACATAAGTATAGAGCATATGTGGCCTACCCTTAGGGCCACTCCATGTCCCCCTGAATTGAAATAAAGTAAAATTAGTATCCGCCCCTCAAATATAGATAAATATAAATCGTAATTGAAATCGAAATCGAAATTGACATATAAATATAAATACATTACCTGTAGTGTCACTCAAACAGCTAACTTGAGCTCATATGGCACCTCCTTCCAACTAATGTACCCCGGGCAATCGTGTTAAATATAATTCTCTTCATATCTAAACACTAAGAAATACCATAATCCTATGGAGTTATGCGTTGCAAATTCCTTCCAACCGTTGTGTAGCCAAAAATCAGTAGTTGAAGTTGTCAATTCCACCTTTCAATGGTCTCCCATGTTTTTCTAGAAGTTCCAAGTGGTGGGGTATGGAAAGTGGAATTGACAACTTCAACTGGTGTTTGGCTACATAACGGTTGGGAGGAATTTACAGAGCATCGCTCCATAGGATTATGGAATTTCTTAGTGTTCGGATAGACGAAGAGATTCAGTCTCCTCTCCACAAATAGGACACCCCAAATAACTATGTACTAATCACCTATTAAAGGTAAGAAGCGTATATTCATGGATTAGTATAAACAAAACTTAGATGTAGTTGGAATATTTATGTATTAATCTCCTCTCCACACACGCACACTACACAAGAGTGAAAATGATAAAGTGCAGATCAATTAAAAGCATTAAAAGTGGATGTTTCGGTACAAATTGAAATATTTATTACAAATTAAAAAATTATTTCAAATTCGGGTTATCATAAAAAATGGATTGATATTCGGTAGGAGCAGCCAAGTCATCCACACTACTATTTAGACGCCTTGGCGCGTGTTGGACAATTTACCACGGCTCGTTGTTGATATACTCCGAGTAAAACACTTGCTTAACCTTTTGAAATGCACAAACAAACGGCTCATCGCTCACGTGGTCGTTGCTCTTCAACTTGAACAAGTCAACCATGATCAAATTGGTGACAGGATCAACTTTACAAGCATTTTTATCCTCAACTCTTACCCATTCACAATAAAATACAACCTCTTTGAAGCTTATATAATGCAATTCAAATATATTTTGGATTACACCATAGTAAGTCATTTCAGCTTCAACGAGGTTTTTATCTTTTGCGCTCGCTCGAAAGAAAGTAAGAGCCTTGTATGAAATTCCCGAGTTTTGTACATTTATACTTTCCTCGTACACTTTAGCACCGAAAATGTAACCGTTCAATCGATACTTTTTGTACTCTTGTGCCACGAACAAGGGTCCAGTGGCTAGACGAGCAAGCCTTGATGTCGCATCACCCATCTTTAGGAGCTGAGAATATAGATAAATTAATTATATTAGTGGTAAAATTTGAGTGTAATGTAACGTTATATAACGACTGTTTTCATTATAATTACCTCTTGTGTCAACCATAGCCTAAATTCGCTGTCTGATTGTACCATTGTTTTTCGTCTTTTATTGTTCTCACAGGCTTCATATTTACTACGCACTGTTCTAAAAAACCTGCCTAGGCTTGAGGCTTGGGAGAAACGCCCCGCCTTAAGATTTTGACGCCTTATGCTTGGTTAAACCCTTAAGGTGTACTTTTTCTCTAAAAACAACATTGCTTTAGTGAAACGATATCGCCTTTTAAAGATTTTTTTACAAACCGGACCATTATCTCATCCAAAATAGTCAAATAGTATTTTTATTTGCAAATATTCAGACATATTTTTATGATATGTAAAATTTTAGTATTTTAATACCTTGTTATGGTTAAAAAATATTAAAATATATTAAAAAGACCTAAACGCCTTTTCACGCCTTTTTACGCCAAGGCCCGCCTAGGCTTCTAAGGCTTAAGGCTTGGCCTCCACGCCTCGATCACGCCCCGCGTTTTTTAGACCCTTGTTACTACGTATTACAAAATTAATCATGTATAAAATAATCTAAAATAATGTTAAACATTATAATATTCGAAACTTACTTTTTTCATTCTTCGACATCTTCATGTGTGTCAAATAGATAACGAGCTACTTGTCCATGTTGCAAACTCGTTAATTTCACTCGTTTTCTCATCACATTACCACCATTATCGAGGAATTCATCAGTGTCATCAACGCTGGTCGAGTCAGGCATATATTCCCGAGTATATATTGATGACTCCACGGTGATGTATTCCTCTGCAATTGATCCTGCAATATATCGCGTCTTCTTGACGTAATCTTTAAAAACTTTCATCAATCTTTTAAACGGATACATCCACCGATATCTAACTAGACCACAAAGAAGTGCCTCGTCGCATAGGTGTACCAACAAGTGAACACTTATGTCAAAGAATGTTGGGGGAAAGTACTTCTCCAATACACAAATCTCTTCGTTCACATCCAATTTTGCGGCCACTATGTGTTCTCGATTCACTACCTTCTCACACAAGAGGGAGAAGGTAATACTAATTTGCATAATAGCCCTACGCAAATCCTTGTGCTTGGAGAAACAGTGCTTAAACAATAGAGGAACCAATTGCATGATCACATGCCAATCGTGGGACTTACACTTATGTAAATCATGAGTAGTATAATTCACAATCCTTTGCAAGTTGGACGAAAAAGTAGATGGGCCCTTCAAATTATATATTGTGTCTAGAAGCACCTTCATTTCCCCACTCGTCAAAGTAAACGCACCAGGGGAATTTATTGTCCTTCCCCTACTATCTTCTTTCAACCATAGTTGTGGCTTAAGTTTTACCGTTTTAAGGTCTTTTCGTGCATTTTCTCTATCCTTCGAATGACTTCCCCCAAGGCAAGTACCCACAATATGTTCAACGAAGTTCTTCTCTGCATGCATCACATCCAATACATGGCGCACCGAGTTTTTCTTCCAATAAAGCAAGTCAAATAAAATTGACCTCCGAGACCATGCCTTTCTTATCTCAGTTTCATTCCCAGTTGGGGTCTTCTTATGCTTGACATTCTTAAATTTGGGATTCTTACCTGGCATATTTGGGCCACATTCAGAAGATTTACTTTCAATTTCTGAACCCGAAAGTTGTCTCGGCGGTAGCCTATGTTCAACTCCGCCCAATAAAAAATTGGAACATTTCTCAAATCTGAAACAATGAGCTGGGGGTAAAAACCTCATGTGGCAATGGTATACATTTTTTGAGCTAGAGGATAGACGAAGAGATTCAGTCTCCTCTCCATAAATAGGACACCCCAAATAACCATGTACTACACATCCGGATAATGTCCCATAAGCTGGAAAATCATGAATTGCCCACATCAACATAGCTTTCAGCGTAAACTCTTATTTTCTAAAATAGTCAAATGATTGCACACCCTCTTCCCACAATTCATTTAATTCTTCTATCAAAGGATCTAGGTAGATATCAATGTCATCACTTGGTGCCTTTGGCCCAGGTATCAATAAAGCCATCATCGAAAATTCAGGTCTCATACACTGTGAAGGAGGGAGGTTGAGTGGGGCTAGGATCACTGGCCATACACTCTGATTGGTGCTTAGATTTCCAAATGGATTGAAACCATCTGTTGATATAGCCAAACGAATGTTGCGTTGTTCTCGAGCAAAATCGGGATACTCAAAATTCATCCTCCGCCAGGCAGTAGAATCAATAGGATGACGCATGATATTACCCCCTACTTCTTCCCTAGCATGCTAAGTCATTGCCTGTGTAATCCATGGTACTGTGAAAAATCGCTTTAATCTAGGCCCAACGGGAAAATATTTCAATACTTTTTGAGGCACTTTTGAGCTTGTGCCTTCCTTACTAGTAGATTGGACATATCTAGGTTCATCGCATACCGGACAACGATCGAGATTTTCATACTCCTTTCGGTATAGTATGCAGTCATACACACAAGCATAAATCGATTTATACTTCATTCCCAAACCTTTCAAACTGTTCTTCATAACATGATAGCTATTTGGAAGTGTATTCACCTTGGGTAATAAGCCCTTCACCCATTTCCGAATTCCCGTCACGCTATTGCCAGACAAATCGTACTGCGTCTTCAAACTGTGCAAACCAACCATGGCATGTAAAGTTGTTTGATCTTTCTCACAGCCAGAGTATAACGGTTGGGTCGCCTTAAATTTTAAACTTTGGTAGTCATCGTCAAGTTTTATCGTGTTATCTTCACGAACACTTGAATCTTCTACATCATCAGTAACCTCATTCTCCTCAGCTTCATAAACGCCATACGCATCATCAACTAAATCCTCTAACATATTATGATCTACATCGTCCCCTTCTCCATCTATTCTACTTGTTGAAGGTTGTTGTGAAGGTTGGTCGGGGACAAAAGGAACTTTCAATTCACCGTGAAAACTCCAAAATCGATAACTATCTTGCATACCTGATCTTAACAAATGTAGTTCAACTGTTTTCCACTCAAACACCTTACCATTCTTACACCTAGCACACGGACACGGAAGCTCTTCATCATTACGACATCTCTTTGCATATTTCACAAATTCGTTAGCACCTCTGCGAAACACATCCCCCATTCTATTAGTCTCACCCATCCACTCTTTGTATTTCGGATATCCCATCACAGCTACCACAACTAAACACCTATTAAAGGTAAACAAAACTTAGATTTATAGTATGTTTTATTTAATTATCCCATCATTTAATTATCCTATTAAAGGGTAAGTGGTCCTATCCCATTCAAGACTGCATTTTTCTGTAATATACTTAACAGCTCATGCACATTGTTACGATTTGAAAAAAATTCGACAGCATATCCCCTTAGTTCTCCAAGTACACAACGTAGATTGACAGGTGTGAGTGTTATTTCAATTGGTCAATTGAAATAACAGTCATACTTGTCAATCTAGTATGTACCCAGAGAACATTAAGATACGACTGCAGAACTTCCTCCAAAAGTAACAACTTTAAGCCAATAAGAATATTATACAGAAATTATACAGTCACAAACTGTCCAAACGGGACAATTCGAGAGATCTCATTACAGGGGTAATGACTCTCGAACGGGTCTAAGGGCTATTAAATGCGTACGCATAAGAACTAGAAGGCTAGTATCTATGCGCACTATATTTAATTTCAAGTATGTTTCATATAATGGGTTAATTCAAATACAAAAATAAATTCATGGGTTAATTCAAATACAAAAATAAATTCATGGGTTAATTCAAATACAAAAATACAAATTCATGGGTTAATTCAAATATACACACACACACACACACACACACACACCTCCCTCCACACCCCCCACTCACCACATACACATACACACACACACACACACCTCCCTCCACACCCCCCACTCACCACATACACACACACCACCACCACCACTCACTATTTAAAATAATCTCAATGTTAATTTCATGTAGTGACTGTCTATTTAAAATAATCTCAATGTTAATTTCATGTATTGAATTTCTACTATTGTTTTGTGCTTTTTATAAATCATATTCAATGTTAGATATGTGTTTTGTTAAGATATCTAAGTTGTTCTATAGAATTATTTTTTGTATCTTGAAGTTTAAGTTCTAAAATAATCAACCTAAAGTTGTGGTTCATAAAGTATTATCACAAATATAAACTAAGAGTGATAAAATAATTTTGAGGCATATAAATTAATTGTGACAAAGTAAGATTATGCACCAGAACCTAAAATTTAAGAAAAGTGCTTTTATTTAAACCCCACTTTTCTTTCTATAACTCCTATTTTATTAAACTTTAAATATAATCAAGGGTGTATAGAAAGAAAAGTTAAATAGGAATAAAAATAACATTTTTAAAATATGAAGGGGTCACCAATTTGATCAAATTTTTCAACAACATAGACTAAATGATATTTTATTTTTCACGCTTTTAGCAATTTCGGATGCCATTTTAACTCTTATTGTAGTTTTTTGTTGTAATGTCATTTAAAAAAAAAATCATTTAGGTATGTAAATATATTGTAATAGATCTTGCCTTCCACAAAATGATATTTTAGGGTAAAATTTTATTTGATGGATATAAAGTCATGCGATACCTATATGTGTTATTTTGCATCTAATAAAAATAAAAAACGCCATATATGGTTTTTTTCTCCATTAGTATAAGTATATAGCGATTATTTCACACTTAAATCACATATTAAGCCGACCTTCATTTTTTTATGAAATTTGTAGAAAATTACTTATTTATTTTGAATGAAAATAAATTGTTATCCAATTGTTGATGTAAAAAACTAGATCGCTCTAATTATTCAATCACAGATAAATAAATAAGACAGAGAATTTTAAAGTGGTTCGGCTAGGAATAAAGCCTACGTCCACTGTTATGTTATTGCTGAGTGTTTGCAGAATTCTTGATTACAAGTTCTCTCAAGAAATTCCGATCCCCTTGAATGGGGTTGATACAAGGTATTTATAGCCTTGAGGCTGTACATGAAAGGTTCGATACATTAAATGATATACATGTGAAAGGGTAATACATTTAATGCAGCGTTCGCGTCAAGAATATAAGCATTCAATGAATATTTGAACTGTTGATTATCTGGCAATTAATGATACGACCGAGGTGCAGCTCGGACCGCCATAGTTGCTCGTTGCTCAGGAGTTCATCGGAGCGCTGGAGTTCCTCGGAGTGTTGTAGTTCCTCGGGGTATCCTTGTTGCTCGGAGCAAACATGACTTGGTCGGGGGAAATAAACTTCCTCGTTGTTATTGTGCCATGTAGATTGACACGTGTCTTCTTATTATTGTTCCACGTTAGCAGATTAAATTTGGTATCAACAGAAGCCCCCAATGCTTCATTCTTGATGGGTTACTTGAAAGGATGGAGTATTTATTCTGCAATGTTGCTCGGTGCTCGTAAAATTCTTGATCTACCTTCTTGATTTGTTCAACATAAAGTTCATTATCTCCTGGACGAAGTATGATGCAGGCTGATCGATGGTTGCTAATCTTTCTTTAGAGGAACTCCGTGTGCTATGTATCACCCCTGGGAATTTGGATGCAGCCATGCCATAGTATGAAACTTGTAGCTTGTCATAATCTTCAAGTATGTTGATTGGTTTGCCATCCGACCAACTGCTTCCTGTGTCGAGCAACTGAGTGCTAACTTCACGTGCTTGATTTTTCTGATTTATGCTTATCTGAATACTTTGTCGAGTAACATATAGCTTTTGAACCCAATTCTTCAATCTGATTAGTACCAAGCTAGTGGTAGACTTCGAAACATTTTCACATAAATTCTTCTTCATTATTGGTCGAGACAGTATTAGAAAAGATCTCAGTGCTATAGATGCTGATTTTGACTTCTACCTCTGCTCGGGGACGAACAAGAGGTTCTCGGGGACTAAAAAGTGATTCTCAGGGATGAGCAAGTGCTTCTCGGGAATGAGCTAATGCTTCTCGGATAGATCATCTGTGATGAATATCAGAATGTTGAAAGGTCTTAACTTCATAAACTCCCCTTATATTTTAGATGATCCTCCTGCTGGCGAGGAACCTGTTTCAAAAGTAGAAGGAAAAGAAACCAATAGAATAGGAATCTCAATGTAATAGTTAGTATACATTTTCATTCTAAATGTATTTTGTTTTTTATTTTAATGAAAGACTTGCTATTGTCTTGTAAAATACTTTACATGTGTGCATATGTATAACAATATTGTGTTGTTCATCGACCAACTTAGTAATAAAGAAGTTACCAGTATTAGTAACGTTGCTCGATCACTTAATAATAAAGTAATGAGTATAAAAATGTTTAAAATTTTTCCAACCAACCAAGGTTGTTAAATGATGTTTGTAGACCAATTATAGTTAGTGAGAGTTTATCCCCGACTAACCATACTTGGTAAATGTATCCGACCAACTAAGGTCAATAAATTCTTCTTGTCGACCAACTACAGTTAGTGGGTTTTTATCCCCGACCAACCATACTTGGTTCAGTTTGAAATATTTTGTTCTTCGAGGAACTTTTTGCAATAATCTTACCTCCCGACCAACATAAGTTGTAATATGAGAGTATATTTTTATCTTACCAACCGTAATTGATCATGCTGGTGTACACCTCTTAACCAAAGGAGTAGTAGTTTTTTGGCTCCTTAGAGCTTTTGGCTCCTTAGAGCACTTTTTGGCTCCTTAGAGCACTTTTGGTTCCTTAGAGCACTTTTGGCTCCTTAGAGCATTTTTTGGCTCCTTAGAGCACTTTTGGCTCCTTAGAGCACTTTTTGGCTCCTTAGAGCACTTTTGGTCCATTAGCTCTGAGGATATCCTGGCGCTGAATGAACCTTCAAAATGTTTGACTGATGATAATAGGCAGCAAACTCCTCGATTTTAAATTGTGTTCCATGGTCTGTGATGAAGGCATGAGGGAGACCATATCGGCAGATGATGTTCTTCCAAACAAATTGGTACACCTTCCTTCTCGTATGTCATGTCAATAAGTGGCTCAGCTTCTATCCACTAAGTAAAATAATCTACTGCGATGAGGAGGTATTTGAATCTTCCTCGAGTCGTCGGCAATGGTCCAACCAAATCAATCCCCACATGGAAAATGGCCAAGGATAAATGATGGGTGTCAACAATGTTTGTGAAGTTCTTCAGATGGAGGAAAAGCGTTGGTACTTGTCACATTTCTTGGCATAAGCTATACAATCAACTCTCATCGTCGGCCAGTAGTATCCCTGCGTCATCACCTTTTGCAAAAGTGTTCGTCCTGCTACATGGGCTCCACATGACCCTTCATGGATCTCTTTAATCAATTCATCTCGGAGGGATGTACACATCTTTGCAAACCTGCCATAATTCCTCGTCGAGCAGCTTTAAACTTCCATTTCTTGGCACCGAGCTTATCTTCCGAATACCATTATACCGAGCAGCTTTAAACTTCCATTTCTTGGCGGTGAACTTATCCTCCGAATACCATTAATTAGTACATACCGAGCAGCTTTAAACTTCCATTTCTTGGCGGTGAACTTATCCTCCGAATACCATTAATTAGTACATACCGAGCAGCTTTAAACTTCCATTTCTTGGCAGCGAGCTTATCCTCCGGTAATTGTTCCTCCTTAATATATGCTCTGATAGGATCCATCCAATATGTTCCTAAATCAAGGGTAATAATATTCATCATCAGGTCTTCATCTATGCTCCGACTTTCTAATGCTTCAATTGGTATCGTTCTTCGCAGCTCGGTACGAGTAGCTGATGCTAATCGGGCCAAGGCGTATGCTCTCACATTCTCCGTTCTTGATATTCTTACCAGTTGAACAGCAACAAACTCTGATACCAACTCCATCACCTTTGCTTGATACTTGATCATCAATTCTCCTTTGGTTGCATATATTCCCAACATTTGATTTACGATCAATTGAGAATCACTGAAGACAATAACCTGTTGTGCCTCCATAGTATTTGACAAATTAAGACCTGCTATCATGTCCTCATACTCAATCTCATTATTAGAAGCTTTGAATTAGAAACGTAGGGCGTATTCCCTGTCGACCTCATCTGGGCTGTTCAAAACGATCCCTGCCCCACAGCCTGTAGTGAAAGATGATCCATCTACATATAGCCTCCATATAGGCAACTTGTCTTCTAATTTCTGGTCTGACAGAGTTCCTTGGTGGAATACTTTTCGCTTTCTTTCATCATGTCCTGATACTTCTGAATACACCTCTTGAATTTCAATATTCCTCCTGAACTTCAATATACCTCCTGAACTTCAATATTCCTCCTGAACTTCAATATACCTCCTGAACTTCAATATACCTCCTGAGAAAGTGATTAGTCGGGGTTGAATTTGATGCTCGACTGCATGATGATATAAGAATGTGCCACCAAATGAACAAATATATCTGTAATATAAGCCCCCAACTGTGGAATGTGAACTTTGAATGAGATTTATCGACCAATACCAACCGGAGTTGGATTTTATCTACCAACCGGAGTTGGATTTTGTCTACCAACCGGAGTTGGATTTTATCTACCAATCGGAGTTGGTGGTAATTGATAATGAATGATGAAGACTTCCTCGGAGCTGACCAACAGATTGTTGGGAATAAGATAATATAAATGCTGGAGACCTCCTTGGCGCTGACCAACAGATTTGTTGGAAATAAGATAATATAAATGCAGGATACCTCCTCGGCGCTGACCAACAGATTTGTTGGGAATAAGATAATATAAATGCAGGATACCTCCTCGGCGATGACCAACAGATTGTTGGGAATAAGATAATATAAATGCAGGATACCTCCTCGGCGATGACCAACAGATTGTTGGGAATAAGATAATATAAATGCTGGAGACCTCCTCGGCGCTGACCAACAGATTTGTTGGGAATAAGATAATATAAATGCAGGATACCTCCTCGGCGCTGACCAACAGATTTGTTGGGAATAAGATAATATAAATGCAGGATACCTCCTCGGCGATGACCAACAGATTGTTGGGAATAAAATATAATAAATTCCGGAGATATCCTTGGAGCTGAATAAGATATAATAAATGCTAGAGACATCCTTGCTGAAATGAGAATAGAATATGCATCCAAATAGATATAAAGAATAATTAAAAATAATAAAGTGCCTCGCCGATCCGTCGAGGTAGAATCATATAATGCCGAACAAGAATAAGATCTTTCAGAACATAAGAATATGGCCGAGAACGTTGTCAGGCCTGAATATAAATAAGAATTATCCGAACGAATGTTGTAATTCTCCTTAAAGCTGAATAAGTATCTTGTCGAGGCATAATTGCAGAATGCCAAATAAGAATAATATTTTCCAGAACATAAGAATATGGCCGAGAACTTTGTTGGGCCTGCATATAAATAAGAATTACCCCGACCAACTATCCGTTGGGGTGAAATATAATAAATGCTATAGTTCTCCTCAAAGCTGAATATGATAATAAGTATCTCGCCGAGCTCCATGTTGAGATGAATATAGAATATGAATCCCAATGGATATATAGAATCATTTGTGCTGGAGCAGATATCTGAGCCTGAATATAAATAAGAATTACCCCGACCAACTATTCGTTGGGGGTGAAATATAATAACTGTTGTAGCTTTTCCTCGGAGCAGAATATATATAGAGAGAAGAAATTTTTCGAGCTCCATGCTGAGATAAATATAAAATATGAATCCGAACGGATATAGAATAATTTGTGCTTCAGCATTCGTCGGCATTGAATCTTGTGCCTGTAAAAATTAATAATTTGCTCTACCATATGTGTAGGCTGAATTGATTAGTCATGAGAATAATTTACTCATCCAATCAATATATGATATGTATATGCTTGAGAAATAAAAATATTAATTTCAAAATATCAGGGGTGCTTAACATTTTTTAATACCCCAAGATTCTACTGCTGCCGACAAACGACATGGATGTTGCCGACCAACATTTAAGGATATCTCAAATTATAGAATATATGGTTGGATGACCAGAATATCTCGAATCTTTAGATAAAAAAAATAACATTAATATTCAATGTAAAATTTAAGCCTTAAGAATGTTAATTAAATGAATAAATATATAACCCACTAGATCGTGTGATTTCGTCAAAGAAACCTTGTGATGTGATGAACGAGGGGCCAAAATATCAAATTTGTTCCCAGTCTTGATATGGTCATGATTATTTTACTGATCCTCTTTTACAAGAGGTGGGTAATGATTTTTCAGGTGAGATAAAATTATTTTTTATATTGATCCCTTCCTATTCCCAATTTGGAGAGATAAAAATATGGTGAATGATTAAAGTCATTACCAAATTTATATAAAAAATCAATCAATTTGACTTTATTGACATAGATGGAAGATGAACCAAATTAAGTATATAGTTCATAAAAGCGAATGCAAAGAGACTCAAACTTAAAGAGAGAGAGAATATATATGGGTCATGATTTCCATGAGAAGACTTTTCATTGTTTTTAACCTTTTCCCATTCTTTTATTAAAAATATGATGGGAATTTGAATAGACATCAAATATCTTACAAAATTTATTTCAAAATCAACAATGAAAATGATCAAATCTTATCATCGTCGTATATATTGGCATATGTAATCATTTAAAATATTTATTCCATGATATAAAATTAAAACTTGAGAATCAAGCAAAGATTTATGATTTATGAAATCTACTATTTTTCAGATTTCTAAATAAGGATGAATCTAACAGTTATGATTTAAAAATCATGATATGCAACATTTTGCAAATAAAAATTGGACAATTAATTTATGCATATAAACATAAAAATCACGATTCAATCAAAAGATGTATGTATAATTGATTATACGTAGAGAAAATAAAAACTTAGCTTTTGGTGGAGAACAACGCTTGTAACACGTTCCCACAGACGACGCCAATCTGTTGATGTAAAAAACTAGATCGCTCTAATTATTCAATCACAGATAAATAAATAAGACAGAGAATTTTAAAGTGGTTCGGCTAGGAATAAAGCCTACGTCCACTGTTATGTTATTGCTGAGTGTTTGCAGAATTCTTGATTACAAGTTCTCTCAAGAAATTCCGGTCCCCTTGAATGGGGTTGATACAAGGTATTTATAGCCTTGAGGCTGTACATGAAAGGTTCGATACATTAAATGATATACATGTGAAAGGGTAATACATTTAATGCAGCGTGCGCGTCAAGAATATAAGCATTCAATGAATATTTGAACTGTTGATTATCTGGCAATTAATGATACGACCGAGGTGCAGCTCGGACCGCCATAGTTGCTCGTTGCTCAGGAGTTCATCGGAGCGCTGGAGTTCCTCGGAGTGTTGTAGTTCCTCGGGGTATCCTTGTTGCTCGGAGCAAACATGACTTGGTCGGGGGAAATAAACTTCCTCGTTGTTATTGTGCCATGTAGATTGACACGTGTCTTCTTATTATTGGTCCACGTCAGCAGATTAAATTTGGTATCAACACCAATATTTTTGGATATTATTTATAATTATGAAACTCATACACAAATTAATGTTGTATCAAAATAATATTACATTTTTAACCCCCTACCCCCACTCTGCCCCCACCCCCTACCCCCACCCTGCCCCACCCCCTACCCCCGCACACACACACGCACATATATACACACATACACACATATATATATACACACAAACATATATATAAATGGAAGAGAGAGAGAGAGAGATAATTAAACCTGAAAGTAGAGAGAGAGAGAGAGAGCAGCGTCGAGAGAGAGAGAGAGGGAGGGAACGGTGGGAGGAAAAAAATAAGGGGGAAAGGGTTTTTGCTGCAAACATTGTCACGATCGTGTCAAGGTCATTGACCGTGACAAGTAAATTTGTCACGGACTTGTCACGGTCAATGACCGTGATAATTCTTTGTCACGGTCGTGTCAAGGTCATTGACCGTGACACAAAACGCGTGTTTTTTGTCACGGACAATGATCTTGACAAGGGTGACCGGCTGAAAGGTGACAATTTTGTCATTTTGGTGTAGTGCTAAACGGGTTCCATGAAGCTGGTTTAACCTATGGACTCCAATAACTATTCTCCAGGTATTCGGTGCTATTTTTACAGGAACAACGTCAAAATATTGACAGAACTCCAAACATAAAGGATTTGGAGGAAAAGAAAAGCCACATTCGGCCACAAAGAGACTTGGGAACCAATGTCCCTCAGCCAAAGAATAATAGTCAGAAGGTTCAGAAAGTTCTTCCAATATGACCCATGAAGGAATTGAAAATTCAGAACGAAATTTGTGAAGAGATTCAACAAGGTAAACCATAATGAACAAAATAAGTAAAAGAGAAGGAAGAAAATCTTACAGGAGAAGAGTGAACCAGTTGACAACGAACAATGGAAGAAACGAACGCACAAGATAGAGAAGAAATGAAAAGCTCGAAGGCACAGATTTGAAAAGTAAAAGACGATAGGATTTCTGTCGCGTTTAAATACTTTACCTCGGAAATAGAGAAAAGCAGTGATTACCAAGGCGGACGTTTGCTTATTCGGCGGCTAAAAAGAAGAAAAGGGGCACAAAAATCGAAGCGGTTATGGAAATTCAAAATACTTTAAAAGCCTGATACTATGCACTCAAAAAAGGAATGAGATACACCGAAAGTTTGCCTAAAATCCATACAAACCGAAAATCTAAGCAGTAGAATGTTCCTTACTTTTCTTTACCATCAAACTACGAAACATTGGGGGCTTCTGTTGATACCAAATTTAGTCTGCTGACATGGACCACTCACTTACAGACACGTGTGTGCCAACGTGGCAATTATGTGTACTTTTATCGAGCAACTCAAGATCACCGAGCAGCTAAGAAGCCACGAGGATCTCAAGGGCCCCGAGCAACTCAAGCGTGTCGAGCTACTTAGGCGGTCCGAGCAGCTTAAGCATTCTAATCAGGATAATCAAAGAGACGACTGCGCATTAAATGCTCATTTATTACCATACAGATGTACATGTCTACTAGACAACATCGCATTGTTCTTTCATTTGTACATCCTCAAGGCTATAAATACATTGTTACCTCCTCATTGGGGGACCGAAATTTCTTGAGCAAACGATTCCTCGAGAATTCCAAACAAACAGTCAGCAATAACAAAAACAGTGGACGTAGGCCATTCTTGCAAGGCTGAACCACTTTAAAAATCTATTGTCTATTATTTCTTTATTCTTTTTATCTGTGATTAAAATAATTAGGTCAGATCTAATTTTTTACATCAACAGATGACATTAACTGTTTATTGGAATGCGTATAAGAAAAATCTTTTAGGAGTTACACTGCACTTTTTATTATTATTTCTCAATTCATTTTATTTATCTTTCATTTGTCAATTTAAGGATACGATTTTTTGTTAAGGTTTTATATATAATTTACAATGAATACTGTTTATCAATTATTTGTAAGTTTAAACTAAGGTATTTCGATATCATTTTAAAAATAAAAATAGGATTTTTATTTGTCTAATAATCAAACAAACACTCACGTACCATAATTTTATTTTTTAAAATTTCTATCTATTCAATTTAGATGTTGCCAATAGCCTATTAGGGAAAGTAAAATGTTAAGAATTTTATAAAACTTTTTTTGTACTAAGAACATTTTGTTTGATTCTTTTTAAACCAAGGAAGAGGGTTAGATTACGAGTTAATTTTGCATTGTGTAGTTTTATTTTGGTGTCATTATTTTTCTAACAAAAGTTTTGGTTTTTAAATGTCTCTTAATATTGATATGCATTTGTATTTAAAAGGAGAACACAACGATTGTGAATCATTTTATTTCAAGTTGACGATAGTGTTCTCCTACATGACCTTGTAACACCGTATGATTTTGAGAGTATAATTACACATGATATTTTTGGGAAAACAATGTATATTTATTAAGTTTAACTGAATAAATTTGTACGATACAATACACATATAAAATTTTAAATTGCACGTGCATCATGCAAATTGAAAACTGGTTATTTAATGGACGGGGAAAAGTGAAATGGGGTCGTACTTCCCGAAAGTTAATTGTCACTTATTTTAGCATTGGAAAAAAAAATATCGCCCAAATTAATAAAAGGAAGTGTTTACAAATATTAAATACGCACGACCTTTTAAATATTTTCCCAAACCCAAGGGCTTAAAAGTATAACTTACCAAAACAAAAAATCGAAGTAAAAACCTAAACCCCAATCTAGATGTGTTTCAACAAAAAAAACTCTTATGTGGGGACATTTTACAATTTCTCCAAACCTAAGGGTAGAAAAGTGCAATTTATAGAATGGGAAAACGATAACAGCAACAAAAGCCCTAAACCCTAATTCCCCTTTATAAAAACACTACAAACCCTTGACGCCTCTATTGCCTTCACTCGACAAAAACGCATTTCGTTAGGTTAGCCTCTCTACAGTTTTTCATCTAATCTCAGCAACAATGAGGGCTCCAATGAGAGGAGGTGGTGGAGGTAATTTTAATTCTAATTTATTTACGATCATTTGGTTTTAAGTGTTACTGTTTCGATTAAATTTATGTATTTGTAGGCCGTGGTGGTGGTGGATTTAGAGGTGGTAGGGGAGATGGTGGAAGAGGAGGTAGAGGAAGAGGAGGGTTTGGTGGTGGAAGAGGTGGTGATAGAGGTGGGCCGATGAGCCGTGGTGGGGGACGTGGTGGTGGAAGGGGGAGAGGCGGTGGCGGCCGTGGCGGTCGTGGTGGGGGAATGAAGGGTGGAAATAAGGTTATTGTTGAGCCACATAGACATGAGGGGGTTTTCATTTCTAGGGGGAAAGAAGATGCTCTTTGTACTAAGAATATGGTGCCCGGAGAAGCCGTTTATAATGAGAAGAGGATTACCATTCAGGTGACTTTCTCTCATTAGTTATTTGCTTATAATTTTTATTGTTGGAGTACATTGTTTTCTTTTTACAGTTTTATGTGTAATGCTGGGATTTGAATCACCGTTTGATGAAGCTTTATTGATAGTTTTTTTATTGAGATTTGTATAGCAACCTCTGCTTTATTATTTTGTATTGAATATCACAACACCAAAATGATTACACATAGATGACTTTATTTGTGTTACTTGTTGATTTAATGCCTGATGAAATATTTATTTATCTGCCTTTTTTTGCTACCTGATGCTTTCTGGGAATTATTGTTTTGAAGTTTTTGTGAGCTAATTGTATAATTTTGGAGCATTTTACAGTTATGACAGTTTATATCCTTCTTGAGACTCAAATTTAGTAACATTGTAATGTTATAAAAACCATTTGAAGCTGTGACATTCCAGTCTTGGTGCATGCTCGCAATATATGTTTAGTCCTGTTGATGACTTCATAGTTACAGTTTGTGTAATTTTAGTAACTTTTATATCTACTGTTGGCTGATTTATATTTTCAATTTTTTTTAACAGAATGAAGACGGAACAAAGGTTGAGTACAGAGTATGGAACCCCTTCCGTTCTAAATTGGCAGCTGCCATTCTTGGTGGGGTTGACAACGTCTGGATTGTAAGTGCAAAAAATATTTTTATGATGTTCTTTAGGAATATTAAAGTCTCTATGTGAAAGCTGGTTTCTTACGTTCTTGTTGTATTTAATATAGAAACCTGGTGCTAAGGTCCTTTACCTCGGAGCTGCTTCAGGAACCACTGTATCTCACGTGTCTGATCTTGTTGGTCCAGTAAGTAGTCATTCTGTAAAAATGTACATGTTTATATGACCATGGTATGCTAAGGGTCACTGATTAAATGCTCTCTATATGTTTGGGTAGGCTGGAGTGGTTTATGCAGTGGAGTTCTCCCACAGAAGTGGCAGGGATTTGGTCAACATGGCAAAGAAGAGAACTAATGTTATCCCTATCATTGAAGATGCTAGACATCCAGCCAAGTATAGGATGCTTGTCGGTATGGTGGATGTTATATTTTCTGATGTTGCTCAGCCTGATCAGGTAACCGCTTTGGTCTAGTTTCTAATTTTAAGGGTTCTTATATCTTATAATGATGTCTGCAACCCTTTATATTTACTTTGATAATTTGTTTACATGTTTGTCTCTCTTTTATTCTGGTGATTTTGATGTTACTTATAAATTGTGTATTACTCATATCAACAGGTATTATGATTTCTGATCTTATTTGTATTTACTTTAATAGTTTGAAGAGTCTTTTTGTTAATTTTGACATATTATGCAGATGGCGAGTTACTCGGATTCCCCTTCAGGACATTTTGTATGATGTAAAACCGAGTTTCCGATGCATTAACGATGTTAGATAACGTTTGTTTATTACATGTTTAACTTCACGTTGTTGATAAATTTTTATTTTTGATGCTGTATCACTATATTATTGAATTTTTATTCTTTTTTTGTTCGTTTCAAGTTCCGTACATTTTATTTTTTTGCACTAAGTTCTTCTTGGATTTCTTCCCAATTATATTGAGAAAATGATTTTCAAGATTTTATATGTGCGTACAGCAAACCAAAATTGTCCTCTCTGCTTGAGTCTTCCCCAATTCTCTTTTGTACAAAAGGAATTAATGGGGTTGTACTTCAATGATATTGGATGACATTCAATGATAACTCATTTTCTTCCCCCTTCTCCTTCCGTTCACATACACACACTCTACGGAATACACCAATCCATAAATATAGTTGTGTGTATACACACATGTTAATTGTAGCTTTGATTGTATTGTGTTTTTATTATTCAATTGCACTTTGATCTGCTTGGCATTCTTCTGAATAAATTTTAGAAAATGATTTCCAAGAATTTTATCTGTGCACAAACTAAATATCATCCTTTCTGCTTAAGTCTTCTTCACTTTGTTTTCGTACAAAATGATTTAATGGAGCTGTGCTTCAATGTTACTGGATGACATTATGTATAAAGTTGTATAAAAGATAATCAATTAATATATATTATCAATTCACTTTCATTTATAATATTGAAGATTTCTTTTGATGATGTTATATCAGCAAGCAGATGATGAGATTACTCGGATTCCCCTTCAATACAATTTGGGTGATGAAAAATCGAGTTTCTGATGCATTATTAAAGTTGATTAATGTGATATTATTGTTGTAAGTTTTTATTTGTTTGAAATTTGACTAAATTTTTGTCTTTGGAAGCTGCAACACTCTTATAAATAAAAATTTGTTCTTGTGTAAGTTGTATTCTTTTTAGTGATGATTAGTGAGTCTTTCCTGTTTATCACTTAATGCTAAATTGTCATCCCTAGATGATTAACACTTGACCTGTAATATGATGATGTCCTGGTTTAGATGATGAAATACCATTGAAGAGATTTTGTTCTATGTATCTGGTTCATGTTAAAAGGTAGAGAGCACACACTGCCACTACATATGTTAAACTCGAGGTTCCACAATTGTTCTAGAAAGAAGCTTTTCACTTCTTAAAAATCAAATCTGACTGGAATTTGAAAAAAATAAAATTTTGAATAAAAGTGTGGCAGCTTTTTCATTGAAGTGCTTATAGCTGCCACTCTTATAAAATAATTATTTTTATTTATCTCTTAAAGTTTCATTTTTTTCATCAGATTCCATACTAACACTTTCTGGCGTGTGCTTGATACTTCCTTTTACTTGCCCACAACACAATTGTTCGTGCTTGGTTCACACCAAATTTTCCCCTTTCATGTGCCCACCTCAGTTTCAATTATAATTATAGTTATGCAGGGTAAACGTTTTTTTGATGCCAAATGTGGCCAACAGACTTTAGAGGATGATGGAGGTGGTGTGTGTGTTGTGTTCTGATTTATCAGCTACACATTTCCATAGAGAAGAATACCAGGTGTAGCTGATAAATCAGCAAAGGTGCTGATTAATTGGTTGGGCGCCAAATAATTGTTTACTATGGGTTGGGTCATTAATTGGATTATGTTTTCTTTATTATAAAACAACTGAAGTTTTAGTTGTTAAAAAAAGGTGATAAAAATCTTCTTCGTCCCTGCTTTGCTACCTCTCTGTATCTCCTCTCAATAATTTTTCTCTCACCAGACATCCATTTCTCACCTGAGCTCCATCTTGATTGAACAAGAAGACTTAACACTGAACTCTCTCTCTCTCTCTCTCTCTCACACACACACACACACACACACACACACATTGAATATGATATAACTAGTAGTTGAATAATTTTTCAGGAGTTATATTTAAAAAAAATATAAAAAAATTCGTCTAGATGGCTGAAGTAAGGCAAATTAGATCTTATTATAACATACATTGAAAAGCGTATTCATTTAGTTTTTAGTTTCTTATAATTCCTTTCACTTGCCAATACTTTATAATAGGAAACTCTTTATTCATTTGACATTCAGGTATTTCTGGCGTATTGTATTAGACCTCTATAATAATAGTCGATGGATAAAAATATTAGTTTGGTTATATAATCTTTATGCTTTTTTGGATCTTAGTTATCCGATACTTATTTCTTCACTTGTATCAATATAAGATGTGTTAAGGGAAACTGCTAGTCTCACTTGTTCATTTAATAATGATTTTTTCTTGTTATTCTCTATGTAGGCTAGGATTTTAGCCCTGAATGCCTCTTATTTCTTGAAATCTGGAGGCCATTTTGTTATTTCAATCAAGGTTTGTATTGTACAATCACTCGAGTTTTGCTATCTTTTACTGTTGACAATGAGTTGTAAATTTACCTGTTGCATTCTGGTGTTCGGTGCTAATTATATGATTATTTTGAACCTTATAGGCGAACTGCATAGATTCAACTGTACCAGCAGAAGCTGTATTTGCCCAGGAAGTGAAGAAGCTACAGGCGGATCAGTTCAAGCCAGTAGAGCAGGTCACTCTTGAGCCGTTTGAGCGTGACCATGCTTGTGTTGTTGGTGCCTACCGTGTGCCCAAGAAACAAAAGGCTGCTGCCTAAACTGAACTCTTCAGTGTTTAAATTTTTGCTTCTAGGAATTTTCTGATAGACTTGAATGGTGAATTTCAATGTCAAACTTTGGCTTTTTATTTAGTTATAACATTTTGTCTGCCTCTCTTTTGTGCAAGCGAGGGAACATTCTCAGGACGTTCTCTTGTTAAATGTAATGCTATTTTTGTATTTTTACAGCTATGTTACCCTAGTCTTGTATGAAATTTAGGCTTTGGTTTCTGTTTTGCCTCTATATGATTAAGACAATTCAATTTGTGAAAGTTGTTTGATATATATACCCCAAATGGCTCAGATGTTCTAGACTCGGATATTGTATTTACGTGGTGTGATTAAATGTTAAGGTGACATTATTTCTATAATAGAATTGGGTGGTGAGAGGCATTGTTGTATATATACCCATAGATCGAGTCAGATATCATGTGATACAGATTGTATTTACAATGCGTGATTAAATGTTTAGGTGACATTTTTTCTACAATAGAATTGGGTGGTGAGAGGCCATGTTGTATTATTACCAAAGAACGAGTCAGATATCATGTGATATAGTTATTGTATTACATGAGTTGAAAAATAATTTTCATCACTAATTGCTGTATATGACATTTTCTTTTGTGCATTGAGCTCTTATTGGTTGTATGAACCTTTGGCGAATAACAAGGTTGTTGCCACGTGTACCCTCATTTTATCCTAGTCAAGATGTGTAGGATTTTTCAATGTAATGCATGACCACTACGCCGTAGTCATATCTGTATTGAAGTTGGAAAGAATATTACATATTTTATTTATGTTGAAGTTGAAAATTGAAGAATTCAACTAATAGTAACCATTTCATTTGATGTTGGCGTGGCATTTGACTTTTGTTGTTTCTGTTTGTTTCTTGACTTATCGTATTATTTTGTATGTTTTTCTGAAAGTGGGTGCTTTTTCTCTTTATGAGAGCGAGGTCGCGTTGAGGCTTTGAACAGTGGAATAACGAATTTGCCGTTTGTTGTTTGTTTTAGCAGGATAGGAACTTTACAAGTAATTCGCCATCTTTGTAGTGCTAGTCGTGGACTCATACAATTGTTGTGCAATGTGATGTGTATATGTTTTCAAAAGATGTCGGAATGTTTATCTTGTATGTATCAAACAAAGTGTGCTTGCTAAATAAGTCTTCTAGGACAAAAACCCATTAATTATCTTCTCATTAAATATTTTGGCAAAGCAGAGGATTAACCGTCTACAAATGTGTGTGCAAGCTAGTAACTTGAGATATTACAAAATTTAACAAGCTACATGTATAGTTGTAATTACCAGGTTTGATACGAGTTCGAATAGTTTCTCCTCGAGAGTTGCTCTGTCAGCCTAAGCAACTTCACTGTTCTATTGAGAAAGCCTTTACTTTTGTCCAGGGGATGATGTCGGCATTAGAAATGACAATTTTCATATTAAGAAAGAGTTGAAATTAATTGAATATGCATGTAACTTAGGTTATATGCATGTAAGGGGTTAAATGGTTCGCGCATTGTGTTTGAAATGATAGTGTGTTGTGCTCTTTAAACGGCGTGCATTATGTTTGTGATATGTATGTACTATGTTTATAATGCGTCCACTATTGTGAAGTTTGTGTGTACTATATCTGTATGCAGGGATGTAGCTAGGATTTCTCGAGAGTGGGGGCTAATCTAATGGTAATTTCTGGGGGCTTGGGGGCGGGAGCCCCCGAGCCGATTTTTTTTAAGGTTATTTTTGAGTATTTACCAAATAATTTCTAAAATATTTATTTAATCTAATGAAAAGAGAATTAATTTTCGCTAAGGTTAAACCAATATTCAACCCCCCAAATTTATATATACAATATCCCTAAAGTCAATCACAATTTAATCCTAAAACTAAATTTAGAATTTAAACCAACCAACAATGACACTAAACTAAAAAAATATTAACCCTTTTATCTAAAATTAAAGGGAGAATTTACGAGTGAAAATTAGAGGGGTAAAATATAATTTAATATTTAAATAAAATTTATATGATTGACATCATAAAAATTCATTCAAAAATTAAATCAAAATCTAAAATTATAAATTAAATAGAGAATGAGAAGAGAAGTCCTTTCCTTTTCAAAGAGTTGGGAAGAAAAAGAATACAAGAGTTTTTTATAATTACCAAACCCCATCTTAAATTTTCAAAAAACTTCAGTTTATTCCTAGAATTTTCTTTTGGTACATATGTATTTTTTATTTTTTTGGGGGCTCAAGCCCCCACTAGGCCCCATGTGGCTCCGTCCATGTCTGTATGGTTGTTTTTGTAGTGAAATATGAATATATTTACAGGTAATATAGATGTAGTTGGTAACAAGTGCGCGCATATTACAGTAGGTTTTACCCTCATTCGCTAGATGTATAGTATTTTTGTACTTTTTTGATGACTTTTTCACTAAGATATTATGCCAATTTTCTTCCTTAGGTTGAGGTGCTTGTTTGACCAAATCTTATCGGTTGGTTTCTTTATGAGGGGATCCAAATCTATGATGGCATTGTTTTTTTTCACAATTTTGGGCAATTGGTTTGTTGCCCTTTGCTTTATTTGTAGGGTTGTTTTGTTTTGTTTTGTTTTGTTGCCTTCGTCTTTCTTTGCCTTTTTGTTTGCGGATTTGCATAGAGCGAATTGGAAGGGATAGCAAATTGATTGTTTGAAAAGGATCTCTTTTGTGACCTTGTTCTTGGATTTTTTCATACTTTTTTTGGGGTATTTCATACTAAATTTCTTTGTCTTGCTTGTCCTTTCAAACAATCAATTTAGTATGAAATACCCCAATTTAGTATCAATTTAGTATGAATAGTTAGAATTGTAACAAATAGAGTTCGGACCATCATTGTGTGGGAAGCGAGAGTTTCATATGTTGTGTTTGTTAATGCCTGGGCCAAAGGCACCAGGTTAAGACATTGATGTTTTTATTCAACCATTAGTAGATGAGTTGAAGCAACTATGGGAAGGATTGTCGACTTATGACATTTCCATAAAATAGTCTTTCACATTGGGAGCTAGGCTTATGTAGGGGATTCATGATTTCCCCGCATACGGGAATCTATATGGATGCATAACACATGGTTACAAAGCTTGTCCTGTTTGTGATGATCCATTGAATAGAGCATAACCAAAAGATAGTTTACAAAAACTATCACATGTTTCTCAACAATGAACACCCGTTTAGGAAAGGAGGTTGGTTATTTGGGGCTTAATATACCAGAATATAAAAACCCTCCTAGTCGGCTAAATGGTGATGCACTATTAGAGAAGTTATCCCACATTGATTATATTCCTAACAAGATCCCAAAAGTTCCTAGAAAAAAGTGAAAAGTCGGTGATGTAATTAATAGTTATAATATTGAAGTTAAAGAGGCGTGGTATAAAATGCCTATTTTGTTTGATTTCAGATATTACATTTCACATCAAGTCCGACATGTTCTTGATGTGATGAACATAGAGAAGAATGTTGCAGAGCATCTAATAGGGGCAATCCTCGATACCAAAGTCAAAACAAAGGATACAATAAATGCTTGGTCGTATATGGAGAATATGTACATGCACAATAGTCAATGGATGAAAGTAAACGGACACACTGATTAAGAGATAAAACCCAAAGCACCATTTAAATTGGATAAGGAGGAGAAAAAATTGTTTTGTCAAATTTTGAAAGACTTGAAGCTCCCTTCAAGTTTTTCATCCAACTTGATCAACACTGTCACTCTTAATCCACCCAGTTTGCACTCGTTGAAGTCACATGACTATCATGTCATAATGGAATATTTGTTACCCGTTTCCCTTCAACATACTTTCCCTAAACATTGTGGTTTACGAAGCAATCCAACAATTGAGTTTGTTCTTTAACATATTGTGCTCAAAGGTTTAAATTAAAAGGATATCCAAAGAGCCAAATATATAGCTGTGGAAGCATTATGTGTGCTCGAAACATATTTTCTACCAACATTCTTTGATATTAACATAGGGTGAACTTGGAGCAACGGTAAGGTTGCCTTGCCCCATTGTGACCTGGAAATCACAAGTCCAAGTCGCGGAAACATCCTCTCTGCATATGTAGGGGTAAGGCCGCGTACATTTAACCCCCCAGTACCCCGCAGTGGTGGGAGCCTTGTGCACTAGGTTTGGCCTTTTATTCTTTGATATTAACATCCGCCTTATGCTGCATTTAGCAGATGAAGCATTGATATGTGGACGTACATCAGATCGATGGATGTTTCCGTATGAAAGGTAAATAACTTGTATTATATTAAATTTCAATACGCAAATGTTAATGACTTTGTAATGTTCATGCTTTTTTCCCATATGAACAGAGAAACGGGGAATTTAAACAGATACCAAGCAATAAACGATATGTTGAAGGGTTCATTACAGAGTCTTATATTGTTTCCGAGTCAGTTCGAGGAGTATATACCAAACTTCCTAAAGGGGAAATCATCGACGGACTCATGAAGCATTTTTAAAAGGAAGATGGAGAATTCTTTGATGAAGGGCCTTTTCTTGACAATAAGATTGTGATGCTCGAACTAACACCATTTTAACAAATACGTTGGTAGGTACTATTTCATCTTAATGTCTGTGGACTCAATAAATACTATTGGTTTGCGTTTCGTCACATGTTTATATTGCACGTGTTGTAATATTTTAAGCTATTACTCATATTGAAACTCGTATGAACAAATTGTAATGAATATAAAGCATTATTGAAGTTCAATTACCGTGGTGAAGGAAAGGGGATCGAAATGACAAAAGTAGAGAAGCAAACTTCTTGCATACCATGGCTATTGAAAAGTTTTTTAGTATATAATGAGAGTGCTTAGACATGTCGTTTATTAATGAGGGTAGTGTTGTAATTATGTTTTGTTCTACGCTGGTGGCCAGTTCAAGAGAGATGGAATCGAAGGCACTGTTATGACGATTATTTTAAGGGATAAATCATAGGGTTAAGACATATAATAAGCATCGTGTCAACGATTTTGTATTTTCAATGAAGTACCATGACAAGAGTGTCGTAACACAAGACATCAGTGTTTGCATGAAGGCATGGACAAAATTAGGGTAAGAATAAGTGATAAGAATCTCAAGAATGTTTGGACTATCTGGTATGGGGTTATGAGACAAATAATTGAGCTTGATTATAAAATAATTAAGGAGGTAGTGTTTTATTGTGATTGAGTTAGAGTGGAGGATAAGACCAATGGTTGTCGATACTGTCCGGACTCTAATTTGGTGATGGTGCGAGCAATGACTTGGACGAGCCTGTAATTCTTGCTTCCGAGGCCAACCAAGTATGTTATTAGAGAGACATTAAGAATCCTAATTGGTGGGTCACTCACCAAAGAGACTGGCCAATCGAGTAGACGAGTTAGATTTATTAACGGACTTCCAATCTACTATTGAAGACTAACCTCATTTGGAAAACTTGTTTAAACTTCATAGTTCTGTCTAGCTACCGAATCACATTTAAGCTTCATTTGGGAAATCTACATGTTAGGCAAAGGTTGTATGTGAATGCCTTATGAATGATTGATGCTTCTTTTCGTATTTTTTATGGTTCGAATGACATTGAATTGCTTCATATATTTATAAATATGTCTTTTTATGATATATGGACTAGTTTATTGTGTGCATATTTGAATTAACACGAGACATCGAGGTTTGGCTGTTAATGATTTCCATCCCCTTTGTATATGTTTAATTTGTTACAACTCGTCACTCTTTTGTAATTTTGTGAATGGTTTCATCTTAAGACTCTCCTTGGTATAGCAACTCTCATAGGTCTAGCTTTTGTTTTGGGCTCTGCGTGTTTGGTATTAGAAGGTAAGATAAAAGAGAGCGACATGGAAAAAAGAAGGAAAGTAAAAGAAATGAAAACTTTTTCCCAAATTTCCACCTAGGTTTGTGTAAAATTTTGAAGCACCTACTGCCTGATGTATTTATCTGCAAGAAATATACATTGATCTGTGCGTGCTAATTGATTTGAATATGAAAAACCTTCACTAACTAATCGGGATTGATTCTAAGAGAAACAAACCTTCTTGTCCAAGTATTTAAATGTTCAAGTGCCCTGCTGTATCTCCCAAGTATCTCGGCATATCCCTCAAGTATATGCGGAGTATCAAAAAAATAATTGTATATGAAAGTGAACACGAGGGAGCTGAGAGTGCTGATTAGAGCTCTCTCTTCTAGGAGTAGTACTACCTCTAATCCTATAGACACTAAATATGATGAAAATACTAATAGTATTGATCAATTGTATATGATGTGACAATGGATGAGAAAATCGAAGGCGATGGCTTAGAGAAGGATGCCCAGGAGCTGCAGTGTTGGGATGGGAAAAATAGATGAAGACAAGCCTTGTGATTCTGGACAACAAAATATTGTTAGCGTTAAGGTTGAATCCGTATATCCAAGAAGCAGGAGCTATGCTGTAGACAAAAAAATATTATGTTTTGGTTCATAGTCTTTATGATTGCTAAAGATGGTCTGTCATGAATTGTTTTCTAAACACTAGGTTCCATCCTCCTCGGCAACTGAAGAAGAAATGTTGGAGTTGCTTAGAAGATATTGATCATACGAATATCAAAATATTAAAATATCCCTTATTTTCGGAGAAGGAAACTATGAGATACACTGTAGCTAATCGTGCTTTACATTTAGTCGGATTTCATTGGTAACCTAGGATCACTACCTTTATTGAGTTGGATGTATATAGAGATATAGCAGGATTTTCCATGTATTGTTCAGATTTATTCATATCTTGTTTTTTTATTGGTTCTCATTCTATTTTCTTTTGGAGGTAAGGCAATCTCCCCCTCCCCTCATTTTATCTTGTTTTCTAGGGTTAAGAAAGATTGTTTTGGGGGTTAGGGTTCTAGGCAATTTATAAGGGTGCCAACCTAGTTAGGATGCCTCTTGTCTAGCCTCTCTCCTCTCAACCCATTTCATTTTAAAAATAGCTGGACACGTACACCCACATTACATGTAACAATGTCCCTACGCATTAATCTTGAAATCAATGTGATTTTATGTTTCTACCAAGTCTCTTCATTTAAAAACTCAGATCTTTACCTAAAGCTAGTGAAAACTATAAAAAAATGAAATATCCTCCCGACTCGAACAATGGATATGAGGACAATTTGAATTTCTCAAGCAGCAAGGAGCATAACAAGGTGCCCTATCAGAAAATAAAGAAGGGTACATATCCAACGTAATCATCGAGAAGTGTCCGTGCTTCTCAAGTTTCTTACAAATGAAACTATGACAATAATATATGGAAGCATATTTTGAAAAGTTACATAATAATTAACATTACACAATAAAGTATAAATAAAATATGCACATGAAGGATGCATCTTTGTCAAAACATGTAGCCTTGAATTTAATAATTATAGTAATAAAATGTGTAGAGGGTGAGCCTTAACGCAACAGTAAGGTTCCTCAATTGTAACCCGGAGGTCAGCCAAGAAAAAGTCAGCAAATGTTATTGACTGTATTCCACAAATAGACATCAGATAAGACAGAATAACCCTGCCTTAGTGTCTTACATTTAACAAAGATAGTTCAGGAATTAAACGTGAAAATGTACGTGTGTAGTTCTTTCCACAATCCCCATTGAGATCCATGGAAGGCTGTAGGATTAAGTGACACCAAATTGTTTAACCATAGTCAATTTGAGACACTTTATTTTGCGAATAAACTAATGCTTAGTGAATGGTTCTATATATTACTTGGAAATCACAGCAGGTGATATAGCTTGTGATGACTTGTTGTGTTTAGTTTTTTAGATTTCGTAATTTGGAAACTATTGATATTATTTGAAGTAGTGCTTTGGAATATTGTTTTAATCCTCAACGCAGTAGCTTTTGGTATGGTACAATGAGTTTCACAGGTGAATTGGGACATTTTGTATAACTTTATACAACATAGCTTCGTATTGTACAGTTGGGTTTACTATTCTTTTAAGCTGATTTTTTTGATTTGACGAGGGATGGCTCCACTTTTTTATATAGGTTTATATGTTATGTTTCAGAATGGACTTGTGGCCACCGGCTATCAATGACTTGGGTATATATTCATTTTGTAAGAAGGGAATAAATTTCTGGACGTCGGCCAGCTGACACCCAAACGGGGCTGCATGTCGGCCAGCCGACGTCCATCAGTAAGAAAACGTCGGCTAACTGTCACCCAGTGAAATAGCTTGTCGGCTAATTGTCACCCAATGAAATAGCATGTCGGCCAGCCTATGTCCAGCAACACGACGGGATGCCGACTCCCAATTAATACGGTAATACAGCATATTAATATTATGATATTATGATTTTAATATTTACTATGATATGCTGACTTTTTTAGGGTAAGAAAGGAATAGTTTGGAAGTGAATTTGATCATTCCTTTCTAACAATTAATGTTGCGTTCTGAATTTCAGGAAATCAACATTATGACTTCAGATGCAAATGCAACACAACAACCATCTTCTTCCCAAACATCGTCTCGACCATTGAGTGACAAAGATAAGAAGGATAAAATCCCAATCATAGATTCATAGTTGAATTTGATGGATCTGTTGTTGGTGATAATAGTATGAAGTGGAGTTCCCGTGTAGGGAATTTAGTGAGAAATCGTATTCCAATTAGCTACGATGATTGGCGAACGGTGCCATAACACTTTTAAAGATGATGTATAACACACATTAATGGCAATTTCTTTTTGAGAAAACCGTCGGTACATGATGTTTTTCCTTTTTAAAATACTAAATCTACATAGATATACTGTGGACTCAATAATTTATTTTTTGAATCATAATATGTGCGTGTGTAACGCAAATGTACAAACTCATATTGTTGTTTTCTAACCTTTTGTTATTTGTTATTTTCATTTTTCTACAGGATCAATTTGAACTTAATGTTTCGGATGAAGTTGCTCCCCCTTTTCTCGAGTATCCTTGGTCCTAAAGGTTCAGGACGTTCAAGTCTAATTTGTGAAACCATTTAAGGAACACTGTTCGTGAAGCGCCTCAAGGCGTTGATCCTGAAATTTGAATTTTTTTTTTAGAAAAAGAAGATAATCCCAAAAAGCAGCAACAAAATATTAGAAATAGTGAAAATTGACCAAAGCTTCGAATTCCCCATTGTCTTGGGCATTGTAGATATGCCCAAAAAGAATTAAAAAAGGTAGGCGTTCATTTTTATAGTTTCTAGTCTTAAAACACTTTTTAGTCTCACACTTGAAATCAAATTTATAGGGAAAGTAAGAGCCTACCAAAAATATTAGTAGGACAAATAAGGTGGGTGCGGGACACAGTAATGAAAATTGAAATGTGATGGCTAGCACTAAGGCTAAATATGTGAGTACTTCATTTTTAATTCGTAATATTGTTATTTTTCTCCTATACACTTTCCTCTTTTACATGTATTTATAGTTTGGCATTTTGTTGTTCATATTATAAGATGAGGAGAGTGAAAGAAAATGTGGAGTGGGAAGTAGCCATGATGATGGAGGCATCGACACCAATGTAGTTGTTGAAGTATTTGGGAAGAATAAAAAGGGAAGTGTTCGTGCATATTAGAGCTCTAGGACACAACTTATTCATATTGGGATTGTGAGAGAGACACTTGAATAGGGAAAAAAAATGCAAAAGATGCATCGAATAATTATGAGTTCAACTCAAGATTACACACTGTCGAGGATACCTTGAAGGTAGATTTTCATGTTCTTAAATTTCATTATGCCATGTTACAACTTTATTGTGTCATGCATGCTCTTAAATTCCATTTTTTCTCCATTTATGTTACAGGTTACGTGTCAGGTTGTATGAAACATGAAAGAAAGTGTGGCACCGTTCAACCATCCTACGAGCGATGGAGTCTCCATCTCAACCAATCGCCCTTCTCCTCTAACCCAAAATGTGAAAAATGTTTTCGCGTCGATTGGTGCATCTCAAACTCATCATCCTCCCCACTTCTCCATGAACGAACCCAAAGTCCTATTGTGTAATAAGTTTGGTAAAACTTCGGTATACGGTTATGTCGTGACAGATCCATCACGAAAAACGTGTCACTCCAAACATCCCACAGATGGAGAAAATATAGTTTGCGTGGAGGAAGTGTTCGACCACGATGCTCATTTATGGGGTGCTCCTTAAGATGGTTTTCAAAACCTTGGTTGGTTTTGTGGGTGGGGGATATCTCATATGGCTTGATTGTTAGTTAAAGTATGCTTGATTGTGCTTATGGGTGGATCATGACATTTATTTTTACTTATGTTTTTGTGCATGTTAACTTTTTCTAATATGTTTGGATGGTTGCCCTTTTGATATGCTTGTTGTGGATTATGCATATTTATGCTTGTTATAAAAACAATGAAATGGTTGTTTTGAATTGTGCATAGCTTCCTTTCTCTCTCTCTCTCTCTCTCCTTTTTTATTTATGTGTTAGGTAATTTTTTTTTAACTCCGCCAATGTAAATATTGACCAATATTTCCATTGCGGGTTCCAAGCCCAGATAAAGGCGGAGGGTAGAAAGTTTAAGCATATATATGGATTATGCATATATATGCTTATTTTTTGGTTTATGATGGGAGCAGCCTCTCCATATACAGGGGTAAGGTCAACCGTCATCCGCCTCTCCCAGACCCTGCAGTTAAGTGGGAGCTTTGATCACTGGGTACAACATTTTTATTTAGTGTTGCAATATTCTAATAAACTTATCAAGTGCTATATTAGATACTGTAATGGTCTTGATTTCTTGCTGATACGATTTTAGTACGGTGTCAAGTTTTATTGTCTACATGATGGTGCCATGGTAAAACCTCCTTTTGTATTCTATAATATTTTAATGCTTACAAAATGACCATGGACAAGTCATATCCATGTTTTTATAGTTGATATGCAATCTTGAACCCATTGGCTTTAAATTTGATCCGATTTCATGATATCCTAATTATGTAACTTTATGACAATTGCAAGCTTTGATTCCCCTCCAAATTTGGTATGTTCTGTTATTGAGGGAATGTGTATTTCATTCTTTTTTGATTGGTTGTGAAGCTTTGATTCCCCTCCAAATGTGTTATGCATTAGATTAGATGCTTAATTTGGATCTCATTTTTTATGTTATCTCTTTGTTTTTTTGCATTGAATTTTGTTAGGAATTACATTTCTCGCATGGTCCTGGTAGTTATAAAAATTTCTTTGGTGACCGATCTCAATTAGTAAATGAGAAAGAGCACATTGGGTCATTACTTCACAAAAACGGATAAAAAGAGACTGGGAGAGATTTTAGAATTAGTAAAAACATCTTGGGGATGAAAACATTCTAGCTCTTAAGGATAAGGATGATGAAATATGTACTTTAATAAAAGTTTTTGCGGGTTTGTATCTTGAATTCTTATGTCTTATTGACTGAGGTGTCAATTTGCTCTTATGCAGGCTGGTGCTTTGGAAAATATTTTTAAGCAATCTCAGCTTGAGATAGTTGAGCTGTAGCATACTGTGGAAGAACTAAGGTACTCTATTGGTTATACAAGTTCTTATTGTTCCAATTTCATCACAGTATTAATTTGTGACATGGAGTTTAATTTCAAAAAAATTGAACATGGGTATCTTTTGAAGTTTTCTACTACAACTTGAAAAATGATAATCTAGAATGGTGAGTACTTGATAGAATAGCTTCTTACATAAGGTTTTAAATGGAGCCTCAATCGATAAAATTCATGCAGTGATAATGACAATGGCGCCGCATGGTACACTACTAATGATGGTACACTACTGATAAAATACAACACTGTAGTTGCGTACATTGAACTTGTGAATTCGTCATTACAAAGATGCTGGGAGGCAGGAGCTAAGATTTTTGATTTTGTATAATCGAGTCCTTCACATTTTTTTTTGTAATGATTGAAATGATTAAGTGACCATAGCATATTTTTAGTTTTGTTGTTGAAATTATCTGCATTACAAATGCTGACCGGTGGGTCGTTGTATGGTGTGTATTATTTTATTGAATGAAGGGCAGAAGCAAGTTTACCGAAGCATCAGGAAGCTTAAGCTAAGGAGGTCATCGAGAAGCAATAACATGTGGATGAACTTAAAGAGAATGAGAGAGTGGCAAATGAAAATGTGAGATACTATTATTTTTCTTCCTGTTATGACATTTCCTTAGGTCTGACTTCTTAATGTGGGTGCTATACAGTGTAAATCTTCTTAGAAGTACATTGAAGTTGTAATGTACGAACACGAGGGATGAGGGATGTTATTGTACATTTCATCATAGATTTTTTAGAGGTACCTGTATCAGTATAGGCCACTACCCCTGACACCTTACTATTCACAACAGTAAGTGGTAAGTATCATACAATTTCATTTTCCTTTCACTAACCAAATAATTACCCATTTCTTAATAATGGCAATAATGAATAATATCAAACAGAAAATGAATTAATAAACTACTTAAGCTTACCTCTTCAATAGCCATAGCGTTTTCCTCCATATGCAAATTGTGCAACTTAGGAAGAGAATTGTAGCACACTTTCCCACCGCTACCAAAACAAGCGGCGCAACTACATGTAAACGGATTCCTGCCATGGCACAGAGAGACCATGGAGAGCCGGTACCAACAGATTCGTATCCCCCAAATCCTTCTGGAAACAATTAATTGACAGCAATACTTCATTTGGACGCCTAAAACATATAGTATACAAATAATCCGAAAGTAAGTCATACCAGTACAGCCTCCATGCTGAATTTAATTTCTCTAATTAATGTGTAACTTACTTCTCAGCATAATGCAGTAGATACAAGTAAACCAGTTTTATAACTTCCAGAGACTGGGATTCCAGTTTTTAACAACTTTTAGTAGATTCATTTAATCAAATCAGTTTACATGTATGTATGCATATAATATTTTTAGTAAATGGAATAGTTTACTGACCTCAGGGAAGAAATTCGAGACGTCGATGCCCTGTATGACAATCTTTGTACAATTGTCATATATATTTCGAAAATTAGTGTGGGAGTTGATGTGTGTATGACCATGGAGAGACATTTCTATTTCATCCTTCCAGAGGTTCAAAAGCTTTTCATGCAAATCAGACCAACTTACTTTACAGCAGCTGGACCATGTGTCGCGAGTATTGGTTATCCGTGGTATGTAATGAGCCTTATTAACAAGTGCCACCATTTTTTTTCTCTTTTACATTCACGGTTAAAGATTTACGTTATTTGAACCATGAAGGCTAGTAGTTACATTAATTTTATTTTGAGGTCTAAAGTTCTGCATATTGACACTTTGATGACTATTTTTACTCTTCACTTTGCTATTTGGTGTTTACTTTCACTTTTCGTGATGCTTTACTCGTGATAGTAACAAGACTAGACAGGATGGTGTGTATTTCATAGAAACTCCCAAAATTCACTTTGTTTTCATTTTATTGGTGTTCAGTGTCGGATTTGTACGCGTTGCCTTTTAGGTTTGGATTTGTGGAAGTTTTTTATGATTTCTTAATTATGTTGCATGTCTGTTAATTGATTTGTAGTTTGTATCTAAGATTTCTGATTCTCTAATCCATAATTTATTTCTTTACATATATTATATATTATATCAAATTCAATATGGTTCTTTTTAGAAAAATTGGGAACTTCTTTTTCTGAAACACTATTGTATATCAGAAAAATTAATAAAGTTTCAATTTCTCTAAGTTTCAAGAGGACTCAATTTGTATCTCGTGTTGATGTTGCTTATAAATGTTTGAGTCATGTGAAGTTATGACTCCATTAGTTTGTAAAAAAATACATGAACTTCTTGTTTGTGCTTATAGGAATTTTATTGAACCTTTTATTTCTATTTCCACACTTGCTGTTGTTTTTTGTTTTATTTTGCAGGGACAGTGAAATATTCCCCACCCCGCCTCTCTCTCTGGTTATTTGTATATTTAATCCACCCCTCTTTGGTAATTTTTATATTGTTTTTTGTTATAAATTGTGTATTTGGATAATCAGTGCCCTCCTCACTTAACGGTATTTTTTTAGTGTAATTCAAGATTATTATTGTATATTATTAGTTTAACATTGATTCTTTAATAGATTTAATTTATGGTGTTTGTAATATGGTTCTTGATTTGATTTGTTTTGGTATTGCATAAAATCTTTGCGATGACATTTTAATTAGAGTATTCAATATGTTAACGATAGCTATTATGTTCTTTCGAAGGTAACATAGTTTTTGCTTGTTTTTAGGAAATTTATATTTATGACGGACGAGAAGTAGAGATGTGGGTGGATCCAATCTTGCTCATACATTTAACGGTATGCTACTTTTTGACAAATTTTTAGACATTTGTGGTAATTTTTAGACATTTGTGGTAATTTTTTTATGGTTCATTTTGACTTAACCCCCAAATTTTTATGCATAATTTGACTTAACCCCTCATTGTCCAACTCTATTTATACTTTTGAAGTAGTCTTGATGGCCCACTCTGTTTATATTTTTAACTGGCACCTTGACTTTGTACACTTTACTATATATATATAGGTCTTTATATGAAATTGATTTTCATTCTTCTTCACTATTTGGAAACAAAAATGTGCAACTCCTGTGTGGTTAGAGTTCAGTTAGTTGAATACTTTTTTTTATCTACATTTCTATCACTTTGATTTTCTTTGCTTAGATTTTGATTCAAGTTTCACAATTTTGCTATTGAATCTTGCTTGTTTCAACTGACTAATATAACATTTTCAGTTTTTAATAGTGGTGTTATAGGAGTTTTGTTAGAAGGTTCTATTTGAAGGATATGGTGCGATGGTATGTAAGTTGTTTTTAGAGTTTTTTTCTTTTTTATGGATATATGCTCTGTTTTGGCTAGCATAAAAAATATGCTCTGTTCTCTCTCTATTTTTTTTATGTAATATATATTACATAAAATACTGTAGGATCTTGGATGAACTTTTTCTTCCAGAGGTTGTTAGATTTGAGCCTTTGGACAACTATCGGAGTATTGTTCTCGTATTGTTTTTAGCATTTTTTTACTTACATTTTTGTTGTTGCTTTTGTCCTTAGATGCCATTTAAGACCCATCAATGTAAATGTAATCCAACCATAATCAATAAAGAGCATGGAGTAGGCTGATATTAATAATATATTTTCGGTAGATTAACAACATAATTGTCCTAACATGCTAGAGTTGGTACTGTATAAGTTCCACTTCTAACTACGTTGTTTCATTTTTGTGTAGGCAATTCTGATAATATTTTTCTGTCACAACCCCAATTGGGATTGTAATTGGAATAGAAATTTCAAATGCTTATGATGAGAACAACCCCACTGCCCTAATAGTTCGCTGGATGTTTGATGCTGCAGCAACGGGGATAATGATAATATTCAGGCTTTTATGGTCAGATGCACCATGATGTTACAGAAGTGGCAATTGAATTGTGAGTAATCTTCACACAATAGTCTTCTGATTTGCCTTCGGTATTTTTAATAGAAAACAATGTTTTTAGTATTTTTGTTTCGATATGTTGTGATCATTGACATATAAGCTCTTTTGATCCTACATGACATGACAAGAACCATACTGCACGAACCTGACTTGATGAGCAACCGTGTTTTATTTTACTTTACACAAATGAACTCATTAAAAAATCAGCATTATAACATGACTAGAAAGCTTATGAATGGACATTAGAGACATTGCATCTTATATGAATAATTTATCTTTTTTACATTTATTAATGGCTAATACTTGCGTAGTGAATGGATGCATGAAGTATGCTCCTTGTCCTCTGAACCATTGTAATCATTCTCATAATTTGTTGTTCGGTGCAACCAAAGAAGATGGATATTCCCGTTCCAAAGTTTATTTGGAGGTTAGAAGATGAAGTAATTGATAGGTATATCAAAGTGAAACAATTTTTATTTTTGTATTTTGATGCAGTGGAAAATAACTATCAAGACACAATTGTTTCTATGTTTATTTGTTTGTGATGTTGAAATTATTGCATAATGGATATACAACTTGGGTGGTGGTGCCCTGGATCGTTTGGTATATTTTTTTGTTGAATATCTGGTATTTTCAAAGGGACTATAACCGTTAGTATCTACAATTTGTTTCAATCTGTTAGAAATTATAAATTTACTAACGGTTTATGTTCGTTAGAAATCGCATTTCCAACACATTATTCCTAACGGATATATCAGTTAGAAAATTAATTCCTAACACTTAAGATAGTAAATGGTCATTTTGGTGTAGTGAAAGTTTTGTGCACTTACAATTGTCGGCATTTGGGAGAAAGGAGTTTCTCTCGATCTCACTTGCCAAAGCCTTACCAACCAACACAAATCCATGACCAACACTCAAAAAGAAAACCACGAATCTGATTACACCTTGGAGAACGAGCATGCTTCACCCCTATAATGGATCCGGTCCGTTGTTCACTACTAGCGTAGTGAGAGGGCTCCCACCTCTCATAATTGTCCCCAAGAGGATTAGTCTGACGGGGGCTATGGACACCACCATCCGTCTCCAATAACGGCTGGAGAGAATGGAATGCAAACTGCATCAGGAGAAGCACAAACACTAGGAAATCACTTGTACGTATAGCCCTCCGGTGAGCAAAACACGTGGTCGATGAAGGAGCATGCAACGTCACGGTGAACGACCATCACATGACGAGACCCAAGATAATTCCCCACGACATGAGGACAGGGAAGAGAGGGAGGAAGTACAAAGTTTTATCCGTAAAGAGTTACACAGATGATTGACACGAGCTGGGACCCATATCACAAGAGAATTGTCATGACGAGTTGTTGTTAATTAAATGAAATCCCCTTTTGCATATAACTTGGAAGAGGTCCCCCGAAGAAATTTATAGTGCCTCGATTCAAGATCTACGATGGGAAAGCATATCCCACCGACCACATCCGTTAGTACCGATAGACCTTAATCACGTGGATCAATACCGGGGCACTTATGTGTAGGATTTTCCCCTCTCGCTTGAGAGACCTTGCTCAGAATTGGTTTGAGAAGTCTCCCTATGAATCAATCACAAGTTTTAAGTAACCGATTGAGGCCTTTACTGTCAGATTCCTGACCAGTATTTCACGCCTTAAGAGAATGGATAATCTGCTTATACTTAAGAAGTCACAGGAAACCATCACAAAGTACACTTGGCATTATTGAGAGGTGTACAACAAGGTAAATGATTGCTTTGAACAGGTCACCGTTTTTTTTTTAATATTGAACTGCCTAACGATTCCATGCTGTACCATTTCTTGACAAATGAGTCGACAACAATTTATGATCTCATGTCCTGAATAAATAAGTACAAAGGGAGCCAAAGAAACTGACGTAAATGACTCCAAATGGGAGCAAGAAAAAATAGTTCTCTCTAAACTCTCTCAAATCTTAATATCTAATAATGGAAGAATGACTTAAATGAGCCTACATAAGGGGTATTTATAGGATGGAGGTTGCTTGGCCTCTAAGCTAAGAATCTAATTACATTTATATCCCTAAGAGCCAATTAACCTTCCTTCTTTTAAATACTAAACAAGAGAGAAAATACTATGAATACTAAAAATAATCCCTATTCTTCATTCACATCATTCTCTTCGCATTCGAAAAAGTTCGTCCCCGAACTTTAAAATTGAGGTCGAAATGCAAAAATTCCCAAAATTGTGCGGAAGAGACAAAACTTGAGGGGCCAAAAATGAATTTTTGAAAATTTGAGGAAGATTCATCAAGTATTGCATGAAGCTTCATCTTCTTCCTCATGCCACTCGTGTGAATCGTCAAAAAGATCTACCCCCGGGTTGGCCTTAAACCCTAGTTCTTGCATTTGGTTGAGGGCTCCAAACATGGCAGAAGATTGTGTGGCTGGCATAGGAGTTGTTTGGACAAAAAGGGGTCGAAACCCTAGGTTTTCATGGCCGCCGGCAAGTCCAAGGTGGATTCCGGCCACCGGAATAGAGATGCGATTCAAACAGAGAAGTGTGGTGGGGCTGGCGAAACCTCCGACCAGATCTGGTGGTGTGGGCGAGGGGTTTTTGACGGCAAGGTGGCCTGGGGTTTCTTCGGAGGCCCTAGTGGTTTAGGGCAGAGCGCAGGTGTTGGTCCTGGGTTTTTGGGGCTCCGACGTGTCTAGGTTGAAGGCTGGGCAGTGGGAGAAGGGCTGGATTTTGTCGGTGTTGAGCGGCAGTGGTCCAGGGAGTGCTGCCTGGCTTGTGATGGGGTCCGCCCCCTGCTGGGTGGGGCTGTTTGTTGAACAGAGGGCTGTTTGGGAGGGGTTTTGGGTTGTTTGGCAAGCGGTTTGAGATGGTGGGGTGGATGGGGGTGTTTGGATAGTGGTTATGGTGATTCTTGAGGTGTTGGTGGTGGTTTGGGGATAAATGAGGCTAGGGCTAGGTTTTTCTTTGGTAGAAAGGTGGAAATGGTTGCGGAAGCGTGGTTAGATGGATTTTGGGGGCTAGGGTTTTGGTTTCTTGAATTAGGGTTAGGGTTAATGAGGGTGGGTGATTCGAGGTGTCTTTGGGGGTGGTGGTTGCCGGTGGAGGAAGTTGCGCATTCATCTCTTCCATTTGGGCCTTCATTTGATTGATGGCTTTCAAAATTTGCTCGAGAGGGTTTGGCGCGGAGGTGTTCATCCTTTCTTGAACCCACATGACGTTTTCGAGTTTTTGTTTTTTTTATAACAACAACAATAACAACAACAACAAGTGGAGCGACTAGCATACGATACCAATTGACGTAAATGATGTCAATGGGAAGAAGAAAAATAATTCTCTCTCTAAACTCTTTCAAATCTCAATATCTCATAATGGAAGAATGACTCAAATGAGCCTACATAAGGGGTATTTATAGGAAGGAGGTTGCTTGACGTCTAAGTTAAGAATCTAATTACATTTATGTCCCTAATAGCCAATTAACCTTCCTTTTTCTAAATACTAAACAAAAGAGAAAATACAATGAATACTAAAAATAACCCCTATTCTTCATTCACATCATTGCTCTAAAGAAGGGGGAGAGTAAGCAAACTGATGCTCGAAGGACCATAGAAAATGTTATTTTGATCAAATCCTATTAGGTTATTAATATTGTTTTCAAGGAGCCGATTTATAAGATCTTCGCCTAGATAAAGGATAAGTAATACTTCAAGTGGCCAAGGAGGATGCCTCAAGACCCCGCAAAGCGGAACACGGCACTGAGGTGATCTTATCATAAGGACCATATTTATAAGACCGAGAACTACAAAGCTTTCAATTTCCATTTGGAGGTGTTGGCCCAAGCTGAAAACTTGAATGATTTTGTTAAAAAAATCAAAGCAAGGACAAAGGTATGGCCGACCAGGGACCAAATAATGTTCTCGATGATATCGAGGAACGCCACATGTTCACTGTGATCCACGTGGCTTCCCACCCATATCATATTATGGGAAATATAAGGATGGAGATGGAAAAAGTAATAGCCGTAATGAAGGCATTCCGACTCGATCCTAGCAAACCCATTATCGGTAAGAGCCGCTGCCTGAAAAGGTGGATCATACAAATCCTATCATATTCACAGAGGGATATTTGGCGGGGGTGAGAACCATCGAGGACGTTAACAAGCTTTTGGTCATTTAAGGTAGTTTGTCTGGGGTCATATACCTCAAGTTATTCAACAAAATCAATATATGCATGAATGATGCCAAGAAGGGGTGCTAAGCAAACATATACAAAGCGAATACCATATTCTTTGTTATCCGCATCCATTTAAAAGTGCACTATCCATATTCGTATCCTCCCGGATAGTATATACGATTATCCTTGTCCGTATCCTCCCGGATACCTCGGATTCTAACAATATCCCTATTTGTTTACATTATTAATTTGAGCATATATCACACCTATCTAACTCCACTTCCTATTTATCACAATCCCGCTCTACGTGTTCCTCAACAAATATGTGCAAAATTTGGTTTATTGTATAGAAGAAAAGAACTTGGAGCATAGTTTTGAAATGGGCATTAGCTTCACCAAAGTAGAGTTGTAATAATAAGCTATATATGTTCCACCTTAGTTGATGTTTCTCGAGTCGGAGTCAAATTTTGAACATATCAAAGTAGAGTTTAAATGATAAGTCACAAATCAATGTGAAGTGATAGCGTGATGAAGTCCTTGACTAAATCCTAATTCACAATTCATATTCATAAACAACTAAAACCTCGTATCAGATTATGCGAGATTTTTTGTTATTTCATTGACTTAGCATTCCATGAAATTGGTTTTACTTAGACTAAAAATAAGTGGTTTAGATTGTGTTAATAAGTGGTGGAGATTTTTTCATTATAATATAAATATATAGTTATAATTAAGAATAAAATTATAAAAAAGTAAATTTAAATATCCCACAGATATGGATGTCCAAAAAAATTGATATCCGCAAATATATATACCGCCAATAGAATACGGATTATCCGTGATGGATACATAGACTACTCGTGACGTAAATGACGTCAAATGGGAGCAAGAAAAGATAAATCTATCTCAAACTCTCTCTAATCAATATCTCATAAAATGGAAGAATGCCTCAACGAGGCTACAAATGGGTATTTATAGAAAGGAGGTTGCTTGGCCTCTAAGCTAAGAATCTAATTACATTTATGTCCCTAAGAGCCAATAACCTTCATTTTTCAAAATACTAATAAAAAAGAAAAATACAATGAAATACTAAAAATAAAAGAAAAACTAAAAAATAACTAAAAATAAAAGAAAAACTAAAAAATAACAAAAATACAATAAAATCCTAAAAATAACCCCTAATTCTTCATTCACATAATTCTCTCCGCCTTCGAAAAAGTTCGTCCTCGAACTTTAAGATTGAGGTTGAATGCAAAAATTTCCAAAATTGCGGAAGAGAGGCAAAACTTGAGGGGCCAAAATGTAATTTCTGAAAATTTGAGGAACATTCATCAATTCTTGCATCAATCTTCATCTTCTTCCTCTTGCCACTAGTATGAATCTTCAAAAAGAACTACCCCCGGGGTCAAAAATCAAGGTTTTGGTGTCAAACCCTAGTTCTTGCAATTGTTTGTGGGCTCCACCTAGGGCAAAAGATTGGCTCGTTAGTATGGGAGGGGGTTGGGCCAAAAGGGGTTGAAATTGGATTGACTTGGTGGGAGAAGGGTTCTTGATTGGTTCTTGGTAATTTAGGAGGGTTGGAGTGGGTTGACTTAGGGTTTCGAAGGGTGGGGTATGTGTTTGAGGGTTTCCATATACGAGAGGAGAAATGGGGAGGCTAGGATTTGTTTGGGTGGGTTCTTGGACAACCAAAATCTTGATTATTGGACTTCTTGAATGCCGGATTGAGATCGGAACACTTTTGAACCCCATCGGTGGGTTTTATGGTCTCATTTGGTCGTTGGAGACCACGAATGATGTCGGCGATTGTTCTGGAGGGAATGCCGATTACCGGAGGGGTGGATTGCACCCGGATTGATGTGTTTTTGTGTCATAGAGGAGTGGGACTGCATAAACTGAGCTGAACCACTGTCCGTGGTGGTGATAGGTTGTATTTTTGTTGCGTGACTCGTTATTGAGACATCAAGAGGGCTGTTCGGCCATGGGAAACTGCTGGCCGGGTTCAAGACAACGCTTCTTGGAGCTTGTGATGTTAGCAGAAGAGGGAAAACAATGTTCAAAGGCATAACGGCCCCTGTCGGCGCCGAAGGATGAATTTTAGGTTAGTCGACTTGTTCTTCAAGGCTTCGGTTGGTGATTAGTTGCGCCGCTGCTGTGGAATAGAGGTTCTGCCCCATTTTGTGGTCGAGATTGGCGGTCGAGGGGTTCTTGACAAGAGCCGAGGGTTGTAGTGTCCCAGGCAACGCCGGAGAAGGCCTGTAGGAGGGGGCGATATGCTCTCGGCAGGGGCTGCTTGCTACGGGGCATTCTGCTGAGATTGGACAAGAGTTTTGCCCTTGTCAGTGGGTGAAAGTGGCGGTAGTAGTTGGCTAGGTGGTTACCGGGGCTGTTAAGGAGTTTCTTGATGTGGTGGTAGCATCGAATGAGTCACGGTGAGTTTTTTTTGTAAAAGGGGTGAGGAATGGGTTACGGAAGCGTGGATGGAGGAATTATGGGGGTTTGGGTTTTGGTTTATTGAATTAAGGTTAGGTTTAGGGTTAATGGTGGTGGGTGGCAATTTGGGTGGTGGTGGAGGGAGGCGAGCGATGGTGGTTGCCGGTGGAGGATTTCGTGCGTCGATCTTATCTAACCGGGCCATCAATCGGTTGATGGTCTCCATGATTTGATCGTAAGGAGGTTCCGCGGAGGTGTTCATATTTTTTTGGACCCACCTTGACATTGTTTACGAGTTTTTGTTTTACAGCAACAACAATAACAACAACAACAACAACAACCGGTGAAGCGAACTAGGCTCTGATACCAATTGACGTAAATGACGCCAAATGGGAGCAAGAAAAGATAAATCTCACTCAAACTCTCACTAATCAATATCTCATAAAATGGAAGAATGCCTCAAATGAGGCTACAAATGGGTATTTATAGGAAGGAGTTTGCTTGGCTTCTACGCTAGGAATCTAATTACACTTATGTCCCTAAGAGCCAATAACCTTCATTCTTTTAAATACTAACAAAAAAGGAAAATATAATGAAATACTAAAAATAAAAGAAAGACTAAAAAATAACAAAAATACAATAAAACCCTAAAAATAATCCAAAATTCTTCATTCACATCAACTCGTTTCCATATTCGTTTACCCATATTTTTAAATGAGTTATTTGATTTTGCTCCTTCAAATACTTATTCAGATAAATATCCCGAAAATTCGGATTTAAATATTGGGAGATTTTGCCCCTTGGAAAGGTCTGTTGGAAAATTGGACTTAGAAAGATGACCAGAATTTTCTGCACAGAATTTTGAGCAACTTTGAGCTCAAATTAAGGTGGGACCCACACTACGATTATTGTGGGACAATGTACGAACGCGTTCTTCTCCGCAAGGAGATTAACGTAGTATATTCACTTGTCCAATTTCATTAAGTTATGAATGATAAATATGTCCCCAAAGTGACTCACAAAGCAATGAAAGTTAATGTATTGGGTATGTTTAACTCTTGTCCCACATTGGAACTAGTGGAAAAATGATGAGTTAATAAAACCCAAATGATGGACTAAGGCTTGGATGCCTTGGGGTATCCCAACTCTTTGAAGGGGAGATGACCTAAGCTATGCACGGGTTGACTTTCGGTCAAAGGTCCACACGCGCGTCCGGCTGGTCGGACGGCTTGGCTTGGCTCGGCTCGACTCGGCTCGGTTCGATTTGGGCTTGGGCTTATAAAAATCTCCTACATTTTTGGGCGAATTAATTTAACTTTCTGGGCTTTATTTATTAATTAATTACGTAATTAATTAACTGTTTGTCAGTTAAATCCAAGGGTCAACAGTTAACGAAATTAACTGCTTTGACAGTTAAATTCGATTTTGACTGTTCCCAACAATAAAAACGTTTGCTATAAATTAAACCTTACCCCTACAGTTTTGAGTACCGAAAAAATTGCCCTCCCAAAAATCCAAAATTATGCCACATCTTTTCCCAGAAAATAATTCCTCTTCTACGGCTACTGCATACATTTCCTGCATATTATTTCTTTGGTCTGATTGAGTATAAATACATAATTTTGTTCGAAGAAATTAATCATTGTTGTGCTACTTGATTAATTTGGAAATCCGTTCTATCTTCGGAGACAATTATTCATTACCTTTAGCACATTGTGGAGGGAATAAATTTGTCTTAAGGAGACTGTTCTAAACAGGGCTCGGATTATTTCTTCTATTCGAATATTATTTCTGTAAATTCAAGTAAGTGTTTCATTTCTGTAATTTCGTTTCATTTTTGTAATTATATTATAATTTATAATTCTGTACAATTGTTTTTAATAAATAGTAGACATAACAAGGTCTCCCTGCCTGTCCGAGCAGGTGAAATTTTAGAATTGATTGGGTGGATATTGAATCCCCATACGCCGTGATCTTAAGGGGAGGGTGACTCCAGTCCATGAACTCCGTTCCTTCCACTTATCACCAGAAGCCCAAATGCATTACCGATCACTCCACCAAAATCCTTATTTTGTCATCAAAACTTTGTCACTGTCGATAGCAATGACATAAATATCACTGCCAATGAGAGTTACCAAGGCTTTTTCCTAAATTATAAAAGAATTAGTCACCGTTTAAGGCAGTGACAATTAAAAATTTCCATTTTGTCACTGCTCATGGCAATGACAAAGTTAATTGATATTATTTGGTACCGTCGGCAACGATTACAAGATTTGGCTTAAACATTTATCACCGCTATTGTCGATGATAAATTTTAAGAAAAACGTTGTCGTATCCCTAATTTTTTTGCAAATGTCATTGCTCTTGCGCACCCCATTTCTGCTTGCCCACGAATTCCATTATTTCATAATATTCACCTCAATTTGTTTCACCCTTAGTAGGTCCATCATATTAATAAAAATCTCTCCAATTAATCTCCAGTTTAAAATTCATAATCAAATCTGTATTTGTTATTATTTCTGTAAGCTTTTTATTGTTGTTAGTCAGTTCCACTTTTATAGGCTTAGTCTAAGGAACTGTTACTTGTATCCTATTATATATATTCACACCTTTCCATTAATGAAAGAAACGGACTAATATATTCAAACAGACCAAACATTATTATGGTATCAGACTAACCTTTGCATTAGGCAAAACTCACAAAATCAAACACGTAAACCGATCCTCACCCATGGCAAAAAACAACCAAGTCGCTGCTGCACCAGTCCCTGTAACTGGCAACCCGATCATTGCCGTGCACCCACCAAACCAGATAGTGGCTACCAATACAACCATCCAACTCCCTCTAAAGCTTACCAAAATCAATTACCCCTCATGGCGTGTGCAATTCCAATCATTACTATGGCTATGACTTAGAAGGCCTTTATTGATGGCACTTCTCTGTGCCCTCCAACCATAACCTCACCCCAAAACTGGCGTAAATAACGTCAAATGGGAGCAAAAAGAAGATAACTATCGTCTAAACTCTCTCAAATTAATATATCTCAAAAGGGAAGAATGCCTCAAGTGAGGCTACAAATGAGTATTTATAGGTAGGAGGTCGCTTGGGCTTTAAGCTATCAATCCAATTACAATTACGTCCCTAGATGCCCTTTAACCTTCCTTTGTTTAAATAGTAAACAAAAGAAAATACAATGCAATACTAAAAATAAAGGAAAGAATAAAAGACTAGAAAACTGACGATAAGTCACTGCCCCCCCCTTGAAAGAGTTCGTCCTCGAACTCAAAGGGTAAGGCCTTCAGTGTCGCCGTCGAGGATAGTAATGAGAGCATGCTGAGGTGGAACCTCTGTCGTCTCTTCAAGATACTCCGGGCGCCAGAAGCTAGGAGAGCGCGATGCCGTGGAAGGGAGCAATCCGAAGCTATGGCTAATCACTCCATAATTGTAACATTTGAATGTTTCAGGGTGAGTGGGTGCAGGAGGTGGAACAGTGGACGCCGGAGCAGCTGAGGTAGGTGGGGCCACAGGAGCACTTGAAATCACAGGTGCTGGAGGAGCTGGAGTGGAACGGCCATGAGGTGAAGGGGCAGACTGATGGAAGGACTCTACTTTAAAGGCGTATTGCCTTCGCAAATGAGGTGACGTCACGTAAAGAAAGATCCCGTTGGATATAACTCTGTAGTCCGTGGATATAGCGACTAATTCGCTGTTCCTCACTCTCGTCGAGACAGGCACGAGTACAGAGAAGCTGAAAACTCTCCGTGTAGTCTAAGACTGAAGTGTCATGCCGGAGAGACTGTATTCGAAGGAAGAGGTCACGCTTGTAGGTAGCTGGAACGCTTGTAGGTAGCTGGAACAAAGGTGGCTATCGGCTGTGTCCGGAGCTCTGCCCAAGACTGGATAGGAGGTTGACCCTCAAGAACACGATGCAACTCCAAGTCATTCAACCAACCACTAGGGTATCCTTGAAACTTGGTTGCTACTAACAGAACACACCGACAACCTTTCAGTCGCTTGCACTAAAAAATTCGCTCCATGGTGGCAAGCCAATTAATAACGACATCAGGCTGTAGGTGGCCATCGAACATCGGGACATCCACCCGATTATCGCTCTGCATACTCCTCGATAACAACTGAAGGGCTAAGGCATCGCCACTCTGTAAGGTCAAGTCACTCTTATCTAGGTCATCATCGCCTAGCGGAGGCTCGTCAATTTAGGCTCTCTGCTGCTGTCTCCGAGGCGGTGGATGAGGAGGATCAGGAGCTGGTGGTGGTGCCTCTAGAGGGACTGGTGGAGGGGGCGGAATGTAGGGTGGAACGGCCTCCCTAGGTGGTGAAGGAGGTGGGGCGGGAACCATAGACTGTCGGTAGGGGCAGTGGTCCATCTGGTGCCCTCTCTGATAACACAAAAAACAATACCTCTCCGTGATAAGCACATACGGGGTGACCTTCGGACTCGATAAGTCAAAATGCGACATATCAGTGCGCTACTCAGTGGGTGGTGGAGGCTCAATGTCTGGGAAAGAGTGGGGTCGGGGTGAGGGTCGACCGTCAGGTGGACGTAGACTAATCCACTCTCGTACCCGATCAAGTGAATCAACGGAGTTAGAATGGACGGAGCGTGCATCACACACAGAATGGGGGCAGGGAACATGTCTCGATCATCCCGTGGGGCGTGAAGTGTGTAGCATAGGCGGGGGCATAAGCGTGGGGAAGGCAATATGGGATGGATGAGTGTCAATAGTAGTGGGTGGGGTCGGTGGCATGGGGGGGAAGATGATGGGGCTCGAGGTGTCTCTGTGGGTGGTGGCGAGGGTAGGTTGAAATGTGGTGTAGGGTGTGGTCATGGTGAGGGGTTGTGGGATAAGTTTGGTGAGTTTGTGGGGGTAAATGGGGTGGGTAAGAATGTGAGGCAGGGGAAGGTGGGGATGGGAGATGATGGTGATGTAATGGCAATTTGGGTGGGGGTGGAGGGTGTTTGGGTGATTCTTGTGAATTTTGAAGGGTGAGGGTATGAAGAGGTTGAAACTCTGGGGTTTGTTGGCCAAAATTTTGATCAATGTTCACCATGGGATCATCTAACATGAGAATTGTTACATTTGCATGTGGTTGAGTCGGATTTGATCCCCTTGCGTAGCGAATGTCTTGGATCATCTCGATTATTTTCGGGGACTAAGTCCTGATCATATGTGGAACAATTTGGACACATCTTGGAGAAAAAGACATCGAAAAGGTGTCGGATGGGGCTGTTGGGGCTGGATGGCCTTCATTAAGGCAGGTCACCTGCCTCGAGTCTCGGTTTGGGGCGGTGGATGCGCCGGGGGTTGTTGGTGTTTGATTCCGACCCATCAAATGGGTTTCGAGATGCTTTTGGCTTCGTAAATGGTATCTTGTGGACTGGGAAGGGCCTCCGGTCATCAGGAGGGTAATTAGCCTTGGATCCGTGACATTTTGGGTCGGTTGTAGGTCGGAAGAGGTTAACGGCGTTATCGGTGGGGTTCTGGGCAACAGAGATCCTTCGGAGGTGGGTTTGGGGTTGTTCGGCCAGTGGGTTGTGGCGGTGAGGTTCCACCCTTCGTGGTGGTGCCGTCTTGGAGGTATATGGGGCTAGGGTTTGTCGAATTGGATTTTTTTGTGTTAAAGGTGTGGAATGAGTCGAATTTGGGGAGTTAGGGTTAGGGTTTTGAGATGGTGCAGGGGCGGGGCGAGGGCGACCAGTGGTGGTTATCAGTGGAGGAAGACGAGGGTCGATTTCATCCATCAGGACCATCAACCGATTGATAACCTCCTCGAGGTGCTCGTTAGAAGTTTCCACGGAGGTGTACTTCTTTCTTGGACCCATCTTGACGTTTACGAGTTTTTGTTTTTTTACAACAACAACGGGTAGAACCAACTATGATTTGATACCAATTGACGTAAATGACATCAATTGGGAGTAAGAAGAAGATAAACTCTCGTCTAAATTCTTTTAAATCAATATATCTCAAAAGGGTAGAATGTCTCAAATGAGGCTACAAAAGAGTATTTATAGGTAGGAGGCTGCTTAGGCTCTAAGCTATCAATCTAATTATAATTATGTCCCTAGATGACCTTTAACATTCCTTTCTCTAAATACTAAATAGAAGAAAATACAATGCAATACTAAAAATAAAGGAAAGAACAAAAGACTAGAAAAATGACGATAAGGCCCTTATTCACATCAAAAACACAATAATACCAAACCATGCCTTTCGATTATGGATGAGACAAGATCTCCATTTTCATGCCATGTTGGTATCTGTGTCTGATAATATATTCATCACCTCTGCAGGATAAACAGCTGAAGCATGGAATTGTTTAGAGAAAACATATGCGAGAAAATCCCACACGTGTCATGGCCAAAAATCTGAACATCGCCAAACACATGTAGACCATTAACGGCGTTTCCGAAACTCTTGCACTTGCTGGCTCACCAATGAGCGATGACGAACTGATTCACGTTGTACCTAAGGGTCTCGGTTCAGAATTCAAAAATCTCAGTGCAGCCAACCGATCCCGTAATTCACTCGTCTCATTTTAGGAGCTCCATGACAAACTTACTGATTATGAATCACAATGAAGCCAAATCCGAGAAGACACCCATCACTGGTAAATTTAATCAGAAAAATAACACCACCAACAAAGGCAAGAGTTCTAATTTCAACAACACAATGAACAATAAAGGCTCGAATCCTCACTATGGCAACAGGTCATCACACCAAGGAAACTTCAACTACCGGTGTTATTATGGGAATGGCGTCTTCTCCAACCAGGGTTACTCATCATCCAACAATCAACGATTCTTGGGAATTTTGGAGGGTGAGGAATGAAGAGGTTTAAACTCTAGGGTTTGTTGGCCAAAATTTTTATCAATGTTCACCCTGGGATCATCTAACACCGAAATTGTTACATTTGCATGTGGTTGAGTCGAATTTGATCCCTTTGTGTAATGAATGTCTCGGATCATCTCGGCTATTGTCGGGGAGTAAGTCCCGATCATAAGTGGAACAATCTGGACACATTTTGGAGAAACATACACCGTAAAGGTATCGAATGGGGCTAGACGGCCTTCATTAAGGCAGGTCGGCTTCCTCGGGTCTCGGTTTGGGGCGGTGGATGCGCCGGTGGCTGTTGGTGTTTGATTTCGACCCATCAGATGGGTTTTGAGATGCTGTTGGCTTCATAAATGGTATCCAGTGGACTGGGAAGAGCCTCCGATCATCGGGAGGGTAATTGGCTTTGGATCCATGACATTTTGGGTCGGGTGTAGGTCGGAAGGGGTTAACGGTGTTGGTCGGTGGGGTTCTGGGCAGTAGTGATCCTTCAGAGGTGGGTTTGGGGCTATTAGGACAGTGGGCAGGGGCGGTGAGGTTCCACCCTTCGTAGTGGTGCCATCTTGGAGGTATATGGGGCTAGGGTTTGTGGAATTGTTTTTTTTTGTGGTAGAAGTGTGGAATGATTCGGATTGGGGGAGTTAGGGTTAGGGTTTTGAGATGGTGCCGGGGCGGTGCGAGGGTGGCCACTGGTGGTTGTCGGTGGAGGAAGACGAGCGTCGATTTCATCCATTTGGGCCATCAACCGGTTGATAACCTCCTCGAGGTGCTCGTTAGAAGTTTCTACCAAGGTGTACTTCTTTCTTGGACCCATCTTGACGTTGTTTACGAGTTTTTGTTTTTTTACAACAACAACAACGGGTAGAACCAACTAGACTCTGATACCAATTGATGTAAATGACATCAAATGGGAGCAAGAAGAAGATAACTCTCGTCTAAACTCTCTTAAATCAATATATCTCAAAAGGGTAGAATGCCTCACATGAGGCTGCAAAAGAGTATTTATAGGTAGGAGGTTGCTTGGGCTCTAAGCTATCAATTTAATTACAACTATGTCCCTAGATGCCCTTTAACCTCCCTTTCTCTAAATACTAAACAAAAGAAAATACAATGCAATACTAAAAATAAAGGGAAGAACAAAAGACTAGAAAAATGACGATAAGGCCCATATTCACATCAAAAACACAATTATACCAAACCATGCCTTTCGATTATGGATGAGACAAGATCTCCTCCATTTTTATGACATGTCGGCATCTGTGTCCGATAATATATTCATCACCTCTGCAGGATAAGCAGCTGAAGTATGGAGTTGTTTGGAGAAAACATATGCGAGAAAATCCCACACGTGTCATTGCCAAAAATCTGAATATCGCCAAATACATGCAGACCATTAACGGCGTTTCCGAAACTCTTGCACTTGCTGGCTCACCAAGGAGCGATGATGATCTGATTCACGTTGTACCTAAGGGTCTTGGTTCAGAATTCAAAAATCTCAGTGCAGCCATCGAGCCCGTGATTCACTTAGGAGCTCCGTGACAAACTTACTGATTATGAATCACAATGAAGCCAAATCCGAGAAGACACTCATCACTGCTCAATTTAATCAGAAAAATAACACCATCAATAAAGGCAAGAGTTCTAATTTCAACAACACAATGAACAGTAAAGGCTCGAATCCTCACTATGGCAACAGGTCATCACATCAAGGAAACTTCAACAACCGGTGTTATTATGGGAATGTCGTCTTCTCCAATTAGGGTCACTCATCATCAAACAATCAGCTCTGGTGCACTCAATCCAATAAAATTCAGCCCCTGGATTGTTTGTCAACTATGTGACAAACCTGGTCATGGTGCTATCAACACTGACGAACTTGGTCATGGTGCTAAGACTTGCAGATCTCGACCTCCACCATTTTCTACCTCAAGCCAAATTCGCGAATGCCACTCACGGAACCAGTAACAACTGGATAGTCGATTCTGGGGCATAGCATCAAATTACATCCGACTTTCATAATCTCTCTGTGCACCGAGTACTGTGGCATTAATGATATCATTGTTGGTAATGGTAATCCAATTCCTATCACTCACATTGGTTCCACTAATCTTGTTACTCCCAAATCCACTTTCCAATTAAATAATGTTTTGTGTGCACCAAAATTTACCAAAAATCTCTTATTTGTGTAACACTTCCATGGAATTCTTTCCTGATTGTTTTGTTGTTAAGGATTTGAGCACGGGGGCATCACTAATCCAAGGGACGAATAAGGGGCATGTATATGAATGGACGTCTTCCTCTAGCAATCACAAACCAGTTCGTGCATTTCACACCATAAAGTCGTCATTAGATCTGTGGCATCATCGTCTTGGGCATCCGTCACTCAAAATTCTTAAGGGCCTTGTGTGACAAGTTGTGTCTGCTGAGTCTTTACCATTGTCTGAGTCTAGTTTTAATCACTGCAATTCTTGTCTTTTTAATAAAAGCCATAGACTTCCATTTGGCATTTCACCTATTTCATGTGATAAACCACTTGAAATTTTATATATTGATGTTTTGGGTCCTGGACCTTTTACTTCCTTTGATAATTTTCGTTACTGCGTTGTGTTTGTGGATTATTATACTGAGTATTCATGGCTTTATCTTATGAAACACAAATATGAAGTTAATTCCATATTTGAAAAATTCAGTAGTGGTTGAAAAATTCTTCAATTCCAAAATTATCACAGTTTACTAAGATGGAGCGGGAGCATATCAAGGTCTGACTTCAACTCTCACAAACCACGGCATTCAACACTTCAAATGTCCCCCACCCCCACCACAAAAAAACCTCAGCTTGTTGGCACAGCGGAGTGCCGTCATCGCCATGTCGTCGAAACTGGGCTATCACTACTCCGCCATGCCTCCTTACCTCTCACCCACTGGTCTATCGCTTTTCAAACCGCCACTTACTTAATAAATCGCCTTCCCACTCCCATATTACTCAACCAATCCCCATTCCATACGCTCTGCAATAGATCACCAAACCGCCTCAAATTACGTGTGTTTGGTTGCCTCTGCTACCCCTAGCTGCATCCATATAATACCAACAAATTACAACCTCGGTCCTGTCTTTGTGTCTTCGTTGGCTCCTCCACAGAACACAATGCCTACAAGTGTCTTGATCCACAAATACCGAATTTTTATTTCTTGTCATCTTGTCTTTGTCGAACAGATTTTTCCATTTCGTGAATGTCCCCAATCATCTCTGCCAGTTCAAACAGAGTCTGTCACTCAATGGACTGTTCTTGAGTCTCCACCTCACTATTCTGTCCCTGTCACCTTCAACAACTTGAGATCCTAGTGCACCTGTGCTGAGCTCACCTCACTATCGCCAACTAATCCGGTTAGTACTTCTACCTTACCTACACCACCTTACCCTGCCCAATCTTCTCACTATATGGTCACTTGCTCCAAAAATCACATTCTCAAGTCAAATAAAAAATATTGTCTCAATGCTACTCTCTCCCCTGACAACACTGAACCCCCTTCTTTTACCCAAGCCCCAAAATCCTCTCGCTGGCGTCAAGCTGTGTGTGAGGAGTTTGATGCCCCTGTTCATAGTATCACTTGGTCCCTAGTCCTCCCCATTCCTCACAAAACATTGCTGGTTGAAAGTGGATTTACAGAATGAAACGGAACCTAGATGGATCAATCTTTCGCTATAAAGCGCGACTCGTTGCTAAGGGATCTCACCAACGCCCCGACATTGACTTTCATGATACATGCAGTCCAATTATTAAACCGGCCACCATTCGCATCATACTCACCATTGCCGTCACACACAATTAGGCAATTCGCTAACTTGATGTGAATAATGACTTCAAGGTTCACTTCCTGGTGCTGTTTACATTCACCAACCACAGGGGTTTATTGATGCTCAATGTCCTACTCGTGTTCAAGCTCCATAAAGCCTTGTACGGTCTTAGACAGGCGCCACGGGACTGGTTCACGAACTGCGACGCTTTCTTCTTGCCAAGGGGTTTACTAATTCCTATTCAGATACCTAGTTGTGTTTATTTATACTGATGGCTCTCTCACAATGTATCTTCTTGTGTAAGCAGATGACATACTTTTTATAGGTAACTCTACCACTCTCCTCCACAAGTTCATTGCCACGCTTGCACAGCGATTCTCTATCAAGGACGTTGGGTCTCTCAACTACTTCCTTGGTGTTGAAGCCGGATGTCCTCATCCTGTCTCAGCAAAAATATATCCGTGATCTCCTGCATCGCTCAAACATGCTCGACTCAAAATATGTATCCAGTCCTATGAGATCCACTGAACCACTTCGTCCTCATGATGGGAGTCCCTGCGGATGCTACTGAGTATACCAAACCCTTGGTGCCATGAAATACCTCTCCTTGACACCCCCCTACATATCCTTCACTGTTAATAAGTTATCCCGATTCATGCATCAACCTACAATGCAACACTGGTGTGCTGTTAAACGAGTCCTTCGATATCTCAAAGGAACATCCACTCATGGAATTCTCAATCAAAAATCTTCCTCCCTCAACTTACACGCCTTTTCTGATGCTGACTGGGTTGTCAATGTCAATGATCGTACTTCCACTTCCGTTTACATTGTCTTTTTGGGAGCCACACCAATCAGTTGGAGTTCAAAGAAAATAAAAAACTGTTGCCTGCTCTTTCACAGAAGCAGAATATCGGGCTGCTTTATCCTCTGCGGCTGAACTCAATTGGATTCAAAATCTATTGTCCGAGCTTCATGTTTCGATGTCGACCACTCCTACAATCTATTGTGACAATGTGGGGGCTACCTACCTTTGTGCCAATCCCGTCTTCATTCCCGAATGAAGCACATAGCAATTGGCTTCCACTTTGTCCGTGATCAGGTTGCCAAAAATCAACTTCGTGTCTCACATGTTCATGCTGCAGATCAACTTGCTGACTCGTTGACCAAGCCTCTCTCTCGCCAACCATTTCTCAAACAACGGTATCTGTAGTGGTACCCCAATCTCGCGGGGGCATATTAGCGACAATCTCTCCGATAAGTTTCCAGTTTAAAACTCAATCATATCTCTATTTGATATCATATCTGTAGGCTAGTTATTGTTTTTAGTCAGTTCCTCTTTTTTAGGCTTAGGTGTTGTTTGATTTTACCTCTTAAGTCCGAATCTAAACCATTCAGACTGTACCAAATAGTTTTTTTTTAAATGATTAAGAGGCTACCAACTATTTTTACATTTGAATGATTAAGAGGTAAATGAACCTCTGAAGTCTGAATCTGAATCAGTCTAAATACATCTATTCAGATGTCCATTCAGACATAAAAACAAATATATTTTTCAGATTCAGATTTTAGACTTCAAATTTAATCTTTAGCTTTCAGATTCAGATGGAAAAACAAATGCAACCTTAGTCTAAGGAACTGTTACTTGTATACTTTTATCCTATTGTATGTATTCACACCTTCCCATCAATGAAAGAAACGACCAAATATATCAAAAACATTATTACATCAATTGTTGTTGAGACCTAATATGGTTCGTTCTCTCCATTATTTTCACTTGTTTCGATTTCTTCTCTTGCGCACATTGGAGTTGGGGTTTTTATTTGGTATTGATGTTTGGTGTAAAGAAAGAGATGCCAGTTTTGTTTAATCACAACTTCTCAATCTCTACATATTAGAAATAACCCAGAGACGGGACTAGTTTTTTAACTTTTTTGGGACTATAATCTTGATAGATTACCTGAATGATTCTACAATCGATGTTTTTATAAATTGTATTGTGTAGTCAGTATTTGTCAAAGTTATTGTCTGAGCTTCAGAAGCTTGGGCAATTCTTGCAACTACTTCGGATATGCAGTAGACTTTTGAATTAAGGCTAGTTTCTTATTCATTTTTTTAATCTAGTTTTCTGAGTTTGTAATTTTTAATCTAGTTTCTTATTCCTACTCCTTTATCAACCTTTTAATATCCGGATGTTATATAATCAATAGTATTTTTTCTTTTTCTAATAAGAATGGATGTAGTCAATCTAGAATTTACAAGGTTGGAGACTCTTGGTTGGACTTGACAACGTTAATTATCAAGAGTGGGCTGCTAATAAAACCTTTCAAGTTGGTGATATTATTCATTAGTCTTTTCTCTATCTCTATGTGTATTGTTTTGATTATCAGGTGAGTTTTTGTTGGGTTATATGGGTTTTTCAATCGTGCATCAATAATTTTCATACAGTTTCATTTGACATAGTTTTGTATGTTCTTAAGTTTGTTACATAATTTGAAGGAAACACAATCATATTAAAGCTTATAATATTATAAATCAAATATAGAATGTTAATCAATCGATTTAGATTTGGGTTAAGGGTTCCAAATTTCATATTTGTATACATATGCTAAAATATTCACTCATTTTTTTGGTTACTCGGAAATTACAAGTATTCATGTATGTACTTTACGAATAATCTATCTAAATGATAATTTTCATTTTTTTGGTTACTTGAAAAGACAAGTACTCATTTTTTTAAGTATTTTTTTTTACAGTTTATAATGGGTTTAATTTGTATATGTATTGGATGTTGATTGTTAAGTTTTGTAACAAATTCAATGATCTCATTTTACATGCACTTTTGTGCTAACAAATATTGTATACATATTGATGTGTATGTGTATGTGTCTATGTGTGTGTGCGTGCGCGTGCGCGTGCGCGTGCGCGTGCGCGTGCGCGTGCGCGTGCGCGTGTGCGTGCGCGTGGGCGTGCGCGTGCGTTTATGTTTTATAAAAATGGGTTTGTGTGGTTTTTATGGTTGATTTTATGATTTTTTTTGCGAGGTGGGGGTCGGGGGATGAGGTTCTGAAAAGTTAAATATATTCTACTTGATCATTCCTCATCTGCCTTATTAAACAACTATTATTTTATAGGGTAAATTATTAAAGTATTCAATAGTAGCGCTATGAAGACATTTACTTGACTTAGATTTATAATGACCATGGTGACCATTTAATTGAGAAAAATAACTAATTCTTAAATCTTGATGCTCTCCCTAGCTTTGTATATTTATTATTATTATTTTTTATTTCTTCCATGACATTTAATTTCAAGTATTATTTTGTTTATTAGAATTAACATTAATTTACTTCTACAAAGAACACGCTCATTCATAATATTTTATATATTGGTTTAATATTAAATTTTATTTACTTAAAATAACATTACCATAATCAACATTAACTTAATCAACACAATTTTCTTTTGAACGCTATCCAATTGATCAAACATAATTTTTATAATTACGGACACGCAACGCGTGGCTTGCAAGCTAGTGTATATATATAAAATTGGAGCCTGCAATGGTTAGTACACCAACACGTGTCAAAGCATTTATCCCATTCACCCCCACAACTTCATATCCAAATCATTTCCTTTAATCATCATTGTCATTTACCCTTTTTATTTCATAATTTTTTCTTCAAGTTTTAAACCATGCGATATTTGGATAAATTGTGGAGTTGCATTATGCGGAAGAAATATTTGCACCATACTGATTACGTGTTGATCATGGATTTGGGTAATTTTCTTCCTTATTTTTTATATTTGATCTTTTACTTGTGAAGACAAAACTATTGCCTTGGTTCATGAATACAACCTATTTGGAATATTACCCGTGAATACAAAACCATTGACTTAACATTCTATTAGGCATACTTTTTACGATGGTAATTAAGAAGTTTAGCTCATTATTACATAAAATGTGACATGGTTTTATATTTGTTTAAAAGAAATATCAGCATATCATTTTCTGGGCAATTCTTCTAATTGAAAATTAACAAGATGTATTTATATTGCTTCAATACTAATCATGTGAGAAAATAAAATTTATTCTCTGAGGATTGTATCTGAGTGTTAAGCTTTTATCTTTTTGAAGATACCCTAGTCATTGAATTATATTGGATACATTGAATATATTATTTTTATAAATATACTTGATGTAATACATATACATTAGTTTAAAAAATTATAATTTTTTTCTTAATGTTTTTATATCTTTTAAATTGTCTATGCACATGGTAATTTATAATTTGAGACGGTCTATGTTAGAGCTATAATCAGCATCTTAAAAATAATGCTTTTTGTTCCTCACATCATTTGATTTTATAAATAACACGAAATAACAATTTCCAACCCATTCATGTTTGTAGATAAAATTGGCATATAACAACTTCGTTACTCTATCAACCCATTTGTGTTTGTAGATAAAATTGGCATATAATAACTTCGTTACTCTATCAAACATGGTACGATGTTCAATAACATATTAAAATTGTCTGTGCACGCAATCGTTTAACATTTACCAACAACTGAGTAAATCAAAATGCGTATATAATTGAAAAATTGTTGGACGCCCGCTCATCGCGCGGGTTGCATTCTAGTTTTGTATGGAAAACATTAACAATAAATAGTTTCATTTACCAAATAGTACTTAGTATAAATACATATTTTGTAAAAAAAATACTAATTTTTAGTTTAACGAATTTAGTTATTCAAACACCATAAATACATATTTTGTAAAAAAGACACCTATTTTTAGTTTAACCTATTTAGTCATTCAAACATTCGTTTATCCAATATTCTCTTATTTTTAAAGATCCACGCTATCGGCACTCCCTCCCCACCTCACCTACATCCACCCCACCCCCACTGCCGTTTGTGTGTGTCATTTTTTTGAGTGTTTTTATGTGATGAAGGACTTTTTGGAACAAAATAAGTAGGTTTGGACTAAACGTGTATTAAAAAATGTTCGAGGGATTATTCGGTATATGCTCCATAAATTTAAGATTTAATCGAAATAATAATTTAATTTGGATGCAAGATTTTATTTAGGATTTTAAATTCACCGATAGGGGTGTAAAACGGACGGATACGGAGCGGATACTATAGTATCCGCATCCGTATCCGTCAACTCCTCGCACTATCTGTATTCGTATTCGCCAGAATAATAATTTCAGCCATCCTTATTCGTATCCTCTCGAATTTCTCGGATTCGAATAATATCCTTATCCGTTTTTATTGTTTAAGATACATTAAGACACACATAGCTTATTAAACACTAATTTAATCAATGAATTAAATATATAATTTTCCATGTAAGATATAGGAAATGTGTAAAACATCAAATTAAATATAAAAGAAGGTTTGAACATAAGTACTTACCTTTAATGTGCATTTTTTATTCAATTGTGATAATCCATTGAAATTTGTATCCTCGTTAGTTTCTCTAATGTTTGAACAAAAATGAAGTGAAGCACCATCTTACTTGAAAAATGTAACTCAATTAAAATATTAACTGAGAAACCAAAGAATATATTACATAGTGAACAAACTCCATTTTGTACCGATGGTCCAACACCAGTCCAAATGTTAATACCAAACTACAATCTTCCCAATACTTGTCAAATATTTCTCTCATTTTCAACGCCATCAAATGAATATAATCCACATTACTTTGCATCCACTTATTCAACTGATAATTAATATTACGAACATCATTTAAATAGTAGTTTGTAGTTGAGTATTTTGTCCCCGAAAGACGATTTGTCATCTCATAAAAAAATTTCAAACATTCACAATTTTCCCCCCATTCCCAATCATTTTCGTTTGTAAGGAACTCATAATCATGATCCAACTCTCTGCTAAATGCTTAAAAAATCCTCTCAGTTCTATGACACTCTCTAGCATAAGATACATAGAATTCCATCTAGTTTGACAATCTAATTCCATATTCTTTTTAGAATTCAAACGAGTCTGTCATAATGCAACATTCCATATTTGATTTCTTTGAAGTGATGAACCAACATACTTAACACTATTTTGAAATGTCTCAATAAAAGCATCAATCACTTTCAACCCATTCCTAACAATAATATTAATAATATGAGCAGTGCAACGAGTATGGAACATGTCACCATTTTGGCGAAGAACTTCTTATCATTCAACCATGACTTAATACGCTCTACCATTGGTTTATTGTATCGAGCATTATCCACCACAATACTCATAACTTTTTTTTTTTTATCAATAATCCACTCTAAAATTCTAGTCGTCACCCATTCAGCTACATTTTCGGGCATTATGTGGACATTCGTTCCAAAAATAAATAAATTATTTTCTTATGCAATTTCCATTCATTATCTATGTAATGGAAACTCAAACAACAATACCCATTGCCTTGATGTCTAGGAGTCCATATGTCTGTATTGAGACTAAACCTAGATGAAAGACTTTCAATGCTTTTGTAAAGTTTTTCTTTTTCACATTTAAAACCCTTTTTCAAATCATTTCTCACAGTAACTATTGAACAAAATTTCTAAATATGTAGGGTTGGAGAGAGAGAGTGAGTTTTTGTGGTATGGAAAAAAGAAGAGTAGAGTGGGTTTTTGTGTGTGTAGCGTACTAGCGTGTGAGTTAAAAATAGATATGAGAAGGTTTATTTTAAATTTAATATATTTTATTTAGTTAGGGTGGTAATATTATATAAATAATAATAGTAATTAATAAATATGTATTTATGTTACGGATACGAATATCCATTGAAACGGATATCCGCTAATACGAATAGTCCGCCTCGGATACGGATTATCCTCCACGGATACTATCACTATCCGTTTTTTCGGATACTAAAAATGGTTATCTGTATCCTCTCTTTCGAATATTTATTAAGATAAATATCAGCTAAATTCGGATACGAATAGTGAACGAATTCGGATTTTTGAATATCTGTTTTCACTCCTATTCACCGACTCCTGATTGAATTAGAGTGGGATCATAAAATAAAAATTATAACAAGTGAAAGAAAAATACTAGATTACTCTCTCGAGAAACTTTTTTACACGTAGATCTGTTAATTTTCATCATGTGTTTATTTGATATGGTTACTGTTCTATGATTTTGAGGAGTGAAACCGCAAGAGTCTGTACCCAAAAATTGGCAACCTGAAAAACAAGAAAAAAACTGGACTGAACCAGTTAAAAAAATTGAATTTTCAGTCTACGGTCCAAGAGATGCAAGAACGATATAAATTGATGGGCAATTTACAATCACGTCCATTGTTGACAATTTTTTTAATATTTAAAGATAATTTATTATTAGGTCCACTTATTATGCCATAGCGTGGACTTCTACCAGAAGAGAATTAGTGGACCTAAGTGTTTAAAATTTGTTTGCGAGGGACCTAAGATTACTTTGCTATAAATTGAGGTTTATATATGAAATAAATACGAGTTATAGGCTATCAAATAAAATTAAGCCAATTAAACTGATTAATTTAAGTTTTGGAGCCTCAATAATGTATTATTAAATTGTGTGTTTTAATGTGCAGAGACAAGCGTAATTTCTATTTTTATGATGGTTAAAATAGAGAATTATGAAATATGAAAAGACAAGATTGATTTATAAATAGGGGTCATAGTCCCTAGATCACACAAGACCATCCTTCTGATTCTCATTGTCAGAGAGAAATTTAGAGAGAAAATAAAAGTGTTGATCTGAAAGATCATAAGACATCAAACTCGAATATTTTAATTTTCTCATTATGGATTCCGGTATGCTTTCGCAAATTCAATATTTTAATTCTTGATGATTCAATATTAGTGTTCCTGTTTGTGTGATGATTTTCATAATATAGAAATTATTCTAACATGGAGACAGTACTGAACCAAACCGATCTTAGTTATTATATCTAATATCTAATATCTAAATATAATTTTGGTGTCTCCTCTAAGAGGATTGATACGTATATAACATCCATTCTCCTCTATCTAATAAGGCTATTAAACTCCCGCCTCACTTTCAAGCTGAAGCTTTTCGCCTCCTGCCCCTCACTCCGTCTCTCCAAATCGTGTAGCAAAAATGAAACGGGCCACGTGGCCAAACAAACCAAAGTAAGCCAAAATACTTTTGCACTGTTTCAAAAAGAAGAAAAAAATATAACTCCTCCTCTCCACCCAAGGTCAGTTCTATTTCTCTACCGCTTTTAAAACAACTGCCTTCCTCCTTCACATATCAAAACGTCGAATATCCTCCATAAATTTTATATGAAAATTAAATTTGCAAATATATACAACTTTGTGGTCGAAGTGTCAGGCAAGGTGATCCCGGAAGTTCTTGTTTCCTCTTTAGCTTTGTGTTAATGCTGCTTTAAGACATGATTGTTGAAAGCCATTCTTAAAATCCAACTTTTTAGGGTTTGATGTGAGCTTTCAGAGTTGAGGACATACTAATTAAATCAAAGATGTTGACGAAAGCACTTGATGAAGCTGAGCAGAAAGTGGAAAATTACTGTTTTGATATTCAGAAGCTACTATTCGAGTACGGTAACGTTTTGAACAACCAAAGAGATCGTGTTTTTATACAGATAGAAGGCGAGCATTAGAATCTGAAAGCCTGCAACATCTTCTGATTGAATATGCTGAATTGACAATGGATGATATTTTAGAGGTAAAGATATAAAAACGTTAAAAACATTATTTTTAATTGTTTTTTATAAACGTTAAAAAACACCTTATGTAAACCAATATTTTTTTTAAAATCATTTTTTTTAAAAATGCTACAAAACATTGATTTTTAACTGTTTTTTATAAACATTCAAAAAGAGTTTATATAAAAACGTTGTTTTTTTTTATAAAAAAATAGTGGTTATTAAAACGATAAAAACACTCTTTTTTTATAAACATTAAAAAATAGTTTATATAAAAACACTTTTTTTTCCAAAAACAGTTAATATGAAAACAATGTTTTTGTAAAAAATAATTTATAAACGTCAAAAGGATTTTTATAAACTTTTTATTTTTAAAAAAAATCAAATTTTTATATAAAAATATTAAAAAACAGTTTATATAATAATGTAGAAAAACAATATTTTTTTTAACGTTTTTAACATTTTATATAAAAACTATTCATATAAATAGATGTTACAGTTTATAAAAACTATATTTTTTTAACATTTTTAACGTTTTTACATAAAAAAATTGATTTTATAAAAAACTGTTAAAAAGTTTATAAAAAACTTTTTGATGTTTATAAATGTTTTTAAAAAAAAAGTGTTTTTGTATAAGCTATTTTTTAGCGTATATAATAAAAATAGTTAAAAAAGTGTTTTTTAACGTTTTAAATAAACAGTGTTTTAAAAAAAGTGTTTTATATAAATTATTTTTAGTGTTCATAAAAAGCTGTTAAAAAAGTGCTTTTAACTTTTTTATTTAAATTGTTTTCTAATATTTTTAATTTTTTATATAAAAAAATGATTGTATAAAAAACAGTTAAAAAAAGTATATAATTTTTATCGTTTCTAAACTTCTTTTAAAAAAAATATTATCTTTATTTAAAGTGTTTTTTAGTTTTTTTAAAAAACAGAGTTTTTATATAAGTTGTTTTTAACTAAAGAAACCATTAAAAAAGTGTTTTTAACGTTTTAATATAAAGTGTTTTTTACTTTTTTAATGTTTTTATATAAAAATTGATTTTATAGAACATAGTTAAAAAAAATTATAAAAAAACCTTTTGACATTCATAAACTATTTTTTTAAAAAAACATTGTTTTTTATAGAAACGTTTTTCAACGTTTATAAAAAAACAGTTTAAAACAATCTCTTTTAACGTTTATAAAAAACAGTGATAAAAAAGTTTAAGAAAACACGTTTTTATTTTATAAAACTTTTTGATGTTATAAAAAATAGCTAATGAAAAAAAAGTGTACAAAAAAAGAGTTAATAAAAAAAGTGTACAAAAAAAGAGTTAATAAAAAAACATTTTCATTTTATTAAACTTTTTGATTTTTAAAAAAAGAGTTAATAAAAAAAGTTTTTCGATTTAAAACAATAAGAAATAATGTAGAATTTATTTTAATACATTAATATATACTTATACAAATGTGAATTAATGTATTAAGGGGTAAAGTAGTCTTTGTATTGAAAAAGTGATTCAACTAACAATCAAACCCGTCAACTAACGATTTTTGTCGATTTTGATCCCCAACCAACTATAAAGTATACAAATGAATTGAAACTCTAAATAGTAAAATATACTCGACCCCAAATAGTAAAAGGCTCTTACAAAATAGACATGAAGCCATATAATAGATTTTGATTTTGTTCAAATAGAATGTTTTCTGTGAAGGATGCAATAGTGTTATTTTTTAGGATAACTTTGATTGACACTTTATCTATATAATTCACAGTGAAATGTGACTTCAGTTAGTTAGAAGCATATGCTCTATGTTGCCGTATTCTTAAGAAAGTGGGGGTATGCTTCCATGTTTTATAAAATTGTCTTTTAAATAAAAAATACAATATTCTTCTTTTTTCTATTCATATTGTTATTGCACACTTATTATTGTGCTTCGTTATAATGTTTGATATTTTTATTTTGACTCATTTACAGAGCCCCTTTCATACAAATTATACCCTTTATGATTTATTTTCTTAACACGCATGTTCTAATTATTTGTCATTTACATGTTCCATCTATCATGTCCACGACACTATTCATTATAATTTCTCGAAAAATAAGGTTGAAGTATAATTTATTTAAAGTTGATTACGTGTCTAAGTAGAATATTTTGAAATATATATATGATAGTAATTATCGGAATTATATATGCTTAATGAAGGAGTATTCATTTTCTCTCCATCTATGATTAATTAATACTTATATAATTTGCCAAATGATCATAAAAATATAATTATGTCTTAAATAAAAAAGCCTCTCAGTGTTTAGTGTATACTAATCATAGAACAACCATCCTACTCAAAAATATAAATGCGTAGTTAATTTATAATTTTAAAATAGAGGCATATTCTTATGTCCCAAATATTTTACTCATTTTCTTCATTTCACATTAATAATAGTTTAAATGTAAGGATAGTATTATTTATATCGTATATACTTTACAAATAAAAGTATACCATGCCCACGCATCTTGTGAAGTTTAAAACTAGTCTATTATCTAATATGGTGTCTCCTTTGAAAAATGGGCCCCATGACAGTCCCTTTTCATTTCCCCCACCAGTTCCTTACACTACCTTTTATATGACATATTAATAGGCCAAGCATGATAAAAAATATTACAATAATATATTCACGCTTTCTCCCACTTCAATGCAAGTGAATCCTTTCATTTTTTCCAACAATCCTCTCTTTAATTAATATCTTCCTGGCTAATATTCACTGCATTTTCTTCCGGTTTTATCGAGTGTACAATTTCAAATGACTTTTCATCTAAACAACCCGCTCACGTATTTGATGTTTATATATATATATATATATATATATATATATACGGTCAGGATCTCCGACGGGTCTAAACAACGGGTCTAAACGACGGGTTTTACTACCGTCCAACAATCTTGGGACCACTTATGCCTTTTGTCTTGTTCTGTGGTTTTTCTAATATAAATTTCTACGCCAAGGTTTTCTAAGGTCTTTTAAGCTTATTTTTAAAGCCTAATTAATCTGGGAGTCTAAGTGTAGAAGTCTCAGGACTACTACTACTTATTAAACTTCTTCCGTCACTATCGTACTGGAATTCTGAATAGCGAGGATTATCTATATAATTAGTTTCTTCAAGGAGTCTAGAAATTGAAATAGGTTTTGAGGGAAAATATTCTAGTCTTAAATACCTTATACGGTATCGTGGGTTTATCTGTCTAGTTTCTTTATATATTTGATTAATAATATCAATTATATCGTTGTTTATAAATTTGTCTAAATTATTATCACCATAAGATGACAAAAATCTTCGGTATGTTCTAGGAGCAGCTGTTTCTACGTTTTTAATAAGAGGCGGATTCCTCCAGCTCTAATTAAAGTAGCATTTGTTTCAGCTAACCTTTTTCGTCTAACAAATTTTAATACGTCTATACTGTCTTCAAGTATCCTAGTGTATTCTAGATATTTTTCAGGTCTTGACAATTCTTCTGCAAATTCTTCAGTTCTTAATTTTTGTCTAAAGAGATCACGGATTCCTGTTCTAATTATTTCTATTCTAGGTACTTCTCTTCCTAGCCACTCAATGATCTGGTCTATGTATTTAAAAGTACCACCTGCATATACTAAAACAGATTCTATAAGTTCTTTATCTTTAGGGTCTGTAAGAGTCCAGTCTTGAATTTCTCTAGTTAAGTCTAAACTTGTTTGATTAACAAATTCTAAAAAGTCTTTAGTGATTTGTAAGCTCATATAAGATTCTTCTTAAAACAATAATATGTAAAGATAGTTAAGGGTTTGGTTTGAATTATACCTTCCTTCTGGTCTGCAATATCTCTACTCTCTTCCCTTAGTCTCTTCAGCCTTGTTAATTTTCTTCTCCTGTCTCGGCCTCCTACAACTTTCTCTTTATGTGTCGCACCTCAATCCACTATTCTGGCGGTTGACCCGTTTCCTGCCTGTACGCCTTCACGCCTAATGCCCACCTGGCTAACGGCTCACGGCAAATCGGCACCTGACGGCGGTTAACCAGTATAACACCTTGTGTGCTACACCAGAGGTTCCACACAATAGTTCTCTATGAACAGAAAGTTGGAGACAATTTGGAAAATAATAACAACTTAGCATAAGAGATTTCTGGAAAAGAAAATATTTTTATTGCATAGCATAAGTAATTACAACTCTCCCCTCTCCCTTAACTATGAGAGGTTTACTCACTCATATACATATCATTTATTACAAGCATAGCAGTCTGGCTATTTCTCACTCTCTCACTTCGATATCCCTCTACAACTCCTACTACTCCCTTTTATAGATCAAGGGAACCTAAAATGACTGGTAACCGGTAAATAAAAGAGATCCGGTTATGAAAACATAATTATTAAAGGTCTACAGTCTTCGAATCTTTGCTTTTTCCACTGGGTCTACAACTTTGGATGTCTTTTAATAATGGGGGGTCCTTTGAAAAAGACAGGCCAGCAGGATAGGCGTGGTTGAGCTTTGTCGTCTTTATGATAATGCAGGAGCATTAAAGTCTTCGTCTTTTCTGGTGGTCCCTTAGGCAAATGATTCTTCTGTCTTTAATAATTCATCTACCACTGAGGGGCTCTGCTTTGTCGTGTCTGTGTCTTCTTCTGCCTTGTCTTGGTTTGGGAGGGTATTATTGAAAAATTCGTCAATAAGGCCCACAGTTCTGAGGCTGGCTGGCAAAGCTATCTCCACCATGTCTTTGGATTCTTTCTTGAGCCTTCCGTTGAATGGCTCATCAGCTTAGATTATCAAGTCTTCTTTGTGGTAGGCAGTGTACCACCTGTCTTCTCCTGTTAATAACTCCATGATTTCAATTGTCTCCATGGCTTGAGAGATCTGGATTTTGGACTTATCAATAATTAAATCTTTAATCTCGTCTTCTGATAGGATCTCAACATCTTCAAAAGTATAATTAGAAAATCTAACAAGTCTAAATCCTTCCACTCTCATTCCTCCATAGGAACTTGGAGCAATCTGATAGATTCTAGCAAATAAAGGAAGGAAATCTTCTACCTTTTTAACATACTCATGGACTATCTTTCCAAGAGCAACAGAGTCTTCTATAGTCTCAATTCTGATGAGTCCAATGAACCCATAGTCTGCTAGGGTTATCCGGGCAATTTCTGCCTTCCCAGCAAGATATATCTTTGGAACTTCTTTGAAGAAGCCTTTCATTATTAAGGCATCTCCATTGGTCTCAGATAATAACATATTGAAATGTTCAATAATGCTATTAGATTCTTTCAAATAGTCTTTAGTTAATGGAAGATTATTATGACCAAATGGTATAACAATCTTAGTCTTAAAAGTCTTTTTCTGATAACAAAAATTATCAGTGGGTCTAGCTTTGGAGGATTCTCCAAGAGTCTGAGCATAAGTCTGATTCTGAGGTCTAGGCACAGTATTACCACTGAGCTGGGTAACTGCGAGTCTTTGGGTCCTCATAAATCTGGCAATAGCTACCAAATTTTGTTTGAACTCAATCCAAAGTCTATTCTTCACGTTCCACCATATGGCGTCTACAAGGGTATTTTCGTCTTCTGAGAATTCTTGTCTAAATTTGATCAAGTCTGGGTATCTTTGATCAGGTCTGTATTGGGGGAAATACATCTTCCCAATAAGTCTATTTTGAGAAATAATCTATTGTCTAGATTTTCCAGGGGGAACTAAGATATCATCGAAGTTCTCTAGGATTGGTCTTTCTTGAGAGTCTTGAATATGAGTCTGTCTTTGCGTTACACCAGCATTTGGTCTTACGCGTCTAAGATAGTCTGCAACGTCTTCTTTGTTCAGTCTATTTGCTCCAGAGGAACTCATGTCTTCTAGGTCTTCTGTTTGCAACATAAAACATGAAATTATATTAGTGTTAGCAAACATTGGCTCTCTTGATCTAATATCTGGAATGGTATTTTTACTTCCCTTAATATGAATAACAGAGAAGTCATAACCATTAAGCAATTGCTGCCATCTAATGAGTCTATTAGTCCTTGATTTGGATAAATCTAAATCTCTGAATTTTACTGCATAAGAAGAGTCTGTATAAACAGTAAAATGTTTAGGTCTAAGAAACAACATATATTTTTCTATTGCCCTTACTATTGCTAAAACTTCTTTTTCATGGGCAGTGTATCTTGTTTCTGGGTCTGTGAAAGTTCCAGAACTATGTCTACACAATTTTTTCTTTTTTGTCTGATGATCAATGGCAAAGTATACTGCTCCCCATTGTTTATCAGAGGCATCTGTTTCTACTATAAACTGATCTTCTGCATTAGGCAGTTCAAGTAAAGGAATGTTCTTGACTGCATCTTTAATTTGTCTTATTACTTTAAAATCGTCTTCAGTCCAATAAAAGGGATTAGTTTTGTCTGTTCCTTTTAATTTGGATGTCAAGCTTTGTCTTTTTGAAGCAAGGTCTTTAATAAAGTCTGCAGCACAATTAAGCAATCCTAAAAATGATTGTAATTGTTTTCTATCTTTGAGTTGGTCTGGGAACTCAAGAATCTTTTTGGTTATGTGTTCTGCTAAGGATAATTTTCCTTTATTAATATGCATTCCCACAAAGTCTATCTCAGTCTGAAATAATTGCATTTTTCTTTCGAAAATAACAATACCATGTTTGTCTAATTCTAGAATAATCTTTTTAAGATGGTCTACATGCTCTATCTCAGTCTTACTAGCTACAAGAATATCATCTATGTAAACAAGACAAAATTCTGAATAAGGTCTAAATATATTATCCATTCTTCTTTGGAAAACTTGAGGAGCATTCAAGTATCCAAATGGCATGACTAGCCATTCGTATTTTCCTTGGGGCACACTAAAGGCTGTCCAAGTAATACTGTCTGGATGCATCTTAATTTGCCAGAAGCCTGATTTGCAATCAAACTTACTGAATATTATTCTATCTTCGATTAAATTAATCAAATTATTCTTGTCTGGTATCTTATAAGAATCAAATTCACAATTCTTATTTAATTGTCTATAATCTATAACCATGCTTCTTTTTCCTCTTTTACGTTCAGATTCATTTTGAACATAGAAGGCTAAGCCATTATGTCTACTTTTACTTTCTCTAATAATGCCTAACTTAAGCATTTCATCTATGTCTTTCTTGAATTCTTCCCTATCTTCTTGTGAGTATCCTTTCTTATAGGTTCCACCATTGATAGTGGCGTCTGGGTTAATAGGGATGATTTCACAATAGCTTTGGTCTTTATCCCACTTAGCAATGGGATTTTCTCCTAAAGTAGGCTCAGCTAGTTGCCTAATCTTTTCTTTTTCTACTTCTATATCCATTTTCTTCTGTTTGGATATGGCTTGAACCTGTAATAAGGTATGTTGGGCATGATCTAAAATGTCTTGTTGTATAAGCACTATTTGCTTATAACACTTTTGGTCTGGACACTTACACTCTTTTTGTAAGGGTTTAGTAATGTCTAGGGCTTCTTGTTGGGTTGTAGGTCTAGGTCCACCATGCTCAGTTGAAGAACTCTGATGTTTAAGGGGTCTATAAGTGGGCTTGACCTTCATAAGGTCAAAGGCAGTCTTATGATCTATTAGATGAACTTTAATATTAAAATCCTCTTGATCACTAATTAATATCTTATCGTTATACTGAGTATAAGGATGATATTTACTAATAAAGTCTTGTCCTAAAATAATGTTTCCTGTGAAACTAGGACGGGGATCCATTATCCAAAACTGATGATTAACGGTTTTGTTGGTCTGATTTCCTAATTTAAAATAAATAGGAATAGTCTGGAAATATAAGGTAAATGGATCTCCATTAGCCACTTTACCATAGATTTCTTGAGTACTTTCTAAAAAGTAGTCTTCAGGGAAGGCATTAGCCTTACAAATACTCTGAGAGCACCCTGTATCTATAAAGGCTGAAAGTCTTTTAGGATAGTCTTTATGTTGAACAAATAATTCTACAAAACAAGCATGTGGTTTAGTAGAAATTCCTAAATTGTTCTTTTCTAAAATAGATATTCCTTTCTGAGGTTTATCTACAAAATCTAAAGGTATTTGGTCTTCTGAACTCCTGTCAGAATAGTATTCTTCTAAATCATAGGAAATTCCTTTTCCTTTGACATCTTCATTTTCTTGCAATCTTTTGGCTATATTTCTATCAATATCTTGATAATATGTTTTAATATCTAAGTCTATTTGAGCATCATACTGGTTAGTATAGATTGCTCTAAATCTAATTCTCTAACAGTCTTCATGGTAGTGTAGTTGACAAACAATACAAACCATAAATAATTCTGTTTGTATAGTCTCAAAACATTCTACGCATCTAAAGTCTTTCTTGCTACACTTCATCTCAAATGTGCAAAAATGTCTTTCGTCAAAGTAGCATCTAGGTATATAGGTTAGTAACTCAGGATTACTAACTGTCCATCTTTTCTTTAAGAAAGGGCTTAATATACATTTATACCAAGCGTCTTCAAAGTCTATATATTTATCAACTAGATCGTCATGATCAGTCTGCATCATATGTAAGTCTAGGGTATCCTGAGAGTCTTCATACTCATCAGTATCACTATGGTCTTCAGACTCACTATCCGTGTAAACACTATAAAATACTAGTGTTATCATCATCTTCTATGTCTGATATTTCTATTGCATATAAGATATCTAATTCTTCTTGATCTGCATAGTCTAATATTGTATTAATAATCTTAATACTTTCTTTATCTTTCTTATTAGGGCGGTCTTTAGCAAAGTGTCCTTCTTTGCCGCAAGTCCAACATTCTTTGGTGGCAGTCTTAGATTGAGCTACATCTTTTTCTTTTCTATAATTAGGAACCTTCTTATGCTTACTAGTATTCTTTTTAAAGTATCTTCTTTGGTTAAATCTATTTTTTTTTATCTTAGGATTCTTTTCTCTAAAGGTAGTAGATTGTCTAAATTTATACTTCTTTGGAAGTCCTAAAGGTCTAGTCTTAAACTTCCTATGTTTCCATTCTATTTTCTTCTTGAATTTCTTAGATTCACTTCCACATCCCCATTGGATTGGAGCAATATCTCTTTCGTCTTTGATTGGAGGGATCTGCTTGAAAGTTTCTTCTATCAACTTTCCTTGAGTTATATCACGTCTCTTTGATATGATATAGTCTTTGGCGAAATTGATTCTTTCACCAAGGGAGTTATTCTTAACTCCAGATACTCCTGGCCAATTCCTATATTCATTAATTAGGATTTGTCCTATGGCTGGTATCTTTCTAAAGTATTCATCTTTTAAGGTCTCTCCAAATTCTTTAATTTGGTAATATAGCTGTTCATAATTATTGCTATATTCATTTATCTTATCTAACTTGCAAATGCTAAGGAGGGCTAACTTAGTTTTTGCTAGGTCTTGTTCATTAATCTGAGCTAGATGTCCAGCTCCAATGAATTCTGAAGTGAACAATTGAATATATTCTTCAATTGATCTTTCATCTAAGTTTTCCTTCATCTTCTCAATCTTAGCTAATGAGTCTTCGTCTGTAGCCTTTCTTAAGCTATCTAAGTAGTCTTTTGCAATACCTCTAATGGATTGCTCAGCGTACTGTTTACATGAACTTGCATCCCATTGTTCATTAGATGCAAAACACATATTCATCTGATTACGCCATTCGTCTAAGGCTTTCTTCCTGTCTTGTACATTGTCTAGGTTAAGGTATATACCTACTGGGTTTATGGCTTGGCTTGCCATAGTCTTAACAGGAGTGAAACTCTTGTCACTAGTTGGAAAGTCTTTTATGTAATCAGGTTTGGTCTTTACTACGGTGCTTGAGTATATAGGAATATTTATTCCTATTGGTTTACTAAAAAGTCTAGGAGCATCTTCTAGCCTACTACTACTTCCTATCTCTTGCTTACTAGGTTCTACTTGTGTAGCTGTCATTAGTCTTTGTTCTCCTTCTTCTATTAGTCTTAAGTTTCTAAGAAGTTCTTTAGTGTTCTTAGATTCTTTTAATTTTAACATGCGCTCTTGAGCTATCATATTAAATCTTTCTCTTTCTTGAAACCTAACAGAATGACTTTTCTTAAGGTTGTCTTTAAATGTCTTTATATCCAATTCTGAGGGCTCATGTCCAAAGTTTTGGATCCTAGCTTTTTCTTTAACTAAGTCTTTTTGTTCAAATGATCTTCTAGGTCTAATTGTCGGAGCTTGTCTAAGTAAACTAGTACTAGTCTTATTACTACATTCTCCTTCTGAAGGATCATTGATTATGGCTTCTCCCATATTCCTAAATCTAATTTCTTCGGTCTGGATATTCTTATTAATAATCTTAGGGGGGCCAAACTGGATGGTAACATTTCCAGTGACGTCGTCTTGATTAATAAACAAAGATTTATTTTGTATAGTCTTAGTTTCTTGAAATTCTGGCAATTGCCAGAGGGTCTTAGCTTTCTCTTTCATAGGTCCAGTATTCCTAATACTATAAGTATGATTATAGTCTGATACATTGGTTCTAACTAAGATTTCTTCATTAAGTCTACCGCTAGGAATTCCCGATTGCATTCCTTCATAAGGAAATTGGGAGAACTTCACATAGCTTTGAAATTCTATGTTTATATTAGCGTCTGGGATAATATAGTCTTCATAACCACTAGCATATAAGATTAACTTAAAATGCTTGGCTGTGTCTACGGTTACTGTAAATGCCGGAATGACATTAAAGTATCCTATGTTGTCTGACATTTCTAGTTGAGCTATCCCAATAAGACTCTTCTCAAAGTCTTTCCATCTTTTGTCTACTAAACAACATAATATGTTAATATTATTCTGAGGTCTATGTAATCCTTGGATTCTTGCTTGAAAGAGTCCAAAGGTTAGAAATTGGAACTTCCTATCAGTTCCTCTAGATCTAAGCCATTCTGAGTCAAATACTTGGAGCTCAGTATAGGATTTGTCTAACACATGATTTCTACAATGGTAAGTCATGTTATAATTGGGAGTCTTAGGAGTGGCACCTTCTTTAAACAAGTCTATATATCTAACGGCTGGAAGTTGTCCATTATGAATGGAGTCTTCAACAATCTTTCAGTCAACTTCACCCCACTCTTTCCATTGGAGAGGATTGGTGAAATTTCTTTCTTTCCACCATGTCCTAACATTGGAGGATGAGTCCTTAAGTCTTTGGATCATATGATTACTCTGTCCAATATTTGGGATAGAGCTGACTATCTTGCTAGTCTTATCTAATCCATCATTTATGACTCGTCTACCTATTGTATTCCTTTCTCTAGTTTCTATGGAAGGGGATTCTTTAAACTTACAGGTGGTTACCTGTTTTTGTTCAAGTCTTTTTTCAATTCTTTCTAAAAAGTCTGAATAATCCTTTTGTCTTTTAATATGATTAAGGATTTCTTCTTTAAAATTCTTATTCTCTTTTTTTGTCTTTTCAGAAGTTTCTTCATTATGTCTAGCTAGAGAATTAACGATGGTTTTACCAACGTTAGTGATATAGTCTTTTACATCATTATCTTTTTCTAGTTGTTGCACAGTTCTAACTTCTATGGCTTCTACAGTCTTTTCAATTTTATCTAACCTAGTTAGAATAAAAGGAGAGTCTATTTCTGCTTGAGAAGGTCTATTATATACGACCTTAATTCCGTTTATAATTTCTCCATATTTTTCTTCTACTTGGGCCATGTCTAGTCTAAGTTCATTAATAATACTATCCATCTTAGATAGATTATGTCTTTCCATATTATTAAGGTTATTTGCTAAATTTTGTTGGAATTTAACAAAGTCTGTGTAGAAGGTAGTTAATCCTTCTGTCTTAGCTTTTAAGTCTAAATGCAAGTCTTTAACAAAGCTACTATTATAGTCTTGGGTAGCTGCTATGGATGTAGAAATTAAATTCAATCTTTCTAATATGAGTCTAGTTGCCGCATTGGCAATTTCATTTTCATTTATCTTATAATAAAATCTATCATCATTTATCTTTTATAAAATTCTTTGATAAAATTCTGATAAGGTCTGAATGGAGAGGTCTTTTGAAATCTCATTCCAGTCTGATCTAACTATCTCCATTAGGAAGATAACTATCAAGTCTAGGGATAAGCTTAGCTTGTTCTTTAGTAAGTTTAATTAACTCACTGTCTTGATTTTTAATTAAAGTCTTAATTTCTAAAATGTCTTTGTTAAGGACTTCTATATGATTAGTCTTATTATTTATTTCTTGTAACACGTGTACTAAGTCTATTGGGATTTGATTATCTATGTCTAATAATCTTTTAGAGATATTTTTGATCTCTGTTTCTAAGGTATGAGTGTCTTTTATTAATTGTCTTAATATAAGCAGTATACACTTATTTTGGTCTATTATGCTATTAATAGCACTAGCAGTGACTTGTCTACTGTCTGCGTGTTTGGCTGGGATGTGTTCAATATGTGAACAACCGTCTATGTGTGTGGTTAAACAACCTTCTGAGTCTAAATCAGCTATGGTTATAGGTTGGTAGTCTGGGTTGTATCCAAAAATATCTTGGTAAATGCGAGGGATAAATTCCAAGGGCATTAAAGTCTTTTTACCGTATGTCTAAAAGGAACGTCTTATGGCTCTGATACCAGAATTGGTGTTTGGTCGGAATTTGGTGGGATTTTGATTACTTAAAAGTTTGATACTAATATTGGGTCTAGAATTATAATTCTTTTAAAGGTGTAGTCTTTAAAGGGGTTTTTATAAGATAAGTGGGGACCATACGGGGACCATTTGTTGGGAAAATGACAAAAGTCCGTTGATAGGTCCGTTAAATGAGTCCGTTCTAGATCCTATTATATATATATATATATATATATATATATATATATATATATATATATATATATATATATATATATATATATATATATAATCTTTATCTATAGGGCTACCTTCAGAATTAGAGATTAAAATCCAAAGCAACCGGTCTTTGTCTTAGCTTTGATGGTCACAAAGAGGTAATAGTTCTTATGTCTGAAAATAAAATACAACACACATTAAACTACTGTTTATGGTAAGTCAAATATAACTTTTAATTATATTCTTTGCTTTTCTTACTGTAAAATATTTACAACTGAAATAGATGTTTATAATGAGAGCAAGGCTTGCATGGGAAAAAAAGTTTATAATGGGAGTAAGATTTTTTTGTGTCTCAGAGAGATATGATGGGTTTAATCGCCTATGCGTGGTATTGGGATAGTGTGTGTGTGTATATATATATATATATATAGATAGAGAGAGAGAGAGAGGTCCCACTGTTTGAGAACTCTGAATGAGGTCCATTTTTTTAAAATTGTAAAAAAAAATATTTTGGAGTTGATTTTTTTATATGATTTTTAAACATTTCAATAAGACCATAAAAAAATAATCAGCTCAAAATGAATTTTTTTACTATTTTAAAAAAATAGGTCAAACTTTGTCAGTTTTTAATAATTTAAAAATAACTTAAAAACTCACACAGTTTGACTGATTTTTTTAAAATATCAAAAAAATTTATTTTGAGTTGATTATTTTTTTATGATCCTACTGAAATGTTTAAAAACCATATAAAAAAAATAGATTATGTAATTTTAGGACTTAAAATAATATTGATTATGGATATAGGACAACAAATATTTCGTTTCCATTTTTGGTCCCTATTTTCAAATTAAGGGGACACGTTGCATGTTGTGATTGGTCGACGTTTTATGAATATGGGCTCGCGCCAGCAGCTTTATTAAAAAATAGTGACTAAAACCATAAATAAAATGTTTGTTGTCTTATTTCCAAAATACATATTACAATAGGTCCTAAATTTACAAAGCCGTAAAAAAAATCAGTCCAATTTTTTTTTTTTTACTATTTTAAAAAAATGAACCTCATTCAGGGTCCTCAAACTGAGACCTCACTTGATCCTTTCCATATATATATATATATATATATATATATATATATATATATAGTCAGACTCTCCAACATACCTCCTAGCAACATACCATTTTTTAAAAATAATAACTTTGAGATGATATTTTATATATGGGTTCATGATATTTCAATGTGCCCCTATAAAAAAAATCAATTAAAAATAATAATTTTTGTTATTTTTAAAAAATAAGTAAAAAAACTGAGTTTTTACCCTTTAAAATTGCCAGTTTGTTTACCCATTTTTTAAAAATATCAAAACACATTATTTTGATCTGAATATTTTTATAGGGGCACATTGAAATATCATGAACCCATATAAAAAATATTAACTCAAAATTATTTTTTTTACTATTATAAAAAAATAGGTATGTTCATAGGTATGTTTAATGAGGTATGTTGGAGAGTCTCTCTCTCTCTCTCTCTCTCTCTCTCTCTCTCTCTCTCATATATATATATATATATAACCGCATGATACGATTTTTTTAAATTTTAAAAAAATAGCTGATTTTTTGAGTGTGTTTTAAACGTTTTAATGTACACCAAAAAAATCAACTCAAAATAATTTGTTTTCTAATTTATTACATTTTTACAATGGTTTGAAGTTGTGAATCAGTTTTTTATAGAATTGAAATTCATTACATTTTTACATTGGTTTGAACTAATAACCTTATTATTTATATCAATATTGTGTCTCTATGATAAAGATCTAGGTTTTCATTTAATTTTAGTCTACTTCTCTGCTGCAGCTCGCTCTTTTATGGAAAATCTATACCGCATACTCCTATATTGAAAGTGTGTAAATCTTCTCTATTGATGAATGGTGATATGAAAAGATTTACATTGATATCTATTTATGAGTTCCAATAGTGTTTTTATTTGTACTTTTACAACTTAAATAGACTTCTACAATATATTGTTGGTTAACAAATTTATGTGGTTTGTTTGAATTTTTTTATTTTATATTAGATTTAAAAATGTTGATAAGATTATTGAGCCGGTATAATAGTTAAGATGTGATGTTTTAAGTCATTTTTTACTCCCCTCACATTTTGTTTCACAAATTTATGTCATTTTCACATGATTCGTCTTATAAAAGTATTCCACTTATTCTCACTTTAGAGAATATACAATATGTATTCGTCTTATAAAAGTATTCCACTTATTCTCACTTTAGAGAATATACAATATTTATACATTGTCATTTTTATTAAAGTTTGTTTCCAAATTTTCTATATTGGAAAATTCTCTTTACATATTTATTTATTGCACTTATGGATTTGATATCAAATGCATAATGAAGCTGAAAATTGTTTTTGTGTTGCAACTTATCATGATCAATTTTTAAAACATCTCCCAAATTTAAAGTCAGCAAGTAAAATTATGGATTCTAAAGCTTTCAACTTTGTGTTTAATAACGGATGATATATGAATTTTTTCAAGTATAATTATACAAATATTTTTTAAAAGCCCGCGCATCACGCAGGGTTAAATTCTAGTGTGAAATATTTCTAGAGCCTTCATACATCATATAACTAACATATTTCCTTCTCTCTACATGTCTTCAAACTCATGATATCTTCTTTTTTTCACATACAAAAGTTGTATTTATAACACTGAAATATTAGTCCCAATACATTGAACGATATTTAATGGCATCTATTTTCAGTGCTTAACTCACTAAGAATCGATATAATACTAATACGTGAGGAAGACCAAAAGTAATGTATAACTTATAAGAGCACTAAAACTTTTAGGGACACACTCATTGTTGTCCTAAAGATTATCTTCAATTAACATAATTTATAATCTCTACTACCTAGAAAGAAGGATGTCTGTTCAAAATCTCGAAAGACCAAAACCCCCTTAAACAATATGCAAACCCAATTCTATTCTTCAAAGCTTTCAACCTTCACTTCAACATTAATACATTCAACTTCAAAAAATCCTCTTAAAAAGATTTTACCCCATCTCTACTTTTTCTTGCCTATTTATCTCCTTCTCTTAGATTTCTCTCGGCTCTAGGATATGTGTGTCCATTGATTTGAATGTAAAAAAAACTACTCCTACTATATTTCTCACACATCCCATGTTCTCCATATGTTCCAATCTATACATGATGCCCAAACAGTTAGAGCATTGACCAAGTCATATCACTAGCTCCATCATCGTTACATATATCTTCTATAGTAAAGTTACAACTGAGGGTAGTGACACGAACTCCGTGACACAATGAGTGGCACAAAATTACTGAGTAAAAGAAGCAACCTTAACTGGGTCTATCTTCACTTTGATTTTGGCAGCAATTACCTTTCCATGTAAGCCACATCTAACCAATACACCATTCTTCCATCTCAATCTAGAAGGTGTTGATCAGCCTTCAAAGGTTGATTTTCTAATCACTCAGAGAGGGTATGTTTATACTGACTTTTCCTATATATATATAGGCCTGTAAATTGAGCCGCCAACGCCCGAAGTCCGCCCGTTTGACCCGCTATTTTCGCGCTGAGCTTTATTTGAGTTTAAGCCGAACTGAGCTTGAGCCAAAATTTCAAGCCCAAATGAATTTCGGGGCGAGCTTGCGCCAAACTTTGCCAAGCCCGAATTGGGCCCGAAGCCCGAACTTCGAATTTATAAATAAATAAATAGTTTATATAATATAACATATTTATGTTAACATTGTTTAATTATGTTTCGTTCTTTTATTTCATTTACTACTTTTTTTTAAAGTTTCATTTGTCATAATCCATTAAATTACATGAGATTTTCAATTTTATGATTTTATTGTTAATCTCATTATGGGTATTTTATTTATTAATTGCTCAAGTCACAATAGACCTTTGTTTGTGATAAAATAATGCTAAATGTATGAAATTTAATAGGCATATGTTGGTTTTCACTCTTATTTACAATGTTTTAATTTAATATATTTCATAATTATATATTTTATTTTATGAAATATCAATTAGATTTTAGTGTGTACATTTTGTCCATGATACAAGAAAAAAATACTAATTCAAACTTTTTTAACAAAAAAATTGAAATCGGGCCTGAAGCCCGTAACATTTATGAGACGAGTTCGGGCTTAGGTAGGAAAAATTTATTCGGGCCGAGCTCGGGCTTGAGCATGGGTAAGTGAGTTCGGGCCGAGCCTGAGCAAGCCCAAGCCCAATCCCGGCTCACTCAGCCTGATTTACAGCCCTATATATATCCAGGAAAATAAAAAGAAAAAGTGGAAAAAACATTCATTTAATAAGTAAAAATTGTGATGAAAAACAAAAGCAAAAATAAATAACTGTTATTTTCTAATAATTAAAAAGGTGACGAAGGGAACATATTTTTTATTCTCTTTAATATATTGGAACAAAAGAGAGAACATTTTTTTGTAAATGAAATCTTGGAGGAAGAAGACACAAAAAAAAGTCCATACAATCTGGGATGAAACAAAGATGTTTTTTCTGTGTGTTTTAGTCATTAACATTTGGCAGTAAAAAGAAACAAACTTTATTTTTATTACTGTAATGAATAAAAAAATATGGAGTTTTTCTAACAAATAAAAATTAGGATGAAAATGTAGTCTTTTTTATATGAAAATATGGACAAAAAAGGAGCAAAAAATAGTGTTTTGTTTCTTTTAATAAATAAAAAATGGGACAAATACATTTTTTTATTTTGCTTCGGCGTATTCCTGAATATGAGTAGGAGCGGATTCCATTTGAACATTTATTGTGTGGTGTTGATGTAAAAAATTAGACTATCTCTAATTTGTTTAATCACAGATAAAAATATATAAGACAAGAGATTTTAAAGTGGTTCAGCCTTGAACAAATGGCCTATGTCCACTGTTTGTGTTATTATTGACTGTTTGGGAATTCTCGAGGTAGGATTTATCTCAAGAAATTCCGGTCCCCTTTCAATGAGGATGATACAATGTATTTATAACCATGAGGTTGTACATGTGAATGGGTAATACATAGTTGTTCAATAAGCGTATACATCTGTATGATAATATTCAGCATTTAATGCGCATTTAATCCTCTTAATTGTCTGATAATAAATGCTCTGATCGAGGTGCAGCTCGGACCGCCTAAGCTGCTCGGTATCCATGAGTTGCTCGGTGCAGTAAAGTTCCTCGGTGAGCACCTACTGCTTGGAGTATCTGAGTTGGTCGGGGAAATTGAGTTCCTCGAAGTCAAGGTATTGTTCAGAAATGTTTGTTAGTGCCATGTAGATTGATACGTGTCTCCACTTCATTGTGCCATGTCAGCAGACTAAAATTGGTATCAACATATGGCTTTGTGGAACAATTGGTGCAAACCTCACGAGTCTTAGGATGATTTATTTCCTTTATAATTTTTTTTTCATATCTTATTCTACAGCCCATCCTCTCAAGAACCCTTGAAGAAAATAGACAAACACTTATCAATCTCATTCTAAACAGCTTTGGGGGAGATATACATAGTCAAGGACACACGTATGTCCTAATACAATAAGTTTTCCCCGGAGAATATCAACCTTAAGTGCCACTCACTAATTTTATTTATCCACTAAAGAATAAAAATAAGCTATTTGCTTCCTACCAAAAAGCAATGGGATTTTAGGTATGTAATGGAAAAATATCAAGAATGAAAACAAATAGACATTAAAATTACGAGCTTTTTAGACTAGGAAGTATTAGCAGCAACAACATAATCACTTTTCTTTTAACCTTTAATTGACTAGATATAGATTTGAATTTTTATATTAATTGCACAAATTTTTAAAAATATTTGTTCTTTATACTTTGGTTTTGATATCTTGATGAAAACATATTTCTACTCATCTTTACATCATTTTTTTGGAAGTCTAATTCGTTGCTACAGATTTATGAAATAATTATTCAATTTTTGACTTCTTATGCATTCCTCGATAGTATTTTTATTACATTGATTTTCTTTACTTTTTTCCCGTCACATTCTTTGTTTTGGATTTAAGCGGTTATACTATCAATTTTTATACTTATAGTAGCACTTTTTCCGTTACTTTATCTCATCATGTTGAATATTCGAACTCGCCCACACGTGCAACGCATGTGCATTATTAAAAAAAGGTCGTACTCAATGCATAACGCTCCCTCTTCACAACAGGGTATGGGAGAGGTAGATGTTGGCTGACCTTACTCCCATATTGTTTTATAATATGAAGAGACCGCTCCGAAGTCTCAAACCGAAGACCTACCGTATCTTGGACGAGGGCATTTTCCATTACTCCAAGGTACGATCCCTTTAGTGGTATTAAAAAGTCGGACCAGAAATGTTTAGGGGCCCATTTGGTTCGGGTTGAAATACTTTTAACCGCGGTGAAAAGTAAAATGGTGAAATATTTTTTCACATATTTAAAATTAAATTTTTGTTGGGTTGACATTGTGAATAAGTGCTCACCCTATAATTATAAAACTTTAAACAAGAATAGAGAAAAAAATTTAATCCTAAATAGGTAAAAACGTATTTCACCATATTACTTTTGACCGCGTTGAAATATATTTTACTCCGAACCAAACGAACCCTAGACATACATTAATTTATGTTTTAAATCAACTCTATATAAAACTACATACAACAACCAATGCTTATATGACACATGAAATTACTCAATAAATTAGTGGATCGAAGTCACCAAGCCTACAAATAGTTATAAAAAACAAAGTAGGATTTGAACCTGATTCCGTCCTACTGTGCCGTTTACAGGCATTTCGCTTGGGCCCAACCCATCGTCTAACCTAGACTTTATGACTTATTGTTGGAATTTCAAAATATGATTTATTAATTGAATTGTATTAGTGAGTTTTATTTTTGGAATATAATTTAGTATTAATATCGTGTAAGTGAATTTTCATTTATTGGTTTATATTGGGTCTTTTAGTAGAGAGAGAAAGCTAAAGCAAAATGGGTGTAAATGAGATGGGTATGATTTTAGTGTCCCACATAGATACTTTAAAAGAAAGTGGAAGGGTATATAACTAAAAGATAAAAGATGACTATTGGTCTTTTAGTCAAAGAGACTATGCTATGGTGCTTTACGGTGGTGCGAAGCACCACTAATCGCCACACGCGATGCGCGTTCGCGCGACGTGCGAAAGGGAGACTTAGGGCATATTGGGTGCTTTGATGGTACACTTGGCACTTAGTTGTAGTTAATCAATTGATCAAGGGGTGTTATAACCCAAGCGGGATGATCTGAACCGTTAGATTGACTCGCGACGTTTCGTACAGGGGTGTGTCCATTCGTTTACGATGAGATGCTAAATCTAGGTCGTGCGATCAAAGGAATTTTGAAAAGACTTGATCCAACGGTTGCTGAATCACAGGCCTAAAAGGAGGTGACTATTCATGAACAACCACCAAAATGGTTTTGAAAATGACTATTCAGGCCTCTGTTTCGAACACTAAAATTTGCTCTGTTCTCCTCTCTCCATCCTCTACCTTCTGGCATTATGAGGTTAACATTTCAGAGTGTTCTTGGTTTGATCAAACCATATATAGTTTGAATCAAATAAGAAACATCATTGCATTGTATCTTAAAGGTAAATTTATACTTCAACTCCATTGTGTACTTGCGGCTTTCATCCGGAAGGGGAGAAATATTGCCAAAATAACGACGTATCTAGAACGTGCATTGCAGTAACTTGGATTCATAATTATTATAATTCCTCCATAAATTTCCAATAGTTTTAGGCAATATTACTTCTGAAAAAATGGAAGGAACAGTAGCACGATCCATACAAATTATGAGTCAAGATTTGGTGCGATTGGATCGTTTAGGTGGTCAAAATTTCACCCGTTGGCAAGAGAAAATCATGTTCTTTCTCACATCTCTTAAACAGTAGTATATTCTTAATGATGGGCTTGAAACTATTCCCAAACCCACACTCGAAGACACTGAAAACATCAACAAAAAATGTGTGAAGAGGAAAGAAGATGAATTCATGTGTTGGGGACACATTCTTAATGCATTATCTCAATCTGTCTATAATATTCATCGAATGATTCCTACGACAAAGGTATTATGGAAGGTATTGGAGAATAAATATCAAAATGAGGAAGAAAGTAATCGTAAGGTTCTTATTTCTAATTATATGAATTGTAAAATGACTAATGATAAATCTGTCGTAGCATAAGCCCATTAACTCCAACAAATAGTCGGTGGTCTTAAAGCCGCTGGTATAAACCTTCAAGATGAATTTCAAGTGTGTGTGTTTGGTTGTTTCTAAACTTCCTTCCACTTGGAATAACTTTAAGAAAAAAAATTAACCACGACGAAAAGATATACACAGTTGAATCCCTTCTTCTCCATCTTCATATTGAAGAAGATTCTCGTATTCGGGAAAAGAAGGAAGATCAAAGTGATAATCAATCCAAGGCAAATATGGTTGAGGATCAAACATCCAAAGTACTAAAGATTCCAAACTCAAAGCAAAGAGTGATTCAAATTTTAAGAAATAAGGTGCAAATAAAAAGAAGAAAGGCAAATGCTACTTCTATTACAAACCGGGTCACTTTGCTCGAGAATGTCGACTTAAAAAGAAGACATTTAAGGGAAAACAAGTGGAAAAGAAAACCAACAATGTTGAAGAACTTATTGCAATGGTGTGCAAAGCAAATACTGTGGATAATGAAAGTGGGTGGTGGTTAGATACCGCTGCAACCGTTCATATCTGCAAAGATCGTTATTATATCAAGAGATCGATGAAAAGGAAGTAAAAAGGCGAATAACCTCCGCACCAAAGTAATTGGAAATGGCACAATGTAATTGAAATTAACATCTGGGAAGGTTTTTACTTTGATTAATGTACTTCATGTACCTAAAATGTGTAAAAATCTCGTGTCTGGAGACCATCTCAATAAGAGAGGTTTCAAACTTGTACTAGAGTTGAATAAGCTTGTCTTATCCAAGAACAATCAGTTTGTTGGTAAAGGGTTTTCTTGTAACGGCATGATCAAATTTAATATAATAAATTATATTATTTCTGTTTATATGGTTGATTTTATTTCTTTATGGCATAATAGATTAGGTCATGTTAATTATATAAGAATAAAAATATGACAAATCTAGGATTAATTTCTGATTGTAAAATTGACCATTACGATAAATGTGAAATTTGTGCTCAATCTAAAATAACTAGAAAGTCATTTAAATCTGTTGAGAGGACGTCCAAATTGCTTGATCTTATACATAGTGATATATGTGATATGAAGAGTAATGTCACTCGTGGAGGAAATACATATTTTTTTAACTTTTATCAATGATTACACACACACACACACACACACACACACACACACACACACACACACACACTTAGAAGTAAATATGAAGTATTCGATAAATTTCTTATTTTTAAAGCAGAAGTTGAAACTCAATAAAATCAAAAATCAAAGTCCTACGATCCTATAGAAGTGGTGAACACTACCCAACTGAATTTATTCAATTTTGTAAAACTCATGGAATAATTCATCAAGTTACGACACCATACACGCAGCAACAAAATTGAATAGCGGAAAGGAAAAAAATGGGACTTTGGTTGAAATGATAGGCACAATGTTAATCAGTTTTGGGTTGCCTTTGTCTATGTGGGGTGAAACAATTTTATCTGCATGTTATATTCTAAAAAGAGCTCCATTGAAAAAAAGGATATTACACCGTATCAATTATGGTTTAATCGTAAACCTAATATTATCTGTCTCAAAGTTTGGGGATGTCTTGCTTATATAAGAAAACCCGAACCTAAAAGACCCAAGTTAGGAAATATAACTTACAAATGTATTTTTATTGGGCACTCTAATAATAGTACGACTTATAGATTTCTAAATCTAGAAACTCAAGAAATTATTGAGTCGGTGGATGTGCAATTTTTTGAACATCTAAAAAAGTCAAGTACTTTGAATCAAGGATTGGATAATAATAATTCGACTGCTGATCCCTCACCTTCTAATGCTTCGTCACAACCAATATTACCTTTAGTATCAACAGATGATGTTGAACCAAGAAGAAGTAAGAGACAAAGAACTGAGAAGACACTTGGACCTGACTTTGTAATTTATCTTATAGAGGGAGATGTGAATGAAACCAATAACAAAACCAAGTTTATTCTTAATGTGGAAGATTAACCGACTACATTTCATGAAGCGGTAGCATCTAGGGATGCTACCTTTTGGAAAGAAGCAATCAATGATGAAATGAACTCATTTTTGTCGAATCAAACATGGGTTATTACAGATCTTCCCCCTGGAGCAAAATCAATTGGGTGAAAATGGATATTTAAAAGGAAATTAAACCCAGATGGTTCAATTAATAAATTTAAAGTGAGATTAGTTGCTAAAGGAAATAAACAAAAACACGGAATTGATTATTTTGACACATCTGCACCCGTTGCACGCATAACTTCCGTTAGACTATTAATATCTCTTACTTATATTCATAATTTTGTGATTCATCATATGGATGTAAAAACAACCTTTCTAAATAGTGATTTAGAAGAAGAGATTCATATGGAACAACCTGAAGGGTTTGTTTTGCCTGGCCAAGAAACTAAAGTGTGTAAACTAGTTAAATCTCTTTATGGCCTTAAACAAGCTCCTATGCAATGGCATAAAGAGTTTGATAGGATAGTAAGATACCATGGTTTTAAAGTAAATGATGTCGACAAATGCATTTATAGTAATTTTAATACTGGTATTAGAGCTATTATTTGCTTGTATGTGGATGACATGCTTATATTTGATATGAAAGATTTAGGGGAAGCTGATGTGATTCTATGAATCAAAATAGTAAGAAAAGATAATGCATTGACATTATCTCAATCTCACTCTATTGAAAAGGTTCTTAAGAAATATAATCATTTTGAACTTAAGCCATAAACCACACCTGTTGATCCTAGTATCAAATTATTGAAAAATACTAGGCGTATGATGGATCAACCTAAATATGCCAGTGTCCTTGGAAGTCTCATGTATGCAATGCATTGCACTAGACCAGACATTGCCTATGTGATAGGAATGTTATGTAGGTTTATAAGTAATCTAGGATAAAAATATTGGAATGCAATTTTTAGATTACCTAGATACCTAAAGAGAACTATGGATTACGACTTACATTATGTAGGGTATCCATATGTATTAGAAGGATACAGTGATTCCAGTTGGAATAACCTCGAATCAAAATCTAAGTCCACAACTGGTTGGATATTTACGCTAGGATGAGCGACTATTTCTTGGGGATCCAAGAAAAAAACATGTGTGTCTGATTCAACAATGTAATCAGAACTCATAACCCTAGTCGATGCAAGTAAAGAAGCAGAATGGCTTAAAAATTTATTATTTGATATTTTGTTATGGAAAAAGCCATCTCTTGCTATTATGATTAATTGTGATAACCAGGCTACAGTTTACAAGGTTTCAAGAAAAACCTATAATGGAAAATCTAGACATATTAGTCTAAGACATAAAATTTTAGGTAATTACTCAAAGAAGGAGTAATTACAGTTCACTATGTTAAAACAAAAAATAATTTAGCAGATCCCCTAGCAAAAGGTCTTGTTAGAGAAATGATATATATATCACCTCAAAAGGAATGTGACTAAAGTCTATAAAATAAATCAACTATATTTAATGGGAACCCAACTAATGTCTTGAAAATATAGACAAAGTTCAATGTGGTACTAACAAGTTAAATGATAGTTATGGAACACTAGAAACTTATATGTAAAAGTCCATTCCTATGTGCCTAGTGTTGGTATTCTGCATGATAGAGGATGGAGTTTACTTCTTAATAAATAAAATAAATGTGACTCGCAGAATCACTGAAGTTGATTTAACTATATGAGTGATGAAAGTGTGGCAACTTTCTATGGAACTAAGACTGATCCTAAGACACTCATTATAAGGAAATAATTTTATGAATGTCGGTTCACAATTGAGTATGTTGTATACCACTATAAACGTCAAAGAATGTTCAAGATCACATATGCTTCAAAGACGATTTCGAATATCAGGTTCTTCAACAAGAAAAGCCTCTGCGAGACACATTTTGGTAAGATTGTGTTTTAGTCCCTTAACGGTTCACTTAAGGTGTTGGGATAATCTTTATAAAAAAATTTCTAAGTGTTGGAGCGGAGTTTTTCATCGAAATATTATTTCTAAGTGTTGAGGCGGACAGGAATACAAAATTATTTTACGTTCTAATCATTCGAGCGAGATTGCCACGTCGTTCGAGCGACAAATGCATCTCGCGCGAAGTCGTTCGAGCGACAACTGACATCATTCAAGCGACAAACCTATTTCGTTCGAGCGACGCGCCGCCTTAGTTTTTCCATAAAAAATAGTTTTTCTAACTTCATTTTTGACTAAAAGACCTGAGAATTTTCAAAAGACGAAAATGCTTTGGCAGAATACTTTGTCTTCTCACTTTTAGGGTTTTAAACCTTTTTATTTTCAATTCACAAGATCCCAATAGTTTGTGTGAATTATTTTGGAACCCAAGAACACATATTTGTGTCATGTTTATCTTGTAGAGAAAATATATGATTAAGGTGTTCTTGAGGGGAGTACTGGGCTAAAGACGTCTGGGTGTTAATATAGAGTGCTTGTGGGCGTTCCTGGGCTGAATTGGAGCTACGGTTCTGGATGACTTTAGGCTGTGGTCTATGTGAATTTTCTGGGGTTAACTCATTGCGAATTTCATTGTAAGTGTAAGTGTAAGTGTTACATATTATAGTGAAATAAAAGGTTTTTACCCGAATGGAGTTTTTTCCTGAAATCTGCGAGTTAGTTATTTGTGTTAATTGGCTTGTGACACACACTCACACACACACACACGTAGTTGCATATTCAGAGGATGATTTAATTTGGTTTAAAAATTGACTCCAGTTAAATAAGTTTAAATTGAAAATTTTCGAATTTATTGAAATCAGTATCGCACAAGGCACAACAACTTTCACAAATTGGTATTTATTTGCGGTGACAGTGGGCGGAGTCCAGCCTCTGAGATTTCATGCAGGCTTTGTGCAATTTTTGGACATGTCACCCCCGACTATTTATGACATACTATGATGTGCACCACGTCTAAATAGGCTTGTAATGTTTTACAACTCACCCATGAAGGCAATAATTCAGTCAAAGAGTATAAAATTCAAAGTGTGTAATACTCAATTTGAAACGATTACCATGCTTAAGACCGAGTGTTTTGATGAATTTTATGCACGTTTGCCTGACATTGTCAACACTAGTTTCAATATTGGTAAGCCTATACCCGATGAACGAGTGGTTAAAAATATTTTAAGATCGCTATCAAAACATTTTATTCCTAAAGTGATTGTTTTAAATATCTTAGGTAATTTGGATCGTCTGAAATTAGAAGAGTTGGTTGGAGACCTCCAGACATATGAGATTGACATGTTTCTTGACAATGTCAAGCCTAAGGATAGAGGGATAGCACTTAAAACCTAGTCTAAGAAAAAAAATAAAGTGAGTTTTTGTGAGTTCGAGTTTGAGGGCGAGTCTGATTTTGATGCGGCCATGCTTGCAAAGAATTTCAAAAAATTTCTGAAGGTTTCAAAACGAAATTCTTGCAATAAAACATTTTTTGAGAAAAAGAAAGACAAGGCCAAAGAAAGCGGTGAGAAGGAGAAATAGGGCGAGGGAGATTTAGAAAAAGTAACTTGTTTTGAGTGTGAGGGAAAAGGGCATAAGTCATTTGAGTGTCCCACTAGACTTAAGAGAGAGGGAAAGAAAGTTTCTATACCAATCACCCTTAGTGGCAGTGAGGATGATGTGAAAGATTCCGGGGATGAGTCTTCACAAGGAAAGTTTGTTGCTTTTTCTGCTAGTCATGTGAGCACACCCAGTTTATCCCACGACGATGAGGATACTTGTGCACGTCAGACCCCCGAGGATGATTTGAGTATTTCTAGCGAGTCTGAGAGTGAGTGCGCTAGTGAGGGTGATAATGAGCTCCAGATTGAATTTAGGATTTGTATGTCGAGACTTTAAAGACTAAAAAATTGAATAATGAGTTAAGTCTTAGGTTGTGAGATTGGGAGACAGAATTAGAGAGTTTGAGGCAAAAGCGAGTCAACTCGAGAAGGTGGAGATTTCTTTGAGTGAATAGTTGATAGCTTTAGGCCGAGAAAAGAGTGATTTGACCAACACGGTGTCTAGTCTAACGACACGTGTATCCCTACTCGAGAGTGATCTCAAACGTGCATGGGAGGTTAAAGAAACTTTAGAGAACATATCTAAGAAGGAAGGAAAGATGGTTCTCAATCCAACTTTGGGTAGTGGTGAGAGTTTAGGAATAGTTCATGATCGTGCATCCACTTCACATGTTGCACCTGAGGCGGTTCCCATTTTAGTGTTAGATTCACATAGCTCTCAACCTAACCCAACTAGGCATCTCGTACCTAATAGGAGAGCACATAGGATATATTTTGAGAGAGGTGTTCCTAGGCCTACTTATGTTTGCACGCATTGTAAGAAAAGAGGACACCTTAGGGAGTTTTGTTTTAAGTTGGGTCATGTGTCACATTTTGCTACTACATGTGTTCACACACACGCACCCACACCTGATGCTCCGTATGATTATACGAGAGAGTTTGCACATATTCTGGAGCAGGTAAAATTATTGGTCAAGACTTTACATGGTTTGATGAAGTTTTTTCATAGGATGTCGTCACTTTTGGAAAACTCCACCGCACCTAACGGTTAAGGTTTAGACTTGTTTGTTAGCATAGGTTGATTTGCATGATGATATTTTTTTGCCTATTACTAGTATGTATTTTTTTGTATTAGATTTTTGCTTTTGAAAAATACAAAAATATTTTATTTTGATAAATTTTTGGAAAAAGACAAAAGATTTTTTGTGTTTTGTTTTACACCGTATATGAATGGACATTCAGGATGATCGAGTCACAATTTCATTCCATATCCATGTGATGATTTGATAATATTTTGATATGCGTCATCCTTTCATTTTGTGCTTTACAATTTTGAAGTCATTGAGATGTGATTAGATGTTACTACCTACATGTTTGACTCACGAGTTCCTTTAATGCACACTTGCACGGATTTGTTTGATTATTGTACTTGTTTATCACATATCGGTCGGAGTGTTATCATCTCAATTCCGTTTTTAAAATGAACCATATGCGATAAACCTTGAAAATGGAAGTAGTGCATGTAAAAACCGTTTATCGTAAGGAATTTAATTGTAACAAAATATGATGAGTGAATCACGGGAAAAGGGTTGCGAGAGTATAAAATTAGCTCGTCGTGAAAGCCACCATTTAAAAGAGCCCGAAAAAATGAAAGGCAATAAAAAGATAAATATGCTAAAAAGGGCCCACCTCAAAATAAAAATATAATGATTATTATTTATGAGGGAGTTTGAATGGAAAGAAATAAAAATTGGATTTGCACGTCCTAACAACGTCTTGAAAAAGCATTCATAGTTTTAGACGTTATTGATGTGAGAATCACTTTTGACTTTAATGTGTTGATGTATTAAGTCGATGTCATTTAAATTCAACACTTTCAACACCTAACGACGATTTTGAGATTCATTCGATATACATCATGCACATATGCTATGTTTGATTGCGTTGATTTGCCTATCGAATATGTTTACACCCATTTATTCCGTTTCCATGATTTGGTTGTATTAGTGTAAAGTCATGGTGTGTGAAAATTATTTTTGCATTTTTAGTTTGAAAAATTAAAAAATCAAAAAATAGTTTGTGGAAGATTTTGAGTTACTCTTCTGCATTAGCGTAGTTTGATTCATGTTTGCTATGCATTTTTTGTCGTGAAAACTCCATGTTTATTTTTTTTATTCGTTTCTTGGTCTATTTCAAATAAATAAAAAGGGGGAGAATGAATTATGGGGGAGATTTAATTATATTGATTGATTTATGCTTATATCATTTCAAACTCGATACCTTCAAACTCGATACATCATGAAGGTGTTTGATTTGTCTCATATGTGTAGGTGCAAGATTGAAGATTATTAATTTGCGCACCTTGATGATAAAAGCTTAAATATTTGAAGTTGAAGATTTTGAAGAAAAGTTTTGAGACCTACATGTTTAGTACCTTTTCAGTTTTAGGTTCATGGGAGGGTATTAGATTTGTATAGGAATTTTGTTTTGATAATTGGATGTTTTTATTTTGTAGTGGCATAGACTCAGGGGGAGATTTGTAAGGACATAATTTTATAAATGTCCGTTCACAATTGAGTATGTCGTAAATCGCTACAAATGTCGAAGAATATTCAAGATCACATATGCATCAAAGACGATTCCGAATATCAAGTTGTTCATAAGAAAAGCCTTCGCGAGACATATTTTGGTAAGACTGTGTTTTAGTCCCTTAACGGTTCACTTAAGGTGTTGGGATAATTTTTCTAAATTTTTTTGAAGTGTTGGGGCAGAGTTTTTCGTTAAAATATTATCTCTAAGTGTTGAGGCGGACTAGAATAAAAAATTATTTTACGCTCCAGTCCTTCGAGCGAGATTGCCACGTCGTTCGAGCGATAGAGGCATCTTGTGAGAAGTCGTTCGAGCGACAACTGGCATCGTTCAAGCGACAACCTTATTTCGTTCGAGCGACGCGCCGCCTTAGTTTTTCCATAAAAATTAGTTTTTCCAACTTCGTTTTTGATTAGAAGACCTGAGAATTTTCAAAAGATGAAACTGCTTTGGCAGAATACTTTGTCTTCTCACTTTTAGCATTTTAAACTTTTTGTTTTCAATTCACAAGATCCCAATAGTTTGTGTGAATTGTTTTGGAACACATCTTTGTGTCAATGACGCGACTTAAAAAGTGTCTAAAGTGCGTGCTTATATAGGCTCAAGTGAATGCCTGTTGCTCAAGTAATAGTCCCGGTAAGTTGGGGTCGAGTGCTTAGGGAAATAGGATGAGCGAAACGTAACGACGTATGGAACGACGGAGAACCCTAACTTGACCCTAAAAGAAACGAAAAAGGTTATTTGTATGGGAGATTTACTACAACTAAATGAGTATTGAAAACAAGGACTGACTAAACTATGCCTAAATGAAATGCAAAAGAGCTAATTGACCTAAGATGGATGGCAAGTAATTAACAAACTTAACCGCCAATGAGAATGAGAGGTTGGGCTACAATCCCCCTCACCCTAGTAGTTCACCTTGTAGGCTACTAGATTTCAAAATTAGAATTTATAAGGATCCCGATCTTTATTAATCCTAAGCATTCCGTATATGAAGTATCGTAGCCCGCATCATACGAAATCAAAGGTAAGAACAAAGCAATGTCGCATTAACTACATGCGCATCGCACTCTTAAGCATCCCGACTACCTAGGGCAAACGAGATCAAAAGTCCTACGTGTGACACCCCGCCTAATTAAATACCGGGTGATCGGTCCTTTATTAAATTAAAATCAAGGTGAACGGTTGGTTCATTCTTAGCATCACTGTCGCAAAATAAATATTTTCAATTTAAACACCCTAAATAATTAAGCTAAGTGTCAAAACAATTTAAAGTCTTATTCCATTTATTAAATTTCAACGTGAAAATCTTTTTAAATAGAAGTCAGTTTAAGAATCACATAAATGCTAAGGATAACAATCAATACAAAAAAATTAAGCCATCTAGATCAACCAAACCAAATCAAAGAACCATAAATGAACTCATCCTGATAAGAGTTAACTCTAAAATCTCTAATGAGTCTAAACTGAAATAGGAAATAGGGTGACACATGCCCTGGCTATGCAGTACTAAATCAAAAGATGAATCAAGGAAGAGGTCGTCTAAAGTAAGGGCCTGCAACTCCCACATAAGTTGCAGCATCTCCAATCCAAAGAATCTATGCTTGACGCCCCTTTGGCTGGGAACCTGTAATACATACATATATATACAAGAGAGAGAGAAAAATGACAGGAAACGGGTCAGAGCCCCAGTATAAAACAGTTTTAAAAATAGTTTAGAAAGTATTTAAAATGCTTACCGGCTAATGTAACAACCATGGTAGTACGCAACACTCTTTTGAGAATTCTCACCTCTCATCTAGTGTGCACGCCTACCGTACTACTAAATGCCTCATAAGTCTATCTAACTTATGTCCCATAAATTCTATCCCGAGATGGCACAAGACTATGGTATTTAGTTTAGAGATCAGTTTCTTAATGATTACTTACATTACTTAGTATATCTCAGTAACGTTATAAAGTTCCCGAACACTTACTATAAAATTTGGAGCATTTATTCAATTCTTCACTACTTGTACGCATAGTAGAAGGTTTTCGCATACACACACACACACACACACACACACACACACACACACACACATATATATATATATATATCCACATAAAATCTATGGTGCTGGCATACTCTGCTATCAAGTCCCCGTATCTCTCGTACTAAGGGAAATACTAGTTCGGAATCACTCTCGAACTATATTAACACAATACACACAAAATAGAGGCGAAGCATAGTTCCAAGTCACTAAGAGGTCAGCACATACCCCTCACGTCTCTTAGGATCGTCTGACTATCATTCTCAGATTGCTTGTACCAAGGAATTCTATGTTCTAGGGTACAAGTCAATATCCCCCATAAAGGTCCCATCGAGATAAGTCTGTCCCGGTGCGGTAACCTCCGTGATACCAAGTAGCACGGGTATGATTATTCACAAATATAATATTTAGTATATGCACACAGTCACACGACCATATATATAAATATTCATATTTTCCAATTAGGTTCGCCCACGACCCATAATAATTATTATTAACCGTACTTTGTACAATTTTACCCAATTATCTCACATAAAGGGTTCATCTATTTTATTCTCAATTATAATCATTTCATACTTACTTCTCATCCCTCGAAGTATTCTCTTTTACTAAAGATAATTTCAGTAGGTACACCCTTTCTAACATTCTCGTCTAAGTCTTTCACGAGTCTCTCAATTCTTTAGTGAATGTACGTACAATTTACAATATGTAACGAAACCCCCCGTTAGCCCACAATTTCATCCCATATAAAATTTCACTCAACGGAGTCTACTTAGACCCTACTGGTCTCTTCATGACCCATTATACTCTTTAAATGATATTTAAGGGTTCCTACGTATTTTATCCGGAATAAACAAAAAGGGGAAAAACATGCAGTTTTCCAGGACTGGATCGATCGAGGAAAGGGGGTCGATCGATCGATCATCGATCGATCGACATTCTTGGGTCGATCGATCGATCAAGCAGTTCTTGCCCAGAAAACTGTAAATTCGACCTACGGGTTTCATCCAAGAATTTCCTCCAAAACACCATTAATGATCCCCAAATTCTCAAACAAGTTTATTACTGATTTAATACACCTATATACATGATTTCCTATGTGAAATATGTACAAATTCATCAAATGTAACAAATTAATGGCCCAATTCATAATATTCATCAAGAGCCCTAGCTTCATTGAAATTTCCAACCTTCTAATTCTATTTCAAGATTTCTCCATTCTAAACCAATACAATTTCGTGGGTAATCCTCTACATATGTTAAGATGTCCAGAATATATTTATTTCCTCTAAAGCATGTGATTTAAATTCCCTAAATCATCAAATTCTTTCATGAAACATATATTTATCAATCCTCTTCTAACATGGGTGAAACATTAACTAGAAATTTAGCAAGATAGATACTTTGCTCGAGAATATGAGTCTGAATTTCTGAGATTTGATGATGTGGTTGTGTTCTCCATCCTCCGATCTACACTCCGGCAGTATTTGTGGTGAGAATGGTGCAACTATGGTGGCTCTAGCCTTGGGAAGTTCCTCACCTTCTTCCTCTAATGGTCTCTGTGAAATATGCAAGTTCTAACCCTAGAAGACAACCTCTAACACCTCATATACTTCTCTAATTTTCGTAGGTAATTAAATCTCAAAAATAAAAATTACCAAAATGCCCCCCGGGTTACCAGTTAGGCCTAAAAACATCCCGAGACCCAAACTAAACCTTCGGGTACACTTTTCTGATTATCTCAACCCTTCCGGACACATTGGCGCACTCGAAATGCCCATATGGGAGACTTATAATTTATTTATTTTTTATAATAATAATTTAGTCCCGACACTACACAGGTGCGTCCCGACTTAATTTCCATAATTGTCATATTATTCACTCGTGATAATTCTAATAAATTCAATTCCACATATTTCTTTCCTCATTAAGTAATGTTCAACAAATCAACAAATTTCCAATAATTACTAACTCTCGTCACGGTAGTAAATGTTTAAAATAAATTTTCGGATTAATATTAAATTAATTTATCTAAATTAAATTTAATAAATCCTCAATTTAAAAGCCATAAAAATACGGGGTATTACACTACGACGGGTGTGATAGTTACGCAATACGATTCCTTAAAAAATCAATTCAAAAATCTATTTCCATTATGATGAATCACATCGGGTGGGGTTCATGCACCCCAACCCTTAAAAGATTAGTGAGACATGATTAAATGAATAAAAACATTGATTCTAAAACTAACAAGATTTCTTGATAGCCATAAAAGAGATGAACAAGAAAAATTGGTAATTTTTGAAGGTGCAATCAGGATTGGAAGAATTAATTAACTAAATTAAAGCAATGAAATAAATTTACTTGCATTCAATAAATATGGAAATCAAATCTGAATCTTGCAATCAATCTTCAAAACTTGGGTTTGCAACCCAGGTGAGAGAGCTTTCTCTCTCTAAAAACTAACTAAAAAAAAGTAAAAAATTCGAACCCACTTAATCTATCAATAACCAGAAGTTAAATACATCACGAAAAATTCGGAGTTGTAGCTGAATAAAACTCTAAAATCGGAACAAGAAAACTAGGTTTATCTTCGGCAGACTGGTCCGGGCACTCAGTAGCGGATCTATCCGTCTTCAAATCAGGGTCGGTCCCTTTTTCTGGGAAATAGGATCGGTCCTCTATTCAAAATTTTCCAGTTGGCGATAGGACTTTGGGCCGGTCCTTTTTTTTAGAAAATAGGATCGGTCCGCTAGGGGAATTTGGCCACTGAGTTGTAAGGGCCCGGATCGGTCCTTTTCTTTGGGAAATAGGATCGGTCTACCTTCATTTTTCATTTTCTCTTCAATTTCTCTCCATTCTCTCCTCATTTTCTCTCATCTTTAGAACCTCGTAACTTCTTCTCCGGAACTCGGATTTGGACGCCGTTTCTTCCTATGCACTCGTAGACTCGAGATCTTCAACTTTCATTTTGGGCTCTCGTCCAAATTCCTGATGAAAATTATGCTTTTTCCCTTTTGACTTTTCTCCCTTGATTCATTCTTCTACTTTGGCTTTTTCCTTTCTTTACTTAGCAATAAATACATGTAAATATCATGAAAAAGGCACAAAACTTGAGATACTACGTAGAAAGGCCAGTAGCATATATATGATATAAATAAAGATGAATTACATTATCCGAGACGACAAAAATCCCTAAATTAAGGGGGTAAATTAAGAAGAATTTACACCTAATCAGTTAAGTTTCTCTTATAGAGAAAATTTCTACTGCCGATCTAGGTGCTCTTTAGGCGAGTACTGGGCTGAAGACGACTACGTGTCAATAGGGAGTGCTTGTGGGCATTCCTGGGCTGAATTGGAGCCGCGGTTCTGGATGACTCTAGGCTACGGTCTCTGTGGGTTTTCTGTGGTTAACTCATTGAGGATTTCATTGTAAGTGTAAGTGTTACATATTATAGTGAAATAAAAGGTTTTTACCCGAAAGGTTTTTTTTGCAGAAATCTGTGAGTTGGTTATTTGTGTTTATTGGCTTGACACACACACACACACACACACACACACACACGTAGATGCATATTTAGAGGTTGATTTTTGGTTTAAAAATTGACTCCAGTTAAATAAGTTTAAATTGGAAAATTTTGAATTTATTCACATCAGTATCGCATACGGCACAATAACTTTCACAATCATGAAATCAGGATAAACACGAGGCCATAAATGTGCGTGCTAATAGAACACTCTTCAACACAAAGATTAGTATGTGTAATGGTTACAGCTCGTCTCAAAGGCTCCTTGGTTCGAGATATGATCACCACACCACCTTGATGAAGCTTTGAATTATTTTCACTAAGTGGAAGTTCAAGTCCGAATGACGCTTCTCATTTATATACTAGATTTCGGCGATAATTCTAAAAAGTTTGTTACTATCTATATACTCTTGTATCTTCAATGTCTTATTTATGAGTATTTTGAAATGGTGGGGGATTGTTGGAATTTCAAAAATTGATTTATTAATTGAATTGTACTATTGAGTTTTATTTTTGGAATATAATTTAGTATTAATGTTGTGTAAGTGAGTTTACATTTATTGGGCTTTTTATATTGGGTCTTTCAGTAAAGAGAGAAAGCTAAAGCAAAATGGTTGTAAATGAGGTGGGTATGGCTTTAGTGTCCCACTAAAGACTTTACAAGAAAGTGGAAGGGCATGTAACTAAAAGACAAAAGATGACCACTAGTCTTTTAGTCAAAGAGGCCATGCTATGGTGCTTTCGCACCACCAATCGCGACACGCGACTCACCTCCGTGCGATCGCGCAACGTACGAAACTATGATTGGGCGAGTTAGGGCACATTGGGCGCTTTGATGGAGCACATGGCACTTCGCACGTGAGCATCATCGTTCAGAGGGTGGGAACCTGAAGTTTTGTCAGAATCAACCAGATCAAAGGCTGTAGTTAATAGATGTGATTAAGGGATGTTATAACCCAAGCGGGATGATCTGAACCATTAGATTGATTCGCGACATTTCATACAGGGGTGTGTCCATTTGCTTATGATGAGAATCCAAATTTAGACCATGCGATCAAAGGAATTCCGAAAAGACTTGATCCAACGGTTACCGAATCGCAGGCCTGAAAGGAGGTGGCTTTTCATGAGCAACCACCAAAATGGCTATAAAAAGAGTTCCATGCCTCTGTTTTGGACATTGAAAATTGTTCTGTTCTCCTCATTCCATCCCCTACCTTCTGTAAATATCAGGTTAACATTTCAAAGTGTTCTTGGTTTGATCAAACTGTACATAGTTTGAATCAAACAAGAAACATCATTGCATTATATCTCAAAGGAAAATTTCTACTTTAACTCCATTGCGTACTCGCGGTTTTCATTCGGAAGGGGAGAAATATTCTTCCTGGATTGTGCCTTGGAGTAACTTGGATTCATAATTAGTATAATTCCTTCATAAATTTTCAACACTTACGAGCGCGACTTTCTCTTATTTTATAGGGACACATGTTTGTTCCTCTAATCTTCAACCAAGTTTTGGACAAATAAACATATCGTTCATCTCCTCAGTAAATAATGAGTTCTCTTTTGAACACAACATACGAAGATAAAGATGTAAAAACTCCATATTTTTGTCCAATAATATTAGCAAAATAAAGATAACGGACAAAAATGGAGACGTCCATAATCCTAAGCTAAATATCTTAAATGTTCTTTATCATTTTTATTATTATTGTTATTTAAAAGAAACTCTTTTGTATGTTTAAGACCAAATCTAGAGAATTTGGTATTTTTGGCCACCAAAATACTCGAATGCTACTTTTGGTCCACCCCAAACCAAACCAAACCAAACTCCATAGCACTTTGTTATATATATATATATATATATATATATATATATATATATATATGCACGAAAATCCAACATTGTGCAAAGGGTGATAAATAAATAAAAATTTATAAAAGATTGGAATGTGCTAGAAAAAATGCTTGTGCGACTATCAAAATGTCACGAAAGCTACCTAATGAGTAAGAAATTTTATTAACATTTTATCATTTTGGTCCATGTTCTCAAGAGCCAAAATGATGGAGCAAAACATCACTAAGTGATTTTTTTTGTATAAAAGATGAAAGCATGTAAATACGATAAGAGAGCTACATAATGAGACTAATTTAGACATTAATGATCTAGTCTATAAAAAATACAATACAACAATTATATATAACATAACTATATAATCTAACGAATGCTTATAAGCCAGAAAATTCGAAGGCATAATCACTTTAGAACCAGCAGGATGTTTACTTGTTTTCTTTGTGTTTAGTTTGATATTATATATATATATATAGGTGTTTTACTATTCATCACTTATAAAGTAATTAGAGTGTCTAGGTTGATTCACTTGTCCAAATCTAACGGATGAGATGAAGAATTTTGTAAGACTTCTTTTAGAACATGGGTGAAATTGTTTTAATCCAACGATCAAGATCATTTCTTCAATATGGGAGATCACTGTTGCTTGATTCATCCCGCCCGAAGTGATATTTCTTAAAATCTCAACTTTAATTTAAAATCCCACTCTGTTCCTAAAACTCTACTCACTAACCCCAAAGATCCCCCTTCTCCCCCTCTCTCTCTCTCTCTATAAGGTGCTTGTGTCTCAACCCTTGATGATATTTTTTTTGAAGGCAATACAAAGAATCTATAATCAACATTATGAAATAATGTTTTAAAGGAAATAAAAATTGAAAATATCCTGCCAATCATGTGCAGAACAAGGCATTCACTCATTTGAGAACAACAAAAACACTGAATGTATAATCTCCTTACCAATATGCCATTAAAGTTAGATTTCACAACTCAATCATTATTTGCAAACTCCAAAAGTCTAATGGAAAAATTGATACTAGTGATGATGAATCCCATTTCCTCCTCCCCCCCTTGCCTTCTTTTATCTAGCTGCTCTTAGTTGATATTGCTCCTCTTTGTATATTCGGTTCCTTCTTTAGAACTCTTTGGAATGAATAAGGAACTCGAGATAGTCTTCGTGAAGAATATAGTAGTCTTTGGGTTGTATACAAGTAAACATACATTCGCTGAAGTCCATTGAAAAATCATAACACCACACTTTGTTTCCTGTGATCCCCCACCCGATGACATCTCTCTTTCTCTCTCTCTCTATCTCTCTCCCTCTCTCTCTTTCTCAGCTGCCTTGTATTACTAAAATAGCTCGCCCCCATTGAATTAGAGACATGAATTTTCTAAAGTAAATCGTGAAGATTAGGTGGATAGGGCGTCATACCTAAGCAGTTTTGATTTATGATAAGTATGCGTTAAGTTTCGGTGCGCGGTACTTTTAAATAGTTAATAAGGATGGTGTGATTGGGTGAATTCGATCCTTAGGGGTGGTGTCATGTCATACATAATTGATGATTCAATAAATATGAGGAATCGTGTGGGTCAACACTTGGGGATAGGTACTCGATCAGAGTCGGTAAGATGAGATTATTATAAATAAGTGTCTTGGTGGCCGTTGATCGAAGGTTGTACCTCACAAGGTATGATGGGAGTCACGAGAAAGATGCGATAATTATGTTATGTATGCAACAATAGTGGTTGATGAGACCTATGAGTGAACTCTATATAGTCTTACATGCCAGTTTTTTAGAAAATATGATGCAACTTTGATGGATAAGCTCTTTAGTGATGCTAGTGATGCAGATCTAGAGGTTTATAGGTTCTAGGCGATGTCCTGTATCCTGCCAGAATCCTTATTAGTGTCAGTCTATGGTTTTATACGTGGCTTATGGACACATCCGTTTGGAAGGGTGATAAGGTTATTATCTAAGTGTTAGGTCCCATTTTATCTGCCTAAGTAATAGCTAAATACGAGGTAATTCCAGTGTGAGTATGGTTTATGGGCATCTTCAAGTGTCCATTGGACAAACTGTGTGTGGCATTATTGGTAATAGAAATTGGCTTGTGGTTAAGGTGTCCAATAGTTAAGGGGTGCCATATGTAGTGGCTCGTAGATTAGTGTCCTTGTGAGCACCTAATAATCACGATGTGGGTATTGAGAAGTTTGTAGAGCGTATCTACGATGAGAAAGTCTTAGATAATTAAATCTTGCGAGTTTTGAGGACTTTACGTGGGGTATGTTTGGTATCCTTAAGTAACGAGTTAAGTTTGGTATTAACAAGTGCTACTGTTCTAGTGATGATCGTATTGAAGGTTAGGTAATGATATCAGGTCGTTGGTTAAGGTATAAAATAGTCAAATAGTGTACGTGTCGGGATTTGTCATCCCAATTGGCACATATGGGTGATGTAACCTTCTAAGAGAAATTAAAGGCTTGTGTTATGAGTGGGCGTGATGATCGAGTGTCATAGAATTACTAGTGTAGGCGGTGTAACACTTGATTTTGAGGAGTACAGGGAAATGAATTCGGGAATTAGATTAATGATGTCATATAAGAGACTTGAAAATGGCACCCAAGTGGATATCAAAGCATGATTAGATTATTGGCGCGTGTCGATAACATAAGTTAGGGTAGTCCTAACAAGGTAGTAACTAGTTCTTATCACGTCTTGTCAAGATAGTACAGATTAGAAGATGTATCCCTGTGTGGTACTTATCGTGGGTAGAACCTGGAGATAAGATCGATAAAGAACTTTTGTAGGTAAAGGTTACTATAAGGTGAATGTATCGCTTAACGGGGTTCTCCCTAAGGAGACTTGGGTTTACGAGGTTACGATCATAATATGACAAGGCAGATAGTAACCTAGGTATATTAGGTTGGTGACGTACGCTGGTAAGATGGACAAAGTCAGTGTCGACAAGGGCGTTGATTGGTATGACTCACATTAATCGAGGATGTAAGGAGGAAACCTTATTGTTAAGGAGGGAAGTCCGCTGTTTGACTTCCCAGAGGACAATATGTTTGTGTGACACCCCGCCTAATAAAATACCGAGTGATCACTTCTATATCAAATTAAAACAGGAATCTCATATGGTTCATTCTCAGCATCATGGTCGAAAACTAATTTAATTACTAATAACCTATTAGGCTGGCGTTAAAATTTTAATTAACTAATCTTTTTAACTAAACCATTCAAATAAATCAATCACAACAGTTTATATGCAACAACTGAAATGAAATAAAATAACCGAACACTCGGTACAATATAATACAACTAAATCGAATGCACATTAAAAGGCGGTAAAAGAATAAATGAATATAATGGGGCTATCGGCCCGAATGTTACTACAATGCTTCCTATATATATCACAAGAATAGAAGTGTCTAAAATAAACCTGCATGCATCCACAGTTGCTGCAATGAACGTCTGACTCGAAAGAATCATCATCCAAGCGTCCCTGTGTTTGGACACCTAATATATATACATATATAGAAAGAGAGGAAAATAGAGAAACGAGTCAGAGCCCAAGTTTGAAAATATTTTAGCAAGTGCATAAATGACATATTTTAAAATATGAAAATCTCTCATATTTAAATTGGCATCGCACTCTCATGAGATACCCCTCACCCCTCTTCTAATAGTGCACACCTATCGCATACCTTTTTAAACGACCTAGTTAAACTACCCTGCCTAACTAATCCATTTCACCCATCTTCTAAAAGTCCTCATAAACCCAAGTATAAAGGACTAAAATTCTCTCCATTCCCAACATTGTGCTACGTTCGTGCGTGGGGTGTTTTGTGAAGCGAAATCCAAATAAGGACCCCCATGATACACTACTACATGACAATATTGATCGTCGATATGTATTAGGCCCTCAGTACATAACACATATAAAAAAAATCCCATGGGTATATATAGTTCTCACTAGAACCTATGATTCACACTCATACAAATTCGGATACAAATCTACCGGAAGGAGAATATCACTTTATTCATTATTTATAAAATATTCTAAGCTATCGCCTGAGCTTATACATTATAATATCTCACTTTTGATTCATCCTTACATCATGAAAACTTTCACTAGTTATTTACACTATTCACGTTTTAGTGTTATTAACCTCGTATATAATATTCTCATCTTTATATACATATATCCCTATTTTATTACGAATTTTAAACTCCCAAAAGATTCAGAATTTCTCTCACATTCCATCCTTTATTATGTCCGTATATATATGTTTCACATCTCATATAAATATATATATACAATATACTATACACACCAAGTATATCCATACTTATATATCACACACTATATAAGTATAATAACCATCTCTCAGAGCTATAACTCATTGGATGCAGTCTCTCAATGCTATCATCTTCCAGGGAATTACTCACACATCATCCTGGGTACCAGTGGTCGGACTCTCACACCGGCTTGGTAAAAACCAAATCACAATGTATGGGAAGCGGTCATAGTTCCTCCTAGGAATTAAGAAGGAAACATACCCACCATGTCTCACCCCTAATAAAAATCACACAATATAAAATGGACGCTATGACTTGGGGACTATACGCTCCCTCCTCCTCAAGCCAGGGGCCTCACCCACATCGCGCAACTTCCCATGATAGCATTAGAGGGGGTATGCTTCACATAAATATACTATTAACACACAGACATATTCATAATTATTTTATATATATACTGTAACAATTCCCGTATATATAGTACATATCTCTTCTCAATATATATGGCTATAATTGCCAAACTCTTATAGCGATAGCCAAAACCTCAAATGTTCCCATCAGTAATAGTACATATGTATTTATAGGCTTAAAATACTAAATCCACAAGTATTCTCTTACTTCAAATATAACTCGCACCTTACTCACTTTTAAGGATTATAATATAAACCCGAATATACCAATTCGTAATAATTAAATAAGTATACTAATTTTAATCTCCATAGGTACCGCATCACCTATAATAATAGTTGTCAATAAAGACATACCGGATAGTAGCTTGAACCTCTTTAGACCATATATTAAATTCAATCCTACTCGCATTCTAGAATTCACTCAAATGTACTTGGCCCATAGTTATTCTCTACGCATAGCTATATCAACACACTTGCCGAAGACTTTTCTCGAATGTTACCCATCCTAAACAATCATTTAAAAATATAGCCCGAATTTATTACTACGAACCCAAGGTTTTTATTTTTTTTCCTCAAGTAATTTAGAAGTCCAAAAACTTTATTTAGGAACCTCTAATAATTATCTCCAAAGAATTATAGCCTTAATTTTTCCAATTTCCAGTTTGATTTTCGAGCTAACGATTTCAACCTCGGAACTACTTCCTTAGAAAAATCATTAAAAATTCAAAAAAATCATAAAAATACGCTGTTGGCTCCCATGCGACCGTATAAAAAAGATTTAGAACTTTCATGTTTTGACCAAGAGCTGAATCAATTCTCTTACTGACCGAATCGACCCCGCAAGCTGCTGCGTTACTGTTCACTGTCTTCTCCAAATTACAAATCTCCATTAATCCACCTCCAAGCTTTTTATCTCCTCTCCCATCATCATCCAACCTCAACCAACAATATATCCACACATAAAAATGGTTCTAATCATACTAGAACCAATAATCAACAACTAATTTTAACAAATTCTTAAGTTTACCAAATTGGATATTAACCGGATTTTACTCGTTCAAACTTCCGAAACCCCCGTTTTGGTTCGTGAAAATCCAACCCAAAAATCTTTATAGTTTTTACACAGCAACTATAATATGATAAATAAACACACTAAATCATAAAAGCAAGTTAAACACTTGCCTCGTGGATAAAATCTGACGACCCCGAGTCGAATCCCGCGGAACTTGGTCGAAAATCCATTTCTTTCTTCTCTTCTCTTTCTTCTTCTTTCTTCTTTCTCTCTTCTCTTTCTCTCTCCTAGGGATGAAATGTGGGAGAAATGAGGTATATACCCATCTCTCTCTTTCTCTCTTCTTTCTCCCCTTATAAATCCCGAAATTGGGTGTATACCCAGTTGTAAAATGACTCGTGCACTCAATTGCGAGTCCCTACTAGTCCAAAAAGCCCCCGAACCCAAACATTACCCCCAGGTACTTCATTTTGACTATTTTGGCCATTTCGAAACTAACCGCACACTCGAAATATCCATCTGAGTCACTTAACTAAAATTAACTAATTAAATCCAACATATTCCAATACGCGTGTTTTCCAATTAAAAGATTATCCTTTGTCGCTTTACCCAACTGCGATACGTAATTAAAATAATCCCACTCATATTCTTAGTCTCGTAAGAAAATATAATCCATGTAAATATTAATCCGACACTTGCAAACTAATATTTAATATTCACTTTATAATTCTCAATTATTAAATTTATACTTATAAATTCCAAAATTACTATTCATGATAATTTCCTCTAATTATCAAATTACGCCACTTAACTAATTTAAATATCCGTAAAAGTACGGGGTATTATATTCTCCCCCCCTTACCACCGAATTTCATCCCCGAAATTCGGATACGACCGGTACTACCAACCTAGGATTGCTTATCACACTTTATTCTGGTACACACAAGTCGAAAGGTACTAAGCCAAATGGTACCCTACCATATGCTCATTCATAGTACCCACCTATATCAAGATTTTTAATTTAACGCATTAGCTTAACAACAAGCTTATCTAAGTCTCCGTATGCTACAACACGACCTCGGTCGTAAGGTTGACTCTAATAACGTCACATCGCACCTAGCATTTCTATTCCCGCATATGAAGAAAACGAGTCTATACTCGTCACTCTAACTTATTATTCCCATCGGTGATCCGTTACTGAGAAGAGTGTGCGTGCGTTCAAATAAGAAAGTTATTTAATTAAACTCAGTTTTTATCAATTAAGTCCTACACATGCATCTAGGTGTGATTGATGATGATAAACTCAAGCAAGAACAATCAAACACACACAAATGAGGAAAAATCCCCGAAAGGGGAAAAACCTTTTATTTTCACTGTAATTTTGTAAGAGAACTGCTTACACGGATTACAATGAAAATATGTGACACAGAAATACCCTCGGGTGTCGGTTCTGATGTCGACGACTGGAACTATCCCTTTCCAGTAGGGCAACAATGAAGAAGAGAACGGCTTCCTCACAAATTACTCCAGATGAGTAAAAGATCCTATCGAAGGTTTAAAGATTCATACACATATATGATAATGGTTTTGTGAATCAAAAACGTTTAGAAAACCTTAAAAAGATGAAGTCTTATTCTGGACAGTTTTGCAGAATTTTGAGATTGCAGAAAGACTTGAAAAACGTGTAGAAGGAGAACGAATATTTATATGAAAATCGAGGTGGTGGCTCGTTCGAACGAGATAGCCATGTCTCTCGAACGAAGGACAGAAGTCGTTCGAACGAGATCACGTGACATGCCTATCTTGCGCGAACGACATTCACAGTCATTTGAGCGAGATCGTCGTTCAAGGCACTTCGCTTCTACACTTAGAAAAAATTCTGCTTTTGATAAAAAATTAATCCAGACTTCAAAAATAATTTTCACAAAAATTCCCAAATATTTATGCAAATATTTAAAGCTCCAATAAAACATTTTACCGATAAAGCGTAGTGGAGTAGTGAGAATGAGCCGAGCAACACGTCGCATGTAGCATGATGCACGTGAAGATAATGGATGTATTGAATTCGGATAAAAGGCCTTCGAGGCTGATCGTGTTGACGTGCCGAATGTAGAGGTATCAGACATACAAACTGTGATTTAGGAGAAAACTGAAAATTCCTAAATTCTACCCCGGACATTTATAGAATTATGTCCTTACAAATCTCCCCCTATGTCTCTGCCGGTACATACATAAAAAAATCGAATTATGCACTCAAATGATATACAAGATAATATCCCCATTAAACCCTCAAATTGAGAATAATAAATGACATGTCTTCCAAATCTTCAGCTCATCAGAAACTTCCAAAGCTTTTCTCATCAAGGTGTGTAATCCAATAATGAATAATGTTGTACCTACACACATGAGATAAAGCAAATACCCGTGACAAGCAAGAGTTTAAAATATAATGATATGCAAAAATTGATGATCAAATTAAGCTTAAGCAAATCATTCATAAATCAACAAACCACCAAATTCTCCCCCATAATTCTTCTCCCCCTTTTTATGATGTCCCCAAATAGACAGATATGAGAAGCATAAATGAATGCACACGGAGAATGACACACGGGAATAAAATGCTATTTTTGTATTTTTCAAAATTTTTCACACATAACATACAACAAAGAATCACACCATGAAAGAACACAAAAACAACCAAGTCGATGATAGCGTAAATGAAGGGATGTGATCAAATTCGATAGGAAAGTCAATGCATACAAACATGACATATGTGCACGATGAATATTGGATACTCCTAACGAATGAACTCAAAATCTTCCTTTGGTGTAAAAATGTGGTAATATGAGACATTAACTCAATCAAATCAACAAATCAAAGCTCAAAGTGATTTCCACACCAATAACGTCCAAAACTATTTCATGCTTTTTCAGGACTTTCAAGGAAGTGCAAACCCGTTTATCTTCTCCAACCAAACTCCCTCAGATTTATATTTTGAATAGAGGCGTTCTAAATTCTCAAACTTTGGAGAATTGATGGTGAAACCTAATGTCCCATATTTGGCATATATTGCTTTTTATTGCCTTGAAATTTTTTCGGGCTCTTTTAACCTCTTTGGAACCCGGATAATAAAATCCCTCAATTTTTTAGGTCCTTTTTAACGGTGGCTTAGAATTGCAAAGGCTAAGTGAACCTTTCGCAGCCTTTCCCCGTTTTCAAATAAACACACAGTCTCATCACAACGGTTTTTACATGCATTCCAATCTTGTCAAGTTTTATCGCACATGGTTAGTTGTATAGACATAATTGAGATGGAAACACTCAAGCCAATATGTGATAGACAAGTACAATAATCAAATAAAGCCGTGCATGTGTGCAATAAAGGAGATCGGAGTCAAACATGTAGAAAGATATCACTAATCACATCTCAAAGACTCCAATCAATGTAAAGCACATGGATGAAATGATGTAGCGTCTCAAATCTCTATCAAACAATCACATGGATAAATGGAACGAAATTGTGACTTGGCTATCTTAAATGCTCATCCATAAAAGGTGCAAATAAAATACAAAAATCTTTTTATGTTTTTCTAAAAATTTTTATAAAACAAAAATCTTTTTGGATTTAAAAAAAAAAAAACAATACAAATTAATGGTACATGCTAGCAATAGGTAAAAGTGACATCATGAAAACCACCCTATGCTAGCAGACATGTCAAGACCTCAACTGGGAAGAGCGGTGGAGTTTTCCAAAGATGGTGACATCTTTTGGACCAACTCCATAAGATCATGTGTGGTCTTGATAAAAAACTTTACTTGCTCGTGAATGTATGCAAACTCTCTACCATTATGTGCAATCAAGGTATCATGAGTGGGTGCATGTGCATGAATGTGTGAGGTGGAATGATGTGACACAAAACCCAACTTGGAACAAAACTCCCTAAGATGTCCTCGTTTCTTGCAGTGGGAGCAAACATAAACCGGTCTAGGAACTAATTTATCAAAAATTTTGGGATGAACTATCCTAGATGGATACCCATGAGAATCACTCACCAAAGTGGAGATAGGCTCGAGCGCATTAGAAGTAGTTAATGCACCGTCATGACCTTTTCCAACATTCTCACCACTATTCAAATCGGGATAGGGAACCATATTATCAACCTTCTCAGATGCGTTCTCTAATGAGACTTGGACCTCCCGTGTTTGTATGAGATCGTCCTCAAGATGGGATACATGTGTCGTCAGTCTAGACACCGTGTTGGTCAAATCACATTTTTCCCTTTTTAGCTCAACATTCTCTTCCTTCACCTCACAAATCCGAAGACCTAGAATTCTATTTGACCTTTTTGTTTCAATGGTCTCGATAAACAACTTTCTAAAAGATTTTTGGATCACACTTTCATCACCCTTCTCATCCTCACTATCGCTTAGGATAGCGGGCATGGCAACTTTCTTGCCCTCTCTCCTAAGTTTGGTGGGACACTCAAATTTCTTGTGACCTGTCCCATCACACTCAAAACATCTCATTTTCTCAATGTTTTCCTTTCTCTCTTTTTCTTTCTCGCAAAAACTTTCTTTCTCTCCAAATAATCTAAACTCTTTCTCTAAAGCGGAGATTCTAAGAACTAACGCTTTGTTACGTTTTTTGGTCTCAAAAGACTCAGAATATAACTCAGCGTAGGCGTGTTGAATATCACTCTTGCTTTCACTTGTGTCATCCTCCCCCTCACTCACATCGATCTCACTGTCGAGGTGTCCCTGTGAAGCAGCATCCTCATCGTCGTGAGGAGCACTGAAGTACTCACATGACTAGCCATAAATGCGGTGAAATTACACTCATGCGGTGACTCGTCTCCAGAATCCACCGGCTCGACCTCACTGTCGTCACTAAGGGTAGCATTAAGGACAACTTTGCCCTTTTCTCCGTTCCGCCTAGTAGCACACTCAAAAGCTCTATGACCCCTACCGTCGCACTCAAAGCATCTCTCACTCTCTTTCTTAGGAGGATCTTTAAAAACTTTTTCATTTTTCTTTTCAAAATTATTTTTCTCAAACTTCTTTTTATCTTTAAAATTACCATTTTTCTTGAATTTGAGAATTCTTTTGAAATTTTTAGCAAAAGGGCCAAATCATCTAAGTCAAAATCACACTCGGAATCTGACGTATGTGTCTCTCTTTTTCTAGATGACTCTCCCCTCTTTCTTGCCGACCCCTCACTCTTTCTCTCATGGGCATTAAGCGCAATTCCCTTATCTTTAGACTTGACAGGTTTAGAAATCATATCAATTTCATACGTTTGCAAGTCTCGTACAAGTTCTTCCAATTTTAGCGTATTTAAATTACCCATAGAATTTAACACAGTGACGTTAGGGATAAAACGCTTAGGCAGTGATCTAAGAATCTTTTTAACAACTCTAGCATTAGGAATGTGTTCACCAATATTGAAGCTAGTGTTAATAATATCAGACAGTCTAGCATAAAATTCATCAAAACATTCAGATTCAAGCATGGTGATTGTTTCAAATTGAGTTGTTAAATTTTGCAGTTTCGACTCTTTCACAGCATTAGTACCTTCATGGGTAAGTTGCAAAAAATCCCATGCCTCTTTTGACGTGGTGCACATCATTATGCGTTTGAACTCATCAGGTGTGACAGACCCAAAAATAGCACTTAAACCTTTAGAATTAAAAGATGACCATTTAAATTCTTCTTCAGTCCATGTAGTAACAGGTTTTAAATTGGTCATGTTTTCAAGAGTGACGGAGGGAGGTGTCCACCCTCTTTCAACCAAAATCCAAACACGTTCATCAATGGCTTTTAATGCAGATCTCATGCGGGCTTTCCAGTATGCATAGTTTGTGCCGTCAAAAACTGACATTTTATTATATAACTTCTCCATTATGAACACACTCGTTTTCAAAAATCAATTTTTTCAGAAAATTGATATCTTAAAAAAATTTTGCGAAAAATTACACGGTAAAGTTGTGTAACTGGCTCTGATACCAATTTGAGAAGAGTGCGTGTGCGTTCAAATAAGGAAGTTATTTAATTAAACTCAGTTTTTATCAATTAAGTCCTACACATGCATCTAGGTGTGATTGATGATGATAAACTCAAGCAAGAATAATCAAACACACACAAATGAGGAAAAATCCCCGAAAGGGGCAAAACCTTTTATTTTCACTATAATTTTGTAAGAGAACGGCTTACATGGATTACAATGAAAATATGTGACACATAAATACCCTCGGGTGTCGGTTCTGATGTCAACGGCTGGAACTATCCCTTTCCAGTAGGGCAACAATGAAGAAGAGAACGACTTCCTCATAAATTACTGCAGATGAGTTAAAGATCCTATCGAAGGTTTAAAGATTCACACACATATATGGGAATGGTTTTGTGAATAAAAAAGGTTTAGAAAACCTTAAAAAGACGAAGTCTTATTTTGGACAGTTTTCGCAAAATTTTGAGATTGCAGAAAGACTTGAAAAATGTGTAGAAGGAGAACGGATATTTATACGAAAATCGAAGCGGTGGCTCGTTCGAACGAGATAGCCATATCGCTCGAACGAAGGACAAAAGTCGTTCGAACGAGATCGCGCGACATGCCTATCTCACGCGAATGACATTCAAAGTCGTTTGACGAGCTCATCGTTCAAGGCACTTCGCTTCTACACTTAGAGAAAATTCTGCTTTTGATAAAAAATTAATCCAGACTTCAAAAATAATTTTCAAAAAATTTCCCAAATATTTATGCAAATATTTAAAGCTCTAATAAAACATTTTACCGATAAAGCATAGTGGAGTAGTGGGAATGAGCTGAGTAACACGTCGCATGTAGCATGATGCACGTGAAGATAATGGATGCATTGAATTCGGATAAAAGGCCATCGAGGTCGATCGTGTTGACGTGCCGAATGTAGCGGCATCAGACATACAAACTGCGATCTAGGAGAAAATAGAAAATTCCTAGATTCTACCCCGGACATTTATATAATTATGTCCTTACAGTTACTAGGAGTCCACTCATCTATATTAGGATATCTAATTTAATTACACTAACGCTTAACTAATCTCGTTAGTCTCATCGCTTAGCTTGGACGTGCAACCTCTTATTGCACCTATATAATTGGATTCTTGCGTACCTCATACAACATTCCATTCGATAAACTCCAATATCATTTATAACTGCCCCAAAGCATATTCTTCATCTTTATATATTACGCCCTTTCAATTTCGGGCGGTATATAAAATTAACTTACCAAGGTGTCCACACGCCCTTTAATCCGTGCTTATCAGCACACTATTGCAAACGTCAAAGGCGTAACACTCTCTCTAAAAATAGGCCTCACTTTCTTTTTGGCCTGGTGATAACACTTGGGCATTCCTAACCCGATTAATTCAAAATTCAATTCTTCCTATATCTGCGCCACTTGCCCTATTGACCTTATCTCTTAATAGTCCTAAGATCGGTGTGTTTTCCTACACACGCAAAATGAGTACAATCCTAACAATATCCCTAGTGCCCAAGACCTCTCTCAACTTTCGACATTTGCTCGGTTTCATGCGTGGGACATCTCGCAAAGCCAAATCCAAACAAGGAACCCTCCCGTTACACTACTTCCTCGCATCGTCGGTCATCGAGATATAACGGCCTAAGGCACACCATCGGGACATTCTAAATCCTTCCTCGTAATATTACTAACGCGCTTCTACCTCTGTGTCCTTCCATTTCAGCTAAATGGAAAGTCTAACTAATCAGGGTGTCTACTCTCTGCAAAAATGCTACGAACATTATACCCAAAACATATTTACTCTGAATTTGCCTTCTCTTCAAGGCTTGGCTATAAGCCTCAAATCAATTTCCTTCACCATGCCTCAACCACATACTTGGGGTGAGAGAAACATTTCCAGTGCTTTTCCACAACACATCTACTTTTCACTCGCCCCTAATCATCACATGACTCTTAGCTAATTTATCATCAAAACCAACATCCTAGCATAAAATAACATCTACTCGCCGAAGTTCCATCTAAACATATAATAATTGGCGAGTTCAACCCGTATCCAGGTGAGATATCGCAATAACAACTAGTTCCACCCTGAAACCGCGGATACGATAGTCTTGCAATCATTAGCCTATTATCGCTCCAACCATTCAAAAACATATAATGCAATCATTACTCATATAATATATATACTATCGACACTCTACATAAAATCTATGGTGCTAGCATACTTTGCTATCAAGTCCCCGTATCTCTCGTACTAAGGAAAATACTAGTCCAGAATCACTCTAGAGTTGTATTAACACAATACACAAAAAATGGAGGTGAAGCATAGTTCCAAGTCACTAAGAGGTCAACACATACCCATCATGTCTCTTAGGACTGTCTGACTATCATTCTCAGATAGCCTATACCAAGGAATCCTATGTTCTAGGGTACAAGTCAATATTCCCCATAAAGGTCACATCGAGATAAGATTGTCCCGACGCGGCAACCTTCGTGATAGCAAGTAGCGTGGGTATGATTATTCACAGATAGAATATTTTGTATAAGCACACAGTCACACGACCATATATATAAATATCCACATTTTCCAATTAAGTTCGCCCACGACCCATAATAATATTTTTAACCGTACCTAATACAATCTCACCTAATTATTACGCATAAAGGATTCATCTATTTTATTCTCAATTATAATAATTTCATAATTACTTCATATACCCTCTATAATATTACAAATACTTCCACAAATCTCTAATTACACACACGAATCCAGGGTTAACAAAATACCGTGACTCTATCTAGCCACACAAAATATACCTCCTTCATCCGAGGCAAAACTCATAACAATATTCTTGCCAATTACCCTAGCTGCTCCAAATGGTTTCGGAACACAGTACACTTGTCTTAACCTAGCCAAAAACTACTTTGTTCACTGTCGGCCCCTGACCGATCATCATGTGAATAATTTAGGAATTTCATTCTCTTCATTTATGATAAGTCAAAGGAGCTCGCGGTTAAAACAGTCCGTAAGATTCCTTGATGAGCAAAACATTCTGCTCCCTAAAATATGGTGACTACCATTCCTACCATTTCAATATTGCTCCCACGAGTGAAATTTTTTCCTCATATTTTCACATCTGGGCATTTCCATACCCTACTCTAAGCCAAAGCTTTTGAGCCTTCTACTTCCACTGAATAAAGCTACTCTTCTTTCGCGTAACTTAAACTTCAATGAATGGTCCTTATCAAAGACCCTTTCAAACTTTTTCCCAATTTAACTTGATCGGGTAATTTAAGTTTAGCACCACTCTCTACTATAGCGGTACTTGGATAAATATAACTACTATACTTTAGTGGTCGTTATAGCAACCATGAAAATGCCATGAAGGGAGTGACCTCTACTGCGGTCCTCGTCCCCAGCTTCAACTTATAGTTCAAACTAAGCCCCGCCTCCTGCAGTCCTCATAACGGCCTTCCCTGGTCCCCCTTTGTCGATCAGCACACAAATCTCAAACGAGTGTGCAAAAGATTTACTATAATATTATATAATAGCAGGAGAACGAAATCTCACAAGAGGAATCAACAATCCTAATCATAAGGCTCTATATCAAATAGAAAGCAACGCTGAAAGCGTAGTACATCTGCACAGATTTCTAAGGACACTAGAACCTGATGCTCTGATACCACCTGTGACACCCCGCCTAATAAAATACCGGGTGATCACTCCTATATCATATTAAAACAGGAGTCTCATATGGTTCATTCTCAGCATCACTGTCGAAAACCAATTTAATTACTAATAACCTATTAGCCTGGTGTCAAAATTTTAATTAACTAATCTTATTAACCAAACCATTCAAATAAATCAATCACAACAGATTATATGCAACAACTGAAATGAAATAAAATAACCAAACACTCGGTACAATATAATACAACCAAATCGAAAGACGCACTAAAAGGCGGTAAAATAATAAATGACAATTGGGCTATCGGCCCGAATGTTACTACAATGCTTCCTATATAGATCACAAGAATGAAAGCGTCTAAAATAAACCCGCATGCATCCAGAGCTGCTGCAGTGAATGTCCGACTCGAAAGAATCATCATCCAGACGTCCCTGTGTCTGTACACCTAATATATATACATATATAGAAAGAGAGGAGAATAGAGAAACGGGTCAGAGCCCAAGTTTGAAAATATTTTAGCAAGTGCATAAATTCCATATTTTAAAATATGAAAATCTCTCATATTTAAATTGGAATCTCAATCTCATGAGATACCCCTCACCCCTATTCTAATAGTGCACACCTATCGCATACCTTTATAAACGACCTAGTTAAGTTACCCTGCCTAACTAATCTGTTTCACCCATCTTCTAAAAGTCCTCATAAACCTAAGTACAAAGTTCTAAACTTATCTTCACTCCGAACATTGAGCTATGTTCGTGCGTGGGGTGTCTCGCGAAGCGAAATCCAAACAAGGACCCCTCCGATTCATTACTACATGACAATGTTGATCGTCGAGACCTATTAGGCCCTCATTACATAACACATACAAAAAAAATCCCATGGGCATATATAGTTCTCATTAGAACCTATGATTCATACTCATATAAATCCGGATACAAATCTACAGGAAGGAGAATATCACTTTATTCATTATTTATAAAATATTCTAAGCTATCGCCTGAGTTTATACATTATAATCTCTCACTTATGATTCATCCTTACATCATGAATAACTTTCACTAGTTATATACACTATTAACGTTTTAGTGTTATTAACCTCGTATATAATATTCTCATCTTTATATACGTATATCCCTATTTTATTTCGGATTTTATACTCCCGAAAGATTCAGAATTTATCTCACAATCCATCCTTTATTATGTCCATATATATATGTTTTACATCTCATATAAATATATATATATATATATATACAATATACTATACACACCAAGTATATCCATACTTATATATCACACTATATAAGTATAATAACCATCCCTCAGAGCTATAACTCAATGGATGCAGTTTCTCAATGCTATCATCTTCCAGGGAATTACTCACACATCATCCTGGGTACCAGCGGTCGGACTCTCACACCGGCTTGGTAAAAACCAAATCACAATGTATGGGAAGCGGTCATAGTTCCTCCCTGAAAATGAGAAGAAAACATACCCACCATGTCTCACCCCTAATAAAAATCACACAATATAAAATGGACGCTATGACCTGGGGACTATACGCTCCCTCCTCCTCAAGCCAAGGGCCGCACCCACATCACGCAACTTCCCATGATAGCATTAGAGGGGGTATGCTTCACATAAATATACCATTAACACACAAAGATATTCATAATTATTTTATATATATACAGTAGCAATTCCCGTATATATAGTATATATCTCTTCTCAATATATATGGCTATAATTGCCAAACTCTTATAGCGATAGCCAAAACCTCTAATGTTCCCATTAGTAATAGTATATAAGTATTTATACACTTAATATACTAAATCCACAAGTATTATTTACTTTAAATATAACTCGCACCTTACTCACTTTTAAGGATTATAATATAAACCCGAATATACCAATTCGTAATAATTAAATAAGTATACTAACTACTTATTTTAATCTCCATAGGTACCGCATCACCTATAATAATAATTGTCAATAAAGACATACCAGATAGTATCTTGAACGTCTTTAGACCATATATTAAATTCCATCCTACTCGCATTCTAGAATTCGCTCAAATATACTTGGCCCGTAGTTAATCTCTACGCAAAACTACATAAACACACTTGCCGAAGACTTTTCTCGAATGTTACCCATCCTAAACAATCATTTAAAAATATATTGCATTCTCTTCCACACTTGAGATGAAATCGAAGTAGACCCTCTAAAATTTTTAGCTTTAAATTTTTTATATTTACCATGCATGAATTGGGACCATAGGGATGTGGAATTAAAAAATTTCCACCATAAGTTATGAGAGTAAGAAAGAGATAGATCAAACATACACCGTATATTTAAGCCTTCTTCTTCTTTAGTTTTGCAAATGTTGGACCACTCCACCTAATGAAATTTTGATTTGTCATCTTGTTTACCCCATAAAAATCGAGCCAAGAGTTTATTTATATGATTGAGAACTGTACCTAGAGGGTTGATGGAAGATAGAAGGTGAAGGTTCATAGATTCCTCCACTTATTTGATGAGAGTTAATCTTCCCGCTTGAGAAATATTTTGAAGATTTTAGAACTTAAGTTTCTCCACAAAGTTGTCAATTTAGGAAGCGAAATAAGATTTCTTTATTCTTCCAGCAAATAAAGGAATCCCTAAGTACATGATTGGAAGATTTTTGTGCTTAAAACTTGTAGTAACTTCAATAATCCTTCTCGTCCCATAAGACTCGTTTCTCAAGAGATAAAATGAATTTTTATTGCAATTCACCACTTGTTCTGATGCCCCTTCATAATCCTAAAAAAATCATGAATTTTTTTAGGGACCTCCGATCGCCATTAGCAAAAATTAGGGTGTCATTTGCAAAAGAAAGGCAAGAAATAATAGGGCAGCCCCTATTTTGAGTAAAATGTGACATTTTACCATCTTCCATCATTTTTTGAACCCCTCTATTGATAATTTTCGCGGCAATTACAAAGAGCGCCGATGACAATGGATCCCGTTGTCTCACTCCTCTATTGGACTTGAAAAAATCGTAATTTTTCCATTAACACCAATCGAATACCAACAATTCAAAATAATCCTCCAAATCAAATCAATAACTGTCTTCGAAAACCCAAAATTCCTGAAAGTTTTTAATATAAAAAGCCACGACATTCTATCATAGGCCTTCGACATGTCAAGTTTAATGATAAGGTTAGAACTACGCACTTTCTTTCTAAAAGAAGACATAAGTTCTTGGTCTAAGAGCACATTTTCCTGTATGGATCTACCCTTAATAAAACCTGATTAAGACGGAGAGATTATTTTTGGTAAAATGAGACCCAATCTTTATGCCAATAATTTCGAAATAATTTTGGAATAAAAATTACATAGACTTATCGAGCATAAATCTCCACAATTTTTAGGTCTATTAACTTTAGGAATCAAAATAATATTAGTGGATGTCCAACTAACTGGGATAACATCGCCAAGGAAAAAGGACTGAATGGCTCAGACGAGATCATCTTTAATAATTTGCCAACAACATCTAAAAACCACCAGTAAAGCCATTTGGGCTTGCAGCCCCATCTCCATTCATCTAAAAAATAGCTTAATAAATCTCTTCCAAATCCAAAACACCACTCAACATTAAGTTGTCATCTTTTGTAACTGAGTTTGGAATACATCCCCATTGTTAATACCAAATTTAGTCTGCTGACATGGATCAGTTAAGTGGAGATATGTGTCAATCTACATGGCATTTACAAACATTTCTGAACAACGCCTTGGCTTCGAGGGACTCAACCTCCCCGGCCAACTCAGACACTCCGAGAAACAGGTGCTCTCCGAGGAACTTTACTCTACCGAGCAACTCATGAATACCGAGCTACTTAGGAGATCCGAGCAGCTTAGGCGGTCCGAGCTACATCTCGTACAGAGCATTAATGTCCAAATAATCAACGAATCGACTGCGTATTAAATGCTCATTATTATCATACAGATGTACGCCTATTAGACAACTATGTAATATTCTCTCGCATGTACAGCCTCATGGCTATAAATACATTGTAACCTCCTCATTAGCAGGGGACTCGAAATTTCTTGTGAAACCCATTATCAAGAATTTTGCAAACAGTCAGCAATAACACAAACAGTGGACGTAGGCCATTCTTTCAAGGATGAACCACTTTAAAAATATCTTATCTTATTTATTTTTATCTGTGATTAAGTAATTAGATATAATCTAATTTTTTACATCAACAGATTGGTGCCGTCTGTGGGAAACAACTGTAATTATCGTTTTTCACCAAAACAATTCATCCTCAATGGCTGATAATCCTGAATCCAGTAATCGAAACGCTGGAAACCCCCCAAATCCATCCATTCCTCCAAGTACAAGATCTGGCTGGAATTATGGCCAATTTGGCTCAAGGCCAGACGTCCATACAAGAGACTATGCGACAACTCATGCCAACTATCCAGGGTGGAGTACCGACCCATTCAGGACAACGAAGTGTTCAAAGAAATACTCGTTTACTTTCCTCGCTTATTAGACAGAGCGATTCATATCGCACTGAGAGATCTGATGATTTTTCTTATCAACCGGGTCGAATTTTGTCACTACAAGCCACAGATACTGAACAACACATCACTCTCTCTCCAGAAAGGACTAGTGCATTGGAGAGATTAATTAGGGTCTCTCCTTTTGATCGATTGAGCCCTAGGAAGAATAAAAGTCCTCCTAAGGCTATGTCGAGAAACTTTCGACGACCATCTGATCAAAGAGAGGGTTCTGCCCAATCACAACCAATTGTTCGACATGATAGATCCCAGGAAGCGACTTCAACACGATCAATTGCTCGAACCAATAGGCCCGAGGAGGGAAAGGATGCATGAAAAGGCTCTATTCAAAGGTTGGAGGATAAACTAGGGGAAATGGATAAGGCCAAGAATCCTCTACAAAGAACTTTTGTCCAAGGGATGCCTTTTATACAGGCAATTATGGATTTTACCACACCATCGAAGTTCAAAGCACCTATTGTGACCCCTAAATATGATGGAAAAGCTGACCCTGTCCTTCATATAGAACAATACCAAGCTGCTTCTGACATCTATGCTGTACCAGATGAGATGAGATGCAGGGCATTTTCGGGAACTCTTACCGGATCTACTCAAATATGGTATAATAATCTTCCTCGGGGTAATATTTTAACTTTCTTTCAACTGGCCGAGCTCTTCATTGGAAATTTCTATTTTGGAGCAAAACCAGTTAAACGAGTGGCGCATTTGTTAAGTGTTAGACAAAAAATGGGTGAGAGCACCAGGGATTACATAACTCGTTTCAATAACGAGAAGCTCGAAGTTATTGATTACGAGAAAAAGACAGCAATTACTGCTTTGATGAGTGGACTATTGCCCAATAAATTGTATTATACTTTGGCCAAAGATCCACCCAGAACCATGTAAGAACTAATGGCAAAAGCGGCCAAGATCATGTATGCCGAGGAAGCTATGGCTGCGAAGAAGAACATGGACACCAAAGAGACCAAGGTGGAGGTTGATAAGGATAAAAAGAAAGAACATAAGAATAATGGTGGTGACAAGCAGTCAAAAGCAAAGCCATCATGGGAAGTATTGAAGAAATTTGAAAATGATACTCCTTTGAAAGTAGACATAAACCATGTCCTGGAAGAGATCAAGAACATCGAAGAACTAAACTGGCCTGAGAAAATGAAGACAGATCCTCACAAGAGGAATAAGGCCAAATATTGCGAGTTCCATAAAGACCATGGTCACACGACCAAAATTGCATAGCTCTCCAGAATGAAATCGAAGCACTCATCAGACGAGGAAAGCTGGCCAATTATGTTGATCAAAGAAATGAAAGAAAAAGCAACGACCGAGTAAGACAGAGGTCTATATCTCCTCGTCGAGCAAAAGAAAATAAGAAAAGAGATCATGAAGATGATGCAAAAGACGACCCCAATCTCCCCAAAAGACCAAGACAGCCAGAGCGTGAGGTATTTTCAATTCGTTTTGGATCATTTGATTGTAATGTTATTACAGGTGGAGATGCAGGAGGTGGGGACCTTAATGCGAAAAGGAAAGCTTACCTCAATGAGGCTCAATCTTGTTCATACATTCAGCGAATAAATCTAGCTGAAGATGATCGCCCGAGGAAGGTGAACAAAGAAAAACTGGTCACCAGTTTCTCCAAGAACGACATCGCAGGTGTACTATATCCTCATGATAATCCACTGGTGATCAAAATGAGGATGAAGGAAGTAATAATATCAAAAGTACTGGTGGATAATGGTAGCTCGGCGGATATCATGTTCTACTCATGCTTCGATAATTTAAATCTAAAGTTATCCCAGTTGGAACCTTATCACAGACCCTTCCTCGGGTTTGCTGGCGAGAAAGTCTTTCCACTTGGGACGATCAAGTTGGATATGCTCATCGGTACATGGCCTGCTTGTCGAACATAAAGAGTATGTTTCTTTGTAATGGATAAGAATGTCCAGTCAGCTTACAATATCATCATGGGAAGGGTAGGCTTGAAGAAGTTCGAAGCAGTACCATCTACTGTACATTAATGTCTGAAATTTCCAACCAATTTTGGAGTAGGAGTTATAAAGGGTGACCAAAAAGTAGCTCGGGAATGTTACTACTCATCTGCCGAGCAAGAAGAACTGGAAGAATCTAGGAAAAAGACTACTACCTATTAAGTGGATGAAGGTGCAGAGATTGAAACATTGGATCCTAGAGACGAGTCGCAGCTTGTGAAAGGTCAGGTGGTGGAAACTACTGAAAATATCATTTTGGACGACGAACACCCGAAACGAACAACTCAAATAGGTTCGTCGTTAGATGCCTCACTAAAACAAGAATTAATAATTTTCCTAAAAAGCAGAAAATAAACTTTTGCTTGGAATCATGAGGATATGCCAAGAATAGACCCAAATTTCTCATGTCACGAGCTCAATGTGAATAAGGAGATCAAGCCAGTGAAGCAGAAAAGAAGAGTGTTCAACCCCGAGAAGAACCAAGCTATACAAGAGGAGGTCGAGAAGCTCCAGAAAGCTTGCTTTATTGACGATGTCAAATATCCAGACTGGTTGGCAAACGTAGTAATGGTAAAGAAGAAAAACAACAAGTGGAGGATGTGTGTAGACTTTACCAACCTTAACAAGGCATGCCCAAAGGATCATTTTCCTTTGCCCCGAATTGATCAATTAGTGGATGCTACCTCGGGACATGAGTTGTTGAGCTTCATGGATGCTTATTCTGGTTAGAACCAGATTAAAATGAAACCTGAAGACAGGGAGAGTACCTCTTTCATTACCCCTAGGGGAACTTATTGTTATAATGTTATGCCTTTTGGTTTGAAAAATGCAGGTGCAACATATCAACGGCTGATGAACAAAGTATTTTCAGAACAAATCAGTTGCAATATGGAAGTTTATGTTGATGATATGCCGACGAAGAGCAAGAGAGCTACTGATCATCTAATTGACTTAGGCCAGACCTTTGATCAACTAGATAAATATCAAATGAAACTGAATCCCACCAAGTGCATATTCGGAGTACGAGAAGGCATGTTGCTCGGGTATATTGTCAACCAACGAGGAATCGAAGCAAACCCAGAGAAGATCAAGGCTCTATTGGGAATACAATCTCCAACGACGAAGAAGGAAGTACAAAGTCTCACTGGGCGAGTTGCAAAACTTAATAGATTTGTATCACGAGCAACAGATAGATGCCTCCCATTCTTCAAAACACTCCGAAAAATGTTTGAATGGAATGACGAATGCGAGAGGGATTTTCAAGAATTGAAGAAATATCTGGGATCACCTCCACTGTTGTCCAGGCCAGTGATGGGAGAAAGATTGTATTTATATTTGGCAGTGTCTAAGAATGCAGTTAGCTCGGCATTGATAAGAATGGAGGATGGAGTGCAAAAACCGATCTATTACACTAGCAAGGCCTTCCGAGGAGCAAAGATCAGATATCCAAGACTAGAAAAATTGGCACTAGCATTGATCGAGGCGAGTAGGAGAATGAGGCCGTACTTCCAAGATCATACCATAATTGTGTATACTGATATGCCATTGAGACAAGCTCTTCACAAACCAGAAAAATCAGGGAGATTGATGTACTGGGAAGTAGAACTTGGTGAATATGACATAGTTTATGAGCCTAGATCATCGCTAAAAGGGCAAGCAGTAGCAGATTTTATAGCAGAGCAAAAGCTGCACACCGACCAACCTGTGGATGTTACAGGATCATCAAATTTAAACCCCAATCAACTTAAGGTGATCGATGAGTAAGAGAAGATGGTCGACGAGCAGCAAGAAGTGCTAGAGGAGGATAAAAGGAAGCAGAAAATATTCCATCGAGGAACTCTGTTCGATCAAAAATTTAAAGACGAGGTACCTATATGGAATCTATATGTAGATGGCTCATCTTGCACTACAGGCTGTGGCGCAGGGATTGTTTTGAACAGCCCGGATGAGATCGATGTGGAGTATGCTCTGCGTTTCCAATTCAAGGCTTCTAATAATGAGGCTGAATATGAAGCTATGATTGCAGGTCTTAGTTTGGCAAAAACCATGGGGGCAGAGCAGGTTATTGTATTCAGTGACTCGCAATTGATCGTAAATCAAATGCTGGGAGTATATGCAGCCAAAGGAGAATTGATGATCAAGTATCATGCAAAAGCAATGGAAGTTTTATCAAGCCTGATTGAAGTACAGATAATTAGAATACCAAGATTGGAGAATGCAAGAGTAGATGCCTTAGCTCGGTTAGCTTCAGCCACACGCACCGAGCTACGAAGAATAATCCCAATAGAAGTCTTGGCTAGTCGGAGCATAGATGAAGATCTGATGATGAACTTTATTACCCTTGATTTAGAGCCATCTTGGATGGATCCCATCAGGGCATATATTGAGGAAGGGAAATTACCAACTGATAAACTTGCAGCCTAGAAACTGAAGTTTAAAGCTGCTCGTTATATACTAACTAATGGTATTCTATACAGACGAGGAATTATAGCAGGATTACAAAGATGTGTGCATCCCTCTGAGGTGAAAGATTTGATTGAAGAGGTCCATGAAGGGTCCTGTGGAGCCCATGTAGCAGGTCAAATTCTTTTACAAAGAATGATGACGCAAGGATACTACTGGCCAACGATGAGGGCTGATTGCATAGTCTATGCCAAAAAATGTGACAAATATAAACGCTTCTCCACTATCCGAAGAACTCCCCAAGCATTATTAACACCCATTACTTCCCCTTGTCCATTTGCTATGTGGGGAATTGACTTGGTCGGGCCACTTCCAAGGACCATAGGAAGGTTTAAATATCTCGTCGTCGCAGTGGATTACTTTACTAAGTGGGTGGAAGCCGAGCCCCTTATTAATATGACATATGACAAAGTGTATTAATTCATATGGAAGAACATCATTTGTAGATATGGTCTTACTCATGCATTCATCACAGACCATGGAACCCAATTCGACAACGAGGAGTTTGCTGCGTATTATCATCAGTCGAACATATTGAAAACCCACTCTGCACCAGGCCACCCTCAAAGCAATGGACAAACTGAAGTGACAAACAGAACGCTGCTGAATGGCTTGAAGCACAGATTAAATGATGCAAAGGCAAATTGGATCAACGAGCTGCATTCTGTACTATGGGCTTATCGTACTACTCCACGAGCAGCCACAGGAGAATCTCCATATATGCTGGCATTTGGAAGTGAAGCTGTTATACCTGTCGAGCTGGGTCTCCCCACACGCAGAGTGCTGAATTTCAACTCTCCTATCAGTTACTTGATGAGAAGATTAGATTTGGATATGCTTGAGGAAGTAAGAGAAGAAGCAGCAATCAGAAATGCTGCATACCAGCAATGAACAGCTCTGTTCTACAACAAGAGAGTAAAGAAATGCGACCTGAAAGAAGGAGACTATGTGCTAAAGAAAGTAATTCAAAAGCACAACAAACTGGAAGCTAACTGGCATGGGACCTACAGAGTAACAGAGGTTGTTCGACCAGGGACGTATAGAATCGAAACCTTAGAAGGAGAGGAGTTTAAGAATGCATGGAACGCAGAACACCTGAGTAAATATTATCAGTAATTTAATCTCTATGTAATGCAGTTTTCTTCGATATGAATAAAGTTTTGGATATTTCGCCCAATTCTCTCCTTTTGTTGAAATTTTTTCGGAGTACTAGTGCTACACACTACGCTTCAATCAAGCCCAGAAACACCAACTACGGTTGGTTGGGAAGAACAAAAAGAAAATTTCCCAGAAACACCAACTACGGTTGGTTGGGAAGAAAATCCACCAGCTAAGGCTGGTCGGGAATAAGAAAATTTCCCTGAAACACCAACTACGGTTGGTTGGGAAGAAAATCCACCAACAATAGTGGGTCGGGAATGAAAAATTTCCCAGAAACACCAACTACGGTTGGTTGGGAAGAAAATCCACCAACAATAGTTGGTCAGGAATGAAAAATTTCCTAGAAACACCAACTACGGTTGGTTGGGAAGAAAATCCACCAGCTAAGGCTGGTCGGGAATAAGAAAATCCACCAACTATAGTTGGTCGGGAATGAAAATTTTTCCAAAAACACCACCTACGGTTGGTTGGGAAGAAAATCCAACAGCTAAGGTTGGTCTGGAATAAAAATCTACCAACTAAGGTTGGTCGGGAACACAAACCACCAATTTCGGTTGGTCGAAAACAGTTGGTTAAACAAATGAAAGTCATTTCGGGGCTTAAAATTGAAAAGTGATAAATTTCTTGATACTTATGACATTTTAAACTACCACCATAGTTGGTCAAAAATTGAAATATCACCAACTCTGGTTGATCGTCAGATGATTATCATCAATTCAGGATAATCAACAATAAGCTTTCACCAACTTTAGTTGGTCGACAAATTAAAATTACACAATATTGTTATCTATTTAACAGATATACATGCACATTCATTAATAAATAAAAGAAATGTTGTACAGAATATTTTCAAGACAATGACAATCAAGATTGCAAAGAAATTTTTTTCATTAAATCCAGAACAAAATACATCGAGAATGAAATACATATTACATAAAAAGTTGTTACATCAAGAATCCTATTCTATTGGTTTCTTCCCCTCTGCCTTTGAAACAGGTTCTTCACCAGCGGGAGGATCGTCTAAGGCATAGGGGGAATTGATGAAATTTAGATCTTTGAGCATCCTGACATTTACTACTGAGGGACGATCAAGTAAGTGCTCGGGGCGAGATATCTCGAAGTTATAATGAAGACTGTAGTCACCGAGATATTTTGAAATCCGGAATCGAGGAATGGACCGAGTAGGAATCCAGCTCATATCCAGTTTGAAAGGTGGCACTGGAAACTCGAGCAACCTAGGGTCATAGTAATCCTACAAATAGTGACCCTATTCCAACTGCAGCACACCCAAGGCATTCATCCATCCTTGCTTGTAACCCTCATTATTTGCATTTTGGATCCGATCATCTAGATGGTAGAGGGCTTCATTATAACCAGCCATCCAAAACTCTCTGGGCTGCTTGTGGAATTGATAGGTTAACCTCTCCAGTTGCTCAAGGAGGTTCTTCGTTAAAAGTTCTTTACTCTCTAAAGCAGACTTTTGTGCAAAGAGATGCTCGTCCAGATTCAGAATCTTCTTGGATATCTCAGCTAATGCTTGATTCTTCGCCATTAACTGGAAGGCCTGATTCTCTAAAGCTGATTGAGTTCTTTGTTCTTCAACAGTAATCTGAGCAGCCCTTGCTCGTCCCCGAGAAGCTCTTGCTCGTCCGCGAGCAGAGGTAAAAGGACCAATTCTCTTTAAGGTTTCCAATTTGTCTCTCAGATTGGCATTTTCGACCTTCAAGAAAGAAAAACCCTCATCGTCGACAGGAACCAAGGCTCCGATGTAGAGGCTACTGATTTCAGCTGAGATATCTCTCCTCGCAAATTATTGTTTTCCTGCTATAACAATTTGGCGATCTTCCTATGCTCTTCAACCTCGGTCTTCAAAGTCCTTTCCTTTATATCATAAGCAGCAAACAACTTATCATATCCCTTATCAGCACTTAGTTGCTAATATTTCTTCTCATATCCCTGATGCAGAAGGATAGTAGACTCCTTGTACTGTTGTTGAAGTTCCTCGAGGGTACCCTGGAGATCTTCAATCATCTCATAGTATGCCACATTATTAGCAACCGCACGGTCGAGCAGGCTTTTCAAATACTGGTAGGCTTCAACTGCTCGCTCTGAAGCATCTGAACCGAGGATATCGGCGATTTGAGATACATTCAAGTCAGCATGGCCAGCCTTGAAGTAGTCGTTACATTTTTTCATCAGTTCTGTATCATAGGCTGGCAAGAGTTCCATTCTAGCCATAAACTAGTAAAGAAAAGAAATTGAAAGAATCAATAAAATGCAGACAGAGCAAGAAGAATAAAAGCAGAGCAAGAAAAAGTGAGTTAAGTTGCGCAACCAAAAACTTCAAATTTTATTACATCATAAAAGAAGTACATAGCCCGGAGTTACATTTAACAAAAAAGCAAAGAGAAAAAGTCCGAACAACTCTACACCTTCTCCTTGTCTTCTAAAACTTTCTCGAGAGGCTGGAATGAAGAGGTAGGTTACTCGAATGGTATAAAAGGTTGCTCGAAGGGTGTTGGAAATTACTCGATTGAAATGCTGGTTGATTGAAGTTTCTCGCAGGAGGTCTGGACAATCGGGGGATGAGAAATCTGATCTCCGATCACCATAGAGGATTCCTCGGAAGCAGCTTCATCTTCTTCTTCTTCTTCTTCTTCTTCTTCTTCTTATTCTTCTTCTTCTTCTTCTTCTTCTTCTTCTTCTTCTTCTTCTTCTTCTTCTTCTTCTTCTCCGGGAGTAGGAGGGGGGCCAGGAATGTGTCGCTAAAATAGGTCTAAATTCTCATCGATATTCATCTCTCTCAGAGCAGCCACCCAACCATCCCTGAAATATTTAAGGATGCCATACTCCATTTGTGAGATCATGGCAGCCAAACCTTTATTCCAAAACCCTTGTCCCAGCCAGTACTGAAGGACTTCTTAACAACAAGTTTCCTCTTCGCCTTCTCTGAGGAAACCTTCTCAGTCATGAGTTCCTCGGCAGCTTTTAATTTCTTTTCTGCCTCTTCCCTCTAGCGATCCGCTTCGCGGAGTTTGCCTAACTCCTCTTCAGAAGCTTTGAATTTGGTCTCAAGCTCTCCATCATTTTGGATCTTCCCTTAGAGCTCTTAATTCTTACTTTCCAAGTCTTTTATCTTCTCCTCTAAACCCTTGGAGACTTCAACATCTTTATCTCTCTCTTGCTCGGTGGCTTTTAATTGCTTTTCCCAAGCAATTTTATATTCGTCATACTTCTGAAGAGAATCCTTTAATGACTGTGTCAGACCTATAAGAGCTTACTCCACACCCGACGAGGAGCTTAAAGCTTTAATAGCTTCATCCTTTTTTCAAAATGGTGTTAAAACAAGTTACCAACTAGAAAAAGAAAATAATTATAAGTCAGTGCAAGTACATAATATTGAAAAGTGAAAGTTTAGATTAGTAATACTTACTGAGGCAATATATTAAGCTGCCAAGGTGGTAACCCTATCCCATGAAAGAATGTCTTCAAGACCTTGGATTTTAGGGATAATCCAAGACTTCACAGAGCTCATGGCAGAGCTCGGAGCAACGAAAGTGGGAACACCACTTCCAGCAGTTGGAGGCTGAGAAATGGATTCAGCCACTTTATCCGAGGAGCTTTTCTTCAACTTACTTGTGGGAGTAGGAACATTCTCGACCAAGGATGTCGTCTTGGTCGGTGATACAACTATAACCCTGCTTGGAGGGAAAATAGCCGCAATCTTGCTTGGAGCCACAGGGGGCTTCTCGGCAACCTTCTTAGTAGCAGCTGGAGGAGGTGCATCAATTTGTCTTGTCCCTTCTTCAGGGACATCCTGCTTACTTTTATTTACCTCTCCAGCAGTAGAGGCAGACTTATCAAAGAGGGCAGGAGCTCTTCTTCTCTTCATTCTGTCACTAAGAGGAATATGCGATTCAGGAGAAGAACTTTCAGAAACTGGTGCTGGTTCTATGTTACTTATCACTGGACGAGCAGTGAAAGACGAGGTGTAACTCTTGTACTGCAACAAGTACGAGGATGATCTGATATGTTCGTCAGCGACAGTTTGATGCAAACCCCAGATAAGTTTCAGATGCTTTAAATTAACTTCTGTCTCCTTTGGAGACCTTCTTTTACTGTCAACTGCAAATAAATAAAAATCAAAATATCAGTGATGCATTTTATCGAATATAAAGAAAACATGATTTCAAAAACTAAATAAAATAAAAACAACTTATCCCATTGCCATAGGGAGGGCATCTAGGACCCTAATATACGTCATTTTCAGTTAATGGAGCATGTTGCTAATTTTTTATAACAACCCCATGCTCGAAGTAATCCCTGTTGGCATCCGGGAGGTTGACAACTAAAGCCCTATTTAAAAACCTAGTTTTCAAATAAAAAGTACTATCACTGATAGCCCATCTATAGCAAAACATAATCTCTGGAATTCCCAAACGGGTTCCATGAATCTGATTTAACCTATGAACTCTATTAACTATTCTCCATGTATTGGGGGCTATTTTTGCAAGAACCACATCAAAATATTGACAAAATTCCAAACACAAAGGATTTGAAGGAAAAGAAAAGCCACATTCGGCTACAAAGAGACTGGGGAACCAATGTCCCTCAGGCAAACGAAAAATAATCAGGAGGACCATAAAGTTTTTCCAAAATAACCCAGGAAGGAATAGAAAAATCAGAACGAAATTTATCAAGCGACTCAATAAGGTAAACCATGATGAACAAAGAAAATAAAAGAGAAGGAAGAAGATCTTATAGAAGAAGGGTAGATCAGTTGATAATGAACGATGGAAGGAATGAACGCACAAGATGGAGAAGAAATGGAGAGATCAAAGATACAGATTTGAAAAAGTAAGAGACGATAGGATTTCTGCAATGCTTAAATACCTTACCTTGGGAATGGGTAAAAATAATGATTACAAAGAAAGACATTTGCGCTACCGATGGCTAAAAGGACAAAAAAGGCACAGAGACCAAAGCAGTGGAAAAAATTCAAAAAAGTTTGATTCTATGAATTCGAAAGGAAAATTAAATACAAGGAAAACACTCCTAAAATTCAGGATGACTATTTAATCCCGCCATATTTTGAGAAAAATGTTCCACACTCCTCAACCTCGAATTGTGAAACATTGGGGGCTTCTGTTAATACCAAATTTAGTTTGCTGACATGGATCAGTTAAGTGGAGACATGTGTCAATCTACATGGCATTTTCAAACATTTCTGAACAACGCCTTGACTTCGAGGAACTCAACCTGCCCGGCCAACTCAGACACTCCGAGCAACAGGTGCTCTCCAAGGAACTTTACTCTACCGAGCAAATCATGAATACCAAGCTACTTAGGTGGTCCGAGCAGGTTAGGCAGTCCGAGCTGCATCTCGTACAGAGCATTAATGTCCGAATAATCAACGAATCGATTGCGCATTAAATGCTCATTATTATCATACAGATGTATACGCCTATTAGACAACTATGTAATATTCTCTCGCATGTACAACCTCATGGCTAAAAATACATTGTTACCTCCACATTAGCAGGGGACTCGGAATTTCTTGTTAAACCCATTATCGAGAATTCTGCAAACAGTCAGCAATAACACAAACAGTGGACATATGCCATTCTTTCAAGGCTGAACCACTTTAAAAATATCTTATCTTATTTATTTTTATCTGTGATTAAGTAATTAGAGATAATCTAATTTTTTACATCAACACCCATGTTGTCTTGGCGTTATCAGTAGGAACAATAATAGATCTATAATTTGCATGAATCATAACGGGACTATCAAAGGGATTGTAAGTATCCATGGATGTAGTAGCAGGTTTACAACCTGCATGAACAATAGCGGGACTGTAAAAGGGATTGTAGGTAGTCGTGGAGGCAGTAGTAGGTCTACAGCTTGTATGAGAGATATTCGATGAGTTGTTGCAAAGCAGTGTTTGAAAGGATGCAACGAAAAAGTTCTCAACCTTGTAAATATCATAAACCCATTGACCATCGTCGTTTTGAATACGTGAAAGGTTAATTTCAACCCTTTTCTTTTTAGTGATACCATGGAAGAATTTCGTGTTGGAGACACCATCAATCTCCCATTTAATCTTGCCTTTAACTTCCAGTGCTCTTCCATCATTTTTATAGCTTGTAAATAATCAGATTGGATCTTGCAGAATTTAAGTCTATTTTCCACCGATGGATTTGCATCAAACACTACTTCACACCTCAACATGTCGTCTTCTGCTTTTCTCGTAACTAAAAAAAAAATCACCAAATTTAGTTCTAAACAGATTTTAAGAAAAGATTTAACCCTTGTTAGTTTTTCCATAAAAACAACAAGAGGCCTACCCTTCACATCAAAACACCAAGCTTGCTTAACCACTTGAACGAATTCATCATCTTTGGTCCAAAATGACATAAATTTAAACGGTTTAGGAGAAGAAAGGTTATTTTCTTTAAGTTTGAGGAGTAAAGGACTATGATCCGAATTTTCCTTGTGAAGGTGATCCACCAAACTATAATATTTCCATAAAACCAATTAGAGTTACCCACCACTCTATCAAGACGAGCCCAAATTCGAGCGTTACCCTCAAGATTGTTACAGCACATAAAATTCAATCCGTTGAAAGGAATTTCTAATAAACCCACATTACCAAGAGATAAATTGAAATCCAACATACCTTCCTAATTCACCCCATTAACTCCAATATTTTCTTCAGAATTTTCCACTATATTGAAATCTCCTCCTATAATCCATTTCATATTGTCGATAGTTGATAAAGAACCAATCTCCTCCCAAAGATTCAATCTCTATACGCACGTACATTTAGCATAAATAGTCGTAAATAAAAAAGGAATTTTAAAATAATTATTGCTCAACCAAAGTGGTAATGATTGTTCCCCATTGTTTGCTAACTTATCCGTCCAATTTTTCTTCCAAAGATCTAGATTTTATTAGACGTATTAGCATAAGTGCCCGAAAAGTTTAATTTCCTACCCACTTCATCAATATTAGTCTCCTCAATCTTCAGCTCTAATGAAGCCAAAATTGTAATCGAATGATTACGAATGGGGCATTTAAGTCTACGTATATAAGGTCCATTCCCCACTCCACAAATATTCCTAAATATAAATTGCTTCATTTAGAAGATTTAAGGTTAAAAACTTTTGTCAATTTACCTCCTGACCGCATTTTTGAGAAGGTTAGTTTAATGACTGAGTAGTTCTTTCTCGATATTTTATTCTTTACCATAGATAATTCTCTATCCATCAAATTATCCTTTTTAAATCTTGGAAATTTCTCGGATATGCATTTGGAAAAAGTATCCCAATCACCGTTAATCTCCCTCACCAATGGAGTTTTCGAGTCGGAACATATAAAGGACGCCAATCTTCAAAAAGCGAGTTACCAGACTGCATTCTAGGTGCCCGAGGAGATAAACCATAATCATTTAACCTAATTAGGTTTATGATTACCTTCTTAATCTTTGGCACATCAGCCATATCAAAATCCCATTTCTCTAACGAATTATTTTGTAAAACTCCAATCGAAACATTAACAGAAGCATGGACCACTAGTTATGAGTATATGTTAAATGTTGATGTTATAATTTCACCAACCTTTAACATAGTGTTATCTACGTCCTAAGGAGCAAAAGAATTTAACGTTATTACCTGGTCTTTCTTCTTAAAATTCTAAAATTTAGCTTATGAACACGAAGAGTGTTTAGCCGAGACCATCTGAAAACCATCATCATGACTCGTATTGGTTTAAAAAAAAGTCGATTGAATTGTTTTAGCCGGAGGGAGAGATAACGTTTTAGATGAACCAACACTATATTTAATGAAGACTCCTCTATCCATATGTTTCCACTACCCTCTCTTAACCTTCTAATGAGTTTGTGTAATGTCTTTATCTTTGACTAAAGTTTTGGTGATGTTATCTTCACCTTTATCCTTTCAGTCAAAATTATCATGGGCCAATTTCAAAAAAATGGAACAATAGTATGGGAGGTTCTCATATATAATTTTCTGCCAAAAACCTTTATCAGAGGAACCAAGCCAAATCCTTTTTGGGATATGATTTAAAACATTAACTTCTACACAAATTCTAGCCATGCTAGGGCGCATGAGGGTCCCTGTGGCCTTGTTAATCTTGATAGGGTTACCAATGACATTCGGAATTGAGAAGAGAGTCATTTTGGAGAAGAAGTGCACCGGGAGAAAAAGGAGACTAACCCAAATAGGAGCTGTCAACGTTGGCTTGGAAATCTGATGACCATTTCAACATCTTCATGGGAAATTTATGTATACACCATAGATCTCATAACCACATACGTAAAAAATCTTCCTTACAGTTTAAGCGCACCAAGATATGCCTAGAGTCCAACAAACCATGTTGAAACCTGACGTGAGAGAGAAGGTCAGGAAGATTTTCCTTATGGTTTCAAGAGAAGGTCAGCCATGGTTGAATTTTCCAATTAAAGATAATTTAAAGGGGGCTGCTAATGTAGCAATATCATTTTCAAAAAATAATAATGCAACTTTTCCCTTATGAAGAGAAATTGGTTTAATGGAATTTTCAGAGAGAACATCGGCTTTAGGTGATAATACATCAACGAAGGATTTGAAGGAGTATCTGTCCGGAAGTTTGGGTTTCAACAAAGGGTTGTCAGACGGTTGAGATGATGGTTCAGAGGTAGACGAATCCATAGAAAGCAGTTACAAAAAGGAGAGGAAAAATGGTTATATAGAGAGAGCGCCTCTCGTTATGAGGCCAATATTTTATTATTTTTCTCGTATAGATTGTAATAATATGAAACCTTTGGGGATTGGATCATTAGTATGGGCTTTTATTTCTATATTTGGTTATTCTTTGGGCCTTGATATAAATTGTTGGAAGTTATTGGGTAAAATTAGAGAAAATAGGAAATAGTGGTTCGAACGGCAATCAAGCTCATTTGAACGAGTGACCATTCTCGTTCGAACTTGGAAGATTGGTTCGAATGAAAGTCCCTGATCGTTTGAAGTGGAGATTAAATGAGGATCAAACGAAATCCCACTGCATATATTTTCTAGGATCGTTATAATAGTTTTTGAAGGGTAAATCGAATGAGAATCCTTTCTCGTTCAAACAAGAATCCTTTATTGTTCTAACAAGGCCCAATTGTGATTCTAATGAAGTGTATAAAAATTTTAAAATCGGGTTCCCTTGTGTGCTGTCATGTTTTAGGCTGTTGGGTCGATGACGTGTTGAGGTCTGGTAAGCCCAGATTGGACAAAAAAGGGATTTTGGAGGTTTTGGGGTGTTTTTATAAGGGTTTTGTGGGGTTAAATTGGTTTATTTTGGGAGAGAAGAAGAGAGAGAGGTGGGGAGATTCCCCCCCATTAAAAACCCATCAGATTTCCTCCCATATCTCTCTATAATTTTAAAGGTATTCCCTCTCCCCAAAGCCTCTTCCACCATTGCTACACCATATCTCCACCTTGTGCCACCATATATTACTAGTATGTCACCATAAACAAGCCTTTTAAACCCATATCCTCCATTGTTGAGTAGAGCTGTGAAATTTGGAGGTGTTGTTGTTGGGGGGGGGGTCTGGAGAAGAAAAAGTAGAAATTTATGGGGTTTGAAGGGGGTTTCTTAAAGCTTTCATAGAGATAAGCTTTGTGGAACTCGGCAACCTCCTTGAGGCCACCTTAAGAGGTGGGGGGTTGCCATCATATTCTTTTTCATCCACCACCTTTGGAGCTCCATTTAAGGTGGAAAACTCTTCTCTTAGTTTAAGACGCTATTTTGCATATTAGTAGTCTTGTAACTAAGATTGTTAGAGTAGGATGCATACATGAGTATGAATATGATTTATTAAGATTTTGGGCATAAATGGTTTCAAAGGTTTTGATAAAAATACTAAGATTCAATAATATTGAATAAATGATGTATTTTGAGAAGTTGGGTATTGAAATTTTTATGGAATATAATGATCACGAATGTTCGATTAATTAATGTTCGGTTCTCACAAAGCTCAAGGACACGACCTTATCCTCAATGAAATAATGAATGCAATTCTCATGTATGCTAATGTTATTTGTGTGAGAATGTTAGATCGGATTATGGGATATAAGAATTACACTCGTATTATCAAACGAAATAGTCATTGTTCCTTAAAAAATCTCATAATCTTCCAAAATTTGTTTAATCCATAAGAGTTGTGTGCAACAACTCCCCGACATCTATGTACTCGATCTTCGCCATGTGCAAAGATGTGGAGTTTTTCTTTTTGCGCAAGCAAGAGATAAGATCATTCCCAAAGTAAAAACACACACCCTAGGTTTTCCTACAACCATCAACATCCCCTACCCAATATATAATGCCCAAACCCGGGTTGGGGTCACCGTTGCTCAACCCGCATCGAGTCAAGGAGCTAAAGGGGGAGAGGAAAAGTTCAATTTTATTACTTAAGAAAAATCCTTTTAATTTTACCCTTATTAAATATTAATTTACCATTTTTAAGTTAGAAAAAGGAGTGCCCACTTTAAGTAATTAGGTCAATTTACAAGATTTATTTATGAAAAATTCGGTTTAATACACATGTCTAATTATCTAAGAAATAAACCATAATCATCCATGTATTATTACAAACCATAACCAAAGGCTGAATAAAACATTTAAAGTCCCAAGTTGCCAATGTTCCAAAACATAATTTCATTGAAATTGTAGAACCATTAATGATGTTGATTACCCTCTGGGTAGTAATCGACGTCCTTCCCGACGTTCCTACTCGAAGTACCTGGGGAGGGGTAGGATTTTAAATATAAAAAACAGGAGTGTGCGAACACTCAGCAGGGTGGGTAATATTAAGATATACATTTTCTATAAAAATACTATACATATAACATGTATTTTAATCAATTTCGAAAACATTTAATGGTTTCGCTAGTACTAATGCAACTACTATGCAATGCACCGAGCGATGAACGCATACTCACACTTAACCATTTCCTACTACCTTTTATCGGGTCTAGAGACTATTAACCACATTTGATTTATTAGTCTCCATTTATTTCATTTCATTAGGTTATCTTCTTATGCATTTTCGAGCATGACCATTATCATTTCAATTTTCATTATCTTTTCTCACAATCTTCCAATAACCGCATACTTTAACGAGCTCCACACCTCCGGATATGCTACCATATTCTCTGGCCAACGATTTAGGTCTTTTATCCTAGGGCTTCGAGCCCTCCTTAATTATTCCGGTGTCATCTGAGTCCTCATAAATGTGTGTTAACTTTTTAGCTAGTATCCACATTATTCCACCATTTACACCATTTTATCATTTCTATGGTCTATATTACCATTTCACTTTGTCATGTGCCATTTTACTCATTTCATCCATTTTTCACCAAAAATCGACCGATAAGGTCCAATGAGGAGTCCAACCACTAGGACCCTCCAGTTAGTCAAAATCACAATTTTTCCTTTCTTTCGTTACAACTTTGTGATAAATATTTTCGAATCATTATGGCACTAAAAATCAACCTTTCCTTTCCAGACACCTTTTCATGATTTTATATCAAAAATCACGTTCATCATTTTATGTTTTACCATATAATATATATTTAATCATTTAAGAGCATTTTTAACCAAATGTTCATAACTTTGCCCCATTATCACACGTGACTTGAAATATCATTTTTGTTCATTCTAACAATATTCATAACACATTTTAAGGGCTGGTTTCCTTCATTTTATCATTTATTCATAAAATCTATTTCAACATGATTTATTAAGTCTAAAATATCATTTTCTATCTTACTATATGATTTCAACCCTAGGAATTCTTCAAACATGCATTAAACAAAAAATATAACTCATGGATTTACATTTTTTCATGCTTTGTTCCACATTTCAAGGTAAAAATGTCATTTTATATATAAAAGACCCATTTAAGGGTTGTCTTCTTTAAAAATCCATTTTTGCAAGACCTTACCATATTGGCAAATAATTTCATTATTGACATTAAATATCATCTAGCATGCATCCTACACATTTTTCATAGCTAGAAACCTTGAAATCTTTAGGAAGAGGAAAACCCTACCTTATGGTTAGAATATGATATAACTAAGTGGATGAAGATGGAAATTCTTGGCTCCAAAGACTCCAAAAGCTCTTCAAAATAACTCCAAAGTTCCTCCTATAAGCTTTGTCTCTACCCACTTCCACCTTTGATAAAACCTTGAAGATGATACGTAAAGCTTGGAAATGGTGTGTAACGATGTTTGGAGGTGTGGCTATGGTGGAAAAAAGCTTGGGAAAAAATGGGTTCTTGGAACTTAGAGCGGGAGAGAGAGAGAAATGCTTAAGGAAAATAGGGGGGGGGGGACTCATCCATTATATCCTCTTATAACCCAAATAAACCCACACAAATGAATTAAAAACTCCCCTCCACATGTTATACACGTTCTTTATCATTTGGGTTCACCATAAGTCGACACATCATCAATCTAAGGGTCTAAAACGTGACATCACACAAGGGAAACTTGAAATAATCAAATTCAAGTCCGATCATTCAAATGACTTTAAGTCTCATTCGAATGAGATTATTACTTCGTTCGAACCATCCTTTCTAACGAGATTCCAAAGCACACGATGAATTGATCAAACTCAAGTCATCATAAGTATGTTCGAACCTCATTCAAACGACCCATTCGAACGAGAATAACCCTTCATTCGAATGATTTCTATGTTTTTTGAATTAAACTTTGAGTTATCGAAACCACGATTCGACAAGCACAAAGTCTACAATGATGATTAAATATTAATATTCATACATAATTACAACTTTACAAATAAGGGATAAAATATAGGGCACGTGTATTATACAATCGACATTAGAATAGGCGAAAAAACGATCATCGGTATCAGAGGGGTACCAAATACCATAGGAAAGAGAAACACTCACGTATTTGATGATATGTTTAAGTGTGATACCATGAGACTCTTTTGAGGATGCTTTGGTGTCGTGCACAGGCTCCAACGCTAAAGGCAATGTCGGGACGCCAAGAGGTCAAGTAGACAAGACTACTTATCATGCCCATATAAAGTTTTGAGAACGTGTGTGCTCGCGTTCAAATGATCAAATTATATATTAAACACCTTTTAACACCAACAAACCCTAAACATGCAACTAGGTGTGATTGAAACAATATGGTAATCTAAGCAAGAGATATTCAAACACACATAATTAAGGAAAAATCCCCCACAGGGGCAAAACCATTTATTTTCACTATAATTTGTAAGAAAACGGCTCACAATCGGATTACAATGAAAATAAAAGTTGACTAAGAATTACCCTCAGGTATCGGATTCTGTAGTCGCGGCTGGAATTATCCCTTTCCAGTAGGGCTGCAATGGAGAAGAAGAACGGTCTCCTCCACAAGGGTTGAACAGCAAAAGTGCGTTCTTGGGTTGCCAAAAGGTGATTCACGAAGGTATGGAATTTGTGTGAATCAAGGGTATGAATCAATGGACTCAAATACCATGAAGACTTTAGAGTTTTGGAACTCAGAAAATCGTGTAGAAGTCTTAGAAAAACCACTTCCCGTAGTGGGATTAAATAGGAGAACTTGAGCCCTAAAATTCGGAACATGATATGAACACGATCTGTTTGAAATTATCCTCGTCGGATCGGTCCGGTCTCTTTAGGCGGATCGGTCCGGTGACATCGGATCGGTTCCTTTTTGAAGGCGGATCAATCCGGTTGGCATCAGATCGGTTCGGCTTTTTAGCTTCATCGGTTCGCTATGGATCCGGGGTACACTGGCCTCACCTCAGCAGGCAGATCGGTCCGGTCTCTTTAGGCGGATCGGTCTGGAGGAACCGGATCGGTTCTTTTATTTGGCCCAGATCGGTCCGGTCTGTTCCCTGATTCCTTTTCTGCCTTTGATATTCGGATTCCGTTGATGAGCGTATGATTCTTGAATTTTATCAACGGTGTAACGGCGTACGACATATAAAATACTAATGGACAAAAATGTCCTTACAAATCTCCCCTATGTCTATGCCAGTACATACATAAAAACAAACATCCGAATTATCAATCATAAAAAAATTGCCTATACAAATCTACCCTTCCAACCCCAAAACTGAAAGAGTACAAGTGAATAAGACTGCATCGTTTGATCTTCAAATCTTCAGGAATCTCAACGCTTTTCTCATCAGGGTGTGCAATACAATGATAATCCATGTAGTACCTACACACATGAGAAAAAGCAAAATACCAGTGACATATCGAGTTTGAAGTGAGATAAACATATATACCAATTTATGAACAAACTCAAACTTTCAAAACTCCCCCATAATAAGATAATTCATTCTCCCCCTTTTTATGATGTCCCCAAATAGACAAATGAGAGAAATAAATCAAATAAGCAAGTGCGGGGTGTCACAAGTATAAAATCACACCATGAATGAACACAAAGCAATCAAGTCGATGATAGCGTAAATGAAGAGGTATGATCAATTTTGATAGGAAAATCAATGCATACAAACATGACATATGTGCACGATGAATATTGGATATTCCTAGCGAATGAACTCAAATGCTTCCTTTGGTGTAAAATAATGACAATATAAGATATTGACTCAATCAAATCAACAAATCAAAGCTCAAAATGATTTTCACACCAATAACGTCCAAAATGATTTTATGCTTTTTCAGGACTTTCAAGGAAGTGCAAACCCGTTTATATTCTCCAACCAAACTCCTTCAGATATTATTTTGAATAGAGGCATTCTAAATTCTCAAACTTTGGAGAATTGATGGTGAAACCTAAGAGGCCCATATTTGGCATGAATTGCTTTTTATTGCCTTTAAATTTTTTCGGGCTCTTTTAACCTCTTTGGACCTCGTATATTAAAATTCCTCCATTTTTTTGGTCCTTTTTAACGGTGGCTTTTGCGCAAAGGATAGATAATGATCTTTCGCAGCCCCTCCCCGTTATTAAAAAACACACAGTCTCACCAAAACGTTTTTTACATGCATTCCAATCTTGTCAAGTTTTATCGCATTTTATACATTGTATAGACAGGATTGAGATGGAAACACTCAAGCCAACATGAGATTGACAAGTGCAACAATCAAATATAGCCGTGCATGTGTGCAATAAAGGATATAGGAGTCAAACATGTAGGAAGATATCACGAATTACATCTCAAAGACTCCATACAATGTAAAGCACATGGATGAAATGATGTAGCCTCTCAAAACTCTATCAAACAGTCACATGGAGATATGGAATGAAGTTGTGACTTGGCTATCTTAAATGCTCATCCACAAAAGGAGCAAAAACAGAAAAATCTTTTTGGTCTTTTTCAAAAAAATTTATCAAAATAAAATCTTTTTGTGCTTTTCAAAAATTTTCTTAAAGGAAAATCTTTTTGTATTTTTTTTAAAAAAAAAGAAAAAGCAAAAAGAAAAAGCTGTACAACTAAGCAATGGTACATATAAAACAGACTAGCAATAGGAAGCATATGATATGAACATGAAGAAGCATCCTATTCTAGACATAGACCAACCCCTCAGTCAACTGTGCAAATCCACAAAGACTTCCTAAGACTCTCAAATCTAAGGGCATCTAAAGGTTTTGTGAAAATGTCGGCTAACTGACGGTCGGTGGGAACAAAACTCAGGGATACAGTGTTCTCCTCAACTAACTGACGAATAAAGTGCTCACGTATCCTGATGTGTTTTGTGCGCGAATGCTGGACAGGATTATGAGATATGTGTATCGCGCTCGTGTTATCACAAGAAATGATCATGGTGTCTTGTGAAATCCCATAATCCTCCAACATTTGCTTCATCCACAAGAGTTGTGTGCAACAACTCCCGACGGCAATGTACTCAGCCTCCGCAGTGGACAAAGATATGGAATTTTGCTTCTTGCTCAGCCAGGAGACAAGAGCAGAACCAAAATAGAAACACCCACCAGAAGTGCTCCTACAACCATCTACATCCCCAGCCCAATCGGCATCCGAATAGGCGGACAAACGGTCATCGGTATCAAAGGAATACCAAATACCGTATGATAGAGTCCCACTCACGTATTTAATAATACATTTTAGAGCAAGTAAATGTGACTCTTTCGGGGACGCCTGATATCGTGCACAGACTCCAACACTAAAGGAGTTGCCGGGACGACTGGCAGTCAAGTAGAGAAGACTACCTATCATACTCCGATATAAGGTTTGCTCTACGTCCTTGCCTGAAGTGTCCTTACTAAGCTTGGTAGTGGTACTCATAGGTGTACGTGCATGCTTAGCGGAGTCTAAACCAAATTTCTTCACTAGGTCTCTAGCATACTTGGATTGGGAGATAAACATCCCATCCTCTAGCTGACGAACCTGGAGACCAAGGAAGAATGTAAGCTCACCAACCATGCTCATTTCAAACTCACTTTTCATCTCCTCCTCAAAGTGGTGAGCATGCTGGGAGCATGTGGATCCAAAGACTATGTCGTCCACATAGACCTGGGCAACCAAAATAGCACCGTCATCTCTCCTGACGAACAACGTCATATCTACCCCCCTCTCTTGAAGCCTCGAGCTAAGAGATAGGAAGTAATCCTCTCGTACCAAGCACGGGGTGCTTGCTTCAAACCATACAAGGCTTTCCTCAGATAGTAGACGTGCTCAGGGTGCTGAGGGTCTTCAAACCCTTTTGGTTGTTCCACATAAACCTCCTCTTGTAGAATGCCATTCAGAAAGGCACTCTTGACATCCATCTGATACACCTTGAAGCGCAGATGACATGCAATGGCGAGCAGAAGACGGACGGACTCAAGCCTCGCAACAAGAGCAAATGTCTCCCCAAAGTCTACACCCTCTATCTGTGTGTAGCCTTGATCGACCAACCTAGCCTTATTTCGGATTATGGTACCATTTTCATCCATTTTATTCTTAAAAATCCACCGGGTACCTATCACATTAATCTCACTAGGTTGGGGGACAAGTTCCCAGACATCATTCTTTTTGAACTGAAGCAACTCATCCTGCATAGCAGATATCCAGTGTTCATCCTTGAGTGCTTCTTTATGGTTCTTGGGCTCGACTTTGGACGTGTAGCAAAGATGGTTGACAACGTTCTCTAGCTGAGCACGAGTCTTGACCCCTAGAGTGGGATCACCAACAATGACAGAAGGGTCATGACTCTTGCGAACCCAAGCAGGTGTGTCCCCTAGCGCAGGAGTAGGGACCACAGAGTGTGAGAGAGGAACATGTAAATCACTGTCAGAACAATTCTCATCCTCACACTGAAGGTTAGGATCAATAACCGTCGAAGGTTCGTAATCTTGTACAGTGACGTTTATTGATTCCATAACCTTAGAGCTCTTCAGGTTAAGAACCCGGTACGCTCTGCTATTCGATGAATATCCTAGAAATATTCCCTCGTCGCTCCGGGAGTCGATTTTTCCTAGTTGCTCTCTATCCCGTAGGATGTAGCATTTACTCCCAAAAACATGGAAATACGCCAGGTTGGGCTTCTTGTCGGTCCACAACTCATAAGGTGTCTGTAGTGTGTGTGGTCGCAAATAAACCCTATTCACCGTGTGGCATGCAGTAGACACTGCCTCTGCCCAAAATCTCCTAGAAACTATACGACCTAGAAGCATAGATCTAGCCATCTCTTGGATCGTTCTATTCTTTTTCTCCACAATCCCATTTTGCTGAGGAGTTCTTACAGCAGAAAACTCATGTTTGATCCCGAGGCTATCACAGTACAAATCCACCTTTGCTTCCTTAAATTCAGTGCCGTTGTCACTACGTATTCTATTAATAGTGACACCGTGTTGATTTTGCAGGACACGACACTTGGTCGTTAAAAATTCTACAGCATCGGATTTCTCTCTCAGAAAACCTACAAAGGAGTACCTGGAGAAATCATCTACCATCACGAGGATGTACCTCTTACCACCTAGACTCTCAGTACGAGTGGGACCCATAAGATCCATGTGAATCAACTCAAGAACACGAGAGGTGGTAATGGAATGTAACTTCCTATGAGGACTACAAATTTGTTTTCCCAACTGACAGGGTCCACAAACGGTCGAAGTTGACTTTCCAAGAGATGGTAAGCCACGTACTAGATCCTTTTTAGCTAAACGATTAAGATCTATAACGTTCACGTGACCTAGACGTTGGTGCCACAGATCCATAGGAGTGATCGTGGCGCTGTTGCAGACAAGTGAGGATGTGGGCTCAGTCCCATAGCAATTATCCTCGGTCCTCACCCCTTGCATCAAAAGTTTACCGACTTGATTGTAGACTTTACATGCGTCCCGGTCAAACTTTACTGCAAAGTCAGTGTCGCACAGCTGGCTAATGCTGAGAAGGTTTGCTTTCAAACCTTTGACGTACAAAACATTTTTTAGCTTAGAAAAATCCAGGTAACTCGACAATACCACGTCCTATAATGCTAGAGTTGCTCCCATCTCCAAAGGTGACTCTGCCATCCTGATAGTCCTCAAGAGTCGTAAAAAATGAGGCATCACCTATCATGTGTCTGGAGCACCCACTATCAAAATACCACTGTGAGGTATTATGTGCTTTGAGAGCAACATGAACAACAAAAGCCTTTTTATCTTTCTTAGGTACCCAAGTCGAGATGACCTTTTGTTTGCCTTTGTTGTTGTTGGTTTTAGCTGGAATGTGAGAAGCATTCACTAACGGCAAAGACATCCGTCGGAATTCTTCCATTAAACTCTGAGTCGTGGCAGCTAAGAACTCAACTCGCTCTCTCAGACTAGAAAACTCATCAGTATGACGTGGTGGGGCAGTAGTACGTCGTGTCCGACCCATGCTATAACAAGATTCCCTTAGGTGGCCTTTTCTTTTGCAATAAGTACAAAAGATGATAGTCAAAGGCGGACCTTGGTTTGCTTTTCTTCGTCGAACTCTCCTTCGAGGTTTTTTACGATGGCCATAAGGAGTCGTAGTAAACTCAGGAACTGGTCCAGGTGCAATTTAGGACGTGGAGGCACCATCATAACCAATTCCTTGCCGATCACCAAAACCTAAAGCGGGGCCGAGGAGCATCTTTCCCATCTTCCCAAATCTGTCCTCGAGTTGTACCTTGACTTCCCGTGCTTTCTCAAGATCATGAGTCAGCTGGGCAACAAGGGCTTCAAGTTTCTTCCGAGTCTCCACGGAGTAATGGAGCTGACTCGTAAGATAAGACACTTGTTTAGTCAAGTCCCCTCTCTCTTTCTCTAAAACACTCTCTCTCTCTCTAAACAAACTCTCATTATCGACACAGGTAGATTCTCTCTCTCTCAGGGCGGTGCAGGTGGAGAAATCTCTTTCTCTCGCTTTCCTTAAATCTTCCTCTAAGCAGGTGATCTTAAGAACTAACGCTTTGTTACGCTTTTTAGTTTTAAAAGACTCAGAATATAACTCAGCGTAGGCGCGTTGAATATCACTCTCGCTCTCACTTGTGTCATCCTCACCCTAACTCACATCAATCTCACTGTCGAGGTGTCCCTGTGAAGCATCATCCTCATCGTCGTGAGGAGAACTAGGAGTGCTCACTTGACTAGCCATGAATGCGGTGAAGTTACACTCATGCGGTGACTCATCACCTGAATCCACCGTCTCGACCTCACTGTCTTCGCTAAGGGTAGTATTAAGGACAGCTTTCCCTTTCTCTCTATTCAGACAATTGGCACACTCAAAGGCTCTATGACCCCTACCATCGCACTCAAAACATCTCTCACTTTCTTTCAGAGGAGGGTTTTTGGAGTCTTTTTAATTTTTCTTTTCAAACTTATTTTTCTCAAATTTCTTTTTATCTTTAAAATTGCCATTTTTCTTAAATTTGAGAATTCTTTTGAAATTTTTTGCAAAAAGAGCCAAATCATTTAGGTCAAAATCACACTCAGAATCTGACGTGTCAGTCTCTCTCTTTCTAGATGACTCTATCCTCTTTCTAGCCGACCCCTCACTCCTTCTCTCTTGGGCTTTAAGTGCAATTCCCTTATCTTTAGATTTAGCAGTTTTAGGGAACATATCAATTTCATAAGTTTGTAAATCTCCTACAAGTTCTTCCAATTTTAGCGTATTTAAATTACCCATAGAATTTAGCAAAGTGACTTTAGGGATAAAACGCTTAGGCAAAGAACGAAGAATCTTTTTAACAACTCTAGCATTAGGAATATGTTCACCAAGATTAAAGCTAGTATTCACAATGTCAGAAAGTCTAGTATAAAATTCATCAAAGCATTCAGATTCATGCATGGTGATTGTTTCAAATTGAGTTGTCAAATTTTGCAACTTAGACTCTTTCACAGCATTAGTTCCTTCATGGGTAAGTTATAAAACATCCCATGCCTCTTTTGACGTGGTGCACGTCATTATGCGTTTGAACTCATCAGGTGTGACAGACCCAGAAATAGCACTAAGACCCTTAGAATTAAAAGAAGACCATTTAAATTCTTCATCAGTCCAAGAAGTGTCAGGTTTCAAGTTGGTCACATTATCAACAGTCACGGTGGGAGGAGTCCACCCTCGTTCAACCAAAATCCAGACACGTTCATCAATGGATTTTAAAGCCGACCTCATACGGGCTTTCCAATAAGCATAATTTGTCCCGTCAAAAACAGACATTTTATAATATGACTTCTCCATTTGAACACACACTTTTTCAAAAATCAATTTTTTTTTTCAGAAAATTGATATCTTAAAATTTTTTTTGCGGAAAAGGAATACGCGATAGATTAGTGTAACCTGCTCTGATACCAATTTGAGAACGTGTGTGCTCGCATTCAAATGATCAAATTATATATTAAACACCTTTTAACACCAACAAACCCTAAACATGCAACTAGGTGTGATTGAAACAATATGATAATCTAAGCAAGAGATATTCAAACACACATAATTAAGGAAAAATCCCCCACAGGGGCAAAACCATTTATTTTCACTATAATTTGTAAGAAAACGGCTTACAATCGGATTACAATGAAAATACAAGTTGACTAAGAATTACCCTCAGGTATCGGATTCTGTAGTCGCGGCTGGAATTATCCCTTTCCAGTAGGGCTGCAATGGAGAAGAAGAACGGTCTCCTCCACAAGGGTTGAACAGCAAAAGTGCGTTCTTGGGTTGCCAAAAGGTGATTCACGAAGGTATGGAATTTGTGTGAATCAAGGATATGAATCAATGGACTCAAATACCATGAAGACTTTATAGTTTTGGAACTCAAAAATCGTGTAGAAGTCTTAGAAAAACCACTTCCCGTAGTGGGATTAAATAGGAGAACTTGAGCCCTAAAATTCAGAACATGATCTGAACACGATCTGTTTGAAATTATCCTCGTCGGATCGGTCCGGTCTCTTTAGGCGGATCGGTCCGGTGACATCGGATCGGTTCCTTTTTGAAGGCGGATCAATCCGGTTGGCATCAGATCGGTTCGGCTTTTTAGCTTCATCGGTTCGCTATGGATCCGGGGTACACTGGCCTCACCTCAGCAGGCGGATCGGTCCGGTCTCTTTAGGCGGATCGGTCCGGAGGAACCGGATCGGTTCTTTTATTTGGCCCAGATCGGTCCGGTCTGTTCCCTGATTCCTTTTCTGCCTTTGATATTCGGATTCTGTTGATGAGCGTATGATTCTTGAATTTTCTCAATGGTGTAACGGCGTACGACATATAAAATACTAATGGACAAAAATGTCCTTACAAGTTTGCTCTACATCCTTGCTTAAAGTGTTTTTTCTAAGCTTAGACTATGTACTCATAGGGGGTGAATGAGTGATTAGCGTAGTCTAAACCAAAATTCTTCATTAGGTTCTTAGCATTTTTGGATTGAGATATGAATATCCTCTCCTCAAAGATGATGCACCTGGAGACCTAAAAAGAACGTAAGCTCACCAACCATGCTCATCTCAAACTCACTTTTCATATCCTCCTCAAAAGTGTGAGAATGTTTAGAGTATGTGGATCCAAATACTATGTCGTCCACATAAACTTAGGTAACTAATATCGCACCACTCTCTCTCTTCACAAACAACATCTTATCGACTCCCTCTCTCATGAAGTCATGAGCTAAGAGATAAGAAGTGAGGCTCTCGTACCAATCATGGGGTGTTGATTTAAACCATACCGGGCCTTTTTAAGATAGAAGACGTGTCCTAGGTGCTTTAGGTCTTTGAAACCATTTGGTTATTCCATGTACACTTCCTCCTATAGAATGTTGTTAAGGAAGGCACTATTGATATCCATTTGATATAACTTGAAACGTAGATGACATGCTATTGCGAGTAGTAAGAGGACAGACTCAAGCCTAGCAATAGGATTGAATGTCTCATCGAAGTCTATACCCTCAATCTACGTGTAGCCTTGAGCGACCAACCTATCCTTATTGCGAACTATGGTACCATTCTCATCCATATTATTTGATATGACCCAAGTGTAACCTCGGCCTAGAGACACCAACCTCGGCCGAGATGATGGCTGAGACATTGATCGACCGTAGATAAGCCATGGGCCCACGATATCATCCCTCGGTCAGACCAGGGTCGGCCCAGGCCGACACTACCACATATATTTCTAATGGACAATACGCGCATCACAGGCCTCAGCAGCTTCTCATATGCTTGGGTATGGTAACCTCGACCGAGTGTAGGCCGAGGAGACAAGAAGCCTTGATCACCTTAACATGGAACCAGTCCAACCTCGGCTTGGGCCGAGGTGACGAGAAGCCTTGTTAACCTTCAACATCGAACCAGTCCAACCTCGGATGGGGCCGACCCCAGCATAATGCCTCGGCTGAGATCAGGCCGAGACTCCATATGGCACATCTCGGAAGACGTTTATCGAGCCTTTACAGCTCGGCCTCTCCCAGGCCGAGGTCATGCACCAATATCGCAGCCGAGCATCCGTTGACATTTGGATAAGGACACATGGGCACAAATGAGTTGTAACAAGATTATTCTCCACACCTGGGGAGGATATTTCATCATCATTCCTTACATGTGACAGTGACAGGTGGCTTCCCCCTATTGGTGAGGTTACCACACATATGCTCATTGCATGCATGGGGGGTACATTACACCCCCTAGATACTATATATATGGATCATCCCCTACCTTGTGAAGGGATCCAGAATATTAAACCCTATCTGAAGCTTTGTCTAGATACACAGTAGTGAGAGAAAGCTTGAGAGACTGTATCCATGGCCATTAGTGCCTTCATTCAGTGATATTACTCACACACTCACAGTGGACGTAGGCCAAATTGGCTGAACCACTTATATACTTGTGCCCTCTCCTCTTATACTCATCTCTTTCTCTTATCTCTTTATATAACTGTGCTGCCATTGTTATTCTTGTATTGAGCTTGAAAACACCTTACGTGGTGGTGCTGATCAAAGCATCATCATTTTGGCGCCGTCTGTGGGAAAGAGAAGCTATCTCTTCCTCTTTTTCTGCTTAACCTCACCAGAGACTCTGGTGGTGAACCAGGAACCACCCCTTGCGTGGAGCTGTTTCACCATTGAAAGAGGTCCTTTAAGGTATTAAGCTCACTTGCTACTCAAGCTCTATAGTGTTAACATATGGCACCGGACTTACCACCCCCTCTTCCACCGCCCGGGGGTGGAGGGGCTAGTTCCAGTCAGGCTCCTCCCCAATCCGAAATGGCGGAGGTAGAAGCAGCCTTAAAATCTTTAGCTGCAACACAATAAGCCATGAAGGAGCAATTTGCCCAGCTCGGTCAAACCATGATGATGAGGCCACCTGGAGTCTCACCGGACATGATCACTCCGGCGACAGTTCAGCCTCATCCTGATGCCAGGGGACCACCCCAGGCGCCAATGAAGGACCAGCCTACACCCTAGTGGAGAAGGGACGTTGCTGACCCTAGGCGCTTACGCCTGGGGAGGCAGGGAAACCCTTACCTAGAGGACAGGTATGACGACCTGGAAGCTAAAGAAGCCCCAGAAGACTGCTGGGAGCCGTATGAGGTGTCAAATAATACCATACGACCTCTTAGGAAGAGTCAAGGATCTGTCGACCGAAGAGGTGAAGAGGCCCAACAAAGAAGGTTGGCCTTTGATAGGTTGAGCAGAGGGTCGACCTTCGAGAGTCTGGGCTTGGTGAATGACCTAAGACAGAGGCTATCGAGGTCGAGGAGCGCAACAGGCTCTCAGAGAGGGAATAGGCAGGGTCGGCCAGACCAAGGCCGACCCTGTAAAGGAAGAGCCAGGGAACAGGAAGAGGTCAACAGCCAACGTGTTGTGGCTGGGGAACCCTCTGTCCATCACAGGGAAGTGGCAGGGGATAACCTCGGCCAAGTTGATGACAGAAGACCCTGGAATGATTCTATCCAACGCCTTGAGGAGAAGATAGGAGACCTCATTAAAAGCAGGGACCCATTACAAAGGGGTTACTCAGAGGGCTCCCCGTTTGTGGCTAGGATAGTGGGGTTCCCAACCCCAGCTAAGTTCAAACCTCCTACAGTGACTCCCAAGTATGATGGCAACACTAACCCTGTACACCATATCGAGATGTACCAGTCGGCGGTAGAGATTTACTCGATACCCGATGAGATGAAGTGTAGGGCCTTCTCGGGGACCTTGGCAGGGGCTGCGCACAGTTGGTTCACCTCCCTTCCGAAGAACTCAATTGAGAGCTTCAAAGGCTTGGATGAGCAGTTCATCCACAACTTTTGCTTTGGGGTAAGACCTCAAAAGAAGACTACCCACCTGCTATATGTCAAACAGGCCAAGGGTGAAAGACTAAGAGACTACATAGCAAGATTCAACAAAGAGAAATTAGAGGTGGAAGATTATGAGGAGAGCATAGCCATGACCGCCCTTATAGGAGGCCTTCAGAAGGGGAAGCTATTGTGGAAACTGGCGGAAGACCCCCTAGGTCTATGGCGGAGCTGCTGGCTACCGCAGGGAAAGTGATGAATGCGGAAGAGGCAATGGCCACCAAATATGAGGAGGAGAACCGCGGTGGTACTAGAAGGTCCCAAAGCAAGAAAGAGGGGAAGAAGAGGTCAGGTGACGACAAGTTTGCTCATTACACTCCTCTGACTATGAGCTGTGAACACATCCTTAATGAGATTAAGACTGATCGAACTCTGAGCTGGCCGGAGAAACTGAAGGCCCCACCACATAAAAGGAACAAAAACCTATGGTGTGAGTTCCATCAGGATCACGGCCATGCCACAGATAGATGCATCGCTTTAAAGGATGAGATTGAGAAGATGCTGAAATTTGGAAAGCTGAGGAAGTATGTGGATGGCAAGGCTCCGAAGGGTGGAAGAGAAGACCCTAAGAAAAGAAGAAACGACAGATGCCGTGGCGATGTCCCGGCCAGAAGGGACGATGATTCAGAAGGAGATGATAAAGACGACCCGAATCTTCTGCCAAAGGATGACAACACCCCGGTGAAGAGGGTCGGTATGATCTCCTTTGGTGTTAGCACCATATGTGGGGGATTTGCAGGAGGTGGCTCTGAGGTAGCCTATAGGAAGGCTCATGTAGCAGAGGCCAGGTCAGTGGCCAAGCCTGAGGTTGTGAATCTAACGTCTTCTGATGCCATGCAAAAGAGGAAGAAGGTAGACATGGACACCCTCGTAGTGGGGTTCTCCAGACTCGAATTCAAGGGTATCTTAGCCCCCCATGATGACCCTTTGGTCATAACAACAAGGGTGCATGGGTGCGAGGTAGGGAGGATCCTCATAGACGGGGGAAGCTCAGCAGACGTGATGTTTCGTCCTTATTTCAAGAGCCTGGGTCTTAGCAGGGCAAGGCTGGTGCCCTACCATCACCCATTGATAGGCTTCAGTGGTGAAAAGGTGCACCCCTTAGGCATGTATGAAATGGATGTACGGATGGGGGATGAATGGCCTAAGAGGCTGACTAAGAAGATAAACTTTTTCGTCATGGACAAAAACGTGTTCTCGGCCTACAACCTCATCGTAGGAAGGGTAGCCCTCAAAGAGTTTGAAGCCGTGCCGTCGACGGTCCATCAGATGCTAAAATTCCTGACTCCTTATGGAGTAGGGGAAGTGCAAGGGGACCAGACCACGGCGCGGGAGTGTTACTTCAACTCGGCCGAAGAGAGAGAAGCCCACAAGAGAGCAACCACCACTTACATCATTGACACTCTTGACCCAAGAGACGAAATAAAATTGAAGAAGGGTGAGGCCGCGGAAGAGGTAGAATCCATCTTCCTCAATGAGGATGAGCTGGAAAAAACCGTCCAGGTCGGTAAGTCCCTAGAACAAGGAATCAAGCAAGAGCTGATAAACTTCCTCAGGAGGAGATAGAGTGTCTTCGCATGGATTCACGCAGACATGCCAGGTATCGACCCTGAGGTCATGAGCCACAAGCTCAACGTGGACAAAGATGCCAGGCCAATCAAGCAGAGACGAAGAGTCTACTCCAGGGAGAAGTACGACGTCATCGGGGAAGAGGTAAAAAAGTTGGAAGAGGCCGAGTTCATAAGAGAGGTTACCTATCCAGAGTGGCTCTCAAATGCAGTCATCGTGCCTAAGGCTAATGGGAAGTGGCGAATGTGTGTAGATTTCACTGACCTGAATAGGTCTTGCCTGAAAGACAACTATCCCTTACCTAGGATAGACCAGATGGTGGACGCAATGGCAGGGCACGAGCTCATGAGCTTCATGGACGCTTATTCAGACTATAACCAAATCTTCATGGATGCTGAAGACTCTGAGAAGACAGCCTTCATTACTGACAAAGGGACGTACTGTTACAAGGTGATGCCCTTCGGTCTGAAAAATGTGGGGGCAATGTATCAACGTCTTGTCAATAAAATGTTCGAGGAGAAAATAGGTAAGACCATGGAGGTGTATGTGGACGATATGCTAACGAAGAGCTTGAAAGCCTGCACTCACGTAGCGGACCTTGAGAAGACCTTCGACGTCATGGACTTGTACAGAATGAAGCTCAACCCAGCGAAGTGTGTCTTCGGGGTAGGAGCTGGGAAGTTCCTGGGGTTCATCGTTAATCAGAGGGGGATTAAAGCAAACCCTGAGAAAATCAAGGCATTACTCGACATGAAGACTCCTAGGAGTATCAAGGATGTCCAGAGACTCACGGGAAGAGTGGCTGCCCTTAACAGGTTTATTTCTAGGACAATGGACAAGTGTCTTCCATTCTTTAAAGTCCTAAGAAAGGCCTTCCAATGGGACGAAGAGTGTGAAAAATCCTTTGACCAACTCAAGTCTTACTTAGGGTCTCCCTTGTTGCTGTCTCGGCCCATCACGGGGGAAAGGTTATTTGTGTATCTGGCAGTCTCTGAATCAGCCATCAGCGCGGACATCATACGGGAAGAGGATGGAGTCCAGAGGCCTGTATACTTCAACAGTAAGGCCCTTCAAGGGTCTGAACAAAATTATCCCCGAATAGAGAAGTTGGCTTATGCCCTAATACATGCCTCAAGGAAAATGAAGCCTTACTTCCAAGCCCACTCCATGGTAGTCCTTACTGACTCCCCACTAAGGCAGGTTCTGCACAAACCTGAGAAGTCCGGAAGATTGATGACCTGGGCCATCGAATTAGGAGAGTATGATCTTACCTACCAGCCCAGGACAGCCATCAAGGGGCAGGCCCTCGCAGACTTTATCGCAGAGTTCACCTGGGAAGAGGCCGGTAGAAGTTTGGAAGAGGCCGAGACATAGAAAGGCTTAGATGAAGGCAAAGAGACAAACCATAGTGTCTTCCGAAATTCTAAAGAGACGACACCAAACGTATTCCGAGGCCGAGAAGAGGTCATCCCAGGAAAAACTCGGAGCAGAATAAAAGGGAATGAGGAAGATCGATACCTCTTCAAGAAGGGGGTTATGAGAGAAGGGGTCTTCTCATCAGATGCGGACGTCTGGAGCCTCTTCGTTGATGGCTCATCTTGTGATAGTGGAAGCGGTGCGGGGCTAATACTCTCGGCTCCATATGGCACCAACATTGAATACGCCTTGAGATTTAATTTCCAGGCCTCAAACAACGAATCCGAGTATGAGGCCATGATAGCAGGTCTCTTATTGTCAACAACTCTTTGAGTAAAGCAACTCCTACTCCATAGCGACTCAAGGTTAGTTGTCAATCAAGTATTGGGGATATACGAGGCCAAAGACGAAAGGATGGCCAAGTACTTAAAGAAGGTAAGAGGGTTGTTTGAATATTTTGAAGAAGCAAAACTGAAGAGAGTGCCTCGACTGAGCAACAATCACGCTGATGCATTGGCAAGGCTGGCCTCGGCAATGAAGACAAATTTGGGAAGAACCATCCCAATCGAGGTCTTAGGAAAGGAAACCATTGAGGAGGACGAGGTATATAGCCCTTGTCACAATGTGAACCTAGGAGACTCATGGATCGACCCGCTCGTCAGATACCTAAGAGAGGGAGAGGTACCTGAGTCCAAGCTAGAAAGGAGAAAGTTGAGATACAGGGCTGCCAAGTTCTCAATGGTAGGAGACATCTTGTACAAAAAGGGGTTTCTATTGCCTCTCCTCAGATGTGTGCATCCCATGGAAGTATCCCAGGTCTTACAGGAGGTTCATGAGGGTTCCTGCTCTAGCCACATAGGGGGAAGGCCCTTAGCCAAGAGGATCATCACTCAGGGATACTGGTGGCCTACCTTATCTAAGGACGCTGCAGACTATGTGAAGAGGTGCGACAAATGTCAAAGGTTCGCCACTATCCCTCATCAACCCCATCAGCCTATGACGTCAATCTCTTCTCCATGGCCATTTGCGGAATGAGGAATTGACTTAGTAGGACCTCTGCCAAGAGCTATCAACAACTATAGATTCTTGATAGTTGCCATTGACTACTTTTCAAAATGGGTGGAGGCAGAACCGATGATAATAATTACAGAGCAGAAGACCTTCCAGTTCATTTGGAAGAACATCATATGCAGATATGGCCTCCCAAACACTCTCATCTCGGATAATGGGACCCAGTTCAAGAACTCCTCTTTAGAAAAGTATTGCCTAAGAGTGGGGATTAAGCAATTCTTCTCATCTCCTGGTCGACCTCAAGCAAACGGCCAGACCGAGGTCACAAACAGAATTATCGAGGACGGAATCAAGAAGAGGTTAGAAGATGCGAAGGGGAGATGGACAGATGAGGTCTACGCTGTGTTATGGGACTACAGAACCACGGCAAGGACACCAACAGGAGAAACCCCATTCATGCTGGCACATGGCTCAGAGGCCGTCATACCAACGGAAGTAGGACTACCAACTCATCGGATTCAGACTTACGACCCTGACAGCAATTTGGAAAAGAGGATGCTATACCTGGATCTTATCGAAGAAAGAAGAGAAGACGCAGAGGTCAGAAAAGCAGCCTACCAGCAGAGGGCAGGAAAATTCTACAACCAGAGGGTGAAGTCAAGACCCATTACAGAAGGAGACTTAGTGCTAAAGAAGACCCTACAGAAGGCAAATAAGCTACACCCAAACTGGCATGGCCCCTACAAAGTAATGAAAGAGGTTGTGCCTGGCACTTACAGGCTAGAAAACCTAGAAGGAGAACCTTTCACTAACCCATGGAACGCTGACAACCTAAAGAGATATTTCATATGATGTTGCATAGAATTTTATGTACATGTACCATCTTATTGAGAAGAGGTTATTAATAAAGATCAGTTTCCATGACAGTTCTTGCTTCATTTTTAGATCAGAAATTTATTATGAGGATAACATCTTAGGTAAGGACCTCAGACCTTCATAACATCACTCGGTGGTGACGAGGTCTGAGCTCAGACACCTTAGCAGATGACCTCAGACCCTTAACGTCATTAATTTGGTGAAATTTATTATGAGGATAACATCTTAGGTGATGACCTCAGACCCTCATAACATCACTCGGTGGTGACGAGGTCTGAGCTCAGACACATTAACAGATGACCTCATACCCTTAACATCATTAATTTGGTGAAATTTATTATGAGGATAACATCTTAGGTGATGACCTCAGACCCTCATAACATCACTCGGTGGTGACGAGGTCTGAGCTCAGACACCTTAGCAGATGACCTCAGACCCTTAACATCATTAATTTGGTGAAATTTTATTATGAGGATAACATCTTAGGTGATGACCTCAGACCCTCATAACATCACTCGGTGGTGACGAGGTCTGAGCTCAGACACCTTAGCAGATGACCTCAGACCCTTAACATCATTAATTTGGTGAAGTTATTATGAGGATAACATCTTAGGCGATGACCTCAGACCTTCATAGCATCACTCGGTGGTGACGAGGTCTGAGCTCAAACACCTTAACAGATGACCTCAGACCCTTAACATCATTAATTTGGTGAAGTTTATTATGAGGATAACATCTTAGGTGGTGACCTCAGACCTTCATAACATCACTCGGTGGTGACGAGGTCTGAGCTCAGACACCTTAACAGATGACCTCAGACCCTTAACATCATTAATTTGGTGAAATTTATTATGAGGATAACATCTTAGGTGATGACCTCAGACCCTCATAACATCACTCGGTGGTGACGAGGTCTGAGCTCAGACACCTTAACAGATGACCTCAGACCCCTAACATCATTAATTTGGTGAAGTTTATTATGAGGATAACATCTTAGGTGGTGACCTCAGACCTTCATAACATCACTCGGTGGTGACGAGGTCTGAGCTCAGACACCTTAACAGATGACCTCAGACCCTTAACATCATTAATTTGGTGAAATTTATTATGAGGATAACATCTTAGGCGATGACCTCAGACCCTCATAACATCACTCGGTGGTGACGAGGTCTGAGCTCAGACACCTTAGCAGATGACCTCAGACCCTTAACATCATTAATTTGGTGAAATTTATTATGAGGATAACATCTTAGGTGATGACCTCAGACCCTCATAACATCACTCGGTGGTGACGAGGTCTGAGCTCAGACACCTTAACAGATGACCTCAGACCCTTAACATCATTAATTTGGTGAAGTTATTATGAGGATAATATCTTAGGTGATGACCTCAGACCCTCATAACATCACTCGGTGGTGACGAGGTCTGAGCTCAGACACCTTAGCAGATGACCTTAGACCCTTAACATCATTAATTTGGTAAAGTTTATTATGAGGATAACATCTTAGGTGATGACCTCAAACCCTCATAACATCACTCGGTGGTGACGAGGTCTGAGCTCAGACACCTTAACAGATGACCTCAGACCCCTAACATCATTAATTTGGTGAATTTTATTATGAGGATAACATCTTAGGTGGTGACCTCAGACCTTCATAACATCATTCGGTGGTGACGAGGTCTGAGCTCAGACACCTTAACAGATGACCTTAGACCCTTAACATCATTAATTTGGTGAAATTTATTATGAGGATAACATCTTAGGTGATGACCTCAGACCCTCATAACATCACTCGGTGGTGACGAGGTCTGAGCTCAGACACCTTAGCAGATGACCTCAGACCCTTAACGTCATTAATTTGGTGAAATTTATTATGAGGATAACATCTTAGGTGATGACCTCAGACCCTCATAACATCACTCGGTGGTGACGAGGTCTGAGCTCAGACACATTAACAGATGACCTCATACCCTTAACATCATTAATTTGGTGAAATTTATTATGAGGATAACATCTTAGGTGATGACCTCAGACCCTCATAACATCACTCGGTGGTGACGAGGTCTGAGCTCAGACACCTTAGCAGATGACCTCAGACCCTTAACATCATTAATTTGGTGAAATTTTATTATGAGGATAACATCTTAGGTGATGACCTCAGACCCTCATAACATCACTCGGTGGTGACGAGGTCTGAGCTCAGACACCTTTGCAGATGACCTCAGACCCTTAACATCATTAATTTGGTGAAGTTTATTATGAGGGTAACATCTTAGGTGATGACCTCAGAGCCTAATTACAATTCAGTGGTGAAGAGACCTGAGGCCAGAATTATTGACTGAATATAAACAAGAACACTACAACAAAATAATAGAAGAGATTGACATTCAGTAAAGCGAGGAGATCATATAGCATTCAGAGGTTGAAATACCAAGAAGTAACAAAATATTCCTTGAATAACAAAGTTACAAGTTACAAACTAAAAAGACTAAAGGTTTGGGTGGGAACATCAACAGTCTCGGCTGGGTTGGCTTAATCAGCATTAGTAACCTCGGCCACGTCATCAGCATGGTCTGCCCCTACGACCTCGGTCCCTCCCAGAGTTGCAGTCTCAGCTGGAGCAGCAGCCTCGTCCTCCACCTCTTGAAGCGCCTGAGAAAATTGAGGGTCAGCAAAGCCGAGACCCACAAAGTCAGAGGCCTTTAGAGTGCCAACCTCCTTCTCCCGGACTTCAGCCCATTTGGTAGTAGCCTTGATACCTCTTTCGAGATATTCAAAACCAAAACCCATGAACTCGTCCGAGGCTTTGTAATCAGAAATTATTTTGGGCGAGGCATCTTCAATGGCAGCTTTGACAGCCGAGCTGACCTTCTGCTGCAGAACGTCATCTTTGGCCTTCAGGGCTTTGGCATGATCTTTGATGAGCAGAGAGATGTCTTTTTCCAACCCCTTAGCCTTATTTTCAGAGTTCTGCAGCTCTGACTTCAGACGGTTGACCTTAGCATTCAGGGCACTCTCAACCTTCTTGGCCTCTTGCCCCTTCTGGATGAGGGGCAATTTCCTCATAGCCCAGTTCGATAGTTGATACATAGCAGTCACTCCCTGCACATTTAATGAAGAGGTTAAGCGGGAGAAAAGTCAGATGTTGCACTTATAAAATTTTGACGAAGGAACAAATCATACCTGGACGGCTCTGTGAAGGCCGAACTCAACCAGCAGGGAGGTGTCCATGGCTCTATAGAAGCGCTTGTCAGCCTCGGTCATTACAGAGCCAATTGTGTCCATGGCCTGCCTGCTGTGGCCGACCACACTATCGATTAACTTTAATTGATCCAGACGTGCCGTCAAGATGTCGGCCGAAGAGATTGGAATTGCAGCATCAGAGGCCTTCTTCTGCCTCAAGGTCGGCCTCTAATCCTCAGAGGCATGGGCTTCTGGGGCCCTCTTCTTTGAGGCCTGAGATTTGGATGTAGAGGGAGCTGGGGGAGGAGCGTTCAGACCAGCCTTTTTGGCAAGCCTCGCCAAGCTCGGAGCAACCATCTCCCACAGTTCGTCTGGGATGTCTTGTGGTCGCTCTGCAAAAGTTAGAAGATATGGGTTAGAAATCAGATATGAATGAGTTCAGAGGTTAGACTTCAAATAAAAATTCTTACCAAAGTCAACAAGGGGACTTCCACCCAGGCTCGTCCCCGAGAGATACTGGGGGGTCAGCAAATGTTCGAACTTAACGAACAGACCATGTTCCCCTTGGTCTTGCAGGGCCTTCACCTTCTGGATATTCTGAAGACTTAGACCAGGATCGGCCCTGGCAGACATGGTGACCTTTCCCCATTTGAGGGGTATCCTCGGCTCAAGTGTGGAAGAGGGGACGCACGGGCCAAATTCCCATGGCCCTGAGGCGAAGAAATAACGGGGCTTCCAATTATGATTTGAGGTCTGAGTCACCTGGAGCATTTTCTTCTCAGGCCTCCGAGCCATAAAATGATAGTATCTCGGATGGTTTTTGGCCGAGGTTGGGACATAATAACCAACGAAGACCTGAACTGGGAGGTCAGAGTGGTGGACTGCCCTCCATAGAATAATGGCCCCTATGATGACTCTCCAGGCATTGGGAGATAGCTGTGAGGGGGCCAAGTTGATGTAAGAGAGAATGGATTTGATGATGGGATGAATGGGTAGGCGAAACCCTAACTTAAACATCTGCTCGTATAGGAAGATTTCTCCATCTCGGCCGTGATAGGCCCTCTCTTCCCTCAGAGGTATCCTAATTTGATGGAAGGACTGATGGAGTATAAATATCTGAGGCACAAAAGATCCACTTCAGTTACAGTGCTCTCGAACTCGGCTGCCTCAGAGATGTCGACATCACTTTCAGCTTCTTCATCATCAAGCTCAACGTCGGCTGGAGCAGATGTAGATGGGTTACTAGCGAATCTCTGAGCGAACTCTGCCTCTGTGGCAGCCGACAGAGGGATGGCGTCAAGAATGGGTGGCACGGCCACACTCGACTCAACAATTTCAACCTCTGAGGAAGAGGCTGAGGTGCTTGAGCCATAATGGTATGAGGCTCGGCTGGAGACCTCGGCCTGATCAGGGGCCTGACCAGGCCGAGGTGTGAAATCCATAGCTTCCTGAAAAGAGTCCACAGACATAGGGTCTGAGGTGGAAGACTCAGACTCAGACATCGGTATTGGGTCGGCAGGGACCTCTGTCTGGTAGAAGTTCTCAGGGGGATCAGGATATACCACCTTGAGAGGTAGGGGAAATATAGGTCTAATAGGAAACTCTTGTGACCTACGAGCTTCCTCCCGAGCTCTCTCTATTTGCCTAATCTTTTCTAGGGTCTTCTCTCTAAGAGAAGGGAAATCCTCAAGAAGCTGGTATAAAGGTCTGAGCATCAGAGGACGACCCTAAACTTAGGAATAACTCCTAAAACTACAAATAGGATTGACTTGTAAAATAAAGGAGTTTAAAGATCAAACTTGGAAGATTAAAGCAAACACAGTTCGCCTGAGATAATGGTGCTCGCCGAAAAACTTAAAAACTCGCCGGAAAATGCAAGCCAAAAGCGAAAAATAGAGGAAATGAAAGGGAGAAAGTACCTGGAAATGGAACGATGAGGGAAAATGAAGAAAACTCGCAAGAAAACCAATAAATGCCTCTGCAAAAGAGCACTGATTGAAGAAGTTTGAGAGAGAAAATCGCAAGAACAAAGCACGCATAGGAATGAAGTGAAGAAGAAGGAAGAAAAAGAAGGGTTCAAACCCTTAAATACATGGGCACGTCTCCCAAAGCCCATCATTGCCTTGGGAGCCCCAAAAGATGGCTGACAGCACGCGCCTACCAAGGAAGCACGTTCTAGCGTGGACAGGTGTCATGCAGGTATTAGCTTGGAACAGGCAGGCCTCGGAGGAGTAATCCTTTAGCCACTTGCTCGCGCATATGACTAAGGGCTGGGGGGTGATTGATATGCCCCAAGTGTAACCTCGGCCTAGAGACACCAACCTCGGCCTAGATGATGGACGAGACATTGATCGACCCTAGATAAGCCATGGGCCCACGATATCATCCCTCGGCCAGACCAGGGTCGGCCCAGGCCGACACTACCACCTACATTTCCAATGGACACTACGCACATTACAGGCCTCAACAGCTTCTCATATGCCTGGGTATGGCAACCTCGGCCGAGTGTAGGCCGAGGTGACAAGAAGCCTTGATCACCTTAACATGGAACCAGTCCAACCTCGACTTGGGCTGAGGTGACAAGAAGCCTTGTTAACCTTCAACATGGAACCAGTCCAACCTCGGCTGGGGCCGACCCCAGCATAATGCCTCGGCTGAGATCAGGCCAAGACTCCATATGGCACATCTCGGAAGACGTTTATCGAGCCTTTACAGCTCGGCCTTTCCCAGGCCGAGGTCATGCACCAATATGGCAGTCGAGCATCCGTTGACATTTGGATAAGGACACATGGGCACAAATCAGTTGTAAAAAGATTATTCTCCACACGTGGGGAGGATATTTCATCATCATTCCTTACATGTGACAGTGACAGGTGGCTTCCCCCTATTGGTGAGGTTACCACACACATGCTCATTGCATGCATGGGGGGTACATTACACCCCCTAGATACTATATATAGGGATCATCCCCTACCTTGTGAAGGGATCCAGAATATTAAACCCTAGCTGAAGCTTTGTCTAGATACACAGTAGTGAGAGAAAGCTTGAGAGACTGTATCCATGGCCATTAGTGCCTTCATTCAGTGATATTACTCACACACTCACAGTGGACGTAGGCCAAATTGGTTGAACCACTTATATACTTGTGCCCTCTCCTCTTATACTCATCTCTTTCTCTTATCTCTTTATATAACTGTGCTGCCATTGTTATTCTTGTATTGATCTTGAAAACACCTTACGTGGTGGTGCTGATCAAAGCATCATCATTATTCTTTTAAATCCACTTGGTTCCTATCACATTAGTCTCATTAGGTTGTAGGATTAAATCCTAGATATTGTTCATTTGAAAATAAAGTAACTCTTATTACATAGTGGATATTAAATGCTTGTCCTTGAGTGCTTCTTTCACATTATTGGGCTTGACTAATAAGGTGTATCAAAGGTAGCTAACCACATTCTTAAGTTGATTGCGAGTCTTGACACCTAGTGTGGGATCACCAAGTATATCAAAATGGTCATAACTCTTTCGAACTCAAGAGGGTGGATCCTCTAAATAAAGAGTTGGGTCTATTAGGATAGTATGAGGAATAATGGGATCATCACCAAGAGGTGCATCATTCTTACACTCAGGATTAGGGTCAATAGACGTCTATGGCTCATCGTCTTTAATTGTGACTTTTACTAACTCCATAACCTTAGAGCTTGTAAGGTTAAACACCCTATAAATGCTACTCCATGATGAGTAATCTAAAAATATCCCCTCATCCCTTCGGGATTTGAACTTTCCTAAGTGTTATCTCTTAAAATGTAGCAAGGACTCCCCAGGACACAAAAATATGATAGGTTGGCTATCTTACCTTTCCATAACTCATATGGCGCATGTGACGTGTGCTCATGAAGATATACCCGATTCACCATATGGCATGTAGTATTAACTGCCTCTACCCAAAAATGTCTAGGCACGTTTGTCCTAAGAAGTATAGTTATTTCCTTAATCGTCTGGTTCTTCCTCTCAACGATCCCAAGTGTTTGATGTTTGCTCTATCAAAACATATATCTACTCCATCTTCTTTAAATTCAGGGCCGTTGTCATTACACATTCGAATAATAGTGACACCATTTTGGTTTTGAAGGACACGATACTTGATTGTTAGGAACTCAACTGTATTAGACTTTTCTCTAAGAAAACCCTCAACATAGTATCTCAAAAAGTCATCGACCATCACAATAATGTATTTCTTACCACCTCTTCTCTTTGTACAAGTGGAACCCATACGATCCATATGTATCAAATCCAACACATGAGAAATGGTAATGGTATTCAACTTTCGATGGGGACTTTTTATTTGTTTTCCTTGTTGGTAAGTACCACAAAGCGAGAAAGTTGGTTTCCCAAGTGATGGTAAGCCCCTAGGTATTTCCTCACTTATCTCTTAATGTCTCTAAAGTTCACATGACCTAGTCATTGATGCAGAATATCCATAGAGGAGACCATGACATTATTACACATAAAAGAGGATTTGGGAATGAGACTATATCAATTATCGCTGGTCCTTACTATCAAAGTAATAGTTCATCGGATTGATCATTTACATTACACTCGGACCGATTAAACATTAACATAAATTTGAAATCAAGTTTTCTTTCAACCTTTCAATGTACAACACATTGTTTAGTTTAGGAAATCCGAGTATCTCAACACAACCACACCCTAAAATACTAGAGCTATTCTCATCATCAAAGGTGACTTTTCCTTCCTTACGATCTACAAGGTCGATAAAATACAACTCGTCACCAATTATATGCATATAGCACCCACTATCAAAATACCATCGGGAAGTATTTTGAACTTTGAGAGTAACATAAACAACATGGGCTTTGTCATTTTCCTTAGGTACCCAAGTGGAGGTAACCTTTTGTTTTCCCTTATCATTATTTTCTCTAGTCGTAGCGTTGGAAACATTCTTAAGATACATATACATCTTTTGAAATTATTCCATTAAGCTTTGAGAAGTAGCTATTAGGAAATCAACTTTCTCCCTAAGACTAGTAAAGTTTCTATAGCAGTGCGTAGGAGTATGTATACGTTTAGTGCTCCCTAAATTGTAGAAAAATTCCCTAAGGCGACCTCTCCTTTTTTAATAGGTTCAAACATTGACTTTTTTGGGTCTACCTTGGTTCAATCATTTAGACTGAACTTTCTTTTATGGCTTAGGTTGAGGCCCATGAGGATGTACTATAAATTTAGGAATCGGTTCCTGTGCGGCATGGGAAGTGGATGCACCATCATAACATATTCCTTGCCTCTCCGTAAAGCCTAAAGTGGGATCGAGGAACCAGTTTCTAACCTTCTTCGATGTTTTCTCTATAGTGACCCTGACCTTCTAGACACGTTAGAGATCTTTCTCAAGTTGGGACCCAAGGGCTTCAAGTTTCTCATGAGTCTCTAATAAAGCTTGGATATCTCTCATAAGACTAGTCACTTTGTTGGTCAAGTCACCATTTTCCCTTTCCACTAAAATGACTCTCTTTCCCAAAGAAATTCTCATTAAGGATTCGCTCTCTCTTTAATCTCTTAAATCCTTCTCTAAGGCTAATACCCTAAGCGCCAAACTTTAATTTTTCCTTTTCATTTTAAAGTACTCGACGCAAATCTCAGAGTAAGCACATTAAAGGTCACTCTCTCCCTCACTCAAAATTTCATCTCCCTCACTCTCTCCGGAATGACTAGGCACACTATCGAGGTCATTATGTTTAATAACTTCATCATCGGCGTAAGGTGTACTCAATGTACTAACATGACTAGCCATGAATGCGGTGACATTGGGTCCATAAGGTGGTTCATTCTTGAAAGCGTTTCATTGAAGGCAACATTTCCTTTGCCTCATCTCTTGAATCTCGTAGCACACTTGTGAGCTTTGGGACTCTTACCCTCGTACTTATAACATCTTTTTGCATATTTCTTTGGGTACTCTCCTCTCGCTTTTTCAAAACTTTTCTTGCCCGATTTATATTTTTTTTATCTTTCTCAGAACTTTTATTTTCTTTAGAAGTATTTTCTTTTCTTAGCTTGAGAAAATTTTTGAATTTTTTTTGTAAAAACTGCAAGATCATCGAGATCAAAATCGTACTCGGAGTCCAAAAAAACCACCTCTTTCTTTTTAGATTAAAACTTTAAAGCAATTCCATTTTCCTCATGTTTAAAAGTTTTGGGAAACATATCGATTTCATAAGTTTGAAGATATCCTACGAGTTCTTCAAACATAAGCGTATCTAAAATTCTTAATGAGTTAAGGACAGTGACATTATGAATAAATTGAGATGGAAGGGATTTTAAAATCTTTTTCACAATGTGTGTCTCAAGAATTCTCTCACCTAAATTAATACTATAGTTAACGATATCAGACAACTGTGCATAAAATTCATCAAATGATTCAGACTCTAGCATAGTAATGGTCTCAAATTGTGTGGGGAGATTTTTTAGCTTAGAAGCTTTTATGACGTTGGTACTCTCATGAGTGAGTTGGAGGATATTCCAAATTTCCTTAGATGTGGTGCACGTCACTATCCGACGGAACTCGTCAGGGGTAACAACTTCGAAAATGGCACTTAAACTGCATGAGTTAAAATTACTCCATTTCAATTCATCCTCCATCCAAGTGGTGACATGTTTAGGACCTATGACATCTCCATTGGTCATGGTGTGTGGTGTCCATTTTGGTTAAAAAATGAGACTTATTTTAAATACTTTTGTCTTCTGAGTATGTGTCTTCACCAAAAAATCCTTCCCTAACCACATCTCCACCATTTAAGGTTTCCAATGTTGTTTCCCCTGTTTCTCTCAAAGTCGTGAAGATTTAATCTTTGATTTTTGGATTTCGAATATCTAAATCGAGTTTCTTACACCTAATCTGGATGCTAATGTTTCTTGGTATGTTTTATACCCCCTCTTACCTTTCTCTTTATTATATGTCTATACATTGTTTTATATATATATATATATATATACATGTTATTTTTGGATTTGTTTATTCATATAGTAGCACAATTTGAGGTTTATACATAGTATTTATACATGAAAAAATTGTTTTTATTTTTTGGTTATATATGCGTGTATTTATATATATCACTAAATAAAAATAAAAAACACAAAAAGATATTTTTGCACTTAGTTGACGCATATTCTTATCATTTGTAAATTTCTATGCTTATTCGTGTTTTGAATTTATCGCAAGTTTTCAGTGGTTGGGATTGTTGTAAGTTTATTTGGGTCTAACACCTTGTTAGGTTCCTAGTTTTTTCTTGAAACCTTTCGTTAGGTGTCTGTTTCTTCCATGGGAAATAAGGCCAAGGAAGTGACTATTATACCACATCCACGATATCTCTCACTCTATTGGCCTAACAGGAAGAGTATGAGTGATTGATTGGCATATGGTATCGTGTTATGTATGTTGTAATTGAGAGATCTACATACTTGACCACTTTAGATGGAAACATCGTACTAGAGTGGTTAGGTAGTAGAGGTTGGGGGACTATACTATTAATGAGTGGGTCCTCTTATATGGCCATGGTTCAAGAGTTTTATTTTTATTCTAGGGTTGATGGAGAGTATATCATGTCTCAAGTTAGAGGTGTAGATGTAATAAACTTCCACCTTCCCGTATTGACGAACTCTCAAATATTCATAGAGTTCCCCATCATGAGTACCTTGAGGACTTTTACCATCTTATTAGATATTATTATGTCTTTACTGCCATCCATTTATCTATTCAAGCATTTGATAACAAAAAGGAAACCCAAAGTAGATAACTTTATGTCGAATAAAAACTCCTTAATAAGATGTTGAGTTTCAATCTTAGACCCATAACAAATCACAATACTTATTCTATTTATCATGTTCATTTTCTTCATGCTATCCATTTCGGCATGATCATCGATCTTACATCTGTCATATGGATACATATGATGTATATTAATAATGATGAAGACACTTTCTTATGAGTGACTCTCCCCTATGGTATTTTTTTTGTCATTGTTGGTGTTTAAATTTGGTTTTCTTATTTGGATTAGTCTTTGATTAATTAAACTAATAATTATATACACAAATAAAATAATAAAGAAATAAGCTCGAGAGAGATGAGAGATAAAGATAAAGACCCAAGGGTTTACATGGTTCATCTCTAATGAGGTACCTACAACCACAGGGACAATGTCACTATGTTTGATAGGGTTTAGAACAAGCCTATCAAGAATTCTTTATGGTTTATATAAATTGTTTTTAATTTCCCTTAGCTGAGAGAGGTAGTGAGCTATTTATAGTAGTAGGAAGATAAAGAGATGGATAACCTCTATACATTAGGTATTTATATCTTTACATTATAATTATAGGTTGAAAATTCTTCACGTGCATGCACATGGTGACTGTTGAGAGTCTCACATTTATTTGTTCACATTACTCTCTATTCAAATTCTTGGGGGTGGTCGTCTGGCATGCCGTTTAAAGGAATAATGGTGCTGACCATATTTATTTGTTATTTTTGGGTCCACTGAGTATGATGATAGGTGTCACCTTTTTATAGGTCCAGTTGGCCATGTTATTTCAGGTTAGAAGAAAGCCCCCATTACTTCATTCTTTGTTAGAGTGGTTTAATGACTGAAAGGATAGAGCATTATCTGTCAGGAGTTGCTCGACTATCTAAATGTGTTAAGTCGGCTGTCGACCTCTGGAACTTATAACTTTATGACTATTAACTTTTGAACAATGACATTTTTTATAAGTAGTAGCAAAAATAGCTAATGCCCTCATTTGAACAAGATCTCATTCGAACGAGGTGGATCTCATAAGAATGAGAATAGACAATATCCTCAAACAAAAAAAAATGAACTAGGATACAAATTAACATGTCTTTGGACAAAAAACACACACGAAACACATGTGGTACAATGTATAAAAATGTGAGACATAATAACTCCATATGTTTAACCTAAAGGTAATGATAATGGTCTAAAGAACCTGAAAAAAATAATGAATCCCATAAAAATTACACATGAATACCCACACCACCTAGTTAATCAATTGATATCATGATCTGACCATACTTTTTTTTAAGAGAAGAGGGACATAACCCCCTCACATATTATTAATTAAAAGAGAAAAAGCCTCTCCAAGTGGTAGTACAAGCTCAAGAAAGATAAAAACTTATGGGGAGCTAATTTTCAAAACCTAAAGCAAAATAAATTTGGGGTTTTATAATAACCCCATTACAAAAGTAATAAAGAATCCACGTACCTAATATAGAAGCACGTGATCTTGTCTAACTTGTAAGCACCTCTAACCATCCTAGGAAGATCCTTTACATCCTCATATATTTTAACCCCATTTAAATTAACTCCTACATTAGCTAAGCAATCAAAACCATATTTGATTCTCTATGGCAATGGCTTATTGAATAATTAAGCTCTTTTAGATTTGGAAAAATGGCTTCAGTAATGGACTTAAGTCTCCATGAAGGTTTCCACTCTCTATTGATCAATTTCACCTTAAATAAAGAATATGACTGTATATCAACCTCTTCTTCTTTAAGTTCCATAATCGAGTTAGTTGCAAACTCTTCTTCTTTTGCATAAGAAAAAATCATCTCACCTTTGTCATTTCTCACTATTTCTCCCATACCTCCTTTACCCGGATTTACTTTGCTTGCCTCATCAATATTCAACTTGAGCCTTCAAATTGGAAGGAAACTCCATTTGACTTTAACATAAGTAACTGATTACGGACTGAATTTCAAGCCAACTAACTCCTGACTGCCTTGAGAAAAAGGAGAACATCTTTTGTTAAAGTGTTGACCATTGCATATGTTTGAGATCAAAGTTACAATTTGATTCTTATTAAACTGAAAATTGCATTTTTGATTCCTTTGTAAAATGCTTTGTTCCTTGCCTTCTATATTTCCCAAACCACAACAAGAGGAATTGATTTATCAAAAAATGATCTACTTCAGGCCTACCTACTTGTAACCAACAGCTAAGATAAATTGTTGACAAATTGTTCCTATCAAGCTTCACTCCCATTAAATTTGAAAAGAAATCCCATAATTGAGAGGCAACTGAACAGTTTATGAAAAAATGAGAAGAAGATTTTTCTCTATTGTTACATATATGACATCTAGATCCCATTATAATACTTGTTTGACATTATCATCAGTGGGAATGCACTTGTGTATGATTCTCCAAACATTTATTGAAATTTTCTTAGGAATATTAGAATCCCATATATTACAATGAACTAAAGAAGTAGGACAATGAGCCTTAATGCAATCATATGCTGAAGATAGAGAGAAATGACCTTAATTTTCTAACTTCCAAATAAGATTATTTTCCACAGTTTCCATTTGACTTAAGAAGTCTTATTCTACTTGATTCATTTGCCTCTGGGCATGAGAACCTCTTTTAGTGTTTTTATGCAAATTCTTATATCTGTTAGAATAAAATTTAGACCACAAGGAATCTTATATTTTAAGCTTCCAGAACATTTTCATACTAGCTGCCTTAGCAAGAATTCCAAAGTATTTGAATCCCGTTCCTCTTTTATTTTGATCTTTTCATAAATCAATCGAGTTATTCCATTGAAAGTTCCATCCCTGATCTTCATTCCATCTTAAAAAGAATTTGTTCAGCATCACATGAATTTTATTAATCACTGTTGATGTAAAAAACTAGATTTGATCTAATTATTTAATCACAGATAAAAATAATATAAGAATATAAGACAATGAATTTTTAAAGTGGTTCAGCCTTGTAAGAATGGCCTACGTCCACTATTTTTGTATTGATGACTGTTTGCCCAGAATTCTCAATAATGGATTTACCAAGAAATTCTGAGTCCCCTTGCTAATGAGGAGGTTACAATGTATTTATAGCCTTGAGGCGGTACAAATGAAAAGACTATGTGCTGTTATCTACTAGACATATACATCTTTATGACATTAAATGGCATTTAATGCACAGTCGTCTCCCCTGATTATCTTGATTTGGGTGAGCTGTACACTAAGTAGCGAGGACCGCTTGAGCTGCTCGGACCGCCTAAGTAGCTCGACACGCTTAGAGCTGCTCGGGGCCCCTGAGTTCCTCGTGGTTTCTTAGTTGCTCGGTGAACTTGAGTTGCTCGTCTGGAGTATCGGTATTTTCCATGTAAGCTAACACGTGTCTTCAGGTGATTGGTCCATGTCAGCAATCTAATTTTGGTATCAACAGAAGCCCCCAATGTTTCGTAGTGTGATGTTGAAAAAAAGTATGGAACATTCTGCTGCTTAGATTTTCGGTTTGTATGTTTTTTAGGAAGGTATTCGTTGTATACAAATCCTTTTTAAATGCACAGTATCAGTCCTCATAAATATTTTAAATTTTCATAAACGCTTCGTTATTTGTGCCCTTTTCTTCTTTTTAGCCGCCGGATACGCAATCGTCCGTCCTGGTAATCATTGTTTTTCTCCTTTCTCGAGGTAAAGTATTTAAGCGCTATAGAAAATCCTATCGTCTTTTACTTTTTCAAATCTGTATCTTTGAACTTCCATTTCTTCTCTATATTGTGCGTCCGTTTCTTCCATCGTTCGTTGTCAACTGATTCACTCCTTTCCTGTAAGATTTTCTTCCTTTTCTTTTATTTACTTTGTTCATCATGGTTTACGTTGTTGAATCGCTTGACAAATTTCATTCTGAATTTTCTATTCCTTCATGGGTCACATTGGAAGAACTTTCTGAACCTTCTGACTATTTTTCTTTGGCTGAGGGACATTGGTTCCCAAGTCTCTTTGTGGCCGAGTGTGGCTTTTCTTTTCCTCCCAATCCTTTATGTTTGGAGTTCTGTCAGTATTTTGATGTTGTTCTTGCAAAAATAACACCGAATACTTGGAGAATAGTTAATGGAGTCCATAGGTTAAATCAACTCCATGGAACCCGCTTAGGAATCCCAGAGATTATGTTTTGTTGTAGATGGGCTGTCAGCTATAGTACTTTTTATTTAAAAACTAGGTTTTTAAATAGGCCTTTAGTTGTTAATCTTCCAGATGCAAATAGGGATTATTTTGAGCATGGGGTTGTTATGAAAAGTTGGCAATATGCTCCATTAAGTGGAGATGATGTTTATCAGGGTCCCAGGTGTCCCCCCTATGGCAATGGAATAGGTAGTTTTATTTTTTGAAATATTATTTTCTTGGTGTTTGACAAAATGTATCACTGACATTTAATTTTTTATGATTTGCAGTTGATAGCAAAAGAAAATCTCCAAAGGAGAAAGAGGTTAATTTGAAACATTTGAAACTTATCTGGAGTTTGCACCAAACTGTGGCCGAGGAGCACATTAGATCGACCTCTTATTTGTTGCAGTATAAGAGTTACACTTCCTCTTTTACTGCTCGTCCAGTGATTGTTAGTCTTGATCAGATACCAGCTGTTGATTCTAGTGTGGAGGGTTCTTCTTCTGAATCAAGTATTCCCATTGGTGAGATAATGAAGAGAAGAAAAGTTCCTTCCTTTTTTGACAAGTCTGATTCTCCTGCTGTGGAGACAAAGAGAAGTAAAAAAGATGTCCCAGGAGAGGGAATAAGGATTGTAGAGGTACCCCCTTCTGATGCTACCAAGAAGTTTAGCGAGAAGCCGCCAATGGTTCCGAGCAAGATCATCGAAAAGCCCCCTGTGGCTCCGACTAAGGCTGTTGTTGTTTCTCCTCCAAGTGAGGTCATTGTTATATCACCAACCAAGACAGCTTCTTTGGTTGAGAATGTTCCTGCTCCTACGAGGAGGTTAAGGAAAAGTTCTTCTGAGAGACCAGCAGAACCTGTCTCTCAATCTTTAAATATTGAAGGTGGTATTCCCACTTTTGTTCCTCCGAGCTCTGCTATGGGCTCGGTGAAGTCTTGGATTATCCCCGAAGTCCAAGGTATCGAAGACTCTCTTTCTCGTGACAGGGTCACTACCTTGGTTGCTCAACATATTGCCTCAGTAAGTATTACTAGTATAAGTTTCCACTTTTCAATGCTCTGTTCTTATACTGACTCAAAGTTATTTCTCTTTTCAGCTGGTAACATGTTTCAATACTATTTTGAAGAAGGATGAAGCCATCAAGTCGTCAATCTCCTCGGGAGGTGTAGAGGAGGATTTTACTGGATTAACCCAGTCTCTAAAAGATTCTCGTCAGAAGTATGAAGAGGATAAAGTTTCTTGGGAGAAGCAGGTTAAGTCTGTCGAGCAAGATAGATATGGAGCTGTGAAGGCCTCCAAGGAATTGGATAATAAGTCGAAAGAGTTTGAAGAGAAGAATAAAGAGCTTGAGGAGAAGCTTAAGAACGCTGCAGAGTTGGAAAACAAATTCAAAGCTGCTGAAGAGGAGGTTGGTAGACTCTGTGATGTTGATCGCCAGAAGTAGGAGGTGGAGGAGAAGCTGAAAGATGCCGAGAAACTCCTTACTGAGAGGACTTCCTCGGAGAAGATTAAAAGGAAGAAAGCTGTTAAAAAATCCTTCAGCGTAGGTTGGGACAAGGGTTGGAATAAGTGTTTGGCTGCCATGTCCTCACATTTGGAATACGCCAGTTTGAAGTACTTTAGGGATGGATGGGTGGCATCCCTACAAGAGCTGAAAGTTGCTGAAGATTCTAACTTATTTTAGCAACACACTCACGGCCCTCCTCCCTCTTTTGGAGAAGAAGAAGAGGACAAAGCTAAAAAAAAGTCCTCCATGATAATTGGAGATCTGGACCTTTCTGTTCCAGCTGTTCAATCGTGCTCCGAGCAACCCTAACCGATCACTAATCCTGCCGAGCAGCTACTCTTGCCTTTCGAGCAACCATCCTCCTCGTCCAAGCCCCCCGAGGAAGTTTTAGGAGATAAAGAAAACGTGTAGAGTAGTTTGGGTGTTTGTTTTGTTATTTCTGAATGTAATCTCTGACTTTGTAATTTCCCTTATGGTGAAATAAAAATTCAAACTTTTGGTTGTTCATCTTGACTTTTTATACTACTTGCTCTGTCTGCATTCTTATTAATTCTTTCTATCTCTTCTCTTTGCTAGTTTATGGCTAGGATGGAGCTTTTGTCAGCTCACGATACTGAATTGATGAAAAAATGCAATGACTACTTCAAGGATGGTCATGCAGCCCTGAATGAGGCTCAAATCATTGACATCCTTGGTCCAGATACTTCTGAACAAGCAGTCGAAGCTTACCGATATCTGATGTACCTGCTCTACCGAGCTGTTTCCAATAATGTGGCTTATTATGAGATGATCAAGGATCTTCAAGGAATAATAGAGGAACTTCAGAAGCAGTACAAAGAATCCTCCATACTTTTGCACCAAGGGTATGAGAAGAAATATCAACAACTCAGTGCTGAAAAAGGATATGATAAGTTCATCTCTACCCACAAGAAGAAGGAGAACGTTTTGAAGCTTAAGGTCGAGGAGCATAGGCAGATCGCCAAGTTGCTGGAGCAAGAAAACATAGCCTTGTAAGAGGAAATAAAACAACTATAGTATGAGCTTAGAAGTATGGCCTCATCCTTCTGCTTGCCTCGATCAACGCCAATGCTAATTTTTCCAGCCTTGGATATCTGATCTCTGCTCCTCGGAAGGCCTTGCTAGTGTAATAGATTGGTTTTTGCACTCCATCCTCCACTCTTATCAACGTCGAGCTCACTGCATTTTCTGAAACTGCTAGATACAAGTATAGTTTTTCTCCCATCACTGGTCTGGATAATAATGGAGGTGCTCCCAGATATTTCTTCAATTCTTGAAAGGCCTTCTCGCATTCATCATTCCACTCAAAAGTCTTTCGGAGTGTTTTGAAGAATGGTAGGCATCTGTCAGTTGCTCGTGATACAAACAGATTAAGTGCTGCAACTCGCCCTGTGAGACTTTGCACTTCCTTCTTCGTCGTCGGAGATTGCAGCTCCAATAGAGCTTTGATCTTGTCAGGATTCGCTTCAATTCCTCGTTGATTAACAATGTATCCGAGAAACATGCCTTCTCGTACTCCGAATATGCATTTGGTGGGATTCAGATTCATTTGATATTTTTCTGGTTAATCAAAGGTCTGGCCTAAATTAACTAGATGATCAGCAGCTTTCTTGCTCTTCGTCAGCATATCGTCAACATAAACCTCCATATTATGACTGATTTGCTCCGCAAACACCTTGTTCATCAGCCGCTGATATGTCGCACCTGCATTTTTAAGTCCAAAAGGCATAACATTATAACAATAAGTTCCCCTTGGGGTAGTAAAAGAGGTACTCTCCCTGTCCTCAGGCTTCATCTTAATCTGATTGTAACCAGAATAAGCATCCATAAAACTCAACAATTCATGCCCCGAGGTAGCATCCACCAGCTGATCGATTCGGGGTAAAGGAAAATGATCCTTTGGGCATGCCTTATTGAGATCGGTGAAGTCTACACACATCCTCCATTTGTTATTTTTCTTCTTTACCATCACCACATTGGCTAACCAATCAGGATATTTGACATCCTCAATAAAACAGGCTTTTTGGAGCTTCTCGACTTCTTATTGTATAGCTTGGTTCTTTTCGGGGCTGAACACTCTTCTTCTTTATTTTACTAGCTTGATCTCCTTATTCACATTAAGCTAGTGACATAGGAAAGCTGGGTCTATCCCTGGCATGTCCTCGTGGCTCCGTGCAAAAGTTTGTTTTCTGCTTTTTAGAAATGCTATCAGCTCTTATTTTATTGACACATCTAATGAAGCACCAATTTGAGTTATTCGTTATGGATGCTCATCGTTCAGAATGATATTTTCAGTAGCCTCTATGACCTGACCCTTAACGAGCTGAGACTCGTCTCTTGGGTCTAAAGTCTCAATCTCTGCATCTTCTATCTTATCAACCTGATAAGTAGTAGTCTTCTTTCTGGATTCTTCACGCTCTTCTTGATCGAAAGATGAATAGTAACATTCCCGAGATACTTTTTGGTCGCCCTTCACCACTCCTACTCCAAAGTTGGTTGGGAATTTTAAACATTAATGTACTGTAGATGGTACTGCTTTGAAATTTTTTAAACCCACCCTTCCTATGATGATATTGTAAGCTGATTGGACAATTTTATCCATGATAAAAAAGTGTACACTTTCTGTTCGACAAGCAGGCCATGTAACAATAAGCATATCCAACTTGATCGTCCAAAGTGGAAAAACCTTTTCGCCAGTGAAACCAAGGAGGGGCCTATGATATGGTTCCAACTGGGATAACTTCAAATTCAAACTGTCAAAGCATGGATAGAACATGATATCTGCCGAGCTACCATTATCCACCAGTACTCGTGAAATCACCACTTCCTTCATTCTCATCTTGATCACCAACGGGTCATCATGGGGATATAGTACTCCTGCCAAGTCGTTTTTAGAGAAACCAATAACCAGTTTGTCCTTATTCACCTTCCTTGGGCGATCATCTCAGCCAGATTTATTCACTGAATGTACGAGCAAGCTTGAGCCTCATTGAGGTAAGCTTTTCTCTCGGCAGTCATATCTCCACCTCCTGCATCTCCACCTGTAATAACATTACATTCAAATGATCCAAAGTGGATTGAAAATACCTTACATTCCGGTTGTTTTGGTCACTTGGGGAGATCGGGGTTGTCTTGGTCATCTTCTCGATCTTCTTCATGATTTCTTTTCTTATCTTCTTTTGCTCGACGAGGCGATCTAGACCTCTGCCTTGCTCGATCGTTGCTCTTTCCACCATTTTGGTGATCCACATACTTGTTCAATTTTCCCCGCCTGATGAGATCTTCAATTTCAAACTGGAGAGCTATGCAGTTTTTGGTCGTATGACCATGATCCTTATGGAACTCGCAATATTTAGACTTATCCCTCTTGTCAGGATCTGTCTTCATTTTTTCAGGCCAGCTTAACTCCTCGCTATTCTTGATCTCTTCCAGTATGTGGTTTATATCTACCTTCAAAGGAGTATAGTTTCCAAATTTCCTCAACTGTTCCAATGCTTGCTTTGCTTTGCTTTTGACTGCTTGTTACCACCATTGTTCTTCTGCTCCTTCTTCTCAGCCTTATCACCCTCAATCTTGGTCTCTTTGGTGTCCATATTCTTCTCCGCAACCATAGCTTCCTCGGCATTCATAATTTTGGCTGACTTTGCCATTAGCTCTACCATGGTTATAGGTGGATCTTTGGCCAGAGTGTAGTACAATTTATTTGGCAGCAATCCACTCATTAGAGTAGTGATTGTTGTCTTCTCTTCGTAATCAATAACTTCGAGCTTCTCATTATTGAAACGAGTAATATAATCCCTGGTACCCTCACCTGTCTTCTGTCTAACGCTTAACAAGTGTGCTACTCGTTTAACTGGTTTTGCTCCAAAACAAAAGTTCCCAATAATGAGCTCGGCCAGTTGAAAGAAAGTAGCAATTTTCCCACGAGGAAGATTATTGTACCATATTTGAGCAGATCCGGTAAGAGTTCCTGAAAATGCCCTGCATCGCATCTCGTCTGGAACATCATAGATATTAGTAACTGCCTGGTATTGTTCTATATGGAGAACATGATCAGGTTTTTCCATAGTATTTTGGTGTTACTACTAGGGCTTTGAATTTTGATGGTGTGGGGAAGTCTATAATTTCTTGTATGAATGGTGTTCCTCGGATAAAAGTCCTTTGTAAAGGATTCCTGGCCTTAGCCATTTCCCCTAACTGATTTTTCAACCTCTGAATAGATCCCTTCCATGCATCATTTCCTTCCTCGGGCCTATTGGTCTGAGAAACTGATCGTGCAGAATTTATCTCTTGGGATTTTTCACGACGAGCAGCTGGTCGTGATTGGGAAGAGCCTTCCTTTAAATCAGAGGATCGTTGAGAGTTCTTTAACACAATCCTAGGGGGACTTCTGTTCCTCCTAGGACCTAAACGATCAAAGGGAGAGACTCTACTAAATCTTTCAAGAGCACTAGTCCTCTATGGGGATAAAATGACATTTTGTTGAGTGTCTGTAGCTCGTACCGAGGAGGTCCGTCTAGGCTGATAAGAAGGATTATTGGATCTCTCAGAACGATATGAATCGGTGCGTCTAGAATGAGATTCTTCCAGGAATAACGTTAGCCTAGTTCGCGAAGACGGTAATCGGGTATTTCTCTGAATGCTTCGTTGTCCTGACTGGGCTGGCGTTCCACCTTGGATAGTTTGCATGAGTTGTCGCATGGTTTCTGAGCCAAATTAGCCATTATACCATCCAGATCTTGGACATTTGGGGGAGCAGATGGATTTGGGGGGGTTTCCAGCATTTTTATTACTGGATTCAGGATTATCAGCCAACGCTAATTACAGTCGTTTCCCACAGACGGCGCTAATCTGTTGATGTAAAAAACTAGATTTGATCTAATTATTTAATCACAGATAAAAATAATATAAGAATATAAGACAATGAATTTTTAAAGTGGTTCAGCCTTGTAAGAATGGCCTACGTCCACTATTTTTGTATTGATGACTGTTTACCCAGAATTCTCAATAATGGATTTACCAAGAAATTCCGATTCCCCTTGCTAATGAGGAGGTTACAATGTATTTATAGCCTTGAGGCGGTATAAATGAAAAGTCTATGTGCTGTTATCTAGTAGACATATACATCTGTATGACATTGAATGGCATTTAATGCGCAGTCGTCTCCCCTGATTCTCTTGATTTGGGTGAGCTGTACACTAAATAGCTCGGACCACTTAAGCTGCTCGGACCGCCTAAGTAGCTCGACACGCTTAGAGCTGCTCGGGGCCCCTTTTACATCAACAGATTAAAATAATATAAGAATATAAGACAATGAATTTTTAAAGTGGTTCAGCCTTATAAGAATGGCCTACGTCCACTATTTTTGTATTGATGACTGTTTACCCAGAATTCTCAATAATGGATTTACTAAGAAATTCCGAGTCCCCTTGCTAATGAGGAGGTTACAATGTATTTATAGCCTTGAGGCGGTACAAATGAAAAGACTATGTGCTGTTATCTAGTAGACATATACATCTGTATGACATTAAATGGCATTTAATGCGCAGTCGTCTCCCCTGATTCTCTTGATTTGGGTGAGCTGTACACTAAGTAGCTCGGACAGCTTAAGCTGCTCGGACCGTCTAAGTAGCTCGACACACTTAGATCTGCTCGAGGCCCCTGAGTTCCTCGTGGTTTCTTAGTTGCTCGGTGGACTTGAGTTGCTCGTCTGGAGTATCGGTATTTGCCATGTAACCTGACACGTGTCTTTAGGTGATTGGTCCATGTCAGCAATCTAATTTTGGTATCAACAATCACCATCTTTGGAGGATTAATAGCAGCTAAGAGAAATAAGGGTATATATGATTGGACATGCTTAATGAGAGTGAATCTACCACCTATTGATAGGAGTTTTGCCTTCCATCCTGCTATTTTTCATCTCAATAAAGAAATTAGGGGTACATAGTATCTCAACTTGTTTCTCCCTTTAAATAATGGGCATCCCAAGTATTTAAGAGGGAGGTCTTAAGAATTCAGGCCCAAAACTTCAGCAACTTTTGTTTAATACCTAGGAGGCATCTTTACATCAACCGTAAAAGAGCTTTTAGAAAAATTAATTTTCTGTTCAGATGTGCTTGAGAAGCTCAAAAGGAAGGCCCTACTAAAAATAACCAAATCATCAACAAATGCCAAATAGGATATAAATGGATTTCCACTTGGCAAATAGAAAACCTTAATCAATGTTTTTCCATCATAGCATCCATACCACTGTTAAAGTACTCAATATTAAAAGTCTAGCAAAAATTGGATCCCCTTGCCTAATCCTCCTATTTGACTTAAAGAATCTAGTATCTTGCCCATTGATCATAATTGAAAACCAATTATTGGAAATTATTCTCCATATAAAATCTATGAATCTTTACCCAAAACCCAGACCTCTGAGAACTTTGATAAGAAATCCCCAGTGAAGCTTGTCATATGCTTTCTCCATGTCCAGTTTTATGATAACATTACCTCCATGAATCTTCTTTCCCAGATTATGAACCACCTCTTTGGTAAGCAAAGCATAGTCTTGAATAGATCAACCTTTAGTAAAACCAATTTGTTTTGAAGAAATAATACCAGTGTTCTAAAAGGCCCGCCTAGGCTCCGCCTAGGCCCGCCTAGGCTTGAGGCTTGAGAGAAACGCATCGCCTACGCCTTATTACGCCTTATTCTTGGTAAAATGCTCAAGGCACACTTTTCTTTTAAAAAACAAAGGATTAGTTGACAAATATTGGTTATGGAGCATGATAATGAAAAAGATGGCTACCAAACATATGGATATATTTTCAAAATTCAAGGTATGTACTATTTTATTATATTACTAGCCTTAGAATAATTAAAATAATAAAAAAAGGAAAAACGCCTTTTTACGCCTAGGCTTCGCCTAGGCGCGCCTAGGCTCCTAAGGCTTGAGGCTTGACCTCTACGCCTCGACCACGCCTCGCGCCTTTTAGAACCTTGAATAATACTAGGCAGAAGCTTAGAAAGGCTTTCCCATAATATCTTAGAAATAATCTTACAACAAAAGTTTCATAGGTTTATAGGCCTAAAATCTCCACATGCTTTTGGATTCTTGATTTTGGAAATCAGAACAATGGAAGTGGTAGTCCAACTTTTAGGCAATTCAGCACATGCAAAAAATGAATTAATACCAGATAATAGATCATCCTTAATAATGTTCCAATAGATTAGGAAAAAATAACCCACATAACTATCAGGTTTTGGAGAGGAATCAAGACTCAAGCTTTGAACTGCTTCCAGTACTTCTTGCTCACAAGTAAAGTCTTCTAATGCTGAATTTTCCTTTGGTTTTCTCAATTTAGGAATAAAGTCTTCATTCAACTGTAACAACCCACGTAATTTTTGGGGTATTTTCAAAATATAGAGGAAAATAAAGTTTTTGAGAAAATTATTTTTATTGCTCAAATATGTTGAGAATTATTTTTAAAGGTGAGAATTTCAAACGGTTTCAAAATCGGAGTTAAAACGGATTTTATATTGAGTTTTAAAAATTATCCCTTATAAATTATTTTTGGCCGAACTGTCAGCAGACCTGGGCGATAGGGGGAGATCGATCGATCGATCCTCTCAGGTTTCGTGAACAACAAGTATTTTTAAGGAGGTTGTTTTGGTTTCCAACTCTTATATTTTTATCTTATAAAAAGGGATCATGGGCAATTATTTTAGGACACTTTTGAGGCACAAAAATACCCAGAAAACATATTTTCTTTTCCTCTATTTTATACACAAACAATACCCTTTTAATTTATGCTTTAAACCTTAGAATTTGAGGTGTTCTTGGGGGCTGTTTTGGTGGTTGTTCTTGGAGGTGATTTGATGATCTTAGAGAGATGATCTTGATGTTGTGATTGTGATTTCTGGGCAGATTTATCGTTGGTTTCTCATCGAGGTTTGAGGTATGGGGTTTTACACAATATGCTCCTTTAAATCTCGCGAGTTTATTCCGTTGATTTCATGTTGAATTGAACTCATATTTGAATTGATAAATTCTTGGAAATCTGGAAAAATAATTGTTGGAATTATTTGGATTCATGTGGTATTATTCATGTTGTTGTTGAGCACATTGTCATGAGATTTTAATATGGCACGGAGGTTGGTCATTCGCCAAAATTCCTGCTTCCCGGGGATATGTCTTGATAAAGCATATGCGAATGGGGTGAGGCCTAGTGACCCATTGATGTGCTATTGAGAAATTTATTGATAAAGGCTATTGAGATTTTCATTTGATTTGAATATTCGTGCTCGTGTTGCTACGCTTTATTTATCGCTAACGTATATTTGTTGAGCATCGTTCCTGTCGTATTGTGTACTTCCCCATATTTTCTTTAGTTGGCAGGTTAGCGTGGATTGGGACACTATGGACCAATTGGGATGATTTTTAGCGTGGATTATTTGGGAAGAATTTTTAATACAAGTGGGAAGATTGTATTTAATTATTTTGATGTATAGAGCATTGGAGATTTACTTTAGTTGTAATTATTCGAGAGAATTTTGTTGTATTAATTTGAAGAGGTTTGAGATTTGTGGTTTCCCTTTTATTGTTGTGGGTTTTGTTTAGATGATCTATACCTTGTTATATTGTGGATGTAGTATAGTTTTATCGATCGTGGCGCTCCGTTCGTTCTCTCCGGGCGGGCAAGGTGTAACAAATGACATCAGAGCTTAGGTATACGACCACCCTCGGGTCTTGGGTTTTGGGTCTTTTGCATTTTTGTGGCGCGAATTTGGAGATAGTCATTTTAGATGATCGTTTCGTGATAAGTTCCGAGATTCGATGTGAGGAATTTATTTTTGGGAGATGGAATTATTTTTGGAGATTGTTGTAGTGTCCTGATTTTTGAGAGTTAGCCTTTCGACAAATTTTGAGGGCAAAATTCCATTGTTAGTGGGGAAGTGTAACAACCCTCGTAATTTTTGGGATATTTTTAAAATATAGAGGAAAATAAAGTTTTTGAAAAAATTATTTTTATTGCTCAAATATGTTGAGAATTATTTTTAAAGGCGAGAATTTCGAACGGTTTCAAAATCGGAGTTAAAATGGATTTTATATTGAGTTTTAAAAATTGTCCTTTATAATTTATTTGTGGCCGAACTGTCAGCAGACCTGGGCGATCGATCGATCAACACCAGGTAGTCGATCGATCGATCGATCCCCTTAGGTTTCGTGAACATCAAGTATTTTTAAGGAGGTTGTTTTGGTTTCCAACTCTTATATTTTTATCATATAAAAAGGGATCGTGGGCAATTATTTTGGGACAGTCTTATGGCACAAAAATACACAGAAAATATATTTTCTTTTCCTCTCTCTTATACACAAGCAGTACCCTTTTAATTTATGCTTTAAACCTGAGGTTTCGAGGTGTTCTTGGGGGCTATTTTGGTGGTTGTTCTTGGAGGTGATTTGATGATCTTAGAGAGATGATCTTGATGTTGTGATTGTGATTTCTGGGCAGATTTAACGTTGGTTTCTCATCGAGGTTTGAGGTATGGGGTTTTACACAATATGATCCTTTAAATCTCGCGAGTTTATTCCGTTGATTTCATGTTGAATTGAACTCATATTTGAATTGATAAATTCTTGGAAATCTGGAAAAATAATTGTTGGAATTATTTGGATTCATGTGGTATTATTCATGTTGTTGTTGAGCACGTTGTCATGAGATTTTAATATGGCACGGAGGTTGGGCACCCACCAAAATTCCTGCTTCCCGGGGCTATGTCTTGATAAAGTATATGCGGATGGGGTGAGGCCTAGTGACCCATTGATGTGTTATTGAGAAATTTATTGATAAATGCTATTGAGATTTGCATTTGATTTGAATATTCGTACTCGTGTTGCTACGCTTTATTCATTGCTAACGTATATTTGTTGAGCATCTTTCCTGTCGTATTGTGTACTTACCCATATTTTCTTTAGTTGGCAGTTTAGCATAGATTGGGACGCTATGGACCAATTGGGATGATTTTTAGCGTGAATTTTTTAGGAAGGATTTTTAATACGAGTTGGAGATTGTATTTAATTATTTTGATTTATAGAGCATTGGAGATTTACTTTAGTTGTAATTATTCGAGAGAATTTTATTGTATTAATTTGAAGAGGTTTGAAATTTGTGGTTTCTCTTTTGTTGTTATGGGTTTTGTTTAGATGCTCTATACCTTGTTATATTGTGGATGTAGTATAGTTTTATCGATCATGGCGCTCCGTTCGTTCTCCCCGGACGGGCAGGGTGTTACAAATGGTATAAGAGATTGGGTATACGTTGGGTCTGTTGCATTTTTGTGGCGCAAATTTGGAGATAGTCATTTTAGATGATCGTTTCGTGATAGGTTCCAAGATTAGATGTGAGGAATTTATTTTTGGAGATTGTTGTAGTGTCCTGATTTTTGAGAGTTAGGCTTTCGGCGAATTTCGAGGACGAAATTCCATTGTTAGTGGGGAAGTGTAACAACCCGAGTAATTTTTGGGGTATTTTCAAAATATAGAGGAAAATAATGTTTTTGAGAAAATTATTTTATTGCTCAAATATGTTGAGAATTATTTTTAAAGGCGAGAATTTCAAACGATTTCGAAATCGGAGTTAAAACGGATTTTATATTGAGTTTTAAAAATTGTCCCTTATAAATTATTTTTGACCGAACTGTCAGCAGACTTGGGCGATCGATCGATCGACACCAGGGGGTCGATTGATCGATCCCCTCAGGTTTCGTGAACGTCAAGTATTTTTAAGGAGGTTGTTTTGGTTTCCAACTATTATATTTTTATCTCATAAAAAGGGATCGTGGGCAATTATTTTGGGACAGTCTTGAGGCACAAAAATACCCAGAAAACATATTTTCTTTTCCTCTATTTTATACACAAACAGTACCCTTTTAATTTATGCTTTAAACCTTAGGATTTGAGGTGTTCTTGGGGGCTTTTTTGGTGGTTGTTCTTGGAGGTGATTTGATGATCTTAGAGAGATGACCTTGATGTTGTGATTGTGATTTCTGGGCAGATTTATCGTTGGTTTCTCAACGAGGTTTGAGGTATGGAGTTTTACACAATATGCTCCTTTAAATCTCGCGAGTTTATTCTGTTGATTTCATGTTTAATTGAACTCATATTTGAATTGATAAATTCTTGGAACTCTGGAAAAATAATTGTTTGAATTATTTTGATTCATGTGGTATTATTCATGTTGTTATTGAGCACGTTGTCATGAGATTTTAATATGGCACGGAGGTTGGGCACCCGCAAAAATATTTGCTTCCCGGGGCTATGTCTTGATAAAGTATATGCAGATGGGGTGAGGCCTGATGACCCATTGATGTGTTGTTGAGAAATTTATTGATAAATGCTATTGAGATTTTCATTTGATTTGAATATTCGTACTCGTGTTTCTACGCTTTATTCTTCGCTAACGTATATTTGTTGAACATCTTTCCTGTCGTATTGTGTACTTCCCCATATTTTCTTTAGTTGGCAGGCTAGCGTGGATTGGGACGCTATGGACCAATTGGGATGATTTTTAGCGTGAATTATTTGGGAAGAATTTTTAATACAAGTTGGAAGATTGTATTTAATTATTTTGATGCATAGAGCATTGGAGATTTACTTTAGTTGTAATTATTCGAGAGAATTTTGTTGTTTTAATTTGAAGAGGTTTGAGATTTGTGGTTTCTCTGTTGTTGTTGTGGGTTTTGTTTAGATGCTCTATACCTTGTTATATTGTGGATGTAGTATAGTTTTATCAATCGTGGCGCTTCGTTCGTTGTCCCCGGGCGGGTGGGGTGTTACATCAACTCATTTGAAACAGTCCACACTGAAGTCAATTGATTTTTAAAAAACTGAACAATTTGATTCTTGATGCCCTGCTAATTTTCAATCAAAACTCCTATTATTAATATGAACATTTTTGTTTTGACTTTAGTACTGGCATGAAAGAATTTATTATTAGAATCACCCAACTTCAACAAATTTATAGAGGAATTTTTCTTCCAATCAATCTCCTCAATCTGTAAAGCATATTGTAAAGCATATTAGAGTCTTGCCCTTCCTTGATTCAAAGCCTCTTTATTTTCTTCAGAACTAGACAATTCATAATTGAGCCATAACTGCACTATTTCATCTTCTAAGCCCACCACAACTTGATTGACATTCTTAAAAGTATCCTTGATCTATGATTTTAACACTCCTTTAAGTTTTTTGATCTTAATTTAGAAGTTCCACAAACCTACAGATGAGGTATTTACACTCCAAGATTGTGCAACTGTCATCATAAACTCTAGGTGTGTAGTCCAAAAGTTCAGAAATTTAAAAATGAATGCATTTTATCATCATAATAAACAACTGACAAAAGAAGGGGGGGAGTGGTTAGAGGCTGTTTTGTTCAGATATTTAAGGGATGTAAGGGGATAAACAAGCTTCCATTGAGTGTTATACAAACATCTATCAAGCCTAGACATAATTAAGTCTGAATCACCTCTATTATTACACCATGTGTATCTAGGGCCTTGATATCCCATATCTTGAAGCCCACTATTTTCAATAGTCTGATTAAATTCAGACACTGCTACAAAAACCACATCATTTCCTGCTACCTTTTTATCTTGATTAGCCATTATATTAAAGTCCTCCATCATGATCTGAGGCATAGCAGTCATGTCATTAGAAACATCCATCATTTGTAACCATAGGTCCCTCCTTTCTATTTTAGAACATTTAGTATACACTACTAACACATATACCTGAGATTTCAAAAATGGATGTAAAATTTTAACCACGAACATTTGCTCATGATTCACCATGACTTAGGCTTGAATATTAAATCTCCACAGAACCCAAAATTTACAACTACAGTTACTGCTACACCCTTCGAATCCCCAATTCAATTTATACTTCTCTAACTTATTCATATCAACCGTAGGCTCTAATAAAGATAACAATAGGATTTTATGAATTCTGCACAAATTCTTGATTCTTTTATTGGCTGATTTCTTGCTAGCACCCCTTATATTCCAGACTACAAGGTTCAACATTGATAGTTGGAGGTATGGGAATTTTTGGTACCTCTTGCGAGGGATTTTGTGAACCCAGTGAACATATGATCTTGTTTCCTCAGCATCTTTTCTCCTATACCACTACTGATAGGAGTCTTTAAAACTGTAGTCATCTCCTTATTTTTTTCCCAGCTCTTTTTTATCTTTTTATCCACTGTTTCTGAAAACATAATCAACTCCTCAATTAAAGGAACATGTTATTCATAATCATCTTCGCCATCAGATAGATACATGTTCTACAAATCTTGATTTTCTTCATAATCTGGAAGCTCTGTACCTCTAGGGGAAAAATAACATTTGTCCACTTCAATTTATTCTTCTCCATTCGGTTCTTGATTCTTAATCTTGGATATGAACCCTTATTTCTTCCTTGCTTTTTTCTTTTTAAACCTCCATTGATTGGCCTCTATAACCACTGGTATCTAACTTTAAGGCTACCATATGTCTTATAATAGTTCACCTTCTTCTATATCCTCTACATTAACATCATCAATTATCTCTACAAACTGCTCACCACCATGTCGATGCTCCTCATTAACTTTTATAAACACTTTCTTTGATTGGATAGGAATTAATTTTTAGTTGTCTTAAATGATTTCTTGGTAATCTTACTTATTCTTTTCATTCTTGGCCACATATTCTACTGCTAACACATTATTCTTCATACTAAACTCAGCTATTTATTTGTCTACATTGTTTGAGGGCTTCATCACATTTTGAGATGCTTTTTTCTTTGATCCCTTTTCATTGTTCAGTGGACTAAACATACAATCCTCCTCTACATGGCCTTTCAGGAAACAATAAAGATAATATTTTGGCATGTTTTCCACCTGAATCTCCTTCCAGAACCCATTATCCCCACACCCTATCCATACTCTCCTCGAAATCTTCTTAGTAATATCTACTTCCACATAAACTCTTGCAAGACTAGGTGTGTTGATTTCCACTGTTGAAGTATCTAGTTTTAGGGGTTTCCAACCAGTTGGGCTATAGCGTATTAATAAGGTTTAGAGAAAAAATGGGTTGGCAGTTGAGGGAGAGAGATCCATATATGAGAAATGCTACTTTCAACATTTGGACTGAAATCTGTAGTCCATTTAAAGATCATCATAGGGTATTTACCTATGTACCAAGAGTCTCTAAACCACATTCTAGACAAGTCTTCTTCACTATTTAATCAAATCAAAACAACTTTTTGATCAGTGAATCCAATATTGAAAGCAATTTTGTGAGAAAATGTTTTAAATACCTTTCTAATCACATCCATCGAAGGCCTTCCATGAGAGAACTTCCCATGAAGAGCAAACTTGAAAGGTCAAGACAAGAATTCAATATCTTCATTAGAAAATAATACCACATGTTCTTCTTTATAAGTTGTGGGTGATTTCCTTGCAACATCCACCTCAGTTGAAGAAGAGTTTGCCACCACTGATGCAAATGACTTTTTCTAAACATTAGGAATGTTTGGAGGTTTAAGGTCCATGTGAGGAATTCTTGATGAAGTAGCCATGAAAACCCTAATTAGGGTTTAAGTAGGAGGGAGAGATAGAGAGAGAGATAGAGATAGAGAGAATTTGGCTGATCCGACCATACTAAACAAGTTAAGTTACTTTGAATTCACATTGGTAACTACCTAAAGATGACCACTTTTGTTAAGTAGTTCAATAAGGCCATAAAAATCACACAGATTATATAAATGTGCAAATCGATCGATCTTCAACTTATATCACCCTCTATTTGTGATTTTTAAATTTTTTCCATTTTCTTTTCATTTGAGAGTATACCTTTGCATCATTTTAAATTTTATTTCTCTCAATTGCACAAATATTTTAAGTCTTTCAATGGTTTCTAGCACCCCTTTCAATGGCACTTACTAAAGCTTTTAAAAATATTTTCAATTAACATCATAATCAATGGTTTTTACAAGCTTGTCCCAAAAATTTAGTGGAGAAAACATGACTCGATTGAGTAAAAATGAGTGGCTTGAAATCTTTTTGGATCAAGATTGATGAAACATCCTATTACAACTCGTGTATACATGTATGAGATATAGTATATACTATGGACGATTGGTGTAAGTTGTTCCTTGGATAACTCCAAAGATAATGATTAAGTGAAATATATTATAAGCTCACATTATCCTCCAAAATTCAAAGCATCCAAAATAGGGAAATTCGGGTACACAAATGCCACAAAAATCCCCAAAACAATAATCTTTTTGTTTTTTATGATTTTCATAATCAAAACAAAAAAAATGAATTGTAAATTAAAAAAAATATTTTTGTATTTATTGGTAAATATTATATGGAAAATAATAAAATAAAATAAGAGACACTCTAAGAAGGATAACCTGAAATAAACATGACAAGAAGAATCCTAACCAAAAAATGATATAGACGACTCACTTAGAGTCTAAAACGGACGGGAGTCAACACAATGATCCAACACTCTATCTACCTTCTTCTTGTTACTATTTTTTACTTCATAAGTTGAGCATTAGGAAGTGAAATGGTCATCCTTTGAATTCTCCCATAAGCAGTTGGGATGTTCGAACCATGTACGCAATCCACTCTTGAATTTTGTAGATATACCTTCAAACGTGGAAGAACATACCCACTTTGCACAAGATGGTGACAAAAGTATCTTAAGTGACCAATTATCTTACAATGGGTGAAAATTACAATTGTGAATATGGATCTCCTTGAGTCATCATATGCACATGAGGTACTAGAGGTACAATATGAGAAGATCAAGAAAGATATTATATACTCTAAGATGGTGAAAGGATAATCATCTATAACCTTGAAAAATTCACTTTCAGGTCAACTTTTACCTTTTTAGACTCTATAAGGCATTTCTTGATCTTATCATATTATGCCTCTAGCACCTCATATGCATACGACGACTCAAGGAGATCTAAATTCAAGGTACTAACTTTTCATGTAAGAGCTCATTCTCTTTATCCCATGTTTTCAAATTCTCAATGAGAGTAGCTCCTAGATCATTTACATTAGTCATTTACGACTCAATATACCTAAAAGAACTTAGCTCACTATTACAAACCAAGATTTTCAGTAAGCTTGACATTCACCTTCTCCATGTTATGACTTAGCTTAAGAAGTTCATGAATTTTACTTGCAATTATTATTTAGTCTTATCTCAAAAAATTCTTTCCTCTATTGTTTCATCATTATTGACTTCGGACTCAATTTATACTTTATCAACCTTCTTTGCATAAAGGGTTTTGTGAGGAGCAATCGTATCCTCAATAACGGTGAACATTGTAAAGTTGCATTCAGTGGGAGACTCATCACTCGATTCGGTGTCACTATCACTAAGGGTGGTTGCCATAACCTTCTTATCATTAATTTTCCACCTCAACCTAGTAGGATATTCATGTACCAATGACAAAAACATTGGGATTTAGAGAACCTTCAAGAGCAATAATTTGATTTATCTTCTACTTGAGACTTACTATCATGTCTACTGAAAGAATTATGTACTCTATTATCCTTACTGCTATCTCCTCCTTTCTTTCTAGAGAAAAATTTTGAGGATTGCATTTGACAAAGTTTTTGAATTATTTTGTCAACAAAGAAAACTCAATCTTATTCTTATCGAAATCTCCATATGAGATCGAGAGAGCAATCTTTTGTGCCTTCAACACAATGACTTTATGTAAGGACATTATTTTTATTATCCGTTATTAATTGAGTATTTTGGTATACCGCTACAACCGTCGAATAATAATTCGAGATCATTAAAGCATTAATATGGATCCGATTATCAAAGTTCTTCAACATTCAAGCCTCCGTGATATAAATTTGGTAATGGTTGTGTTTTAAATCCTTAGCAATTCACTTAAAGTGTTGGGATATTTTTTATCAAATATTTTCTAAGTGCTAGAGCGGACTTTTTAAGTTTTTCGTCAATAGTTTTTTTTAAAAGGTTTTGAGGCGGAGTATTTACTGGCAAAATAAAAATTTTATTTTTAAATTTTTTCATTTGAGAGACAAACCTACTCGTTCGAGCGAGACTCTGATTTCGTTTGAATGAGCTGCTGCCTTAGAATTTCTATAAATTGTCTTGTCCAACTTCGTTTTTGATTGGAAGATCTGCAAATTTTCAATAGACGAAACTGCTTTGGAGGAACACTTTGTCTTCTCACTTTTAGGGCTTTAATCCCTTTTGTTTTCAATTAACAAGATCCCAATAGTTTATGTGAATTGTTTTGAAACCCAAGAACACATCTTTGTGAAGTTTCTCTTTTAGAGATGATCTCTACTGCTGATCTAGGTGCCACTTGACGGAGGTACTGGGCTGACTGACTATACGTCGATAAAGAGTGCTCATGGGTATTCCTGGGCTGATTAAACTTTGATTTGTGTAGAGTTGTTATGGAATTCAATTGCTAATTTAGATGGCAGCCTATGAGAGTTTTATGAGGTTAATCCAGTACAAATTTCATTATAAGTGTTATAGTTAAATACAAGGTTTTACCCGAAAGGTTTTTTTTTTCCTGAAATCTGTGTGTCAACATTCATTTATGTTGGTTTAATTTATCCACACATAGTTGCATGTTTAGGGGCTGAATTATTTTGGTTTAATATTTGTCACCGATTAAATAAGGTTAACTTGGAAACTTGCGAATTTATTTAAATCACTATCATACGACATTTAAAAATTGGTATAAGAGAAGGTTACACTAATTTATTATTTATTCCTTTTCCCGTAAAATTGTGTGGTATTGATTTTTTTTGAAAAATATGATTTGTGAAAAATCTAATTTTTTCGATGGGGCACTTATGTAATCGGATGCCCCCCTTTGATGACACGGGTCATAATTTTGATGATCTAAATTATTTGAAATTGACGTTTGTGAAACGAATTGATTTTTTGAAAAAAGAAAATTGTTGTTTTAAATCTGCTATGGATTTTTTGCAAACGGTTCAAAATCAAAGAGATTTTTATCGTGAGAAATTTGTTTCTTTGGACCTTGAATTTAATGCTTTAAAATTTTCCAAAAATGAGAGTGATGATGGTGTCCTATTTTTAGAAACATAATTGGAGGACTTTAAAAATTCTAGGACTTGTGTTTGTGCCAAAGTGAATGAAAATATTTTACTCGATGAGTTTGTGGCACGTGAGGAGACTCTTAGGGATAAGTGTGCGTATTTTAAGAACGAACGTGATAACCTTCTAGGTGTTATTGAAAATTTAAAGTAGGAGTCTTTAAAATTGGAAGAGTCTAATTCTTTTCTTGAGTAAAAAAATTTGGAGATGTAAAATAATTTGACGGACTCGAGTAGTGTTGGTATCAATGGTAGTGTCTCGTTTTGTTCTCATGTTTCGAGTGTTAAAGCTAAGACCATTATTTTTTTAGAGGGTCAATAAATCCCAAGGACATAAGAAAAGTTCAACCCATAGGTGTCGTTCCACCCGTTTACACATGATCACATTGTGGTAAAAAAGGTCACCTTACACTTTTTTGTTTCGATCTTCAAAAAAGTCCTAGGAAGTTGAAATCAAGTGTTCCTTTGGTTTCGAAAACCCCCATGCGTCATTGCAAACCTATTTGGGTTAGTAAATACTTTTAGAGGCACTAGATGATAGACTATTTGATTCTCAGTTGCTTGCACATGATTCTTATCTTTCTATGTCATATAGATGATTGTGTTCGCATGTTTGTCATACCCTAGTTGTGCTTCATGATATATTCTTGCTAGTGTTATGACTTGTGTACTTTTCGTATTAAATTTTTATTTTTGATAAAATTTTTAAAAAAGACAAAAAGAGTTTTGTAGTTTGTTTTTCACCATATATGAATGGACATTTAGGATGACCAAGTCACAATTTCATTCCATATCCATGTGATGATTTTATAATGTTTTGATATGTGTCATCATTTCATTTTTGTGCTTTATAATGTTTGGAGTCATTGAGATGTGATTAGTTATTACTACCTACATGATTGACTTATAAGATCCTTTATTGAATACTTGCACGGATTTTTTTGATTATTGTACTTGTTTATCACATATTGGTTGGAGTATTGCCATATTGATTCTTTCTTTAAAATGAACCATATGCGATAAAACTTGACAATGGAAGTAGTGGATGTAAAAATCATTTGCAGTGAGGAATTTAATTGTAACAAAATATGATGAGTGAATCATGAGAAAGGGCTGCAAGAGTACAAAACTAACTCGTCCTGAAAGCCACCATTTAAAAGAGCCCAAAATATTTAAAGGCAATAAAAAGATAAATATGCCAAAAAAGGGCCACCTCAAAAAAAAAAAATAATGATTATTATTTATGAGGGAGTTTGGATGGAAAATAAAAAATGGGTTTACACGTCATGACATCGTCATGAAAAAGCATTACATAGTTTTAGATGTTTTTGGTGTGGGAATCATTCTTGACTTTGATGTGTTGATGGATTGAGTGGATGTCATTTAAATTCAACACTTTCAATGCCTAAGGACGATTTTGAGATTCATTCATTAGGAGTACACATATTCATCGTGCACATATATTCTATATGATTGTTTTGATTTGCCTATCGAATATGTTCACACCCATTCATTCAGTTTCCACGATTTTGCTGTCTTAGTGTAAATTCATAATATGTGATTTTTGTAAAAAGTAATTTTGTATGAAAGATTGAAAAAATCAAAAATATTTTGTGGAAGATTTTGAGTTACTCTTTTGCTTAAGCATAGTTTGATTCATATTTGCTATGCATATTTGTCGTGACAACTCCATGTTTATTTTGTTTATTCGTTTCCTTGTCTATTTCGGTCAAATAAAAAGGGGGAGAACGAATTATGGGGGAGTTTTTTCAATATGGGGGAGATTTTATTATATTGTTTGATTTACTCTTATATCATTTCAAACTCGATGCGTCACGAAGGTATTTTCTTTGTCTCATGTGTGTAGGTTCAAAAATTGAAGACCATATTTTTCACACCCTGATGAGAAAAGCTTAAAGGTTTGAAGATTTTTGAAGTTGAAGATTTTGAAGAAAAGTTTTGAGACTTGCATTTTTTATACCTTTTCAATTTTGGGTTAATGGGAGGGTATTAGATTTGTATAGCCTTTTTGATTTGATAATTCAGATGTTGTTGTTTTGTACCGGCATATACATAGGGGGAGATTTATGGGGATATTATTTTTATTGTTCGTTATCAATTGAGTATGTCGTATACCTCTACAACCATCGAAGAATAATTCAAGACCATTCAAGCGTCAAGACGGATTCAACTATCAAAGTTCTTCAACATTCAATCCTTTGCAAGATAAATTTGGTAAAGGTTGTGTTTTAAATCCTTAGCATTTCACTTAGAGTGTTGGTATATTTTTTTATCAAATATTTTCTAAGCATTGGAGCAGACTTTTTAAGTTTTTTGTCAATGTTTTTAAATTTTTTTTGAGCCGGAGTATTTACTGGCAAAATAAAAAATTTCTTTTTAAATTTTTTCGTTCGAACGACATACCCCCTTGTTTGAGCAACAGCCTTTCTCACGCGAAGTGTCGTTTGAACGACACGTGCCTCCGTTCAAGCGAGTTGCCGCCTTAGATTTTCTATAAATTGGTTTGTCTAACTTTATTTTTTATTAGAAGACTTGCGAATTTTCAATTGACGAAACTGCTTTGGAAGAACACTTTATCTTCTCACTTTTAGGGCTTTAATCCTTTTTGTTTTCAATTCATAAGATCCCAATAGTTTATGTGAATTGTTTTGGAAACCAATAACACATATTTATGAAGTTTCTCTTGTAGAGAAGATCTCTTTTGTTGATCTAGGTGCCACTTGAGGGAGGTACTGGGCTGACTGGCTGCGGGTCGATAGGGAGTGCTCATGGGTATTCTTGGACTGATTGAAATGCAGTTCATGTGGAGTTGTTGCGGAATTACATTGCTGATTTAGGTCATGGCCTATGTGGATTTTCTGAGGTTAATCCATTGCAGATTTCATTGTAAGTATTATATTGAAATAAAAGGTTTTACTCGAAAGTTTTTTTTTCCTGAAATTTGTGTGTCAGCATTCATTTATGTTGGTTTGATTTATCCACATGTAGTTTCATGTTTAGGGTCTGAATTAATTTGGTCTAATATTTGTCACCAATTAAATAAGATTAACTTGGAAACTTGCGAATTTATTAAATCGCTATCACACAACATTTACACTTTCTCTTTTTAGGTGACGGATATTTTTCTAACTCGAAGGTTTGGATGGATCCTATAAGCTATTATACCTTCATGTTATATATTCCACCTATGACATTAAGGTCTGAGACATGGGGAAAGAACCTATGTAGTATAAAGCTAAGTATTTTCTTAAAGACACTAGAGCCAGAGATATTCTCACCTAAATAAAATTGAGAGTTCACGATGAAGGCGAGTTTTGGGTAACAAGCATCAAAGCTCTCATTTTTTTAGCCTTTTTGACAAATCAAATCGAGTGTCAAGTTGTTGGGTCTTTGATACCCGATGGTATTGCTACCCTCATGGGTGAGCTACATGTTATCCCACACTTCCTTAACAAAGTACACGCATAACTCTTCTTGGGTGACAACACTGAAAATCACATTAAGCCCCATAAAGTTGTAGTTTTCACAACTCCGCAGATTTAGGGATAGTAGTTTATCCAAGCAGAGTCGTTGGGATTTTTACCCCTAATTATGGCCAATCGGACACTTTCAACTTGGTATTTAAGTAGAAAGGTCATGCGCATCTTATAGTATGCGTATTTACTAGCATAAAAATAGGTGGACGCTTGATCAACTGGACCATAGAAAACTCCCTATGGGATTCAATTTAAATCATATTCTGGCATCAGTTTGAAATATGTATGCATCTAGGGGTCTACGTTCAATTAATTAATTAATTAATTCAATACAAAAAATTTAAATCATTTTTATTTTGAACCAATTTGTATTTTATCGAATAACATTAATTAGTCCAAACTAGCATTCACGTGATTATCGATGAAAGAAAATAGATAGATTAATTACACCCGGACACAATGATTTTAAAGTGGAAACCCTCACGGGAAAACCACTACCACCCCAACCCACAAAAGTACATTAGTACTGAATAATATTTACAGGCCTTAGAAGGATTCAGACATGACTTACATATACCACAACGATAACCACTATAAAGCCTCTCCCTTCCATTATGATCCTTTACATCTTCCCTTACTAGCGATAGCCGTTATAGTCCAGGATTTATATGCATAGCCTCTAAAGTCTCAGGATCCATCGATCTTTGGTTGGTAAAATTCTTTCCGCATGTAGTCCAATGTCCTAATTAACCACATTATCTCTCATGAAATTATTTTGCTTATGTATAAGATACGAAGGGATTGTAAACCTAAGTCTACCTTAAAATCATGGGAGTTGACCAACTCTCACTCTCTCAACTGACTCTTTTAAAACTAAGAAAATGGTATTGTATAAAACTAGGATTTGTACTTAGAAAGACAAGTTTACGAAATTACTTATACTTAAACAGTAGAAGAACGGGTTTAAAACACATTTCCCAAAAATACGACCCTCCCTGATTTGAATGAGGTCACTTTTGATCAAAGTATTCTCTAAAGATGTTCTTATCTTACAAAGTCTCATTAATTGGAATTAAGGTCCTCATTTGGAACCTGTTGCCTTCAAGTTTCTCTCATTTGAAGCAGTTTATCTTACATAGTCTCTTGTTTGATAAATAAAGACCTCGATCAAAATATTTATTGATGAAAGGAATTTCATTCAAACGAGATCTATTTTTTGATGGTTCTCGTAAAATAAAAATATTTTCCAATGTTTTTAAAAAAAACCAGTCTTATCCTATTAACCTCAAATATTCTTTCGTCTAAGCTGTTTACTCTGGTATGGTAGTCTATATCACGGTGATTTGTCTCTATTTATTCAATGATATGAAATTACAACTCATTAAACTCGATAAAAAAAATACTATTTCATGAAAAGTGTGTTCTAGAATAAATACAATACAAAATAAACCTAGGGAGTGCAAAACATGTCCTTACACAACTGCATTAAGATTTATCTTATTTTCTCGTTTGATGTCATTTATTTTTCGATTGTGATTTTATTAACTATTCATTAATTCTTAGAGTGATATAAATTGGTTGACACTTCCTATTCTCGGTATGAAACCAAAGATATCTCAACCAAAAGGATTTTGTATAATGACAATATAATTAATATAAGATGGCACTTTAATATCCTCTCTCTAATGTACTTGAGATTGAAACAAGCACTCAATACATTATGAAATATGTTACAAGGAACACATCAAACATGATCTAAAAATATGAGTACAATGATGATCCCAATCAATATGATGAAGATCATAACCAAGTCAATGAAGATCACAAGTAATAAAATGTTGACTAAAAGCATCATCAAACCCTAGAAAAGATCACCTCTCAGACCTCAAAAGAATATCAATCTCAACCAGCCACACAAGCATATTCATTACCATATCACACAACATATGGAGACTAAACTCAATCTAGCATCATATCACAAGCCAACATTTGATGATATAAGAAAACCAAAAGAATGCTCAAAAGCCCAAATGATTATTACTTTAATTTTGTTGTACTTTAAGATTCATTTTACAAACGAAAAATAGCATGTTTTAACTTGTATATGCTCAAAACCTACTCACCTAAACCTAACCTTAAGCTCCCTAAACCTTTCCTAATGCATGGACCAAAACTCAACAACATATAGACTAAAACCTGAGAGGTTTAGTGGACTAAAATTTGAATCACCCTATATCTTTGACTTACTTAAGTGTATACTATATAGGTGCTCATCTAGTTTGGAAATTGTGACAAAATTTGAGTCCCATCCCTAGTTGCTAAAGAACCTCAGACTCTTCATTTAATTCCTCTATAAGTTCTTAAAAGGTAGCACACCAACACCATACTGGGATTGCATACATACATCATATCATACTACATTTGGTTGTGTGTGAGTTACTTCCCTTAAAATTATTTTTCTACTATTTTTGGGAATTTTTAAATAATTTCTAAGATTTTAAACTGATTTTTAGAAATTAAATATAATCGTTTTAAAACCTTTGGGGATGATTTGTAATTTTTTTTAAGGCTTAAAATTTGGTTGGGTAGAAACCGAAAGATCTTGAGACTATTGTGGGTGCAATTTGTATTTTTCACTTGATCTCAGCCTTACAAGTGTTGCTTATATAACGGCCTGATGTGTGTTTTCTCACACTAACATTCTTGTGACTCATTGTGCACCATTGGATCATTTTAATCAACGATTTGCATGTATTTTTTTATAATCCCCGTGTTTGATTTTGAACCAATCATATCTGTTTTAACTACGGTGGCTTGGCAGCCATTAGATTGACTTCGAATCAATCCTAATCATTTATTTCCCTTCGATCTTCTAGATCCTTCTTCTCTCAGTATAAAAGGAGGCTTCGTCTTCAATTTTGTAACTTTTGGTCATTATTTCCTTTGAGAGAAAAGATAGAGAGAAGAGAGAAGAGATAAGAGAGAGAAAGAGTGAGAGAGTTCAATTTTTTTTCAAATCCTAACTCAATCTTCAACCAAATCCAAACCAGAAAATCTTTTTCTTGGTGTTTATAGTTCGTGATTTGAGAAGTTTTTTCTCTACTGTCTTATATCTCTTTACCAACTTAACACGTTGATTAAGTCTCTATTTCTTTGTATATAAATCTGAGATTTAATTTTTGTGATACGGTTCACTTAATTATTTGCTAGATCTGATTTCTTGTTAAGAGAAATCTATTTTTGTTGGTTGTTTTTAAAATGAATGATGTTTTCAAACCCTAAACCAACAAAACCCTTTCTAATTTCAACTTACTCAAACTGTCAGACTTAGATCCAGTTTTGATATCGTGAATGGTGTTTTCACTTTCAGTTAATATTTTTAAACAAAGAAAGTGAATAAGATCTTGGCTAGTTTGTATAGCAAGATTCCTTCTTAATCTGCGGATTATTTGAAAGATCCAAAGTCTGACTTATTTCACTAAGCTGATTTTAGAAACCCTTGTATCTAGAGAGATCTGTTTGTAATTTGATAACTCATATTATCTGTAATTAAGCATGTGTGAGTTGCATGCATGAGTTTAGAGCACTACACCACATACACCTTCCCACTACTATACTAAAACGTGTTGGTATTGAGATACTGGACTGTTAGAGTCGACGTAAATCTAAAAGGAATAAAGATAAGAAGCTGGGAGAACATCAGCAATATCAGAACCTTAGGAGAAGTCAGAACATGCCAGGGGAGTTGGTACATTTCTGAACTTAGAATATATTTGATTGTGTGTCTTGATTATTAAATAGCTTGTAATTTGTTACTGATTTTTAATGGACTTTTTACTTTTGTGGTGTAGAGGTCACCGTGGATGTTTTCCCAATTGGTTGGGGTTTTACCATGTTAAAATTGCTTGTTTACACTTCCTTTTTCTCTCATCCCTTTCTTAAGGCTGTGTTGGTTTATTTTTTTTAAAGTTTTATTTTTCAAAACTGGTAAACCTGTTACTGAAACTACTCATTCATAACTGATTTACACATCTTGTGTTTTAAATTTGTTTTAAGAAAAGAGTTTCTTCAACAAACTATTCGAATCCATTTAGAATGTTTAGTATTGTATTAAACGACTTAAGTGGTACTTTTTAAATTGGTATCAGAGCATTATTTTTTTAAAATTCTTTAGATCTTGTGTTTCTGAAATTGTTTTCTCAAAACAATTTATGGACGAAAAAATTTGAGAGATTTGGTAAGCTGTCCAGGCCCCCTCTCTTTGATGGAACCAACTTTCCTTACTGGAAGGTAAGGATGGTTGCATTCATCCAAGGGACTTTGGGAGATGATGTCTGGGAAGTTATTGAAAATGGTTACACTTTTCCTACTAAACCATCCGCTAAAGGAAGTAATGTGAGGATTAGAAAGTTACTAAGTGAATTCACTAAAGAAGAGAAACACGTTTCACTTAATAAAAATAAAGGCAAAAATGACATATATATGTCTATTAATGAACACGAATTTAAGAGGATATCACTATATTCCACCTCTAAAGAAGCATGGGACACCCTAGTGACTGCATATGAATGTGATACCATAGTTAAAGCTGCTAAAACTCAAATGCTTATCCAGCAGTATAACTCCTTGATCATGACTGAGACTGAATCATTTGATGACTTCTGTATTAGACTGACAGATATTGTGACCAAATTGCATGCTAATGGGATTATTTATGATAGAAAGGAAATTGTATCTAAAATACTAAGATCACTTCAACAAAAATTTGATAATAAAAGATATGCAATTGAGGATATGGATGATAAAAATCTTACACCTGAACTCCTCAGTAGAAAATTGATAACTGTGGAAATGGAATGAATTAGAATTTAAGAAACAATTAACCCAGTCCCAAGAGAGACAATCTACTTCCAATCTTGTATTTTCATCTATGTTGACCACACCTGAATTTATCATACCTAACATTGACTTAGACTCTGATGAGAATCGCAGTTTAGATACTTTGGATAATCAGATTGCCTTAATGTCTAAACAATTTAAGAAAATTATGAACTTTCAAAATAAGATAACAAAGATACCAGGCAAACCTTCTTATCCAAATCAATCTAACAACATGCCTCATTAGAGAAGACAAGACAAACACCAGTCTGACAATAACAAGAGACCTGAGAAAGACCTTAAAAATGTTAAATGCTATAAATGTGAAAAGCTTGGACACATGGCTAGTAACTGTAGAGTTAACTTAGAAAAAATTCAGAAACATAATAGGGCTCATTTAAGAAAGACTTGGGATGAATCAAGTGACTCTAAAAATAATGAACCTGAGTCATCTAACAATTTTGACCCTTGCATGTCATTATTTGCTAAGATTATCTACAACGATGATGAGGAATCTGATCATACCATGACTGATAGTATGCCTACTGATTTATCATCTTTATTGCTTGAGAATGTTGATAATGCTTCAAATGCTGTGCGTGTGAGTCAAAGGGAACGCGCTATTATTGATGCCAATGGGTGTGTGAGTCTTAAAAATGAACCGCTAAGGGACACTACACACTGCACACTTGGTGTCTTAAAAAATGACGACCTTCCCGACATTCACACACTGTACACAAAAACTCTCAAGAAAAGCACTAGGCTTGAAAAAACTGTCAAAGATCTTACCCTGAAGATAGAAACCTAAAGTTTGATGATCAAATAAAATGCTGAAGAGTATACTACTCAATGTCTAATTCATGAGACTGAAACTAAAAACTTTGAACAAAAACTAAAAGAGTTGTATAACTTTAATGAAATTCTGGAAAAGAAATACAAAGGAACATTGTTAGAATTGGAAAAAACAAAAGAAAAGACATCCATAGTCTTTAAAAAGTTTGCTTAATTTGAAAATAAATTTAAGTGTTTTGTAGATTGTGCATCTGAAAGCAAAACCAATTCTGATAACCGAACTGGAATAGGTTTCTGTCCCAATTCTAAGACACAAACTAAAAACTTTGAGACTATAAAGTTTGTGTCTGGTGGTAAAAGGCCTATTGAAACTTGTCCAGATTTTCAAGGTTTAAAAATTGATTTTGATAAAAATCAACTGAATTTAGACATTGGTGAATCAAGAAACTCTAAGCATAATGTTGAACAAAAGACCAAATATGTTTGCCCCCATATTCGACAAGAAGATTCGATGTTTCATCATGTGCCACCTAGGAATAGGACTAGAGCTCAAAACCTAAACAAACCTTTGAATAACAACTTTCCTAAGGTTATGAGTTCCACGTGCCATCTTTACTGTTCCTATTGTAATGTCTATGGACATTCACTTGATAGTTGCTATTCCGAATGCCTATGTAATCCAGTCTACACCTCTCCTGTTTACCATAACTTTAACTATTCTAGGAGAAGCCGAAATAACTATGTTCTTCCTAGACAGCCGAACAAAAACACTATCATAATAGAAAGAAACAGACTAATACTAAAAGATAATCTACAATAAGGAATCCTAGATTCTATTCTAGAACAATCGCTCCAACTGCTTATAACAATAATAAAATTGTGCAAAAATCTTTTTAAGAAAAGTCTGAAGCTCATAAGTTTTATCAAATACGAGCTAATAAGTGAAAATTGAAAACTAGAGCAATTTGGGTTAGAAAAGATGATCTATTACCCTAGTTAAAATGCAACATAGTGATCAGTACTTTTAGAGCTGAACATACTACAACTAGATGGTATTTAGGCTCATGATGTTCCAAACATATGACTGGGGATGATTTCAAACTCTTAAACAAAACTAACTTTTCTGGAGGAAAAGTCTTGTTTGGAGATGGTGTATCAACCCAGATCATTGGTAAAGGAACACTCCATGAAGAAGGATTACCCATTCTTAAAAATATTCTCTTGGTAAAACGATTTAAAGCCAATTTGCTGAGTATATCACAGTTTTGTGACCCCAACCATACTGTCACTTTTTCAAAGAACAATTGTAATATTTTAAATGAAAAAGGAGACTACATTATTACAGGACTCCGTACTCCAGATAACTGTTACACAGTTAATCCAAGTACAGTGGTCTGTAACATTGACAGAATGGATGACAATAAGATATGGCATAATAGGTTAGGTCACATCAACTATGATAATCTTGGCAAATTATACTCCCAAGAGATAGTTAGAGGTCTTCCCAAAATCAAACCAATTTCAAATATTATTTGTTGTCCATGTCAAGAAGGGAAAATTGTTAATTCCCCCCATAAGAAAGTTAAAGAAGTTCTATCCAATAAACCTCTAGAACTCATCCATATGAACCTAATGGGTCCTTCTCGTACTATTAGTCTTTGTGGAAACAGTTACATTCTTGTTATAGTTGATGATTGCACTCGATTTACCTGGGTTGCCTTCTTAAAACATAAATCAGAAATCATTTAAAAGTTTTTGAAAATCTTAGTTTGTATAGAAAATGAAAAAGACACCCAAGTAGATAGAATTCGTAGTGATAGAGGAGGAGAATTCGTAGATTCAGGTATCATAGAATATTGTGACTATAATGGTTACAAACATGAATTTAGTTCTCCTAAGACACCTCAATAAAATGGGATTGCTGAGCGTAAAAATCGCACTCTTCAAGAAATGGCCCATGTGATGATTCATGCCAAAAACCTACCAAAATATTTTTGGGTAGAATCCATTCGTATTGCCTGCCATATAATCAATTGCGTCTACTTAAGGAAGAATACGAAACAAACATCCTATGAGATTTGGTATGGAAAGAAACCCAACCTAAAATAATTTAGAACCTTTGGTAGTACCTGTTATGTCTGTAAGGACAGAGAACATCTGTCTAAATTTGAAACAAGAGGTGATAAATCCCTCTTTCTAAGATATTCTCCAAACAGTAGAGCCTATCGTGTCTACAATCTTCGTACCACAACCATGATGGAATCCATTAATGTGGTTATAAGTGAAACAAATGTAGAAACTAAGACCAAAGGATCAATTATTGTGGATGAGTCTGAAAATATTTTAAATTATGACTGTTCAGAAATAGTTGAATCTTTACCAATTGAGACCCTTGATGTACATAACTGGGTTTCTAAAGATTACCCTTTAGATAATGTAGTTGGTAATCCTACTGAGCCTATTTGTACAAGATCTCAACTTTGTAACATTGCTCATTTTTCATGTTTTGTGTCTCTTATTGAGCCCAAAACTGTTAATGAAGCCCTGAATGACAATTTGTGGATAAGTGATATGCATGAGGAACTTCTTCAATTTGTCATTCACGATGTTTGGTATCTTGTACCTAGGCCTGAAAATAAAATGGTTATTGGCACATGTTGTATTTTTAAAAACAAGACTAATGAGTCTGGGATGATTATTAGGAATAAAGCTAGATTAGTTTCCTAGGGCTACTCTCAGATTGAAGGAATAGATTTTGAGGAAACCTTTGCCCATGCCACTCGCCTCGAATCTATTCGCTTACTTTTTTCCATAACATGTCATTTTCATTTCACTATTTATCAAATGGATGTTAAGTGGGCCTTCCTTAATGGAATTTTAACAGAGGAGACCTATGTAGAACAACCCAAAGGGTTTATTGACCCTCATCACCCAAATTATGTTTATCGTCTTAAGAAATATCTTTATGGGTTAAAACAAGATCCTAGAGCTTGATATGAGCGTATATCCACCTTCCTTTTAGATAATGGATTTAGGAGAGGAGGAAATTACCAAACCTAGTTTGTCAAACATTTTGACAAAAATATTACTATTGCTCAAGTTTATGTTGACGATATCATTTTTGGTTCCACCTCCCCTTTAGAAGTTAAAGCCTTCTCTGACATTATGCACAAAGAATTTCAGATGTCACTTATGGGGGAATTACAATTCTTCTTAGGACTCCAAGTTAAACAGAATTCAGAAGGATTATTTCTATCGCAATCTAAATATGCTTCAAAAATTGTTAAGAAGTTTGGCTTAGAAACATCTAAAGACGCTAGGACTCCTATGAGTACCACTGTCAAACTTTCTAAAGATGAGAATGAAAAATCTATTGACACCACCTTATACCGTAGTATGATTGGAAGCTTACTTTATCTTACTACCTCCCGTTCTGACATCATGTACTCTATCTGCGTGTGTGCCCGATATCGAAATAATCCTAAAGAGAGTCACCTATTTCGCGTTAAAAGAATTATCAAATACATCAAAGGAACTCTAAACTTAGGACTCTGGTACACTAGAGACATATCTAGTACTATAGTAGGTTACACCGATGCTGATTAGACCGGGTGTATCGATGATAGTAAGAGTACTTCAGGAGCGTGTTACTACATCGGTAACAACTTGGTAGGATGGAGTGGTAAGAAACAAAACTTCACTTCCTTGTCTACTGACGAATCCGAATATATTGCAGCAGGAAGCTGTTGCTCTCAATTACTTTGGCTTAAACAAATGCTAAAAGATTATGGTATCACTGAAGATAAGTTACATCTATATTATGACAATCAAAGCGTGATTAATATTTCTAAAAATCCTGTTCAGCACTCTCGTACTAAACATATTAAATTCAGATATCATTTCATACGCGAATTAGTTGAATCTAAGGAGTTACAAATAAATTACCTTCCTACTGAATTGCAATTATCCGATCTATTTACTAAACTTTTAGACTTTCTTCGATTTGAATCGTTACGTAAATCTATTGGTATGGTCATGGCAGAATATTGAATTATTATTCTTTCTAGTTTTTTTCTTTACCCTTTGTTCATTTGAGACAAAATGGGGGAGGAATTTGAGTCCTCTTAGACATTTTTTGGTATATTCTCAACTAAAAAAGCTTGGTCTTAGTGTTTTTCTACAGGAATCAGTACCATCAGTTGCAAAAGAATTTTTTTAGGGTATTGATTTGTATCTAGTTGAGTTATGTAATTTTTATTTCTAGGATATTGGGTAGATAGAAAAATTTGTAGAGGAATTGGTTTTTCTTATTTATTTTGTATCCCTACGAGTCCTCGTTGACTCAAAGGAAATTTTGTCTCATATTTCCAAAGGGGGAGATTGAAGCACCCTATATCTTTGACTTACTTAAGTTTATACTATATAGGTGCTCATCTAGTTTGGAAATTGTGACAAAATTTGAGTCCCATCCCTAGATACTAAGGAACCCCAGACACTTCATTTAATTCCTCTATAAGTTCTTTAAATGTAGCTCACCAACACCACACACTAGGATTTCATACATACATCATCTCATACTACATTTGGTTGTGTGTGAATTAATTTTGTACTATTTTTGGGAATTTTAAAATAATTTCTAAGATTTTAAACTGATTTTTAGAAATTAAATATAATGGTTTAAAAACCTTTGGGGCCAATTTTTAATTTATTTTTACTGCTTAAAATCTGGTTGGGTAGAAACCGAAAGTGCTTGAGAATATTGTGGGTGAAATTTGTATTTTTTAGAATTCTAAAACACGCATTTTCACTCGATCTCAGCCTTACACGTGTTGCTTATATAACGGCCTGATGTGTGTTTTCTCACACTCACATTCTTGTAACTCACTGTGCACCATTGGATCATTTTAATCAACGATCTGCATGTATTTTCTTCTAATCCCTGTGTATATAAAGAACCAATCATATCTGTTTTAATTACGGTGGCTTGGCAGCCATTAGATTGACTTCGAATCATTCCTTATCGTTTATTTTCCTTTGATCTTTCATATCCTTCTTCCCTCGGTATAAAAGGAGACTTCGTCTTAAATTTTGTAACTTTTGGTCATTATTTTCTTTGAGAGAAAAGAGAGAGATAAGAGAGAAGAGGGATAAATAGTTGGAGAGAGAGAGAGAGTTCAATTTTTTTTTCAAACCCTTACTCAAACTTCAACCAAATCCAAACCAAAAAATCTTTTCTGAGTGCTTATAGTTCATGATTTGAGAATTTTTTTCTCTATTGTCTTATATCTCTTTACCAACTTAATCACGTTGATTAAGTATCTATTTCTTTGCATAGAAATCTGGGATTTCATTTTTGTGATACAGATCACTTAGTTATTTTCTAGATCTGATTTCTTGTTTCGAGAAATCTATTTTTGTTGGTTGTTTTTAAAATAACTGTTGTTTTCAAACCCTAAAATAACAAAACCCTTTCTGATTTCAACTTACTCAAACTGTCAGACTTAGATCTAGTTTTGAGATCTTGATTTGGGTTTTCACTTTCAGTTAATATTTTTAACTAGATCTAGTTTTGAGATCTTGGCTAGTTTGTATAGTATTATTCCTTCTTGATTTGCAGATTTTAGAAACCCTTGCATCTAGAGAGATCTGTTTGTAACTTGATAACTCATATTGTCTGTAATTAAGCGTGTGTGAGTTTCATGCATGAGTTTAAAGCACTACACCACATACATCTTCACACAACTATACTAAAACGTGTTGGTGTTGAGATACTGGACTGTTAGAGTCGACTTAAAGCTAAAAGGAATAAAGATAAGAAGCTGGGAGAACATCAGCAACATCAGAACCTTAGGAGAAGTCAGAACATGCCAGGGGAGTTGGTACATTTCTGAACTTAGAATAGGTTTGATTGTATGTCTTGATTGTTATATATTTTGTAATCTGTTACTCATTTTTAGTGGACTTTTTATTTTTGTGGCGTAGAGGTCACCATGGATGTTTCCCCAATTGGGTGGGGGTTTATCAGGTTAAAATAGCTTATGTACACTTCCTTTTTCTCTCATCCCTTTCTTAAGGTTGTCTTGGTTTATTTTGTTTAAAGTTTTGTTTTTCAAAACTGGTAAACCTATAACTGGAACTACTCGTTCATAACTGATTTACACATCTTGTGTTTAATTTTTTTTAAGAAAAGAGTTTCTTCAACAAACTTTTCGGAGCCATTTAGATAATTTAATCTTGTACTAAACGACCTACGTGGAACTTTTTCAAAATTGGCTAATAAAAATTTTAGTCAACTAAACTTTTTAACAGTCTACTAAAATAGGCCAACCTACAAACCAGAAGAGTTTTAGTCAACTAACTTTACTTTTAGTTGACTGAACGTGCTTGATTTTCTATATTGATTTTGGAACTTTCCAATATTTTATCCTAATGTACTACCCCGTAATTTTAATGACTTTTAAAACGAGTTAAATTAAAAGTTAATGGGATTAATTGAAATTATTTATAAATTAATTAATTGGGATTAATTCGGATTTTATATTACTTGTGGATATTGAAATATATGATTCTATATATTACTTAATGATATTTTAAGTAACATATGAATATGATGTTATTTATATTGTCGTGAGTTACTAATACGGTAAATATGAAACTTAAGTCGGGACATGGTATGGGACGTGTCGGGACTAATTTAAATGAATAAAAAGGAAACATTATTTTATATCAACCAAATAATCATTTTGAGTGCGTCGTTGCGTCCAGAAGGGTCGAAATAGTTAAAAAAATCTACTCGGGTGTTGAATTTGGGTCTCGGGTCAATTAGGAGATGAAAGGACACCCCGAAGGGACGTTTTAGTCATTTTGCTTGGGAGAAGAATAGTAACTTCGTTTTTTGTCCTTTATCTTACCTTTAAGACTTTTTATTTAAATAAGACTAGACTCTACATAAGATTAATTTCATCCCCAAAACAAGTGAGAAAGTTTGAGAGTCTTAGAGAGAAAGTGAAAGTGTAACTTGAGGAGAGGAAGAGTTCTTAGAGAAGAGGATACACCTAGGGAAAACCAAGGGGACAACCACCATCTCACCACCTTGAACCACCACCATAATCGTCGAAAAATTCATCGGGAAAAGGGAAGGAGAAGTTCTAACCTTTGTCTTCAACAAAGGTTCAACCCTACACAAAAGGCAAGTGATTCTTGCTTTACTTTAGTGATTAGTATATCCATGTTAGAATAGGATTTCCGTTTTGGATTTACGAACTTATGAAATGAATTGAAAAAATGATTGATAAATCAATGTAAAGATTAGACAAATTTACGTGGTTGAGTATACAATATGTAGAGGTTATGATCTTGATGGAAATGATATGTTTTACATGTAGAGGAAAATATATGTTCTTGAGGATATTAAAAAAAATGGTGTTAGGAATTGCATGTAGAATAAATCCTACCCATGTGAATATGAAATTGATTCTTAAGATGTGTGACAATAATCCTAAATTCTGAGTTTTTTTATGTTGGACACAAATGGAGGAATTTAGATTATTGAAATCATGAGATTTTAATGGATATGATGATAGACCCTTATGAATATGTAGATGAGATGTTTCTATGTAGAAATTATCCATGATTATGTTGTAGAAATGTTAGAATTATAATTCAAAATTCTGGATTTTAATTAGGTTGGAAACCAGTGCAGTTGTGTTTTAGAAGTTGATGAAAAATGCAGAACACTGGAACTGTAGACGAACAGGAAAAACTTTGACGTCGTTCGAACGAGACTTGACTTCGTTCGAACGAAAGTCAATCTCATTCTAACGAGATGCCATCTCATTCTAACGAGTTCTGGTCTTCAAACGAGATTTCTAGAAACCCAAAAATATCCAGTTTAGCCCATAACAGTTTGTAGAATTGTAATTTGGCCTAGAACGAATTTTTGAATAATTTTGGTACATTAATATAGTGAGGAACTTGGTATTAGTGTTGGAAAATTATAAAATATTAAGGATTAAAATTATGTTAGAGAACTACATAATTAGTATACGATTGAGGGAAGAATAATCGTTATACCAAGTATGGGTAATATTGAGAATATATATATGGGCACTTGGGTTAAATCAAAGATTTTGGGAGAAATCACCACATGATAAAACTACGATGATAATCATGATTACAAGTACGGGTAGTATTCGAGTAATATGACGGGTACTTGGGATAGGATAAATTTCCTAATGTGATATATGTAAAATAAATACCTAATTTTAAATAAGTGGATGATAATGCTTATTTGGTTGTTAATTTATGTGTATGACATACCTAGCTTACTTGCTATCGACGGGAGGTTTACGCGTGAGGGTAGTCATATCCTGATAAATCTATGGGATTTTAATTTGTCACTCGAGAACATAGAACTAAGGGACTAAGCACCATAATATATATACGGGTGTTGTCGGTCATTTGGGTGCGTAGGTATGTGCGTAGCCCAAAGGCTTATGACTATGTTGGCCTCCAATGTTTGTGTTTGATATTTATGGTTCAAGGAATCTTTACCGAACCTATAGTCCCCTATACAGTGACGTGATGTACTGGGACATGATAGCAGATTAAAGCATGCACCGCAGCTGTGCCTCGGGGTGCCATATTATATATATTTATAGTAATAAATAAATAAATAAATATATATATATATATATACTTGTGATAATATCTTCCGTGTGAATAAAGTAGAAGTGCAAGTTAACGAAATTTGGAAATTTATTAAGTATGATAATACTTAATTAAATTAAATAGTTAAGGAGATTATCCATGTTCAATCTAAATGGATATACATATTACGAGAAAAATAAGTGAGAATTAATCAGGTTATGAATAGTGGATTCAAAGGGATGGACTAGTTAGCATGGGAATTGTAACTAGGATGGTTTAAGGGTACGTTAGGCGAGCAATCTAGATATGAGGTGAGGATTTCAAGAGAGAGTCTGATAAATCTAACATGTATATAATAATTGTTGAATTTAGCATTTATTCACTTGCAGTTCTAAAAAACTATTTTCACTATCGGGATCTGACCCGTTTCCTTGCATACTCTCTTCTCTCTCTTGTATCTTCTATATCAGGTGTCCAGCCATAGGGATGCCAACCATAGAGGATTATGACACGTGACAAGCTGTGGATGCTATAAAGTTTGGAGTTTTGTTTAGACACCTTCATATTTCTTGATTCCTACTTTGTAGTTGATTTTTATTTAGGGCATGTCGTCCCAAAGGATTTTAGCTGTTTCCTTTCTATTTGAGTCAGCATTTTATACTCGTGTCTATTGTTGGGATGTATGTATTGAGATATTTTCTGGAAAGTTTATTCCAGTTGCATTTAAATTATATTGTGATATCTATTCAGTTTATTGTTGTTGTGAAATGGAATGTGTGGAATTGTTGAAAATGGTAAAATGAAATTCTATTAAATTAAAATTGAAAAGTTTTTAACACCAACTTAATTGAGTATTAGGTGATAGGAAATTATTTTTGGCAGTGATGCTAAGAATGGGTATGGAACTGATCACCCGATATTTAATTAGGCGGGGTGTTACACCTAATATCCCAACCCCTACCAAACTTATTAGTAACATTTTACCAATATTTGGTTTCCTCCTAACACTATAAATAAGACCCTACACCTTCATTACAAACCACCAAGCCTCAACTCAAGCTTGTGTCTTCCTACTTGAGCTTTCTAAGAGAGAAATCAAGTCCTTTAAACCCCTTTCCATTTATGTGGGATTCAAACACAAATCTTCATACTTCAAATCCATTATATCCAAGTGCTAAACCAAACCCCATGAGTTTAAAGAATCAAAATCCATTTAATCCAAGTTTTTGATAAATTTAGAAAGGATGCATTTCATGAGAGATAAAGTTTCACCCACTTTATAAGATTGCTTTTGAGCAACAAACCCATCCAAACACCCACTTGTGTTTCAAAGTAATTTAAACAAAAATCCCTCTTGAACCAAGTTATTCCAAAACAACATGTGTGCCTAGAGATCAAAACCCAAGTCTCTTCAAATAAAGATCCAAACCTAGATCCTCCTTTGAGTAAAATATATGGGATCACTTGTTTGTTTACTTTTCTAGAAAGTTAAACTAAGCCTGTTTCACTATTGTTTTACTGAGGCAACTTTGCTTTACGTTTTGGTTATGAATCTTGTACTATTGATTGCAATAAGCTTAATTGTATCTTCTTGGCCAATAGTGTCGTTGTTGCGGGTAAGAAAGGCATTTAAAGTCTTTAGGATATTGTGTGGATACCGCTTGGGCGAGGATGAAAGTATCGTCTTGTTAGTTTTGGCTTTGAAACGTGTCGTTCCTGGTGAGGTTTTGGTTCTACCGTAAGTGAACCGAATATAGTGAAGTTTTAGAGTACCACTTCGAGCATGGCTGTAGGCAGGGCTGACCACGTTAAAACCTCAGCTTGTAAAGTTTCATTATACCTTCTCTCCTCCCTTACTATATATACATTCTTTCTTTACTTCACACGCTTAATAATCAAATTGCTTAAATGTGAATATGATGTAACACCCTGTGTTTTTCAAACATAAAATCAATTGGGAATTTAAAATTTTGAGTAAAAATAAATTTTAAGAAATTAATTTATTTTCATATTTAAAAATAATGGTATTGATTTATATAAAAAGGAATTTTTATCAAAATTGAAATTGAGTTAAAATTAAGAGAGTTTTGATTTTTATAAAAACAGGGGGAATTTTGAATGTCAGGGCATCCGAACCGATTCGCATGGAGGGGAGAACCTCTTCATTTGGTCAGTTTTGTAAAAATAAAACTTTTCTATTTTAGAGTTGTGTAGGACTCAAATTTTTTCTTAGTATAAAAATGTAAAGTGACGAGTTTAGAGTTTTTAAACATATTTCAACATTCTCTAAAAGCAAGAACCTCCCATAATTTCCATCTTCTCTTTCCTCCCAAACCTAAACCGTTTATACTCAACTTTCAACCCAATATTCGAAGAAGTATATCAAAATTTCTCTAGATCGTCCACGAGCGTGTTTTTATTATTTTCTCGAGAGGAAGGCAACCATCAAATCAGATTCTTCAAATTATTTTTACAGGCATGAATACTTTTATTATTCCCCTTTAGTATTTTGCATTTTAAATGTTGCCTACACACTAATAATCATTGTTTTAAAAATAAATTAGAGAGACTAATTAGAAAAATTAAATCTAAATTTGGGACTATTTTTATTCAAATCTTTAATACAAATTAAGACTCAAAATCCTTGCATGCTTAGATTAGAGACTGGGACTTCATTAGAATTTATAATGCTCACTTGTAGAACAAATCGTAGGGATGTTACAAATTGATTTTGATGTGTAAAACTATGTTAATTAAGTGCATCTTGTAGAGTAGAGATTTATTGTTGTATGCTCCCAAAAATATGCATTGAATAGATATTTTATAAATTGATGAGAAAATAGATTTGTTTAATTAATGTAATAATTAAATGGACATAATTTGGATAAGTAGTGATCTTGCGATTATTTTAAAAAAGTGTTGTGATAAGTTAAAAATATACCTTATCTGATTTGTTAATGTTATTAACAATTGACACCGCGGGGACAATGGAATTGTTGGGATAGTTAGAGATCTCACCTTATATTAGGTTGTTTGTCAGGTATGGGACTAGTAGGTAGGCCTTAGTTGTTGGTAATGCTTTCTAGGTATGGGACTAGGTAGTGTGGGCTTTTATGGGTGGATGATTCTGGGGTGGGGCTGAATTGTACATAGTTTATGTTTGATCGTTAGCCTAGGTGCGAGGTTAGGTAGTTGCTTTTGGCAGGTACTCTTTCTAAATGATAGGATCTAGGTATGGAACTTAGGGTACTTTGAGGAATTTATGATAGATAAAGGTGTGGCTAATAGAAATAATGAGCAATTGAGAAAATTGATAATTAATGCCTAAGATAATAAACGGGTATTGAAATAAATTTGCGTCATGAGTATGTGCAGGGCTGACAGTTATCGGGTCGACTGGATATAGCGACGTGGGTGTGTGTTGGCATTAAGAGTATTTGCTGGGCTGACAAAATACGGGTTGACTGGCTATAGTGATGTGTTATGCGTGAAACCTCACGAGTATGTGAAGAGCTGTCAAATATTGGGGTATGTGGATATAGTGAGGGGAATGGGTGTGATATGTAGCACCTTAAGAATGCCAAGACTGTGTGCAGGACCGATAAGAGGTTGACTGACCATAGTGGTGTCTCACAAATAAAATAATTGGATAATTACATTTAGTACGAATAAGAGCTAATACTTAAATTATAGTTGAAATGGAATAATTGGATATAAACGATTGAGGTGGCTTAGTTATGTGGGTAGATAGTGGCAGTGTATTTTTACTCGCATATTAATATATATATTGTTCAATGTAAAATACTCTATTATGATGTTTATCATGTATAATGCTATTTTCTGGGTTTATGGACCCTAATTGGGAGGAGTATCTAGTATTCATGAGGTGGGCTCTCACCCATTGCATTGGCTAACATTTCAGGTTTAGTGCTGGAATAGTCGCGTAGGAGTTATTGGAGATATTTTGGGAGTGCAGTTGGAGATTGGTTTTACTTGCTTTAGTACTTTAGATTTACTTTCCGTTACATCGCTTTTATTACGAGACTTTCATTTATGAATTTGGTGGGCCAATCGGTTCCATAGTTGTTTATGGTTTCAGTCAGACATTTATAGTTTGATGATTTCATTTGAATTTTATATTTATTTGGATTTGGATTTATTTTGGAGATAGCATGGTGATGGATTTTTAATTTGCATTAATGGTTATACTTGTTGGATAAATTTAATTATCATCTTGTGAATTGTTTTTTAAATATCTCATATGTCTATCATTTTCTGAGAATGATAAGTTATTATGTGACGCCTTGCTTAGTTTTGGCGACGGTAGTGATAGATATTGGGTTGATTGACTATATTGAGGGGAATGAGTGTGCTGTGTAGAACCTTAAGCGCGCCAAGAGTGTACGCAAGATCGATAAGAGGTTGACTAGTCATAGTGGTGTCGCACGAATAAAATTATTGGATAATTAAATTAAGTAAGAATTAGAGCTAATGTTTAAATTATAGTTGAAATGAAATAATTGGACTTAAACGATTAAGGTGGCTTAGTTATGTGGGTAGATAGTGATAGTGTATTTTTACTCGCATGTTAATATATATCTCATTTAATGTAAAATACTCTATTGTGATGTTTAATATATAATGCCATTGTCATGATTTACGGACCCTAATTGGGAGGAGTAGCTAGTATTCATGCGGTGGGATCTGATCCATTTCATTGACTAACATTTCAGGTTTAGTGATGAAATTTCTACATAGGAGTGATTGGATATATTTTTGGGAGTGCAATTGGAGATTGATTTTATTTTCTTTAGTAATTTATATTTACTTTCCATTCCGTCTCTTTTATTATGAGACTTTCATTTATGGATTTGGTGGGCCAATCGGTTCCACATTTGTTTATGATTTCAGTAAGATATTTATAATTGGATGATTTCATTTGGGTTTTATATTTATTTGGAGCTGGCATGGTGATGGATTTTTAATTTTCATGAATGGTTATACTTGTTGGCTAAATTTAATTATTATCTTGTGGAAATTTTTTAAATGTCTCATATATCTATTACATGTTGAGAATGATAACTTATTTAGTGATGCCGACATAGTTTGACAGCGGCGACTGGCCACCTCGCTTGTCAGAATGTGCGGGGTGTCACATATGAATATATATAGGTGAAAAACAATAATGGAGAAGTCGTTTTATCAACAAACTAAGAAATATTTTACTACATTGCCATGTTTATAAAATGACAATGAAAAGAAAGAAAGAAATGTTAATTTGTAAAGAGTCAAAATTGATATCAAAGCCTAACTCATAGATACTTATTTTGAAAAAGTATATTTTGAGTTTAAAGATCAAATACAATAGAGGGGAATTTTGAAAAATTATATTTTCTAGAAGATGAATGTTGTTTGAAGAAATAAAAAATTTAAAATATTGATGTGCAATTTGTGAAAAAGTTATGATTGGGAAACAAAGTACTCTTCAGGAGTGAAATGGGCCATGAAAAATTATTTAGGTAAAAATGTGTTTAAAAAGTTGTTGTTGAAAATGGGACATACACATTCAATATAATATTGATATATGAAATCTTTGTTCTAGAATGTTTGTTATTAACCTAGCTCATGTCTCACACATACTATTTACACACTTGAGATGATTTTTTATTGCAATATTTTCAAATATATTTTGAACCATATTGAGACATATCATAACCCCCACTTTGTAGTTAAAATTGATTGTTAAAAATTGACACTTATACTCGTGTGCATAGTAAATGCCTACTTATTAGGGAAAATCACAATCAATGATGTTTTTAAAAAACTTATCACATCACCGCCACGCACACATATAAGTCGTAGTAAATTGAAAATATAAATCCACATAGCTCCCACAAAATAAATCCTAAATAGGTGAGTAAAACAAACTTGGATTTCTTGAATCCTTATTCTATAAGTTTTCCTCATAAAGAAAACATAAAACAATGAAATATTGAAAACCAAAAAAAGTCTTAAAAAGTAAAATCCGATTGTTAAAGAGATCGATAGTTGTAAATTCCGGTTTCACCAATTATAAGAGATTAAGAGAGAAAAATATTTGTGAAAAAGAAATAACATTGAAATATCATTAAAATCTTAAATACCCATTTATCAATGTAAATATTGAGAAATTTCTTCAAAAATTAAAAAAGATAAACTTTTGGAAGAAATCCCTTGGAAGTTTTATAAAATAAAATTTTGGAATAGATACATTAGATGTTTAAGATTTTTTTCACATCTAGCCATATATGCTCCCTAGATTTGTACCTAAATATTATCACATGTGCCTATAATGTTAAAATCATGCGAATGAGATACATTGCATCACTAAGTGTTACCTCAAATAATTCAAATATTAATATCCATTATTATGACACATGCCCATTTATTTGTATTCACATGTCAAATCTCCATATCCTCAACACATGCTACACGAGCAGGTCATGTTGTTCATATCTTCATCAAAATAATACTTCTATTATTGCTATATTACTCATGAATTAATATTCACTTTACGGGGTCGGTGCCTAGAAATTGTAGAAAGTCGTTCGTAATATATATTTGATATGTGAAAGATGAGAGTTCTTGAAATGATATTAATGTCAAAGGAGGCGTAACCCCTTATCAAGATGGAGATTAAGGCCTCAAAATAATCACCAACCACAGTAAGTACAAGTCGCAAGTCAACACATTCAATATATAAAAGTCCTGTATTAAATGTGTTCTTACAACATAAATGCTATAATAATACAATCAATGATATGGATCCTATAGTTGACTTGGATGGAGGGAGTAGGAACAATCACCTTTAGTGAAATAAAGGCAAGGCAGTAACCTTAAACACAAATGGATGCTAAATAACATCGGTAATGGAGTAAATGAGATTGGTCGCACCATAAATGTTCTCACAACAAACTCTCTTGTCTGGGAGTATTTTATCAGCAATTCTAGGTTAGAAAAGCGCAATCTTGTAATAGTATAACTTTGGGGTATTTGTAGGAGGGCAAGGTCATTCGAGTGACATTGCTACATTAAATGCGTCTGAACTCTTTAATGCCGATAGTCCAGCCCAATAAATGCCAAAGATATTGCATTAAATGCGTTAGATATGATATTTTGGCGGGAACACTGTTTGGGCTCTTGTAGCTGTGACCACATTAATTACGATGTGACGTGTCAGCTACGAAATTACCATCCTAGGAATATTTTCACTCGAGTGTTGTTTTATCGAGTTTCTAAATGTTAGACATGTTGATGTCAAGGATTTGGTAAACTGTAACCTGCAAAAGTATGTGCTGTCACATCACTCAAAAGGTAGTTCATCGATGTACCAACCCGTATTTTTGAGTATTTAACACCCCGTATTTTTTAATATTTATTATTTAAATAGTTCGGGTAATTTTAAATTACAAATGTGTCATACTTAATTTGAATTAATTATTATGTGTTTATTTAAATATTAATCGGGAGAGTTAATGGTTAATATTTATGGAATATACTTACTAAGTGAATAGTAATAATTAGTATACGTCGTACCGAGTTAAACGATGGGATTTTAGTACATCTCAATCGATATTTGGGTATAGATTATATTGAGGTCGAGATAGTGATTTTTTAGTAAAGTGAATTGGGGGTAGTAAAGGGATGTCAGGATATTTTTAGGCATAATCAGGCTCACACGGGAGTGTTCGGGTCATTTGGACTTGGCTCACTAGCCTAATTTCGGGATTAGCATTATTAAACCTAAATTAGGGAGTTAGTGGTAGACATAACTAAAAAAAAAATCTTAAATATGTAGAGGAGAAAAAAGGGAGAAACTAGGAGAGCTTTTGGAAGCCAAATAAAAGGAATTGGGTGTGTTCTTCATTAATTCGTCAACTACCTCAAAGGAATTAGAATCTACAAACCTAATTGGGCAAGTGGTTAACTTACTTTGAATTTAATTTACCGTTTATTAATTCATATCATGGTGGGTGTAATTAAAATCCATTTTGGGTGGGTTATTACATTAAGATGGGTTTTCAAGAAATTGTACATGTGGTGTGGATTAAGAGTTCAATTGATGATATATATAAGTCAATTTTTTTTTTATTCAAACAATGTATAACACAGTAGAAGATTTGAGTAATTCGGTTTATGATGTTAATTAGTAGAATAACGAATTAATGAAACTCGTAGAAAACCTAACTTTGGGATTTAATAAATTATGATGAAATCAATAATGTTTTTAGATTGAATCCATGATTTGAGCCCTTTTAAGAGGGGTTTATTATTGGGAATGTTTGTTTTAAGTTCTGGGTTAGAGGAATAAGAACTTTGAATGAATAATAATGGCGGAAAGGATGATCTGGGAAGATGAAGTGGGCTGAAACCCGAACGGTCGTTCGAACGACGTTGAAAACTTTTTAGCAGTTCGTTCTTTTATTTTTATTTTTTAATTTGGCCAGAGATTTCTTTGTTGACTAAAGGGGTTTAATTAATAAAATATTTAATGGAGGCTGATACCTAGGATGTCGAGATATGGGTATTATGAAATATTAAATTTAATGAAGGTGTCAAACTTATTAACGGGACCTTGTGTAATAAATTCTAAAGGGATAAAATAAGGGCCAAGTGAGTGAGTCTGGACAACATGTTTGAGCGACATCACATTGTTAAAATAATTAATGTGAAATCAATAAAATTACAAGTCGGGGAAATATACTCGGATATTTTCAGGCTAGTACTACAAGAGTTAGGCACGGGTTAGCTGGGTTTAAATTATTATATATATACGAATAATGTGACGGTATATGTGTATATATATATATATATATATATATATATATATATATATATATATATATATATATATATATATATATATATATATATATATATATTATGGTGTGCTCATTAAATATCAGTGTTAGATATCTTTATAAATACATACCCCTCTAGTGCTATCATAGGAGGTTGCACGATGTGGATGAATCTCCTGGCAACTCAACGCAGGAAGAGTATAATTTTAAGTCATAGCGTCCACTATTTTATGTTATGATTCTTTTCGGGGTGAGACGTCTTGGGTATGATTCGGTCTCACACTCAGGGAACTATGACCACCTCCACTACACTTATTATTTTACTACCCAAGTTCGGTGAGAGGTAGAAGGGTTAGAGTGAGCATACCTAGGACATGATAGCATTTTAGAAAAAGCATCCGGTGAGTTATTACTTAGGAATGGATGGTTATTATACGTGATATTTTTGTGAATGCTGTAGTATACTACTACGTATATAAAATGAGTAGATAATTATTTACAGATTAATACATAAGTGTGAATGTATTTCTTTTATAACAAGTGTGAAAGTTATATGAATGAAAATGATTTTCCTATATACCTAGTATGAACATTATATGATTTTATATAAATGAAGCAATTAATAGGTTAATGAGTAGATAATTTAATAATCAAAGTAAGAATGCTCGGGTTGGAGTAGTATGATAAAAAGAGGTGTAATAAGGCTAGTTCGGTTGGGTAACATAACTAGTGAGGTTAGAAGGCAACCGTTAGGTGTGAACATTAAATGAGGTGTGAGTTATACCTCAAGAGAGTGAGACACTAGCTTAAATATGAAATGTGTGCATGCATATTTAATTCATAGAAATTTAATTGCTTGATAAATACTTTCTAAATATTTTGCTTGGGCTCTGACCCGTGTCAAAAATCTTTTCCAAAATATTTTAGGTGTCCAGCCATAGGGATGCCCCACTTGAGGATTCTATCAAGGGATGTGTAGCTTTAGCTCATGTGGAAGTTGCAGGACTTTGTTATAGACGACTTATTCATTCATTCCTAGTGTAGGGACTTTATTTCAGTACTCATTTGGGCATGTCGCCCTCAGATTTAGTATTCAGTTTATTTATTTGACCTTGTGTATCCAGTTCAATATTTCAAGTTATTTTTGAACTGATAGTTGATTAGGTCTTCTTTACTTATATAATTTATCTTTGATTGGATTTAGTATCAGTTTGTACGGATGGTTTAATTTTTATTTATTTCACATGTTGTTAATTAATGAAAGATAAAATTTGGCACCGACCTATTTAATTACTAGGTGGTTAGTAAATTTAAAAAATGTTTTCCACAATGATGCTAAGAATGAGCCATACGAAACCAACATTTTATTTTGATAAACGAATGGCCACCCAGTATTTTAATAGGTGAGGTGTCACAATCGAATGGAAGGTTGCTTGACTGATAATTGCTCGAGCCACTTGTGATCTGTATGTGAATACTAAAGGCTAACATTAAAAAATGTTTAGGACTGGGATCCCTCGAGGAGGTTCCCTAGATATGGTGTCTCGATCAACTATTTAGCCCTATTTGTATAAACCAAGGTTTTGCCTAAGTACCCTAAAGGGGTTGGTATCTTCAAACGTTGCCTTACTCTCAATCCCCGAAACCAAATCCCTGTGAGATATCCAATGCGAGGCTACTCGATAGAGCACGTGAGCTCTCCCATGCCCTACCAGATAAGGTCCCTCAAGGGTACCAAACAACCTCACCAATATTACAAATTGGACTTTATATTTACAAGGAAAGCTAAATACAAGTACATCATACTTCTTATTACAAGTTGTGTTTTCCATGTTTGTCAACTGTGCTTGATCTTTATGGGAGATCCTCCGTGCATCTTCAATCTTATGCGATTGACCATCCTTGATTTGGCGTTGTTTAATCAACTTTAAGACCTGGACCTCCCTCTGCATTTGTCCCTTCCTAGAGATATTTATTTGTTGAAGAAATATCTATAAGAAAAAAAGATTCAACATCGTATCTCGGATCACCTGTGTACATATGTAATTTTAAACAGATAGTCAAATATAAATTTTGGGCAACATTGTATTACGCGCGAGTAACCTTAGATCCCTTCCTCCTTGAATTATTTCGTACTTCTAATGGCCTCTATGACTTATTCACTTAATCTTGGGGAATTATAATGGTCTTCCCCCCAAAAAATTCCCCCCCAAACCTTTTATTTTCCCAAGTGTGTAATGGAAAGAAATCCATCAAAACACCTTTTGAATTTCCCCAAAACTTCATCATTACTACGTCTCTTCGTTTTAAATGCAACTGGCATCCATTCCCCTAACTGTACATGCGTCAGCTGATGATCCTCGCATGTAGCTCACGCAAGGTACCTGAGCCGACAAAATTTTCCTTGTGATGATTACATTTCCCCACACCCACGTTTGCGTACCAGATATGTCTTTTTTCCAAAACGAGATGCTCCTTATAAAATGGTTTCTTCTCATATCCATCTCTTTTAACCTTTTGGGTTTTGAGCGAAGTGTTTCTTTAGAAGCAAGAGCAAAAAATATTCCTTTGTTTCCCAAATTACCCAAATCTTATTCTTTTCTTCTCTTTGACCTTTCTATTCACTTGCTATGGCACTTGTTGTTAAGAGGACCCCTTTTGTTATGGGAGCCGCCACTGGAGATACTTCATCTGAGATTACTGACCGCCACCTTCAGTGGGCAAAATACCATCGTGCCCCCTACTTTGGTACTGTGGATAAATTCTGGGAGTCTGCGAATGCATTTCCTGGTTCCCTCATTTCAAAGGGGGAATATTTAAATCTCCTTTAGGTGAAGATGATGTGATTGAAAACTATGCTTACCTACCTGATTCTACTATTACCAGGTTCTGAATTGAGCAAGGAGACTATCCCTATTCTAGTATGGAATTTGAATTGACCGGTGGGTCATATGAAGGTCTGGGCGAGTGGACAGATTACATTCATGGAAAATATGTTGTAGATTTGCTGACTGTTGGTTTGTCGTCCACCAAGTGGTTTGGAAACTTGATTCTATCTGAGAACAACAAAACTTTAAGGATGATGGTTTCTTGTTCGAGCCATCAGACTCATACTTTCGTTGGTTCTTAGGGTGAGTTTATGATTACCTTAGAGGATGTATGTGAACTTCTTGGTCTAGAAACTACTGGCACTAACACTTATTTCAAGGAAGCCCTCTAGGAAAAGAAGGCTTCTAATCGCAGGGAGCTGAGGGGTGTGATCAAGAAATGTATGAAGACTTGCAATAATTGTACCTGTTCGAAAATTATCGGGTACTTCTATTTAAATGGAAGACAAAGCGAGTTCCCTTACTCATGAGCAAGCAAAGAAAGATTTGAAAGGCAAAAATGTGCTCGAGATGCCCCTACTAAGGAAGTATATAGGAGTAAATTTGAGCTTGCGGGGTATATATGGATTATCCTATCAAGGATCTACCTATTTGGAAAACCTTATGGCTGTCCGAGGAGGGATCTTATCCATCTTGCTGTTCGGATTGCATCTGGAGTGAAAGTCCCCCTAATCGCCATTACACTTGGTTCCCTTTATACTTGGCCTGATAGGGTACAAACTTATTATGCCAGGTCTCTTAGAAGATTTGGTGTATCAAACTATGTGAATCATACTTCTCATGGCATTCATGTATGCCAGGTTCCCCTACTATGCCCTTGCTGATTTACTTCTTACTTCTCATGAAATCAAGGTTCCTCAAATTCTTTCTTGGAACCATAAGCAATTTAGGAAATTTTTTCATTCATTCATTGACAATGTTAAATGTTTCAATTTTCTCCCTTATTCTGTAACTGATCAGTTTTTCACAAGTGCTTTCTTTGAGGATGTTTCTCGACCAGTCCGAGCTGCCGAGAAATCTTTTGCCCTTAATTTCCCTTTTTCCAACGTTCTTTGGTTTTTACTCGCTCTTACCTTCCTTTATGCACTGAATGGTATAACTTCTGTATATCCTACTCACCCCATCAAGTAGCCATTTAGTTTGGTTTTGATTAGGGGGTGCCCCTTCTTAACCATAATACTACTGAGAGACCTTTCAACTTTTGCAAAGAGTGTAGATATTTCCTCACCGAGACGGTATCCTCTCTATCTGGCCAATTGTAAGGTCAATTGGTTATCCCCACAAAACATGCCCGAGGTAGTAGGTCTGCTGAATACCTTAATGTGTTATAGCCTAATACAATTGGCTGATTTCTCAAAGTTGTTGAGCGGGAACCCGTTTATCCCGTCGTTGAACATTTTCCCCCTTTTGAGTTGGGATTATGAACCTGTTCTATTAATCAAGCCCAGTTTCCTTGAAATGATACTAACAATACCATGTCTAAGGAGATCCCCCTTTGGCTCATCCAAATGAAGACATTATAAAGAAAAATAAAGGAGCTTCTAGTTCTCAGCAGGTTGAGGAAACTGTAGACCAACCTACTACTTCTCGAGCTACTATTAAAAAGGAGACACCTATTGATATCTCGAGGGTTGTTGTGGCTAAGGACAAAAAGATAACTCCAAGAAATAAGAAGAAAGTTATACCATCTAGCCCTTCACAAGCGTCTCAATCCCAATCCGCAGTTGGTTGATCAATGCACATAGCTAATTGACAGTTTGTTAAGATAATTTGATCAAGGATCTGCAGATGCACGGGCTATTTTGGCCTAACAAATGGCAAAGATAGGGATCTTTTTTACTCCCTCTCCCTATTACTGGCCAAAAGAGGGATAGATCCAGCCCAAAGGTTCAACTTCCTCTTAAGGATATCGAAGACGAGTTTCTGCTCGAAGAGGTTGAAGAAGTGGAAAAGGAGGAAGAAGATTCTGAGGAGGAGGATTCCCCTTTAATTTGGCCATCGAGAAAGTTGCGTCGGATGTATTCAACTAAGAAGCCAGGTTCCATTCCTATGGATTACACTATTCTTGACGACTTTAGTGATGATGTAGATCATGATAAGTCTAAAATGACGCCCAGTGCCCGAGACCATTCTTCCCAGCACTCTCCCAGTGGTGATCTCCGTTTCTCATCCCCTCCTCATGAGGATAATGCTTCCCTAATCTTGGATCCCAATCCTTCTCTACGAGAATAATTGGTTGAGGTAGGACAAACAACAATTACTGGTCCCATTACTGTGGTGAGTATGCACTATTCCTTAATGTCTTATTTAGTGTTTTGGATCTATTATTTTTTTCATGTGCTTATTCTTCTTTACATTCTCTAGTATTTTCTCAAACTTCCCCCATCAAGGAAGTTAATGACAATACATGCAGGGAACTTGTGGCTATTCCCCCCCAAGGCCACTATTACTGATCAATTTTTGGTTGGGTTTGTAACACTCCGCGTAATTCCGTCATTGGCTGCCACCGAAACTATACCGGACGTTAACTAAATAAATATCATCCTTAGCATGTGACAGATATGAGACATCATAAAATTGATTCCACAAGATAATAATTTAAATCAATCCCAAAATTTAATCATCAATGCAGTATAAAAATCCATCACCATGCTAAACTCCAACAATACCCAATTCTTAAATTAAATAAAGTCCAATAAACTGAATCCATAATGATAACTGAATAAAACCGTAACAACTGTGGAATCCATAAGCCGAGTCTCATAATAAATGTGAAGGAATAGAAACTAAACTAACTATTAAGCATAAAATAAATAAACTCTAGTTGCACCTCCAAGATATATCTCCAAAAATCCTGTGCAGCTACTCCGGAACTAATACCTAAAAAAGGTTAGTCAACGCACATGGTCAGATCCCCGAGCATGAACACACACTAATCCCCTTAACTAGGGTTCTTGAACCCAGACAGTATCATTATACATGATAAATATCACAATAGAGTATTTTAAATTAAACAAGATAATTAATAACGATGTGAGTAAAATAGACAACCTATGCTACAAATACTCATATATGCCATCTCAACATCTAAGTCCAATTATCCACTCATTTAACTTAATTTAAGTTAATCCAAGTATTAATTTTCATCGTTATAAACATCACTCTGTGGGACTCCGACTTAAATATTTATCTCATTTTATTTGTTTGGTTGCGGTACTCCCAGTCTAAACTAAGATAAATACACCCATTCCCCTCGCCATATCCATCCACTCCGTTTAAACTGTTGACCCTGCACGTTATGTATGAGGTGCTATGCACGACACGTCTTCATAGACAACCAACCCGTTCAAACTGTTAGCCCTGCACGTTATTCAGACATCACACACCCACACGTCGCCATAGCCAGCCAACCCGTTTAAACTGTCGATCTTGCACGTTGTTAACGACGCCAATATATTTTTAATACCCATTTTATTATCTTAGGTGTTAATTCTCAGTTTCCCAATTTTCTCAATTTTTTATTAAATCTACCCCACCCTTATCATCGACGTGAGATCCTCAAAACACCCCTTAGTCCCATACCAAAGGGTTCCCAAATCACCAATATGTCCTACCCTATATATAGGATGAATTTATCGTATTAATCTCGTCCTAGTCTCATTCATAGGCTAGCGCAACGATGATATCACATATAAATCAGCCCCACCCCGAAATCACCCATCCGTAAGAATCTACACTCATTAGTCCCATACCTAAAAAACATAAATTTCACTAAGGTATACTCACTTGCCCCATACCTAGTAAGCATCCTAAAATATAGGTGAGAGGATACTACCCAAAATCCCGTTGTACACGCGATGATAAACATAAATATCAATCAATCACATAATCTAACAACACATATAAATAATATCACAAATATATTCGTGATGGCACAAATTAATTTAATTTAATTAATAATACCGTCATCGCTCTTAACACAATTATTTCCATTTAATCATTACAGCTTAATCAACATATAAGTTTAAGAAACCCACCAAAATTGTCCAGTTTTATTAACTACATAATTTTCGTGCGATCCTATACCCATAACAACCAAAACTCAATACTCTCTCCTACGCACCCAAGGGTTTCAAATCTTATTTCATATTAAAATTTTTAATCAAAACAGTACCAAATTTAGTTTTCACTTTTTCTAATATAGTTGCTAATTTATTTTAAGAAATACATGTCATTAATTGTTTAGGCGACACTTAAATGCATAATACTAAAGGAAGAGAAAAGAGTATCCATGCCTGAGTAAAAATCATTTACAAATTCTGATTAGACGGTTGAATTCCTTTCAAAAAATTTGCAAAGAGTCGTTCTTGAACAATCTTCAGTAAACCCCAATTAAGCCTTCAATTCTAGAGTCAAAACTTTGATTAAGTTGGAGGTTATGTTTTTTTTTAATTGAGAGGAAAATATTTTGGAAGAGCCTTCTAGTGTAAAACTTCGAGAAAAGTGGATTATCAAAGGTTACCCACGAATTAGATGTATTATATAGTGATTAGGTATTTTAATTCTAATAGGACTCTTCTTAAACAACAAGTGAACCCGCCGCCTCTGATCGCGACAGAATCGATTCAGTATAAGGCCGAATCGATTTTCCCCTGGTAGTTTGCCAAGAATGCACAAAAATTTATATATGCAATAACTTTCCAAATTAATCCCCGATGCTAATCCCGATTTAAGTTCCACTTTTTATAATAAAAATCTAATATATTTCATTAATAAAAATATTTTATTCCCCAAATTTTATCTTTTCGACTCCCAAATTAATTAAATAAATAATTATAAAATTACGGGGTGTTACAGGGTTGTTTGGGCCCTCTATTTTGGAAGGTAGAGCAACCACCCTCAAGGAAGGACAAGTTGAATTTTAAGTTAAAGAAGTGGGGAAGACGGTCATTGCTCCAGTTGAGATTCCTGGGTTGCTCGTGATCAAGTAGCTACTAGGGAATCTTGCCATGAGGAGGTACGTTCGTACATATACATAACTGGATCTTAATACCTCGATGCCCACTTTTCTTAATCAAACAACCCTTTCTTTCTTTGAGTAAAACTGGATCTTTTACGTAATAAGTAATTAACCTAGACCATAAAGGTGCTTTAGGTAAATTTGGAATTTTGAGAATGCCCAATTTTACTTAGTCGAGCTACCATTTAGGTGCTTTAAGTAAAACTGGGACTTTTAAGCGACTACAGTTTACCTAGTCGAGCAACCATATAGGTGCTTTAGGCAAACCGGGGCTTTGAGAATGCTCAGTCTTACTTATTCGAGCTACCATTTAGGTACTTTAAGTAATACTTGGACCTTTAAGAAACAACAACTTACCTAGTCGAGAAATCATATAGGTGCTTTAAGCAAACTGGGGCTTTGAGGATGTCCAATCTTACTTAGTCAAGCTACCATTTAGATGCTTTAAGTAAAACGTGGACTTTTAAGTGACAACAATTTACCTAGTCGAGCACCTATATAGGTGCTTTAGGTAAACTGGGGCTTTGAGGATGCGTAATCATACTTAGTCGAGGTACCGTTTAGGTGCTTTAAGTAAAACTCAGACATTTAAGTGATGGCAATTCACCTAGTTGAGCAACCATATAGGTGATTTAGGCAAAACTGGGGCTTTAAGGATGCCCAATCTTACTTATTCAAGCTACCATTTAGGTTCTTTAAGTAAAACTTGAACTTTTAAGTGCCAACAGTTTACCTAGTCGAGCAACCATATAGGTGCTTTAGGCAAAAAAAGGCTTTGAGAACATCCGTTTTGTCCATGCTTTATTTTTTTCTGCCTTTGATTTTCTCCTCATTCCTTGAGGTTGAAGTGAACCCGCCAAACACTTTGGCGGATGCTGTTACTATTATCAAATAAGTTCCCCTGGAATTAGCTGTGGCCACTAGGGATTTTGTTAAACCAAGCACTATACCCACAATAGCCAAAAATATGGAGAGGGATGAGTGAGATACCACTCCCATTCTACAAAAAGGTTACAGGGCTTCAAATTTTATCTTTCCTTCTGCAAGTGACAACGCTTTTAGTGTTCATCCTCCCAAGGTGGCACCTGCTGAAGTTATAAGGTAGACTTTGAAGGATTTTCTTGATATTCTTACCCCACCTTATAAGGAGTTTATCTAACGACTATTGGATCGTCACCCCTCTACCTTTACTTTGCGCTGTGTTCAAGTCATTCCTGTGATGATGTCTTGTAAATTATTGGATTTTCCACAGTACTAGGTGACACATTGCACACTACTTTTAACTTTTTAATCCCTTCGAAGATAAAGGAGATGATGGGCCAGATCAATAATTTTGTTGGTGATGGCTTTGCCTTGAAGTGGCTGACAAATCTGCTCAAGGGTTTCAAGAAAGCTGACCTGCCTTCATTTTATGCCAAGCTCCAATCCGCCACCCGCTCGCAGAGTGCCGTTGCTGAAAAAATGGCAACCCTAAACCCTCATATTGCCAAGGCTGAGGAGTATGTCCTTAGTATGAAAGAAGCTTTGATCAAAGTTGAGGTGAAAGTGGATCAACTCCAATAGGAAATGGGCCGTTATCATCAAGAGATGGCATATCATTCAAGCGAGCAGTCTTCTCTGGTCTCTTTATTGCCCCATCACCATCATAGGATTTTAGACTCTTCCAGCTTGTGGTTTTTCATAGACGACCCAAGTGATTATTAATAGGCTTGGCGGTTATTATTTTCATTTCCCCTCTTTTATTATTTTTTATACCCCAAGGCGGTATCTCTTCTTTTGTGTATCTGCTAGTAAATTGGGCTATGGATTGAATTAAGTGAAAGTGTTTAAAAAAACTATTTTGTTCCATCCAACAATAACATCATATTATACATAACTCCAAAATTTCTAGTCTTTGATTAAGTTGCGAGAACACGCTCTTTACTCAACCTTTAAGATTTATAGTGCTAATTAAAAGCTTACTAAAGAGTGAAGGTAAAAAAAATAGCTAAATAAAATACATATTGAGACACTTTTTATTAAATTTGAAAGTTACATCATTTTCAATCTTCGATATCTCACAGTATCCTGAGTCATGGGACTTTCGAACAACATATGTTCCTTCCCAATTTGCCTCGAATTTAGGTAGTGAGGGACCCCTGATTTGCCTCGTACAAGCTTTCAAAACTAAATCCCCTTCCTGGAATTTTCTTGGCTTTACCAAATGGTCATACAATCTAGATAGTTACTTTCTATACATCTAAAAATGCCTTTTGTGCTATCTCTGTGCTCATCTAGTGCTTCAAGTTTTACATGCCGGCTTCGAGGGAGCTGTGCACTTCGCAGGTTATACCGTGCAGAAGGTATCTTGAGCTCCACTGGGACAATTGCTACAGTGCCAAACACTAAAGAAAAAGGAGTGTAGCCTGTAGGTTTCCTCTTTATAGTTTTTATGCCCATAAGACCTCTGGTATTTTATCATCTCAAGTTCATGGGAAATCTTCTAACATCTTAGAGAGGATATTCACTAAAGTCCTATTGGTAGCTTCAGCCTACCTATTGCACTTGGGGTATGCTACCGTTGATTTGTGGTGGATAATGGTATACCTATCTGTGAGCAGCCTTACATCGCTATTCACAAATGGCGTATCATTATCTCATAGGAACACCTTTGGGATACCAAATCGGAAAATAATGTATTCCTTTATGAAGTTTGCAACCACTCCTACCGTAGATTTCCTCAATGGTATATCCTCTGCCCACTTGGTAAAACACTCAGTGGACACAACTATCCATATCTTTCCCCTCAAGGAGAGGTTCATTGCCTCTACTATATCGAATGCCTAGGTGTGAAATGGAAAAGGAGTGGAAAGAGAATGTAGGTCCATCGAGGGAGCATGAATCATATTCCCATGAAGTTGACATGCCTTTCATTTTCGAATAAACTCCACCGAGTCTTTTTCAATGGCGGGATAAAAAAACCACTATTCCCTCTAACACTCATCGTGATCAAAGGACAAGGCATAATCCACCTTCCCAGGCCGCGCCAGGGGGATCATCAGAGCCTGGCTCGTCTTCAAGTGACTCCTTTGAAGTTTTTGGGTGACCAACTTAGCTTAACTCCAAGCCAACCCTGAATCAACTATCCCGTCTTTATGGAGGTCTAAGGCTGGTCTGCTTGCTTTCCCTTCTAAGGGAGACCTTGAATTTAGGGGAAAATGCATCTCTTAAAGACTTTGGACTTTGTCTTTCATGATCTGGCACATGTATCAACCTCATATTATATTTGAATCTCGTCTTATTCAATCTATTTTCTCATCTTATTATAATCCTTACATATTCACATCTTTTGTAGTCTGTGTGTGCCCTCGACTCTGTTAATAAATGGGTAACTGAGAACTTATCAAAGTTCTAAAAAAGTGAGAAGGCCATCCAAGATTTGTCCGACTTGAAGAAGAGGCATAGTTAACGCCGAGAGGACTACCAGAGGACCCTGACTTACCTCAACTTGGATCATGCCAATGAGTTAAAGAAGGACAGAGAGTTGACTACCCTAAAGGCTCAAGTTACCAATCATGCCACAGACCTGGCTGCAACTGTAAAAAAAGCTAAGGATGAGACGTTATCAGCTGAGGCTATTCAAAAGATTAAAGATGAGGCCGTTAAAGCTTACAATACGTTTGATAAGTTCCTCATTTTCGGCATGGAATATTTTGAAAGGGGACTTAAGACGACTTGTCAGTGGGTGGTCACCAAATTTACTAAATTCGTCTCATCTATCAACGCTGAGCTAGAATCTCCCAACATGGAAGATCCTTTCATGGAGTCGACACTAGAATATATTGAGTCCCTGCCCTCAGCCGAGGGATAATAACTAATGGCCAAGGTCCGAGTTGAGGTTGAAGATGCCAATCCCAATGCTCAAACTGTTACTAAGGTCGGCCCTGCCGAGATAGGCACTGATGGTGAAGAGAATTCTAATATTGAACCAGCTGTCTAGATTGGCGGTTTGTAGCCGATACCCTTTTTTACTTGTGTAACTCATTTTTGTTCTGAACAATTAATCTTTATTTGCTAATTTTTATTTGAACATCATTTTTTCTTGAATGAAACAAGGAATTGAAGTGTTGACTCATACTTGAGCTTTTTTTCACATTTCTCTAAATAAATGTGAACATTTGACTTTATTTCTCTCACGTCGTTGGACGATGGTTCAATTAACCATTCAATGTGATTTATCAAATTAGAGTCACCAAATCAATGATGTTTTTAAGTAACCCTAATTAAATGATTATAAATAGGAGATCACCAAATCAATGATGTATTTCTCCAATCTCTTCTGGTCCTTAGCCGAGATAATGATTTTTGAATTTAAATTCGCCAAATTATGGTTTTATATCACAAGTCCCCTCTTGTCGTTTTGAAAGTGTATGGACGAGATCTACCTCGTCCTACACCGTCATCTCGTCGAAGAGATTTTTTCACCAAATTAATGAAGTTAAGATAAACCATGATAAAATGATTTTTGAATCTGAATTCACTAAATTATGGTGTTATATCACAAGTCCCCTCTCGTCGTTTTGAGAGTGTATGGATGAGAGATACCTCATCCTACACTGTCGTCTCGGTTGGGAGATTTTTTCACCAAATTAATGATGTTAAGATATTGTTCCTCCCTCGCCGTGTTATTGAGAATCCATGGATGAGGTTAGCCATGTTCGGATTGTCATGTCACCTAGAGCAAGGTAATGCTACTTCACCATATAAGTGATGTTCCATAGCTAAGGATGAACTGAAACATACAATCTGAACTATTCATAAAACAAGAATAAGAGAGGATACTTGAAATTTTTCATTCATAAATTTCTTTCTCGTATAATGATACAATGACAAAAGAAACTTATAAAAAGTCCTACTGATAATACTTCTTTAGATGATCGACATTCCAAGGATTGGAGAATGGCTCTCCCTCCAAATTCTTGAGCTGATATGTGCCTGGAACTATCTCTTCTATTACCCTGTACGAACCATACACATTAGGATGGAGTTTATTTGGCTTTCGCTGAGTTTTCTTTAAAACTAAGTCTACTACTGCTAATGTCCTGACCTTCACCCTTTTGTTGTAAAATCTGGCAGTTCTCTACTGATAGACTGCTTGCTTAATTTTTGCATCTTCTCTACTCTCTTAAATAAGGTCTAGATATAACCCCCTCTATTAAACATTTGCTTCTAGGTCGGAGGTCTGAACTTTATGGCTTGGCAAACAAATTTCTATAGGAATCACTGCCTCTAAGCTGTAGGCAAGCATGAAAGGGGTCTCTCCTATCGGAGTCCTCTTTGTCGTCCCGTAGGCCCAATGGACAACATGCACTTCATTGGTCCAAAGACCCTTGGCGTCTTTCAACTTCTTCTTAATCCCATCAAATATGGTACTATTTGTTACCTTTATTTGACCATTTTCCCTAGGGTCGGACTGGCGATGAGAAAAATGGCTTGATGTCGCCCCTTGATTAGGCATAAATTCTTCCCAATTTATCCCTTAATTTAAGTACTTTTAGCACCTCGAACAATCTCTTGCATACACTAAATGCAATCGGTTGCCCGTGAAAAAGGTATTCTATCCTAATAAAATGTTTTTCAGGAGTTAAGCCTTGCTAGGATTCTTTTACATTGCTCGGGATGCGCAAAGTTCTAAGTTAGGGGGGTTTGATTAGGCATAAATTATTCCCAATTTATCCCTTAATTTAAGTACTTTTAGCACCTCGAACAGCGTAATCGATTTGAATTTATCTCATAATCTTGCTAATGACTTATCCTAACGAGTACACCGAGTTTCTGGTATTTTGTATGAATTTTACAGGTATTTAATGTCAATAACAAAAGAAAGAAATCGAAAGAATCAAGAAAGGCAAGAAGGAAAGTCAAAAGGGCAAAAAGTGTAAATTCTACCTTGAATTCAGATGAGGCACCTAAGAGAAGATGAAGATATCACATTCATGAGCACATAGGAAGAAACGACACCTCAAACGGAGTCCCAGAACAAAAGATATAAGCAGTCAAAGTTGAAGGAAAAAGTCAACCAAGCAGACCGATCCGCCCCCAGTCCGGATCGGTTCGCAGTGCGTAATCCAGAAGACCCCGGATCGAAAGCAAATCGAAGAGGGAAGAAAATAAAAAGAACCGATCCGCCAGAAAAATAAAAGAACCGATCTTCATGGAAGGAAGACCGACCCGCCTAAGCCCCGGACCGGTCTGGCTATCGAGATTTTGTAATCTTATCCTTCTCCTAAGAAGAGTCCTAATGCAACAAAAACTCCTGAATTCTTGTTGGGTATAAAAACCCATTTTATTATCATTATTTGCACGGAGAATTAGCAGAATTTTCCCTTCTTTCCAGAAAACCCTAGTTTAGAGATAATTTACAATTTCAATTCCAAGATTTAAGGTTATTCAGAATTATGTGTTCTTAATTGCTGTTGATACTGCTTTGGTAAGATTAGGAGTTACTTTTCTTCATTCAAATTCCTTGCTACATCATTCCAAAAGTTTTCTTTAGTTTAATTATGGTTTTCTGCACATCAAACATTGTTTCCATTACTTTCAGCATGCTAGGCTGGATTTTCTAAGGTCGGGATACATGAACCCAGCCCGATGTGTTAGTTGCATGTGTATAACATTAATCCTATGAATTTAGTGATTGATTATGACCGTATTGCATAGGAACACGATAATTGTAGATCTTTAGATCTCGTTTGCTTCTGAGTAACCGGGATGCTTTAGAATGCAATTAGAGTGTCACTATCGCGATACCGATTTACTCGTCCTCAGATTAAGTATGATGCGGGCTTGAACCTCATATACGTAATGCTTGGGAGTACTAAATTCTGGGTCAAATTAATCAGTTAAATTTTCGATTAGTATTATAACTGCAATACACTAGGGTTGGGGGATTGTATTCCCGTCCTGTTTTTCTCATACATAGTTTAAAGTTTCAAATTATTTTTTATCAGTATTTTAGGTAAATTAGTATAATTGCACCTTTTCACTAATTACCAAACCAAATCATTTTTCCTTTCTTTTTCGAGTCAGAGTTAATATTTATTCATCTTTCCCGTCGTCACAGCTCTGTTGTCCTATTTCCCTGTGGATACGATCTCGACTTACGGGGTTTATTACTAACGCGATAGGCTTGCACTTGAGCCTAGAGTGAACGCACATTAGAGACACTTTCTGAGTCGCATCAAGTTTTTGGCGCCGTTGCCGGGGAACTAGGTAGACTTAGGATTAGATCGAGTCAATCTAAAACTTTGACCAAAAATTTTCAAAAATCCAAAAACATAAAAAATTTCAAAAAACACAAAAAGATTCAACACCATCTCTCATAAGCTATTAATGCAAAATTCTGAACCCACTCCCACACCCCATAATATTACAACCAGCATTCACGAAAATTTAATAGTTGAGTACAACCCCGATAACCCCCACACTCCTAACGCCCCACAGTTCTGGATCCCACCTCCCACATTGTCATACTCAATATCAAACAACACTCTGTTTTCCTTCTTAGGAAACAAATATGAGCACACTTCGAGCACACCCAGTGAGGACACCGAGTCGCTAAGAGAGAGAGAGATGTCGCAACACGGTAGTGCAGCCGCTGGTGAGGAAGAGGACCCATACCGCCCGCTAAGAGAAATCTTATTTCCCGAGAGCACTATCACTCCGGTATGCATTATACTCCCGTATAATACCGGGTAATTTTATTTCAAAAATGGGATGATCCAGATGCTACCCTATTACCATGGTATGGATTCTGAAAAGCCATGTCTCCACATTAGGGAATTTGAGGATGTGTGTGATACTCTCAATGATCAAATTTGCACACAAAAGGTGATCCGCGTCAAACTCTTCCCATTCTCGCTAAAAGATAAAGCGAAGACCTGGCTATGGTCTCTACCTCCAAGATCGATTCCATCTTAGAACGAGTTACAATATAAATTTCTCAAGAAATTATTCCCACCACATCGAACGATCTCCATAAAGGCTCAAATTCAAGCATTCAGGCAATCTGAAAATGAGCCATTTCATCGATGTCATGAGCGTTTCAATGAGTTAGTTTCTTTATGCCCCCATCATGGATTTGATACGGCGCAAATCATTTCTTTTCTATATAATGGGCTGAACCTTACCTCCAAGCAACTCGTTGAAACCATGGGTAGTGGTCCGTTTGTCGATTTAGATGACCACGATGCTGAGCTTCACCTGCGGTATGTCGTCGAGACTACCCAATCCTGGGATACATCTGATCCTAATGCTCAAAATCGAACTCGTCAAGTGACCACCACTCCAGCGGCGTCCGGGCTATTTCACGTAGATAAGAGTTCTATGACGAACAAACGATTAGATACGCTGGAGAAAGGATTTCGAGACCTATGTGAGGTATATAGAATAGGACCAACTGGATCCATGCCAAACCCCGTCGAGAAGGTTTGTGCAATTTGTGAGGCGGATCATTCAACTGAGGAATGCCCGACCATACCCGCCTACAAAGTGATGCTTTAGGAGCAAGTTAGTGGTATATGAGGATTTAAGAGTAATTTCGGTGCACCGCACGGGAATTCTTACAACCCTTCTTGGAAAAACCATCCTGGTTTTAGTTATGGGCAACAACATGCTACGATGAACCCTCCTTCACATGTTGCCCCTCCTCCGCCACAACACTTTCAACAAGCTCCACACATCCAAGGACATGTGCAAGCACCACCACCTCCAGGAGCATATATCCCGCCACCGCGGAGAACTCTCGAGGATACTATGAATTAATTTATCACAAGCCAGACTGAAACCAATGCTAAATATGATCGCCTAATTAGCGACATAAATACAAGTCTGTCAAAGATACAGTCCTCGTTGAGTGTTCAAGAGAAGGGCAAGTATCCTGCCCAAGGCTAAAGACCTCCTCAAGGTCAAAATAGTGTTAGCTCCACCTCTACTGAACATCAGGAGCAATGTCAAGCTGTATCTTTTGAACACTCTTCGTAGTGGGAGAGTCATTGATTTATCACCTCCCCCACACGACACAACGAAAGACAAGGAGATTTCGCCCGACACGAAAGAGGCCGAAGATGTCCCCTTAAATGAGAGTGAAAAAGAAGACGCTAGTGAGCCCGAGGTAGTAGTTAAACCAGCCTCTGCGGCACCATTTCCTCAAAGGTTGATTCCTTACCATAAAGGAAACCCACGTGATGACATGCTAGAAGTGCTAAAGCAAGTAAAGCTGAACTTACCTTTCCTTGATGCCATTCAGCAAATTCCAGCTTATGCAAAAGTCATCAAAGACTTGTTGACGATAAAGAGAAAGATGAAGGTAAAGAAAAATTTCTTTCTAGCACAGAACGTGAGCTCCATTCTACTTAACGATCTCCTGCCTAAGTTCAAAGATCCCGATGCACCCACCATTTCCTGCATCATTGGAGAAAATAAAATCAAAAAAGCCTTCCTTAACTTAGGAGCAAGTGTCAATATCCTCCCTTATTCCATTTATAGGCAACTTGATTTGGGTGATCTCAAGCCCACAAAAGTCACTCTCCAATTAGTGGATCAAACCGTGAAGATCTCAAGAGGCATAGTTGAGGACGTGATCGTCCAAGTTGACACTTTCTACTTCCCGATAGACTTTGTCATTTGGGACACGAAGCCCTCCTTCACCTCGAGCAACCATGTTCCAATCATCCTTGGGCGCCCATTCTTAGATACGGCTAACGCAATCATCAATACTCGGAATGGGCGAATGCAACTCACCTTTGGGAACATGACCTTAGAGACCAACATCTTCCACATGGCCCAACATACAGGGGAAGAAGATGATCTTCACGCGGTGAGCTTCATAGATGAGATAGTTAAGGAGTACTTTGAGGAGAATTATTGCGGAGATGCCTTAGGGTCCTGTCTAGTGACGAGCCACGAGAGTGAGGGGACGTACACCTACTTCGAGAGGGAGGTTGAGGAGCTGAGAGAGTTACATAATGAGAGAGTGTCGGACGAGGACGTGAGAGATGTAAATTGGGTTTTTAGATTCGAGGAGTTACCACCGAGGGATATACGTATGGTCCCCTCCGACGAAAAGTTTCCAACCCTTGAATTGAAGAAACTCCCCTCCCATATTAAATATGCATACCTAGGAGAGGATGAGACATTTCCTGTTGTTATCTCCTCTAGCCTAGACGAAGAGCAGGAGGGCAAATTGTTAAAAATTCTGAGAAAGCACCAAAGTTCTTTTGGTTGGTGCATTGCTGATTTGAAGGGGATAAGTCCTTTGATTTGCACTCACAAGATCCATCTCGAAGAGGATGTCAAGCTCTCAAGAGAAATGCAAAGAAGGCTAAATCCCAACATGAAAGAAGTAGTGAGAACCGAAATTATTAAGTTATTGGATGTTGGGATTATCTACCCAATCTCGGACAGCAACTGGGTGATCCCTATTCAAGTCGTCCCGAAGAAGTCGGGCATGACAGTGATTGAGAATGCTAAGGGAGAGCTAGTTCCCCAACGTACCACCACCGGGTGGCGCGTTTGCATTAATTATCGGAAACTCAATGCGAGAACTAGGAAAGACCATTTCCCCTTACCATTTATCGATCAAATGCTTGAGAGAGTAGCGGGCCACCCTTACTATTGCTTCCTTGATGGTTATTCCAGATATAACCAAATTGAGGTAGATGTACTTGACTAAGAGAAAACGACTTTCACTTGCCCTTTTGGTACGTTTGCTTATAAACGTATGCCATTCGGCTTGTGTAATGCTCCCGCGACCTTCCAAAGGTGCATGTTGAGCTTATTTAGCGACATGGTCGAGAGAGGACTCGAAGTGTTCATGGATGATTTCAACGTTTTTGGCACCTCTTTTGACCGTTGGCTAAAAAAATGGAAAAAGTACTTTCCCGGTGTGTGGAAAAGAACTTAGTGCTGAATTGGGAGAAATGCCATTTCATGGTCACTGAAGGAATAGTTCTTGGCCACATAGTATCATCCAAGGGAATAGAAGTTGATAGGGCGAAAATAGATGTCATAGCTGATCTTCCCCCACCAAAATCGCTTAAGGACGTGCGCTCTTTCTTGGGCCACGTGGGTTTTATCGAAGGTTCATTAAGGACTTTAGCTCCATCGCTATACTTTTAAGCAACCTACTCATGAAGGACACCCCATTCGAGTGGACGAAAGCATGCCAAAGCTCTTTTGAAAAACTGAAAACCATGCTTGTGTCCGCTCCCATCATTCAATTTTCGGATTGGTCCTTACCATTCGAACTTATGTGTGACGCTAGCGATTATGCGATAGGGGCTGTTTTGGGCCAAAGAAAAGATAAGCAAGCTCATGTCATCTACTACGCTAGACGGACTCTTACCGAACCAAAACTCAACTACTCTACCACGGAGAAAGAGTTGCTAGCGGTAGTCTTTGTCCTTGATAAATTTCGGTCATATCTTATCGGTTCTCCCATTCCTTGCTTCACCGACCACGCGGTATTGAAATACCTACTTGCAAAGAAAGATGCAAAGCCACGTCTCATAAGGTGGATCCTACTCCTACAAGAGTTTAATCTCTCCATTAAAGATAAGAAAGGGGTAGAAAATGTCGTTGCTGACCACTTATCACGGCTTTCGTCCGACGTACCTAGTGATCCCATACCCATAGACGAATAATTTCCAGATGAGCAACTCTTTGTGACCTCTTCTTTGCCCTGGTTTGCGGATATAGTGAACTACCTTGTCACGGGAGCCGCCCCTCCCGACTGGACACCGCAAGATAAGAAGAGGTTTATTACTTGGTCGCGAATGTTATTCTATGATGATCCGTTCCTTTTTAAATATTGCGCCGACCAAATCATCCGACGATGTGTACCGAATGACGAGATCCCGAAAGTCATCCAGTTTTGTCAATCGGAAGCTTGTGGAGGCCACTTTTCGACGAAAAAGAAGTCCGCTAAAATCCTGCAATGCAGCCTCTATTGGCCCATAATATTCCGGGATGTGAACGTTGCTTGCAAATCTTGTAATAGGTGCTAACGGATGGGAGCCATTACCCGACGAGATATGATGCCTTTTACCCCCATACTCATCATTGAGATCTTCGACTGTTGGGGTATTGACTTCATGGGTCCCTTCCCCCCGTCCTTTGGTTTCCTATACATCCTTGTCGCGGTAGACTACGTTTCTAAATGGGTGGAAGCTATAGCTATCAAGACAAATGATAACAAAGTGGTGATAAAATTCCTGCAGGAACACATACTTTCCCGCTTCGGTGCACCGAAAGTGATAATCAACGATAATGGCACGCACTTTTGCAATAGGCCATTCGAGAAACTAATGATAAAGTATGGTGTCGTTCGCAAGGTTTGAACGAGTTATCACCCGCAAACGAATGGGCAGGCCGAACTAGCAAATCGAGAAATCAAGAACATTCTTGAAAAGACCGTCAATACTACCCGGAAAGATTGGTCACTTAGATTGAACGATTCGCTATAGGTCTATTGTACCGCATATAAAAATTAACTCGGCATGTCCCCTTTCCGCTTTGTGTATGTCAAACCTTGCCATCTTCTCGTTGAATTAGAGCACAAGGCGTATTAAGCGATTAAGCAATTGAATTATGCCATGGATAAGGCCGGTGAAGCCCACAAGCTTCAATTGAATGAGTTAGAAGAACTACGCAATGATGCATATGAGAATGCTAAAATTTCTAAAGAAAGGATGAAACTCGCTCATGATAACATCATTCGATGCAAAGAGTTTCTTCCCGGGAAAAAAGTTCTTCTCTATAACTCTCGGCTTCATCTCTTTTCGGCCAAGTTGCAGTCACGATGGTCTGGCCCGTTCGTTGTGAAGAATGTTTCCCCTCATGGAGATATTGAATTAGACGATTTGAAAGGGGGAAATACATTCAAGGTAAATGGATAACGCCTAAAGCCATATCTAGAGTCGTGTGTGGAATAAGTCGACACCATCAGATTGTTAGACCCCATTTACGGGGTAGAGTGAGCTGTTACAGCGAGGTCGTCGTACCCCCGACGCGTATGGGGTGCGAGTCGTGTGTGTAGTGAGAGTTGTGTGTGTAGTGAGCATCGATAGGATTAAGGTACATTCGGGAGAAAGCATTCGCATGTTTTGGGAATATTGAATCCAGTTGCATTGGTCATTGGTATCGAGAGGTTTTGATCCAAATTGATAGGGAGTATGTTGTGAACGTGAAAAATTTCGGAGAAGAGAGATCGAAATTCAGTTAGGGGGAAATCCAGCTCAAACACAAGATCCGGACCGGTTCTTTTTTTTTAGGGCCGGACCGGTTCCTTTAATTTTGAGCAGAACCGGTCCGGTAGTCAAATTTGCCTGAACATTAAAGGACCGGACCGGTCCGGTCCCCAGGCGGACCGGTCCGTTTTCTGCAGTTCTGTTTTTCCCCCTTCCCAAGATTCACCCCCATTCTCTCCAATCCCATTCACTCCCTCCAAATTCGTCCACACATATCCCAAGCCTAACCGTTCCCTCCCAAATACACCCCCTTTTCCCTCCAAAAATTTTCCCTCCAAATCCAAACCCTACCCCCACCCTTTCACCCATAAATAACCACCCAAACCCTCCCATTCCCTCCACACCTTCAACCAAACTCCTCTCTTCTCCCTCCCTAATTTTCCAGCCAATTTATCTCTTGTTATCATGGCCCAAAGAGCTGCCCCCACCAAGTATGACTCCACCGACATCCTCCCCTTCGGCCATGGGGAATTCCGTTCCCGCCAAGAGGAACGGTGGTGCCATCGGTTTTTTGGTCCGAATTGCAAACTCCATATGGAGCGCGCTGTCCAATGGACCGGTCTGCCCAACTCCGTCACCAACCTATTCATGGCTAGGGGTTGGTGTCAATTCCTCAATGAACCATATGAAGCAGTTTGGTCAGCCGAGGTCCGATCCTCTTATGGCCCACTTGTTCGGACGGACCAATTCGAGGCTCAAGCATACGTGGATGGTATCGTCATCCCATTTTCATTGGCCCGTCTCATGGCTAAGTTGGCCGAATACGATATTCCCGACGTCCAAGAATTCACCTATCCACGGAACGTCGCCCCGGTCGTCAAAGACGTGATCATGGAACGCATTACACCGGATGTTGCTTGGACGGGGAAAATCGTCGCCGTTGGTTGCCTCAATGAGAAGACGCGCCTCACTTTTCAAATTGTGTGCGTCAATATCTTGCAAACGTCCAACGATTCTGCGATGTGGCCCCATTAGGCCACATTGACCTATCACCTCTTTGCTCCACACACTTTCATCCACTTGGCCCGAACCTTATATGCCGACATCATCACCGCGACCTTGGATGAGAAAGATACAACCCCACTTCCCTATGAAAGATTGATTACCTCCATCCTCAAGGATGCTGGCATAGCGGCGTCGCTCTATCGTACTCGCATTCCCGATTCTTTTGGATAGGGAACCCACACTAAAAGCGCCAAATAACTAGCTGTCCTTCAGGCGAGGAGGGGAAGTGATAGCAAAGAGGAGGCTGCCTCGAGCGAGAGCGACAAAGAGGCAGCCGGTGCGGATGTCAAAATGTGGGATGTCGCTCTGGATGAAGAATCGACGGACGAAGAAGACGACCCGAATTTTGAGTGGGCGGGTAGTGAACTCACCAACCGTATGGCGGCGCTTGAGACGAGCTTCGACAACTTCTTGACCGATTACCGTCGGGACACCAGCTTGATGTTTCACTTCCAAGCGGACATATACCGACGCCAAGGGGATCCTAATGAGCCATTTCCCTCCTACTTCTATGACCACTATGGCCCCGACGCGCCCGGTTCTTCCCAACCCCCGCCCTAGTGAAGCTTGATGTGGTTATGTCAGTCTTTGATTTGTTTTTCTTGTTCACATGTTTGTCTGTTTTTCCTGTACTTGTACCACAGTTCTGTTTCTATAAAATTTGCAATTTATCTATTTGTTTTATTTATTTATCGCACTTCTTATTTTGGCTTGTTTAGATTTTAGTCCTTTTTGCTTGAGGACAATGAAAAAGTCTAAGTTAGGGGGGGTCACAAGTGCGTATTTTTAAAACTCCACAAAATTTCAAAATGCCCAGAAATTTCCAAAAAAATCATAAAATTTTGAAAAACCCAAAAATATTTTTGTTCAAAATAAATAAAAATTGAAATTCAAAATTTTCAAAAATATCATTAAAAGTCTCAAGTAGTAAAAATTCAACACACACAAAGCCAAAATTGACTAAAGATGGAAATTGAAAGAATTAACGAATAAGTGTGGAGATTAACAAACCCGGTGAGATTCGAGCCTATCACTTTTTGCGAGTTTTTAAATCAATCCGAGTTAATTGTTAACTCAAAGTTCTTTTCAGCATCTAAAAAGTCGTCGAGGATCTCAACCCTTTCATTTTGATCGGTTATGAAAAATGTGTGTGATATTGCCTTGAAAAACATGTCAAATTGATCTTTAAACTTAAATTCATCTCGAAACGCATATGGTAACGCAATTGGTATTTTGGATAATGAAGTAGGCCCTCGTTTGCCATCCAAAAATATGGGCCATAAAAAGATGTGAAAAATTACCCCTTTTACAACCCAAATTGAGCCGAATAAATTTTTTTCTTTCGTTTGACAACCCGAAAAAACCCAATAGCTCGGAATTACGAAAAATGAAAAAATTCAGAATTTAAGTCCGAAAAGTGCATAAAAATGGGGCAAGAAAAAATAGATATGCTCGACAAAAATAGCAAGAAAAGTAGTGAAAAATAAAAAAAAAATAGAGAAAAAGAAGAAAAAAATGAGTAAAGCCCAAAAAAGCACTAAGGGACATCATAAGAAAAAGTTTCCAATTCCGAATTTCCCAACCACTTCCATGTTACCCAATACACCTATAACCTGAAAAGTCCTACCGAGTCCGGAATGCTAAATTGATTACCGCGTGGAGAGCTAAGACACCAAAAGATAATATAAGAGATTACATGTGCGAAAAAGAGGCAATGTTCTCGTTTTTAAAACCGTAATCCATTGATGAGATCCTGTTATCATAAAATTTCAGTCTTTCTACTTGTATGCGTGATTTTGCGTCCATTATATTTACTCTTTATATCACGTATATCGAGAGAATAGCCATAATCCGAGAGGTTCGTTTGTGAGAGCATCCCGTGAGATTTTGAAATCAAAACGAATTTTCGGGTAAGTAACGTGATGATCAATCGGTGGAAATTGGCGGTTGTATTTTCGGCTTCGCACACACACACTATGATTTGAGACTATTGAACATGAATTGATGATGACTATTTTCTGGGAAAGTTTGAATTACACAATTTTTGCATATTTTGAATCTTCTTTGAGTCGAATTTTGTGGTTATATTCACTGCAAACCCTCACGAGACACAACTCGTCCTATTAGGATGACCTAGGGATTTAAAGGCTTATTGCATACGCTAAATGCAATCGCTTGCCCGCGAAAAAGGTATTCTATCCTAATAAAATGTTTTCAAGAGTTAAGCCTTGCTAGGATTCTTTTACATTGCTCGGGACGCGCAAAGTTCTAATTTAGGGGGTTTGATTAGGCATAAATTCTTCCCAATTTATCCCTTAATTTAGGTACTTTTAGCACCTCGAACAACGTAATTGATTTGACTTTATCACATAATCTTGCTACTGACTTATCCAAACGAGTACACCGAGTTTCTGGTATTTCGTATGAATTTTGCAGGTATTTAATGTCAATAACGAAAGAAAGAAACCAGAAGAATCAAGAAAGGCAAGAAGGAAAGTCAAAAGGGAAAAAGTGTAAATTCTACTGAAATTCGGATGAGGCACCTAAAGAGAAGATGAAGATATCACATTCATGAGCACATAGGAAGAAACGGCACCTCAAATGGAGTCCCGGAACAAAAGATCTAAGCAGTCAAAGTCGAAGGAAAAAGCCAACCAGGTAGACCGATCTGCCCCTAGTCTGGACCGGTCCGTAGTGCATAATCCAGAAGACCTCGGATCGAAAGCAAACCGAAAAGGAGAGAAAATAAAAATAACCGCTCAACCCCGGACTGGTCCGCCAGAAAAATAAAAGAACCGATCCGCATGGAGGGCAGACCGATCCGCCTAAGCCCCGGAATGATCCGGCTATCTAGATTTTGTAATCTTATCCTTCTCCTAAGAAGAGTCCTAGTGCAACAAAAACTCCTGAATTCTTGTTGGGTATAAAAACCCATTTTATTATCATTATTTTCACGGAGAATTAATAGAATTTTCCCTTCTTTCCAGAAAACCCTAGTTTAGATAATTTACAATTTCAATTCCAAGATTGAAGGTTATTCAGAATTATGTGTTCTTAATTGCTGTTGATACTGCTTTGGTAAGATTAGGAGTTAATTTTCTTCATTCAAATTCCATGCTACATCATTCCAAAAGTTTTCTTTAGTTTAATTATGGTTTTCTGCACATCAAACATTATTTCCATTATTTTCAGCATGCTAGGCTAGATTTTCTAAGGCCGGGATACATGAACCCAGCCGGATGTGTTAGTTGCATGTGTATAACATTAATCCTCTAAATTTAGTGATTGATTATGACCGTATTGCGTAGGAACACGACAATTGTAGATCTTTAGATCTCGTTTGCTTTTGAGTAATCGGGATGCATTAGAATGCAATTCGAGTGTCACTATCGCGATACCAATTTACTCGTCCTTAGATTAAGTATGATGCGGGCTTGAACCTCTTATACGTAATGCTTGGGAGTACTAAATTCTGGGTCAAATTAATCAGTTAAATTTACGATTAGTATTATAACTGCAATACACTAGGGTTAGGGGATTGTATTCCCGTCCTGTTTTTCTCATACATAGTTTAAAGTTTCAAATCATTTTTTATCAGTATTTTAGGTAAATTAGTATAATTGCACCTTTTAATACTTTCATAATTGCATTTAGTTGTAATCAATTCCCAAACCAAATCATTTTTTCTTTCTTTTTCGAGTCAGAGTTAAGATTTATTCATCTTTCCCGTCGTCACAACTCTATTGTCCTATTTCCCTGTGGATATGATCCCGACTTACCGGGTTTATTACTAACGCGACAGACTTGCACTTGAGCCTAGATTGAACGCACATTAGAGACACTTTCTGAGTCGCGTCACCCCTCTTATAATAGGCTTCCAATGAATCATTTTTTAACCGCTTTCCATTGTCTGAGATGAGGGCATAACGTAGACCATATCTACAAATGATTGTCCTCCAGATCAATTTGAAGGTCTTTGTCTCAGTGATGGTGATCATGGCCTCTGCTTCAACCCATTTTTAGAAGTGGTCAATCACCACTATGAGTTATTTGTAGTTTCCAGTTGCCCGAGGCAAGGGTCCTACAAAATCAACTCCCCTAATAGAAAACGGTCAGGGAGAGGTAATAGAGGCTGACGAGGCTGGTGAGGGATACTGGAATACCTCTGACACTTGTCATATCTCTTGACATAATTGGTAGCATCCCTAGCTAAGGTTGGCCACCAATACCCCTGGGTGACCACCCTTTTTGCCAAAGCTCTCCCTCCTATATGGCTAGAGTAAGAACCTTCATGTATATCTTTTAAAATGTACTCAACCTCTGTCGGATGGACACGTCGGAGTAGAGGGAGGATGCACCTTTTCTCGTATAAAACATTACTAATAACTGAGAACTTAGCTTCTTTGTACCTGAGCTTTTTTTCCAACTTCGAGTTTGGAAGTTCACCATATTTTATATATCGAATGAGAGGATCCATAAAAGATTCTCATATCTCAAGGTTTAAGTAAAACTCAACCTTGTTGTCTTATTCTTCAATGGTCGGCCGATATAGAATCTCGACATGCACCAACCTTCTTATCTCGATTTTAGTTGCTGATGTTAATCTAGCTAGGGCATCATCTCGGCCATTGTCCAACCGAGAGATCCTTTTGATCTTTATCTCATTGAAGTGCTTCAACATTTCTTTTACCCTGGATAAATACTTATCCATCCTTTCATCCTTAGCCTCATACACTCTTAGGATCTAGTTTACTACTAGTCTAAACTCACTGTGAACTAGCAACTCACTTACATTCGCTGCTCCGGTGAGGGAGAGACCGGCAAGAAGAGCCTCATATTCAGACTCATTATTGTATGATTTGAACTTGAATCTCAAAGCATACTCTATATCGATTCCGTTTGGAGCCGACACTATCAAAGTAACTCCACTCCATGCCTTATAGGAAGAACCATCAACAAATAGACTCCACACATTACATTTTTTCAAAAAATTTATCCTCTTGCAATGCTCAATTCTTGATCACAAATCTTTCTTCTTCATCCTATACCACTACTTTCCTAGCAGTACTCGTCTCGGCCTCACTCATGGGGAGGTATGTTTTTCTTTCTGTCTCACATGCTGGATTCACAATTTCTTCTCCATTGACCTCGTCTCATGTGAACTCGGCTATAAAATTAGCTAGGTCCTGCCCCTTAATGGCTATTATCGGCTGATAGACGATGTCAAATTCCCCAAACTCTATAGATCAGGCCATCAACCTACTCGATTTCTCGAGTTTATGGATGACCTATATGACTGGAGAGTCTGTTAAAACAACCATGGTATGTGCTTAAAAGTAGGGCTTCATTTTCGTGGATGCATGAATGAGAGCATAAGACGATTTCTCTATTTTTGGATATCTTTGCTAAGCCCCTTGAAGATCCTTACTATTGAAATATATCGGCTTCTGGACACACTCATCATCCCTTATAATCGCTACGCTGATGGCCGATTATTATACGACCAAGTACAAGTATAACTTTTCTCCTTGGACAGGTCTTGACAACTAGAGTGGGAAGCCGAGGTAGACCTTTAACTCCTGAAAGGCAACCTAAACTTCCCTTACTCTATAAGGAGTCGAGAATTTTATCATTTGGTGAACTGTTGAGGGCACGACCTCAAACTCTTTAAGGGCTACTCGCCCCATGATTATGTTGTAAGTCGAGTAGACATTCTCGTCCATGATAAAGAAACTGATCTTCCTTGTGAGATATTTTGGCCAACTGTTCCCCATTCTGACATCCATTTTGTAAATTTCAAGAGGCAGTAATTTCTCTCCACTAAAACTAATCAGAGGTTAATGATACGGGATAAGTCTCTTCTTGCTCAACCCTAGGGGATTATAATAGTCCCAGAACATCACATCAGCCGAACTCCCACCGTCGACCAATATCCTCGGGACCTCATACCCATGCACTCTGGTGGTGATCACCAAAGGGTCATCATGTGGGGCTAGGACCCCCTTGAAATCCATCCTAAAAAATCCCACTATCAGAGTATTCATATCAAATTTTTTTCACTAAATATTCTTCGGCTCAACAGTTGCAGAGTTCACCACTTTGGGCTTTGGAGAGAGAGATTTAGCTTCTGCTATGTGATCCTTCCTATCGGCAATATACTTTTTACCACCTACTAAACCCCGGCAGATCATTTTTACCCCAATAAAAATTATATGAAGCCGACCTTTAGGATCAGTGAACGAAGGTGGGAGGTTTGGGTCGTCCTCATTATCATCATTTGAGGCATCGTCATCTTGATTTATTAGGGCATCAGGCTTGAATTTATCATTACTCTTCTTTCGGGTGTCATCTCAGCCACCCTTCGACCTACTTTTATTCACATATTTCCTCAACTTTCTTTGCTTTGACATATTTTAAATCTCGTCTTTCAGAGCGAAACATCTGTCAATTGTATAGCCATGATCTTAGTGAAATTCACACCATTTGCTCTTATCCCTCTTATGAGTAGGGGCTTTGAGCTTCTATGGCCATCTTAGGGACTTTTCATTCATTTCAGGGTTCACTATCAACGGCATGTAGTCAACGAATTTGTCGTCTGCCGACCTCTTCCTATCTCCTTTGCCCTTAGATTTATGGGTTTTGTTCCCACAAGCTCCCTTCTTGTCCTCATATTTGGTCGCCATGGCCTCCTCAGTGTTCATGACTCTCCCGACCATAGCCAAGAGTTCTTCCATGGACTTTGGAGGGTCCTCGACCAATTTCCACAAAAGCTTTCCTTTTTACGAACCATCCATCAAAGCAGTCATAGCTATATTCTTATCGTAATCTTCCACTTCCAGTTTCTTCTTCTTAAAGTGGGTTATGTAACCCCACAAAGATTCATTCTTCCCTTGCTTTACATATAGCAAGTGAGTGGTTTTATTTCTTGGCTTAACCCCAAAGTAGAAGTTATGTATGAATCTCTCTGCAAGCTGTTTAAAGTTCTCTATTGAGTTTCTCAGAAGGGAAGTATACCAGGCATGTGCATCACCGATCAGAGTGCTTGAGAATTGTCTACGTTTCATCTCGTCTGAGATCGATAAGATATGTACAACAAATGAATACATCTCAATATGATGAATCAGATTGGTACTCCCATTATACCTCTGTGTCACTACCGGCAACTTGAAATTAGTCGGGGTAGGATAGTTCACAATCCTAGCAATAAATGGCGACCCTTCATTATAACCCCTCTACAGAGGGTCCCGTATCTTCAACGAATCTCTAATATTATCCTCAAGCCTTTGAATAGAGCTTGATTAGGCATAAATTATTCTCATTTATCCCCTTAAATAAAAGGGTTTTATCGCTACGCGTAATGTAATTAAAGTGGATTTATATCATATCTTCGATAATGGAAAGTTTCTAATGAGTACGTCGAGTTTTGTGTGTTCGTCATCTATTTTGCAGGTGTTCGGTGTTCTAATCCGAATTCCGTACCAAAAGCTTCAAAGAAATACAAGAAGAAAAGGATTATATAAAAACTGGCAAAGACAAAACCGAACCCAAGGAGCTAAAAATGAACCGAATCCCTCATAGGCAAAGTTTTTGTAAAAGATGGCAAAAGGGAACCGAACCGAAGTATTGCAAAAACGAACCAAATCCACCTTGGGAAAACTTCCCGTGAAGAGATGAAAAGATGGAACCGAACCGAAGCGGGTAAATAACGAACCGATCCCATGCTCGAAGAACTTTCTGTAAAGACTACAAAAGTTGGAACCGAACCGAACCATTTACCCGGATTGGTTCTGTTCTTGATTTCTCGGATTTATCCACTTGTAAAAATAGAATCCTATTTGTTTCAAACTCTTGTATTTCCTAATTTATAAATTGTAACTCCTCCCAAACGTAAGTGAGGAGGCTTCTAATTCCTTAAGGAAGCTTTGTAATTCATTTAGGAGGAGAAGAATAAAAAACCCTACTTACTTTCAAGTTGCAGTTCAAGTAAAATCATTCTGATTTCTGTTTAAGCCTTTGTTCTAGTTGCTTGTTCATTACTAATTTCATCTTTCTTCATCTTCATTTATTAATAAAAATGGTTTCTTTCATTCCTAACGTGTTGTTTTCAAATTTTCATATGTCTGGCTAGATTTCAAAGGTCGGAATACATGAACTCAACCTGATGTGTCAGTTGCATGTGTATAAAATTAATCCTCTAAATTTAATGATTTATTATGACCGTATTGCATAGAACGCGACAATTGTAGATGTTTAGATCTCGTTTGCTTCAGGGTAATCGGGATGCTTTAGAATGCAATTCGGGTGTCACTATCGCAATACCGATTTACTCGTCCTCTGATTAAGTATGGTGCGGGCTTGAACCTCACATACGTAATGCTTGGGAGTACTAAATTTTAGGTCAAATTAATCACTTAAATTTACGATTAGTTTTATACCAGCAATACACTAGGGTTGAGGGAGTGTATTCCCGTCCTGTTTTCTTCATCATATAGTTCGAGTGTTAAATCATTCATCATTATTATTTTAGGTAATTTAGAATAGTTGCATTTCTTTCATAATTTCAAAATCGCATTTAGTTATAGTAAATTCCCAAAACAAATCATCTTTTCCTTTTTCTTTAGAGTCAAAGTTAGGATTCCTTCGTCTGTCCAACATCGTTACAATTCCATTGTCCTATTTCCCTGAGGATCGATACCCGACTTATCGGATTATTACTTGAGCGACAGGCTTGCACTTGAGCCTAGAGAGTACGCACTTCTGAGATACATTCTTAGTCGCGTCAAGTTTTTGGCGCCGTTGCCGGGGACTTAGGTAGACTTTGGATTATATCAATTCAATCTCAAACTTTGACCAAAAATTTCCAAAAATCCAAAAACATATAAAAATTTTAAAAATCGCAAAAATATTCATCATCATCTTTCATAAGCCAGTTAATGCAAAACTCTGAACTCACTCCAACTCCCCATAATATCTATTCGAGGGTTTGTCGATAGCAACAACAATGGTATTCTTTCCCTCGGCTGAGAAATATTCTCACCAGCCCCTTCCATCTCAGCCTGGAACTGGACGAGATCTCGACCGACCGCTCTATGATGGATATTAACTTCTCACTGCTCCTCGCCTCGTCCATGAGGGGATTGTCTATTAGCACACCCTCCATTTCTTCTTGATCCTGCCCTGTTGTGAGACCTGGACAGTCGGTCTCGGAGATCACCCATAGGACCGAGTCTGTCAAATGCAGACCCCTTACTGAGCCTATCAAATGCTAATTGATGAGATCGTCCCTCTCGGCTTGGCCCTGCGATGTTTCCTCTACTTTTTTGGATAGGGCACACAGTATTCCAAGAAATTTCATATGGTTCCCAATATTCCGCATCAACGTCATTCTTGTTGTCATCATATTCTTAACCTTGCCTCCCCAAGCATAGATGCTTGGGGTCAGCAACGTCTTTCCGCCTCTATTGTGGCAGTGCATTCTTCTACAGGGTCTGGGGTGGTCCCCTGGCCATTGGTTCTGGGAACTCCCTGGCGGCCGGAGTTATCATCTCCGTCGTCGCGCCGGTGGGCCTGGGTATGAAATTTTGGCTGAAGAGGGCCAGTTGTTCCTGTATCTTTGCTTGACTCGCCATCAATGATCGCAGCGCCGTCGTGACCTCAACCAATTTCGACTGAGGTGGCATTTGGCTGGAACTGGGGCCACCTATTAGTGGAAGATCTGATTCCATGGAATCCAATGAATAAACTGTAAGAAAGCTTGAACTCAAACTAGAGCTCTTTCAATTGTGGTTTAAGTCCAACTAAAAGTGGAGTCAAACCACCACCAGAGAATCTGGTGAAGAGTAGCTACAAATGAGAGGAAGAAGATTGGTGATATCGATTCCCACAGATGGCGCCAGCTTGATGATACCAGAAATGGTATCACCAAATCAATGTAAGTATGCAAGCTCAATCCAATATAACAATGGAATATAAACAAATATGCAAATGTTAAAAGAGGTGAGACAAAGATGGAGATAAGACATAATATAAGTGGTTCAACCTATCTAGGCCTACTCGACTTTGTGTGCGAGTGAATTCCACTTAGTAAGGGCTCTAATGGCCTTTGGATACAGATAACTTAAGATTTATATCTCTATGCTGTAATTTCTGCAAAGCTTCAGTAAGGTTTCGAATTAGAGATCCTTTACAAAGATCTAAAAGATAAGTATATATAGTGCTCGGGGGGTGTAATGTACCCCCCAAGCATGTAATAAGCATGGGTGGAATGTTCCTAGCCAATGTGGATGAGCCATTTGTTACTGTCACACATAGGTCATGATGATCAAATATTCCCTCACGTGTGAGGGTGATATTGTTATAACGATTTGGTCCACGTGGAATCCGAAGCCCAGGCGCACTCTCTCACGCGTTCCCCCATCCACGCACTTTGCCAGCTATCTATGTATCGGCTATCCAGGTTAGGCCGAGGCCGAGGTATCAAGTTGGGTCCACTGAGGTTATGGTCTGTTGTGTCGTACTATCTTTGGTCGTCCCTCGTCTTCCTGAGACGGCGGACGGGGATGAGGGTGCTAGATTCACGGCACATTACTGGCATTGTTGATCGTGTACTCGGACAAGGACGAAGCAACAAGTGATCTGCAGTGGCATAGGACGAGGCATTTCTTGTTGAGTCGTAGGCCGAGTCGTAGCTCACTCTGTTGAGCGCTTGGGTACTGGTCGACCCTGGCAGAGTTTGTCCACCTTGTGGATGAGGCTATACTTGGTATATCAATATGAACAGGGATAATTAATATAATAACAATAATATATATAATTCAGGGAATATAAACAGTAAAATTAAAAAAAAATCTCGTACATGAGACAACATTATAATGCAAAATGATGTTTTAATTCCAACTAAAAAGTGAATAAGGGAAAAAATAGGGAATGTGCAGACAAAATATCAGGATATCAAATGAGGTATATGTAGACATATATGGAAACACTTTTTATTGATATATCCTCTGTATAAAATGGCTATATCAATCAAAACACAATATATATCTAACTTAAATTGAAGTGATACAAAGCATGTAGTTTGAAATTGGGCTAAATAAATCATTTGTAGCAAATAAAATATGATTTCGACCAATATATATATTGCAGTAGTAAAAAAATTAGTTTTGGCATTAATAAATTATTTTCATCAAATAAAAAATATTTCCAACAATAATAAATGATTTTCAGCAATATAAAAGTATTTCCAGCGTATAAAACTGGTTTCCACCAAATATTATACTATCTATGTTTTTTCCTTTTTCATTACTAAAAAATATTTTAAAAATATCAAATGACTTGAAAAAATTTACAAACTTTTAAAAACATTCGGAAAATATGAATATATATTTAAAAATTCTAAAAAAATACAAAAAAATAATATATTTTCTAAAAAATTCTAAAACATAATTCAGGAAAATATGATTTTCAGCAAACAAAAAGTGATTTAAAGCATTATACAATTATTTCCAATTTTTTTTAATAAAAAATAAAACATAAAAAATTCATAAAAAAAAATCCCCCCAAAACAGAAACAAACTCAGATTGCACAAATATAGGGGAAAACAAAATTTGTTTAAAACTGTACAAATATCCATACTTCAAGCCTTAAAATGCACAGAATAGAAAAGAAGAAATTTTGTATGAAAAATGAGGAGCCATGTGAGCTTTCTCCATTGATTTTAACACATTTAAAGGCAAAAATAAAACATTAGCGAAACAATTAGAGAGATATTAAAATTGAATCATTAGTTTATAATTAATTTTGTGTTTTTTTAAATCATAGATTGTAAACCTCCTTCCCTTGCTTCAAAATATTTTTATCTAAAATAATAAAGAAATAACAAACATATATTCCACAAAATTACTCACAAAATAACATCTTCTTACTCCATAACCCTTCTAACCAATGTCCCCAAAACACCCCGACAACATAACCTAGAAGAAATTAGACCATACACTTTTACAAACATGAACATTATTTCCATTACAACTTAAACACTAGTGGATCCAAACCCACAAATTCCCCTCACAGTTAAATCCAAGTCATGAACATCAGTATCCTCAGGAGTAATAATCTTTTCAATAATCAACTCTAGCCTTGACCTAAAAATACGAATCAACGTGGTGTAATAAAAGGGGCTTTATAAATTTAGGGTCTATTGTAATATGTATTTTGAAAATAAGACGAAAAACATTTCATTTATAATTTTAGTCCATATTTTTTAATAAAGTCGCTGGTACGGACCCACATCTATAAAACGTCAACCAATCACAACATGCCACATCAATCAATAATTTGAAAATAGAGACTAAAAATGGAAACCAAATAATGTTTATCCTGTAACCATAATTGATATTATTTAGGCCCTAAAAATATAAAAACTATTAATAAAATTACTCCAACCAGACCTCTATAGTAGACATCAATCGCACCCACACCAATATTAATCGAGTGCTTCCTTGACAAACTAGAACATGGTGCCACGAAACAAATAACTCCAATATTAATGATACCGAATAAAAAATAAACATTTCATTCATACAAAAGAAATATAAATAGAGGCTTATTTGCCAACACGATCGTATATCCCTTCAGCAATTGCTATGCTAAGATCAGTGTGATTGAAACCAAAGTTTTGTGCGCTGTGAGTCTGAGTGGAACTGGACCGGATAAGATTGAACTTTGTGGTTTACCCAACATCTGTCGCAAGCAAAAACAAACTCCTAGTATTAATATCCACAGAGAACCCCAAAACAAAAACCCCAAATTCAAACAAAACCCTATAGAATCCCAAAAAGGTAAAAAAAAACAGTGAAAAAAACTGGTAGAGAGATAGATCAGAGAGACCTCAGAAAGTTTCAAAGAGAGATGAAGTGTTTGTTTCCTTACAATACAAAAATAAACAGCAAATTCAAACCCGCAAAATAAAAAAATATACAATATTAAAACTAAATTAGAGATATTGAATAACAAAAATCTAAATGGAAGGTGAGGAAGATGACAAAGAAAGAGATTTGTATTAATGGATCAATAGAGAGAGAGGGGTTGGGTGGTTAATGGAGGCGTGATGTATCGGGGTTTGTAAACTTTGCTCTCCTAATTCAATGCAAGTCCATTAGTTTGTTCTTCCATTTAAACTATATTTATTGAGAGAAGGAAAAATAGATGTCACATGGCATATACAGGTAGCACCGGCAAAATTATGGGCTGGGCCTAATTTGGACGGGTCAAATATGGATTGGGCTAAATGTGGGTTGTGCTAAATGTGGATTGAGTTAAATGTGGGTTGTGCCAAATGTGGGTTGGGTTAAATGTGGGTTGTGCCAAATATGGGCGAACTAAGTATGGATTGGGCCAACCCATTATTTTTCTACTAAAGTAAGTATTACAATTTGAGGTATATGTAAAAAAAACTCATAGTTTACTCACAACTTTTAAAAATGAGTAATATATTTTATTCATATCTTTTAAAATTGGACTCCATATTTGATTCGTAGCTTTCAAATATGAGCTCCATATTTTACTCATAACTTTTAAATATGCGCTCCATATTTAACTCATACCTTTTAAATACGGGTCTCATATTTAGATGACTGGGTTGATATGAATTATTTTATTATTTGAGTCGTATTTTACCACTACTATATACGGGTGATAAGTTGATATAAATGGGTGTTGGGTGTAGTGCATTTCAAAATAGCATATAGATTGAGTTTGACAAATAAATCCCATTTACATGAGATATTTTTTAACAGATTGAGTTTAACAAATAAGTCCCGCTTACATAAGATATTTTTTAACAGGTTTTATCATAATATTTTTTTCTTAATAGGTTCTACTTGTACATATACTGAATGTTCACTAAATATTTATAAATAATAGAATGTTCATTATATATTTACAAATAAGACCTATAAAAAAATATTAGTACCTAATAACGAGTAAAAAAACCCATACGCGTAGGCCTAACTATATACTCACTAAACAGACTAATCAGTAAAAAAAAACCATACGCGTCGGCCTAACTACATGTTAAAGATTTCAACAGAAACCTTGCAAAGACTTGAGTTAAGTTAGTCGTCGCCTGAAAATGGAGACGCCGTTACTGACAGGGTCGGCAAACGGCGAGCTCGAACTTTTAGCTGATGACGGAGATTACCGGCCGGTAAAAGGATTTAGGGAGATGAGGTCAGTCTTCTTGATTGAGACTGTCAAACTGTGGAGAATTGCGTTTCCCATCTCATTCACAATATTGTGTCAGTTTGGTATCGGTTCTGTTACCAGCATGTTCGTGGGCCATATGGGAGATATTGAGTTCTCCACCGTTACTATTTCTACGTCCGTTATCGGTACCTTCGCTTTTGGCTTCCTGGTTAGATCCCATCTCATAATACAGTATTGTTTTACGTATATTATTTATGTTTTCGTTTCATCTTGTGATTTTCTTCGTTTCATTTTACATAAAGTTGTTTGTTTGATGTGTTTTCTTGAGCTCTTGTGTGTGTTTTGTGTTTATTGTTAAGCAACCGGCATTGTATTCGACATCGTAAAGAACCCGTCCCATCCCACAGCATTCATGTCTAGTTAGTCCTCTCTCTCATTGACAATTGTGCGTGCCTCAAAATCATTAATAGTCACCTCCTTCAAAAAAAGAAAAAAAAACATATTTTTTATGGAAATAAGTTTGATGAGTCTATTTGATGTTTTAAAGATGTGATTGGTTTATTCTACTGTCATGAACCCATTTTTATAAGAAATGGGGGTTCGCGTTATCAGGATTGACCAATCACATCTTTAAGACAGTGATTTCAAAGTTTTTTTTCTTTTTTATGCATTGGACCGCCTATACCTTATGCACATTGAGATAAGTCTAATGATTTAAAATGCAAAAAAATCAAACAACTTGAGTTTTTAATTTTATTTTTTATCATCATAAATTAAAAGTCCTTTCATAAAAATAGTATACAAAAATAGCGTGAAATTTCAAAAAACTTTTGTTCTTTTTTTTGGGATTATTCTTTTTTTTTTGGCAAAATGTAATTATATTGAATCAAAAGGCGAACTCCCACATATATACAATAAGACCAAGACACAAAAATAAGAGCACAAAGGCTCGAACGACATACGTCCAAAACTAACAGGACAAAACCAGTAATAACTCAACAAACCTATCAAAACAATCAAAATGAAACAGAACATGGAAACAACAAAATAATCATAACTGCAAGTTGAATATTCAACATAAAATCGTAGTATCCACAACATTCGTCATAGAAGATTTTTCAATATGAGAGTGCGCTTTTGTTCAAACAAAGAAATTATTTAACTAAACTCAGTTTTTCAATTAAATTCTAAAACATGCATCTAGGTGTGATTGAAGACAATATAATCATGCAAGAACATTCAATCACAAACAAACACATAAATGAGGAAAAATCTCTCAAAGGGGTAAAACCTTTTATTTTCACTATAATTTGTAAAGAACAGTTTACACGGATTATACTGAAAACAAGAGTGACATACGAAATACCGTCAGGTGTCGGTTCCGATGTCGTCGGCTGGAATTTTTTCGCAAGAACTCCAGATGGACAGCAATGGAAAAGAGTCGGCTTCTCCACAAGTTACTCCAGATGAGTAAAAATGATCCTTTGAAGGTTTAAAGATTGACACTCATATATAGGAATGATCTTGTGAATAAAAAGGCATGAAACCTTAAAAACTTGAAGTCTATTTTCTGGGCTGTAAATCGCAGAAATCGTGTACGAAAGACTTAAAAAACGTGCAAAATGGGCACATATATTTATACGAAAATCGAGGCGGTGCCGTCGCTCGAACGAGATCGCGCGACATGCTCATGTCGCTCGAACGACAGAGCGATGTCGTTTGAACGAGCTCGACGACCAAGAAAGGTCTGCTTCTACACGTAGAAAAATTTCTGCTTTTGTGTTAAAAACCAATCAGACTTCGAAAAAAAATTTCTAAAAAATTCCCAAATATTTATGCAAATATTAAAAACTCCAATAAACCATTTTATCCATAACATGAAGTGGAGTAGTGGAAACAGTTGAGCAGCACGTCGCATGATGCACGTGTGAAGATGGTGGATGCATGGATTCGAATCAAGGCAGTCGAGGATAATCGTGTTGACGTGCCGAATGTAGCGGTATCAGACATACATACTGTGATCTAGGACAATAGAAAATTCCTAGATTCTACCCCGAACATTTATAAAATTATGTCCTTACAAATATCCCCTATGTCTATGCCGGTACATACATAAAAAATCCGAATTATGCTATCTTCATAAAGCAAGCAAATGGCATATAAGATAATATTCCCATTAAGCCCTCAAACTGAGAATACTAACTGACATATCGTCAATCAAACTTCAACATCTTCAAAGCTTCATCTTTTCAGAAACTCTCAAAGCTTTTCTCATCAGGGTGTGCAATCCAATAATCATCAATTTTGTACCTACACACCTGAGATAAAGCAGATACCCGTGACACGCAACAGTTTGAAATATAATGACATGCAAAAATCAAAGATCAATTAAGCTTAAGAAAATCATGGATAAATCAACAAAATAATTCTCCCCCATAATTCATTTTCCCCCTTTTTATGATGTCCCCAAATAGACAAATATGAGAAGCACAAATAAATGGAAATAGAGAATGTCACATGATAATAAACTTCCTATCTTTTGAATTTTTCAAAAATTTTCACCCAAAAAAATATACAACAAAAAATCATATCATGTAAGAACACAAAAACAACAAAGACGATGATAGCGGAAATATAGGAGTGTGAGCGAATTCGATCGGAAAATCAATGCATGCAAACATAATAAAGGTGCACGATGAATTTCGGATACTCCTAACGAATGAACTCAACATCTTCCTTAGGTGAAAAAAGATGGAATTATAAGAAATTGACTCAATCAAATCAGCAAATCTAAGCTCAAAGTGATTTCCACACCAATAACATCCAAAACTATTTAATGCTTTTTCAAAACTTTCAAGGAAATGCAAACCCGTTTAAATTCTCCAACCAAACTCCCTTAGATTTATATTTTGTTTAGAGGTGATCTAAATTCTCAAACATTGGAGAATTGATGGTGAAACCTAATGGCCTATATTCGACATGTATTGCTTTTTATTGCCTTTAAATTTTTTTCGGGCTTTTTTAACCTCTTTGGATCTCGAATATTTAAAATATCTCAATTTTTTAGGTTCAATTTAACGGTGGCTTAGATTTCGCTAAGTCCAAATGAGAACCTTTCGCAGCCCTTCTCCGTTTTAAAATACCACACAATCTCACCAAACGGTTTTTACATGCATTTCAATCTTATCAAGTTTTATCGCATATGGTTCGTTGTATAGACAAAATTGATATGGAAAGACTCAAGCCAATATGTGATAGTTAAGTACAATAATCAAATAAAGTCGTGCATGTGTGCAATAAAGGAGACAAACAGGAAGAAAGATATCACTAATCACATCTTATAGACTCCAAACAATGTAAAGAACATGGATGAAATGATGTAGCGTCTCAAATCACTATCAAACAGTCACGTAAAAAATTGAAATGGATGTAGTGACTCGGCTATCTTAAATGCTCATCCATAAGAGGTGTAAACAAAATACAAAAAGCTTTTTGTGCTTTTCTAAAAAATTTATAAAAAGAAAATCTTTTTGGATTTTTTCGAGAAAAAAATATACAAAGCAAAAATAATAGTAAAAATGATACAAACTAGCAATAGGAATCATATGATATGAACAAGACAATGCATCCTATCCTAGACAAGGTCCATCCCCTTAGTCAACTGTGCAAATACCTAAAGACTTTCTAAGACTCTCGAATCTAAGGACATCTAAAGGTTTTGTGAAAATATCGGCTAACTGAAGGTCAGTGGGTACAAAACTCAGGGATACAACTTTCTCCTCAACTAACTGACGTATAAAGTTCTTGCGTATCCTGATGTGCTTTATGCGTGAATGTTGGAACGAATTACGAGATATGTGTATTGCGTTCGTATTATCACAGAAGATGGTCATGGTGTCCTGTGAAATTCCATAATCTTCCAACATTTGCTTCATCCACAAGAGTTGCGTGCAACAACTCCCGGCGGTGATGTACTCAACCTCCGCAGTGGACAAAGAGATGGAGTTTTGCTTCTTGCTCAGCCAGGAGACAAGAGCAAAACTAAAGTAGAAACACCCACCAGAAGTTCTCCTACAACCATCTACATCCTTGGCCCAATCGACATCTGAATTGGCGGACAAACGGTCATCGATATCAAAGGAATACCAAATACCGTAGGTGAGAGTCCCACTCACGTATTTGATAATACGTTTTAGAGTGAGTAAGTGTGACTCTTTTGGGGACGCCTGATATCGTGCATACACTCCAACACTAAAGGCTATGTCAGGATGACTGACAGTCAAGTAGAGAAGACTACCTATCATACTCCGATACAAGGTTTGCTCTACATCCTTACCTGAAGTGTCCTTACTAAGCTTGGTAGAAGTACTCATAGGTGTACGTGCATGCTCAGTGGAGTCTAAACCAAATTTCTTCGCTAGGTCTCTAGCATACTTTGATTGGGAGAAAGACATCCCATCCTCTAGCTGACGAACATGGAGACCAAGGAAGAAAGTAAGCTCACCTACTATGCTCATCCCAAACTCACTTTTGATCTCCTCCTCAGAGTGGTGAGCATGCTGGGAGCACGTGGATCCAAAGACTATATTGTCCACATAGACCTGGGCAACTAAAATAGCATCGTCATCTCTCCTGACGAACAACATCATATTAACTCCCCCTCTCTTGAAGCCACGGGCTAAGAGATAGGAAGTAAGCCTCTCGTACCAAGCACGGGGTGATTCCTTCAAACCATACAAGGCTTTCCTCAGATAGCATATGTGCTCCGGGTGCTTAGGGTCTTCAAACCCTTTTGGTTGTTCCACGTAAACCTCCTCCTATAGAATGCGATTTAGAAAAGAACTCTTGACATCCATCTGATATAACTTGAACCGCAGATGACATGCGATGGCTAGTAGTAAGCGGACGGACTCGAGCCTCGCAACAGGAGCAAATGTCTCCCCAAAGTCTACCCCCTCTATCTGTGTGTTGCTTTGAGCGACCAACCTAGCCTTATTTCTGATTGTGGTACCATTTTCATCCATTTTATTCTTGAAAATCCACCTGGTACCTATCACATTCGTCTCACTAGGTCGGAGGACAAGTTCCCAGACATTATTCTTTTTAAACTGAAGCAATTCATCCTGCATAGTAGATATACAGTGTTCATCCTTGAGTGCTTCTTTGTGATTCTTGGGCTCGACTATGGACGTGTAGCAAAAATGACTAACAACGTTCTCTAGCTGAGCACGAGTCTTGACCCCTAAAGTGGGATCGCCAACAATGGTGGTAGGGTCATGACTCTTGCGAACCAAAGCAGGTGTGTCCCCTAACACATGAGTAGGATCCACAGGGTGTGGGTGAGGGATAAGTAAATATCTGCCAGAAAAGTCCTCATCCTCATACTGAAGGCTAGGATCAATAAACGCCGGAGGTTCGTCATCTTGCACGGTGACATTTATTGACTCCATAACCTTAGAGCTATTTAGGTTGAAAACCCTATATGCTCTACTGTTTGATAAATATCCAAGCAAAATTCCCTCGTCGCTCCTGGAGTCAAACTTTCCTAATTTCTCTCTATCCCGTAGGATGTAGCATTTACTCCCAAAGACACGGAAATATGTAAGGTTGGGTTTCTTGCCAGTACATAATTCATAAGGCATCTTAAGTGTGTGTGGATGCAGGTAAACCCTATTCATCGTGTGGAACGTGGTAGACACCGTCTCTGCTCAAAATCTCCTAGCAACCTTACGACCCCAAAGCATAGATCTAGCCATTTCTGAATCGTCTGATTCTTCCTCTCAATAATTCCATTTTGCTGAGGAGTCCTTACGGTTGAAAACTCATGTTTAATCCCAAGGCTATCACAGTAAAGATCTACCTTTGCTTTCATAAATTCCGTGTCATTGTCACTATGTATCCTGTTAATAGTGACTCTGTGTTGGTTTTACAGGACACGACACTTGGTCGTTAAAAACTCTACAGCATCAGATTTCTCTATCAGAAAACCTACAATCGAATATCTACAGAAGTCATCCACCATCACGAGGATATACCTCTTACCACCCAGACTCTCAGTACGAGTAGGACCCATGAGATCCATATGAATCAATTCAAGCACACGAGAGGTGGTAATGGAATGCAACTTCCTATGGGGACTAAGAATTTGCTTTCCCAACTAACAGGGTCCACAAACCGTGGAAGTTGGCTTTCTAAGTGTTGGTAAGCCATGTACTAGGTCCTTTTTTAGCTAATCGTGTCAAATCTCTAAAGTTCACGTGACCTAGACGTTGGTGCCACAGATCCATAAGAATAATCGTGGCGCTGTTGCAGATAAGTGATGACTTGGGCATAGTCCCATAACAATTATCCTCTATCCTCACCCCTTGCACTAAAAGTTAACGAGCTTGATTATAGACATTACACGCGTCCCGGTCAAACTTTACGGCAAAGTCAGCGTCGCACATCCGACTAATGCTGAGAAGGTTTGCTTTCAACCCTTTGACGTACAAAATATTCTCTAGCTTAGGAAATCCTGGTAACTCTACTATACCTCGTCCTACGATGCTAGACTTGCTCCCGTCTCCAAAGGTGACTTTACCTTTCTTATGATCCTCTAGGTAGGTAAAAAAAGAGGCATCACCGGTCATATGTCTGGAGCACCCACTATCGAAATACCACTATGAGGTATTATGTGCTTTGAGAGAGACATGAGCAACAAGGGCTTTTTCATCTTTATCAGGTACCCAAGAAGTAGTAACCTTTTGTTTACCCTTGTTGTTGTTGGTTTTAGCCGGGATGCGGGAAGCATTCACTGACGACAAAGACATCCGTCGGAATTCCTTCATCAAACTCTGTGATGTGGTGGCTGAAAACTCAACACGTTCTCTCAGACTGGTAAAATCATCAGTACGATGTGGTGGAGCATATGTACGTGAAGTCCGACCCAAACTATAGCAATACTCTCTCAGGTGGCCTTTTCTTTTGCAGTACGTACAAAAAAACACAGTCTTAGGCTGACCTTGGTATGCTTTTCTTGTTCGAACTCTCCTTTGTGTTTTTTGATGATGACCATATGTAGTTATAGTAAATTTAGGAACTGGTTCAGTTGCTATTTGGGACGTGGAGGCACCATCAAAACCTATTCCCTACCTATCACCAAAACCTAAGGCGAGACCAAGGATCATCTTTCCCATCTTTCCAAATCTGTCCTCGATTTAAACCTTGACTTCCCGTTCTCTCTCAAGATCATGAGTAAGCTGGGCTACAAGGGCTTCAAGTTTCTTCCGAGTCTCCAGGGAGGAATGGAGCTCACTCATAAGACTAGCCACTTGATTAGTCAAGTCCCCTTTCTCTTTCTCAAAACAACTCTCTCTCTCTCTCTCCAAAGAGTCTCTCTCTTTCTCTAAACTGACTTTCTCTCTCAACAGAGGCAGATTCTCTCTCTCTCTCTCTCTCTCTCTCTCTCTCGCTTCTCCTAAATCTTCTTCTAAAGTGGTGATCCTAAGAACTAACGCTTTATTACACTTTTTGGTTTTAAATGACTCGGTATATAACTTAGCGTAGGCGCATTGAAGATCACACTTACTCTCACTTACAGCATCCTCCCCCTCACTCACTTCGTTCTCACTGTCGAGGTGTCCCTGTGAAGTAACATCCTCATCGTCGTGAGGAGCACTAGAGGTACTCACATGACAAGCCATGAATGCGATGAAGTTACACTCATACGATGACTCGTCTCCAGATTCCACCGACTCAACCTCACTGTCGTCACTAAGGGTACCATTAAGGATAGCTTTGCCCTTTTCTTTGGCAAGTCTGTTCAGCCTAGTAGCACACTCAAAAGCTCTATGACCCTTACCATCTCATACCATCTCTCACCGTCTTTCTTAGGAGGTTCTTTAAAATCTTTTTCATTTTTCTTTTCAAACTTATTTTCTCAAAATCCTTTTTATCTTTGAAATTTTCATTTTTCTTGAAATTGAGAATTTTCTTGATTTTTTTTGCAAACAAGGCTAAATCATCTAAACAAGGTCACACTCGGAATCAGACATTTCTTTTTCCCTTTTTCTTAGAAGACTCTACTCTCTTTCTTGCCGACCCCTCACTCTTCCTATCCTGGGCATTAAGTGCAATGCACTTATCTTTTGGTTTAACAGACTTATGAAACATGTCAATTTCAAAGGTTTGTAAGTCTCCAACCAATTCCTCTAACTTAAGAATGTTTAAATTACCCATATAATTTAGCACATTGACTTTAGGGATAAAACGCTTAGGTAGTGATCTTAGAATCTTTTTAACGACTCTAGCATTAGGAATGTGTTCACCAAGATTAAAGCTAGTGTTTACAATATCAGATAATCTAGCATAAAATTCATCAAAATATTCAGACTCAAGCATAGTGATAGTTTCAAATTGAGTTGTTAAGTTTTGCAATTTTGATTCTTTCACGACATTAGTTCCTTCATGGGTAAGCTGTAAAACATCCCATGCCTCTTTTGACGTGGTACACATCATTATCCGTCGGAACTCGTTAGGTGTGACGGATCCAGAAATAGCACTAAGACCCTTAGAGTTAAAGGATGAGCATTTAAATTCATCTTCAGTCCATGCAGTCACATATTTTGAATTAGTCACGTTGTCAATAGCGATGGAGGGAGGTGTCCACCCTATTTCAACCAAAATCTAAACTCTTTCATCTATGGCTTTTAGAGCAGATTTCATACGGGCTTTCTAGTAAGCATAATTTGTCCCGTCGAAAATTGACATTTTATTATATAATTTCTCTATTTTGAACACGCCCTTTTTCAAAAATCAATTTTTCTGAAAATTGATATCTTTAGAAAAATTTTGTGAAAAATTACACGGTACAATTGTGTAGTTGGCTCTGATACCAATTTGAGAGTGCGCTTTTGTTCAAACAAAGAAATTATGAGAAACCGAATAGGTTCGGTGTGTGATAATTGATTTAAATTAAATTAAATTCGCAAGATTCAAAGTAACCCTTATTTAATTCGAGTCTATTTATAAACAACCCATAAACAAACAACTACGTGTGTGTGTGTGTGTCAAACCATAAATAAAGCATGCGACACAAAGTTAAGGAAAAATCCCCGCAGGGCAAAAACTTTTATTTCACTATAATAAGTAAATCGCAACTTACACGGATTACAATGAAATACAGTGACACACGAATACCCGCAGGCGTCGGTCGGTGTCGTCAGCAATGAATCCACACGCAGCGAACCCACATGAACCTCAGTCCAATCAACAAAGGAAGAACCGCAGCACTCCTCAATGACACACAACCATAAAACTTTGTAGAGACTCCCTCAGCAATGACACGCAGCCCTCGGTTGCAAAGATCTCTCCACAAAGGTTTGAACAAACACAAGGTTGTGTTCTTGGGTTACCAAAAAGATTCACAAAGGATTGGCAATTGTGTGAATCAAAACATGAGTCTTGGGACTCAAAAAATATGAAGACTAGAGGTATTTGAACTCTAAAAAACGTCTTCTAAAGTCTTGCAAAACAACTCCCCCGAAGTTGGTATTTATAGGAAAAAATATGAAGAGTCCCATGTTCTTAAAACTCTAAAATTCTATCCAGCGTACAAAAAAAACAGCATTCTTTAAGGAATTGTCTCTATCTTCAAACGGTCATAACTCCTTCACCGTAGCTCGGATTGAGGTGCCTTTTTTTCCAGTATCTTCGTTGCGGCGAGCTCTTCAACTTTCTAGTTGACCAGACCTCCGAACTATGGATGTGAAATTACGAAAATACCCTTGAACACTCCTATTGTGCCTTTTTTCACTGTTTTGACTTCCCTTGCGTACCACTTGCATTAAGTCCCTAAAATCATGGACCGTGAAGTCGTTGAGGCAGATGTGGGACATATTAATGGATATGTTGAATGCTTGATTCCCGAAATTCGGATTGAGTCCATCGAGTGACATCTTGAGGTGACGTGCCAAATGTAGCGGCGTACGACATACATAAATGTAACATGTTGGACATGAGAAAAACATCCTTACAAATCTCCCCCTATGTCTATGCCGGTACATACATAAAAAATCCGAATTATCAAATATGAAATTTCCTATACAAATCTACCCTCCCATGAACCTAAAACTGGAAAAGGTACAAATGAATAGTCTTCATCGTTTGTTCTTCAAATCTTCAGGAATCTCAAATCTTTTCTCATCAGGGTGTGCAATTCAGAGATCATCAATGTAGTACCTACACACATGAGATAAAGAAAAAAAATACCAAGTGACGTATCGAGTTTGAAATGAGATAAACATAGATACCAATATATTATAAGCATAAGTCAAATCTCAAAACTTCCCCAAAATTCAAACGCCCCCATAAAATGATAATTCTTTCTCCCCCTTTTTATGATGTCCCAAAATAGACAAATAAGAAGAATGAATCAAACAAGCAAAATCGGGGTGTCACGGTATACAAATCAAGGCATCAATCAATATGGTTAACGTGCTCTAGCAAGGAGATGCTCAAAAAAAAACTTTCACAAACTATTTTTTGATTTTTCAATTTTTCATACAAAAAATAGATACCATTTTGAAAAAAAATGTAAAACATGATACAAAAATCACACCATGGATTTAGACTCAAACAACCAAGTCATGGAAACGGATTGAATGGGTGTGAACACATTCGATAGGTAAATCAACTCAATCAATCATATGTGCACGATGCATATGTGTACCCCTAACGAATGAACATCAAAAGTATCCTTAGGTGTAAATTTTTTTTGTTGAATTTAGATGACATCGTCTTATGCAAATCAACAAATGAAAGTCAAAGTGATTTCCACACCAATAACGTCCAAAACTATGTAGCGCATTTTCAAGCATTTCAAGGACGTGCAAACCCGTTTTAAATTCTCCAACCAAACTCCCTCATATATATTTTCTTTTAGAGGTAATCTAAATTCTCAAACTTTGGAGAATTGGTGCAAAAACCTAAATGGCCCATAATTGGCATGAATATCTTTTATTGCCTTTCAATTTTTTCGAGCTCTTTTAAACCTCTTTGGACCCCGGATAATAAAATTCCTCCATTTTTTAGGTCCTTTCTAACGGTGGCTTTTGCGCAAAGGATAGATAATTACCTTTCGCAGCCCCCCCCCCTCCCCCCCGTTCTCAATTAAACACACAAACTCACAAAACGGTTTTTATATGCACAATTTCCTTATCAAAATTTATCGCGCTTGGTTTGTTTTAAGGACAGGATTGAAGTGAAAATACCCAACCAACATGTGATAAGACAAGCACAATAATCAAACAAATCCGTGCATGTGTGCAATAAAGGATAAAGTGAGTCAAACATGTAGGAAGTAACACTTAATTACATCTTAATGACTCCAAACATTATAAAGCACATGGATGAATTGACCTATTGTCTCAAGACACTATCAAATAGTCACATGAAAATAATGGAATGATGTTGTGACTTAGTCATCCAAAGTTTTTATCCATAAACGGTGCAAACAAAAAAACAAAAATCTTTTTGGATTTTTTTCAAAATTTTATCAAAAAAAAATCTTTTTGTATTTTTCAAAAAAATAAAACATACAAAAATTACATGTCACAACGCTAGTAAACATAAATATCATGAAACCAAAAAAAACTAGCTTATGACACACATGCGAACACAATCATCTATATGATATGGCAAGAGAAGAATCATGTGCAAGCAAACGACAATCAACTTGTCTAAAATCTAGTGTATCCAAAAGTGATTTCCTAACCCAAATTGATGTGAAACAATGTGTGGGGGATTTGGGAACCAAGGTAACACTAGACTTCGACATCCTAGGACTTCTTCCAAGATCAAAACAAAATCTCCTAAGGTGATCTTTCCTACCACAATGTGAACATATGTAAACGGGAGGAATGTTACCTAAAGTGTGATCTTTTCTAAAGTCCTTGGGATTAATTGACCCTATAAAACAAATAATGGTTTTGGCTTTAGCATTAGAATCATGAGAACACGATGAGCCATTACCATCACTATCAAACCTACTTGAGTCTGTCAAATTATTTTTTAACTTCAAAATTTTTGACTCAAGCAAGGAATTAGACTCTTCCAAATTAAGGGACGCCTTCTTCAAATTATCAATTAAACTTAACAGTTTATCACGCTCCCCCTCAATTAAAACAAACTTATTTCTAAGAGTCTTTTCGCGTGCCGTAAAATCATCGATTAATTTTTTATCCTCGACGGCACAAACGGGAACCCTAGAATTTTTTAAGTCCTCCAATTCCTTCTCTAAAACTAGGACTCTCTCATCACTCTTCTTTTTGGCAATTTTTAAAGAATCAAAATCAGTACACAAATTACCAAAGTGCTCACGACAAATATCACTTTGAGTTTGAAACTCTTGCAAATATTCAATCTTACTTTTAAAGAGAGAATTTTCTTTTTCCAAAACTTTAATTCTTTTGCAAAGTTTCAAATTCAAACTTTTTAATTTTTCAGCATGGTCGTGAAATTTTTCAAAAATAGGCTCCTCATTAAATGGGCGTTCCATTGAAAAATTGCGATTTTTCATAAAATTGATTTTAAAAAAAAAATCAATATCACACGATTTTGCGGAAAAATAGGAATACGTGATAACTTAGCGTAACCTGCTCTGATACCAATTTGAGAAACCGAATAGGTTCGGTGTGTGATAATTGATTTAAATTAAATTAAATTCGCAAGATTCAAAGTAACCCTTATTTAATTCGAGTCTATTTAGAAACAGCCCATAAACAAACAACTACGTGTGTGTGTGTGTCAAACCATAAATAAAGCATGCGACACAAAGTTAAGGAAAAATCCCCGCAGGGCAAAACCTTTTATTTCACTATAATAAGTAAATCGCAACTTACACGGATTACAATGAAATACAGTGACACACGAATACCCGCAGGCGTCGGTCGGTGTCGTCAGCAATGAATCCACACGCAGCGAACCCACATGAACCTCAGTCCAATCAACAAAGGAAGAACCGCAGCACTCCTCAATGACACGCAGCCATAAAACTTTGTAGAGACTCCCTCAGCAATGACACGCAGCCCTCGGTTGCAAAGATCTCTCCACAAAGGTTTGAACAAACACAAGGTTGTGTTCTTGGGTTACCAAAAAGATTCACAAAGGATTGGCAATTGTGTGAATTAAAACATGAGTCTTGGGACTCAAAAAATATGAAGACTAGAGGTATTTGAACTCTAAAAAACGTCTTCTAAAGTCTTGCAAAACAACTCCCCCGAAGTTGGTATTTATAGGAAAAAATATGAAGAGTCCCATGTTCTTAAAACTCTAAAATTCTATCCAGCGTACAAAAAAAACAGCATTCTTTAAGGAATTGTTTCTATCTTCAAAAGGTCATAACTCCTTCACCGTAGCTCGGATTGAGGTGCCGTTTTTTCCAGTATCTTCGTTGCGGCGAGCTCTTCAACTTTCTAGTTGACCAGACCTCCGAACTATGGATGTGAAATTACGAAAATACCCTTGAACACTCCTATCGTGCCTTTTTTCACTGTTTTGACTTCCCTTGCGTACCACTTGCATTAAGTCCCTAAAATCATGGACCATGAAGTCGTTGAGGCAGATGTGGGACATATTAATGGAGATGTTGAATGCTTAATTCCCGAAATTCGGATTGAGTCCATCGAGTGACATCTTGAGGTGACGTGCCAAATGTAGCGGCGTACGACATACATAAATGTAACATGTTGGACATGAGAAAAATGTCCTTACAAATTATTTAATTAAACTCAGTTTTTCAATTAAATCCTAAAACATGCATCTAGGTGTGATTGAAGACAATATAATCATGCAAGAACATTCAATCACAAACAAACACATAAATGAGGAAAAATTCCCCAAAGGGGCAAAACCTTTTATTTTCACTATAATTTGTAAAGAACGGTTTACACGGATTATACTAAAAACAAGAGTGACATACGAAAAACCCTCAGGTATTGGTTCCGATGTCATCGGCTGGAATTTCCCGCAAGAACTCTAGATGGGTAGCAATGGAAAATAGTCGGCTTCTCCACAAGTTACTCCAGATGAGTAAAAACGATCATTTGAAGGTTTAAAGATTCACACTCATACATTGGAATGATTTTGTGAATAAAAAGGCATGAAACCTTAAAAACTTGAAGTCGATTTTCTGGACTATAAATCGCAGAAATCATGTTTAAAAAAGACTTGAAAAACGTGCAGAATGGGCACAAATGTTTATACGAAAATCGAGGCATCGTCATCGCTCGAACGAGATCGCGCGACATGCTCATGTCGCTTGAACGACAGAGCGATGTCGTTCGAACGACATCGACGACCAAGAAAATTCCATTTCTATACTTAGAAAATTTCTGCTTTTGTGTTAAAAACCAATCCGACTTTGAAAAATATTTTTTTTAAAATTCCCAAATATTTATACAAATATTAAAAACTCCAATAAATCATTTTACCAATAACGCGAAGTGGAGTAGTGGGAACAGTTGAGAAAGACGTCGCACGAAGCATGATGCACGTGTGAATATGGTGGATGCATGGATTCGGATCAAGGCAGTCGAGGATTATCGTGTTGGCGTGCCGAATGTAGCCATATCACACGTACATACTGTGATCTAGGACAATAGAAATTCCTAGATTCTCCCCCGGACATTTATAAAATTATGTCCTTACATAATAAAATGACAAAATCCCACCAAACACTGCCAAACGTCGCTCCATTTGTTCCAAACCAAGTGAGACCTCCAAAAAGGGGATGAAGATAACCTCGTCCTCATAAATTCCAAACAATCCCCAATATCAAAAAGCACTGCTCGATTTGACGCGAGCCTCAACCAAAAGATGATGATCGAGAGTAGAGGTGAAATCTAGAATGGGTGAATCATCCAGATCCCGAGGTGGCGCAACAACCACGGTGATGAGCCTCGTCCTAAATCTCATCTGATCTGAAGCACCCACACAAGAATGACGACAAGAGAGAGAAGGATGTTCCATCTCATGGTTGGTGGGGGAAACACTCGGGAGGAGGGAATGAAAGGTTGGTGATATAGTAATAACAAAACCAAACGCGTTCCAAACAAAACCAAGCACTAATTGGTGTATCCAAACTGTAACTAAACAACAAAAAAAAGTTGTGAGAAAATTCACACTAGGTACAACCATCCCACAACAAGCTGGAACCCATATCGCAACCAACCTGACATACTTTGGCAAATACATGGCGTCAAGGCAACTAACTGAGTAAACACACATCGCAACCATTGGAATTCCCATCAACCCTAGGAAAACCAGTACCCCTACTCCAAATACCTGTCGCAACCAAAATCTGCGCCACTAAATGAACCCAATCACACAACACCACTGCTCGTCTGTAACAGGACTACTCGTTGACCTGACATGAGGTACTTTAAGCAAGATAACGGTCCAAAGAAGCCGATCCGGAGTTCCAGATCCAGACGCACCACCAAATCGGGACGAATCATAGAAAACATCCTAAACCAAAAGCGAAACCAAAACAAACCCAATCAACGGAACGACCAATACCGCCCAATTTGCCTGAAGCGCCACAAGAATATGGCGATTGGGGGAAACAGTAGGGACCACCCGAGGAAAAGATTTAAGGAAACGCACCAAACCATGCAATGGAAACTCCCCAAAACCATATCTGATATGAAGCTCACAAGGAAGAGATGGCGATTAGGAGATAGGAAGGAGCATAGTTGCGAGTTGGGGGGGGGGGGTAGAGGAAGGGGAAGGGGAAGAAGCGATGGTGGGGGAAAAGGTTACCCGATCTAAAACAAAGCGCTAGAGAGAAAGCTCTCAAGGGCCATTCGAGAAAGGGGCCATGAAAAGGAAATGGATAATTCAAGGCTAGTCTCATTGATTAAGTCAAATATGCATTAAAACCCATTGACTTTTTTTAATGCATTAAGTCATTTTTTATTATAGACTAAATAGACAAATGTACTCTCGCATATATCCATTTAATCCCACTTACTCTCTCTCTCAAAACAAGCGCATCACTTCACGCTCTCTCTCTCTAGCAGCCCCACCTCCACCCTCACCCCTACCCCACCCCATCGGAGACTCGCCGAAAATAGCCCATCGGAAATTCTCGCCAGAAGCCAACGAAGTATTTATCTCTCCTCATTTCTCTCTCCCCTCGTCTATTTCTTTAAGTTTTTCGGTCTGTACCAACGTCACCGTTGCCCGAGCTGGAAAAAAAAGTTTTCACCGAAAAAATGGAGTTTTCGTCAGAAAAATTGAGGTTTTACAAAAATTGTAAATTTATCTGTTTCGATTTTTTCGTAAAAAAATAACGAACATGGGTGTTGTTTGATAGATCTTGACAAGCAAATTCCAAATATATAAATTTTGTGAATTTTTGATTTGTAGATTTGAAATTATAAAATTTTAAAGATTTGATCGATTTTTTTTTTTGCAAAAAACGAGGTAACCGATAATATATGAAAGATCTACAATCAAATGGAAAAGAGAAAAAGAGGGGCTAGGGTTTCATCTTGACATAAACTAGAATACAATACAATGAAAAGAAGAAGATATAATATATGTCCTACTACAACCACCTAATAATAAAATAAAAGAGAAAATACTAAAGTACCCTTAATGCTAAATAAAACTCTAATATCCCCCCTCAAACTCACGATGCTGCAGCGAGAAGCATTGAGATTTTGCCAACCAAAAAATAAAAACACTGAACTGGATGAGACTTCGTAAACAAATCAGCTATCTGTGCGGAAGAAGAAATAAAAGGCAAAGTGATGGCGCCATGCGTAAGATGATGACGAGTGATATGACAATCAATCTCGATGTGCTTAGTCCTCTCATGAAAAATCGAATTGTGAGCAATTTGAATAGCACTCTTATTATCACAGTACATAAGAGTGGGATTACAAAAGAGAGACACCCATATCTGCAAGTAACCGACGTAGCCAAATAACCTTGCGAGTGGTAGAAGCCATAGCACAATACTCGGCTTCCGTGGAAGACATAGAAACAACAACTTGCTTTTTGCTCTTCCAAGAAACAAGAGAAACACCTAGAAACACACAAAATCCAGGAACAGATTTGCGGTATGTAGGATCACCGTCCCAATCAGCATCAGAGTATGCACGAAGCTCCAAGGAAGAAGATGAAGGAAGTAAAAGACTCTGAAATCGAGTGTCTCTCATGTATCGCAATATACGATGAACAGCTGCCCAGCTGCCCAATGAACTATAGTAGGAGCAGTAACAAACTGACTAACAATATGGACCGCATGAGATATATCTGGACGAGTAATAGTGAGATAAACCAAGCTGCCCACAATAGTGCGATATAAGGTGGGATCAGGCAAAAGAACACCATCATACGGGGAAAGATGAACATTAAGCTCTAGAGGGGTATCAACAATCTTAGTATCAGTGAGGCGAGCACACTCAAGAATGTCCCCGATGTACTTAGATTGTGAGAGAAGATAACCCTTTGGAGAATGAGCTACCTCAATACCCAAAAAGTAACGTAGGGGACCCAAACCCTTCATCTCAAAACAACGAGATAATTCAGACTTCAATGCTGTGATTCCACCAACATCATCCCCAGTAATAATTATATCATCAGTATACAAAGAGACTAGAATACGACCACCCGAGGTGCACCTGATAAAGAGAGATGAATCATTCTCAGTTGGAATGAACCCAAGAGAGGTAATCACGGCAGAAAACTTCTCAAACCAAGCCCGTGGTGCCTGTTTGAGACCATATAAGGCTTTCTTAAGCCTACAAACTTCACCAGAACCACGTGGAATACCCGGAGGAGGAGTCATATAAACCTCCTCATGAAGATCACCGTTCAAGAACGCATTTTTAACATCCATATTTGATATATTCCACTGACGGACATATGCAATAGCAATAAGAGTACGAATAGTAGTCAATTTCGCAACAGGAGAAAAGGTTTCATCATAATCCTTACCATATTGCTGAGAAAAACCTTGAGCAACCAATTTTGCTTTGTACCGCTCAATTGACCCATTTGACCTGGTTTGGTTTTTATATACTCAATGAGATCCAATTGTCCGCTTACCAGTAGGTAAGGGGACCAAACTCCAAGTGTCTGTCTGATGCAAAGTAGAGTGTTCCTCAGCCATAGCCTGCTGCCAAAGAGGGTCAAGAACTGCCTCTTTATAAGACAAAGGCTCAGAGAGGCAGTGAATAGAGGATAAAAATGAAGCAAAAGAATCCGAATAACAAGAATAAACAAAATCTGGTGACTGAGTGGACTTACGTGGACGTTTTGGATAGCGATAAGGAGGTTCCACCGTTTCAGCAGGTGCTTGGGTGGCCAAACGAGAAGGGGGAGCATCAGGAATATCGGATGGGAAAGTACATGCATCAGTTGAAATAATATGAACATGGGGAACATGCGGTAGCACACTGTCGGTGGTGCAAGGTGCTTCAGATGGCACACTCTCATCATTATCAGAGAACGAATCAATATTGATAAGATCATATTTAGGGAGTTCATGAGGATTATCAGGATTAGAAAAGAAATGGATATGCTCAAGAAACACAATATGGCGAGACACATAATTTTTTTTGTAACTGGATCATAACAACGATATCCCTTTTGACCCTCACCATAACTAAGAAAGACACAAATAGCTGACTTTGGAGATAATTTGGTATGTTCCATATGAGGTCGAAGAACAAAACAAGTACAACCAAACACCTTTAAGGAAGAATAATCAGGGCAGACCCATATAACTTTTCAAAAGGTGACAAACATGAACAGTGAGAGGTCGGAATCTTATTAATCAAATTGACAGCAGTAAGGACAGCCTCTCCACAAAACTCACTAAGAACATATGCGGATAATAAAAGAGAGCGAGCAGTTTCAACAATGTGCCTATGTTTCCTTTCAGCAACAGCATTTTGCTCAGGAGTGTCAGTACAAGATGATTGGTGAATAGTTCCATTTAAATCAAGCAACTCACCGAATTTTTGAGAAGTCTATTCCCCATCCAAATCGCATTTAAAACATTTGATAATAGTAGAATGTTGAGTTTTGACAAAGGTACAAAATTTATTATAAATATAAAAAAAATCTGAACATCGTTTCATGAGAAAAACCCAACAGTAACGCGTATAATCATCAATAAAGGAGACATAATATAGAGACCCTCCTTTTGTAATGATAGGAGAGGATCCCCACACATCATAATGAACGAGATCAAAGGGTGCAAAAGTAGAGGAAATACTTTTATTAAACGGTAAAGCTGAAAATTTTGCAAGCTTACAACCGCTACAATCAGAGATATCATGACGTTGCAAATCTCCTAATATACCTGTAGAAGCTGAATATTTTAATCGTGACCCTGAGACATGACCAAGATAAGAGTTCCATAAATAAAAGCTAGACGAATCTGAACTCAAATAAAAGGATGACAAGTCAACACTGGAAGCCGCAACCATTAGTACTTTGAGTTTCTCTATGATGTACAATACCCCCTGCCTTCGGCCTGTCCCAATCACCTTCTGAGATCGTCGATCCTGCACATGACAAAAGGTAGAAGAAAATAAAACTGAGTAACCAGCATCATATATTTGACCAACAGAAATAAGATACATTGTAAGCTTAGGAATGTGGTAAACATTAGAGAGAGAGAAGTTGGGTGAGTCAATAGTCCCAACACATGTTGAGGGCATGGGAGTACCATCAGCAGTCATAATGGGCTATAAAGAAGTGGGACAAAAAGAACCAAAAGAGGATAAATTTGGTGACATGTGATTAGAAGCGCGGGAGTCTAGACTCCAAATACCTGAGGACTTACCTAGTGAAGAGATAGACATAGCGTGCGGCTGTGTGGCAAGAAACTTTTGAAACTGCTCAGCAAGAGAAGACATAGATGAAGTTGGTGATGAAAAACTGATGCAAATGAGTCTGATGGCGGTACAACTGATGCAGTATTAGGCTGTAAAGGCCTATATGAACACTGCTGAGATTGGTTGTTGGAATGCTAAGTAGAAAAATGTTGCTAAGGTGGTCGACTATTTGATTATTGTTGTTGTTGTGCTCGCAACTTAGGGCACTGAGACTTCCAATGACCCTTCATCTTATAGTAGCTACATTCATCACTGGTAACTCTTGAATAAGGCTTGTTCTGCTTACTAAAATTTGGTCGAGAGGAGGCTGCGAAGACAGATGGATTAGGGCCTAAAGAAATTAACTTCCCTGACTGAGTCTTAAGACGAATCTCCTCGGCTAACAACTCGTGAACAACATAATCAACAATTGGAAGTGGGCTACGATGAAGAATCGACCCACGAAGACCATCAAAATCATCATACAATGCTATCAAAAACTGAACCAGACGTTGTTCCTCCTATTGGCAACATGTAGTGCAAAGGCCCACAATTCAACTGACTCTGTGAGAGCCAACTGATCCCATATATCCGTCATAGCAGAATATAACTCCTAGATACTCAATTTTTTTTGCTCAAGTGGCCGAATATCGTACTCTAGCTGGTACTTTTTTGCGAAATTAGATTGTGTATACAATCTGCCCAAATGATCCCAAACGTCCTTTGCATAATCATACTTATCCAACTACATACATATAGAAGGTACAACGGAGTTGTTGATCCAAGTGATGATCTTTGAGTTATTTGCCTCCCAAACATGCAACAACTATACATATTTTTAACGTTCGTCTTATCGTTAGGCTTACTCGAATCGCCATTAATGTAACCCTAAAGCTTATTCCCTTTCAAAAAATTCTTCATAACACAACTCCAATACATATAATTTTTTCCATCTAATCTGACACTAATTGATTGCAGCGAATCATCTCTTTCACCATCCATTGCGGAAATAAACAATCAAACATTACCCAAACGGAACCCAATCGAACGAACTAAAGAATTAATCGAACAAACGGGAGGAAAACGACCATAATTACCTTCAAAACAGTCGAGCAAACAGAAAAAATACCTCCGACTGCAACCCTAGCCAACTCACCGCGGAGGTGGATCCGCGAACTGTGTTGATGAGATTAAGCTTTGATCCCTCTCTGATACCATGATAATACATCAAAGATCTACAATCAAATGGAAAAGAGAAAAAGAGGGGCTAGGGTTTCATCTTGACATAAACTAGAATACAATACAATGAAAAGAAGAAGAGAGAATATATTTCCTACTACAACCACCTAATAATAAAATAAAAGGAAAAATAATAAAGTACCCTTAATTCTAAATAAAACTCTAATAGTAGCAACTGTCAAAGATATTTTGAGGGTGTATTTTTTTCATTTTAATGTGTCGAGTTGACAGATCTTTGACACCGTTGACTCGGTTAAAAGATCTTTTACCTCATTAACCAAGTGAAAGGGAATTGATAACTATTACCCCCCTTTTTTTAAGAAAATTCAAATCTTAAGAGTAAGTTCTTTCTCTTAACCATAAGAGAGTTTCTTAATCTAAACAAAAAGGTTGTACTCAGTGCACAAGGTCTCGCTTCATGAAGAGACCGCTTTCAAGTCTCGAACCCGAGACCAACTGCAACTTGGACGAGGGCACTTGCCATCGCTCCAAGGTATGACCTCTAGTCTCTTAATCTAAATGAAATTATATATTCATCCCAAGGTTTTATTAAGACAAAAAAATAAACATATTTTCTAGAGAAAGATTTAACTTCAAATAATAAACAAAACAGGCACCTTAAAATTGGAAAAAGGTAATATTTTTATATATATTTATAAATTTAACTCTTAATTTAGTAGTCAGGAAGGGAATAAATATTCTTTTCTATCTTTTAGTGCAAGTGCTGTGTTCATAGTTTCACGCTTCGGGTGCCCAACTTAGTGATATAAAGAGAAGAATTATCTTTTTTGTATTTTATTATTTTTCTCCTTTATCCTTTAATAAGGAATTTGTCTAGTAACAAGTTAAGGTGAAATTTTTGTTATGGTGTGTTTGTTTTTTTATCTGTATGTCTGTTTTTTACCGGAATGAATGTATTTATTTTTAATTCAGATTCTGTGTCAATATCACCTCTTAATCCGAAGTTTGAATTTTAGTAGCTAACCTCTTAATATTTTGAAAAAACAAACAATTTTTCTGAGATGCAAACAAAAAACACCTTAGTTTCCTAGATATATTTTTGTTTTGTGAGAATCATAGCGTGGATAAGTAAGGGCCTGACCCCTCATTGTAATTAATCAATTATTAACGCCAGTTTAATGGTAAGTAGTTTATATCTCGGGTTCACATCAAAATGTCAAAGATGCTCTTTTGTTCATTAGAAAGATTACATATTTACATTGGTTTTGTCGTGTTTTCCATCCTTATTTTTATTTTTCAGATCTTCGTTGAAACTTTTTTGACTAATCAGGACTGATCAAATGATGGTTCCAACCTATACTATAATGCACGGACAGTTTTTCGGAACTCACGAGTTGCGTGTCGTGTCGAAACACGTATTATGTGTGCGCTCTGACATGTTACCGTGTATTTGAATTTTGTGATGGTGATTATGTTTTATTTATGATTTTTAATGTGAAAGTGTTCGAATTTTGTTTTGTATGATCCATATTCTTAATTTCATGTTAAGAATGGTCTAATAATTTATTTTATGAAAAAATATGTTTCATTTCATTAATATATATATATATATATATATATATATATGTGTGTGTGTGTGTGTGAAAGAATCACGTGTCGTGTATTGCGTGTCGAAACTCGTATTAAGAGTCTATGTTTCATAGGTTCCAACAATCGCATAGAAAGTCTAACATAAATCTTCTTTGTATTTTCATCGCCACGTTTCTTTCTTAACAAGTTTTGGCGACACTTTTAGCGTTTACTAGTGAAATTATAGAATAACGAAGAAAGATGAGTGCATATATTAGTAAACCCGAAGGAACAATTTGTTTGGCTTTGTATATGATTGTTTTATTGGTGTTCTGTTTTTGATATTTTGGATTGATTTTTGATATGGGAAATATTTTAGTTTGGAATGGGAAGTGCACTTGAGACATTGTGTGGTCAAGCTTACGGTGCTGGGCATGTGGACATGCTTGGTGTTTACATGCAGCGTTCATGGATAATCCTATTCGTGTCGTGTGCCATCATCTCACCCCTTTACTTGTTTGCAACCCCGATACTGTTACTACTGGGTCAGGAAAGGGATATTGCTATAATGGCTGGAAAATTCACAGGTCAAATCACCCCGCAGTTGTTTTCGCTAGCTGTCATATTTCCTACCCAAAAATTTCTCCAAGCCCAGAGCAAAGTTTATGCGCTTGCAGTGATGGCATTTGTATCTCTTATCATACATACAGGATTACTTGGGATTTTTATTCATGTATTTCATTGGGGTATCACTGGTGCTGCTGTTGCAATTGACATCACAAATTGGGGACTTGCAATCGCTCAACTATATTATTGAATGTTATGTATCATGATGAAGAATTATAAATCTCATTTCACTAATTGACATTTCCATGTATAATCAACTGTTTATACTCTTTCGTTTTATCTTTTCAGCATCAACATCAATGGGTGGGAAGCCATGTTCTTCATTGGAATTAATGCTGCAATAAGGTAAAATAAATAATTGCTTATCTTTCAATTTTTACGAAGTTCAGATGTTACTTTTGGGATTCAATATATTTGACACGAGGCATGGATAATACATGAAATTTATAAGTATTGCAAATTTGAATTTTCTACAATGAAGAATGACTATATTGGTTCTTGGTTTAATCGAGAAGTGTGTTTATTACCCTCAGGTTTTCTTTATCATTTGAATTAACCCGAAATTACAGAGTGTATTTTAAATTATGGCACTAAAATTGGGGGGCAAAATGACTTGACCCCAATAACGATTATGAAAACAGTGTAATATCAAAAATAACATTATCAGCCGACTAAAAAAATGCTTTTTAAATATGTATGATGCTGTTATTGTTTATGTAGTTATTTTGTTAAATTTTTATATTTGTGCATCCGTGCAGGGCCGGTCCTGATATTTGTAGTACCCTGTGCGATATTTAATTTAGGGCCCTTCTAAAAAAATATTGTACAAAAGTATTAAATACCTAAAAACTCATTGAAAAATTGTTCTTCTAGCATTTCGACTTGCAAAGAATTGTTTTTTCTGTTTTTGATATTCGGATGTTTGTTTTTTTGGTAACATTTCTAAAAATTATAAATTTATAAATAACAATAAAACACGCAATTAACAACGAATCTAATAGATAATTTTAGTCTAGAAACATCTCAATTGATTGAATATAAAAAATATGGAAAAATGTCATCGGTTTGAGCCTTTTATTCCCTCTCAAATTTCATCGACTTGATTAATGTAGAAAGAAACAACCTGATAAAAAAAATTAATTACATAAAAAGTAGATTAGTAAGATATTGATGAATTTAAAAAAAATTGATTATTGAAAAAATATAGTAATAAAAAAGATTAGCACATGTATAAAAAAATAATAAATTAAATAAGTATCATATGCCCATTTTTACCTTTGTCTTTTGCTGCAAAAGAAGACAAGTTGAAAATGCAACATAAACACTTTTTGGTGCAAAAGAAAGCTTGCACTATTGTTGCACAGAGAGAGATGGACGTAAGGAGAGAGGAGAGAAGGAGAGAGTGGGCCGGCGTGCAAAAGAAAGAGAGAAAGGGAACCAAAAAAATTTTGTTGGTAGTTGAAAAAATGGCTCCTAAAAAATGGTAATATTAAATGAGTTGAGTGAGATTTTTTTGGGAAGTTGTATCATTCTTTTTTTTGAATAGTTGAAAAAATAGCCCCCTAAAAAACTAAACTCATTTAAAAAAAATATTTTTTAATATACATAAAATATTTTTGAACCCCTAAAATACACATATACGAGTACTTATTGTAAAATGGGCCCTGTGCCGCTGCCCACCTAGCACATGGCCAGGGCCGGCCCTGCATCCGTGTTTATGTCATATTGTATATCACACTTCTTTCTATATGCTTTCCTCTTCAGCGTTCGAGTCTCCAACGAGCTTGGACTAGGGCGTCCAAGAGGCACTAAGTATTGTGTTTATGTCACAGTCTTTCAGTCACTCCTAATAGGACTTTTTTTCATGGTCGTTGTCCTGCTGTCCAAGAACTATATTGCCATTATTTTCACAAGTAGTAAAGATATGCAAGAAGGCGTTGCTCAACTCGCATACCTTCTAGGTATAACAATGGTTCTAAATAGTGTCCAGCCAGTGATATCAGGTATTGTTTGATTTAATTTAGTTATGCATCTATTTTGTGGACAGTGTGACCATATCTCACAAGTTCCCTCCCATTAATTTATTTTTTGAGTAATTTTGTAGGCGTTGCCATTGGAGGTGGATGGCAAGCATTGGTGGCCTATATCAATTTGGTGTCTTATTACATTTTTGGGCTACCTTTTGGGTTCATTCTCGGTTACGTAGCGAAACTTGGAGTGCAGGTAACAATTTGATCTTTCATTTGTTGCAAAATTGGACTTAAGTTGGAATTAAAAAGCTGTCCAGAATTTTCTGGACAGAATTTTGAGCATCTTTGAGCTCAAATTCAGGTGGGAACCACACTACGATAATTGTGGGACCATATATGAACGCGTTCTCCTCCGCAAGGAGATTAACGTAGTATATTCATATGTCCAATTGCAATAAGTTATGAATGATAAATATGTCCCCAAAGTGACTCACAAAGTAATGAAAGTTAATGAATTGAGTATGTTTTAACTCTTGTCCCACATTGAAAGAATAGTGGAAAGTTGATGAGTTAATAACACCCCAAGTATGGACTAAGGCTTGGATGCCTTTGGGGTATCCCAACTCTTTCAAGGAGTGATGACCTACACTATGCATGTCTTGGGCTTGGGCCAAAAGCCCACGCGCGCGCCATCCGGCTCAGTTTGGTTCGGGCTTGGGAAATTCATTATTTTTGACAGTTAATTTCGATTTTGACTGTTCCAAAAGTCAACACAAAAGCTATAAATACAAACCTTTCCCTCCAATTTTTAATTGCTGTCAATAAAACCCCTCTAGAGATATTACGAAAATGTTCTTTCATCCAAAAAAATATTTTCTTCATTTTTGCATATCATGTTACTGTTCCGGTTGAGTATTAACACAAATTTGTGTTCGTTGGGATTAATTATTGCTGTGCTACATAATTAATTCGAGAAATCCGTTCTATCTTGGGAGGGAATTATTCACTAACCTCTAAGCACATTGGAGGGAATAAATTTGCCTTAAGGAGACTGTTCTAAACAGGGCTCGGATTATTTCTTCTCTATTGTAATATTATTTCTGCAAATTCAAGTAAGTTTTAATTTTCTATAATTTCTTTTATTTCTGTAATTATATTAATTACTCATAATTAGGGCTGTAAACGGATATTCGAAAATCCGCATTCGTCCGATATCCGAATTCGAATTTGCGGATATTTATCCGAAAATATGGAAACGGATACGAATATGGATACTCTTTAAAAATATCCGAGAAAACGGAGACGGATACGGATAGTACTAATATCCAACACGGATAATCCGTATCCGATGCGGAATATCCATTTTATCGGATATCCGTTTTACTGGATATCCGTATCCGTTAAACATATGTTTAAAATGTTACTAATAATATTAGTATTCGTATTACTAATAAAATAATATTAAAACAAATCTTAATCGTTTATTCCCAAAACAAAATAAACACATACTCCACTAAAAATAAAAACACCCTAAAGTTATTATTTTATTGGGTATATTATAAAATGTCATGTATTATTATTTAATTGGGTATATTATCATGGATTTACACTAAAGTTACAATACACCTTATCACGCACAACATACACTGACTAAAGAACATATACTCCACTAAAAAAAAACTAACTTCGTTTCATTTCTCCTTCATACAAAATAAGAGAAAAGAAACTCTCATGTGGTTGTTCGTTAGTTTCCTTAATTATAAATAAATATAAGAGAGAAACAAAAAAGAATGTAAGAGAGAAACATAATAGAATGTAAGAGAGAAACATAAAAGAAAAGAGATGGTTTTGATTCTAATGAGAACTGAAGTTAACAACATGTATATTATATACAAAATAAAAATGTATACTTATTAAAATAAAAATATCAGTATGTTTTGAAGACAAAAGGTCCATGGGGTTATCATTCTCAATAAATTTGATTAATCTAAAAGGTGCATATTTATTTCTACTGTCATGGAATGCGACTGTTATTTTTTTTGGATGGCTTTAAGCTTATATGGTTGTAAACTATGGATGACTTTAAGCCATATTATCATTATGGAATGATACTATTATTATGGAATCCATAATTGTTGATGTTAGGAGGCAGTAATTTTGTTACATATTTATTTAGATTGGATTGGATTTCATTGGATTGGATATTTAATTGTTATTTTTTGCGATGGCTAAATAATGTAAACGGATACGGATATTATCTGAATCCGAGGTATCCGAGCCGATACGGATATGAATAGTTGTTTTAACTATCCGGACGGATATGGATACGAATACGGATAATACATTCAGATAGAGGATACGGATATGGAAAACATGGTATCCGATCCGTATCCGTCCGTTTACCACCCCTACTCATAATTCTGTACAATTGTATTTAATAAATAGTAGACATAACATTATTTTCATAGTAAATATGAATTCTACTTGCATGATATCTATCTAGATTTTACATGAACCATTTGTGGAAGAAGTAGAACTCAAGTTATTCTCGTTTCATTTGGTCACTTGCCATTCTAGTATGTCTGCTGTTATTATATGCTTTGATATTAGCTGCACTAGTTTTAAATCCCAACTGTATATATGCTATCTATTTTGCTTCTAGCTCTGACACTAATTGGTTATAGGGACTCTGGGGAGGCATGATAGCTGGAACTGCTCTTCAGACTTTGCTTCTCTTGATAATACTTTATAAAACCAATTGGGTCAAAGAGGTCAGTAAAATCTTATTTCCAAAGAGGATGATCTATAAGCTATTTATTTATTAATTGAATTTTGTTTTTTTCTGTGCACAGTCTCATCTTTATTCGTTACTTCGGGATTACTCTTAACAAATGAAGTTTAGTCTTAATGAACACGTGTTAACGAAAACCTCTCTTTGAGGAGGATTATCAAAAAATTACCCCGAAGCGCCTAAAACTCGATTATCATTTTTATTTTGTCGCTCTTCAAGAAAAGTTTGAAAATTCGTTGATGAGTAACATTAGATCTTATGGTCATGTTGAGAAGTCTAGATGAAATTAATTCATCGAACTTACCGGTACGAGTATAAGTGTTGTGTCAATGCATTCGCCTAGCTAGTTCGAAACATATGATTGATTTTCGGTGAAGCAAATTATACTCTCAAATGATAAATTAAAAATCACACTTTCCTTATTATGTCGGCTCAAAATAAGATATGATAATTAACTAAGTATTAATTTATAGAAAAATTTATGCTTTCTTAAAAAATAGGTTGACTTTTAATTCAAGACGAGATAGTAATGAAGCTTTGTGACGTGGATGGTTGGGCTTAGAGGTGTGCATATTTTTTCTAAAATATGATCCATTTTATTTTTTATATTGATTAATATTTTTAATTTATGGTCTCTTATTTTTTGGGAAATTTTTTGGATCTTGACTCAAAAATAATTTACAAATTCTTCCTACTACGATGGTCTGATTTTTCCTGTATTATACCTATTTCAATGTTTTGTAATATATGACAATTAGGAGTTTGCTGATTCTTATTTAAATAAAAAATGACGTAAATGACGTCATATGGGAACAAGAAAAGAGGACACTTGTCCAAACTTTCTCAATTTAATATATCTCAAAATGGAAGAATGTCTCAAATGAGGCTACAGATGAGTATTTATAGGAAGGAGGTTGCTTGGCCTTTAAGTAAATAATCTAATTAAAATTACATCCTTAGGAGACAATAACCTTCCTTCTTTTAAATACTAAATAAAAGGAAAATACAACGAAATATTAAAAATAAAAGAAAGACTAAAAAATGACAAAAATGGAAAAAATTCACGTAACTCTCCCCCCTTGAAAGAGTTCGTCCTCGAACTCAAAGAAAAGGACCTTCAGTGTCACCATCAAGGATGGTAATAAGAGCATGCTGGGGTAGAATCTCTATCATCTCCTCAAGATGCTCATGGTCGCCTGAACCTAAGAGAGCACGACGTCGAGGAAGGGAGCAGTACGAAGCTCAATGTCCATCACTTAATAATTGTAACATTTGAATGTTATAGGGTGAGTGGGTGCAAGAGGTGGAACCGTGGGTGTCAGAACAGCTTAGGTAGGCGGGATCACAGGAGCAGTATAAGTCATGGTTGCTAGAGGAGATTGAGTGCAGTAGCCACGGGGTGGAGGGGTAGTCTGATGGAATGACTCAACTTTACTAGCGTACTCGATCGCATTCTCAAAGGAGGTGACGTCACGTAAAACGAGATCACTCTAGATATAACTCTGAAGGCCGTGGATAATCTGACTGATCCGCTGCTCCTCATTCTCGCCAAGGAGGGCACGAGTGCAAAGAAGCTGGAAGCGTCCGGTGTAGTCTAAGATTGAAGTGTCCTGCCAAAGAGATTAAACCAGCAGAAAGAGGTCACACTCATAAGTAGAAGGAATGAAAGTGACCATCAGTTGTGTCCAGAGTTGGACCTAAGATTGAATAGGAGGCTGATCCTTAAACAACACGTCGTTACTCCAAATCATTCCACCATACACTAGCGTAGCTCTGAAACTTGATGGATGCTAATAGAACACACCAGCGACCTTTCAGTCGCTTGTACTCAAATATCCTATCCACGGTGGCAAGCCAGTTAACAAAGACATCGGGCTTTAGGCGTCCATAGAATATAGGGACATTCACCCGAATATCACCTTGCATATTCCTCGATAGTAACTGAATGGCTAAATGTGTGATGACATCACCACCCTATAGGGCCAGGGCATCCTCATCTAGGTTATCATCACCTAACGGAGGTTTGACAAGTAGTGTTTTATGTGATTATCTCTGAGGTGGTGGATGAGGAGTATTAGAAGCTGGTGGGGGTGTCTGTAAGGGGGAAGGTGGATGGGGAGGAATATAAGGTGGAATGGCCTCCCATGGTGGGGAAAGAGGTGGTGCGGGAACCATAGGCTGGCGGTAGGGGCAGTGGTCCATTTGGTGCCCCTTCTGATAGCACAAAAATAATAGCACTCCGTGAGAGGCACATATAGAGTGACCTTTGGTCCCAAAGAATCAAACGGGGACAAATCGGTGCGCTAATCAGTAGGCTGGGGAGGCTCTATATCAGGGACAGAGTGTGGTCGTGGTGAAGGTGGATCGTCAGGTAGAGGTAGGCTAATACACTCCCGTATCCGCTCATGTGAATCAACGGGGGCGGAATGGACGGATTGTGCATCTCACATAGAATAGTGGCGAGAAACATGTCTCAGGTGCCCGGTAGGAGGGGATGTGTGTAGCAAAGGTGGGGTCGAAAGCGTGGGGAAGACAATATGGGGGGGGGGGGGGGTGAGAGTGAGGGTCAAAATAAGTAGGTGGTGCTAGGGGCATGGGTGGAAGATTATGGGGTTCGAGGTGTTTTGGGTGGTGGTGGCGTGGATAAATGGAAATATGGTGTAGGGTTTGATGCTGTTGAGGGGAGGTAGGGTAAGCATGGTGGTTTTGTGGTGGTGAATGGGGCGGGACAAGAATGCGAGGTGGAGGAAGGTTTGGTGATGGAACATAGTAGTGTGATGTTCGTTTGGGTAGTAGTGGAGGGCATTTGGGGGATTCTTGTGAATTTTGGAGGGGGAAGGTATTTGGGATGTGTGGGAGTTGAAATTTTATAGTTTATTATTCAAGATTTGGGTTAAAATTCATGGTGGATTCATGTAGCACAAAGATTGTTACCTTTGCATGTGGTTGAGTCGAATTTGACCCCTTTGTGTGTCGAATGTCACGAATCATCTCGGCTATTGTTGGTGATTACATTCCAATCATGGCTGGTACGATTTGAACACACAGTGGAGAAGAAGTCGCCGAAAAAGCACCGAAATGAATCATGACCAAAAAAAACCTATTAGAGGGTTGTCCAGCTGCTTTGGGATTCGTCCCAGGACAGACGGTACATCCGTCATTGTCGTTGGTTCAATACGGCCGGTTTGCTACCGTTCGGTGGTCGTCCGGCTTCGGAGGTGGTAGCCGGTGGTCGGGATTGGATTTTCGATGGGCTAGGGTGACATCAGGTTTGGGGTGGGCTGGTTTTGGGTCCGGACTTGTGCATCTTGGGGTTTCAGCAGGTGGTGGGGCTGTTTCAGGTGGTGTTGAATGTTCAGGGAGTTTTTTCGCATATTATGATCAGCTGGTTGTGGTGGTGGGGTGCCACCCTTCGTGGTGTTACTTTCTTGGATGTATATGGGGATAGGGTTTGTCGAGTTAGTTTTTGTTGTGTGGTAGGTGTGTAGAATGAGTTGATTTAGGGGAATTAAGGTTAGGGTTTTGAGATGATACCGGGGCGGTGCGAGGCCGACTAGTGGTGGTTATTGGTGGAGGAAGTCGCGGGTCGATTTTATCCATCCGGGCCATCAATCGATTGATGACATCTACGAGACTTTCGTTAGGAGTTTCCACAGGGGTTTGTACCTTTCTTGAACCCATCTTGACGTTGTTTACGAGTTTTTATTTTTTTTACAAGAACAAGAATAAGAACAACAACAACAACAACAACGGGTAGAACTAACTAGGCTCTGATAGAAATTGACGTAAATGACGTCAAATGGGAATAAGAAAAGAGTACTCTCGTCTAAACTCTCTCAATTCAATATATCTGAAAATGGAAGAATGCCTCAAATGAGGCTACAAATGAGTATTTATAGGAAGGAGATTGCTTGACCTCTATGCTAACGATCTACTTACAATTACGTCCCTATGAGCCAATAACCTTCCTTCTTCTAAATACTAAACAAAAGAAAAATACAATGAAATACTAAAAATAAAAGAAAGACTAGAAAAATGAAAAAATACCTTTATTCACATTAAAAAATGCCCGATTTTTTCATTTTTTTGGGGATTTTTCAATATCTAGATTTGTAAAAAAAACCATATATTCCCACAAATTCCTTCTTTGGAAAAAAAAAAATTGATTCCCAAAACCTCTATACGGGATCGACAAAATATTTTTTGTACCCCCCCCCCCCCCACCTAAAAATTGGATTTTTTTCTAGAAGCTTAATTTCGTTATCCAAATTAGCCTTATTTTGTGCACTTTTTTTAAGTTTAATTTATTTTATAAATTTTACATCTATGTTGTTATTTTACGGAGGTCGGATCCTATGTGGACTTACTTAAGGACCGCTTGGTGCAGAATAATTTTTTTAAATACCAAAAAATTTATTTTGATTTGATTTTTTTGCAGAGTGTTTAAACATTTCATCCTACCCCTACCCCTTCTCCACCAAAAAAATGAGTTCAAAATGAATTTATTACTATTTAAAAAAAATAGTTCAAAATATATAAGATTTTAAGCAATTTAAACACCTCATAAAAAATCAATTCAAAATATTTTTGTGTATTTTAAAGTTGGTCCTCACGGACTTGCTTCACATGTGATCCTCCTGTTAATTTAAGAAAATGTATTAATAGATTCAATTGCAGGTGGATCAAACATCAGAGCGTATGCGAAAGTGGGGAGTTCAACACGTCCAAACTAAGAATGAACCTTGATTTTAGTTCGCCGCTAAATGGGAATTAGATAGAATGCATAAAAGGTCATCAAGTGGTGAGATATTGTGAGTGATGCAAACTCTTACTAACTAATATTTGTCCACAAAATATTGAGGGTTAGGGTTCGTGTTTTGTAGTATTTTCCTCGTTTGCTTTTTGCAGTTTCATTTAGTAAGGTCTTGTAATATTACAACTTTTGATTTAATGGATTAAATACATGAAGGCCTTGTTTGACTGTCCCAAATTATAAATTGGCTCATTAATAAATTGATCAATTTACAAATTGACTCGTAATTATGTTTAGTTTCATTAACGAAATGATTCATTAATTGTCTTATTGTAAAATTTAAAATTGGATCATTTCACAAAAAGCATGAAATTCATCCATTTAAAATAAGAGCCACATAATGTGCATGCTCCTCTCCCTCTCTCTTTTTCCCTCCCCCCTCTCGCTCTCCACCTCCTTCTCTCTCTTAATTTGTTTTTATCTTTTTTCTTGTAAAATCTTAACATCAATTTCAAATTACCAAACATTGCATAAATTGGATTTAACTCATTTCAAATTCACTCATTTATAATCATTAATTTACATTGAATCAATTTACATAATTAAATAATTTGTGTAACCAAACAGAGCTGAAGTTTTTATTCTGTCAAACTCATCTAGATACTTATATGTTTTGGGCTAATAATGTTAATATTTTGGGGTTTTTTTATTCGCACCCAAGTTTTTATGTTTTGGGTTAGTTAGCTATAACCCTCTCATATAAGATTTTCATATATGCAGACCCAATTTATATTGAATTAAACAAATCGGTCCTTTTTAATAGCCGTCAACAGGTTCAATTCTTATAGTTTGTTCAATTGGACTAATATATCGTCTTCCATATGCGGGGTTCATTACAACGACAATAAAAAAGTGATAGACATTAGACATTTGACATCATATTGAACGAGCACAATGTAAAACATACTTAAGAGCACCATAATATTAATCAAGAACACATAAATTTAATTAAACTTTAGTATACAATTGTTCTTAATAAAAAGATCTTGGATCTTCACGTTTTCACAAAATACGCCAATACAATTGAAAATAAAACTTACCTTAATACAATTCATTAATCAAGTTTGTTGTAAAAATATCTTTGAATCATCTTGATGATTGCTCCACCATAACCTTCATCAATTTGATATAAAATAATAATGTTGAAATATTGGGATTTTATCCCTCTTGCCTAATATATTGCGTTCAATTCATATGATTTAATGGAAAATAACCTATTAAATATAGGGCGAGAGAGAACCTGATTTTCTAATTGGACTATAATTCTACCATCCTACTATATATAAGTGTAGGTTGTCAATAATGGTACCATAATATCTTTATAAAAGATTAATTCCGTCACATTCATTCATTCACTCACATGCACACAAAAATTCCGAAACACTTTATTGATATTGTAATGTAGAGCAAAAGATAAGCATTAGCAATCCACAATATCAAAACTTTATTAGCTACACTTAATACCCATATCTTAAACATGCTTTATTAACGCCTTTTGTAATAGCCCGATTATATGGATTTGCTATGTTAAGACTTGTACTACTGTATTCAAGTGACATTTGTTGTTTCAAAATTTCTTTTTAAATTGAAATGTATTTACATTCAATGTGCTTAGTTACTCGTACAATACCTAACAATTCTTCATAAAGTAGATTGCAACGACATTATGATAATATTTTCGTGGCTTGATAATAGTGTCGATAACTCCAAAACCTGAAATGAAGTCACACTACCATAATACATAAGTTGTAGCAATAAAGCATGCTATAAACTTAATTTTTATAATGGTTAGTGGATTGTGTTGCACTCCTTTATTATATTAGTCGTTAAATAGAAACATTCTTAATTAAGAGTGAACTTCATATTATCCATATAACTAGGAACTCCGAGTCATAACTAATTCATACTAAAATCAAGCGATCCTGTAATGCCATGTGTCATCATTATCGGACTAACACGCAATGCAAAAACCTAAACTTTTATTACACTCTTGTGGAGTATAGCGACGAGTTTGGGTATCAAATCTATAAGGAATGATTGTTAGATTCTAATTAATTTATTATTTCTCAATAAAAGTGTAAAAGGTGATTGTTTTACACTACACCAAAACAGGGCAATTGTAATGGGCAAAAACCGTTACAAAAAATATTTGTAACGGATTAAATCCGTTAGAAAATTGGTGTTATTTATTTTACTGACATATTTTGTAACGGATACAATCCGTTACAAAATTAATATTTGTAACGGACGAAAACCGTTACAATTTATTTTGTAACGGATTTAACATTGGTAGATATCTCATATATTAGTAACAGATTTACTGAATTGTAATGGTGTTTATCCGTTACAAATATAGATGTTGTAACGGATGCAAACCGTTACAAAATACATTTAACGGACTAAGAGAGTCATATTTGCAACGGATGTTTTGATTTGTAACAGTTAAAGTCCGTTAGCAATTTTGTAATGTTTTTAAAAATATATTATTTTCTCATTAAATAAATAGATATAAATACACTAGTTAAACTCGTGCTCAACAAATGGCAATGAAATTCAATGACCACAAATTTCACTCAAAACATAATTCCAAAACATACAAAAGCAAAATGAATGACACTACATTTCGGTGATATTAAACCGATCTAAAATTATATTTCATTCATAACCATTAAAATTCCCAAAAGAAAATGTAGTACGAGATAAACCATATAACTTTTAACCATAAACTTGAAATGAAATCTAATATCATTGAAGTTCTAAACATATTATTCTCCCAAAAGTAGTCTTCATTATATTCCTTGAGAAAGTAGACTTCATTCTCTCAAACATAGTCTTCATATCTCCCAATAACAACCTGTTGAACAAACTCCACATTAGTAAATGTGCAAGCATAAATGAGTAAATAACATAATTTACTAACACATTCTCGTGGCATTGACGAGCATGTAATTTTATTGAGGAGTCATCGATACACAACAAACGATCATAGTTAGTTTCGTATCGCTTGATGAGTTAGTACCTAAATCTTGGTTGTTAGGCTGTTGTTTTCAGTTTTCGCCTCCGCCCCCAACGCCCATTTTTAACCCCCCCACCCAATAAAAAAAAGTGTATACTAGTCCATTAGGTCAACCGAGAGTTCGATGAAGATGCGTTTAGTTTAGACAAGTTGCCTTGGTATCACTTAATGCGTTTCTACCTAAATCTAGGCCGCTAGGTTACTGTTTCAAGTTTTCTCACCCAAAACCCATTTTTAATACCTAAGCGAAGCTTATCTAGTCAATTGGGTCAACCGAGAGTTCGATGAAGATGCGTTTAGTCTAGACAAGTTATTTTAGTATATCTTAATGTGTTTGTACCTACTTCTAGGCTGCTAGGTTGATGTCGTAAGTTTTCGCCCCTAATGCCCATTTTAACCCCAAAAGAAGCATATACTAGTCAGTTAGGCCAACCGATGGTCCAATGAGGATGAAGTTAGTTTAAACAAGTTACTTTGGTATTGCCTGATGTGCTTATACCTTAATCAAGGCTGCTCGGTTATTATTTCAATTTTTGACCCCCAACGCCATTTTTAACCCCAAAAAGAAGCGTATACTAGTCAATTTGGACAACCGAGAGCCCGATGAGGACACTGTTATTTTAGACAAGTTACTTTGGTATCATTTGATTTGCATGCTTAAAGTTGAAATTAATTCAATCATGATTAATTGTAAATGAGAGAGAGAGACTTACAATTGGGTATGGTAAGCTTGAGAGAACAGATAGAAATATCATATAGAGTTTCATTATCCAAAACCATACAACCATCAACATTCTCAACAAGCCGATTCACGGACAAACTCGCATTGTACGACTCCACAATCGTATTCATCGCCTTAGGCGACAGAAGCACCGATAAAGTTAACATTATCCGATCCGGATACACCTCCCTTGTATTTGATATAATAACATCCGCATCCCAGACTTCGTCCCTCCCCCCAAAGAAAGACACACCTGAAACCGTACAAAACCAAATACACATAACAAATTAGTCCTTCTACGCCAACACACAAAATCGACACATTTGGTGCGACACACTGACATATCGCACTCGTATTGGCTCATGACTAGGATTCACACGGTCCCACCAATAATGGAGCTCAGGCACAAGGTAATGCAGGTGAGACACGTCCGTGTGTCGCACCAAATGTGTCGATTTTATGCGTCGGTCTAGAATTATCCATAACAAATCATTAAAATAAACAAACAAACCCATAATTTGTTTTGAGAGCATCGAATACATACCATATTAGGAATTAATAGTACAATACCTTTAGGCTAAATTAACTAAAACTGAGAATAAAATAGAAAAGAGTTGTGGGCAAAACACCTCATCATTATCACGTAATCATGCCTGTTTAATAGCCTCTCTCTTCAATTGCGGCCCAAATCCAGCCAAGAATGCAAATTGCAGCAATATTTCAGACCATGTCAATGGGTAGTGTTTATACCAGTTGTGTATGTCAAAACCGCACAGATATGCCTAATACAAAAGGTGTAAAGCAGAATAAGGTGCTACAGCAAGAAGTAGGCATTATTTATATTTTTTTTGTGTGTGTAATGGATAGAATGGTGAAAGTATCTAAAACAATATTACCCTTTCAACAATCTGAGAATGTCCACCTTCAAGATTAGTAGTAGTATATTGATTTGTTCCTGATCCACTATAGGCTGTACATGATACATATTCAATATCTTTTATAATCAATTTCAAAAGAGCAATGTGTATCTCAACCTTGAATCCTGAAGATATCATATATTCACTCTGAATACCAAAATAATAGCTAATAGCAGATGCAAAATATCATATAGGTTTTCCAAATAGTTGCCAGCAAAGAACTAATAAATAACTGACATAGTCGTGAAGAGCTTGAACGAATTCATTAAGAGTAAAGGGCCAAATCCCAAGAACATCAACAAAAGTAACAGAGAATCTCCAAACCTGAACAAGCATACACAATATTAAACATTAGGAAGATATTCACATTACTCCCATAAACTATCTTAATCTAAATGAGATAAGGAAAAGAAGGGAGAACTGCACTAAGGACTTGATTTCTAATATAAGGGAGATTTTGGACATAACCCACAAATTTGCAAGTTTTCCTTGCTTTTTGACCAATTCATAAGTTCACCCACACAACCTTTTCAGTTTACCTACTCGGTGGGATACACTTACAATTCCAACTGAAGTTTGATCGTTCTTTTTTACTTTTGTTAAATCATAATTTTATTTCTTTTCTAGAATCTTAACTCCGTCGAAGATACCGTCGATCCATCTATCGCCAATCAAACGGGCCACAAGATACTTCTTCTCATGTGGTATATTACCACATCGTGATCACTAATGTAAACAATAGCTTATGATGATGTCAAGGAAAATACGATAGTTTGTATAAACTATCTTATTACTGTGTACCAGTCGGATGGATGAAGTATCGTCCCCACAAACAGGGTAAGCTTTATAACCATGTGTAATACACCCAGATAAATTCCCATATGCAGGGAAATCGTGAATCCCCCACATTAACATAGCTTTCAATGTAAAAGGCTGCATCTCATACATGTCATAAGCCGAAACACCTACTTCCCAGAATTCCTTCAACTCATCAACTAATGGCTGAAGAAAAACGTCGATGTCTTGATCCGGTGCCTTTGGACCAGGTATTAACAAAGACAACATTTGAAACTCGCTCTTCATGCACAATGAAGGTGAAAGATTATTCGGCACCGTGATAACAGGCCAACAGCTATAACTGGCAGACTGAATGCCACGAGGATTAAGCCCATCGGTTGCTATTGAGAGCCAAACATTGCGTCCTTCTTTAGCAAATTCAGGCCATTTTGATTTGAAACTCCTCCATTGGGACGAATCACATGGATGTCGTTGGTAATCCCATGAAGTGGTTGCCCTATGGTGCCATGTCATTTCTCGAGCTATCCACGGAATAGTATAAAATCTCACCAACCTTGGAATCAGAGGGAAATGTCTCAACACCTTTTTAGGTTCTTTGGTAATCCTTCCCCCTTTCCTCATAGTAACTGAATACCTTGATTCTCCACATTGGGGACATTCATCCATATATTCATTCTCCTTCCAATATAAGACACAGTTATTGACGCATGCATGAATGTAATTGGCCTTCATCCCCAAGTCTTTCATCATACTCTTCATCTTTGGATATTTTTCTGGTAGTGTATTACCTTTTGGGAGCCACCTTTTTAAGATAGAAAAAAGTTCCGTGACACTATTTCCTGACCAACCAAATTGTTTCTTTAAGTTGTGAAGTTCTATAATTGAAGAAAGAGTTATTTCAGGACCCTCGCATGAAGGATATAATTTCTCAACTGATAATCTCTTATATTCATTGTACTTGTCATTTACGACATGATCTTCTTTGGAAACTCGCGACTGACCGCATTCAACATCTACATAAGGTTCCCCATGCACTCCGTAACAAACATCAATAAGATTTTCCACCCCAACACCTTGTTCCTCGATGTTTTCTTCTACTATGATCTCCTCAACTTGTTGTACCGGTGGGGGATCAATAGTGTTCACGGATGTATTTTCACCATGAAAAAACCATACAATATACAATTGATGCATACCATTCCTCCACAAATGTCTCTCTACTTCTTTCGATTTCAGACGCAATTTATTGCGACACTTCGAACATGGACAAGGTATCGTTGTCAACCCCTGGTCATTGTTCTCTTCCGCAAATTTAATAAAATCTTCAATGCCCTTCAAATACGACAAGCTGCCTTTGTTCTCTTCAGTCATCCAGTCTTTGTTAATCGGTCGTGACATTCTATGTAACAAGATAAAACACACATTAACAATAAGTTGCAACTGTAATCTTCGATAATGATTGGTGTCTATTTATGGCAACATATTATACCACGACTTATGCTAAATTTATGGTTTCTAAATTCTAAACACATTTTTGATGAATAAAAAGAAAATTTAAGCATATTCATCATATCAAGTAACTAAAACACATAATTCATCGTGATTTCTATTTGCAAATAACTTGATCATTCATGGGGTTCTTTTTGATTTACCATAAAACTTAAGATGTGTATCGCAATAAGTGTATTGGGCAAAAGTAAATATTAATCAACTTAAGATACATAGATGAGAAATGAAAAATACTATACACAAACCATACTTCACAAATCAAATCAGGTACTATTTATATTAAAGAAATTAGATAAAAATAAGATTTTTTTCTTTACTTAAATACGTGCCTTGCACATGACCTCTAGAATAATTTTTTTTATTAAATATGTTAGAAGAATAAAAAAATAAAAAAATGACACAAACAAATTTTAATAAAAATCAGTTGTTTTCAAAACCTCTGCCCCAACCCCATCCCCATCCCCAATTCCAACCTACACCTACACCCTACATTAAAAAATTGAGAGAACTAAAACTACAAATTGAACAAACCAAAAATGCAATATAAAGAAAAAAAATAACCCAATTTTAAAAATCAAACTTTGTTGATATTTCCCTATCCCCTGCAGCTTTACGAATGAGTGTGTCATATTACTTCTTTGAAAATCAAAGCAAAATTTGAAAAACTTTTGAAAATCAAAAGTTTGATTCCATCCCCAATATATGACAAACTCATTTGTAAAGATGTAGGGTTTGATTCCATCCCCAATATATGACAAACTCATTCGTAAAGCTGTAGGGGATGGACTCAAACTCATTCGTAATTCCTAATTCGTAATTCTAATGTGATTTTCCAAAAGTTTGATTTCATATATTGAATCCCCAATATATGGAATCAAACTCATTCGTAAAGTTGTGGGAATATCGATGAGTATCCCATAACAAAACCATAAATCTTATGGAGAGACGAGGGAAACGAGAGAAAAATACTTGATCGTCAGTGGCGGACCCAGGATTTTCAACCAAGGGGTGCGAATTGTTTTACAAAGGTCGGGGGTTCGGGGGCGGGAGGCCCCAAGGCAATTTTTTTAGGGTCATTTTTACTTTTTTTACAATTTTTCAACCCTAATAATGTTAATGTTTATATTCACCCATTTTTTGCTCCCACTTTGTTTGAAGACTTTTTTCGAAATACCTCAACAAAATATTACCCTAAATTTTAAATTACAATAAAAAAATTCAACATAATTGCCCTAAATTTGAAAATATATTCCAAATTATGTTTCGACAATTAAAATTAACAGAAAATGAGAAAACTAATATAATCACGGAATAGGCAACAACCCAATAACAAATAATCAATACTTTTATTTTTTAAATACTAATAACCCAATACCCAACAAATCTATATTTTCAAAAATTTAAACAAATATAAGCTAAACAGGGAATCCATTGAACTTGAAACAAATATAGGGTAAACAGTGAATAAAAAATTAACAGGTAACAAATACCCATTGAACTTGAACTTAAAAACAATAAATCTATGAACTGAATGAACTGTTGTGTGTGAATCCATTGACAAATATGTTAATTTACTTATTGAGTGAATCTATGAGCCGGAGGAGAGGGGAAGGGATGATCTCTGGCCGGAGGGAGGGGGCGCGCGACTGTCGAAACACCGAGATGGACGTCCAGAGGAGGGAGAGGGGCGATCAGTGATCGTGCATCAACTTCGTGCGACGGTATACCAATTTCGCAAGCTGTATGAAGAGACGAACGGGTTGGGGAGGTATAGAGAGAGACGGGAGAGAGTTGGAGAGTGGAGCCGCTCGCTCCTCTCCCACTTTCTCTTTTTTTTTTAAATGGCTTTTGCATTTAATTCTAATATATTTGTAACGGATTTTTGCTATTGATAATGGATTTTGTCCGTTACAAATGTGTAATGGACAAAATCCATTACAAATAGAAAAAAAAATCCATTACAATTTTCCTCATTTGGTGTAGTGTTAAGAAAATATTAATTTAGACATGTATTTAAACTAGGATTAACAAAATTAGTAAAAACTATAGATTGAGAATAATATCTCGTACCTCAGACTAATTAGTATAAATGGTTAAATGGGAAGACAAGTTTATCAAGATCAAATCTCATTTCATAAATTAATCAAATCTAGAATTGTCACCCCCTAAATTCTTATAAAAGCCTAATATGATTTTGCATTCAACAAATATCCCCGAGATTAAACACAAGGTCCTAAATATGGCGCATACATGACATACACCTTTAAATCTCCGAGGCTCAAAATCAAGAGCAAACGAACCAATTTAAACTAGTCTAATTCGTTACGAGAGCAAAGAAAATATTTAATTCAAGGTGAGTTTAATCAATATTAACCTAAATTAAATTACCTGCAAAGAATATTAAATGGCATGAAAGTAAAGGAAAACAATAAATAATCAAGTAAGTTATTAAAAAGATGAATAGCAACCTAACACACAACCCTTTGGAGAGAGAATGGAAGAAATATCCTAACCCTAAATAAATCTTAGACTAAACTAATACGAAAGGAAAGATATCTCTAATAAAAACCAACTTACCTGCATATAGTAAGTTATTAAAAAGAAAAGAGAAAAGAAAACAATAAGAAACATTGCTAAATAACTGGTATACCTGGTCGATTGGCTAATTTGGTCGATCAATCGGTTGAAGTGAAATACACCCATTACATTCTTTCCACGACAAAATCGGAAGGGTTATCCGATCGGGACTTTTTGACTGATCGACTGAGTCTCTATTTTCTGGCCTCATTTCATTGACCGATTGACCGGGGCTAAGTTCGTCATCCGGGCTTGGAATGACGCACAATTTGTGATTGCGCAAAGCTAACTCAACGAAATATGCTTCCAATAAATTCAATTGGATGGGAAATGAAGTATGAATTTATGAAATTTCTCTTAAAGTTGTGTAAAATGACGAAACTTTCTCGACAGGCAATCAATTACTCTGTTAAGCCTTCAAATACCTACAAAAGTTCACATAAACCATGAAAATAAAACACACACACACACACACACATATTTTTAAAACCAAGGTTAACTAATATATGAGTATAAAAGTATGATATAACGAACACAATTGTGCTAGAATGCATAAGAACAAAGGGCGACAATATACAATATTTGAGAACTATCATACCACATAACCTAGACATTGCTAGTCTCTAGTGATGAGAAAAAATAAAACCATCCAACAATAAGAGAACAAAAATAAGTATGGAAACAAAGATAAAAATGCTACTTTCGTGGGAAAATGATTGCGTTTAGCACATGCAACAAACCATTAAACCCCTAGTAACACTAGTGGACGACTGTTATCTCGTGAGGTAATAAGGAATCCAAATGGTAAGAAATATATTAAAAAATATTAAATCAGTTACAATCTTAAACAAAACACTCGCCTATAATAACTCCATTTGATTTGTAATAAGACTGAGCGGCCATGTAAGGCCAATTGTCGTTATTATCGAACTAAAATGCACTGCAAAAAACCTAAACTTTTATTACGCCCTCGTGGAGTATAGCGTAGAGTTCGAGTATTGAATCCACATACAATGATTGTTAGATTTCAACTGATTTATTACTTCCTAATAAAAGTGTAAAAGTTGATTGTTTTAATAAAATATTAATCAAAGGATGCATTTAAACTATAATTAACAAAACGAGTAAAAACTATAGATTGAGAATAATATTCCTCACATAAGGTTAATAAGTATAAATGGTTACATGCGAAGATATATTTATTAAGATTAATTATCATTTCATAGTTTAATAAAATCTAGAGTTGTCACCCCTAAATTCTCATAAAGCCTACTATGATGTTGGCATAAAAAAATATCCCCGAGATTGTACACGCAAGCTCATAAATATGGCGCATGCATAATAGACACAATTAAATCTCCTAGGCGCAAAATCAAGAACAACCGAACCAAATATCTGGTATAATTAATCGGTAAGCTAATTGGGCAAATGATCGGTCAAAGTAAAATATTCCCACTCTCTTTTTTCCACAAAAAAACTCAAAGGAACAATCGATCAGGCCTTTTTGACCAATCGATCGGGGTTCTGTTTTTTGCCCCATTTCCTCAAATGGGAGAATTTTCACTATACGAAAATGGCTCTAATTTCGTCGCCCGGACTTGGAATGAGGCGCGATTTATGGCCATGCAAAGCTAAGTCAATGAACTAATCTTCTATGGAATTCCACTAGTTAGGAAATGAAGTATGATTTTACAAAATTTCCCTTGAAATTGCATTAAATAACGGAATTTTTCCAAAATGCAACCAAATGCTCCGTTAAGCGTTCAAATACCTACAAAGGCCCCCCCCCCCCCCCCACACACATATATATATATATATATATATATATATATATATATATATTGAGAGGTTCATAAGTGAACCTAAAAGATGAACTTTTTAATGAACTTTAATAAAAAAAAAAAATACTTAACAATTAATTAATTTTAATTCTTATGTTATAATTGGTCCGCGCCAGTGGCAACGGACACGTGTGTCGATCGATCCCCAATCCCCCACCTGCAGGGGCGGGTGGGGGTTGGGAATCGATCAACACACGTGTTCGTTGTCGCTGGCGCGGACCAATTACAACATAAAAATTAAAATTAATGAGTTGTTAGGTGTTATTTTGTTAAGGTTCATTAAAAAGTTCATCTTTTAGGCTCACTTGTGAACCTCTCCCTATATATATATAACTAAGGTTTACCAATATATGAGGATAAAATAGGGTATAACAGTAAATAATTATGCTAGAATGCAAAAGAATTAAGGATGACAAACAATATTTGAGATCTCTCAACAATAATTTTTCATATTTAAATGAACATATATCTTACATCATACATAACTCTTAAAACCCATATAGTTTTTCAAGTATCTCATTACTCCCACCGATCTTAAGGTGTATAAAAATATAAAACGACTAAAGACATAATGGTATTGTTTCTTAAAGGGGGAAACATACGTTTATAAAATGGTCTCTTAAACATATACACATGGTTTATTAAATTCAAAAAAGTAATTTTCATATGCACTTTATGTAACTCCCAATCGTAATGTGCTACTAATGACATAAGAATTCCATGTCCGTAGATATAATTGAGAAGGTTCAAATATAACATTTTTCTCATTAATGGTGAAATATTTAAATAAAATTTAGCTTTCTATCATTTAATTACCAATAGTATCACGTTTGGTCTTTATGACCCACTCATACCCGACTTATTCTATTAATTATATAATTCAATGAGATCTTAAACTTAATTGTAGTCCATTAGTTTCACTTCTTATGACTTGTGAAAACAAAACTAGGTCAATATTTATCCCTACTCAATATTCATGTTCATGTAGATACACCATATAATATAGTACACTTCTTTTAGGAGGTTCTTAACACTATTACCTATGAGTTTTACATTTGTCTCATGATGACAATACTATTATTTAGCGGTTGATCATTAATTTGTTCTTTATTGTTTAGACAATCTAATAACTAAACGAACGAGTATTTGTAATACCCCGTATTTTTAGAATAAAGTAAAACTTATTAGGAATTAATTTAATTAGGTGAAATTAATTTATGAATGTTGTGAGTAATTAGACTCATTATATATCATAAATTTTAGAGTTGGGTTTAATGGTTTGAATAAATCTAAATAGAATTTTATTTTTAAAAAATAAGAAGAATTACATGTGTCACGTCACCATTAAAATATATTTTTGGATAAAAATATTCAAGACACTTTGGGAGGCATTATGGGCTCGTTAGGGAATTTTAGACCCTTAGTTGGGTAGTTATCGAGCTAAGTAAATAATGCTCATCTAGGGGTCCAAAGTTCTGGCCCAACGCCCAATTTGGGATTTGAAAACAAATAATATTTATTTAGAGTTAACCCACTCCTTAGGAGTTATATCCAATAACCCTAAGCACACCTACCTATGAAAAAGAGGAAGAACCACCCTAGGAGGAAGAAAAGAGGAGTTTCTCCACCATTTCAGGTAAGGATTCTCTTTCCATTCTTATTCAAACTGTACTATTCTTGTATTAATGTTGATTCCGTGATTAGACTAAGAGTTAATCATGTATTGGGACTTCATATCTAAATATCCTTTGATTAATGTAGAAATTGATGATAATTGAAGGATTCATGCTTAAATCCGTAACCCCTCATATTAAATCTTTATATGTGTGGTTTAAATTGAAGATTCATTGTAGAAAACATATTTTATAACCTTTCAAACAAATCTGGAAATCATTGTTGTAGGGTAAGATGAAATCTAGAAAAACATGTTCATAGGTTCTTGAAAGATCTTGATGATTTGATATAAATCTTGGAAGGAATTAGATATTTAATCATGTTTAAAATGCCCTATGATGTTTTAGAATCTTTATCCATATCAATTTTTAAGTTGTTGATTTATTATGAGGATCTTTATTGTAAGAAGTTTTGGGCATAAAAATCTCGTATAAAGATTTCAAGCAGATCTGGGCTTCTGCCCTAGTCCGAATCGATTCGACTTCCCAGGAAAATCCATTCAGATGCTGGGCAAATCGATTCGGACCTATTCAAAATTTGCAGCTGGGTTCTTATTAATTGTTTATGCTTTGGTTATTGATTCGAGTGAGGGGCGATAGTTGTTCGAACATACTAGGGATGTTATTATGGACTTAAATACATCGTTAAACTAGGATGGGTTCGTGATATGGTAATTGATATCAGGGGGAAACTGTGGCGCAAGAGTCACCCTATGCCGGCCGTTTATTTTCGGCTCCCACCATATACAAAAAACCTAAACTATAACTACACCCTTTTAAGGAAGTATATCTGTCAGTACGGGTATCGAATCCACAAAGACAAGTTTCTAGAATTTAATTGGTTTATTACTTCTAGAATAAAAGTGTAAAAGATAATTTTCTAACTAAAAAAGGAAAAGATTAATCTAGGCAAGGGTATTTAAACTAGATTAACAAAGCGAATAAAAATAATAGGTTGCACTAGATATCCCTCACCCTGAGTTAACTGGTATAAATGGTTACATGGGTTCACGAGTTATTAAGATTGAATCTCGTTTTGTCAATTAATTAAATCAAGAGTTGTCACACTCCTAAATTCGTATAAAAGCCTACTAAGATTTTGGCGTCAACAAATACCCCAGAAATTACGCACTCAAGGTCGTAAATACGGAGCATACATGATACACCCCATTAAATCTCCTAGGCGTGATAACTAGGACAACCCAATCGAAATAAACTCGTAAACTCCATTACCAAAGCAAATCAACCCTATGTGAGTTCAATCTAACACAACTTAGATTAAACTAGTTACAATACCTAATGAACTACATAAATTAAAACACCTAATTAAACCTAATTAACAAAGCAAGTAAATAAAGCAAGTAAAGAAAGCATGTAAATCTAAACTACAAAGAAAGTAATTGAATAAATACAAACAATGGAAGCTTGGATTGATGAAGAAGATAATGAATAGTGCTCTACACAACCATAATGGAGCAAACCCTTATATGGATAACCTTAGGAGGGAGAGAGTGCCACCCTCAACATCCCTCTCCAAACCCTAGATTCCCTAACCCTAACTAAGAGAAAATGATCTATTATTACAAGATATCTACAAATATAAACCAAATTTGGTTTATATAGTAAGTTGGGAGAAAAAAAAAGGAAAAAAAAAAAAAAGAAAACAAGTGGCCGAAATTTGCTTCAACCGGTCGATCACGAGGTAATGACCGGTCGACCGGTCCATCGAGTAAAAGCCACTGTAAAGATTTCAAGGCAAAATCGCAAACATGGTCGATCGGTGGCCAGGGGCCGATTGACTGGTACTCTGTTTTCCAGGCAAGTGTGCTCAAGAATGGGGAGAAAAGGGTGCATACCATGGCATAACTCCTTCGTTCAGGATAAAAATTACGTGATGTTTGCGGGCACGCGAAGCTAACTCGATCAACTACGATCCCGTTGAATCCTTCTAAGCCATAGATGAAGTGTGAAATGTCTAAAATGCCCTTAAAGTAGCGTTCGATGACGGAACTTCTCTGAAATGCAACCGAACCTCACTTTAAGCGTTCCAATACCTACAAAAGCACAATTAACCCTTGCAAAGCATATAAATATACATAATATAGGTTGTCTGGTTAACGAGCGTAAATATAGGCATAAAAAACCCAAAAAGTTCTAGAATTTATAAAGAGAACGAGCACGCATATGCAATATTCGTGACATATCACACCCCCCAACTTAGACATTGCTAGTCCCTAGTGATGCAACAAACAAAATCAGTCCACAAAAGGTGGCACAAAATGTATATACGCATCAAAATATAAATGCCACTTCCGTAGGTAATACGATTGCATTTAGCATATACAATAAGCCGTTAAACCCCTAGGTTACCCTAGTGGACGAGTGTCGTATTGTGAGGATTTTCAGGGATGAAAGCCACAAATATCATATAGTTTCCTGAAAATATGCCCAATCAACATGCGAGAAACCCAATAATACAAAAAATATTTCAAACATGTTATTAGCAAAGTGAATGAATTCACACAAAAGTCCGTATTATTAACATTATAGAATGAACTTCGTAGAATTGAAACCTTAAAATATGGGAGGGGAGCAAGCACGTACAAAGTATGATTTGGCAAAAACTTATATAAACCGGATAATAAACATTAAAGCGTAAATATAAGTCAATCCTCACCGGGCATTACACTTAACAAATGAAATCACTATAAAAAGGGAGGTAATACATGGGACATGCGGGCATAAAGAGTAAATGGAAATGGAAACAAGGCCGCACACATGTCACTAATGAAGAACGCTATATATAAAATGAAAAACATGTAATCTCAATGAAGATACTGCTCATTAAAGGAGGCGAAAAGTATTTTCACAGATTATCAAACTATTTAAACTTTTTAATTAAATTTACTCTAAGATCACATGGGACTTGTATAGGGTTGTAATGTAGGTTTGGGGTTAAGGATACGAAAGGAAAGGACTATGTATGGACTCAAAGTGTTCGGAGATGAAAACAAGGGATAATGGGAAATTGCAGGCAATTTTAAAATTGGAAAATAACTTCCATTAAAAGCATTAAATATGAAATTGGAGAGTAATCAAAGCTTATTGAACACTATATACATCAACTTTCTCCTTTCCTTTCTTTTCTTCTTTTTCTAACTTTTTCTTTTCTTTTATTTTGTTTTTCACTTCTCTTTTTCTCTTTTCCACTTATTTCTTTTCTTCACTTTTCTCACTCTTTTCATGTTTAATTGCAACCGCAAGACATTAACATCATTCAATCCCAAGTATCATTCCAAACTAAGGTATAAAAGGTAATATGTATGGTTTATAACTCCAATCTGGAGTTGGTTATGGGATTTTGGAGTTATGAAACGAAAGGCTAATATTGAGGCTCAAAAGGGTTGACTAGAAAAATATATAAGGTGAGGTTAAGGTCAATATGGGTTATATAACAAAGATTGCTTATGCTAATCTCCTAAATTTTACGCAATTCTCCAGTCAAAATAAACTTTGAAAATCATGCTCAAGTAACACATTTCAAGATATAAACTCAATTAATGAACGATCAATGAAAAAATAGTGAGATTACCAATGACTGTAATGTTTCAAAGAGGAAAGAATAGTGTATAACACTCACAAACGAAGAAAAACCCAAAGCTCACTAGGTGTGAGTATATACAACACAACAAAAGATTACCGAGTTATAAAAATCTTAAACCAAATCAATAAAGCAAGAAAAGTACATGTGATCATGGGTTAAAGTTTGATTCATGAAGTTATTCATAATATCAATGATTGAGGACTAAAGTCTAATAACTTCTAAAATCGAGAACATGCATCATTGAGTTGACTATTGGATCGAGAAATTATTGAAATTTATCATCGAAGACAAAGGCAAAATATCTAACAAAGGAGAAAAAAGAAATAAGCTTTTTGAAATTTTTAATTTTTTACAAGAAAAGCATGCTTGGAAATAACATGTGATCAGATCAATGGACAAAACAAAGAAATGGATAAAATATCCTACACCCCCAACTTAAATGTTGCAATTTCCTCAATGCGCATTAAGAACATAACACAAAGATAGGAAAAGAATGATACTACCCAAAATTGGAGCGATCCCTGGATAAGTACGAGTCCAAATAGTCTACAAAACAAGTTAGTACCGAGCATAACGAAATGCAATAACAAAAAGTTTAACTAATTACACTAGACTAAACTAAAAGGAAAGAAAATTAAAAAGAAAGAAAGAAAAACAAGCTAACTGTTGATGTAAAAAATTAGATCATATCTAATTATTCAATCACAGATAAATAAATGAGACAAAGATTTTAAAATGGTTCAGCGTTATAAGAATGGCCTACGTCCACTGTTATGTTATTGCTGAGTGTTTAGGAATTCTCGATTACAAGTTCTATCAAGAAATTCCGGTCCCCCTCAAATAAGGATTGTACAATTTATTTATAGCCCTGAGGCTGTAATGTGAAAGGGTAATACATTAAATGATGTACATATGAAAGGGTAATACATTCAATGCCCCTTAAGCATGTGCGTCTGAATGATAAGCATTTAATGAACAGTCAAACTGTTCGTTATCCTGCTATTAATGCTTTGTTCGAGGTGCAGCTCGGACCGCCTGAGTTGCTCGGACCGCCTAAGCTTCTCGGTACTCAAAAGTTCCTCGGAGAGTTCTTGTTCCTCGGAGCTTATGAGTTCCTCGGGGAAGCAGTGTTCCTCGTTGTAGTATGGTTGCTCAAAGCGTGTGAGTTCCTCGAAAGTGTTTATTATTGCCACGTAGATTGCCACGTGTCTTCATTCAATTGGGCCATGTCAGCAGACTAAATTTGGTATCAACAGAAGCCCCCAATGTTTCATTGTTCGAAATTTGAGGAGTGTGGAACATTCTTTCTCGGAATATGGTAGTTTTAAATGATCCTCCTGATTTTTAGGAGTGTTTCCTTCGTATTTATTTCTCCTTCCAAATTCGTAGAATCAGGCTTTTTTGAATTTTTATGTCTGCTTCGATTCCCGCGCCCCTTTTTGTCTTTTTAGCCGCCGGTAACGTAACCGTCTCTTTTTGTAATCATTACTTTTTTTTTCCAAGGTAGAGTATTTAAACGCTGCAAAAAATCCCATCGTCTTCTACTTTTTCAAATTTGTATCTTCGAGTTTTCCATCATCTCTTTCTCTCCTATGTATTCATTTCTTCCATCGTTCGTTGTCAATAGATCCACTCTTTTTCTGTAAGATCTTCTTCCTTCTCCTTTATTTCCTTTATTCATCATGGTTTACCTTATTGAATCTCTTGATAAGTTTCTCTCTGATTTTTCTATTCCCTCCTGTGTTGTTTTGGAAGAGCTTTCTGAGCCTTCTGACTATTTCCATTTGGCTGAGGGACATTGGTTCCCCAGTCTCTTTGTTGCTGAGTGTGGATTTTCTTTTCCACCGAATCCCTTATGTCTGGAATTCTGTCAATACTTTGACATTGTTCCTGCAAGAATATCCCCCAATACATGGAGAATAGTTAATGGGGTTCATAGATTAAATCAAATCCATGGAACTCGTATAGGAATTCCAGAATTCATGTTTTGTTATAGATGGGCAGTTGGTGATAACACCTTTTATTTAAAAACTAGATTTTTAAATAGGGCGTTAGTGGTTAATCTCTCGGATGCCAATAGGGACTATTTTGAGCACGGGGTTGTCATAAAAAATTGGCAACATGCTCCTTTATCTGGAGATGAAGTGTATCAGGGTCCCAGATGCCCTTCTTATGGCAATGGGATAGGTTATTTTTATTTTATTTTATTTATTTTGAAATTATGCTTCCTCTATGTTTGATAAAATGTGCCACTGATATTTTAATGTTTATTTATTTGCAGTTGACAGTAAAAGAAAGTGTCCAAAAGAGGCAGACGTTAACATAAGACATTTGAAACTTATCTGGAGTTTGCATCAGTCTGTTGCCGACGAGCACATTAGGTCAGCTTCATATCTGCTGCAGTACAAGAGCTACACTACACCAAAAATGCTAATCTAGCACGCTGTGGCAAGGAGATTCTGGCACGGTTTTAAGCTGTGCCAGATTCTGGCACGGTTTAATGACAATCTGGCACACTTTAAAATAGTGCCAAAATTTGGCACTGCTTTAAAGTGTGCCAAAATTAAGTACACTTCACTAAAATATAAATAACCCCAAAAAAATTTATCCCCCTTAATTTTTTTAGCTTCCCGCTCTCTCCCTCTCTCGATCGCTCAGCCCTATCTCTCTCTCTCCCTCTCTCGGTCTCCGACCTTCGCCATCCTCCACCATCGTCGACCGTCGCCATTCTCGCCATCCACCGTCCTCTACCACCGCCGTCCTCGCCATCCACCATCCTCGACCATCGCCATCCTCGCTCAGTCTTAACTCTTTGTTTGTTTCCTATGATGGAAATACGAAGAAGTTAGCATCAGGGTTAGTGAAACCATTTGTGACACATTTGAAGGTTGCAGAGCAACAAGTTGCATCAGCTGTTCAATCAATTAGACTCGAAATTGAAAGGAAAAAAAATGCTGAAACGTGGTTCACAAAGGGAACACTTGAGAGGTAATGCAAATCCAGACGCAACATTATTTGACAATGCATATGACCTTTGAATCTTTGATGTAATTGGTATTGTTTTTAGGTTTGTGCGGTTTGTCAGTACACCGGAAGTTTTGGAATTGGTCAATACCTTTGATGAAGAGATGTCTCAACTAGAAGCAGCCCGGAGGATCTATTCACAGGTAACATTTTTTTAGCATGTATAAGTTTTTCTTAGGGGTTTACCAATTAAAATCTCTACCTAATTTTCTTTTTCTTCAAAAAAAATTGATCTCAGGGAGCAGAAGATCACGTTTCCAGTACGTTCGGTATGTTTATCTGCCTATCGTGTTGTTTTATGTACGATTTTCTTATAAAGATAATTAGACTGCCCTCCAATACACTATTTTTTTCAAACAGCTTGTAGACCTTTAGAGTATTTAATTGTGCAGTAAAATAAGGAATGCTTGCACAGTTTAACTATGGTCACAGAAGTATTAATAATATTAGTTCAAGTCTAACTGAATTGTAAAAGACAACTACATCATGCAGTTTATTATGTGGAACATTTTGTTCCAGAAATTAGTACCATTATCTTATTGATAAGCAATTCCATAATTATCGTTTAATCACCTAGTATAAATATTTATGAAAATTGCCTTGTTTAAATTTGTGAGTCCAATATTGCCGGATTATGTACCGGAGCTGTATCGTTTTCCAGAAATATTGTATCATGTATTTTAACATATTGTAGTATACTCTTGGATTTTTATAATAACCGCATATATCTTAATGCCTTGAGCATCAACAATTAAACAATTATTAGAAAGAGTTAAGAGTATCTGTTTCTATAATCAAAATCCCCACAAAATGACAGTTTTTCGTTTCTATACTCTTTTCGATTCTGGAACATCCACCCACATCCTCCACCATTAACCTACAAGATGTTCTGTAATTTAACATGTATTTTGTTAAGACAATATTGTGTTATGCATACTAGACGGACAGTAAAAAACATTCCCAAGTATGCTCCATCACAGTTCTACATTGCAATGTGTTTCCTCGGATCAAGGAGAAAAAGATAATGTCCCTAAAACCTTTTGTTGAACGCTTTCGGTAAGTTTAAGGATGTTATTCAGAATTTTATGTTTTCAATTTAGTACATTTTTTAAAAGTTCAAGTTTGTGTTAGTTTTTTAATCTATTTTTCATCTCATGGCTTGAAATCATCGTAACTGCAATTGTATATCATAATGTGCCATACATTTTTCAGATTCTTAGCTCTGGAGTGGAAATGAGAGAAGGAATAAGGTTTGTAGTCACACTACTAAAGATGGTAGTTTGGTCTTCTGTAAGTTGTTTCTTAAATAATCCCACAATATGATTAATAACGTCTTGATTATTCTCCCAAGTATTACCCTCTTCATCTTTAATGGAGTGAATCCTAAGATTTTAGTGCTTGGTTTTAACACTAGCCTCGCCATTACCAAACTTACCTCATCTCTGTTGTTACATCAAGTTTATATTGTCCCCTATAGCCTGGCCATTACCAAACTTACCTCATCTTTGGTTTGGTTTATTTGTATTTCAATATGAGTTGAAATTGATACATTCGGTATATGAATTGACTTCTATTATGAATCGTTCATAAACCCCTTGAATATATGCGTAAATATTTAGAGAATGGGATCAAATTGATTAAGATTGAATTTCTAGGGTTCTTGATACAGAATTGGGTTTTATCATTAAATCTTGAATTAATATTGTGTTTTTGATGTTTTAAGCATGTTTAAATCATAGTTACTTTATTTAGATGCTATACCAATTTAAGTAAGATCCTACTTCTATGGTAGCATTATAGTTCATGCTTATAGACTTTATGATCGTCTTATTTATTTTGTACACTCGCAATTATTTCGTATAATGAATAGGACCCATGGTGAGGACAATACTCAATATTTCACAATAGGACTCGGAATAAATCGACAAATCGATAGGACCCACATCGAACACATGTGCTTGGTTTGTGGCCTTTCTCAATTACTTACTCATTTTCACTAATTCTTCATGTATGCCAAAATTGAAAAACTGGTAAATAAAACAAAAAACCAAGAACATTTCACAAGTCAGAAAATTAAGTCACATGTTGTAAAATGACTACTTTCCCTACATAATGGTTAATATATCTTTTTAAAATATAATTTTGGTATTGCAGGACCTCTTTGTGTCGGGACTGATACAACATCAGCACACTGGTGAAAACCAAAGCGGAACTCGAAGAAGTGATTGGAAAAGGGAAGATCTCAAGTTGTTTGCACAAATACGCAAGGATCAAGAATGAGGGAGCTTATTCGGAGGATCTCAAGTTGCGAATAAATTTGGTAAGTATTTTATATTGATGATAGAAGATTTTATAATGAAGTGCACCTTTACCAAAGTAAATTCTTCATTTAATTGTGTGCGCGTGTGTGTGTTGTGTAAGATGTGTGTGTTAAGGCCTTAATAAGTGGTTGACATGGAGGAAGGGGCTATATGGATTTATATACTATTTTTAGATGTTAAATCGGTGGAAGGAATTTATTGGTGGTTTAGCTGCGGCTTTTGTGCTTGTTGTTGTTGTTGGGCTTATGTTAATATTAAAATAAGTTGGATTTCATGAATAAACAAAGGAAACTCTGTCAAAATTTTATGAAATAAGTAAGTGTTCTAAATTGATTAAGGCTAGCATCCAACATTTGAAAATTGAACACCTCGTACGGGACCAATGTAACTCGTAGGAACTGACCGCGTAGTCCCGGGACTCCCGGTTTGAGAGTATGACGATAATTTGCAAAAATCACTCTTAGACTTGAAAACAGGCCGTTAAGGGGTGAAAACCCGAACCAGCCCCCAAACGACCCCGTAGGAGGCACGAGCACCTCGCACGGGACCAATGTAACTCGTAGGAACTGACCGCGTAGTCCCGGGACTCCCGGTTTGAGAGTATGACCCGAATTTGCAAAAATCACACTGAGACTTGAAAACAGGCCGTTAAGGGGTGAAAACCCAAACCAGCCCCCAAACAACCCCATAGGAGGCACGAACACCTCGCACGGGACCAATGTAACTCGTAGGAACTGACCACGTAGTCCCGGGTCTTCCGGATTGAGAGTATGACGATAATTCGCAAAAATCACACTTAGACTTGAAAACAGGCCGTTAAGGGGTGAAAACCCGAACCAGCACCCAAACGACCCCGTAAGAAGCACGAACACCTCGCACGGGACCAATGTAACTCGTAGGAACTGATCGCGTAGTCCCGGGTCTTCTGGTTTGAGAGTATGACCATAATTTGCAAAAATCACACTTAGACTTGAAAACAGGCCGTTAAGGGGTGAATACCAAAACCAGCCACCAAACGACCCCGTAGGAGGCACGAACACCTCGCACGGGACCAATGTAACTTGTAGCAACTGACCGCGTAGTCCCGGGACTCCTGGTATGAGAGTATGACCCGAATTTGCAAAAATCACACTTAGACATGAAAACAAGCCATTAAGGGGTGAAAACCTGAACCATCCCCCAAACGACCCCATAGGAGGCACGAACACCTCACACGGGACCAATGTAACTTGTAGCAAATGACCGCGTAGTCCCGGGACTCTCGGTTTGAGAGTATGACCCGAATTTGCAAAAATCACACTTAGAGTTGAAAACAGGCCGTTAAGGGGTGAAAACCCGAACCAACCCCCAAACGACCCCGTAGGAGGCACGAACACCTCGTAGGGGACCAATGTAACTTGTAGGAACTGACCGCGTAGTCCCGGGACTCCCGGTATGAGAGTATGACGATAATTTGCAAAAATCACACTTAGACTTGAAAACAGGCCGTTAAGGGGTGAAAACCCGAACTAGCCACCAAACGACCCCGTAGGAGGCACGAACACCTCGCACGGGACCAATGTAACTCGTAGGAACTGACCGCGTAGTCCCGGGACTCCCGGTTTGAGAGTATGACGTTAATTTGCAAAAATCACACTTAGACTTGAAAACAGGCCGTTAAGGGGTAAAAACCCGAACCAACCTCCGAACGACCCCTTAAGAAGCACGAATACCTCGCACGGGACCAATGTAACTCGTAGGAACTGACCGCGTAGTCCCGGGTCTCCCGGTTTGAGAGTATGACGATAATTTGCAAAAATCACACTTAGACTTGAAAACAAGCCGTTAAGGGGTGAAAACCCAAACCAGCCCCCAAACGACCCCGTAAGAAGCACGAATACCACGCACGGGACCAATGTAACTCGTAGGAACTGACCGCGTAGTCCCGGGTCTCTCGGTTTGAGAGTATGACGATAATTTGCAAAAACCACACTTAGACTTGAAAACAGGCCGTAAGGGGTGAAAACCCGAACCAGCCCCCAAACGACCCCGTAGGAGGCACGAACACCTCGCACGGGACCAATGTAACTCGTAGGAACTGATCGCGTAGTCCCGGGACTCCCGGTTTGAGAGTATGACCCGAATTTGCAAAAATCACACTTAGACTTGAAAACAGGCCGTTAAGGGGTGAAAACCCGAACCAGCCCCCAAACGACCCCGTAGGAGGCACGAACACCTCGCACGGGACCAGTGTAACTTGTAGGAACTGACCGCGTAGTCCCGGGTCTCCCGGTTTGAGAGTATGACGATAATTTGCAAAAATCACACTTAGACTTGAAAACAGGCCGTTAAGGGGTGAAAACCAAAACCAGCCCCCAAACGACCCCGTAAGAGGCACGAACACCTCGCACGGGACCAATGTAACTCGTAGCAACTGACCGCGTAGTTCCGGGACTCTCGGTTTGAGAGTATGACGTTAATTTGCAAAAATCACACGTAGACTTGAAAACAGGCCGTTAAGGGGTAAAAACCCGAACCAACCCCCAAACGACCCCTTAAGAAGGACGAATACCTCGTACGGGACCAATGTAACTCGTAGAAACTGACCGCGTAGTCCCGGGTCTCCCGGTTTGAGAGTATGACGATAATTTGCAAAAATCACACTTAGACTTGAAAACAAGCCGTTAAGGGGTGAAAACCCGAACCAGCCCCCAAACGACCCCGTAAGAAGCACGAATACCACGCACGGGACCAATGTAACTCGTAGGAACTGACCGCGTAGTCCCGGGTCTCCCGGTTTGAGAGTATGACGATAATTTGCAAAAATCACACTTAGACTTGAAAACAGGCCGTTAAGGGGTGAAAACTCGAAACAGCCCCCAAACGACCCCGTAGGAGGCACGAACACCTCGCACGGGACCAATGTAACTCGTAGGAACTGATCGCGTAGTCCCGGGACTCCCGGATTGAGAGTATGACAAGAATTTGCGAAAATCACACTTAGACTTGAAAACAGGCTGTTAAGGGGTGAAAACCCGAACCAGCCCCCAAACAACCCCGTAGGAGGCACGAACACCTCGCACGGGACCAATGTAACTCGTAGGAACTGACCGCGTAGTCCCGGGTCTTCCGGTTTGAGAGTATGACGATAATTTGCAAAAATCACACTTAGACTTGAAAACAGGCCGTTAAGGGGTGAAAACCAAAACCAGCCCCCAAACGACCCCGTAGGAGGCACGAACACCTCGCACGGGGCCAATGTAACTTGTAGCAACTGACCGCGTAGTCTCGGGACTCCCGGTATGAGAGTATGACCCGAATTTGTAAAAATCACACTTAGACATGAAAACAGGCCGTTAAGGGGTGAAAACCTGAACCAGCCCCCAAACGACCCCGTAGGAGGCAGGAACACCTCACACGGGACCAATGTAACTTGTAGCAACTGACTGCGTAGTCCCGGGACTCTCGGTTTGAGAGTATGACCCGAATTTGCCAAAATAACACTTAGAGTTGAAAACAGGCCGTTAAGGGGTGAAAACCCGAACCAGCCCCGAAACGACCCCGTAGGAGGCACGAACACCTCGTAGGGGACCAATGTAACTTGTAGGAACTAACCGCGTAGTCCCGGAACTCCCGGTATGAGAGTATGACGATGATTTGCAAAAATCACACTTAGACTTGAAAATAGGCCGTTAAGGGGTGAAAACCCGAACCATCCCCCAAACGACCCCGTAAGAGGCACGAACAACTCGCACGGGACCAATGTAACTCGTAGGAACTGACCGCGTAGTCCCGGGACTCCCGGTTTGAGAGTATGACGATAATTTGCAAAAATCCCACTTAGACTTGAAAACAGTCCGTTAAGGGGTGAAAACCCGAACCAGCCCCCAAACGACCCCATAGGAGGCACGAACACCTCGCACGGGATCAGTGTAACTTGTAGGAACTGACCGCGTAGTCCCGGGTCTCCCGGTTTGAGAGTATGACGATAATTTGCAAAAATCACTCTTAGACTTGAAAACAGGCCGTTAAGGGGTGAAAACCCGAACCAGCCCCCAAACGACCCCGTAGGAGGCACGAACACCTCGCACGGGACCAATGTAACTCGTAGGAACTGATCGCATAGTCCCGGGACTCCCGGTTTGAGAGTATGACCCGAATTTGCAAAAATCACACTTAGACTTGAAAACAGGCCGTTAAGGGGTGAAAACCCGAACCAGCCCCCAAACAACCCCATAGGAGGCACGAACACCTCGCACGGGACCAATGTAACTCGTAGGAACTGACCGCGTAGTCCCGGGTCTTCCGGTTTGAGAGTATGACGATAATTCGCCAAAATCACACTTAGACTTGAAAACAGGCCGTTAAGGGGTGAAAACTCGAACCAGCACCCAAACGACCCCGTAAGAAGCACGAACACCTCGCACGGGACCAATGTAACTCGTAGGAACTGATCGCGTAGTCCTGGGTCTTCCGGTTTGAGAGTATGACCATAATTTACAAAAATCACACTTAGACTTGAAAACAGGCCGTTAAGGGGTGAATACCAAAACCAGCCCCCATACGACCCCGTAGGAGGCACGAACACCTCGCACGGGACCAATGTAACTTATAGCAACTGATCGCGTAGTCCCGGGACTCCTGGTATGAGAGTATGACCCGAATTTGCAAAAATCACACTTAGACATGAAAACAGGCCATTAAGGGGTGAAAACCTGAACCAGCCCCCAAACGACCCCGTAGGAGGCACGAACACCTCACACGGGACCAATGTAACTTGTAGCAACTGACTGCGTAGTCCCGGGACTCTCGATTTGAGAGTATGACCCGAATTTGCAAAAATCACACTTAGAGTTGAAAACAGGCCGTTAAGGGGTGAAAACCGGAACCAACCCCCAAACGACCCCGTAGGAGGCACGAACACCTCGTAGGGGACCAATGTAACTTGTAGGGACTGACCGTGTAGTCCCGGGACTCCCGGTTTGAGAGTATGACGTTAATTTGCAAAAATCACACTTAGACTTGAAAACAGGCCGTTAAGGGGTAAAAACCCGAACCAACCCCCAAACGACCCCTTAAGAAGCACGAATACCTCGCACGGGACCAATGTAACTTGTAGGAACTGATCGCGTAGTCCCGGGACTCCCGGTTTGAGAGTATGACCCGAATTTGCAAAAATCATACTTAGACTTGAAAACAGGCCGTTAAGGGGTGAAAACCGGAACCAGCCCCCAAACAACCCCGTAGGAGGCACGAACACCTCGCACGGGACCAATGTAACTCGTAGGAACTGACCGCGTAGTCCCGGGTCTTCCGGTTTGAGAGTATGACGATAATTTGCAAAAATCACACTTAGACTTGAAAACAGGCCGTTAAGGGGTGAAAACCAAAACCAGCCCCCAAACGACCCCGTAGGAGGCACGAACACCTCGCACGGGACCAATGTAACTTGTAGCAACTGACCGCTTAGTCTCGGGACTCCCGGTATGAGAGTATGACCTGAATTATCAAAAATCACACTTAGACATGAAAACAGGCCGTTAAGGGGTGAAAACCCGAACCAGCCCCCAAACGACCCCGTAGGAGGCACGAACACCTCACACGGGACCAATGTAACTTGTAGCAACTGACTGCGTAGTCCCGGGACTCTCGGTTTGAGAGTATGACCCGAATTTGCAAAAATCACACTTAGAGTTGAAAACAGGCCGTTAAGGGGTGAAAACCCGAACCAACCCCCAAACGACCCCGTAGGAGGCACGAACACCTCGTAGGGGACCAATGTAACTAGTAGGAACTGACCGCGTAGTCCCGGGACTACCGGTATGAGAGTATGACGATAATTTGCAAAAATCACACTTAGACTTGAAAACAGGCCGTTAAGGGGTGAAAACCCGAACCAGCCACCAAACGACCCCGTAAGAGGCACGAACACCTCGCACGGGACCAATGTAACTTGTAGGAACTGACCGCGTAGTCCCGGGTCTCCCGGTTTGAGAGTATGACGATAATTTGCAAAAATCACACTTAGACTTGAAAACAGGCCGTTAAGGGGTGAAAACTCGAACCAGCCCCCAAACGACCCCGTAGGAGGCACGAACACCTCGCACGGGACCAATGTAACTCGTAGGAACTGATCGCGTAGTCCCGGGACTCCCGGTTTGAGAGTATGACCCGAATTTGCAAAAATCATACTTAGACTTGAAAACAGGCCGTTAAGGGGTGAAAACCGGAACCAGCCCCCAAACAACCCCGTAGGAAGCACGAACACCTCGCACGGGACCAATGTAACTCGTAGGAACTGACCGCGTAGTCCCGGGTCTTCCGGTTTGAGAGTATGACGATAATTTGCAAAAATCACACTTAGACTTGAAAACAGGCCGTTAAGGGGTGAAAACCAAAACCAGCCCCCAAACGACCCCGTAGGAGGCACGAACACCTCGCACGGGACCAATGTAACTTGTAGCAACTGACCGCGTAGTCTCGGGACTCCCGGTATGAGAGTATGACCTGAATTATCAAAAATCACACTTAGACATGAAAACAGGCCGTTAAGGGGTGAAAACCCGAACCAGCCCCCAAACGACCCCGTAGGAGGCACGAACACCTCGCACGGGACCAATGTAACTTGTAGCAACTGACCGCGTAGTCCCGGGACTCTCGGTTTGAGAGTATGACCCGAATTTGCGAAAATAACACTTAGAGTTGAAAACAGGCCGTTAAGGGGTGAAAACCCGAACCAGCCCCCAAACGACTCCGTAGGAGGCACGAACACCTCGTAGGGGACCAATGTAACTTGTAGGAACTGACCGCGTAGTTCCGGGACTCCCGATATGAGAGTATGACGATGATTTGCAAAAATCACACTTAGACTTGAAAAGAGGCCGTTAAGGGGTGAAAACCAGAACCATCCCCCAAACGACCCCGTAAGAGGCACGGACACCTCACACGGGACCAATGTAACTCGTAGGAACTGACCGTGTAGTCCCGGGACTCCCGGTTTGAGAGTATGGCGATAATTTGCAAAAATCACACTTAGACTTGAAAACAGGCCGTTAAGGGGTGAAAACCCGAACCAGCCCCCAAACGACCCCGTAGGAGGCACGAACACCTCGCACGGGACCAGTGTAACTTGTAGGAACTGACCGCGTAGTCCCGGGTCTCCCGGTTTGAGAGTATGACGATAATTTGCAAAAATCACACTTAGACTTGAAAACAGGCCGTTAAGGGGTGAAAACCAAAACCAGCCCCCAAACGACCCCGTAAGAGGCACGAACACCTCGCACGGGACCAATGTAACTCGTAGGAACTAACCGCGTAGTCCCGGGACTCCCGGTTTGAGAGTATGACGTTAATATGCAAAAATCACACTTAGACTTGAAAACAGGCCGTTAAGGGGTAAAAACCCGAACCAACCCCCAAACGACCCCTTAAGAAGCACGAATACCTCGCACGGGACCAATGTAACTCGTAGGAACTGACCGCGTAGTCCCGGGTCTCCCGGTTTGAGGGTATGACGATAATTTGCAAAAATCACACTTAGACTTGAAAACAAGCCGTTAAGGGGTGAAAACCCGAACCAGCCCCCAAACGACCCCGTAAGAAGCACGAATACCACGCACGGGACCAATGTAACTCGTAGGAACTGACCGCGTAGTCCCGGGTCTCCCGGTTTGAGAGTATGACGATAATTTTCAAAAATCACACTTAGACTTGAAAACAGGCCGTTAAGGGGTGAAAACTCGAAACAGCCCCCAAACGACCCCATAGGAGGCACGATCACCTCGCACGGGACCAATGTAACTCGTAGGAACTGATCGCGTAGTCCCGAGACTCCCGGTTTGAGAGTATGACCCGAATTTGCGAAAATCACACTTAGACTTGAAAACAGGCCGTTAAGGGGTGAAAACCCGAACCAGCCCCCAAACAACCCCGTAGGAGGCACGAACACCTCGCACGGGACCAATGTAACTCGTAGGAACTGACCGCGTAGTCCCGGGTCTTCCGGTTTGAGAGTATGACGATAATTTGCAAAAATCACACTTAGACTTGAAAACAGGCCGTTAAGGGGTGAAAACCAAAACCAGCCCCCAAACGACCCCGTAGGAGGCACGAACACCTCGCACGGGGCCAATGTAACTTGTAGCAACTGACCGCGTAGTCTCGGGACTCCCGGTATGAGAGTATGACCCGAATTTGCAAAAATCACACTCAGACATGAAAACAGGCCGTTAAGGGGTGAAAACCTGAACCAGCCCCCAAACGACCCCGTAGGAGGCACGAACACCTCACACGGGACCAATGTAACTTGTAGCAACTGATCGCGTAGTCCCGGGACTCTCGGTTTGAGAGTATGACCCGAATTTGCGAAAATAACACTTACAGTTAAAAACAGGCCGTTAAGGGGTGAAAACCCGAACCAGCCCCCAAACGACCCCGTAGGAGGCACGAACACCTCGTAGGGGACCAATGTAACTTGTAGGAACTGACCGCGTAGTCCCGGAACTCCCGGTATGAGAGTATGACGATGATTTTCAAAAATCACACTTAGACTTGAAAATAGGCCGTTAAGGGGTGAAAATCCGAACCATCCCCCAAACGACCCCGTAAGAGGCACGAACACCTCGCACGGGACCAATGTAACTCGTAGGAACTGACCGCGTAGTCCCGGGACTCCCGGGTTGAGAGTATGATGATAATTTGCAAAAATCACACTTAGACTTGAAAACAGGCCGTTAAGGGGTGAAAACCCGAACCAGCCCCCAAACGACCCCGTAGGAGGCACGAACACCTCGCACGTGACCAGTGTAACTTGTAGGAACTGACCGCGTAGTCCCGGGTCTCCCGGTTTGAGAGTATGGCGATAATTTGCAAAAATCACTCTTAGACATGAAAACAGGCCGTTAAGGGGTGAAAACCCGAACCAGCCCCCAAACGACCCCGTAGGAGGCACGAACACCTCGCACGGGACCAATGTAACTCGTAGGAACTGACCGCGTAGTCCCGGGAGTCCCGGTTTTAGAGTATGACCCGAATTTGCAAAAATCACACTTAGACTTAAAAACAGGCCGTTAAGGGGTGAAAACCCGAACCAGCCCCCAAACAACCCCATAGGAGGCACGAACACCTCGCACGGGACCAATGTAACTCGTAGGAACTGACCGCGTAGTTCCGGGTCTTCCGGTTTGAGAGTATGACGATAATTCGCCAAAATCACACTTAGACTTGAAAACAGGCCGTTAAGGGGTGAAAACCCGAACCAGCACCCAAACGACCCCGTAAGAAGCACGAACACCTCGCACGGGACCAATGTAACTCGTAGGAACTGATCGCGTAGTCCCGGGTCTTCCGGTTTGAGAGTATGACCATAATTTGCAAAAATCACACTTAGACTTGAAAACAAGCCGTTAAGGGGTGAATACCAAAACCAGCCCCCATACGACCCCGTAGGAGGCACGAACACCTCGCACGGGACCAATGTAACTTGTAGCAACTGACCGCGTAGTCCCGGGACTCCTGGTATGAGAGTATGACCCGAATTTGCAAAAATCACACTTAGACATGAAAACAGGCCATTAAGGGGTGAAAACCTGAACCAGCCCCCAAACGACCCCGTAGGAGGCACGAACACCTCACACGGGACCAATGTAACTTGTAGCAACTGACCGCGTAGTCCCGGGACTCTCGGTTTGAGAGTATGACCCGAATTTGCAAAAATCACACTTAGAGTTGAAAACAGGCCGTTAAGGGGTGAAAACCCGAACCAACCCCCAAACGACCCCTTAAGAAGCACGAATACCTCGCACGGGACCAATGTAACTCGTAGGAACTGACCGCGTAGTCCCGGGTCTCCCGGTTTGAGAGTATGACGATAATTTGCAAAAATCACACTTAGACTTGAAAATAGGCCGTTAAGGGGTGAAAACCCGAACCAGCCCCCAAACGACCCCGTAGGAGGCACGAACACCTCGCACGGGACCAGTGTAACTTGTAGGAACTGACCGCGTAGTCCCGGGTCTCCCGGTTTGAGAGTATAACGATAATTTGCAAAAATCACACTTAGACTTGAAAACAGGCCGTTAAGGGGTGAAAACCAAAACCAGCCCCCAAACGACCCCGTAAGAGGCACGAACACCTCGCACGGGACCAATGTAACTCGTAGGAACTGACCGCGTAGTCCCGGGACTCCCGGTTTGAGAGTATGACGTTAATATGCAAAAATCACACTTAGACTTGAAAACATGCCGTTAAGGGGTAAAAACCCGAACCAACCCCCAAACGACCCCTTAAGAAGCACGAATACCTCGCACGGGACCAATGTAACTCGTAGGAACTGACCGCGTAGTCCCGGGTCTCCCGGTTTGAGAGTGTGACGATAATTTGCAAAAATCACACTTAGACTTGAAAACAAGCCGTTAAGGGGTGAAAACCCGAACCAGCCCCCAAACGACCCCGTAAGAAGCACGAATACCACGCACGGGACCAATGTAACTCGTAGGAACTGACCGCGTAGTCCCGGGTCTCCCGGTTTGAGAGTATGACGATAATTTTCAAAAATTACACTTAGACTTGAAAACAAGCCGTTAAGGGGTGAAAACTCAAAACAGCCCCCAAACGACCCCATAGGAGGCACGAACACCTCGCACGGGACCAATGTAACTCGTAGGAACTGATCGCGTAGTCCCGGGAATCCTGGTTTGAGAGTATGACCCGAATTTGCGAAAATCACACTTAGACTTGAAAACAGGCTGTTAAGGGGTGAAAACCCGAACCAGCCCCCAAACAACCCCGTAGGAGGCACGAACACCTCGCACGGGACCAATGTAACTCGTAGGAACTGACCGCGTAGTCCCGGGTCTTTCGGTTTGAGAGTATGACGATAATTTGCAAAAATCACACTTAGACTTGAAAATAGGCCGTTAAGGGGTGAAAACCAAAACCAGCCCCCAAACGACCCCGTAGGAGGCACGAACACCTCGCACGGGGCCAATGTAACTTGTAGCAACTGACCGCGTAGTCTCGGGACTCCCGGTATGAGAGTATGACCCGAATTTGCAAAAATCACACTCAGACATGAAAACAGGCCGTTAAGGGGTGAAAACCTGAACCAGCCCCCAAACGACCCCGTAGGAGGCACGAACACCTCACACGGGACCAATGTAACTTGTAGCAACTGATCGCGTAGTCCCGGGACTCTCGGTTTGAGAGTATGACCCGAATTTGCGAAAATAACACTTAAAGTTAAAAACAGGCCGTTAAGGGGTGAAAACCCGAACCAGCCCCCAAACGACCCCGTAGGAGGCACGAACACCTCGTAGGGGACCAATGTAACTTGTAGGAACTGACCGCGTAGTCCCGGAACTCCCGGTATGAGAGTATGACGATGATTTTCAAAAATCACACTTAGACTTGAAAATAGGCCGTTAAGGGGTGAAAATCCGAACCATCCCCCAAACGACCCCGTAAGAGGCACGAACACCTCGCACGGGACCAATGTAACTCGTAGGAACTGACCGCGTAGTCCCGGGACTCCCGGTTTGAGAGTATGACGATAATTTGCAAAAATCACACTTAGACTTGAAAACAAGCCGTTAAGGGGTGAAAACCCGAACCAGCCCCCAAACGACCCTATAAGAAGCACGAATACCACGTACGGGACCAATGTAACTCGTAGGAACTGACCGCGTAGTCCCGGGTCTCCCGGTTTGAGAGTATGACGATAATTTTCAAAAATCATACTTAGACTTGAAAACAGGCCGTTAAGGGGTGAAAACCCGAACCAGCCCCCAAACGACCCCGTAGGAGGCACGAACACCTCGCACGGGACCAGTGTAACTTGTAGGAACTGACCGCGTAGTCCCGGGTCTCCCGGTTTGAGAGTATGGCGATAATTTGCAAAAATCACTCTTAGAATTGAAAACAGGCCGTTAAGAGGTGAAAACCCGAATCAGCCCCCAAACGACCCCGTAGGAGGCACGAACACCTCGCACGGGACCAATGTAACTCGTAGGAACTGACCGCGTAGTCCCGGGAGTCCCGGTTTGAGAGTATGACCCGAATTTGCAAAAATCACACTTAGACTTGAAAACAGGCCGTTAAGGGGTGAAAACCCGAACCAGCCGCCAAACAACCCCGTAGGAGGCACGAACACCTCGCACGGAACCAATGTAACTCGTAGGAACTGATCGCGTAGTCCCGGGTCTTCCGGTTTGAGAGTATGACCATAATTTGCAAAAATCACACTTAGACTTGAAAACAGGCCGTTAAGGGGTGAATACCAAAACCAGCCCCCATACGACCCCGTAGGAGGCACGAACACCTCGCACGGGACCAATGTAACTTGTAGCAACTGACCGCGTAGTCCCGGGACTCCTGGTATGAGAGTATGACCCGAATTTGCAAAAATCACACTTAGATATGAAAACAGGCCATTAAGGGTTGAAAACCTGAACCAGCCCCCAAACGACCCCGTAGGAGGCACGAACACCTCACACGGGACCAATGTAACTTGTAGCAACTGACCGCGTAGTCCCGGGACTCTCGGTTTGAGAGTATGACCCGAATTTGCAAAAATCACACTTAGAGTTGAAAACAGGCCGTTAAGGGGTGAAAACCCGAACCAACCCCCAAACGACCCCGTAGGAGGCACGAACACCTCGTAGGGGACCAATGTAACTTGTAGGAACTGACCGCGTAGTCCCAGGACTCCCGGTATGAGAGTATGACGATAATTTGCAAAAATCACACTTAGACTTGAAAATAGGCCGTTAAGGGGTGAAAACCCGAACCAGCCACCAAACGACCCCGTAAGAGGCACGAACACCTCGCACGGGACCAATGTAACTCGTAGGAACTGACCGCGTAGTCGCTGGACTCCCGGTTTGAGAGTATGACGTTAATTTGCAAAAATCACACTTAGACTTGAAAACAGGCCGTTAAGGGGTAAAAACCCAAACCAACCCCCAAACGACCCCTTAAGAAGCACGAATACCTCGCACGGGACCAATGTAACTCATAGGAACTGACCGCGTAGTCCCGGGTCTCCCGGTTTGAGAGTATGACGATAATTTGCAAAAATCACACTTAGACTTGAAAACAGGCCGTTAAGGGGTGAAAACTCGAACCAGCCCCCAAACGACCCCGTAGGAGGCACGAACACCTCGCACGGGACCAATGTAACTCGTATGAACTGATCGCGTAGTCCCGGGACTCCCGGTTTGAGAGTATGACCCGAATTTGCAAAAATCACACTTAGACTTGAAAACAGGCCGTTAAGGGGTGAAAACCCGAACCAGCCCCCAAACAACCCCGTAGGAGGCACGAACACCTTGCACGGGACCAATGTAACTCGTAGGAACTGACCGCGTAGTCCCGGGTCTTCCGGTTTGAGAGTATGACGATAATTTGCAAAAATCACACTTAGACTTGAAAACAGGCCGTTAAGGGGTGAAAACCAAAACCAGCCCCCAAACGACCCCGTAGGAGGCACGAACACCTCGCACGGGACCAATGTAACTTGTAGCAACTGATCGCGTAGTCTCGGGACTCCCGGTATGAGAGTATGACCCGAATTTGCAAAAATCACACTTAGACATGAAAACAGGCCGTTAAGGGGTGAAAACCTGAACCAGCCCCCAAATGACCCCGTAGGAGGCACGAACACCTCGCACGGGACCAATGTAACTTGTAGCAACTGACCGCGTAGTCCCGGGACTCTCGGTTTGAGAGTATGACCCGAATTTGCGAAAATAACACTTAGAGTTGAAAACAGGCCGTTAAGGGGTGAAAACCCGAACCAGCCCCCAAACGACTCCGTAGGAGGCACGAACACCTCGTAGGGGACCAATGTAACTTGTAGGAACTGACCGCGTAGTCCCGGGACTCCCGGTATGAGAGTATGACGATGATTTGCAAAAATCACACTTAAACTTGAAAATAGGCCGTTAAGGGGTGAAAACCCGAACCATCCCCCAAACGACCCCGTAAGAGGCACGGACACCTCGCACGGGACCAATGTAACTCGTAGGAACTGACCGCGTAGTCCCGGTACTCCCGGTTTGAGAGTATGACGATAATTTGTAAAAATCACACTTAGACTTGAAAACAGGCCGTTAAGGGGTGAAAACCCGAACCAGCCCCCAAACGACCCCGTAGGAGGCACGAACACCTCACACGGGACCAGTGTAACTTGTAGGAACTGACCGCGTAGTCCCGGGTCTCTCGGTTTGAGAGTATAACGATAATTTGCAAAAATCACATTTAGACTTGAAAACAGGCCGTTAAGGGGTGAAAACCAAAACCAGCCCCCAAGCGACCCCGTAAGAGGCATGAACACCTCGCACGGGACCAATGTAACTCGTAGGAACTGACCGCGTAGTCCCGGGACTCCCGGTTTGAGAGTATGACGTTAATATGCAAAAATCACACTTAGACTTGAAAACAGGCCGTTAAGGGGTAAAAACCCGAACCAACCCCCAAACGACCCCTTAAGAAGCACGAATACCTCGCACGGGACCAATGTAACTCGTAGGAACTGACCGCGTAGTCCCAGGTCTCCTGGTTTGAGAGTATGACGATAATTTGCAAAAATCACACTTAGACTTGAAAACAAGCCGTTAAGGGGTGAAAACCCGAACCAGCCCCCAAACGACCCTGTAAGAAGCACGAATACCACGTACGGGACCAATGTAACTCGTAGGAACTGACCGCGTAGTCCCGGGTCTCCCGGTTTGAGAGTATGACGATAATTTTCAAAAATCATACTTAGACTTGAAAACAGGCCGTTAAGGGGTGAAAACTGGAAACAGCCCCCAAACGACCCCGTAGGAGGCACGAACACCTCGCACGGGACCAATGTAACTCGTAGGAACTGATCGCGTAGTCCCGGGACTCCCGGTTTGAGAGTATGACCCAAATTTGCGAAAATCACACTTAGACTTGAAAACAGGCTGTTAAGGGGTGAAAACCCGAACCAGCCCCCAAACAACCCCGTAGGAGGCACGAACACCTCGCACGGGACCAATGTAACTCGTAGGAACTGACCGCGTAGTCCCGGGTCTTCCGGTTTGAGGGTATGACGTTAATTTGCAAAAATCACACTTAGACTTGAAAACAGGCCGTTAAGGGGTAAAAACCCGAACCAAACCCCAAACGACCCCTTAAGAAGCACGAATACCGCGCACGGGACCAATGTAACTCGTAGGAACTGACCGCGTAGTCCCGGGTCTCCCGGTTTAAGAGTATGACGATAATTTGCAAAAATCACACTTAGACTTGTAAACAGGCCGTTAAGGGGTGAAAACTCGAAACAGCCCCCAAACGACCCCATAGGAGGCACGAACACCTCGCACGGGACCAATGTAACTCGTAGGAACTGATCGCGTAGTCCCGGGAATCCTGGTTTGAGAGTATGACCCGAATTTGCGAAAATCACACTTAGACTTGAAAACAGGCTGTTAAGGGGTGAAAACCCGAACCAGCCCCCAAACAACCCCGTAGGAGGCACGAACACCTCGCACGGGACCAATGTAACTCGTAGGAACTGACCGCGTAGTCCCGGGTCTTCCGGTTTGAGAGTATGACGATAATTTGCAAAAATCACACTTAGACTTGAAAATAGGCCGTTAAGGGGTGAAAACCAAAACCAGCCCCCAAACGACCCCGTAGGAGGCACGAACACCTCGCACGGGGCCAATGTAACTTGTAGCAACTGACCGCGTAGTCTCGGGACTCCCGGTATGAGAGTATGACCCGAATTTGCAAAAATCACACTCAGACATGAAAACAGGCCGTTAAGGGGTGAAAACCTGAACCAGCCCCCAAACGACCCCGTAGGAGGCACGAACACCTCACACGGGACCAATGTAACTTGTAGCAACTGATCGCGTAGTCCCGGGACTCTCGGTTTGAGAGTATGACCCGAATTTGCGAAAATAACACTTAAAGTTAAAAACAGGCCGTTAAGGGGTGAAAACCCGAACCAGCCCCCAAACGACCCCGTAGGAGGCACGAACACCTCGTAGGGGACCAATGTAACTTGTAGGAACTGACCGCGTAGTCCCGGAACTCCCGGTATGAGAGTATGACGATGATTTTCAAAAATCACACTTAGACTTGAAAATAGGCCGTTAAGGGGTGAAAATCCGAACCATCCCCCAAACGACCCCGTAAGAGGCACGAACACCTCGCACGGGACCAATGTAACTCGTAGGAACTGACCGCGTAGTCCCGGGACTCCCGGTTTGAGAGTATGACGATAATTTGCAAAAATCACACTTAGACTTGAAAACAGGCCGTTAAGGGGTGAAAACCCGAACCAGCCCCCAAACGACCCCGTAGGAGGCACGAACACCTCGCACGGGACCAGTGTAACTTGTAGGAACTGACCGCGTAGTCCCGGGTCTCCCGGTTTGAGAGTAAGGCGATAATTTGCAAAAATCACTCTTAGAATTGAAAACAGGCCGTTAAGGGGTGAAAACCCGAATCAGCCCCCAAACGACCCCGTAGGAGGCACGAACACCTCGCACGGGACCAATGTAACTCGTAGGAACTGACCGCGTAGTCCCGGGAGTCCCGGTTTGAGAGTATGACCCGAATTTGCAAAAATAACACTTAGACTTGAAAACAGGCCGTTAAGGGGTGAAAACCCGAACCAGCCGCCAAACAACCCCGTAGGAGGCACGAACACCTCGCACGGAACCAATGTAACTCGTAGGAACTGATCGCGTAGTCCCGGGTCTTCCGGTTTGAGAGTATGACCATAATTTGCAAAAATCACACTTAGACTTGAAAACAGGCCGTTAAGGGGTGATTACCAAAACCAGCCCCCATACGACCCCGTAGGAGGCACGAACACCTCGCACGGGACCAATGTAACTTGTAGCAACTGACCGCGTAGTCCCGGGACTCCTGGTATGAGAGTATGACCCGAATTTGCAAAAATCACACTTAGACATGAAAACAGGCCATTAAGGGGTGAAAACCTGAACCAGCCCCCAAACGACCCCGTAGGAGGCACGAACACCTCACACGGGACCAATGTAACTTGTAGCAACTGACCGCGTAGTCCCGGGACTCTCGGTTTGAGAGTATGACCCGAATTTACAAAAATCACACTGAGAGTTGAAAACAGGCCGTTAAGGGGTGAAAACCCGAACCAACCCCCAAACGACCCCGTAGGAGGCACGAACACCTCGTAGGGGACCAATGTAACTTGTAGGAACTGACCGCGTAGTCCCAGGACTCCCGGTATGAGAGTATGACGATAATTTGCAAAAATCACACTTAGACTTGAAAATAGGCCGTTAAGGGGTGAAAACCCGAACCACCCACCAAACGACCCCGTAAGAGGCACGAACACCTCGCACGGGACCAATGTAACTCGTAGGAACTGACCGCGTAGTCGCGGGACTCCCGGTTTGAGAGTATGACGTTAATTTGCAAAAATCACACTTAGACTTGAAAACAGGCCGTTAAGGGGTAAAAACCCGAACCAACCCCCAAACGACCCCTTAAGAAGCACGAATACCTCGCACGGGACCAATGTAACTCGTAGGAACTGACCGCGTAATCCCGGGTCTCCCGGTTTGAGAGTATGACGATAATTTGCAAAAATCACACTTAGACTTGAAAACAGGCCGTTAAGGTGTGAAAACTCGAACCAGCCCCCAAACGACCCCGTAGGAGGCACGAACACCTCGCACGGGACCAATGTAACTCGTATGAACTGATCGCGTAGTCCCGGGACACCCGGTTTGAGAGTATGACCCGAATTTGCAAAAATCACACTTAGACTTGAAAACAGGCCGTTAAGGGGTGAAAACCCGAACCAGCCCCCAAACAACCCCGTAGGAGGCACGAACACCTCGCACGGGACCAATGTAACTCGTAGGAACTGACCGCGTAGTCCCGGGTCTTCCGGTTTGAGAGTATGACGATAATTTGCAAAAATCACACTTAGACTTGAAAACAGGCCGTTAAGGGGTGAAAACCAAAACCAGCCCCCAAACGACCCCGTAGGAGGCACGAACACCTCGCACGGGACCAATGTAACTTGTAGCAACTGATCGCGTAGTCTCGGGACTCCCGGTATGAGAGTATGACCCGAATTTGCAAAAATCACACTTAGACATGAAAACAGGCCGTTAAGGGGTGAAAACCTGAACCAGCCCCCAAATGACCCCGTAGGAGGCACGAACACCTCGCACGGGACCAATGTAACTTGTAGCAACTGACCGCGTAGTCCCGGGACTCTCGGTTTGAGAGTATGACCCGAATTTGCGAAAATAACACTTAGAGTTGAAAACAGGCCGTTAAGGGGTGAAAACCCGAACCAGCCCCCAAACGACTCCGTAGGAGGCACGAACACCTCGTAGGGGACCAATGTAACTTGTAGGAACTGACCGCGTAGTCCCGGGACTCCCGGTATGAGAGTATGACGATGATTTGCAAAAATCACACTTAGACTTGAAAATAGGCCGTTAAGGGGTGAAAACCCGAACCATCCCCCAAACGACCCCGTAAGAGGCACGGACACCTCGCACGGGACCATTGTAACTCGTAGGAACTGACCGCGTAGTCCCGGGACTCCCGGTTTGAGAGTATGACGATAATTTGCAAAAATCACACTTAGACTTGAAAACAGGCCGTTAAGGGGTGAAAACCCGAACCAGCCCCCAAACGACCCCGTAGGAGGCACGAACACCTCGCACGGGACCAGTGTAACTCGTAGGAACTGACCGCGTAGTCCCGGGACTCCCGGTTTGAGAGTATGACATTAATATGCAAAAATCACACTTAGACTTGAAAACAGGCCGTTAAGGGGTAAAAACCCGAACCAACCCCCAAACGACCCCTTAAGAAGCACGAATACCTCGCACGGGACCAATGTAACTCGTAGGAACTGACCGCGTAGTCCCAGGTCTCCTGGTTTGAGAGTATGACGATAATTTGCAAAAATCACACTTAGACTTGAAAACAAGCCGTTAAGGGGTGAAAACCCGAACCAGCCCCCAAACGACCCTGTAAGAAGCACGAATACCACGCACGGGACCAATGTAACTCGTAGGAACTGACCGCGTAGTCCCGGGTCTCCCGGTTTGAGAGTATGACGATAATTTTCAAAAATCATACTTAGACTTGAAAACAGGCCGTTAAGGGGTGAAAACTCGAAACAGCCGCCAAACGACCCCGTAGGAGGCACGAACACCTCGCACGGGACCAATGTAACTCGTAGGAACTGATCGCGTAGTCCCGGGACTCCCGGTTTGAGAGTATGACCCAAATTTGCGAAAATCACACTTAGACTTGAAAACAGGCCGTTAAGGGGTGAAAACCCGAACCAGCACCCAAACAACCCCGTAGGAGGCACGAACACCTCGCACGGGACCAATGTAACTCGTAGGAACTGACCGCGTAGTCCCGGGTCTTCCGGTTTGAGAGTATGACGATAATTTGCAAAAATCACACTTAGACTTGAAAACAGGCCGTTAAGGGGTGAAAACCAAAACCAGCCCCCAAACGACCCCGTAGGAGGCACGAACACCTCGCACGGGGCCAATGTAACTTGTAGCAACTGACCGCGTAGTCTCGGGACTCCCGGTATGAGAGTATGACCCGAATTTGCAAAAATCACACTCAGACATGAAAACAGGCCGTTAAGGGGTGAAAACCTGAACCAGCCCCCAGCGACCCCGTAGGAGGCACGAACACCTCACACGGGACCAATGTAACTTGTAGCAACTGATCGCGTAGTCCCGGGACTCTCGGTTTGAGAGTATGACCCGAATTTGCGAAAATAACACTTAGAGTTGAAAACAGGTCGTTAAGGGGTTAAAACCCGAACCAGCCCCCAAACGACCCCGTAGGAGGCACGAACACCTCGTAGGGGACCAATGTAACTTGTAGGAACTGACCGCATAGTCCCGGAACTCCCGGTATGAGAGTATGACGATGATTTTCAAAAATCACACTTAGACTTGAAAATAGGCCGTTTAGGGGTGAAAACCCGAACCATCCCCCAAACGACCCCGTAAGAGGCACGAACACCTCGCACGGGACCAATGTAACTCGTAGGAACTGACCGCGTAGTCCCGGGACTCCCGGTTTGAGAGTATGACGATAATTTGCAAAAATCACACTTAGACTTGAAAACAGGCCGTTAAGGGGTGAAAACCCGAACCAGCCCCCAAACGACCCCGTAGGAGGCACGAACACCTCGCACGGGACCAGTGTAACTTGTAGGAACTGACCGCGTAGTCCCGGGTCTCCCGGTTTGAGAGTATGGCGATAATTTGCAAAAATCACTCTTAGACTTGAAAACAGGCCGTTAAGGGGTGAAAACCCGAACCAGCCCCCAAACGACCCCGTAGGAGGCACGAACACCTCGCACGGGACCAATGTAACTCGTAGGAACTGACCGTGTAGTCCCGGGACTCCCGGTTTGAGAGTATGACCCGAATTTGCAAAAATCACACTTAGACTTGAAAACAGGCCGTTAAGGGGTGAAAACCCGAACCAGCCCCCAAACAACCCCATAGGAGGCACGAACACCTCGCACGGGACCAATGTAACTCGTAGGAACTGACCGCGTAGTCCCGGGTCTTCCGGTTTGAGAGTATGACGATAATTCGCCAAAATCACACTTAGACTTGAAAACAGGCCGTTAAGGGGTGAAAACCCGAACTAGCACCCAAACGACCCCGTAAGAAGCACGAAGACCTCGCACGGGACCAATGTAACTCGTAGGAACTGATCGCGTAGTCCCGGGTCTTCCGGTTTGAGAGTATGACCATAATTTGCAAAAATCACACTTAGACTTGAAAACAGGCCGTTAAGGGGTGAATACCAAAACCAGCCCCCATACGACCCCGTAGGAGGCACGAACACCTCGCACGGGACCAATGTAACTTGTAGCAACTGACCGCGTAGTCCCGGGACTCCTGGTATGAGAGTATGACCCGAATTTGCAAAAATCACACTTAGACATGAAAACAGGCCATTAAGGGGTGAAAACCTGAACCAGCCCCCAAACGACCCCGTAGGAGGCACGGACACCTCACACGGGACCAATGTAACTTGTAGCAACTGACCGCGTAGTCCCGGGACTCTCGGTTTGAGAGTATGACCCGAATTTGCAAAAATCACACTTAGAGTTGAAAATAGGCCGTTAAGGGGTGAAAACCCGAACCAACCCCCAAACGACCCCGTAGGAGGCACGAACACCTCGTAGGGAACCAATGTAACTTGTAGGAACTGACCGCGTAGTCCCAGGACTCCCGGTATGAGAGTATGACGATAATTTGCAAAAATCACACTTAGACTTGAAAATAGGCCGTTAAGGGGTGAAAACCCGAGCCAGCCACCAAACGACCCCGTAAGAGGCACGAACACCTCGCACGGGACCAATGTAACTCGTAGGAACTGACCGCTTAGTCCCGGGACTCCCGGTTTGAGAGTATGACGTTAATTTGCAAAAATCACACTTAGACTTGAAAACAGGCCGTTAAGGGGTAAAAACCCGAACCAAACCCCAAACGACCCCTTAAGAAGCAAGAATACCTCGCACGGGACCAATGTAACTCGTAGGAACTGACCGCGTAGTCCCGGGTCTCCCGGTTTGAGAGTATGACGATAATTTGCAAAAATCACACTTAGACTTGTAAACAGGCCGTTAAGGGGTGAAAACTCGAACCAGCCCCCAAACGACCCCGTAGGAGGCACGAACACCTCGTACGGGACCAATGTAACTCGTAGGAACTGATCGCGTAGTCCCGGGACTCCCGGTTTGAGAGTATGACCCAAATTTGCAAAAATCACACTTAGACTTGAAAACAGGCCGTTAAGGGGTGAAAACCCGAACCAGCCCCCAAACAACCCCGTAGGAGGCACGAACACCTCGCACGGGACCAATGTAACTCGTAGGAACTGACCGCGTAGTCCCGGGTCTTCCGGTTTGAGAGTATGACGATAATTTGCAAAAATCACACTTAGACTTGAAAACAGGCCGTTAAGGGGTGAAAACAAAAACCAGCCCCCAAACGATCCCGTAGGAGGCACGAACACCTCGCACGGGACCAATGTAACTTGTAGCAACTGACCGCGTAGTCTCGGGACTCCCGGTATGAGAGTATGACCCGAATTTGCAAAAATCACACTTAGACATGAAAACAGGCCGTTAAGGGGTGAAAACCTGAACCAGCCCCCAAACGACCCCGTAGGAGGCACGAACACCTCACACGGGACCAATGTAACTTGTAGCAACTGACCGCGTAGTCCCGGGACTCTCGGTTTGAGAGTATGACCCGAATTTGCGAAAATAACACTTAGAGTTGAAAACAGGCCGTTAAGGGGTGAAAACCCGAACCAGCCCCCAAACGACCCCGTAGGAGGCACGAACACCTCGTAGGGGACCAATGTAACTTGTAGGAACTGACCGCGTAGTCCCGGGACTCCCGGTATGAGAGTATGACGATGATTTGCAAAAATCACACTTAGACTTGAAAATAGGCCGTTAAGGGGTGAAAACCCGAACCATCCCCCAAATGACCCCGTAAGAGGCACGGACACCTCGCACGGGACCAATGTAATTGTAGGAACTGACCGCGTAGTCCCGGGACTCCCGGTTTGAGAGTATGACGATAATTTGCAAAAATCACACTTAGACTTGAAAAAAGGCCGTTAAGGGGTAAAAACCTGAACCAGCCCCCAAACGACCCCGTAGGAGGCACGAACACCTCGCACGGGACCAGTGTAACTTGTCGGAACTGACCGCGTAGTCCCGGGTCTCCCGGTTTGAGAGTATGACGATAATTTGCAAAAATCACACTTAGACTTGAAAATTGGCCGTTGAGGGGTGAAAACCCCAACCAGCCCCCAAACGATCTCGTAGGAGGCACGAACACCTCGCACGGGACCAATGTAACTTGTAAGGACTGACCGCATACTACCGGGACTCCCGGTTTGAGAGTATGGCGATAATTTGCAAAAATCACACTTAGACTTGAAAACAGACCGTTAAGGGGTGAAAATCTAAAACAGCCCCCAAACGACCCCGTAGGGGGCACGAACACCTCGCAGGGGACCAATGTAACTCGTAGGACTTGACCGCGTAGTCCCGAGACTTCCGGTTTGAGAGTATGGCGATAATTTGCAAAAATCACACTTAGACTTGAAAACAGGCCGTTAAGGGGTGAAAACCAAAACCAGCCCCCAAACGATCCCGTAGGAGGCACGAACACCTAGCACGGGACCAATGTAAATTGTAGCAACTGACCGCGTAGTACCGGGTCTCCCGGTTTGAGGGTATGACCCGATTTGTAAAAATCACACTTAGACATGAAAACAGGGCGTTAAGGGGTGAAAAACCGAACCAGCCCTCAAACGACCCTGTAGGAGGCACGAACACCTCACACGGGACCAATGTAACTTGTAGCAACCGACCGCGCATTCCCGGGTCTTCCGGTTTGATACTATGACGATAATTTGCAAAAACCAGACTTAGACTTGAAAACAGACCGTTAAGGGGTGAAAACCAAAACCAGCCCCCAAACGACCCCGTAGGAGGCACGAACACCTCGTACGAGACCAATGTAACTCGTAGGAACTGACCGCGTAGTCAGGTCTCCCGGTTTGAAAGTATGACGATAATTTGCAAAAATCACACTTAGACTTGAAAATAGGCCGTTAAGGGGTGAAAACCCGAACCAGCCCCCAAACGTCCCCGTAGGAGGCACGAACACCTCGCACGGGACCAATGTAACTCGTAGGAACTGACCGCGTAGTCCCGGGACTCCCGGTTTGAGAGTATGACCCGAATTTGCAAAAATCACACTTAGACTTGAAAACAGGCCGTTAAGGGGTGAAAACCCGAACCAGCCGCCAAACAACCCCGTAGGAGGCACGAACACCTCGCACGGAACCAATGTAACTCGTAGGAACTGACCGCGTAGTCCCGGGTCTTTCGATTTGAGAGTATGATGATAATTTGTAAAAATCACACTTAGACTTGAAAACAGGCCGTTAAGGGGTGAAAACCAAAACCAGCCCCCAAACGACCCCGTAGGAGGCACGAACACCTCGCACGGGACCAATGTAACTTGTAGCAACTGACCGCGTAGTCCCGGGACTCCCGGTTTGAGAGTATGACCCGAATTTGCAAAAATCACACTTAGACTTGAAAACAGGCCGTTAAGGGGTGAAAAACCGAACTAGCCGCCAAACAACCCCGTAGGAGGCACAAACACCTCGTACGGAACCAATGTAACTCGTAGGAACTGACCGCGTAGTCCCGGGTCTTCCGATTTGAGAGTATGACGATAATTTGTAAAAATCACACTTAGACTTGAAAACAGGCCGTTAAGGGGTGAAAACCAAAACCAGCCCCCAAACGACCCCGTAGGAGGCACGAACACCTCGCACGGGACCAATGTAACTTGTAGCAACTGACCGCGTAGTCCCGGGACTCCCGGTATGAGAGTATGACCCGAATTTGCAAAAATCACACTTAGACATGAAAACAGGCCGTTAAGGGGTGAAAAACTGAACCAGCCCCCAAACGACCCCGTAGGAGGCACGAACACCTCACACGGGACCAATGTAACTTGTAGCAACTGACCGCGTAATCCCGGGTCTTCCGGTTTGAGACTATGACGATAATTTGTAAAAATCACACTAAGACTTGAAAACAGGCCGTTAAGGGGTGAAAACCAAAACCAGCCCCCAAACGACCCCGTAGGAGGCACGAATACCTTGCACGGGACCAATGTAACTCGTAGGAACTGACCGCGTAGTCGGGTCTCCCGGTTTGAGAGTATGACGATAATTTGCAAAAATCACACTTAGACTTGAAAACAGTCCGTTAAGGGGTGAAAACCCGAACCAACCCCCAAACGACCCCGTAGGAGGCACGAACACCTCGTAGGGGACCAATGTAACTTGTAGGAACTGACCGCGTAGTCCCGGGACTCCCGGTATGAGAGTATGACGATAATTTGCAAAAATCACTTAGACTTGAAAACAGGCCGTTAAGGGGTGAAAACCCGAACCAACCCCCAAACGACCCCGTAGGAGGCACGAACACCTCGTAGGGGACCAATGTAACTTGTAGGAACTGACCGCGTAGTCCCGGGACTCCCGGTATGAGAGTATGACGATAATTTGCAAAAATCACACTTAGACTTGAAAACAGGCCGTTAAGCTGTGAAAACCCGAACCATCCACCAAACGACCCCGTAAGAGGCACAAACACCTCGCCCGGGACCAATGTAAATTGTAGCAACTAACCGCGTAGTCCCGGGTCTCTCGGTTTGAGAGTATGACCCGAATTTGCAAAAATCACACTTAGACATGAAAACAGGCCGTTAAGGAGTGAAAATCCGAACCAGCCGCCAAACAACCCCGTAGGAGGCACGAACACCTCGCACGGAACCAATGTAACTCGTAGGAACTGACCGCGTAGTCCCGGGTCATCCGGTTTGAGAGTATGACGATAATTTGCAAAAATCAGACATAGACCTGAAAACAGGCCGTTAAGGGGTGAAAACCCGAACCAGCCCCCAAACGACCCCGTAAGAAGCACGAACACCTAGCACGGGACCAATGTAAATTGTAGCAACTGACCGCGTAGTCCCGGGTCTCCCGATTTGAGAGTATGACCCGAATTTGCAAAAATCACACTTAGACATGAAAATAGGCCGTTAAGGGGTGAAAAACGGAACCAGCCCCCAAACGACCCCCTAGGAGGCACGAACACCTCACACGGGACCAATATTACTTGTAGCAACTGACCGCGTAGTCCCGGGTCTTCCGGTTTAAGACTATGACGATAATTTGCAAAAATCACACTTAGACTTGAAAACAGGCCGTTAAGGGGTGAAAACAAAAACCAGCCCCCAAACGACCCCGTAGGAGGCACGAACACCTCGCACGGGACCAATGTAACTCGTAGGAACTGACCGCGTAGTCGGGTCTCCCGGTTTGAGAGTATGACGATAATTTGCAAAAATCACACTTAGACTTGAAAATAGGCCGTTAAGGGGTGAAAACCCGAACCAACCCCCAAACGACCCCGTAGGAGGCACGAACACCTCGTAGGGGACCAATGTAACTTGTAGGAACTGACCGCGTAGTCCCGGGACTCCCGGTATGACAGTATGACGATAATTTGCAAAAATTACACTTAGACTTGAAAACAGGCCGTTAAGGGGTGAAAACCCGAACCAGCCACCAAACGACCCCGTAAGAGGCACGAACACCTCGCCCGGGACCAATGTAACTCATAGGAACTGACCGCGTAGTCCCGGGACTCCCGGTTTGAGAGTATGACGATAATTTGCAAAAATCACACTTAGACTTGAAAACAAGCCGTTAAGGGGTGAAAACCCGAACCAGCCCCCAAACGACCCCGTAAGAAGCACGAATACCACGCACGGGACCAATGTAACTCGTTGGAACTGACCGCATAGTCCCGGGTCTCCCGGTTTGAGAGTATGATGATAATTTGCAAAAACCACACTTAGACTTGAAAACAGGCCGTAAGGGGTGAAAACCCGAACCAGCCCCCAAACGACCCCGTAGGAGGCACGAACACCTCGCACGGGACCAATGTAACTCGTAGGAACTAATCGGGTAGTCCCGGGACTCCCGGTTTGAGAGTATGACCCGAATTTGCAAAAATACACTTAGACTTGAAAACAGGCCGTTAAGGGGTGAAAACCCGAACCAGCCCCCAAACAACCTCGTAGGAGGCACGAACACCTCTCACGGGACCAATGTAACTCGTAGGAACTGACCGCGTAGTCCCGGGTCTTCCGGTTTGAGAGTATGACGATAATTTGCAAAAATCACACTTAGACTTGAAAACAGGCCGTTAAGGGGTGAAAACCCGAACCAGCCCCCAAACGACCCCGTAAGAAGCACGAATACCTCGCACGGGACCAATGTAACTCGTAGGAACTGACCGCGTAGTCCCGGGTCTCCCGGTTTGAGAGTATGACGATAATTTGCAAAAATCACACTTAGACTTGAAAACAGGCCGTTAAGGGGTAAAAACCCGAACCAACCCCCAAACGACCCCTTAGGAAGCACGAATACCTCGCACGGGACCAATGTAACTCGTAGGAACTGACCGCGTAGTCCCGGGTCTCCCGGTTTGAGAGTATGACGATAATTTGCAAAAATCACACTTAGACTTGAAAACAGGCCGTTAAGGGGTGAAAACTCGAACCAGCCCCCAAACGACCCCGTAGGAGGCACGAACACCTCGCACGGGACCAATGTAACTCGTAGGAACTGATCGCGTAGTCCCGGGACTCCCGGTTTGAGAGTATGACCCGAATTTGCAAAAATCACACTTAGACTTGAAAACAGGCCGTTAAGGGGTGAAAACCCGAACCAACCGCCAAACAACCCCGTAGGAGGCACGAACACCTCGCACGGAACCAATGTAACTCGTAGGAACTGACCGCGTAGTCCCGGGTCTTCCGATTTGAGAGTATGACGATAATTTGTAAAAATCACACTTAGACTTGAAAACAGGCCGTTAAGGGGTGAAAACCAAAACCAGCCCCCAAACGACCCCGTAGGAGGCACGAACACCTCGCACGGGACCAATGTAACTTGTAACAACTGACCGCGTAGTCCCGGGACTCCCGGTTTGAGAGTATGACCCGAATTTGTAAAAATCACACTTAGACTTGAAAACAGGCCGTTAAGGGGTGAAAAACCGAACCAGCCGCCAAACAACCCCGTAGGAGGCACGAACACCTCGCACGGAACCAATGTAACTCGTAGGAACTGACCGCGTAGTCCCGGGTCTTCCGATTTGAGAGTATGACGATAATTTGTAAAAATCACACTTAGACTTGAAAACAGGCCGTTAAGGGGTGAAAACAAAAACCAGCCCCCAAACAACCCCGTAGGAGGCACGAACACCTCGCACGGGACCAATGTAACTTGTAGCAACTGACCGCGTAGTCCCGGGACTCCCGGTATGAGAGTATGACCCGCATTTGCAAAAATCACACTTAGACATGAAAACAGGCCGTTAAGGGGTGAAAAACTGAACCAGCCCCCAAACGACCCCGTAGGAGGCACGAACACCTCACACGGGACCAATGTAACTTGTAGCAACTGACCGCGTAATCCCGGGTCTTCCGGTTTGAGACTATGACGATAATTTGTAAAAATCACACTAAGACTTGAAAACAGGCCGTTAAGGGGTGAAAACCAAAACCAGCCCCCAAACGACCCCGTAGGAGGCACGAACACCTTGCACGGGACCAATGTAACTCATAGGAACTGACCGCGTAGTCGGGTCTCCCGGTTTGAGAGTATGACGATAATTTGCAAAAATCACACTTAGACTTGAAAACAGTCCGTTAAGGGGTGAGAACCCGAACCAACCCCCAAACGACCCCGTAGGAGGCACGAACACCTCGTAGGGGACCAATGTAACTTGTAGGAACTGACCGCGTAGTCCCGGGACTCCCGGTATGAGAGTATGACAATAATTTGCAAAAATCACTTAGACTTCAAAACAGGCCGTTAAGGGGTGAAAACCCGAACCAACCCCCAAACGACCCCGTAGGAGGCACGAACACCTCGTAGGGGACCAATGTAACTTGTAGGAACTGACCGCGTAGTCCCGGGACTCCCGGTATGAGAGTATGACGATAATTTGCAAAAATCACACTTAGACTTGAAAACAGGCCGTTAAGGGGTGAAAACCCGAACCAGCCACCAAACGACCCCGTAAGAGGCACGGACACCTCGCCCGGGACCAATGTAAATTGTAGCAACTGACCGCGTAGTCCCGGGTCTCCCGGTTTGAGAGTATGACCCGAATTTGCAAAAATCACACTTAGACATTAAAACAGGCCGTTAAGGGGTGAAAAACCGATCCAGCCGCCAAATAACCCCGTAGGAGGCACGAACACCTCGCACGGAACCAATGTAACTCGTAGGAACTGACCGCGTAGTCCCGGGTCATCCGGTTTGAGAGTATGACGATAATTTGCAAAAATCAGACTTAGACTTGAAAACAGGCCGTTAAGGGGTGAAAACCCGAACCAACCCCCAAACGACCCCGTAAGAAGCACGAACACCTAGCACGGGACCAATGTAAATTGTAGCAACTGACCGCGTAGTCCCGGGTCTCCCGATTTGAGAGTATGACCCGAATTTGCAAAAATCACACTTAGACATGAAAATAGGCCGTTAAGGGGTGAAAAACGGAACCAGCCCCCAAACGACCCCGTAGGAGGCACGAACACCTCACACGGGACCAATATTACTTGTAGCAACTGACCGCGTAGTCCCGAGTCTTCCGGTTTAAGACTATGACGATAATTTGCAAAAATCACACTTAGACTTGAAAACAGGCCGTTAAGGGGTGAAAACAAAAACCAGCCCCCAAACGACCCTGTAGGAGGCACGAACACCTCGCACGGGACCAATGTAACTCGTAGGAACTGACCGCGTAGTCGTGTCTCCCGATTTGAGAGTATGACGATAATTTGCAAAAATCACACTTAGACTTGAAAATAGGCCGTTAAGGGGTGAAAACCCGAACCAACCCCCAAACGACCCCGTAGGAGGTACGAACACCTCGTAGGGGACCAATGTAACTTGTAGGAACTGACCGCGTAGTCCCGGGACTCCCGGTATGACAGTATGACGATAATTTGCAAAAATTACACTTAGACTTGAAAACAGGCCGTTAAGGGGTGAAAACCCGAACCAGCCACCAAACGACCCCGTAAGAGGCACGAACACCTCGCCCGGGACCAATGTAACTCGTAGGAACTGACCGCGTAGTCCCGGGACTCCCGGTTTGAGAGTATGACGATAATTTGCAAAAATCACACTTAGACTTGAAAACAAGCCGTTAAGGGGTGAAAACCCGAACCAGCCTCCAAACGACCCCGTAAGAAGCACGAATACCACGCACGGGACCAATGTAACTCGTAGGAACTGACCGCGTAGTCCCGGGTCTCCCGGTTTGAGAGTATGACGATAATTTGCAAAAACCACACTTAGACTTGAAAATAGGCCGTAAGGGGTGAAAACCCGAACCAGCCCCCAAACGACCCCGTAGGAGGCACGAACACCTCGCACGGGACCAATGTAACTCGTAGGAACTAATCGGGTAGTCCCGGGACTCCCGGTTTGAGAGTATGACCCAAATTTGCAAAAATACACTTAGACTTGAAAACAGGCCGTTAAGGGGTGCAAACCCGAACCGGCCCCCAAACAACCCCGTAGGAGGCACGAACACCTCTCACGGGACCAATGTAACTCGTAGGAACTGACCGCGTAGTCCCGGGTCTTCCGGTTTGAGAGTATGACGATAATTTGCAAAAATCACACTTAGACTTGAAAACAGGCCGTTAAGGGGTGAAAACCAAAACCAGCCCCCAAACGACCCCGTAGGAGGCACGAACACCTCGCACGGGACCAATGTAACTTGTAGCAACTGACCGCGTAGTCCCGGGACTCCTGGTACGAGAGTATGACCCGAATTTGCAAAAATCACACTTAGACATGAAAACAGGCCATTAAGGGGTGAAAACCTGAACCAGCCCCCAAACGACCCCGTAGGAGGCACGAACACCTCACACGGGACCAATGTAACTTGTAGTAACTGACCGCGTAGTCCCGGGACTCTCGGTTTGAGAGTATGACCCGAATTTGCAAAAATCACACTTAGAGTTGAAAACAGGCCGTTAAGGGGTGAAAACCCGAACCAACCCCCAAACGACCCCGTAGGAGGCACGAACACCTCGTAGGGGACCAATGTAACTTGTAGGAACTGACCGCGTAGTCCCGGGACTCCCGGTATGAGAGTATGACGATAATTTGCAAAAATCACACTTGAACTTGAAAACAGGCCGTTAAGGGGTGAAAACCCGAACCAGCCACCAAACGACCCCGTAAGAGGCACGAACACCTCGCACGGGACCAATGTAACTCGTAGGAACTGACCGCGTAGTCCCGGGACTCCCGGTTTGAGAGTATGACGTTAATTTGCAAAAATCACACTACGAACCCCCAAACGACCCCTTAAGAAGCACGAATACCTCGCACGGGACCAATGTAACTCGTAGGAACTGACCGCGTAGTCCCGGGTCTCCCGGTTTGAGAGTATGACGATAATTTGCAAAAATCACACTTATACTTGAAAACAGGCCGTTAAGGGGTGAAAACTCGAACCAGCCCCCAAACGACCCCGTAGGAGGCACGAACACCTCGCACGGGACCAATGTAACTAGTAGGAACTGATCGCGTAGTCCCGGGACTCCCGATTTGAGAGTATGACCCAAATTTGCAAAAATCACACTTAGACTTGAAAACAGGCCGTTAAGGGGTGAAAACCCGAACCAGCCCCCAAACAACCCCGTAGGAGGCACGAACACCTCGCACGGGACCAATGTAACTCGTAGGAACTGACCGCGTAGTCCCGGGTCTTCCGGTTTGAGAGTATGACGATAATTTGCAAAAATCACACTTAGACTTGAAAACAGGCCGTTAAGGGGTGAAAACAAAAACCAGCCCCCAAACGACCCCGTAGGAGGCACGAACACCTCGCACGGGACCAATGTTACTTGTAGCAACTGACCGCGTAGTCTCGGGACTCCCGTTATGAGAGTATGACCCGAATTTGCAAAAATCACACTTAGACATGAAGACAGGCCGTTAAGGGGTGAAAACCTGAACCAGCACCCAAACGACCCCGTAGGAGGCACGAACACCTCACACGGGACCAATGTAACTTGTAGCAACTGACCGCGTAGTCCCGGGACTCTCGGTTTGAGAGTATGACCCGAATTTGCGAAAATAACACTTAGAGTTGAAAACATGCCGTTAAGGGGTGAAAACCCGAACCAGCCCCCAAACGACCCCGTAGGAGGTACGAACACCTCGTAGGGGACCAATGTAACTTGTAGGAACTGACCGCGTAGTCCCGGGACTCCCGGTATGAGAGTATGACGATGATTTGCAAAAATCACACTTAGACTTGAAAATAGGCCGTTAAGGGGTGAAAACCCGAACCATCCCCCAAACGACCCCGTAAGAGGCACGGACACCTCGCACGGGACCAATGTAACTCGTAGGAACTGACCGCGTAGTCTCGGGACTCCCGGTTTGAGAGTATGATGATAATTTGCAAAAATCACACTTAGACTTGAAAACAGGCCGTTAAGGGGTGAAAACCTGAACCAGCCCCCAAACGACCCCGTAGGAGGCACGAACACCTCGGACGGGACCAGTGTAACTTGTAGGAACTGACCGTGTAGTCCCGGGTCTCCCGGTTTGAGAGTATGACGATAATTTGTAAAAATCACACTTAGACTTGAAAACTGGCCGTTGAGGGATGAAAACCCCAACCAGCCCCCAAACGATCTCGTAGGAGGCACGAACACCTCGCACGGGACCAATGTAACTTGTAAGGACTGACCGCATACTACCGGGACTCCCGGTTTGAGAGTATGGCGATAATTTGTAAAAATCACACTTAGACTTGAAAACAGACCGTTAAGGGGTGAAAATCTAAAACAGCCCCCAAACGACCCCGTAGGGGGTACGAACACCTCGCAGGGGACCAATGTAACTCGTAGGACTTGACCGCGTAGTCCCGAGACTTCCGGTTTGAGAGTATGGCGATAATTTGCAAAAATCACACTTAGACTTGAAAACAGGCCGTTAAGGGGTGAAAACCAAAACCAGCCCCCAAACGACCCCGTAGGAGGCACGAACACCTCGCACGGGACCAATGTAACTTGTAGCAACTGACCGCGTAGTCCCGGGACTCCCGGTTTGAGAGTATGACCCGAATTTGCAAAAATCACACTTAGACATGAAAACAGGCCGTTAAGGGGTGAAAACCTGAACCAGCCCCAAAACGACCCCGTAGGAGGCACGAACACCTCACACGGGACCAATGTAACTTGTAGCAACTGACTGCGTAGTCCCGGGACTCTCGGTTTGAGAGTATGACCCGAATTTGCAAAAATCACACTTAGAGTTGAAAACAGACCGTTAAGGGGTGAAAACCCGAACCAACCACCAAACGACCCCGTAGGAGGAACGAACACCTCGTAGGGGACCAATGTAACTTGTAGGAACTGACCGCGTAGTCCCGGGACTCCCGGTATGAGAGTATGACGATAATTTGCAAAAATTACACTTAGACTTGAATACAGGCCGTTAAGGGGTGAAAATCCGAACCAGCCCCCAAACGACCCCGTAGGAGGCACGAACACCTCGCACGGGACCAATGTAACTCGTAGGAACTGACCGCGTAGTCACGGGACTCCCGGTTTGAGAATATGACGATAATTTGCAAAAATCACACTTAGACTTGAAAACAGGCCGTTAAGGGGTGAAAACCCGAACCAGCCCCCAAACGACCCCGTAGGAGGCACGAACACCTCGCACGGGACAAGTGTAACTTGTAGGAACTGACCGCGTAGTCCCGGGTCTCCCGGTTTGAGAGTATGACGATAATTTGAAAAAATCACACTTAGACTTGAAAACAGGCCGTTAAGGGGTGAAAACCCCAACCAGCCCCCAAACGATCTCGTAGGAGGCACGAACACCTCGCACGGGACCAATGTAACTTGTAGGGACTGACCGCGTACTCCCGGGACTCCCGGTTTGAGAGTATGGCGATAATTTGCAAAAATCACACTTAGACTTGAAAAGAGACCGTTAAGGGGTGAAAACCTAAAATAACCCCCAAACGACCCCGTAGGGGGCACGAAGACCTCGCAGGGGGCCAATGTAACTCGTAGGACTTGACCGCGTAGTCCCGAGACTTTCGGTTTGAGAGTCTGACGATAATTTGCAAAAATCACACTTAGACTTGAAAACAGGCCGTTAAGGGGTGAAAACCAAAACCAGCCCCCAAACGACCCCGTAGGAGGCACGAACACCTCGCACGGGACCAATGTAACTCGTAGGAACTGACCGCGTAGTCGGGTCTCCCGGTTTGAGAGTATGACGATAATTTGCAAAAATCACACTTAGACTTGAAAATAGGCCGTTAAGGGGTGAAAACCCGAACCAACCCCCAAACGACCCCGTAGGAGGCACGAACACCTCGTAGGGGACCAATGTAACTTGTAGGAACTGACCGCGTAGTCCCGGGACTCCCGGTATGACAGTATGACGATAATTTGCAAAAATTACACTTAGACTTGAAAACAGGCCGTTAAGGGGTGAAAACCCGAACCAACCACCAAACGACCCCGTAAGAGGCACGAACACCTCGCCCGGGGCCAATGTAACTCGTAGGAACTGACCGCGTAGTCCCGGGACTCCCGGTTTGAGAGTATGACGATAATTTGCAAAAATCACACGTAGACTTGAAAACAAGCCGTTAAGGGGTGAAAACCCGAACCAGCCCCCAAACGACCCCGTAAGAAGCACGAATACCACGCACGGGACCAATGTAACTCGTAGGAACTGACCGCGTAGTCCCGGGTCTCCCGGTTTGAGAGTATGACGATAATTTGCAAAAATCACACTTATACTTGAAAACAGGCCGTTAAGGGGTGAAAACTCGAACCAGCCCCCAAACGACCCCGTAGGAGGCACGAACACCTCGCACGGGACCAATGTAACTCGTAGGAACTAATCGGGTAGTCCCGGGACTCTCGGTTTGAGAGTATGACCCGAATTTGTAAAAATACACTTAGACTTGAAAACAGGCCGTTAAGGGGTGAAAACCCGAACCAGCCCCCAAACAACCCCGTAGGAGGCAAGAACACCTCTCACGGGACCAATGTAACTCGTAGGAACTGACCGCGTAGTCCCGGGTCTTCCGGTTTGAGAGTATGACGATAATTTGTAAAAATCACACGTAGACTTGAAAACAGGCCGTTAAGGGGTGAAAACCAAAACCATCCCCCGAACGACCCCGTAGGAGGCACGAACACCTCGCACGGGACCAATGTAACTTGTAGCAACTGACCGCGTAGTCCCGGGACTCCCGGTTTGAGAGTATGACCCGAATTTGCAAAAATAACACTTAGACATGAAAACAGGCCGTTAAGGGGTGAAAACCTCAACCAGCCCCAAAACGACCCCGTAGGAGGCACGAACACCTCACACGGGACCAATGTAACTTGTAGCAACTGACTGCGTAGTCCCGGGACTCTCGGTTTGAGAGTATGACCCGAATTTGCAAAAATCACACTTAGAGTTGAAAACAGGCCGTTAAGGGGTGAAAACCCGAACCAACCCCCAAACGACCCCGTAGGAGGAACGAACACCTCGTAGGGGACCAATGTAACTTGTAGGAACTGACCGCGTAGTCCCGGGACTCCCGGTATGAGAGTATGACGATAATTTGCAAAAATTACACTTAGACTTGAATACAGGCCGTTAAGGGGTGAAAATCCGAACCAGCCCCCAAACGACCCCGTAGGAGGCACGAACACCTCGCACGGGACCAATGTAACTCATAGGAACTGACCGCGTAGTCCCGGGACTCCCGGTTTGAGAATATGACGATAATTTGCAAAAATCACACTTAGACTTGAAAACAGGCCGTTAAGGGGTGAAAACCCGAACCAGCCCCCAAACGACCCCGTAGGAGGCACGAACACCTCGCACGGGACAAGTGTAACTTGTAGGAACTGACCGCGTAGTCCCGGGTCTCCCGGTTTGAGAGTATGACGATAATTTGCAAAAATCACACTTAGACTTGAAAACAGGCCGTTAAGGGGTGAAAACCCCAACCAGCCCCCAAACGATCTCGTAGGAGGCACGAACACCTCGCACGGGACCAATGTAACTTGTAGGGACTGACCGCGTACTCCCGGGACTCCCGGTTTGAGAGTATGGCGATAATTTGCAAAAATCACACTTAGACTTGAAAAGAGACCGTTAAGGGGTGAAAACCTAAAATAACCCCCAAACGACCCCGTAGGGGGCACGAAGACCTCGCAGGGGGCCAATGTAACTCGTAGGACTTGACCGCGTAGTCCCGAGACTTTCGGTTTGAGAGTCTGACGATAATTTGCAAAAATCACACTTAGACTTGAAAACAGGCCGTTAAGGGGTGAAAACCAAAACCAGCCCCCAAACGACCCCGTAGGAGGCACGAACACCTCGCACGGGACCAATGTAACTCGTAGGAACTGACCGCGTAGTCGGGTCTCCCGGTTTGAGAGTATGACGATAATTTGCAAAAATCACACTTAGACTTGAAAATAGGCCGTTAAGGGGTGAAAACCCGAACCAACCCCCAAACGACCCCGTAGGAGGCACGAACACCTCGTAGGGGACCAATGTAACTTGTAGGAACTGACCGCGTAGTCCCGGGACTCCCGGTATGACAGTATGACGATAATTTGCAAAAATTACACTTAGACTTGAAAACAGGCCGTTAAGGGGTGAAAACCCGAACTAACCACCAAACGACCCCGTAAGAGGCACGAACACCTCGCCCGGGGCCAATGTAACTCGTAGGAACTGACCGCGTAGTCCCGGGACTCCCGGTTTGAGAGTATGACGATAATTTGCAAAAATCACACTTAGACTTGAAAACAAGCCGTTAAGGGGTGAAAACCCGAACCAGCCCCCAAACGACCCCGTAAGAAGCACGAATACAACGCACGGGACCAATGTAACTCGTAGGAACTGACCGCGTAGTCCCGGGTCTCCCGGTTTGAGAGTATGATGATAATTTGCAAAAATCACACTTATACTTGAAAACAGGCCGTTAAGGGGTGAAAACTCGAACCAGCCCCCAAACGACCCCGTAGGAGGCACGAACACCTCGCACGGGACCAATGTAACTCGTAGGAACTAATCGGGTAGTCCCGGGACTCCCGGTTTGAGAGTATGACCCGAATTTGCAAAAATACACTTAGACTTGAAAACAGGCCGTTAAGGGGTGAAAACCCGAACCAGCCCCCAAACAACCCCGTAGGAGGCATGAACACCTCTCACGGGACCAATGTAACTCGTAGGAACTGACCGCGTAGTCCCGGGTCTTCCGGTTTGAGAGTATGACGATAATTTATAAAAATCACACGTAGACTTGAAAACAGGCCGTTAAGGGGTGAAAACCAAAACCATCCCCCGAATGACCCCGTAGGAGGCACGAACACCTCGCACGGGACCAATGTAACTTGTAGCAACTGACCGCGTAGTCCCGGGACTCCCGGTTTGAGAGTATGACCCGAATTTGCAAAAATCACACTTAGACATGAAAACAGGCCGTTAAGGGGTGAAAACCTGAACCAGCCCCAAAACGACCCCGTAGGAGGCACGAACACCTCACACGGGACCAATGTAACTTGTAGCAACTGACTGCGTAGTCCCGGGACTCTCGGTTTGAGAGTATGACCCGAATTTGCAAAAATCACACTTAGAGTTGAAAACAGGCCGTTAAGGGGTGAAAACCCGAACCAACCCCCAAACGACCCCGTAGGAGGAACGAACACCTCGTAGGGGACCAATGTAACTTGTAGGAACTGACCGCGTAGTCCCGGGACTCCCGGTATGAGAGTATGACGATAATTTGCAAAAATTACACTTAGACTTGAATACAGGCCGTTAAGGGGTGAAAATCCGAACCAGCCCCCAAACGACCCCGTAGGAGGCACGAACACCTCGCACGGGACCAATGTAACTCGTAGGAACTGACCGCGTAGTCCCGGGACTCCCGGTTTGAGAATATGACGATAATTTGCAAAAATCACACTTAGACTTGAAAACAGGCCGTTAGGGGGTGAAAACCCGAACCAGCCCCCAAACGACCCCGTAGGAGGCACGAACACCTCGCACGGGACAAGTGTAACTTGTAGGAACTGACCGCGTAGTCCCGGGTCTCCCGGTTTGAGAGTATGACGATAATTTGCAAAAATCACACTTAGACTTGAAAACAGGCCGTTAAGGGGTGAAAACCCCAACCAGCCCCCAAACGATCTCGTAGGAGGCACGAACACCTCGCACGGGACCAATGTAACTTGTAGGGACTGACCGTGTACTCCCGGGACTCCCGGTTTGAGAGTATGGCGATAATTTGCAAAAATCACACTTAGACTTGAAAAGAGACCGTTAAGGGGTGAAAACCTAAAATAACCCCCAAACGACCCCGTAGGGGGCACGAAGACCTCGCAGGGGGCCAATGTAACTCGTAGGACTTGACCGCGTAGTCCCGAGACTTTCGGTTTGAGAGTCTGACGATAATTTGCAAAAATCACACTTAGACTTGAAAACAGGCCGTTAAGGGGTGAAAACCAAAACCAGCCCCCAAACGACCCCGTAGGAGGCACGAACACCTCGCACGGGACCAATGTAACTCGTAGGAACTGACCGCGTAGTCGGGTCTCCCGGTTTGAGAGTATGACGATAATTTGCAAAAATCACACTTAGACTTGAAAATAGGCCGTTAAGGGGTGAAAACCCGAACCAACCCCCAAACGACCCCGTAGGAGGCACGAACACCTCGTAGGGGACCAATGTAACTTGTAGGAACTGACCGCGTAGTCCCGGGACTCCCGGTATGACAGTATGACGATAATTTGCAAAAATTACACTTAGACTTGAAAACAGGCTGTTAAGGGGTGAAAACCCGAACCAACCACCAAACGACCCCGTAAGAGGCACGAACACCTCGTAGGGGACCAATGTAACTTGTAGGAACTGACCGCGTAGTCCCGGGACTCCCGGTATGAGAGTATGACGATAATTTGCAAAAATTACACTTAGACTTGAATACAGGCCGTTAAGGGGTGAAAATCCGAACCAGCCCCCAAACGACCCCGTAGGAGGCACGAACACCTCGCACGGGACCAATGTAACTCGTAGGAACTGACCGCGTAGTCCCGGGACTCCCGGTTTGAGAATATGACGATAATTTGCTAAAATCACACTTAGACTTGAAAACAGGCCGTTAAGGGGTGAAAACCCGAACCAGCCCCCAAACGACCCCGTAGGAGGCACAAGCACCTGGCACGGGATCAATGTTACTTGTAGGAACTGACCGCGTAGTCGTATATGCAATTTTTCTTCTTGTATATGCAATTTTTTTGCTTGAATATTTTTTTAAAAATGACTTGGTTACTAATATTGTATCTTTTTTGTGTCTTATTTTTTTTGTAGGATGACATTCAATCGTTAGCTTTTATCCACTTGGAACGCACGAAGAAGTCAATGCTTTACAACAGGGGGATTGTGTATTTAGTGTCGTTAATATTCAGGATTCTATTTTTTGTGTTATGGCCGAGCAGGTTTTCGTAGTTTTATGGTTTATTTTTATGGTCGTGCTGGCTATAGTAGTTTTATTGTTGACTTTTATGGCCGTGCGGGCTTTATATGGGCAGATTTTATGTTAGCGGGTTTTGGAATGCTCAAAAAATAGTGGAAACTCTGCCCAATTTTTTTTTGATATGAGAACTATTAACTCTTGTAATTTTTGGAAGTTATTGTCGACTTTTATGGTCATATGTTGGCTTATATTGGTATTATCTCTTGTAATTTTTTGAAGTTTGTATGCACATTAGTTTATCAACAACCTGCGATATTCATAATTTATGAATTTTCTTGATTTTGTTTTTGCAAATAATAAATATTTTTCCTACCGAATTTGGAATTTGCAGATTTTCCAGATTTGGTTCCTATTATTATTTTTTTAATCAACTGAAAAATCTGGCACGGTTTTAAATCGTGCCAAAACCGTGCCAATGCATAAAAATGAGAACGCTTATAAAACAATCTGGCACGCTTTATAACCGTGCCAAAAGCGTTCCAGAAAATAGATAATTTGGCACGGTTTTGGCGTGTGCCAAAAGCGTTCCAGATTTAACATCTGGCACTGTTCAAAAGCGTGCCAGATTAAAATACTGATACAGTTTAAAAGCGTGCCAAAAGCATGCCAGATGGAAAATCTGGCACGTTTTTAAACCGCGCCAGAAAATCTGGCACGCCTGATTCTGGCACGGTTTTGAACCGTGCCAGATTGCGTCTGGCACGGTTTTAAACCGTGCCAGTTTCCTGTTTTTGGTGTAGTGCTACACCACTTCTTTTACTGCTCGTCCAGTAATAAGCGACGCAGAGCCTGTACCAGCCTCTACCAGTTCTTTTCCTGAGTCACACGTTCCTTTAAGTGAAAGGATGAAGAAGAGAAGACCTCCCACTCTCTTCGAAAAACCTGCCTCTGGTGCCGGAGAGGCAAAAAGAAGTAAGATTGATGTCCCAGAAGGGACAAAGAAAGTTGATGCGCCTTCCTCGGCTGCTGCTGTGAAGGTTGTAGAGAAGCCCCAAGTGGCTCCGAGCAAGTCTGCTGCTCCAGGAGAAGTTATTGTAATATCACCGACCAAGAGTTCCTCCTTGGTTGAATCTATTCCTGCTCCCCCGAGGAAGCTGAAGAAGAGGTCCTCGGTCAATTTGGCTGACACCATCTCTCAGCCCCCGACTAGTGGAGTTCCCACTTTTGTTCCCCCGAGCTCTGCCATGATCTCGGTGAAGACTTGGATCATTCCCGAGATCCAGGGTATTGAGGAGAACCTTTTCTCGGTACATGGTCACCTCATTGGCTGCTCGCCATATTGCTTCTGTAAGTCTTATTACTTTGCACTTTTCATTTTTCCCTTCTTATATCTGTCTCTGACTTGCTTTTATTTTCTCTTCACAGTTTGTGAGCTACTTTAATACAATTTTGAAGAAAGATGAAGCTATTAAAGCTTCAAGCTCCTCATCTGGTGTGGAGGAAGCTTTGATGGGCGTGAGGCAGTCTTTGGAAGATTCTCGTCAGAAGTACCATGCTGACAAGGCTATTTGGGAGAAGAAACTTGCCTCCACCGAGAAGGAGAAGGCTCAAGTTGTTGAAGTCTCCAAGGGGTTGGAGAAGAAAATAAAGGACTTGGAGGAGAAAAATAAAGAGCTTGAAGGGAAGCTCAAGAATGCTGAGGAGTTTAAAGATAAACTCAAAGTTACTGAGGAAGAATTAATTCAACTTCAGAAAGTAAGTCGGCAGAAGGAGGAGGTTGAGAATAAATTGAAGACTACTGAGAACCTTCTGTCCGAGAAGCTTTCCTCGGAGAAGTTAAAGAGAAAATTGTCTGTGAAGAAGTCTTTCAGCGCTGGCTGGGAAAAGGGGTGGAACAAGGGCTTGGCTGCCATGATGTCTCAAGTAGAATATGGCAGCCTTAAATACTTTACAGATGGATGGGTCGCAGCTCTTCAGGATATGAAGGTTGATGAAACCTCTGAACTCTTCCAGCGACACATCCCTGGTCCTCCTCCAACTCCTGAAGAAGAAGAAGAGGACAAAGCTGCCTCCGAAGAGTCTTCCATGGTGATGGGAGATCAGTTTTCTCTTCCCCAGACTATCCAGCCCGCTGACGATGAACTTTAACTACCTGCAACTTCCTCCGAGCAACCTCCAGCACTTCCCCAACTACTATCTGCTCCATCCGAGCAACCTACCTCCTCGTCCCAGCCTCCCGAGAAAGTTTTAGGAGACAAGGAAAAGGTGTAGAGTTGTTCGGGTTTATCTCTATTTTATTTTTCCTTTTGTCAAATGTAACCATGAACATGTAACTCTGAACCTTGTGATATAATAAAACTTGAACTTTTGTTTTTGCATACTGTTGTCTCTTCTTCATGCTTTATTGGTGCTTTTATTGATTACTGCTTTTTCTTTCTCTACTAGTTTCTGTCCAGGATGTAATTACTATCTGCTCATGATACCAAGCTGTTGAGGCAATGCAATGATTATTTTAAGGTTGGTCACACAGATCTGGGTGTAGCACAAATTATCGACATCCTCGGCCAAGATGCTTCGGAACAGGCGGTTGAGGCCTACCAATACTTGAAGACCCCGCTTGATTGTGCAGTGGCCAATAATGTGGCTTATTATGAGATGATAGAGGATCTCCAAGACATTCTTTAAGACCTTCAGCAACAATACAAAGAATCCACTGCCCTTTTGCACGAGGGGTATGAGAAGAAGTATCAGCAACTCAATGCTGACAAGTGGTACGAGAAGCGTTTTGCTGGCTACGATGTGAGGGAGAGAACTCTGAAGGGTGAGGTCGAGGAGTGCAGACAAATAACCAAGTTATTGGAGCAAGAGAATAACAACTTGCAAAGAGAGTTGTCATAATTGAAGTCTGCAGCTTCCACTTCAAAAGCCTTGATCCCAGTGACCGATGAGGGATTCTCGTTCTTGGAGGTCGAGAATGCCAACTTGAGGGACAAATTAGAGACCTTGAAGAGAGCTGGCCCCTCTACATCTTCTCGTGGACGAGCAAGAGCTGCTCGGATTCCTGTCGAGGAACAGAGGATTCAATCTACCTTAGAGAATCAGTCCTTCCAATTAATGGCAAAGAATCAGGCGTTGGCTGAAATGTCAAAGAAGATTAGGGACCTGGAAGAGCAACATTCTACGCATAAGTCTGTCTTGGAGAATAAGGAACTCTTCATCAAAAACCTCCACGAACAGCTGGAAAGATTGACATATCAATTCCACAAACAGCCCAGGGAGTTCTGGATGGCTGGGTACAACGAGGCTCTCTACCACTTGGACGATCGTATCCAAAATGCCAATAATGAGGGCTACAAGCAAGCTGTTTGAATGACTTAGGTGTGCTGCAACTCAAACAGGGTCATTACCTGTGGGACTACCATGATCCTGGGCTGCTCGACCTACCCGTGCCACCATTCAAACTGTACATGAGTTGGATCCCTGCTCGGGCCATTCCTCAATGCTTGATTTCCAAATATCTCGGCGACTACAATTTCCATTCAAATGTCGAGATATCTCATCCCGAGCACCTCCTAGATCGACCATCCGTGATGAATATCAGGATGTTAAAAGATTTGAACTTTATAAACCCTCCTCTTGCTTTAAATGATCCGCCTGCTGGCGAGGAACCTGTTTCAAAAGCAAAGGGGAAGAAACCAATAGAGTAGGAATTTTGATGTAATAGTTAGTATACATTTCATTCTCAATGTAATTTTTTTTATTTTAATGAAAGACTTTTGTTTTTGTTCGCAATCTTAATTGCTATTGTATTTGTAAAACACTTTATATTTGTGCATGTGTATCTGTTAAAAAGATAATGATATTGTGTTATTCATCGACCAACTTATTGTCGAGTAGTCACTTGGTCAAAATGATGTTTTGTTTCTCGATCAACTTAGTAATAATTAAAAAGTTTTGAGTATCAAAAATTTTGCTCGATCACTTTCTTGTATTCATAAAATATTTCCGACCAACTAAGGTGGGTAAATTTCCTTCTCGACTAACTACAGTTAGTGGGTTTTTATCCCCGACCAGCCATAGTTTGTGGATTTTTCCTCTGCGAGGGGCTTTGGCACTTTTTGGAATAATCTTAACTCCCGACCAACTTTAGTTGGCTTTTTCGAGAATATATTTACTTCCTAAACAACATAAGTTGGCATTTTTAAGAATACTTTTATTTCCTGAGGAACATATAGTTTTACTTCCCGTAGGAATACAAGTTTTACTTCTCGGAGGAATACAAGTAGCTTTACTTCCCGGAGGAATACAAGTAGCTTTACTTCCCGAAGGAATACAGGTAGCTTTACTTCCCGGAGGAATATAGGTAGCTTTACTTCCCGGAGGAATATAGGTAGCTTTACTTCCCGGAGGAATACATGTAGCTTTACTTCCCGGAGGAATATAGGTAGCTTTACTTCCTGGAGGAATATAGGTTTCTCGACCAACCTTAGTTGGCGTTTTCGAGAATAAATTTGAGTAGTCCGAGTTTTGTCGAGTTTTGCCGAGTTGTGTGTAGCACTATTCCTCAAAAAACTTTCAATAAAAAGAGAGAATTCGGCAGAATATCTTCATTTTATTCATCACTGATAATACTTGCATAGATGCTCTGTGTTCCATGCATTTTTAAACTCCTCCCCCTCTAAAGTTGCTATTCGGTATGTTCCTGGTCGAACAACTTCTATAACTCGGTATGGTCCATGCCAGTTTGCCTCTAGTTTGTTGTGCTTTTGAATCACTTTCTTTAGCACATAGTCTCCTTCTTTCAAGTCGCACTTCTTCACCCTCGTATTGTAGAACAAAGTTGTTCGTTGTTGGTATGCAGCATTCCTGATGGCTGCTTCTTCTCTAACTTCCTCGAGCATGTCTAAATCCAATCTTCTCATTAAGTCACTGACAGGGGAATTGAAATTCAGTACCCTGTGTGTTTGGAGGCCCAACTCGGCAGGTATAACAGCTTCACTTCCAAACGCTAGCATATATGGAGATTCTCCAGTTGCTGCTCGGGGAGTAGTACGATAAGCCCACAGTACTGACTGTAACTCGTTGATCCAATTTGCTTTCGCATCGTCCAGTCTTTTCTTCAAGCCATTCAGCAGCGTTCTGTTTGTCACTTCAGTTTGTCCATTGCTTTGAGGATGGCCTGGTGCTAAGTGGATCTTCAAAATGTTTGACTGATGACAATAGGCAGCAAACTCCTCGTTATCAAATTGTGTTCCATGGTCTGTGATGAAAGCATGAGGAAGACCATATCGACAAATGGTGTTCTTCCAAACAAATTTATACACCTTATCGTACGTCATATCGATGAGAGGCTCAGCTTCAACCCACTTAGTAAAATAATCCACTACGACGACGAGGTATTTGAATCTTCCTCTGGTCGTTGGCAGTGGCCCGACCAAATCTATTCCCCACATGGCAAATGTCCAAGGGGAAGTTATGGGTGTCAACAATGCTTGTGGAGTTCTTTGGATGGAGGAAAAGCGCTGACACTTGTCACATTTCTTGGCATAGGCTATACAATCAGCCCTCATCGTTGGCTAGTAGTATCCCTGCGTCATCACCTTTTGCAAAAGCATCCAACCTGCTACATGGGCCCCACAGGACCCTTCATGGACCTCTTCAATTAAATCTTTCACCTCGGTGGGATGCACACATCTTTGCAAACCTGCCATAATTCCTCGTCTATATAGAATACCGTTAGTTAATACATACCGAGTAGCTTTAAATTTCAATTTCTTGGTTGCGAGCTTGTCAGTTGGTAATTCTCCCTCCTCAATATATGCCCTGATGGGATCCATCCAAGATGGTCCTAAATCAAGGGTGATAAAGTTCATCGTCAGATCATATATACTCCGACCAGCCAACACTTCAATTGGGATTGTTCGTTGTAGCTCGGTATGAGTAGCTGATGCTAATGGAGCTAGGGCGTCTGCTCTCGCATTCTCCATTCTCGATATTCTAACCAGCTGAATAGCAGCAAATTCCGACACCAGCTTCTTTGCCTTTGCGTGATATCTGATCATTAATTCTCCTTTGACTGCATATACTCCCATCATTTGGTTTATGATCAATTGAGAATCACTGAAAACAATAACTTGCTGCGCCTCCATAATTTTTGCCAAACTAAGACCTGCAATCATGGCCTCATACTCAGCCTCATTATTGGAAGCCTTGAATTGGAAACGTATGGCGTATTCCATGTCGACCTCGTCCGGAGTGCTCAAAACTATCCCCGTGCCACATCCTGTAGTGCAAGATGAGTCATCTACATATAACCTCCATATAGGTAACTCGTCTTCAAATTTCTGATCTATCAGAGTTCCTCGGTGAAATATTTGTTGCTTCCTTTCATCTTCCCCTGATATTTCTCGCTCTTCGTCGATCATCTTTTCTTGCCCTTTTACCAACCGGAGTTGGTCTGAGCTCGAATTTGATGATCCTGTAACATCCACTTGCCCTTTTACCAACCGGAGTTGGTCTGAGCTTGTGTATGATGATCCTGTAATATCCACAGGTTGATCAGCGAGCAACTTTTGCTCCTCGGGGGTATCAGGATAGGTGAACTCTGCTATAAAATCCACTACAGCTTTTCCCTTTAAGAAATGATCTGGGTTCATAAACTATATCATATTCACCGAGCTCTATTGCCCAGTACATCAATCTCCCTAATTTTTCAGGTTTATGAAGGGCTTGCCTCAACGGCATATGAGTATATACGACTATAGTATGAGCTTGGAAGTATGGCCTCATTCTCCTACTCGCCTCAATCAGCGCCAGTGCTGACTTTTCCAGCCTTGGATATCTGATCTCTGCTCCTCGGAAGGCTTTACTTGTGTAGTAGATTAGTTTTTGTACTCCATTCTCCACTCTTATCAACGTCGAGCTAACTGCATTCTTCGATACTACTAGATACAAGTACAATTTTTCTCCCATCACCGACCTGGACAATAGTGGAAGTTCTCCCAAGTATTTCTTCAAGTCTTGAAAAGCCTTCTCACACTCTTCATTCCACTCAAAAGTCTTTCGGAGTGTCTTGAAGAATGGGAGACATCGATCAGTTGCTCGTGATACAAATCTGTTGAATGCTGCTACTCGTCCTGTAAGACTTTGCACCTCTCTCTTCGTCATTGGAGATCGCAGCCCTAATAGAGCTTTGATCTTTTCAGGATTTGCCTTAATGCCTCGTTGATTGACAATGTACCCGAGAAACATGCCTTCTCGTACTCCAAATATGCACTTCGTCGGATTCAGCTTCATTTGGTACTTATCCAGTTGATCAAAAGTCTGACTTAAGTCAACTAGATGATCGGCAGCTTTCTTGCTTTTTGTCAGCATATCGTCAACATAAACTTCCATATTGCAACTGATTTGTTTAGCAAATACCTTGTTCATCAGCCGCTGATATGTCGCACCTGCATTTTTTAAACCAAAAGGCATAACATTATAACAATAAGTTCCCCTAGGGGTAATGAAAGAAGTACTTTCCCTGTCTTCAGGTTTCATTTTAATCTGATTGTAACCAGAATAAGCATCCATGAAGCTCAGCAACTCATGTCCCGAGGTAGCATCGACTAGTTGATCGATTCGGGGCAGTGGAAAGTGATCCTTTGGGCATGCTTTGTTGAGGTCGGTGAAGTCTACACACATCCTCCACTTGTTGTTTTTCTTCTTTACCATCACCACATTGGCTAACCAGTCTGGATATTTAACATCTTCAATGAAGTAAGCTTTCTAGAGCTTCTCGACTTCCTCCTGTATAGCTTGATTCTTCTCGGGGCTGAACACTCTTCTTCTCTGCTTCACTGGCTTGATCTCCTTATTCACATTGAGTTCGTGACATAAGAAATTTGGATCTATTCCGGGCATATCTTCATGACTCCACGCAAAAGTTTGCTTTCTGCTTCTTAGGAAAGTTATCAATTCCTATTTTAGTGAGGCTTCCAATGACGAACCTACTTCAGTAGTTCGCTCAGGGTGCTCGTCATCCAGAATGATGTTTTCAGTAGCTTCCACCACTTGACCCTTCACGAGTTGAGACTCATCTCTAGGATCCAATGTTTCAATTTCTGCACCTTCATCCACTTGATAGGTAGTAGTATTTTTCCTTGATTCCTCCAGTTCCTCTTGCTCGGCGGATGAATAATATCATTCCCGAGCTACTTTCTGATCACCTTTCACAACTCCTACTCCAAAATTTGTTAGAAATTTTAGGCACTGATGCACTGTAGATGGTACAACCTCGAACTTCTTTAATCCTACTCTTCCCATGATGATATTGTATGATGATTGAACATTCTTATCCATCACGAAGAAACGTATTTTTTCTGTTCGACAAGCAGGCCACGTACCAATGAATATATCCAACTTGATCGTCCCAAGTGGAAATACTTTCTCGCCAGCAAAGCCGAGGAGGGGTCTATGATAAGGCTCTAATTAAGATAGCTTTAAATTTAAACTATCGAAGCACGAGTAGAACATGATGTCTGCCGAGCTACCATTGTCGACCAGTACTCTTGAAATTATTACTTCCTTCATCCTCATTTTGATCACCAATGGGTCATCATGAGGATATAGAACACCTGCGAGGTCATTCTTTGAGAAACCAATGACCAATTTCTCTTTATTTACCTTTCTCGGGAGATCCTCCTCAGCTAGATTTATTCATTGAATGTATGAGCAAGCTTGAGCCTCACAGAGGTAAGCTTTTCTCTCGGCAGTAAGGTCTCCTCCTCCTGCATCTCCACCTGTTATAACATTACAGTCAAATGACCCAAAGCGTATTAAAAATACCTCTCGTTCTGGCTGCCTTGGTCTCTTGGGAAGATCGAGGTCGTCTTCGGGATCAACTTGATGGTTTTTTTTCTTGTTCTCCTCTGCTCGACGAGGAGATCTAGACCTCTCTCTTGTTCGGTCGTTGTTTCTGTTTCCACGATCAACATACTTTGACAACTTTCCTCGTTTGATGAGTGTTTCAATCTCATTTTGAAGAGCTATGCAATTTTTGGTCATATGGCCATGATCTTTATGAAACTCGCAATACTTTGCCTTATTCCTCTTGTCAGGGTCTGCCTTCATTTTCTCTGGCCAGTTTAATTCCTCGTTGTTCTTGATTTCTTCTAGAACATGGTTGATATCCTTCTTCAAAGGAGTATAATTATCAAATTTCTTCATTACATCCCATACCGACCTAGTTTTTGAATGTTTGTCATTACCATTGTTCTTATGCTCTTTCTTCTTAGCTTTATCACCTTCCACCTTGGTTTCTTTAGCATTCATGTTCTTCTTCGCAACCGTAGCCTCTTCGGCATTCATAATCTTGACATCTTTTCCCATCAGATCTGACATGGTTCTAGGTGGATCTTTGGCCAAAGTGTAGTACAACTTGTTCGGTAGTAGTCTACTCATCAAGGCGGTAATCGCTGTCTTCTCCTCATAATTAATGACTTCAAGTTTCTCGTTATTAAAATGAGTTGTATAATCTCTGGTACTTTCACCAGCCTTTACAAATGTGCTACTCATTTAACTGGCTTTGCCCCAAAATAGAAATTCCCAATCAATAACTCGGCCAGTTGAAGAAAAGTTGAGATCTTACCCCGAGGAAGATAATTATACCATATTTGAGCAGATCCGGTAAGAGTTCCCTAGAATGCCCTGCATCTCATCTCATCTGGAACAGCATAGATGTCGGCTGCAACTTGGTATTATTCTATATGAAGGACGGGGTCAGTCTTTCCATCATATTTGGGGGTCACAACAGGTGCTTTGAATTTTGATGGTGTTGGAAAATCTACAATGGCCTAGACAAAAGATGTTCCTCTAACAAAGGTTCGTTGTAGAGGGTTCTTGGCCTTAGCCATTTCCCCTAATTTATCCTCCAGCCTTTGAATTGAGCCTTTCCATGCATCATTTCCTTCCTTGGGCCTGTTGGTTCGAGCAACTGATCGCGTTGAGGTGGCTTCCTGGGATCTATCTTGACGAGCAACTGGTCGCGATTGGGCAGATCCTTCCCTTAAGTCTGATGGTCGTCGAAAACTCCTCGATGGGGCTCTAGGAGGACTTTTGCTCCTCCTAGGACCTAATCGATTGAAAGGAGATACTCTGCTTAATCTTTCTAGCGCACTAGTCCTTTCTGGGGAGAGAGTGATACGTTGTTCAGTATCTGTGGCTCGTACTGACGAAGTTCGTCCTGGTTGATAAGAAAAATCTTCAGACTCCTCATTGCGATATGAATTGGTACGCCTAGTACGCGAATAAAGCGTACGAATATTTCTTTGAATATTTCGTGGTCCTGAATGGGTTGGTGCACCGCCATGGAGGGTTTGTATGAGCTGTCGCATAGTTTCTTGCATGACGGTCTGGCCCTGAGCCAGATTTGTCATTATTCCAGCCAGATCTGGAATATTTGGCGGAGCAGATGGATTTGGAGGGCTTTCAGCGTTTCGATTGCTAGATTCTGGAATATCAGCCATTTGTGATGAATTATTTTTGATGAAAAATGATATTAGCAGTCGTTTCCCACAGACGACGCCAATCTGTTGATGTAAAAAATTAGATCATATCTAATTATTCAATCACAGATAAATAAATGAGACAAAGATTTTAAAGTGGTTCAGCCTTATAAGAATGGCCTACGTCCACTGTTATGTTATTGCTAAGTGTTTAGGAATTCTCGATTACATGTTCTATCAAGAAATTCCGGTCCCCCTCAAATGAGGATTGTACAATGTATTTATAGCCCTGAGGCTGTAATGTGAAAGGGTAATACATTAAATGATGTACATATGAAAGGGTAATACATTCAATGCCCCTTAAGCGTGTGCGTCTGAATGATAAGCATTTAATGAACAGTCAAACTGTTGGTTATCCTTCTATTAATTCTTTGTTCGAGGTGCAGCTCGGACCGCCTGAGTTTCTCGGACCGCCTAAGCTTCTCGGTACTCAAAAGTTCCTCGGAGAGTTCTTGTTCCTCGGAGAGTTCTTATTCCTAGGAGCGTATGAGTTCCCCGGGGAAGCAGTGTTCCTCGTTGTAGTATGGTTCCTCGGAGCGTGTGAGTTCCTCGGAAGTGTTTGTTATTGCCACGTAGATTGTCACGTGTCTTCATTCAATTGGGCCATGTCAGCAGACTAAATTTGGTATCAACACTAACTATTTACAACCTACTATTTGGACTTCACACTAACTATACACTATAAGTCTAAATAGTTAAGGATCCACTCAAACAACAATTTGACTTTGAAAGATCAATGGTGGACCCTCCCAAGAAAACATGCCTCCCGGAAGATATGAATTATGTTTGAACAACGGAAGGCATGCGAGTGGTGGAAAAGGTGAACCATCATCAATTATAAATTTTGGGGGGACGATGGGGGATTTGGATAATAAGGGGGATACGTACATTTGGGGTCCAAGAAAAATTGATTCACCTTCCAAAGATTTTTCAAGTGGAATGGGAGGTGGTGCACACATGGGGATACAATCCATCTTGGAAAACAAGTCCGGAAAAGAGTCTTCATCGGCAAAAGGTGTAGAAGTTTAAAAATTTTCTACTGACTCATAGGAATCAATTGGTACCTCTAATGGTTCAAAAGTGGAAAATGCATATGGTAATGAACTAAATTCAATCTCAATAAACTCATCGTCAGAATGAGATTGAATTTCGGGGGAGAAACACTCACTTTCAATGAAATGCTCTCTAAAAATTTGAGGTGAAACACAAGTTTCCACCTCCTCATTGATTTGTGCAAAAGAATCAATTTCATTGCAAAGTCATCAAGTCTCAATCCAGTACCAATAATGATATCGACACTTTGGGTGAAAATAAGAATAGTTTCTTCCAAAGTAGGATTCCTCGGCTCTAGAACCTTGGAATCCTCATTTAGTTGAAACTCATCTTCAAATTCATAAGTATCGGAATAAAATCGTCGTTGGATTCCAATAATGAATCTAACTCAAGCTCCCAATAATGATTTTCCTACCGATAAATATTTTCAAGCCTTTCATTTTCAAGAAATTCTTGAAAACGAAAAACTTGAAAAGTATCCCGAAAGTAAGAATCATTAGAATAACCAAAAAAGCTATAAAAATAGGACATGGTTACCTAATTGTTCGTAGATGGAGAATCCAAATAGGAAGGTGCACAACCGAGAATCAAAATTTCTTAGTGCTCAAATGTTCTATCCTACAAAAAAGGTTAAAACAAAGAATACAAATACAAAAGAAAAAATACTACGAAATAATAAAACAATTACAATCTAAAATAAAACACTCCCCGGCAACGACGCCATTTGATAGACTGGGTTTTGCCACGGTGTCGTGTCACCGACACCGGTCGTTTTGAATTCGCCTCTCCAACTCAATACAAAAACCTAACCTTATGACTACACTCTTTTAAGGGATTATAGCGGCCACGTCCGGGTATCGAATCCACATAGATGAGTTGCTAGAATTTAATTGGTTTAATACTTATCGAATAAAAGTGTAAAAATTAATGTTAACAAAAATAAAAGATAATAAAGAGAAAAGATTATTCTAGGCTAGGGTAAATTAAACTACGATTAACAAAGCGAATAAAAACTATATGTTACATCGGATATCGCTCACCCCGAGTTAATTGGTATAAATGGTCACATGGGTTCACGTGTTATTAAGATTGTGTCTCGTTTTGTCAATTAATTAAATCAAGGGTTGTCACACCCCTAAATTCGCGTAAAAGACTACTATGATTTTGGCGTCAACAAATACCCCAAAAATTATGCACGCAAGGTTGTAAATAAGGAGCATACGTGATATACCCCGTTAAATCTCCTAGGCATAATAACTAGGACAACCCAATCAAAATAAAATCATAAACTACATCACCAAAGCAAAGCAACCAAATAAACCCTAGGTGAGTTCAATCTAACACAACCTAGATTAAACTAGCTACAATACATAATGAACTACATAAATTAAAACAACTAATTAAACCTAATTAATAAAGAAAGTAAACTAATTAGAAAGGAAGTAAATACAGCAAGTAGAGAAAGCATGTAAATCTACACTATAAAGAAAGTAATTTTAGAAATAAAAAAATGGAAGCTTGGATTGATGAAGAAGATAATGAATAGTGCTATACACAACCATAATGGAGCAAACCCCTATATGGGTAACTCTAGGAGGGAGAAAGTTCCACCCTCAACATCCCTCTCCAAACCCGAGATTCCCTAACCCTAAATAAGAGAAAATGATCTATTATTACAAGATATCTACAAATATAAAACAAATTTGGTTTATATAGTTAGTTGGGAGAAAAATAAAGGAAAAAGAAAAGAAAAGAAAACAAGTGGTCGATATCTACTTCAATCGGTCGACCACGAGGTCATGACCGGTCGACCCATCCATCAGGTAAAAGCCACTGTAAAGATTCCAAAAAAAAATTGCAAACACGGGTCGACTGGTGGCCAGGCACTAATCGACCGGTACTTTGTTTTCTAGCCAAGTCTGCTCAAGAATAGGGGGAAAATGGTGTAAACAGAAAATGGCATAACTCCTTCGTTCGGGCTCAGAATGACATGTCGTTCATGGCCACACGAAGCTAAATCAACGAACTACACTCCCGTGGAATGCCGCTGAGCTAGATATGAAGTGTGAAGTGCCTAAAATTCCCTTGAAGTAGCGTCTGATGACAAAACTTCTCCCAAAAGCAACCGAACCTCACTTTAAGCGTTCCAATACCTACAAAAGCACAATTAACCCCTGTAAAAGCATATAAACATAAATAATATAGGTTTTCTGGTTAACGAGCATAAATATAGGCATAAAGAACCCAAAAAGTTCTAGAATATATAAAGATAATGGGCACGCATATGAAATATTCGTGATGTAGTAGTAATGCATGCGTGATGACTTAAAATGCAAGTAACTTAATAAATAAGAAGTTTATGTAGAATTCTTGAATAACACTATAAGTAATAAATATATTAAAAGCGAGGGACGTGCCTAGATGATTAAAGATTTTTTTAGGGGCACATAGAAGATAAGACCATAAAAGTTATGATGATGCTATTATGATTAATTTAGGGTAAATGTGAATAAAAGAAATACTTATTGGAAATAAGTCGAACCCTTAGGGTTATAATTAATGCTTAACTCCGTCAAATTTTATCGTGTAAGAATGCTAAGTAGAAATGCATCTTAAGCTTAGTGGGCTAAGTCAAAATGGTTAGCAATGGTTATGATAGTAGGTTGGGGGAACTACTTATTCATATTAGTAGATTTCTTATATATGTACATATAACCCTTATTCACTTTAGTTGACTCCCTATATATGTATATATAAACCTTATTGGAAAAGCTAACAGGAAGCGAGTCATTATTAATAATCTAAAAGGATTTAAGTCTAAGCCAAAAAGGCAACTTGCTAAAATCATTAATGGTATTGGTAAGGGTAGTTCGGATTAACTATACCTACAATTTTGTTGGTGAGGGTAGTTGGGAATAACTATACTTAGAATAGTTTTGGAAGGTCAGTTCGGGATAACTATACCTAGATATTTATGAAAAAAAATGATGAAATATATATATATATATATATATATATATATATATATATATAAAGAAAGAAAGAAAGAGAGAGAGAGAGAGAGAGAGAGAGAGAGAGAGAGAGAGAGAGAGAGAGAGAGAGAGAGAGAGAGAGATGTAGACAATAATTAATGATAATAAAGTTGGATTATCATAGTGATAGGGATAAGTGGTAATAAAAATAAGTTCTAATGGTCTAATGTGATAGACAATTATTAATGCGAATAATAATTGGGCAGTCTAAGGATGTAGACGATAATTAAAGAGAATGAAATCTATAGTCTAGATGGTGTAGATGATAATTGGTGCGAATTTAAAGCTATATAGTCTGACGAGATAGACTAAAGTTGAGGAACATTATTTGACATAAAAATATCCACTGAAACTATATAGGACTTAGCTATCAACAATATGAAGTTAATTCGGGGAATATAGTTTTAGATGTAACACCCACTTTTAGTTGATGTATGCATAAATAGCTTTATTATTACATGTCAAATTTAAACATTGGAATTAAAAATTGATATTTGTTTGAGGATGAGAGTAGGATTACTTCTATATGAGAAGTGATATACTCGATACATGCCAGCATCGATGGAGAGATGTGAAGTACGAGTTAGTTACATTTTGCATATTTATTGGTGAATAATCCTTACAACTCTGGGCTCTGACCCAAAATTATAAATGTTTTTCCCCTAGATTTTCTCATAAATAGGGACGGCGGGACTGACGATGGATCAGACTTGTAATTGCTTTAGATGTAAATAATTTTATCCCACTAATTCTAGTACGGGTTGTAATTTTTTCATTTGGTTATTTTATTTCATAGACAAATTGTATGGGCATAAGCCCGAGAGTTCATTTATATCAATTTGTACCTACCTTTATGGATGTTGTATGGTGATTCAATTTTGCATGTATGTATTAATTCAGTTTTGGTTCAAATGTTTTTATTTATTGAGAATTTTGGTAAAGAACAAAGTATGTTTCTATGTCATAGTGCTGAGAATGGTATAAATTGTTGGTAAACCCCATCTTCGGTGTACTTTATCAGGATAACTTTTACGTGAGAAAATGGGGGTTGTTACAGTTGGTATCAGAGCAAGGTTGTAGTTTCCTTAGGATCTGTGTTTGAACTCGTTACATTTTTCATTGCATCCTTTGATGTAGAGCCCTATAATTAGGAATCATTGTATTCTTTGCGATTCATTGCTACCAGTTCGGGCAAGGGGTTAGTTTTGGAGAAATTTCCATCGAGAAACCATTGTGGGTCACTGGCTAGAATCGCGAGAAGTTTAGGCAATTTGGTACCTAGAAATTTAAAGGGAAACTTTTAGAGAAATTGAGGAATGTGATACTGCACGATAGTATTAATTAGTGATTTTGCTCTGGGTGAAGTCCGAAGGGATGTTTTCCCACACATTTTTCTCCAAATCAAAAATGAAAAACAAGGTAGGGAAGAGATTTAACTTTTTCGACAACGTGCCAGCATGGAAAGATTGGTGATAGCATTTATTAATGGACCCGACAATTTAAGGGGTTCCAAGTGGGTAGTTTATGTCAAGGATATAAAATTTTTGATGGTCGGATGAAGTACGCCAACGAGGCCATGACCCACAGTGAGAGGGGCATCAGGTTACATATGAATTTATTTGTGAAAAAAGAGACTAGTGATAGTATTAGTGATAAAGGATGTATTTTTCCCTATTTTGGAGTATGTAGGATATGTTTTGTTGGATATTTGGACTTAGTGTACATTTGGGTTTTGTTAGTACATTAGATAAGATGGACTTCGTATTTGGGATAACGTCTTACATTGGATCACCGTGGGTGAGAAGGGACATTATTACTTTGGTGTGTAGAGATACATAAATGCATATTGGAAAGCTTATGTCTAACTTATGCCTATTTGTTAGCTATGTCAGGGTATGCTATTTTTCCTGGGAATGGATTTTTAGTTACATGGAATATGTTAATCCTATGTGGACTGTTATGAGTTGTAGTCATGTCTAACAGACAAGATTGGTTAGAAATTGGTGTTAACCGTAGTCGTGAGGATTATTATGAGATTTTAATGGGTGAGCCTAGTTTTAAAATAATGAATTTCAATGGGAACTTAGGTCGTGCAAGGACCTTTAGAAATTTTAGTATGCTCAAGGAAGCAACATGTGAGTGTGATTTAAAATTTTGAATAACTCAAGGTGGTAGATGGATGTGAATAAACTCAAAATTATGGGATCAATCGGGTCATGCTCAGGTAAGAGAAAGGGTCTTTTATGTGGGGGAAAACGTTTGCTAGATATGATAATGGTATGATTTGGGAAAAATATTTCCTTAGAGAGTATAGGCCAAAAAGTAGAATTAAGGCCAGTGATTACTTTGATTATTGAGGATGTATATAGTCATGTTTAATGTTTGTATAGTGATTTTGTCATTGAAGTGGTAATGGTAAACTTGATTAGAATGGGTATGCCTTTGGAGACTTAGAAATAACTAAGTGCTCTATAAATTAAATACGAATGGAGAATGTCCTACCTAGGCTACAGTGGTTGAGGTATTGGGCTTGGTAGGGTCGGTTGACTCTAAAGGAGTTTAGTATAACTCTTGTGAAGGATAAGTGATTTTTTTGGTAATTGGCAAATTTTTGAATGTTATGGTTAGCGTATTGGTTCATGTTTGGTTTTAGACTAATGAGCATCGGTTACCGACCAATCTATGTAGTAGTGTATTATGAGGGTTCCTTGTTTGGATTTCACTTGTGAGATGTCCCATGAATGAAACATAACAAGTGTCAGGAATTGAGGGACCTTTGGCATTGAGACATTATGTTTAATAAGCGGTACGTATGTAATGAGGGTACGCATCGAGCATCAAAGATATGAGTACAGTCGGTAGAGTTTTCAGATACTTATACCTCATATATATACATGGTATTTATAGTTGGTTTATGCATATATGTGTGACATTTATGTTTGATGATTATATATAGATGCTTGTGATTGTGACGTGTGGGTGTCCTGGTGATATTACACTATTATAGGCACATGTGAGCCTTTTCTTTTAATCTCATGGGATATGAGTACGAACCATAATAGTATTGACTCATGATAATTGGGTGGAGATGCTTGGTGTGAATGGTACAGATTGGATGTATACGTGTCATTCATAATCGATAATGTTACGTGTGTGTGTGTGTGTGTGTGTGTGTACATATAATGTGGAATGTACGGGCACCCTAGTAATGCTATGATAGGCATAGATGAGACTTTTTATTTATCTCATGGGATATGAGTATGGACTGGTGCGAAATAAAATGTGACTTCATGCCACAATGAATTACGAGGACGGAATTCCGTTATTTGGGGGAGAATGTAATACCCCGTATTTTTGGAATAAAGTAAAACTTAGTAGGAATTAATTTAATTCGGCGGAATTAATTTATGAAGGTTGTGAGTAATTATACTCATTATATATTATAAATTTCAGAGTTGGGCTTTAATGGTTTGAATAAATCTAAGTTGAATTTTATTTTTAAAAATAAGAAGAATTACATGTGTCACGTCACCATTGAAATATATTTTGGATAAAAATATTAGGGACACACTTTGGGAGGCATTATGGGCTCGTTAGGGCCTTTTAGATGCTTAGGAATGGTCCTGGGATATATATATATATATATATATATATATATATGAGTTGGGCAGTTATTGGGCTAAGAAAATAATGTATTTGGGCCCATTTGGGGGTCCAAAGTTGTGGCCTAAGGCCCAACTCGAGATTTTAAGACAAATAATATTTATTTAGATTTAACCCACACCTTAGGAGTTATATTCAAGAACCCTAAGCACACCCAACCAAGAAGAAGAGGAAGAACCACCCTTGGAGGAAGAAAAAAGGAGTTTCTCCACCCTTCAAGGAAAGGATTGTCTTGCCATTCTTATTCAAACAGTACTATTCTTGTATTAATGTTGATTCCATGCGTTTAGATTAAGATTTGATAATGTGTTGGGACTGCATATCTAAATATCCTTTGATTACTGTAGAAATTGATGATAATTGTAAGATCTATGTTTAGATATGTAACCCCTTGTATTAGATCTGTATTAGTGTGGTTTAAGTTGAAGATTCGTTGTAGAAAACGTATTGTATAACCCTTCAAAAAAATATGGAAATCATTGTTGCAGGGTAAGATGAACACTAGAAATTGCATGTTCATAGGTTCTTTAAAGATCTTGATAATTTGATATAAATGTTGGAAGGAATTAGATGTTTAATCATGTTTAGAATGAACCTATGATGTTTTATAAGCTTTATCCCAATCATGTTTTAAGTTGTTGATTTATTATGAGGATCTTTGGTGTAACAAGTTTTGGGTATAAAAATCTTGTATAAAGGTTTTGTAGAAGATCTGGACTTCTTCCCAGGTCTGAATCAATTTATCCTCCACGCGAATCGATTCGGATGATGGACGAATCGATTCGGCCAAGGGGCGAATCGATTTGGACCTCTCCAGAATTTTCGTCTGGCTTTTTATTAACTGTTTTTACTTCAATTATTGATTCGAGTGAGGGGAGATGGTTGTTCCAACATACTAAGGATGTTATTATGGACTTGTATACATCTTTAAACCAGGATGGGCTCATGATATGTTAATGCATGCGTGATGACTTAAAATGCAAGTAACTTTATAAAGAAGACAATTTATGTAGAATTATTGAATAACGATGTATGGAATAAATATATTAAAAGGCAGGGAGGTGCCTAGATGATTGGGTATTTTTGGTAGGGGCACATAGAGAATAAGACACTAAAAGATATAATGATGCTATTTATTGGAGCGAAAGTCCAATGGTCTATTATAAACATGTATAGATCGTATTAAAAAAATTACACATACATGAAATCCTACACGGTAGATTTAGGATTTACCTGCGAGATCTCTTGGATTCGATCTCGTCTTATCACGAACTGAATATGATGACAGTTGATATAGAATGAAAGCCCATATGTACCTAACTATTTTCTAGTGTATTCCTGATATAAATAGTCATGAGCAGAGTGTGGAATCTTCCTTCGTGACCACCTTCTCATCTCTCTTTTCCTCTCTGCTTCCTCTCTTCCTCACAAATCCTTATTAGGTTTTATTGAGTAGCAAAGAGTGACGGCTGGGTTGAGGAAAAATGATCCTTAAGTTTATATATATAGGCTAAAATAGGGACCTTAAGGAGAAATAAGGACATGGCTCCTAATGGGCCTGAGAGTATCTAATCCTTCCCGGATTCTAATCACAGTTCCTGAATTATAATTAATACATCTAAATAATTATAATTGCAACTCCACTCCTTAACTCAAAATTATATTTCTAGCTCCTTATTATTAATTACTTAATTCTCCCCATGTTAAGGCGGGGAGAATTACTTAATTCTTCTTATTATTTACATTGAGATGACTAACACCTCTTTATGTAAATAAATTTAGCAATGTAAGTGAAGATTTCATTTTTGTAAATATATACCAAGTATAATTGCTTATGTAACTAAAATAATGACAAGGGCAATGTTGAACACCCCTTTTAAGTCACATAAAAAGGTGTTATCTCAATAATAATAAATATGTGCTATTTTTAGAAATTAATCTAGCCAGACACTTTTTTTGTAAATATAAAAAGAGTAGAAACGAAGAAACAAGTGCTATTTGTAATTCTGAACAAAGAAAAAAAGAGACATAAAAAAATAATGAAATGGTCATTTAATGAAAAAAAATCAGCATAAGAAGGACAAAATAATAGCTGTATATAATAAAAAAATTTGATAAGTACATAATTATATGGTAGTCTCGACTTCAAGCAGTCCCCAAAATTGACAAATGGAAAGAGTCCCAAATTTAACCAATCCCAAGAAATCTATATCATACCACGAATATGATAGTATTAGAGGTGTAAATGATAATTCAGGCTCCCTTTCACCTATATGGATTAATAAAAAATCCCTTTGAAACATAAAAAATGAAGAAATCAAAAGTCTTTTGAAAACTAAAAGGATGATCCATTTTAGACTCCATTAATTAATCTCTTAATCCAATTCAATCCAAATGCAAGTAATCTTTTTTCACCATTCTTCACTCAAATCACATTATACAATGCTACTACTACTACTACTACTACCACTACTATGACTACTACGACTACGATTACTACTACGACTATAGACTATCACTACCAATACTACTACTACTACTACTACTACTACTACTACTACTACTACTACTACTACTACTACTACTACTACTACTACTACTACTACTACAATTACTACTACAATTACTACTACCACTGCCACTGCCACTACTACTACTACTACTACTACTACTACTACTACTACTACTACTACTACTACTACTACTACTACTACTACTACTACTACTTCTACCACTACTACTACTACTACTACTACTACTACTACTACTACTACTACTACGACGACGACGACGACGACGACTACTACTACTACTACTACAACTACTACTACTACTACTACTACTACTACTACTACTACTACTACTACTACTACTACTATTACTACTACTACTACTACTACCACCACCACCACTACTACTACTACTATAATTCAGGCTCCCTTTACCTATATGGATTAATAAAAAATCCCTTTGAAACATAAAAAATGAAGAAATCAAAAGTCTTTTGAAAACTAAAAGGATGATCCATTTTAGACTCCATTAATTAATCTCTTAATCCAATTCAATCCAAATGCAAGTAATCTTTTTTCAACATTCTTCACTCAAATCACATTATACAATGCTACTACTACTATTACTACTACCACTACTATGACTACTAAGACTACAATTACTACTACGACTATAGACTATCACTACCACAACTACCACTACTACTACTACTACTACTACTACTACTACTACTACGACGACTATAGACTATCACTACCACAACTACTACTACTACTACTACTACTACTACTACTACTACTACTACTACTACTACTACTACTACAATTACTACTACCACTGCCACTACTACTACTACTACTACTACTACTACTACTACTACTACTACTATTACTACTACTACTACTACTACTACTACTACTACTACTACTACTACTACTACTACTACTACTACTACTACTACTACTACTACTACTACTACTACTACTACTACTACCACCACCACCACCACCACTACTACCACTACCACTACTAATAATACTACTCCTACTATTGTTGCTGCCACTACTACTACTGCCACCACTACTACTACGACAACTACTACTACCACCACTACTACCACTACCACTACTACTACCACCACTAATACTGCCACCACTACCACTACCACTACCACTACTACTACTACCACTACCACTACTACTACTACCATCACCACCACCACCACCACCACTACTACTACTATTACTACTACTACTACTACTACCAGTACTACCACTACTACTATTACTACGACTACCACTACTATGACTACTATGTAACACCCCGCCTAATTAAATATCGGGTGATCAGTCCTTTATTAAATTAACATCAAGGTGAAGGGTTGGTTCATTCTCCGCATCACTGTCGTAAAATAATATTTCCAATTTGAACACCCTAAATAATTAAGCTAAGTGTCAAAACCATTTAAAACCTCATTTTTCCTTTATTAAATACCAATAAAAAACTTTTTAATACCCAACAGTTAAGAATTACATAAATACTAAGGATGGCAATTTACACACAAGAATTAAACCATCTATATAATCCAAACCAAGTTTAAGAACCATAAATGAAATCATCCTGACAAGAGTTAACTCCCAAGGAGTATTGAATACCGAAAATATAAACGAACATAAATCTTTCACAAGATCTAAACGGAATAGGAAATCGGGAGACACATGCCCTAACTACGAAGATCTAAAGTAGGAACTGATTCAATGACAAAGTCGTCTAAAGAAACGGCCTGCAACTCCCACATAAGCTGCAACACGTCCAATCCAAAGAACCTAAGCATGACACCCCTGTGGCTGGGCACCTGTAATACATACATATATATACAAGAGAGAAAGAAATGATAGAAACGAGTCAGAGCCTGAGTATAAAACAATTTAAAATAGTTTATCAAGTCTTTAAAATGCTTACCGGTTAATATCACAACCATGTTAGTATGCGACACTCTCTTGAGAATCATCACCTCTCATCTAGTGTGCACTCCTACCGTACCTCTAGGACATCCTAGTTATAGTTCCCACGCTAACTAGATTGTTCACATGTATCCATTCTTTATAGCCCAAATTATTCCCAAATATTAACCTTATAATACATATAATGATGTTATAAACATATATATATCCATTTAGATTCAACATGGATAAGTCCCTTATTAATTTAATTCAACTAAGTGTTTTCATACATAACTATCTTACATTTCTACTTTAGCCACATAGTAGATGTCATTACATGTGTGTATATATATATATATATATATTCACTATATTATATATATACTATACTGCACCCCGAGACACAGCTGCGGTGCTGCATTACTCTGCTATCTTGTCCCAATACATCACGTCGTTGCATAGGGGACTATAGGTTCGGTAAAGATTCCTCGAACCACAAAATCAACAAAAAAATTGGAGGCGAACATAGTTCTCATACCCACGGGTCACGCACATACCTACGTTCCCATAGTCAGCGGACTTATCAACTCACCAATAAGTCTTTCATAGTCCTATGTTCTAGAGCGACAAATAAAAAATCCGGATATGGATTCATCAGGATAGGACTGCCCTCACGCGCAAACCTCCCATCGATAGCAAGTAAGCTAGGTATGTCATACACGGATACATAATATATGCACTATCACAAAGTCATACATATAAATATTCATATGTTCCAAATTAGGTTCGCCCATGACCCATAATTGTTATTATCCATTCTCAACACAAATTTTACTCAATTATTTCTCATAACGGATTCGTCTCTTTTATTCTCATTTATTATTTACTTCGTTCTTACTTCTCATCTCTTGAAGTATTCTTTCTCACTAAGTATAAATTTCAATAGGTATACCCTCACTTACCTTCTAGTCTAAATCTTTCACGAGTCTCAATCTTTTAGTAAACGTACGCACAATTCCCAATGTATAAATAACTCCCCGTTAACCCAAAATTTCATCTCATATTAATTTCACTCAACTGAGTCTACATATACCCCATTGGTCATCTTCATAACCCATTATACTCTATCAATGATAATCAAGGGTTCCTAAGAATTTTAACTGGACTAAACAAAAAGGGGAAAAATATGCAGTTTTCCAGGACGGGTCGATCGATCGGGGTATTACATACTACTACTACTACGACTACGACTACGACTACGACTACGACTACGACTACTACTACTACTAATACTACTACTACGACTACTACTACTACTACTACTACTACTACTACTACTACTACTACTACTATTACTACTACTACTACTACTACTACTACTACTACTACTACTACTACTACTGCTACTGCTACTGCTACTGCTACTGCTACTGCTACTGCTACTCCTACTCCTACTCCTACTACTCCTACTCCTACTACTACTGCTACTTCTACAGCTACTGCTATTGCTACTGCTACAACTACTACTACTACTACTACTACTACTACTACTACTACTACTACTGCTACTGCTACTGCTACTGCTACTGCTACTGCTACTGCTACTGCTACTGCTACTGCTGCTACTGCTACTACTACTGCTACTACTGCTACTGCTACTACTGCTACTGCTACTACTGCTACTACTACTACTACGACTACTACTACCACCACTACCACTACCACTACCACTACCACTACTGCCACCACCACCACTACTACTACTACTACTACTACTACTACTACTACTACTACTACTACTACTACTACTACTACTACTACTACTACTACTACTACTACTACTAGTACTACTACTACTACTACTACGATGACTACTACTACTACTACTACTACTACTACTACTACTACTACTACTACTACTACTACGATGACGACCACGACGATGACGACCACGACGACGACCACCACCACCACCACCACCACTACTACTACCACTACCACTACTACGACTACCACTACCACTACTACCACTACCACTACTACCACTACCACTACTACTACTACTACTACTACTACTACTACTACTACTACTACTACTACTACTACATCATCATCATCATCATCATCATCATCATCATCATCATCATCTATATAAAGGTTTTATTTCTAGAAAAAAAGTTAAAAAAAGTTTTCTAATTTTAAAAATTATTTTTTATATAAATGAAAATAGATTTTTGGTTATAAAAATATTTTTAATGTTGTATTTATAGAAAAACTTTAAGTTTTTGTCCATAAATGACAAAAAGTTTTCTAAACTAAAAATAAATAAAAATATGTATAGTTTTTTTTTAAATAAAACACGTACAGTTTTTTTGAAGTTTTTATTTATAAAAAATATTATTTAAGTTAAAAAAAGTTTTCAAAATTGTATTTAATATAAATAAAAAAGTTTTGGGTTATCAAAATATTTTTAACGTTTTATTTGTACAAAAATTTTAAGTTTGTATCTATAAATGACATACAGTTTTTTTAACTGAAACAAATATATATATGTATATATATTCAATTGTTTTGAAGTTTTTATTTATACAAATAGTTTTTATATAGTATAAATATTTAAAAATAATAGTAAAGAAATTATTTATGAAATATTAACCTTTTATAATGGCTTTAAGATAAGATATTGAATTTATGGTATATACTAATTTTTATAATTATCATTATATTTATTTATTGCACATCACTCGCGCATAGCACGGGTTGTATGATAGTGATAAATAAAAACAGTCCCAAATCATGTAGTCCCAAATTTATCTATCAACAAACAAAATCCATCTCAAACATTAACCATTTCATTAATTTAAACACTTGCATCTGAACAAAGTCCGAACATAATTGCAGCACCTGTTTTCTAAAATATAAAACAAAATATAAGCAACTAACACTACCTACTTCCAAATGATTTGAAATAATGATTTTGGACCTTTTATACCTTTGTTTATATCAAATACCTGCATATGCTAATTTGTCAAGACATGATCAAATTTATGTTTCCCTGTTACAACTACCTAAAATTTGAGATTAAGCGATGACCTTAAAAAAATACATTGCTTAATTTATAATAAAGTTTGAAGCATTATTAAAATACCACTATCCAATAATATACCTTTATTAATATTCATTTTAATTATAACTGTCCCCGATCTTGGATAATTAATAAGTATATCCAACTTAATAATCAAATCACTCATCATATCGGCCCACTATTGCGCATTTGGGTATCGATGGTGTTCCCATCATGGAACAATGTGTGGCATCGGTGCTTCTTGTTTAAGAATAATTTGCATGAAATAATTATTATACAACACGATGGGAAATATACGTGTTATTTCAAATGTTGGTCTTATCTGTAAAGGTACGTAAGTGATATTTTGTTAGACATAATAAACACAAATAGCACAGTTGAATACAGTGGCAAACAAGCAGCCCATGGCTGGAAATTACATCCAATATCAACTTTGGATAGTAATTGTACTAAACAAATCCAACGCCTCCTCCACATCATTATATGTTTGGTCACCACCCAATATACGCGAGTGCAATTCCTTATTCTCCTGTAGCTCAATAAGTGTATTTTCTCCAACAGTCATTCACCCATCATTTGCACTCAATTGAAATAATTCAGCACAACACTTGTATCCGCAGTGGCTATCAGGGGAAACATTCTGAAAACCATGATACCATATTCCTTAATCATCAGATCAAACTCATCTAAAAGTGAGGTAAAGTATTCTCCACCTACCATGTTAGGACCATATTTAGGCTTGCGTTGCTTCACTTCAAGATTTTTCAGGGGACGAGACTTTGTGAGTGACTTTTGGCTTTGACTTCCACAACAGTCTTCGCATATTTTAATGCCGATGAATTTCTTTTCATACTACAATCTCCTTTTGATAATAATTTCTTCTTGTTTTGTCTTGGCCTCCCTTTTGGAAACTTATTATTTGAAGGAAGTATCATATTCGTTAATGCTGGATTACTGACCTATAAAAACAAAAATGATTAATCACAACTAGATTTAATAAATATGTATCATTTTTTGAAATAAAAATATCTTATTGCATTACTAACCTCTCTTATATAATTCAACAACATAAATTTTTTCTCCTCAATTGCGTTAGTGAATCTCTCCCTAGATAGTGATAATTCCATGTCACACTCCAGTGACTTCCCTAGAATGTCCCTTGGAATGTCATTAAGCTTCCTACAATGTGGGTGGATATATAATAATGGGATGCCTCTTCCTTCACACTTAAATTGTTCAATATCATGTGAACAAGGAAAACCATGAGTACGCTTCAACACATAACCACAACTATAAAAGTCAAACTCAACATCATTTCCCTTTTGTCTTTCTTCAAAAATGATCTCAAATACATCACATGAAATGAACCCCTGTAATTGATTAAAATCAATAATTTGATGTGCGTACATATTCGAGTTTAGACATCTATTAAACGAAACTCTCATGGCGACATGTTGAGGAGTGAGGAGATTATCTATCATTTAAATGTTATTTACAAGGTCCCCACATGATGAACCAAAATACCTCTTCACTGATGCATGTTGTGATTGAACTCTATTGGTTGTAATATTACCAAATTTCATTATGCTATTTGTCCAGGGGTACAAACCTCTCTTTGTAGACTGCAAGCCAAGTATTATCCATATAGTTGAGGAGATCACTAAACTGGTCATATCGGGACTTAAAATCAACAAGTGAGTCATAGAATAAATCCTATGTGTTTTCCTTAATTATCACATTAAAACATTTAAAAAAAACATACACTCTTGCTTTGTTTTGAAATATCTCTTGCCATGTGTTTTAATGTTTTTACGTACATGCCATGCACAAGGCAAGTGTGATGTTTGGGGAAATATTACTTGTACGACATTTATCAAGACCAACACTCGATCGGTTGCAATTACATACGGGGTTTTTACGGGAGTAAAACATCTTTCAAACAATGTAGTGCCCATGTAATGTTATTTTCCTTCTCCGGTTTAAGATATGCATGTCCAACAATAAAAGTCTTGCTTGTAGACATAACACCAACTATCTCTTGTAAAGGCATCTTGTGCCTATTAGTCTTCTATGTACAATCCATTAAAATAACTTCTAGGAATCAATTAGTGAAGATAGTGTAATATGAATGTGAAAAAAATAAATCTAACACCTGATCCTTATCTCGATCTCTCCTGTGAAATTCCATGTACTGTTTAGTATCCAATATGTGCATCAAGTTTCAATACCCTGTGTTTTTTTATGGCCTTTAATTATGGGATTTATTAAATTTAATTGGGAAAAATTAGTTTAATTATAATCCAGATTTTAAATTGAATATTTACTAGCGTGACAAGAGTTAGTAATTATTGATAAGAATTATGTTAATTATTAATTCTTGATTAAAGTAATAATTGAGATTGAATTTATTAAAATTGTCACGAGTGAATAATAAGGTAGTTATAGAAATTAAGTAGGAACGCGCGTGTGTCGTGTCGGGACTAAATTAATGGGATAAAAAGTAAATTAGTTATAATTCGCCTATATGGTCATTTCGAGTGTACCAATGTGTCCGGAAGGGTCGAGATAGTAAAAAAATTGTAACCAAGGGTTTAGTTTGGGTCTCGGGACATTTTTAGGCCTAACCGGTAACCCGAGAGGGCATTTTAGTAATTTCCAAATTTAGGCTTTAATTATGGACGAAAATTGAAGTTTTATATCCGATGCGAGTTAGAGTCCTCGAGGGTTATAAACATTGGAGTTGTAGAGAGGCTAAGGAAGAGAGAAGAGAGAAGGCTTCTAAGGAGGAGAGCCACCGACCCTACACCACCCTCACCAATTCCACCACCAATGCGTAGATCGAAAGAAGGGGATCGTTACTATACCAATTTAATTCTTCATACCAGACCTTTAATTTCTAGGCAAGTATCTAACTTATTTTTATTTAGTTGATAACACATCCATGCTGGTGTAGGAGATAATAATTGATGTTTTCATGAAATATAAATGATATGTGGGAGATGTATATTGAAATTCTGAATGGAAATCATGTTAGGACAACCCAATTGTTATATGTATATGATTGATCACGAAATTGATGACCAATAGAGATTAAATACTGGAATAATTAGGAAGATATTCATCATGATTATAAAAATAGGGTTCTTGATATATTAATTTGAATTAACCCTTTGAATTGATGGCCCTTGATGAATTCATATATGTTTTATGTTAGGAATCATGTATGTAGAATGATATAACTGTTGGTTTGATTAGTTGGGAGTTTGGGAGGAATTAATAGAGGTTTTGAGAATTTATGTTAAGGAAACCTGTAGGTAAAGAATTGCAGAATCTGGGCCAAGAACTGCTCGATCGATCGATCGACTGGATCGATCGATTGACTCCCTTTCATCGATGGATCGACTCCTCCTGGAAATGGGAGATTTTTCTCCTTTTAAATGTTAATCAAATCCCGATGTGTAAGGACCTTTGGTCATAATTTAAGTAACATAATGGGACATGAGAAGGACCAGTAGGGGATAAGTAGGGTCCGAATAAGACGATTTTATATGAGATTTAACCGTGGGATTTCGGGGGTATAAATTGAATGGGAAATCGCACGTACGTTAAATTAGGTCTTGCAAGAATTAAGAAGTACGTAGACCAATAGGGTATTGAGTGTACACCTACTGATTTTATATTTATCAAGACGATACAGTTCAAGAGTAGAGAAGCACTTAGGGATTACGGTAATTATGAAAATAAAAAGAATGATTTAATTATGCGTAGAACTCGGGTGTTATGTGCCACACATGGTTCGAATATATTATGGGTCGTGGGCGTACCTAGAAGAATAATGTGAATATATATATATATATATATATATATATATATATATATATATATATATATATATATATATATATAATATTATGTATTTGTGTGTAACCATACCCGCGCTACTTGCTATCATAGAGGTTCTGCACCGGGACAGTTTTATCTCGATTGGACCTTTATAGGGGATATTGACTTGTACCCTAGAACATTGAATCCTTGGTACAGGATATATGAGAATGATAGTCAGATGGTTTTAAGAGATGTGATGCAATAGTGACTTGGAACTGTGCTTCGCCTCCAATATGTGTGTTTTGTGTTAATATAGTTCGAGAGTGATTCCAAACTAGTATTTCCCTTTTTGTAGTAAGGATATGGGGACTTGATAGCAGAGTATGCCATCACCATAAATTTTATATGGGGTGCCCGATTTGTGTATATATTATATGAGTGATGAATATATATATACATGTGATTCATCTACTGTGCTTGTAAGTAGATAAAATGGAATAATTGATATTAAACAAATTAAGTGCCTGGGAACTTAAAGATATATTGTGATGTATGTAGCCACCTTGGTAAATTCACAAGTAGGGTTATCTTATATGAATTCTATTTACGCGATCACATGAATTAGCATTGATAAGGGGAGATTGAGTTAAACTAGTGAATTGGGTTAGCTTCATCTAGTGTAATTCAGTAGTATGTTAGGCGTGCACATTAGTTGAGAGGTGAGAATTCTTAAGTGAGTGTCGAAATACTAACATGTATGTAATATCAACTGGTGAGCATTTTACATACTTGCTAAACTATTTTAAAGATGTTTTACACTCAGTCTCTGACCCGTTTCCTATTATCTCTTCCTTCTCTTGTATATATATATGTATTACAGGTGCCCAGTCACAGGGGCATCAGACTTAGATCTTTGTATGGTTGACGTGCTGCATCTAGTGTGGGAGTTGCAGGTCCTTACATTTAGACGACTTCATCCTTGTCATCTCAGCTCCTCACTTAGTCATTTTAGATAGGGCATGTGCTGCCCATTTACAGTTATAATTAGTTCAGGGAGACCTTGTACTCGGTATTTACTTTAGTATTCAGTTTTCATTGTGATTGTTTTAATTATTGCATCGTACTCTGACTTGAGATATTTATTAGGATTTTATTCCAACCTATTTAATTTCGTCGAATGGTTTGGTATTCAGTACTATAATTATGTCCATTTAAATGGTTTATGTGTAAAATTCTTATTGTTGGGAATTAATCTATAAAATGAAATGTTTTGACACTTAGCTTAATTCTTTATTAGGTGATTAATAAAGAAAACAAATTATTTTGCGACAGTGATGCTAAGAATGAACCAACTGTACACTTTGATTTACTTTAATAAAGGACCGATCACCCCGTATTTAATTAGACGGGGTGTCGCAAGTGGTATCAGAGCATCAGGTTCTAGTGTCCTTAGGATCTGTACAGCTTATTGTGCTTCCAGTGTTGCTTTGTTTGATATATTGCCATATATTTAGGATTGTTGATTTCTGTGGTGAGATTTCGTTCTCCTGCTATAACGTATATACATTAGTGAATATTATTTGCATTCGGGAGTGTTCAAGAAATGGAGTATGATAGGCTAGGGCCGTTGGACGGACAGTAGGAGGCAGGGCTTAGTTGAGGTTATAGAGTATATTCGAGGATGATGGCCGTAGTCGAGATCACCCCTATTTTGGCACAAGAAGCCAAGATTGTAAAGACTACTAGGGTGAAACGTATGATTTCCATGTGCTTCTATAGTCAAAAGTGGTGCCAAATTAGAATCACCCAACGTGGTAGGACTGGGAGAGAGTCAGGCAAAGCATTGAGGAGAACCATCAGTGGAAGTTCTAGAAATGCCAGAATTGTGTGTGTTAACCAATAATGGAAAAATGTCCAAAGGTTTGGGCATATGGCGAAGTGTGGTTAACCGAATGTGAAAATTAGGGGTAAAATTTTTCTTGACTCGTTAGAGCAAAGTTATAATGGTGGGAGTCAACCACCACATTTATAAGTGGAATGTTGTGTCAATGGAAGGATCTTAGGTACGATTTACGATTTGATCGCAAGATCCTTCATCAAATGTTCAGGTTAAGATGTGAATGTTGTTCTGAACTCATCACAGGAGGGCTGAACAGAGGTCCATACATGAAAATGAATTTAATTATTTAGCGAATCTTGTGCCAGATGAAGTATATACAGCTGGAGAAGAGGATTTCAAGTGGGAAATCGACTCGTATGTAAAGTTAACAACATTTAAATGGAATTCTGCTGGAAAATCGATCCATGTGGTGACAATGTCACGCATTGTCCGTAGAGATGTTAACGCTTCTTTGTGAAGGGAGCTAAAGGAATCGAAAGATTTAGTTGGGGAGTAAGACTGGATGAAACGCAGTTAGTGAAATGCCGTAAGGGGGAGACCCATCAGGGGACCCATTTAAATGATTCGGGTAACTGAATCCTTACCAAGCGATAGTGAATTCAGTAAGGGTTGTAGAAGCTAGTAGTGTGTTCCTTAGGGACAACAAAGCTAAGGAAACAACGGGGGTAGCCATCAGGATCGAGCCTACAAAAGTTCGAGAGAAGAACAACCCTAATATGGTCAGTATGACCGGTGATAAGTGGATTATGCATAGAGGTATTATATGGAGAGTGAAACCACATGCGATAATTTTCTCGAAGCAAGTAAAGGGACAAAAGTATGGTGCCTAGTAAGGGGCAATGATAAAGTAGTTTTTATTTTTGTTCAAACAGGCGTGTTATGTTCGGAAATCATTTGAGTAGCCAGGGCAATGGGCAAGGTAGAAGTATGAGTTTTACCCTCGGAGGATGAGATGTGTTTTATGTGACATGAGCGAGTCACTATATTTTGATTATTGCTATAGTCGCATGTGAGACGATTTTAATGTGTATATCGATAATGTTAGTATTATGTGAATGTTTTCCCTCGTATAGCGGGATTATCTTTAGTGTTATTTGAAGAGGATGAATGAGTCTATTATTAGTGGAATATACCTTCTTGAGATTACTCATTTTAGTGATGTGTTATACGAGTACGATATTATCTTGATTATGGTTTTATAGTAATAATTAGATTGATAGTGGGCGGATATTGCAAGTCTATCGGGGTTATTACCGTAGTGCAAGATGTTTTGTTCTGGCGAAGCCAGGGTCGGGCTCGCATTTATATCATATATTATAGAGACTTCGAAGGGTATAGTGGTATCGAAATGTTTAATCCTACGGTGTGTAAGGACTTTATTGTCCGGATTCGGTGTGTATTGGGTTTACTGTTGAGAAAAAAGATTTAACTCATTATTATGTTTAGCGCTCATGACTTGGGGATAGGAAGGGCGCATTGTTCTATCTATCATTTAGAGACGTGGGAGTTGAGACTTATATTCATATGTTTGGGGATAGGATTTTGAGAGTCTCGATCGTATGTGTACGAGGTTTATGGAATGTGATTAACATCAATACTAAGCGATAGTGCAATTGGTGAAAAGGTTCTTTGTTTAAGTGTAATTGCAGGAGGAGATGTAGCTTTTACGTCAAGAGACAGGAATATAGGGGTAAATGTTACGGACAGAGGACCCAACGGATTTCGGTAACTGATAATGCTAGGTAGTAGTGTATCAGGGGGGTTTCTTATTTGGATTTTGCTTTACGAGACATCCCACGCATGAAACTTGGCGTAAGGTTGGAAGTGGGGAGATGTTAGGTCATTAGTTCATGAGCCCGGTACCTCGGTCGTTATAGGAACAAGTAGTTATAACTGTAAGTTGGAAGTTAAATTATGATTTAAGGCCAGTGGAGGAGGTTATGTGGTAAGGAAGTATTGAAGCTTTTATTTTATCACCACGAGTTGAAGGGTAGAACGATAATAAGGAGGATTTAAAATTTTGATTTCTGGGGTGATTGGGAATACCCAAGTGTTACAGCCACGTTGTGAATTTAGGGGTAATAAAGAATTGAGTGTTATGATGTGTGAAGCATATGTGATGTTTATGCTTGTATGCACGGTTTATAGGCTATGTGGGCATCCTGGTTAGCCGAGGTCAGAATCATCCGGGTTAAAGGAACATGGGAATAGATGTGTGAAATATATGCCTGAGGGACTAATATAACGAAGTTGAAATGGTAAAGTGGATTAAGCATCGTGTAAGAAGTACTATAATACATATATATGTGTGCAATTAGAATAACACACCATAATTTGGTTGAAAGGCTGTGGGAAGCCATTTAAAAAGGGGTATTCCTTGAGAAGGGTAAAATTTAACTATTATGAAAAACACTTGGAGGGGAGTTTTTCCTAGTCAAATACTGAGAGCGACTTGCGCGTAGATAAAATGATGATGGTAGTAAGGTATAAAAAGTCCAGAAGCGCACATCATGGAGAAAAGTGCACGGGTTGGAACTTTCGATATACGTCGAGGAAAGAAGGAAAGTATTAAGTATCACTTAATGTGAGACATTAAAAGTGGGAGTCAATGTTGGGCGGGACATAGAGAGTAGTCTCCGTATGTACCACTCATAAATAGAAATCGGTTGGAGCAAGAGGATCAACCAGAGAATTTTATAGCAAGCCAATGATTCCTATAATGGAAAAGGGCAGTCAATTTTGTAAATTTGTTTGATGGGTTTCCAACCTCAAGACAAGGTCACTAGTCCCTTAGAATGTGTGGAATAACTTGACCTAAAATAAAGTAATTGTTACTCTTTTGGGTGATTTACACTATTAGACAGTATGCCCCAGTCCTTCTTTGAAAGGAAGGACCGCGTTGATAAGTGGTCCTACCCGATATTGTTCTGAACTAGGATGAGATACCCGAACCCCACCTTTAATGCGGGATTTCAGGAAGCAGTGGGGAGAACATTTCGTTTTGTGCAGGTTTTATCACCGTTAGCCCGCCCCGAGGAGTAGGCAAAAAAAGGGTGATAAACGACTAGTGGAGTTGTACGAATGTAATTTTGGACTTATTGTGATCACTTCATTTCCACAAAGGATATATCTAGAAAGTGAAGTATATTATGGTACTTGGGAGAAGATATTACCAAATGGTAGAGTTGTGTGTAAGCACTCATACCTGTTTATTGTGGAAAAAGTGATTATTGAGGTTTTGTGTGGAAAACTATTCTCCCTCTGGTTGTTTAGAGGTGAGAGGATAATCAAAATTTTGGATTGGTCGAGTTAGAGTCCGATGACTATAGGGGAATTACCACAGACTGTCTTAGGTGGTTTTGATTGTCGTAAGAGTTACATCGCTGGAAATCGAGATTCAAAGAACAGACAAGAGTGATCAGATGTTCATACGGTATCTCTCAGGATGGGAGTTTTTTATTTAGATGAATACGAGTAATTGACACGTAACGAGGTAATGCCTCTCAATAATATTGAGATAATGGGGGCCAATGGTGTATAAGCTCGTCTTATCCGAATGTCATCGGGTAGGAGCACAATGTGAAGTGCCGTTATTGAGGTGTGACCCTATAACTGATAACGTGTTGAGAGTGTTAAACAAGCTTGCTGTGAGGCGGGGACTAGAGTGATTGAGCGCCTTACTCTGAAGTTGGTTTTGCGTACTGATAAAATATCCAGAATTATTTTACCAGGTAGGCATTATTTTCTGAATTTCGGGACGAAATTCCGTTGTTAGAGGGGAAGTTTGTAATATCCCATATTTTTTATGGCCTTTAATTATGGGATATATTAAATTTATTTGGGATAAATTAATTTAATTTTAATCCAGATTTTAAATTGAATATTTACTAGCGTGGAGAGAGTTAGTAATTATTGATAAGAATTATGTTGAATATTACTTATTGAGTAAAGCAATATATGAGATTGAATTTATTAAAATTGTCACGAGTGAATAATACGACAGTTATAGAAATTAAGTCGGGACGCACGTGTGTCGTGTTAGGACTAAGTTAACGGGATAAAAAGTAAATTAATGATAAATTGCCCGTATGGTCATTTCGAGTGCCTCAATGTGTTCGGAAGGATAGAGATAGTCAGAAAAGTGTACCCCGGGGCTTAGTTTGTGTCTCGGGACGTTTTTAGGCCTAACCGGTAACTCGGGAGGGCATTTTAGTAATTTACAATTTTATGCCTTAATTATGGACGAAAATTGAAGTGTTATATCTAATGAGAGTTAGATTCCTCGAGAGTTAGAAAGATTAGAGTTGCATAGACGATAAGGAAGAAAGAAGAGAGAAGGCTTCCAAGGAGGAGAGTCACCAACTCTACACCACCCTCACCAATTCCACCACCAATGCGTAGATCGGAAGAAGGGAATCATTCCTATACCACTTTAATTTGTCAAATTAGATCTTTGATTTCCAGGCAGGTATCTAACTTGCTGTTCTTTAGTTGATAACACATCCATGCTAGTGTAGGAGATAAAAATTGATGTTTTCATGAAAGATAAATGATATGTGGGAGATGTATATTGAAATTCTGAATGAAAATCATGTTAGGACAACCCTATTGTTATATGTATATGATTGATTACGAAATTGATGACCAATAGAGATTAAATTCTGGAAGAATTAGAAAGATATTGATCATGATGATAAAAATAGTGTTCTTGATGTATTAATTTATATTAACCCTTTAAATTGATGGCCCTTGATGAATTCGTATATGTTTTACGTTAGAAATAATGTATGTAAAATGATATAACTTTTGGTTTGATTGGTTGGAAGTTTTTATTGAATTAATAGAGGTTTTGAGAATTTTTGTTAAGGAAACCCGTAGGTAAGGAATTGCAGAATCTGGGCCAAGAACTGTTCGATCGATCGATCGACTCCTCCTGGAAATGGGAACTTTTTCTCCTTTTAAATGTTAATCAAATCCCGATGTGTAAGGAACTTTGGTTATAATTTAAGTAACATAATGGGAGTTAAGAAGGACCAGTAGGGTATAAGTAGGGTCCGAATAAGATAATTTTATATAAGATTTAACTGTGGGATTTCGGGGGTATAAATTGCGTGGAAAATCACGCGTACGTTAAATTAGGTCTTGCGAGAATTAAGAAGGACTTAGACTAGTAGGGTAGTGAGTGTACACCTACTGATTTCATATTTATCAAGAGGATTCACTTGAAAAGTCGAGAAGCACTTAAGGATTTATGGTAACTGTGAAAATAAAAAGAATGATTTAATTATACGTAGAACTCAGGCGTTATGTGCCACACATGGTTCGAATATATTATGGGTCGTGGGCGTACCTAGCTGAATAATGTGAATCTATATATGGGTTCATGTATATATATATATATATATATATATATATATATATATATATATATATAATATCGTATATTTGTGTGTAATCATACCCGCGCTACTTGCTATCACGGAGGTTCTGCACCGGGACAGTCTTATCTCAATTGGACCTTTATAGGGGATATTGACTTGTACCCTAGAACATTGGATCCTTGGTACAGTCTATCTGAGAATGATAGTCAAACGGTTCTAAGAGATGTGAGGGTATGTGTTGACCTCTTAGTGACTTGAAACTATGCTTCGCCTCCAATATCTGTGTTTTATGTTAATAAAGTTCGAGAGTGATTCCGAACTAGTATTTCCCTTTTTGTAGGAGAGATATAGGGATTTGATAGCAGAGTATGCTATCACCATAGATTTTATGAGGGATGCCCTATTTGTATATATATTATATGAGTGATGAATATATATATACCTGTGATTCATCTACTGTTCTTGTAAGTAGATAAAATGGAATAATTGATATTAAACAAATTAAGTGTCTGGGAACTTAAATCTATATTGTGATGTATATAGCCAACTTGGTAAATTCATAAGTAAGGTTATCTTATATAAATCATAGTTACGTGGTCACATGAATTAGGATTGATAAGGGGAGATTGGGTTAAACTAGTCAATTGGGTTAGCTTCATCTAGTGTAATTCAGTAGTACCTTAGGTGTGCACATTAGTTTAGAGGTGAGAATTCTCAAGTGAGTATTGAAATACTAACATGTATATAATATCAACTCGTGAGCATTTTAAATACTTGCTAAACTATTTTAAAGCTATTTTACACTCGGGCTCTGACCCGTTTCCTATTATCTCTTCCTTCTCTTGTATATATATATGTATTATAGGTGCCCATCCACAGGGGCATCAGACTTAGATCTTTGTACGGTTGACATGCTGCAGCTAGTGTGGGAGTTGAAGGTCCTTACATTTAGACAACTTCATCCTTATCATCTCAGCTCCTCACTTAGTCATTTTAGATAGGGCACGTGTCCCCCATTTCCAGTTCTAATTAGTTCAGGGAGACCCTGTACTTGATATTTACTTCAGTATTCAGTTTTCATTGGGATTGCTTTAATTATTGCATCGTACTCTGATTTGAGATATTTTATTGGGATGTTATTCCAAGCTATTTAATTTCGTCGAATGGTTTGTCATTCAATACTATAATTGTGTGCATTTAAGTGGTTTATGTGTAAAATTCTTATCACTGGGACTTAATCTATAAAATGAAATGTTTTGAAACTTAGCTTAATTATTTATTAGGTGATTAATAAAGAAAATATTTTTTTGCGAAAGTGATGCTAAGAATGAACTAACAAGACTCTTTAATTTAATTTAATAAAGGGCTGATCACCTGGTATTTAATTAGGCGAGGTGTCACACAAGTGTTGCATTTATGTTCTTCCTTGCTTCTTAATAATTTGGTTCTTTGCTTTGAAATTTATATTGTTTCAATAGTTGATGAATTATTTGGATCCCTTCTTTTCGTCACACAAATAATCTCTCTTGGTTTGACCCCACATACGCTCATGTTAAGAACTACTTTCTCCTCCTCTTTAAATAGCGCCCAATAAATGAACGCCCTTCAAATGTGGTATCTTTATCAAGTGGATGGTTGTGAGACACGCAAACAATGTTAACTTTTAACTGCTCATCATTTGGCAATTTAATTCCTTTAATCAGGAATGGACAACCACACTCTTTTGTCCCGGTTCTCCTAATTTTCTTTCGTTTCCTGTTTCTTTCTATTAGTTTGTCATTCTTATATTCTTCTTAATTTTTTTGTGCTCACCTACCCTTTCACAACCGAACCATATTCAACCACATCAATCATACTTTCAATTATCTATTTTTTAATACACACAACCATCCCATAAGTTTTTCCAACCAATTTACACCATGCGAGTAATTCATCCCCTGAATTAAATACCTACAAATGATATACACAAACATCTAGTATGTTGCTAGAAATATCTAAAGAAAATCTTTGTCAAAAATCAATTCCCCCTTGTCCGTCATAAATTTAGATTTATAGTCACATGCCATTTCTTTCTTATCACTGTTACTATTACTTTCATATGATTTTATTAGGGATAATGAATTCATAACATTTGTTTCACTCGAAATTATGTCCTGAAATTAAAATTACTTAAAACTTAATAACATATTAATCCAATTTTAATAGTGAGTACTTACCTGTTTATTTTCTTGAATTTTTCCCATTATAAGTTGTATTTAGGAATGTGATTGGTTGAATAACGAGGAGCAGGAGCAAAGAGAAGTTTTAAATTGGTTAGACATTTGAAAATTAAAGAGGTCCAAGATTTTTTTTCCTTTTCTTGCTTTAGATTTTGGGAGATAGAAAAAAATCTGTTGCATTAGATTTTGAGAGAGAGGAATGTTTTTGTTTTAAGTTTAATCTGCTAGGACTGTATTTAAGAATAATATGACTCTTTTATTTTTTGTTTGTTTGATATCTTATAATAATCGTTTGTCTCATTTCCAAGAGAATTGAGATTTAGATAGAGTTTTTATTTTTTGTTGTTTTGTTTCGTTGTTGTTAGTTTGTTTCTTACTATTTTTGTTACTGGGATAACGCATGGAGTATTGTTGTAACCGGTAGGTTAAAAAGGGTGATATTTTAATTTTGTACGTATATGTTTTAATATCTAAATGTGTAAATTGGGTATTTTTAATTGATTATGCTAGTACATTTAAAAACATCCTACTCAAAATACAATAATTGTTATAAAATAAAGGCAACGGATGGAGAATTTAGATGGAGAGTTAATTTATTGATATGTCAATATTAAAGGGGCATGACCCATATCTATAGTACAAAATAAGGTAATCCAATAGACCCCTAAATAATTGCGGAATACCAATGGATTGGAATACAAGTGGATATCCACTTAAATACAAATTTCATAACACTCCCCCTTGGATGTACACTATATCCACTATTAAATGATTGTTGTCTCATTAAAACCTGAGGAAAAACCCAGTGGAAGAAAATCAAAGTGAAGGAAAAAAATACAACTTTTATGATTATTGAATCAATATTGGACGCGCTTAGTGTTACCTCCTTAAAACCTTTAAATGGAAAGCCTAGTTAAATGAAGAATAGTACAATGCACATATGTTTAAAACATCATGTTCTTAGATTCTTCCTCGGATCGAATGCTCCCCCTGATTGGATACTCCCCCTGATTATGATACTTCTCTGATGATTGAGTCGATGCATAGAAGTCTCATACAGAACCTTCTAAAATGTAGCTTTGATATGGTGAATAGATTTGAATGGATGCTACTTCAGTTTTAATTTTCTTTATAAACTCATCTTACGTAAGACTTGGTTTAAGATGGATGAACAACTCATTTTATCAGATTTATTAGACTTCAATAGTATAACTCTTATTAAGTTTATGTGTTGTATAACTCTTCTGGAGTTTATGAATGTAGAAAAAGTGAACTGTTATTCGTATCTCCCCTGATGTATCCTTTTTTAGTGTGGGCTATACAAGAACCATTGCCTTCATAAGTAGTAGTCGGAACATATGTTATTTGAGGCACGTTATAGGTGCTTTGACTGCTCCTTGATACTAGAGATTACCTATATCTATATAACTTAGCAGATAGATGTGATTAGATATACAAATATCACTTAATATGATTGACATTAGTTCCATACTTTTCAGGTTAAATGGTAACTATTTCTTGCAAAGGGATTGCTACATTTATTATGTCCGGTATTGTGTTATATATAACAATATACTTATAACATAAAAATGATGTAATAGAAACATGGCAATATGGTACTTTTGGATTAGGTATATATTTTTCATCCTTTAGGATGATATGAATATTATAATATCCAAAGACCGGACATCATGTGTATACTTAAATGATGTGCTTAATATATTCTAAAGTATTGCAGGACTTTTCAATCAATTTAACAAATGGATATGTGTTCAACATAAATTGTGCTCAATCTGCAGGCCGAGACAATAACTAGTTACCCTGTGGTCATTCATTTTTAATCCCTTATTTGGATATTTTGCATTTCAATTGAGCCCTTCAGGAGCACAGCCATTTAAGGACATTTTGCATTTTAGTTGAGATTTTCAAGAGAACATCCCTTCAAGGATATTGTATAATGGCGCATTGCATATATAAATATTTTCATAACCTTCCTTAGACAAATATTTACTAAGACGGTTGTACCTATATCCATTTGAATTGTCTGTTGTACAATGAACGTTTTACTGAATTTGAATGCGTACTTCTTATCTTTGCTTTTGGTCAGGAAAATCCTTCTGGGATTTTCATATGTATTATTTGTCCAAGTCTAGTATAAATTAGCAGTTATAATATTCATGAGTCTCATATAATATATTTCAAAAACCTCCTAAGCTAGTCAGATATCTGAAAAGTATTTACAACCCAAGCGTGATGCTCTGTGTAATACCCAGTATTTTTCATAATAAATAAAATCAGCAGAATTTAAATTTATTTTTCATAATAAATTAAATAAATAAATTTCTTTGTTGTAATTAAATATTTATATGATTCATTTATGCATATGGTGTTTACTCATAGAAAATAAATTGCATGTTAATTAATTATTGTTATGTGGTGTTTCAACATAATTAAAGTGTGTAATTTGGAGATATATATATATATATATATATATATATAGTTTGGACACGTTTGAGATAATTTGGGAACTCATTTAGGCATTTTAGACATTTAAAATTAGGCACGTGGCATAGGTATACCATTAAGGGAGTTATTAGAGTAATTCAGGTATGGTTTCGAGCTTGGTTAGGGATTAAAGGTGGGGGTTTATGGGTAACTTGAGATTTGTGGTTATAATAGGGTAACTAACAATTGAGGAGTCATTTCCCATCCACCACAACACAACCCTAGCAGCCCTACACCCAGTGGAGATGCTACTAAGGCTAGAGAAGGGAAGAAGATTCAGCATCCAATATGAGGCATTTCCCAATCAACCCTCTAAGGCAAGAATTATCTTGCTAAGTCAATTTCGAATTAATTTCTTAATTCACTTGTGTATTACTTATAGTAATTTATGGGTTAATTAGTCAAATTTATGGCTCGAATATTTGGAATTAATTTTATGAATTTGAAGAAAAAATTTGAAATTAGGATGTTTAAGGATTGTACTAATTAATGACAAGCCTGGGATTTGATTATATTATTAATTGGGAATTAGACCTTAGAACTTATGTTGTAGAAGCAATCAATTCACGATTTTAATTCATTTATCAAGCCCTTAATTTCTGAGAATGATTACGTTGGAAATTTGACCAGAAAGATTGGGTTAGATGAACTCTAAGGTTGGGTAAATTTTCTGGGATTTTGGGGCATAATCTTATGTTAGTTCATGTAGATAATCATCTAAAAAGTGTTATTAGATCTTGGGGAACCTATATTCATTAAAATAAAGTTGGATAAAGGATTGGGATGAAAGTTGGATTTGAAAGTATGAAACCAAAGATCTGAGTTCGATTGGCTTTTTGCCAAAGTCGTTAGAACCTATTTCGAAGATCGTTCGAACGAGAATAGGCCTTCGTTCAAATGAGGCGTGATATCGTTCAAATGAAACTATAGATTTCATTTGAAGGAGGTATAATTTTGTTTGGACGACCCCTTTGGGTTTGGATCAGGATATGGCTGGGAAAATATCGGGGTGATTTTTACTAACTCAATGAGTATGTGGGAGGTTATCCAAGTGAGTGAATAATTTATTAAAAATGAACTTGTGTGATTATTTTATTAATGGGAGAATTTAACAATTAACTACATGGTTAATTCTTAAAGTAGGAATATTAATTGAAAATTAACGAGACTTCTTGTGGGAATTATACGATTAATTACCTATACATATTATGTGTTAAAAATATATATTTATTGATTGGTGTGAACATACCCATGTTCGTGGATGGCCTATCAGTTAGCGTGGTGTACATCTCGGGATCATAGCACACATTGGCCCAGGTGGACTAGGCATTGTGTAGGTCATTATTTTAGGTAGTACGTTACAACGCCACTTATGAGGAGGTAGGTGTAGAGGTTGGGATCTATTATCACCATTGGGGGTATGGACCATACAATAGTGTACTATGTAGGGACCGCCCCACTTATATGTTGTGATGTCCATTTGGATGAGGGACTCCTCCAAACTTACCGATAGAGCACAAACAAGACACTAAATGTAGATGCCTTTATGTGTCCCATATATATAAGGAAAAATATAATTAAATTAATTAATTGAGAATTGAAACCTATAGTTTAATGATTTAGACAAATGGTAATGAGCCCAATACTACGTAAAATGCAAAATGGATGATATGTTATTTGTTGTTGGTGGTGTCGTAAGGGTTACTCTGTGAACTACAAGAAAATATGTAGACAATTAGCTTCAATGTATGAATTATGGTAGATGCATTGAATATTATTTTATTGTTGTAACTATCGAACTTCCATATAAGGGACTTGGGTTCATACGCGATAGTATTGCACTAATATGAATGGTCAGATACTTACTGCATGCGAGTGCCGATGAGCGGTACATAATGTGAATTAAAAATTTCATTTTAATTTCGTAAGATAATTCTTACAACTCTAGGGAACTGGCCAAAATTATAAATATTTTCCCCCGGGTTTGCCTAGACAGGGACAACAGGGCTGAAAGAGATCAGACTTACGATCATATTGCTCTTTAGTCATTCCAGATCATTTGATTCTAGTTTAGGTAGTTATTTCCTTTACATTCATTTTTATTATTTTTGAGATTGTATGGGCATATGATCGAAGTTTATTATTCAGTCTTTATGACATCACTTATACTTGTATTGGAGGTTTTTTATTACTAGTTGGTTGTTGGACTTATTTATCATCAGTTATTATTTTAATGGTTTTTTGTGCAGGTCGATTCAAAATTTAAATGTATTATTATTATTATTATTATTATTATTATTATTATTATTATTATTATTATTATTATTATTATTATTATTATTGTTATTGTTATTATTATTATTATTATTATTATTATTATTATTATTATTATTATTATTATTATTATTATTTTGGTTTTGATGTTGAGGATGATATAGATTGTTAGACACCCCCCCTCTTCGACGTATTATGTCTGGCCAACCATTACGTGAAAAATGGGGGTTGTTATAGTTGGTATCAGAGCATCCAGGTTTTTGTGTCTTTAGGACCTGTGTTGTTATTTCATTACATTCTGCATTGATTTCTTTAATATATAGATTCTATGATTAGGAATCATTGTGCTCTTTGCCATCTGTTACTAAACTAACCTTGGTATCTTTCAGATTGCAAACGATAGGAGAGGTAGACCACGACGTGTCACCACACAAGTTGCAGAGGAAGGGGCTCAACAGGAGCCACAGCCACAACCACAACCACAACCAACACCAGCCTCACCCATGGTTAACCCAACATATATTACCATAATTGTGATGCAGGCAGTAGCTAAGGCAACGGATGTTATGTTACTACACTTTCAGCCACCGTAGCATTAGCCACCCCTGTAGTAGGTGGTTCGACCCGTTCAGGCATAAAGCTCGGTATAGGATAGATCTAGAGAGGCTTCACTAATGGCCAACCATCAGAGTTTGTTGGGAGTCTAAATATATTGGTGGACAATGAGTGGAATAAAGATATTCAGCGACACTTGAGAATGGATGAGTGCACGCTAGTGCACTAGCAAAATGTTATATTCAGTTTGACTACTAGGGGTAGCCTTAAAGTGGTGGGAGTCTGTCACCACACTAGAGGAGCGAGACATGCTGACTATCGACGAGTTTTGGGTTATGTTTTAGGCTAAGTATTTCCCAACTTCTATGAAATCCGAGATAAGGAGGAAATTCATGGACCTTAAGCAGGAAGGTCGCATAGTAACAGAATATGAGAAGAGTGCGCTTGCGTTCAAATAAGGAAGTTATTTGATTAAACATAGTTTAACCCAATTAAATCCTAAACATGCATCTATATGTGATTAAATACGATGATGAAACATTCAAGAACACATATATGAGTAAAAATCCCTAAAGGGGCAAAACCTTTTATTTTCACTATAATTTTTTAAGAGAAACGGCTTACACGGATTACAGTAAAAATACAGTGACATAAAAATACCCTCGGGTGTCGGTTCTATTGTTGGCGACTGGAACTATCCCTTTCTAGTAGGGCAATAGTGAAGAAGAGAGCGGTCCAGATGAGTATATGATCCTCTTGAAGGTTTAAAGATTCACACACATATATGTGAATGGCTTTGTGAATCAAAAAGGTTTAGAAAACCATAAAAAGTGAAGTCTTATTCTGGGCTGTTTTCGCAGAATTTTGAGATTGCAGAAAGACTTGAAAAACGTGTAGAAGGAGATAAGATATTTATACAAAAATCAAGGCGGCGGCTCGTTCGAACGAGATAGCCATGTCGCTCGAACGAAGGACATAAGTCGTTCGAACGATATCGCGCGACATGCCTATCTCGCGCGAACGACTTTCAAAGTCGTTTGAGCGAGCTCGTCGATCGAGGCCATTCGCTTCTACACTTAGAAAAATTCGGCTTTTGATAAAAAATAAATCCAGCACTACACCAAAATGGACAAATTGTCACCTTTCGGCCGGCCACCCTTGTCAAGGTCATTGACCGTGACAAAAAACACGCGTTTTGTGTCACGGTCATTGACCTTGACACGACCGTGACAAGAACTTGTCACGGTCATTGACCGTGACAATTCTTTAAATAATTGTCAAGGTCAATGACCATGACACGACCGTGACAATGTTAGCAGCAAAAACCATTTCCCCCTTCTTTTTTCCCTCCCGCGCCGTTCCCTCCCCCTCTCTCTCTTTCTCTCTCTATCGACGCTGCTCTCTCTCTCTCTCTCTCTCTTTACTTTCAGGTTTAATTCTCTCTCTCTCTCTCTCTCTCTCTCTCTCTCTCTCTCTTCCATTTATATATATGTTTGTGTGTATATATATGTGTGTATGTGTGTATATATGTGCGTGTGTGTGTGCGTGTGTGGGGGGTGGGGCAGGATGGGGGTAGGGGGTGGGCAGGGTGGGGGCAGGGTGGGGGGTAGGGGTGGGGTAGGGTGGGGGTAGGGCAGGGTGGGGGTAGGGGGTTAAAAATGTAAATAAATAAGTAATTTTATATAAATTTCCAAAAATAATATCCAAAAATGTAAATGTAAATAATATCCAAAAATAATATCCAAAAATGTAAATGTAAATAATATCCAAAAATATTGGATAATAATTTACTTTCATTCAAAATAAATAAGTAATTTTCATTCAAAATAATAAAGATCAATTAGTCTATGTTGTTGAAAAATTTGATCAAATTGGTGAGCCCTTCATATTTTAAAAAATGTTGTTTTTATTCCTATTTAACTTTTCTTTCTATACACCCTTAATTATATTTAAAGTTTAATAAAATAGGAGTTATAGAAAGAAAAGTGGGGTTTAAATAAAAACACTTTTTTTAAATTTTAGGTCCTGGTGCATAATCTTACTTTGTCACAATTAATTTATATGCCTCAAAGTTATTTTATCACTGTTAGTTTATATTTGTGATAATACTTTATGAACCACAACTTTCGGTTGATTATTTTAGAACTTAAACTTCAAGATACAAAAAATAATTCTATAGAACAACTTAGATATCTTAACAAAACACATATCTAACATTGAATATGATTTATAAAAAGCACAAAACAATAGTAGAAATTCAATACATGAAATTAACATTGAGATTATTTTAAATAGACAGTCACTACTGTGTGTGTGTGTGTGTGTGTGTGTGTATTTGAATTAACCCATGAATTTGTATTTTTGTATTTGAATTAACCCATGAATTTATTTTTGTGTTTGAATTAACCTATTATATGAAACATACTTGAAATTAAATATAGTGCGCATAGATACTAGCCTTCTAGTTCTTATGTGTACGCATTCAATAGCCCTTAGACCCGTTCGAGAGTCATTACCCTTGTAATGAGATCTCTCGAATTGTCCCGTTTGGACAGTTTGAGACTGTATAATTTCTATATAATATTCTTATTGGCTTAAAGTTGTTACTTTTGGAGGAAGTTCTGCAGTCGTATCTTAATGTTCTCTGAGTACATACTAGATTGACAAGTGTGACTGTTATTTCAATTGACCAATTGAAATAACACTCACACCTGCCAATCTACGTCGTGTACTTGGAGAACTAAGGGGATATGCTGTCGAATTTTTTTCAAATCGTAACAATTTGCATGAGCTGTTAAGTATATTACAGAAAAATGCAGTCTTGAATGGGATAGGACCACTTACCCTTTAATAGGATAATTAAATAAAACATACTATAAATCTAAGTGTTGTTTACCTTTAATAGGTGTTTAGTTGTGGTAGCTGTGATGGGATATCCGAAATACAAAGAGTGGATGGGTGAGACTAATAGAATGGGGGATGTGTTTCGCAGAGGTGCTAACGAATTTGTGAAATATGCAAAGAGATGTCGTAATGATGAAGAGTTTCCGTGTCCGTGTGATAGGTGTAAGAATGGTAAGGTGTTTGAGTGGAAAACAGTTGAACTACATTTGTTAAGATCGGGTATGCAAGATAGTTATCGATTTTGGAGTTTTCACGGTGAATTGAAAGTTCCTTTTGTCCCCGACCAACCTTCACAACAACCTTCAACAAGTAGAATAGATGTAAAAGGGGACGACGTAGATCATAATATGTTAGAGGATTTAGTTGATGATGCGTACGGAGTTTATGAAGCTGAGGAGAATGAGGTTACTGATGATGTAGAAGATTCAAGTGCTCGTGAAGATAACACGATAAAACTTGACGATGACTACCAAAGTTTAAAATTTAAGGTGACCCAACCGTTATACTCTGGCTGTGAGAAAGATCAAACAACTTTACATGCCATGGTTGGTTTGCACAGTTTGAAGACGGAGTACGGTTTGTCTGGCAATAGCGTGACGAGAATTCTGAAATGGGTGAAGGGCTTATTACCCAAGGTGAATACACTTCCAAATAGCTATCCTGTTATGAAGAACAGTTTGAAAGGTTTGGGAATGAAGTATAAATCGATTCATGCTTGTGTGTATGACTGCATACTATACCGAAAGGAGTATGAAAATCTCGATCGTTGTCCGGTATGCGATGAACCTAGATATGTCCAATCTACTAGTAAGGAATGCACAAGCTCAAAAGTGCCTCAAAAAGTATTGAAATATTTTCCCGTTGGGCCTAGATTAAAGCGATTTTTCATAGTACCATGGATCGCAGAGGCAATGACTTGGCATGCTAGGGCAGAAGTAGGGGGTAATATCATGCGTCATCCTATTGATTCTACTGCCTGGCGGAGGATGAATTTTGAGTATCCCGATTTTGCTCGAGAACAACGCAACATTCGTTTGGCTATATCAACAGATGGTTTCAATCCATTTGGAAATCTAAGCACCAATCAGAGTGTATGGCCAGTGATCCTAGCCCCACTCAACCTCCCTCCTTCACAGTGTATGAGACCTGAATTTTTGATGATGGCTTTATTGATACCTGGGCCAAAGGCACCAAGTGATGACATTGATATCTACCTGGCTCCTTTGGTAGAAGAATTAAATGAGTTGTGGGAAGAGGGTGTGCAATCATTTGACTCTTTTAGAAAAGAAGAGTTTACGCTGAAAGCTATGTTGATGTGGGCAATTCATGATTTTCCAGCTTATGGGACATTATCCGGATGTGTAGTACATGGTTATTTGGGGTGTCCTATTTGTGGATAGGAGACTGAATCTCTTCGTCTATCCTCTAGCTTAAAAAATGTATACCATTGCCACAGGAGGTTTTTATCCCCAGCTCATAGTTTCAGATTTGAGAAAGGTTCCAATTTTTTATTGGGCGAAGTTGAACATAGGCTACCGCCGAGACAACTTTCGGGTTCAGAAATTGAAAGTAAATCTTCTGAATGTGGCCCAAATATGCCAGGTAAGAATCCCAAATTTAAAAATGTCAAGCATAAGAAGACCTCAACTGGGAATGAAACTGAGATAAGAAAGGCATGGTCTCGGAGGTCAATTTTATTTGACTTGCCTTATTGGAAGAAAAACCCGGTGCGCCATGTATTGGATGTGATGCATGCAGAGAAGAACTTCGTTGAACATATTGTGGGTACTTGCCTTGGGGGGAGTCATTCAAAGGATGGAGAAAATGCACGAAAAGACCTTAAAATGTTAAAACTTAAGCCACAACTATGGTTGAAAGAAGATAGTAGGGGAAGGACAATAATTCCCCCTGGTGCGTTTACTTTGACGAGTGGGGAAAGGAAGGTGCTTCTAGACACAATATATAATTTGAAGGGCCCATCTACTTTTTCGTCCAACTTGCAAAGGATTGTGAATTATGCTACTCATGATTTACATAAGTGTAAGTCCCACGATTGGCATGTGATCATGCAATTGGTTCCTCTATTGTTTAAGCACTGTTTCTCCAAGCACAAGGATTTGCGTAGGGCTATTATGCAAATTAGTATTACCTTCACCCTCTTGTGTGAGAAGGTAGTGAATCGAGAACACATAGTGGCCGCAAAATTGGCTATGAACGCAGCGATTTGTGTATTGGAGAAGTACTTTCCCCCAGCATTCTTTGACATAAGCACTTGTTGGTACACCTATGCGACGAGGCACTTCTTTATGGTCCAGTTAGATATCGATGGATGTATCCGTTTGAAATATTGATGAAAGTTTTTAAAGATTACGTCAAGAATACGCGATATATTGCAGGATCAATTTCAGAGGAATACATCACCGTGGAGTCATCAATATATACTCGGGAATATATGCCTGACTCGACCAGCGTTGATGACACTGATGAATTCCTCGATGATGGTGGTAATGTGATGGGAAAACGAGTGAAATTAACGAGTTTGCAACATGAGCAAGTAGCTCGTTATCTATTTGACACACATGAAGATGTCGAAGAATGGAAAAAGTAAGTTTCGAATATTATAATGTTTAACATTATTTTAAATTATTTTAAACATGATTAATTTTGTAATATGCAGTAAATATGAAGCCTGTGAGAACAATAAAAGACGAAAAACAATGGTACAATCACACAGCGAATTTAGGCTATGGTTGACACAAGAGGCAATTATAATGAAAACAGTCGTTATATAACGTTACATTACACTCAAATTTTACCACTAATATAATTAATTTATCTATATTCTCAGCTCCTAAAGATGGGTGATGCGACATCAAGGCTTGCTCGTCGAGCCACTGGACCCTTGTTCGTGGCACAAGAGTACAAAAAGTATCGATTGAACGGTTACATTTTTGGCGCTAAAGTGTACGAGGAAAGTACAAATGTACAGAACTCGGGAATTTCATACAAGGCTCTTACTTTCTTTCGAGCGAACGCAAAAGATAAAAACCTCGTTGAAGCTGAAATGACTTACTATGGTGTAATCCAAAATATATTTGAATTGTATTATATAAGCTTCAAAGAATTTGTATTTTACTGTGAATGGGTAAGAGTTGAGGATAAAAATGCTTGTAAAGTTGATCCTGTCACCAATTTTATCATGGTTGACTTGTCCAAGTTTAAGAGCAACGACCACGTGGGCGATGAGCCGTTTGTTTGTGCATTTCAAAAGGTTAAGCAAGTGTTTTACTCGGAGTATATCAACAACGAGCCATGGTCAACTTTCCAACACGTGCCAAGGCGTCTAAATAGTAGTGTGGATGACTTGGCTGCTCCTACCGAATATCAATCCATTTTTTATGATAACCCGAATTTGCAATAATTTTTCAATTTGTAATAAATATTTCAATTTGTACCGAAACATCCATTTTTAATGCTTTTAATTGATCTGCACTTTATCATTTTCACTCTTGTGTAGTGTGCGTGTGTGGATAGGAGATTAATACATAAATATTCCAACTACATCTAAGTTTTGTTTATACTAATCCATGAATATACGCTTCTTACCTTTAATAGGTGATTAGTAAATAGTTATTTGGGGTGTCCGAACACTAAGAAATGCCATAATCCTATGGAGCGATGCTCTGCAAATTCCTATCAACCGTTATGTAGCCAAACATCACCAGTTGAAGTTGTCAATTCCACTTTCCATACCCCACCACTTGGAACTTCTAGAAAAACATGGGAGACCATTGAAAGGTGGAATTAACAACTTCGATTGCTGATTTTTGGCTACACAACGGTTGGAAGGAATTTGCAACGCATAACTCCATAGGATTATGGTATTTCTTAGTGTTTAGATATGAAGAGAATTATATTTGACACGATTGCCCGGGGTACATTAGTTGGAAGGAGGTGCCATATGAGCTCAAGTTAGCTATTTGAGTGACACTACAGGTAATGTATTTATATTTATATGTCAATTTCGATTTCGATTTCAATTACGATTTATATTTATCTATATTTGAAGGGCGGATACTAATTTTACTTTATTTCAATTAAGGGGACAGGGAGTGGCCCTAAGGGTAGGCCACATATGCTCTATAATTATGTGGGTATTCGGACGAGAAGGGAAGGATAAGGAGGTGTCCCCGAGCGTCGCGGTACAAAATCTCTTTTCCATGCAAATAGTTTGTAGATTTGAGATAATTAATGGTGATGTTGTTTCTTCTTAAATAGTTTCTATTTTGAATATATATTTGCATTATCTTTAGTTTGTTTGGATATATGATGTTTGGAACAGGTACAACGTTGCTATAACAGGTACAAATATACTGCTGGGCAGTGGCAGTGGCCATACTGCCCAGTAGATTTTTTTTAAATTCTGCCCAGAATTGTCACGGTCATTGACCGCAACAATTTTTTTAAAAAGGGTCACGGCTTTGTCACGGTTTATAACCGTGACAAACGTGTCACGATCATTGACCGCGACACGACCATGACAAAAAAAATTGTCTCGCCTAGAAATGTCACGGTCATTGACCCTGACAAGGGTGATTTTTCAGGGTCAATGACCTTGACAATAGTGCAGATTTGGTGTAGTGCAGACTTCAAAAATAATTTTCAAAAACATTTCCCAAATATTTGTGCAAATATTTAAAGCTCCAATAAAACATTTTACTGAAAGAGCGTAGTGGAGTAGTGGGAATGAGCTGAGCAGCACGTTGCATATAGCATAATGCACGTGAAGATGATGGATGCATTGAATTCGGATACAGGCCATCGAGGATGATCGTGTTGACGTGCCGAATGTAGCGGTATCAGACATATGAACTGTGATCTAGGAGAAAACAGAAAATTCCTAGATCTACACCGGACATTTATAAAATTATGTCCTTACAAATCTCCCCCTATGTCTATGCCGGTACATTCATAAAAAATCCGAATTATGCAATCAGATGACATACAAGATAATATCTCCATTAAACCCTCAAACTGAGAATACTAAATGACATGTCTTCCAAATCTTCAGCTCTCCTGTACCTTCCAAAGCTTTTCTCATCAGGGTGTGTAATCAAATAATGAGCAATGATGTACCTACACACATGAGATAAAGCAAATACCCGTGATAAGAAACAGTTTTGAACTGAGAATACTAAATGACATGTCTTCCAAATCTTCAGCTCTCCTGTACCTTCCAAAGCTTTTCTCATCAGGGTGTGTAATCAAATAATGAGCAATGATGTACCTACACACATGAGATAAAGCAAATACCCGTGACAAGCAACAGTTTTGAAATATAATGATATGCAAAAATTGATGATCAATGTCATTCATGCAGCAACCAAACACCAAAACAATTCTCCCCTATAATTCTTCTCCCCCTTTTTATGATGTCCCCAAATAAACAGATATGAGAAGTAGAAATGAATGCACATGGAGAATGACACACGGGAATAAACTGCTATTTTTATATTTTTCAAAATTCTTCACACAAAATATACAATAAAGAATCACACTATGAAAGATCACAAAAACAACCAAGTCAATGATAGCGGAATGAAGGGATGTGATCAAATTCGATAGGAAAATCAATGCATACAAACATGACATATGTGCACGATGAATATCGGATACTCCTAACGAATGAACTCAAAGTCTTCCTTTGGTGTAAAAAAAGGTGGAAATATGAGACATTGACTCAATCAAATCAACAAATCAAAGCTCAAAGTGATTTCCACACCAATAACGTCCAAAACTATTTCATGCTTTTTCAGGACTTTCAAGGAAGTGCAAACCCGTTTATATTCTCCAACCAAACTCCCTCAGATTTTAATTTTGAATAGAGGCTTTCTAAATTCTCAAACTTTGGAGAATTGATGGTGAAACCTAATGGCCCATATGTGGCATGAATTGCTTTTTATTGCCTTTACATTTTTGCAGGGCTCTTTTAACCTCTTTAGACCTCGGATAATAAAATTCCTCAATTTTTTAGGTCCTTTTGAATGGTGGATTTTACGCAAAGAATAGATAATTACCTTTCACAGCCCCTCCCCATTCTGAAACAGACACTCAATCTCACAAAAACGGTTTTTACATGCATTCCAATCTTGTCAAGTTTTATTGCATATTGATAGTTGTATAAACAGAATTGAGATGGAAACACTCAAGCCAACATATGATAGACAAGTACAATAATCAAATAAAGTCGTGCATGTGTGCAATAAAGTAGATAGGAGTTAAACATGTAGAAATATATCACTAATCACATCTCAAAGACTCCAAACAATGTAAAGCACATGGATGAAATGATGTAGCGTCTCAAATCACTATCAAACAGTCACATGGATAGATGGAATGAAATTGTGACTCGACTATCTTAATTGTTCATCCATAAAAGGTGCAAATAAAATACAAAAAATCTTTCTTGGATTTTTCTAAAAACTTTATCAAAATGAAATCTTTTTGTATTTTTTAAGAGAATAAATAAATAGTTGTACAACAAAACAATGATACATATAAAACACACTAGCAATAGGAAGCATATGATATGAACATGAAAAGTCATCATATCCTAGACATATACCAACCCCTCAGTCAACTGTGAAAATCCCCAAAGACTTCCTAAGACTCTCAAATCGAAGGGAAATCTAACGGTTTCGTGAAAATATCAGCTAACTGACGGTCAGTGGGAACAAAACTCAGGGATACGACTTTCTCCTCAACTAACTGTCGCATAAAGTGCTCACGTATCCTGATGTGCTTTGTGCTCGAATGCTGGACAAGATTGCGGGATATGTGTATCACGCTCGTGTTATCACAGGAAATGGTCATGGTGTCGTGTGAAATCCCATAATCCTCCAGCATTTGCTTCATCCACAAGAGTTGCGTGCAACAACTCTCGACGACTATGTACTCAGCCTCCGTAGTGGACAAAGAGATGGAATTTTTCTTCTTGCTCAGCCAGGAGACAAGAGCAGAACAAAAATAGAAATACCCACCAGAAGTGCTCCTACAACCATCTACATCCCCGACCCAATCGACATCTGAATAGCCGGACAAACGGTCATCAGTATCAAAGGAATACCAAATAACGTATGAGAGAGTCCCACTCACGTATTTAATATTACGTTTTAGAGCAACTAAATGTGACTCTTTCGGGGACGCTTGATATCACGCATAGACTCCAACACTAAAGGCGATGTCGGGATAACTGACAGTCAAGTAGAGAAGACTACCTATCATACTCCGATATAAGGTTTGCTCTACGTCCTTGCCTGAAGTGTCCTTACTAAGCTTGGTAGTGGTACTCATAGGTGTACGTGCATGCTTAGCGGAGTCTAAACCAAATTTCTTCACGAGGTCTCTAGCATAATTGGATTGGGAGATGAACATCCCATCCTCTAGCTGATGAACCTGGAGACCAAGGAAGAAAGTAAGCTCACCAACCATGCTCATCTCAAACTCACTTTTTATCTCCTACTCAAAGTGGTGAGCACGTTGGGAGCACGTGGATCCAAAGACTATATCGTCCACATAGACTTGGGCAACCAAAATAGCACCGTCATCTCTCCTAACGAACAACATCATATCAACTCCCCCTCTCTTAAAGCCACGGGCTAAGAGATAAGAAGTAAGCCTCTCGTACCAAGCACAGGGTGCTTGCTTCAAACCATACAAGGCTTTCCTTAGATAGTATATGTGCTCCGGGTGCTTAGGGTCTTCAAACCCTTTTGGCTGTTCCATGTAAACCTCCTCATGTAGAATGCCATTTAAAAAGGTACTCTTGACATCCATCTGATATAACTTAAAGCGCAGATGACATGCGATGGCGAGTAGTAAGCGGACGGACTCAAGCCTCGCAACAGGAGCAAATGTCTCCCCAAAGTTTACACCCTCTATCTGTGTGTAGCCTTGAGCGACCAACCTAGCCTTATTTCTGATTACGGTACCATTTTCATCCATTTTAATCTTAAAAATCCATCTGGTACCTATCACATTTATCTCACTAGGTCGGGGGACAAGTTCCCAGACATTGTTCTTTTTAAACTGAAGCAACTTATCCTACATAGCAGATATCCAGTGTTTATCCTTGAGTGCTTCTTTGTGATTCTTGGCTCGACCTTGGACGTGTAGCAAAAGTGACTAACAACGTTCTCTAGCTGAGCACAAGTCTTGAACCCTAGAGTGGGATCACCAACAATGACATAAGGGTCATGACTCTTGCGAACCCAAGCAGGAGTGTCCCCTAACACAGGAGTAGGGTCCACAGAGTGTGGGAGAGGGACAAGTAAATCATTCCCAGAAAAGTCCTTATCCTCACACTGAAGATTAGGATCAATAACCGTCGAAGGTTCGTCATCTTTCACGGTGACGTTTATTGATTCCATAACCTTAGAGCTCTTCAAGTTAAAAACTTGGTACGCTCTATTATTCGATGAATATCCTAACAATATTCCCTCGTCACTTTGGGAGTCAAATTTTCTTAATTGCTCTCTATCCCGTAGGATGTAGCATTTACTCCCAAAAACACGAAAATATGCCAGGCTGGGTTTCTTACCAGTCCATAATTCATAAGGCGTCTTAAGTATGTGTGGACGCAGGTAAACCCTATTCACCGTGTTACATGCAGTAGACACTGCCTCTGCCCAAAATCTCCTAGAAATCTTACGACTTAGAAGCATAGATCAAGCCATTTCCTGGATCGTTCTATTCTTTCTCTCAACAATCCCATTTTGCTGAGGAGTCTTCACAGCAAAAAACTCATGTTTGATCCCAAGGCTATTACAGTAGAGATCTACTTTTGCTTCCTTAAATTATGTGCCATTGTTACTACGGACCCTATTAATAGTGACACCGTGTTGATTTTGAAGGACATGGCACTTGGTCGTAATAAACTCAACAACATCGGATTTCTCCCTCAGAAAACCTATAATGGAGTATCTGGAGAAATCATCCACCATCATGAGGATATACCTCTTATCACCCAGACTCTCGGTACGAGTGAGACCCATAAGATCCATGTGTATAAGCTCAAGAACACGAGAGGTGGTAATGGAATGCAACTTTCTATGGGGACTACGAATTTTTTTTCCTAACTGACAGGGTCCACAAACCGTTGAAGTTGGCCTTCCAAGAGATGATAAGCCACGTACTAGGTCCTTTTTAGCTAAGCGAGATAGATCTCTAATATTTACGTGACCTAGACGTTGGTGCCACAGATCCATAGGAGTGATCGTGGCGCTGTTGCAGACAAGTGAGGATGTGGGCTCAGTCCCATAGCAATTATCCTTTGTCCTCACCCATTGCACTAAAAGTTTATCGGCTTGATTATAGACCTTACAAGCGTCCCGGTCAAACTTTACTGCAAAGTCAGCGTCGCACAGCTGGCTAATGCTGAGAATGTTTGCTTTCAAACCTTTGACGTACAAAACATTTTCTAGCTTAGGAAATCCAGGTAACTTGACAGTACCACGTCCTATAATGCTAGACTTGCTCCCATCTCCAAAGGTGACTCTGCCATCCTGATAATCCTCAAGAGTCGTAAAAAATGAGGCATCACCTATCATGTGTCTGGAGCACCCACAGTCAAAATACCACTGTGTGGTATTATGTGCTTTGAGAGCTACATGAACAACAAAGGCCTTTTTATCTTTCTTAGGTACCCAAGAAGTGGTGACCTTTTGTTTGCCTTTGCTGTTGTTAGTTTTAGTTGGAATGTGAGAAGCATTCACTGATGGCAAAGACATCCGTCGGAATTCCTCCATCAAACTCTAAGACGTGGAAGCTAAGAACTCAACTCGCTCTCTCAGACTGGTAAAATCATCAGTATGCTGAGGTGGAGAAGTAGTACGTCGTGTCCGACACATGCTATAGAAAAACTCCCTGAGGTGGACTTTTCTTTTGCAATAAGTACAAAAGAACACAGTCAAAGGCGGACCTTGGGTTGCTTTTCTTGGTCGAACTCTCCTTCGAGGTTTTTGATGATGTCCATAAGGAGTCATAGTAAACTCAGGAACTGGTCCGGGTGCAATTTGGTGCGTGGAGGCACCATCATAACCAATTCCCTGCCTATCACCAAAACCTAAAGCGGGGCCGAGGAGCATCTTTCCCATTTTCCCAGATTTGTCCTCGATTTGAACCTTGACTTCTCGTGCTCTCTCCAGATCATGAGTAAGCTGGGCAACAAGGGATTCAAGCTTCTTTCGAGTCTCCATGGAGGAATGAAGCTCACTCGTAATACTAGTCACTTGTTTAATCAAGTCCCCTCTCTCTTTCTCAAAACAACTCTCTCTCTCTCTCTCTAAATAGACTTTCTTTCTCAACACAGACAAACTCACTCTCTCTCAGGGTGGTGCAGGTGGAGGACTTTCTCTCTCTTTCTTTTCTTAAATCTTCCTCTAAGCCGGTGATCTTAACAACTAACGCTTTGTTATGCTTTTTAGTTTTAAATGACTCAGAATATAACTCAGCGTAGGCGCGTTGAATATCACTCTCGCTCTCACTTGTGTCATCCTCCCCCTCACTCACATCGCTCTCACTATCGAGGTGTCCCTGTGAAGCATCATCCTCATCATTATGAGGAGAACAAGAAGTGCTCATATGACTAGCCATGAATGCGGTGAAGTTACAATCATGCGGTGACTCGTCTCCAGAATTCACCGACTCGACCTCACTGTCGTCACTAAGGGTAGCATTAAGGACAGCTTTCCCTTTCTCTCTGTTCAGACGTGTGGCACACTCAAAGGCTCTATGACCCCTACCGTCGCACTCAAAGCATCTCACACTTTCTTTCTTAGGAGGATCTTTAAAATCTTTTTCATTTTTCTTTTCAAACTTATTTTTCTCAAAAAAAATTTTATCTTTAAAATTGCCATTTTTCTTAAATTTGAGAATCCTCTTGAAATTTTTTGCAAAAAGAGCCAAATCATCTAAGTCAAAATCATAATCATAATCTGACGTGTCAGTCTCTCTCTTTCTATATGACCCTACCTTCTTTCTTGCCGACCCCTCACTCTTTCTCTCTTGGGCATTAAGTGCAATTCCCTTATCTTTAGACCTAGCAGTTTTAGGGAACATATCAATTTCATATGTTTGCAAATCTCCTACAAGTTCTTCCAATTTTAGCATATTTAAATTACCCATAGAATTTAGCACAGTGACTTTAGGGATAAAACTCTTAGGCAGAGAACGAATAATCTTTTTAACAACTCTCGCATTATGAATATGTTCACCAAGATTAAAGCTAGTATTAACAATGTCAGAAAGCCTAGCATAAAAATCATCAAAACATTCACTCTCATTCATGGTGATGGTTTCAAATTGAGTTGTCAAATTTTGCAATTTAGACTCTTTCACAGCATTAGTTCCTTCATGGGTGAGTTGTAAAACATCCCATGCCTCTTTTGACGTGGTGCACGTCATTATGCGTTTGAACTCATCAGGTGTGACAGACCCAGAAATGGCACTTAAACCCTTAGAATTAAAAGATGACCATTTAAACTCTTCTTCAGTCCATGTAATAACAGATTTTAAATTGGTCACATTTTCAAGAGTGACGGAGGGAGGTGTCCACCCTCTTTCAATCAAAATCCAGACATGTTCATCAATGGTTTTTAATGCAGATCTCATGCGGGCTTTCCAATATGCATAGTTTGTCCCATAAAAAACTGGCATTTTATTATATAACTTCTCCATTATGAACACACTCGTTTTCAAAAATCAATTTTTCAGAAAATTGATATCTTAGAAAAATTTTGCGGAAAATTACACGGTAAATTTGTGTAATTGGCTCTGATACCAATTTGATAAGAGTGCGCTTGCGTTCAAATAAGGAAGTTATTTAATTAAACATAGTTTAACCCAATTAAATCCTAAACATGCATCTATATGTGATTAAATACGATGATGAAACATTCAAGAACACATATATGAGGAAAAATCCCCAAAGGGGCAAAACCTTTTATTTTCACTATAATTTTGTAAGAGAAACGGCTTACACGGATTATAGTAAAAATACAGTGACATAGAAATACCCTCGGGTGTCGGTTCTGTTGTCGGCGGCTGGAACTATCCCTTTCCAGTAGGGCAGCAGTGAAGAAGAGAGCGGCTTCCTCACAAAATACTCCAGATGAGTAAATGATCCTCTTGAAGGTTTAAAGATTCACACACAAATATGGGAATGGTTTTGTGAATCAAAAAGGTTTAGAAAACCTTAAAAAGTGAAGTCTTATTCTGGGCTATTTTCGCAGAATTTTGAGATTGCAGAAAGACTTGAAAAACGTGTAAAAGGAGATAAGATATTTATATAAAAATTGAGGCGGCGGCTCGTTCGAACGAGATATCCATGTCGCTCGAACGAAGGACAGAAGTCATTCGAACGATATCGCACGACATTCCTATCTCGCGCGAACGACTTTCAAAGTCATTTGAGCGAGATCGTCGATCGAGGCCATTCGCTTCTACACTTAGAAAAATTATGCTTTTGATAAAAAATAAATCCAGACTTCAAAAATAATTTTCAAAAACATTTCCCAAATATTTATGCAAATATTTAAAGCTCCAATAAAACATTTTACTGAAAGAGCGTAGTGGAGTAGTGGGAATGAGCTGAGCAGCACGTTGCATATAGCATGATGCACGTAAAGATGATGGATGCATTGAATTCGGATACAGGCCGTCGAGGATGATCGTGTTGACGTGCCGAATGTAGCAGTATCAGACATATGAACTGTGATCTAGGAGAAAACAGAAAATTCCTAGATTCTACCCCGGACATTTATAAAATTATGTCCTTACAGAATATGAGGAGAAGTTTATCGTATTATCTTATTTTACTAGGGATGAGGTAAACAACATAGAGAAGATGATGTAGAACTTTATGTCAGGGACATCTTGGCACATCATGAAGTCTTTATTGGGGAATCTCTCTTTTACTACCTACATTCAGATGGTGAATTTTGGTTTGCTGCATTGTCAGTATCACTATTCATTTTAGAAAAGTAAGGGGGAAAAGAGACCTAACTCAGAGATGGTGATACCATATGGTAATACGAATGGGAACGAAAGTTAGTGGACTCAATAGTTAAAGGGGTCATAGACGAGTGATCATCATAAGAGGTATAGAGGTTTTGATGATCAGAACATATAGGGCCAACAGGGGCAGGGCCAACAATAGGGTCAAGAATAGCAGGGCCGACAACCAGATCGACGTTAGTTTCACAAAAATTGCTATAGTTATGGCGAGAGGTGTCATACATCAAAGAGGTTTCCTCGGAGTAATCTGGGAGCATAGGAGCATGTCGGACAATATGGGTATCAGGTACCACGGGGATAGCGTGAACAGTTTCCAGCCCCACCAAGGATTGCAACACTATAAATACCAGTTCGAGATACCCCAGGTCATGGGCAAGAATCATAATTACAGTATGGAAGGGTGTACCCTGTCGCACCTGGAGAGGGATCAGCTCTAGTGCAAACATAGGAGGGTATGTTCCCTACTTTTGGCCATGTAGGCCACATTTTATTTGACACTCGTGCATCGCATTCATTTATTAGTACAAGCTTTGCTTGCGAGTCGGGGATGATAAATGTTGATGTAAAAAGATAGATTTGATCTAATTAATTAATCACAGATAAATATGAAATAAGAAATAAGACAAGGGATTTTTCAAGTGGTTCAACCTTAATGAAATGGCCTACGTCCACTATTTTGTATTACCGGGTGTTTTGCCTTAATCTTGCCTATCTTTGCTTATGACAGATTACCCGTTATGAGGGTATTACAATGTATTTATATACCTTCGGCTGCCCATATGAATAGGCAATACGTCGTTATTAGATAGGCATATGTATCGGTACATAATAATAATATTCATTGAATCTGTCTTGGTCATTTGGTCTTCTCAGATAGTTTCTCGATATACTGAGTAACTCAGTATTCTGAGTAGCTCGGCATGTTAAGTTGCTCGGTGTATATAATTATGCCATATTAGACGACACATGTCTTATCATAACTGGTCCACGTCAGCTGACTAATTTTTGTATCAACAGAAGCCCCCAATATTTCATCGTTGAGATTGTATGCGAGAGTGTGAAATATTATGCCCAAAAGTTGCTAAGGCACATTTTCCCATGCCTTGTTTGGTTACAGACCTTCGACACTTGTGAAATTTTCTTCTCAGCATAATAGTTTTGAGCGCGAAATGGCAAACTTGTAAATATTTTGAATTTTTTGCGAACGCTTGGGTACTTGTATCTTTTAGCCGCCGGAAACGCAATCATCGTCATCTGTAATCATTATTTTTCCCATTTTCCAAAGCAGCGTATATAAAGGCGGTAAAAGCAGATTATCTTCTACCTTTTTCCATCTAAATTCCTAAACTTTTTGTCTTCTCACTTTTCTTCTTACGATCATTTTCTCAGTTCATCTGCCTTAGCTAATTTCTTCATTTTTCTATAAGAACTTCCACCTTCTTTCTTCTTTCTTTGATTTATCCATCATGGTTTACCTTATCGAATCGTTGGATAAGTTTAGGGACGGTTTTGGGATTCCTTCTTGGGTTACTTTGGAAGAACCTCCTTGGCCTTCTGATTCATTTTCTCTAGCTGAGGGACATTGGTTTCCTTCCATTTTTGTAGCAGAGTGTGGTTTTTCTTTCCCGCCTAATCCTTTGTGTTTGGAATTTTGCCAATATTTTGATATTATTCCTGCAAGAGTAGTTCCAAATACATTGACGATAGTTAATGGCGTACATAGGTTGAATCAAATTTATAGAACTTGTTTAGGCATTCCTGAAATTATGTACTGTTATAAATGGGTTACCAGCGACACCACCTTTTATTTAAAAACTAGGTTTTCTAACAGAGCTTTAGTGGTCAATCTCCCTGATGCTATTAGGGATTAGTTTGAACATGGGGTTGTGATGAAAAATTGTCAACACCCCCCATTAAAGGGGAAAGGCGTGTACCAAGGTCCCAGATGTCCACTTTATGGCAATGGGATAGGTTGTTTTTGTTTTTCCATTTAGCTCTATTTTTGTTTGATAAAATATGTCACTGACATTTATTTATTTTTTATGTTACAGTTGACAGTAAGAGAAAATCCCCAAACGAGAATGATATTAATATAAAATATTTGAAATTTATCCGGGGATTGCATCAAGCAATATCTGGGTAACACGTGAGGTCTGCTTCATATTTGCTGAGATACAAGAACACCACTTCTTTTATTTCTCGACCTCTTTCTCCTCCCTTGGTGATTGACCTTGAGCAGGATCCAGCATCTTCTTCATTTGTTGAAGAATCTTCCTCTGACTTGGGTACTTCTATTGCTGACCTGATGATGAAGAAAAGGATAATGCCTGATCTCTTTGCCAAGGTTGCCCTTAGTGCTGATGGGGAGAAGAAGAGGAAAGATGATGTCCCACCTGAAGGGACTAAGAAAAAGGATGTTGCTCCATTTGGTGGAGCAGTCAAAGCTGTCAAGGAGATCAGAAAGAAGCCCCCTGTTGCTCCTAAAGAGGCAGCACCTTTGATTAAAGGGGTTGTACTTATTCAATAAGAGGCAGCACCTTTGATTGAAGCTGCTTTGAAAAGATTGAAGCTGATTGAGGCAGCACCTGTTGCTCCTTTGAAAAGATTGAGAATGGGTCTTGTTGAGAAGATCGTGGATGCTGCTGCCCAACCTCCTGGGGTTGAGTTACCTTCTTTGAGAGTTAGTACTCAAGCACTCATTGCTCTTGGCTTGGCCAAGAAATTTATCAGGCCTGTAACTCTTCCTGACTGTCGAGCTACTGAGATTTTTACTCCTCGGGAGAAGGTTACTGACTTGGTAGCCCAATATTTTTTCATCAGTAAGTGTCATTATACTTGTCATTTTGATTATTTGTATAATGTTCATATTCTGACTTGGGCTTCTTTTCTCTTACAGTTTTTGGTGTACTTTAATAATATCCTGGAGAAGGATGAAGCTATAAAGACTTCAACTTCATCTAATGGAGTAGAAGAATCCCTTGCTGGGTTGTCCAAATCTTTAGTGGAGTCCCGACAGAAGTACGAGGAGGATAAAGTTGTTTGGGAAAATAAAATCAAGTCCGCTGAAATAGCTCAACAAAAAGCTGAGGAAGCTACCAAAATGGCCGATACAGCGCGTCGAGAGGCTGATTTAGCTCGAAAACAAGCCGAAAATGCTTCTAGGGAGGCAGAGGAGAAATTAAAAGTTGCTGTTTCTGGAAAAGTGGAGGCTGAGGGCAAGCTTGAAAAGGCTTAACGACGTAAGAAAGATCTTGAACAAAAAGTGAAATCTGTTGAAGAGCTTCTTAGGGAAAAGGCTTTCTTGGAGAGGGTAAAGAGAAAAGCTACTGTGAAGAATTCCTTTAGCTCTGGCTGGGACAAAGGGTGGAACAAAGTTGTAACTGCTGCGTCTACTCAAATAGAGTATGCAAGTTTGAAGTTCTTTAGGGATGGATGGGTCACAGCGTTGAAGGAGTTGAACGTTGTTGATGATTCTGAACTATCTTCGAAACATGTTCATGGTCCTCCTCCAGCTATTGAAGAAGAAGAAGAAGATGAAGTTGGATCTGATGAATCTTCTTTATTAATAGTAGAATAAACACCTGCTGCCACTATCCCTCAGTCCTCCGAGCAAGTTTAGCAGACAATCACTTCCGTCGAGCAACGCTAGATGCCCACCGAGCAACCAATTCCTTCCTCAAAATCAACTGAGGATGTTTTAGGGAATAAGGAGAATGTGTAAAGTTGTTCGGCAATTTGTTGCCTTTCTCTGTTTTTCCCTTTTTGTTTTGTGCCTTTGGTTGTATCCTCTTTTCTTATGATTAATAAAATGGACTTTGTTATTTATTCTGAGTTTTTCCTTTACTTGTTTAATATAGTTGTACTGTTGTTAATCTAGTTTTAGTTTTCCTTGCTAGTTCATTGCGAGGATGGAATTATTGTCAGCTCATAATACAGAGTTGATGAAGAAGTGTACTGATTACTTTAAAGTTGGTCGTTCAGATTTCATTGAAGCACAAATAATTGATATTCTTGGGTCTGATGCCTCTGAGCGAGCAATTGATGCTTACCAATATTTGAAAAGTCTACTTGATCGAGATGTTACAAATAACGTGGCTTACTATGAAATGATTGAGGATCTCCAAGGAGTGATCGAAGAACTTCAATTTCAACACAAGGAAGCCACTTCTCTTCTTCATGAAGGTTATGAGAAGAAATACCAATAGTTAAGTGTTGATCGGGGTTATGACAAATTTATTTCCGCCCATAACAATAGAGAGAGTGTGCTAAAACTTGAAGTTGAGGGGAATAGAAACATTGCTAAGCTGCTGGAGGAGGAAAATATTACTTTAAGAGAAGAACTGAGACAACTAAAATTTGTTGCTTCGTCTGGAGCTCTGGTCCCAGTTAATGATGAAGGTTTTTATTTTTTGGAGACTGATAATGCCTCTTTGAGGGAAGAGTTAGAAACTTTGAGAAAAAATAAACCTGTATCTTCTTCTCGGGGTAGATCTAGTGTGAGAACCCGAATATGATTATGATAAACCATATTTAAATCATGCTTACCGTATAGGATGAGGATAATGTGTTATTAGAATATATAATGTTAAGTTATTGTGTTTAGTCTAATCCTACCTTCATAACTTATGAAATATTGAATTACTCACAAACACAAATTTGTAAAGTCTTCGGTAGGAATGTTAGAGTTCGGGACTAGTTTTGGCCACAATAATATAATAATTGACTTGAGGTGAAAACTAGATAGTTGTATATATATGAGTTAAGTTTGTAACACAACAAACAGTGTGTAAAACAGAGATCCGAGCAAGAAGTTATGATGGAATTACGAAGCAGGGGCAAATTTGTCCATTCGTTAACTAGTATTTTGTCTTATATGTATAACAAATGGATGAATTTCATTGGTTGGAAGGTGGGGGGGGGGGGGGAGATTAGCCGACTTAAGCCCCTTATTCTTCAGCCAAACTCAGCCATTAGAGAGTTTGGCCTGAAGAGAGAGAAACAGGAAGTTTAAGAAGAGCAAGGCGAGGAAAAATTGGAGAAAAATCCATAGGAAATTACGAAAACATCCCTAAGAATAACTGGTTGAACCAGTGACAGACAAAGGCAAGGGAAAAACACATGAAGTGGCCAAGGTGAGTGTACTCACTAGTAAGATGTATTTATACATGATTAGGGATATTATATGATGTACTTGTCAGGTTGAGTATAAATATGAGATGTTTTACTTATTGAGATGATTATGGATGTCATATGTTGTACTTGTTGAGTTGATTATAAATATGAGACGTTGTACTTATCGAAATGATTATGGATATTATATGTTGTACTTATCGAGTTGATTATAAATATGAGATGTGGTACTAATTGAGATGATTATGGGTATTATATGTTGTACTTGCCGAGTTGAGTATAAATATGAGAGGTTGTAATTATTAAGATGATTATGGATGTCATACGTTTCACTTGCTGAGTTGATTATAAATATGAGATGTGGTACTTATCGAGATGATTATGGATATTATATGTTGTACTTGCCGAGTTGAGTATAAATATGAGAGGTTGTAATTATTGAGATGATTATGGATGTCATACGTTGCACTTGCTGAGTTGATTATAAATATGAGATGTGGTACTTATCGAGATGATTATAGATATTATATGTTGTACTTGCCGAGTTGAGTATAAATATGAGAGGTTTTAATTATTAAGATGGTTATGGATGTCATACGTTGCACTTGCTGAGTTGATTATAAATATGAGATGTGGTACTTATCGAGATGATTATGGATATTCTATGTTGTACTTGCCGAGTTGATTATAAATATGAGATGTGATACTTATTGAGATGATTATGGATATTATATGTTGTACTTGCCGAGTTTAGTATAAATATGAGATGTTGTACTTATTAAGATGATTATGGATATTATATGTTGTACATGCCGAGTTGATTATAAATATGAGATGTGGTACTTATTGAGATGATTATGGATGTCATGTGTTGTACTTACCGAGTTGATTACAAATATGAGATGCCGAGTTGATTATAAATATGAGATGTGATACTTATTGAGATGATTATGGATATTATATGTTGTACTTGCCGAGTTGAGTATAAATATGAGATGTTGTACTTATTAAGATGATTATGGATATTATATGTTGTACATGCCGAGTTGATTATAAATATGAGATGTGGTACTTATTGAGATGATTATGGATGTTATATGTTGTACTTACTGAGTTGATTACAAATATGAGATGTCATACTTACCAAGTTGAATATGGATATGATATGTTGTACTTATTGAGTTGATTATGGTTAGGATATGTCGTACTTACTGAGTTGATTATGGATATGATGTGAATGTATTATAAGAGATGTTATGGCTCATCAACAACCAAGAGATGTTATGGCTTATTAATAGCCAAGAGATGTTATGACTTATTAATAGCCAAGAGATGTTATGGCTTATCAACAGCCAGGAGATGTTATGGATTATTAATAGCCAAGAGATGTTATGGATTATCTACAACCAAGAGATTTTATGGCTTATCAACAACCAATAGATGTTATGGCTTATTATAGCCAATAGATGTTATGGCTTATTAATAGCCAAGAGATGTTATGGCTTATCAACAGCCAAGAGATGTTATGGCCTATCAACAACCAAGAGATGTTATGGCTTATTATAGCCAAGAGATGTTATGGCTTATTAATAGATAAGAGATGTTATGGCTTATTTATAGCCAAGAGATGTTATGGCTTATCAACAACCAAGAGATGTTATGGCCTATCAACAACCAAGAGATGTTATGTCTTATTATAGCCAAGAGATGTTATGGCTTATTAATAGCCAATAGATGTTATGGCTTATTAATAGCCAAGAGATGTTATAGATTATCAACATCCAAGAGATGTTATGGCTTATCAACAGCCAAGAGATGTTATGGCTTATCAACATCCAAGAGATGTTATGGCTTATCAACAGTCAAGAGATGTTATGGCTTATTATAGCCAAGAGATGTTATGGCTTATTAATAGACAAGAGATGTTATGTCTTATCAACAGCCAAGAGATGTTATGTCTTATCAACGACCAAGAGATGTTATGGTTTATCAACAACCAAGAGATGTTATGACTTATTAATAGCCAAGAGATGTTATGGCTTATTAACAGCCAAGATATGTTGAGATGTTTTATATTGTTACATAGATACGACTTATTGCATTTAATTTTATGCACTAGTGTAGTAGTAATGCATTCATTGAGCTATTTTGCTCATGATTCCTATGTTATGTTTTTTTTTCAGGTAATGAAATGTCACTACCAAATCTAGGAGGTCGGGTGGGGTTAACAAGGGATGAGTAAAGCCATAATTTTGGTCAAATTAAAAAGGGGTAATTTAATCCTACTTATCCTTTGAGCAAGTTTGGATAAGCACGATTACTTTAAAATTTTGAAACCTTTTTAGTGTTATGGCTTCATGATGATATTGAAAAAGGATACTTGTGTTTATTGTTTGGTTAAGGAAATTATGGTTTGACTCACTTTGACTTTCAAACTACATTATTAGTAACTGGGATGGGGTGTGTCATCTAGAGCTGGTCGGAGTAACCTTGAAAAGACTAGGACTCAACAAGCTTTAGAAAATCAAGTTGCTCAATTAAAGGCAAAAAATCAAGCTTTAGCTGAGATGTCCCGAAAAAATCAAACTCTTACCGAGCAACTTTCCAATCAGAGTTCTACGTTAGAGAGTAAAGAAAACTTGGTGAAGAGGCTTCATCAACATGTTGAACGATTGACTTATAAATTCCACAAGTAGCCCATAGAGTTTTGGATGGGGGGATATAACGAAGCTTTATGCCATATTAATGCCAGGTTGAAGCAAACCAACAATGAGGGATACAAACAGGGGTGGTTGAATGCCTTAACTGTAATGAAGGTTGAGGCTGGAACCAAGCTATGGGATTGGTATGAGCCCGGATTACTTGATCTGCCAGTACCTCCTTTCAAACTAGATGTTAGTTGGATTCCAATCCGCTCCATTCATCAGTGTTTGATTTCCAAAGACCTTAGTGACTACAATCTTCATGAAGATTTTAAGATATCCCGACCTCCACATCTGCTTGACCGACCAAGTTCGAGCAACACCAGAATGTTGCAAGATTTGAATTTTATCAAATCTTCTTTTGCTTTAGATGATCCTCCAGCTGGAATGGATCCTGTAACTAAATCTGAAGGAAAGAATCCAATAGAATAGGCTACTTCTATTTAGTGATTGTTTAACGAAGAAAAATCATCTTTTTGTAATTTTGTTTCCTTGGAAATAAATTTAATTGTATGATGTTTATCTTGTCAATCTTCATGAGATCAACTATAATAATGTTGTACTTCGCTGAGTATATATCTATAAAGGGGCAATTTGTCCTTTGTTGATTTGATTGCCTAGACAATGGAACTTTGTCCCATATGTTTGCCTAGTTGTAGTGACTTATCACCGATAAGTGCCTAAGTAATGGAATTATTTTTATCCCATGTTCTTGCTTAGTTGTAGCAATCATTTATGTAAATAATTGTCTTGGTGCCTAGGCAGTGGATATTTTACCCATCTTCTTGCCTAGTTTAGATGCCACTTGGGTCACCCATAATCAAACAGGCCTTGCCCTGCTCAATTGTTGTACCAACATTATTGCTTGTGTTGATGTTGACTAACTTGTAGTTGGTGATTGCTGATGCCGACCAACTTTGTTGGTGTTTGTGCTAATGCCAACCAACTTTGTTGAGAATTTTTTTGTTGTTACTGAGTTAGGTTAGTGTGTAGCACTAGTACTCCGAAAAAAATAACACAATTGAATATCGAAAAATCCACGTTTTCATTCATTCTAAAACAATAGGGTACATGTATAGCTACATTACTGGTAATACTTTTGCAGGTGCTCTGCATTCTAAGGATTCTTGAATTCTTCCCCTTCTAGAGTTTCTATTCTGTAAGTGCCAGGTTGAACAACAGCTGTGACACGATAGGGCCCATGCCATTTGTCTTCCAATTTATTGTGCTATTGAATTACCTTGTTGAGCACATAATCTTTCCCTTTGAGATCACATTTCTTAACTCTTTTATTGTAGAACATGGCGGTCCGTTGCTGATAAGCTGCATTTCGGATTGCTGCATTTTCTCTGACTTCTTCGAGCATGTCCAAGTCCAAACTTCTCATCAAATCGCTTATCGAAGAATTAAAATTAAGTACCCTATGAGTAGGTAGTCCTAATTCAGCAGGTATCACTACTTCACTCCCAAAATCTAACATGTAAGGTGATTCCCCAGTTGTTGTTCGAGGAGTTGTTCGGTAAGCCCATAAAACTGAGTGAAACTCGTTTATCCAGTTTCCTTTAGCATTATCCAACCTTTTCTTCAACCCATTCAATAGAGTTTTGTTCATCACCTCTGTTTGCCCGTTACTTTGGGGATAACCAGGAGCAGAATGGATCTTTTGAATGTTAGACTGTAGACAGTACGCAGCGAGCTCCTCATTATCAAATTGGGTACCATGATCTGTGATAAAATCATGTGGCAGACCATATCTGCAAATAATCTTCTTCCAGATGAATTGATAGACCCTTTCATAATCCATATCGATAAATACCTCGACATGAACTCTCCTTTCGCTGCGTAAAGATTGAGCATCTGATTTACCACTAATTGTGAATCACTGAACACCATAACTTTCTTTACATTAAATGATTTAGCTAAGCTGAGGACCACAATTACAACTTCATACTCAGCTTCATTGCTAGAAGCTTTGAATTGGAAACGCAGAGCATATTCCATGTCTAATCTATCTGGACTATTGAGAATAATTCCAGCTCCGCAACCTATTGCACACGAGGAGCCATCAACATATAAATTCCATATAGGGATATTATTATCAAACCCTTGGTCTGAAAAAATCCCTTGATGGAATATTTAGTGCTTCCTTTCTCCATCCTTCAACTCTGGCCTCTTATTAGAAGATTCTAGTTGATCGGCTACCATCTCCTCTGGCCGGTCTGCTGCTAAGAGTTGATCGGGAACAGTTTCTGTTGATTCTCTAGCATCTTTGAGTTGCTCTGGATTATTCCCTTATTGATCGGAGGTATCTGGGTAGGTAAATACAGCGATGAAATCTACCACTGCCTGCCATTTGAGAGAAGATCTTGGCTCGTAGATAATGTCATACTCCCCTAATTCTATTGCCAAATACATTAATCTTCTAGACTTTTTTAGCATATATAACGCCTATCTGAGTGGTATGTCAGTATATACCACTATCGTATGGGCTTAGAAATATGGTTTCATCATCCTTCTCGCCTCAATCAACTCCAATGCTAACTTCTCTAGTTTTGGATACCTGAGCTCTGCTCCCCTGAATGCCTTGCTCGTATAGTAAATTGGTTTTTGCACTCCATTTTCTATTCGTATCAAAGCCGAACTAACTGCACTTTCAGAAACAACTAAGTACAAATATAATTTTTCTCTTGACACCGGCCTGAACAGTAAATGAGGTATTCCTAAGTATATCTTTAACTCTAAAAATGCCTTCTCACATTCGTCGTTCCACTCAAAGGTCTTTCTGAGCACCTTGAAGAATGGAAGATATCTATCAGTTGCTCAGGAGACAAATCTATTGAGAGCAACAACGCTCCCCGTAAGGATTTGCACTTCCTTCTTGGTGGTTGGAGATTTTAATTCTTACAAGGCTTTTATCTTGTCAGGATTTTCTTTAATACCTCATTGATTCATAATATACCCGAGGAACATGACTTTCTGTACGCTAAAAATGCACTTGGTCGGGATTAGCTTCATCTGGTACTTCTCCAACTAGTCAAACGTTTGGCTCAAATCAGCTATATGGTCAGTAACTTTCTTGCTTTTGGTCAACATGTCGTCGACATACACCTCCATATTTTTGCCAATCTGCTTTGCGTACACCTCGTTCATCAGCCGCTGATATGTAGCACCTGTATTTTTAAGATAAAAAAGCATAACATTGTAACAATATGTTCCTCGTGGGGGTAATGAAAGAGGTACTCTCCCTGTCTTCTGGCTTCATTTCAATTTGATTGTATCCGGAGTAGGCATCCATGAAGCTTAAAAATTCACGCCCCGAAGTAGCATCTACTAGCTGATCTCTCCTGGGCAGAGGGAAATGATCTTTGGGCAAGCTTTATTCAGGTCTGTGAAGTCCACACACATTGTCGAGTTGTTGTTCTTCTTCTTCTTCTTCACCATCACCACATTAGCTAGCCAATCAAGATACTTGACGTCTTCAATGAAAGAAGCCTTTTGTAGCTTTTCCACCACCTCTTGAATAGACTGGTTCTTTTCCGGACTAAAGACTCTTATTCGTTGCTTCACTGGTTTGATCCCTTTATTGACATTGAGCTAGTGACATAGGAAGGTTGGATCTATATCCGTCATATCTTCGTGACTCCACGCGAATGCTTATTTTTTATGCCTCAGAAATGCCACTAGCTCTTGATTCAGTATCAGATAAAGTGAAGCACCAATATGAGTTTTTCTTTCTGGTCGCTCATTATCCAGAATAATGCTCTCCGTTGCCTCTATGACCTGGCCTTTAACGAGCTCCATTTCATCTCTAGGGTCTAAGGATTCAATCTCAAACTCATCAGATTTGTCCACTTGATAAGTGGTTGTTTTCTTCCTTGCATCCTCCAATTATTCTTGCTCGGCAGACGAGTAGTCGCATTCCCAAGCTATTTTTTGGTCGCCCTTCACAATTCCAACCCCAAAGTTGGTCAGGAACTTTAAACACTAATATACGGTGGATGGAACTGCTTCAAAATTTTTAAAGCCTACTCTCCCCATTATTATATTGTAAGATGATGGGACATTTTTATCCATCACGAAGAAGCACACTTTTTTGACCTGTAAGCAGGCCAAGTGCCAATCAGGATGTCTAACTTGATCGTTCCAACCGAATTTTTTTTTCTCTAGAGAACCCAATAAGGGGATTGTGATATGGCTCTAATTGACCAAGTTTTAAGTTCAAACTGTCGAAGCATGGATAGAACATGATGTATGCCGAGATACGATTATCCACCAGTACTCTCGAGATGATTACATCCTTCATTATCATCTTGATCACTAGAGGATCATCGTAAGGATACAAAACGCCTTCCAGATCATTTTTGGAAAAACCAATGACCAGCTTATCTTTGTTAACCTTCCTCAGGTGATCTTCTTCTACTAGATTTATTCTTTGTATATAAGAACAAGGTTATACCTCATTGAGGTAAGCTTTTCTATCGACGGTATGATCACCCCTCATGCATCTCCACTTGTAATCATGTTACAACCAAATAAACCAAAACGAATTGAAAATACCTCATGCTCAGGTTATCTTGGCCTTTTAGGGAGATCAGGGTCATCTTCATAGTCCCTTTTCTTATTGTCTCTTGGTCAGCAAGGAGACTTGGACCTATGCCGAATTTTTTTATTGGTCCTGCCACCATTCTGGCGATCAACTTACTTGTTCAACTTTCCTCGTCTAATTAGTGCTTCTATCTCATTTTGGAGAGCTATACATTGCTTGGTCGTGTGACCATGATCTTTATGGAACTCGCAGTACTTGGATTTGTCCCTTTTTTAAGGGTCTGACTTCAGTTTTCCTGGCCAATTCAGTTCCTTGTTGTTCTTGATTTCTTCCAGAACGTGGTTTATATCCACCTTTAAGGGAGTATAATTTGCGTATCTCCTTATGTGGTCTAATGCTTCTTTGCCTTTTGCCTGTCTTCTCCCACCATTATGCTTGTGATCTTTCTTCTCCGATTTGCCTTCAACTTTAGTTTCGGCCCATGCCTTTACATTCTTCTTCGCAGCCATAGCTTCTTCGGCATTCATAATTTTGGCTACTTTGTCCATCAATTCAGCCATGGATTTGGGGGGATCCTTGGCCAGGGTGTAGTACAGCTTATTTGGTAAAAGACCACTCAGGAGAGCCGTGATGGCTATCTCCTCCTCATAGTCAATGACTTCCAGTTTCTCGTTGTTAAAGCGAGTGATATAGTCCATTGTGCTTTCTCCTACCATCTGTCTAACGCTCAATAGATGTGCTACCCTTTTAATCGGCTTTGCACCAAAATAGAAATTACCTATGAAGAGCTCGGCCAAATAATGGAAAGTTGCGATCTGCCCCCGAGAAAGGCTATTGTACCATATCTGAGCAGATCCAGTGATGGTTCCTGAGAATTCCCTGCACCTTATTTCATCTAAGACCGCGTAGATGTCTATTTCATCTTGATACTACTCTATGCAAAAGAACAGGATCGATTTTTCCATCATATTTAGGCGTGACCACATGAGCCTTGAATTTTGATGGTGTGGGGAAATTCATAATTGCTTGTACAAATGGAGATCCTTTGATAAAGGTTATTTTGAGAGGGCTTTGGCCTTATCCATCTCCCCTAACCTGTCTTCCAATCTTAGAATAAAACCCTTCCATGCATCATTTCAGGCCTTTGGTTTATTTGCACGAGCAACAGATCGCGCAGGATTCTCCTATTGGGATCTTTTTGTACGAGCTATATGCCTGAGATTAGGATGTGACAGGGCTGAGCCTTCCCTTAAATCATTTGGTCATTGATAATTTCTCGACGCAATCCGAGGAGGATTTATGTTCCTCCTAGGGCTCAAATGATCGAACGGAGAGGCTCTGCTAAACCTTTCTAGGGCACTTGTTTGTTCTGGAATTAGAGTAACATCTTCCTGAGAATCTAGAATTCTTATATGTGAAGTTAAGCCAGGGTGATAGGATGGATCACTTGAATTCTCGGCATGACAGACTTCAGTGTGTCTAGATCTTGAGGAGGTGGATGCATGCTTCTACGAACGCTACGTTGTCCTGACTAGGTAGATCTTCCATTTTGGACAGTTTAGATGAACTGTCGCATGGTTTCTTGCATGATTGTTTGTCCCTTGGATAGATTTACCAGGATCCCAGTGAGATCTTGTGTATTTGGAGGATCCAAAGGATTTGGGGGATTCCCATCATTGTTCGTGTTGTTAGATTCTAGGATATCAGCCATTTCTAATGAGTTTTTAGTGAAAAACGCCACGTATAGTCGTTTCCCACAAACGACGCCAATTTGTTGATGTAAAAAACTAGATTTGATCTAATTAATTAATCATAGATAAATAAGAAATAAGAAATAAGACAAGGGATTTTTAAAGTGGTTCAGCCTTAATGAAATGGCCTACGTCCACGGTTTTGTATAGTCGGGTGTTTTGCCTTAATCTTGCTTATCTTTGCTTATGACAGCTTACCCGTTATGAGGGTATTACAATGTATTTATAGCCCTTGGTCTGCCCATGTGAATAGACAATACATCATTATTAGATAGGCATATGTATCGGTACATAATAAGAATATTCATTGAATCTGTCTTGGTCGTTTGGTCTTCCCAAATAGTTGCTCGTTATACTGAGTAGCTCGGTATTCTGAGTATCTCGGCATGTTAAGTTGCTCGGTGTATATAATTATGCCATGTTGGATGACACGTGTCTTATCATAACTGGTCCACGTCAGCTGACTAATTTTTGTATCAATAATAAACTTCACATCTGATATATTACTTTTTATTGCACTACACCAAATCTGCCGAATTGTCATGGTCATCGACCGTGACAAGTCCAACTTGTCAAGGTCAATGATCGTGACAAGTCTGGGGGTGACAACTTTTATTGTTACGGACTTGTCATGGTCATTGACCATGACAAGTTTGTTAGACTTGTCACAGTCCTGTCACGGTCTTTGACCTTGATAAGATTTGTCACGATCACAAACTGTGACAAACTCGTGACAAACTTTAGAAAATTGTCACAATCATTGACTATGACAAATCTTGGCAAAACTTAAAATAATCTGCTGGGCAGTTTGGCCACTGCCACTGCCCAGCAGTATATTTGTACTTGTTATAGCAAAATTGTACATGTTCAAATAACATATATCCAAATAAAATAGAAAAAATGCACCAAATCATTGCATATGTAATTCCATATCCAAACCAAAATGTAACAAATCAAAACAATACAAATATAATCCAAGTGTCCAAATAAAATAGATACAAATAATGTCATCTGGTAGGTTTGAGGAGGAAGTAAGGCCACACGATATACGCATTGAGACACCCCTGAATATGCATCACACCGCATTGTTTGCGCAACCACAATGGGGAGTTCTCCTTCTCGATTATCATATGTGTGACGAGCACCTTGGGCTCGATGTCTTGAAGCGCACATCCATGAACCGACATACCCTGGACAGTATTAGGGTCCCTTAACCTCCTCCCTATCCACGTGCCATCAATTACGTCGAGTATAAACATGCTCGGCTAACCAATTGTTATCGTAGGCCTCTCGAAAGGATCCAAGTAGGGGAATGGATCATCAATCTGTGAGTCCGCACGTATCGGCGATGAAGCAACGACGTCTACATCCTTGTCCTCCTCCTCCACCTCCTCCTCCTCCACCTTCTCATTCCCCTTGCCCTTTTCGCCTAACGAACGCTTCATGAATGAGAACGTATCTTGGACCGTCGCCTTTAACCTTAATAGCTTCGCGTTATGCGAGTCCGCTGAAAAGCCAACTCGGTGTTGCTCGTCTACAATCCGATGATACTAGATTTGGCCACCCACAATATCACCTCCTTGTCCTCCCCTTACAATCAGCGCCAAGCACTTGACTGAGTGTGTCCGTGGACAAAGATGCCTTGTCGGCATCAGACTGTGACTCATGCACTTTCTTAAGCTTTGCCTGAAATGACAAAAAGATAACGATTAGTTAAATGAGTAAATAAAAAAATTAAAACATAATTAACTAAAATTAAACTGTCGGATTGCTTACAATCGTGGACGCGATGCTCAGGGACACCTCCTTATCCTTCCCCTTCTTCGTCCGAATTTTCACATAGGCATTGAGCCTATGTGGCCTACCCACAGGGACACTCCCCATCCCCTTAAATAAAATAATGCAAAATTAGTACCGGGCCCGTCCTATGCTCCACCTCGGTCCTCTGAAATAAAATAATGCAAAATTAGATGCCAATTGTCGCTCCTCGATCTCATTGTCAATGAACTTCCGCCACTTCGACGGGACGGACTCACGCATTCTGATAATGGAGTCTAGGGTCTTCCCAAAGTGCCAGCCCTACAAATTTTTCTTCCGTGTCTTGCGTTGCTCCCAATTTCTCCAAGACAGAATCGCGAAGTTCTGGGGCCAGGCTGAATTGTTCCTATCAAACAAATACAATGTTTCTTGCGAATAAATATAAATTGAAATTGAAATTGAAATTGAAATTGAAATTGAAATTGAAATTGAAATTGAAATATAAATATAAATATAAATATAAATATAAATATAAATATAAATATAAATATAAATATAAATATAAATATAAATATAAATATAAATATAAATATAAATACATTACCTGTAGTGTGACGACCCGGATATGATTATGATAAACCATGTTTAAATCATGCTTACCGTATGGGATGGGGATAATGTGTTATTAGAATATATAATGTTAAGTTATTGTTTTTAGTCTAATCCTACCTTCATAACTTATGAAATATTTAATTAGTCACAAACACAAATTTATGAAGTCTTCGGTAGGAATGTTCGAGTTCGGGACTAGTTTTGGCCACTATAATATAATAATTGACTGGAGGTGAAAACTAGATAGTTGTACATATACGAGTTAAGTTTGTAACACAACAAACGGTGGATAAAACAGAGGACCGAACAAGAAGTTATGCTGGAATTACGAAGCAGGGTCAAATATGTCCATTCATTAAGTGGTATTTTGTCTTATATGTATAACAGATGGATGAATTTCATTGGTTGGAGGCGGGGGGGGGGGGGGGGGGGGGCAAGCTTGGCCGACTTAAGCCCCTTGGAATAACCTTCTTCTTCTTCATCCAAACTCATCCATTAGAGAGTTTGGCCCGAAGAGAGAGAAACAGGAAGTTTAAGAAGAGAAGGGTTAGGAAATATTTGAGAAAAATCCATAGGAAATGACGAAAACATCCCTAAGGTAATTCTACCTGTAAATCTTGTATATTGTTGGAATTATTGATTTAAAATGATATAAATAATCATTTGTTTACTAAACTTCCATGTTTTGAGGTATACGTATCGATAGATGCGGGTTTAAGCAAGGTTGAACGTGTAAATCATGTATATTGATTCGATTGGAAACCCTATGTATTCAAGCACCTATAACTTTTTGTATATTTATTGGAATTGAATAATTTCAGTTGGATATGAAAATAGACTCATATATGTATAACCTATCCGAATATTATGTGAAAATACGAAGAAATGAATCTTTGGTGATAGTTTTAAGTTCATATATCAATTTTTCCCCAAAGGTGTAAGTATACACACCAGGTGTTCGATGTTTTGCTTGACATAGCAAATGAACCTTAAAAATTATGAAACTTTAATTTTTTATTTTTAAATATGTTTATGGATGTTGGGTGAAATATCAAAGGAAGTTATGATGCATAAAAATTATGAAAATTCTTCGAAGTTGATTGAACTATAAAAGAGTCTATAGGACAGATTTGATTTGTAATAAAGAAATGGACACATCTTGATCTAGGAAACTTGAAATGATGTGTTGTCTTTTATATTGGGAACCTAATATGATAAGAATCGGATTACCAAGAAGAAATTAAAGTATGCTTGGGCTATGGATTGGATATGTTAAATATTTTAACATGAAATTGGATGAGACTTCATTTATGTTAAATGATTAGAATGGGATGATATGATGCTTACGAATTCGGTTAAGGTTAAGATATTCTTGGGATTGTTAATATCCTTATGATGATACTAATATTTTAAGACTTTATATGTGAACAGGAAGAAGAACCGATTGAACAAGTGTCAGACAAAGACAAGGGAAAAACACACGAAGTCGCCAATGTGAGTGTACTCACTGGAAAAAAGATGTATTATACATGGCTATGGAGATGATTTGAATATCACTCACGGGTAAAATGTATTATACATGGTTATGGATATGATATGAATATCAATCACTGGTAAGATGTATTATACATGGTTACAGATATGATCAGAATAATTTTAAATATGAATTTGTTCATTTCGATTTATCTAAATGGGAGGTTACTCCCCGACCCGAAATAGGGGAGATCTGTCTATTAAGGACAAGGGGTTACTCCTCGACTAAGAATGGGGGAGAATTGCCTATTGCAGACAGGATATGTGAATCAGGATTCAGATAAGTTGGTCATTCTTTATGAATGAGCCGGATAAGTATATAATTGGTCATTCTTTATGAATGAGCCGGATAAGTATATAATTGATCATCTTTATGAATGAGCTGGATAAGTATATAATTGGTAATTCTTTATGAATGGGCTGGATAAGTATATATATATCATCACAGAGATATGATTTATTGCATTTAATTTTATGCAAGAGTGTAGTAGTGATGCATTTGGTGAGATATTTTTCTCATGGTTCCTATGTTTATCTTTTTCAAGTATTGTGATATCACTACCAAATCTAGGAGTGCGGTGGGGTTAGCAAGGGATGCATAAAACCATGATTTGGTTAAACGTAAATGGGGTGATTTAAGCCTACTTATTTTTTTCAGTAAGTTAGAATAAGCATAATTACCTTAAAAATGTGAAAGGCTTTTAGTTTTATTGATTAATGTTAATAATTGAATAAAGATACTCGTGTTTATGGTTTGATTTAGGTAATTATGATTTGACTCACTTTGACTTTCAAACTTAATTATAAGTAACTGGGTTGGGGTGTGTCAACTTTGATATCAGAGCCTAGGTTTTAGAGGTTCTGGGGTGAGGAGCGCCTAGATTTGGCAGTGGAAGTAGAAATTATTTTGAGTCATAGCAAATTGGCTTTATTGACTAGCATCTGTTAGTTATACATATATATTGTTGTATGGGATATGAAATGTAAGGTTCTTTCTGGAAAGGAAATAATATGTTAAGGTTTATTCGGGGATGACAGCGAATACAGGTATTTTAATTTGAATCATTGCATTATTTTATATGTGGTATCGACAAACATGTCATTGAAGGAAAAAATTTTAAAGACAAAATGTGGTATACCAAAATTATGAAGTATTGGAAGTAATCTCTTCTTATACAGGAATATGTAGACTTGAGTTGTGTTATTTATTAAACCATGGTTTGGTGTGTGCCCATTTATGTGGGAGAGTGAGGTATGGGAACCCATATTCCGTTAAAGGATGAGATAGTAAATTGTTAGATTATGAATAAAATGAAGATTCACATGGTAAAGGTGAAGTGGGGATTAATAGTTGTATATGTTTAATTTTAATACATGAAATGGTCTGAAATGCAATTACTAGTCAATATATAATAATTGATTCGAATATGGGTTCATATTGAATTATGATAAGTAGAAGAAAATAATAATAAGAGTTGACAAGTACTTCTTTAATAGTATGAGCATATGCAGTGGATATTACCCTTGTAATGTTTTGAAATGCTAATATGAATAATAAAGTTGAGACAAAGTTTTAAAGAGTTGGAAGTTTAAAAATATTGGGAGAACTTTTAAGAGTATGTGTTGTGTATGAGTATGGGAAAGATGCTAATCGGGTTGGAATCTTGCCAACTGGTTTGGGTGGATATTGAGTTGTATTTGTTATTGTATGTACGTGTTATCGTTAAGATTATCGCATATAATGAATATGATTGACATTATATGGAGTCACCAAGAAGTATGTGTAAGGATAAGATATTATGTGAGATACCATAATGTGATACATTAAGGTATTTGTTCAAGTTATTTGAAAGAAACAAGACATATAATAGATGTAGAGGGGACTTGAAGGTAATCCTGAGATTAGTAATAATTCACTAATTAGCAACAGTGTTTGAGGATTAACGCAATAGAGGCAGCTTAGCGTGGCAACTCAAGCGTGGCAGCTTGGTGAGGCAGCTTGGTGAGGCAACGCATACTTCAGCTTGTTGTGTTAGTCATATTGTATCTTTGGTTACATTTACTGTAAGCTATAACGGTTGTAATGATGTAACGAGAATAATAAAGAGTTTTAGTGTGAAGTCAAACGGTACTTGCGAGAGACCAGGCTTGGCAGGGCCTGGGAGAGCTGTCATGCTCTATCGAATGACCTCACCGTGGGAACTTTAGAGGGACTTGGTTTGGAGGATTGAGAAGTAAGGCACCGTTGGGGCTTGTCCTGACCATCTTAGATACACCTGGTAAAACACCGAAGGACCCTAAACGTGGAACCTCAAGCGGAGCAGCTTGGAGTTCCATCGGGCATTGAGTTATGGACCAAACAACCCTCTACTTAAAGTCACATCTACTGTGGGTGATGTCACTAGCCATCTAAACAATGTCAGACATGCACTTGAGTAAACCACCGTGGTATTTGGGGCTGTCAGGCAGTTGGTAAGCCACCTCTGCGACAAAAGTCCCCTGACACACGGTGGTTAGGCAAAATGCATGTCTTGGCATTTAATGTTTATGACGTGGAGACAACTAGTGCATCTGGTATTTAATGTTTGTGATATAAAGTATGAGGGAGGTCTTTCACAGGCATTGATGACTGAGTTGCCTCGGGGGTGGTGTGGGGGGGCTATTTAAGGACCCAAACCACCTTTGAGGAAGAGAGAGACTTTTGAGGGGACTTTTGGAGAGTTCAGAAGTTATTGCGAGAGAGAATACACACCAGAGAGAGTTATTGCAAACTAGAGAGTTTACTCACTCACCATTGTCATTTATTATAAAGCTTTCAATAATTGACAGAGATTCTTGAGGGTATCTGGTGTGGTTTTACCTTCCTACCAAGGTGTATCTAGGGTGCTTACTTCTATCTCCCTCTAGCTAAGCCACTTCTAAAGTTGATTATTATTCCCTGAGTTATACACGAGAGGCTTTGTGAGTTTAAACTGGGTATAACCTCCTTGTGCCTGTGTCTGTGCGTCCTGTCATTAATCTGGTGGTCTTGGGCAAATTAACTTGTCATTATTATACTCAATAGGGTTTACGCCTCCATATATAATCTAAAGTACCCTCCTACATTTGGCGACTCTGCTGGGGAGGCATTCTTCTAGATAAGGAGTATGGCGCAAGATAATGCTACTCGAAGACTCAATTTTGATGACATTCAGCATAATGAAGAACAGGCTGCGCGAGGGCAAGAGGCCCTAAGAGATGGGGCTCTTGAGTAGAGGTACCTCTGGCGCCAGAAACGTTAGGCATCCCAGGGACGGCCCAACCTCCCGTGATCACGGGGTTGGGACCCGCTCAGATTGCTCTCCTCATGAGCAAGTTTCGCGAGTTCTTGCAAACTCTGGTGGCTTCAACTATGTTGGGAGGGTTAGAGGCTAACGCTTTCGTAACACCAGGAGTAGCCCCAACGGTCCCACTGGGGGCAGGAATTGCAGGAATGATCCCAGTGGGTGTACCCTCTGTTGTGAATCCAGCTGTGGGTACCTCAGGAGTTTTAACGGCACCACCGGTAACGTTCGTTTCGATTACAATGAGAGCTCAGCCCTCTGCCCCATTGCTGGTGGCCCCAGTAGCCTCGCCCATGGAAGAAATGAGAAAAGAGATACAGAAGGAGATGCTGAAGTACATGCAGGCTTCCTCGCAGGCTGTGGGCGAGGTGGCGTCGGTCTACGATGACTTCCGAACACCTTACCCCCAGGAATACAACGACGATCCCTACCCGAAAGACTATATTCCCCCTACCTTTGAAAAATACTCAGGAAAGGGTGGGAACCCGAAGGAACACATTAAGCGTTTCGTTGAACATTTAGGAGCGCACTGCAATGACAAAAAGCTTAGATTGAGGGAGTTCTCCAAATCCCTGACTGATAAAGCATACACTTGGTACTCTCATCTGCCTCCCAATAGTGTCTCTACGTGGGAGGAGATGCCTGTATTGTTTGTCCGAAAGTTCTTCTTGGCAGAAGATGAGTTCAACCTAACCCAACTTAGCAGGGAGAGGCAGAGGCCAGGAGAAGAGGTAGTGGCCTATATTCGAAGGTTTAGGGAAAGATCCCTCGATGTGAGGGAGGAGGCCAAAGAGTCCAAGTTATTGCAGATCTGTGCGGAGGGACTTCTTCCTGAGTACATCTGCCATCTTATCAATGAGACGCGCGAGGGGACTTTTACGACGTTCTTAAAAGCGGTGAGAAATATCTCCTTGGTGGTGCGACCCAATCCAGTGTTGGTGCCTATGATGTTTAGGCAACCTATACAACCTGTGGGAGGGAGGTCTCAGCCCCCACGGGTAGGGTACACCGAGGGAGCGGATGGGGAGCCAAGTCGGGCAGAGGAAGCTCACAGCCAGATTCGCTTTCAGCAGCAGCACCGGTCGTGGAACCTTGATTGGTGTGACTCGAGCCTTCTGAAATAACGGGTTCTTGACGGGGTGATGAGGTAGGCAAAAGAATTGGTGGAGAATCCTCCCAAGCAACCTGAGGACAGTTAGAGAAAATAGTGATTATGACAAATGTTAACAAGCGTTTTCGTTGTTAAGTCACCGTTATAAGGTGGAGTTTATGAAAAATCTTAACAAGCATTTCGTTGTTAAGTCACCGTTATAAGGTGGAGTTTATGAAAAATCTTAAACAAGCGTTTTTCGTTGTTAAGTCACCGTTATAAGGTGGAGTTTATGAAAAATCTTAACAAGCGTTTTCATTGTTAAGTCACCGTTATAAGGTGAAGTTTATGACAAATCTTAACAAGCGTTTTTCATTGTTAAGTCACCGTTATAAGGTGGAGTTTATGAAAAATCTTAACAAGCGTTTTCGTTGTTAAGTCACCGTTATAAGGTGAAGTTTATGACAAATCTTAACAAGCGTTTTCGTTGTTAAGTCACCGTTATAAGGTGGAGTTTATGAAAAATCTTAACAAGCATTTTTCGTTGTTAAGTCACCGTTATAAGGTGGAGTTTATGAAAAATCTTAACAAGTGTTTTCGTTGTTAAGTCACCATTATAAGGTGAAGTTTATGACAAATCTTAACAAGTGTTTTCGTTGTTAAGTCACCGTTATAAGGTGGAGTTTATGAAAAATCTTAACAAGCGTTTTCGTTATTAAGTCATCGTTATAAGGTGAAGTTTATGACAAATCTTAACAAGCGTTTTTCGTTGTTAAGTCACCGTTATAAGGTGGAGTTTATGAAAAATCTTAACAAGCATTTTCGTTGTTAAGTCACCGTTATAAGGTGGAGTTTATGAAAAATCTTAACAAGCATTTTTCGTTGTTAAGTCACCGTTATAAGGTGGAGTTTATGAAAAATCTTAACAAGCGTTTTCGTTGTTAAGTCATCGTTATAAGGTGAAGTTTATGACAAATCTTAACAAGCGTTTTCGTTGTTAAGTCACCGTTATAAGGTGGAGTTTATGAAAAATCTTAACAAGCGTTTTCGTTGTTAAGTCACCGTTATAAGGTGGAGTTTATGAAAAATCTTAACAAGCGTTTTTCGTTGTTAAGTCACCGTTATTGGTGGAGTTTTACAAAAATCTTAACAAGTGTTTTCGTTGTTAAGTCACCGATATAGGTGGAGTTTGCGAAAAACCTTAACAAGTGTATTTTCATTGTTAAGTCACCTCTAACGGTGGAGTTTGCCAAAAAATCTTAACAAGTGTATTTTCATTGTTAAGTCACCTTTAACGGTGGAAGAAAAAATCTTAACAAGTGTATTTTCATTGTTAAGTCACCTCTAACGGTGGAAGAAAAAATCTTAATAAGTGTGTTTTCATTGTTAAATCACTTCTAACGGTGGAGTTTACGAAAAATCTTAACAAGTGTGTTTTCATTGTTAAGTCACCTCTAACGGTGGAGTTTGCGAAAAAATCTTAACAAGTGTGTTTTCATTGTTAAGTCACCTCTAACGGTGGAAGAAAAAACCTTAACAAGTGTTTTCGTTGTTAAGTCACCGATATAGGTGGAGTTTACGAAAAATCTTAACAAGTGTTTTCATTGTTAAGTCCCCGTTATGGGTGTCACCGTGATAGGTGGAGTTTACGAAAAATCTTAACAAGTGTTTTCATTGTTAAGCCACCGTTATGGGTGGAGTTTTACAAAAATCTTAACAAGTATTTTCATTGTTAAGTCACCGTTATAGGTAGAGTTTACGAAAAATCTTAACAAGTGTGTTTTCATTGTTAAGTCACCGTTATTGGTGGAGTTTTACAAAAATCTTAACAAGTGTTTTCGTTGTTAAGTCACCGATATAGGTGGAGTTTGCGAAAAACCTTAACAAGTGTGTTTTCATTGTTAAGTCACCTCTAACGGCGGAGTTTGCGAAAAAATCTTAACAAGTGTGTTTTCATTGTTAAGTCACCTTTAATGGCGGGGTTTGCGAAAAACCTTAACAAATGTGTTTTCATTGTTAAGTCACCTCTAACGGTGGAGTTTACGAAAAATCCTAACAAGTGTGTGTTCCTCATTAAGTCACCTTGTAGGTGTGAGTTTGCGAAAAATATTAAAAAGTGGTAATTTGAGCAAGTAAAAAAATATGTGCATGCACTAAAAGATTAATCGCTGACGATGAAGTAGTTATTATGTAAATCGAAATAATACTTTCACCAAGCTTAGCTGTGAATGATAAAAGAGAACGATGAAGTAGTTATTATGTAAACCATAGTAATACTTCCACCAAAGTTGAGAACGACGAAGTATTTATTATGTAAACCATAATAATACTTTCACAAGGCTTGGTTGAGAATGATAAAAGAGAATGTTGAAGTAGTTATTATGTATCCATGATAATACTTTTTACCAAGGCAGAGTTACGAATAATCATAATTAAAGCGTGGATGCATGTTCATTTAAGTAGGAATGGGGGCAACACTTATAGTATATCATTTGTATGAAAAGAATGATAAACGAGGTCCTTCGGAATAACCTATGAGATCAAAGCCTTAAAATGAGATTTAAGATATGAGATATGAAATTGATGTATATCATGTAATTGAGATATGAAATATGAGATGGCACTATATCATAAAATGTGAGATATGAGGTAAAAGTACATCATCAAGATGAAATGAGATATGAGATTATTACCCACGATCCACAGGTCGATCGAATATATGAAAACTGACTAAAGTTGTTTCGTACATACAGTCGATATATTTTAGACATGTATCAATATATCAACTATATGTACGAGGGGGGAAATGTAGAGGGGACTTGAAGGTAATCCTGAGATTAGGGATAATTCCCTAATTAGCAACAGTGTTTGAGGATTAACGCAATAGAGGCAGCTTAGCATGGCAACTCAAGCGTGGCAGCTTGGTGAGGCAGCTTAGCGTGGCAACGCATACTTCAGCTTGTTGTGTTAGTCATATTGTATCTTTGGTTACATTTACTGTAAGCTATAACGGTTGTAATGATGTAACGAGAATAATAAAGAGTTTTAGTGTGAAGTCAAACGGTACTTGCGAGAGACCAGGCTTGGCAGGGCCTGGGAGAGCTGTCATGCTCTATCGAATGACCTCACCGTGGGAACTTTAGAGGGACTTGGTTTGGAGGATTGAGAAGTAAGGCACCGTTGGGGCTTGTCCTGACCATCTTAGATACACCTGGTAAAACACCGAAGGACCCTGACCGTGGAACCTCAAGCGGAGCAACTTGGAGTTCCATCGGGCATTGAGTTATGGACCAAACAACCCTCTACTTAAAGTCACATCTACTGTGGGTGATGTCACTAGCCATCTAAACAATGTCAGACATGCACTTAAGTAAACCACCGTGGTATTTGGGGCTGTCAGGCAGTTGGTAAGCCACCTCTGCGACAACAGTCGCCTGACACACAGTGGTTAGGCAAAAGGCATGTCTTGGCATTTAATGTTTATGACGTGGAGACAGCTAGTGCATCCGGTATTTAATATTTATGACATAAAGTATGAGGGAGGTCTTTCACAGGCATTGATGACTGAGTTGCCTCGGGGGTGGTGTGGGGGGGCTATTTAAGAACCCCAACCACCTTTGAGGAAGAGAGAGACTTTTGAGGGGACTTTTGGAGAGTTCAGAAGTTATTGCGAGAGAGACTACACACCAGAGAGAGTTATTGCAAACCAGAGAGTTTACTCACTCACCATTGTCATTTATTATAAAGCTTTCAATATTCGACAGAGATTCCTGAGGGTATCTGGTGTGGTTTTACCTGCCTACCAAGGTGTATCTAGAGTGCTTACTTCTCTCTCCCTCTAGCTAAGCCACTTCTGAAGTTGATTATTATTCCCTGAGTTATACATGAGAGGCTTTGTGAGTTTAAACTGGGTATAACCTCCTTGTGCCTGTGTCTGTGCGTCCTGTCATTAATCTGGTGGTTTTGGGCAAATTAACTTGTCATTACCATACTCAATAGGGGTTAAGCCTCCATATATAATGTAAAGTACCCTCCTACAATTGTTAAGATAAGTATTATGGGCTTGGTATGTGTGGTTAAAGTTTTCAGTGGTGATGTTATGTTTAACATCCATGTTACCAAACAGGTAAGGTGAGTGTATTAATAATGTTGTATAAGACTATAATGTTAATAAGGATTGGGGTAAGATTATGATTGTAAAGTTATTGTGTTGGATAAATGACTTATTAAGGTCATTGTATGTTTAGTTAAAGAACAATCAATTGATACTGAAAAAGGGAATATAGTGAGAAGTTAGATTGAGTTCATTATGCATGATTGCATAATATACATGAAGGTGAATATGAAATCTTGGTTAAGAATAAAGATTGAGTGAATGATTGTTCAGTTTCGATATTTGAATAGTAGTGAGGCTATATTGAAATTAAGAAATTGTAAGGACGAGATTTAACATACTCTTAAACATCAGAAATGATATGGATAGTAGTTAGGGTCAAACACATGTATTTGATGTTGAATGGAGGATGAGAAGATGGAATATAATAAGCTAGTCTTTTAATATAATATTTATGAATTAAAATATTGAATGGGAGTTGGAGAAAGGAAATATAAGAAGTTAGTCTAGTAATAGAATATTTATTATTTGAAATATTTCACAATAATAAGGATGGACTATAGGAATGAAGGTATGAAGTAATATATGAGTTGGGAATTGACTTCCATTTATAAGAAATCATTAGATGATTATTCTTACGTGTAAGTGATAAATAAAATGAAGATTATATGATAGAAGATTTGTTGGGCATGAGGAAATAGTATTCCCAATTGGTTGGTAAGTGAAATTCCTCATAAATTTCGGGGATGAAATTTTCTAAGGAGGGAGGTTGTGACGACCCGGATATGATTATGATAAACCATGTTTAAATCATGCTTACCGTATGGGATGAGGATAATGTTTTATTAGAATATATAATGTTAAGTTATTGTGTTTAGTCTAATCCTACCTTCATAACTTATGAAATATTGAATTAGTCACAAACACAAATTTGTGAATTCTTCGGTAGGAATGTTCGAGTTCAGGACTAGTTTTGGCCACTATAATATAATAATTGACTTGAGGTGAAAACTATATAGTTGTACATATATGAGTTAAGTTTGTAACACAACAAACGGTGTGTAAAACAGAGGTCCGAGTAAGAAGTTATGTTGGAATTACGAAGCAGGGGCAAATCTGTCCATTCGTAAAGTGGTATTTTGTCTTATATGTATAACAAATCGATGAATTTCATTGTTTGTAAGGGGGGGGGGGGGAATCTTGGACGACTTAAGCCCCTTGAAATAACCTTATTCTTCAGACAAACTCATCCATTAGAGAGTTTGGCTTGAAGAGAGAGAAACGGGAAGTTTCAGAAGAGAAAGGCGAGGAAAAATTGGAGAAAAATCAATAGGAAATTACAAAAAAATCCCTAAGGTAATTCTACCTGTAAATCTTGTATATTGTTGGAATTATTGATTTAAAATGATATAAATAATCATTTTTTTACTAAACTTCCGTGTTTTGAGGTATACATATGGATAGATGTGGGTTTAAGCAAGGTTGAACGTGTAAATCATGTATATTGATTCGATTGGAAACTCTGTGTATTCAAATACCTACAACTTTTTATATATCTATTGGAATTGAATAATTCCAGTTGGATAAGAAAATAGACTCATATATGTATAACATATCTGAATGTTATGTGAAAATACCGAGAAATGCATCTTTGGTGATAGTTTGAAGTTCATATATCAAATCTGCCCCAAAGGTGTAAGTATGCATACCAGGTGTTCGATGTTTTGCTTGACATAGTAAATGAACCTTAAAAATTATGAAAATTTAATTTTGTATTCCTAAATATGTTTATGAATGTTGGGTGAAATATCAAAGTAATTTATGATGAATAAAAATTATGAAAATTCTTCGAAGTTGACTGAACTATAAAGGAGTCTATAGGGAAGATTTGATTTGTAGTAAAGAAATGGACACATCTTGCTCTAGAAAACTTGAAATGATAGGTTGAATTTTAAATTGGGAACCAAATACGATAATAATAGGATTACCAAGAAGAAATTAAAGTATGTTTGGGATATGGATTGGATATGTTAAATATTTTAACATGAAATTGGATGAGACTTCATTTATGATAAATGATTAGAATGGGATGATATGATGCTTATGAATTCGGTTAAGGTTAAGATATTAATGGGCTACTTATCTTTTCAGTAAGTTAGAATAAACATAATTACCTTAAAAATGTGAAAGGCTTTTAGTTTTATTGATTCATGTTAAAAATTGAATAAAGATACTCGTGTTTATGGTTTGATTAGGCAATTATGATTTGACTCACTTTGACTTTCACACTTAATTATAAGTAACTAGGTTGGGGTGTGTTAACTTTGGTATCAAAGCCTAGGTTTTAGAGGTTCTGGGGTAAGGAGCGCCTAGATTTGGCAGTGGAAGTAGAAATTATTTTGAGTCATAAGCAAATTGACTTTATTGACTAACATCTGTTAATTATACATATATATTGTTGTATGGGATATGAAATGTAAGGATCTTGCAGGAAAGGAAATGAGATGTTAAGGTTTATTCGGGGATGACAGCGAATACATGTATTTTAATTTGAATCATTGCATTGTTTTATATGTGGTATCGACAAATATGTCATTGAAGGAAAAAAATTTAAAGACAAAATGTGGTATACCAAAATTGTGAAGTATTGGAAGTAATCTCTTCTTATACTGGAATATGTAGACTTGAGTTGTGTTACTTATTAAACCATGGTTCGGTGTGTGCCCATTTATGTGGGAGAGTGAGGTATGGGAACCCATATTCCGTTAAAGGATGAGATAGTAAATTGTTAAAGTATGAATAAAATGAAGATTCACATGGTAAAGGTGAAGTGAGGATTAATAGCTATATATGTTTAATTTTAATATGTGAAATGGTCTGAAATTCAATTACTAGTTAATATATAATAATTGATTCGAATATGGGTTCATAGTGAATTATGATAAGTAGAAGAAAATAGTAATAAGAGTTGAGATGTACTTCTTTAATAGTATGAGTATATGTAGTGGATATTACCCTTTTAATGTTTTGAAATCCTAATATGAATAATAAAGTTGAGACAAAGTTTTAAAGAGTTGGAAGTTTAAAAATATTGGGGAGCCCTTTTAAGAGTATGTGTTGTGTACGAGTATGGGAAAGATTCTAATCGGGTTGGAATCTTGACAATTGGTTTGGGTGGATATTGAGTTGTATTTGTCATTGTACGTACGTGTTATTATTAAGAGTATGGCATATAATGAATATGATTGACATTATACGGAGTCACCAAGAAGTATGTGTAAGGATAAGATATTATGTGAGATACCATAATGTGATACATTAAGGTATTTGTTCAAGTTATTTGAAAGAAACACGACATATAATAGTTAAGATAAGTATTATGGGCTTGGTATGTGTGGTTAAAGTTTTCAGTGGTGATGTTATGTTTAACATCCATGTTACCAAACAGGTAAGGTGAGTGTATTAATAATGTTGTATAAGACTATAATGTTAATAAGCATTGGTGTAAGATTATTATTGTAATGTTATTGTGTTGGATAAATGACTTATTAAGTTCATTGTATGTTTAGTTAAAGAACAATCAATTGATACTGAAAAAGGGAATATAGTGAGAAGTTAGATTGAGTTCATAGTGCATGATTGCATAATATACATGAAGGTGAATATGAAATCTTGGTTAAGAATAAATATTGAGTGAATGATTGTTCAGTTTCGATATTTGAATAGTAGTGAGGCTATATTTAAATTAAGAAATTTTAAGGACACATTTAACATACTCTTAAACATCAGAAATGATATGGATAGTAGTTAGGGTCAAATACATGTGTTTGATGTTGAATGGAGGATGGGAAGATGGCATATAATAATCTAGTCTTATAATATGATATTTATGAATTAAAATATTGAATGGGACTTAGAGAAAGGAAATATAAGAAGTTAGTCTTGTAATAGAATATTTATTATTTGAAATATTACACGATAATAAGGATGGACCATAGGAATGAAGGTATAAAGTAATATATGAGTTGGGAATTGACTTCCATTTATAAGAAATCATTAGATGATTATTCTTACGTGTAAGTGATAAATAAAATGAATATTATATGATAGAAGATTTGTTGGGCATGAGGAAATAGTATTCCCAATTGGTTGGTAAGTGAAATTCCTCCTAAATTTCGGGGACGAAATTTTCTAAGGGGGGAGGTTGTGACGACCCGGATATGATTATGATAATTCATGTTTAAATCATGCTTACCGTATGGTATGGGGATAATGTTTTATTAGAATATATAATGTTAAGTTATTGTGTTTAGTCTAATCCTACCTTCATAACTTATGAAATATTGAATTAGTCACAAACACAAATTTGTGAAGTCTTCAGTAGGAATGTTGGAGTTCGGGATTAGTTTTGGCCACTATAATATAAAAATTGACTTGAGGTGAAAACTAGATAGTTGTACATATATGAGTTAAGATTGAAACACAACAAACAGTGTGTAAACCAGAGGTCCGATCAAGAAGTTATGTTGTAATTACGAAGCAGGGGAAAATCTGTCCATTCGTTAAGTGGTATTTTGTCTTATATGTATAACACAGGGATGAATTTCATTGGTTGGAAGGGAGAGGGAAAGCTTGGTCGACTTAAGGCCATTGAAATAACCTTCTTCTTCAGCTAAACTCATCCATTAGAGAGTTTGGCCTGAAGAGAGAGAAATGGGAAGTTTAAGAAGAGAAAGGCGAGGAAAAATTAGAAAAAAATCCATAGGAAATTACTAAAACATCCCTAAGGTAATTATACATGTAAATCTTGTATATTGTTGGAATTATTGATTTAAAATGATATAAATAATCATTTGTTTACTAAACTTCCGTGTTTTGACGTATACGTATGGATAGATGCGGGTTTAAGAAAGGTTGAACGTGTAAATCATGTATATTGATTCGATTGGAAACTCTGTGTATTCAAACACCTACAACTTTTTGTATATTTATTGGAATTGAATAATTCTAGTTGGATATGAAAATAGACTCATATATGTATAACATATCCGAATATTATGTGAAAAACTCAAGAAATGAATCTTTGGTGATAGTTTGAAGTTCATATAACAAATTTTCCCCAAAGGTGTAAGTATGCACACCAGGTGTTCGATGTTTTGCTTGACATAGCAAATGAACCTTAAAAATTATGAAACTTTAATTTTGTATTTTTAAATATGTTTATGGATGTTGGGTGAAATATTAAAGGAAGTTATAATGCATAAAAATTATGAAAATTCTTCGAAGTTGACTGAACTATAAAAGAGTCTATAGGGCAGATTTGATTTGTAGTAAAGAAATGGACACATCTTGCTCTAGGAAACTTAAAATGATGTGTTGTATTTTATATTGGGAACCTAATATGATAAGAATTGGATTACCAAGAAGAAATTAAAGTATGTTTGGGCTATGGATTGGATATGTTAAATGTTTTAACATGAAATTGGATGAGACTTCATTTATGATAAATGATTAGAATGGGATGATATGATGCTTATAAATTTTGTTAAGGTTAAGATATTCTTGGGATTGTTAATATCCTTAGGATGATACTAATATTTTAAGACTTTATATGTGAAAGGGAAGAAGAACCGGTTGAACAAGTGCCAGATAAAGACAAGGGAAAAACACACGAAGTGGCCAAGGTGAGTGTATTCACTGGAAAAAGATGTATTATACATGGCTATGGAGATGATTTTAATATCACTCGTGGGTAAAATTTATTACACATGGTTATGGGTATGATCTGAATATCAATCACTGGTAAGATGTATCATACATGGTTATGGATATGATCAGAATAATTTTGAATATGAATTTATTCATTTCGGTTTACCAAAATGGGAGGTTACTCCCCAACCCGGAATGGGGGAGATTTGTCTATTAAGGACAAGGGGTTACTCCTCGACCAGGAATGGGGGAGAATTGTCTATTACAGACAGGATATGTGAATTATAATTCGGATAAGTTGGTCATTCTATATGAACGAGCCGGATAAGTATATAATTGGTCATTATTTATTAATGAGCCGGATAAGTATATAATTGATCATCTTTATGAATGAGCCGGATAAGTATATAATTGATCATCATTATAAATGAGATGGATAAGTATATAATTGGTAATTCTTTATGAATGGGCTGGATAAGTATGTATATATCATCACGGAGATATGATTTATTGCATTTAATTTTATGTAATAGTGTAGTAGTGATACATTTGCTGAGCTATTTTGCTCATGGTTCCTATGTTTATGTTTTTTAGGTATTGTGATATCACTGCCAAATCTACGAGTTTAGTGGGGTTAGCAAGGGATGCATAAAACCATGATTTGGTCAAACGTAAATGGGGTGATTTAAGCCTACTTATCTTTTTAGTAAATTAGAATAAGCATAATTATCTTTAAAATGTGAAAGGCTTTTAGTTTTATTGATTCATGTTAAAAATTGAATAATGATACTCGTGTTTATGGTTTGATTTAGGTAATTATGATTTGACTCACTTTGACTTTCAAACTTAATTTTAAGTAACTGGGTTGGGGTGTGTCATGTAGTGCCTCCCAAATAGCTAACTTGAGCTCATTTGGCACCTCCCACCAACTAGTGTACCCTGGGTCGATAATAATCTTTACCAGCTGGAGGGATCTAGCTAATATCCCCATCTTGTTCTCGATAGCCATTCCTAATTTGCCCCATTTGGGGAGCCTAACCGCTACCGCCGAGCCCAGAAGATATTATCATCATCATCATCATCATTATCATCAACATCATCATCCTTGCCCTAATCCCTGAATGAGACATTTTCTGTAAACAAACGACTCATCGCTGATGTGGTCGTTGCTTTTCAACTTGGACAGGTCAACCATGATCAAATTGGTGACATGATCAACTTTACAAGCATTTTTATCCTCAACTCTTACCAAGTCACAGTAAAATACAACCTCTTTAAAGCTTATATAATCTAATTCAAATATATTTTGAATTACACCATAGTAAGTCATTTCAGCTTCAACGAGATTTTTATCTTTTGCGCTCGCTCGAATGAAAGTAAGAGCCTTATATGAAATGCCCGAGTTCTGTACATTTGTATTTTCCTCGTACACCCTTGCGCCGAATACGTAACCGTTCAATCGATACTTCTTATACTATTGTGCCATGAATAAGGGTCTAGTGGCTAGAGGAGCAAGCCTTGATGTCGCATCACCCGTCTTTAATAGCTGAGAATATAGATAAATTAATTAAGTTAGTTGTAATGTTTTATTGTAATGTTACGTTGTATAATAGTCATTTTCATTATAATTACCTCGTGTGACAACCACAGCCTAAAATCACTGTCTGATTGTGCCATTATTTTTCGTCTTTTATTATTCTCACAAGCTTCATATTTTCTGCATAAAATTAATGTGACGAACATATTATAAAATTAATCATGTATAAAATAATCTAAAATAATGTAAAACTTGAAATAATTTAAACTTACTTTTTCCATTCCTCGACATCTTCATGTGTGTCAAATAGATAACGAGCTACTTTTTCATGTTGCAAACTCGTTAATGTCACTCGTTTTCCCATCACATGACCGGGCTCATCGATGAACTCATCAATGTCATCAACGTTGGTCGTGTCAAGCATATATTCCCGTGTATAGATTGATGACTCCACGGTGATGTATTCCTGTGCAATGTATCGCGTATTCTTGACGTAATCTTTAAAAACTTTCATCAATCTTTCAAACGGATACATCCATCGATATCTAACTGGACCACAAAGAGCTGCCTCGTCGCATAGGTGTACCAACAAGTGAACACTTATGTCAAAGAATGTTGGGGGAAAGTACTTCTACAACTCACAAATCGCTTCAGTCACTGCCAATTTTATGGCCACTGTGTGTTCTCGATTGACTACCTTCTCACATAAAAGTGAGAAGAAGATACTAATTTGCATAATATCCCTCTGCAAATCCTTGTGCTTGGAGAAACAGTGCTTAAACAATAGAGGAGACAATTGCATGATCACATGCTAATCGTGGGACTTACACTTATGTAAAAAAATGGGTAACATAATTCACAATCCTTTACAAGTTTGACAAAAAATTAGATGGAACCTTCAAATTATATATTGTATCTAAAAGCACCTTCCTTTCCCCACTCGTCAAAGTAAACACACCAGGGGGAATTATTGTCCTTCCCCTACTATCGTCTTTCAACCATAGTTGTGGCTTAAGTTTCAACGATTTAAGTTCTTTTCTTGCATTTTCTCCATCCTTCGAATGACTCCCCATAAGGCAAGTGCCCACAATATATTCAACGAGGTTCTTCTCTGCATGCATCACATCCAATACATGGCGCACCGGGTTATTCTTCAATAAGGCAAGTCAAATAAAATTTACCTACTAGACCATTCCTTTCTTGTCCCAGTTTCATTCCCAGTTAGGGTCTTCTTATGCTTGACATTCTTAAATTTAGGATTCTTACCTGGCATATTAGGGCCACAATCATAAGATTTACTTTCAATTTCTGAAACTCAAATTTTTCTCGATGGTATCCTATGTTCAACCCCGCCTGATAAAAAATTGAAACCTTCCTCAAATCTGAAACTATGAGCCGGGGGTAAAAACCTCCTATGGCAATGGTATACACATTTTGAGCTAGTGGGGAGACGTAGAGATTCAATCTCCTCTCCACAAAAAGGACACCCAAAATAACTATACACTACACATCCGGATAATATCCCATAAGCTGAAAAATCATGAATTGCCCATATCAACATAGCTTTCATCGTAAACTCTTCTTTTATAAAAGAGTCAAATTCTTGCACACCCTCTTTCCACAACTCATTTAATTCTTTTACCAAAGGAGCCAGGTAGACGTTGATGTTATAACTTGGTGCCTTTGGCCTAGATATCAATAAAGATAGCATCGAAAATTCAGGTCTCATACACTATGAAGGAGGGAGGTTGAGTAGGGCTAAGATCACTCGCCATACACTCTGATTGGTGCTTAGATTTCCAAATGGATTGAAACCATGTGTTGATATAGCCAAATGAATGTTACGCTGTTCTCGAGAAAAATCGGGATACTCATAACTCATCCTTCTCCAAGGTGTAGAATCAATAGGATAACGCATGAGATTATCCCCTACTTTTTCCCTAGCATGCCAAGTCATTGCCTTCGCTATCCATGGTATTATGAAAAATCTCTTTAATATAGGCCCAACGGGAAAATATTTCAACACTTTTTGAAGTAGTTTTGAGCTTGTGCCTTCCTTGCCAGTAGATTGGACATATCTAGGTTCATCGCATACCGGACAACGATGGAGATTTTCATACTCCTTTAGGTATAGTATACAGTCATACACACAATCATGAATCGATTTATACTTCATTCCCAAACCTTTCAAACAGTTCTTCATAACATGATATCTATTTGGAAGCGTATTCTCCTTGGGTAGTAAGCCCTTCACCCAATTCGGAATTCCTATTATGCTATTGCCAGACAAATCGTATTGCATCTTCAAATAGTGCAAACCAACCATGGCATGTAAAGTTATTTGATCTTTCTCATAGCCAGAGTATAACGGGTGGGTTGCCTTAAGTTTTAATCTTTAGTAGTCATCGTCAAGGTTTATCGTAATATCTTCATGAGCATACGAACCTTGTACATCGCCAGTGACCTCATTCTCCTCCACTTCATGAACTCCATAACGCGTCATCAACTAAATCCTCCAACATATTATGATCTGCGCCATCCCCTTCTACATCTATCCTACTTATTTAAGGTTGTTGTGAAGGTTATTCAGGAACAAAAGTAACTTTCAATTCACCGTGAAAACTCCAAAATCGATAATTATCTTGCATACCAGATCTTAACAAATGTAGTTAAACTATTTTCCACTCAAACACCTTACCATTCTTACACTTTGCACACATACACAAAAACTCTTCATCATTATAACATTTCTTTGCGTATTTCACAAATTCATTATCACCTCTGCGAAACACACCCAACAATCTATTTGTCTCCCCCATCCACTCTTTATATTTAGGATATCCCATCACAGCTACTACAAACAATCACCTATTGAAGGTAAGAAGCGTATATTCGTGGATTAGTATAAACAAAACTTAGATTTATAGTATGTTTCAATTAATTATGTCTTATTTATATTCGATTTTTAAATTTTAATTTATAATAGTAATTCTTATTTCCTCCATTTCCTCTAAAGGTTGAGTGGTCCTATCCCATTCAAGATCGCATATTTCTATAATATACTTAACAGCTCATGCACATTATTACAATTTGAGAAAAATTCGGCAGCATATCCCCATAGTTCTCCAAGTATATGACGTAGATTACCAAGTGTGAGTGTTATTTCAATTGATCAATTAAAATAACACTCACACTTGCCAATATAGTATCTACTCAGAGAACATTAGGATACGACTGCAGAACTTCCTCCAAAAGTAACAAGTTTAAGCCACTAAGAATATTATTATACAGAAATTATGTAGTCCCAACCTGCTCAAACGAGACAATTCGAAAGATATCATTACAGGGGTAATGACTCTCGAACGGGTCTAAGGGCTATTGAATGCGTATGCATAAAAACTAGAAGGCTAGTATCTATGCGCACTATATGTAATTGTAGGTATGTTTCATTTAATTATGACAAGTTCTTGGTCATGCCACTCTCGAACGAGCCGTGACACAAAGTAATTTTAGAAAAAAGTTGAAAACTCCCCCTCCCCCCATTTTGACAATAATCCAGTGGTCGTACCACTTCTAAAATTAACCAACTCAACAAATTAAGACAATATAATTATTTACGAATTTATTATTGTGAATTAAATTAAGTATTTTAAAAAAATTTAACAACCAACTTCCATATCCAACCACATCCGTCCAATATAATCCAACAGCAACAATAAACCAACAAATGTGTATCCCGTACTCCATCTAATTCATCTACTCAATTAATTCAACAATAACAATTTCAAACCTAAATAAAAATAAAGAAACAATATTTATAATGTCCAATCAACATTAACAATTAATTTCAAGTCCTAAACTAAACATTAATTTCAAATCTTAAATCAACATTAACAATTAATTTTAAGTCCTAAACTAAACACCAATTAATTTCAACACACACATATACACACACGCATACACCCCCCCACCCCCTGCCCCACTACAAATACACACAAACTCACATAACCCCCCCCCCCCCCCACACACACACACACAAACCCCCCTGCCCCCTCCCGCCCACCACACACACACGCACTCACACACACACCCCTGTACATGCACACACACATACACACACACATGAACACATATACACACACATACACATATATATATATACAAATGAAAGAGAAATATAGAAGAAAAAATATCTTAAATCATAGAGAGAGAGAGAGAGAGAGAGACTGGGGGGAATTGAAAACGGTGGAAAAAAAGAAGAGGGAAGGATTTTTTTTACCTATAAACTTATCACGGACCTGTCAAGGTCCTTGACAAGTTTATAAGGTTGTCACGATCATTGACCATGAGAAACCTTGATAACTGTTCTTGTCACAAACTTATCACGATCAATGACCGTGATAAAAAACGCGTGTTTTTTTGTCACAATCATTGACCGTGACAAAAAATGCGTGTTATTTTGTCGCGGTCATTGACCATGATAAGGGTGGTCGGCTAAATAGTAACAATTTGGTCTTTTTGGTATAGTGTTGATTCACCTGTGGGTAGAAGGGCACCTGTACATTAAGTGTGTAGAGGTATAGTGATTGATATTGGAAGATTTACATTTGTGGCAAACATACTTGTAGTAGATATGCCCAACTATAATGTTATTTTAGGGATGGATTGTCTAGTTACGTATATTGCATGTGTTGATTATTATGGTAGGTCCATCGTCTTCTCCATGCCGGGGCAAAATATGTACCGCGTTGCAATACCATACCCCGGGGGAGGGTCGAGCATGCATTTGTATTACATTGAGGAGGAGACTTCTTCAGAGGTCATTATTTCGCTAGATTCCATCCCGATTGTCAGAGAATTTTATGATGTATTTGGAGAGATTTTCGGGTTGACACCAAGTGGGGATATAGAGTTTGTGATTGATTTGATTACAGGTACGAGTCCCATCGCACGCGCACCTTCCATATGGCTCCTCATGAGATGTGGGAGCTTAGAGTCAAATTCAATAATTACTAGGTCAGGGATTTATTCTGAGGAGTACTTCGCATTGGGGTGCCTCAGTTTTTTCGTCAAGGAGAATGATGGATCTTTGAGAATTTTTATTCATTATATGGAGTTAAACAAGTTCACTACATAGCACGAGTATACTTTACCCCACATTGATGACCTTTTCGACCAATTGAGGGATCCAACCTATTTTCTAAGATCGATTTGAGATTAGAGTATCATCAGCTAAGGATTCAAGAGTTGGATGTCCCCAAGACAACATTTATGATGATATATGGGTCATATGAATTCTCTATTATTACTTTTGGCCAGACCAACGCAACGATATTATTTATTGACCTGTTGAATAGGTTGTTTAGGGACTTCTTAGATAATTCATCACTGTGTTCATAGATGACATGCTAATTTATTATCGACTGTAGAGGATAATGCACAACATTTGCGGGTCATCCTGTAGACATTATGAGACCATCATCTCTATGCTAAGTTTTAAAAATATGGATTTTAGTTGTGGGAAGTTCAATTATTTGGCCACATAGTATCTGAGAGGGGGATATCGGTCGATCCAGGAAAGTAATCTGCAATGATGGAGCGGGGACATCCCACTACACCTATGGAGGTGCGTAGTTTTTTGGAACTGGTAGGGTACTACCATCAGTTCATTTAGGGGTTCTCGAAGATATCTCGGTCTCTAACGAATTTGACAAGGAAGGATGTAGCATTTATTTGGGACAATGAGTGTCAGCATGCCTTTGATGAACTGAAGCTTAGATTGATTTTGGCTCGAGCACTTGACTTACCATGTGGAGGGATTGACTATAAGGTCTATACATATGATTCCTTGTGAGGATGTGGAGCGTATTAATGCAAGAGGAGAGTTCGATAGCTTATGTTTCTCGAAATCTTAATCCTCATGAGGGCAATTACCCACCCATCATTTGGAGTTAGAAAGTGTGGTGTTTGCTTTACATATTTGGAGGCATTATCCCATGGGGGAGAAGTTTAAGTTTTTCACAGACTATAAGAACCTATAATACATTTTCACGCAGAGAGAGTCGAACATGAGACAAAGGACATGGGTAGAGTTTATGAAAGACTACTAGTTTGATATCCAATACCACTTAGGGAAGTAAAATGTAGTGGCGGATGCTTTGAGCCGTAAGCTGATAGTGGAGTTAACGATAATGTGAAAGGCGAAGTGGAAATTTATTCATACTGGTGATGAGTTGACACGTGCTTTTATGGTAGTTCTCACCATCACACCCGAGATAATCATTCGAGTTGTAAAGGCACATGAAGGGGACTAGCTTTTCCAAGAAAAGATCAAGTAGTTGTTAGCTGAGGGGTATAACACTATTCAATTGGCTCAGATGGTCGTTTAAGGTTCTAGGGCAAGTTAGTAGTCCCATAAGAAGAGGAGTTAAGACAAGACGGAGGCTCATGGGTCACGTTTGATAGTACATCTCGATGGGGATATGATGTATAAGGACATGAGGCACCAATATTTATAGCAGACATAAAAAATGACATAGCCATTTTTGTGTCCAAGTGTGCCATATATCAGTTAGCAAAGGTGGACCATCAGCAACTCGTATGTGTTCTGCAGCCTCTTGAGATTACGATATGGAAATGGTAGAGCATATTCATGGATTTTATCATAAGGTTACCTACATCATAATGGGGATATGATTCTATCTAGGTGATCATTGACAATATGACAAAGGTGGCTCACTTAATACTAATCCGGACATACAACACTTTAGAGTAGAATGCCAAAATTATCCTTGCAGAGATTGTGAAGTTGCAAGTGGTACGGATTAATATTGCATGGAATAGAGACAAGAAATTTGTGTCCCACTTTTGGAGGAGTTTCTAGAAGGCATTATGGGTGGAGTTGAGGTTGAGTACCTCGTACCACCCATAGATAAATGGTCAGACGGAGAGAGTAAATTTGATGGTGGAGGACTCTAAAGGTAGTTGGGAGCAGTACTTACCATTACTGGAGTTTGATTACAACAACGGTTACCAATTTTATATTAGGATGATACCTTTTGAGGCATTATATGGAAGGCCTAGTCGTTCACCCTTATGTTGGTTGGAAGTGGGGAAAACAAACTTATAAAAATGAATTTTATTCAGGATACCTCAAAAAATATAGAGATTATTCGGGCTAGAATTCGGATTGCCCGCGATAGAAAGAAGAGTTATGATGATGCAAACATAAATCAGGTATATTTTGAGTTCGGGGATCAGGTTCTAATTAAGGTGTCTTCTATGAACAGAGTAATGAGATTTGGGAAGAAAGGGAAGTTAGTTTCTTGATATGTGGGACCGCTCCCTATTATTTATAGGATTGGACCAGTGCCGTATCAGTTGGCATTATCGTACAATTTTCAGAGGATGCATGAAGTTGCATACCAGCACAAATACATCAAAGAGATAGAGCTTCATCCCGATGCAACTTACGAAGAGATACCCATACCTATTATGGATCGTAGGGAGCATAAACTTCGTTCCAAGGTTGTTACCTTTATTACCTTTGCAGTGGGGACATCATAATGAGGATGACTCGACTTGGGAGAGAGAGAACGACAAGCGAGACAAGTATTTGAAACTCTTCTAGTGAGGTAAATTTCAAATTTTGAGTACATAATTTCATTATTAGGGGAAGAATGTAATATCTCATATTTTTCATTATAAATTCTATCAGTAGAATTTAAATTTAATTTTCAAAATAAATTAAATTGGTAGAATTTAAATTAATTTGGTAGAATTTATTTAAATAAATTCATGAATAAATTGCTTACTTGTAATTGCATGTTTATATGATTCATTTATGCACATGATTTTTACTCATACAAAATAAATTGCAGGTTAATTAATTAGTTATTATGTGGCATTTCAACACAATAAAAGTGTGTAATTTGGGTAAATATAGTTTGGGCACATTTTTGGATTATTTGCGACTCATTTAGGTGTTTTAAACATTTAAAATTAGGCTTAGGGCATAGATATATCATTAAGGGAGTTCTTGGGCCAATCTGTGTATAGTTATGGGATTGGTTGGGGGCCCAAAGGTGGGGATTTATGGGTAACTTGGGATTTGTGGTTATAATAGGGTAAATAACAATTGAAGAGTCATTTGCCATACACCACAACACAACCATAGCATCCCCACACCCATTAGAGAGATTAGAAAGGCCATAAAAGGGATGAAGATTAAGCATCCAATAGGAAGATTAATGATGTAGGCAATTGGTAATGAAACCAATATTACGTAAAATGTAAAATGGATGATATGCTAGTTCTTGTTTGTAGTGTCATAAGGGTTGGAACTAGAAGAACATGTGTAGGTGATTAGTTTCAGTGTATGAAATATGCTAAATGCATTGAATATTATTTTATTTTTGTAATTATCGAACTTTCACATGGGGGGACCTGGGTTGATATGTGTATAGTATTGCACTTAGATGAGCGGTGGGATACTTATTACATGCGAGTTCTAATGGGTGGTGCATAATGTGAATTAATTGCATAATTGCATTTTAATTTCGTAAGATAACTTTAGTTTAGGTTGTTATTTCATTTCCAGTCATTTTTAATATTTCGGAGATTGTGTGAGCATAAGCCCGAAGTTTATTATATAATCTTTCTGAGATCAATTATACTTATGTTGGAGGTTTTTATTGCTAGTTGGGTGTTGGACTTATTTATCATCAGTTATTATTTAAATGGTTTGTTTGTGTATGTCGATTCAAAATTTAAATGTGTTATTATTATTATCATTATTGTCATTATTATTATTATTATTATTATTATTATTATTATTATTATTATTATTATTATTATTATTATGATGATGATGATGATGATGATGATGATGATGATGATGATGACGACGACGACGACGACGATGATGATGAGGAGGAGGAGGAGGAGGAGGAGGAGGAGGAGGATGATATAGATTGTTAGACAAGCCCCATCTTTCGCGTGTTTGGCCAACCATTACGTGGAAAATGAGGGTTGTTACGGTATGTTTATATATAATCAATTTTGGTTCCTTTAGGAAACCTTGTGCCATAAATCATTCACTTTTTAGTGAGTTTTATCACTTCAAATTATTATAAACACTCAATTGTAACCTTCAGGATTAATATCTTTTGGAGTTTATCATAGGTCCAACTACACCACATATATTAAGAGACTCGAATTATGCCATCTTGGCATTTTCTCATTTTGACCAATATATTCTTTGTCGACATTCATTCATAATAAGTGAATTTGTAGTATCATTTCCCTTTGATTTTTGTGTAGCTACAACAATATAATTATATCATCGATGATCATCTTTATTTATTCCACTTTTCGCTTATATATGTATAAAATATAGAGATCTCATTAATATTAGGTACCTTTGCCAACTTCATGGGCTTTATAGTCACTTCAGGGACTTGTGTCTTTTCATAGACAATAAGCTTTTATGGAGTTTTAGAGAAAGTGGATCTTTTGTTCATAACCTCTTCTGGATCATTATGTATAACCTCTTCCGGAGCGTTATTTAAGCATGCTTTTATTTAACCTTCACTTCTGAGGAGTCAAGTAGTTAGGACCTATAGGTTTGCCATGCTTCTGGCATGCAATATATTTATTTAATGCCGAATTTATTTTATACTTCTGGGACAATAATTTTGGCAAGCAAATTTGCAACTAATCCATGTGACATTTGATGTTGCGATATAATTTTTCCTTTGATTTTTGCATTGAGCAATACATGGAATTATATGAGATAATGTGGAAGTAATTCACGATAATTATCGTCGTTCTTTTGGTATGTTTTACCCTCCCCCTAACGGCAAGAATAGTGTCTCATCAAAATAAAATTGCACAAATACCATAAACATTGTATTTATCAATGGTTCAATAGAGGGTGAATCATTAGCACCATATATTCCCTTGTAATAAATATCATTTGCAATCACAATGTCTTATGAAAAATAATTAAGGTGATCAAAATGGCCAATGCATAATAATAAATAAATGAACCATGGAGCTGCAGGCTCATGACAAAGTGCAGTTTTACAATGTTAAATACTCAATAGTATAACCCCTTGATGTCTGTGGCCTATCTATGTTGTCATGCTACAGGATGCGGCCCCCAGTTAACAACTTAGGCCAATTCTTCTATTTTTAACATACTTATCATTTATGATTAAAGAATTACTTTATGACACTGTTCTAAAAAATCTGCCTAGGCTTGAGGCTTAGGAGAAACTTCCCGTCTTAAGCTTTTTACGCCTTATTCTTGGTAAAATTCTTAAGGCGCACTTTTTTCTAAAAACAACAATGCTTTAGTGAAACGATATCGCCTTTTAAAGAATTTGTTTACAAACCAGAACATTATCTCATCCAAAATAATCAAATAGTATTTTAATTTGCATATATTCAAACATATTTTTATGACATGTACAATTTTAGTATTTTAATAGCCTTGTTATGGTTAAAATATATTAAGAAGACCTAAACGCCTTTTCACGCCTAAGGCCCACCTAGGCTTCTAAGGCTTAAGGCTTGGCCTCCACGCCTCGATCATGCCCTGCCTTTTTTAGAACCTTGCTTTATGGTAGATCAAACATGCCAATAGATGCTTAAAAACCTCTGTAACATATTTTATGGCTTACAGTTCAGCTAAATCTCTGAAGGTTAGATCAATATTGGAAATATATAATTCAATGAGCAAAGTTCAGTAAGGCTACAACCTTAAGGATCGATAAACCACTCACGATAGGTTAAGATGCTTTTAATAACTTTTCAGTTATTGTTCCATCCAAGAGAGTGTACCCAACAAATTTTATGCCAAATAAAATCATCCCAGGGTAAAATCGTGTTTGATCATATAAATCGTGATGGAAAAACTCCTTATAAAGTATAAAGGCCACGACCTTATCCCCCGTTGACCTAATAAGTCACGACTTCAATGCAACAATTGCATCCCTTTGTTAATATCTTCTCAATGCTTGATTATTCTTACTCTACTGCTCTTAGATTTCTCACTCTGTTTAGTTCATCTCAAAGAAAATATTATCTAAAAGAACTAACAATATGGAGAGAGGAATCATGGAGGGTAACTCAAGATCACGTCCCCAACAAACAAACAATGTATCCCATTTGATGAGATGCATAAACTAGCTATGTCTATAAGGGTCAACTCATTTTCTAGGGCCAGATTAACATCCCGGGGTAGAGAATTATGATGCTTGAGTCTGCAACATTCACCAACATGCTAAAATCCAAAGCCTATAAGGCAAATATAATGTCCACAACCACTGGGAGGAATAATGACGTAAAATAAGTGGAAATGAAGAAAAGGAATCATGATGGCCGCCCATAATATTCATATGAGGAGTTCACCCCTCTAAACTTTGACCTGGAGGATATTTTAGCAAACGTCAAAAGGGAAAAAATCCTCAAATAGCTAGGAAAGATGAAATCTTCAGCTAGTAGGATAAATGAAAGCAAGTGGTGTGACTTCCATAAAGACATTGGCCATATAACCAATAGGTTCCTATGTATAAAGCATAAGACCGAGAGACTTTCTAGACAAGGAATTCTACAATGATTCAAAGAGGTCGCAACCTCCAACTAAATAGTGAAAAATCGCAGCCTTTTGGAAGTCTTAAGGGAGATTTGTTTATTTTTGTACATTTTCGATCACTGGTAAAACACAACTTATATATTAACTTTGTATTACACAAACATGTAAATGTTATACAAATGAAAATTTTGCATTATAAAATTCTTGTTCGTCGTGTTTAATGAGAAACCTAGTAATAATTGCACCTTAAGGCCGCGGTCGGGGGGGGGGGGGCATAAATTCTCAATAACCCTACAAAAGGCCATGGAGGCAGAGGTGGCCAAAAACTTGGGAATAATAAGACCATGATCGGGGTGAAAAAAATTCCTAATAACCCTATCAATAGAAATGGAGGCAAATGTGCCCATAAAGTAATTAACTAAAAGTCGAATTTAGGTTCAACTCTAATGAAAAAACCTAAGTCAAGAAATGGGACTTAGTCCGCACTCAGATCCCAACTGGCAAGAACCTTGTGCTAGTCGTTCTGGTCGGATCCTTTACGATGACGGTCACCCTATTGGAGTGAGTCTTTTATCAAAGACTCGGGGGCCAACTCTGAATAGAAAAACAACCTTGGTAGATCCTAATAACCCAACAACCTTGTGTGGATACTAATACCCAACACCCTTGGGTGGTTACTAATACCCTAAAAGATTAGAAGATTTGAAAATTTAGAAGACCGTGGTAGAAAAGGAAGACCATAGAAGTCTGAAGACACTATCCTAACAATCGCAGTTAGTAAAAATCATTGTGGCCAAATCCTTAAGGGGCAATGTACCCCTCTGGTGTACTGAGTGTTATACGAAGCCTTTGAACAAGATGATATTACTAAGGTTGCCGCATTATATAAACTGAGCACTTGCAAGACCAATCAGGTTCGTGGAGCATATTCTAAAGCCTCAAAAGAAGAAACCGTGGTGGTAATACAATGCTGCAAAAAATGAAAACAATAGTCGAGTCTTGACATTATTCCTCTTAAGTCCATGGAAGTACTATCTACAAGCATTTTATTTTTAATACTACGGACACAATCAAATTAAATAGATGGAATAAAATCCTATTCAAAATAAGACTACACCTAGAAGCAATCATGTATAGAATCTAAAAATAAGGCCACACAGGCTTAAAGATTAAATATACAAAGCATAAAAGGATGCATAATAATGTACTCATTTCAATAAAAGATTTTGATATATACCTTACTCAATAATAAAAGATCCAAAAATCAAAGAAATACATTTAGGCTTAGGACTCCGCATCCTCATCCTCGCAACCATCATCGTCCTCTAGGGTTGTCTCACTTTCCTCAATCTCAAGAGCTACGACCATAATGTCATCCTTCTTCTTCAGTTTAAGCACATCCTTAGCCTGTAGCTCCAGAACACACTAGGTTTGCTCGGCATCCATGAACCTTCAGGCATAGATGTTATCCTTAGCATCTCGATAGTTCTTAGCAACCTTATGCCTTATTTATTTGTAATCAAGAATATATGCATTGTTTTAACCAAGGAAGTAGTCTCTGAAGGTCTTAATGCTGGCCACGACATCCTCAATAGCCTTCTTCAAGTTCGCATTATGGTTTTTAACCATGTTCTTAACATTCGCAGCATGGCTTTGGAATAAGGTTTACATTTCAACATCAAGTTGTCCATTTCTCTTTTCATTAGTTGAGGCCTATCTTGCAGCCTCCAAGCACTTTACCTCCCAAACCTTAAGGGCTTTTGCAACCTGCTTGATATTCTCTTCGGCGTCATTTCTGGCCTTAACAACACCCTTTTTGGAATGGTCTGCAGCCTACACTTTGAGTTTGGCAGGTTCAACAAAGGACTCCGCGAATGCCATCCCAGCTTCAAAAGAAGAGGCGTTATCACTTTCCACCACAGCTTGGTGGGCCCCTTCTACAACCCTATGAAGATTGGAAATCTCTTCATATTTTTTCCTATGGCTTATGGTAGCTTCAGTGGACTAAAGAAAAAGAGCAGAAGTTAGTCAAGTGAACATAAAACAAGGCCGCAAAGTCATATTGTGATACCCGAAGTAGGCAGTGGAGGGTGAATTCCTCTGAATCCTCAACATCTTCATCAAAGAGATGCTTGAGGTCTTCGGGCACTACAAAAAAACTACATTTTGAGATGGTGCTCTAGTGGTCTCAAAAGGTACTTTAGCCGTCCCAAATACTTTTTGAGACGACATTTGAGATGGCTCAAGGGCGTCTTATTAAACCCATCGTTTAAATACTTTTTGATATGGCAATGACCATCCCAAAATAATTTTTTGAGACAGGAACTAACCCGTCTAAAAGGACATCGTTTATGGGACCCTTTTGAGACGGCAAGGATGCTGTCTTTTAAAATTATTTTTTAAGATGGCAAGAAAGTCGCAAAAGGGTTTTTTGAGACAGGAAGTAAGCTGTCTCAAAAGCTCATCATTTATGGGATCCTTTTGAGATGGCAAGGAAGACGTCTTTAATATTTTTTGGTGCCAAGAATAGATTACATCCAAATTAGAACTATATCCAAAATTAAAAACAATATAGAACATCTTTGCCACCCCATTTCAACTATATAACAAGCAATTTTCCATTAAACTCTAATTAGAGTCCATTCAAGTAAAATACATCTACACAATCCATAATTCCAACATCGTGTCCACCAGTCTAAATCTCTCTACACAAGTTCATTAATCTCATCAGAAAAATTACATAAAAATCCATATACTCCTAACATAAAATGATATAAGCAAATTAAATCCGCGATCTTGGATCATACGACCACCGATAAAATGACTTCAATGATTTGCCTTGTCCACGAAAGGTTTTCCTATGCAATGAGATTTATTTAGTGGCAATTACCTTAAAACAAAGAAGAAATCTCTTTTTAATAATTCATATAAATGACAATCTTTAAAAACATTATCAAATTTGAATATTTTTGTATTAATTACCTTTAAAACACTTACTATTTTTAAAAATATTGATGGAGTCTCCTTTATTTATTCTTGAAAACAAACATAAAAAATAACATAAAAGCAACTACATCAATATTATGTGAAACATAGTATCAAATGAGTGTAACATAAAAAGTGCTTTGCTAACTTGATATACATGCGTCCTCCTCACCATATAAAGCCAATTCATTGTACGGAGGATCGACATATTCTCGTTTCTCATTACGTGCTCAATATACATGCCGAAATTCATTGGTCATACTATAAGCCACCATAGATACATTTATAATTGCAAATATATATATTTTGAAAGTTGTAATTTGTTATGTGTTGGATCAACAAGGTGATCTGATGTCAATATATGTATGTATGTATGTAGAATTATCACTGTAGTGACATTAAATGTTAACTATCACCATCAACTGGATTGATCAAATTTGGTTTGAAATGATGCCAAACTGCTTTTTTATTTCAGCGACTTTGTTTTGATTTTTACCATCTACATTTTTGTCATTTCAACAATTTTATGGTAAATAGGAAGAAAGGAAAAATAAAGATATAAAATCTAAAGTATTTTGTTACAAATATCCTTCCGAAGTTTTTATGTGACGAAAACCAATAATTTCTACTCACGGCAGGAACATCTTTTTGGACAAAATAAAAATCAAATGTGTATCTGACAATCACCACCGAATGCTTGTGATCTCGTTGTTTATCCAATTTTTGTGAAGTTAAAAACAACATGAGAGTGACACATATATATTTGGGTTGTGTAGAACTACTAACTGAAAACTCCTTGTTATACGTGCTAAATCAAGTCGATCAAATTTAACGCTTGTCCAAAACAATATTATACACGCTGATTGAGATGGATATTAATCGTTCTTCGCAACTTGTTAAGCAAATTATTACACTAAAATTTCAATAAATATCACTATGAATAACTTATAACTATCAATTTGAGAGTATGTAATCTTCAGTTGTTTAAAGTAGTGATGCAATAAAAGGACTGATTCAAAAATACTTTAGCCATATTATATTAAAAAATACTAACCAAATAATATCTATCCTGGAGTAGATGAGAGCTAATGCAAATACTAATCATGTAAGTGTATAACCTGCATTATGCCGGTGTTTTATAATTATCTTGATCTTTAATTTATTTAAATTTTTTGAAGATTAGAGTAACATTTATGGGAAAATAAAGCCTTGTTACTGTCAATCTGATGTTTTTTGCAGAAATAAATTTCCAGTCTGTTAACATATATATTACGACCCTGGGAGGAAAACTGTTGGACAAAAGTATACAGTTAGCAAAAGAAAAGCACTACTCACTGTTGTCTTTGGTAATGAGGTTTGGACGAATATGTTGGATTAATTCCAATATTTATTGATTTTATTTTTTAGTTGTTAATATTTTATTATATTATTTGTGTTTTATTTTAAACATAGTTTGGGTTTTAATTTAGAAAGTAGAAACATGAGCAAATGGGTGTGAAAGATATGGGGAGTGCTCAAAATCCCATATTGTCCCACATTGGAAGAATACTACAAAAGGTAGTGGTATATCAACTAAAGGACAACTAAGATTCTTAGTTGACAAGTCAAATAAGAGGCTATGATCCTACGCATCGCGGTGGTGCTTAAGCACCACCAATCACGACACGCGTAAGCGCGTAAGCGCGACACGCGGCGCGCGAAAGGGCGATTGGGCGACTTAGGGCGCATTGCGCGCTTTGACGCGCACTTGGCACTTCGCACGTGCGCATCGTCGCTTGGAGCGTGGGAGCCTAAAGTTTTGACGAGGTAAAACAGATCAACGGTTGTGATTAAACGATCCGATCAAAGGGTTTAACATCCGAAACGGCTTGATCTAAACCGTTAGATGAACTCGTAGCGTTTCGTGTAGGGGATGTCCATTCGCTTACGATAGGACGCCTAATCTGAACCGTTAGATCGTAGCTGTTCCAAACAGGCACGATCCAACGGTTGCTGAGTCACCCCATGAAGAGCTGTGACTGTTGAAGAACAGTCACAGAAATGGCTATAAAAAAAGAGTTCCAGACCTCTGTTTTGGACACCGAAAATTGCTAGTTTCTCCTCTCTCCGTCCTCTATACTTTGGCATTATCAAGTTACAAATTCAGAGTGTTCTCGGGTTTGATCAAACAGTACATAGTTTGAATCAAGCAACTGTTCATACACTGCATTGTATCCTGAAGGCAGGTTCTACAAAACCCATTGTGTACTCGCGGTTCTGGTTCTGTCTCAACCGGATTGGGAGAAATTTTGCCTAAAAGAAAGCGTTCCAAGAACGTGCCTTGCAGAAATTAATTATTATATTTCGTTCTTTCCATAATAAAACTCCAACAGTTTTAGGCAAAAATATTATATTCTTATTACTCCACTCAAATGGAAGGAACTGTGGCACAATCTATCCAAGTCATGACTCAAGACTTAATCCGACTCGACCGTTTTGATGGCGGAAATTTCACCCGTTGGCAAGAGAAAGTTATGTTCTTCCTCACATCACTAAAACTTGCATACATTCTAGATGATAACCTTGAACAAATTCCCGAGCCCACACCCGAAGACACCGAAGCAATAAAACAAAAACGTGTGAAGAGGAAAGAAGACGAATTTATGTGTCGAGGACACATCCTCAATGCTTTGTCTCAAACTGTTTATAGCGCTCATAGAATGATTCCTACGGCAAAGGAATTATGGAAGGCTTTGGAGATAAAGTATCAAAACGAGGAAGCGAGCAATCGTAAGTTTCTAATTTCAAACTATATGAATTTTAGAATGAATAATGATAAATCTGTCGTTGCACAAGCCCATGAACTCCAACAAATTGTTGGTGACCTTAAAGCCGCTGGTATTAATCTTCAAGATGAATTTCAAGTAGGGGTGATTGTTTCGAAACTTCCATCCTCTTGGAATGGCTTTAAGAAGAAAATTAATCATGATGAAAAGACTTATACTGTGGAATCCCTTCTTCGTCACCTTCGTATTGAAGATGATACTCGTATTCGAGAAAAGAAGGATGAACAAAGTGAGGGTCATTCAAAAGCTAATATGGTTGAGGATCAAAAATCCAAGATTACCAAAGACTCAAAATTTAAAGCAAAGAATGATTCCAAATTCAAGAACCAAGGTGCAAATAAGAAAAAGAAGGGAAAATGTTTCTTCTGTGACAAACCGGGCCATTATTCTCGAGAATGTCGTCTTAAAAAGAAGGCATTTAAGGAAAAACAAGGGTCGAAGGAAACCAACAATGTTGAAGATCTTATTGCTACTGTTTGCGAAGCAAATTCAATTGATAATGAAAGTGGATGGTGGCTGGATACCGGCGCAACGGTCCACATATGCAAAGACCGCTCTTCATTCAAAACATATCAAGAAATTGATGGAAAAGAAGTGAAGATGGCAAATAATCTTCGCGCCAATGTAGTTGGAAAAGGCACAGTGGAATTGAAGCTAACTTCTGGAAAGACACTTACTCTAATTGATGTACTTCATGTACCTGATATGTGTAAAAATCTTGTGTCTGGGGACCTTCTCAATAAGAGAGGTTTCAAACTAGTGTATGAGTCTGATAAGTTTGTATTGTCTAAGAATGGCCAATTTATTGGCAAAGGGTACTCTTGTAACGGCATGATTAAAATTAATGTAATCAATGATATTAGTTCTGCTTATATGGTTGAGTCTATTTCTTTATGGCATAGTAGATTAGGTCATGTGAATTATAGAAGTATAAAAAATATGACTAATCTCGGCTTAATCTCGGATTGTAAATTTGATAATCTTTCTAAATGTGAAATTTGTGCTCAATCGAAAATAACTAGAAAGTCGTTCAAATCTGTTGAGAGGAAATCCGAAATACTTGATCTTATTCATAGTGATGTATGTGATATGAAGAGTAATATGACTCGTGGTGGAAATAAATATTTCTTAACTTTCATTGATGATTACTCTAAGTATGCATATACATATTTACTTAAAAGTAAAGATGAAGTTTTCGAGAAATTCCTAATTTTTAAAGCAGAAGTTGAAACTCAACAAAATCGAAAAATTAAAGTCCTACGATCCGATAGGGGTGGTGAATATTACCCGAGTGAGTTTATACAATTTTGTAATACTCATGGGATAATCCATCAAGTTACGGCGCCATATACGCCACAACAAAATGGAACGGCGGAAAGGAAAAATAGGACTTTAGTTGAAATGATAAATTCAATGTTAATCAGTTCTGGTTTACCTTTGTCGATGTGGGGAGAAGCGGTTTTATCCGCATGTTATATTTTAAATAGAGTTCCATTGAAAAACAAGGATATTACACCATATGAATTATGGTTTAATCGTAAGCCTAATCTTAGACGTCTTAAAGTTTGGGGATGTCTTGCTTATGTAAGAAAACCCGAACCTAAAAGACCTAAACTAGGAAATAGGACTTACAAATGTGTTTTTATTGGATACTCTAGTAACAGTACGACTTATAGATTTTTAAACCTTGAAACTCAAGAAATCATTGAGTCGGTAGATGTGCAATTTTTTGAACATCTAACAAAGTTTAGTACTTTGAATCAAGGTTTAGAAAATAATAATTCGACTGTTGACTCCTCAAATTTAGAAGAAAATTCACAACCTATATCTTCTTCAGAAACAACGAATGACGTTGAACCACGAAGGAGTAAAAGACAAAGAACTGAAAAAACATTTGGGCCTGACTTTGTTATTTATTTAGTTGAAGGGGATTTAAATGAGACTAAGAACAAAACTAAATTTGTTCTTAATGTAGAAGATGAACCGACCACATTTCATGAAGCGGTAACATCTAGGGATGCTGTCTTTTGGAAAGAAGCAATAAATGATGAAATGAACTCAATTTTGTCAAATCAAACTTGGGTTATTTCCGATCTTCCCCCCGGGTCTAAACCTATTGGGTGCAAATGGATATTTAAAAGAAAATTAAATCCGGATGGTTCTATAAATAAATTTAAGGCAAGACTAGTTGCTAAAGGCTATAAGCAAAAAATATGGAATTGATTACTTTGATACATATGCTCCTGTTGCTCGAATCACTTCCATTAGGATATTAATATCTCTTGCTTCTATTCACAATTTAGTTATTCATCAAATGGATGTTAAAACTGCTTTTTTAAATGGTGATTTAGAAGAAGAGATTTATATGGAACAAGCCGAAGGGTTTGTATTGCCTGGCCAAGAAAAGAAAGTGTGTAAATTGGTTAAATCTCTTTATGGCCTTAAACAAGCTCCTATGCAATGGCATGAGAAGTTTAATAATATTGTTATATCCCATGGATATAAAGTTAATGACGCCGACAAATGTATATATAGTAAATTTGAAAATGGTGTTGGTGTTATTATATGCTTATATGTGGATGACATGTTAATATTTGGGTCTAATCTCAAATATGTTGAAGAAACAAAAAGGTTTCTTTCATCAAAATTTGATATGAAAGATCTTGGAGAAGCTGATGTGATTTTAGGAATCAAAATTGTGAGAAAGGATAATTCTTTAGCGTTATCTCAATCTCATTATATAGAAAAAGTTCTTAAAAGATATAATCATTTTGAACTTAAGCCAGCTACTACACCAGTGGATCCTAGCATCAAATTAATGAAAAATACTGGGCGTGCTATGGACCAACTTAAATATGCTAGTATTATTGGGAGTCTAATGTATGCCATGCATTGCACTAGACCAGACATTGCTTATGCAGTGAGTGTATTGTGTAGATTTACAAGTAATCCAGGACAAGAGCACTGGAATGCAATTTCTAGGGTGCTTAGATACCTGAAGAGGACTTTGGATTATGGCTTACATTATGTAGGATATCCATCTGTTTTAGAAGGATATAGTGATTCAAGTTGGAATAATCTTGAATCAAAATCCAAGTCAACTACTGGTTGGATTTTTACGCTAGGAGGAGCAGCTATCTCTTGGGGATCCAAGAAACAAACATGTGTATCAGATTCAACAATGCAATCTGAATTTATAGCCCTAGCAGATGCATGTAAAGAAGCAGAATGGCTTAAAAATGTGTTGTATGATATTCCTTTATGGAAAAAGCCATCACCTTCTATTATGATAAGTTGTGATAACCAAGCCACAATTTATAAAGTTTCGAACAAAACTTACAACGGAAAATCTAGACACATTAGTCTAAGACATCAAATTATAAGAAAATTACTCAAGGAAGGAGTAATTACAGTCGACTATATTAAAACGAACAAGAATTTAGCAGATCCTCTGACTAAAGGTCTTGTAAGAGAGATGATATATATCACCTCAAAAGGAATGGGACTAAGGTCTATTAAATAACACAACTATATTTAATGGGAACCCAACTCATATCTTGAAAATATAGATAGAGTTCAATGTGGTACAAACAAGTTAAATTATAGTTATGGAACACTAGGAATTTATACAAAAAGTTCCATTCCTATACGCCTAGTGTTGGTTTTCTGCATGTTAGAGGATGAAGGTTACTTCTTAATAAATCATATAAGTGTGACTCGCAGAATCACTAAAGTTGATTTACCTATTCGAGTGTCGAAAGTGTGGCCGCTTTCTATGAAATCAAGACCGATCCTAAAGCGCTCGTGAAATCAGGATTAGCACAAGGCCATAAAAGTGCATGCTAGAAGAACACTTATAAACTCAGAAATCGGTATGTGTGATAGTTCCGGCTAGTCTCAAAAGGTCCTTGGTTCAAGATACGTTCACCACAGCACCTTGATGAAGCTTTGAATTATTTTCACTATATGGAAGTTCAAGTCCGAAAGACACTTCTCATTTATGTACTAGATTTTAGCGATAATGCCAAAAGTTATTTATTGTCTTTTTGCTTTGCTCTCTTGTGCATATTGAAATTGGTGGGAGAATGTTGGATTAATTCCAATATTTATTGATTTTATTTTTTAGTTGTTAATATTTTATTATATTATTTGTGTTTTATTTTAAACATAGTTTGGGTTTTAATTTAGAAAGTAGAAACATGAGCAAATGGGTGTGAAAGATATGGGGAGTGCTCAAAATCCCATATTGTCCCACATTGGAAGAATACTACAAAAGGTAGTGGTATATCAACTAAAGGACAACTAAGATTCTTAGTTGACAAGTCAAATAAGAGGCTATGATCCTACGCATCGCGGTGGTGCTTAAGCACCACCAATCACGACACGCGTAAGCGCGTAAGCGCGACACGCGGCGCGCGAAAGGGCGATTGGGCGACTTAGGGCGCATTGCGCGCTTTGACGCGCACTTGGCACTTCGCACGTGCGCATCGTCGCTTGGAGCGTGGGAGCCTAAAGTTTTGACGAGGTAAAACAGATCAACGGTTGTGATTAAACGATCCGATCAAAGGGTTTAACATCCGAAACGGCTTGATCTAAACCGTTAGATGAACTCGTAGCGTTTCGTGTAGGGGATGTCCATTCGCTTACGATGGGACGCCTAATCTGAACCGTTAGATCGTAGCTGTTCCAAACAGGCACGATCCAACGGTTGCTGAGTCACCCCATGAAGAGCTGTGACTGTTGAAGAACAGTCACAGAAATGGCTATAAAAAAAGAGTTCCAGACCTCTGTTTTGGACACCGAAAATTGCTAGTTTCTCCTCTCTCCGTCCTCTATACTTTGGCATTATCAAGTTACAAATTCAGAGTGTTCTCGGGTTTGATCAAACAGTACATAGTTTGAATCAAGCAACTGTTCATACACTGCATTGTATCCTGAAGGCAGGTTCTACAAAACCCATTGTGTACTCGCGGTTCTGGTTCTGTCTCAACCGGATTGGGAGAAATTTTGCCTAAAAGAAAGCGTTCCAAGAACGTGCCTTGCAGAAATTAATTATTATATTTCGTTCTTTCCATAATAAAACTCCAACAGAATATCCGTCTGTGCTATAGACAATGAGGGTGCCCTAGTAAATAAGCAAGATTGTATTTAAAAAGTGCTTATTTGGATCAAAGACATTGAGTTGTTTTCCTTAGGGATGTGAAGTTAATATGCTTTAGTATCATATTTAGCTAAAATTTCTGGAAGTATTAGGTGTATTAGGAAAAAACGTTTAGGAAGTATTAGGTAAATGTTGCTTGATTATTTACGTAAAGTTCATGAAGTGTTTCCCAATTCTCTATTTCCATTGTTTTTGTTTTTAAGGGTCTATGTCTTTCTTTATAGTTGCATAAATTAGTATATTTGGTTTTGGTTATTTTTTAAAGATGTGAAGTCAAGATTAAGGTTGTTATTCTACACATTTTAGATGTTCGAACTCATTTTGGATATTTTTTATATTTATTAGACATTACCTGTTTTTCTATTTATTTTATATCGCCTCACAATTAACTATCTTTTTTTTATCAACTTTTGGTTCTCTATGAAAACAAATACCAAAAAACTCCAAAACAAACTTTTCCATTAAATCAAAATCATAAAAATAAAGAAGACAAAAGAATAAAACATTCAAGTCATGCCAACTCCAATACCTACTTCTGTGTGAAAAGATGAGATTTTATAGAGATCAAGTAAAGCAAGATGATCAAAGACTCACATGTTTCACCTTTTTCTTTATCACATCCCAGGCAAGACGCGAAGGGATTCCTCCGGCAAAAAACAGTAATTGTACCATACGAATTTCAACTACACGTTGTCATTTACCCCAATATGCAGGGATGCTAGCATAATCATACACCAATGGAAAAAACCCGATGCTTTCGTTAACCTGAAGGAGCACATAACAATATAAAATGTTCATATCCATAGATTTTATTCTTAGGATGAAAAAAAGCACTCCAACAAGAAAGATTATGAGTTTATGCTTCACAAATACATAAGAAGTATGAATCATGAACTAACCACATGAGATCTGTACAAATTAACTTGTCTCAACTTCTTTCAGCAGCAGTATTAGCACGTTTTCCTAGCATATCCAAACTTTCACTTTCAGATGATAATTTTTCCTAGGTAAGGGGATTACTTATCTTTCATAAGTTAGAATCATTTGTTGCCAACTTCCAACCATATTGATATTTCATCATAACCCTCTTATCCACTCATAAAAACAGGCAAATAAAGTATAATTTTAAAATTAACACTAATAACTGTTGCTTGCAAGAGGACCTTGGGCTGTTATATATAGCTTAGCAGTTCAAAATAGGGGAAAATTTTAAGATTTGAAATTAGAAATCTAAATGATATCAAATGTCCATACCATTGGTCAAAAAATAAAATTTAATTAAAAAGAGGGAACGAAGAACTTAAGGTCATGTTTGGTTTGCAACTATAATTCTATTTTCTGTATTTAATTACAATTTTGATAAAAATCTGCATTTGACAGCCTGTTTTTAAACACTGAATTATAATATTTCTGTGTTATAATCAAGCTTTTCAGAAAATTGGTTGAGGGTGTTTTATAATTTCTGTTTTTTATTTTTTAACTCAGAATTATTCATTCTTAATATTTTAATGCAATTATCATGAATATATAATATACATATATGATACATTAATATGTGTGTAATCCTTATAAATAAAAAATATATATGTACATGTACATGTACACAAAATTATATATGGAATAATATAAAGTTAAATAATATTATCAATAGATACATGATACTTATATATAGTTTTATACATGTATTATTAAAAAATAAAATATTATCAATCTATGTATGTATATAATTTTATAATGAATTATACATGCAATATCATTATATAGACACATAAATGTGCATATATATGTCTATATAATGATATTGCATGTATAATTCATTATAAAATTATATACATACATGGATTGATAATATTTTCTCATTAAATATACATAAAAATGCATGATATTAAATGTACACGTATATAATTTATACATGATATTAAATGTACACGTATATAATTTATGATGTATGCATGTATGTGTATATGTATACATATAAAAATACATGATATTAAATATATACGTATATAATTTATACATGATATTAAATGTACACGTATATAATTTATGATGTATGTATGTATGCATGTATGTATATATGTATACATTCATGTATCATGTATATATGAAAATTTTATGTATGTGTTTATATATATATACACACACACACACATATATGTATAATATAAATATACATGTTTATCAATTTTGTCAAATTTATAAAAAAACTGTATTTAAAAACAAGTTTACCAAACGCACACCAATAATTATAAACACAGAAAATTGAATTTTAAAACTGTATTTAAGAACAACGTTTAAATCGAGTTTTCTGAATTGAGAACCAAACAGGCCCTAAAGTTTTCGTGTTCCTATTTTCCGTCTTAGGCTTGGGGGAGCTAGTAATGATGATGATCTTGTTTGGTTTCCATCACTAGAAGCTATTGAAGGATCTAAAGATGGATTAAAATCAGACTTTAAATTTTTAATAACTCGATGAAATTTCAATATATGAAATTTTAGCAAGACAGTAGGCTAATGAAGCTATTCAGGACGAGTTGACAGCTCTAAGTTTCACAAGATTCAAGTAATACTGTGTTTAATTTGGATTTGGTGGGGTAAGGATTCATTATTCATCTAAGCATTTTATTTATACTCGGGGGTTCTTTCAATTGTATGTTTGCAGTTTAACAGTTATATTTGGTGCTGGGCTTGTAATTCGGCTTTCCCCTTGTACACTTAGTGTACCACTGACCCTCAGATATATAGGTAAGAAAGTCTTGATATATGCATGCTAAAACACAACTTTCAACAACAAGGTTCTATTAATTTCGTTCCCAAGTTGTAAGAACAGTCATCTACGCAAGGTGATTTCCAAGGCTTTGTCCTTAGATGAGAACTACAGTAAAAGTTCTAAGGTGTTTAGGCCTAATTCTAGGATAAACCCTCCCTTACCTCCTAGGAGTGTGAGCATTCGGACACCTCCACCTCAATCTATATTGAAAATAAATTGTGACGGGTCTTTTTAGGCTAATACAAATACAGGTTTGCATGGCTTCTTTTGCAGGAATTCTAATGGTGAGTTACTCTCAGGGAAGGTTACCTACTGCCCCTACACGATCTCAGCCCGTACAGATGGAAACCCTAGCCCTAAGCTTAGAGAGAATTTTTATAAAAGATTAGACAATATAATTTTAGAATCTGACTCTAATGTTTTAGTCGAGTGCATGCAGAAGGAAACCAACACTCTTTGGGAAACTAACACTCTTTGAGAGAGAAGCATATCAATCCCTAAGCAGCCATTGCCATGAGATCCTCTTCAAGCATGTGTTTGGAAACAAAAATGGAGTAGCAGATTGGCTCGTGAAGAGGAGCATAACTAGGGATCTCCCTCAAAACTGGCTTATCCATCTCCCTCCTTCATTTGTGTATGTATATCCTCCGGCATGATGTAATATCCCGCCCCAGTAAATTAATTAAATTATGTATTGATTATAATTGAGGAGGAGTTAATTATAATTATGGAGGAATTATGGGTGAAAAATTAGAGAAAATTCAAGAGAAAAAGAAATAGTGTCGTTCAAACGACATAGGACTGTCGTTCGAACGACATTACGCAGGTTGCGAGATGGGTCGTTAGAAACAGGGCTTCCAACGACATGCTACTGGTTAACAGTATTAGGTCACGCAAAGGGTCGATCCATAGATCGAACGACATAGGCCAAGTCGTTCTAACGACATAGGGAAGTCGTTCGAATGCCGTTGGTCGAGTTTTTAGATCTGATTGTCCTTATGCGCTGTCACAATTTGGGGCGTTGATTTTATGTGTTGTCGAGCCCAGATCGTCCCAAACGGGGTAAAATAGGATTTTTGGGCATAAGGGAGGTTTTTATTAAGGGTTGTTTGGGTTATTTGGATGGATTGTTGTTGGAAGAAGGAGAGAGAGAATGAGAGATAAAGGGGGTGGTGGGTGGTCTTCCACCTCCACCCACCAGTATTCTACCACCAAACCACCACTGTCCCACCATTTTTGTGGCGTGAGTAACCTAAAAAATACCCATTTCCATCTTGGTGGGTATTGACAGGTTTGTAGAGTGCACCTATGATAATAAAAGTATAGACGATGAACCCTTCTCGAGTTTGGTCCCTCTACATGAAATGTGTTTGGTGTTATTAGGAGGCCAATTAAGTCTGGTAAGGGAGACAGTGGCATTCTAGAAACGATAGCATTGAGGGTAAGGTGATGATCCGGAATTAACATTCGTATAGTATACGTGTCGGGTATGGCTTTCCAATCGACACCGATGGCTGGTGTAACCCCTAAGGTAGGGTGATGATTGTATCCTTTTATGAGTGATGCTTGAATGTCATGGGATGACGAGTATGGGTGTGGTAATACTCGATTTTGAGATGTACTAGGAAATGTATTCGAGACTTAGAGTAATAACATTATGCGAAGATTTGAAAATGGCAGATAAGGTGGGGTAGCATCGAAACATGATTGTTATGTCGGGGTGTTGAAAGTATATGCTAGAGTAGCCTTAGAAATTCAAGGATTAGTCATTGGCACGTCTTGTCAAGCTGGTACGGTTTAAAAGATGTTGTCCAGTGTGATATTAATTACTCTTAAGGTACCAATGACGGCGGGTGTGGTTGTGACGAAAATCCCGTGTGTATAAAAAAGATAAGGTGAAATAATGCCAACCTTGTGGTAAAAAGGGACACGGTTAGGTGAGTTCCTTGCTTGACTAAGTAATGAATTGTAATAACCCTCGCTTATGAGACCGTATTCTATAGTAATTACTTAATATAGTAATTAGAGACAAGTGTTGGGTTATGATTTGAATGATAATTCAATGTAGAAAAGTTGATATTTATTATGAGTTTGCATACATATCATAACTATGGGTAAATATTGTTATGTCATGCCTATTAATATCATCTGAACGCAAATTGATATTTGGCTTAATAATGAGACCGGAACCTAAATTGAATTTTTAAATGTCCAAATGATAATTTGGAGGTTGCAGTTGATTCCGGAACGTGCGAAATAGTCAAATAATGTACCATATTGTATTTTGAAGTTTTGGGCATTTTTGACTGATTGTACCTAAATTATGCAGTTGCGTATCATTTTATCGCACTATTAGTTAATTTAGTGGGTTATTTGTCTTAGGTCACGACTTAAGCTTTCCAAGTCTTCCAATTTCCCTAATTTCCTTCCTAAACCAAAGAGAGAAAGAGAAGAGTAGAGAGAAAGATTGGAGATTTGGAGATTTAGAGAGAGATCCTTGCTCCTACAACCAAGAGACCTGCAAATTGCTGAATCAAGGCAAGTTTCTACTTGCTATTTGTGACTTAAGATAGATGATTTGTTATGATAATGATGTATTGATTTTGGTTTACCTAGTTTAGGGTTTTCTTATGTATTTATGGGTGTTGATTCATTAAAACATGATTGGGATGATTCAGGAGGTTTAAGATGGTCATTAGTGGTGTTGATGTTATCTTGGGGTTGGTGTATGAGTTTGGTTTGAAGAAGAGTTGAGTTGGGGTAGAAATTGGAGTCCAAGACTCCATAGCCAAACTTGGCAAAATCGCAGGCCCGAATCGATTCGGCCCCATGGGCGAATCGATTCGGTTAAGTCCAGTGCTCAGGTCTTATGAACCGAATCGATTCGGAATTGGTCCGAATCGATTCAGCAGTTATGCAGAAACCCAAGTTTTCTAACCGAATCGATTCGGTTTCCATCCGAATCGATTCGGCAACTTTGTAGAAACTCATATTTCCTGGCCGAATCGATTCGGCCAAGGGGGCGAATCGATTCGGTAGCCCTGAAATTTTCCAATTTTTCCTTTTTCATTTTTAACCCCTTTTCTTTAGGATTAGTAATAAGGGACCTTCTTAAATGAAGTAAACATAGGGTGCTAGAGTCCTAGTTGAGTTGGGTCGACACCCTAGATTCGAAAGGGTTCATCTGGGGTTCTTTCAAGGGGGAGTTTAAAGAAATGTTTAGGCATTTCTTTTGTCTTACAGTCTTATAAGGGTCCAGAACATATTAAGGTCACTTTGGAGACTTTAGGAATTAACTTGAGTTAGATTTTACTTGAGGGTTTATATTAAAGTCTAAAGGAGGTTTTGGGAATAACCTTGGAGTCTGAATCCCTTATCGAGGATGTTATGATGGTACGAAATACATATAGTCCCGATTAGGCTTATACCTTTGTTAAAACGTGAAGATGAAAAGGTAAATAATAATTTACTAAATCATGAAATGGAAATTAATAAAATGGATGTTACACACCTCTCTAAATACCATCTTAAAGGAAGTCCGTGCGATAGGTGAAGCCCCCTGGCTAATGAATGTAGGGTGGATATAGTCCTAGGCCATATGAGCGCTTGTTTTATTTTTTTCTGCGATGGGTAGGAGATTCTGGGTGTGGTCTTGACTACCCCGCAGGCATATGGCCGCTTCCCGACGATTTCGATAGGATCCCAGGTTGTCTTATGTTAGGCCCTGGAAGATGATGGTTATTTAGGGACGCGCACAGTGGGGAAACCCGGACGGGCGGTCTTAGAATCGTTATATGTATATTTATGACTATGCTAATTATCGAGTTGGACTCGATGGAACTTTAAATGCCACATAGAGCAAATTTATGCCACAAAGAGCATGCTATTGAGATTAGTGCTATTAAGAGCACATGATAATAATTGTATTCCTGATAAGGAATGGAAAAGAAGATTGAAATCGAAATAAGTTGAAACATGTTAAAGGCTCATAAGTACTTTTAATTCTGCTTTATATGAATTTCGTCTCATATAGCTATTTATCAGTTTAGTCCCTTACTTGGTGCTACCATGCTAGATTATCATTCATACTTACTTGCGCATCATTGTCATACCTGTCATTTATCTATTGATCACATATATCCGGCCCTGACCGGTTTTCACTTCTTGTTGTGTATATATATATCTATAATCCGTTCAGGTGTTCCGCCGCACGGTCGCTAGAAATGATCTTTCCTTCCATATGTTTTGAGGAGCCGTGACATCGTGCGGGTCTCACGGGATGTTTTGTGTAGACGCCTCCATTTATGCTTTCTAGTTATGATCAGTTTATTCGGGCATGTGGCCCAAACCGTTGTAATTGTATAATGGATCTATTATGTAACACTTGTAACTTATTGATATTGTATGGTTATTTTGACCGACGTTCCATTCGGTCCTTTTGTATCCTTTTAGTTTCTTATGCGCTTGTGGGGGGTTTCCACCCTCTATTTCTATCATGGGTTGTTGAAAATGCTTTCTTATTATTTCAAAACCAAAATTTTGATGACCCGTTTTCTGGAATATAGTGTGGTTATTCCTTATACTTTGTATATTGTAGTGATGCTGAGAATGATATTTATCTATGATTTCCTATTTTATCGAGGTATAGGGCTGGCCACCCTTTATTTCGGATAGCGGGTTGTCACAGGTGGTATCAGAGCATCAGGTTCTAGAGTCTTTGGGATCTATGCGGACTTGTCACGTTCTACCGTAGCGTTCTTTGATATAGAACTTAATGTTAGGATTGTTTGTTGCTTATGTATGCGATCTTCTGCTAAATAGATTGTTTTATATTATGTTTTAACTCTGCCTCGTCTTTATCTCAGATGCCGCCAAAGAGAGGACGTCCCGTTAGACGTAATAGGGTTGTTGAGGATGAGTTTGGTCCTCCACCGCAGCCACAGGGGAATATCAGTGCCGCTGAAGTGGCAAATATTGTGGCCCAAGCTGTCAACGCCGCGATGACTGCAGTGGCACAACAAATGCCACAAGTTCAAGCAAGGGGACAAGAAGCACTAGTTCCTACGGGACCTTCTCAGTGGGAACGGGTGAGGGAGTCTTTCCTCAAGGGACATCCCCCAGAATTTGAGGGAGGTTCGGATGTTATAAAGGCGAACCAGTGGAAGAGAGATATGCAGCGCCATCTTAGGATGGTGGAATGTAGTGAGGAGAAAAAGCAAATTCTCGTTACCTTCAAGCTGGTCGGACCGGCCTTACACTGGTGGGAGTCAATGACGACACCCGAACAAAGGGATACTATGTCCATCACAAATTTTTGGGCTTTGTTTGATGGAAAGTATTTCCCTCCCGCAGTTAAGAGGGAAATGCAGAGGAAGCTTCAAGATCTAGTACAAGGGGAGAGATCGGTTGCTGAGTACGAGGAGGAGTTTACCCGGTTAGAAAGCTTTATACCGGATGAAGTAACTCCAGAAGCGAAGAGGGTCTCCAAGTTTGTGGGAGGTTTGCACTGGCGAATAAAACAACATTTGCTTGGAAATCCATCTCTGGTGACCTTTGGTGATGTGATGAATGCTGCTTTACTTCACTGTCAAGAGCATAGATTGTTTGTTCAAAACAAGAAGAAGGTTGTAGTTGTGGGGCAAGCGGCGAGGCAGGGAGGAACTGGGAGCGGAGGGGGAACATCTTCTTCGTCCCAATCCTCGGGGAACAAGCAGGTTGAGAGGGATCCTCAGCAGGGGGATTCGGCAAAGCGTCAACGTTTCGGTGGGTTTAATGCTGGTGGCAATAATAATAACAGGCAGGGTCAAGGTGGTCAGCAACCACAGGGTGGTAGAGGTGGAAATGGAGGTAGAGGCCAACAGGGTCGAGGTGCGGGGAAATTCCGAAATAACCAAGGTAGGAATCAGGATAATACGGCAAATAAATGTTTCCAGTGTGGGGAGCGGGGCCACTACAAAAGGGCGTGTCCTCAGTTGGTTGGAGGACATCTTCCTAGGGCCCCACAGCAGCCGTATGTACAGTTTCCACCCCAGGCGCCTAATCCGGTTGCTCCTCCTCAACAGGGGCAATTGCAGTACGGTCGGGTTTACCATATTCAGGAGGCTCTGCTTCCTCCAGCTCCTCCGGCACCACCAGCGATCGAGGGTAAGTTTCTCATTCATGGGCACATGGGTCGAATACTATTTGATACGGGTGCTACACACTCCTTTATTTCTAGAAGTTTTGCCCAGACTACAGGTTTGATAAAATTTGCTGAAAGTACCTTCACTAGCGTTGAATCCTCTATGGCCGATGGTTCGTTGATTTTCTTCGTATGTAAAAAACGTAGGGATTGACCTAGGTGACTTGTGTTTCGAGGCTGATTTGCTCGTCCTTGATATGGTCGGGTATGATGTAATTTTGGGTATGGATTGGCTAGTGAAATACCGTGCTATAGTAAATTGTTTCGGGAAGAGTATAGTTTTTGCGGTTCCGGGACAAGAAATGTTCCTGGTAGTTATGCCTTGTATGGAAGGGAGCACGAGTGCTTATCTATATTGTATTGCGGAAGACGCATCTAGAGATGTCGTGGTTCCCCTAAATTCTCTTCCAATCGTTAGAGATTTTGAAGATATTTTTCGAGAGATACCGGGATTACCTCCAAGTCGTGAAATAGAGTTTGTGATTGATTTAATGCCGGGAACTCGACCGATCGCCAAATCCCCTTATCGAATGGCTCCTGTGGAGATGAGGGAGCTGAGAGATCAGATTCAGAAGCTACTGGAGCAGGGCTTTATTAGGCGTAGTACCTCACCGTGGGGCGCTCCGGTATTGTTTGTGAAGAAGAGAGACGGTTCTCTCCGGTTATGCGTGGACTATAGAGAGTTGAATAAAGTCACCATCCGGAATAAATACCCTTTACCTCGCATCGACGACTTGTTTGATCAACTTAGGGGAGCTTCCTACTTCTCCAATATCGACTTGAGGACGGGGTATCACCAATTGAGGATACGAGAGCAAGATGTATCCAAAATGGCATTTTTGACCCGTTATGGATCTTATGAATTCTTGGTTATGCCCTTTGGGCTAACCAATGCCCCTGCGGTGTTTATGGACCTTATGAATAGGGTGTTTCGAGATTTCCTTGACCAGTTTGTCATTGTCTTTATCGATGACATCCTAGTCTATTCTCAGACAGAGTCGGATCACGCTGCTCACTTGCAGTTGGTCCTGCAGAGATTGAGGGATCATCAATTGTATGCAAAGTTTGAGAAATGTGGCTTCTGGCTGAAGGAAGTTCAATTTCTGGGGCATGTGGTGTCATCCCAAGGCGTGTCTGTGGATCCGGGTAAGGTGATCGCGGTAAAAGAGTGGGGTAAGCCCACTACACCCACTGAAGTTCGTAGTTTTCTGGGCTTGGCGGGTTATTACCGTCGATTCATTAAGGGCTTTTCCAAGGTTGCTAGCCCATTGACGAATTTAACCCGGAAAGGAGTAAAAATTTATTTGGGACAGTTCATGTCAAGCGGCGTTTGATGAGCTCAAGGATAGACTAACTTCGGCTCCAGTCCTGGCATTGCCAAAGTCGGGATTGGAATATCTCGTCTTCACCGATGCATCTCTTCAGGGGTTAGGAGGTGTTCTTCAATAAGAGAGACAACCCATCGCGTACGCTTCTCGTAAGTTGAAGCCTCACGAGAAGAATTATCCGGTACATGACTTGGAATTTGCCGCAGTCGTATTTGCCTTGAAGATATGGAGGCATTATCTCTTGGGGGAAAAGTTTAGTCTTTTCACGGACCACAAATCGCTACAATACTTATTCTCCCAAAAGGATTTGAACATGCGCCAGCGTCGTTGGTTGGAGTTTGTGAAGGACTACCAATTTAATATTCATTATCACCCCGAAAAGGCGAATGTAGTGGCAGATGCCTTGAGCAGGAAGCCAGAGGGAGACTTAGCTAAAGTATGGAAATCTAAGTGGAAAGAACTCAGCCAAGAGGATCCAGGGGTAAGAGCCTTCATTTCCATGATGACGGTTACTCCCACGATTATAGCAAAGATTGTGGAAGCCCAGAAAAGAGATAATGTTTGTCAAGACCATACACGTCAGCTGTTGTCCGAGGGAGCGGAGTCGTACTCGATTGGTTCCGAGGGCGGACTACGCTTCCATGGAAGACTTGTGGTTCCCGACGATGGGGATTTGAGACGAGCGGTGATGGCAGAATCCCACGGGTCAAGGTTTGCGGTACATCCAGGCGGGGACAAGATGTACCAAGATATGCGTCGTTTGTATTGGTGGGCGGGTATGAAGAGGGATATCTCAGAGTTTGTGTCTCAATGCACTACTTGTCAGTTGGTTAAGATAGACCACCAGCGACCGACAGGTTTTTTACAACCGCTCGAGATTCCCGTATGGAAATGGGAGAGCATTTCGATGGACTTTATTACGGGCCTACCTAGATCGCAGAAGGGTCATGACTCAATTTGGGTGATTGTCGACCGTTTGACTAAGTCGGCACACTTCTTGCCTGTGTGCACCGATTATGATACCGCTCGTTATGCCCAGTTGTTCATTGAGGAAATTGTTAGACTTCATGGGGTGCCTTTAAGCATTGTCTCCGACCGAGATAAGATATTTGTGTCCCACTTTTGGCAAAGTTTCCAAGTAGCAATGGGGACCGAGTTGAAGTTAAGCTCTTCCTATCATCCTCAAACAGACGGTCAGACCGAGAGGGTAAACCAGATGTTGGAGGATATGCTTCGTATGTGCATACTCGATTTTAAGGGCAGTTGGGAACAATACCTTCCATTGGTTGAGTTTGCTTATAATAACTCATACCAATTTACTATCGGAATGGCACCCTATGAAGCTCTGTATGGCAGACCTTGTAGGTCGCCCGCTTGTTGGTTGGAAGTGGGTGATAACAAGTTCCTTGGACCTGAAATTATCCAAGACACTTCTTCGAAGATTGAGCTTATTCGAAATCGCATACGGATAGCCCAAGATCGCCAAAAGAGTTATGCCGATGCGGGTAGGAGACATATGGAGTTGGAGGTTGGAGACCAGGTGTTGGTGCGAGTGTCCCCGATGAAGGGCATTAAGCGTTTTGGGAAGAAAGGAAAGCTTGCACCCCGTTTTGTTGGACCTTTCCCGGTGATTGCAAAGGTTGGTCCCGTGGCATACCAACTTGCCTTGCCGGAACCTTTACAACAAATCCATGATGTATTTCACGTCTCCTCTTTGAAGAAGTACAGAAGGTGTGAAGGTGCCCTTTGGCACATTCCTTTCGAAGATATCGATTTGCAACCCGATGTTTCTTATGAAGAACAACCGGTTGCTATCCTTGAGTTTGGGGAGCGAAAGTTGAGATCTCGTGTGGTGCCCCTAGTGAGAGTTCATTGGAGTCATCATCATGCAAACGAATCAACTTGGGAACGTGAGGACGAGATGCGGGAGAAATATCCACATCTTTTCTTATGAGGTACGCCTGAATTTTGGGGACAAAATTCCCTCATAAGGGGGGGAGTATGTAATAACCCTCGCTTATGAGACCGTATTCTATAGTAATTACTTAGTATAGTAATTAGAGACAAGTGTTGGGTTATGATTTGAATGATAATTCAATGTAGAAAAGTTGATATTTATTATGAGTTTGCATACATATCATAACTATGGGTAAATATTGCTATGTCATGCCTATTAATATCATCTGAACTCAAATTGATATTTGGATTAATAATGAGACCGGAACCTAAATTGAATTTTTAAATGTCCAAATGATAATTTGGAGGTTGCAGTTGATTCCGGAACGTGCGAAATAGTCAAATAATGTACCATATTGTATTTTGAAGTTTTGGGCATTTTTGACTGATTGTACCTAAATTATGCAGTTGCGTATCATTTTATCGCACTATTAGTTAATTTAGTGGGTTATTTGTCTTAGGTCACGACTTAAGCTTTCCAAGTCTTCCAATTTCCCTAATTTCCTTCCTAAACCAAAGAGAGAAAGAGAAGAGTAGAGAGAAAGATTGGAGATTTGGAGATTTAGAGAGAGATCCTTGCTCCTACAACCAAGAGACCTGCAAATTGCTGAATCAAGGCAAGTTTCTACTTGATATTTGTGACTTAAGATAGATGATTTGTTATGATAATGATGTATTTATTTTGGTTTACCTAGTTTAGGGTTTTCTTATGTATTTATGGGTGTTTATTCATCCAAAGATGATTGGGATGATTGGGGAGGTTTAAGATGGTCATTAGTGGTGTTGATGTTATCTTGGGGTTGGTGTATGAGTTTGGTTTGAAGAAGAGTTGAGTTGGGGTATAAATTGGAGTCCAAGACTCCATAGCCAAACTTGGCAAAATCGCAGGCCCGAATCGATTCGGCCCCCTGGGCGAATCGATTCGGTTAAGTCCAGTGCTCAGGTCTTGTGAACCGAATCGATTCGGAATTGGTCCGAATCGATTCGACAGTTATGCAGAAACCCAAGTTTTCTAACCGAATCGATTCGGTTTCCATCCGAATCGATTCGACAACTTTGTAGAAACTCATATTTCCTGGCCGAATCGATTCGGCCAAGGGGACGAATCGATTCGGTAGCCCTGAAATTTTCCAATTTTTCCTTTTTCATTTTTAACCCCTTTTCTTTAGGATTAGTAATAAGGGACCTTCTTAAATGAAGTAAACATAGGGTGCTAGAGTCCTAGTTGAGTTGGGTCGACACCCTAGATTCGAAAGGGTTCATCTGGGGTTCTTTCAAGGGGGAGTTTAAAGAAATGTTTAGGCATTTCTTTTGTCTTACAGTCTTATAAGGGTCCAGAACATATTAAGGTCACTTTGGAGACTTTAGGAATTAACTTGAGTTAGATTTTACTTGAGGGTTTATATTAAAGTCTAAAGGAGGTTTTGGGAATAACCTTGGAGTCTGAATCCCTTATCGAGGATGTTATGACGGTACGAAATACATATAGTCCCGGTTAGGCTTATACCTTTGTTAAAACGTGAAGATGAAAAGGTAAATAATAATTTACTAAATCATGAAATGGAAATTAATAAAATGGATGTTACACACCTCTCTAAATACCATCTTAAAGGAAGTCCGTGCGATAGGTGAAGCCCCCTGGCTAATGAATGCAGGGTGGATATAGTCCTAGGCCATATGAGCGCTTGTTTTATTTTTTTCTGCGATGGGTAGGAGATTCTGGGTGTGGTCTTGACTACCCCGCAGGCATATGGCCGCTTCCCGACGATTTCGATAGGATCCCAGGTTGTCTTATGTTAGGCCCTGGAAGATGATGGTTATTTAGGGACGCTAACAGTGGGGAAACCCGGACGGGCGGTCTTAGAATCGTTATATGTATATTTATGACTATTTAAATTATCGAGTTGGACTCGATGGAACTTTAAATGCCACATAGAGCAAATTTATGCCACAAAGAGCATGCTATTGAGATTAGTGCTATTAAGAGCACATGATAATAATTGTATTCCTGATAAGGAATGGAAAAGAAGATTGAAATCGAAATAAGTTGAAAGATGTTAAAGGCTCATAAGTACTTTTAATTCTGCTTTATATGAATTTCGTCTCATATAGCTATTTATCAGTTTAGTCCCTTACTTGGTGCTACCATGCTAGATTATCATTCATACTTACTTGCGCATCATTGTCATACCTGTCATTTATCTATTGATCACATATATCCGGCCCTGACCGGTTTTCACTTCTTGTTGTGTATATATATATATATAATCCGTTCAGGTGTTCCGCCGCACGGTCGCCAGAAATGATCTTTCCTTCCATATGTTTTGAGGAGCCGTGACATCGTGCGGGTCTCACGGGATGTTTTGTGTAGACGCCTCCATTTATGCTTTCTAGTTATGATTAGTTTATTCGGGCATATGGCCCAAACCGTTGTAATTGTATAATGGATCTATTATGTAACACCTGTAACTTATTGATATTGTATGGTTATTTTGACCGACGTTCCATTCGGTCCTTTTGTATCCTTTTAGTTTCTTATGCGCTTGTGGGGGGTTTCCACCCTCTATTTCTATCATGGGTTGTTGAAAATGCTTTCTTATTATTTCAAAACCAAAATTTTGATGACCCGTTTTCTGGAATATAGTGTGGTTATTCCATATACTTTGTATATTGTAGTGATGCTGAGAATGATATTTATCTATGATTTCCTATTTTATCGAGGTATAGGGCTGGCCACCCTTTATTTCGGATAGCGGGTTGTCACATGAATATGGGAGTTTGGGATCTGGATCGCGATATGTTAAGCAGACAATAACCTAGGTGTAATAGGTTAGTGAGGTCATCACTATTTTTGGATAAGGTCGATGTAGACAAGGCGAGAGGTATTCGCCATTTAGAATGATTTATTTATGCCAAGGGTGTGAAAGTTAGGGCCTTGTTCCCAAGGAGTGAAGTTAACAATTCGTAAATTGCACTCGAATATGAGATAAGTGGTTGGAATTCAAGTCGTCACGATTAGTGACCCAGACTAGGGTATATGGGCAGATGTGATACTCGATGAGAGTTTTGTGAATGAATAGCATGACTTTAAGTATGCGGTATAGGTTCGCTTCCATAAATCAGAATCGGATGCCTATGGGAAAATTCCTCGGGACGGTTGCTTGTCCCTCTGACTTAAGTGTGTTCCTTTCGACTTCGGTAATCGAAATTCAGTATCCCCACCTCTGTGGTAACTCAGATCGGTGCCATGTCATCGTATGGTACAATTAGACCTGGAAGGGTGCAGTGGACCGAGTTTAGTCAATGAAACTTGGTATCTGGGTGCGCTCATCTGAGGTATTCTTGATGTTGCACAAAAAATTTGCGTACGGATGGCTACGCTTTCGGCCATTCGGTCTGTTCATAGTACCAATCTCACTTTAGACTAGTGGACTCTTGACTGGTTGGCTTTACAGTCAGTGGCTCGGGTTGCGAAGAGAGGGATGATGGTTTGAGGATACAATATAATGTTATAAATGGAGGAAAACTCATACGATGTTGCCTTTCCACGATTAGTGGATTAGAGTTAGACTCTAGTGAATACTCAAGGATAAGGCGTCTAAAGTAGTGTTAGGTTCATCAGAATGACGCAGCGGAAGGTGTAAACAGGACGTACGGTGATGATTTGATGGGATTATCCTCCTTGGAGTGTGGGAATAGTTAGTGTGGTTCTCAGCAAGCTCACGCTAGTTATATAGTTGGAATAGCTTAATAATTTGTGGAGAAATAGGATGTACAGTCCTAAGTTATAATTGATTCTTTGCAATATATATATATATATATATGACCGTTGGTCACGTAATGATTTGCATTGGGTGAGCGTTATCCACTAGAAAGGGTTAAACCGTAGAGGCGCTTGTATGCCTTAGGTACTAGCATAAGTAGTGCTAAGAATGGTTTGAACTTGATTATAAGGCGAGTAGACACTCGGAGCAAATTATGTAGTAACGCGGTTGATGAAATGGTGAGCATTAAAGCATGTTGCAAGTTAAACATTTGACGACTTTAGTACTAAGTAACTCGATGAGTTGTCTTGGAGGATTTTTAGGACTTAGGATGGAAGTTAGTGGACCCTATGAGTTTGAGGATTAATGGAATGATAAGGAAGTTTGTAATATCCTACCCCAGTAAATTAATTAAATTATATATTGATTATAATTAAGGATAAGTTAATTATAATTATAGAGGAATTATGGATGAAAAGTTGGAGAAAAATAAGGAGAAAAAGAAATAGGGTCGTTAAAACAACATAGGATTGTCGTTCGAACAACAGTACACAGGCTTCGTGATGGGTTGTTATAAACAAGGCTTCTAACGACGTGCTACTAGTTTACAGTAACAGTTCGCGCGAAGGGCCGCGCGATCCATAGATCGAACGACATAGGTCAAGTCGTTCTAACGACATATAAAAGTCGTTCAAATGACGTTGGTCGAGTTTTTAGATCTGATTGTCCTTGTACGGTGTCACAATTTAAGGCGTTGATTTTATGTGTTGTCGATCCCAGATCATCCCGAAAAGGGTAAAACGGGATTTTTGGGTATAAGGGAGGTTTTATTAAGGGTTGTTTGGGTTATTTGGGTGGATTGTTGTTGGGAGAAGGAGAAAGATAGTGAGAGAGAAAGGGGAGGTGGGTGGTCTTCCACCTCCACCCACAACCATTCTATCACCAAACCACCACTCTTCCACCATTTCCATGGTGTGTGTAACCCAAAAATACCCATTTCCACCTTTGACAAAGAAGACCTATGAATTTTGGAGAAGTATTTGGGGGACTTATTGGAGAAGATTAGGTGGATTTTAATGAATTTGAAAGGAGTTCTTGCTTTGGAGATTTTGATGATGCTTTTGGTAACCCCATGAGGCCACCTTAGGAGGTGAGGGTTGCTTCTCCAACACCAACACCACCATTGAAGCCATTAGAGGTGGGTAAACCTTACTCTTAGTGTAGGAATATTATTTTTGCATTTGTAGTCTTGTATTTAGACTATTTGAGTAGGGTGTATTTAGTTAAATGGTATAATTATTGCCTAGAAAACTACAAGAAAAATATCAATCTGTGACATTTTTATTAGTGGGTTATCATTTATTGTCACTAAAACGTATATTTTGTTGCAAAATTTACGTTTTCCACTAAAAGATAATGTATTAGTGGAAATAAATTAAAATCGACACTAATTTTGTAAAGCGGGAAGAATTACACTTTTAGCGGGAACAAAACAATCTTCTCAGTTGCAAACTTAAAGTATTTTCCACTAATGTAGAATCATTGGTAGCAAATAAAATAATTTGCCACAAACAATATTTGAGATACATCATTTACCCACTACTAAAAATATTTTTTCTGGATTCTTCTAAAATACTCCCAAACCTAACCGAGGAGCCTTGCAACCTCTCCCACTTATCCCCAAATGATCTTCATCTTCTATTTTTCCCCCAAAATCCAATTTGCGTTCCTATTCAAATATATATCTGATTTCAATTCGTGTTCCTGTGATTTGATGTACATCTGATTTGCAATTTGCGTTTACATGCAGGTGCATTTTCATATTGGGGGTTTGTTTCTCTATTTTGTATTGAGAGGTACATAAGATTAATATAGTTTTCGGTTTGAAACCTACAAGTTTTATTTACATGTTGTGTATCAAACTCATTTTATACGTTTGGTTCATAAATTTTAATTCGGTTCGGTTCTATTTCGTTTCTAATTCAGTTCGATTTGTTCATATATAGCTATATGTGTTTAGCAGATCTATAAATGTATATTTGGTTCGATTTGTTCATAAGAAGATCTTTAATTTTGTTCATATATAGTTATACATGCATATTTGGTTCGATTTTTTCATATTGGTGTTTTAATTTGGTTCATATGTAAATATACATCTATATTTAAGCAAAGATTTGGGTTTGTTCATGAGCTTTAATTCATTTTATCTTTTTTTTGTTTTGTTGGTTGCAAATTCAGGTATTCCATTCCTGTACAGAATTTGGGGGTTTGTTTAAACATGTATAAGACATTACATATTGATATAATTCCTACATGTATGCGAACTATTGACATACATTATATTTCGATATTTAGAATATTGATGGTTGTTTTATGTGAAGTAGTTTATACCATATTTAAACTGCTTTCGATAATTAATATTTAATACGCTCATATATTTTCTTTGATACTTTGTAGGATCTAGTTGAATTTGGTGCTAGAATCTTGGATTATGAAACTGAGGCTGAAGGTAATTTTAATTGATTAATATATCATTGTGATTAACTGTGAATCTTGATAGTACAATAATTTTTAATGTGTTTCAATTGATCCGTGTTTAGTTGATTTGTTTCTGGATCGTTCATGTAACATCCTACATGTATGCCAACTATTTACATCCATTATATATTTATATAATTCCTACGTGTATGCGAGCTATTAACATGCAATATATTTTGGACAGATAGAACATTGGTGGTTATTTTATGTGAATTAGTTTATACCATATTTAAACTCCTTCCGATAATTAATATTTTCTATGCTCATATATTTCCATTGAAACTTTTTGAAATTTATGAAATTGGTGGTAGAATCTTAGATTGCGAAATTGGTGGTAGGATCGTGCTAGAATTGGTGAAATTAGTGGTAGGATCTTTCTGAAATTGGTGGTAGAATCTTAGATTGTGAATCTAAGAGTGAAGGAATTTCGCGTTTGTTTAGGAGGTAATTATAATTGAATAACGTATCATTGTTAGCAATTGTGAATCTTGATAGTACAATAATGTTTAATGTGTTTCGTTGTTATCAACTATCTTAAGAAACCAACGAGAATTATAAATGTGTTCATTGTATACCACCACTTTGCAGACAATGGCTTAATTGGCCAATTTGGTGTTAGGTTCTCTCTCTCTCTCTCTCTCTCTCTCTCGTTATATATATATATATATATATATATATATATATATATATATATATATATATATATATATATATATATATATATATATATATATATATATATATTTCTTTTCATTTGTCATTTCAATTGAACCGAATATACTCATGAATCCTCTCATTAGTGGACTAATTGTTTCTTCAACCCAATTCTAAAAACATCCACTGACCTAGTCTTGAAAAAAAAATTGGAACCTAAAAGATTGTATTTGCTTTTGTTATCCGATGATTGGGTTATGGATTACTTTTAATAATTGATATTGGATTCTATCTTGAAAATGTTGTTGGAACCTGGAAGATAGTATTTGCTTTTTTGGTTCGTATGAACTAACAATCAGATTATGGGGTGGTGAAACAAGGTTTCCATCCCCTTTTCTTTTAGGTAATGGTGTGAACTGATTTTTATTGTATTTTTCAAAATCAATTCTTATATGTTTGGAATTTTTTTATTTATATATCTATTCATGAAGTCAGTGTTATGAATGTCATACTACGACATAGCATCCATTTTTTTGATCCACATAGATAGACATACAAATAGGTGGGTAAGTAATCAAACAAACAAATTAATGAAAGAAAATGTCCTTCAAATTCGGATTTGTTGATGAACCTTGAAATCTTACACTGGTAGTTTAACTGCAATTATAAAAGGAAGGCGATCTGATTTCTTCAACCACTTGAAATCTACCACTGACAGTTTAACTGCTCTAGCATGGATTGCATATTCAGGCAAAGATTCTGGCGAGAGAGATTTATAACCAGTTTTTGGCGTTCAAGACATATGATATTATTTCATGCCTCTTGGTTCCTTATTTTACTTTCCATTTTTGTAGGCATGAGCATCCCTATTACACATGTGGAAGAAAGTTAACAAATGATTGAGTTTTACAATAATAAGGTACTTTAAATTTTTATTGGGAGCTACCATCTCTCCTTAGGATTCTATCTCGTAGATAACTAAGATAAGTTCACATTACATTGCATTGCATACAGAAGGCAAGGAAATAACAAACTGTAGTGTAATATAATGTAGTTAACAATGTGTTATTGGTTTCACTACACCAAAATGGTCAAATTAGCCCCCTTTAAGCGCTTAGCCTTGTCACGGTCATTGGCTGCGACAAAAAAATACGCATTTTTTTATCACGATCAATGACCGTGACAAGTCTATAAAGTTGTCATGGTCAATAACCGTGACATGTCCGTGATAATTTTGTCAGTAAAAAAATCCTCCCTCTTCTTTTTTTCCCACCGATTTTGTTCCCTCCATTTCTCTCTCTCTCTCTAGCGGCTGCTCTCTCTCTCTACAACTTTGGTATGCTTTCTTTCTCTATTTCTCCTCCATTTATGTATATGTGCATGTGTGTATAAATGTGCGTGTGTGTGTGTGTGGTGTATATATGAGTGTGTGGGGAGGGGGGGAGGCAGCAGGGCTGGGGGAGGGGAGGGGGGTGTATGTGCGTGTGTTTTTGTGTGTATATGTGCGTGTGTGAGTGTATATGTGCGTGTGTATATATATGTGTGTGTGCGAGTGGTGGGCAGGGGGAGCGGGGGCAGGGGGTGGGTGGAGGGGGTGTATATGCACATGTGTGTGTATATGTGCGTGTGTGTGTGTTTTTAATTAATTTTTTTTGGGTTTATTAGATATTGCCCCTCATATTGTAGTGACCCTTGTAAAAGAATTGATTGATTTAATATTGATTGGTTGTTAATTTTTTTTGTAAATTAATAATTGGTACCCCTTTCATATGCAAGTAGTATTCCCCCTCATTGTAAATTAGTAAATTAATAATTGTAGACTTTAATTGTTAGTTTAATTGATGACAATAATTAATCGAGTAGATGAATTAGAAGGAGTACGGGATACACATTTGTTGTTGCCATTGTTGTTGGATTATAGTGGATCGATGTTGGGTTGATTAATTTTAAAAGTGGCATGACCATTGGATTATTGTCCATATGGGGGTGGGATTTTTCAACTTTTTTTGAAAATTACTTTGTATAACGAACAATATATATATATATATATATATATATATATATATATATATATATATATATATATATATATAGTATGATAATTAAATGAAACATACTTGAAATTACATATAGTGCGCATAGATACTAGCCTTCTAGTTCTTATGCGTACGCATTCAATAGCCCTTAGACCCGTTCGAGAGTCATTATCCCTGTAATGAGATCTCTCGAATTGTCCCGTTTGGACAGTTTGGGACTGCATAATTTCTGTATAATAATATTCTTAGTGGCTTAAAGTTGTTACTTTTGGAGGAAGTTCTGAAGTCGTATCCTAATGTTCTCTGGGTACATACTAGATTGACAAGTGTGACTATTATTTCAATTGATCAATTGAAATAACACTCACACTTTCCAATCTACTTCCTGTACTTGGAGAACTACGGGGATATGCTGTCGAATTTTTCTCAAATCGTAACAATGTGCATGAGCTGTTAAATATATTACAGAAAAATGCGGCCTTGAATTGGATAGGACCACTCACCCTTTAGAGGAGATGGAGGAAATAGAAATTTCTATTATAAATTGAATTTGAATTTGAAATTTAAAAATCGAATATAAATAAGACATAATTAAATGAAACATACTATACTAATCCATAAATATACGTTTATAAATCGATTATAAATCTACTCTTCTTACCTTCATAAATCTACACTTATAAATCGAATATAAATATACTATACTAATCCATGAATATACGCTTCTTACCTTTAATATATGATTAGTTGTAGTAGCTGTGATGGGATATCCGAAATACAAAGAGTGGATGGGAGAGATAAATAGAATGGGGGATATATTTCGCAGAGGTGCTAATGAATTTATGAAATACGGAAAGAGATGTCATAATGATTAAGAGTTTCAGTGTCCGTGTGCTAGGTGTAAGAATGGTAAGGTGTTTGAGTGGAAAAAAATTGAACTACAATTGTTAAGATCGAGTATGCAAGATAGTTATCGATTTTGGAGTTTTCACGGTGAATTAAAAGTTCCTTTTGTACCACAACAACCTTCAACAAGTAGGATAGATGTAGAAGGGGACGAAGTAGATCATAATATGTTAGAGGATTTAGTTGATGACGCGTAGGGAGTTTATGAAGCAGAGGAGACTAAGGTTATCGATGATGTACAAGGTTCAAGTTCTCGTGAAGATATCACGATAAACCTTGATGATGACTACCAAAGTTTAAAATTTAAGGTAACCCAACCATTATACTCTGGCTATGAGAAAGATCAAATAACTTTACATGCCATGGTTGGTTTGCACAGTTTGAAGACGCAGTACGGTTTGTCTGGCAATAGTGTGATAGGAATTCTGAAATGGGTGAAGGGGTTACTACCCAAGGAGAATACGCTTCCAAATAGCTATCCTATTATGAAGAACAGTTTGAAAGGTTTGGGAATGAAGTATAAATCGATTCATACTTGTGTATATGACTTCATACTATACCCAAAGGAGTATGGAAATCTCGATCGTTGTCCAGTTTGCGATAAACCTAGATATGTCCAATCTACTAGTAAGGAAGGCACGAGCTCAAAAGTGCCTAAAAAAGTGTTGAAATATTTTTCCGTTGGCCCTAGATTAAAGCGATTTTTCACATACCATGGATAGCGGAGTCAATGACTTGGCATGCTAGGGCAGAAGTAGGGGGTAATCTCATACATCATCCTATTGATTCTACAGCTTGGAGGAGGAGGAATTATTAGTATCCCGATTTTGCTCAAGAGCAGCGCAACATTCGTTTGGCTATATCAACAGATGGTTTCAATTCATTTGGAAATATAAGCACCAATCAGAATGTATGGCCAGTGATCCTAGACCCACTCAACCTCCCTCCTTCACAGTGTATGAGACCTGAATTTTTGATTATGTCTTTGTTGATACCTGGACCAAAGGCACCAAGTGATGACATCGACGTCTACCTGGCTCCTTTGGTAGAAGAATTAAACGAGTTATGGGAAGAGGGTGTGCAATCATTTAACTCTTTTAGAAAAGAAGAGTTTACGTTGAAAGCTATATTTATGTGGGCAATTCATGATTTTCCAGCTTATGGGACATTATCCGGTTGTGTAGTACAAAATTATTTGGGGTGTCCTATTTGTGGAGAGGAGACTAAATCTCTTCGTCTATCCTTTAGCTAAAAAATGTATGCCATCACCATAGGAGGTTTTTACCCCCGGCTCATAGTTTCAGATTTGAGAAAGGTTCCAATTTTTTATTGGGCGGGGTTGAACATAGGCTATCGCCGAGACAACTTTCGGATTCAGAAATTGAAATTGAATCTTCTGAATGTGGCCCTAATATGCTTGGTAAGAATCCCAAATTTAAGAATGTCAAGCATAAGAAGACCCCAACTAGGAATGAAACTGAGACAAGAAAGGCAGTCTAGTAGGTCAATTTTATTTGACTTGCCTTATTGGAAGAATAACCCGGTGCACCATGTATTGGATGTGATGCATGCAGAGAAGAACTTCGCTGAACATATTGTGGGCACTTTCCTTAGGGGGAGTCATTCAAAGGATGAAGAAAATGCACGAAAACACCTTAAATCGTTGAAACTTAAGCCACAACTATGGTTGAAAGAAGATAGTAGCGGAAGGACAATAATTCCCCCTGCTGCGTTTACTTTGACGAGTGGGGAAATGAAGGTGCTTTTAGACCCACTAATTCCCCCTGGTGCATTTACTTTGACGAGTGCGTTGATGACACTGATGAGTTCGTCGATGATGGTGGTTATGTGATGGGAAAACGAGTGAAATTAACGAGTTTGCAACATGAACAAGTAGCTCGTTATCTATTTAATACACATGAAGATGTCGAAGAATGGAAAAAGTAAGTTTAAATTATTTTAATGTTTAATATTATTTTAGAATATTTTAGATTATTTTATACATGATTAATTTTGTAATATGCACAAAATATGAAGCCTGTGAGAACAATAAAAGACGAAAAATAATGGTACAATCAGACAACATATTTAGGTTGTGGTTGTCACAAGAGGTAATTATAATGAAAATGGTCGTTATATAACGTTACATTACACTCAAACTTTAAAACTAGTTTATCTATATTCTCAGCTCTTAAAGACGGGTGATGCGACATCAAGGCTTGCTCGTCTAGCCACTGGACCCTTGTTCGTGGCACAAGAGTACAAAAAGTATCGATTGAACGATTACGTATTGGGCGCAAAAGTGTACGAGAAAAGTACAAATGTACAGAACTCGGGCATTGCATACAAGGCTCTTACTTTCTTTCGAGCGAGCGCAAAAGATAAAAATCTCGTTAAAGCTGAAATAACTTACTATGGTGTAATTCGAAATATATTTGAATTGGATTATATATGCTTAAAAGAGGTTGTATTTTACTGTGACTGGGTAAGAGTTAAGGATAAAAATGCTTGTAAAGTTGATCCTGTCACCAATTTGATCATGATTGACCTGTCCAAGTTGAAGAGCAACGACCACGTGAGCGATGAGCCGTTTGTTTGTGCATTTCAAAAGGTTAACCAAGTTTTTTACTCGGAGTATATCAACAACGAGCCGTGGTCAATTGTCCTACACGCGCCAAAGCCTCTGAATAGTAGTGCGGATGAATTGGCTGCTCCTACTGAATATCAATCCATTTTTTATGTTAACCCGAATTTGAAAAAAAAATCAATTTGTAATAAATATTCCAATTTGTACTTTATCAATCCATTTTTAATGATTTTAATTGATTTGCACTTTATTATTTTCACTCTTGTGTAGTGTGCGTGTGTGGGGGCAGTAGGGGTGGGGGTGGGGATGTTTCGAATTCATTTGGATTTGTAGTAATTGTACATATTTGCATGTCTTCTTCTAATTCATTTTGATTTGTACTAATAACAACATTTTTTTTACAGCAAATGTCTCCTTCGGGTATTAAGGCGAGGATGATGATGCTGATTATGATGATGTCGTCTGGGCTCGGTGGTAGCGGAGGCGAGGAGGGCCCTAGGCTCCCTAAATATGGCAAATTGGGTATGGCCATCGAGAATAAGACGGAGCTATTAGCGAGATCCCTCGAGCTGGTAAAGACGATCATCGGCCCAGGGTACACTAGTTGGAGGGAGGTGCCAAATGAGCTCAAGTTAGCTATTTGGGTGGCACTACAGGTAATGAATTTATATTTATATTTATATTTATATGAATATTTCGATTTCAATTTCGATTTCTATTTCATTTTATATTTATATTTATTCGCAACTAACATTGTATTTGTTGGACAGGAACAATTCAGCCTTGATCCAAAGCTACGCGATTCCGTCTTGGAGCAGTTGAGGGAGCAACACAAGACATGGAAGAAAAATATGTGGACCCGATACTTTGGGAAGACCCGAGAGTCCATTATCCGAATGCGTGAATCCGTCCAACCGAAGGAGCTGATCTCATTGGCACAATGGCAAAAGTTCATTGACATCGGGGAGCGACAATTGGCATCTCGGCAATCGGGGAGGGAAAATCAGGCAAAAAAGACGGACGTGCACTACTCCAGCCGGACGTCTTACGTCGAGGTGGAGCATAATGATGGTAAGATTTAATATTTCTATAACTACAGAAATATATTATTTTGCATTATTTTACTTTGCGGGGCCGATACTAATTTTACTTTATTTTATTTCAGGGGACAGGGAGTGGCCCTGAGGGTAGGCCATATAGGCTCGATACTTATATGACTATTCGGACGAAGAAGGGAAACGATAAGGAGGTGTCTCCGAGCGTCGCGACCACGATTGTAAGTAATCCGATAGTTTACTTAATATTAATTACGTTATAATTTTTTTATTTACTTATTTTACTAATCATGTGCTTTTTGTCGTTTCAGACAAAGCTTAAGGAAGTGCATGAGTCGCAATCCGATGCCGACAAGGCATCTTTGTCCACAGACGCACTCAGTCAAGTGCTTGGCGATGATCGCAAGGGGAGGACAAGGGGGTGAAATCGCGGGTGACCAAATTTAGGATCATCGGATTGGAGACGAGCGACACCGGGTTGGCTCGAACGGTGGACTCGCATAACGCAAAGCTGTCTCGTTTGGAGGCGACGGTCCAAGATATGTTCTCATTCATGAAGCGTTCGTTGGGCGGAAACCATATGGGGAAATGGAAGGAGAAGGTGGTGGAGGAGGAGGTGCAGGATGATGAGGATGTGGACCTCGCTGCTTCATCGCCGACACGTGTGGGCATTGATGATCCACTCCCCTATTTGGCTCCCTTCAACCGACCGATGTCGACACTTGGTTGGCCGAGCGTATTTTTACTGGAAATATTTGATGGCCAGCGGATAGGGCGGGGGTTGAGGGACCCGAATATCGTCCAGGGTATGCCAGTTCATGGACGTTTGCTTCAAAACATCGAGTCCAAGGTGATCGTCACGCATGTGGTACCCATAAAGAGAACTACCCCTTGTGGTTGCCCGAACAATGCGGCACAATGTATATTGCTGGATGTGTCAATTCATATATCGTGTGGCCTACTCACCTCCTCAGAGCTAACCTTACCCTAGACTTGTAGTGACATTATTTGAATTGAATTATTTTAAGTTGTTACATTTGAATTATATTTGGATTATATCGTGATGCATATTATTTTGAATGTATATTTGCATTATCTCTATTTTATTTGGATATATGATGTTTGAACAGGTACAACGTTGCTATAACAGGTAAAAATATACTGTTGGGCAGTGGCAGTGGCCATACTGCCCATCAATTTTTTTTTAAATTCTGCCCAGAATTGTCACGGTCATTGACCGTTACAATTTTTTACTAAATGTCACCGGTTTGTCACGGTCCTTAACCGTGACAAAACTTGTCAAGGTCAAGGACCGTGACAAGTCCGTGATAACAAAAGTTGTCACCCCCAGAATTGTCATGGTCCTTGACCTTGACAAGTCTAACTTGCCAAGGTCAATGACCGTGACTATTCGACAGATTTAGTGTAGTGTTTTGTGAAGTTCTTGGCCCCCTGTTTGGACACATTTATAGAATTATGCTACCCAATTCTTTCTCAGAAAATGTTTTCAAATTTTTTTGGATGTGGAATACGTGTTTGATTAGCATTTTTTTAACATTAAATTGTTGAATCTATAATACATCTCATGTTGGTATTATTGGAATATCTTCCTCTTTATACTACAAATGAACCGAGTCGAACAAAGCTTAAGCCGAGATTAGTTAAGATTAATTATTAAAGAAGCCAGAGATCATGTTTGATCTCGATTCATTTACTAAATGAATGAGTGAAACTCGTGCTTTAAATGAACCGAGCCTGAGCAACTCACTTTTGAGGGATCTAATCGAGTTAGTTTATGCCTTCAAAGACAAACTCGAGCCGAGGATAAATGAAGCAAGATTGAGCTTTAAATGATCATCTCAGTTCGTTTGTAGCCCTATATCCTCTACGTTGCACTTGAGAGTGTATCAAACTATATAGACCCATGATTTCTTATTTTCTGTTGGAAAATGGGTATAATGTTAAAAATTGAGAGTGCTTTTCTGGATCACTTGCAAAATAACAAAATAAGAAAGAAATCTGAACATCTTTATATGTTTTTGAGATATGAGCCAAGCTTTTGTACATGTTTTTATCTAGTGAATAGGAAGTCACATATATAAACCTGAGCTTTTGAAAATATTTTCCCTGTTGATTTTCGAACTTGGCATTTAAAGCTTACATTATTGGGTATTGTATGCATGATTATATGTCCTGATTACATATATTATTTTCAACTTGCAGATTGATATCACCTTTTGTGAAGCAATTCTAGAATTCCATTGCTTATATTTTGTATTTTCATTGTGTAGATTCTTGTAGAGTACAAAAATAAAGATAGAGTGGGCAAAAGCTTTAAATGAGCTTTATTTATCGGGATTGAGGGATTATGTGAAGAGTCGCAATCATCTAGGTCTTGTATGGAATGCTACAAGGAAAATAACGATATCTGCTCCGTCAAAAGCTTCTACACCAAGTGCTCCTGCTGCTCCGCCTCCTCTGCCAACTTCACTCTTTAGTTTGGAATCTCCTAAGGGTCCGTTTGGTTCGTGGTGAAATATTTTTTACCGCGTTAAAAAATAATTCACCTAGGTAAAATATGTATTTGTTTTGGTATTTAACATGGTGAAATAAAATGAATGTGGTGAAAAGTGAGGTGAAAGTTTAACCATTTTAAATCATGGGTAAAGTGAATAATTTAACAGGTGAAAACAAAGAAATTTATCTTATTAACAAACTAAACTTTCTTATTTCCACTTACAACTATCACACATTCATTTCTCCCTCTCAATTAGCACGATCACGAAATATTCATTTTTTTTCAATTTCATTTTTTAATTTAAAAAATTTAAAAATAAAAATAATTTAAAAAGCTAAAAAATAAACTTAAAATAAATAAAAAATGGAATAGCTATTCCTACGCCCTCTATGTCTTCCCCCACATCCTTTTCAATATTTAAACACTAAAAGACCATCTATGCATATATGATTTAAACAAATATAATCTTTTGCCCCAAAATCTATTACTTAAAAAAAACATAATATTATGAAAAAATAAAAACATAATATTTTGAAAATAAAATTCCTAATATTCTAGAAAATTAAACTTTTAATATTCTGGAAATATATAAATTATAAAAGTTATTTTTTCATTTAAAAAACAATATGTTATTTATTAAAAAAACTTATTATTATTTTTTATTTAAATGGACGTTGATAAAAAACTGTTTCGTTATTTATTTAAAAAAATGAACATTCTTTTTACCATTTCTAGTTAAAAACAGTTTCTTTTATTTATTTAAAAAACTGTTTCGTTATTTATTTTTTCAGTTAAAAACTGTTTCTTTTACTATTTTAAAAATAATCTTTTTACTATCTAGAAAAATTGTCCGCATCAGCGGTATATATAGGCAGTCCAACCACCTATACATACCGTTGGCGCGGACCAACATATTAGAAAAAATACTCCGAGCCAGTGGTATGTATAGGTGGTCTCGGACCGGCTATACATACCGCTGCCGCGGACCATTTTTTTTAAACAGTAAAAAGATTATTTTTAAAATAGTACAAAAAAAAACAGTTTTTAACCAAAAATAAATTTTGTAAACAAAAAAAACATTTGTTTTAAGAAAACAGTATCTTAAGAGAAACAAATTTTACGTTTTATATACAGTTTTTTAATAAAAAAAGAATAGATAAGATTTTACGTTTTATAAACAGTTTTTTTTTAATAAAAAACTATTTTTTATTGAAAATATTTTTTTTTTTTTTTTATCAAATGTATTTATTTTAGTTGGAGGTGAAAAAATTAGACATTTAGATTTTATAAATCTAAGGGCGCAATTGTCATTTATTATCCAAAGAGTGGTGGAAGACATGGATGGTGTGGGAATAACTATTCCCATAAAAAAATTAATTTAAAAAAAATGAATATTTGTTTGGTGCAAGGTACTGATTGGGACCATTTCATAGTTGGGAACTATTTTTTTTTAAATTCTTTTAATTGAGACTTTTTTTTTAAATTGGGGTTGTTTTTTTCAATGTTAAAAACTTTTTTTTTAATTGGGAACTGTTTTTTTTTAATTGGAACTGTTTTTTCATTGTTGATAACTATAATTTTAAATTGTGGACTACATTTTTTATAGTTGGGATTTTTTTTTAATTGGGATTGTTTTTTACAATTGACAGTTTTTTTCATTGTTGGAACATTTTTTTTTAAATTGGGATTATTTCCTTTTTTAATTAGGACTGTTTTTTTTAGTTGGTACTGTTTTTTTTTTACTTTTTATATTTATTTGTCTTGCTCAGCTAAATATGACTAGTTATATGTGTGTGTGGGGTGGGGGGGGGGGGGGGGGGGGTGAGGGATTGTGTCAAATTTGAGTTTGAGGTAAATGAATATTTTTTAATGGGCATTGACATTGGTGTGATGAAAATCAAATAGTTAAATATAACTATTTTTGTGTGCATTTGAAGTATGAGGGTAATATGGTCATTTTAATTTTTTCACCATTTCATCTTGACCATCCAAACAACAAATGGTGAGGGGGGGGGGGGGATTGTGTCAAATTTGAGTTTGAGGTAAATGAATATTTTTTAATGGGCATTGACATTGGTGTGATGAAAATCAAATAGTTAAATATAACTATTTTTGTGTGCATTTGAAGTATGAGGGTAATATGGTCATTTTATTTTTTCACCATTTCATCTTGACCATCTAAACAACAAATGGTGAAAAAGTTAAAATTTTCACATATTGAAAACTCGACCATCCAAACGAAAATGGTGAAAACAAAATCACCAAGCTAATAATTCACCTTTTACTTTTAACACGGTGAAAAGTATTTCACCACGAACCAAACGGACCCTAAGAGTTCATCATCACGCTGAATGGAAGGAATGGCTGATATTTTTCAAGATATTAGCTCGAAGTCGGTGACTGCTGGTATTAGGCCTGCCAATGGGTCGGGTCTGGCCCCGAACTCGATCGGAACCCGATCCGTATAATAGGGTCTGAGAATATTTTTTGGACCCGGGACCCGTTTATTAAACGGGTAGGATCTGGATCTTATACAAGCCCCAAACCCAAAAATCCAACCCGATTTGTACATTATTATTTTTTAAATATATATACATATACTATAAATTTATATATATTTATAAATATATCTTATCAATATAACATGTAAGTAATATACATAAAAATATATATTTATGTATATAATAAATATAAATAATATACGTTTTATTTATATTAATAATATTCTATAATACATTACAAAATATTTTAATTTAAGATAAAAAAATAAAGAAGGGGGATAATATAAAATAAATGTATAAATTTGGCCAGACCCGGACCCGAACTTGAGACCCGAACACCCGAACGGATTCGGGTCTGGATCCATTATTGTAGACCCGATGAAGACCTAGATCCGAACCTGATAAAAACTCAATTACACGGATCTGAATCTCCCTAAACTTGACCCGACTCCAATCCGTTGACAAGTCTAGCTGGTATATTTCCTTCTATTCTGTGTCCTTATTTTACTTTTCTTTTGTCGGTGCTGGTGCTTGCGGGATTCGCAACGTCGAAGGTTCCACTGAACCAACTCCAATCAAATCTACATTAACATATCTGGCAATCGGCGTTAGTATTGGCCCGAGTGCTACTGCCTTCCAATATGCATTATACTCTTCTTGTGACACATCTCTTACGTATTGATTTGCGATAGGACAATTTTGGGCGGCAGCTGCATGGAAATCATGTTCTGAGGCACAACACAAACTTGATGGTGGGTTGTCTGCGATACATATCCTCCCAGTCAATTGCCGGATGGCCGATCACCCAAGTACCAAAAACCCTTAAATAGGGGATCCCAAAAAATCATCCGTAACCCCGATATCTCTCGAGCATATAAGATGATATCAGAGTCATCGTAGGCAGAAGTCTCGTATGACTGCCATATAATGGACTGGGGTGACCGCATCTCAAGCTGATGTTGACTGCTTGAGATGTTAAACCGATGTGCTCCCTTTACTTTCTTTCTGTTCCCCCTCGACCAACGAAATATGCGGGGCCACGCATCGATAGACGGATCGACGAGAATAGGACATGCCGTGGCCATCTACTCGTGATGTAAATACTGCAAATTTTTTCAATAAATTTAATTTATTAGAATAAGTTGACATATATTGTAATGAAACATAAATTTTAATAAATAAGATGAAACGATAATATACCTCGAGTATTTGCCACATGCATTCAACGCTAGTCAACGATCGTCGACTCGCTTTGTCCAAAGACCATAAAATACGGGCATAAATAGCCGACCCCAGTCGTATGTGCCGACGGCAGGAATATCCTCAAGATAATGTAAATAACCGAGGTCGGCAGTGGGGTGAGCATTTGGAAAAAATACACTCCCCAATACATAAAACCAAAATGCCGAGCTATGATTGGGGACATAAAATCTGGTAACGGTTCAACCTTGACAAAATTTTCTATGTATTTTTTTAGGTCAGAAAATGGAATTCCCGCACCAGTAAATCTCTGTATATGAATTTCTGGGAAAAATTCATTTATGATATTAACAAAATTTGTATATTGTTCAATTTATATATTTTCAATCGGTCGTCCTTGTCCAATTGGAATGTCTGCACGAAGGTTAAAATTTTGTCATATATTTAAATAACTATGAATATGAAAACCATAATAAATATTTCAAACAATCATTTATGAATTTAAGTACAACTATTTATTTTCACATATTGAAACATTAAGTGAATATAAATAATTATTTTCATATATTGACAGAATCGGAATGCGGGTACATTTTCACAATTTTTTTGTCGTATATTGAAATAATTATGAATATAATTACCTAAAAATATATTTCAAACATTTAATTATGAATTTAAGTACAACATATTATTTTCACATTTTGAAACGATTATGATGCCGGTACATATATTTAAAATTTTGTCATATATTTAAATAACTATGAATATGAAAATAATAATATATATTTCAAACAATCAATTATGAATTTAAGTACAACTATTTATTTTCACATATTGAAACATTAAGTGAATATGAATAATTATTTTCATATATTGACACAATCGGAATGCGGGTACATTTTCATAATTTTTTTGTCGTATATTGAAATAATTATTAATATAATTACCTAAAAATATATTTCAAACATTTCATTATGAATTTAAGTACAACATATTATTTTCACATTTTGAAACGATTATGATGCTGGTACACGAAGGTTAAAATTTTGTCATATATTTAAATAACAATGAATATGAAAACCATAATATATATTTCAAACAATCAATTATGAATTTAAGTACAACTATTTATTTTCACATATTGAAACATTAAGTGAATATAAATAATTATTTTCATATATTGACACAATCGGAATGCGGGTACATTTTCATAATTTTTTTGTCGTATATTGAAATAATTATGAATATAATTACCTAAAAATATATTTCAAACATTTAATTATGAATTTAAGTACAACATATTATTTTCACGTTTTGAAACGATTATGATGCCGGTACATATATTTATATTTTGTCATATATTTAAATAACTATGAATATGAAAATAATAATATATATATCAAACAATCAATTATGAATTTAAGTACAACTATTTATTTTCACATATTGAAACATTAAGTGAATATGAATAATTATTTTCATATATTGACACAATCGGAATGCGGGTACATTATCATAATTTTTTTGTCGTATATTGAAATAATTATGAATATAATTACCTAAAAATATATTTCAAACATTTAATTATGAATTTAAGTACAACATATTATTTACACATTTTGAAACGATTATGATGCCGGTACACGAAGGTTAAAATTTTGTCATATATTTAAATAACTATGAATATGAAAACCATAATATATATTTCAAACAATCATTTATGAATTTAAGTACAACTATTTATTTTCACATATTGAAACATTAAGTGAATATAAATAATTATTTTCATATATTGACACAATCGGAATGCGAGTACATTTTTCAATTTTTTTGTCGTATATTGAAATAATTATGAATATAATTACCTAAAAATATATTTCAAACATTTAATTATGAATTTAGGTACAACATATTAATTTCACATTTTGAAACGATTATGATGCCGGTACATATATTTAAAATTTTGTCATATATTTAAATAACTATGAATATGAAAATCATAATATATATTTCAAACAATCAATTATGAATTTAAGTACAACTATTTATTTTCACATATTGAAACATTAAGTGAATATAAAGAATTATTTTCATATATTGACAAAATCGGAATGCGGGTACATTTTCATAATTTTTTTGTCGTATATTGAAATAATTATGAATATAATTACCTAAAAATATATTTCAAACATTTAATTATGAATTTAAGTACAACATATTATTTTCACATTTTGAAACGATTATGATGCCGGTACATATATTTAAAATTTTGTCATATATTTAAATAACTATGAATATGAAAATCATAATATATATTTCAAACAATCAATTATGAATTTAAGTACAACTATTTATTTTCACATATTGAAACATTAAGTGAATATAAATAATTATTTTCATATATTGACACAATCGGAATGCGGGTACATTTTTCAATTTTTTTTGTCGTATATTGAAATAATTATGAGTATAATTACCTAAAAATATATTTCAAACATTTAATTATGAATTTAAGTACAACATATTATTTTCACATTTTTAAACAATTATGAATATAAGTAGAACGAAATAAGCCATAAATTATTACCGGAAAGCATTGTGAAGTCCAGCGGAGTGAACGCAAGCTCGACATATGGTAGTTGGAAGGTATGCGTCGTGTCCCACCAACGTTCGATCATCGCCGTCACAATACATTGATCGAAATTGGGCATCACCATAGAAAAAAAATTCGACATAAAACCGACACTGTCGATAATTGTTTTGATATCGGGCTTTCTCTCTTGAATCAATTTGTACAATTTCATTGGTCCCGCCCAATTCCCCCGAAATTCGAATTTGTTTCCGTTTATTATCGGAGTTTCGCCGTCCGACGCGTGTGATACTCCGTCGTAAATACGGGTATAATTATCAATTGCGGGATTCGACGATTAAATCGGCGCGGAAGAATCGAGAATTGTCGTTGAAGTCGACCCGTGTTTTTTCGATTTCCCGATATTAATATATATCTTCCATTTTCTACCTAACTCCATCGTGTCGACAAGATCTGATTTGGAGGATTTTCTATATCTAGATTGGGACTGATTTGAAATTATATTTGGGAATAAATGGAATGATTTTTGAGAGTATATGAATAAATTTAGGAAAAATATATAAAATATTTGGACTGAATTATATGAGACTGGTACACACAAATATTGAGTAAATAAGAAAAGAAAATGGAGGAAGATGAAAATGGAGAAGATGCAGAAGACAAATGAAGACGGAAGAAGAGGAACTGAATAAATAAACGAATTGGGAAGAATGAAGAAGAAGGAAGAAGAAGAAGGAAGAAGTTTCCTGAATATATAAACGGAGGAATGTTACCATTTGAATGTGACCGTTAAGTTCTTACGAACTTCTATAGTTCGTAAGAACTTCCTACGGACTTCATTTGTCCGTAAGAAGTTCTTACGAACTATAGAAGTTCGTAAGAACTTCACCACTACTCGCTATCCATTTGGACGATAGGTAAAACACACACACGCGCCTCAGACGCTGTTAAACTTACCTTTCGCCGATATACACCACTACGGATGCTCTTAGGACTAAAAGCTAGTTGGGAGACTTCTATTCTGCCTCCTATATAGTATTCATATTTATTTTTTCTCCTTGCTTTATAGGTTTGAGAAAGGTCACAGATGATATGAAGACAAAAAACTATACAGATAGCGCTGGCATTGTTAGTGCTAGTGAAAAAGGAGGTCGTTCATCTTTCTCTAAAATGGACCTCCTAAATTAGAGGTTCAAGTGCGCAAGTGAGTACCTTTGTTAATAATATTCCTTTCGATATATATTATAAGAAGTTGACGTGAGTTTTTTTTGTTTGTTGTACTATATTGTCTTAATTTTGTAGGTGGATGATTGAGAATCAGATAGGAACGAAGAATTTAGTAATTGATGACTGTGATGCAAAACAGTCTGTACATATTTTTGGTTGCAAAGATTATCATACAGATCCAAGGTAATTTTTTATTATCTGACCAGAATTATTTTGCTTTCCTTTGGATGTGAAAAAGTATAATATCAATTAATCAATAGTGTTTTCAAGTACCATTGCTTTAACATTGTGCAGCGAAAGTAAACAACATAACTGTTGACAAATGCACAAAAATGGGGGTTGAGGCTTAGTGAGGAAATTAATTTAAACAGAACTGATTTTACAATTCTGAAGCAAGGTTTGGTATTGTGAGCTCATTTTATTTGTCAATTTTGGGAAACAGGCTGTTGTGGCTGCTTGTGAGATTGTTAACTACAATGGCGTTTATGTCAAATACTCAAATTGCTGAACTTATAGAGTGACGTTTAATTAAGAGATTATCTTAGGGGTCAACTCAAAATGATGATAAAAATTGGCTAACCTAAAGTCCTAGTTTGATATGGCAATAAAAAAATACTTAATATAATAAGGTAGAAACTTAATCCAAATTTGTTACTAACACCACTAATTCAAAAGATAAGTAAGATACATTAGATCCAAAGAGTGTATTCCACATTCCAATAAAATTTCGTTTAGAAATCATCCAACTAGAACATATTCCACATTTCAAATCAGCAATCACCAAAAATTAACTAATTAATGTTGGTGGTAACACAACTTTATTCATACACAAAAGTAAATTTCTCTAATCGTGATGAATCAATTACGTAGGCCCTAAATTTTTCAAATTTAAAAGTGATAAGTCCTTTTAGTAAATATTTAAAGTGGTGAATTCTACAAATAATTTATTTGTAACGAACTTATAAAATCAGTTCATTCTTGCTCACAGCTTCTGTTTTTCTCCCTTTAATTGCAATAGTAACATGCACGCAAGCTTCTAAATTTCTTTTGGCAATAAATAATATGAGTGACAAAACACAAAAGGGGCAGCTTAAGAGTCCTTTTCGTGATGAAGGCCATGTAAAAACTGGTTAAGTTCTTCAAGTTCAATAATCAAAAACAAAACTTCCACAAGAGTTAATTAACAAACTACCTCAGGTAAAGCTGTAACTTCCACAAGAGTTAATTAACAAACCACCTCATGTAAAACATGGGTTTGTGTAGTAATTTTGAATTTAATAATAAAAAAACTATGCTTTCTATGCGTAGAAGAATATATAAATACAGTTATTTAAATTGCATATTGACCTTTTTCTAATGCTATAAAATATTGTGTCCTCTCTAATTCGGGATAATGGTGTTGCAGACATTCAATGAGGTACAAAAGTTGCTCAGCAAAACCTATGGGAAAGTAGTTTGGTGATTTGATGACACCAGCCACTATTATTGTTCGTGAATCCATCAAAGTAGTTGGCAATATTACGAGAGGAAATGTTGTAAGAGTTTCCCTTAACATAAAACGTGTTGGAAAAATGAGAGCATAATGTTTCAGTTTGCTTCAACTATAGATGATTGTATGGTAGTTCGACTTGGTAAGCGTGAATCAATTTTCTATCTATTTTATCCATAAATGGCGAGGACCTTTGCATCCTTGCTTTAACCTGCAGGCACTCTAAAATGTAAGAACGAAGAGACTGAGGTTTTCTATCTGTTGTAATATGTTATTTTGGTAATGCATTAGAACATCAGACGATACCTCATCAGTTTTAATAAGTTTTGTCTGTCAATTGGGAATGGAGGAGTTAAAAGAAGATTTTGGCCATTCTATATATTATAGATTTTTTAATATTGAAGTCTATTCTTGATAGTTCGGAATTGCTGAGGGCTTTATGGTTCCCTTTATTTAGCTGTTACCATAACATGGCTACTTGTTGAACTAAAAGGTAAATAATTTGGTCCTTCAATTAATAGTCAATGAGCAGCATTTTGTCTAGTCGGACCCCTAGATAATGATGAGCATATATCAGTAATCAGCTTGGGCCAAAGAGGAAGATCTCAAGCGGACTGACCCAAGACAAACATCGTCTACTGCAGCGGCCTAAGCCCAACATAGTTATTTAAGATATGAGAAACTTCTCTATCACTGTTCTAAAACTTCTCTTCCACTTCGCCTAAATAATGAATCCACTAGCTTTAGAAACCCACCTAATTCAATTGACTATACAAATCAGATTCATCACAATTTTCAACTAACCACTAAGAAACATGAACATTTGGAATCATAGGGAACCAAGGAAGCGTTTGATCTAGCTTTTCAATAGAAGTTATGAAAAAAATATTTGGTTTCCTTTCTTTTGCAATGCGACTTGTGAGAAGCATAAACAAAAGAAGAAACTACCATTTCTTCAGGGAAAGAATTACAAAATTCCAATATTCATGTTCGTTTTTCGTTTACCAAAGGTTCTACACTAGTAGTCAGCTAGCACAACCTTCCTCCTGCATTTACGCTTGAGACTGACTATGTAAAAGAGAGTACACTAAGCATGATATAGGTGGAGCTATAGTGTCCATTGCATGGTGTTGAAAGAGGGATAAACTGTTTACAGACCAAGAACACGATAATTACTATTTGAGACATTATTTTTGGACACTCTGGACTGAAAGTTGCTTGAGATTGACTCGTTCAATAAGTGAATGAACTGAGCTTGAGCTTGATCTTGAGCTCGTTTATTGATCAAGCTTGATTAGGCTTGTCTCATCTCCACTCGATTTGTTTGCTGTCCTCACTCTCACCTAACTCAATAGTTAATTGTGTAGTGAACATTTTCTATTTCACCGATATGTGATTAAATTCTTATAAATACTGGTATATGAATTGCTATCCTATATCTACTACATTATTCGGAATTGATAGTTGTCGCATTAATATTCATATATCGTAATTGACATCGGGTGTGATTAACTGTGGTTAGATGATATACAACATATACTTATGAGAATGGTGAATTATTTTTTCCCCCTATAAGCTAAGGTACTTTTGTTGGGATTTAACAGGTCTGCTGACTGTTGTGCATAAGGACTACTTTAGGGTAATAAAAGATCGTGAATTGCTCTTCAATGATTTTGGAGATCGTGTTGCTCAATTTTACCTTTAGTGTCTGGATTGGAAGCAAGCAAGGTTATGTTTACAATTTCCATAGATCTCGGGGGTTTGCCTCATCATATTATACTGCTCATTTGTTCACTGCTGCAGACGCACACAAGGTCAGTAATTCGACCTCAACATAATTAATTATCTCAGTCATTATTTCCATAAGGATGAAGTGCAAAATAATCCCTTGAACTATGTAGTGTTTTCAATAAACTATGCTAAACTATTTTTAACTGCTAAAACCACTGTGAACTACGTATTTTGTTGAAATACGATGCATTTTCATTCTTCAATATGAGTGTTTTTTGTGTGTATATGAGTGTTATTTGTGTTTCTCTCATTATTTGTCATATATATTAGAAAATGCTTCCATACGAACAAGTACATCATACGAACAAAAGCAACTATAGAGTCAAAGACATCACCCTAAGAAAGAACAGTACAAACATACACTTGACAACATATACTACCTTTCCAACGGATATTCATATTCTCACAACATTTTTTCGTTGCTTCGCAAAGGGTATCTTAGGCCATGGTTGCGATATGTGTAACCAAAACCATGGAGGGAAGCAAATTGATAATTAGTCCAAATTTTATTATACATCTTTTGAAGTGTGCTATTTTTACATCATTTGAAGTGTGCTATTTTTATAAGTTTTGTTTTCATGTCACTACAAGGAAGATAGCTTTTTGCGACGTATTAAATGCGTCGCCTTTGTTTTTAGTTCATCGCAAATATCTTTTCGTGACGCACTACATTCGTCGTACTTTTCGTCGCAAAAAGCAAGTCGCTACAGTTCTATTATGATGAAGTGTAGCTGCGTCGCAAATGATATTTTGCGACGTGTCAATTCATCGTTATAAATATATTAAAATCGTCGCTAAATCATTTCAATCACTTAATTTGTCCTTTTTCGACAAATATATTCGTCGCTATTTGTAATTTATTCATCGCTAAAGATGGTTCTTTTGATGAGATAGCGATGAATATGATTCATCGCGCAATATTTTTTGCGATGAAGAGGATTCAATGCACAATACTGGTTTGTTACGACAAATTCATTCGACGCAAATGATATTTTGCGACGTGGCAATTCATCGTTATAAATATATGAAAATCGTCACTAAATCATTTCAATCACTTAATTTGGCCTTTTTCGACAAATATATTCGTCGCTATTTGTAATTTATTCATCGCTAAAGTTGGTTCTTTTGATGAGATAGCGATGAATATGATTCATCGCACAATATTTTCTTTAAACGAAAAGAAAATTAAATTAAAACTATGATTACGTCAACGTGGAAGATTCTGTATATGTTAAAATTAATTTGATACATAAACGTAGTTAATGGATTTATCATAAAATAACAATAACAATCAATTCATCTCCATGGCAAATCATGTTAGTAAATGAGAGCATATTAAAAGAGAAAGAAAATATTTAACTCTAATTAAAGTAAAATCTTGGTCTACTTGATAACACAAAAGTAAACTAATAAAAACTTTAAGGGAAAAAAATTCATAATCTAAGAAGATCCATCCATTGGGCCAATATGAGCCTCCGCCCATGCCTGAAAATCCATAAACTTCTGAATCATTGCACCCCGACTCTCCACAATGTCATTCAAACGAGATACTTTAGATTTTAAAGCCTTATTCTCCGCATTATTATTTTCCTTGTACCGTGATCCAAATGTATCGAGTCGGCAGCCAAAACCAAATCCTATAACATACCCCGACCTCTTTCCAAGGACTTGCTCACAGACTTGTGCCTCTTTCATTTCTGGATTGCTATGGTGCAATTCGACCATTGTATTCTACAAAAGAAAAAACTTATTATATTGAAATAATAAAGTAATATTAGAGTAATAAATTTACATCTGGTAAAACGATATGCAGTTGCATTTGAAAGTTAAAATGTATATCAGATTTTAATAAAGATGGATAAAAATCTCACAATATTATAAGTTTAGTAGACTTTTAGCAAGTTGATCCAAAACTACAAAAATGGAAACAATAAACCTAATTGAACAATGCGTTGTATGTTTTTTAGAAAAATAATAATATTTTTATGAATATTTTATCCAACATATATTTAATATAGTCAGCAACAAAGTCCAAAATTATAAAAAGAAAAAAAATCTCACACATACATCTATCATAGGTCCCCTACAAACTCTAAACTGGAAGAATAAATTAATATATACAAAGTACTGTATATATTATGGCAAGATGACAAAAGGAATTCGCAGTTAAACATAGTATTGTTCAAACAAATTTTTTACCCACTTCCTCATCCTTTAAAGTCTTAATTTACCAGGAGTCAAAATATTTGTCATTTTAGGTATGTTTATAAGCAAATTCATTTTAGGTATCTTCCTATGTATTTTCAAAGCTTAGGCTAAATATTAACAATATATAAATCTAATAAGTACTAGTACCCAATGTTATAAAAAAAGAAAAAAATAAGATGGTGCTAGAAATGTTATATGGAAACTAAAGTCATAAATATATGAAATAATAAATAAATATACTTACATAGGCAGTTTCAGCCTCTGTGTTGATCCACCCTCTGTCACTGTTGTAATGTATGTCATGAAAAAGGTCAATATGCCCCCTTGGTGTCTCTTTTATCTGACCATCATCCTGCAATAAAAAATAAGTACGAAAACCCATATAACAGTTATATAAAAAAATATTATCCAAAAGTTAAAAATATTTTCCATTCATCCAACATGGTCCAAGGCCTTACAAGGGAAAAAAAATAAGTAAAATTACTTTTTTTTAATTATAGAAGATAATTTTGTAACTAAACTCGGTGGAATACAATAACATCACAACTATAAAATTATATTTTGGACCCACCACCGATCCAAAGGGTTTGAGTAATTAATCACGAAATTACCTCCTCGTATGCGTGTTACACAAATGATTTTGATCCACCCCGATGATTAAATCAAACTTTTTTGCGACTTTCAACCCATTTGCGTGACCGAGTCTGAAATATATGTCTTTTTAAGACACTTTTAATGGAATAAAAATGGAAACAAAACTAAATAAAATATATTTGTCATATACCATAAATTTCGGACTACTCCAAAGTGTGCATAGAAAATCCCAATCTTCTTTTGACGAAACCTTTCGATGTGGGTGATCCCGCACCTCTTCCAAACTGAACTTCGTGAAATGCTTCTTAAGACGGTAGCGATGATCATTATATCAAGAGGACATTCAATTATATACATATCTCGAAACAACCCGGTTTGACATGTTTATATCAAATTTTGTCTGCAAAATTGGTATACACAAATATGTTAACACGGACACACAGCCTGAGATAAATGAAAAAATGAGATCCATCCTAATTAACCGCACATAGATGAAATGAAGGTTTTGACACTACAAAAATCTCAATATTAATCCCAATATGCAAATGCAACTACAAGGTTTGTTGCATTTGTTATAATAACTACTCAAAATTATCGTTACATGATGAGAATGAAAAATATGTTTAAGACTTGAAGAAGATAATTCATCAACTTTATCTAAGTAAAATACTCGAGACACTTGTGTTGCTAGCACAAAAGGATCATTATCATACCATGTATTACTTACATTAATAGAAGTAAGGTGATTATCCACTTGTAGTCTCTTCTTCTTTGGATTAGTATCATACCACTCACATTGAAATATAACAGTGTGATACCCCATTAGGTAGTTTAATTCAATAACGTTACATAACCGCCCCTAAAAATCGATAACTTCATCTTCATGCTCCCCTGGTACAACTACCCCACTGTTTTGAGTTGTGCGACGATCATCACGGTCTTTTGTATGGAATTGTACCCCATTAACAATGCACCCAGTATATGTAATCACACGAACATCAGGACCACATGCCAATGAATAAATTTCATCCGTAGCCTCAGGAGATCCTTTATGCCACAAATTCTTTATCTATTATAGATAAAAGGTTAAAGTTATTATCAAGCATCAAATTCTATAATGGTTATTTATCAATTACATCATCATAACAAACTGTCAAACTATATGTACTTACGTGACTTTTAAACCACTTTGAAAATTGTTGTGTATGCCTTTGATGTAAGTTTTTCGTAGATTCCATCTCTAACAGTGCCCTATGTTCGCTACATATTTAAAGTCGACCATTTTTATTTTAGAAAACAACAATGAAAATATAATTAACTTATGATATGATAACATGATACTTACTCTCTATATGGTTTTATCTCAGTGCAATTGTTTAAGATGTACCAAGAAATCTTGTCTATATCTCCATGTGGTAACATTATGAGCTGTCTTCCACCAAAGGGTCGAACAAGCTGAGAGAAAATAGATAGTGAGCCTTTGTGTTGCTCTGGCAATGCATCATTGTTACGATCTTCTCGATTAAATTTGGTTTCGATCCCGTGAAAGTACATTGAACAAAATGTTAATGATTCTTTAACAATGTATAACTCTGCAATGGAGTCTTCGGGTCGAGCCTTATTGTTGACATTACCCTTTAACGTCCCTAATTTTCTATTAAAATAAAAGAATGTCAAATGAATAAAATGAAATAAAGAATCACTCAAATTGAAAATATAAACTAATATAATTACAAAGTACCTCTCCAATGGAAACATCCATCGGGAATTCACTGGTCCACCAAGAATAGCCTCACGTGGTAAATGCACGGCCAAATGGATCATGACATCAAAAAAAGCTGGAGGAAAGATCCTTTCGGGTTTACACAGTATAAGAACAACATTTTTTTCTAAATTCTCTAGGTCCTTTACAAGCAACGTCTTGGAACATAATTGTTGAAATAAGTTGGATAACTCAACCAAAGACGCACAAATATCTTTGGGCAAGTACCGACGTATTCCAACAGGAAGAAGTCGTTGCAACATAACATAACAATTATGACTTTTCAATTCCGACATCTTCCCGTACTTTATACTCACATTTCTTGATATGTTGGCTGCATATCCATTGGGAAATTTAACAGATTTCAAAAATGTGCAAAACTCCTTTTTCTCATCCGGAGATAATGTATACGATGCACGCGGCTCCCTTCTTATGTTCATGTCAGCTAGATCTAATCGAGATTTATCTGTATCTTTATTTTTACCTTCAATACTCAACAATGTTCCAAGAACTCTATCACATATATTCTTTTCAATATGCATGACATCGAGATTATGTCGTAACTTCAACTTTACCCAGTACTCCAACTCAAAGAAAATACTTTTCTTTGTCCAATTTAATTCCTCGGGGGTACACTTTCTCTTCTTATCCTTATTGTTTAGATTTTTACCAGGCTTTAATATTTTCACCCGACTCAATTGCTCTAAGATGTCATCCCCGAAAAACTTCCTTGGCGCAACTCCCATTTCTAGCTTCCCATTATATAGTCTACTTTTTTTCCACGAATGATTTTGAGGCAAATATCGTCGATAACCCATGTAACATATCTTATTTCTTATACGTTGTGACGACTTATCCTCGTTACATACTGGGCATGCTTTATATCCTTTTGTGCTCTAACTAGATAATGTACCGTATGCGGGGAAATCATTTATAGTCCACAATACAGATGCATGCAAACGAAAATAGGTTTTACTATACGCATCCCAAGTTTCGACACCAACACCCCATAACACTTTCAACTCATCAATAAGAGGTCTTAAGTAGACATCCATGTCTTTTCCGTGTGCGTTAGGGCCAGGAATCAACAATGTCATCATAAAAAATGGTTCCTTCATACAATTCCCCAATTGCATATTGTAGATGACAAGTATTACAGGCCACATGCTATATGAGTTGCTCATGTTTCCAAACGGATTAAAACCATCTGAGGCAAGACCCAACCTAATATTACGAGGGTCTTGTGCAAACCAAGGGTATTGCTCATCAAAATCTTTCCAGGCCAAGGCGTCAGCGGGATGCCTCAAGACACCCTCACTATCGACGCATTTCTCCTTGTGCCACCTCATGTCAACAGCGGTATGTCTTGACATAAACAACCTCTGCAGCCTCGGTTTTAGTGGAAAATAACGCAATATCTTATGAGGGACATTTTTCCCCTTCTTATCATTATACATGAATCTCGGTTCATCGCATACTGGCCATTTATCAGCATTTTGATACTCCTTCCAGAATAATGCACAATCGTATTTGCATGCATCAATTTTTTCGTAACCTAATCCCAAATCCCGCAACCTTTTCTTCGCATTATAATGAGAGGTCGGAATACTTGCCTAGGGAAAAGCATCTTTCAACAATTGGACCAACATATCAAATGATTTATTACTCCAACCATTAAAAACTTTCACATGCATCAACTTTACAAGAAATTGGAATGAAGTAAAATTCTTACGACCTGGATAGAGCTCTTCTTCAACGTCACCAAGTAAGTCATTAAATTGAGAATGATCACTTTCTACATTGCTCGGCCCATGCTCATTTTCAGCTTGCTCTGGGAAAATATTTGGGTCAAATGCATCATTTAACATTCCAAACAAATCATCATCTTCACCTTCATTTTCCAAACTTTCTGATGCTTGGGCATTCAAATTATGACAAACTGCAAAACTGTAGGAGATGCCACGTACCAACAAATGTTTTTCAACAGTAAGTAAATCATGAATATATATTTCCTGACAATCTCAACATGGACATGTGGAAGTATTATTTCCATCTAAGATACTTTTTTTAGCCTCAATAAATGACTTAACACCGTCCTTGTACTCTTTTGATAACCTATCGGGCAAGAACATCCAACTATTACTCATATTCAACTTCCTGTTTATATCAAACACAAATTTTCATTCACTAAATAAACAAGTATCATGACATGCTATTCATAGACTTTGAATAGAATCAATAAATCATGGAATTAAAAAACGTACCGATGAGAAACGTATTTTCTTTCTTCCTATTAAAACCTTCAATTCACCTAAGCAAAAGACATGTTAGTATGATACATACAAGATATATGAAACCATGATAATAATAAAATAATATAAATACAACGCAGGCATTGTATTTGAAATCAACTACAAATCATCATTTTTAATCTTTATTCTTGACTCTTCATGAAGAGATATGTGATTGTTGGCGAAGATGAACAATTTTTTTAATGCCTTTACCTGAATTGCATCATTCGTTGAGATTCTTGAAAAAAAATTAATGGCCTAACAAATGCCAATATTTTAATGTTTTTTAGATATTTTTTATTCAATATGAATTGCATTTTTTTTATTATTCGTGTTAATTATAGTCTTTTGATTTTTTAATTAGTTTGTCAAATTTGAAGTCCAGACATGCATTAATTTTTTTTGCAGGTACGACCAATTTTGTTAGTCAGTTTTCTTAATAGTAAATGTTATATACATACATATATATTACTGTTACATACATACATACATACATACATATATATATATATATATATATATATATATATATACATACATATATATATATATATATATATATATATATATATATATATATATATATATATATATATATATATATATATATATTATTACATACATACATATATATTACTGTACATATGCATATAAGTATGTAATGTACTGTTACTGTACATACAAATATTGTACATACATACATATGTATATGTGTTACTGTTACATATATATTACTATACATATATATAACATCTATCTTACTGTTACATATATATTACTATACATATATATAACATATATCTTACTGTTACATGCATATTACTATACATATATATACATATATATTACTGTTACATACATATATACTTATATTATTGTAACATATTGTGGGTACCCAGATTTACCATTATGGGCCCGGACGAGTAGCCTAATAAAAACGGCCCAAAGTCCGGACCCCTCACCTTAATTAAATACAGTTATGACTTAGTCATCTCCTAGACTCTCGTCAAGAGATATTCCAGGAAAAGAAGATGGACATGGGGGAGTCCAACACTCCCACTTCCCGAAAATAAACATGTATATAATAAACCCTAAGCCTGGGGCAAGAGGCACACGCTGTATTCTCTATAAATGCTCCCCGGAGTATATAGAAATAATACTGACTGCACCACCGTGGACGTAGGAATTCTTGCTGAACCACGTACATACTGTGTTGTGTGATTGGCATTTCATATTCTTTATTTTCCTTGGTGATTGCGCTTTTCTCATTTATTTATGTTGAATTTAATTATCACCACAATTAGCGCCGTATGTGGGAACGTTTGTCTTCCCTGAGAAAGCCCCCACCAATAAAGAAGTTTGAAATGTCTGGTCATAGCAGTAATGCTCCTTAGGTAGGAGATATCCAAGAACAACTTGCTCCTCGCAGGATCAGATCTGAAGTTCGGCGTTCAGATCAGAGGGCTCGCCCAGAGAGGCCAGCCTCAGAGGACTGCCAAGGACCAGCGAGGTCTACACAAATCTCCAGACTGATTGATGCTTATGAGGCAAGGCTCCAAGAACAAAGGGAGTCCGCTCGCAAGCAAGAGGCTGAGAATGCTCGCCTCAAAAGGAAATTAGAAAGGATGGAGAAAGAGATCCATCGCAACACTAGGCGACTTCCATACCGCACTCCTAGCCCTCAGGTGAGCAAGTCTCGCAGCCGAGGAAGGAGCCCAAGGCGTGGATCCCAAAAGAGTGAGAAGCACGAGTCAAGTGACGACTCTCTCGAGCACCAGCGACTGGCTTTCCGTTATAGGAGCCCAACTCGCAGCAATGAGAACATACGAAATTTGGTCCAGAGGGAGATGGACCAACACCCATCACATCGCAGTGCAAGATCGATCAGGGAGCTTACTAGACGAGCTCTCAAGACCCAGATGAAATCCCCTTTCTCAAGGGAGATAGAAGAAGAGCAAGCCCCCAAGAAATTTGCTATTCCAAGATTCAAGATTTATGACGAAAAAACTGACCACATTGATCACGTTAGGCAGTATAGGCAAGCCATGACTCTCTGAAACCACCGGGATGCACTCATGTGCAGGATTTTCCCCTCGACCCTACATGACGTGGCGCAGAAATGGTTCAAGAGGCTCCCTCACAGGTCTATCAGGAGCTTTGAGTCCCTAGCCGAGTTCTTTATGGCCAGCTTCATTACTAGTATCTCCCATCCCAAAAGGATGGATGCTTTACTAACAATAAAAAAGACGCCTCAAGAGAGCCTCCAAGACTACACGAAGAGGTACTAGGAGTTGTTCAATAAGGTCGAGGACTGCTCGGAGCAGGTGGCAGTGGCCTCTTTCAAAATTGGGCTACCCAGCTCTTGCCTTCTGTACCAATCCCTGATGAAGAAAGAGGCTACAACCATCTACCACCTGATGGCTCGCATCGAGAAGTATGCCAAAGGCAACAACAAAGCTGAGAATCAGAAGAAAGGAGGCAAGAGTGGGGGCAAGAATGGCTCTAAGAACAGAGGTAGGAACGATGTTTCAAAATCATTTCAGGCAGTCAACACTGTCTTCAAAAAACCAATTTATAAGATTCTGGTGAAGATCAAAGACGAGCCATTTATTAAGTGTCCCAGAAAGATGGTAGGAGATCCCTCAAAGAGAAACATGCGCTGAGATGCACATTTCATAAAGAGGGAGGACATAAGACAGAGCACTACAAAGCTCTTAAGTCTCACCTCGAAGAACTGGCCTAGACTGGGCACCTGAACGAGTTTGTGGAGAAGAACGCAGAGAAAGTTGCAGCCAGTGTAGAAGCAAGACCTGACAATGTGCTCGGAAATGATGCTGGCCATGAATTCACAGTAATTCATGGGGCATCTGATATGAAGCAGATTTAGGGGAACTCAGCTCGGATGGAGGTAAAAAAGCTTATAGCAGTAATGCAAGTTTTTCAAATCGATCCAGCAAAGACCCAATCAGGAAAACGTCGGCGAGCAGATGTCGTCGACCATAACAAACATATCATGTTCACAGATGAAGATCTGGTGGGAGTGAGAACCCCACACAATGACGCCTTGATCATTACATTCAGGATTGCCAACTATGGCGTCGACAAGTTGCTCGTCGACCAAGGAAGCTCATCTGAGGTAATATATCTCGATTTGTTCAGAAAATTGAAGTTGAGTGTCGCTGACCTAAAGCAGGCCACTGTCCCTCTGGTTGGCTTCGCTGGAAAAGTAACTATCCCACTGGGAAAGATTATGCTGCCGGTAAGGGCAGGAAGTATCTCCAAGATGATTGAGTTCCTGGTACTCGACATTGACTCCCCATACTAAGCTATCCTCGGCAGAGGATGGGTACATGCGATGAAGACAGTCCCCTCGACCTACCATCAGAAACTCAAGTATGTGACTGAGCGAGGAGTAATGGAGATCCATGGTGATCAAGCGATGGTAAGAAGGTGCTTCATAGCGGCCATTCACCCTAGATCAGAGAAGAAGGCCGAGAATCCCAATGAGAAGGTCTAGTAACAAGAAGGTCCGATACCTTCAGCATAGCAGTTAAGGTACAAAAGACCCAGAGTGGAGGAGACCAGGCTCCTCCCCTTTGAGCGGGTCGTGGAAAACCTAGAGGAAGTTACAACTGGTGGTAGCAAGAAGGATAAGGTATTCTTGATTGGATCTTCTCTCACAAATCAAAAAAAGAAGGAATTGATGATTTTGTTGAGAAGCAACGTAGACGTTTTCGCGTGGGAACCATACGAGATACTTGGAATTGATTCCAGTGTGGAATTGATTCCTTGTACTTATTAGAGTCTGAGCAGCGGTACCTACCACTAGAGAAGCTCGCCTTTGCACTTATAGTAGCTTCAAGGAAGTTGAAGCACTAATTTGAAGCTCACACCATCATCGTTCTTGCATCGCACCGCCTAAAAGCAATCCTGAGGAAAGCGGATTTGTCGGACAGACTGACTAAATGGTCGATCGAGCTCGGATGATTCGACATCCAATTTCAACTAAGGAATGCAATCACGGGACAAGTCCTTGCTTCATAGCTGAATTCACAGGCGAGCATCCTTTAGGTGAACTTCAACCCATGAAGCAAAGAGAGAACCACTCCATAAAGGGAGTTTGGAAATTATTTATTGATGGAGCCTCCAACTCAAAGGGGGCAGGAGTGGGCATTGTGCTTGTTACTCCAGAAGATACAATCCTCGAACAGGGAATCAGGCTTGGATTTGAAGCCTCCAATAATGAGGCAGAGTATGAGGCTTTGATAGCCGACCTTCAGAAGGCACACACTTTAGGGGCAAAGCAGTTACAGGTGTTCGGCGACTCACAATTAGTCTCCAATCAGATAAGTGGGGACTACAACGCAAAAGATAAGAGAATGGCAGCCTACCTCGCCTTGGTAAAGAGGTTAATGGCCAACTTCGAGGAAGTCAGTGTCCAGCGATTTCCCAGAGGACAGAACAGCCATGCTGGCACCCTGGCAGCCCTGAGTTCGATAATCAATTCCGACTTGAAAAGAACGATCCCCATCGACTTCCTTGCTTACCTGAGCATCAACCAGAGCGAGGAGCTGCCAGGCGTGGAACATGTGCTACAGATTGAGTCAACACCCAGTTGGATGGACCCTTTAAGGAACTATTTGAAGGATGGAGCACTTCCAAGCGATAGGACGACTGCTCATCAGATAAGAGTCAAAGCTTCTCGCTTTCACTTATCTCTTGAGGGCAAGTTGTATAAGAGATCGTTCTCCAGCCCTTACCTACAATGTGTTCACCTGAGGGATGTCGAGAAAATTCTGCACAAGCTCCACGAAGGAATCTGTGGAGGCCATATTGGAGGAAGATCACTAGATTTTTGAGCTATGAAGGAAGGCTACTGGTGGCCATATATGCAAAAAGATTCGGCAGTGTACGCTCGCAAGTGCAAGAAGTGTCAACCGCACGCCCCTATGGTTCACCAACCTGCGAGCGATCTAAGATCACTCACCAGCCCATGGCCTTTCGCCCAATGGGGAATGGACATCGTAGGACCACTTCCTACCGCCACCGATAACCACAAGTATCTGTCGGTTGCAACAGATTACTTCACTAAATGGATCGAGGCAGAGCCACTGGCAATCATTCGAGATGCAGATATGATGAGATTCATATGGAAAAACATAATTACCCGTTTTGGAATCCTAGAACCATCATCACTGAAAACGGAACACAGTTCGAGAGTGGCCTTTTCCAGAACTTTTGCCATGAACACGGGATCAGGCACTATTTCAGCTCAGTGGCGTATCCTCAGAGCAACGGTTAGGCCAAAGCTTCCAACAAAACAGTGATCGATGGGTTAAAAAAACGATTAGAGCGAGCCAAAGGCGCATGGGTGAACGAACTGCCGCATATTCTGTGGGCCTACCGCACTACCCCACGTCGGGCAATCGGGGAAACCCCATTTTCACTAATATATGGAATGGAAGCGCTCATCCCATTAGAAGCAGGCCTACCAACTATGAGATCCACCCTTGTCGACCAGGGCCAGACTGATGCAGCATTACTCGCTGAACTCGACCTAGCTGACGAATGCAGAGAACTTGCCTTAGTGAAATTAACGAGCTATCAGCAACAGCTCGCAAAACACTATAACAATAAGGTCAATCCAACGACATTACAAGTTGGTGACTATGTCCTAAGGAAAGTCCTTGGCAGCACAGTAAAACCATCAGATGGCAAGTTGGGGCCCAACTGAGAAGGACCATTCAAGATAACAAGAGATGATCTGTAAGGAGCCTATCACTTAGAAACGCTGGAGGGCAGAGAGATACCCCGGGCATGGAGTGCGACAAATCTTAAGAAATTCTATTTCTAGTTTTTTCTTTCGCTTTTTACCAGATTTATGGAAATGGTAGCTCATTTACTTGTGATTAATAAAAGTTGTTTGGCAGTTGCATTCTATGAGGTGTCAGTTAACTAATATATGAACTTGATAACTTGCACACCCTTTCGAAGTGACAAACACACTACTCAATACGCGATAATAGGGAAAACACCCTCCTCAAGTTTTCATTATGAAGCACAAACAACCTCTTAGCATTGCCACTGGAAATATATGAAGCCCTAAAGGAGATCCTTAGGCAACCCGGCCAAGTCAAATTAGTCGCCAAATAATGTTTGGTTAACAAAAACTTGATCGGATAGAGCATCCAACACCAGGTGTGTCCTCGCCAATTGCCACACTTAGGCTTAAGGGAGTGTGATGACACGACCTAAAAGGTAAAGTAAGACAGAATCGTATCTTATAAGCATACTGGACTGGAGGGATATTTACTCGACAATGCAAACTTACCAATCTAGTCGTCCAAGAGAGGCCCAAGATTATTAAGCAAAAAATAAATAATGTAAAAAATATAAAACACTTGTTTAGTCGGCGAGCTCACCCAAAACATAAATTTTATATTACTTCATCACATTTACAACAAAAACGTACAACCCATGTTTAATCGACGAGATCGCCCAAAACATTAAAACTACATTTCTTCATTACATATGTATACAGAGTTACAACTGGTAAAATCTTAATGAGTCTGAGGCCTCTGAATAAGATAATCATCCACTTGTGCTCTTCGACCATCATTCGGATGAGGAGCTAATTCCTCCTCGACCTCATTCTCATCTGACTCCAGTAGCTGCCGAGGGATGACATCGATAGGGATCCACTGATCATCCCTCCTGAAGGGGTTAGGCCTTAAAGTGGAGAGAGAGATCTCATGATGATATTCGAGTATTGAGTTCCTTGGAACTTGCAGCTCCCTTAGGGCACTCAACCATCCCCTGATGAAGGCAAGCTCTTCAAACTCTGTCAGCCTCGTCAGAGAATCTACCCAACCTTGGTCGTAACCATCAGCCCACACTCACCGAGGTCCTCTCTTAAACAGATGCCTCAGCCGCGTGACATCCCTCTGAAGCCCAACAACAATCACGTATGCTCGACGGACATCTTCACGAAGCTCATCCATTTCCCTAGGTGTACTTCTCACGTTTGTACCAGCTTGCAGAACAGTCGATGGGGTAGAACCTCACAGCACCGGAGGAACATCACTTGGTCCTGTGCCAGCTCGTGATGTGGAAGAACCCCTTAAAACACGAGGCGCAACACTTCCCTCCTCAAGGACTCATTTTCCTGTTACAGAACTTCTCCAACTTGGTTAATCTCAGTAGCATCGAGAAGTCTTGCTCTCAAAGTATCCACTTCCTCTTGAATAGAAGCTCCAACTTCTTCCATCTCCTGAAGCCTGTCTTTCAGCTTAACAACGAGCTCCGTCTTCTCTATGAAGCGCTTATTCCTCAATCACAGTGATTTGCAAATTCTTACGAAGGTATGACGAACTTGAGGACTCACATTAGGACCAAGCATTCTTCCCAATTGAGAAGTGGCTGGTATATAGTCATCTACATCAATCGACTACATGCCATAAAAGAGCAGTAAAGGATAAAATGAATCAGTGCATTGAGGGAAAAAGTCTTTTCATTTCATTAATACGTAAAGGATCAGAGTACATTGAAAAACAGAAAGGAACATTACAAATAAAAATACAAAAGAAAATCCTAAGAATAGATTAGCTGGCGACCTCGGGTTGTTTAAAAGAAGCTGGCTGTTTCCCCTTATCAGTAGTAGTGGAAGCATCTCCCTCAGTAGGGACAACTTCTGTCACCCCAGCAGGAAGGGCATCAACAGGAACGGATTGGGAAGCAGGGTCAACACCTTCGACGAATGGGGTAGGAGCTTCATCTACGATAGGCTTTGGGCCCGGATCGTGCTCATCGAACAAGGGAGAGGCAACATCCACCCCGATAGCTAAGAGGGCCTTGTTACAACCCTTCTTAAAGTTCAGATGACTGATGTAGCCTATCTGAGCCTCATCATCTTCATATGCGGCAGCCCACCCGAAGTTATATGAATCTTCCTTAATGGTGGCTGCCTCGGACTCCTTCTCGTCCAACTTCCCCGTCAACACCTTATTCTCCTGCATTACCGCTAACTTGCTCGAGCATACCAAATTATAGGCCTACTGCAGTTCGTTTAATTCTTTGACCGCTGCCTCCCTCTCTCGATTGGATTTAACAAGGGCTAGGTCAGAAGACGCCCGAGCAGCATCAGCGACCTTCGAGCTAGCCTCAAGCTCGGAACTCTTTACTTTCAGAACAGCGTTCTGCTTCTCCAACTCACCATTCTTATTAACCAGCTCGTCGCGAGAGCGATAGAGCATGGCAAAGTCAGTCACAAACTGCAAGTAAAGGAAGGCATTAGAAGGGAGAAATAACAGAATTTGACAAGCATTAGGAAAGAGAAACAGACTTACCAAGGCTAGCCTCCAACTCTCTTTCAAGGCTAACTGGTCAGTCCCCATCTCCCTTTAGCGATCAACAGGAAGGACTGCTCTCTCGAGCAGCGCAGGGGCCAGTTGAGGAGAAATGGTAACCGAGGCCCCCTCGGCAACGCAGACACAAGCACTAAGGCTTGCCCAGCCTTCGTCCTCGCTTCCATTCTCCTCCTCTCCTACTCCCTGTCCTTATCCTTATCTACCCTCTTCCTCTCCTCAACCTTCTTCTCTTCAGTCTTTTTTTTCTCCTCTTACCTCTTCCTCTCTCTCAACTGCTCTTCTTATTTTTTCTTCTTCTCCTGCTCCTGAGCAGCAGACCTAGAACCAATGGCAACAACCCCACTGCTGGATTTTTTCTTCTTCGACCTCTGAGTGAGAAGTACATCATCATCATCATCACGGATCAAGTTTCTCCTTGGGGGAACCATTTCCTCGCTAGAAATTCTAGATGTACTTGAAGACTCTTGAGCTTCAGAAACCTCTTCTGAGCTGGAAGAATTGCCACTGCAGGAGCTCTCCTAACCAGAACCACCTTCAGCACCTTCTCTAATATCACCCTCAGATCTGCTCTCTTCCTCATCCAACTGAATGGGATCAGCAGCAGCTTCTTCAGAAGTATCTAAGTCAGAAATGCTATCCATAGGCCTCGCCATAAAACTGGATCCAATGTTCTGGTACTCGAGCAAGAAAGCAGCAGACCGGGGATGTTCACCGTCAGCCAAAGGATCCTTGATATTCTAAGCTTTAATCAGCTCGGAAGCTCGAACCTCGCTAAGGGAAGGTTCCAAATTCTTTGTCCTCGCTGAAAAGAAAACAGGAAAGTGTCAGAAGAATCACATATTAACAAGGAGATAGAAAGGCTGGAGAAAAGACTACCTATGTACTCTTCCCCATAAAAGGGAACAGTGAATCTATCAGACCTCGCCCCCTCAGTCTGGGGGGAGAAATTACAATTCCTGGCAAGAAATCCATCTTGCTAGTAGTCCTTGTGGGAATCAGGTAAATTTACTACCAATACCCTGTTAGGAATCCTGGCCTTGAGGTAAAGCAGACCAGAGCTAGTTCGAGAGAAGGAATAACAAAAACAAACTTCAGCGAGCCCTAATTTAGAGCCATAAAGTTGATTTATTCTACGGACACCATTGATTATCATCCATACGTTGGACGAACACTATGCAGGGACAATGTTGAAATAACCAAAGAAATGCAGAAACAAATTATTTGGAGGAAAAGTGAGCCCCCTTGGGAAAGCAACAGAACATGGATCCAATGAGCGCCCTCTATCACTCTAACATTCTTAGGGAGAGAGGCGTACTGAATCTCTACCCACTCTGGGATATTATAGAACTTCCTAAACTCTGACACCGATCTATTACCTATCTTTGTCATTTGTAAACCCTAAAATTGCAAATTCAAAGAAAACTCAACAGAGAAAGCACAGAGAAAGAGCAAAGGGGACTTACGAGATGAAAGTTTGACTTGGACGATGCAAGATCACAATCCCAGGTGATGAGGGAGATTGAAAGCGAAGAAAATTAAGACTTGGATAAGAGGGAACAACAGCTAAGGTTCGCAGAAGATGAGGGAACACTAAGAAGTTTGAAACGACAACTATGAAATGCTGCTCCAAATAACGACCCAAAGTCCGGACCCCTCACCTTAATTAAATACAGTTACGACTTAGTCTTCTCCTAGAATCTTGTCAAGAGATATTTCAGGAAAAGAAGATGGACGTGGGGGAGTCCAACACCCCCACTCCCCGAAAATAAACCCTAAGCCTGGGGCAAGAGGCATGCACTGTATTCTCTATAAACGCTCCCCGGAGTATATAGAAATAATAATGACTGCGCCACTGTGGACGTAGGCATTCTTGCTGAACCACGTACATACTGTGTTGTGTGATTGGCATTTCATGTTCTTTATTTTCCTTGGTGATTGCGCTTTTCTCATTTGTTTGTGTTGAATTTAAATGTCACCACACATATATATTACTATACATATATATTACTGTTCCTTACATATATACTTATATTACTATTACATATATATTACTATACATATATACTACTGTACATATATATTACTATACATATATATTACTATTACATACATATATACTTATATTACTGTTACTGTACATACATATACTTATATTACTGTACATACATATACTTACTTATATTACTGGTACTGTACATACGTATACTTATAATACTGTACATACATATACTTACTTATATTAATATTACTGTACATATACATATATATATATATATATATATATATATATATATATCTGTGTGTGTGTGTGTGTGTGTGTGTGTGTGTGTATGTAACAGTAATATATATGTACTGTTATTACTGTTATTAATATATATGTACTGTTATTACTATATATATTACTGTACATAGATATATACATATATATGTTATTATGTATACATATATACTTATATATTACTGTTACATATATATTACTATACATATATATTACTGTACATACATATATACATATATATGTACAGTAATACAAAAATCTACAGCTAAACAAACTAAGCCCAAACCACAAAACAAATAACACCCAATCCGACCCAAATCAAAACTTATATCTCAAAGAATATAGAACAACCAAGAAAAACCTAACACCCAACACGCGTTGCCACGAGGATACAAACCACCAGAACCCATAGAAAACCAACAAACCTGCTTCGACAAACCCAAAGAAAAAATATATAAATAAAACGCTTCGACAAACCAACCAACAACCCATACAAACCACGAGGAAAAAAATCACCTGCTTCGACAAACCCATTGAAAACCAACAAACCACCAGAACTCTCAATCAAACCTCAGCCAACAATAGAGAGAGAAAAAACCTTATATATTTGTTATATATGTTACTGTTACTTATATATATATATATATATATATATATATATATATATATATATATATATATTATAGTAATATATTACAGTATATATATATTATAGTAATATATTACAGTATATATATTACAGGGGGGAAACAGCGAAAACAGGGACAGGGGAAACACACTCTAATATAGAGGGGAAAACAGGGGTGTAACAGGGGAACAAGAAAGATGAAATACCTGATGAGAAAATCCCTTAAGAGAGATTGAGAAGCTGCCGAGAGGGATGGAGAGAGGCGGGTGAGAGGGAAACAAAGATGGAGAGAGGCAGGTGAGAATTACAAGGGAAGAGAGGCGTGAGGAGCAAGGGAGAAAGGTGAGGGGATTGGAATAGGGAGAGACGTGAGGGGAGTGGGCTAATTAGGATTAAGAACTTAATTAATTTTTTAAAACTCATATGGGTCTTTTGCGATGAATTAATTAATAATTTTGATTGTTTTTATGAGAAAAAATCCAATTCATCGTAATAAGTCAAATAAAATGTGGGAAAGTAGGCGCCAATTTTTGGTACGAAATATTTTGCGATGAATTTACAATTTCCTCGCAATAGGTATTGTTTTTGCGATTTATTTAATTCATCGTAAATGATTAAATTCTTTGTCATAACTATTGCGACGAAGTTAATAATTTCTCGTAAAAACACATTTATAACGAGAAATAAAATGCGTCACAAAAATAATTAGTCTCTAAATGTCCTTTTTCTTGTAGTGTGTTTCTAAAGTTCTTGTTCTCAATTTTCATTGCAACTCATCCTTACGCCGGAATTCCTTTTAACTCAGATCAGTCTGAGTGTTATGAAATTTTTTTAATCATGTGATGATTGTGCCTAATTATAATTTAGATGTTCCCTATTGAACTGTGTTCTGATTTATCTATCCATCTTTCCTAAATAAATGTATAGATGATTCCATCTATCATTTCAAACTCTCTATTTTCCTATAACTCACTATCGACCTTCCTTAGTTTTTCACCCAATGTAATTGTTAGATATCGTGAATAGTGAGCGGCATACAACAAAGAATAATAGTATTCCATCACTTTCCCTCACAATCACAAATATTAAGATATACATTCTGATTTTGTTTAGTGGGGTGCATGTTCTTTTTTTCCTACATTTTTAATTTTTTATTAACGTGATTGTGTTCTTTTTGTGTAGGTTCGAATTTGACAAAGAATATGCCTATGGTGTTCACTACGACCACTACACCAAAATGGGCAAATTGTCACCTTTCAGCCGGCCAGCCTTGTCAAGGTCATTGACCGTGACAAAAAAACACGCGTTTTATGTCACGGTCATTGACCTTGACACGACCGTGACAACTAATTGTCACGGTCATTGACCGTGACAATTATTTAAATTCTTGTCACGGTCAAAGACCTTGACACGACCGTGACAATATTCTCAGCAAAAACCCTACCCCCCCTTCTTTTTTCCCTCCCGCGCCGTTCCCTCCATTTCTCTCTCTCTCTCGACACTGTTCTCTCTCTCTCTCTCTACTTTCAGGTCCATTTTCTCTCTCTCTCTCTCTCTCTTTCATTTATATATATATTTGTGTGTATATTTGTGTGTATGTGTATATATATATGTGTGTATGTGTGTGCGTGGAGGGGGGCAGGGGGTGGGGGGTGGGGCGGGGTGGGGGAGGGGGTGGGGACGGTGGAGGGGGGCAGGGGGTGGGGCAGGGTGGGGGAGGGGGTGGTGGAGGGTGGGGTGGGGTGTGTGTGTGTGTGTGTGTGTGTGGTGGTGGTGTGTGGTGGGGGAGGGGGTGGGGTGGGGTGGGGTGTGTGTGTGGTGGTGTGTGGTGGGGGAGGGGGTGGTGGAGGGGTGGGGCAGGGGGTGGTTAGGGGTGGGGTGTGTGTGTGTGTGTGGTGGTGTGTGGTGGGGGAGGGGGTGGGGTGGGGTGGGGTGGGGTGGGGTGTGTGTGTGTGTGTGTGTGGTGGTGTGTGGTGGTGGAGGGGGGCAGGGGCGGGGATTGAGGGACCCGAACATCGTCGAGGGTGGACTAGTCCATGGACGTGTGCTTCAAGAGATGGAGTCCAGGGTGCTCGTCACGCATGTCATACCCGGGAAGGAGAACTCCCTATTGTGGTTGCACGAACAATGCGGCACGACGTATATTAGTGGGTGCGTCAATTCGTATGTCGTGTGGCCTACTCACCTCCTCAGTTTTATCTAAGACATGTAGTAACATTATTTTTAAGTTTGTCCATTTTAATTATATTTGGATTATATTGTCATGTATATTATTTTTACTTTGAAGATTTGGATTATACTGTCATGAATATATATTTGCATTATCTTTAGTTTGTGTTGGATATATGATGTTTGGAACAGGTACAACGTTGCTATAACAGGTACAAATATACTGCTGGGCAGTGGCGGTGGCCATACTGCCCAGCAGATTTTTTTTAAATTCTGCCCAGAATTGTCACGGTCATTGACCGTGACAAAACCGTGACAACATTTGTCACGGGCTTGTCACGGTCAATGACCGTGACAATTTTTTTTTAAAGGGTCACGGCTTTGTCACGGTTTATAACCGTGACAAACGTATCACGGTCATTGACCTTGACACGGCCGTGACACAAAACGCGAGTTTTGTGTCAAGGTCAATGACCGTGACACGACCGTGACAAAAAAAGTTGTCTCGCCTCGAAATGTCACGGTCATTGACCTTGACAAGGTGAATTTGTCAAGGTCAATGACCTTGACAAATGGGCAGATTTGGTGTAGTGGACTATGGATACGAAGGTTACCTGAATCTCATTTGAAAACATGGAGATTAATGTATTGATGTATTTTTTTGTAGATTTGTATGAATAAATTGTTTTATTATTACATTGATGTGTTTATTATTGGATTTGCAGTAGAAATGCAAAGTTTAAATTCTTGCCAATATTTGCTTTTGTCCTAGCTTAATCTAGATGGGAGTGGGTTTCAATAATAATTTTTTTTTAAATTTGTAGTGTATATGGCATGTGTTTTAAACCGTTGCAAAGGGAACATTTTTTTCCTTACCTATTACAATTTGTAAGTGTTTCAAAATGTTACAAAAAATACATATTTTTTCATTTGCAAGTGTTTATAACCGTTGCAAAAAAAATGCTTACTCAATTTTGCAAAAGTTTTGAACACTTGCAAATGAAAATTTTGTAAGTGTCAAAACACTTGCAAAATTTTCATTTGTAAGTGTTCCAAACCATTGTAATTTTTTTATAATGCTTATCCATAACGATCATTCGTTCCTAATAAACCGTTGCAAATATCATTTGCAATGGTTTTGAACACTTGCAAAATTTTTGCAATGTGCTATTTTGCAAGTGTTTTGAACGTAATTTGGTGTATTGATTGTCTTAATCATCTTACATATTAAATATGAAAATTGAATACATTTAGCATTATTGGTTAATTATTTAATGCATAAAATATGAATATTGAATGCAATAACTATTAGTGAAGGTTTTTCTACAGAAAAATATTTTTAGTGGCAAATCTGTATTGTCACAAAACTATCTTAACCTTAAGCAAAATTTAGTTTTGGTAGCAACTCTTATATTTGCTACAAAAAGAACCTTTTAGTGGCAAATATGAATTGTCACATAAATATTTTGACCTTAAGAAAAAACTTAGTTTTAGTAGAAAATCATATATTTGCTACAAAAAGAACCTTTTAGTGGCAAATAACATGTTTTTAGTGCTAATTTTGATTATTTTTTGTAGCAAATAATTTTCCAATAATAGTAAATCATTTAGTAGCAAAATATGTTTGCCACTAAATTTGCAACATTTAGTAGAAAACGCCAAAAAATTGCCATTAAAGGTATTAGCAACATGTCTTTAGTAGCAAAGTTGTGACAAATTTTTTTTTGCCACTAAATGATTTAGTGGCAAATTTTTAATGATAAGTCACAATTTTGTTTTGCAATTAGAAGTTTTTTTCTTGTAGTAATTAACAGTATTATGGAATAAAATTGTTGAAAAATGTTATTGTTGTTAAAAATAAAGAATGGGTAATTATTTCAAGGTTTTAAAATAGTAAAGTGGGTGTTTTATGACAATAGTGTATAGTCTAGAAATGTTAACGAAAAACATTTTATGAAATAAAATGCTTGCAATTGATGTAATTTGTTTGAAAATGATATTTGGTTGAAATTAAAAATACATATTTCAAGCTTTTAAAATATTAAAAATAGTATATTTATGAAAATGGGCTTTTCTAGAAATATTGGTGATAAACATTTTATGAAATAATTATGTATGGCTCATTTCTCCTCATCCCTGGAGGAGAAGGGGTATCACCCTCCTTATTCTCAACCCCAAAACCCTACAACACAAAACATAACCCGCGATCATCTTCCCATCATAAGAAAACCATTTGCAGATGTAGTCTCAAACCAAAGATCAACCCCACTAGCCTTATAAACTATCTCCACGTACAAGGGAGAACCTACCATCATGTATGTAGAAAAAGTTCTTAAAGAAATGTCCCAACCCTTCAAAAGTTCAATAGTTGGAAAATTCTCACACGGACGTCCATCTATTGATGACATACGACGTTTGTTCTCTTCTCTTCAACTTAAAGGAACATTCATCATTGGGTTAATAGATGAGAAACAGGTACTGATCAAGTTGTCACATAAAGAAGATTACCATCGTTTATGGCTGAAAGAAACTTAGTGTAAGGACAAATTTCCAATTAATTTATTTGTAGTATTGGCTAAATTCCGTTGGACAAAACATTTTGGGTACTATCGATAATCAACAGTGAAGAATTTGGGCATCCGGTCTTACTCACCTTATCAAATCAATTCTGAATGCTCTTTTCCCAAAAGGTATATGACCTGGTTACTTTTATAGGTTGGAGACAAACTTAATTTTAATTAAAATGATTTTTTTTATTTTTTCAATTCAATTGAGTCATTTTAAAATATAAAAAATTTTGTTGGAAATTTGCCCAGGTCGTTCCAATGACCCAGTTTTAATGAACCTGTTCGAACAATTTTACTACCGAACTTCTTCACAAAATTTTTTGAAATCTCGTCAGAAGTTTCGATAGAAATGTCATTCAAACGAACTTCTAACAAGTTCCTTTGTAAAATGTTTTGAAATATCATCTAAAGTTCGTTCGAACATAGACGTTTGAACGACCTGCTCCAGTTTTAAAATTTTTAGCAGTTCCTTTTTAGTAACTTTTTTGGTCCACTACTTCACTTCTTTATTTAATATAGACGAAAATAATTGTTTGAAAATGACTTGCACTTTGAAGAAAAATAGTTATCATCTCCTTTTACAAAATTCTCTCCAGCACATATCATTTTGATTGATATGTAGTGGAACTTTGCATGCTTGTTGATTGGAGACGGTCTTTGGGTTTCGATGGATACTGATATGCCGCAAGTGTGACCTTGGCTGGGAGACACCAACCTCGGCCGAGATCGTAGCCGACATTGGAGAAGCCTTGGGCATGCGACATCAGCACTCGATCATAGCAAGGTCGGCCCAGGCCGACACTACCACCAGCCTCTCGAAGGGACATCTCATGCATCACAAGGATCAACAGCATTCTCGTATACCTTGGAATGGAAACCTCGGCAAGACATAGGCCGAGCTATCAAGAAGCCACCAGCAACCTCATAAAAACATTAGTCAATGCTCCAAACACACCAGCTCAACCTCGGCTCAACCTCAGGCCGACCTTGTCCATTGTCTCGGCTAGGATTAAGTCTAGACCTCCATGGTCACCTCGGACTGAGCGAGCACCTGGACTTAACCACCTCGGCCTCTCCCAGGCCGAGCTCATACACCAGGCGTGATAGCCGAGCATCTGCTGACATTTGGATAAGGGCACGTGGACATAAATCAGTTATAACAAGATTATTCCCCACACGCGGGGAGAATATTGCATCATCATTCTCTACATGTGACAGTGACAGATGGCTTTCCCATATTGGTGATGCAATCACACACATGCACATTACATGCATGGGGGGTACATTACACCCCCTAGGTACTATATATAGAGGTCATCCTATACCTTGTAAAGGATCCAATATATACAACCCTAGATGAAACTCTATTTAGATACACAGTAGAAAGAGAGAGCTTGAGAGATTGTACCCATGGCCATCAGTGCCTTATTACAGTGAGGTTATTCACACACACAGTGGACGTAGGCCAATTTAGGCTGAACTACTTACATTTTGGTGCTCTCTCATCTTCTCCTCCTCTCATTCTCCTACCTTTTACGTAACTATGCTGCCATTGTTGTTCTTAGATTGAGCTTGAAAACACCTTACCTCGTGGTGCTAATTCTAGCATCATCATTTTGGCGCCGTCTGTGGGAAGAGAGAGAAGTTATCTCTTCCTCTTCTTCAGCTTAACCTCACCGGAGACTCTGGTGGTGAACCAGGCACCACCCCTTGCGTGAAGCTGCTTCACCATTGAAAGAGGTCCTTTGAGGTGCTAAGCTCATCTGCTACTCAAGCTCTATAGTGTTAACATATGGCACCAGAATTACCACCGCCTCTTTAGCCACCTGGGGGTGGAGGGCCTAGTTCCAGTCAGGCGCCGCCCTAGTCCGAAATGGCTGAGGTAGCTGCAGCCTTGAGGTCTTTAGCTGCAACGCAACAAGCTATGCAGGAGAAATTTTCACAGCTCAACCAAACTATGATGAGGCCACATGGAGTCTCACCGGATATGATCACTCCGACGGCTGTTCAGCCTCATCCTGATGCCAGGGGACCACCCAGGCACCAATGAAGGACCAGCATGCACCCCAACGGAGAAGGGACGTTGCTGACCCTAGGCGCTTGCGCCTGGGGAGGCAAGGAAACCCTTGCCCAGAGGACAGGTATGACGATCTAGAGGCGAAAGAAGCCCCGGAAGACTGCTGGGAGCCGTATGAGGTGTCAAATAACACTGTACGACCTCTTCGGCAAAGTCAAGATTGTGTCGGCCGAAGAGGTGAAGAGGCCCAACAAAGAGGGTCAGCCTTTGATAGGTTGAGCAGAGGGTCATCCTTGGAGAGATTGGGCCCGGTGAATGACCTAAGACACAGATTGTCGAGATCAAGGAGCGCAGCAGGCTCTCAGAGAGGGAACAGGCAGGGTCGGCCAGATCAAGGTCAACACTGTGAAAGAAGAGGCAGGGAACAGGAAGAGGTTATCAGCCGACGTGTCGCGGTAGGGGAACCCTCGGTCCATCCCATGGAGGTAGCTGGGGACAACCTCGGTCAGGTCAATGGTAGAAGACCGTGGAATGACTCTATCCACCGCCTTGAGGAGAAAATAGGAGACCTCATTAAAAGCAGGGACCCATTACAAAGGGGTTACTCAGAGGGCTCTCCATGTGTGACTAGGATAGTGGGCTTCCCAACCCCAGCTAAGTTCAAGCCTCCTACAGTGTCTCCCAAGTATGATGGCAGCACTAACCCTGTACATCACATCGAGATATACCAGTCGGCAGCAGACATCTACTCGATACCCGATGAGATAAAGTGTAGGGCCTTCTCTGGGACCTTAACAGGGGCAGCGCATAGTTGGTTCACCTCCCTTCCGAAGAACTCAATTGAGAACTTCAAAGGCTTGGCTGAACGATTCATCCACAACTTCTGCTTTGGGGTGAGACCTCAAAAGAAGACTACCCACCTGCTGTATGTCAAGCAGGCCAAGGATGAGAGCCTAAGAGACTACATAGCGAGGTTCAATAAAGAGAAGTTGGAGGTCAAAGATTATGAAGAAAACATAGCCATGACCGCCCTCATAGGGGGTCTACAGAAAGGGAAGCTATTGTGGAAACTTGCGAAAGACCCCCTAGATCTATGGCGGAGCTCCTGGCAACCGCAGGGAAAGTAATGAATGCGGAAGAGGCAATGGCCGCCAAGTATGAGGATGAAAACCGCGATGGCAGTGGAAAGTCCCAAAGCAAGAAAGATGGGAAGAAGAGGTCGGGTGATGACAAGTTCGCTCACTATACTCCTCTGACTATAAGCTGCGAGCACATCCTCAACGAGATTAAGAATGACAGGACTCTGAGATGGCTAGAGAAACTGAAAGCCCCAACACATAAGAGGAACAAAAACCTATGGTGCGAGTTCCACCAGGATCATGGCCATGTCACGGACAGATGCTTCGCCCAGAAGGATGAGATTGAAAAGATGCTAAAATCTGGAAAGTTGAGGAAGTATGTGGACGGTAAAGCTCCTAAGGGTGGAAGAGATGACCCTAAGAAAAGGAGAAATGATAGATGCCGTGACAATGTCCCGTCAGAAGAGACGATGATTCAGAAGGTGATGATGAAGACGATCCGGATCTTTCGCCGAAAGATGACAACACCCCGGTGAAGAGGGTTGGTATGATCTCGTTTGGTGTTGACACCATATGTGGAGGATTTGCAGGAAGTGGCTCTGAAGTAGTTGATAGGAAGGCTCACGTAGCAGAGGCCAGGTCAGTGGCCAAGCTTGAAGTTGAGAATCTAACGTCTTCCAATACAATGCAGAAGAGGAAGAAAGTAGACATGGACACCCTCGTAGTTGGGTTCTCCAGACTTGACTTTAAGGGTATCTTAGCCCCCCATGATGACCCTCTGGTCATAATAATAAGGGTGCATGGGTGCGAGGTGCAGAGGATCCTCATAGACGGGGGGAGCTCGGTGGACGTGATGTTTTGGCCTTGCTTCAAGAGCCTAGGTCTTAGCAGAGCAAGGCTGGTACCCTATCATCACCCATTGATAGGCTTCAGTGGTGAAAAGGTCCACCCCTTAGGCATGTATGAGATGGACGTACGGATGGGTGATGAGTGGCCTAAGAGGCTGACCAAGAAGATAAATTTTTTCATCATGGACGAGAACGTGTTTTCAGCCTATAACCTCATCATAGGAAGGGTGGCCCTTAAAGAGTTTGAAGTTGTGCCGTCGACGGTCCATCAGATGCTAAAATTCACGAATCCTTATGGGGTAGGGGAAGTTCAAGGTGACTAGACCACAGCGCGAGAATGTTACTTCAACTCGGCCGAGGAGAGAGAAGCCCATAAGAGGGCAACCACCACTTATAGTATTGATATGCTTGACCCAAGGGATGAGACAAAGTTGAAGAAGGGAGAGGCCGCGAAAGAGGTAGAATCCATCGTCCTCAATGAGGACGAGCCGGAAAAAACCATCCAGGTCGGTAAAGCCCTAAAGGCAGAAATCAAGGAAGAGCTGATAAACTTCCTCAGGAGGAGATAGAGTGTCTTCGCATGGAGTCACGCAGACATGCCCGGCATCGACCCTGAAGTTATGAGTCACAGGCTCAACGTGACCAAAGATGCCAGGCCAATCAAATAGAGACGAAGAGTCTATTCCCGGGAGAAGTACGACGTCATCCGAGAAGAGGTCAAAAAGTTGGAAGAGGCTGAGTTTATAAGAGAAGTAACATATCCGGAATGGTTGTCAAATGCAGTCATCGTGCCCAAGGCCAACGGGAAGTGGAGAATGTGTGTTGATTTCACTGACCTGAACAAATCTTGTCTAAAAGATAGCTATCCCTTACCTCGGATAGACCAGATGGTGGATGCTACGGTGGGACATGAGCTCATGAGCTTCATGGATGCCTATTCAGGCTACAACCAGATCTTCATGGATGCAGAAGACGGCCTTCATTACCGACAAAAGGACGTACTGCTACAAAGTGATGCCCTTCGGCCTGAAAAATGCAGGGGCAACATACCAATGTCTTGTTAATAAGATGTTCGAAGAGCAAATAGGTAAGACTATGGAGGTGTATGTAGATGATATGCTAACAAAGAGCTTGAAGGCTTGCACGCATGTAACGGATCTCGAGAAGACCTTCGACATTATGAACTCATACAGAATGAAACTCAACCCCGCGAAGTGTGTCTTCGGATTAGGAGCTGGAAAGTTCTTAGGATTTATCATCAACCAGAGAGAGATTGAAGCGAACCCTGAAAAAATCAAGGCTTTACTTGACATGAATACACCGAGGAGTATCAAAGATGTTCAAAGACTTACGGGGAGAGTGGTTGCCCTTAACAGGTTTGTTTCTAGGGCAACAGACAAGTACCTTCCATTCTTCAAGGCGCTGAGAAAGGCCTTCCAATGGGACGAAGAGTGCAAAAAAGCCTTCAACTAGCTCAAGTCTTATTTAGGGTCTCCCTTATTACTGTCTCGGCCTGTAGCAGAGGAGAAACTGTACGTGTATCTGGCAGTCTCTGAATCAGCCATCAGCGCAGCCATAATACAGGAAGACGCTGGAATCCAAAGGCCTGTATATTTCAACATTAAGGCCCTTCAAGGGGCCGAACAGAATTACCCTCGCATGGAAAAGCTAGTTTACGCCTTGATACATGCCTCGAGAAAGATGAAGACTTACTTCCAGGCCCACTCCATGGTTGTCCTCACTGACTCCCCACTAAGACAGGTCCTACATAAACCTGGGAAGTCCGGATGGTTGATGACATGGGCCATTGAGTTGGGGGAGTACGATCTTACCTACCAACCTAGGACGGCCGTCAAGGGGCAAGCCCTCGCAGACTTTGTCGCTGAGTTTACATGGGAAGAGGCCGAGGCATAGAATGGCCTAGAGGGTGTTGAAAACCGTGGTGCCTTCCGAAATTCGGAAGAGACGACACCAAATATCTCCCAAGATCAGGAAGAGATTGCATCCAACGGGGCCAGGAACCAAGTTACGGAGAACGAGGAAGATCGGTACCTCTTCAAAAAAGGAGTCGTGACAGAAGGGGTCTTCTCATCAGGTACAAATATTTGGAGCCTCTTCGTTAATGGCTCTTCCTGTGATAATGGAAGCGGTGCGGGGTTGATACTCTCAGCTCCAGATGGTGCCAACATTGAATACGCTTTGAGATTCAACTTCCGAGCTTCTAACAATGAGTCCGAGTATGAGGCCATGATAGCAGGTCTCTCATTGGTAAAGACTCTTCGCGTAAAGCGACTCCTACTCCACAGCGACTCAAGGTTAGTTGTCAATCAAGTATTGGGAATCTATGAGGCCAGAGATGAAAGGATGGCCAAATACCTGAAAAGGGTGAGAATAATGTTAGAAAATTTTAAAGAGGCAAGACTGAAGAGAGTGCCTCGACAAAGTAATAGCCACGCAGATGCATTGGCGAGGTTGGCCTCGGTAACGAAGACAGATGTTAGAAGGACCATTCTGATCGAGGTCTTGGGGAAGGCAGACATTGAGAAAGAAGAGGTATATAACCCTTGTCACAATTTAAACTTAGGAGACTCATGGATGGACCCCCTCTTCAGATATATCATAAAGGGAGAGCTACCTGAATCCAAGCTAGAAAGGCGGAAATTTAGATATAAGGCTGCCAAGTTCTCGGTAGTAGGAGACGTCCCGTACAAGAAAGGATTCTTGCTACCTCTCCTCAGATGTGTGCACCCCACAAAAGTTCCCCGGGTCTTAAAGGAGGTCCATGAGGGTTCTTGCTCTAGCCACATAGGGGGAAGACCCTTGGCTAAAAGAATCATCACCCAGGGGTACTGGTGGCCAACCCCGTCCAAGGACGCTGTAGCTTACGTGAGGAAATGTGATAAATGCCAGAGGTTCGCCGCCATCCCTCATCAGCCTCATCAGCCTATGACGTCAATCACTTCTCCATGGCCACTTGCAGTATGGGGAATTGACTTCGTAGGACCCCTGCCAAGAGCTGCCAATAATTATAGATTCTTGATAGTTGCCATCGACTACTTTTCAAAGTGGGTGGAGGCAGAGCCGATGATAACGATCACAGAGAAGAAGACCTTCCAGTTTATTTGGAGGGATATCATATGCAGATATGGCCTCCTGAACACTCTCATCTCGGACAATGGAACCTAGTTCAAGAACTCCTCTTTAGAAAAGTATTGCCTAAGAGTGCTTATAAAGAAGTTCTTTTCATCTCCTGGCCGACCTCAGGAAAACGGGAAGACCGAGGTCACAAACAGAACAATTCTCGAGGGAATCAAGAAGAGGTTAGAAGATGCAAAGGGAAGATGGACTGAAGAGGTCTACGCTGTGTTATGGGCCTACAGAACCACAGTATGGACACCAACATGAGAAACCCCGGTCATGTTGGCACACGGCTCAGAGGCCGTCATACCAACGGAGGTAGGGCTCCCAACTCATAGGATTCAGACCTATAACCCTGATAATAATGGGGAAGAGAGGAGGCTAGACCTAGATCTTATCGAAGAAAGAAGAGAGGACGCAGAGGTCAGGCAAGCAACCTACCAACAGAGGGCAGTGAAATTCTACAATCAGAGGGTGAAGTCAAGGCCCATTGCAGTGGGAGACCTAGAGCTAAAGAAGACCTTACAGAAAGCGAACAAACTCCACCCAAACTGGCACGGTCCCTACAAAGTGACAGAAGAGGTTGTGCCTGGCACTTACAGGCTAGAAAATCTAGAAGGAGAACCTTTCGCTAATCCACGGAATGCTAATCAGCTAAAGAAGTATTACATATAATGTTGCATAAAGTTGTGAATGTACCATCTTGTCATGAAGAGGTTATTAATAAAAGATCAGTTCCCATGGTGGTACTTGCTTCATTTTGCACTTGTCATTAATTATGGGGCTAACATCTTAGGTGATGACCTCAGACCTTCATAACACCATTCAGTGGTGACGAGGTCTGAGATCAGACACCATAACGGGATGACCTCGGACCCTTGACATCATTAATTTGGTGAGATTCATTAATGGGGCTAACATCTTAGGTGATGACCTCAGACCTTCATAACACCATTCAGTGGTGACGAGGTCTGAGATCAGACACCATAATGGGATGACCTCAGACCCTCAACATCATTAATTTGGTGAGATTCATTAATGGGGCTAACATCTTAGGTGATGACCTCAGACCTTCATAACACCATTCAGTGGTGACGAGGTCTGAGATCAGACACCATACTTGGATGACCTCAGACCCTCAACATCATTAATTTGGTGAGATTCATTAATGGGGCTAACATCTTAGGTGATGACCTTAGACCTTCATAACACCATTCAGTGGTGACGAGGTCTGAGATCAGACACCATACTTGGATGACCTCAGACCCTCAACGTCATTAATTTGGTGAGATTCATTAATGGGGCTAACATCTTAGGTGATGACCTCAGACCTTCATAACACCATTCAGTGGTGACGAGGTCTGAGATCAGACACCATAATGGGATGACCTCAGACCCTTAACATCATTAATTTGGTGAGATTCATTAATGGGGCTAACATCTTAGGTGATGACCTCAGACCATCATAACCATTCAGTGGTGACGAGGTCTGAGCTCAGACTACTAATTTGGTTTAAGCAAACACCATTGCATAAGCTTTAGAGCAAAAACATCACGACATACATACAACAAAAGAAGATGGTCCTCTTTAGAGAATAACACATTCAGAGAATAACACATTCAGAGAATAACATATTCAGAGAATAACACATTCAGAGACCAAAAATATGCATAGGTTACAAAGAATGGAAAAGTAAGAGCCATGTTCATTCAGAAATTATTGATGTGCAGGGATTACAATGTCAGGGGTTACAAAATGTTCAGAAATTCTCTAAGGGTTTGAGGGGGGAATGCTGGTATCTTCGGCTTGGTTAGGCTGGACAATGTTGGTCACCTCGGCAACATCATCATGATGGTCTGCCCCTCTAACCTCAGTGTCGTCCAACGTGGCAGTCTCGGCAGGCGCGACAGCCTCCTCCTCAACCTCTTGAAGGGCCTGAGCAAACTGAGGATCAGCAAAGCCAAGGCCTATGAAGTCAAAGGCTTTCAAAGCGCCAGCCTCCCTCTCTTTGACATCAGCCCACTTGATAATGGCTTTGATACCTCTATCAAGGTATTCAAAGCCGAAGCTCATAAACTCATCAGAGGTTTTGTAGTCAGATATTATCCTCTCAGATGCATCATCAAGGGCTGCCTTAATGGTCGAGCTGACCTTCTGCTGCAAAACATCGTCCTTGGCCTTCAGAGCCGCAGCATGGTCCTTGTTAAGCCTAGAGACCTCCTTCTCTAGCCCCTTCACCTTCTTGTCAGACTCACCCAACTCAAACTTCAGCCGGTTGATTTCTGCATTCAAAGAACTCTGGACCTTCTCAGCCTCTTGACCCTTCTGGATGAGGGGTAACTTCCTCAGAGTCCAATTGGAGAGGTGGTGCATCGCTGTCAGGCCCTGCATATTTTGTGATCAGGAATGAGTTGAAGACAAATTAGAGGTTACACTTAGGGATTGGAAAGAAAATTGAGGTCATACCTGAATGGATCTGTGAATGCCGAACTCCATCAGCAAAGGAGTATCAAGTGACCTGAAGAAGCGCTTGTCGGCCTCGGTCATTGTAGAGCCGAAGGCATTAAAGTTTGAAACTGAATCATCGGGTACTTGAGACGGTGTGATAATAGAGAATGAAAATGGGGATGGAAGAAATTCAAACTCATGAGATGAATCATCTTCGCATGAAGATTGAGTTTCGAAGGAAATAATATCATTTTTAATGAAATGTTCTTCTTTGTGGGCCAAAGAAGAAATCATTTCATTGCAAATAGATATTACTTCATTTTCATCCTCACTTTCAATATCTATTATGCAATGGGAAAAGTCTAGAATGGTTTGTTCCAAAGTAGTTATAAGTACCTCATTTGGTTCAAAACATTCTTCGACTTCGAAAGTCTCGAAAGCAAAATCGTCGTCAGACTCAAATAATAAATCCAAGTCATGTTCCCACAAACGATTTTCTTCCCGATAATGATTTTTAATTTTCTCATTTTCATACATATGCAAAACCTCACCGAATGTCATGGGTCGAGGTGCGGATGCATGAAAATGGGAACTTTGAAAATTACCATCGGACTTAAACGAAATCTCATTATTATAGGAATTTTGAAAACTATTGCAATTCGTTTCAAAATTCCTATTATAAGGAGGTAAAGGCCCAAAATCATTATCATCATCATCAAAATTCCAATAACCCAAGTTTTGACTTTCGTTATACTCGCCCAAAGTCATATTTGAATTTACAATACTTTGGGATTCTAAGTATTCATCGAAAGTCGTAGGATTACGAGCATTTTGAGAATTATAATAATGATTACCGAAAGAATTGGAATAAGACATGCTTACCCCAAAAATGGCTCGAAATGGCGGATTCCACAAAGATAGGTGCGCGCGGGAAAAATTCGAGTGTTTCTAAGTGCTCAAATGTGGAAGTCCTGCAAAAAGGTTAGCAAATAATACAAATAGAAAGAAAATACTACGAAATACTAAATTAAATAAAGTCTAAAATAAACTCATCCCCAGCAACGACGCCATTTTGATTATCGAAATTGTCGGGATCAAAGCACTAAACCAATTAAGATTCAAAGCAAATCATTCCCCAGCAACGGTGCCATTTTGATTATCGAAGTTATCGGGATCAAAGCACTAAACCATTAAGATTCAAAGCAAATCATTCCCCGGCAAAGGCGCCATTTTGATTGCGCACGTGAAATGTTGTGTTCGTGTAAGGACACGGTCGTTGTTTTCGTTTCATCGTGATAATACAAACAAACCTAAATTACTACTACACTTGCGAGGCAAGCACATCGATAAGTCGGGTATCGAAAATCCACAGGGATGAGTTGCTAGAATTTATATGATTTAATATTCCTAAATAAAAGGGAAAAAGTGATTACACACTAAAAAGGAAAATATGCATAAAGGGGAATGTTTATCTAGGCGAGGTGTATTGAAACTAGATTATGAAAGCGGTAAAACTGTAGGTTGCGTCGAATATCCCTCACTCGGGTTAATTTGTATAAAATGGATACATGGGTCGACGAGTTATTACGAATGCATCTCATTTCGACAGTTAATTAAATCAAGGGTTGTTACACCCCTAAATTCGAATAAAAGCCTAATAAGATTTTGGCGTCAACAAATATCCCAAAAATTACGCACGAAAGGTTGTAAGCATGGGATATACATGATATGCCCTGTCAAATCTCCTAGGCGCAATAACCGGGACAATGCACCCGAAATAGACTCATAAACACCATCACCAAAGAGAAGCAATGCGCCAATTAGAGTGAATTCCATTCAAACACAACCTAATCTAAATTAGCTAGAATGCATGATAAAAACGCGGTAAATAAAGGCGATAAATTTATACTAGAAAGAACGAAAAGAAAGCACGTAAACTAATTATGAAAGCATGTAAATTACACTACAAAGCAGGAATTAATGAAATACAACTATATTAAACGGAGAGGGTGAATGAATAGTCAACTTACAAGACCAACGGTGTGTCAATCCAAGAAGGAATGAAGAAGAAGTAACCAAAAACCCTCAAACCCTAAGCTATAACCCTCTAAAAACTATTCTAAATCTTTTTTTTTCTGATTATTACAATAAAATTTGTATATATAGTAAGTTGGAATAGAAGAAAAGAAGAAAGAAAAGAAAGGCAAAATATCTCCTGGAAATAGGGGATTGATCGATCGACCCCTTTGATCGATCAATCGATGGTTGAAATCGTGGCAAAAATATGAAGGATTGATCGGTCGATCCTTTTGATCGATCGATCGGTCAAGAATGTCTCAGCCAAGGCAGCCACTGCATTCTTTTTACCTCCTCTTTTGGTTTCATTATTTTCCCTTCCGCTAAAATTCTCGTAACTTCTTCATACGGACTCGGAATCGCGCACCGTTCGCGGCCACTCAAAGCTTGAGAGGAGGGATACAACTTCCATGTAGATGTTGGGCCAGGTGACCAAGCTGTGAAAAGACTAAAATTCAATTGAACATGCAATTGCGTACGAAAATTGAGTGGAATGTGTCTGAACTTCACACTTAGCATCCAAATACCTATAAAGGGTCAATTAACCACTGCAAAACATGTTAATATAGAAATCCGAGGTTATCTGGTTAACGAGCATAAATACAGGGAATAAGATACCCGAGGGGGCTAAAATGCGTAGGTTCAGCGGATGAAATACGGAATATTTGCGTATCATCAATTGGTTCAATTATTTATCTTATGGACTGATTTATTTGTGTCTCGTATCTGTCTCATGCTAAAAATGGTATTTATTTAGTTCACGCCTGGCTTAGTTCGACGATGGTGGCTGGTCACCCCATTTGTCGGATTTCATGGGGTGTGACAGCTACAACTAAATAAAACCAAAGACTGAAGATTGAGGAAGAATATTGGGCTTAAAAATCAACAGAAACATGGAAGTCAGAGGGGATAAAAATAAAGCTTACTTCCATAGTCTTGTCAAATCTAAACAAATATGCATGAATATTCATATAATAAATAAAGATGATGTCACTTAGGCAAAAGGCTAAAGAATAAATTCAAAAGGGAGCAATTAAGCACTATTCAAACTTGTTTAAAACAGAAGAGATGCTTAGTCCATATGGAGAAGAATATCTTCTTATGCATATTCCTAAGTCTATAACTGAGGATATGAACTTTAATATCATAGCATGGCCTACTTTGCAAGAACTAGAAAAGGCAGTGAAAGGGCTACGTTCAAGTAGTGGCCTTGGAGTTGATGGTTTAGATGGTAGCTTCTTTAGTTTATTTTGGGAAGATTTCAAGTATGGTCTAATGAATATTGTGCATAGCTTCATTGCAGGCTCAACAATCCCAAAGGTATTCCCCACTACCCAAATAGCTTTGATTCATAAAATTGAAACCCCCCAAACTTTTAATGACTTCAGACCTATAAGCATGCAAAATTTCATAAACAAGATATTCCCTATAATCTTAAATGATAGACTCTCACCTTTACTTCCAAAGATCATCTCTTCAAGTCAATCCGTCTTTATAAAAGGAAGGTCTATAAGAGAGAACATTTTGCTTGCTCAGGAATGTATGTCAAGACTACATCATAAAAATTTTGGAGGTGACAATATTTTAAAGCTAGATATGTCAAAGGTATATGATAAAGTATCATGGTGGTTCTGAAAGTCTTAAGGATAATGGGATTCAATGAATCATGGGTGGATCTAGTATGGATAACCATCTCAAGTTCTTAGTTTACAGTCATTTTTAATAAGGAAAATTTAGGTTTTTTTTAACCTACTAGGGGGCTTAGGCAAGGGGACCCCCTATCCCCTTGTTTGTTTATAATTATGGCAGATGTTCTTTTTTGAATATGGAGAATATTGCGACTAAAAAGGGATTTATGGGGTATAAAATTCCTATTAACCGTCCAAAATTCAACCACCTAGCATTTGTAGATGATCTTATTACATTTAGCTCAGGTGTTAAGAAAGAAGTCAAGAAAATTATTGTAGGTATAAGTCTTTATGAGAAAGTATCATGGCAACTAGTGAACAAGTCAAAAAGCTTTATGGTGGTCTCAAAAAAATTGAAGAAGGATAATATAAAAGATTTGCAAGTTTGTATAAGCATTCCTATTAAAAAACCGACTTTCCATTATTTAGTGAAAGGAAGGAAATAATCCACTTTGAAGGTTTGGTTCAGAAAATCAAATGCAAGATTTAAGGATGGAAAGAAAAATGTTTAAATACTCAAGGTAAGCTAGTTTTGATCAAGTCAGTCCTCTCCTTCATGCATTTATATATCCTCTCTGTCTCCTCCAAAAGCTATTCTCAACAAGATAAATTCTATATTGTCTAAGTTCTTCTAGAATTCATTTTATAGGGAACAGAGACACTAATGGATTTCATAGGAATCAATTGCTAAACCAATTCAAGAAGGAGGCTTGGGAGTTAGAAACATTTTTTATATTAATAAAGCTTTAAGTATGAAACTATGGTGGAATTTCAAAAGAAGGACATTTATATGCTCTCAGTTCATGCACGCAGCCTACAGTAGAAAGTATAGTCCATCCAAAGCTCTAGTAAGAATAAGTGCCCACACTTGGAATATGATGTGCTCAACAAGAAGTATTGTAGAAGAGAACATGGTTTGGAAAATAGGTAAGGGGAACATTAGTATTCACTAGGACAACTGGGGAGTTCAGGAGTGGAAGAATATCAACTTAAATGATAAGTCTTTAGTCAAGCAGCTATGGGATGATAAGGACAAATGGGATATTGACAAGTTGCACAACCATTTTCCTATGAAAGTATCTATTAAGTCTTATAATTTGAAGAGATTTTTCATCATTAAGAGGATAATCTAGTTTGGAATCCTTATTACAATGGCATTTTCACCATATCATCTGCTTGGATTATATGCAAACCTAGAGGAGTTTCCACTTTTAGTTCCAAATTTTATAGAAATCCTAAAATTCCTTCTAAGGTTTCAGTATTCATGTGGAAGATCCTAAACAACCTCCTTACAACAGATGATAAAATCAAATCCATAGGTGTTAGAGGCCCCTTAAAATGTGACTACTGTATAAAGACATTGGATGAGACCATAAATCACTTATATGAGTCAGGATACATAGCTGTTGAAGTTTGGGATCAAATGTCAAAGACGTATGGAGTTTAGAGCGTAAAGGCAGAGGAGTTAGAAGTCAAGTCATGAAATGGTGGTTAGATGGAGAGAAGGCAAATGTTATAATCAATAAAGTAGCTACAAGCATAATTTGTTGGTGCATTTGGATTCAAAGGAACAAAAGTAGATATGAAGGCAAATCAGTAAAACCTTATTAAGTCCTCCTTCACATTAAGAATGAGTTGGATTCTTTCAATCAGGTCCATGATTCCCCAATCAAAAGACTGTAAGTTAAATTTTTGGATCCTCTTATGGGTGTTTTGAAACTAAATGTGGATGGCAGCTCCATAGGAAATCCAGGCAATGGAGGGGGATGGGGTGTGGAGAAAAATTAGGCAGGTGAATTTATTTGGGCTTTCCATGATAATTTTGGTGTAGTTTCTAATGTGGAGGTTGAGGCAAAGACTATTCTAAACGGTCTGAAGCTATACAGAGATTTTTGAGACTATGATCTAATTATAGAAAATGATTCAAAGTCTTTAGTGGACATTTTAGAAGGCAAGAGTAAAGGTCCTTGGAACACTAAATGGATAGTCTATAATATTAAGAGATTGTTAAAGGACTTAAGCTTCAATAAATCATACCTTAAGGGAGGGGAATAAAGTGGCTGATTTCTTGGCAAAGTTGGTTAGTAAAGAGATTAGTTTTGTATTCTCCTCAGAAGTGAAAGACTTCCAAGGGATCTTAAAGGTTTAATTATAGTTGATAACTGGGGTCCGCCTAATTTCTGTTATGAATAGAAACAAATGGTGTCCAGTTTACTCTCTTAAGGGTTTAAATTTAATTATATTCTACTCTTATTCTTTATCTCTTGTAAAGTATCTATTTTATAAAGAACCTCAATTATGGCTAGTAGTCAAGTATTGTCCTAGTTGAAAGTCTCATGTAACCAATTAGAAGAGGCCATTTCTTCTAAAATAAAGTAATAAAGTTCAATTAAAAAAAAATGTTTGAATATGATGACATATTTTGGTAAATATTGACGAAATAATGTTCTTGCAAAAATGATGATTCTATTGAACATAGACATTTGTTGAATTTGAAGGAATTAAATATCTTTTATGTTTTGAAAATATAATTTTTGCTAGCCTTATAAAATCCTATAATGAAGAATGTGTTTAAACTAAGTAATAGGATTTCTGGGTTTAAAATCCATCTTCTCATCCATATAAACTTGTATTATTTTGATATTAAATGTATAAATAAGTTTAAGGAATATTTTTGTTGGGTTTAAACATTAATTAATAAAAGTTAGAATTTTAGTCTTCATGGTATGTGTAATTGGCACTAAAAGATATTATGAGAATGAGGTTGAAAGAATACATGTTAAATAAAAAGAAATGGCAATTTTGTTATAAAAGTAGTCGTAATTGTGAATGCATTTATTGAATGAAGAAGTAAAGAAATGTGTGCTTGAAAAATGTTAATTAAATGTTAATCGGTAAACATGGAATGGTTAGTGAGTGTAACTTACTAATATTGTGAAATATTAACACTTATGATAGTACAAATATAGCACCCTGCCGCAGAATGTATTCTTCTTTATATTAAGTTCGAAGACATACCTCATAGGTCATACAGGGCGCGGCCAGACCTCACCCAGGGCGCGGAATCTCTTCAAGACGCCACAGATGCTTGGCAGAGGGTGCGGCCCTGGCCATTAGAGGCCGCGGCACTCCTCCGTACGATGCGCGGCATGCCTCCAGCAGCTTCATACAACACCGCTTGCTTTGCAGGCCACACCCCCTTCATCCATAACTACTGCAGACTTGGTATAAGTCAGGTGCTCAGGGCACGTGACTCAACACATTTACCTCATAAATAGAGGACCACACCTCGAAGGAAAGGGATCGATTCCAGACCCGACCGGGGTAGGCTCTATAATACAGATTCTCTCCACACAACCCCAATATACAACTTAGAGGCACAAATCTACGTCACAGCCACTTCCCCGGCTCACCGGAATCTTCCATACCGTCATGTACTCTCTTTTATTCTCATACTTGTACGCCTCTTTAGGCATGATTATATTGTACAATGCAACGCATATAATGAGAATGGAGCAGCACAGTGGATGTAGGCCTATTTTAAATGCTGAACCACTCTATATCTTGCCTTCTCTCTATTTACTTGCTTTACTTGTTTATTATGCACTTTACTCATGATTTGTTGATACGAGAACGATAAGTGGATGATTTCTCGTATCATCAGTTTGGCGCCGTCTGTGGGAACAGAGACATTTCAATCTTTGTTTCTCTGCATATTTGAGTTCTTAAACACCTTATTCGATCCCTGAGGGTCCTATGGACCATCTTCTCACAGGTCGATTACTGGTTATTGGGCTCCGTTTTGCATTCACCCCCTTAAACGAGTATTTCATATTTCTGGATCTCTCTTTGGATCTTCATTTGCTGGCTTTGGATCTATTTTACATACCCTGTGATATCATTCCATCTAGATAATGCTGAAAGGCATGGTGGATTTAGTCCCGAAAAGGTGGATGATTAGGGAAGGGCTATATTTACTCCCCTTTTTGTTGCCATCTACCTATGATCTAGGGGTTATCATTGAAATTGTGCCGTATTACGAACCGTAAAGGAATTCTCTCACCAATGGACCCTAGTAGGTTTTCCTCACGTGTTGGGGGAGAAAATACCAGTTCCTGTCTTGGGATCTCTCCACTGCCTAGACGGGGGTGCGGCATGTAAGTTCAACAGTCTCTCGTACCGCGACCCCTACTAGTGCGGACCTATTACAACAGCTTAAAATCACCGTGGGAAGGACTTAAGTGGCCTTCGGATCGACCTTGGTCAATAACATTAAAGGGTTGCGGCAGTGCACTTGTGTGCCATACTGGCCGCGACCTCGTCAGCATATCATGGAGCAGTTCAACCCCTCCTTCCCAATACTTCTGTGATCACTCACTTCTATTAGTTTTGTCTCAGATTCTATATACTTTATAAAGACTAACAAAAGCATAAATGGAAGGATAATCCAGTCAGAGCGCAGAAGTCAAGGATGAGATTGTGCAACTGTACAATCACCTTAATCACCTCTATGATAACCATGCCTCACTTCAAACCCATGTCAATTATCTAACTCAGAGGGTTCTAATGCTAGAGGCCACGGCCTCTCTGAATATAAGCGCGGGTGCGGAGGAAAAAACTCAACCAGCCTTGTCTGCCGCGACAGTTAAAGAAGCCGCGAAATCAATCGGCAGAATTCAGAAAAGGAGAGCAGAGAAATCAGAGAAAAAATCGGGTGTCTATACGCCGTTGACTTTCCCGATTGAAGAGATCTTTGAGTTCATCAAAGAGGACAAGCTTTTGAGGTGGCCAAAAAAGTTAAGATCTCCACCCCACAAGAGGAACAAAGCTACCTTTTGTAAATTCCATCAGGTGCATGACCATGACACAGAGCAATGCTATGCTCTGAAGGATGAAGTTGAAAGGCTAATTGGGCAAGGGATGCTGCAGCGATTCCTGAAGAATGCGTAAAGGACTCAGTTGGACCTGACAGAGGTTGCATGCCGCACCTCATCCTTAGTCTTTCCAATTTCAACTATTTCTGTTTATGTTTTATGAAGCTCATTATAGCCTTAATACTCAAGACTTTATGTTTTGTTAACAAAGTCATTAGCTGAAGCATACATATATAAATATATGAATTAGAAAATTTTGCCAAATCTGATATCTCTCTTGGTTTCATAATCTGTTATCTCACAAAAAGACTTTTTGTCTTAAACAGATTCTAGAGGAAGAATAATAAAATTATCTCGAAGGAATATTTTACTTCGGGATGCACCTATGGAGGGATTGCGATCTTAATTAGCTCAGAAGTTCCCCTCACAAGGTGCAACTATATCTTATCTTCTGATGATCATATTCGTGAAAGCATCTGAGAATTCAAGGATCTCCTATTAGCCACGGGGGCTTACAATGCCCGTTCTCAGCTTTTGGAGATCATAACTAGCTGCGGGGGCTTACAATGCTCGCTCTTAGCTTTCGGGATGCGTCATCGAGCCGGGAGGCTTATAATATCTAGCCAGGGATGGTTATATATATATATCAGCAGCTGTGGGTGGCTTAATAACATAAGCCAGCCTGGGGTGGCTTGATAGTGCCCCGCATATTAGCTGTGGGTGGCTTAATAACATAACCCAGCCTGAGGAGGCTTGATAGTGTCCCGCATATTAGCTGTGGGTGGATTAATAACATAACCTAGCCTGGAGAGGCTTGATAGTGTCTCGCATATTAGCTGTGGGTGGCTTGGTAACATGACCCCGGCCAAGAAGGCTTGGAAATACCAACGTATGTCTATAGAGGCACATTGTTCAGATGGACCAAAAATGTGCCGCAGCCCACCGATACGGTCGCAGAGCTCTAGGAGCCATTCATTCATGAAAGTGCTGAGGCACTGACATCTTAAAGCATGAGAAAGCTACAAGGTCAAATGCCACGGTGGAAGATAATCAATTGTACCAAGACTAAGGAAAGGTTTTCTCTACATGTTCCATGTTGGTTATGGGATGACAAAAGATAAGCAGTCCAGACAACCAGGTGCAATGAAAGTAGCTGGGGTTCCATGTAATGAGCAAGCCCCAGCCTTGAAATCATGTCCGCGGCAGTCAAGTGAAGACGTTTGCATAACGCGACATAATAAAGGGTCGCGACTTGCACGCAAAAGCCTTATGACGCAACAGTCGATGTCTGTCGGAAGTAAAATTGCACCATTTATGTGGGCACGGACATTAGTAAATAATCATTCTACAAAGAAATCGATCTCTGTCTGCGGACTTAAAATGTTATAACTAGACAAGGATGCATTTTCAAATATGAAGCATTTACGCTCAACCATTCATTATAGCAATCAATGTAGAACATGCAATGTAAAAGAGCAAGGAATTACAATCAATCAATCGTATACAAGGTGGTAAATATGGCTGCAGCCTTGGTATTAGAAATCAAGATTACAGAATAAAGGTCGCAGCCACAACAGAAATCAAGATTACAGAATGAAGGCTGCAACCACAACAAAAATCAAGATTACAGAATGAAGGCCGCAGCCACAACAGAAATTAAGATTATAAAAAGGAGGGACACAACCCTATATTAATGATAACAAAAATTGAATGAGTTTAAGAGGCTGCGTCATCATCATCATCAGCCTCTTCTCCATCCGCGGCAGTCTTTGTCTCTCCGTCTGCAATCGCTGCTTTCGCCTCAGCCCTAAGCCTTGCTCTCTCTTCCACCGCGAACTTAAGTTCAGCGATGCACTCTTGATGTTCGGCATCGCTTAACTTCCAAGCCAGGACCTTCTCCTTGGTCTCGGGGAAACTCTCTACAAATCTCTGCCGCAGCTCCTGATAGCCGCGGAGGTAGGCCCTGTTGTTGATAAGGAAGAAGTCCTTGGAGACTTTAAATGACTGACGGCATGATCTATGGCTAGCTGGAGGGCATCACCATGATCAGCCTCCAACCTTTTTATTTCCGCGGCATGGTCTAGTGCATCCTGGGAAGACTTTGACTCCAGCTCATCGTACTTCTTTTAAAGAAATTGGAGCTTGTTATTAGCAATCTCTGCAGCTTGGGAAGCTTCCGCGGTCTGAGCCTGGGAGGCTTTAAGGGATTCCGTGGCCTATATGAAGTTTTTCTCCGCCTCCTCCCTTGCCTTTTCTGCTTCCTCCAAGTTTATTTGGGCCGCTTGAAGTGCCACGACAACAGACATCTTCCCGGCCTCGAATGAATAGGTCCGCGCAGCCTGCAAGTCCGCGGCATGAGTACTCTTTTTGGCCTCCTTCAGTCTGTACAAGGCCTCGTACTTCCTCTTCTGGACCACCATCACATCCGCGGCCTGAAATAAAATAAGTTAGAAGAAATAGAAAAAAATATGGGATACAAAAGTTAAAGAATGACAACTGGCACGTACCCTCAGAAGACTAAGGAGGCCACAGTCCTCCAGATCGTCATGATCTTCTCCAACTAGCCTGTCAAGGTCCGCGGCATCCAAGGCTCTTTTCATCCTCGGCGCAGCCTTTGCGGCAGTGTCCCAAGAAGAATTGGGGTCAGGCTGCCTTAATTGGGGCCTCGGTCTACCATCAGGCCCAGACTCTCCGCAGAATTGAGGAGGTGGCAAGTTCGCATTAAACGCCACAACAGCTGGCGGTGGAGGAGAGGATGAATGAAGGGGCACATCAGTTGACATCAAGCCCGCCGCGACCATTTAGCACGGTATGACGCAGATAAGGATCATATCAGTTCAAGGGAATGGGTTATTGTAATCCTATCATGCCGTGGCCTCTATCCTAAACAGTTGATTATGTAGCTGCTAATCATTTTTAGATCAAACTCACATAATATGAAGAGTTCGATTATGAATACCAAGAACAGTTATGTGTTTCATAAGCAGCATACGAGGGAAAGAGGAAATTGTACAAACAAAACCCTAGATTTCTATCAAATGATCCAGGAAAAAACAAATCATATCAGAGGGGAAGAAAACTGGAAACTTCGAGGGCTATTCAAGAAAGTTGAGTGGTTGGAAAATTACCTGGAAATGAAGAAGTTTGCAGTGATCAGCTTCAAACCGCCTTGCACCACCACACACAGCCTCGGAAGGTCGCCGCAATATGGGAGAAAAAGGAAGTGCAGAATTTCTCTCTCGATATGCTCTCAAAGTTTTGGAAACGTAATGAAGTCCACGGCCAGGAACAATTTATATAAGGGAGTGCGAAAGACGAATCGTCACTTTGGAAGCACCGCGGCACCTAGGCTATTGAGCCGCAGCCCCAATTGATCTCCCTTGGCACTATGGCTTGGGGGCTTATTGATAGTACAAATATAGCACCCTGCCGCGGAATGTATTCTTCTCTATATTCAGTTCGCAAACATACCTCATAGGTCATACAGGGCGCGACCAGACCTCACCCAGGGCGCAGAATCTCTTCAAGACGCCACAGATGCTTGGCATAGGGTGCGGCCCTGGCCATTATAGGCCGCGACACTCCTCCGTACGATGCGCGACATGCCTCCAGTAACTTCATACAACACTGCTTGCTTTGTAGGCCGCACCCCCTTCATCCGCAACTACTGCAGACTTGGTATAAGTCACGTGCTCAGGGCACGTGACTCAACACATTTACCTCATAAATAGAGGACCACACCTCGAATGAAAGGGATCAATTCCAGACCCGATCGGGGCAGGCTCTACAATACAGATTCTCTCCACACAACCCCAATCTACAACTTGGAGGCACAAATCTACGTCACAGCCACTTCCCCGGCTCGCCGAAATCTTCCATACCGTCATGTACTCTCTTTTATTCTCATAATTGTACACCTCTTTAGGCATGATTATATTGTACAATGCAACACATATAATGGGAATGGAGCAGCACAGTGGATGTAGGCCTATTTTAAAGGCTGAACCACTCTATATCTTGCCTTCTCTCTATTTACTTGCTTTACTTATTTATTATGCACTTTACTCATGATTTGTTGATACGAGAATGACAAGTGGACGATTTCTCGTATCATCAATAAAGTAATAAAGTTCAATTCAAAAAAAATGTTTGAATATGATGACATATTTTGGTAAATATTGACGAAATAATGTTCTTGCAAAAATGATGATTCTATTGAAAATAGGCATTTGTTGAATTTGAAGGAATTAAATATCTTTTATGTTTTGAAAATATAATTTTTGCAAGCCTTATAAAATCCTATAATGAAGAATGTGTTTAAACTAAGTAATAGGATTTTTGGGTTTAAAATCCATCTTCTCATCCATATAAACTTGTATTATTTTGATATTAAATGTATAAATAAGTTTAAGGGATATTTTTGTTGGGTTTAAACATTAATTAATAAAAGTTAGAATTTTAGTCTTCAAGGTATGTGTAATTGGCACTAAAAGATATTATGAGAATGAGGTTAAAAGAATACATGTTAAATAAAAAGAAATGGCAATTTTGTTATAAAAGTAGTCGTAATTGTGAATGCATTTATTGAATGAAGAAGTAAAGAAATGTGTAATCGGTAAATATGGAATGGTTAGTGAGTGTAACTTACTAATATTGTGAAATATTAACACTTATGGAATTAAAAAGTGATTAAAGGTGTAAAAGTATTTTTAATCAAGTAAAAGATTACTTTAAGTGTAAAAAGGTTAAAAATATTTAAGAAGTTAGTGTAGATGACTAAATTGTATTTTGAGAAATCAACACTTGTGAAAATGGAGTAAAAAGTGATTTTGAAAACAAATGGGTAAAATGATAATTTTACTTAAAGTGGAATATTTTTATGAAATAAAAATATTGGAAACGGTGTTACACAAACAGGTCCTAAACGAATATAATTTTGGAATAAAAATCAAGGTTAAAGTATAAAGGACATGAAATGTTAATTTTCAAAGTGTAACACAAGTTGGGGCGGTAAAGTCCCGGGTTTTGGCTTCGGCCGGGTAAATAGGAAAGTGGATTAATGTGGACATTTGTGAAATGTTAGAATAAATAAAAGGAACTCTGATGATACCTAGATAAAGCAAGAAGGGCCCAGAGCCCTTGGGTGAAAAAACCTAAATCACTGGCCAAAGCATATGGTGCGCATAGCCGACGGTGTGGAGGCCGTGGAAGTATACGGTATTACAAGATTCCGAGAAAAGAGAAAGAGAATACGAAACATTTTAAGAAATGGTCTTTGCAGTAAAATGTGTTAATAGAACCTAACTTGAATGAATATAATAAATGTTCTGGTAAAGGTGAAGTGGACAAGTAAATGCGTAAATCTATTAATGTCCATAAGATAAGGTAAAAAGGATAAAGTAAGTGGGTAGATGGGTGATTAAGCAATCAAGTTGTTGAGCCCATAATTTTCATAAGTATGAATTGAAAGGGTTTTCAAATGACAAATAATTATTTTCTATCACGGTGAATGCGTATGTTGAAATGGTGCTTTCAATGAAAATACTAAAGTATATTTAAATGAATAGAAAGGGGTGATTCCGGAAAAGGAATGGGTTTGGATAAATCAAGTGTAATAGTTTCAAGTGTTGAACTGGGTGTGTTAAGAAAAATGAGAAGTGCTAAGTATGAATAAAGTAAGTTTTTACTAGATTAAGATAAATTAATCTGGATAAGTAAGGTTTTTCAGATGTAAAATGGTTAATGCATTGAAATATGTAAGTTTCAAAGGTATACATTTGTAGATATGTACATATTTTCGCATGCATGTGGTTGCAGCGTGTGAGTATTTCTTTCTGCCGTTCGTTTCTATACCTCTTGTATAAATCCCACTGGTCATAGTCTCACACCCTCCCTTTGTTACCGTAAGTTGGGAGCGATTTCGTATTTTGTGGGTATTATACATGTAAGTATATTTTATTTATGTTTATGTTATCAGCTCTATTTAGTTGGACTTGGAGGTGCTCCCCATGGGTCCCTCACGTAGTTTACCTTGAAATTGGATTCGCATGCTAATAAGTGAAATGTTAACTAAAATAAAATTATACTAGCAACATTATATAGGTTATTCCATTGCACTTTATACCTAATGCTCGAGTCGGACTGGGTTGACTCATGGGTAACCCCATAAATTCTGGTTGGGGCGTTACACATGACTTACATTAAAAAGGAGTAGGCTGATCTATAAAGTTTTTTTATTTGTTTTGTTAAAAGAACTGAGCTCGCAAGAGTATTTTCCTCGCTTTTTTAGGTTTGAATGAACTTGGTTTTATCTATGTTTTTTTTTCTACCGGTGGTTTTTGTCTCTTTGAGTTAGATGATGGGTTTGAAAGTGGGTTGGTTTTTTTCTCTCATTTTGTTTGTTCCAAGTCAAATGTGGTAGTTGAAAAGGAAATGTGTAGGCCGGTCAGTTTTAGGTGCTACACGTGTTCGCCTCTCTCCTCTTTGAGTCTACACGTGTAATTTTCCTCCATTAATACATATCAGCCTTGTCTGATGAATAAAAAAGGGAGTTTTGATTTAAACCCAAATTTTCTTTTTATAACTCCCACCTTAATCAAACCCATACAAATGGGTTCCAAACCTCTTAAGTTAGCCCACTAAACTGGGTTTCTATTTAAAGAAATTAAACTTCACAAGCTAACTTCTGGGTAGAAAAGCAAAACCTTTACAAATACAAAACCCTGAAAAAAAAATTCTTCACACTAATTAACACTCTAGAGGACGTGGAAAAATGTATGGTTGAAGAATTAACTACCCACAATTTTAATGTTGTGGTATATACCTCCCATAAGGACCAAAAGATACAACATTTTTTTAAATACATTTGCATTATTTCTAACCCAATATGATATTTTATCTATATCATCAACTTGACATATGCTATGGATAATAATATAGTTATACCAAGGGATGACACCCAATTGAAAAGAAGTCTCAGCCAATAACTTGATAAATCGATTGTTGATTCTAAAAATTATAAACTGGAACACCAGGTTTGAGAAAATTCATGATATCAAATGTGGCATACATCACCGGAAAAAAATCCCAGTCAATGTGATGTGTGTGCATAAATGCCCCAAATATTATATATGGAGTAATTTCGTTTTAGGAACCGAGTGTTCTAATTGGGTTAAAATCATCTTTTAGCATAATTACAATCTCAAAAGTTAAATTTGTTTTTATGGGGGTGTAGATAAAAAATATGGGTCCAAACAAAAATACCCTTAAAAAAAGTAGCAGGACTATCTAACCTAAGAAGAGTTTCTACTCTTCTGAAACATATGATGAGAATATTGAAATCATGCAATTGTATATATATTGCTATGTATGATAATCGATTTTCTTAAATGAAGACCTTGGTGGTGAGTTGCTTCATCCAAGTTTTGCCTCCGATGGATTTGTAAGTGATTTTCTTCGTACGAGTCCTAATCATACAATAATAAAGTGAAATAATCTAATCCAAATAAAATCATGTGTGTATTAAACTGTTGCTACAAGGAGTGTAGTGATCTAAATAGTACACATGATTCGAATTTAAGGAGAATTGGAATTATGTTATTCTAATCTACGTTAAGACCTGTCGTAACAACACGCTTGAGACCTTTCTTTATTATTATCAATAAGCTATATGTCCAAGGCTATTGAAAATAGAGTATAATACATAGAGACACTGTGTAATCATCATCGAAAGAATAACTAATACTCATACTTTTTTGACACAACACGACTTTACATTTTTTTACCTAACACAAAAACGATCTTTTTAAAGCATGAAACAAATAACATAATTAACACATCATAAAGAAGAAACCTATTACCTCAACTATAATTGAAACTTGATCTTGAATTTCTTGTAGAACAGACAATATAAGGATAAACAACACATCAAATAAATATGTCTTGAATCATTTATAAGTACGTGGTACCATAGGAGATGAATCCCTATAATTTACACCACTAGGGTTTTTATGATGAAATTCATCCTCACAATGAAATGATTTAGCAGGTGAACATATTTAAATAATCTCATTATGTACATAATAAAAAAACCTAAGAAGTTATTTAAAAACCTTAAAATTTGGAAATGAACTTACAGTATTTCATCCATATAATTGAACCGACATAAAAACCATAATGAAAATCAAATGTAACTATAATAATCCCACCCTAATAACAAATGAACATATTTAAAAACCATAAGAACCTATTTAAAAAACCTAAAAAATAATTTAAAAAAGCCTAAACAACGAGCTTTATTGTAAAAGTTTATATTGTTCAACAAATACTAACATTACCTCTAAAATACTTAACCCATGTGAAAAATAACCACAATTAGAGAAGCATATAAAATATATGAAAGAATAAGTAACTCAATTACTTAATGTATTGATAATCATAAAAAATAAAACGAACAAATTATAATTTCACAAATATTGAATTATATAACCAGACACATTAAACTACTCCTAAACAAACAAAAACATTCATTCACATAAAACACACTAGTTTTGTAATAGATTGATTCAATATATCTTTGCCTAAAATCCACAAATAATCAATTGAAATTTGTCGAAAACTATATAAATAGGAATCACTACCATCCAACACCGCCAAACACATCTTTTCTTAAACACCATCATATAGACAATAAATTTAACACAATAATTACAACAATTTTAAACAAGAAAATTGAAAAACCCTAATGCATTCACGACCACCAATGTGTTTGTGTGTGTGTGTCTCTCTCTCTCTCTCTCTCTCTCTCTCTTTATATATATATATATATATATATATATATATATAGAGAGAGAGAGAGAGAGAGGGAATAAATTTCTTCAATAGTAAGATGTTGGGCCTATGGATTGAAATTTGTTGTAGACAAACCAACCAAAGTGATAAATTAGTCGAAAAGTTCTAGATACTTAATCATTGGTGGTTTGGCATATGTACACATGAAATAATGTTGGTTAGGTGTGGATGATGTAGTTATAGAAAGTTGAGGAAGTAGATGGAGAAAAAAAAGAATTTGGAAAGAAGGGAAAGATGAAGAGGAATAAAGGGAAAAGACGAACACTCTTTTTGGAGCGAGTGGGAGAGAAGATGGTCAGAGAGGAAAATATGAAAAAAAAATCCCCCTTACACTTTGTATTACACAAGTTGGGTACCCTACTAATTCATCTCAAGCAAATATTTTTGCCTCTTTTTAATCCTTTGCTCCTCCACTTGTGCAGGAACTATATGGTGGGGTCTCACGTCTTAGCTCTTGGAAAAGATTGAAACATGTAGTCTACCTTCTTTGAACTTTATTTAGGGGGACTATGAATTGAAATTAGTTAATTTAACTAACTTTCCAAGTTTTTTTTCTCTAAACTAGTGTAGGAGGTATGGTTGTTGAGGGTGCCGTGTTATAGCAGTTTGAAATAATAGTAGCGTTTATGGTAAAGAAGTGAGGAGGATAAAGGAGAGTGTGGAGCTGTGGTGGGACCCATGCTTTTCGTTATTTATCCAATATACCATAGCCAAATACTTCACCCCTAATTCCCTACGGATGATAACTTGCGCATGGGCCCAAAGCCAAAGGAGAATATTGGAGTGTACCTTGCGCATGGGCCCATAGCCAAATACTTCACCCCCAGTTCCCTACGGATGACAACTTGCTTAAAGGGGTACCACTACCTTACCCCATTCCAAGGCTTTGCTTGTGATCAATCTTATGGGCCCATGCACAAGGTACACTCCAATATTCTCATTTGTGTAGGATGTGATGACATATGTTTTCTTATCCACATAATCCCACAATTTTCTCTCCTATAATCATATCTTAATTAAAACAGGAAGTAAGTATTAAAAGGGGCCCCATGTTGATATTAACATCCAATAACCCCATGTTTACTCCTTTATATCTACTCCCTTATCTCAAGGAATGCATGAGGAATGCTTTGGTGCAAAGATACGTGTAATAGGGACCCACGTCATTTCACATCTCAAAGTTGATTATCTATCAACCAAACCTTACATTATATCATATATCTCTTCTTTACAACAACTATATGGAAGGACGAAGGATGCACGAATTTACTCTAAGGAGAGTGTTCACATTTTAAATCAATGTTCTTCTTCCCCTAATTTTTTTAAGGACATGTGGGCCTCCTCCCTTGAACTTTTTTTCAAATTTTATTAGTTCTTCTTAACACTCACTGTTGTACGTTAAAATTACTGTCCTACATGGACCAATGACAAATGTACACCTATCCTCCTACGTGGCCATCAATCTATCTTGATCATCATGAGAGATACTTAGTTGGCCGAAATGCCAACCAACTCCAAAATGCCAACACTGAATTCCAAGAGTCTCATTTATTGTACATATATTAAATGCCTGAAAATATAAAGGCATTTTGTCTCTAGGGTTTTACACCATTATAAATACGAAACATTCCCTCAGCTCAAGGGACAACTGAATCACTCATATGCAGACCATACTGAGCCATTATAACATTACAAAAATAACACAAACTGTGGATGTAGGAATTCATGATGGCTAAACCACTTTAAAAATCAATTTTGTGTGTGTGATTAGATCCTTTTTATATTTCATATGTGATTATAAATCTGGATTAAGTCCATTTTTAGGCATCAATAGATTGGCGCCGTCTGTGGGAACGACTATATGTCATCGTTCTCTACCTTCATTCATTTTATGAGTTTCATTCTCTGAAGAATGCCTGCTCTCCTAAAAAGAAACTTAGCAGCTGCAACTAATAATCCAAATCAAAATCCATCTACTCCTCACACTGGATCAAATCTTGAATGAATCTTTCTTAACTTAGCTAGAGGATAATAAGCTATGCAAGAGTTAGTAGGCAATTGGCTTGGACAATGAAAGATAAGTCTTCCAATTCAAGGAGAGATATGCCACCTCCAACTGCTGGGAATGAGAGAATCATTATTCCAGATCTTCTCAAGATAGGTCAGATCGCCCTGTTATAAAATCGTGCTATCAATCAACCGATTATTATTGTGGTAGATAATTTTCTAAATATAGACCAAGTACATTGGAAAGGCTAAGTAAGGAGTCTACTTTTGACCGTCTATGTCCCCGAGCAACTAGAGCCCATCATAGGGAACAAGAACGTCATCAGGAGCGTAGAGATGTAACCATAATATCTAGGGAGTGTATGAAAGGCTCTGCGTGTGCCGGGAAGACTTCTCCGAAAGAGAGTTTAGACATATGCACAATAAAGCCACTGTAATACCCCGTACTTTTGACTATAATTATTTTTTGGGATTAATTAATTAATTAGCATATTAATTGGAAATTAATCCGGGTTATAAATACTAATGTGATGCGAATTGGTATTTGATTTTGTGCATATATGATTATATATGAACTTGGTATTATAAAATTTGTCGTGGGATTTATATACGGCATTTTAGAAATTTTGTTGAGACGCGTGGGACCGCCGCGTCACGGTATATTATTTTGTTAATAAAAGTGAATTTAAAATCTATAATCCGTATGGTCGTTTTGAGTGCGCCAACGCGTCCGGAAGGGTCGAGATAGTCAGAAAACACTAGCCGGGGGTATAGTTTGGGTCCCGGGGTATTTTTAGGCCATACCGGTAACTTAAAGGGTATTTTAGTAATTTGGTATTTTTGGGTAATTAAAAGTGACGAAAATTGAGAGTTGTAATCTGATAAGGAATTGACCCAACCAACCCTTTATTAACCCCATAAGCTACGTAGGTTATCATTTAGTCTTCCAACTCTCCCAAAGAAAACCCTAGCCACCATAGCCATCTTTGGAAGAAGAAAGCTTAGAGAGGAAGGGAAAGAGGAGGAATTCTGCAGAAAATCTGCAGAAAGAGATTACAAATCCAACACCAGATTCAGAAACAATCAAGGCAAGTGATTTATTCCATTTAAATTTCAGAGAACGCTTCTTCCATGTTAGATTATTCATAAATTTTGTATGTTCTTTGAAGATAATGAAAAACCCATAAGATTGGAGTTATTAGTTTAAATTTTGGGATATAGGTTGCATGTAGAATGTTACTGGAAGATTATATTAAGAGAATTATCGACTTTTGTTATACCAAAAAACGAATTTAAGATGAAGTTTATGAATGTTCTTGAGATAAAATCTGGAAACTAGGTTTTTGTTGAAGTTTGACCCATATGTAGCCTTTAGATGTTGAATTAGTGGTTTGTGGACGTTAGTAATATTGTAGGATTGTTATATGACATTACTATAACGTTATATTTGAGAATCATACGTTAGAAATAAGTTTTGGGACGTTTTCAAATCTGCAGAACGAAGCAGTCCGTAGCCATACCTGTTCGATCGATCGATCGACATTCATCAGTCGATCGATCGACTAGATCGATCGATCGATATTCATAGGTCGATCGATCGACCTTCCCAGAATGAGTAAAATTTTCCTTAATTTGATTCTAATGGCAGAAACCCTCGGAGAATATGTTTGGAGAACTTATGAATACCCTCACCCTTAAGGAAGACCAGTAGGTGTGATTATTATAGTGGACTTTAATTAGAATGCAATTCGGGGAATTATTCTAGGTTATTGAAATTCGTTAGAGAGGTAACGTTTGGGTTAATAGTGCAAAATTGTGTAATTCGATGAAATAAGGTTTAGAGCAGAAGTAAAAACCTTAGGAATAAAGATGTTATATTTGGGAATAATCGGAACCTAATAATCTATTATAGATAGGTTTTAAGGTTAAGGGACTACGACGTGAGACGTGTTGGTAATTTAACTTTATATTAACGGGAGACTTGAAATACATAAGTTTGGAATAATGGTATTATGATGTAGCTTATACCTTATTAAAATGGTGATATCTAAGATGTGTGAATGCTTAGTATATAGTTTATGTGTATGACATACCTACCATACTTGCTATCACGGGAGGTTACGTTCGCTTAGGACCCTCTAATCCTTGTGTGCCTACGGGGGGGATATAGACTGGTACCTTGATGAACATAGGTCATAGAAAGACTTATTGTGATATTAATAAGTCCGCTGACCATGGGAGCGTAGGTATGTGCGTGACCCATGTGATGGTGACTGTGTTCGCCTCCACTATTTGTGATTTGTGTTATCTGAACTATTCCTGAGAGATTCGGAATATGTGATCCTTATGTACGTGATGTACCGGGATGGATAGCAGAGTATGTGTGCACCATGGCTTAGATTGCGGGGTGCTTGTATCGTATATTTATGATGTGAATAATATACATTAAATTAATGGAAATCCTCATGTTAAAGTTATAAAAATATTACGGTATTGTTTCGAGATATATAATGAGTTAGCTGATAGTTATATCAATGGCATAGTTAGTAACTGAGTTTACGTTAAACCTCTATTAAATTACGAGCGTTATTATGTTAAATTAACCGAGTAAAATGGGTAGAACCTTTGGTAGTCTAGCTAGTTACGTTGTCACTTAGCTAGTGGAAAGGGTAGTTATAGATGGGTACTTACGTTAGGAGTGCACAGTTAGTCGAGAGGTGAGAATTTAATGTGAGTGCACGTCCTAACATGTACTTTGCATTTAATGTTTTAAATGTTTTTAAAGCACTTGCAGGTTTTTAAAATGATTTCCACTTTCGGGCTCTGACCCATTTGCTTTCAAATATATTTTCTTGTAAAACCATTTTAGGTGTCCAGCCACAAGGACACCAAGCATAGGATTCTCATTCAGAAGACGAGTTGTAGCTGTTTGTGGAAGCTACAGGGACTTGCTTTTAGACGCCTCTCTCATTTGGATTCCAGTCTCAGCATCTATCAGTTGTAGGGCATGTTGCCCAATTCTATTAGACATTTTTACATTTCAATTTTCAGACTCTAGCATGTATTGCTCAGTATTCAGTTTTAGTTATTTATTTCAGTTTACTTATCAGTTGTGGGATTTGTATTGAGGAGTTTTCCTCCAGAGTTTATTTACATTTTGTGATGGTTATTTGTTTTACTTCAGCATGGTGAATGGTGTTATTTATTTATTCATTACTCTTGTTGCATGTTAATCAGACTTAAATTAAAATTTGGCAACTTGCTTTTTAAATACTAGGTGGTTAGAAATAATAAAAATGTTTTCGACAGTGATGCTATTAACTGAGCCAACTTGGCATTTTGAATTAATTTTATAAAGGAGTAGCTACCCGGTGTTTAATTAGTCGGGGTGTCACAGCCACAAAACCTACTTCGGTGAAATCTAGACCAAAAGAACGATCCTGGAAAGGAGTCACACAGCGGCTGGAAGATCGGCTAAGATAAATGGCCAAAACGAAGAATTCACTACAAAGGAGTTTCATTAAAGGATCAAATTTCAGTCACACCATTGTGGATTATCCTAATCCTTCCAAGGTCAAGTCACCAAGTGTCACTCCCAAGTATGATGGGAAAATTGATCCAGTCTTCACATAGAACAATATTATGCTACAACCGACATCTACTCAGTTCCCAGCGAGATGAGGTTTAGAGCTTTATCCAATTCTATCATAGGTCCATCCCAAATATGTTATAGTAATTTCCCAAGAGGTCAAATCTCTAGTTCTCATCAATTAACTGAATTGTTCATTGATAAATTTTGTTTTTGGGCAAAGCCAATTAAGAGTGTCACTCATCTCTTGACCGTACGAAAAAAATCGGGAGAAAGTACTCGAGAGTACATTGCTCATTTTAACAATGAGAAACTAGAGGTGGTGGAATATGAGGAGAAGATAGCCAGTGTGGAACTTTTGAGTGGATTACTCGCTAAATATCTTTACCATGCTTTACCGAAGATTCCACCAAAAACCATGATAGAAGTAATGGCTAAAACTGGGAAGATAATGAATGCCGAGGAGGCTATGGAAGCTAAGGAAGCTCCTGAGACCAAGGTTGAGAATAAAAATAATTCTAGTCCGTTTAAGAAGGATGAAAAAGAAAAAAAACTTGATCGGATCAAGAAGTATGATGAGTATAAACCACTCAATAAAGGCGTTCACCATATCCTAGAGGAAATTAAGGGAACTCGAGATTTGAATTGGCCTGGAAAGTTAAAGACCCCCCCAACAAGAGGGGTAATTATAAATATTATGAATTTCATAGGGGTTATGGAACAATACTGACTGTTGCATGGCCTTAAAGAATGAGGTTGAAAATATTATTCGGTAAGGAAAACTGAATAGGTTTGTTGATCGTAATGGAAATCGAGATACTCACAAAAGGTAGAAATCTCCTACCCGAACAAAGGAAGATGAAGAAGATCTAGACTTGCTGAAGAAGATTGATGAAAGCATCATCGCAAGAGGAGATACTGGAGGAAGAGATGTGATTGCAGGAAGAAAGTCTTATTTGAATGAAGCCAAGTCCTTCCCCACTATCAGATAGATTAAAATGATCGAATCCAGTGATAATCGGACAAGGAAAGTCAATAAAGATAGGCTAGAGATTGGATTCTCTAAAAATGATCTGAGTGGGGTACTTTATCCTCACTATGATCTATTGGTTATCACATGTAAGGTTCGTCACGATAGAGTGGCAACAATACTAGTTGATAATGGGAGTTATGTGGATCTAATGTTCTATAACTATTACAGTAGTCTAGGGTTACGAGACATTAATTTAGAACCATGTCATCGATTTATCATAGGATTTATAGGCGAAAAGGTATGCCCCTGCAAATAATCAAACTAAAATATTGGTCGGTACCTAAATGGGGAGCAGGAGTCAAAGAATTCGATTATTTGTGCTAGATAAAAATGTCCCATCAGTTTACAACATCATCTTGGGCCAAGTGGGACTGAAGCAATTAGAGATTCTGTCATCTACTATGCACTAATGCATGAAATTTCAAATGAGTTACAGAGTCGGTATAGTGAATGACAATCAGAAAGAAGCCAGAGAATGTTATTATACATCAGCCGACCAACAAGAAGTATAGATGAATGGCACAACCACTTTCCTCATTGACACTTTGGATCATTGGGAAGAGGAAGATGTAGTGAAGGGGCAAGTTACGAAAGAAACAAAAGATGTTGTATTGGATGATGAGAAACCAGAAATAACAACTTAAATTTGTTCAAGGCTAACTCATTTTCTCAAACATGAATTAATTACATTCTTTGGAGAAATGAAGCATGTGTTCCCTTAGAGCTATGAAGATATGCCAGGTACTGATGCAAACTTCATTTTCCATGAATGAGCTTAATATCTATCCAGATACTAAGTAGATCAAATAGAAGCGTAGAGTCTTAAGTCCTAAGAATAATATGGCGATCCAAAAGGAAGTGGAAAAATTGCAGCGAGGAGAGTTCATTAAGGAAGTCAAGTATCCCAATTGGTTGGCTAACGTGGTAATGGGCAAGAAAAAGAATAAAAAATGGTGTATGTGTGTAGATTTCACAGATCTGAATAAATCCTGCCCCAAAGATCACTTTCCTTTACCAAGGATTAATCAATTGGTCGATGCAACAACAGGTCATAAATTTCTCAGTTTCATGGATGCTTATTCTGGTTGTAATCAGATTAAAATGAAGTCTGGAGACCAGGAAAGAAATTCCTTTATCACCAGTCGAGGAACTTACTATTAAATTTTCATGCCCTTTGGGTTGAGAAATATAGGAATGACTAATCAGAGGCTAGTGAACAATGTTTTTGAGTACCAGAGTGGTAAAAACATGGAAGTGTATGTAGATGACATGCTCACAAAGGGAAAATTTACTGCCAACCACATTGCGGACTTAGCTCAAACCTTTGATCAAGCGAAAAAATATCAGATGAAGCTCAACCCAACCAAATGTGTCTTCAGAGTACAGGAAGGCATGTTCCCAGGGTATATTATCAATCAAAGGGGAATTCAAGTAAATCCAACTAAAATCAAAGCCTTACTAGAAATATAGTTCTTGAATAATAAAAAAGATGTTAAAAAATTGATAGGAAGGGTAGCAGCATTGAACCATTTTATCTCTCGAGCCACAGATAAATGTCTTTTGTTCTTTAAGGTGTTAAAAAAGACCTATGAGTGGAATGATGAATGTGAAAAGGCTTTCTTGGATTTGAAGAATTACTTGGGTTCTCCACATCTTCTCCCCCGAATAGTTTTAGGAGAAAAACTATATCTATATTTGGCCATCTCAGAGTCAGCTGTTAGCTCGACTTTGATCCATTTAGACGGAGGAATTCGAAGGCTAGTATATTTTACTAGTAAAGAATTTCGACGAGTAGGGATAAAATATCCACTCTTGGAGAAGTTAGTGTTAGCACTCACTGAAGCCTCTAGGAGAATGAGGCATATTTTCAAGCTCACAAAATTATAGCATACACGAATTTGCCTCTATGACAAGCATTGCATAAACTAGAAAAGTCTAGGAGGTCATTGTCTTGGGAAGTTGAACGGGGATAATACGAAATTATGTATGAACACATAATTTCATTAAAGGGGCAAGTAGTGGCATACTTTATAGTAGAATTACCATATGTAGAGGTGCAAAACAGTCCAAGTTTGCCTGTCGAGCAAATCTATTTGGAAGAGAGCTTAGCCTAAACGAAAACTGAGATTGTGGCTGATCAACTAGAGTCTTCAGCTGTTCAAAAAATAACTCAACAAAATGCTAAGCAAAGTAGGAGGATTTTTATACATGGAGTACTGGAAGAGGAAGAATTCTCCAATGACACTCCAATCAAATAATTTTTTATAGATGGATCCTCATGTGCTACTGGAAGTGAAGTCAACCTCATCATTAACACTTCAAACAACCTATATATAGAATATGTGTTGATATACCAATTCTAGGATTCCAACAATGCGGTCGAATATGAAGCATTGATAATGAGATTAGAGTTGGCTTCATTATTAGGAGCCAACCAGGTCATTGCACATAGTCATTCTCAGCTATTTATTAATCAAATGCAACAAATCTATGGCGTCAAAGGAGAAACGATGATGAGATTTCATAAAAAAGCTAGTGAGACTGTCTCTTTATTTACCTAAGTCAAGATGGTAAGAATCCCCAGAATAGAGAATACCCAAGAAAATTCCCTTTGCTCGGCTTGCTTCAAGAACTCAGAACTCAGATGAACAATCACAATGGAAATTCTTTCCCATTGAAGTATTGATGGGATGGAAATCAGTGTTATCTCTATGGAATTAGGTTCATCTTAGATGTACCCAATTAGAGAATAAATTGAAAGAGGAATACAACCATATGGCCAGAAAGAAGTAAGGAAGATTAGGTACAATGCAACTAGTTACGTGCTAAAAAAAGGCATTTTGTACAAGAGAGGATACATTGTTCCCTACTTTGTTGCGTTCATATAAACAAAGTAAAAGATTTGATCAAAGAGGTACATGAAGGATCATGTAGTGCTGAAACAGTTGAGAGTTATTCAAGACAACGTATAGCATTGCAAGGTTACTATTGGTCGATAATGAAAGCAGATTGTGTTGCCTTTGCTAAGAAATGTGATAAGTGCCAAAAATTCTCCACCGTTCATAGAAGATCAGGAGTAACTCTAACACCCATCACTTCTCCTTAGCCATTTCGTATTTGGGGAATTGACCTAGTCGGATCATTGTCGACCACCAAGGGAGGTTCAAATATCTAGTTGTTGCAGTGTATTACTTCACCGAATAGGTGGAGGGTGAGCCTTTGATTGAGATGCCCTATTAGAGGTTTTTTTTATTTATATAGACGTAGATCATTCATCGGTATGGGATGCCTTATGACTTCATCACCAACCATGGCACTCAGTTTGATAATAAAGAATTTGAAGAGTACTACATCAGATCCGACATCTAGAAACTTCATTCAGAACCTGGGCACCCATAGTGCAATGGCCAGATAGAAATCACCAACAAAACCTTGCTCGATGGGTTGAAAAAAAGGTTGAATGATGCTAAAGGCAACTGGATTAATCAACTCTATAGTGTTCTTTGGGCATATAGGATCACTCCCAGAATATCAACAAGGAAAACCCCATACATGCTTTCTTTTGGCACTCTGGAAGTGGTAGTAGTTGAAATATGTCTGCCGACTCATAGGGTGTTAAATTTTGATTCACCCAAGATTGATCTCATGAGGAAACTAGACCTATACATGATAGAAGAAGTCAGATAAAACTCGACTATTCAGATGGATTCTTATCAATAAAGGAATGCAATGTTTTACAATCGAAGGGTCCAACTAACCAAGATCGAAATAAGGAGATCTGGTGCTTAAGAAAGTGATTCATAAGAACAACAAGATGGAGCCTAATTGGCATGGTCCATATCGTATCTCGATAGTTATTCGACTAGGAACTTATCGTCTAGAAACTCTAGAATGAGAAGAATTCAAGAACCATTGAAACGCAGACCATATGTACAAATACTATCAGTAATTCCGTTATCAACATAATCAATTATTCAAGTTAATGAAGTTGCAAGTTTCTCTCCATTATACTTCCTTTTTTATATTTTGTTTTTCGAATTATGGTTTATTACCACCTTAAATTAATATGGGAAATTCTAATTCAAACTTATTTAGCTTCAGAAAAGTCATTTTAATTCAAACTTTTCCAACTTCGGAAAAGTTACTTTTGATTCAAACTTTTCTAACTTTAGAAAAGTTTATGGTTAAAACTTTTCCACTTTAGAAAAGTTAAACTTCATATATGATTTCTCCACGACAAGTCAAGAATAAGAAGCCAGTAAAATTTCTTCATGAGAGATGTTCCCTCGACCAAGTTTAAATGCCGGAATAATTATACAATCCTAATACACTTGTTCGACACTGATAACTAATGCTATAACTTAGTACAACAAAAATATTTACAATTTTATCCAAGTGCACTAATCGAATATAAGGTTGCGTAAATGACTCAAACATGAATCAAACATTAAACATTTAAGCAGATTATTTAATCAATAAGCAGGTTATGTAATCAATAAGCCAATTAACTAATTAGTCTACAGATTACCTAGTCGATAAAAAGTTAAATATCAACCACAAATCTTAAATAAAGGACATTCAATCATAAATAACTTCATTTCATTCATTGATCAAAATATGTTACAATTGAACAAAAAACATAAATATATTCTATTAGCAATTTCCATTAACCTTGCTCATCCTAAGAGGAGGATCATCAAGAGTGCTCGGATGGTTGATAGAATTAAAAAACTTCCTCCTATTACTCCTACTCCCACTCTGTCGATCAAGAAGATGCCGAGGACTTACATATTCCACTTCTCCTTTAAGGTCAAAGATCCCAATATATTTTCTAATCAAACTTTCGAGAATGGCATCTGGAGGAATCCAACTTATGCTAATTAAGAAAGGAGGATCAGGATACTCTAATATCCCTGGGATATGCTAATACCACAGTTTATCATTTCGGGGTATCATCAATAAGGGGACTAGGTTCAACCAACCCCATTTATAACCTTTATTCTTGGCTTGATCCATATACACATCGACATAATTTAGGGCTTCATCGTATCCATCCATCCATACGGTTCTAGGCTTCTTATGGAAGTCAAAAGTAAGTCGATTCACATTATCTTTAACTTTCCTAATGGAATTATCTTTCTCTTTAAGTTAAGAAGCTTGCTTGGCTAAGTTTTTATTTTGTTGTTTCCTCATCAACAGTTGGTCGAACAATTATATTTAGCCTTGATTATTGATTAGAGACAGATTTGGACTTCTTTTTCTGCAAAGCCTCTAGCTCGTCAAATAGCCTTGCATTCTTAACTTACAAAAATAAAACACCCTCATCTCGACTAGTGGTGGTCGATCTCTTGAAAGTGTCAAGTTCATTCCTCAGGGAGTTATTTTCACTCTCTAACATGGCAATAATTGATCAGGGGTTGTCAATCTCTTAATTCAGGTAAAATTATTTCTTATGGAGGGCAGAAGTGATGAATTGTATTTTTTGTCAAAAGCATTTTCTTCACTCATGGCTTTATACTTAGCCTCATAATCAAAGTGAAGAAAAGCCAAGGATAGCTTATGGTCATCCTGCATCAACTCAATCATCTCGCAGTAGCCAGCATTATTATCTACAACTCTAGCCAAGAGATAATGAAGATAGATATAGGACTCCTTAACTTCGTCGGAGACATCTGGGTTGATCAACCCTGCTATATCTACTTAAAACAAAGGAACACGTCCTACCTCCAAAATATTTTTACACCGCCTAAGCATGTTAGATTCAGTAGAAACTATGGCTTTTTTCCTGAAATAAAATTGGAAGTTACAATTATGATTTGATGGTGGAAATCTAGAGAAATAGACAATACAAAAAAGAAAAAATTGAAAAGAAATCAAAATCATTCAAAGGAAAAAATAATTGAGAAAAAAAGATATTCTTTCATTAATTAATGTGGATACATCAGTAAGAAAGAAAATAAAAGAAATAGAAAATACATTGGAGAAAGAACAAAAAATAAAACTAGCTAAGAAGGAGCTAAACCTTATCATTATATAGCATCTAGAACCATTGGAGACTCAATGGGCATCATTAATGACTTGGAACCTTCTTCTTCATCAAACTCCTCATCTAAGTTAGGAGAATTTCATGGGTCATGCCTTTGGAAAAGCTCAGAGTACCTCTTTGTCGACCACCTTTAATGCCTCCGACCAATATTCCTTGAAGGATAGTCTCATACTCAATTGGGGCATAAGTAGCAAAAAGAGATTTCTCCGAACCCTTGTCAAACGCAGCTTGCTTATCCTTCTTGCCTTCAGCCTTTAGAGAGACAACTTCAGGAGTTAGGATAGCCACTTTATCTTTATCAATTTTAGCCTGGTCCTTTACCTCAATCAATTTGTCCTCATCGGCCTTGGCCGTATCCTTAGCATCATTTTCCTTATTCTCGATAGTATGGTCTTTTTCATCAGCAACCTTTATTTTGTCTTCTACTACAATTTCCCTATTATCAGCGTTTTTCAGTTGCTCCTCCCAGAAATTTTGCTTTGATTAGAAAGCCTTCTAGGAAGTAACCAAAGATTGTCTTAGGTCTTTAAATGCCTCCTTTACTTCACCAGGGGAAGACCAAAGTTGGTCGTACTTCTCCATTATTCGGTTGAAGTCAACTAAAAACTACAAAAAAGATCAATACCAGATGTCAGAAGAAATTCATCCACATAAGGAACAAGCAAAAGGAAAGACAATTCCTAGTGATAAATTATAGCAAGCTCTCTCAGTCAACCTGGTCTTGGGAATGGGGGATAATACAACTTTATTAGCTGGAAGAGTTCCAGTCTTGATTAAACCCCTTTGCTAATCTAGGGTTGACTGTTACATAAGTTAACCCAATGTCACTAGGTCAGCTTAGATCTTTCTTACCAACTCTCACGGGTCATCTTGAGTCTTCTCTGCAACCAGCAATTATTGGTCAGCTTGGGTTTTTTGTGCCTATTTTTAAGGGCCAGGAAATCCTCTCTTCACTCTTTTATAATGATACTCAGTGGTTTAAATCTCTTCAGTATTAAGGATTTGTGGCCTCATATCACTAGTATGTGATTTCTTCTCAATTGGCTTCTTACCAGTTTGAGCATTCTTTTTGGGAGGAGGAGATAAGGGTCCATCCATCAAATTAAGTATCTTTCTCTTGTCCATGTCAGATGGAGGATAAAGTGGGATGTCAGAAATATCAAAGGACTCAAATGAGGAAGAAGTTCCTCCTTGAATGAATTCATCCCTAAAAGATTCTGCAGCTAAAGAGGTGGACACGGTCTCTTCTTCTATATTGATGGCAACCTGGGGTAGGACAAGTGTTGGTTGGGCAACAAATGAGGTTATAGATCTCTTATACTCTATCAATAACGAAGCAGTTTGGGGATGCTGTTCTCATACTCTTTGGTTAAGTCCTCATTGAAACTTGAGCTCTTCAAAATTAATCTCACCTTCTTTAGGAAACCTTTTCTTACTCTCTTCTGCATAAAAAAAGGAACAACAAAGTCAGTTGGCTAAATTCAAAAACAATTAACAAAAAAAAAGAAAATACAGAGTAGAATTACAACATATTCCACGCCCTATTTGGGGACACCTAGGACTAGTATAGGACACTCCCTCTGAAAGGGGGTCATGTTGCCAGTTCTTAACAACTGCAGCATAATACCAACAGTCCTTATTGGAGTCTGGAAAATTCACTACTAGATCCCTATTGGCTTATATAATCTTCAAATAATAAGTACTCTCTCCAACCGTGCCCCATTTATAGCAAAACATCAACTCATGGACCCTAATATGGGTCCCATAAATCTCATTCAACCTATTGACACCATTTACAACCCTCCAATTCTTTGGTTCCACTATAGTAGAAACTACATCAAAGTATTGACAAAATTGAAGGAAAATAGGGTTTAGTGGAAAAGTGATGCCACACTCAGTAATAAATAAGGCGGGGATCCAGTGACCATCGGGAAGAGAATATACATCTATGCCACCTTGTGCTATTTTTAAATCTATCGAAGAAAAAATCTTTCTTATATATCTAAACTCCTCTAATGAAAACTCATCCATAATGTCAACCATGGTGAAAATATAGAAAATGATGATAAAACAGAGTAAGAAGGAAATAAGGCTTATAAGGATCTAAGGGTGACTATAAAAACTGAAGAAAAACGAACAAGCTACAAATGATCGTGCAAAGAAAGCTTGAAGATAAAGAAAAAATCTAAGTGCAAAAGGTTTGAGGTGAAAAGAAAGGAGGTGAAATTTATCTATATTTATAGGTTGCCTCAATAAATGGGAATGACATGATTAAACCAAATGACTCGTTAAACTACAGTCGACTGCACGATTCTTGAAGCTTCAAAAGACTATCGTACCCTTTGGCGATTAAAAAAAGTTTGAATTATTTACAAACATACCATTATCAACAGTATTAGTGAAATTTTTTAAAAGTAAGGGAGGTCATCTGCGGACCACACACTCAAAATAGTACGTCGAGCAACATTATGAGCAAAATACTCCATACTTTTGATCAATCATCAAGCATGGATCACTGGAGGCTTTTGTTGTTGTAGAGGGGGCTTGAAGGTAATCTTGAGATTAGGGACAAATCCCTAATTAGCAATAGTGTTTAAAGATTAATCAACCGAGGAAGCTCAAGCGTGACAGCTCAGGCGTGGCAACTCAGCGAGGCAGCTTGGCGCGACAGCTCATATTTTAGCTTGTTGTATTAATCATATTGCATTTCTATTGACTGTAAGCTATAACGGTTGTAATAACATAATGATAATAATAAGTGAGTTTGTGTGAGGTCAAACGGTACTTGCGAGAGACCAGGCTTGGCAGGGCCTGGGAGAGCTTTCATGCTCTATCGAATGACCTCACCGTGGGAACTTTAGAGGGACTTGGTTTGGAGGATTGAGAAGTGAGGAACCGTTGGGGCTTGTCCTGACCATCTTAGATACACCTGGTAAAAATACCGAAGGACCCTAGCCGTGGAACCTTGGGCGGAGCAGCTTAAAGTTCCATCGGGCGTTGAGTTATGAACCAAATAACCCTCTACTTAATGTCACATCTACTTTATCTAATGTCACTAACCAGCCAAGCAATGTCAGACATGCACTTGAGTAAACCACCGTGGTATTTGGGGCTGTGAGGTAGTTGGTGAGCCACCTCTGCGACAAAAGCCCCCAGACACACAGTGGTTAGGCAAAAGGCATGTCTTGGCATTTAATGTTTATGACGTGGAGACGACTAGTGCATCAGGCATTTAATGTTGTGACATAAAGTTTGAGGGATATTTTTCATAGTCTTTAATGACCGAGTTGCCTCGGGGATGGTGTTGGGGGCTATTTAAGGACCCCAACCACCCCTGAGGAGAGGGGTGATCTTTTAGTGATCTTTCTGAGAACTCTGGATTCATTACTAGAGATACACATCTGAGAGAGAGAGTTATTGCAAACCAGAGGGTTTATCCACTCACCATTGTTATTTATTGCGAAGCTTTTAATACTTGACAGAGATTTCTTGAGGGTGTTGGGTGTGTTTCTACCTGCCTACTAAGGTGTATCTAGGGTGCTTGCTTCTCTCTCCCTCTACCTAAGTTGCTTCTATAGTTCATTAATATCCCTTGAGTTATACACGAGAGATTTATGAGTTTAAACTGAGTTCGTCTTCATTGGGTTTGTGTTTGTATGTCCTATCATTAATCCAAGGTCTTGGGCTAATTAACTTATCATTACCATACTCAAAAGGGGGTTACGCCTCCATCTACAATCTAAAGTACCCTCTTACATTTTGCGACTCTGCTGGGGAGGCATTCTCCTATGTAAGGAGTATGGCACAAGATAATGCTACTCGAAGACTCAACTATGATGATATCCAGCACAATGAAGTATAGGCCGCGAGAGAACTGGCGGCCCTAAGGGATGAGGCTCCTCGGGTAGAGATACCTCCGGTTCCAATGGCTTCAGGTGTTCCAGGGATGGCACAACCTTCCACGAGCGTGGGGTTGGGACCCACCCAGATTTTGCTCCTCATGAGAAAGTTTTATGAGTTTTTGCAAACCCCAGTAGCTTCAACTATGCTGGGAGGTTTGGAGGCTAATGCTTTCGTAACACCAGGAGTAGCTCCAACGGCCCCGCCAGGTGCAGGTATTGCTGAAACGATCCCAGCAACCATACCCTCCATCGTGAATCCGGCGGTGGGAATCTCTTGAGTATCAATGGCGCCAACAGTAACGATGGCTCTCGCTTTAACGGGTGTTCTACCTGTAACCCCATTGGTCGTTACCCCATCACCCATGGGAGAAATGAGAAGGGAGATGCAAAAGGAGATGCTGAAGTTCTTGCAGGCTTCCTCGCAATCTGTGGGAGAGGTAGCTTCGGTCTACAATGAATTCCGAACACCTTACCCTCAGGAATACAACGATGAGCCTTACCTAAAAGACTATATTCCCCCTATCTTTGAAAAATACACAGGGAAAGGCGGGAACCCGAAGGAGCACATTAAGCGTTTCGTTAAACACTTAGGAGCACATTGCAATGATAAGAAGCTTAGATTGAGGGAGTTTTCCAAATACCTAACCGACAAGGCATACACCTGGTACTCCCATTTGACTCCCAACAACGTTTCTACGTGGGAGGAATGCATGTATTGTTTGTCCAAAAGTTCTTCTTGGCAGGCGATGAGTTCATCCTGACCCAACTCGGTAGGGAGAAGCAGAGATCGGGAGAAGAGGTGGTGGCCTATATTCAAAGGTTCGGGGAAAGGTCCCTCGATGTAAGGGAAGAAGCCAAGGAATCCAAGTTGTTACAGATCTGTGCTGAGGGACTACTTCCTAAGTATATTTTCCACCTTATCAACGAGATGTGCGAGGGAACTTTTTTAGCATTCCTAAAATCCGCAAGAAACATCTCTTTGGTGGTACGACCCATCCCGGTGGTGGCTCCCATGATGTTCAGGAAGCCGATGCAACCCGCTGGGGGAAGGTCTCAGCCCCCACGGGTAGGATACGTCGAGAGGGAAGATGGGGGGAAGGCACCGAAGAAGGACAACAAGAGAAAATTTGGAAGGGACAGAGAAGACCTGCCACCATTACGTTGTACGATAGAGTAGGCGGTGAGCTGTTATAACGCAATAGTCTAAGGTGGAACCTGTTTATGAACTAAAAGGCGTTCCAGTAGAAGAACCCGATGATGCGACGAGGGCGGATCCCAAATACTGCCAGGTTCATCGAAAGATCCAGCATCCGACGGAGAGCTGCTTCACACTGTGAAGAATCATTGATAAGTACATAAAGGCGGGGACATTATAAATCCCCCCACAGAACATTAACAACAACCCACTTCCAGCACACGGGGCCAATCTGGTGGTGGCTTATGATGAGGAGGCAGAAAGAGAAGGAGGAAGGTTAACGATGAAGCAGAAGGAGTTCGAACAAGCTCTGGAACATTGCACCAGGGGAACGGCTAACGTAGTTTTAGCCTACGATGAAGCAAGTTCTAAAGACGTGGAAGACGTATATAGCGTTGAAGGCGAGGAAGAAAACTCGGTCATAGAATATAGTGCAGTTTCAAAATCTCCAAAGTTCACTTGGTTCTTTGATCAAGTGGGAATCCCGAAGGAGAGCAGGATGGAGATAACCCATGAAATTTTGGACATTTCAAGGAGGAATGCAGTCCCCTCGCTAAGGTGGAGGGGACCCATGGCTAGGCTGGTGAAGAAATTTTTATCAGAAGTAACCTTCAGTGATGCAGATAGAGCTGTAAGGTTTCCTCATAACAGGCCTCTGTATGTAACCGCTAGCATCAACGGGGTCAGCTTTGCAAGGACTCTTATGGATGGGAGTGCTTCCATCAATATTATGCCAATCAACTCCTTCCACGTGGCTAACATTCCGGAAGAGAGGTTGGTTCCCATGCCTTTGGTAATTTTGGGGTATGATAACTAATCTTCCAAGTCGGTCGAGTATGTGAATGTTGGGATTGTGATGGGAAATCTGAGTTCCCACATCAAGTTCCATGTAATAGAAAGTGCAACTTCCTATTATTTACTAATAGGGAGAGTGTGGATGCACAACCAAGGGTTAGTTCCTTCAACTTATCATCAATGCACCAAGGCAAATATCAAGGGAACATAAGTGACCATTAGATCTACGAAAAGACCTTTCGCTATCGAAGAAGCACACTCGGTGGATGCGGCATTTTATACAGAGCTGGAGGAAGATGTGCGGGTCCTGACAAGGAGAATGGAGGGAGCATGGGTTCCCTCGATTAGAGAGAGAATGGGGCCCTTGAACGAGCAAAGTAAAGAGGATGCAAGTAGCGAAGGGGTGAGGACCGAAGAACCCATCAGGTGGTCCCTCGACCCCAAAATATCTCGAAGCAGTTCAAAGACAGGATGAGGCCTAGAGCAGACCCCGTAGAGCATGAGGTCTAACGGCAAAGCGCGTTGAGTCATTTCTCAGGGGAAAGAATTACTGAGGCTTCTAGAGAAAAGAAGAGGAAGGCCGTGGCAACAGCTACCAGCAGGCAATGCAAGAAAATCATCACGGAAGAGAGAAAAGTGGTGTACCGCTTATAACAGTGTGAACGGGCGATCGAAGAGACTAAGGATGAGGTTGACCCAATATATGAGTGTTTCCTAGTGGATCAACGGGGGCATTGTATGGTGATAGACAACTCCAACATACAGGAGTTCGTAGAAGATGTCGCCGAAGAACCAGACTACATGGCAGATCAACCGAAGCCCCAGGCACAAGAGTTGGAACAACTGAACTTAGCAAGAGAAGGGGAAGATCCAAGGCCCATCTTTATCTCAAAAGATCTCGGTGAGGAGAACCGAAAATCCCTGGTTGAGCTGATTCAGGAATTCATAGACGTCTTTGCATGGAAGTACACTAAAATGGAAGGACTGGATGAGGAAGTGAGCTGCCACAAACTAAACGTGATGCCTTCAGCTATTCCGGTGAAGTAGGCAACGAGGACTTACTAACCTGAACTAGACTTAAAGATTAAGGAAGAGGTCCAACATTTGTTGACATCAGAATTCATCAAACCGATACAACATCCCCTCTAGCTATCCAGCATTGTGCCAGTGGGGAAGAAAGACAAGAACCAAATAAGGATCTGCGTGGGCTTCAGAGACTTGAATAGGGCCTGCCCCAAGGATGAGTTTCACCTACCCTCCATCGAAAATTTGATAGATGCCACGGCTGGTCATGAGATTTATAGCTTCATGGATGGGTACGTAGGGTACAACCAGATCAAGATGGACCCCGCAGACGCAGAGAAAATGGCATTCAGAACTCCGTTGGGCAACTTTATGTACAAAGTGATGCCGTTTGGCCTCAAGAACACTGGGGCTACATACCAGAGGACAATGATGGCCATTTTTCATGATTTCTTCCATAAATTTGTAGAGTTCTACGTGGACGACTTGGTCATCAAATCGAAGAAGGAAGAGTCCCATCTGGATGATTTAAGAAAGGTATTTGTTCGATGCAGGAGGTATAAATTAAGGATAAACCCGTTAAAGTGTGTCTTCGGAGTAACGAGCGGGAAGTTTCTAGGCTTCGTGGTGGATCGACAAGGGGTGCAGATGGACCAGGATAAACAGGGAGCGATCTTGGAGATGCCATGTCCAAGAACGGCGAAGGAGCTAAAGAGTTTTCTCAGTAAAGTCTCCTACCTTAGGAGATTTGTGCCTGGATTAGCCGAAATAACACACCCACTGATGCAGCTGTTGCGAAACAACACGAAATTCAGGTTGGAGGAGGTTCACCAGGAGTCCCTCGTCGGGCTGAAGAAACTTCTCGTTTCACCACAGATCATGGTTCCCCCCAGGCAGGAGTACCATTGCAGCTATACCTTACGTCCACCATGAGGTCCTTTGGAGCTCTGCTGGCACAAGAAGTGGACGGGCAAGAACGGCCAGTTTACTACCTTAGCAGAATCATACAAGGGACATAGATTAGATATAGTAGTTTAGAAAGGCATTATTTAGCCTTAGTCTTTGTAGCATAAAAACTTAGACATTTTATTCTGTCTTTTACAATTCATATTGTGACTAGATGTGATCCTATTAAGTATTTGTTAGCAAGGACTATATTGATTGACAGGGCAGCCAGATGGTTCCTCATCCTCTCAGAATATGACTTGAAGTGTGTGGTTCCTCGTGCGATAAAGAGCCAGGCGTATGCTGATCTATTGGCAATCTTTCCATCAGGAACGTTTGAACCTCCTAAATAAGACATTCTAGGAGATGACCTACAAGCTAATTATCTGGGTGTAACTGAAGAGGAGTGGACAATGCAGTTCGATGGATCTTCGGCAAAGAAAAAGGGAGGGGCAGGGGTTATTCTTTCAAAGGGAATGGAAGAAATTTTCCTTTCTTACAAGTTAGACTTCCCTTGCTCTAATAACAAAGAAGAGTACGAGGCATTGGTGCTAGGGTTGCTAGAAGCTCTTCGAAGGGGAATTCGTTCACTCTGCATTAAGGGTGATTCGAACATAGTGATCCAGCAAGTAAACGGAGAATACGCGTTGAAGCACATAAACTTGGCACCATACAGAACGATCATCCAGAGACTCCTTAACCAGTTCCATCGGACCAAGATCAGAAGACATCCCAGAATGATGAACCTCCATCCAGACGCCTATGCCACTATTGCCCAGAAAATGGTCATGAAAAACGAGAAGACTTTTGTTGTGATCCAACGAAGGACAGCTCCTTTGGTGGTACAGTCAATACTACCGATGGAGGAGGACGCGAATTGGAGGGGAGAGATTAGAAAACAACTGGAGTCTGGCGAAGGAGCCATGGGACTAAGAGAGTTAGCCTAATACTTTACAAACCAGGGAAACCTTTACTACAAAAATATTGGGGGATGGTTGTCAAGATGTATTATCCCAGAGGAAGTAGAGCGAAGGTTGAAGAAAATACACGAGGAGCACTGCGAGACGACTGAGATACCTCTATATAGGAGGATTCAAAGAGAGGGGTATTTCTGGCCTAAAATGAAGCAAGATGCGGAAGAACTACAACGGAAGTGTGATAAGTGTCAGTTATTCTTTGAGGCAGCTGAGTGCCATTTCATTAAAACTCAAATGGACTGGAGGCAGCCCTATGTCGACTTCAATCATGATGGAGTTGTCCTAACGGAGAAAATGGATGTTGTGCGCCTGAGGCGAAGGGCCCCGAGGTTCTATATCTAGGGTGGGCAGCTCTATTGAAGGGGATACTTCAATAGGCCATTGCGTTGCATTACGAAGGAAGAAGCAGTTGAGGTCCTCAAACATGCGCACGATCCAGCTCATATAGGAGGGGTTAAGTTATACGATCAGCTGATGACACTGGGGTATTATTGGCCAACGATGGAGAAAGACTCGGCTGAGTTCGTCTGAAAATGCAAGGCTTGCCAACTTCATGGGAACATGATCCATGCCCCATCGGTAGGCTTACACTCTCTGGCAACACCCTATCCGTTTCATACTTGGGCGTTCAACCTGGTAGGGGCAATACATCCTTCTTCGAGGGGCAAGATATGGATACTAGTCGCAATGGAGTGTTTTACAAAATAGGCCAAAGCAATACCACTCAGAAGAGAAACGGTTAGGGTGGTGAGCAACTTCATCAGAGAATACATCATTTGCAGTTTTGGGATCCCAAAGGTTATCCTTTCGAATAACGGGACTCCCTTCATCAATTCAAAAGTAACAATACTCACAGACAAGTACTCCATTGTTTATCACACTTTAACGGTGGCGTACCCAAAGGGAAACGATCAGGCCGAAGCGACTAACAAAACCTTGGTTAAAATTTTAGCTAAGATGATGGAGGACTTTCCAGGGTCGTGGGATGACAAGATACCATCTGTATTGTGGGCTTATCGAACAACCAAGAGGAAACCCACAGGATACACTCTGTTCTCTCTTGTTTATGGGGCTGAGGCAATCCTTCTAGTAGAGTTGGAAGTTACCTCTGCTCGATATGCCTTGTGAAGTATCATGATCCCTCAGAATAGACATGTGCAGTTGGAAGCATTGGATGAACACAGAGATAATGCAATGAAACACTTTCAAATGTATATGAAACAACTCTCCAAGGCACACGATAACTTGGTAAGACTAAGGAAATTCACAGAGGCAGACCTCGCTTTGAAAGCAGCAGTGAAGAATATCAGGGGGCTTACTCTACCAAAGTTTGCAGCCAACTGGGAGGGACCTTTCGTTGTAAGGGAAGCTCATGATTCAGGTTATTGTTTAATTTCGAAGTTGGAGGAAGATAAGCCATTTAAGATTAACAATAAATGGCTGAAGGTTTATTACGTGTAAACAACCAAGTTTGAACCACTGTTATAACTAGCTGTTGTTATGAATATACAAGTTTTAGTTACGATTTGAACACAATGCAAGAATTGCATAAATGTACAAAATTTATAACATACAAAAGCAGTCACAACATATGGAAGAATTGGAAAATATACATTCTTCATTCATAAATAATGGACCATTACAAATTTTGGAGCTATCACCCAAGAATTACATAGATAAAAGCAGACAAAGGATATATACAAAAAGACATTAGCCTAAGAGAAACGGTAAATCCGAGGAAGAGAAAAACTCTACAGGAAATCCCGAAGAAGCTACCATGAAAGACCGTTGGGCATTAATAGAAACCTCCCGCCTCGTCTGCACTTGTGTACGTTCGATGAGGAGTCTCTCTCATTTCAGATTGACCAGACACAAAGATTCTTCGGCATCCTTTACCTCTTGATCCACTGCTTACAAAATGGGTGTTAATGCGACCAACTTAGCTTCCTCAGCTCGCTGGTCCTCTTGATGCTTTCACAACACTTCCCTCTGTCGATCAGTTGCTGGTTCTTCAAAGTCTTTAAATGCATTATAAGCCAATCAAAATGGAAACCATCATGCCCCAACTCCGTCAGAAAACCTAGAAATTGGTTAAGGAGGGATTTGGTAACGCTTGCAGTACAAGTACTGGCAATTTTAGCAACAACAATTGCCATGCCTTGAAGTCTGTGACTCATCACGTGAATATTGGAACGTAGGCAATCCGATGTGAAGGTCTCAGGGTGACGATTCACTAGTTATTCAATCACCAAGAGATGGTTGGCAGGTATTTGAGGAGACTGTCGAAGCACCATCAGACAGAAAGCGTGAGGAGACAAGTCAGGAAGAGGAAGTTCGCACCCAAATTCGCTCTCTGCTGCAACACCAGTCGTGGAACCTTGATCATCATGACCAGAGTTTTTCGAAACAGCAGGTTCCTGATGGGGTGAGCCCATAGGCGAAAGAACTGGGGGATAATTTTCCCGAGAAACCTGAGAAGAGATAGATGGCATAATAAGTTTATGAAAAATTTTAACAAGCGTTTTCGTTGTTAAGTCACCGTTATAAGGTTATGAAAAATCTTAACAAGCGTTTTCGTTGTTAAGTCACCGTTATAAGGTGGACGCTCATGAAAAATCTTAACAAGCGTTTTCGTTATTAAGTCACCGTTATAAGGTGGAGTTTATGAAAAATCTTAACAAGCGTTTTCGTTGTTAAGTCACCGTTATAAGGTGGAGTTTATGAAAAATCTTAACAAGCATTTTCGTGGTTAAGTCACCGTTATAAGGTGGAGTTTATGAAAAATCTTAACAAGCATTTTCGTTGTTAAGTCACCGTTATAAGGTGGAGTTTATGACAAATCTTAACAAGCATTTTCGTTGTTAACTCACCGTTATAAGGTGGAAACTCATGAAAAATCTTAACAAGCATTTTTGTTGTTAAGTCACCGTTATAAGGTGGAGTTTATGAAAAATCTTAATAAGCGTTTTCGTTGTTAAGTCACCGTTATAAGGTGGAAGCTCATGAAAAATCTTAACAAGCATTTTCGTTGTTAAGTCACCGTTATAAGGTGGAGTTTATGAAAAATCTTAACAAGCATTTTCGTTATTAAGTCACCGTTATAAGGTGGAGTTCATGAAAAATCTTAACAAGCATTTTCGTTGTTAAGTCACCATTATAAGGTGGAAGCTCATGAGATGTAACAAAAATACCTCAGTCACTGTAGGGGCAAGAACGGGAGTCATTGTGGCAGCTGCAGGGACAGGAACCATTGGGGGCGAGATCATGGTCTCAGAAGCCACAACGGGGTCCCTGGTCGCAAAAGCCTCAACGCTAGGTAAAACCCCCTCACCTACATAAGGCACCAAGGCCAGCATAGGGGATTCATCGGGAGAAGATGATAGACTCCCAAACGAAGCCCCCACATGGAGGGGCGCCGAAGAGCCACTATGCTGGACACGAGCACCAACCTTCGCCTCGTATGCATGAAGACCACCAAGAGAAGTAGGGGGTACAAGATCGGGAGAAAGCTGTGACATGAAGACAAGTATTAGAAAAAAGGAATAAGTACAGAAAAATCGAAGAAATCCCTCTAGGTGTTACTTACCTCGGTTGTGGCACTGAAAAGAGGAATAACGGTCAGAGGTCTCATCAGCATCGTTGGAAGAAGAATGTTAGCTAACAACAACGGTATTTCAACCTGGGTAACCCAAAACACCTAGAGGTTCAGTAAGATAAATAAATAAAGGGGTGGGACCAAAAAGATGCTATACCAAATAAACTATAGAGGAAATCATACCTCGAGCTCACTTTCTTCAACCAGAATAATGGGTAGAGGGATATCGGATGGAGTAGGTAAATCAGAGGGGACTGATAGTGTCGTCTCGGGTTGCGTTTCCTCTGGTGGAGAAGAGACACCCACAGGCTCAATAGCATCACCTCCCACAGCAACTTCCCTAGCACGTTGGGAGGCTGAACGGTGAGAATAAGTGAGCCCCGTCATGGGGGAACGGGGAGGAGTCACATCGGTACGAGAAATACCGAAGCATCCCCCCACAAAAGGGTTCACGGGAGGACTAAGGGGATTGGGTCTTGCCTCTTCAACCCCCTGCACCACAGTTGTAAAAAAAATAAGCAAATGCAGCGTGCCTTAAGAAAAAAGGAAACGAGTAAAATAAGTATACATACCTTAGATTCAGAAGGGGAACGAGAAGATATAACCATGGGCGAAGAGGGAGGAGTGGCAGCAACAGAGGGGGCAGGAGAGAGATGCACCTCAGGAGTTCGATGCACCACATGATTTTTCTTCCTCTAAGACTTGGTACCCAGAGTCTTCTTCCTTTCCCCCGTCGTACCAGTACCAATATCTCGAGGAACCCTTGAACTCTTTCTCCTCCTTATCGTTGGATCCGTGGGATCAACCACGACAAGGGGAAAAGCAACCGAAGAAGGAACAACGATAGCGTGCCGTTGATACTCAGCATTTATCCGAGCTATCTCCGTCTGGGCTTCCTTCCTTAATCGCTCAGCCACTTCGGCTGACATGGGAGGAGGAACGGAGGCTATGGGGAAGGATGCCATGGGAGTTTAGGGCTTCTAGGACTTATATTTTGACTTTGATGCCCCACTATTAGCCGTTTTCGCCTTATTGGCATGTGGTTGAGAAGACCCCTCACCGGTAGTAGCTTCAGTTGAAGGGGCAGGTTTCTTCGGGGCTGCAGTGGTTTTAGGTTTGGGTGTGGCAACGGGGATCATTGAACATAGTGGGGGAGCTTAGTAGGAGGTGCCTTGGGGGTTGTACTTAGAGGGAATTCCATCCCAAGTACGGAGTTGCCTTTTAACCCCAACTCTAAGGCAGAAAATGAAGAAACGGGAGGATACACATAATCTCCCTCAACGAACTCAGCAATTTCAGCGTGTTATTTCGGCGAGTATTTTGTGGCAAACAAAGGGGTCACATCCCCTTGCCTAGTAATGCTGGGAATGGTGACTCGTCCGGCCATCATAGAACTTATTCCCCACGCAGCGGTTTAAGAAAATAGAGAACACGCCTCGATGAAGGAAACCTTGGGGTTTGACGATTGAAACACTGGACGAGGAGCCCCCTGGTCAAACCCAAACTGGTGGGTGCATCGGTTGGGATTATAGTGCTCACTAATATATCCCCACTCGGTGTAAGAAGGAAGATATCCTAGGGAGAACAGAAGGACCACAGCCAGCGAGGGATCCTCAATATCCACGGTGGGGGCCTGTACCATCCTTGCTCCATGTTGAAAAAATCCACAAGTATGAAAGAAGACTTCCTCTTGGTAGGGCCTCATGACGAAGTTCTCAAAGCGATCAATCACAGATATTAACTCCTTCCGACTTTCTCTCCTATGATAAATAAAGGACCGTGGGGGCAGAATTATCTCCCCCGAAGGAGGGCAGTTGGTTTTGGCCTCTACGGCAGGAAAATGAAAGTAAAGGAAACTGGTTAGAAGGACGCCGTTGGAAAAATTAGCCAAGTTATAACGACCAAGTGATCGTTCCATATCGAGCAAAGTCCTATCCAGCCAGCTATAGAGGGATCCCAAGGCAATTGTATCCAGGGGAAGTTTGATGCCTCGGGCTAAATGAAGGGACATATTGATAAGGTCCCTTCGGGGCTGGTCATTGGGTTTTCCCTTCAAAAGGAAATGGGAGAGAATCACAAGAATATAGGCAGGAAGTTTCAATGGTGTACCTTGACCAGGAGCATCTGTTGAGGAACTGCCTTCACCAGAACCCTTGAAGAAATAATTAATCAGAGGAGAGAAGGTAGCCTTGTTGGACGAACCGATGCAGCTTTGGCATATATGATCCAACTCTAAATGGTCGGCAGACTCTTGAGCATCTAGAGCCTCATCAGTATAAGGCTCATGACATGTTGCATTGAGGCACAGGAGCTCGCACACGTCTTCCAAAGTTATGGTGAACTCGCCCCACGCAGCGATGTACGTATGAGTAGTAACGTTCCATCGAAAGACCAGGATAGGAAGAGCAGCATTATTCTTTGAGAGTGTGAACTCACCAAACCATTTAGCCCATTGCAACCCAAGCTTGGTGAGAATATCATCATAAGAACTTTGCATATGGGATTTCCAGGCAGTGAAGTGGGCAGGAGATTCCCCGGGCGCTTCAAAATCAATATGGGACCGTGGGAAGTCCCCTCGCTCCAGGAGAAATTACAGAGTTCCCTCTGGAGGAAGAAAGCCCCACTCAGAAGAATCTTCGTCTCCGTCACCCAACAGTAAAGCATCAAACTTATAAGAAAAATGTACAGCCCTGCAGGAAACAACAAAATCATCACCTTCTCTAAAAATAGGAGAGCGAAGATAAAACCTCAGCTGTTCCTGACGGGCAACATCCAAGACGGAGGCAGCAGTGGTGGTGGAAGATGGAGCACCGGTAGTAGAGATAGCGGGGTTACTTAAGGATTCCATTGCAAATGATGATAAGGTAATAGGAAAACTTCGGGCAAGAAGGGTTTGAAGAACGAAAATGGAGGATCACAACCACAGGCGGTGGTTTAGAAGATGAGAGGGGAAGAAGGTAAGCAAGAGCTTAACAACAATGGAGTTCTCGCAGGCTTTCTCTCTCTAAAGCAAATAGAAGTTTAAAGAAGATGGTGACAAAGTAAGAGAAAAAAGGGTTTAAGTGGTTGGGTATAGCCGTTTGAAATTTTGGAGTTCGTCGTTTAAGTTTCCCACTATCGCACGTGCAAGGCCGCCTGCAATCATTTCCAATGAACACGCGGCACTTCGGGAAGTGCTTTGACAGTTGAAAAGATAGCGCCACATCATTAATGAAGTAACACCTGGGGAACACAAACCGTTGCCTTCCTAGGTAAGAATGAGTTTTGGCGCCAAAATATTTTTGTCAGACATATCCAATAAACTCCTAACGAAGAAGATGTCCCAACGGTCCCGAAAATCTACGATGTTCCCTCGTCATAAGTTAAAACGTTGTTTAGTTAAGACTGAGGTACATCGGGGAGAAGTTTAGAGTCTCTTATAGACTCTAACGCTCTGATCCTGAATAAAGGAGAAGAGGCTTGAATCTTTTCACATAGAGAAAGGTCCGTCGGTTTGAGATGTTTCGTACAGACATTTCTTGTCCCAAGAAAATCTCTCAACGAGGGGGAAAATGTAGAGGGGGCTTGAAGGTAATCTTGAGATTAGGGACAAATCCCTAATTAGCAATAGTATTTAAAGATTAATCAACCAAGGTAACTCAAGCGTGACAGCTCAGGCGTGGCAACTCAGCGCGGCAGCTTGGCGCGGCATCTCATATTTTAGCTTGTTGTATTAATCATATTGTATTTCTATTGACTGTAAGCTATAACGGTTGTAATAAAGTAACGATAATAATAAGTGAGTTTGTGTGAGGTCAAACGGTACTTGCGAGAGACCAGGCTTGGCAGGGCCTGGGAGAGCTTTCATGCCCTATCGAATGACCTCACCGTGGGAACTTTAGAGGGACTTGGTTTGTAGGATTGAAAAGTGAGGCACCGTTGGGGCTTGTCCTGACCATCTTAGATACACCTAGTAAAAACACCGAAGGACCCTGGCCGTGGAACCTCGGGCGGAGCAGCTTGAAGTTCCATCGTGCGTTGAGTTATGAACCAAATAACCCTCTACTTAATGTCACATCTACTTTATCTAATGTCACTAACCAGCCAAGCAATGTCAGACATGCACTTGAGTAAACCACCGTGGTATTTGGGGCTGTCAGGTAGTTGATGAGGCAACTCTGCGGCAAAAGTCCCCTGACACACAGTGGTTAGGCAAAAGGCATGTCTTGGCATTTAATGTTTATGACGTGGAGACGACTAGTGCATCAGGCATTTAATGTTGTGACATAAAGTTTGAGGGATGTCTTTCATAGTCTTTAATGACTGAGTTGCCTCGGGAATGGTGTGGGGGGCTATTTAAGGACCCCAACCACCCCTGAGGAGAGGGGTGATCTTTTAGTGATCTTTCTGAGAACTCTGGATTCATTACTAGAGATACACATCAGAGAGAGAGAGTTATTGCAAACCAGAGGGTTTATCCACTCACCATTGTTATTTATTGCGAAGCTTTTAATACTTGATAGAGATTTCTTAAGGGTGTTGGGTGTTTTTCTACCTGCCTACCAAGGTGTATCTAGGGTGCTTACTTCTCTCTCCCTCTACCTAAGTTGCTTCTATAGTTCATTAATATCCCTTGAGTTATACACGAGAGATGTGTGAGTTTAAACTGAGTTCATCTTCATTGGGTTTGTGTTTGTATGTCCTATCATTAATCCAAGGTCTTGGGCTAATTAACTTATCATTACCATACTCAAAAGGGGGTTACGCCTCCATCTACAATCTAAAGTACCCTCTTACAGTTGTATGTAAAAATTACTCTCCTACATGAACCAATGACAAGTGCACACCTGTCCTCCTATGTGACCATCCAACTATCTTGATCGGTATCAGAAATACTTAGTCGGCTAGAATGTCGACCAACTCCAGAATGCCAACCATAAAGAATAACAAAGGTTACTCGGATAAAAGGGTGACCAATAATGAATTTCAATAGTTTCATTTATTATACACATATCTAAATGCCTGAAAATATAAAGGCGTTCCGGCTCTAGGCTTTTACACCATTATAAATATGAAACATTCCCTCAGCTCAGGGGAAAGTTGAATCACTCATATGCACACCATACTGAGTGATTGTAACCCTACAGAAATAACACAAACAATATACGTATGCCTTCTTGATAATTGAACCACTTTAAAATATTTATCTTGTGTGTGTGTGTTAGATCATTTTTATATTTTATCTGTAATTAAAATTATGGATTAAGTCCATTTTTAGACATCAACACTCACATATCAAAACCCAAAACATACCCATAATCTTTTCGAATCACGAAGAAAGAAAAAAAAGATACCCTAGTTTCCTATTCCCTCTTTAACTCCCCTATCCCCCTCCTTATAGACTTGCGAACTTCCATCACCAACTTCCCCTCCCAACCTCATCTGTTACAATATATACACACATGTTATAACTTGATTCCCCCCCCCCCTTTTTTTTTTTGTGTGTGTGGGGGGGGGTATTCTGGGAGAAATTTGATTTGACATGGTGCTGTGTGCTTTGGCGTGGAAACAACTTGGTATTTGCAAAATTTTTGGTGTCGAATTTGTTGAATGGGGTAATTTTTATCTTTTCCACCACCCTAAAATGACACTGATTATTTTTCTTTGGACTAAGGGAATGTAGTCTTGCTTTCATGAGGATCTCGGCTTTGTAACCATGACGGTGGACCGTGATGGTGTGGAGGAGGGAAAATTAGAAAATGCCTTCCAACACATATCTTCTTTTGGAATCGCATGGTACCTCAGGTGGGGAAGAGTGTTATGGACTCATAAGGCTCGCATTTAGAGTTATGACCTTTTGTCATTTTACCTCAAGTGTTTTGTGTCATAGAAAATCTTCTATAACATGATAAATTGATTGATACTTTGATTGCTTTTTCGACCCGAGATGATTATTATTGGAGGTTTTATCAAAGGCTCTTTCCTATGCCTAACCCCCACTTTTCTTATGTTAAAACTATGTTTCTTGGGGACTTAGCCTAATTACTTGGTCATTTCAGACTATTGGATCATAGTCTAGTAAGCTCCTTGGGACCTTTGGTACATAGCTTGGGTGGTAATTTTGAGACCTTTGGGTCGTATCCTAATTTGATCATTTGAGTCCTTGGGATCGTAGCCTAGGTGTGGGACTTGGGTCCTTAGCAATGAAATTTAACAAATGGTACTTTTTTTGGACAAAAGAAACTTTTCATTTCGTTATGGAATTTTCATGCTGGATTACAACATAGCAAAGTGATAAAAGGATCATCGTATACTACTTAGTATTTTTTGAGATGTTCAGCATTCTATGAGTGGGATAGATCCTTTACTTTCGTAGTATTTAGATGATAGGTTCCTGACCTCAACACCTTGGTTACTACATAAGTTCCTTCCCAGTTTGGACCTAACTTTCCATCTTTTAGGTCCTTACTAGAACTTGTTAACCAACTAAGGAACAAATCTCCCACACAGAAACTACTAGGACGATATTTTTTACTGTAGTACTTGGACGTCTTTTGCTTGTAGTATTCTTGTCGGACTTGATCCTCCTCCCAGTTATCTTTAATGAGCTATAACTTAACCTTCATTTGCTCAACATTCTTAGTGTTAGTGGTGGCAGTTAAGGTTCGATAGGACTGGTCCAAAAGCTATAGAGAATGGTGTAAACCCTATTAGACCCTGCACAGTAGTCTTATAGGCCCATAAGATGGTAGGTAGTTGTTCTTCCCATATGCATTTTGCACCATCTAGCCTCTTCATTAATCTTTGGATGATGGTTCGATTGGTTACTTTGACCTGACCATTGGCTTGTGGGTGGGCGGGTGACGAATTATGATTATGAATTCCTAATCTTGAGCATAAATATTGAAAGATATCATTGCCAAGCTAAGTGCCATTATCATTGATCACCCTAAGGATGCTAAACCTACAAACAATTGATTTCCATAAAAGGTTCTCAATCTTCTTCTTAGTTATGGTGGTGAGGAGTTCTGCTTCGACCCATTTTCCAAAATAATCTGTTGTTACCATTGTAATTTGTTATGTCCTAGAGTACTAGGGAGATGACATACTAGGTCTATTCCCCACTGAGAAAATGGTTAAGGTGAGCTTACTAGTACCAGATCACTTGGATGTTTCCTTGGGATGCTAGAGTACCTTAGGCACTTGTCACGTTCTTTTACCATTTCATGCCCATCCTTAAGCAATTTAGGCCAAAAATATCCCTGCACTATCACACGATGAGCAAAGGACCTTCCCCCCACATATTCCTAATTGGACCTCTCTTAGGGCATAGTCAGCCTTTTCTGGGTGGAGGCACCTAAAGAGTGGAAAAGTATAAGATCTTTTGTAAAGGACTCCGTTGATGCGAGTGTAACGAGTGGTATTGTCCTTGATCTTCCAAGTCTCTAGTTTCTCCTCCAGTAGTGTTCCCTTTTCAGGTAGACTTGGATGGGTTCCATCCAATACTGACAATGCTCTATATGAACTATGAGAGGAGGATCCTCTTGTACTTCAGTGGACTTTTGGTACAAGAATTCCATATAAGTGGAATTAGGATTTTCTTCAATGGAGGCCAACTTTGCAAGTGAGTCTTCTCTCTCATTATCTTCGCTAGGGATTCTTGTGATCATTAAATTTTTTAACTCTATAATAATATTCTTGACTTTCCCCAAGTAGGCATCCATTTGTTCCTCCCTATATTTTTTTCTCTTGTGACTTGGTTTACTAGAAATTAAGAGTCACTATGAAATTTTACTTATTCTGCACCAAACTCCTTAGCCAACCTCAACCCGGCTAATTATTATTCATATTCCGCCTCATTGTTAGAGGACTTGAAGTTGAACTTTAGTGTGTGTTCAATTACAATGCCATTTGGGGCCTTAAGAATTAGGCATGCTTCATTTCCCAACTAGTTAGATGATTCATCCACATGTGGTATCTCGATTGGAATCATTATATCCATGGTTTGAGCTCCTTTAATTTTCGTTGTTCATTTACCTCTTATTCTGCTTGATCTTGTGTGACTTCTCGCTTGGATGTAAATTCTACTACAAATTCCTCATGGACCTGCCTTTTGACAAAAGTCCTTATCCAATATTCTATGTCAAACTGACCCAACTCCACTAACTAAATCATTAAACTCCATGAAGTTTTTGGTTTATGAAGTATCCAACGAAGGTTGGTCGGTCATCACAATGATCTAATGTCCTTGGAAATAAGTGTTGAACTTCCTTGAGGCAATTAATAGGGAAAATGCTAATTTCAGCATCTGTGGGTGGCTAGTTTCTAATCCTTGGAGTGTTCGACTTGTGTAGTATATTAGTCTTTTAAATCCTTCATCATCACTAACTAGTGTTGAGCTCACAAACCATGGTTACACTACCAAATAAAGGTATAAATCCTCCCCTAGATGGGCTCTGGAAAGTAATGAAGTCATGACTAAGTAATCTTTAAGTTCATGGAAAACTAGTTCACATTTATCATTCCAAATACAAGCCTTTCTTAGTACTTTGAAAAAGGGGAGTCACTTATCTGTGGCATGTGAAATGAAATTTTTAAGTGCTTCCACTCTCCCTTCCAGGATTTGGATTTCTTTCAAAGTCCTTGGGGACTTCTTATGGAGGAGGGCTTGAATCGTATCTCGATTAGCTTATATTTTGCGCTTTGTAGCCATAAATGTAAGAGCGAGTTTGTAATTCCTTATTTTATTTTATTTCGCTTATCTCATTACTACCTATTTCACCTTCATGATGACTTCCACAAATTCGAAGAGAACAATTTGATGACATTTGAAAGATTGAAGATCATTCGTCACAGCATCATTTAGTATATTTGCCAGTTGGTTTAGTAAAGACATTAATTACATTGGGGAAAATTATAAAAGAGTTTGCATTTTTTTCAAAATATTTTAAAATGATTTCTAAAAGAATTTTTCAAAAATGTAGTTAACCTATTATAACGAGTTTGGTATGTCATCCGAACGAGTTGCGTAGTATTATTAGAATGAGGTTACTTCATTTGAACAAAATATGGAAAGTCACCTTTTGGTCAGTTCTGAAATATCGTTCAAAATTTGATTATATTTCATTCAAAAGAGTTTGTCCATGTCGTTAAAACGAGTTTCCACGTTCGAACGAGATCTGAAGCAATGTCTTTTTGGCAAGCCCTGGAATGTCATTCGAAGTCTCATTGGAAATGCAATTGAATTAGATGGGGTACGTCGTTCGAAAAAAGTACCAAGTCGTTCAAATGAGTACACGTGTTTTTATTTTTAAACAAATATTATCTAAATATTTCATCCCTATCTCGTTGCAACAACTTTCCATACAAATAGAGATGCGGAATTAGACTTTTCCCTAAGAATTTTTAGGGTTCTTTTTGTGATCAAACTCTATAATTTTTTCATCCAATTCCCTGGATATTTAAGGGTCACCTTTTCAAATCAATAACATATTCCAAGTTCAAAAACCCTTATAGAGTTCTTCTCTACTACTGAAGAAGAAAGAAATTGTGATGCTTGAGACTCATAGGTAGATACCAAGGCAAGAGTTGCTTGTTGTGGGCGGTACTGGACTGTACCATTTTCTGTTGAAGAATTGAAGACTGTACCATATTATACTTAATGGATCTCTAATTTGTTTTTAAGTTATCTTGTGTCTGTCAGATTCTTCAATAGTGTTGAAATTAAAGGTTTTACTCGAAAGGGATTTTTTCGTAAATTCTTCTACCTTCTGTTTGGTATGGAATTTGGGTTTAATTAATATTGCATGTTCACTTTAAATTAAATCAATATAAAACTTAGTAAAAATTGAATTTGTATGTTTGGCCTACGATAAGAATATTCCATATAGCCCCCTTGCTTTTCAAATTAGTATCAGAGTGGGTTGCACTAAAATATTCGGTGGTCCTAATTTTTACGAATTTTTTAGATACCAAGCCTTTCAAATTGGTATCAAGACAGTTGCACTATTGTATTATGTGAACTTTAAATTGGTTATATATCGATAGTTTTTATAATAGGGTTCCTATTTTTTATGGGTTAAATTATGCGTACTGGAAATCTAGAATGAGGTCTATTTTAAAGTCAATTGAGGAAAGCGTTTAGCTTTTGTGTGAAAGAGGGTGGACACCACCTACTATGACTAATGTCAATGCCATAAGTTCTAAACCCCTCACCTTTTAGACGGATCATTAATGAAAATGGAACGGTTTTAAGTCCCACAATTTAAGTGCTATATCTGGAGCCGTCACCCCTGACGAGTTTTGCCGCATCACGGCGTGCACCACATCTAAGGAAGCGTGGGATATCCTCCAACACACTCACGAGGGTACCAAATCTATGAAATCTTCTAAGCTTTAGAATCTCACCACACAGTTTGAGACTGTTACTATGCTAGAAACTGAGTCATTGGATGAATTTTATGCACGATTGTCTGATATGATTAACTCTTGCTGTAGGTACCCAAAATTAAGATCATGGGCCTGGACGAGTAGCCCAAGTCTGGCGGCCCAAAGTTCAGGCCCCCATCTCTTATTCGATTATCCGGTCTCTTCCCACGTCCCCATTAAGGGAGGTTATAGGGAGAGATGGAAGACGTGGGGGAATCCAACACCCCCACTTACCTAAATGTACATTTATATATTGAACCCTAGGTCCGGGGAAAAAGGAAAAGTTGTATTCTCTGTAACTGCTCTCCGGAGCATATAGAAATAACACCGACTGCACCACCGTGGACGTAGGCACATCTTTGCTGAACCACGTACATCCTTTGTTGTGTGATTTTCATTTTACATTCCTTGTTCTTCCTTGGTAATTGTCTCTCTTGTATTTACTTGTATCGCATAGTAATTGCCCTCACAATTGGCACCGTCTGTGGGAAATGTTCATCTTTCCCTGAGAAGAGCCCACACCAAGAAAGGAGTTTAAAATGTCTGGTCATAGTAGCAATGCCCCCCAGGCAGGGGATATTCAAGAACCACCTGCTCCTCGCAGAATTAGATCTGAAGTTCGACGTTCAGATTAAAGGGCTCGCTTAGAAAGGCCAGCCTTAGAAGAAAGCCAAGGACCAGCGAGGTCCACGCAGATATCCAGACTGATTGATGCATACGAGGCAAGGCTCCACGAGAAAGGGGAGACTTCTCGCAAACACGAGGCTGAGAATGCTCGCCTGAAAAGAAGACTGGAAAGACTGGAGAGAGAGCTTCATCATGATAACAGGAGACGTCCATACCACACTCCTATCCCTCAGGCGAGCAAGTCTCGCAGTCAAGGAAGGAGCCCTAGGTGAGGATCTCAAAAGGTTGAGGAAGGCGAATCAGACGACGACCTCCGCGAGCAGCTGCGAAGAGCTCGCCATTACCAGAGCCCTACTCGCTGTAACGAGAACATACGAAATCTGATCCGCAGGGAGATAGATCAACATCCTGCCCATCACGGTACCAGATCGACCCGAGAACTTGCTAGACGAGCTCTCAAAACCCAAATGAAATCACCTTTCACGAGAGAAATTGAAGAGGAAGAAGACCATAAGAAATTTGCCATTCCAAGGTTCAAAATTTATGACGGTAAGACTGATCCCATTGATCACGTCAGACAGTACCGACAAGCCATGACCCTTTGGAACCACCGAGACGCGCTAATGTACCGAATTTTCCCCTCGAGCTTGCATGACGTTGCGTAAAAATGGTTCGAAAGGCTCCCCCACCGATCCATCAGAAGTTTCAAATCCCTGGCCGAGCTCTTTATGGCCATCTTCATTACTAGTAGCTCCCATCCCAAAAGGATGGATGCTTTACTGACAATGAAGAAAATTCCTCAAGAGACACTCCGAGACTACGCGAAGAGGTACTGGGATTTATTCAACGAGGTCGAGGATTACTCAGAACAAGTGGCAGTGGCCTCTTTCAAAATTGGGCTACCCAGCTCTTCCCTTCTTTACCAGTCCCTGACAAAGAAGGAGGCTATGACTATTGACAACCTAATGGCTCGCATCGAGAAGTACGCTAAGGTGGAGGATGTCACCTGCCTCAGTACAGGAGAAAATGGTCGAGCTAAACTCACTACCAAGGGCAGTGACAAAGATGAGAATCAAAAGAAAGGAGGAAAGAACGGGGGCAAAAATGGCTCCAAGAACGGAGGGAATAATGATGTGTCGAAAGCATTCCAGGCGGTCAACACCATCTTCAAAGAACCAATTTACAAGATCCTCGCAAAAATCAAAGACGAGCCATTCATCAAATGGCCCAGGAAGATGGGAGGAGATACCTCGAAGAGGAACAACGAGCTGAGATGAACTTTTCACAAAGAGGGAGGATATAAGGCTGAGCATTGCAAAGCTCTTAAATCTCACCTCGAGGAGCTAGCCCAATCCGGGCATTTCAACCAGTTTGTAGAGAAAAAGGCAGAGAAGGTGGCTGCCAATAGAGAAGCAAGACCTGACAACGTGCTCGAAGATGACTCCGGGCATGAGTTCACGATAATTCACGGGGCATTTGAAGCCAAGCATATCCAAGGAAATTCAGCTCGAATGGAGATAAAGAAACTTACAGCGGTAATGCGGGCTTTTCAGATCGATTCGACAAAGTCGCAGTCAGGAAAGCGTCGACGAGCAGATGACGTCAACTATAACAAGTATATTATTTTTACAAATAAAGATCTGGTGGGAGTGAGAACCCCACATCACGATGCTCTGATCATTACCCTCAGGATAACTAACTTTGACATCGAGAAGTTGCTCATCGACCAAGGAAGCTCGTCCGAAGTAATGTATCTCGACCTATTCAGAAAGTTGAAGTTAAGCGTCACCGACCTAAAGGAAGCTACTGTCCCTTTAGTTGGCTTCGCTAGAAAAATAACTATGCCCCTGGGAAAGATTGTACTACCGGTGCGTGATGGAACCGTCTCCAAGATGATCGAGTTTTTGGTAGTTGACATCGACTCGCCATACCAGGCCATCCACGGTAGGGGATGGCTTCATGCAATGACGGCAGTCTCCTCGACCTACCATCAGAAACTCAAGTATGTAACCGAGCGAGGAGTAATGGAGATCCATGGCGACCAAGCGATGGCAAGAAGGTGCTTCATAGAAGCCATCCGACCAAATCCAGAGAAGAAGGCCGATCAGCCCAGTGAGAAAGTTGAAGAAGGTCTAACACCTTCTAAATAGAAATTAAAGTACGGAAGACCTGGAGTAGAGGAGACCAGGCTTCTACCCTCCGAGCGGGTCGTCGAGGACCTAGTAGAAGTTGCGACTGGAGATGGCAATAGTAATAGAGTCTTCTTGATTGGAGCATCTCTCACTAGCCAGGAACAGAAGGAATTAACAACTCTGCTGAGACGCAACATAGATGTTTTCACATGGGAACCGTACGAGCTGCCTAGAATCGATCCTAGTATGGTCTGCCTTTAGATGCACGTCGATCCTGCCTTCAAACCAATTACGCAGAAAGCACGACGAACTGCACCCGAGAAGGCTAAAATGGTAGAAAAAGAAGTCAAAAAACTGTTGGATCCAGGGTCCATACGGGAAGTAAAATTCCCCAAGTGGTTATCCAACCCAGTAGTAGTTCCAAAAAACAACGGGAAGTGGAGAGTTTGCATCGACTTCACTGACCTCAACAAAGCATGCCCTAAAGATAGTTTCCCCCTCCCAAAAATAGACCAACTAGTGAACGCCACTGCAGCTCACGAGCGAATGAGTTTTCTGGACGCATACTCAGGGTATCATCAGATCCCCTTGTATGCCCCAGACCAGGATAAGACATCATTCATCACGATAATAGGATTATACTGCTACAAGGTCATGCCCTTTGGGCTCAAGAATGTAGGGGCAACATATCAGCGGCTGGTCACCAAGATGTTCAAGGACCAGATGGGAAACACCATGGAGGTCTACATTGATGACATGCTCGTTAAAAGTAAGAAAAAGGAAAATCCCCTCTCAGACCTGTCAAACACCTTCGAAATCCTCAGGAAGTACCGAATGAAACTTAATGTAAGCAAGTGTTCTTTCGGTGTCCAGTCAGGAAAATTCCTTGGGTGCTTAGTCAGTAAGAGAGCCATAGAAGCTAACCCAGACCAGATCGATGCAATTAATAGGGTACAACCTCCTCGAACAATTCGGGACATACAAAAGCTCACTGGTATGCTCGCTGCCTTAAATCGCTTCATCTCTAAATCCTCCGAGAAGTGCAAGCCTTTCTTACAGCTTTTAAAAGGGAATAAAATGGTAGAGCGGAGCCCAGATTCTTCGCGAGCATTGGCCGAACTCAAGGCTTACTTAAGCTCTCCACCACTGCTCGTCATACCACGGCAAACAAATTCTTTCTTCCTACACCTCTTCGTTTCCAACCACACTGTCAGCTCTGCGTTAATATGCGAGGTTACAAGAATCCAGCACCTTGTTTATTACGCGAGCAAGACCCTACTCGACACCGAGCAGAGGTACCTACTGCTGGAGAAGCTCGCCTTCGATCTAGTAGTGGCCTCGAGGAAGTTGAAGCACTATTTCGAAGCCCACACTATCATCGTCCTTACATCGCACCCCCTTAAAGCAATCCTGAGGAAAGCGGATTTATCGAGCAGACTGTCTAAATGGCCAGTCGAGCTCGGGCAATTTGACATCCAATTTCAACCAAGGACAACAATCAAGGGGCAGATCCTTGCTGATTTCATAGCCGGATTCACGGGCGAGGAACCTTTCGACCAACCTCAACCGACAAGGCAAAGGGAGAACCAAGCTGCAGAGGAAACCTGGAAACTGTTTGTTGACGGAGCCTCCAACTCAAAGGGGGCAGGGTAGGCATTATCCTCGTTACTGTAGAGAATACAATCCTTGAACAAGGAATTAGGCTTGGATTTGCAGCCTCCAACAACGAAGCAGAATACGAAGCCTTAATAGCCGGCGTCCAGAAGGCGTACACTTTGGGAGCAAGACATTTACAGGTATTCGGCGATTCCCAGTTAGTTTCCAATCAGATAAGTGGAGAATACAATGCAAAAGATGACAGAATGGCACTTACCTCACCTTAGTTAAAAAACTAATGCAAGCTTCGAAGAGGTTCAGGTCCATCAGTTTCCCAGGGGGCAAAACAGCCATGCTGACGCCCTAGCAGCCCTGAGCTCGGTAGTCGACTCCGACCTAAAAAAAACCATCCCCATCGATTTCAACTCTCGTTCGAGCATTAACCGCAACAGAAAGCCACCAAACGTGGAGCAGGTACTCCAGGTGAGATCAACTCCCAGCTGGATGGACCCCTTAAGGGACTGCTTGAAGGATGGCATGCTCCCGAATAATAAAAAGACTGCCCACCATATAAGAGTCAAAGCTGCTCTCTTTCACTTATCCCCGGAGGGCAACTTGTATAAGAGATCCTTCTCCGGTCCCTACCTCCAATGCGTTCACCCAGGGGATGTCGAGCAAGTGCTACACGAGCTGCACGAGGGAGTCTGTGGAACCCATATCGGAGGAAGGTCTCTAGCTTTTTGAGTAATGAAGGAGGGCTATTGGTGGCCATATATGCAAAGGGACTCTGCGATGTATGTCCGCAAAGCCTAAAATTCCAACTTCACGCTCCTATGGTCCACCAACCTGCCAGCGACCTAAAATCACTGTCCAACCCATAGCCATTCGCCCAATGGGGAGTTGACATCGTGGGACCACTGCCTACCGCCATCGGCAATCGCAAATATTTGTTGATTACAAATGACTACTTCACCAAATGGATCGAGGCGGAACCCCTAGCAAACATCCGAGATGCAGATATGATAAGGTTCATATGGAAAAATATAATCACTCGCTTTGGCATCCCCAGAACCATCATCACCGATAATGGAACATAATTCAAAAGCGGATCCTTTCAGAGTTTCTGTAACAAACACGGTATCAGACACCACTTCAGTTCGGTGGCCTACCCTCAGAGCAATGGCCAAGCTGAGGCTTCTAACAGAACTGTGATCGATGGATTAAAGAAACGATTGGAGCAAGCCAAAAGCGCATGGGTAAATGAATTACCACATATTTTATGGGCATACCGAACCACTCCTCCACGAGCAATAGGAGAAACCCCATTTTTGTTGACATATGGCATGGAAGAAGTCATCCCACTAGAAGCCAATTTGCCGACAATGAGGTCCAACCTTATCGACCAGGGCCATAATAATGCAGCATTGCTCGCTGAGCTCGACCTAGCTGACGAGTGCCGAGAGCTAGCCCTAGTAAAACTAGCGACCTATCAGCAACAGCTCGCGAGGCATTACAACAAAAGGGTTAACCCAAGGAAATTCCAAATTAGGGACTACGTTCTAAGGAAGGTCCTGGGCAGCGCAGTAAAACCATCAGACGGAAAGCTAGGACCAAACTGGGAAGGACCCTTTAAGATAACAAGAGACGATTTGCAGGGCGCTTATCACTTGGAAACGATGGAGGGCAGAGAAATACCACGAGCATGGAACGCAGCCAATCTCAAGAGATTCTATTTTTAGATCTTTCTTTTATTCTTTTGTTATGGAATTAGAAGTTCATTTCCCTTGTCATTAATGAAAGTTATTTAAACGGTTGCATTCTAATAAGTAACAGCTATATGAGCTTTATCACACATCTTTTCCAAATGACAGGCACATTAATCATAGCAGGGGAGTACCCCTCCTCAGGTCATCGTCATGAAACACGAAGGACATCTTAGCATTGCCCCTGGCAATATATGAAGCCCTACAGGGGATCCTTAGGCAATATGGCCAAATTTTATACTGGTCATCAAACCTTCTTTGGTTAAATAAAATCCTGATCGGATGAAGCATCCAACACCAGGTGTGTCCTCGACAATTGCCACACTTAGGCCTAAGGGAGTGTGACGACACGACCTAAAAAGTAAAGTGGTGCACAATGGTATCTCGATATTATACTGGACTGGGAGGACACTTGCGTAACAACACAAACTTAGAAGATCATAAAGCAGCAAGAATATGAAAAATATAATACACTTGTTTAGTCAGAAAATTCGCCCAAAACACAAACTTTATATTAGTTCATCATATTTACAATAATGGTGATACATGTTTAGTCGGCGAGCTCGCCCAAAACATTTACATTACAAAAAATACAAAAAACAACAACTGGCAAAATCTCAATGGGGGTGAGGCCTCTGAGCGAGATAATCAGCAACTCGAGCTCTTCGTCCATCATCAGGAGCAGGAGCTAACTCTTCCTCAACCTCGTTCGCATCCGACTCTAATAATTGTCGAGGGATGGCATCGATGGGGATCCATCGATCATCCCTTCGAAAGGGGTTAGGCATCAAGGTAGAGGGAGAAATCTCATGGCGATACCAGAGTAACGAGTTCCTCGGGACTTGCGGCTCCTTCAAGGCACTCGGCCACCCTCTGATAAAATAAAGCTCTTCGAACTCTGACAACCTTGTTGGAGCATCTGACCAGCCCTGGTCATAGTCGTCAGTCCACACTCGTCGAGGACCTTTTTTAAACAGGTGCCGCAGCCGAGTAACATCCCTTTGAGGCCCAGCAACGATCACATATGCTCGCTGGACGTCACCATGAAGCTCTTCCATCTCCCTCTCTCGAATCTCTTCCATTTCCCTATCTCGGCTCCTGGTGCTCCTGCCAGCTCGCGTCGATGAAGAACCACGCAGCACAGGCCAAATATCGCTTGATCCAGCCCTAGCTTGTGTCAATGAAGAACCTCGCAACACTGAAGGGTAGTGCTTGGCGCGTGTTCCCTAAGTCGCGAGACCTCTTACCTTAAAGCTTCATTTTCTTACTGAAGCATCTCACCAACCTGGTTGATCTCGAAAGCATCGAGAAGCTTTGCTCTTAACGCATTCACTTCTTCTTGCACTGAAGCACCAACCTCTTCCATCTCCTGGAGCCTGTCCTTCGACTTGGCCACAAGTTCATATTGATCCTTATACTTCTGATTCCTAGACCGAAGGGATTTGCAAAGCTTAATGAATGCCTGACGAACCTCAGAACTCGTATTAGGACCAAGGGTCCTGCCCAATTAAGATGTGGAAGGAATATATTCTTCTACATCAACCAACTACAAGACATAAGAAAGCATCGAAAAGATATACAGAATCAGTGCGCTGAGAAAAAGAAACCTTTTCATTAATAAGATTTGAAATTACATCGAATAGCAAAAAGAAAGTTTACAGACAGAAAAAGAAAAAATACAAAGTAATCCTAGAAGATGACTAGTTAGCAACCTCAGGTTGCCCAGAGGTCGATGGATGTTTCCCTTTATCAGCATCAGCGGGAGCATCACCCCCAGCGGGGGTAACCCCTATCGCCACAATAAGGGAAACGTCAGCAGGGGTCAACTGGGGGATAGAATCAGTAGCTTCAATAGAGGGGGAAGGGACTTCATCCACGGTTGGCTTCGAACCCGGGTCATGCTCGTCGAACAGAGGGGAGTCGATATCAACACCGATAGCCAATAGGGCCTTGTTCCAGCCCTTCTTGAAGTTCAGACGGCTGATATAGCCTATCTGAACCTCAGCATCCTCGTATGCTATAACCCAGCCAGAATTGTATGAGTCCTCCTTGACAGTGATAGCCTCGGACTCCTTCTTCTTCAACTCCTCAGACAAACTCTGCTCTCTTCCACAACAGTAAGTTTGCTCGAGCAAACCAGGTCGTAGGCCTGTCGTAACTCTTTCAAATCCTTGACTGCTGTGTCCTTCTCCCGATTGGCTATAGCAAGAGCCAGGTCGGATGATATTTGAGCAGCGTCAATGGATTTAAAACCAGCCTCGAGCTCCGTACCCTTCAGCTTCAAGGCAGTATTCTCTTTCTCCAGCTCGCTGTTTTTCCTCACTAGCTCATCGCGTGAATGATATAGCACGGCGAAGTGAGTCACAAACTGCAGAAAAAAGAAAACATTAGAAGAAGGAAATGATGGAATTCATAAAAACATGGGAGAAAAGGAAAAAATCTTACCAAAGCTAGCCTCTATCTTTTTCTTTTCCTACACCTTCTTTCTCTCCTCCTCCTTTTTTCTCTCTCTCTCCCTTACTTGCTCTTCTTCCTTCCTCTTCTTTTCCTGCTCCTGAGCAGAAGACCGAGAACTAGTAGCCATGACCCCAGAGCTAGACTTTTGCTTCTTCAACCTCTGTGCGAGAAGCATGTGGCCTTCATCATCATCATCATCCCGAATTAAGTTCTTCCTTGGGGGAACCATTTCCTCGCTCGAACTGCTGGAGGTACTCGACGACTCTCGAGCTTCAGAAACGTCCCCATGATCAGAAGAACTGCTACTACTGGAGCTTCCTCCACCCAAATTGCTTACAGCACCTACGATGTCACTTTCAGAGCTGCTCTCCTCCTCGTCTAACTGGATAGGATCCGCACCAGTCTCTTTGGAGGTATCAAACTCTGGGATACTGTCCACAGGCCTTGCTATGAAACTGGAGCCAATGTTCTTATACTCGAGAAGAAAAGCAGCAGACCTGGGATGCTCGCCGTCACCCAAAGGCTCCCTGATGTTCCAAGCCTTAACCAGTTCAGAGAGACGAACCTCGCTGAGAGAAGGCTCCAAGTTCTTTGACTTCGATGTGGAAGGAAAACAAAGAAGAATCAGAAAAATCACAAATCAACAAAAATTGAAACAATAGAGCAAAGTCTACCTATGTATTCTTCCCCATAAAAGGGAACAGAGAACCTCTCAGACCTCAACCCTTCAAATTGAGGAGAAAACTGCCAGTTTCTAACAAGGAAACCTTCTTGCCAATAGTCCTTATAGGAATCAGGTAGATTTACTACCAATACGTGGTCAGGGCTACTAGCTTTGAGATAGAGGACACCAGAGCTAGTTCGAGAAAAGGAATAGAAAAAACAGACCTCGGCGAGCCCTAACCTAGTACCGTACAACTTATTTATTCTATGTACGCCATTAACTATTTTCTACACATTGGGCGAGCATTGTGCAGGAACAATATTAAAATAGCCAAAGAAATGCAAAAACAAATCGTTGGGAGGGAAAGTGAGTCCCCCCTGGGAAAGCAACAAAACATGGATCGAGTGGGCGTCATCTATCTCTCTAACATTTCTAGGAGGGGAAGCGCAACACTCAATATCTACCCACTCAGGGATGTTATAAAACTTCCTAAATTCGAAGACCGACCTATTCCCAATCTTCGCCATTGGAAAACCCTAGAAAAAACTACAAACTCAAAGAGAAAGTACAAAGAAAAGGCACAGGAAACTTACAAAATAGAAGATCGATTCGAACGATGCAGAAGCATGAGCCCAAACAACAAGGAAGCAATGAGAATGGAGATTGAAAGAAGAAGGTACGAAGTGATAGAGCTCACAGAGAATGGAAGAGTGCTAGAAATATTGAAATGACGGTAGAAAAGTGACTATTCCAGAAAATCTTTAAATTTTGCTAATCATAGTGCACAAAATACGAAGCGGATGCCGCCAAAATTAGCTTCACAACCTTCGGAGAGTTGCACAATGTCCAAAAAAGCCATTATGACTAATCATTTAAATTTGTTGAGCCCAAAACATGGCCCAACAAACATAGGGGCAATTGTAGGTACCCAAAATTAAGATCATGGGCCTGGACGAGTAACCCAATTCTCGCGGCCCAAAGTCCAGGCCCCCCATCTCTTATTCGATTATTCGATCTCTTCCCACGTCCCCATTAAGAGAGGTTATAAGGAGAGACGGAAGACGTGGGGGAACCCAACACTCCCACTTACCTAAATGTACATGTATATATTGAACCCTAGGTCCGGGGCAAAAGGACAAGTTGTATTCTCTGTAACTGCTCTCCGGAGTATATAGAAATAACACCGACTGCACCACCGTGGACGTAGGCACATCTTTGCTGAACCACGTACATCCTTTGTTGTGTGATTGTCATTTTACATTCCTTGTTCTTCCTTGGTAATTTCCTCTCCTGTATTTACTTGTGTCGCATAGTAATTTCCCTCACACTTGCTTTAATTTGGGCGAGAGAATTCCTGATACACGCACTGTGAAAAAGATTTGGGGAATCTTTTCACCCCGATTCATTCCTAAGGACAATGTCCTTAATTATTTTACAATTTTAGATAATCTTAGGTTAGAAGAACTCGTAGAAGACCTTCAAACTTATAAAATCGACATATTCCGCAAAACTGTTAAGAAAAAGTAAATTGGGATTGCTTTGAAAGCTCAGCCCAAAAAAGAAAAAAAGAAAAAAAGAAAAAGTTAGTGATTCTGAGTCAGAGTTTGATTTTCAACTTAATGATCTTGCCTTGTTTACAAAAAACATTAAAAAATTCTCAGGCTAAGAAAAGAAAATTCTTCAAAAGAAAACAAAATTTTTGAGAAAAATAAAAATGGTAATGAGGACAAGAACATTTGTGAGGAAGATGGTGAGATGTTACTAATGCGAGGGAAAGAGTCATAAAGCCCATGAGTGTGCCACTAGGCTAAAGTGACAAGACAAAGGAAAATAATCATACAAAGACACTCTTACTGATATTGACAATGAGTCAATAGATTCCGAGGATGAATCAACGCATGAACCTAATTATTGTACGTTCATGGAAAGTCATGTTAGTACTTCTAGTTTATCCCGCGCCGATGAGGACATTTCTAAATGTGATATCCTCGACACTTTGTTGAACCAATCTGGAGAGAGTGGGAGTGATAAGGATATTTGTTCGGGAGAAAGTAGTCTTCAAAAAGCGTACACTAGATTTTACAAAGAATCTTTAAGAACCAAAAATCAAAGTGGAAATTTAACTCTTAGGGTGTTTGATTTAGAAAAGGTGTTGATAACTTTAAGAGACTATGAGTTACCTGTGAGTTAAATCGAGAAATTGAAAGCTTTGTTTTGTGAGAAATTTATTGTGTTTGGTAAGAAGAAGACTAATTTGACTGACACTGTGGCTAGTCTTATGAGAGATCTTTGAGCCTCTTTAGAGACACTTGAGAAACTTGATGACCTTGTATCCTAACTCAAGAAAGATCTTGAACGTGCCTCGGAGGTCAAGATCACTTTAAATGACTCATTTAAGAAGGTTGAAAAGATGGTCCTCGCCCCCGCATTAAGTTTTAACGAGTTGTACGGAATAGGTTATGACAGTGCATCCAGTTCCAATGCCACACCCGAGCTGGTTCCTGAGTTTATGATGGATCCTTATGGCCCTCGACCCAACCCACCTAGGAGATCGAACCCACCAAGGAGAGCGCGTCCTAGGCATTTTGATCAAGGTAGACCCAAGATGGTTTATATTTGTTCCCATTGGAAACAAAGAAGTCGCATTAGGGATTTTTTTTAATCTAGGGAGAGTTTCACATTCGCATATTCATCCATATGTTCCTTCATGAGATCGCACATATGTTCTCGCATGCACTCCCACACATGTTCCTACTTATTCCCCCACACACGATCGCAAAGATTTTTAGAGCCTTCGAGAACAAGTTGAGTTTTTAGTCAAAGCTTCGCAAAGCTGGATGGACAAATTTCAAAGGATGCATATTCCTCCTGAGAACACCTCCCGAACAGATGGTTGAGTTTGGGTACTTTGTCTAGTGTAGGGTGATTATTATGCTCATATCATTTGTCCCTATTACTAGATTGTATTTCTATATACTTATGTTTAGAAAATTTTAAAAAACACAAAAAGATTTTCGTTTTTTAAGAAAAGGTTTGAAAATTTTCAAAAGGAATTTATTTTGATAATTTTTTTGAAAAATACAGTTCTTTTGTATTTTCATTTTCCACCATACATGGATGTGCATTTAATATATTCAGATCACCCCTGCATTCAATCCATTCATGTCACTTTTTCATGATGTTTTGAGACATGGCTTCATTTATTTAACATGCTTAAGAATGTGTGAATAGCATTATTTTGATCATTAATGATTACTTTCTCCATGATAGACTCTTAATCACCTTTATTTAACATGTGCATGAACTTTCTAAACATTGTACTTGGTTGTCATGTGTTGAATACAATGTTCTCATCTCAATCGTGCTTAATAACGGACCAAATGTAAATAAAGATAAGTTGTTCTTGTAAGAACCATTTCCCAGATTTCATTTTTCATTTTTTTAATGTATAACAATGGAAAGGCGCTACAAGAGAGAAAAATTATCTTTGCATTAAAATCCACCGTTTGCCAAAGTATCCTAAAAGATTGACGGCGCACAAAAATAAAATTGCCAATGCCAATTTTATTTGATTGATGCTTCGCTACATATGAGCATTATGATATCTTCAAAATTCGAGAGTGAATTCTTACATATGTGATATTTTGAGGGTTTTACAAAGTAGAAGATCAATGGGTTTTCACAATGGACTCTCTTAAAAAACATTAAATATTTTGGCATTACTGATTTGAGAAGCATTTAAATTCATGGCATGTTGCATAGGTCGAGTAAATTTCATATTGTTCAATATTTTTACACCTAAGGTTGAAATTGAGTTCTAAGTTTACAAGTATCTCATTGACTTTGTGCACCTATGTTATGAATTTATATGTTGATTTGCCTATGGAAAATATTCACAAAATTGCATTCCGCTTTCATGATTTGAATATTTTAGTATTACTCCATGGTGTGATGTATTTTGTATCTATATGATTGTTTCATACATATATTTTTTACCTGAAAAATTGAAAAAAATTCAAAAATAGTTAGTTTTCTTCTTTGAAATTTCATCGCAAGTGCTTTATTGCTTATATTTCTGATGATTATTTATTTTACATTTATGTGATGCTAACATTTTAGGATTATTTTTTAACCCTTTGTCTATTACGAATAAAAAGGGTGAGAACAATTTGAGGGGGAGTTTATTTATTTTTTAAACTCATACGTGTCACGGTATATCTTTTGTCTCGTCTGTAGGTTTCTTTCGTTTTGATGATGATTTCATGGACCACACAAGATGATGAAGATTTTTAGTTGAAGACTTATAAATATATGCATTTAAGTTTCTTGATTTGGGAGGGATTTTGTTGTATTAGTCTTATGGGTCAATTTCGCTTCGATTTGTGTTTTGTACCAAAATAACCAAAGGGGGAGATTTATAAGCGTAAGTTTATAATTGCTCATTTTATTTTATTTGGCTTATCTCATTACACCCCACCGCACCTTCATGACTACTTCCACATATTTAAAGAGAATAAGTTAATGACATTTGGAAGAATGAAGATCATTCATAACAGCATCATTCAGAAGAGTTATGAGGTGGTTTGGTAAAAACTTTAATTATTAAAGGTTTTTTTTAAAAAGAGTTTGAATTTTTTAAAAATATTTTAAATGATTTTTAAAAGAAAAATTGATTAACATGCTAACTAATTAGAAGGAGTTTGGTATGTCGTAAGAACGAGTTGATTAGTATCGTTAGAACGATGTTCCTTCATTTGAAGGAAATCTGGAACGTAGCCTTTTGGTTAGTTCTAGAATGTCGTTAAAAATTTTGTTGTATGCCGTTCAAACGAGTTTGGCCTTGTCGTTAAAACGATTTTCCACATTCGAACGAGATCATAAGTGAGGACTTTTTGGCAAGCTCTAAATTCAAACGAGTACACGTGATTTTTTCAAAATAAATCTTACCTAAATATTGAATCCTTATCTCTTTGCAACATCATTCTTTGTAAATAAAGATGCGGGATTAGACTTTTGTTAAAACTTTTTAGAGTTCTTTTGGTGACCAAACTCTATAATTTTTTATCCAAATCCCTTGGATTTTTAAAAATCACTTTTTCAAATCAAGAAGAACATATTAAAAGTTCAAAAACCCATGTAAAGTTTTTCTCTACTACTGAATTGCGGAGTTGAGGCTCTATAACTGAAGAAGAAAGGAATTATGAATCATGAGGTTGATCAGTGGATACCGAGGCAAGAGCTACTTGCCGTGGGCGGTGATGGACTGCAATTTTTTCTATTGAAGAATAGAAGACTCTACTGCATTATACTTAGTGCATCTCTAAGTAGTTTTTACGTCGTCTGGTGTCTGTCAAATTTTTTAATAGTGCTTAAATTAAAGATTTTCCCAAAATGGATTTTTCCTTAAATTCTTCTTCTTGATGTTGAGTTGGGAATTTGTCTTCATTTAATATTTCATGTTCACTTTAAATTAAATCCAGATAAAATTTTGTAAAAGGTGAATTTATGTGTTTGGCCTAAGATACGAATATTTCACATAAACCCCTTTTTCAAATTGGTATTAGAGCAGGTTGCACTAAAAAATTGCGTGATCCTAATTTTTGCCGATTTTTTTGGATACCAAGTCTTTCAAATTAGCGTCAAGCCGGTTTCACTATTCTATTCTCTGAACTTTAAATTTGGATATGGATAATTTGTTAATATGGTTCCTATTTTTAATGGGTCAAATTATGCGTACTAAAAAGGTAGAATGTGGTCTATTATAAAATCAATTGATGAAAGGGTCTGGATTGTGTGTTAAAGAGGGTGTACACCACCCACTATGACAAATAGCGTTGCCATAAGTCCTAAACTCGTCACCTCTTAGACGGATGATGAATTAAAATAGTTTTAACTCCCACAGCTTAAGTACTATTTCTAGAGCCGTCACACTAACGAGTTTCGCCGCATCATGACGTGCACCACATCTAAGAAAGTATAGGATATCCTCCAACTCATACACGAGGGTAATAATGCTAAGAAAGATTTTAAGCTTCATAATTTCACCATATAATTTTAGCCCATTACTATGCTAGAGACTGAGTCATCTTGTGAAGACTCTACCGCATTATACTTAGTGGATCTTTAAGTAGTTTCTAAGTCATCTTGTGTGTGTTAAATTCTCTAATAGTGCTGAAATTAAAGGTTTTACCCGAAAGGGATTTTTTCTTAAATTCTTTTTCTTGCTGTTTGATTTGGAATTTGACTTCAAGTAATATTTCATGTTCACTTTAAATTAAATCAAGATAAAATTTGGTAAAAAGTGAATTTATGTATTTGGCCTAAGATACGAATATTCTATATCAACCCCTTGATTTTTTAATAAACCCTAAGATTTTTATCCAGACACTCTGAATGCGCACTTAGTGGAATTTGAAGTCATCTTATGTTGAAGGATAATGGAAAGGGTTTCATTAAGGTCCTTGATGTTATCGGAGGCAATTATACTCTTCACTAGCATGTCATTGACATAAACTTACATGCTCTTATCTATTTGCCTTTCAAACATTGATTTTACAAACACATGATAGGTTGCTCCTGCATTTTTTAGACCTAAAGGCATAACTTTATATTAATATATGCCTCGATCAGTGATGAATACAATTTTATCCTCATCTTCTCCAACTATCCGAATTTAGTTCCATCCAGAGTACGCATCCATGAAGGATATCAACTCATGACATTTTGTGTCATCCACCAACATATCTATCATTGGCAATGGGTAATTGTCCTTGACACAAGGCATGTTTAGGTCTATGAAGTCCACAAAAATTCATAAATCATCATTTGGCTTCTTTATAAGCACCACATTTGAGAGCCATTCAGGGCAGGGCACTTCCCTAATGAACCCTGCCATAAACAACTTGTACACTTCTTCTTTAGCTGCTTTATTTTTTCTGCTGTGAATGACCTCCTCTTTTTCTTCACCGTCTTGCGATATAGATCTACACATAAATGGTAGGCATAATTATTACATCCACCCCGTTTATGTCTGTGTGACTCCAAGAAAATATATTCTTATTTCTTTTGAGGAATTTCGCAAGTACTTCCTTAAGGAAGGGGTCCAATAGGGATCCCACCTGCACTATGCGATCTCGATCTTCTTCATCTAGTCGAACTACTTTTAATTCCTTATTAGGGGTCCCCTACATCTTGGTTTGGTCATCTCTAGGGTCCAGACCATCCAGTTGAAATTCTTCACTTCCCACATTCTCCTTTATTGAAGCAAAGTAACTTTCCCTTCAGATGCCACAGTCATTGTGATGATAAAAAGATCCTCATGTGGATCATAGATATCTCCTACATCCTACCCAAATAAGGATATTAAGGTGGGAGTTATGAGAGGAACTTTGTCTTCTCTCATTGCGTTTACTTTCAAACACTCTAAAGACCCTTGAATTTTTTTGAGATACGACTTTCGAGCAGAGCCCCTTTTTCCTCCTCCTGCAAATCCTCCGGTGATAATAAACAACTTTGATGTCGGTGCTTCTACTTTTCCAATGTTAGCCCTATCTGGATTTGTAGACCTTTGTTGCGGATTGTGGGTAATGAATTACCTCAGCTTCCCCTGATGAATGACTCGTTCAATCTCCTCCTTGAGCTTGATACCTTCATTAGTTTCATGGCTGAGGTCCCCATGAAACCTACAATATTTCTATATATTTCGTTTCTCATTTGGGGTCCTCATTTTGGTTATAATTCTAAAGAGGTTTGTGCCCTACATTTGGGTGAAGACTTTCTCTACTAGAGCTATCAATGGAGTAAACCTCTAGAATGCTGGAGGTCCAAATTTCTTCTTCTTCTTCTTCTTCTTCTTCTTCTTCTTCTTCTTCTTCTTCTTCTTCTTCTTCTTCTTCTTCTTCTTCTTCTTCTTCCCTATTGCCATGGTTTGTGGGGTGGGGTTGGATCTTGTATGTTCTCCATCCTCCTTATCTGCAACCCTTTTGAGTATTACATCTTTCGCATTTATTTTCTTTTATGTCTTACCTAAGAGTTGGTACATGGTGGTTGGAGCCACAATGCACCTGGTGGACTGGACTCTAGTTGCAAAGGCAGTAATGCCCACTTGATCAGTGAAACCACCCACTTTGAGAGATTCTTGATTGAATATTTTCACATAGTCCTTTAGGGACTCTCCGTTTCGTTGCTTCACATTTAACAAGAAGGTTAGGTGTTTTAGATGCTTCATTCCTCCAATAAAATGCGATACAAATAGGGTTCTAAGTTCCTTAAAGGATGTGATAAACCCAGGTGAGATATTATTATACCACTGCCTTGCAAACCCTTTTAATGTGGTAATAAAGGCTCTACATTTGATGGCATTAGGGACCTCTTACAAAATCACTATCAAATTGTACTAGTAGATGTGGTTAGTAGGATACCATTGCCGAACTATCTCAGAAAAGGGGGACTTAGAACATAAGACAAGTGTATCGACATTTGGGGGTGATTCAACATAAATTCTTCATATTTATCCCTGTAATTTAGGTACTTTGATCACTTTTGCGATGTAAATTATACGATTTTATCTCGTATCACTTCTATTGACCCTTTTCTGCTAGTACATCGTGTTTCATGTATTTCACTTAAAATTTGCAGGTACTTTATGTGCTTGAAAGAAAAGAAAAAACTGAAATAAGGAGTAGAAATCAATAAGGAAAGTCAAGGACAATTTCTTAATTGTACAGCTATAATCTGGATACATAACTTAAAGAGAAGACGAAAACATTGAGCTCATGAGCACATCAAAAGAAACGACATCCAAATCCGAGTTATGGTTGGAAAGTTAAAAGCATGTGAAGATAAGAAGAATAAAAATACTAAAGTGAATAACTCTAAAAAATCGAACCGGTTAGGTTGCAAAGGGAACCGGTTCGATCAAAGTGACATGGACAATACTGGAAGAACAAATCGGTTCGGTTCTAAAAGGAACTGGTTCAAAAATCTTTGTTTGATGTTTATCGATTTAATTTTACAGTCGTACATAGGCCAAACTCTTGTACAAATGTGTTATCTTTATTCCCACATTATTTTATGGTTAGTTAAAGATCGAGGAATAGAATTTTATTAGCAACAAAGGGGAAGCAACCCTTGCCAATCTACTTCTTCATCAAGTTTACATTTTTGTGGATTGTTTTCAAACATTTAATCAATAAAGTTTTCCTTCACTACCTTGTTCTTGATTCTTATTATTCTTTTTCATGTTCAAGTTATTTCTATGGATTTATAAGAAACTCTTTCACGCATTGTACAATTTAGTAATGACTATGATTCCATGCAACGTTAAAACCTTGTTTATTCATCACATCACCATGTCTGAATAGATTTCTAATGGGCTGGGATACAAAAACCCAACATAGGAAGTATGTACGGAAGATAAAATTGTAACTAAATGAATGAGTTAATTAAAAGCTTAATACCTTGTTGATATGAGTGTCGTAGGCCTTTTAAGTTCATTTGACCTAGGTAATCATAGTATTTAAAAGTGTGATATATATGTTAGGAATTTCGTCTCGTGCTTTGAAATTATTTTTGATTATGTATTGTGAGGAGTAAAATCCCCATATATATATAATGCTTAGATAAAATCAAATTTCTCTTAATAAAATATTAAATTTAGCAAAAGTTTTACACTCTACATAATTCTCCAAAGTTTAGGGGAGTGTATTCAAATCCCATCTTTCATATATAGTTTAGTTCACAAAGTTTTCATTCTTGCATGTGTAGTTAATTCATATTCATTAATTACATTTCCTTAGTTCAATAGCAAATTGTTCTTATAAACAACCATCTTCTTTTCTTTTCTCTTCTGTGAATCGATCATTAGGATTAGTCATCTTCCATAGTATTCATCACGATAGATCGTCTTAATCCCTGAGTTTGATATTTAGTTTACCGGATTAATACTTGAGCGACATGTTTATAATTGAGCCGTATTTACACGCGTTAGAAACACATTTTGAGTCGCATCAAGTTTTTGGCACCATTACCGAGGACTAGGTAAATATACTAGGTTAGGTTGAATTAATCCAATAATTTGAGTTTAATTCTTAAAAAAGATAAAAAAAAATCTTAAAATCATAAAGGAAAAAATCAGAAAAATCCAAAATATTCTCTTATGCCTTTAATGCGAAATAGTCCATCCAATCCAACTCATACTCATTAGTACACGAAAATCCCATAGTAGAATTCAATCTTGATATCCCATACAATCCAAATACTCTAAATATTTGGGTTCCACCTCCTACGCCGCCCAACTCCATCATGAGTCACACTTCGAGTAACACGTCTAGGGTGTACGATGAGGATCTTGAGTCATTAAGTTAGAGCGTAATGTCTGACAATGCTAGTTTTGGGACGGATGATGGAATGATGCCATACGTCCCATAAGCAACCTCTTACACCTCGAGTGAACCGTCACTCTAGAGTGCATTATATTTCCATATAATGCGAGGAAGTTTCATTTTAGGAGTGGGATGATTCAGATTCTCCCTACATTCGATGGTATGGAGTCTAAAAATCCCTACCTCCACATTAGAGAGTTCGAGGAGGCGTACGATACTTTCAATGACCAAGCATGCAGACAAGATGTAGTGCATCTCAAGATTTTCCCCTTCACCCAGAATGACAAGGCTAAGACATGGCTATGGTCACTAGCACCGAACTCGATAGCCACTTGGAGGGATATGCAAGAAACGTTTCCCCAAAAGTTCTTTCTTGTACATAGGACCAATTTAATTAGGGCTCAAATTCAGACCTTTCGACAAATCGAAAATGAGACTTTGGTCTATTTTAGGAGAGATTCAATTATTTAATCAACATATGCCCTCACCACGATTTTAAAAAGTGGAGACTCATCTCCTACTTCCACCATGGGATAAGATTAAGTTCTAAGAAAATCGTTGAGACTATGTGTACGGTAGAGTTATTAGGACTATATGTGGACAATGCGTAGGCCGCCCACTTTAATTACATCGTCGAGACTACACAATAGTGGGACACATCGGATCCAATTACCCAACCAAAGAATATACAAATGTTTATGGCTCCTTCTATATCCCGCCTCTATCATTTGGATAAGGAAGCTAATTTTAAACTCTAAATTAATCAACTAGAAAATACGCTAGAGGACGTGGTCGAGGCTAGGGGAGAAACATATCCGGCTCCACTTAATCATTGACATATGAGGTGTGTTCTATTTGTGAGGTGGGACACTCAACAAAGGAATGCCCGATGATACCCACCAACAAAATAATGCTCCAAGATCAAGTGGAAACGGTAGGAGCTTTTAAGGTAACTCTAATGACTCACACGGGAGTTCTTGTAACCCTTTGTGATAGAACCATCCGAATTTTAGTTACGGGCATCCAAATAAAGAGATGAATCTGAATTTACATATTGCGCAACACCCTCCACCACTCGCGGATTTATAAAAAGCTCCACCTATGCAAGAACCCCCTCTTGCGCCTTATATTAACCCGCAGTGAAGAAGTCTCAAGGACATATTGAAGTAATTCATGCAAACTCAGTCATCGATAAATTCTCGAAACGCCCAAAATTGTACTGACTTAAAGGCATCATTGTCTAAGTTGAAATCCTCCCTAAGTATCCAAATAAAGGGAAAGTTTCTCCCCCAATGCCAGTGATATCCGAAATGTCAAGTGGTTACCACTCTACGTAATGGAAGGGTTCTTGACTTGTCACCTCCCCCACACAATGAGTAAAATGACAATGGATTTTTGTCCGGTATGAAAGAGGTTGAAGGTACCCCTTTGTAGGAGAGTGTTAAAGAGGACACAACTAGTACCTATGTGGTAGTGAAGCCGCTCGTTACGCTGAACAGTTGGTCCTTCCCTCAAAATGGGCTTCTCGTGATGATATCTTAAAAGTGCATACCCATATAAAGCTTAATGTACCTTTCCTCAACGCAAAAAAGAAAATCCCCTCATATGCAAATCTCCTTAAGGACTTATTAATGGTGAAACGTAGACTAAAGGTAAATAAGAAGGTAGTCCAAGCACAAAATGTAATTTGGTACTTTTGAGCGACCTCCCGCCAAAGTGTAAATATCCCGTTGCACCCTCTAATTCATGCACCATTGGAGAGAGAAAAAATGAGAGAGCATAATTAGATGTAGGGGCGAGTGTTAATAGTATCCCTTACTCCATGTATAGACAGCTTAATTTGGGGGACCCTACGCCGATAAAATTACTCTTAACTCGCGGATCGTTTCATGAATATACCTCGGGGGATTGTTGAGGACGTGATAATCCAAGTTAACACTTTCTACCTCCCGATAGATTTTGACATTTGGTACACGATCCCTCCTCCCCCTCGAGCCATCATGTTCACGTGATCCTTGACCACCCATTATTATTTATAGCGAATACATTGATTAACACGTGAAATGGGTAAATGCAACTCATGTCCGGGAATATGACACTTGAGACTAATATCTTCAACATCAATAAGAAAATTTGTGATGAGGATGAGTTGTGCGACCAAATATTACTGAGGAGGTAATGCACGTTAACTTTTGGGGTAATCGCTGTAGGGATCCGTTAGAGGCATGTCTTGTTATGATGAGTGAGAGCGATAGTGTGTACACCGAGTTCGAGAGAGAGGTGAAGAAGATAGGATAGGTAGGTGTTAGACGAGAGTGAGAGCGATGAAGGCGTGAGAGATATTAGTTGGGTCTCTCGATTCGAGGAACTACCATCTAGGTATTCACGCACGATTCCCTCTAATGAGAAATTTCCTACCCTCAACATGAAAAAGCTTCCTTCAAACGTCAAATATGATTACTTTGGAGAGGATGATACATTTCCTATTATTTTCTCCTTGAGCCTAAGTAAGGAGCAATAGTGAAAGCTTATCGCCATTTTGATAAAGCACCGAAGTGATTTTGGTTGGAACATTGGGTATTTGAAGTTTATAAATTCCCTAATTTATACCCATAAAATCCACCTCGAGGAGGACGTGAGACCCTCAAGGGAGATGCCGAGGAATTTAAACCCCACGATGGAAGATATCATGAAAGAAGAAATTATAAATTAGTGGATGTGGGCATCATCTATTCCATCTCGAATAGCAATTGGGTACTCCTATTCAAATCGTCCCGAAGAAGTTAGGGATCACTGTGGTAAAAAATGCTAAGTGTGAACTTGTCCCAAAATGTTCAACGATCGGGATGCGCATTTGTATTAACTATCGAAATATCAATGACACACTAGGAAAGATCATTTCCCTATATCATTTATTGACCAAATGCTAGAGAGAGTAACGACCACCCATCTTATTGCTTTTTAGATGATTATTCAGGTTATAACCAAATTGAGGTGGACGTGTTAGATTGAGAAAAGACAATGTTCATACGACAGTTTGGAAAAATATCCTACAAATGTATGCCATTTGACTATGTAATGCACTCGCCACTTTTCAATGGTGCATGCTTAGTCTTATCAGTAATATCGTATAAAGAGGACTAGAGGTGTTTAGGGACGATTTTAGCATTTTCGGTCCCTCCTTTGACCACTACCTCGCCAATCTTGAGATGGTGTTAGCTCAATATGTGGAAAAGAACTTGGTACTGAATGGGAAAAGTAACATTTCATGGTCACCGAAGACGTAGTTCTTGTCCACGTAGTTTCATTTAAAGGTATTGAGGTAGATAGGGCAAAAATTGACGGCATAAACGAACTTCCGCCATCGAAGTTACTAGAGGATGTGCACTATTTCTTGGGCCATATGAGGTTTCATCGTATGGTTATTTAGTAATTTAGAGCCATCATTAAGCACTTAAGTAACCTACTAGTGAAGAATGCCCCTTTTAGTGGAACGAAGAATGCCAAGGGAATTTTTAAAAATTAAAAAGCATGCTCGTCTCCGCTCCCATCATGCGAGTTCGAAATTGGTCCCTTCCATTTGAGTTCATGTGTGACACGATTGACAATGAGATTGGGGATTTTTTGGGTCAAATAAAGGTAAGAAGCCCCATGTTATATACTACGCTAGTCGGACCTTGATCAAATCCTAACTTAACTACTCTACCATGGAGAAATAATTTCTAGCCGTAGTCTTCGCCCTAGATAAATTTTGCTCCTACCTCATCAATTCACACATTAATTGTTTCATCAACCAAGACTCTCTCAAATATATCCTTTATAAAAAGGATGTGATGTCGCGCCTCATTAGGGGGAACATACTCCTATAAGAATTTGTTCTTTCTATTAAAGATAAGAAAGGAGTAGAAAACGTCGTAGCCGACCATTTTTCAAGGCTTTCGTTCGACGTACCTAGAGATCCTATGCCCATAGATGAAAATTTCCCGAATGAGTAATTATTTTCCACTTTCTCCCTACCATTGTTTGCGGATATAGTAAACTACCTTGTCATGGGGGTCGTTCCCCCCAATTGGACACTGTAAGAGAAGAGGAAGTTATTTATTTAGTATTTTCTTTTATGATGACCCTTACTTGTTCAAATATTGAGTGACCAAATCATCCGACGATGTGTGCTGGATGACGAGATTCCTAGTGTCATCCATTTTTGTCATACAGAAGCATGTGGAGGCCATTTTTAAATGAATAAGACGATCGCTAAGATTCTTCAAAGTGGTCTATATTGGACCATATTTTTTTGGGATGTAAATGCTCGTTGCAAATCATGCGATAGATGCCAAAGGATGGGATACATCACTCAACGAGACATGATTCCGTTGACCCCTATTCTCATTATCGAGATATTCGATAGTCGGGGCATCGACTTCATGGGTCCTTTCCCTCCCTCCTTTGATTTCTTATACATCCACGTCACGATATATTACGTGTTAAAATGTGTTGAGACCATGGCTACCAGGACAAATGACAACAAAGTGGTGATAAAGTTCATCTAAGAACATAAAATGTATCGCTTTGCCGCTCCGAAGGCGATCATTACTGACAATGACAATCACTTTTGCAATAGGATGTTTGAGAAACTAATGAGAAAGTAAAGCATTGTACACAAGGTTAGGATGACTTATCACCCACAAACAAATGGGAAAGTCGAGTTAGAAAATCGTGAGATAAAGAAAATTCTTGAGAAAAACGTTGCTCATAGCCGAAAGGATTGGTCTCAGTGATTAAAATATGCACTATGGGCTTATCGGAATGTCTATAAGCACCCCATCTAAATGTCCCCATTTCTCTTTGTCTAAGGAAATATATTCCATCTCCCCATCAAGATTGAGCACAAAGTGTATTGGGAAATTAAGAGGTTGCATTACAACTTAGATAAAGCCAGCAAAGTGCGAAAACTTCAATTTCATGAGTTGGAAAAAATACGCAATAATGCGTATGAGAGTGCTCACATATTCAAAAAATGATGAAACTAGCGCACGACCTCACTATCCATCGAAAGGAGTTTTGTCCTAGTCAAAAGGTGATTTTTTACAACTAGAGATTACACTTATTTCTGACAAGTTGCGTTCGCGATGGAACAACCCGTTTGTCATAATAGAAGTGTTTCCCCATAGTGCGATAGAGATAGAAAATTCGAAGGGTGGGGATACATTTGAGGTTTATGGACAACAACTAAAGCCATATCTTAAGGCGTTCATTGAGGAATCTGATATAAATCGGTTATCAGACCCCGTTTACGGGGCACAACAAGAGAGTTTCAGAGGTCATCGCACCCCTAACGCGTATGGAGTGATTCTTGTTGTATCATAACAAGTCTTGTAGGTTTGGTTAGTTCTAGGTCTATGGGTTTCAACACGAGAGAGATTAAGGAGATTTACGATGAGAGTTTGAGGTACATCTAGGTAGAAAATGGGTAGGAGAGTCTTGGCCATCCGTAGGGAGTTGATTTAGAGGATTCCCAACACTTAGTTTTTTAAAGAGGAAGAAAAATATTAAGGGGCATCACTGTTAATGCAAAGCGGTTCGACCTGGGTAAGTTATCAAGGTCGAACCGGTTCGGATTAACATTTTAAACTGAAGAGAGGCGAAACAGTTTTCCATGCTTATACTATTAGGGTCAAACTGGTTCGGATTTACAGAAGGATTTAATAAAAACCGAACCAGTTCACCTTAGGGCTGAATCAGTTCAAATTTCTAGGCATTAAATTCATCCCCTCCCTTTTTACCCTCACTTTCCATTTCCCCACATTTATCCCCTAACTTCGAAATTTACCCACCCAAAATCCCCCAAACACAAAATTTTCACCCCTTTCATTGCCTTCCCCTTTCCCACTCATCCATCCCCATTTTCCCACCAAAACCTAATCCCCTTACCATATGAATACACTCCATCTCTTCCATTCCTTCCTACCCCCATTAATACCTCAAATTCAACTCTTCCAAAAAAATCCAAGCTATTCTATTCCATGGCTCATGAAGCAAATGCCGTCGAGAAATATGACGAGAATAAAATTCTTAACGATGGTGATCACTTCTACTGCTTGATCCAAGAGTGATATTGGAACATGGCCTTCTTTTTTGCCACCTGCACAATTCACATCGAGAGACGATTGATTTCGAGGGAACTACCTCAGGCACTGACCGCCTTCTTCCACCACTATGGGTGGTGGAATTTCTTTGAGCATCCTGGTGAGGATTTTTGGGTCGACGAAGTTCGCACCTTTCATGGAACCCTTGCCAAATCATCAAATTTGGAATGCGAAGCTTATGTTGATGAAATTGGGGTCTCTTTTTCTCTCGACCCAGTCATCCAAAAAATGCGTGCAATAGGGGTACACATACCCCGACAATTTGATTACCCCACTTTCGACATCCCACACTCTAAGGCCACATGCATTGCTCGACTCGCGGCCAATTACAATTGGGTTCGAGACACTTTTTCAATGGGCGATTAAGATGAGGAGACCCGATTGTCATTTTTGATGATGTATGGTTTGATTTTTCAAACCTCCAACAACTTCGCCCTCCACATCCGGCAAGACAACTTCCTCTATAACCTACTCGAAGAGGGGAGCACCATCCACCTCGCCCACACCTTCTATGGAGAGATCATGCACGCTATATACGATACGAGAGATAATTTCTCTCTCATGTACACTCGATTTATAACATCAATTCTCAAGGATGTAGAGATTGAGGAACTTAGCATGCAACCGGTCTCCCTAAGTTGACTGGGAAAACCTCCGTCACATAGAGCGTTCGCCAAACAGGAGTCGCCCATCCTCCTCCGCCGGGTGGTGTAAGGGGTGGAAGACTTTAAGATGGGAGAGGAGGAAGCAAAATATTACGAGGAAGCCGACCCTGACTACGAGCCTTACTCTACAGCTCTATCATGCCGCATTGATGAATTAGAGACCACGGTCGGTGACTTTACTGAGGAGTATCGAGATGATAGGAGGAGTCATACCCAAGATTATCGATGGGATATGAGCATGATGTTACGGCTCCAAGCGAATATGTATCGATTCCAAGTGGGACCGAACAATCTTCTTTCAAGATACTTTATGATCCCTACGCTCGTGATACTCATGCTCCTGACCCATCCCAATAGCACATGATGGTGTTGTTAATTGTTCCTCATTCCTTCATATAGTTCCTGTATGCTTTATTTTCATCATTGTCATAGAACTATGTACTTTGCTTTCTATGCTTGTATCTCATGATTAGTTGTGTAATAAAAAATTGCATTTTGATCTTTGTTTGTTATTCTGCACTCTTCCTTTATTTTAAAATTTAGTCCTTATGCATGAGGACATTGCAAATTATAAGTTGGGGTGGGGTGGGGTGGGGTGGGGGGGGGGGTACACATGCATTTTTAAAATTTCACAAATTTTAGAATGCCCAAAAAAATTGAAAATTTATGACAAAGTGAAAAATATTTTTCTTCAAAATAAATAAAAATTGGAATTTAAATTTTTAAAAAATATCGTTAAAAATTTTGTTTGAAGTCTCAATTTGTAAAAACTAAATGCATATAGTCGAAATTGACCAAAGATGAAAATTATGTGAATATTGACGACTTTATGAATAAGTGTCATTGAAGATCTCTAAATTTTTATTTTGATCGGTTACGGGAAATGAGCAGGATATCGTCTCAAAAATGCACTAAGAATATCTCTAGATTAAATTTAATCTCGTGACGCATATGTTAAAATAATGAGTAATTTGGATAAACGAAGTTAGGACCTTGTTTGTCACCCCAACAAAATTAGCCAAAAAATGTTGTGAATAATGAACCTTTTGCAAGCCCAATTTGAGCTGAGTAATTTATACCCTTTTCATTTATCAACTTCAAAAACCCATTTAGCATGGAGTTGTGAAAATTTAAATTCATCAAGTAAGTCCAAATGGTGCATCAAAAGGGGCAAGAAAAATAGAAAAAATACTCAGCAAAATAGAAAGAATTTTTTTTTAAAAAAGTATAAAAATGAGAAAAATATAAGGAAAAAAATTAGAAAAAGAAGAGAAAATAAGAAAAATGCTTTACAACCGTATTTTGATGTTGAGATTTATTCACCCAAATAGTTCGTCTTTTAATTTTTGTCGTGAGTTTCTGTCCATTATATTTACTCTTAATATCACCCATGCTGAGAGAAAATAGCCACATTCTGAGAGATTCATTTGTGGGAGCATCCTGTGAGAATTTGAATCAAATGAATTTTTGTAAAGTAACGTAATGATCAATCGATGGAAGTTAGTGGTCTAATTTTCTGCTTCGCGTGCACACACACACATACACACACACACACACACACACACACACACACACACACACACACACACTATGAATTAAGATTATTAAATAAAAATTAAAGTGATTATTTTTGTGGGATTTAAATTTTATTGTTTTTAATTATTCTGATATTTTCTTTGAGTCAAAAAATGAATTTTGTGAGTAAATTCACTGTAAACCCTCACGAGATACCACTCGTCTTACAAGGGTAACCTAGGGGGTTTAATTAATGGCTTGTTGCATACACTAAAGGCAATTGCTTGCCCGCAAAAAAGGTATTATACCCAAATAAGAATTTATATAACTATTTCAGCATGTTATGATGCTGGGGACGAGCAAAGTTCTAAGTTAGGGGGATTAAATTCGGCGTAAATTCTTTATATCTATCCTCATAATTTAGGTAATTTTATCACTCTGTGTGATGTAAATTATACGGTTCTATCTCGTATCACTGCTACTGGACCTTTTTTGCTTATACATCGTAGTTTGTGTATTTTTCTTACAAATTGCAGGTATTTCATACACTTGAAAGTAAAAGAGAAACGGGAATAAGGACATGAAAGTAAAAAGAAACTGATTCGAAAGTGACTTGGACAATACTAGAAAAATGAATTGGTTCTGCTCTGAACGAAATCGATTAAAAAATATGTGCATGAATTATGATGTTTATCCATTTAATTTTAAAGGTGTACATAGGTTAACTATTTAAAAAAGGTATTAACTTTATTCCCACACTATTCTAGGGTTAGTTAGAGTGCTAGGAACACAATTTTGAAAGTAAGAAAGAGGCAAGAACCCTTGGCAATCTAATTCTTCATCAAGTATACAATTTTGTGTATTATTTTAAAGCATTTCATCAATAAAGTTTGCCTTCTCTACCTTGTTTTAGATTCTTATTATTCTTCTGAATGTTCTAGTTATTTCTCTGGATTTGTAATAAATTCTTGTATGCTTAGTAAAATTTAATAATGATTATGATTCCATGCAACATTAAAACCTTGTTTATTCTTCATATCGCCATGTCCGACAAGATTTCTAGTGGGTTGGGATATAAGAACCCAACTTAGGAATTATGTCGGGAAGATAAAGTTGGAACTAAATGAAATAATTAATTAAGAGATTTATACCTTTTTGATATAAGTGTCGTAGGCCTTTTAACTTCATTTTCCCAAGGTAACCGGAGTATTTAAGGGTGTGATATGTATGTGGGAAATTTCGTCTCGTGCTTTGAAATTATTTTTAATTATGTGTTGTGAGGAGTAAAATCCCCATATATATAATGCTTATATAAAATCAAAGTCTTCTCTTAATTAAATATTAAATTTAGCGAAAGTTTTATGCTCTACAAAATTCCCGAAAGTTCGAGGGAGTGTATTCCAATCCCATCTTTCACATATAGTTTAGTTCACATTATTTTCATACTTGTATGTATAGTTCATTCATATTCATTAATTACACTTCCTTAGTTCAATAGAAAATTCTTCTTCCAAGAAATCATCTTCTTTTCTTTTCTCTTCTGTGAGTTGATCATTCAGATTAGTCGTCTTCTTTAGTATTTGTCACGAGAGATTGTTTTAGTCCCTGAGTACAATACCCGATTTATCAAATTATTACTTGAGAGTCTGGTTTACACTTGAGTTGTATTTACACGCGTTATAGACATATTTTGAGTCGCGTCAGGGGGCTTAAACCCAATAACCTTTATATAATCTCGATTTTGGTTTCTAATTTTTTTACGGAGCCTCTCATCCGTATCATTTTAAATGGGATTGTAGGTGGTGGTAATCGGTTATCCTCGAAGATCAACCTCTCTTAAACAGAGATACGAGTACGTGAATACTCAAATGGTCCTTGAGGACGATTCTCATGTGGGAGTTCGACTCTGAGAGGTTAGGTCTTCTAGAGGCATATGAGAGCCTTTAGTGGATGGATACCCACCGCCTTTTTAGGGGGGCCTCCACCTTAGCCATAATCTTTAATAGTTTTTCTCTGGTGAAGGGCCTTAGTCATTAGGCCCTGGTTGTAGTTCGACTAGTTGATGATGTTAAAATCCGGATGCTTTTACTTAACCTAGTATGAAATATGATGATGCCAAAATATAGATGATTTTAACTTCACCTTCACGAGTATTTAACATGGTACATCCTGAGAGGCTAGTCCTACATAGACATTTAAAATGTTCTCTTTCTCTTTTTGTATTAATATGGAGCCAAAAGGCCTAATTGCACATGCCGGAAGGTTGTGTTGACAAACTCAGTTACAAAAATGCTCGGAGGTTGTGTTACAAGTAGAGAAAGAGAGAATACAAGTGCGTAGTAAATGATGCTCAACTATCAACTTCATTTTCCTTAGAGAAGTGTTGGGTATTTTATATCCTTGGAGCTTTAACTAGGAACGATCCTTTAATTGTGGTGGTTGGGAGGCATTAATACACACCTTCTTCGAGGACATGTCAGAGCCATTAATGTTTACCTTCTCCGCGGACATGTCAGATACAATAATGGTCACATTCTTGAGGACCTATCGGAAATACCCCGTATTTTTACTATTTTTATTTATATGATTCATTGAATTAATTGGGAAATTAATTGGTAATTAATCTGAATTTAAATACTAGCGAGACCAGATTTAGTATTTGATTATGATAATTATGTTGAATATTACTGAGCGAATATAGTAATATATGATTATGAAATTATAAACAATTTCACATATAGAAAATATGACAGTTTTGGAAATTAAATTGAGATGCGCGTGTTAGTCGTGTCGGGACCAATTTAGTAGATTATAAATTAATTTATTTTTATGTCTTCCTTATGATCAATTTGAGTGAGCCAATATGTCTGGGAGTATCGAGATAGTCAGAAAATTCTACCCGGGAGTTTAGTTTGGGTTCCGGGACAGTTTTAGACCAAACCGGCTACCCGGGAGGGTATTTAAGTCATTATACTATTTGGTGAATAGTGATCTACAAAATCTAGGGTAAATATATCAACCAACCCTTAGAATTATTATAGTATTGGTTGCTACAAAATTGAGAGCGAGAAGTAGAGAGAAAGGAAGGGTTTCCAAGGGTTGCTAGGGTCAAACAACCATCTTACACCATCACCACCGCCAAATTTGTGACCGGAGAGAGAGAACACCACCACCATATCACCTTTTCCAAAGGATAAGAAATTATATTTCTAGGAAATTGATTTAACTTGTTATAATTCAACAAATATATAATCCATGGTAGTTTAGAATTGGAGACTAAACTTGAAATATTGATAATTTCATTAATTGGGAGAATTTAATCGTGAATATGGGTAGGATTTGCATGTAGATAAATTCTGGAAAGATTATAAAATTGAATCACATCCTAAACGATATAAATCATGGATTAAAATTTGACTAATTGGCTATCTTTAATTGAGAAGATATCCTAGGGTTTAAATATGAAAACTCGATAAACAATTGAATTAGTGTGTAATTTTCGTAAAGATTTGATGATTCTAGAATGTCAGAGATCATGTGTTTAAGTTGTTATACCATCTAGTACGTTTACTTTGGAGAATGGGATCATGTAATTAATTTTGGAGATAAAATGATGGCCAAAACGTTAATAGTTTTGATCTATAACCGGTCAATCGATCGATCGATTGGTTCGATCGATCGACATTCTTGAGTCGATCGATCGACTCCCCTATATTTGTAATAAAAAAATTCCTTTTAAGGTTTAACCAAATCTCGACTTTTAATAATTATTGGTATGGACTATTTGAACATATTGGGCCTTAGGGAAGGTCAGTAGGGATATGTTTGAGGCCCGAAAAATATTAGTTTGGTTTAGGATTAAATGATAAACTTACGAATGTCCGACGAGAGTGTTATAGTTGGAAATTATGGGAAATTGGATTTAATTAGGATAAATAATAACTTAAGGTTAGGAACCATTGTAAAGGGACTTTAGATTATTGAATTAACCTTAGAGACAAGTGGGAGGCTTAGTAACCTTTTAGTATAGGTTTAAGTACTCGGATATATACGACGAGAGTTATCGCGCTAAACGTTATTATGTAAAATAATCGAGATAAAACTATGTTACGTATGAGACTTGTAATATAGGATAGGAGTATACCTATATTAAAATTATGATTATTTAGATTGTGTGATTACGTAATATATGGATTATTATGTGTATGACATACCTACCATACTTGCTATCATGGGGGATTGTAGGAAGAGGACAATCTTATCTTGTGCGCCTTAGATGGGATTTAGATATGGTAACTCAAGAGCATAGGACTGTGAAGACTTATTTGTGAGTTGATAAGTCAGCTGACCATGGGAGTGTAGGTATCTGCGTGACCCATGAATATGTGAACTATGTTCACCTCCAATATGTGTGATTTGTATTGATACGGTTCTTGAGTGATTCAAAACTCTTTATCCTTATGTACGTGATGTACCGGGATTCGGTAGAAGAGTATGCGTGCACTACAACTTAGCCCAGGGGTGCCATATGTGTATATATGTACTTAGTGTGATATAAATATATACTTGTGATTATTCGTTGTTGCTTAGTAGATGAAAATGACTAAGATATTTAAATGACTTAATGATGTGGGAACTTAATTGATACATAAGATAATCGATTCAAATGATGAGTCTTTGAAAGGTAAATATGCCTTAATTGAGTAATATGAGTGGATCCATGTAGAAATACCTATAGTCAGATCTAATATAGACTAGTTAGTTATTAGAATAAATAGGATGGGTTAAAGTCATACGTTAGGCATGCACAATAGTTGAGGGGTGAGAATATCAAGTGAGTTTGAGAGAACGTGACTAACATGTATATAATTTTTACTGTTTAATGCAATTAAACACTTGTTGTTTTTAAAATGTTTTCACATCAGGCTCTGACCTGTTTGATTCCAAATCTATTTTGTTTTTATAAAATCCTTTTAGGTGTCCATCCACAGGGATGCCAAACATTAGAGTTCCATTATGTTGGCGTGTTGTAGCTGCAGTGGAAGTTACATGATCTCAGTATTAGATGCCTACACATCTATCTTTGCTTCCTTCGAAGTTATTCATATCAGTTAGGGCATGTTTTCCATTCTTATTCATAGATAGAAGTTTTGGACTTTGATTTATTTCAGTTGTTAGATTTATTTTATTCAGACTCTTGTTTTGCGATTATTTGGCATTGAGATTATATTTGGAGTGTTACTCCAGACTCTGTTATTTCTTTCGATTGATTATTCCTTTGAGATTGTTTAAGTGAATGTTGTATGGATGATTATTCATTACTTAGTGATAAATTAATTTCATTAATATAATTTGTCATCTCACTTTTTAAATATTAAGTGGCTTGTAACTAATTAAATGTTTTTTTGACAGTGATACTAAGACTGAGCCAACTTGATACTCTAGATTAATTTAATAAAGGAGTATCTACCCAGTATTTAATTAGAAGGGGTGTCTCAGGTGGTATCAGAGCATCATGTTCTAGAGTCTTTAGGATATGTACGGCTTATTATGCTTTCCATGTAGCGTTCTTTGATATAGATCCCTATGATTTACGACTGTTGTATTCTTTAATTGCGTATTTTATGTCTTCAACCATTTTTTGATAATAACTGTTGACTTATAAAGCTTATATATCATTTCAGATCCCTCCTTGATGTGTACAGTGAGTTTCCAAGGGTGCCCAACCCAAGCCTCACCCAACACCAGTTCAGGGTACTATAAACGCCGCTGAAGTTACCGCTATAGCATCACAGACGATAAATTTAGCTTTAGCAGTAGTGCAGTAAGTGCCACGTCAGGCACCAGTAGTGGCCCCGGTTCAGGATCATGCATTCCCATCTTCTTGGGAACGTGTCAAAGACGCCTTTCAGAAGGCACATCCTCCGAAGTTTATAGGGAGCTCTGATGTTATAGTGGTGAGCCAATGGAAGAAGGAAATCCAGAGGCACTTGAGGATATATGAGTGCACATATGTACAGAGGCAAGTACTAGCTACATTTAAGCTAGTTGGAGCAGCGCTCCAATGGTGGGAGTCTATTACCACTGCTGAGGAGAGATATGTCTTTACTATTTAGGATTTATGGGTGCAGTTCGATTGCAAATATTTTCCTTTCGTCGTTCAGACTGAGATGAGAAGAAAATTACTAAACCACACCCACGGGGGAAAGATCGTAGATGAGTACGTGGAAGAGTTTACCAGGTTAGTTAATCTGGTACAATCAGAGGTACCTACTGAAAAGAAGAAGATACAGATGTTCATGGATGGCCACTCTTGGAGGATTCAACAGCATCTTCTGGGCAACATCTCGTTGCATACCTATACTGATGTGCTTAATGCATCACTACTTCACTGTCATGACCACCACTTTCATTTGTCACGGAGCAAGCGAGTAGGGGAGTGGACAAGAGGTAGTGGTGCCAGTGGGCCACAACCAGCTCAGGGTCAGCAGAGGCAGGGTGATCAGAATTCCTAGCAGGGGGATTCTAAACGTTTCAGATCAGGAGGTTTTTGACATGGTCAAGGAGGTTATAGGCATGTCCAGCAGGGTCAGCGTGGCCATTAGGGACAACTGGTACAACAAGCCCATCAGAGCCAGTAATAGTATCAGCAGGGCCAGTAGGGTCAAGTGAGAGGTGGTAAAGGCCAGCAGGGCCGAGGACAGTAAGGACAGAGAGGGTTAAACTTTGGTCCAAAGTGTTTCGTATGTGGAAAGATTGGACATAAGAGTTATGATTGTCATGAGAAGGGCAAGACCCCACAGCCGCAGCAGCAGGGTGCTCGATAGAAGCCTTAGAGATCAATTTTTCCCGTCGCCCTCCTAGCACCACCACAAATGCTAGCTATACCAGCGGTCCTAGTTCAGTAGGGGAAGTTATAGTATGGGCATGTTTATAATGTTCATCCGGTCGCAATCCCATAGGCCCCACCTGAAATTGATGGTATGCTTTCTATCCAGGGGACTTTGGGGCGGATTTTGTTTGACACGGAGGCATCACATAGTTTCATTGACACTAGTTTTACACTCGCCACGAGGTTATTAGACACGACAGAGAGTACGGTTACTAGTGCAGATTCACCACTGGGCTATGGGTCATTTATTTTCTTTATATGTCGGGGAGTAGGCATAGAGATTGGGAGATTGTTATTACTGGAATATATGCTTATCTTAGATATGCATGAGTATGATGCGATTATCGGTATGGATTGGATCGTTGCGTATAGGGCCATAATCGATTATTTTAGTAGGAGTATTATATTTTCTATACGGGGTCGGGAGATGTTCCTTGTGTCAATGCCTCGTCCTGAGGGAGGATCGTCCACTCACTTGTATTACATAAAAGAGGAGACCTCTAAGGAAATAGTAATCCCACTTTATTCGATTCCTGCTGTATGGGAGTTCGCTAATGTATTCCAGGAGATACCAGGATTGACACCTAGTAGAGAGATATACTTTATTATAGATTTGACACCGGGCACAAGGCCGATAGCCCGCGTGCCTTACCGTATGGATCCGACAGAGATGAGGGATTTACAGGATCAGATTGAGCAGCTATTGGGATAAGGTTTCATCGAGAGGATTACCTCGCCTTGGGGTGCTCCCTTGCTATTTGTGAATAAGAGGGATGGATCCTTACGATTATGTGTTAATTACCGAGAGATGAATAAAGTCACGATAAAAAATACGCATCTATTTCCTCGAATCGATGACTTATTCAATCAGTTAGGGGGAGTTGCCTTCTTTTCGAAGATAGACATGATATCCGGATACTACCATCAGTTGCATATCAGGGAGTAGTACATATCTAAGAATGCATTCTTGACAAGGTATGGATCCTACGAGTTCAGGGTTATGCCATTTGGGCAAACTAACGCTCCAGGTGTATTCATGGACTTGATGAACAGAGTGTTCAAAGAGTTCCTTGATCAGTTTGTAATTATCTTCATAGATGACATTCTAATATATTCTCAGACTGAGGAGGAGCATGCCGAGATTTTATGACAAGTGCTTCTTACACTGCGCCAGCACGAGTTGTATGACAAATACGAGAAGTGTGGGTTTTGACTGAAGGAGGTCCATTTTTTGGGGCACATTGTATCTGACAAGGGTATATTCGTAGATCCGGGGAAAGTGTCAGCGGTAAGGGAGTGGGGATAGACCACGACACCAACAGAGATATGTAGTTTCTTGGGACTAGTAGGAAACTACAGGAGGTTTATTTGGGGATTCTTGAAGACAGCAGGTCCATTGACACACTTGACTCATAAAGGGGTGACATTCATCTAGGATGACGCCTTTCAGTTAGACTTTGATGAGTTGAAGGACAAGTTGACTTCGACACCCGTTCTAGGACTTCCCAGGATGGGAGTGGAGTATTTAGTCTGCACTGATGCATCCTTATAGGGACTCAAGGGTATGCTTCAGCAGGAGGAACATGCTATAGCTTATGCTTCCCGAAAGCTTAAGCCTCACGAGAGGAATTACCCCATCCATGACTTGGAGTTAGCAGCAGTCATGTTTGCACTTCGGATATGGAGACATTAACTCTTGGGAAAGAAATTTAGCTTATTCATATATCACAAGTCACTATAAATACTCTTCACCCAGAAGGAGTTGAACATGCGTCAGCACAGGTGGCTTGAATTTGTGAAGTATTACCAGTTCGATATCCAATATCACCCGGGGAAGGCTAATGTGGTAGTAGACGCGTTGAGCCGTAGGCCAATAGGTGAGGTGGCCGAGGTGTGGAAAGTGAAATGGAAGGAGTTAGGACTCCAAGGTGCGGTGTCCCGATCATTCATGCCTATTATGACAGTTACGCCTTAGATTATTATGAAGATGGTATAGGCTCAGGCAAGGGATCCGTTCTACCAGGATCGGATGATACAGCTCCTAGCACAGGGGGTCAAGTCTTACACAGTTGGTTCACATGGAGGGTTGCGCTTTAATGGGAGACTGGTTGTTCCTGAAGGTGAGGACTTGCGACACGAGGTGATGACAGAGTCACACGGTTCACGTTTTGTGGTACATCCCGGTGGGGATAAGACGTACCAGGATATGAGACGATAGTACTGGTGGAGTGGAATGAAGAAAGATATTGCCAAGTTTTTTTCGAAGTGCACCACTTGTTAGCTGGTAAAAGTGGACCACCATAGACCGCCAGGATCCTACAGTCGTTAAATATACCTATGTGGAAGTGGGAGAGCATTCCATGGATTTTATCACAGGGTTGCCTACATCTCAGCAAGGTCACGATTCGATATTGGTGATTGTGGATCGTTTGATCAAGGTAACTCATTTTTTCTCAGTTTGAACCGATTATACTATGAGGCAGTACTCTCAGATCTTCATTGCAGAGATAGTGAGACTTCATGGGGTGCCCCTTGATATTGTGTCCGACTGGGACAAGATTTTTGTGTCCAGATTTTGAGAGAGCTTCCAAGAGGCCATGGTTATGAAGTTACAATTGAGTCCGGCCTATCACCCGGAGACTGATGGGTAGACTGAGTGGACGAATCAGATGTTAGAAGATATGTTGTGGATGTGTATCCAAGATTTTGGTGGGGGATGGGAGCAGTATTGTCCACTAGTGGAGTTTGCCTATAATAAGGCCTACTAGTTTATGATTGGCATGGCTCCATTCGAGGTGTTATATGGTAGACCTTGTCATTCTCTAGCGTGTTGGTTAGAGGTGGGGGACAATAAGATACTTGGGTCAGAGGTATTCCAGGATACTTTGGCCAGGATAGAGATAATTCGGAGTCATATTTGGATTGCTCAGGATTGATAAAAGAGCTATGCTGATGCCAAAAGGTTCTTCCGGGATTTCAAAGTGGAGACCAGGTGTTGATAAGAGTATCTCCTATGAAGGGGGTAATGCATTTTTGTACGAAAGGGAAGTTGGCTCTGAGATATGTAGGGGCATTCCCTATCATCGAGCAGATTGGACCAGTTGCTTATAGACTTGGATTACCCGAGCACTTACATAGGACTAATGATGTATTCCATATTTCTTCGCTGAGGAAATATCTTCGAGATGATTTGGCCTATACTCACATTGATTTGGAGGAGATTGATTTGCATCCCGATAGTTCCTACGAGGAGGGGCCGATTGATATCCTCGACTGTAGCGAGAGGAAATTCAGATCTAAGGTAGTACCGTTAGTACATGTTCAGTGGCAGCATCATAATACTGATGAGTCTACCTAGGAGCACGAGGATGAGATGCGCGACAAATATCCCCAGTTATTTTTACCATGTATACCATTATTTCCAAATTTTAGGACGAAATTCCATTATTAGGGGGGAAGTATGTAATAACTCGTATTTTTCCTAATTTTATTTATAGGATTAATTGAATTAATTGGTAATTAATATGGATTTAAATAGTAGTGAGACGAGAGTTAGCATTTGATTATGACAATTATGTTGAATATTACTGAGCGAATATAGTAATATATGATTATGAAATTAATAAAATTGTCACGTGTAGAAAATATGACAGATTTGGAAATTAAATTGGGGCTCGCATGTTAGTCGTGTCGGGACCAATTTAGTGGATTATAAAGTAGTTTATTCTTATGTCTTCCTTATGGTCAATTTGAGTGTGCCAATGTGTCCGGGAGTATCGAGATAGTCAAAAAAGTCTATACGGGGGTTTATTTGGGTCCCAGGGCTGTTTTAGGCCAAACCGGCTACCCGAGAGAGTATTTTAGTCATTTTACTATTTAGTGAATAGTGACCTACGAAATCTAGGTTATATATATCAGCCAAACCTTAGAATCATTAGAGTATTGGCAGCTACAAACTTGAGAGAGAGAGAAGCAGAGAGAAATGAATGCTTTTTAAGGGTTGCTAGGGCCAAACAACCATCTTACACCATCACCACCGCCGAATTAATGGCCGTAGAGAGAACAACACCACCTTATCACCTTCTCCAAAGGATCATAACTTCTATTTCTAATCAAGTGATTTAACTTGTTATGATTCAACAAATATATTATCCATGGTAGTTTAGAATTGGAGACTAAACTTGAAATATTGATAATTTCATGAATTGGGAGAATTTAATCGTGGATATGGGTAGGATTTGCATGTAGATAAATTCTGGAAAGATTAGAGAGTTGAATCATATCCTAAATGATATAAATCACGGATTAAAATTTAAGTAATTAGCTATCTTTAATTGAGAAGATATCCTAGCGTTGAACCATGAAAACTCAATGAACAATTGAATTGATATGTAATTTTCGTAACGATTTGATGATTCTAGAATGTTATAAATCATGTGTTTTTGTTGCTATAACATCTAGTACGTTTACTTTGGAGAATGGGATCATGTAATGAATTTTGGAGATAAAATGATGGCCAAAAACTTTAATAGTTTTGGGTTGTAACTGGTCAATTGATCGATCGAAATTCGTAGTCGATCAATCGACTTGTTCGATCGACCGATATTTTTGAGTCGATCGATCGACTCCCCAGCATTTGTGATAAAAAATTACTTTTAAGGTTTAACCAAATCCTGACTTTTAAGAATTATTGGCATGGACTATTTGAATATATTGGGACTTAGGGATGGTCGGTAGGGATATATTTGAGGCCCGAAAAATATTAGTTTGGTTTGGGATTAAATGATAAACTTACGAATGTCAGACGAGAGTGTTACGGTTGGAAATTATGGGAAATTGGATTTAATTAGGATAAATAATAACTAAGGTTAGGAACAGTTGTAAAGGGACTTTATATTACTGAATTAACCTTAGAGACAAGTGGGAGGCTTGGTAACCTTTTGGGATAGGTTTAAGTACTCGGGTATATACGACGAGATTTATCGCGCTAAACGTTATTATGTAAAATAATCGAGATAAAACTATGTTACGTATGAGACTTGTAATATAGGATAGGAGTATACCTATATTAAAATTATGATTATTTAGGTTGTGTGATTACGTAATATATGGATTATTATATGTATGGCATACCTACCATACTTGCTATCACGGAAGGTTGTAGGAAGAGGACAATCTTATCTTGTGTGCCTTAGAGGGGATTTAGATTTGGTACCTTAAGAGAATAGGAATGTGAAGACTTATTTGTGAGTTGATAAGTTAGTTGACCATGGGAGTGTAAGTGTGTACGTGACCCATGGGTATGTGAACTATGTTCGCCTCCAGTATGTGTGATTTGTATTGATACGATTCCTGAGTGATTCGAAACTCGTGATCCTCATGTACGTGATGTACCGGGATTTGATAGAAGAGTATGCGTGCACAACAACTTAGACTAGGGGTGCCATATGTTTATATTTGTACTTAATGTGATATAAATATATACTTCTGATTATTCATTATTACTTAGTAGATGAAAATGGCTAAGATATTTAAATGACTTAGTAATGTGGGAACTTAATTAATACATGAGATAATGGATTCAAATGATGAGTGTTTGAAAGGTAAGTATGTCTTAATTGAGAAATACGAGTGGATCCATGTAGAAATACCTATAGTCAGATCTAATATAGACTAGTTAGTTAGTAGCATATCTAGGATGGGTTAAAGGCATACGTTAGGCGTGCACAGTGGTTCAAGGGTGAGAATCTCAAGTGAGAGCACGTGACTAACATGTATATAATATTTATTGTTTAATGTAATTAAACACTTGTTGTTTTTAAAATGTTTTCACCTCGGGCTCTGGTCCGTTTACTTCCAAATCTATTTTGTTTTTGTAAAAACCTTTTAGGTGCCCAGCCACAGGGACACCAAGCATAGGAGTTCCATTCTGTTAACGAGTTGTAGCTGTTGTGGAAGTTACAAGATCTCGGTATTAGACGCCTCCACATCTATCTTTGCTTCCTTCGTAGTTATTCATATCAGTTAGGGCATGTTGTCCGCTCTTATTCAGAGATAGAAGCTTTAGACTTTAATTTATTTCAGTTGTTGTATTTATTTTATTCAGACTCTTGTATTGGGATTATTTGGCATTGAGATTATATTTGGAGTGTTTCTCCAGACTCTGTTATTTCATTCGATTGATTATTCCTTTGAGATTGTTTAAGTGAATGTTGTATAGATGATTACTCATTACTTTGTGGTAAGTTAATTTAATTAATAAAATTTGTCATCTCACTTTTTTAAATATTAGGTGGCTAGTAACTAATTAAATGTTTTTTCGACAGTGATGCTAAGATTGATCCAACTTGATATTCTATATTAATTGAGTAAAGGAGTAGCTACCCTGTATTTAATTAGACGGGGTGTCTCACTATCATGAATTATTTGTGTCACAAAGGGATTATGGACTTGGTATGTGAGGTCTTAGACACTTGATCTTCGATCCCTCTGCTCAGTTGGGCTAGTCATGCGCAGGTCATGATCACATAACAATTCTTACATTTAATTGCGAAATTTTTCTTAGACAAAAGTTTATATTTCATTGTTGATTGTTTTTGGCCACGAAAAATATTTCGTAATGAGTTTATGGCCAAAGGACCATTGCTGAATGTATATGGCCCCGAAATTAACTTTCGTTGCCAATTGTGTAGGTCATTTGCCACAAATTATTCTTTGCGGAAAATTATCGTACTTAGGCTATAATTTGTTTTGTAGCTAATTGTTCAACATTTCATTGCTAAATGTCTTAATTTCGTTGTCAATTCTATCGGTAAACTAGTGTGTTAGATGCTTTAAGCTACGAAATTTATAATTTGGTTTGTTGCTAATTGTTCAACATTTCATTGCTAAATGTGTTCATTTTTTTGGTAATTCTATCAGTAAACTAGTGTGTTAGATGCTTTTAGCTTCGAAATTCGTACCTTCCCTCAAGATCTATTGGCTATGAGATTTAATTGTTGAAGAATGATTCTTAATCATTAATTTTCCAATAATAAAGTATCAAATCTTAAATCGCACTTTTATTTATCAATTACATATTTAACTACTAAAACATTTATTTTGGTAAGGAAGTGTTTCAAACTATATAATTTTTATTTTGAAAATGAATTTGACAGAGTAATGTATACTACAAAATTTAAACAGATTACCATCTAAAAAACACATTCATTAAAATGCACAAAATAACTAAATTATTATAAACAAAATCCACATTAAGTCACGTACACATACATTGTCAACTCACCTAAACACTAGTTTAAGAACTTGGAATTCTCACATATAATCCCCTTACAAATGGCAAATATCCATGGTGCAAAAAAATAAGTTAAACTAGTGAACGAACCTAGAAGTCTCAGATTCCATTTACAAATGTCAAATGCCAAAATTTCATGGCGCACAAAAAATAACTTCTCATCACGTCAAATCTGCAATTAAGAGAATACAATATCATTAGCTAAGATAAAGTAGGATTTGATTTGTCTTTATCATGAAAAATTTATAGCGATGAGCGGAAGTTGATAATTAAAGAGATAATAATCGATTATGAATGTGAACATTTTTAAGAATACGAGCAAAAAAACTGAAGTATGTCTACATTACCATCATTTGGAAGATAAGGAACATGATGTGATCCGCTTGTCGAGATAGAATTACATCTAGCATTGTACTTTAAGTCTCTATAGTATCCTTTTGTGCCACTGACTCTTCTCATTGAATTGTTGCCTCTACCTCATGATCTTGTAGATGATCCATCAAATCTTTTTGAACTTTTGTAGACTAATTAAGTTCCTCTTCAAATTTGGCATTACTCAATCATATTATATTAATTCTAGAATCCTTTATTTTGGGACCACACTCAAGATCATTAATGTATCCCGGTCTTGTGCTAATAACGTTACCTTCTATCTCATCTGAGCTCATCATGATACCATACTCATATATTGATTCAGATTCAAGGCGCTTCATCTCATTCTATAAAGAAAATTAATGAAAAAGGATTAGAAGTTTGGCCAAACTGTCAAGATGTCTACAATTTTTAAGCCACTTGAAGAAAAAAAATTTAAATAATAAAGCATAATGTAGTATGTGTAATTTTTAAAAATAGTAAATCATAATGCAATATGGGTTATTTCAAAATCTAATTTACCCATTTATAAAATTCAATTAAACCAAAATAAGTAATTACATAATTAGTTCTTAATATAGTATTGAAGTTAATTTGTGATTAAGTAGTTCTGATGAGATATACTTGCAGAATAAAATTTATAACACTTACATAGAGCGTTTCGGCTTCAGTTGATGTCCACCTTTCATCTTTACAATGCGTTATTTACAAAAATCAATCATATTCGGCCCTTGAACGTCCACCTCTTTATTCCTCTATTAAACAACAAACAATTAATAATTATACTTACAAAATCAAATTATTAACTGATGTAGATATATTACCAGTTCATGATGAACCACCACAAATGCTTTTGACCCTTGATTACGCTTTACAATTTGTTTAGACTTTTTATTCTGGTTTACAATACATTGTCTCTGCCATAATTGTCCAAACATCATAAGTATGCATATTTTAATAAAATAATTATTCACATGTGACGAGATTAACAATAGTTCAAACCTGATATCTTAGACTTTCGTAAAGATCGCATAGACTAAGCTAATTGTCCATGGTCATACCAGTAGGGACATTTTCTCGATCCTCCTTTGTTGATCCATATGTTCTATACACTTGACGAAGCTTGCTCCATTGACTCCTACTTCTCCCTTTCATTAGCTCTTCCAAACACTCCTTCGCATGATCATCCAAATCAATGTCGAATCTCTCCTAAAATTTTATGCAATAAGTCAGTTTGTGGGAACATCTCTCACAAAATCAAAGAGGCAAAATGAATACAAACATATTTCACTATTTGTATGACCACACTTTTGTGCACCAATCCTAACTAATGATCTAAAACATACACAAGGCACAAGTAAAGATGAATACAATAGATTTAACATAATTACAATTCATGACTAAACAAATCCTCAATAATTGTACGAACTAGTTATGTGACTCTTAACAAATTTTTGAATAAAATTTAGTACTCGACAAGGAAGAATTATATCAATGTTGAGTACGATAAGTAGTCGAAGAGAAGGAAACTGCCACACCAGCAAAATTATGAAAACTACAACACAACTGGAATAACTCTATGAGCTGCAAAACAATTCCCCTCCACATGTACTCAACAGAGTCCAAAGTATGAAGGACTGACAAACTTCAAGATAGTGAAGAATAATATTTTGCACCTATTAAAGATCTTGTCATGTGTTGATAAAAACAAAATATATTTGCATCGATTCAAGCTCGTGTCATGTGATGATGTACCTATTCCAACCAGAAGCTCCCAAAATAACATATCACCCAAAAATATAACAACTTAATATAAAAAAATAAAAGAAACTTAAAAGGAATACAAGAATCCATCTTTGAGGACAAACGATCCAGTATCGAGGATAGTGGTGCAAAAGACATAGATAAAAATTGAATAACTAAACATGTTCAATTAAACATATACATCATTGCAAGAAACATAAAAATAGTCAGATAAAGAAAGGTACAAAGGCACACAATTACAATTCACAATTAGTAATCACGTGTTGGAAGTGTTGGGCAGTATCGATAAGAAAAGTCTCATCAATAGCTGCTATTAAAATAGATTTTAGTGAGTTTATAAAACATGAGCACAAATACATTTACTATTAAAACCACTAATATTATAACAACATTAACAGTTGTTTTTCGCTATTTCTCGTTGCATACTAATGTGGAAGTTGTAGAGGATGTTAAAGTGTGGAACTACTATGATCCATAAAAGTTTTTGTGATATACTAGTGTATTCTAGTTACAGATATAAACCAGTGATGAGTATCGACAAGAAAAGTATCATCAACAACTACAATTTTGTAGTAGCTGCTTTTTCTCAAGTAAGTTGAGTGTAGTTTCTTTACTCGGCACAATTACAAATTTATTCACATTTTTGGAAGGCTCTTAATATGAGATGCAGAGAGTAAATATCAATGATATAGATATCATCTTCTTTATTAGAAGGAAATACCGTATGCCTTTTATGTACACACCTCCTTGCGACCACCTTATACATGTTACCTGCCAATCCACAAATCTTCCAACCCAACATCACCTAAAACCTGCTACTACTACTCCCAAACCCCTCCCCTTCCCTTAACCATTATTAACCCCTGATATCCCAGCTGCCATAGAACCATACCATAACCCCTTAACCGTCGCTATTTGTTGCCACACCCACGGATCATTCCCCCACTTTTCCCAAGATGACCTCGCACCACCCTGCTCTCCCCATGGCACTGTAACCACCTAACTTGAGACTACCCAGTGGATGCCATACCCTCCTAAAATCATACTAATCCCAAAACGTAACAACTAACCTCACCAATCTATTAACACCCTACGCACACCCTTTGCCATGTACCTACCCTACTGCCAAACTCACCACAAACCCACTCATTGGTTCACAAATATACCAAGACTAAGAAAAATATATTAAACAATCCTAACTGATGACGCTAGAAATAGCACCACCCGTCAAGGTGTTTGTAAGCTCAAATCAGTGATAACAATGGCAGCACAAGAGTATACTAAATATAAGAGATTGAGATGAGGAGAAGAGGATGAACACCAATATATAAGTGGTTCAGACAAATTAGGCCTACGTACACTATGCAAGTGAGTGAGTAAGGTCACTAAAATAAGGCACTAATGGCCATGGATACAATCTATAAGCTTTCTCTCTCTACTTTATAATTTGATAGAGTTTCAGCTAGGGTTGTAATTCTGGATCCTTTTACATGGTAGAGGATGACCTCTATATATAGTGCTTGGGGGGTGTAATGTACCCCTCAAGCATACAATGAGCATGTGCATGAGCATCGAGCCAGTATGAGAGTGACATCTGGCTGATCTCAACTAAGTAATAATGACCGAATTATTCCTTCATGTGGAGGTAATAATTTGGTTATAATAGATTTGTCCACATGTTCCAAGTTATACACATGCATGTAAAAGCTCGGCTGTCTTCGATTGGTACCAACCTCGGCCTAGAAGAGTATGAGGCTGGTGAAGTCTGGTTGCTGCACAATCTGAGGTTACTCATGATAATCTCGGCTCGATAGGAAAGTCGAGGTAAGGCAGTTAGTGTTATAACGTCAGCCTGGGCCAAGGTTATATTGGAGTAGGTGGAATATCGACTGATTCCCAGTTGAGGTTGACGAATGAGGTAGATCTGGTCTCTGATGCTGCCCGTCAATGAGGTGTCCAGTGATGTCGGCCATAGTCGACCTTATGTAGGATGAAGATGCTGGTTGTCAGTCAGGAGCCTTCGCTACCTCGTCCCTAGCATATGCCAAGGTTGGTGTCTCTGAGTTGTCAGGTACTTTTAGGGCACATCAATCACCACTTAGCCCTTAGTTACCTATGTGAGTTGGTGATTGAGGGGTATTTGTAAGGACGAGGCCATTCTTCCTGGTGTGCCAATATCTCTTTGGCAAGTGTCAAGAATTCAAGTGGGTAGTGTGACTGACAATTGCAATGATGCTGATTATCGTTTGGGCTCCCAAGGCAATGATGGGCCTTGGGAAGCGTGTAATCAGATTTAAGGGTTAAAACCCTTTTCTTTATCTTTCTTCCTCATTTACTTCCATTTCTCTCGCTCGAACCTTCTTCACTCTCTCTCTCTTCCAGAGCTTTGCTGCTGCAGTTGTTAGAGTTTCTTCGATTATCATCTTCCTCTCCCTTATTTCACGGTCATCCAGGTATCCTCTCCATCCTTCTTTGGTTATTTTTGGCCTTTAATTTTACTTTGTTTCATTTTTCGGTATCGGCTTGAGTTTTCTGGTAGGCTTATGAGTTTTTCGATGAGCTTATGAGTTTTCCAGTGAGCAGTTCTTGACTGTTCTTGGTTAGTATTCTTTTCAAAAAACCAAGTTTGATCCTTAGTTTAGATTGAGTCATCCTTTTGGTTAATGATTTTAGTTTTAAGTGTAAGGTCATCCTTCTATGCTCAGACCCCTTTATCAACTCTTAGAGGAATTCCCTTCTCTTAGGGAGAAGACCTTAGATAAGATTAGGCAAATAGAATGAGCCCAAAAGGAGGCTCGTAGGGAAGAGGCCTTCCCTCTCACACCTATATTTCCACCCCCTCTGAGGGTGATATACCCTGAGCCAACAGACCCAGTTGATCCAGAGGATACTCCGTTGGAACCCACTCTAATATCCGAGTCTGAGTCATCCACCTCAGACCCCATGTCTATGGATTCTTTTCAAGAAGCCAGGGATGATTACATTAGGATGGATCAAGCCCCTGACTAAGCCGAGGTTTCCATCCGTGCTTCGTCTAACAAGAGGTCTAGCACTTCGCACTCTTCCTCTGATGTCGAAATTATAGGACCTAGTATGGCTATTCCCCCAATATTTGATGCTATTCCCTTGTCGGCCACCACGGGGGCTGAGTTCGCTCAGAGGTTCCCTGATGGTGCTCCCATCCCTGCCCACATCGATGTTCCCTGGGACGAGGATGATGACGGTAGCGAAAGTGATGTTGACACCTCGGAGGTAGTCGAGATAGAGAGCACTGTCAGCGAACTCGACCTCCTAGCTTTCAGGCATCTTTATTCCATAGGTCCCTCAATAAAACTTAGGAGACCTCTAAGGGATGAGAGGGCCTTTGGAGGCCGAGATGGTGAGATATGCTTATATGAGCAGATGTTTAAGTCAGTATTTTGTCTTCGCATTCATCCAATAATTAGGGTCATATTGTCCTACATTAACTTGGTTCGCTCCCAACTCTCCCCCAATGCCTGGAGGGTGATGATTGGGGATATCGTCTTATGAAGGACAGTCCATTATTCAGACCTTCCCGTCCAGGTCTTCACAGAGTGCTACGTGCCCTCCTCTGCTAGGAATCATCCGAGTTACTACTACTTTCTAGCTCAGAAGTCTACTAAGAATATGTTGCTGGTTACCCAGACCTCAAACCATAGCTGCAAACCACGATACTTCTTCGCCTCGGGGGCATGGGAATTTGGTGCCTGTGTCCCCTCTTCATATTTAGAGCCGCGAATACCTCTGAGGTGGGAAAAGGTGTCAATGGATGTCAGGGCTGACCCTGGATTAATCCAGAATAACTTTAAGAAGGTCAAAGACCTTCAATATCAGGGGGAGCATGGTCTCCTGGTCAAGTACGAGCATTTGATGACCTCCTACTACCTTTCTGAGACTAGCCTTGGGGGAGTCCCCTGAACGAGCTTCGTAAGTTACTTTATTTTTTCAATAAGTTAAACCTTTGATTTTGCTACTTCTCTGATCTTTTAACTCAGATCTTTTCTTTTTACAGAGCGTTTGGAAGGAATATCACACGGTATTTGGGAAATGGCAGCACCCAGCCTCACAAAACTAGTTAAGAAAGCAGTCATGAATGCACCTCCCCCTCCCCCCACCACTTTAAGGGCCGATGCCTTAAAGAAAAGGAAGTCCAATGCCCCTGCCCCTGAGGATCAGAGGCAGAAGAAGAAAACCTCCAAGGGAGATCGTGTGATCCCCATCTCCTCTGAGGACGCGCTAGTTGCCCATTTGGAGCAGTTGAAGATTGGTGATAGCCTTATTGGCCAAAGTCTGAAGGCCTTGGATGCTATCAGCTCCGTTATGACCGACGCTGACAAATGGTTCTGCCATTCCCTGAACACCCCTCTGCTGGCCGAGTTCAGCCTCCACCAATCTATCCAAGTAAGGCTTTTATTGTTGTTATTTTTAAGTGTAACCTCGACTTTGAATATACCAAATCTTGAACTCACATTTCTGCACATGTTTTGCAGGGTCTCCTCACCATGCACCAGACTTTGAGGAAACTTCCTTTGATTGAGAAGGGCAGAGAGGCCCAAAAGACCGAACCTGCTCTGAATGCTGAAGTGGAGCGTCCGAAGGCTTCCTTAGAGAAGTCTGAAGCTAATGTTAAGCGGATGGAGAAGGACATGGACAAGCTTAAGAAGGATCATAGCTCTGCTCTGAAGACCCAGGTCGACTCTCTCCAACACAAAGTTGATGTTGTTGTGAAGGCTGCTCTGGAGGATGCTTCAGAGAAGATCTTGGAGGACTACAAGGTCTCTGATGAATTCGTCAACTTTGGCTTTGAGTACCTCGAAAGGGGTGTTAAGGCCACTAGAAGATGGGATACAATGAAGAGAAAGAGTCGGGGATCCTGGCAGCCTCTGACTTCATTAGTCTAGGTTATGCCGATCCTCAGTTTGCTCAGGCCTTACAAGAGGTCGAGGAGGAAGGAGGTGCCGCACCTGCCGAGACTGCTCAACAAGAAGATACAAGGACTAAAGACGTTGGTCCTCAAGATGATGGGGTAGAAGTGATCAACCTAGGCCAAGGAAGTGGGGGCATGGTCACTAACCCTGAGACTGAAGATACTTAAACCCATTTGGTGAAGCTCTTACTATTAATTTTGTGTTTCTGATTCATATCGATATGTAACTTCTGATAACATTTTCTGTTAGCTCTTGACTTGTAATTCTTAATTTCATGCTATATCAACCTCTGAAAAGGGATTTATTTCTTTTTCTAAATGTTATTTGAATGGTTTTCTATGCCATGCGATGTGTTTGTATTAAGGTCTGAAGCCTCAATATAACTGTGTCTGCATTAACCTTGTAACATTGTCTAAGGTCTGAGATCATTCGAGTATGATGTTACCCCCATAAATTTTTCACCAAATAAATTATGTTTTAAGGTTTAAGGTCATCAACTAAGATGTTACCCCCATAAGTTTTTCACCAAATTAATGATGTTTAAGGTCTGAGGTGATCAACTAAGATATTACTCCCATAGGTTTTTCACCAAATTAATGATGCTTAAGGTCTGAGGTCATCCAAGTATGATGTTCACCTCAGACTTTGTCACCAAATTATGATGTTTTAAGGTCTGAGGTCATCAACTAAGATGTTACCCCCATAAGTTTTTCACCAAATTAATGATGTTTAAGGTCTGAGGTCATCCAAGTATGGTGTTCACCTCAGGCCTTGTCACCAAATTATGATGGTTTAAGGTTTGAGGTCATCAATTAAGATGTTACCCCCATAAGTTTTTCACCAAATTAATGATGTTTAAAGGTCTGAGGTCATCCAAGTATGATTTTCACCTCAGACCTTCTCACCAAATTATGATGTTTTAAGGTCTGAGGTCATCAACTAAGATGTTACCCCCATAATTTTTTCACCAAATTAATTATGTTGTAAGGTCTGAGGTCATCCAAATATGATGTTAACGTTAGACCTTGTCACTAAATCATGATGTATAAAAGTCTGAGGTCATCCAAGTATGATGTTCACCTCCGACCTTGTCACCAAATTATGATGTTTTAAGGTCTGAGGTCATCAACTAAGATGTTACCCCTATATATTTTTCACCAAATAAATGATGTTTTAAGGTCTGAGGTCATCAACTAAGATGTTACCCCCATAAGTTTTACCATTAATGTATAATTAACCAAGAGTTGACACAGGAACTGATCTTCTCATTAATAATCTCTTCATAAGATGATACATTTACATAGGAATCATTGCAACATCATATGTAATACTTTTTTAAATGATCAGCATTTCATGGATTAGAAAAAGGTTCCCCTTCAAGGTTTTCCATTCTATAGGTCCCGGGTACAACCTCCTCGATCACTTTGTAAGGGCCATACCAATTTGGATGAAGCTTGTTTGCCTTCTGTAGTGTCTTCTTCAGCACTAGGTCACCCACGTCTATGGGCCTTAATTTCACCCTTTGATTGTAGAACTTTGTTGTTCTCTGTTGGTAGGTTGCCTGCCTAATCTCTGCCTCTTCCCTTTTTTCCTTAATTAAATTAAGGTCAAGTCTTCTCTCTTCCCCATTCTTCTCAGGGTCATAGGTTTGAACTCTGTGAGTGGGGAGTCCTACCTCTGTTGGTATGATGGCCTCTGAGCTATGTGCTAACATAAAAGGGGTCTCCCCTGTTGGTGTCCTAGCCGTTGTTCTGTAGGCCCATAACACAGCATAAACCTCCTCAGTCCATCTCCCCTTATCTTCTTCTAACCTCATCTTGATCCCATCGAGGATTGTTCTGTTCGTGACTTCAGTTTGATCATTTGCCTGTGGTCGGCCTGGAGAAGAGAAAAATTACTTGATCCCAACTCTCTCGCAATACTACTCCAATGAAGAATTCTTGAACTGGGTTACGTTATCCGAGATGAGGGTATTAGGGAGGCCATGTCTGCATATGATGCTCTTCCAAATAAATTGGAAGGTTTTATGCTCTGTAATCATGATCATCGGCTTGGCCTCTACCCATTTGGATAAGTAGTCAATAGCAACTATAAAAAATCTGTAGTTATTCGCAGCTCTTGGTAAGGGACCCACCAAGTCAATTCCCCAAACTGCGAATGGTCAAGGAGAAATTATTGACGTCATAAGCTGATGAGGTTGATGGGGGTAGTGGAGAATCTTTGGCATTTGTCACACCTCTTAACATAATCTGTAGCATCCTTGGCTAAGGTCGGCCACCAGTATCCTTGCATAATAATCCTCTTGGCTAAAGGTCTTCCTCTTATGTGACTGGAGCAGGAACCCTCATGTACCTCCTGTAGGATGCGGAGGACCTCTATGGGATGAACACATCTGAGGAGGGGTAACAAAAATCCCTTCTTATATAGGACATCCCCTATTATTGAGAACTTTATAGCTCTATACCTCAGTTTGCTCCTCTCTAGCTTTGATTACGACATCTCTTCTTCTCTGATATATTTAATGAGGGGGTCCATCCATGAGCCCCCTAAGTTCAAGTTGAGGCAAGGGCTGGCAACCTCCTCCTCTTTAATGGATGGTTTGAGCAAGATCTCGATTGGTACTATCCTTTTGATATATGTCCTCGTTACTGAAGCCAACCTTGCGTGGCTATTATTTTGTCGAGGTACCCTCTTTATCTATACTTCTTCAAAATCTTCTAACATCATTATTACCTTCTTCAGGTATCTGGCCATCCTTTCATCCTTGGCCTCATAAACTCCAAACACTTGGTTGATAATTAACCTTGAGTCCCTATGAAGTAGGAGTCATCCAACCCTAAGGGTTTTTTCTAAGAAGAGGCCTGCTATCATGGCCTCATATTCTGACTCGTTATTTGATGCCTTGAAGTTGAACCTTAGTGCATATTCAATGTTGGTGTCATCCAGAGTTGAGAGTATCAACCCTACACCGCTCCCCCTTTCGCAAGAAGACCTATCCACGAAGAGGTTCCATATATCTTTATTCGAAGAGAAGCTCCCCTATGACAGGGTTCCTCGCTTGAAGAGGTACCTGTCCTCCTCATTCTCAGCTATTCCGTTTTTAGCTCTGTTTGACATAACCTCTTTAGGGTCTCGGAAGACATTACTATTTGATCTCTCTGTGATCACTCGATTGTTCTCAACTTCGGTCTCTTCCCATATGAACTCAGCAATAAAACATGCAAGGGTCATCCCTTTAATGGCCACGCTGGGTTGATAAGTAAGGTCATACTCTCCCAACTCAATGGCCCATGTCACCAATCTACCTGATTTCTTAAGTTTGTGGAGGACCTGCCTTAGTGGGGAGTCAATGAGGATGACCATAGAGTGGGCTTGGAAGTAGGGCTTCATCTTCCTGGAAGCATGTATTGAAGCGTAGGCCAACTTCTCCATTCGAGGATAGTTCTATTTAGACCCTTGAAGGGCCTTACTGTTGAAGTATACATGCCTTTGGACCCCAACGTCCTCCCGTACTATGGCTGCACTTATAGTTGACTTAGAGACTTCTAGATAAACATACAACTTCTCTCCCACTATGGGTCGAGATAAGATCAAGGGAGATTCAAGGTAGGACTTGAGTTGATTAAAATCCTCATCACACTTTTTGTCCCATTCGAAGGCCTTTCTAAGCACCTTAAAGAACGGAAGACACTTATCTGTCGCTCTGGAAACAAATCTGTTGAGTGCAGCTACTCTTCCAGTGAGCCTCTGAAGGTCCTTGATACTTCTTGGTGTCTTCATGTCAAGCAAAGCCTTGATTTTCTCAGGGTTCTCCTCTATTCCCCTCTGATTGACGATGAATCCAAGAAATTTCCCAGCTCCTACCCCGAAGACACACTTCATGGGATTGAGTTTCATTTTGTACAAGTCCATAGTATCGAAGGTCTTTCCTAGGTCTGCCACGTGAGTGCAGGCCTTTAAGCTCTTCATCAACATATCATCTACATACACCTCCACATTCTTGCCTATTTGATTTTTAAACATCTTATTCACAAGACGTTGATACGTTGCCCCTGCATGTTTCAAGTCGAAGGGCATAACCTTGTAGCAATATGTCCCCTTGTCAGTGATGAAGGTTATCTTCTCTGAGTCTTTAGCATCCATGAAGATCTGGTTATAACCAGAATACGCATCCATGAAGCTCATGAGCTCATGCCCTGCATCTACCATCTGATCGATCTGAGGTAAGGGATAACTGTCTTTAGGGCAATACTTGTTTAGGTTGGTGAAATTTATGCACATCCTCTATTTTCTATTAGCCTTGGGCATAATAATGGCGTTTGACAACCACTCTGGGTATATAACCTCCCTGATGAATTTTGCCTCTTCCAATTTCCTGACCTCTTCTCTAATGACGTCATACTTCTCCCTAGAGTAAACTCTTCGTCTCTATTTGATTGGCCTAGCATCTTCTGCCATGTGGAGTTTGTGGCACATAACCTCCAGGTCGATGCTAGACATGTCTACATGGCTCCAAGCGAAGACACTCTGCCTCTTCCTCAAGAAATTTATCAGTTCTTCCTTGATCTCTGATTTTAAGGCCTTGCCGACCTTGAAGGTTTTTTCCAGTTCGTCCGCGGCCCCTCCTTTCTTCAACTTCATTTCATCTCTAGGGTCAAGTGTATCAATGTTATACGTGGTGGTTGCTCTCTTATGGGCCTCTCGCTCTTCGGCTGAGTTGAAGTAGCATTCTCGTGCTATGGTCTGGTCACCCTACACTTCCCTTACCCCATAGAGGGTCGGGAATTTTAGCATCTGGTGGACTGTCGACGGTACGGCTTCAAACTCCTTAAGGGCTATTCTTCCTATGATGAGGTTATAGGTCGAGAAGACATTTTCATCCATAACGAAAATATTGATCTTCCAGGTCAACCTCTTAGGTCACTCATCTCCCATTTGCACGTCCATCTCATACATTCCTAATGGATTGATTTTTTCGCTGCTGAAGCCCATTAATGGATTATGATAGGGTACCAGTCTGACTCTGCTAAGGCCTAGGCTTTTGAAATAAGGTAAGAACATCACATCTGCTGAACTTCCTCCATCTACAATAATTCTCTGTTCCTCGCATCCATGCACTCTTATTGTAATTACCAAAGGATCATCATGTGGGGCTAAGATGCCTTTGAAGTCGTGTCGGGAGAACCCGACTAGAAGAGTGTCCGTATCCACTTTCTTTCTCTTCTACTTGGTTTCTGAAGACGCCAAATTTACCACTTATAGTTTGGCCACTAACTTGGCCTCTGCCACATGAGCTTTTCGATCAGCCACTTCAGAGCCACCCCCTGCTAGTCCTCCGCATATGGTGTTAACACCGAAGGATATCACACTAACCCTCTTCACTAGGGCGTTGTCATCTTTTGGTGGGAGGTCTGGATCGTCTTCATCATCACCATCTGAGTCATCGTCACTTCTTACTATAGTATCGTCATGACATCTGTCGTTTCTCTTCTTTTTAGGGTCATCTCTTCCCCTCTTAGGAGCCTTGCCATCAACATACTTCCTCAACTTTTCGGATTTCAACATCTTCTCGATCTCATCCTTTAAGGCGAAGCACTTTTCTATCCCATGGCCATGGTCCTGGTGGAACTCGCACCACAAGTTCTTACTCCTCTTATGCGGAGGAGCCTTCAGCTTCTCTAGCCATCTCAGAGATTGGTCATTCTTGATCTCATTGAGGATGTATTCGCAGCTCACAGTTAGAGGGGTATAGCATGCAAACTTATCGTCAGCTGACCTCTTCTTTCCGTCCTTCTTTCTTTGGAACTTCCCGCTGCCACTGCCGTTCTCATCCTCATACTTTGCGGCCATGGCCTCTTCAGTGTTCATGACCTTACCTGCAGTTGCCAATAATTCTGCCATGGACTTGGGAGGGTCTTCTGCTAGCTTCCACAATAACTTCCCTTTCTGAAGACCTCCTATGAGAGCGGTCATAGCTATATTCTCTTCGTAATCTTCAACCTCTAATTTTTCTTTGTTGAATCTAGCAATGTAGTCTCTTAGACTTTCGTTCTTGCCTTGCTTGACATACAACAGATGGGTGGTCTTCTTTTGAGGTCTTACCCCAAAACAGAAATTATGAATGTATCGTTCAGCCAAACTCTTAAAGTTCTCAATGAATTTTTTGGAAGAGAGGTAAACCAGATGTGTGCATCTCCCGTCAAAGTCCCGGAGAAGGACCGACACTTCATCTCATCTGGTATTCAATAAATGTCCACTGCTGACTGGTATATATTAATATGGTGTACAGGGTTGGTGATACTGTCATACTTGGGAGACACCGTAGGCGGTTTAAACTTGGCAGGGGTTGGAAAACTCACTATCCTAGCCACGAATGGGGAGCCTTCTGAGAAACCTCTTTGTAGTGGGTCTCGGCTTTTGATGAGGTCTCCTAACTTTTCCTCAAGACGTTGGATAATCCATTCCATGGTCTTACAACGTCAGCCTGGCCGAAGTCCCCAGACACAAACGCCTAGGGTCAGCAACGTCCCTCCTTCGTTGAGGTGTAGGTTGGTCTTTCCGCAGTTCCTGGGGTGGTCCCCTGGCCTCAAGATGCACTTGAATAGCTGCCGGAGTAATCATCTCCGGTGAGACCCTAGGTGGTCTTATCATATTTTGACTGAGTTGTGAAAATTGCTCCTTCATTACTTATTGCGTTGCAGCCAGAGACCTTAAGGCTACTGCCACCTCCACCATTTCGGACTGAGGTAGTGCCTGGCTGGAACTAGGTCCTCCAGCACCAGGCGGTGGAAGAGGTGGTGGTAATTTCGGTGCCATACATTAACACTAAAGAGCTTGTGAAATAGATGAGCTTAGTACCTTAATGGACCTATTTCAATGGTGAAACAGCTCCACGCAAGGGGTGAAGCCTGGTTCACCACTAGAGTCTCCGGTGAGGTTAACCAGAAAATGAGGAAGAGATAGCTTCTCATTCCCACAGATGGCGCCAAAATAATGATACTGGAAACATCACCACTCGTTAAGGTGTTTGTAAGATCAAATCAGTGATAACAATGGCAGCACAAGAGTATACTAAACATAAGAGATTAAGATGAGGAGAAGAGGATGAACACCAATATATAAGTGGTTTAGACAAATTAGGACTGCGTCCACTGTGCAAGTGAGTGAGTAAGGTCACTAAAATAAGGCACTAACGGCCATGGATACAATCTCACAAGCTTTCTCTCTCTACTGTATAATTTGACAGAGTTTTATCTAGGGTTGTCATTTTGGATCCCTTTATAGTGCTTGGGGGGTGTAATGTACCCCTCAAGCATATAATGACCATGTGCATGAGCATCGAGCCAGTATGAGAGTGACACCTAGATGATCCCAGCTAAGAAATAATGACCAAATTATTCCCTCACGTGGAGGGAATAATTTGGTTATAACAGATTTTTCCACGTGTTCCAAGTTATACACGTGCGTATAAAAGCTCGGATGTCTTCGATTGGTACCAACCTCGGCCTGGAAGAGTACGAGGTTGGTGAAGTCTGGCTGCTGCATAATCCGAGGTTACTCACGATAATCTTGACTTGGTAGGAAAGTCGAGGTAAGGCAGTTGGAGTTATAACCTCGGCCTGGGCCGAGGTTATGTTGGAGTAGGTGGAATGTCGACTCATTCCCAGCCGAGGTTGATCATGATGGTGGTGGTCCTTGCTACCTCGACTTATTCCCAGCCGAGGTTGACGAACGAGGTAGATCTGGTCTCTAATGCTGCCCGTCAATGAGGTGTCCTGTGATGTCGGCCATAGCCGACCTTATGTAGGACGAGGATGCTGGTTTTCAGTCAGGAGCCTTCGTTACCTCGGCCTTAGCATACGCCGAGGTTGGTATATCTGAGTTGTCAGGTACTTTTAGGGCACATCACTAACTATTGGTGTCTTTATTATCAAATAAGAACTGTAATTAAGTACTTTATTGCAAAACACTTGGGAAGCCAGTTATTTTCTTTACTTAGTCTTTTTCTACGGAGTCTCATTTAATTCAAGATGGGGATTTGATCAATGATATCCCCACAACACTTTAAAACGCAAATTGTCTTTCATATTATCACCTTTGTAAACATAAATAGTAACAATGCCATTTTCAATAAGAAATTACTTTCATTGGTTCTGTTGAATGCTTTTGTGTTATCAGCTTTAGTGAGGTCTTTCCATTTGGTTGGAACTAGAATTAGGTTACGAATGGTAATCCCAAGTTCATTTGATAATTTAGCGGACTGGTCTTTTTTAAGTGGCCTGATTTTCTCCTTTGAAATATCAACACGCATCTTTTGCCCTGTAGCTTTTATCATCTTCTGAAGCCCCTTCTCCCATGTAGGTCCAGGGACTTTTTTTGTTACAGTAGAATTTGTATTCAAAACATTAAAAGAAAATAAACAAGATTAGCAGCAAATTTTAGAATCTGTCTTTGAAACATTTGAAAATTATTTTTTGTACCGGTATGGCTCATGGAGTTTCTCGGAATGCTTTATTGTCTTAAGGTGAGATACTTTGAAATTCTACATCCATTACGTGTTCAGTCGTGGGTGCCATGTGAGCTATGGGAGCCGTGGGTGTCACGGGCATGAGGGGCGCCATGGGAGCCAAAGGTGCCGTGAGAGCCTCCTTCATGATTTTTGATCGAAGACGTCTTCCTTGGTTCCATACTTAAAAACAACATCAAATCACACATTAATGTAAGTTAAACAATTTAGGGAATATATTATATATCAAATGATATAAATAATATACAGTGTATGAAATTTAAAGAATACGGCATAATAAAACTGAAGAAAGTAATAAAACTAAATTTCATTAGCATATTCAAATGGTATACTATGCATGAAATAAAAACAATCCGGCATAATAAAACTGAAGAAAGTAGTTTCCATTAACAAATTCAATCTATATCAGTATCATCATCCTCGACCACTACGAGTTCTCTCGTATTAGCAATATTTATAAAGAGTTTTGTATTCATCATCGATGTCATTAAGGGAAACAATGTCTTCTTCTGATAGTACTCCTTTGTTTATATCTAAAATTTTAGCATCAATAGTATCCGCCTCTAAATTGTTTCTCTGCAAGTGGCCAAAATCAACTTCTATAATCCAAAAAACCTCTATTGAAGCATTTTCCTAGGACAAAAATCATTGGTTTTCGATACATCTGTGTACATTTCTTCCACCCCAAGATCATACAAGTGTCTATGCTGGAATTCCTGAACAACTTGACAATTTTTTCCCAATTTTGTGTCATTAGGATAAAAGACTTGTTTTGCTTAAATGGCTAGCACATAAGGATCACTCTTATACCACCTATCATTAATATTGATTCTTGTAAAGTGATCATCGATTTGTATTCCTGTTTTTTTCTTTTTATTAGCTTCAAATCAGTCACACTCAAAAAGGAGGTCTCGATTTCCTTTGATATATTATAACTCATTGATATTGTTCAATATACCATAAAAGTTAATCTCTTCATCATTATTATCACCTTTAACATCTAAACCGCTATTTTGACTTCTCCTACAATTGTCACGGTCTTTAGTGTGAAATGTAACTCCGTTTACTATGCAACTTTTATACTTGTTTGCCCGTATGTCATGTCCACATGCTAATGCATATAGCTGCTCAGTAGATTCGGAAGACTTTTGGACGTACAACTTTTAATAGTATACATCCAATTATATTTCACCGGTCCTCCAAGCATAGCCTCACGCGATAAATGAATAACTAAGTAGACCATTATATAAAAAAAGTCGATGGATAAATCATTTATAGTTTGCACAAAATCATAACAAAGTCTTTCTCCAACCTCTTCAATTCTTCTACATCCAGTGTTTCGCAACACAAATATTTGAAAAAAATTCCCCAACTCAACTATTGCACTGTATATTTCCTCGCGCAAATATCCATGAATCCCAACAGGAAATAATCATTATAATAGAACATGACAATCGTGGATTTTCAACCCCGATACCTTACCATCACCAACGTTCACACACCGTGAAATATTCGAAGCATATGCATCTGGAAACTTCACTTATTTCAAGATCTCACAAAAACCTTGTTTCACTAACTTACTAAATGTATAACATGCAAGCGACATTATATATGTATCCTTATTCCTCTTCAAATGAAATTCCTTCCTTATCTTCATGTCCTCCAAATCTTGCCTAGCCTTATACATATCTTTTGTTTTCCCCTCAGTATTTAATAAAGTTCCCCACACACTCTCAGAAATATTTTTTTCAATATGCATGACATCAAGATTATGTCGAAGTTTTAATATTTTCCAATATGGTAATTAAAAAAATGCTTTTTCTTGTCCAGTTTAGCTCTTCTGGTGTATGTTTCCTCTTTTTATTACCTGAATGTTTCCCCGTTATATAATCATTGATATGATTCAATTGTCACAACGAATCATCCCCATTTAAGTCCATGGGCTTTAACTACAGATCTTGCTTACCATTAATTTTTTTACTCTTCCTCCATATGTGGTTGGGATATAGATATCGGTGATGGTCTATATAACATATCTTACTTCTTATTCTTTTCGAAGAAGTATCTATGTTACCTATAAGACAAGCCATATATCCATTAGTGCTCCAACCAAACAAATTACCATTTGCCAAAAAGTCATTTATAGTCCACAAAACTACTGAATGCATTTGAAAATATAATTTGGTGGATGCATCATATGTTTCTGCACCAACTTCTCATAACTCATTCAACTCATCAATTAATGGTCGTAAATAGACATCCATATCCTTACCTCGAATAAGTAACGACATCATAAAAATGACTCTTTCATACATAACCAAGGCAACTAGTTATATGGCATAAGTATTATTAGCCACTTGCTATATGAGTTGTGCATGTTACCAAAAGGATAAAAACCATCATTTTTTAGGAAAAGCCTTACATTATGAGGGTCTTGATAAAACCATTAGTGCACCACCTAAAAATCCTTCCATGCAATAGAATCTGTAGGATGTCTCAATACATTATCTTTGACTCGTTTTCTTTGCGCCACTTCATATCATCATCCGTTTTTCTCGAAATAAACAGTCTTTGGAGTCTTGGCTTTAGTGGAAAGTAATGAAGTGCTTTGTGAGGAATACGTTTACCCCTATCATTATTAACCTTCCATCTACACTCACCACATATTGGACACTCATGTTTATATTCCAGCTCCTTCCAAAACAAACAACAATAATTTTTTCGTACATGAGTCAATACATATGCTAATCACAAGCCATGCAACATGCTTCTTGCCTCATAATCTAACCCTGGAAGAGTCTCACCATCGGGGAAAGCTTCCTTCAATAGTTCAACCAACATCTTAAGTGATTTATTACTCCAGTGATTGATCACTTTCAAGTGGATCGACTTCACGAGAAAAGACAACGTAGAGAATTTCGTGCAACCAGGATATAATTCATGCTCAGCTTCTTTCAATAATTTGCGAAATTTTTTCTCATTCTTGACACCAACTTGTTCACGAGTATAAGCAGTTTCAAATGCTTCAGGTGGACTAGAATCAAAGAAAAACCATTTTTGCATGTCTTCTAGTACTTCTCGCATCTCATCCCCTTCTATATTTTCATTATCAATCCAACCATCGACATCATCATTGTCATCATTAATATCATCATGAACTATATCATTAAAACATTCCCGGTGATATGCCCATTGTGTGTAGGTGGTACAAATTCCTTTTAAGAAAATATGTCTTCAACTTCATCAACATTTATTAGATCAATGTTAAGACAATTACAATATGAGCACCTAATGTAACTATCGGGTCCCATATGAATTTTCGCAAATCGAATGAATGATATAACACCCAAGACATACTTTCCAACAAATCTATTTGTTTCTTGCATCCAACTATTATCCATCTAGTTCACATGAAAAATCAAACACATTAAAATGTTAGTTTATGTTTCATATAATATTTGTGTTGTCTAAGATTCCAAAGCATAAGACATAATAAGTTTATTCATAACCACTAATCAATATCTATAACAACGGAGGATATAGGGAAACCCTCAAGTTAAAACACAACATTTCTAATTAGGTTCCCACTACATAGAATTAAGTACAGCAATCAATGTAAAAGAAACAGACAACATTAACAATTAAACAGGGGTTTTCGTTATAGATCATAGATCTAGACATAAAGTTTAAAATTTTCCAAGGAGACTAAAATAGGATGATGGAGAAGCAAGTTTCAAACTAATTATAAAATTAATGATTCCATTCTGATGAGTGTTAATCAAACACCCAATTTTCACAAGTTAGAACTTTAAAAAAATGAGAAACGTATTATTTATTTATATTTTTATGGGGACCCATGAGAGTAGTCGACCAGTCCAGATCAATCAAAGCGCTACCCGCCCCAAATCATGATTTAATTCACACACGAGCATTTTAAATACACTAGAACACTTACGAATATAGTCAAATCAGTTACAAATAATCTCAGAAGAGATATTCAAATACTCCTTGATATATTCACGTGTTATTTGTGTTCCTTGTATAACTCAATCTCTATTGTGATTCATCTATAAATTATACACACTGACCCGGGGCAAGAGGATGTAACCTGGCTACTTGAGAGACACTATAATAAAATCACTAACCTCTCTATGGACGTAGGCAAGTTGTCAAATCACGTATATCATTGTTGTGTGTGATCTTTACTTTCTATTCTTTGTGATTATTTTTGTGGATCTATTTATTGTGATATTTCTTGTACTCACAATTGGCACCATTTGTGGGAAGCAATTTTTATTCCTGTGAAAATCTTCACAAATAGAAAGCCCGTGATATCTCACCATAGTAATAATATTCCTTAAGTTAGCGATGTCTAGGAAGACCCAGTTCCTCCTAGAGTAAAGTCTAAGATTCTCCAGCATACAGACCCCAGGTTTTGCAAGGATAGGAAACCTTTAGAAGAAATCCAGGGACCTCCCAGATCTACTCAGATCTCTAGGTTGGTCAATGCTTACAAAGTCAGGCTTCACTAAAAAGAGGAGGCTACATGCCTTCAGGTAGAAGAGAATGCTCGCCTCCAAAGGCGACTTGAAAGAATGGATAGATATCTCCAAAGGGGCACTAGGAAGAGCCGAGATAAAACTCCTATTCCCTAAGCAAGTAATACTCACAGTCGAGGGAGGGGATCATGTATGACCAGGAATGTACTGAACGTGGTAGATCGAAGAATGATTGATCAGAGAATGGCCAACTAGAAAGACGCCACATGAGAAATGATTGAGAGAATGAAGATATTTGGATTTCGGTTTGTAGGGAGATGGACCAACATTCAGCCCACTATGGAGCCAAATCAACTAGAGAGCTAGCAAGGAGGGATATCAATACTTAGATGAAGGTTAATAGAACAAGAGAAGCCCCTAAAGAAGTTTGTTATTTCCAAGTTCAAGATCTATGATAGAAAGACAGACCCTATAGACCACGTTCGGTGATATAGACAACCAATGACCTTATGGAGGCACAATGATGCACTAATGTGCTGGATTTTCCCTTCTAGCCTATATGATGTAGCACAAAAGTGGTTTAAGAGTCTGCCTCACAAATCGATTAAAAACTTCACAGCTCTAGTAGAGGCCTTCACTGCCCGCTTCATAACCAGCAACTCCCACCCCAAGCGAATGGATGCACTGCTGACGCTGAAGAAGAAGACATAGGAGAGCCTCCGAGATTATGCCAAAAGGTATTGGGAAGTTTTTAACGAGGTCGAGGACTTCTAGGAGCAAGTTTTCATAGCATCCTTCAAAATTGATCTGCCGACCACCTTTTTGCTGCACTAGTCTCTAACAAAGAAAGAAGCGAGGACCATTGAAGACCTCGTGGATCGTATCGAGAAATATGCCAAAGTGGAAGACATGGTTCATCTAATATAGGGGATAATGGTCGAGCAAAGGAAAATAAGGGAACAAAGAAGAACGAAACTCCAAATAAGGGAAATAAGAACGGGGGAAAGAACAAATCCAAAAATGGGAACAAAGATGATCCCTCCAAGGCATTCCAAGCTGTTAACACAGTCTTTAAGGAACAATGCTATGAGATGTGCATTCTATAAGGAGGTAGGCCACATGACTTAAAATTTTAAGGCTTTGAAGTCACACTTGGAAGAGCTGGCCAAGTTAGGCACCTCAATATATAGAGCATGGGACAGATAAGGTCGCAATTATTGGGAACTAAAATTCGGACAACGTCCTTGCTGATACAATAGGAAATGAATTCGCAGTAATCCACGGGGAATCGAATCTTAAGAAAATTTAAGGAAATGCTATTCAGATGGAGATCAAGAAGGTTACCGCCATCATGGAGGCATTTCAAATTGACCCTGCCAAAACCCAGGCTGGTAAGCGTCGGCGACCAGAGGATGTCAACTACACCAAGCATATCGTTTTCACCGAGGAAGATTTAGTTGGGGTGAGATTCACAAATCATGATGCATTGGTGATTATGCTTAGACTAGCTAATTGGGATGTTGAAATGCTGGTCGTGGACCAGGGGAATTCGTTAGAAGTAGGGGTGGTCACGGTCCGGTCCGGTCCGGGTTTTGCCTATTTTTTGGAACGGACCGAATATTCGGTCCTCAAATTTTTTGGACCGAGACCGGACCGATTAATTCGGTTAACCTACTAATTCGGTCCAGGCTTTTTTCGGTCCGGTCCGGGGTAAAATTCGGTATTGACCCTATTTTATATATATGTACATTTTATGAATTTTTTATCGATTTTTCTCACAAATATATATACAAAAAAATTATACTCGAAACTCCAAGTGATATTTATATGGGTTTTTTTAACCCAAATAAAAAAATGTCTATACATATATAAAATGTTCCAAATTAAATTCATAAGTTATATACATTAATTCAAAAACTATACATAAGAAACACAATAACATTACTTTTATTATATATATATCGGAATCGGTCCGGTCCGGTCCAAATCGGTCTTTAATATAGTGGACCGCGGACCGGACTGGTTTAATCGGCTTTTAGGTTTTGTGAACCGATTTTCGGACCGATTTCAAAATAGCTTTAATTTTTGGTTCGGTCCATTCGGGTCGGTCTTTTTTTTGTCCACCCCTAGTTAGAAGTGATGTATAAAGAGTTGTTCCACAAGCTAAAGATGAACATCAGCGACCTCAAAGAAGCCATAGTTCTGTTGGTCATCTTTGCAGGAAGGATCATGATGCCTCTAGGAAATATTATCCTGCATATAAGGGCAAACAACATCTCAAAGCTGATCAAGTTTTTAGTGGTGGACATTGAGTCCCCATATCATTCCATCTTAGGAAGAGGATGGATCCATGCCAAGAGGGGCATACCATACACTTACCACTAAAAGTAGAAGTGTGTTACTGATCGAGGCATAGTCAAAATACGTGGCGTTCAGGCCACAACTAGAAAATGCTTCACCGTAGCTATACGCCCTAAGAAGGAAAATAAGAAAAATATAAAGGATGCTCAGGAAGAATCACAGTAGGGGGTTGTACCCTCCAAATAGCAACTATGGTACGACTAACTAGGGGTGGGGGAAACCAAAGTCAATGCTCCCAATAGGGTCATTGAAAAATAGGAAGAAGTTGAGGCCGATGACAACTTGCCATAGAGGAAATTTCTTATCATAACCACCTTTATTAATAAAAAAAAGAAAGAACCGATTGCTTTCCTCATAAACAACCTATATGTTGTTTTCTTGGGAACCATAAGACTTGCAGGAATTGATCCCAACATATCCAACCATCGCTTACACGTTGACCCTCCCTTTAAGCCGATCACTCAAAAGGCTTGTCGAATAGCCTACGAGAAGGCCAAAGTGGTGGAGAACGAAGTAGGGAAGCTACTAGATATAGGATCCACTAGGAAGGTTCAATTGCCCGAATGGTTGTCCAGTCCAGTGGTGGTACGCAAGAGGAATGGCAGTTGGAGAGTCTCTATTGACTTCACAAACCTCAATAGAGCATGTCCCAAAGAAAACATCCCGCTTCCTAAAATTGATCAATTGGTCGACGCTATGACGACGAACGAAACGATGATTTTCCTAGACGCCTACTCGGGCTACCATCAGATTCCTTTATTCGGACCTGATGAGGATAAAATGTTTTTTATAACCCCATTGGGTTGTGCTTCTACAAGGTTATGATGTTCGATCTAAATAACGTATGGGCAACTTATCTTAAACTGGTCACAAAGATGTTCAAGGGACAGATCGGAGACACGATGGAGGTCTACATCGATGATATGGTAATCAAGAGCAAGAACAAGGTTGTCCACCTCACGAACTTAGCCAGAAATTTTAAGATCCTTAGGAAGTACTGAATGAAACTTAATGCGAGTAAGTGTCCATTCGGTGTCCAGTCAGGAAAGTTCCCGGGCTACCTATTCAATAAAAGAGGGACTGAGGCCAATCCAGACCAGCTAGATGCAATTACAAGAGTCCATCCTCCTCAGATGTTGTGTTATGTTCAAAATCTCACTAGTGTGCTCGTGACACTCAATTGCTTAATCTCTAAGTCTTTGGAAAGCTGTCGATCATTCTTTCAGCTCCTAAAGAAGGTTAAAGGCATCATGTGGAATGATGATTGTTCACAAGCTTTGGAAGAGATTAAATCATACCTTAATATGCCACCCTTGCAGGTTATTCCAAGTGATGGAGACCTACTATACATTTACCTGGTAGTATCAGACCATGCTGTAAGCTCTGCCCTGGTATGTGAAAAGGAAGGAGGCTAGCACCCAGTTTATTACGACAGCAAGACGCTTTTGTACGCAGAATAACTGTACTTGATTCTGGAGAAACTCGCCTATACGATGGTAGTCTCCTTGAGGAAGATAAAGAATTACTTTGAAACCCATTCAATAACTTTAGTAACTTCCTACCCCCCTTAAAGTCGTTATGCGAAAAGCCTACCTTTTCAGCTGACTTTTAAAATTATCGATTGAGCTTGGGAGATTTAATATTCACTTCCAACCAAAAATGATGATTAAGTGACAAGTCTTAGTAAATTTAATTGTTGAATTTACAGGAGCTCGGCCAATCGAACAATTGAAAGCGGAGCAGTCAACAAATGAAGAAGCACATTTGTTGTCAATTTTATAACATACTGCAAGTGCACGGGCCATTATACAATAACGAGTGTAAGTATGGGTCAAACCCACAAAGATTTGTCAATTTTAACTTTTAAAAGAATTGCAACTATCCAACTAGATAAAATGGTTTTAGAGATGAGATTTAATATTAAACTAAGCAAACACAAAGAAAAAGTGTGATTAAGAGATATATAATCAAGTGAGCAAGAAAACTAGGACGTTCGATCCATTTATCACGTTTAACTAATATTATGCAATAATTTAAACTCGTTGTTCCTAATTTCATAACTCAGATTAAACCGACTCTTGTTGTATTTAATTCGAAAGATAACACGATTAAGTTCACAAAAAAATTTAACGTCTATAAATTTAGACGCCTAAAATCCCTATTACCTTAGAAAATACAAGTTTTAGAATTAGCAAATGTATTTCACCATGGACTATCAAAACAATCAAAGTGCAAGCATAATCCGTCAAAAAAATACTATTTTTAAATTTCAAAACTTGATTTGACAAAATAATTTTGAAGGCTTTAAATCACACTCTCATGTTGCTTTAAAATGAATACCAAAATTTTAAAACTTTTAGAACATTTCGGGAAATAAAGACGAATTTTAACTACACACAATATTAATTAAACATAATAAACTTCACCTAGTCCTAGTAAAGAAATTAAGCTAGCATAATTGATGAAAAAATATAAATGCAAGAATGAATAGTAATTCTCATTAATAAATCAACTTACAAAAATAATCGAGTCTTACAATCGATCATGACGAAAATTCTCCCACAAAATAATTCTTGGCCCTCAATAAAAATGTACTCTCAAAATAAAGGAACCAAAAACTATCTCTCAAATCTCTCTCTAAAATTCTCTCCCGAAATAATTAGCCAAATGGTCTTATTTATAGGCTTAAGAATGAGGTGTTTAAGTTGTGGTGGGACTCCCTTTGATTGGTTGTATTTGAGTTGGTAATTATCTCATGGAGTCTTGGGAAGAGTTGGAAATAAATTAGAAGACATTTTTTAAATAATTATCCCCAATTTTGGCACTATTCACATTCCTATTCATGTCACCAGTTGTAATCGCTGATCCCCAAAACTTCAAAATCTCATTTTCGTCCGAACTTCAAAGTTGTGAGTCTTGTTAAGACCTTTCCGAAAAGCTATGGAACGGTCTCAACGGACACTCGAACGATTTTGTAAAAACTATATAGTACAGTTGTATCAACCGTGTCATGTCGTGTCGTATCGCGACTTATTGTAATAATTTTTGCACATCGACTCCTTTGTTGTCCATATTTCTAGGGTACCTATAAAAATGAAAAATAAAAATAATTAATTCATATTTAGGAACATAAATATTTTAAAAACTACAGAATTATCCCTCTTTGCATTTTAGGCCCCGAAATCCATAAATTTCTCGTTTTAATCTGGAATTCAACAAAATTTCATAAAGAACTTTATTTTTCCTAGATAAACATGTCGAAATTATTTTTAGGCCCATAAAGTTTGGAAAATTATGATTTCACCCCTTCAAATTATTAAAATTGTATTTTTAACTCCAATTTTATTCAAACTTGCATTTTTCTTTTTTTTACGAAAAATACTTTAAAAGATCATTATCTATAATACAAATGGTCTAACAAGGTCTAGATTTGGACATAATTCATGCAAAATAATGCACTCATTAAATACCCCCAAACCTAAACTTTGCTAGTCCTCGAGTAAAAATTAAAATTTTAAAATCTAGCTCACTTTCGTAGGAATCACAATTGCACTTAGCATGTGCACTCAATAGTTAAACCACCAGGTTACTCTAGTGGAAGAGTTTTGTCTGGGGAGGGTTTGCAGTGAATATACCCACAAAATTAAAAAAACTTGACTCAATACAAAAGACTTAAAAGTAATATAACCAAGTTTGAATGCAAACTTCATAAATATAGAAGAACTACAATTTTCTATCTCAACTTATTATGTGTGTGTGTGTGTGTGCGCATAGCCAATATAACTGTCAATTTCAAAAGATTTGATCATTACATTTCTTATTCGAAATTTCGTTGTGATTTCAAAATCTCACGGGATGCACTCTCAATCGAACACTCGAAATCGGTTATTTCTCTCGGTACATGTGAATAAAAGAGTAAATTGAGATGAGCAAATTTCACATATACATGATAAAAAACGGAGTCTTTTTTTTATAATGATTGAATATGATCTCATGAAAGAAAAATCCAATACTTTTAAAAAATAATGAATCACACCGTAGATCCTATTCATCTTCTCTCCACACTATAATGAACTTCACTTGAGATCTATTAAGACTTTCTTTGGTTGTATTGTAGGCTCAGATTTAGCTTGAAAGAATATTTTTTTGGAGTTCAAAATTCCTGAGAATATAGATTTTTTCCGATATTTTGAATTTTTTTCACTTTTTCTCACCCCCATTTTTCCTCTCTCTTTCCTTTTTCTTTTCGACTCACATTTTTTTCATCTTTTTTTTCTTTTTTTTTTCTTTTTTTTCACACATCATTCTTTTGTAAACTTTTTTTTTTGGCATTTTTTTTCAACTGTACTTTCACCCTAATATTCTCAAAAAATGGGAATGACTTCTTTTTATGGGATTTAGACTCCCAGTTGGAGTTGGGTAGGATAATAGGTTTTCAACAAAAGAATTATTTTCTTCTTGACTGAAATTGGCTTACAACGGAATAATGTAAAAATATTGGAGTTTAGACTTAATTTGGGGCTTTCAAATGATGGTCTAATCTCATTTCTCAAGTTTTGTTGAGTTGATTTGTGTCTCCAGTCGACTTACTAAGACTTCTAGTGCTTAAGATTCACATTTTGACTATTTGTTTTCAGTAATTGAACAAAACAAAGGATTTGAGATCATAAATGAGCTTATCACTGAAGGAAAGTTTGAGTTATTTTAACTAGGATTGATTTAAATCTCTCAAAAACGATGAATGGCACAAAATCTCACCGGGTTAAAATCTCCAAATTAATTCGTTAAGCATATTAGCTTTCTCCTCAATATCCATTTTCGATCACATTATATGGCTAATGTGTAAAAACAATCATAAGTTGAGAGATCCATGAATTAATTCTATATTAAGAAATCGTTTCAAAACTCAATTATATTGAAAATCTTCTTGGATTTTTGAAATTTTTCTGATTTTATTTTTCAAAAATACCATCCTTAATCCCAAACCTAAATTTTACATTGTCCTCAATGTATGCTCAAATAAAAATATGGACAAAGAAAATAAAGTAAAGAAGTGAAATGGCGATTTTACCTATGAACTTCACTTTGCTACCAACATCCAAAGTAATAAGTGTATGTTAACAAACACACAAAAAAAGGGAAAAAGAAAAAAAATACACTAATAATATAAAAACCCATGAAAATTACTGTCATCACCATAAATTAATAATCGAAATAGTTAGGGTCATTCCAATTAATAAATTTTATAGCACGGGCTATTACCATCATCCCCGGCAACGGCGCCAAAAAACTTGTTGTCAATTTTATAAAATACTGCAAGTTCACGGGCTATTATAGAATAGCGAGTGTAAGTACTGGTCGAACCCATAGAGATTTGTCAATTTTAACTTTTAAAAGAATTGCAATTGTCCAGCTAGATAAAATGGTTTTAGAGATGAGATGTAATATTAAACAAAGCAAACACAAATAAAAAGTTTGATTACGAGAGATATAATCAAGTGCGCATGAAAACTAGGACGTTGGATCCATTTATCACGTTTAACTAATATTAGGCAATAATTTAAACTCATCCTTCCTAACTCAGATTAAACCGACCCTTGTCGTATTTAATTCGGAAGATAACACGGTTAAGTTCACAATAAAATTTAACGTCTCTAAATTTAGATGCCTAAAATCCCTATTCCCTTAGAAAATACAAGTTTTAAAGTTCACAAATGTATTTAAGCATGGACTATAAAAACAATCAAAGTGCAAGTATAATCCATCAAAAATTACTATTTTTAAATTTCAAAACATGATTTGACAAAACAATCTTGAAGGTTTTAAAACACACTCTCGCTTCGCTTTAAAATGAATGCCTAATTTTTAAAACTTTTAGAACATGTCGGGAAATAAAAACGAATTTTAACTACACACAATATTAATCAAACATAATAAACTTCACCTAATCCAAGTAAAGAAATTGAGCTAGCATAATTGAAGACAAAATATAAATGCAAGAATGAATATTAATTCTCATTAATAAATCAACTTACAAAAATAATCGAGTCTTACAATCGATCATGACGAAAATTCTCCCACAAAATAATTCTTGGCCCTCAATAAAAATGTACTCTCAAAATAAAGGAACCAAAAACTATCTCTCAAATCTCTCTCTAAAATTGTCTCCCGAAATAATTAGCCAAATGGTCTTATTTATACGCTTAAGAATGAGGTGTTTGAGTTGTGTGGGACTCTATTTGATTGGTTGTATTTGAGTTGGTAATTATCTCATGGAGTCTTGGGAAGAGTTGAAAATAATTGAGAAGTCTTTTTTTTAAATGATTATCCAAAATTCACGTCACTATTCACAACACCAGCTTTAATCGCATTTTTAATCCCCAAAACTTCAAAATGTCATTTTCGTCCGAACTTAAAAGTTGTGAGTCTTGTCAAGACCTTTCCAAAAAGATTTGGAACGGCCTCAACGGACACTCGAGCAATTTTATAAAAACTATTTAGTACAGCTGTGTCAACCGTGTTATGTCGTGCCGTGTCGCGACGTATCGTAATAATTTTTGCACATCGACTCCTTTGATGTCCACATTTCTGGGGTACCTGTAAAAATGAAAAATAAAAATAATTAATTCAAATTTAGGAACATAAATATTTTGAAAATTACAGAATTATCCCGCTTTGGATTTTAGCCCCCGAAATTCGTAAATTGCACGTTTTAATTCGGAATTCAACCAAATTTCAGAGAGAAATTTATTTTGCCTAGATAAAGTTTGGAAAATTACGATTTCAGCCCTTCAGGTTACGAATCTAGTATTTGTAACTCAAATTTTATTCAATCTTGCATTTTTATTTTATTTTACGTAAACTCATCGAAAAGATGATTATTTATAATACAAAAGGGTCTAACAAGGTCAAGATTTGGACATAATTCATGCAAAATAACGCACTCATCAACAGTCTAAGGACTGGACCCTATTCATTGATGGAGCCTCTAGTTCCAAGGATGAAGAAGTAGGGACCGTTCTCATCACCCAAAAACATACTGTGATTGAGCAAGGAATCAGATTGGGATTTGAAACCTCCAACAACGAAGCTGAGTATGAAGCACCGATCGATGGATTGTGCAAGGCCCAACTGCTGGGGGGTAAAGTTCCTGCACATATTCGACAACTCCAAACTGGTCTCCAAGAAAGTTTGCAAGGACTTCAACGCCAAGAATGATAGAATGACAGCCTACCTCACTGTGGTAAAAGGACTTATGGCATGGTTTGAGAAAGTGATCTTACTAAGGCCTTAGCATCTCTGAGCTCAGCTACTGACTCTAACCTAAGGATAAATATTCATATAGGGTTCCTCATATAGCCAAGTATTGACATAATAGTCACAGCCGAGTAGGTCCTCCTTACAGAAATGGCTTCTAATTGGATGGATCCCATTATAAATTATCTACGAAGAGACATACTTCCCGTTGGCAAGAGTTTGGTCCATCGGGTAAGGGTCAAGGCTGCTCGCTTTTATCTCTCCCCAGAAGGGAGGCTCTAGAAGAAGTCATTTATAGGTCCCTATCTTTAGTACGACCACCCAAATGACACCGAAAAAGTACTTAATGAACTTCATGAGGCATTCGTGGGAGTCACGCAGGGGGAAGATCTCTGGGCTTTCGAGCAATCAAGGAAGGTTACTGGTGGCCACATATGCAAAAGGATGCAACCATTTACGTTTGTAAGTCTGAAAAATGTCAAAAGCAATCTCCTATGATCCACCAGTCTGCTAGCGACTTGAAGTTATTGACAAGCCCATGGTCATTCTCATAATGGGGGCTAGACATAGTAGGACCACTACTTACCGTGCCTAGAAATTGAAAGTATCTACTGGTAGTAATAGACTACTTCACCAAATGGGTAGAGGCAGAACCATTGGCGAACATTTGCGACCCAGATATGACCTGGTTCATCTGGAGAAATATCGTGACACGCTTTGGGGTGCCAAAGGGTTATCGTCACTGCCAATAGCACACAATTTTATAGTAGTTTCTTTCCAGGTTTTTATGATGAGCATGGCATCAAACACCACTTCATCTCTGTGGCGTACCCCCAAGTAATGAACAAGCAGAGGCTTCTAACAAAACCATGCTCGATGGATTAAAAAAGTGGCTAAAAAGAGCCAAGGGTTCTTGGGTAGATGAACCCCCTCATGTTCTATGGGATTATCGTACCACCTTCAAGCGACCAACTAGGGAAACACCATTCACTCTTACTTACGGGATGAAATCTATCAAACCACTAGAAGCAGGTCTCCCCATCATGAGAACTGCCTTGGTCGACCAAGGACTTAATGATAATGCCTTGAAGTTAACTTATCAGACGAGCGGAGAGATCAGATCATGATCAAGTTATCTTCTTACCAACAGTAACTGTCCAGGCAATATAGTAAAAAAGTCAACCTGAGGAAGTTTTTGATAGGAGATTAAGTCCTAAGGAAAGTCTTCGGCAATGCCGTAAGACCATTAGATGGCAAACTGGGACCAAACTGGGAAGGATCCTTCAGAGTAATCAGACATGACCTTCAAGGGTATATCACTTGGAAACGCTGGAGGGAACGGAGATACTAAGAGTATGGAAGGCATCCAATCTCAAGAAGTTCTACATGTAATCTTCTTTATCTTTTTATTAACACATTTAGTTTAAGCAGATTTTTATTTTAAAACTTTTGTTGCTCGGCAGACAATATTTAATTAATAAAGGCCAATTGTCCCTTATAATTTTAAATTCTTGATTTTTCTCGGTTGTATCTCATTAATATGCACCTCTTTCCAAATGATAACTCCTTCGTGCATGGATAAACTCATGGGATTACAACAAGTTGTTCAACCTGATTTCAATCAGGGAACCTCACGTGTCGAACAAGGTTAGGAGTGGTTATAACAAGTCAATAGAAGCATTTCAATAACTACAACCCTCAGGTCCATGTTACAAACACAATAGACCTCATGAGTTTCCCTCGCAACAACAAAAGCCCTATAGGTGATCCTTAGGCAATAAAGCCAACTTAGATTGGCCGCCAACTTAGTTGGTCGCAAAAAACCTGCTTGAGCGGATGGCTCAGTTACCAGGTGAATTCTCGCCACCATCCTACTTAGGCCTAAGGGAGTGTGATGACACGACATAAAAGGTAAAGAAGATGGAATAATACTTCTAAAGCATATTGCACTGGGAGAATGCTCGAACACACAATAACGTGTGACTAAAACTAGTTCGTAATACCATGTAGTCAGTCGAAAGGCTCAAAGCGAGAATCATAAGTTCTAGACCAGGTGGACAACAAAGTACCTAAGGTGGTCAATTAATATTATTTGGTCAACAAATATGATTGGAAAATAAATAACACGTGTTTAGTTAACATGGTCTCAAAACATCAAAATTTAGTAAATAACACATTTTCATTAAATATAATGAGAAGTTATATTTACAATAAAAATCAAAGTAAACAAAAGACTTATGATGGCCCAGGATAGTGAGCAAGGTAATATGTAACACGCATCCTCCGACCATCGTCTGGATGTGGGACAAACTCATCTTCACCATTAACTAAGTAATGCTCCAGAAGATGGATAAGGATAGCATCTATTAGGATCCACTTGTTGCTTTTCAAGAAGTGATTCTGATGATAGACTGGAAAATCGATCTAGTATTTGTACCATAGGTTAGACTCCTTAGGCGTTTTCACCTCCCTAAGGGTACTAATCCATCCTCGGGAAAAAGATAGGTCCTCTTCCTTCAATCTTGTCGGGGCGTCAGTCCAACCTTGGTCATAACTATTTGCCCAGGCCCATCGAGGTCCCATTCAGAACAGATGCCTCAACCTTGTCACATCTTTTTGAAGCCTAGAAGCTATCACATAATCCTACTGAACATCTCTGTTGATCTTAGCAACTTCCTTCTATAGATCTTTGTTTTCGGCTAGAACTATCCCAGATGATGATGAAGAAGACCCTCACAGAACTAGAGAGGACCCTAATGGAATGTTCTCCTTTAGTCGAGCAACTTCCCATTCCAGTTCATTATTATCTCTTTGAATTAACTCCCCTACTTTATTGACTCTAATGGAATCTAAGATCTTAGCCTTTAAGGCATCCACCTCCTCCTGAACTAAAGCTCCAATCTCCTCCAACTCTTTAACTCTATCTTATAATTTGGCAACCATCTCAGCTTGATCCTTATATTGTTGGGTTCTTGTCTTTAAAGATTTAAAAATCTTTATGAAAGCTCTACGAACCTAGACATTGTTGTTTGATCCTAAGATCGGCCTTAATTGGGAATCAAAAGGAATATACACATCAATATCAATAGGCTATAATTAATAAAACAAGTAGTGGATTTGGAAAACATCAGTAACATATATCACCAGATAAAAGATAAGGAAAATAAGAAAGGAAAGTCTTCCTTTTCATTAAATATAAAGTCAGGCATATGCCATTAAAAGTTTGGGAAAGTTACAACATAACACCAACTAAGAAAAAGATTAGAAAGGAAAGGAATCCTACAAACTCTAGGATTTACATATGCTCGGAAGAAGCTGGAACTTTTCCCTTTTTAGCATTCCTATCAGCCTGGTCGCTAGCAACCACGACTATACCAAGGTCCCCCGTAGCTTGATCAATAGGGAGATCTCATGTAGTTGGATCAACGGGCTCCATCTGCTTGAGCATCAGGTTGGTCGACTAAAGGTTCCTCAACATCCATGGGATTGGTGCCTTACATGTGTTGGGTAAACAGGTAAGAAACCGCAGGAACTCCAGCAATGACCAAGGCCTGATCCTAGCCCTTCTTGAAAACCACCTACCAGACATAGCCTATCTGGATCTCGGCATCATCGTACACTGCCTCCCATACATCATTATATCCATTGTCTCTAATGGTCGCAGCTTTTCCCTCCAACTTCTTGACCTTAGCTTGCCCCTTATTCTCTTTGGCAACCTTTAATTTGTCAGCAACCACCAGACTATAAGCAGCCTGTAGGTTGGCCAACTCTTTCATTGACTTCTCCTTGAGGGAAGACAATGGATTCTCCTTCTCCTTATCAAAAGTGGCTTTAGCATCGGACATGGCCTTTTCAGAGTTATTCAAGGCTGACTCCAAGTCGGCATTCCTCTTCGACTGGACATCCTAATCACGCAACAGAGTAGTAAAATCAAAAACACGCTACAAAAGGAAAGAAAAATATGGATTAGTTTGAAGAAATGGGAAAAAGGATTCAGAGAAGAATAGAGAGAGAATAGGGTACATACCAAAGCAATCCCTTAAGCGAAATTGAGGGCCAACTAGTTGTGTCCCATCCTCACCGACTGTTCCCGATCAATAGTTAACATAGCCCTTTCCAATAACTAGGGGGCAAGCAAGGGGGTTTCATCCACACTCGATCCCTCACCAACCTAGAAGATAGAAGCCACAGAGGGATCTTTTAAATCTTGTGCCCTCTTCCTCTCCATCTCCTTATTTCTCTCTCTCTCTCTCTCTCTCTCTCTCTCTCTCCCTCCTTCCTTCTATCCTCTTTCTTTTTTTTTCTCTCCAACTCACTCTCTTTCCCCTTGGTTCTAGGTCTAGAACCACCATCTATAGGGGAATCTCCTTATTTCCTCTTCAAAGACTTGATTTGATCAGACAATAAATCATCATCATAGTCCTGTATGATCAGATAACTTCTCCTGGGTGGGTCCATCTCTTATTCTTCCTTAGTTTCCTTTTCAGTTCCTTCGTCATTATCCTCCTCTTTACCTTATTCTTTCTCTCTTTCCTTTTCATCACTTTCTTCTTCCCCTTCTTCTTCTAGCTGGATGGGTTCAGAAGGACCACCTGCATCCTCCTATGTAAGCTCCAAATGGGGTATGGTATCCACTGGTTGAGCAATAAAGCTAGTAGTGGTATTCTTCTATTTAACAAGATACACCGCCGTGCAAGGATGATCACCGTTAGGGAGCCTCTCCCTAACTTTCCAAGCCTTCAATAGGTCAGTAGCTTTTAGTTCATGAGGGGCAAGTTCTCGGTTATTTTCTTTAGATGCAAAATAAGAAGAAAAAGAAATGAAGTCAGAAAAAGTGATCAAGAGGAATGATCAAGCAAAGAACTAAGAAATAGATCGTATCATCAAGTTATGTATTCCTCCCCAAAGGTAGGGATCGGAGGCCCCCTAGACCTTATGCCCTCAGACTGGGGAGGATATTTCTAATAGCTAGGAATAAATACCTGGTTCTAGTAGTCCTTGTGGTATGTAGGAAACTTCACCGCCAAGACTCTGTCAGCACTCCTCGTCTTCAAATATAAGATTCGTTCTCTTGTGCGCGAGAAGACATAACAATAACAGATTTTTATGATCCCTAAGTCAATTCCATACAACTCATTTATCCTGTGTACTCCATTCATAATTTTTTAACAATTTAGAGAACACTGAGTTGGAACAATGTCAAAATATTTTAAGAATCTAAAAACTAGATGATCGAGGAGAAATGTCAAATCCAGTGACCATCATCTATTGTATGAAAATTTTGAGGAATTGAAACACCCTCAATATCTACCCAGTCAAGGAACGTGATAGGACCCCCAATTTTAAAATCTTTCACTTTAATTTCCTATATGTGTGGAATAAAGATGGTTACTAACAACAATTTAATTTTCCAAAATTTATTTGATTTTATTTTCTTTAAAAAGATGAAAAATTAAATTAAACACAAATTTTAATTTCTAAAAACAAAATTAAAATTAAACCTAAATAAGTGAATTATGGTGAACACACACACACACAACATTCACTAAAACCAAATTTTAGTTTTTCTCAAACATAAAAATTAACACTTAAAGTAAAATATGAGAAAGTTACTTTTAGCCGGAAATTAATTTAACACAAGTCCTAAAATTTTCCTACCCAATATTTTCAATATTACCAAATTAGGCCAAACCAAATTATCAAATTAAATATATGACTTGATTAAATTAAGTTCAGTTACACCCAATTAATTTAAGCACCAAATTAAACTAGTGATTTAAACCAAATTTTATCTTTTTACCTAAGCATGCATCTAATGGTAAATTTAGCAGAAGATAAAATAAACAAACCACTACACGACGATGTACGAGGAAAAACTCAAATCGAGAAAAAACCTTGGACAGCCCTGGCCTAACAAATTCACTAAGTATGGTATGAATTTTACAAAGACTCGACAAGAGGACTTACACGACAAACTCGACTCCCTTCAAGACTTGACGCTCTCCTTCGATCTTCAACCTCCGCCTAGTGAATAACCGTGGACTCCTCCATAGTCTTGGACTCCACCGATGGGGCTCCCCTCACACGAAGCCTTTCTTCGAGTGGGAACATTGCAGCGTAAGCAAATGTTTCTCCTTCTGTTGGGGTAGAGAAAATGGACACAAACTCTTTTCATCTTGGATGGAAAAGTAAAACTGATGCCAAACACTCCAAGAAAATAATATAAATATAGGAGCTTGGATAAAAGCTAAAACAGTTGGGTGTACATGTTTTGTTAGGAATTATTTCATGGATTCACAAAAACACAAAACTAAGAATTTTTTATGTTAGAAATTTTTTTTCTCCATATTTTCTCTCAAAGTATTTGTAGAAGTTATCAAAAGTTGGTTTTTCATAAGAGGTTCCCGCACTAAATAAGTATGGTAGGAAGTTAGTGGGTAAACTAGTGGGAAAGTGGGGTAAAAACTGCCAAAAAATTTCCCGCTAGGAATGTCGTTCGAACGACATTTTCGTTCGAGCGAAGTCTCGTTTAAACGACCCATCTCACGATATCCCAGAACAAAATATATGAAAAGTCATTTATAAATTCGTTATAATCCTCATTCGAACGACTATCTTGTTTAAACGACAGTTCGAACGATTTGACAGTGCAGAATTGAAGGGAACTCGTTGGACATTAACCAAACTCGTTCGAACAAAATTGTTGTTCGAACGAAAATCTCGTTCGAACGACATGCCAGAATAAGAAATTCAAAGTTTAAATCCAAAAACTTAAGTATAAAATTATAAAATTAATTCCAGAAAATGTTAAATTTATACCAAGTTATAAATTAGGTTTCTGGCATAAAAAATAATTTTAAATAAAATTACACCCTTAAATATTATTCCAAGTCTCCTACAAATATATAAAAGCATTCATACCTTTGGAGAATTGAAATATGATGTAGATGACGTGAAATGAGACACTGAAACTCGACAATGATAATCTCTTGATAAGTAGGCCGCAACGTCTTCAACTCACACTTGTCATAGGCTTGAAGGATACACAAGAACACTATTATATAACTCAAATGTTTTTGTCCGGAATGAAGCCAAAACTACAAAGGACTCAATTGGAAATTTGTGCCCTTACAAATCTCCCCCTTTGGCTATTCCGGGACAAAAACTGGAAATAAAATCCTAAAGGGTCGTCAAGCTCTACTAGACTAAAAAACTTCCTACCCAAAAATAAAAATAAGAAGCTTGACTCGAAGACCACTTAGGATAAATAGTTTTGTCGATGAAAGTTGCCACTTAGAAAAAATTCCTGCACACTTAAGCAAACATTAAACTCATAGGGAATATCAAAATATTAAATGCAATGAAAATAATTAATCCCCCTAAATTAATTCTCTTAATTCTAACTTTTTATCAAATATGATCTACATAAGGAGGTCACGACTCCCCCTAAGTTGAATCTCCTAAACTAAAGGTTTAGATACCATATCTCCCCCCTTTTTTTTTCAGGAATAGACAAAGGTTTAAGAATTAACACATTACTTATTTTCTACGCCAATTAAAGCAAATACTATTTCTCTCCATAAAAAATACATAAGGGATATAAATATGGGAAAATAAGTAAAACAAAATGGTGCTTAAAGAGATAAGAACATGAAAGCGTATGTGCAACAAAATCATAACTAATCCATACAAATATTAAAGGATATCAACTATGATGCAAAAAAAATGATATCAATTTGACACATAAGATACTAAGCATGAGATATCAACCAAAATACGCAACAAGATAGATACCAATTATGAATTAGAAGCATAGATGGACTAGCAAGCAAGGCAAAGACTAAAAAATTACCATATATATGTAGACATAATGAATGTCACTAACGCACATGCACACATATATAGGTAACCACACATGGCACAAAATACATTAAGCTTTTCACACTCGTATGACAAAAATATGTCCAAATACATGTGGTAAATGGAAGTGTAGGGGTGTGAACTAGTAACAATTAAATTTTGACCCAATCACTTATACATGTTCACGGAGTTCTCATTTGATTGCAAAACTTTATTATGTTTAGATATAGCCTCATGTGACAATATAAATTGAACTCAATGAACAAATATACACAATGCACTTAAGCCTAGAATTTTGATGATTCTACAAAAAAAATAGAGTCATGACAATGAAAGCGCAACTAGAATAAATGGGCATTATGCAAACCGTTGATATACCATCCAAACTCCCTCAAAATATGCATATAATAAAGGACTGACTATATCAACTAAACAAAATAGGCCTTGGCAAATTATTTTTCTTTTAATGTCATATTTTACTTTTAGGCCTTTGGACCAAGTATTTCTTTCAGGTCCATTATAAACGGTGGCTTACTGGCAAATGATAAATTTTCTTTCGGAGCCCTTCCCGTGCACATTCATACAAAAAAAATTATCACACAAATCTCACGTGCAACGGACTTATCATGCACAAGTCCTCCTAGGTAAAAAATATGTAGATGACTAGATTGGTAGGAGAACACCTCATAAAGCTGAAATATACATGTGAAGTTAAAATTTCAAGTGAGCTCGTGCATGTGTGAATTGAGGCATATAAAAATAGAATCCATTAAGCAACATAAAATTTAACTACTCCATGTAAGCATGGTAAAGAATATTTTAAGAATTGACAATCTTAACCAAAATTTCTACCCACATGGAAGAGAATAGGAAAGGATTAAAACACAAGTATATGCCATATAAAATGTGTCAAACTAAAATACACACAACAAAAATCATTTTGAGTTTTTAATAATTTTAACCAAAATAAAAAAATATTTACTCAAAAGATAAACGAAAATCATATGTATTTTTCATTAAGCCTAAATTCCTAAAAAGGAAAAACACAAATGATAAACAAAAATCTTTTTGTATTTTTCATTTAATGCAAACTAAAATAAATATAATATAAAAGATAAACAAGTCATAATTTCTAGCATGAGATATGAAATAAAGCAATGACTAGAAAATGACTAAACATCCATACACCTAGCAACGCACAAAAACCTAGAGTATGCAAACAACTAACACATTCAACCTTTGGATTTAGCAAGGAAGGTATCATGTGAAAGTAAATGAGAATTAAAAATCCTACCTTGTAAAGGTACCAAGTCAAATCTCCTAACACAAACTAATGATTAATGACGATCTCGGGATATAGGAATCTTAGCTACCTCGGTTGCCTTAATGTGGGATTTTCTAGGACCTCATTTAAGATCAATACACAATTTTCTAAGATGACCTTTTCTACCACAATGTGAACACCTAAAGTCTCGGCAAAAAGATTTACCTAAGGAATGATCTATAATATTATTCCTAGAGGATTCCCCTAAAATATTGGTTTTGGCTTTAATAAAGGAATTGTTACAACAATTGAAGCCTAAACCACAAGTGTCATTTTTAATTTCGATTGTTCCTAATATTTTATCTAATTTCTCCGAACGATACTCCAAATCCAATTTGACTTTACTAGAGTCTTTTAGGTTATTTTCTAAATCTAAAAAATGTGACTCTAATAAAACATTACGCTCTTCAAATGCGAGAAGCTCCTTTTTCAAGGATTCTATTAAGCCCTTAAGGCTATATCTCTCGCCTTGTACATACTTAAGCTTCTCTCGAAGAGCTTTCTCTCGTGTCCTAAGGTAATCAACTAATGCACTCTCATTAACAACCTTGGCACGCTCCTTTAAACTTTCTTCTAACTTCAAATTTGCCTTTTTTAATTTTTTAGATTCGGCATATAATTCTTGAAAGAAATTTGAAGTTCACTCACATCAACCTCTTATTCATTTTCACTCTCTCTCTCTTTTCCATTCTCACTACCATCAACTTTTAGAGATTCACTAACAAAGGCCTCGAAAGTGTTATGCATTAAGATGTCATCATTGGATGATTTCTCACTATCACTTACATAACTAGCAATGAACGCGGTAAATGTCACACCCCAAACCCAATATCCATACTAATCATTTATTATTAGAATAATTAAATCATAATCTTGAGCCCATTGGAAATATAATTCATCTATCCATATTTTACTGCACAATGTGCATAATCAACATAATATTATTCTTGTACCATAACAAAATCAATAACAGAGTCATAATTAAGCGGACATACAATACTATGATTAAATATTACAATCATCAACTCAATCCTTGCTAACTCAATATATACAATGTGTGAGTATATTAAAACATTCAGTGTGATAATGATAAAATCCCCATTTTTAAACCCCATCTCTCTCCAACGGTGCAACTCTCAAAGTTACCGGACATATGGTATCCTAGCTGGCAGCGTACGAACCTGAAATTGTTAAAATATAAACCGTAAGCATTAAACTTAGTGAGGTACTCCTTCCCTGAAACGGAATAACAATTCTATATCGATTATGCGGATATAAAATCCAAAAAATCCTACCTATTGACAATAACAAATCATGGATCATAAGATCGAAATAATTCTTCCCATTGGCAATAACAAATCCTGGATCATAAGATCCAAATAATTCTGCCCATTGGCAATAACAAATCCTGGAACATAAGTTCCAACAAATCATTGGATCTTTTTCCAATTCCAATCCTATATCATAAGACCCAAACAAATCCTGGATATTTTAATATCCAAACAAATCCTGATACCAAAGTATTCAAACCAATCCTGGATCATGAGACCCAAACAAATCCTGGATATTTTAATATCCAAACAAATCCTGAATACCAAAGTATTCAAACCAATCTTGGATCATAAGACCCAAAAAAATCATGGATATTTTAATATCCAAACAAATCCGGAATACTAAAGTATTCAAACAAATCCGCTCTTAGAGCTATATTCATATTTATATATGAAACAAATCATAAGTACACTCACCTTGATAGTTTAACTGGCCTTTCCCTTGCCTTTATCTGGTACTTGTTCAATCAGCTCTTCTTCCCTTCATATCATTCTTAAAATATTAGTATCATCATAATAATATCAATAATCCGAAGAATGATTTAAACATAATTCAATCCATAAGCATCGCATGATTCCATTCAAATCATTTATCACAAGTGAAGTTCCATCCAAATCCATGTTAATATATTTAACATATCCAAATCATAGACCAAATATACATTCATTTATTCTTGGTAATTCAATCCTTATCATATTAGGATTCCTATACAAAAGACAGTGCAATATTTCAATTTTTCTAGGGCAAGATATGCCCATTTCTTTACCACATAACAAATCTGCCCTATAGGCTCTTTTATCGTTCATTCAACTTCCAGGAATTTTTATAATTTTTATACATCATAAATTTCTATGATATTTCACCCAACATCAGTAAACATATTGAACAATACAAAATTAAAGTTTCATAATTTTTAAGGTTCGTTTGCTATGTCGAGCAAAACACCGAACACATGGCGGGCATACTTTCCTTATGGCAGATTTCATACCCGAACTTCAAACTCTCACCAAAGACTCATTTCTTGGTATTTTCACATGATTTTTGGATATGTCATACATATATGAGTCCAGGTTAATCTCCAATTGGAATAAACAATTCAAGTAAGTATACAAAAATATATAGACGTTTGAATAAACAAAGTTTCTAAACAAAGCAATTTTAGGGTTTTGTACATTCAACTTAACTTAAACATGCATATATCCATACATATGCACCCAATCATGAAATTTCAATAAACAATCAAGGATTTATATCATGTAAATCATAAATGCACGAAAAATAACAAGATTCATGGTTGGAATACCTTAGCGGCTTTTACGTAATTTTCTATGAATTTTTTTGAATGTTTCTCCTCACTTTCTTCTTCCTAACCCTCACAATTGTTTTTCCTCAACTTAAAACTCTCCCAAACTGAGTTTTCTGAAGGAAGGAGGATATTTCAAGGCTTTAAGTCGTCCAAGACAACCTCCACCTCCAACCAATCAATTTATAACATGTGGCATCATATAAAACAAAATATCATTTAAGGCTAAATGACTACTTTAGCCCCTGTTCGTAAAAAGACAATATCTTCCCACTCGGATGTCCGTTCGATGAACCGTATGTTTTGGTATAAACCTAACTCATATATCTACAAATATTTAGTTTACACCTCAAGTTCATTGTTATGTCATAAAGGTCAAAACTAGCCTCCAACAGGAACATTCCTACCAAAAACTTTAAAATTTTACATTTGTAACTAATTCGATACCTCAAGCTTTATGAAGGTAGGATTAAACTAAACATAATGAATTAACATTATATATATACTAATAATATATTATCCATATCACACAAGCTAATCATGATTTAAATATAATTTATCATAATTATATTCGGGTTGTCACAATTCTCCCCCAATTAAGAAATTTCGTCCCCGAAATTGACATACCTTGGGTGTCTGAATTAAACAAATACGGATAATGAATCTTCATGCTATCCTCACTCTCCCATGTAGCTTCTTCCATGGAATTCCTTCTCCACACAACTTTCACAAGTGGGATCACTTTTGATCTCAATATTTGTTCTTTTCTATCGACGATTGCAAGTGGTTCTTCCACATAGCTCAAATCTTCTTTCAACGCAATAGGTTGTTCCACCAATACATGTGAAGGATCTGCTACATACTTTCTTAACATAGAAACATTAAAAACATCATGTAACTGAGCTAACTCTGGTGGTAACGCTAACTTGTAGGCAAACATCCCGACTTTCTCAAGGATTTCATAAGGTCCAATGTAGCGTGGACTTAATTTCCCTTTCTTTCCAAACCTCATAACTCCTTTCCATGGCGACATCCGAAGAAATACATAGTCCCCTTTCTGGAATTCCAAATCTTTCCATCGTTTATCCGCATAACTTTTTTGTCTGCTTTGAGCTGTTCTCATTTTATCTTGAATAATCTTCACTTTTTCAGTGGTGACTTCAATCAATTCTGGACCCTCTATCTTCCTTTCACCAACTTCACCCCAACATATCGGTGTAAGACATCGTCTACCGTACAATGCAATATATGGATCCATACCAATAGTAGAATGAAAACTATTGTTATATGAAAATTCTATCAAAAGCAAATATTCATCCCAATTACCTTTGAAATCAAGCACACAAGCTCTAAGCATATCTTCCAAAATCTGTATTGTTCTTTCAGACTGCCCATCTGTCTGAGGATGAAAAGATGTACTAAACTTCAAGTTAGTACCCATAGCATACTACAAGCTACCCCAAAATCTGGATGTAAAAGTAGGGTCCCTATTTGAAACAATCGATACCGGAGCTCCATACAATCGAATAATTTCATTAACATACATTCTAGCATACCTATCAACTGTATACATAGTCTTGATTGCTAGAAAATAAGCAGACTTGGTCAATCTGTCCACCACTACCCAAATCGAATCTGACCCCTTCAAAGATCGAGGAAGCCCAACTACAAAATTCATCGTTACATGATCCCATTTCCATTCCGGTATTGGCAATGGCTGAAGCAGACCAGTAGGTTTCTGATGCTCCACTTTCACTTGCTGGCATATAAGGCACCTCGCAACAAAATCATCTATTTCCTTCTTCATATTATTCCACCAATAATGCTCCTTTAAATCCCTATACATTTTAGTGCTACCAGGATGCATAGTATAAATGGAATTATGAGCCTCATCTAAAATTTCCTCTTTCAATCCACACACATTAGGCACATATAACCGCTGCTTATACAATAAAGTGCCATCATTCACAATACAAAAATCTTCAGACTTACCATCTCAGACATCTTGTTGTTTCTTCTCAAGAAAAGGATCTTGACTTTGCAAATCATGAATATGGGTAGCTAACAAAGGCCTCACACTTACATGAGCAAAGAACATATCCCCATCGGATAGCTTCAATTCTACTCCCATTAATCTCAACTCCATGATGTGGGAAACTCTAGCACACCGAATACAAGATAACCTGCCCGAAGATTTTCTACTCAGAGCATCTGCAACTACATTTGCCTTCCCTAGGTGGTAGTGAATTGTACAATCATAGTCTTTAATTAACTCCATCCATCGCCTCTGCCTCAAATTCAACTCCTTTTGAGTAAATAAATATGTAAGGCTTTGATGGTCAGTAAAAATTTCACATACCTCACCATAGAGATAATGACGCCATAATTTCAAAGCAAAGACAATAGCAGCAAGTTCCAAATCATGTGTAGGATAATTACGTTCATGTGTACGCAGCTTCCTAGAAGCATAAGCAATAAGTTTACCATGCTGCATAAAAACACAACCCAACCCCTGGTGTGAAGCATCGGTATAAATAACAAAACCATCTCCATCATGCAGAATAGTAAGAACAGGTGCAGTTACCAACCTCTTTTTCAATTCATCAAAACTATTTTCGCAATCAGAATTCCATTCAAACTTAACATCTTTTCGGGTTAGTTTACTCATCGGCAAGGCAATCGAAGAAAATCCCTTAATAAACCTTCTATAATACCCAGCTAAACCCAGAAAACTCCTCACCCAGTCACATTATTGGGCCTCTCCTAATTTACAATAGCTTCTACCTTCTTGGGATCAACACATATACCATCTCCAGAAATAACATGGCCTAAAAATACAACTTTTGATAGCCAAAATTCATATTTGCTAAACTTAGTATACAATTGCTTATCTTTCAACACATTCAAAATAGTTCTGAGATGCTTTTCATGTTCAACCATATCACGTGAATAAATCCGAATATCATCAATAAAAACTATCACAAATGAATCAGCGAAAGGATGCAGTACCTAGTTCATAAGATCTATAAATACAGCTGGAGCATTAGTCACCCCAAAAGGCATCACTAGAAATTCAAAATGACCATACTGAGTACGAAAAGCAATTTTAGAAATATCACTCTCCTTGACCCTCAACTGATGATAACCCGATCGTAAGTCTATTTTTGAAAACACTTTAGCACCCTGTAACTGATCAAACAAATCATCTATACGAGGTAAAGGATACTTGTTCTTAATTGTAGCTTTATTCAGTTGTCTATAGTCAACACACAAACGCATAGTGCCATCTTTCTTTTTCACAAATAAAACTGGTGCACCCCATGGAGATACACTTGGCTGTATGTACCCTCTATCAAGTAAATCCTGTAACTGAATCTTGAGTTCTTTTAATTCAACAGGTGCCATTTTATACGGTGCTATAGAAATAGGGCCTGTACTCGATGCTAATTCAATACTAAATTCAACCTCTCTTTCTGGAGGTAACCCGGGCAACTCACTAGGAAACACTTCTGGAAAATCCCGTACAATAGGAACATCAACTAACTGTAAATCCCCCTTCCTAGTGTCAAGAACATATGCAGTAAAACCCTCACAACCCTTACTCTATAATTTCCTCGTCTGAATAGAAGAAATGATGCAACTGAGAACAATTTTTCTTTCCCCCACAAATTTAAATTCAGGCTCACCAGGCATATTAAAAACAACTTCCTTATAGAAGCAATTCATAGATGCATGATATTTAGATAACCAATCCATTCCCAGAATTATATCAAAATCAAAAATATCCAATGGAAGTAGATCTATAACTGTATCTCTAACCCCCACAGTCAAAACACAATCATGAAAAACATACTCGGCTACAATCATATCCCCCATAGGCATATAAATACCCAACCCCACATATAAATGAGTACATGGTCTACTCAAGTATACAGCAAAAGCATAGGATACAAAAGAATGTGTGGAACCAGGATCAATCAAAACATAAGCACTTCTATCAGTAACAGAAAGTGTACATGTCACCACATCTGGAGTAATTTAAGCTTCTTTCATTGTAAAAACTCGTCCACCTGGCCTGGAACTACTAGCTTTTCCTTTGCCCATACTTTTCACTACTCTGCCTGGAGATAACATTCTGCTTGCTACTTCACTATGTGCTGCTGGAGTCTCTGCCAACTGCGGACAATTCTTCTTAACATGCCCTACTTGATGACAATGGTAACATTCCACTCCTTTAAGCTTAGGACACTCGGATTTATAATGCCCCACCTCTTTACAAAAGAAACACGTAATAACTCTCATCGGTGTCTCACATTTTCCTGACCTCCTAACCAGACTAGAAGATTATCCACCCCTAGTATCTCTGCCAAATCTCCCCTGACCTCTACCACTATCTCTACCTCCTCTCTGAAATTTATGAGGTTCCATCTTAACACTTCCACCCTCACCTCCCTTAGGCTGAAAGGCATCAAATCTACTTTTCTTAAAACTCTCTTTGCTCGCCACCCCTTGGTTTATTTGCCTTCCTGCTATCGTGGATTTGTTTACCAGAGAAGCATAATCTTCTAATTCATAAGTGGCCACTCTATTTTGAATAGGCCAAATCAGTCCATCTTGAAACCTACTACATTTATCTTCTTCATTCTCCACATACTTAGTAGCAAATCTAGACAAAGAAGTAAATTCAGCCTCATACTCCCTCATAGACATTTTTCCTTGCGTCAAATTTATAAATTCCCTCAACTTCTCCCTCCTACAAACTTTAGGGAAATACTTAACATTCAAAGCTTTAATAAATTCAGCCTAAGTAATAAAATCAGTACCTTCCATCCTGGGCACCAAGTGGTTGTTGGCTTCCCACCAATATTTGGCCTCTCCTTTCACCTTAAACACTGCTAGATTCACTTTCTGGTTATCTGGAACCTTCATAACTGCAAATATAGTTTCTATATCCCTGAACCACATCTCAGCTTCCGTAAGTTCAACTGACCCTGAATATTCTGGAGGGTTCAACTTCAAAAACTTCTCATGCATGGAATCCTTCATTTCCTTCCTTGCCTCTTTCTCAATCCTGGCCACAGTCTTTGATTCTAGATATCTAGCCTGTTGCTCTGCCATTAATGCCATATTTCTTTCCTATTGTTCTGCCATCCTCAATATTGCCTATGCCATTATTTGCATCTCTGTAAGCTGCTCCTGCTCTCTAGCACTTCCAGCAATGCCCTACTCTACTTCAGTATTGTCTGTACGAGAAACTACTCCCTCTTCTCTAAGTTGTCCATTCATAGGTTCCATCTGGAATTATCTATAATACAACAAAGTTCTAACAACCAATATAAACAGTTTATAATACTAAACTATTGGTTAGTACATAAACAATTCATAAATATCAAATCAACTCAATACTGCCATATAACCGTCACACACGTCCAGAATTAATAACCACGCTCTGATACCACTAATTGTCACACTCCAAACCCAATATCCATACTAATCATTTATTATTAGAATAATTAAATCATAATCTTGAGCCCATTGGAAATAAAATTCATCTATCCATATTTTACTGCATAATGTGCATAATCAACATAATATTATTCTTGTACCATACCGAAATCAATAACAGAGTCATAATTAACCGGACATACAATACTATGATTAAATATTACAATCATCAACTCAATCCCTGCTAACTCAATATATACAATGTGTGAGTATATTAAAACATTCAGTGTGACAATGATAAAATCCCCATTTTTAAACCCCATCTCTCTCCAAGGTGCAACTCTCAAAGTTACCGGACATATGGTATCCTAGCTGGCAGCGTACGAACCTGAAATTGTTAAAATATAAACCGTAAGCATTAAGCTTAGTGAGGTACTCCTTCCCTGCAACGGAATAACAATTCTATATCGATTATGCGGATATAAAATCCTAACAATCCTTCCCATTGGCAATAACAAATCATGGATCATAAGATCGAAATAATTCTGTCCATTGGCAATAACAAATCCTGGATCATATGATCCAAATAATTCTGCCCATTGGCAATAACAAATCCTGGAACATAAGTTCCAATAAATCATTGGATCTTTTCCAATTCCAATCCTGGATCATAAGACCCAAACAAATCCTGGATATTTTAATATCCAAACAAATCCTGAATACCAAAGTATTCAAACCAATCCTGGATCATGAGACCCAAACAAATCCTGGATATTTTAATATCCAAACAAATCCTGAATACCAAAGTATTCAAACCAATCTTGGATCATGAGACCCAAAAAAATCATGGATATTTTAATATCCAAACAAATCCTGAATACTGAAGTATTCAAACAAATCCGCTCTTACAGCTATATTGATATTTATATATGAAACAAATCATAAGTACACTCACCTTGATAGTTTAACTGGCTTTTCCCTTGCCTTTATCTGGTACTTTTTCAATCAGCTCTTCTTCCCTTCATATCATTCTTAAAATATTAGTATCATCATAATAATATCAATAATCCGAAGAATGATTTAAACATAATTCAATCCATAAGCATCACATGATTCCATTCAAATCATTTATCACAAGTGAAGTTCCATCCAAATCCATGTTAATATATTTAACATATCCAAATCATAGACCAAATATACATTCATTTATTCTTGATAATTCAATCCTTATCATATTAGGATTCCAATACAAAAGACGGTGCGATATTTTAATTTTTCTAGGGCAAGATATGCCCATTTCTTTACCACATAACAAATCTGCCCTATAGGCTCTTTTATCGTTCATTCAACTTCCAGGAATTTTTATAATTTTTATACATCATAAATTTCTATGATATTTCACCCAACAGCAGTAAACATATTGAAAAATACAAAATTAAAGTTTCATAATTTTTAAGGTTCGTTTGCTATGTCAAGCGAAACACCGAACACATGGCGGGCATACTTTCACCCTTATGGCAGATTTCATACCCGAACTTCAAACTCTCACCAAAGACTCATTTCTTGGTATTTTCACATGATTTTTGGATATGTCATACATAAATGAGTCCAGGTTAATCTCCACTTGGAATAAATCAATTCCAGTAAGTATACAAAAATATATGGAAGTTTGAATAAACAAAGTTTGTAAACAAAGCAATTGTTGGGTTTTGTACATTCAACTTAACTTAAACATGCATATATCCATACATATGCACCCAATCATGAAAGTTCAATAAAAAATCAAGGATTTATATCATATAAATCATAAATGCACAAAAAATAACAAGATTCATGGTTGGAATTACCTTAGGGGCTTTTACGTAATTTTCTATGAATTTTTTGAATGTTTCTCCTCACTTTCTTCTTCCTATCCCTCACAATTGTTTTTCCTCAACTTAAAACTCTCCTAAACTGAGTTTTCTGAAGGAAGGAGGATATTTCAAGGCTTTAAGTCGTCCAAGACAACCTCCACCTCCAACCAATCAATTTATAACATGTGGCATCATATAAAACAAAATATCATTTAAGGCTATATGACTACTTTAGCCCCTGTTCGTAAAAAGACAATATCTTCCCACTCGGATGTCCGTTCGATGAACCATTTGTTTTGTTATAAACCTAACTCATATATCTACAAATATCTAGTTTACACCTCAAGTTCATTGTTATGTCATAAAGGTCAAAACTAGCCTCCAACGGGAACATTCCTACCAAAAACTTTAAAATTTCACATTTGTAACTAATTCGATACCTCAAGCTTTATGAAGGTAGTATTAAACTAAACATAATGAATTAACATTATATATATACTTGTAGGTACCCAGAATTGGGAACCATGGGCCTGGACGAGTAGCCCAGTTCTGGCGGCCCAAAGTCCAGGCCCTCTATCTTTCATATTGACCCGATCTCTCCCCACGATCCCATGAAGAGAAGTTATAGGGGAGCACAATCCCACGAAGTGAAGGGATAGAGAAGATGGCTAATATGAAGGAACCCATAATCTCCACTAACTAGCATACACATGTATAAATTAAACCCTAGGTCCGGGGCAAAGGAAAAGTTGTATTCTCTGTACTTATTCTTCAGAATATAGAGAAATAACACTGACTGCACCATCGTGGACGTAGGCACATCTTTGCCGAACCACGTATACCTGTTGTTGTGTGATTGGCATTTTATTTATTCTTTCTTGGTCGTTACCTCTTTAATATTCATTTGTGTTGCATAATAATTGTCACCACAATACTAATAATATATTATCCATATCACACAAGCTAATCATGATTTAAATATAATTTATCATAATTATATTCGGGTTGTCACAGTAAAGTTGCGCTCAATGGGAGAATTGGGTCCATCTTCCTTATCACTATCACTAAGGGTTGCATTGTAGGAAATTGGTTGCTTACCCTCTCTCCTTAGTTTAGTGGGGAACTCAAAAGCCCTATGGACATACCCTTCACAACCATAACACTTATTTGACTCGTCCCTATTTAAATTTTCATTAAAAGTTTTAGGGATCTTTTTGCCATGCTTAGAGTTTTCAAATTTCTTAAAATCATTTTTAAATTTATCTTTGTTAAATTTAATATATTTATGAAACTTCCTAGCAAACATAGTCATATCTTTCGAGTCACTATCACACTCGTCATTCATAACTTGTTTTTCCTCCTTACGGGCTTTCAAAGTGATGCCCTTATCAATTTTCTTTTTATTTTTGGAGGGGAACATATCTAGTTCATAAGTTTGTAAATCACCTACTAGTTCCTCAAGTTTGGTAGAGTGCAAGGTGGGTAAAGAATTTAACACGGTCACCTTAGAGATAAATCTATCGGGTAGGGACCTAAGGATTTTCTTCACAACTCGGTCGTCGGGTATTCTCTCCTAAATTAAATGAAGAATTTACTAGATCGAAGAGTCTAGCAAAAAACTCATCAAATGTTTATTTTTCATCCATTTTGATGGTTTCATATTGAGTGGTGAGATTTTGGAGTTTAGAAGCTTTTACGACACTTGTTCCCTCCTGAGTGAGTTGTAGGATATCCCAAGTTTCCTTAGCAATTTCACACGTTATGATACGTCGAAATTCATCTGATGTGACCGCGCTAAACAAGGCATTTAAACCTCTCGAATTTAAATTAGCAAGTTTAAATTCATTCTCACTCCATCTCTCTGCGGGTTTGGGAACACCCTCATTTTCTACTAAATGTGTGGGTGGGGACCACCCGTTAACAACTGACAACCAAACCCTCTCATCGATAGACCTAAGTGATGAACGCTTACGAGCTTTCCATTATGCGTAATTAGAACCATCGAAAATAGGAAATTTTGAAAATGGGAAAAATTCAAATTTTGTAATCAAAATTATTAAAAAGGACCTTAACGCAATAAATTAGCGCTCCGGCCTTGATACCAATTTGAATAACGTGATAGGACCCCCAATTTTAAAATCTTGCACTTTAATTTCCTATATGTGCGGAATAAAGATGGTGACTAACAACAATTTAATTTTCCAAAATTTATTTGATTTTGTTTTCTTTAAAAAGGTGAAAAATTAAATTAAACACAAATTTTAATTTCTAAAAACAAAATTAAAATTAAACCTAAATAAGTGAATTATTGTGAACACACACACACACACACAACATTCACTCAAACCAAATTTTATTTTTTCTCAAAAACAAAAATTAATATTTAGAGTAAAATATAAAAAAGTTACTTTTAGCCCGAAATTAATTTAACACAAGTCCTAAATTTTGCCTACCTAATATTTTCAATATTACCAAATTAGGGCAAACCAAATTATCAAATTAAATATATGACTTGATTAAATCAAGTTATGTTTCACCCAATTAATTTAAGCACCACATTAAACAAGTAGTGATTTAAACAAAATTTTATCTTTTTACCTAAGCATGCATCTAATGGTGAATTTAGAAAAAGATAAATAAACAAACCACTACAAGACGATGTACGAGGAAAAACCCAAATCAGGAAAAAATCTCGGACAGCCTTAGCCTAATAAATTCATTAAGTATTGTATGAATTTTACAAAGAGTCGATAAGAGGACTTACACAACAGACTCGACACCCTTCAAGACTTCACGCGCTACTTCGATTTTCAACCTCTGCCTAGCGAATAACCGTGGACTCCTCCACCGATGGGGCTCTTGGTTACCGTCACCCTCACACGAAGCCTTTCTTCGAGTGGGAACACCCCAGCGTAAACAAATGTTTCTCCTTTTGTTAGCGTAGAGAAAATTGACCCAAACTCTTTTCTTCTTGGGTGGAAAAGTAAACCCAGTGCCAAAAACTCCAAGCAAATAATATAAATATAGGAGCTTGGATAAAAGCTAAAACAGTTGGGTGTACGTGTTTTTGGTAGGAATTATTTCATGGATTCACAAAAACACAAAATTATGAACTTTTGATGTTGGGAAATTTCTTTCTCCAAATTTTCTCTCAAAGTATTTTTAGAAGTTATCAAAAGTTGGTTTTTCATAAGAGGTTCCCTCACTAAATAAGTCTGGTAGGAAGTTAGTGGGTAAACTAGTAGGAAAGTGGGGTAAAAACTCAAAAAAAAATTCTCGCCAAGAATGTCGTTCGAACGACATTTTCATTCGAACGAAATTTTCATTCGAACGAAGTCTCGTTCCAATGACCCATCTAACGATTTCCCAGAACAAAATATTTGAAAAGTCGTTTGTAAATTTTTTGAATTCTTGTTCGAATGACTATCTCGTTCGAACAACAATTTGAATGATTTGACAGTGCAACATAGAAGGGAACTCGTTGGAAATGAACCAAACTCGTTTGAACGAAATTATTGTTCGAACGAAAATCTCATTCAAACGAAAACATCGAACGACATGCCAAAATAAGAAATTCAAAGTTTAAATACAAAAACTTAAGTATAAAATTGTAAAATTAAATCCAGAAAATGTAAAATTTATACCAAGTTATAAATTAGGTTTCTAACATAAAAAATGATTTTAAATAAAATTACACCCTTAAATATTATTCCAAGTCTCTTACAAATATATAAAAGCATTCATACCTTTGGAGACTTGAAATATGATGTAGATGATGTGAAACGAGGCACTGAAACTTGGTAATGATATTCTCTTGATAAGTAGGTTGCAACGTCTTCAACTTAAACTTGTCATAAGCTTGAAGGATACACAATAACACTATCCTATAACTCAATTTTTTTGTCCGAAATGGAGCCAAAATTACAAAGGACTCAATTGGAAATTTGTGTCCTGGCAATAGCATATTCTGAACTCAGAAATTGACTTGTTATCAAGTCTCGCCATTAGTATGACAAGGGAAGGGAAACCCTGGCTACAGTTATGAACTACTTTGAAGAAAAAGAACTGAAAAAGTGAAAACTAGAACCTAATATTACCGGTGAAGCTTTGAGAGAGCGTAGAAGAAGAAGAACTCTAGCTTTGAAGTAGAGAATTAGAAGGAAAGCTTAAAGGAAAAGTGTGCGCAAGGACAACCAGAATCAGTGAAGTTACGGTTAAGTTGCACATGAATGAGTTTTAAATATCTCAAATGATGAATCGCTCTTTTCCAAGAAGATCGCAACGCTTTATTTTCTCCTAATGACAAGCGTACCCCCATCAGCCCTTATGGAATACAAATGTGCCATGCCATTTTTGGAACTGTTTCATTCCTTGTGCCTTGAACTTGTTTAAAATCTATTCGCCCAAACAGTCACCCCAAAGGTTTTAGGGGCAAATGTGGGGACCGATTTTACATAGCCCATGAGAGTAGCCGACCAGCCCGAATAAATCAAAGTGCTTCCCTGCCCAAATCATGATTTAATTCACACACGAGTATTTTGAATACACTAGAACACTTACAAATATAGTCACATTATTTGCCAATAATCTCGGAAGAGATATTCAGGTATACCTCCATATATTCACGTGTTATTTGAGTTCCTTGTACAACTCAATCTCTATTATGAGTCATCAATAAATTGTACATCTTGACCCGGGGAAAGGGGATGTAACCTGGAATCTTGAGAGACATTATGATAAAATTAGTAACTCTTTACTTTATATTCTTTGTGATTATTTTCGTGGATCTCTTTATTGTGATATTTCTTATACTCGCAATTTTATTAAGGCTTCAACATATAACTCTTCACTAATTAATATACTGGATATAAAAATTATGTTTTTTAGTAATCTGATAAGAATTGTATTAACTATCACCTTAAATAGGACCACAAACACAATTTCTTTTAAACCTATTCACACATCCTATTAAAACTATCTTAATGTAAAATGCAAGAGATATAGATACGACAGAGTGCCTCTGTTGGTGAACAAAGATTCCAAGATTGATTGAGGGAAATTAGATTTTAACACCCAAGATGCAAGATGAGAGAGAGAGAGAGAGAGAGAGAGGGAGAGAGAATGTACCTAATTGAGAGACAGAGACAGTGCATCAGCGACTAATTTCTAATCTAGATCGTGTTTATGGGTTTGTAGGTCTCTCAAACGTTGTTCTTCTGATTTTGGAGGGGTTTATGAAAGCTGAGATCGATCGTGTGGGAGTCTTGACATTAAAAAAATTACCCTTGACCACAAAAGAAATCGTTGCCCAATAACTTATATATTAGGCCACGAAACATTTTTTTGTTGCAAAAGCAATATATTAGCTACTGCGAATTATTTCATTGCCAATGATACTAATTTCGTTGTGAAATAATTTGCACTTGCACTCAAGAGTGGGAAGACTTTGGCGCTAGTCTTTTGGGGATCTATTGTCAACGAAATTTCAATTTTCGTGGCTAAAGACAATCTTTTTCGCCGTGAAATTAATTTCCTAGCAGATGTTGATATTTAGCCATGATTTTTTTTGTACGTAAGAAATCCCAGCTAAATGTATGCTTTGTTGTAGTGGTCATATGCAGGACTTGGTCATGTTCATGACTTACTCATGAGTAAGTGAAGGACTTGGTCATGTATAGGAAAAGGTTATGCACAAGACATGGTAACATACAAAACATGGTCACCTACAGGGGTAGGTCATGCGCAGGGCATGGTCCTGTTTAGGGGTAGGTCATGCGTAGGACATGGACTTATTTTTTTCTTTCTGTTTGAGTCGATTATATCTAGCGGGGTCCCACGCCCTTTATAAAATCATGTCCCCACTTTTCATGGTATTCTTTCATAAGGAGAGGTGCCCACGAATGTTGATTGGTACCATGGATATATACACATATTAGAGGCCCCACTTTTTTTGGCTCATATAAGGCTTCAACATAATTACATGGGGTTATATATGATGGCCTTGGATCCATGAGGTAAATTGAGATTGTTACAAATTTACCTCTACTTGGACCTTTGACGTGGACTGCGCGTTGACTAAGTTGAGTGCGAAATTTATATATATATATAAAATATAATATACAAGTAGAATTCATACTTATTGTAAAAATAAAAGATCAAATTGTTACATGCACTCCAAGTTTCACTACGTAACCTTGAAGGAGCCCAAAAGGTAAACCAAAAATGTAATATGACCCCAAATTGATATAGGCCACCTTTGCTTGCCATCCACCTCCAACAGCAACATCCGAATAGTTAATTAAGTAAAAAAATTAAGTACATGGATTTGAGAGATGGAGGTGCACTTTTGAGAGTTATCCACGAAATAGGCATACAATTACTCTAAATCAAACAGTACCTGAGATCACTCGTTTGACATATACCAAGAAAGTACACGAGTTGAGAAACATCTTCTAGCATATCCTTGATATTTGTGAAAATAATGCTAAATAATTCTTAACAGTGTCGGCTCTAGCATAAGGTAGCCTAGGCACAAGCCTAGGGCCACAGAATATATATATATATATATATATATATATATGTGTGTGTGTGTGTGTGTGTGTGTGTGTGTGTGTGTGTGTGTGTGTGTAGTTAAATAGTATGTGTAGTCATCTACACATTCACCTCTTCCCATGCCGGTGCATGTGTTTATTGAGTTGAGAAAAAAATTCAAGATATAATAGCAATCAATTAATATATATTTGGATTTCCTAGAGCCACCACTCATAAATAATTTGGACCTATTCTTACTCTTGGAAATATAAAGAATATATAAAAATAAGTTTTTTTACTTGGTTTCCCATCCCACTTACCCAATTATATTATATATACCATCCACCCACATCCCATTCTCTCTCTCTCTCTCTCTCTCTCTCTCTCTCTCTCTCTCTCTCTCCATTTTTTTCTTTGTCTATCTATCTCTGGACAACAATTCAACCTCTATTATCTTCTATATTCTATCATTTTCATTCAATCTTCAAGAGGTCTCCATCAGGTATATTTATAATTAATAAATTATATATTATTTTTCATTAACTTCATTTCCTAATTTTTTTATTACTTATAATTAAAAGTTGTATATTCATATACATACTAACTTCCTTCTTTACTCAATTGTATATTGATCAGTTATATTTTTTATTAAATTGTAATTGAAGAGAAGTTCATCTTCAATTCAAATATATATTCATTCTCATCAGGTTCTATTGTTCTATAATATTGTATTTTTTTTTGTATAATTTTGTGAAAGTCATGTAACATATTTTGTTGTTTTGGTATTATAAATACTCAAATGTCCACAAGAAAATAAAAAAGTGGATACCAAAAGGGCCCCATTTTGCATAATCGCCTAGGGCCCCTAATATTCTTGAGACGGCACTGATTCTTAGTTATCAAAATCACAACCATGAAAAATATTCCGATTAGGAGGGACTAGAAGACTGAGACAGAGACAGACACAGAATACTTAGTGGCTCTTGGTCGACCTAGTACGAGATCATTAGAGACCCGAACACTAAGGATGAAACTAAATGATAATAAGATAGAAATACAATATGACATAAGAATCTCTCTACAAATGAATGATAATGAAAAAAACATTATAAAAAATTAAAAAATGAAGGGAAATAGTTATCAAGTTTCATTAACTTAGTGAGTGAGGCAAGAGATCTTTTTGACGGAATCAATGGTATGAAATATTCTATTTCGCCAACTCAGCACATTAAAATGACAAATACACCCTCAAAATATACCCTTACAACGTTACGTCGTTTTTAAAAAAAAAACACCAAATCTTTAAAAGTTCATAACTTCAAATCTACAAATACAAAATTCACAAAATTTATATATTTGGACACCCATATTCGATTTTTTTGATGAAAAAATCGAAACAGATAAATTTACTGTTCCTGTATAACCTCCATATTTTTCGACAAAAACTCAATTTTTTCCGGCAAAACTCTTCTTCTCCAGCTCAGGCTATGATGCTGCTGGCGCGGACCAAAAAAATAAAGAAATAGACAAATAAAGAGAAAGAACCGATGAGAGAGAAACACTCCAGTGAGAATTTTGGCGGCCTCCGGTGAGATTTTTTGGTTGGCTATTTCCGACAAGTCTCTGATGGGGTGGGCAGGATGGGGGTGGATATGGGGTTACTAGAGAGATAAAGAGTGTGGGAATGTGTGTTTGGGATATAATTCATCTTTGACACAATCAGTGGGACTAGCATTAAATTATCCCAAAAAACAATTACACCACAAGCATATTTGACACGGTTTCCTTTTTTTTTTTTTCCATTTAGCTTCATTGATCATGTGACATTTGAGATACCTTGTGACGAAAGAGAGTTCATATTGAATAGTAGTTCTTTTTTAAGTGATATATCATTGTGTTAGCTTAATGAAGGGTGTTATTGAATTTATGCTACCCTAAGTCTATAAAAGGGGATTAGCTCTCGTTTACGGAGACATTACATTACTAATGATTAAGAGATATTGAAAGAAAAATCTTAAATCCTTCTTTACTTTTAATCTTGTAGCTTTTAAGTGTCTTCTAAGCTTATGCAAATTACAGTAAAAGTGGTACAAGAGCTGAGTTTACTTTGGCTTGGTAAAATAATGCACGACTCTTAGGGCCCGTTTGGAATCCTAATTCCGAGTCTTGGAATTAGAATTGGAAGGTCAATTTCAATTCTGTGGAATTAAAATTGGCCTTCCAATTCTATTTCCATGGCTTAGAATTGGGTTACCAAACAGACCCTTAGTGGTTTGACTGGGAAGCTGGATCCTTTAGTTTCTAGGTTGACGAAGAGGGATAATGGCCAAGAGATCCATCATCGCCACTGGAGGAGGTGGGTTACAGAAATCCTATCCTCATCACATCGGTAGTCTTGACATTGCCTCGTACAAATGTGGAGATGCACACTTTCCACTTGTTATTGGGTGCACCATGGCGGCACAATCAGTCCAGTGCACATTATTTACATAGTTATATATAAACCTTAGGATTATACTAGATCCGATGATGGAGCTAAGAACGCTAGGGCCTCTATGTCCTTAGTATCTTCTCCTTTTCTTTTGGTGACGACTAAAGAAATTGGTTTGTTAGCCTTTTGAGTAGGGGTGGATAATTGTCACCTGACCCAATTACATGACACAATCCACATGACTTTTTAGTGGGTTTGGATAAAGCCTTGACGAATATGGGTGCTTAACAGGTGGACCCGCTAAACACGACAATTTAGCAAATTGGGTTTGGATTTATCCACTTAGTGTAAATACACGACATGACTCATTAAGGCACTAATTGAACATGGACCAAACATGACACGTCATGGAACACAAGAAGGGCTTAACGGGTCGGGTTTGGATAAAGGTGACTTAGACACGAACCCAATTAGACCCGGCACGAAATCGACACGACACGACCCATTGCCACCCCTACTTTTGAAACCCTTTATCTGTTGCAGCGATAAAAGGTTCCCACGGCTTTGTATTCATTATTGGATTCGTTTATGGATATTTGTACTACTCCAGACGAGCTGTTGCCCCTTTGGAACATTCATCATCCAATTTATTTTGGTATTACTCTAAATTATAATGGATTTATCAAATTTCAAACTATCAATCTTGAATAATTATGTTTCTCACATAAAATCATATAAATAATATGCGCAAGCGTACCTTGATCCATTATAATCCTTTTAAATGTCTCATGAAATTTGGTAGTCACAAGAATTGGTGTTTCACTCTCTTGGCCCTTTTGATAATTTCCTTACACTTTAATGTATTGTGTATTCTCTATAGAAATTATGTTTTTCTACACCTTTGATGGGAATGGTTTGTGCCTTTTACAGGTAGAGAGATGACCTAACCTTTGATCCAAGAGTTGTGTCTCTTCTTTATCAAAGAAACACACCCTTTTATACCTCTTTAACCCAAAAGATGTGTTATTTAATATATCTACACATTAAATCATTTGGGACACAAAACTAAAATAATAATAAAAATAAAATTATGCCTAACATTCTCCCAGTTATCCCATACAATCAAATAATAGTTTTGGGATACAATACATTATGTGATCACAATAATATATCCCAATGAAATATTAGTTCAATTTTAAATTAATTTGGTTGTATTGCATCCATAATATTGAATAACCTACTAATGCGAGTCATGGCAGTTCTATATCACTAAAATTACATAGTTCCTTCCATGCACCATGACATTAGTAACCTATTCAACATAATTCAGTAATGAGGTAGCTAAAAAAATAATATATTTCCATATAATGTCCAATAATAATATCTTCTTTCAAGACTATTCCTATTATCATTCATCCATAGATAATGTATATACAAATTTGGAAAATAGGAAACTTAACAGAAAAAACTAGTTAAAATATCTAAAGATGTCTAATAGAATAATTTATAAATACATATGTCCAAAAATTCAAATATTATGGGATAATTTCAAGACCATATTAGCAAGATTCTCTTTAAATGTCTTGGGTGGCAATCCCTTATTTAATGGATCAACAATCATCTCTTATGTGCTTATATGTTCTATAGATACTCTTTGTTTCTGTACTTCTTTTTTTACGGCAAGATATTTCAATTCTATATGGTTAATACCATTCGAATACTTGTCGTTATTAGAGAAGAAAACAGCTGTGGCATTATCACAATGAATTTTCAGTGGCTTGGCAATAGAGTCGACAACTCCAATTCGTGAAATAAAATTTCCCAACTATAATCTTTGAATGGTGGCCTCAAAGCATGCCACAAATCAACCTCTATCGTTTTCACTTTTTCGTGAGATTGCTCCTCCCCCAATAGGAAAACATAACTAAACGTTGATTTCCTACTATTAGGACATCCGAAAAGTCTGAATTAGAATACCCAGTCACCTCTAGGCGGTCTGATTTTTAAAGGTAAGCATATAATCCTTCATTCCTTGTAAGTATTTCATAACTTTCTTTGCATCTTTTTAATATTTTATTTGTGGATTACTTTGGTATCTACCAAAAACTCCAACTGCAAAGTTGATGTCTGGTCTGGTATAAGTTTGTTCATACGTAAGACTTCCCATGATCGAAGCATATGGAACTCCTTCCATTTGCTTACATTCCTAATCAGTTTTAGGGCATTGCATAAGACTAAACTTTTGCCTTTCTGAACAGGGGCATCATTAGGTGAAAAGTTTTGCATTCCAAATATCTCAGTAACTCTTTTAATATATGCTTTTTGAGATAAGCCTAACAATCCATGTTTTCGGTCTCGAAAGATTTGGATTCCAATCACATAAGTTGCCTCACCCATATCTTTCATTTCAAAATTATTAGAGAGAAAGTTATTGGTTTCATGCAATAAACCAAGATCACTGCTAGCAAGTAGAATATCATCACCATATAGGATTAGAAAAATAAACTTGCTCCCACTAAACTTTAGATATATATATCGATTTATAGTAATTTCTATGAATCCAAACTATTGTCGGGAAGCTTGTTTAAGTTCGTATATTGATATCTTAAGTTTATAAACCACGTGTTCCTTTCCTTTTAAGGAGAAGTCTTAGTTTTCACATCCATTTGGTATAGCTCTAAATCATAATGGGCTACTAATGCCATGACAAATCTAAATGAGTCCTTCTTAGATACAAGTGCGAATGTTTTGTTAATAATAAATGCCTTACTTTTGAGTGAAACCTTTGGCCACAACTTGGGCTTTATATCGCTCAATATTGCCTTTGGTATCACGTCTGACCTTATAGACCCATTTGTAACCAACTTTCTAGTATCCTTTAGGTAACTCAATGATTTTCAGAACTCCATTTTAGTCCATTGATTTCAACTCTTCTTTCATATCACCAAACCACTTAGTAGAGTCTTCACTTTTCATGGCTTGTGAAAATGAAACTGGATCTTTATTCATCCCTATCAAAATTAGATTATATAAGCCACATAATCATCTAGAATAGAAGATCTTCTTTCCCTAATAGATCTTCTTAATGGTACTTGTTGTGGTTCTTTTACAATTTGTTCATTGGAGACAATATCATTATGAAGTGTTTGTTCATTATGTTGACATTCATCATTATTTTGTTGGTTATTAACAATGGGCACAACAACCTATTTAGAATCTTGGGGTAAAGGATTGTTTACCCTAACTTCTTGAAGATTTACCTTATGTGGTTCATCACTCCCACTAATCTCGCCATTCTCAATAAATTTAGCATTGCCCGTTTCTAGGATTCTTGTACTATGGTTTTGACAATAAGACCTATACCCTTTGTATTTTTCTAGGTAACCAATTAAGTAACCACTTATCGTTTCAAAATCAAATTTCTTTTCATGTGGATTGTAAATTCTAGTCCCTGCTAGACATCTCCAAATATTAAGATGTCTTAAACTGGGTTTCCTTCTAGTCCATAACTCAAAAAGAGTATTTGGAACTACCTTACTAGCTACCCGATTTAATAAATACATGACAGTTTTTAAGGATTCATTCCATAAGGATTCGGGTAATGAGGAGTTACTTAACATACTCCCAAACATGTCCATTAATTTACAATTATATCGTCCAGCAACATCATTTTGTTGTGGTGTGTATTGAGAAAAAATGCCATGCTTCTCAAGGAGTTTAACATATAGTCCTGGACATTAACCAAAATCATTATATTTACCATAATATTCACCACCTCTATCAGATATTATAATTTTTACTGTTCTATCTAATTGTCTTTCAACCTCGGTAATGTACGTCTCAAGAACGTTCACCACTTGAGATTTTTCACTTAATAAGTAGATATATCCGTAATATGAAAAGTCATCAATGAAGGTGATGAAATATTTTTCTCTACCGAAACACGTAGTGATTAATGGTCCACAAATATCAAGTGTGGATAATTTCAAGAAGCTCTATACTTCATGTAGCACCTTTCTTGATGTGTTTAGTTAATTTTTTAATACAATTTATACACACTCCGAGATCAGTAAAATCCAGGCTAGGAAATATCCCATCTTTTATTAGTCTCTCTAATCTTTCTCTGGAGATGTGCTTCAGTCTTTTGTGCCACGAAAAAGAAGAATTCTCTTTTATTCTAGTACGTTTCGTTCCAACATTGGAATACAGGGTCGAAAGGGTTTTAGCAAAATTATTATCAAGCTTTAATTTGTATAATCCATCACATGAAACACCAGAACCAATAAAGTGTTCATTTTAAAATAAGCTAAAGAAACCATTTTTAAATTTAAAAGAGTAACCATCACTTTCATGATTGGAAAATAAATGAAGTTTCGAGAAATAGTAGGTACATACAGAGTTTTGTGTAAGTCTAAATAACATCCTATGTTTAAAAATAAACGAAAAGTTCCAATAGCTTAAACTGGAGCTTTGACCCAATTTCCCATACAGATAAAACGTTTTTTTGCATTTGTGATGGTTTGGATCATAAGGAATCCCTGCATTATGTTTCAAACATGAATATTAGAATCAAAATAAATTCACCAAGTATTACGAGGAACTTTAGTAAGGTTTAATTCAAAACATACATAAATTGAAATATTACCTTTCTTTTCAAACTATACCTTACATTTTCGACAATCATTCTAAAGATGCCCAGCCTTCTTATAGAAGTAGCACTTTCTTTCAGATCATGTTCCTTCTTTTGAGTCTCGGAAACATTATTGGACTCATTAATGCTTGGTGCCTTTATTTTCTTTCCATTCCCATGATTCTTTCCTTTCTTTATTGTTCCTTGATTTAATATATTGACATAGTGATTTCCATATTGTCTAAGCCTTGCCTCCTCTTAAACAACCATACTTTCCAGTTCATTCATATTCCACTTGTTTTTAATGGTATTATAATGAATTTTAAATGACCTGTATTAAGGAGGCGAGGAATTCAAAATAAACTGAAAAAGAAAAGAGTCTTCCACATTCATTCCCCAACTCTTGATTTTGGTAGCTAGCTGTGTCATTTCGAGGATATGCTCATGCATCCCTTGAGCCCCATCATACGTCATTATGGTTAGTTTAGGAATTAACGTTTCAACGAGTGACTTGTCAGCACTAACGAAATGATCTTCCACAATTTTAAGAAATTATTTTGCACTATCAGTTTTGGGAAGCATGAGAAGGCCCTTAATCACTTATCTTTAGGCAAAATAAATATTTTTTAATTTTCCAAATTTATCTTTTAGCAATCTAAAACCTATTTAGTGAAAAATCAATTTTGATTTACCAATTTTATCTTGTTAATCCTATAGCATGCATCTAAGTGATTTAACAGATAAAGCAAATAAATCAATCATAAGACACGCCGATGTACGAGGGAACCACTAAATGAAAAATCTTGGATGGCCAGGAGAGACAATCACTATGATACGAAAATTACAAAAAAGATAATTTAGTCTTACTCAATGACTCGATCACCCACAAGATTTGATGCATCTTATCCTCTTAAACCGTTCTTCCACAATGCAACATAGGAATACACCCATACAAGCGTCCATAGCACACGACTCCACGTGTACCTCGCTATCCACCGATGTAGCCTCAGCACGTCAACAAATCAAAATACGGAATCCACCGCTTCCTATTTATAACCAGCGCGCATGGAATTGACCACACAAAAAGATTTTTTAAAAGATGAAGAATAATTTTTCGATAACAAACTTCAAGATCACAATCTTTGGAATTAAGGGGTTCGATCTTGATAAACTTTGAACGATGGAAAACTTTGGGAACTATTTGCAAACTTTTGCAGGAATGTTTTGTCAAAGGTTTGCTCTGAATTTCTGAGTAAATGAAGTCCTTAAATATGAAAATACAAAATTCTAGGCGTCATGTCTTTCGAGTGAAAACATCATGTCGTTTCAACGAGATATATATCTCATTTGAATAAGAAACATTGTCATTTGAACGATCTAAAAAATCTAATTTTATTTTTAAATAAATACTCAAAATTTCTAAAAACATGTTAACTCGGAAATAATTAAAATACATTTCCAAAAATGATTTTTGAAATTCCCAACACATAAATAAATATAAAACAATCATAATTGGAACCAAGATTCTAAATCCCATAAATTACTAAGCGTACATAACTGTGTGGTCTAGAATCAACTGAGTGTGAATAAATAAACTCGGCACTATTTCATCTTCAAAGATTTAATCGCAAATTCTTTAACTCGGATTGTCACAGGCTTTGTGGGATCACAACTCAATAACTAGCCTAGACTCAAACACTTTTAAATAAAAAGAAACATCCTTAGAAAATTTCGAGAACCATAAACCATTATGCATTCATACATGAGACAATCTCGGAAAATAATGCGAAGACTTTGACACGTTCACCAAAAATGCGGCATAATCTATCTTTGAATCTTGGCCCCTACATGTTCAACAAATGTCATAGGCTTAAGAGAATCGCGATATATAAAACGTATCCTATGACTCAAAGTGGTTTTTATCCAGAATAATTCCAATACATATAAATTGACACTATTTTGAAATTTATCCTTACAAAGCGAAGTCTTAATATTATTTACAACCGCCATTCACATAAAAATCATACTAAGTCTGTTAGAATTCTCCCAAGATTTATGGAGATTTTTTTCATCTACGGTGCCAGTTCTCAATAATAGCACACAATACTCCTATATGAAATTGGATTTGTTCACACCAATCAGAAAAATTGATTACATTAAATACTAGAATAAATTAAGCATGCGAGTGCAGTGAAACAGTAGTATAGAATACAATAGACATACGAACAAATAAATAAATTTACGTTAATACTTTGAGTATGAATGCATATAATAATAATTAATGAACAAATAATATCATTATAGTTTTTGCCTTTGAAACAAAATCATAACATATAAAGCGTTTGCTTAATTTATATTTTATTAATGATAGGGTTATGTAATCATGAAATTTTAATTCCTTAGGTATGGTAGCTTTTGGTAGCCAATTCCACATAATAAATGTAAAATTCAATAACCCTTTACATAATTTCTAAAACATTTCTAAATAATATGGATTAGGGTTAATTATTTATCTATGATTTAAAAAAAGGCATCTTAATATGTCACTATCTTAATACAAAATTACTTGTATTAAGTACATTATAGACAATGTAATATTTATAATTCCTTTCTTATGGGGTCATTTTGATATCTCCCAAGAACATTTAAATTATAAAGCCATATTATAATAATGACATGTTACAATTTCATATTATTTTATATTATAAAAAAATATGTAATAAGCAAATCTAAAAATTAATATATATATATATATATATATATATATATATGTATATATATATATATGTATATATATATATATATATATATATATATATATATATATATATATATATATATATATATATATATATATATATATATATATGTGTGTGTGTGTGTGTGTGTGTGTGTGTGTGTGTGTAATCTTCCACGATTAAAAAGATTCTCATTGGGGAAAATTACTTTAAGTTTGTGAAGTATATATACATATAAGAAATAAAGAAAGTTGTTTAGATGGCTTAACATCCATAAAGGATGTCTACCCATTTTAACATCTTAAAAGCATCATCTTAAAAGTCTAAAAGCCTATTGTTTTAACATTGCATCATTTTAAAATAGTATAATATTATAAAAGCATTATAAAGTCTTATGCCATCTCGTGTATTGTTCTACCAAATTCCAACACTTATGGTATCCTTTTATTAGAAATGACACTTGAACAGTTAGTGATCACACTTAGTGATCGAAAAAAAACTTTCTTATTTCCTACAAAAAGATATCCCTACTTCTACTTAGTTTCGATTCAATCAGTGACCAACTCCACTTCATTCCTTCATCCACAAGCTCATCTATCTGGACATACTACCAACACTCCATCATGTCTCTTGGACAGTGGTGCTTCTCGCCATGTCACTTCTGACTTGAGGAAACTATTGCTTCATGCACCATACATAAGGACTGGCGACATCATGATTGGAGATGGATCGGGTCTCACATGATGGATTTAAATAGTATGTTATTTTTGTTGATCATTTCACAAATATATGTGGTTTTATCCTCTCAAACAAAAATTTAAAGTTAAGGAAGCATTCATTAGATTTACAACCATAGTTGAAAAAGACTATAACAACGAGTATTTTTTAAGAATTAAAAATGAATTAATTCGGTTAAATTTAAATTACATGTGTGATGTAATTTAATGAAAATTAAATATTATGGGTTGATTAAATTATTAATCGGAGAGAAATGATGAATGTTTATCGAATCAAAGTAGTAAGTGAATAGTAGCTACGTATTTGACGTCATAGCGAATGATAGTGATGTGACAACATTTTATCTCAACTGAGCGTCGTGTGTGGACTAAATGAGGTCGAGATAGAAAATTATTTGGGAGTAACTCGGATGATGATTTTGAGGTCACGATTGAGTCCGGAAAGGTCGAAACAATCAAAAGTAGTATAATCAGGTGTATAGTTTGGGTCCCGTGATAGTTTTAGACCAAACTAGCACACCAAGAGGGAATTTTGGTCATTTTGTAGCTAAGGGTTAAAGAAACTACGAATTTTCAAAGGTTATATAAACTTGTAGTGGTGTGAGGCAAGGGTAAATGGAATTGAAAATACTTAGAGGTCATTAGAGAGGAGCGGAAGAACAGTCTCGGAGCTTAGGAAAGGATTCTGGGAGAAGTCATCCTTGTTCTTGCATCACAACCATTTTTGGTGGGTGGATTAAAACAGAATCATCATCAAAGGAATCAAAGCAGATCACTCCCATACAAGGTAAGTATTTGTCTTGCAAATTTTTATGAGTTATAATACCCATGTAGAGTAGGGTCTTTGAATTAAGGATAATTGATGTCACCCTTATGACTTCATGAATAAAACTCATAACTTGTGATAGGATTGCATGTAGAATGAATTCAGTTATACAGATAAAATGAAATCAAGAGTTCTGGGATTAAGATCATAGGATAAATCTAAATTTTTGGATGAATTCGTGTGAAGAACACAAAATTATAGGGTTCAATGATTTGTGGAGATTTTAATTTGATATTGGATGGATTTTATACAATATTTACGTTAAAAATCATCCCTACATGTATATTGGATGTTTAGTTATGATAATTGGGAGTTTGGGATTGTAGTATAAAACTTTGAGCAATTTAATAGTAGGAAAATTCGTAACAGCGAAACGAAAAAGAAGACCCCTGCCACTTTTCAAATCAATTCAGCATAAAGGAGAATCAATTCGACAAGGTGAATCGATTTGGCCATTGGACGAATCGATTTGATTTTGCCTAGAATTGAAAATTGTTACCTTTGAGACAGAAAATAATGGATAATTCGTGAGGGGACTTTTGGGATATTTTTAAAGTATAGAGGGAAATATATAATGATAGTAGGCCTAAAGTGGAGATTATGTGTACATAAATTGAGACGAGTTAAGTATTAGGATGGATAAATATCCTAATTGATGAATGAATGAAATTCGAGATGGGTCACGGAGTGAGGAGTGAACCTATGTTTACGACCAGTAGTATACGATGGGAATAACTACATATTAAATATAGGATAAACAGGACCCTTAGAGTAGTGAGCGATAATCGAAATTATAAGAATTGAAATTAATGGTACTTTGAATATGCGAATGATATATATACTACATACGAGTTGATGAAATTGGGTTGTGTGCATACCTACTGATATATATATATATATATATATATATATATATATATATATATATATATATATATATGCGTATGTGTGTGTATGTGTGTGTGTGTGTGTGAATACCTATAGAAAAGATTTGATTATGTGTGTGAACATACATACGCTGCTTTCTATGAAGAGGTTTCCACGCAGAGGGCGTTCCCTCCTTGATGAATCAAGTGAGGTCTGGATTAGTGCCCCATAACATGGAACTTAGGGAAGTCCACTACGTGTCATGTATTAATGGGACTAGCAAGTCGTTTGGGTACGTTAGGTATGTGCGTATCCCATAGGCTTAGAACCATGTTCCCCTCCACTGTTGTGTTGATTGATTTTGGGGTTCGAGGAGACATGCAGAACCAATAGTCCTTGATTGACTATGAGAAGTACATGGACTTGATAACAGGGTATGCCATCATCACGAGGGTCCATTCCTGGGATGCCATAGTTTTGTATATATTATATGTGTGATGAATATATACCGATATGATTTATCTACTTATGTGAGAGACTAAAATTGATAGATGATGTACATCTAAAATACTTTAAGTATTGAAACTTAAATAATTGACTCAATAATAAAATGGGAATAAATAGTTTATTATTGAGACCATAGTATCGTGTCATATGGGGATATACGATAGAACTAGACTTATCGAGAGTTGTCAGATGCCTTATCTAGTTGGGCAGGGGATACTAGTTAGGTAGAATACATTAGGCGTGCACATTAGTTGAGAGGGGAGGATCTCAAGAGAGTGTACGTGGATATTACATGTGCATTAAATAATTAATTTAAATTGTGATTTCAAAGTGTTTTACTTGGGCTCTAACCCGTGTTAAAAATATTTTCAAAACCTCCAAGCTTAGAGATTCGATCCAGAGATAGGTAGTTGCAGCAGTGTGGATGCTTGAAGGAGATTACTTTAGATGCTTCAACTTATTCGTTCTAGATAGTATCTTTCCTTACCAGTTTAGTTGGGCATGTTGCCTTCTGATTACCTATTTTATTCAGTTACACATTTGACTGTATTACGATTTTAGTCTTACTTATTTGAGATTGTTGTTGAATTATGTACTTGGAGAACCGATGGTTTATTCGATCTCATTTATTTATATACATGTCGTGTGATTGTTAAGACTAAATTTATGTGTGAATGGTTTCGTTCATTTAATTTAATTCCACATGTGTTCATAATAAAAGATAAACTTTGACACCAGCTTAATTTGACCTAGGTGATTAGTAATTAAAAAGTTTTTCAATAGCGATGCCAAGTATGAAACCATTAATGATTCCTGTTTAATTTAATAATGGACTGAATACCCAGGATTAAAATAGGTGGGGTGTTACAGATGGTATCAGAGCATCAGGTTCTAGTTTTCATAGGATCTGTACGGCTTACGACGATTTCAGCGTCGTGTTCTTTGACCTAGAGCCCTATTATTAGGAATGTTGCATTCATGATTACACACTTGAGTTTCATTCTTCTGCTATTAAAATTGTATTAAATATGAACTCATAAAATTTGAATCTATTTTCATATGCCAACTAGGAGAAGAAGAGCGGTGAGAGCAGCGGCTTGGAATAATGCGGGGGAGGCTCTGTCAGAGCCATAGGTACCGCAGTCGCAACCACTACAGGGGTCAGTGTCAGCAGCAGAGGTGGCAGTAATCGTGTCATAGGAAGTTAATGAAGCAATGACTACCATGGCTCAGCAGTTCCCTCAGGTCCAACAGCCGCCGCATCTAGTGGCACCGGTTTTTCAGGCACACCCAGGGCCCACCGAATGGCAGAGGGTTAGGGAGGCTTTCCAAAAGGGCCACCCACCAGAATTTTAGGGGAGTTCTGATGTGATTGCGGCTTGTCAAAGAAGAAAGGCATCCAGTTCCACTTGTGTATGGTTGACTATAGTGAGGTACAAAGCAGATGCTTACTACTTTCAGGCTGGTTGGACTAGTGCTACAGTGGTGAGAGTTGGTGACTATTACTGATTTTTGGGTGCGGTTTGATCGCAAATACTTTCCACCAGCCATAGAGACTAAGATGCAAAAGAAGTTCAGTGAGGTGACTCAAGGTGATCGTTATATGAATAAATATGAGGAGGAGTTCACTCGTTTAGCAAATTTTGAACCAGACGATGTGAATAATGAAGAAAGGAAGAAGGCAAAGTTCATGGATGGTTTAGCTTGGAGGATCAGGTAGCACTTGATCGACAATCCTCCATTGGTGACTTATACTGATGTTGTCAATTTCTCACTATTACACTTCCAGGATCATTGCTTCCATGTGAAAGGAAACAAGAGAGGAGGTGAGCCCAACTAGCAGGGCAAGACAAGAGGGATCACCACAACAACATCAGTAAGGCAGAAACCTGGGGCTGGATTCTTGACAGGGGGATTTGGCGAAGAGGTTTAAAACCGAGGGCTATTAACTCGAGGGAGGTTACAGGCAAGGCCAGTAGGGTCCTCAATATCAACAGGTTCTTCACAGACACTAGGAACAAGGAAACAATGGGGTACGTCAGTAGGGTCGAGGCCAACAGGGCCAACAACAGGGTCAGTACCATCAGGGCAATCAAAGTTAGTGACATAGAGAGTTTCTAGGCCAGTGCTTTATTTGTGGACAGATGGGCCACAAGAGGAGGGATTTCCCACAGCAGGGGAGAGCTCCGCCATAGCTGGGTGCCTTAGAGGAGAAATAAGCACAGATGCCATCTGCAATGCTAGCCCCACCCATACCACCACTTCAGGGATAGTTATAGTACGGGTGTGTCTATAATGTTCGAGATACCACCATAAAGTAGGACCCACAGGCACCACCAGACTTAGTGGGTACGTTTCATATTCAGGGACTTATGGTTAGTGTTTTATTTGATATTAGGGCATCACATTCTTTCATAGCGACTAGATTTGCACGCATTGTCGGCTATTAGCAACAACTGGTAGTCTTCTTATGTGTCTGGAGTCACCAATGGGTAGTGGGTCACTTATGCACTCGATTTGTATAGGTGTGGATATCGATGCGGGTAGATTATGTTTAGCCACCAATCTTTTTATATTAGATATGGAGTGGTATGATGTTATCTTGGGTATGGATTGGTTAGCTGGATATTGGGCGATGGTGGATTGTTTTCGGAGGACTATCGTATTCTCTATTCCAAGACAGGAGATGTTCTTAGTGGCGATGCCTCTTCTTGAGGGAGGGTCTAGGACACATTTGTATTACATTGAGGAAGAAACCTCATAGGAGATGGTTGTTTTATTAGACTCAATTCCAATCATGAGGGAGTTTGAGGATGTATTCTAGGACATACCCAGGTTATCACCTAGCCGGGAAATTGATTTTGTTATTGACCTAGCACTGGGTATGAAACCTATAGCTCGAGCGCCTTGTCGCATGACCCCATTTTAAGATGCGGGAGCTAAGGGAGAAGATTCAGCAGCTCTTGGGGTAGGATTTTATTCGATGGAGTACTTTATCATGGGGTTCACCGATATTGTTTGCCAAGAAGCAGGATCGATCACTTCGGTTGTGTATTGACTACAATCCACTACCCTGCATCGATGGTCTATTCGACCAGCTGAGTGGAGTAGCTTACTTTTCCAAGATAGATTTGAGGTCCAGTTATCATTAGTTGCGGGTCAGAGAGGAGGATGTTCCTAAGACTACTTTTCTGACATGATATGGGTCCTATGAGTTTAGGGTGATGCTATTTGGACTCACCAATGCACTAGTAATGTTCATGCATCTGATGTACCATTTTTTTGCAAGTTTCTTGAATAAATTATGATCGTGTTTATCGAAGATATTCTGGTTTACCCTCACTCTAAGGATGAGCATGTTGAGCACTTACGAAAGGTTTTATAGACAGTTAGAGAACACCAGTGTATGTGAAGTTTAGTAAATGTGGGTTTTGGCTTTAGGAGGTGCAGTTTCTAGGCCACATTGTTTCTAATAAGGGTATTGCTGCAGATCCGAGTAAGGTATCGACAGTGAGGCAGTGGGGATAGCCCACGACACCGACTGAAGTTCACAGCGTTCTGGGTTTGGTAAGATATTACCAGTGGTTCGTTAAGGTTTTCTCAAATATTGCAGGTTTGTTGATAAATTTGACTCGCAAATGGGTGTCATTTATTTGGGATGACCATTGTGTGTTAGCTTTCGATGATCTAAAGGACAAATTAACCTCAGCAACTACTTGCACTGCCTAAGGGAGGATTGGCGTACTGCGTTTACAGTGATGCATCCTTGTAAGGACTTGGGAGTGTGTTGTAGCAGGAGGAGAGGGCCATAGCATATGTATCTCAAAATCTTAAATCCCATGATAAGGATTACCCCATGCGTAACTTTGATTTATCCACAGTTGTGTTTCCCTTGAGGATCTGGAGATAATATTTTTTGGGAGAGCAGTTTATCTTAATCACGGACCATAAATCACTTCAGTATCTGTTCACGCGGAAAGATTTAAACATTAGGAAGAGGATATGGTTGGAGTTCATAAAGGATTACCAGTTTGATATTCACTATCATCCTGGGAAGGCTAACGTGGTGGCAAACGCATTGAGTCAAAAGCCTGCAGGAGAGCTAGCAAAAGTTTAGAAAACGAAGTGGAACGAGATTCGACACGATGATGAGATTACTATGGCTTGTATGTTCATATTATATGTCACTCCTGAGATTGTTATAAAGGTGGTGAAAGCACAGGCAGGGGATCAGTACTACTAAGACAAAGTTCGCCTGTTATTAGCTGATGGGGCAAAGGGGTACTCGATCAATTCAGAGAGTGGTTTGCATTTGAATGAGAGACTCATGATTCCAGGTGATGATTATTTGAGACATGCAGTGATGTCATAGTCTCATGGGTCCTGCTTTTAAGTACATCCTACTGGGGTTAAGATGTACTAAGATATGCGCAGACAATACCTATGGTCAGAGATGAAATGGGACATAGTAGAGTTTTCCTTAAAGTGCGCTACCTACCAGCTTATGAAGGTAGACCACCAGAGACTGACAGGTATGTTACATCCATTAGAGATTCCCATGTAGAAATTTGGAAGCATCTCCATTGATTTTATTACTGGGTTACCGTTATCGTAGTGAGGTCACGAATCCATATGGGTGATAGTGGATCGGTTGACCAATGTGGCTCATTTTCTTCCAATTTGTATGAATTTTGAGACGAAACAATATGCAAAGTTATTTATCACTGAGATAGTACGATTACATAGGGTTCTGATTAATATTGTGTCCGATCGGGATAAGATCTTTGTGTCCCATTTCTGACAGAGCTTTCAGGAGGCGATGGGCAGGAATTTATGATTGAGTATATCATATCACCCACAAACATACGGGTAGACAGATAGGGTTAATCAGATGCTTGAGTATATGATGCGGATGTGCATACATGACTTCGAGGGAGGATGGGAGAAGTACCTTCCTTTGGTGGAATTTGCGTATAATAACTCCTACTAATTCACTATCGGCATGGCACCATTTGAGGCAATGTACAGTCGACCTTGTTGTTCTCCCACTTGTTGGTTTGAGGTAGGGGACAATGAATTATTTGGGCCATAGATAATTCAGGATACCACTGCCAAGATTGAGTTAATTCGAGGGTGCATCTGGATAGCTCAAGATAGGAAGAAAAGTTATGCAGATGAAGAAAGGGGGAACATTGCGCATGAGGTTGGTGACCAGGTGTTGGTGCGAGTGTCTCATATGAAAGTAGTTATGAGGTTCAATAAGAAAGTAAAATTGGCACCGAGATATGTGGGACCATTTTAGATCATTGATAGAGTGGGACCAGTAGCTTATAGACTGGGACTACCAGAGCACTTACAACGGATTCACGACGTGTTCCACATGTCATTGTTGAAGAGGTACTGGAGGAGTGAGAGATCTTTTTTTCAAGTTCCAATAGAGGAGATTGACTTGTAGCCCGACATCTCATACGAGGAGAGACAAGTGGCAATACTTAATCGTAGTGAGCGTAAACTGCGATCAAAGGTGGTACCCTTAGTTAGAGTTTAGTGGGGGCATCATAATGTACACGAGTCGACCTAGGAAAAGGAGGATGACATGCATGAACTATATACAGAGTTATTCACTGCATGTATATCCCAATTTCCAGGACAAAATTCCCTTGTAAGGGAGGAAGTATATAACAACCCGTATTTTTGAAGAATTCAAAATGAATTAATTCGGTTAAATTAAAATTACACGTGTGACGTAATTTAATGGAAATCAAATATTATGGGTTGATTAAATTATTAATCGGAGAGAAATGATTAATCTTTATCGGATTAAAGTACTGAGTGAATAGTAGTTACGTATTTGATGTCATAGCGAGTGATAGGGACGTGACAGTATTTTATCTTAACAGGGCATCGTGTGTGGACTAAATGAGGTCGAGATAGGAAATTAATTGGGTGTAACTCGAATGATGATTTTAAGGTCGCGGTTGAGTCTGTCAGGGTCGAAACAATGAAGAATAGTATACTCGGGAGTATAGTTTGGGTCCCGTGACATTTTTAGATAAAATTGGCACACCGAGAGGGAATTTTGGTCATTTTAAAGCCTAGGGATAAGGGAGCTACGAATTTTCAAAGGTTATATAAACTTGTAGTGGTGTGAGTCTAGGGTAAATGGAATAGAAAACACTTAGAGGTCATTAGAGAGGAGAGGAAGAACAGTCTGGGAGCTTAGGAGAGGATTCTGGGAGAATTCATCCTTATTCTTGTATCACAGCCATTTTTGAAGGGTGGATTAGAAAAGAATCATCATCAAGGGAATCAAATCAGATCACTCCCATGCAAGTCAATTATTTATCTTGCAAATTTTTATGAGTTATAATACCCATGTAGAGTAGGGGAATTGAATTAAGGATAATTGATATCACCCTTGTGACTTGATGAATAAAGCTCATAACTTGTGATAGGATTGCATGCAGAATGAATCCAATCATATAGATAAAACGAAATTAAGAGTTCTGGGATTAAGATCACAGGATAAATCTGGGTTTTTGGATGAATTCAACTGAAGAACATAAAATTATAGGGTTCAATGATTTATGGAAATTTTAATCTGATATTGGATGGATTTTATACATGATTTACATTAAAAATCATCCATACATATATATTTGATGTTTAGTTATGATAATTGGGAGTTTGGGATTGTAGTATAAAAGTTTGAGGAATTTGATAGTAGGAAAATTCATAACATAAAAATGAAAGAAAACCCCTGACACTTTTCGAATCGATTCAGCACAAGGGCGAATCGAATCGGCAAGGCGAACTGATTCGGTCGTTGGGTGAATTGATTCGATTTTGCCCATAATTGAAAATTGTTCCTTTTTAAGCCTGAAATTTATGGACATTCGTGAGGGACTTTTGGGATATTTTTAAACTATTGAGGGAAATATAAAATGATAGTAGGACTAAATAGGAGAATTAGTTTACATAAATTGAGACGAGTTAGTATTGGGATGGAGAAATATCCTAATTGATGAATGAATGAAATTGGAGATGGGTCACAGAGTGAGGAGTGAACCTATGTTTACGACCAGTAGTATACGTTGGGAATAACTACATATTAAAGATGGGATAAATAGGACCCTTATAGTAGTGATCGATACTCGAAATTATAAGAATTAAAATTGTAATTGAAATTAATGGTATGTTGAATATGCGAATGATATATCTACTACATACGAGTTAATGAAATTGGATTGTGTGCATACCTACTGAATATATATATATATAGGTGTGTGAATACCTATAAATAAGATTTGATTAAGTGTGTGAACACACCTACGCTGCCTACTATCAGGAGGTTTCAGCGCAGAGGGAGATCCCACCTTGATGCTGCTAGTGAGGTCTGGATTAGTGCCCCAAAATATGGAACTTAGGGAAGTCCACTATGTGTCGTGTATTAGTGGGACTGGAAAGTCGTTTGGGTACTTTAGGTATGTGCGTATCCCAAAGGCTTAGAACCATGTTCTCCTCCACTGTTGTGTTGATTCATTTTGGGGTTCAATGAGACATGTCGAACTAATAGTCCTTGATTGTGTACGAGAGGTACATGGACTTGATAATAGAGTATGCCAACATCACGATGGGCCATTCTGGGGATGTCATAGTTGTGCATATATTATATGTGTGATGAATATATACCGATATGATATATCTACTTATGTGAGACAGTATAATTGATAGATGATGTACATTTAACGTACTTTAAGTAGTGAGACTTAAATAATGGACTCAATAATAAAATGGCAATAAATAGTTTATTATTAAGACCATTGTATCGTGTTGTATAGGGATATACGAGAGAACTAGACTTATCGAGAGTAGTCAGATATTTTATCTAGTTGGGCAGATGATACTAGTTAGGTAGAATATGTTAAGCGTGCACATTAGTTGAGAGGTGAGGATATCCAGGGAGTGTATGTGGATATTACATGTGTAACAGATTACAAATTTAAATACTCGCAAAATATTTTCAAAATGTTTTGCTTGGGCTCTGACCCGTGTTAAAAATATTTTCAAAACCTTTTAGGTGTCCAGCCACAGGGATGACAAGCTTAGAGATCCTATCCAGAGATACGTAGCTGCAGTAGTATGGAGGCTTGCAGGAGATTACTTTAGACACTTCAGCTCATTCATTATAGGTAGGAGTTTTCCTTGGTAGTTCAGTTGGGCGTGTTGCCTTCATATTATCTATTTTATTCAATTACGCATTAGACTATATTACGATTTTAGTCTTACTTATTTCGGATTGTGGTTGAATTCTGTACTTGGAGAACCAATGGTTTATTCGATCGCATTTATTTATATATATAGTGTGATTGTTCAGACTATACTTATGGGTGAATGGTTTAGTTAATTTAATTCCGCATGTGTTCATAATAAAAGATAAACTTTGACTCTAGATTAATTTGACATAGGTGATTAGTAATTAAAAAGTTTTTCGACAATGATGCTAAAATGAAACCATTAATGACTCGTGTTTAATTTAATAATGGATTGATCACCCAGGATTAAAATAGGCGGGGTGTCATAAACACTTTGACAAAAACATCATTACACTTTACTCTGATAATGGTGGAGAATATATAACTCTTTGTATCTTTCTTTCCACTCATGGTATATCTCATCTCACTACTCCACCCCACACAATCGAGCACAGTGTATTTTTTAAATGATGTCATTTTCACATTGTCGAAACAGGTCTCACTTTACTCACTTGTGCTTCTCTTCCTCAAATTTATTGGTCTCATGCATTTTCCACTGCAAATATATCTCATCAATTGCATACCAACTCCCACACTAAATCTCTCCTCTCCTTATGAATTTTTTTCCGAAAATATTCCAAATTGTTTAAAACCAAGATTCTTAGGTGTTTGTGTTACCCTTAGCTTCGACCCTATACCTCTCAAAAACTAGAAGCCCATTCTAAACCTTGTGTCTTTCTCGGGTATTCCTAATCTTAATATTCTTATTTATGTCTAGATCCATCAACTTCATGATACGTTAAGTTCATTGAGTCCCTATTTCCCTTCATATCTCTCTCTAGTCAATCATTTCATCCTTAACTTATTACAACTACCACTTGGATTCCACTACCAATTACGATTCCTTCCACTCCGTGATATCACTACTCATTACACCATCTGAAGTTGAAGCTCCTCGACAACCCCATTGTGATGTTCCATTCACAACCACCTTGCCATAACCTTCATCTAGTATAACCTCCCATAATCCTCAACTAAATTCCCGTGAGCCATCACCTACCCATAAACCAACATTGAACTAACCACCTACTCAGACTATGACCACATAAGCTAAAAACAACAACCATAAACCAATCCAAAAATTAAACCTCAATACCCAACTTACAAAACCCAATGACCTTGAACCAACCACAGTGACCTAAGCTCTTAAAAATCTGAAATAGCGTCGGTCCATGTATGAAGAATGTGATGCTCTTATTTAGAATGGGACTTGAAAACCAATACCTATTGATCCCAATCACAATCTAGTTAGTTCTAAGTGGATTTTTCTTATTAAGCATAACTTTGATGGTTATATGGACACGTTTAAGGGTTACTTGGTTGTAAAGGGTTTTCACGGATGCCTACGAGTTTATTATCATTACACCTGTAGTTCGGTAGTTAAACCTACCACCATTTGACTTATTCTTAGTCTTGCAGTAAGTCGTGGCTGATTACTTTATCATCTAAATGTCAATAATGATTTCTTATAAGGACATCTCACTGTAACTGTCTATAGAGTCAACCATCGATCTTCATTGATCAAGATTTTCCATTGTATATATGTAAGCTATGGAAGTCTGTCCTCAAGCCTGGTATCAAGAACTACGTACTTTCCTTATTCACTTTGGGTTTAAAAATTCATATATTAATGCCTCTCCTTTTGCATTTAACTCCGGTGGCCATCTCCTATATTTTCTTATTTATATTGATGATTTAATTATTACGGGGGATAGTGTGACATTGGTGAATCAATTTGCTAACTTATTAGCAAGGCAATTCTCTCTCAAGGACCTTAATTTTCTCTTTTTCTTGATGTCGAAGTACTACACAATGAGCATGGGCTTTTGCTTTCTCAACGACGTGATATGATGGAACTTCTTTCTCACACTCATATTTCTGAGGCTAAATCGGTGCAAACACCACTCCCAACAAGTTCTTCCCTTTCGCTGCACTCTGGGGCTACCTTATTTGATCCTACTAAATTTTGAGTTATTGTGGGTAGTCTAAAGTATCTTCTGCTTAGTTGTCCTTACATCACCTTCGTTATCAATAAGTTATCTCAGTACATGCACAAACCAACTACCGAGCATAGTGCTCTTGTCAAACGCTTGTTAAGATATCGTTGTGGTACTCTTAATCATTGTATCTATCTCTATCGTAACTCTACTTTTTCTTTGCCCACATTCTTCGATGTCGATTGGGGCAAAAAAAGATAACTTCTTCTCAACTAGGGCTTATATTATCTATCTTGACAGTAATACTATCTCTTGGAGTTCTATAAAGAAAAAAAATCGGAGCTCATTCTACTACCGAGGCCGAATATCACTTTGTTGCTAATACTACTGTTGAACTAAATTGGGTGTTCTCGTTGTTAAAAGATCTTGAACTTTAGCTTCCTACATTTCCTGTGATTTATCGTGATAATATTGGGACAAATCAATTCTACTCTATCCTTATTTTTCTTCCCCGAATGAAACATGTTTGTATCGATTTCAATTTCAATCGTGATTAAGTACAGAATGGGACTTTATGTGTTACTCATGTGTCCTCTGATGATCAACTCACTCATATTTTAACTAAGCCACTTCCCCAGGGTCACTTTCTGTTTCTTCGGGTTAAGATTGGACTCTCCTGTCGAGCTCGATCTTGAAGGAGCATAATAGAGGACTCTCATATTGAGGAAATTTTTGTCATTAAATTTTGTTGTAATTGATTTTTGAATGTTTATTTATTTGACTTGTTCCTTCAGTTAGGAGTTAGTTTTGCATATTCAATTTACTCGTTCAAAAACTTTATACTCCATAAATAGTTGATTATATCAATAAAGCTAAAATGCCATTTTCTCACGTCTGTAAGTCTGTTAGTGACTTGCATGTAAAAATGGTAATTGAAATAAATGATACGATTGAATTGCTGCTTGCGTAATGAAATGCTTTATATATATTGATAGTAAAGATATCAGCATTTTATCATTCATCATATGAAATCTATATGTTAGACTATCATAAGAAAAATTATTTTACATGTTGATAACAGACAATGGGGATGTAAATGTACATGGAGTTTTAAGAATTAGTAATTTATTTAATTTACGTTACATTACTTCATTATATTATTTTATAATGGTCTGTGACATAAAGAGGAATCTTTGTCTTATTTACAAGATCATGTGTTCTTAACAGAGTAACTACATGGCTCTGTTAAGAGGATAATATATAATATAGAATTTGTTGAATTTTCATTTGATGGTTATAACACTAAATGCCCATTTGTTTATGCTTCTTTATAAATAATTTAAATTTAAATGATTTCAGAGATTGATTTTTAAAGAGGAAGATGTTTTTTATCCAAAGGATGCCATGGTTATAAAATGATTAACTGTATCATATTTTCATTTTTCGGCTATTATCTTATAAGAAAAGTAAATGTTAAAAGAAAGGTAATTTTTAGTTTATACGGGTGAATTAAATGGTTGTTTTGATTCGCTTCAATCCTCACATTTTTACAGATGTATATGTCGGTTTTATTAGAACTAGCATGCAAACCCCGCGATGCAGGGTATTGTTTTAACAAAATTATTAAAATATATACTAAAACTGTATAAGGAAAAATGTTTCTAAAGTTATAAAAAAAATTATTCAATTATAGTGTATACGATAGATCAAAATCGTTTTTACATTTGTCCTGCATATAAATAGGTTGTTAGAAGAATATAAGAAACTAAAATGAAAAGAGTAAAGTTTACGCCATATTTGAAACAGAAATTTGAGAAAGTCAAAGTTATCTAGAAAATACATAGTTCAAACATTTCAATAAACATCATAATAAAATGACAGTCATATATCTATAATCAACAAATAACTAATAAGTTTCTCACACAAATACATACATACATACATACATACATACACACACACATATATATATATATATATATATATATATATAAGAAAACTTGTGAGGGAGAGAACCCAAAGTGCAAAAATAAACTAAAAACCCAAAGCGTAAAAAATATATTTTTTCTTAAAATTCTTCACATGAATTAAAATGAAATACATACCCTTTTAGCCAATGGAAAATTGTCTTTGGAATATTCAGTGACAATGGCTGGAATTGAGTACCTGGATAATAAAACTAATATTGTCGTTTAAAAAGAAAAATATTATATATCTCTGTTTTGGTTCATGAACTTGAAATGTAAGAAACTCTTGGTCTACCGACCTTTCGAGATCTGTGCTTTCTCGATTGAGTTTTCGAGAAACAAAATAAATAAAAAAGGTGAAAAATCAAAGTGAACAAAGGATCAATAATAATCATTCTACCAAGTAACCTAAAATTAAGGAGTTATTATACAAAATATGAAAATCACTAAACATGAATAAATCCTTCTAATGAAAAAGTAAAAGAAGAAGCCTTATAGTTTCAACTAAAACTCATATGTATTCATTCCCTGGGAGAATGTTCCACTGACCAATTTATCCATTTTTTTTATTTCCACAACATTATTAATTCATAACATATATCATAGCATTAAGTGGATTAAAGAAAAGGCCAACGTTACTCCGATAATTACAACAATTGTACAACCTTGGCCATCAATAATCAAAATCAACCCCAAATTCTCTACTATTCGAAATCAAGATCATTAAAAATATATTCAATTTTACAATAAGAATATATAAAACTGAATAGGACAAAAAAAAATTACCTATGTATCACTCAGAAAGTCTATGGAACATATATCCCGACACTTTACCTGCTTTAAAGTGATAAAACAAAAGGACATTTTAATATTAATGTAAGATGAGTAAATGACTCAACCCCCTATTTATTTCAGAGATGGGTAAGATGTTGATTCCATGGAGTCTGAGAAATGATAAAATTGATGGAGACCCATTAGCAGTGAAGGATGATAATAATACAAATGGTCAGTGTAATACCCCGTATTTTTATGACTTTTAAAATTGGGGATTTATTAAATTTAATTGATTTATTAATTTAATATTTATCCAAAAATATTTTTTTATATATTTACTAACGTGATGTGAGTTAGTAATTATTGGATATTTATTGAATATTACTGGATGAGTAAAGTAATATATGAAATTTATTTTATTAGAATTGTCATGAGTGAATAAAATGGCAATTATTGAAATCTAAGCCAGGACGCGTCTGTGTCGTGTCCGGACTAAATCATTATTATTAAAAAAGAATAAATTACAAGTCGCCCGTATGGTCATTTCGAGTGTGCCAATAGGTCCGGAAGGGTCGAGATAGTCAAAATAATTTACTCGGGGGTTTAGTTTGGGTCTCGGGGCGTTTTTAGGCCTAATTAACATCCCGGGAGGGCGTTTTGGACATTTCGTATTTTTGCACAATTAAACCCACGAATTTCCCAAGATTGTATCAACTTCTAGGAGTCTTCATACAGGGTTAACAAAAGCAAAACTAAAGAACGACCATTGGAGAAGAAGTGGGAAAGCTTTCCAAGGAGTTCAAAGCCAAAAGCTCCACCGTTTACACCGCCACCACTGCCAAATCGTATATCGCGCGACGGGGAACACAACCATACCACTTTCGTCAACAATTCAGGAACCCAAATTTCTAGGCAAGTATCTATCTTGATTTATTTTTAGTTGATGCCTCAATTATAATAGTCTAGGGTTGATTAGAACTAGTTTCATGAAAGAAAGTGTAATTTGGAAATTAGAATTCGCATGTTGTAGAGGATATACCACGAAATTTCATGGTTTTCGAAGTAGAAAATCTGGAAAAAGAATTGAAAGAACTGAAACTTAAAGAAAATATTAGGGTTCTTGAGGTTTATATAGATTTTGCCCTTTAAATTGTTATACTTGATGAAAACCCACATGTTTTACGTAGAAAATTTTGTATTTGGGTATATAGTACTGGTAGAATCATTATATGGGAGTTTGAGAGTTAAAAATGGTGATTTGGTGGAGGTTGGAGGAGGATTACCGTAACTGGGTTTTTGTTGTTTCGCCATAACTGCTTGATAGATCGATCGATCGATCGACCCAAGAACATCGATCGATGGATGATCGATCGATCGACCCCATTTCCTGGATCGATCGACCCCTCCTGGAAAACTGCATATTCCCCTTATGGTGGTTTAATCCAATTAAAAATGTGTAGTAACATTTGATTATTATTGTTGGAGCATAATGGGATATAAAGAGGACCAGTAGGGTCTAGGTAAACTCCGTTGAGTGAGAATTTAATGTAAGATGAAATTAAGGGTTAATGGGGAGTTATTCACACATATGAAATCATGTGTACGTTTAATAAAAGGTCGAGACTTGTAAGGAAGTTAGACTAGAAGGTGAGTGAGTCTATGCCTACTGAAATTATTCTCAGAATACTTCGAGGGAGGAGATGTGAGTATGACGTGAATTATAAATGAAAACAAAAATAACGAGTCCGTTATGCGAAATAATCGGGCAAAATGTGTTAATAACGGATAATTATAATTATCGGTCGTGGGCGCACCTAATTTAGAAATGTGAATACTTATACATATGACTGTGATTGTACATATTATATATCTGTGTAGAAATCATACCCGGGCTACTTGCTATCACGGGGGTTTCCGCGCTGGGACGGTCTTATCTCGATTAGACCTTTATGGGGCATATTGACTCGTACCCTAGAAGATAGTTTCCTCGATACAGGCTATTCGAAAATGATAGTCAGATGTTCTAAGAGACATGAGGGTATGTGATGACCTCTTAGGACCTGGAACTATGATTTTCCTCCATTTGTTTGTGTATTGTGTCAATACAGTTCGAGAGTGATTCCAACTAGTATTTTTCTTTGTTTGTGTGATACCGGGACTTGATAGCTGAGTATGCCAGCACCATAGGTTTTATGTGGGGTGCCGATAATATATATATTATATGTGTGATTAATATATATACGTATATCTATATGGTAACTTCCTACTGTGCGTATAAGTAGATAAGTAATGAATAAATGCTTCAATTTTATTATAAGTCTTTGGGAACTTTACAAGGGAAATGAGTTGTTCTAAATAACGTAGAAATCTTGAAGCAAATGATTTCCTAAAGTAAATATCATAACCTCGCTTTTCACCTCATAAAACCTTATGGAGAATAAGTTATAGAAGCTTATGAGATTTATTAGTACGGTAGGCGTGCACACTAGAATAAGAGATGATAATTCTCAAAAGAGTGTCGAATACTAACATGGTTGTTACATTAGCCGGTAAGTATTTTAAATACTTGCTAAACAAATTTTAAATTATTTTACACTCGAGCTCTGACTTGTTTCCTGATATTTCTTCTCTCTTGTATATATATGTGAATAATACAGGTGCTTAGCCACAGGGGCGTCACCGGACGTGTTGCAGCTTATGTGGGAGTTGCAGGACATTGCTTAGATGACCTCGTTGTTGATTCTACTCCTACTTTTAGTTCTTATTAGTTAGGGCATGTGTTTCCCGTTTCTCTATTCAGTTTGGATTTTTATCAGAGATTTACGTTCCTTTATATTTCCATTAGTTGGTACTCTTTGGGATTTAGTTAGTGTCAGGGATATTTTATTGATAGTTTAAACTGGTTTGGTTTATCTAGATGAATCTAATTCTTGTGTGTTATTATCCATCTTTAGTATATCGGAGTTCTTAAGTTGGTGGTTATTTAAAAAGGTTTTAATATTTGTATTTAATAAAATGGAAGTAAGGATTCAAAATTGTTTTGACACTTAGCTTAATTATTTAGGGTGTTTAAATTGGAAATTTTATTTTGCGACAGTGATGCTAAGAATGAACCAACCGTTCACCTTGATTTTAATTTCATAAAGAACTTATCACCCAGTATTTAATTAGGCGGGGTGTCATAAGTGGTATCATAGCATCAGGTTCTAGTGTCCTTTTGGATCTGTACGGCTTATTTCGTTTCCAGCTTAGCGACTTTGATTTAGAGCCCTAATATTAGGAATGTTGGATTCATCGTTATGCGTTGGGAATTCTTGCTTCTGCGATTTATTTATGTGAATGATGAACTCATCCAGATTATTTAAAATTTTTAGATGTATCGTCAAGAAGAACAAGATAATACCATTAGGGGAGTCAATGAGCAAGGTCAGTTCACACCTCAGGTGTTTCCAGAGAGAGTATCAACCGTCGAATTAGCAGGCATTGTGGCACAGGCAGTTACCACTGCGATCTTACAGTATCAAGAACGCAACACACAACTTAGAGGGGAAAAACATCTAGAGAGTTTAGTCAATCTGTTATGACTAGAAATAACAAGTGTGTGAAGACACAAAAATTGCAACAATAAGCTCCTCAAGATCGTAAAAGCCACGAAGGTAACAAATTGTGCAGGGAAACCCAAAAGCGTTAGGGCCAATGAAGTCGGGGTCAGAGTGAAGTCACAAAGAGGTGTTTTAAATGTGGGACGGAAGATCATGGACGTCGAACTTGTCCGGATCAGACTGGAGAGAAACTTCAACCCAACCAGCGAGAACTTTCAGGACTCTGCTATAAGTGTGTATAAACATGTCACAAGTGGAGGGACTGTCCTCAACCAGATGTCATTTTTCATCAAGATGCTCAACAAGGCCAAGGAAAAAGTGGAATTATACAACCGGGCCAAAACTAATAGAGCCGTAAAATGAAACAGTTTAGAGGTAGATGCTTCAATTGCGAAAGGATGGGTCATCGAAGGTAGGATTGCCCAGCTAAGAGTAAGATACCCCAGCAGCAGGGGAAGAAACAGCACGAATGTGTGTACGACGTCCAGCATACTGAAATCCAGCAGCCATCCTCGACCATTGATGGTATGTTCCTTCCTTCTAGTACTATGGGACACATTTTATTCAATACTGGGGTGTCATACTGTTTCATAGATACTCACTTTTCACGGACCTTAGGATTTTTTAGACACTATTGAGAGTATGGTGTCATGCGTAGACTCATCATTGGGAAAGGGTCATTAATTTTCTTTATACGTCGGGGTGTGGGTATAGAGTTTGGTAGTTTGGTTTTACCTACAGTCATACTAGTTTAGTCATATATAAGCACGATGTCATTATTGGCATGGATTGGCTCGCTACGTATAGAGACGTGATAAATTGATTCGGTAGGAGTATTATCTTTGCCATTGCGGGGTAGGAGATGTTTTGGTGGTGATGCCTCGGCCAGAAGGGGGATCTTTCACCTACTTATATTACATAAATGAGGATACCTCTAAGGAGATTGTGATTCTCCTAGATTCGATTCCAGTCGTTCATGAGTTTTCAAATGTATTTCAGGAGATAAGTGGGTTATGTGTTGAGGTATTTTGTGGAGAGTAAAACAACAGGAGTTAAAATTTTCCGAAGTAAGAATAAGGGGGCAGGGGCATGGCGCTTACAAGGGAAATGGTTAATATAATTTCTGATTTGGTTCGGACAGATCTGTTATGTCCGAAAGATGATTAAGTAGCCAAGGTGATTGGCAGAGTAGAAGTATGAGTTCTATCCTCGGAGGATAAAGCGTGTTTTATGTGACACGAACAAGCCATTATATTTTTGTTTATTGCTAGATTCGCATGTGAGAAGAATTTAGTGCATATATCTATAGCGTTATTATTATGTATATGTTCCCTTGGTAAAGTGGGATTGTCTTTAGCGTTCTCCGCGGAGGAAAAATGGGTGCACTATTAGTGATTCATATTCTTTACTGAGAATTCTCGTATTAGTGATGTGATATGAGAGTATGACATTATAATAATAATGGTTTATAAAAATGGTTAAAACAATAGTGGGCAGTGATTTAGAGGCTATCGGAGTTGTTGCCTTAGGGCATCATGTTTTGTTCTGGAGAGGCCTCACCTGCCAGAGGGCCAGACTCGTACTTATATTATCTATTGTAGGGACTTCGAAGGGTATAATAGTATCAAAATGTTTAAATCTCGGAGTGTTTAGGTACCTTGTTGCCATGGTTCAGTGTGTACTGGGTTTACCATTGAGCGAAAAGATTTAACTCAATATTATGTTTAGCGCTTAGGACTTGGTGATAGGAAGAGCGCGTTGATATACCTATCCTTTAGAGATGTGGGAGTTGAGATTTACACCCATATGATTGGGAACGGGATTTCGAGAATCCCGATTGTATGTATTCAAGGTTTTTAGAATATGATTTCCACCAATACTGAACGATTGTACAATTGGAGAAATGTTCTTTGTTAAGTGTAATTACGGGAGGAGATGTAACTTTTTCTGTCAAGAGACGGAATAACGGGTACATGTTATGGACGGAGGGCCTAACGGATTTCGATAACCGATAATGCTAGGTAGTAGTGTATCGGGGGGGTTCCTTGTTTAGATTTTACTTTACGAGACATCCCACGTATGAAACGTGGTGCAAGGTTGGAAGTAGGAAGATGTTTGGTCATTAGTCTACGAGTTTGGTACCTCGGTCATAGTAGGAGCAAGTAATTATATTTGTAAATCGGAAGTTAAATTATGAATTAAGGTCAGTAGAGCCGGTTATGTGGAAAGAAAGCATTTAAAGTTTTGTCTCATCACCCCGAGTTGAGGGGTGGAACGATGATAAGGAGGATTTAAAATTTCAATTTCTAGGGTGATTGAGAGTACCCAAGTGTTGTAATCGCATTGTGAGCATGAAAAGAAAGAATTGTGTGTTATGTTTGAAGCGTATGTGGTGCTTACGCTAGCATGCACGGTGTATAGGGTGTGTGGGCATCCTTGTTAGATGATGTTAGAATCGTCCGAGTTGTAGGGATGTGGGAATAGACGTGTGGAATATATGTTTGTGCGACTAACATGATGAGGTGGAAGTGACAAAGTAGATTAAGCATCGCGTGAAGATAATAATCCATATATACGTGTGCAATTTGAGTAGCACACCCAAATTTGGTTGGAAGGCTGTGGGAAGCCATTTACAAAGGGGTATTGCTTGAGAAGGGTAGAATTTAACTATATGGAGAACACTCGGAGCGGAGTTCTAATTAGTCAAATGTTGAGAGAGAGTTTCACGTACAAAGAACGATGATGTTAGTATGGTATAAAGGTCCAGAAGTGCACGTCATGGAGAAAAGTCACGGGTCAGAACTTTCGGTATATGCCATGGAAAGAAGGGTAGTATTAAGTGTCACTTAATGTGAGACATTTCAAGTAGAATTCGATGTTGAGCGGGACATAGTGAGTGGTCTCCGCATGCACCACTCATAGATAAAAATCGGTTGGAACAAGAGGACCAACTAGAGAATTTTGTGACTATCGACAATTCCTATAGTGGAAGAGGCCGATAAAGTCGATAAAGTTCCTTGGATCAGTTGCCAACCCCACGGTAAGATCAAGAGTTCCTTCGAACGTGTGGAACAAGATACCCAAGAAGGAAGTAATTGATATTCCTTTGGAGTGGTTGACAACATTAGCTAGTGTGCCCTAGTGTTCCTTTAAAAGGAAGGATCGCGCAGGTATGTGGTCCTACATGGTATATTTTTAAATTAGGATGAGATTTTTGAACCCCACCTTCAAAATGGGATTTTAGGAAGCAGCGGGGATTACATTACATTTTGAGTATGATGTATCACCCATAGCCGGGGAGTAGGCGAACGGTGATTAACGATTAATGGAGCAGTGTGAACGAAATTTTTAGATGTTTTTTTTGTGATCGTTTAATCTCAACAACGGTTATAGCTAGCAAGTGGAGTATAATACGGTAATTGAGGGAAGATATTACCTAATGGTAGGGTTCCGTGGGAACACTCGCATCTGCTTATTGTGAATAAGGTACTTATTGAGGTTTCGGGTGTGGAAAAACCATAACTCTTCTCACTCTGAATGTTAAGAGATGGACGAATAATCAAATATTTTGGAGTTGGTCAAGTTAGATTCTGATGGTTATGGTGAAATTACCACGGCTGTTTTTGGCAAGTTGTAGTCAGATGTTCGTGTGGTTTCTCTCATAATGGGAGTTGTGTGTTTAGATAAATACGAGTAGTTGTCATGTAGTGAGGTGCGGCCTCCCAATAATATTAAAACAATGGGAGCCAATGATATATAGGCTTGTCTTATGCGAATATGTTTTCAGATAGGAGCATATTGTGAAGTGTCCTTAATGAGAGTGTCAAACAAGCTTGATGTGAAACGGTGGCTATAGTAATTGAGCGCCATACTTTGAAGTTAGTTTACATACTAATAAGATATCCAGAATTATTTTTTTACCAGGTATGCCTCATTTTCCGAATTTCGGGATGAAATTCCGTTATTAGGGGGGAAGTATCTAATACCTCGTATTTTATGATTTTTAAAATTGGGGATTTATTAAATTTAATTGAGTTATTAATTTAATATTTATTCGAAAATATTTTTTTATATATTTACTAACGTGATGTGAGTTAGTAATTATTGGATATTTATTGAATATTACTGGATGAGTAAAGTAATATATGAAATTTATTTTATTAAAATTATCACGAGTCAATAAAATGGCAATTATGGAAATCTAAGTCAGGACACACCTATGTCGTGTCGTGACTAAATCATTATTATTAAAAGTGAATAAATTATAATTCTCCCGTATGGTCATTTCGAGTGCGCTAATGGGTCCGGAAGGGTCGAGATAGTCAAAATAATGTACTCGGGGGTTTAGTTTGGGTCTCGGGGCGTTTTTAAGCCTAATTAACATCCCGGGATGGCATTTTGGACATTTCGTATTTTTGGGCAATTAAACCCTAGAATTTCCCAAGGTTATATCAGCTTCTAGGAGTCTTCATCTAGGGTTAATAAAACCAAAACCAAAGAACGACCATTGGAGAAGAAGTGTGAAAGCTTTCCAAGGAGTTCAAAACTCCACCGTTTACACCACCACCACCGCCAAATTGTAGATCGCACAACGGGGAACACAACCATACCACTTTCGTTCATAATTCAGGAACCCAAATTTCCAAGCAAGTATCTATCTTGCTTTATTTTTAGTTGATGCGTCAATTATGTTAGTCTAGGTTTGATTAGAACTAGTTTCATGAAAGAAAGTGTAATTTAGAGATTAGAATTCGCATGTTGTAGAGGTAATAATCATATTCTAGGCATCCAATCCACATATAGAGGATATACCACGAAATTTCATGGTTTTAGAAGTAGAAAATCTGGAAAAAGAATTGAAAGAACTGAAACTTAAAGAAAAGATTAGGGTTCTTGAGGTTTATATAGATTTTGCCCTTTAAATTGTTATACTTGATGAAAACCCACATGTTTTACGTAGAAAATTTTGTATTTGGGTATATAGTACTGGTAGTATCATTATATGGGAGTTTGGGAGTTAAAAATGGTGATTTGGTGGAGATTGGAGGAGGATTCCCGTAACCGGGTTTCTGCAGTTTTGCCATAACTGCTTGATCAATCGATTGACCCAAGAACATCGATCGATCGACCCCATTTCCTGGATCGATTGTCCCCTCCTGGAAAACTGCATATTCCCCTTATGATGGTGTAATCTGATTAAAAATGCGTAGTAACCCTTGATTATTATTATTGGATCATAATGGGATATAAATAGGACCAGTAGGGTTTAGGTAAACTATGTTGAGTGAGAATTTAATGTAAGATGAAATTCAGGGTTAACGGGAAGTTATTCACACATATGAAATCATGCGTACGTTTAATAAAAGGTCGAGACTTGTAAAGAAGTTAGACTAGAAGGTGAGTGAGTGTATGCCTACTAAAATTATTCTTAGAATACTTAGAGGGAGGAGAAGTGAGTATGACGTGAATTATAAATGAAAATAAAAATAGCGAGCTCGTTATGCAAAATAATCGGGTAAAATGTGCTAATAACGGATAATTATAATTATGGGTCGCGGACGCACCTAATTTAGAAATGTGAATACTTATTAATATGACTGTGATTGTGCATATTATATATCTGTGTAAAAATCATACCCGGGATACTTGCTATCACAGGAGCTTCCGCGTCGGGACAATCTTATCTCGATTGGAGCTTTATGGGGGATATTGACTCGTACCCTAGAAGATAATATCCTCAATACAGGCTATCCAAAAATGATAGTCAGATGTTCTAAGAGACGTGAGGGTATGTGCTGACCTCTTAGGACCTGGAACTATGCTTCGCCTCAATTTGTTTGTGTATTGTGTTAATACAGTTCGAGAGTGATTCCGGAGTAGTATTTCCCTTAGTTTGTGTGATACGGGTAATTGATAGCAGAGTATATCAGCACCATAGGTTTTATGTGGGGTGCCAATAGTATATATATTATATGTGTGATTAATATATATACGTATATCTATATGGGAACTTCCTACTGTGCGTATAAGTAGATAAGTAATGAATAAATGCTTCAATTTTATTATAAGTGTTCGGGGACTTTATAAGGGAAATGAGTTGTTCTAAATAACGTAGAAATCTTGAAGTGAATGATTTCCTAAAGTAAATATCACAACCTCGCTTTTCACCTGATAAAACCTTATGGATAATAATTTAGAGAAGCTTATGAGATTTATTGTTATGGTAGGCGTGCACACTAGAATGAGAGGTGAGAATTCTCAAGAGAGTGTCGAATACTAACATGGTTGTTACATTAGCCGGTAAGCATTTTAAATACTTGCTAAACAAATTTTAAACTATTTTACACTCTGGCTCTGACCCGTTTCCAGTTATTTCTTCTCTTTTGTATATATATGCATATAATACAAGTGCCCAGCCACAGGGGCATCATGCTTAGGTTCTTGGGACCGGACGTGCTGCAACTTATGTAGGAGTTGCAGGCCATTGCTTAGACGACCTCGTTGTTGATTCTACTCTTGCTTTTAGTTCTTATTAGTTAGGGCATGTGTCGCCCGTTTCTCTATTCAGTTTGGATTTTTGTCAGAGATTTACGTTCCTTTATATTTCCATTTGTTGGTACTCTTTGGGATTTAGTTAGTGTCATGATGGTTTTATTGATAGTTTAAACTGGTTTGGTTTATCTGGATGAATCTAATTCTTGTGTGTTATTATCCATCTTTAGTATATCGGAGTTATTAAATTTCTAGTTATTTAAAAAGATTTTCATATTGGGATTTAATAAAATGGAAATAAGGGTTCAAAATTGTTTTGACACTTAGCTTAATTATTTAGGGTGTTTAAATTGGAAATTTTATTTTAAGACATTGATGCTAAGAATGAACCAAACGTTCACCTTGATTTTAATTTAATAAAGGACTGATCACCAGGTATTTAATTAGGTGGGATGTCACAGTGAGTGACATTTGCATTTGGATTATCCAAAGACTTGGACTCGTAAACAATATCATGCTTCATCTTGATACCTGCAAAAAAATGTAAAACAAAATTTGGACATGTTTTATCCCAAAAAAAATAAGTAAGCAGTAATAACACCAACGTTAGTAATTGGGCTCACACTCAATTGAGATAACTCAAATCGTAAAACCTCTGTTGTTCCTTTTTCCTCTAGCTTTCTCAAATTTCTGTCCCTTGGCCTATACATATGTCTTGTAATGGTAGTGCGGCACTCCAGGTGCTTTGCCAAAATGTTTTACTGCTTCCCAAGAATTCTTTGGACCTTTGATCAGGAGCGTGTTTTGACCAAGAGGAGCCCTTAGTGCAAGTCGATCAATAGTAATACACTATCCCCCAACTTTCTCAATCCTCGCTCTCGTCATTTCAGTAATCTAAGAGCGTCTACTTTCAACGATGGTAAATATCATCAGTTATGCTTGGTTCTCTTGATTTTTCCATCGGCAACTAAATTGATACCCATTGTTTGTGATTTAGAAGGTGATGATTTATTGAGAAGCCGCGGATGATACCTGCAAAAGTTACCATACACCATATATAAATCTAGGGGTTTATTGCTAAACAGACCCTAAAATCAATTATAAGAAGAGGGAGTAAACTCCTCATCCACCTAATTAATTATGAGAAGAGTGAGAAATGAACGGTAGAAGAAATATGAAGGGATAGACTCAAGTATTTATTGTAAAGGGTAAATTGAAAGTCACATGGGTAAATGAGAAAATAAAATAGTTAAATGGGTAAATTTCATTTATTAAATAATAAAACTTGAATTACAATTGTTCGCATGAAAAGGACCATGAAAAGGACAAAAAATCTAAAAAAAGTTTCAAGAATTTAAAAAAAAAAATTGAACCAACAAATACAAAAATGATGAGGGAGGGAGATAACCATATAGTATAAACCAAAAATATATTCTACAAGCCTCATAACTTGTTATTCAATAGCCTTTGCTAGAATCATATATAAATCTCACTTCTCACTGCACAGTAGTCGTGATATGACAGATCCGAGATGAAGAATTTTTTTTTCTTAGATAGTTAAACAAAACCAAAATATATCTCATCACCAAGCACAGTTTAAATATGAATATAATGAAACCCATTGGAGAGAGAATATCATGACCAAAAATCAATATCAATTTATATATGTGCCACTAGAATTTAGATATGAATATAATGAAACCCATCACAGAGAGAATATCACGGCCTAAAATCTATATCAATATATATATATATATATATATATATATATATATATATATATATATATATATATATATATGTGTGTGTGTGTGTGTGTGTGTGTGTGTGTGTGCGCGCGCGCGCTACTGGAATTTAGTGGGACTTGAAGTTATTGGAGGAGGAGAAGAGTGTCGCCTGTTAGGAATAAAAAGAGACAGAGAGATGTAAAGAGAGGTTACACCTTTGTGGAAAGAAATAGAGAAAATTATGTTAGCTGCACGAGTATTATAAATTTTGGATGATACGTGGATACTTAATAAGAAGGAGAAATAAATGCTTGTAAAAAATTTTAGAATATATAGATAGATAGATGAGTCAAAATCAAATGGGTTAAACTATAATATTCCAGAATCAGGTCGAAAAGTAACATATTACAACCATTTGGGAACATGTGTCGGTTCACAAATATATTGTATGCAAGTTATTAAAGTTCAATTATATATATATATATATATACTAGCGGAATGCCCGTGCCTGAAGGCACGGTAAAAAAATTCAAAGTACATAATTGTAAAAGGGCAGTATTTCAAAGTACATAAATGCAAAACGACAAAAATTTCATTCCCAAATGTTAGTCATGTTGAGTCGTGTATAATTTAAGTCATAAATTTTTTTATAATACAAATAATTGTAAACAATTTTATAAATTTAGACAAAATTATCTATTTGTAGGACTTTTAACCTTTTTAAAAAAAAAAAATAATCCAACAACAATACTAATATATAAAACTATATAAAAGTAGGAAAGACAATTTACACACCAATACACCGGTAGGGAAATAATATAGATTTGAGCCATCCACAACCACTACATTCTCAATAGTGTAGAGATCAATTGCAAAATTATCCAACAATGTCAATAGAAAAAGGAAATGTCTATCCTCACACCCCAAAAGTCTTACCTCGCACCCTTTGTAGTAATTAAACGCTAAATGACCAAAAAACCCTCAATAAATATATGATTTGAGCAAATATAACCTTTTGTTCAAAGATTTATTACTTTTAAAAAGAACGTAATATTTTCAAGAAAATAAAAACATAAATTTTGAATTTGAAAAATCCAAATATTCCGGAAAAATATAATTTTAATATTCTGAAAATATAAAATCATAAAATTTGTTTTTTATTTAAAAAAAACATTATGTTATTTATAAAAAAAAAACTTATTATTTTTTTATTAAAATGGACGTTAATAAAAAAAACGGTTTCGTTATTTATTTTAAAAATGGACGTTCTTTTATCAAAAAGAAAAGTTGACGTTAATTATATTATACAAAAAATATGAAACATTATTTTTTGTTAATAAAAACTAGAGTAAAATTTTATTATGAACTTCAAAGAATTTCAAATTTTGACCTTAAAATTCTAAAATTTTCTGAATTTTTTTATTTTTATAGTTCCGGACCCTACAAAAATAGATATATATATTGTTCTGCCCCCTCTTACTCATATTTCTGGATCCACCACCGACACAAATACTCATGTGAAACTTTGAAACTTACGATCCTTAGTACTGCCCTTGTTCGAATTTGAACCAAAATCAATCAATGTTCTTTTAAAAATTTCGTGTTTTTCCAGTTCATAAAAGTATACTTTACAGCAACTTTCGATACCTAAAAAGTATATATTTGAAATCCTTGTAAAAATTCAGAGAAAATGGCTAAAGCGATGTCATTTTTGTAAATATCTTGAAAAATAGCGAATCATCGGAGGGTATACTTGTCTTTCTGCTCCCTTGAGATTTAAAAAGCCATCAAAAGTTCAAACATCTGACTTAATTAATCATTCCGTGGCTCAAAACATGTGCCCCAAGGGCACATGTTATCATTTTCCTATCAAGTATTGCACCCAACATTCATTCATTTAATGTACACATGGAATATGAACTTGTCAAAAGTAATGGATAAATGTAGCATTTAATACGTTTATATTAAAAGGGAACATAAATAACTCATTAAAGTCTAAAAATAATTAACAAAATTATTGGTACATGTAATAAAATTATACTCAAACATGTTTAATACTACTAATCACCCTTATTAAAAAGGTAATTGGTGTTTTTTTCTATAAGTTACATGTGGAAATTAACAAATATTAAAAAATAATCCAAATCAATAGCATCCTCCTAGATAACACTCAAATTAGATCAACATGAGCATACCATAGATAGGCATCCGTTAGATAAACAAAAAGGAAATCCATAAGAGAGAGATGACTTATAGAATCATAAAAAATAGGCTAGTGAAAGACATACCAAGGAGAGTTAAACCGTAATCATAGTGTTTTTTGTATTTCTCCCTTTTTACTAAAGAAATAGTTAATAATAAAAATCTTAAATGAAATATAATAGCTTGGATAGCTGAGGTAAGAAAAAATTAAAAATGGAAAAAATGTATACATACTCGAACTTGGCAAGTATAGATTTGTAAAAAGTGAAATTATTGCCTAACTGTGACATTGGAGATGGTGTTGAGCAGCTGTCTATGATGTAGAGGACGCTCATGAGGCTCGTGGTGATGGACGGACACCAACAAAACATAAGAAAATTCTCCATTAATAAAAATGAGGTTGAACAAAAAACAAAGTGAGAGAGAGTGTGGTTGCTTACCTCTAAAAGACAGTCCTGTACCTCGAGCCCTGTGTTCTGACTGCAAAAAAAATGTAGATTGAGAAGTGGATGACCATACACGTGAAGAAGCCTCCCAGCTTTTTTATCTTTTGCGTAGAATATTATACAAATGGTGAGGTGAAGCATAAAGTTTTTTTTGTCTACACATTTTTTTATTGAAGATACAACTAATATGACATGGATTTACAAATCACTATGTATGTAATGAAATTAGAAACGTATAATCTCCTAATAAAAATCAATCTGGTAACCTTTATTTTGACAACAGCATATTGAACTTTAAACAACCAATATTTGAGTTGTTTCTGTCTAAAGTGAAACACTTAGGCCTTTTATCAAATTGAAGAATATAAAAATCATCAATAAAGTGAAACACAAATGTCTACAAAATAATGATAAAAACAAAACCCTTCTCATATGCCTTTATACTATACAGAAACAATATAAAAACATATATATAATGAAAAACTTGCATTTTAAAGATCTTACCTGACATTGTTCTATCAGTCTGACACGAATCATCCTTAGATCCAAGCTTCATAAACATCACTTGTCAACTAATAAATCTTTATTCTAGGTTTTTTGTTGAACCCTCCAAAATATTCTCCATCAATACGAAAGCAAAGTAATCATCCCAACCAGAATAAAGGCCCCTAAAGAAAACAAAACCCACGGCACAAACCATTACCTACACAAAAGGGAAAAACCTTAAAATTTTATAAAAAAACAATAAAGAAAACAAAACCCGTATTCAGTTTCATATGGACTCCCGAGTTTTTAAAGAACTCAGAAGCCTCTGAAGCACCTTATACCTTTGACTTACTTAAGTCTATATTGTATAAGTGCTCAACTAATTTGGAAATAGTGACAAAATGTGTTGTCTAACCTAGAATCCAAAGAACCTCAGAATTATTCTCTATAATCCTCTTCAATGATCCAAACAAGGTATAATTGAATCACACTACACACATTAGAAGTGCATACATGTGTATATATTGCTCATAATTGATTGTGTGTTAAATTCCCCTTAAAAAAGTTTTTTTAATAATTTTTGGGAATTTTTAAAACCATTTTAAAACAATGTTTTCTTAATTAAAAGTGTGTTTATAAACTTTGTGGGGTTAAAATGTTATTTTGAAAAATTCGTTTTTCATTATAATGTTTGATTGGGTAGAATATCAAAGCGCTAGAGACTTCAGGGTATTGCATGTAATTACTTTTGACGCGCGTTTGTAAGCGTATGGAATGCCAACACTTGTCATGTTCTCGTTAATTCGTTTTGTGTTTGTTTTGTGAGAGAACTGCCTGGTGTATTGTGGATCGTTAGATCAAACCTAATCTATGGCCTGCATGTGTTTTAAGTCTATCCATGTGCTATTACTTTGGACCAATCACATTCAGTTTAACCACCGCTATATTACCACCGTTGGATCAAGTCAATGTAAGGAAGACTGGATCTCAACCATTGATTTCGATCAGTAATCCAGAACCTTCCTTGGCTCCTATATAAACCCTCCTATTCTCAACCTTTGGGAACTTTTGGCAGTCGTCCAAATTGAGAGAAAAAAAGAGAGTAGAGAGAAGTGAGAGAGAAGAGAGAAAAGAAAAGAGAGAAGAGAGAGAAAGGGAAACTGTGTTAGAGATAAACCTAACCCTAACCCTAAACACCTTCAGACCATCTTCAAACCTTCGTATATACAAAACCCCAAACACAGCCTTGAGTGTTTGAGAGAGTGGTGTTACTGGTTTGATCATTTGAAGCTGTAACCTCTTGATCTGTGATCTTATTACCAACTTAAACATTTTTGTGAAGATCTGTATTTCTTTATCATAGAAATCTTAGATATACACTTTGCATGTTATATTTCACTAGATCTGCATATTTGTTTCTCATTTTAAAGAAAATCTTTGCTGATTTAGATCTGTAAATATTTTATGGTTTCTGTTCTTATGAAACTTAACCTTGACCTAGTTGGATTCACACTTGGAGGTTTTCAATCTCAAAAATATTTTTAAAACAGAGATTGATTAAGATCTTGACCGATTTTGAAGCAAGATGTCTGTGGAATCTGGTATAGATTAAAGGTCAAAAAGGTTTCAAGTTCTGTAAGAAAGAAAGAAAAGAAAATCACAGCATATAGTCTTTATATGTAATTTTCTAGGACTGTCTGTAAAAACTATGTGTGTGTGAGTTCATGCATTTGTATAGAAATCACATCACAAACACTTGACACACTACCACACTGAAAGTGTTGGGTATAAGATCAAAGATTACTGAGTCGACACAAGGAAAGCTAAAGCAAAGGGAAGTTATCAAACTGGAAGAACATCATCAATAATCAGATCTACAAGAAGTTAGAAGTACACCAAGTGGGGTATATTCTTAAACTTAGAATAGGTTGAGTTGTGTGCATGTATGTTGTATTGTTTGTAACTGCTATTTGTTTTTAGTGGATTTTTACTTTTGTGACTTAGAAGTCACCGTGGATGTTTCCTCTATTGGGAGAGGTTTTACCACGTTAAAAATTGTGTGTTCTGATTATCTTCATCTACTCATCTCATTCTATAGTGTGCTGAATTTTTGAAACTATCTTAGCTTTAAAACTGATTACAAAAATCTTGGTTATTCTCGTACATAAGTTTTTGTAAACACATCTTGTTGTTTATCATTTTTATTTTCAAAAGAAAAGGGTTTCTTCAACAAACATCTCGGAGTTGCTTATACAGTTTAATCATTGTATTAAACGGCATTAGTAACGTTTTTCAATTGGTATCAGAGACCTATAAACTTTTATTTCAAAAAGGATCTTGTGTTTCTGAAATCGTTTTCTGAAAATCCTTACTATGGACGAGAAGAATGAAAGGTTTGGTAATCTGTCCAGACCTCCACTCTTTGATGGAAACAACTTTGCTTACTGGAAAGTAAGAATGGTTGCCTTCATCCAAGGGACTTTAGGAGATGATGTCTGGGACATTATTGAAAATGGATATACTTATCCTACTAAACCAGCCACTGAAGGAAGTGATGAGAGGGTAAAGAAAATCTTAACTGAGTTTACCCAAGAAGAGAAAACTATTTCTCGTAATAACAATAAAGGCAAGAATGCCATTTTTATGTCTATTAATGAGTATGAGTTCAAGAGAATCTCATCTTGTGCCACTTCTAAGGAAGCTTGGGACACATTAATTACTGCCCATGAAGGAGACTCAAGAGTTAAAGCTGCTAAAACTCAAATGCTTACCCAGCAGTACAAATCTTTAATTATGTCTGACTCTGAGTCTTTTGACGACTTTTACATGAACCTAACTGATATAGTTACTAAGTTGCATGCTAATGGTATTACATATGATAGGAATGAGATTCTTTCTAAAATCCTAAGATCATTACCACAAAAGTTTGACAGCAAGAGGTATGCTATTGAGGAGATGAGTGATCAAAACCTCACCCCTGAGTTACTCAGTAGCAAACTTAGGACTGTGGAAATGGAATTAGACTTTAAGAAACAATTAAATCAGTCTCAAAGAAAACAGCCCAACTCTAACTTGAGTTTTTCCTCTAAGATATCTAAACTTGAGACTAATTTGATCAACTTTGACTCTGATGAGGAGTGTGATATAGACAAACTAGATAATCAGATTGCCTTAATGTCCAAACAATTTAAGAAAATTGTTAAATTTAGAAATAAAGAGGCATCTAAACAAGGCAAGCCTAATTATCCTACTGTGTCTAATCCCAAACCTCATGAGAGAGGTCTTGACAAACATCCTAAGGATAACAACTTCAGATCTAATCGAGACCTTAAAAAGATTGAATGTTTTAGATGTCGGAAACTAGGTCACATTGCTCACGATTGCAGAGTTAATCTGAATAAAACCAGCACACACAAGAGAGCCAATATCAGTAAAACTTGGGAAGATTCAAGTGACTCTGATGAAGAGGAACTTGAGTCATCTAATGTACTTGACCCTTGCATGTCCTTTTTTGCTAAGATCATTTACAATGATGATATGCCTGTGTGTGATAATAATACCTCTGCTCCTGCATTTAGGAATACTGCTTTGACTGGCCTAGATGCATTGTTATCTGAAAATGTTGCTAGCTCTAGTTCCGTGTGTGTGAGTCAAAGTGATCTCGATAACGACGATGTAAATGGGTGCGTGAGTACTAAAACTGAATCGTTAGGGGTCACTACACACATTTCACTTAGCAACTCAGACACAGATGACCTCCCAGATATTCATACTTTGTATGCTAAAACTCTTAAAAAAGGCTCTAGACTGGAGAAGACTGTTAGAGACCTGACTAAGAAATTAGATGATTTAAGTCTTATTGTGAAGCTGAATGCCGAAGAGTACACTAACCAGTGTCTGACACATCAATCAGAAATTGAGACTTTTGATCAAAAATTAAAAGAATTGACTAAAATTAATGAAACCCTGGAAATGAAATACAAGGGAACATTATTAGAACTGGAAGAAGCAAAAACAAAGACAGCAACTGTTTTCAAAAAAAAATCTAAGTTTGAAAACAATTCAAATTGTTTCACTGACTTTGTTGTTGACTCTAAGACCAATTCTGATGATATAACCGGTATTGGCTTTTGCCCTAAGAATAAATCACAAACTAAAAATTTTGAACCTATCAAGTTTGTGTCTGGGGGCAAAAGACCAATCAAAACATGTCCAGATTTTCATTTTATTAAAAAGGAATATGATCAAAAGCAACAACAGAAAGACATTGGAGAGTTTAGTAACTCTAAGGCTGACACTATACTTGAGACTAAATACGTCTGTCCTTTGATCAGAAAGGCTGAATCTACCTTTAGAACCATACCTCCTAAGAATAAGACTTCCGAACAGAATCCTGTTAAACCTATCTTTAGAAGTTTTCCTAAGGAAGTACATCCCTCAAGCAATCAATATTTCTCCTACTGTGACATTTATGGTCATTCTTTTGAAGGTTGTTATGCTAGGCGTCTAAACACCCCTGTGTACAACACTCCTACTTTCAAGAACTTTAACTATTCTAGGCAAAATCGAAACCATTATGTCCTTCCAAGACAACCTGACAAGAACTCTAACTACAGGAATAGAAAGACCAAAACTAAGACTTCATTTGAGAGACAGGCTCCCAGAAACTTTCCTAAACCAAAAGCTCAATTTTTCCACAAAAATCAGTTTGTTGCGCCCAATGTTTTTCGACAAAAAACTGCTTCTCAAAAATTTTATCAAAAGAGAGAAAATTTGCGCAAAATTAAAACTAGAGCTATTTGGGTTAGAAAAGATGATCTTTTACCCCAAGTGAAGTGTAACATTGTTATCAATGCCTTAAAAGCTGAACACACTTCATCTGGTTGGTATTTAGATTCAGGATGCTCCAAACATATGACAGGAGATGAAACCAAACTCTTAAACAAAACGAAATTTGCTGGAGGCAAAGTAGTTTTTAGCAACGGAGTTTTATCCCAGATCATAGGAAAAGGAATCCTAAAAGAAGAGGGAATGCCTGTTTTGGAAAATGTACTTCTAGTTAAAGGCCTTAAAGCCAACCTCCTAAGTATATCACAATTTTGTGACTCAGACCATACAGTTACCTTTTCAAAGAACAATTTTAAAATTCTAAATGATAAAGGTGAATGCATCATTACCGGATTTAAAACACCTGATAATTGCTATACTGTCAAGAATAGTTCTGAAACCTGTAACATTGTCAGAATGGATGACAATGAAATCTAGCATAATCGTATGGGTCACCTAAGTTATGATATCCTTGGTAGATTGTCTAGTTAAGAGATAGTTAGAGGAATTCCTAAAATTAAACCTATTTCCAGTGTTGTTTGTGGTCATTGCCAGGAAGGAAAAATAGTTAAGACTTCGCATAAAAAGGTTAAAGACATTCTCACCTCTAGACCTTTAGATCTCATCCATATGGATCTTATTGGTCCCTCTAGAACTGTTAGTCTTTGTGGACACAGTTATATCCTTGTCATGGTTGATGATTTTACACGATTCACTTGGGTTGCCTTCTTGAAACATAAATCTGACACGTTTCAGAAATTTTTGAAAATTTTACTAAGAATTGAAAATAAGAAGGACACACAAGTCAATCGCATTCGTAGTGATAGAGGGGGAGAGTTCATAGACACGGGAATAGTTGAATATTGTGACTACAATGGTTACAAACACGAATTTAGTGCCCCTAAGACTCCTTAGCAGAACGGTGTTGCCGAAAGGAAAAACCGAACTCTTCAAGAGATGGCACGTGTCATGTTGCATGCCAAATCTCTACCTAAGTACTTCTGGGTAGAATCTATTAGAACTGCATGTCATATCATTAATCGAGTTTACCTTAGGAAAAACACTAAACAAACCTCTTATGAGTTATGGTACGGTAAGAAGCCTAATCTGAAATATCTAAGAACTTTTGAAAGTCAGTGTTATGTCTGTAAAGACAGAGAACATCTGTCCAAATTCGAGACACGTGGAGATAAAGCCATCTTCTTAGGTTACTCCTCAAACAGTCATGCGTATCGTATATACAATCTGCGTACTAAGACCCTTATGGAGTCGATAAATGTAATTGTAAGCGACACTATTGTCGAAAATAAGATATCTGAATCACCTATTGTGGTTGAATCTGAAAATGAGTTCAAAAATGATTCACCAGAAAAAGATGACTCATTACCTATTGAGAGTCCAGAAGTACCTGGTTGGGTCTCTAAAGATCATCCCATTGACAACGTGGTCGGTAATCCTAATGAGCCAGTCCGTACTAGATCCCAGTTAAGAAATTATGCTAATTACGCATGTTTCGTTTCCCTTGTGGAACCGAAAAATGTTAATGAAGCATTGAATGACACAAATTGGATTTCTGCTATGCAGGAAGAACTTTTACAATTTGTCATTCACGATGTCTGGTATCTTGTACCGCAGCCTCAAAATAAAAATGTCATTGGCACACGTTGGATTTTTAAGAACAAATCTGATGAAAATGGGGTAATCCTTAGAAACAAAGCTAGACTAGTTGCTCAAGGCTACTCACAAATAGAATGGATAGATTTTAGCGAGACATTTGCCCCAGTCACTCGTCTTGAATCTGTTCGACTTCTTTTCTCCATAGCGTGTCACTTAAAATTTACACTTTATCAAATGGATGTCAAGTCTGCATTCCTCAATGGAATTCTATCCGAAGAAACGTATGTAGAACAACCCAAAGGGTTCATTGACCCAAAATACCCAGACCATGTCTTTCGTCTGAAAAAGGATTTGTATGGCTTAAAACAAGCTCCTAGAGCTTGGTATGAACGCCTATCCAACTTTTTGTTGGATAAGGGTTTCAAGAGAGGAGGAAATGACCAGACCCTCTTTGTCAAACATTTTGACAAAAACATTATTATAGCCCAAGTCTATGTGGACGACATCATCTTTGGGTCCACTTCAACATCTGAAGTTAAATATTTTTCTGCTATTATGCATAAGGAGTTTCACATGTCCCTTATGGGGGAGCTACAGCTTTTCTTAGGATTTCAAGTGAAACAGAATTCTGATGGATTATTCGTCTCTCAAACTAAGTATGCCTTAGATCTTGTTAAGAAATTTGGTTTAGATAATGCTAAAGTTGCCAAAACGCCAATGAGTACTACTGTTAAATTATGTAAAGATGAAAATGGAAAGTCAGTTCATTCCACACTTTATCGTAGTATGATTGGTAGTCTACTCTATCTAACTGCCTCACGACCAGATATCATGTATGATGTATGTCTGTGTGCTCGTTACCAGAATAACCCTAAAGAGAGCCATTTATCTTGTGTAAAACGTATAATAAAGTACATAAAGGGCACTCTTAATCTTGGACTTAGGTATACTAATGATACCTGCAGCACCATCATAGGGTATACTGATGCTGATTGGGCCGGTTGTACTGATGATAGTAAAAGTACTTCAGGTGCCTGTTATTATGTCGGCAATAATTTAGTAGGTTGGAGTAGCAAAAAACAGAACTGCACATCTTTATCCACGGCTGAGTCCGAATGTATAGCAGCAGGAAGTTGATGTGCTCAATTGTTATGGATAAAACAAATGTTAAGCGACTATGGGATTAAAGAAGATCAGTTACAATTGTATTGTGACAATCAAAGCGCCATTAACATCTCTAAAAACCCGGTTCAACACTTGCGAACTAAGCATATTAAAATAAGACATCACTTTATACGTGAACTTGTGGAGACTAAGGAGTTAGAAATTCATTACCTACCTACTGATCTGCAACTTGCAGACATGTTCACTAAACCTCTAGACTATAACAGATTTCTGTATTTGCGTAATTCTATAGGTATGGTATGTGATGATTAAACTCTTAAGACCTTATTTTTTACCCTTTGTCCATTTGAGACAAAATGGGGGAGAAATTTGAGTCTTACGGGTTCAATGTTTTGTTCACTTTTCATCTAAACTGCTTGATCTTAGTATGCATATTTGCAGGAACCTCTTCTACTGATTGTCTACCATTTCTAGTGTACAATTTTGTAAATAGTTGAGTTATGTAATTTTTGACTTTCTAGGAAATGGGTAGATAGTATCTTTTGTATAGGACTAGGTTTTATTTTTTTTGGTTCCCTAAGAGTTTAAGCTAACTCAAAGGAGATTTTGTCTCATATTTCCAAAGGGGGAGATTGAAGCACCTTATACCTTTGACTTACTTAAGTCTATATTGTATAAGTGCACAACTAATTTGGAAATAGTGACAAAATGTGTTGTCTAACCTAGAATCCAAAGAACCTCAGAATTATTCTCTCTAATCCTCTTCAATGATCCAAACAAGGTCTAATTGAATCACACTACACACATTAGAAGTGCATACATGTGTATAAATTGCTCATAATTGATTGTGTGTTAAATTCCCCTTAAAAAAGTTTTTTTAATAATTTTTGGGAATTTTTAAAACCATTTTAAAACAATATTTTCTTAATTAAAAGTGTGTTTATAAACTTTGTGGGGTTAAAATGTTATTTTGAAAAATTCGTTTTTCATTAAAATGTTTGATTGGGTAGAATATCAAAGCGGTAGAGACTTCAGGGTATTGCCTGTAATTACTTTTGACGCGCGTTTGTAAGCGTATGGAATGCCAACACTTGTCATGCTCTCGTTAATTCGTTTTGTGTTTGTTTTGTGAGAGAACTGCCTGGTGTATTGTGGATCGTTAGATCAAACCTAATCTATGGCCTGCATGTGTTTTAAGTCTATCCATGTGCTATTACTTTGGACCAATCACATTCAGTTTAACCACCGCTATATTACCACCGTTGGATCAAGTCAATGTAAGGAAGACTAGATCTCAACCATTGATTTCGATCAGCAATCCAGAACCTTCCTTGGCTCTTATATAAACCCTCCTATTCTCAACCTTTGGGAACTTTTGGCAGTCGTCCAAATTGAGAGAAAAAAAGAGAGTAGAGAGAAGTGAGAGAGAAGAGAGAAAAGAAAAGAGAGAAGAGAGAGAAAGGGAAATTGTGTTAGAGATAAACCTAACCCTAACCCTAAACACCTTCAAACCATCTTCAAACCTTCGTATATACAAAACCCCAAACACAGCCTTGAGTGTTTGAGAGAGTGGTGTTACTGGTTTGATCATTTGAAGCTGTAACCTCTTGATCTGTGATCTTATTACCAACTTAAACATTTTTGTGAAGATCTGTATTTCTTTATCATAGAAATCTTAGATATACACTTTGCATGTTATATTTCACTAGATCTGCATATTTGTTTCTCATTTTAAAGAAAATCTTTGCTGATTTAGATCTATTGGGAGAGGTTTTACCACGTTAAAAATTGTGTGTTCTGATTATCTTCATCTACTCATCTCATTCTATAGTGTACTGAATTTTTGAAACTATCTTAGTTTTAAAACTGATTACAAAAGTCTTGGTTATTCTCGTACATAAGTTTTTGTAAACACATCTTGTTGTTTATCATTTTTATTTTCAAAAGAAAAGGGTTTCTTCAACAAACATCTCGGAGTTGCTTATACAGCTTAATCATTGTATTGAACGGCATTAGTAACGTTTTTCAGCCTCTTCCAAAAAACCATGATTATAAAACAAAATCCATTTTTGGTGCAAATGGGCGAAAATCAAAGCAAGCAACCATGGGCATCTGGTATCCACTTAAGGATCCGGCTATGTCGTTAAATCTATTGTAAAACAAACCATGTTCAAACTTTCGTTAAATCAAAGCACGCCTATCACTGATGAATACAAAGTAAATATGAATCATGTTTGGGGCTATGTTGTTAATATTAATTTTTTTGATTCTAGGAAAAGAAAAGGTTTGAAAAAAGTGTATGTACCTTTGAGAAGAAGAGGGCAAAATCAACCCAAACGTGGGCATCGGGTTGCCACTTGAAAATCCGACCATCGGCGACGCCGGTGTAGGGGGCCTCCACCATCTGGATCAATAGCGATACTTTCTGGTTTGAAAGCTCCAGCACCGTTGAGATGGATCATTTGTGAAGAGTTGAGGTGGTCCTTGGACCCGAGTATTTCAGATGGTGTAAATAACCACACATTGGTTGCTTTTGTATTCAAAGCTTATGAGATGAGCTTCCTAAACTTTGATCTCAACCGTGCCTTTCCTACTCTAGTGTGAGAAAGGGAGAGAGAGAGAGAGTTATGATTTGAGAGAGGGAAATAAATAGGGCATTGGTAAATGGAATGAATGGGTTATATTGAGGGTTTGGGGAAGGTAAATAGATGGGACGTAGACGTGTTTGAGAGAACAAGATTGTAAGCTTACTTTCGAAATAAAGTGTTGGACAAAGATCTGTGCTTGAACCGTTGGATCTCTAAAGAGATGTAATCCCCACAGTTAATTATCGAACCGTGAAAAACTTCTCTCATCAGCTTTGTCAGAGTGTACATAATGAAAAGAGGTGTTTTGTCAGAAGACGTGTGGAAAATGAAAAAGTGTATTAAAAATTAAAATTAAAGAAAAAATATACTAAGGTGTTATAAGGCGTAAAGTATTATTAGGTCAGCTTTAATCTAAACCCTTAGTTTCTTGCCTTGTTGGAGCAATATGAACCCTTAAATGTCTTATGATTTGTGGAATAGTGTCAAACATTCTACTCCTTATTTTATATATATATATGGGACAAAACAAATTCATATTTCACCTCTTTCCTTTGTTAAATGATGTGAACTTGTCACTTGGTGGAAATTATTTTCTAAAATTTTTCTTAATAGGTGTGATGTGGCTTAATGGGTTTATATGGGTTTATCATGCATTTGTTCAGATTTCTTTTTGAGGTTAAAGATTATTTTATTTCTTATGTGTTGATAGTCGTTAATTTTTATGAAAATCCAAGAGATACATATGACACTTTATTTGTTTTAGCCATTGTTGTGAATGGTGTGTTCATAACAGGCACAATTAAATTACATATTTTCATATTTCTTTAAAAAGCAATAATTCCAGTATCAATAGGTTATGATGATATATATTTATTATGTTTTTGGCATTATGTGATGATAATTTGTTTACATAATCATAACTATATAATTGTGGGGGTATCTTTTTCACTTGTACAACACACAGAATTAAATCTGAAATGGTGCTCATTATTTTAAATTAAAATGTTAATATGACGAAATTTCACTTAGTCTCTAATGACAATCTAGTAATGTAAAAATAAATAATAATAATAATAATAATAATAATAATAATAATAATAATAATAATAATAATAATAATAATAATAATAATAATAATAATAATAATAATAATAATAATAATAATAATAATAATAATAATAATAATAATAATAATAATAATAATAATAGAGTCCATCATTAGATTCCCTTAATGTGGATGCATCATTTACCAAACTTCGTCATATAATTGTAAGAATAAATTTCCACATTGAGTCAATTTGTAGTATTGGCTATTTCCGTTGGACAAAACATGTAGATTGTCTAGGTGTCATATCATACTCCACATTGAAGAAATTGAGCAACCAGGATTTCATGCCGCATTGAAGAGTTCATATCAATCCAAATGCTTATATTTTCCAAAGGTATATGACCCGCTTTTAATGTTTGTTAGAGAATTCTTTTATAGGCTTCCTATTTTTTTTCAAAACTTTTTCAAACTTCAATTTATTTTGCATATCATTGTTAAGGTCATTTTAACGAGATCTGCTATCACATTCGAACGAGGTGATTCAAACAACTTCCAACGAGATCCCTTGAGGGTCTATGTTGAGATCTCCTTTAAAACCTTGTTCGTATCTCATTCAAACGACATTTAGCCATGTCGTTCGAACGAGACGACATGGCGTTTGAACTACCGCAATTGTTAGGGAAAAGAAAGATTATTTTAGTAGTTTTTCTTCTTAACTCCCTTTCCCCACTGCTTACACTTTAACAAAACAGAAGGGGATCGGGAAAAATTAGAGAATAACCTCTTTTAACTTTTGAGGAATACCAAAATCCTTTTAGTAAAAAATCTCCAACATTTGTATGGTCTTTTTGGATCATTTTTCAAGAACATAAATCGAGAATCAACTTCTCCCACATTCATCACCATTGTGTGTGGAGGACCTTCGCACGAGTTGATGATGACGTTTGTCTTTCGGTGGATACCGAGAGGTAGGCGGTGTCGTACAACGAATGTAGGTGTTGAAGACGACATTATCAGTACTTATAGGGTTAAGTCTGTAAGTCTTTTGTGTCTTCTTATAAAACCGTATACATAGTGGATTTTGTCTAGGCCTAGACGTCCAAGATTTTTCCCATTTGGATTTTCTTCATACATCGCGGCGTTGTGGTTGTGTTTTTTCTATTTATATACCAAATCCCACATGCTCACTTAGGGTTTAGTCATCAAAAATAAAAATTAGAATGTAACAATTTGTTGGCTTAGTTGTAATTGTTACATGTGTTGTGTTTGTGTAACTCGGAGAGTAATTCATGAATTTGGACCTAAGCCATATAATCGAGAGATTTCAAATTAGTATCAGAGCAAGTTTCTAAAATTTATTTATATGAATCCTGGAGTTTATAAAGAAGTTATTCATTAGATAGACCCCCTATGTTTAATGTAATGAATTATGCCTATTGAAAAGCACGTATGAGATCTTCTTTAATATCAATTGACGAATATTTTTAGCTTGTTCATAGACGTACTTTTGCGTATTTATCGTCATTGTTGAAAAGCTCCTCTAATAAAAAATCTCAAATACCTACAAAATATAATAAACTAAAGTGTAGTGGTAAGTGAGGTATCAATCCAAATCAAAGGAGTGAAACGAGAGGAAAACTAATGTAACTAATTTTTATTTATTTTCTTTTTGGGCTTTTACTTTTTCTATTTTTTTAGCTTTTTTAATATTAAAACAATTTTTAGATTTAAGGTGAGTTAACTAATAACTAAATAAAAAAAGGGTAATCAAACCAAAAAGTAAAATCTGAAAAACATAAACAAATGTGTTATAAAAGTGAGTGAGATGTAACAAAATGAGAAATCCACCCTCAATTCACACAAATTTATCTAACTTGCACTATTTTAATTTCTTCAATTTCCAAAATATTCATTTAATTCAAAAGCGAATTCTTATTACACTAATGAATTAATTGAATATTCTTTTAAAAAATTAAGTTTAATCCCCGCAAGCACTACTCTAAATGAATTAAAATCAATTAAATGAATCACCTGCTAGGATCGATTAACCAAACTACTTTTAATTACACGAAGTAAAAACAAGAGTAGATGAAAATTATACTAACATTTAAATCAAGTGATAAGTCTATCTCTAGTTTGAATCAAATGATCAAATGATAATACAATTTTCATTCCTTTCTCAAGGATGATTTTACATTTCTCAATGTGAAAATAAGTAGGAATTAAATTTACTAATCAAAGGAAACTAACAAAATTAGAATTGACAATTAAATCAAAGTGGATTCATGAGGGTTTTAATTCATCCCTTTAATGAGATGATTAGCCCTCCATAATCATCATCCAATAAAAAATAAAATCAAATAAGAGCATAAAATGAAAATTAGAGAGGAGTAGTCAAATCAAAATTGCCTTCAATTGCATTAATTCTTCACTTCTTCCATCATCTCAATTAATTACAAATATTCAATTTATTGAATTTTTTCTCTAATCTAAAAAAACAAATAAGAAAAACTAAACTACTAAAAAATATAAAAATCTTATTTCTCTATCTAATTCTCTCTAGCCTAACTCTTCTCTTTCTATTTGGGTCTTTTTCTTCTTTAAATAGTAGGCATGGAGCTAAGGGTAAATTGGGGAGGTTAATGGTGTAAGAGGGTGTGTGAGGTGTTGGGTGAGGGTTAATTTTGAAATTAATAGAAGGTGCATGTGGTTGGTGAGGTTAAGAGAGAGTGGGGATAAGTTGGGGGCATTTTTGAAAAAGAGATAAGTTGGGGGGGCATTTTTGAAAAAGGGTTAAAAAGGGTTTTAAACACATGCGGGAGTTATTCTTTGGTTTACTTTGGGGTTATAATTTATGCAGGAGCTTAAAATCACAAATGGGTTTGGAGTTATGGTGTGGGTCTGATCGGGTCTTGGTTCGGAGGTCCGGAGGTGAAATCGAGTTAAGGTTATGTCGCTTGAGTTGCTCCGATTTGGTTCCGGGTTTGATTTAGGGTTGGATTTGAACTGGTCGAATCGCTTTCGGGTTATTAGGCAGAAGGTTGTAGCAGTAAGGGACGGATTATTGTAGTCGGGTGGTTGCAATCGGGTTTGGGTGGAGTGTCGCGGGTTAAAGTTGGTGGGTCAGACAGGTCCGACGGGTTCAATGGGTTGAGGTTATGGAATGGAGGATTGGGTCGGCGGGTTTGAACGCCAGGGTTGTATCGAGTGGATGTTTGATTTTTCCCGAGATGGGTTCAGTGTTGGGCCAGTGGGTCGCTGCTATGGTGTCGGAAGGTGTGGATTAAGATGGGTTTGGGGTCTTTGATAGGTGGGTTATTGGAGTGTTTGTGTTATGTTAATAGAGATTGGGAGAGAGAGAGTCTTGGTTTAGGTGGAAGGTTGAAGAAGAAGGGGGAGGGATTTATTTGTGTGAGGGTGCATAGTAGGATGGTGTGTGTGAGTGAGTTGTTTGGGTGTGAGTAAGGTGTAGATAAGTGTGTGTGTGTGTGTGTGTGTGTGTGTGTGTGTGCGTGCGTGTGTATCAGTTTGTACCCAACTAAAAAAAATAAGGAAATAAAAATAAACCTAATAAAAACAAGTAAAATAAAAATTAAAACTAAACTAAACTTAAAAAATCTAATAAACTACTAACAACTAATCCTAAAAATAAAAAGAAATAAATATAAACATTAAAAATCTACTAAAACTAAAACCCTAAATAAAAAATATATAAGACACAAAAAAAATAAAAAAATAAAAATCTATTAGAACTAAAAATATAATCATAATATAACAAAACTAAAGAAAGATAAAATCTAATAAAACTAGAAAATAAATTCCAAAAAACTAATCCTAATAAAAATAAAATAAAATAAAATAAAGATGAGAATTAAAAAATAGAAAATAAATCCTAGATAAATCTAAATATTAAAACGAATCAAAATAAAAATCTAAAAAAATAAACGTACAAACACAACACACACATGTGGTTCGGGTGAATGTTTAGGCTCGGTTTAGGCTAGGCTAGGGTTATGGGATTTGTAATTAGCTCCATTTGAACTGCAAATTGCCTCGAAATATAACTTTTGACACCGCAACTGCAATCAAGCCTGGATATTAAATAATTACCCGCATAAGACCCAAATTGCTGAGAATTAGCAACTAAAATGTGTCTATTCAGGGTATAAATTGTAAACTTTTGGGTGCTTATCACACCAGCCTCAAACAGAACATTGCTAGTATTCGAGCAAAATATAGAGAGAAAAAGAAAGATAAAAAATTAAAAGTGTACCACTTTCGCGGACACTTGCGATTGCACTTAGCATGTGCAACAAGCCTTTAAACCTATAGAGTGTCCTACAGAACGAGTTGTGTCTCATGAGGGTTTGCAAGGACTATACCCACAAAATTATTTATTTAAAATAATTTATTGTAAGGCAGTCGGTCTCTTATTAGACATATAATAATCACACAATCTATCACGAGATAAATATTTTGAGAAATACAAGCTAGAATTGCGTAAAAAGTTAGCTAAGTAAATACTGAAGGAACATCCTTCCTAAAACTCAACGTGTGTGGTGTGAATCAGTCAAAACGGGTAGAGTATCATAAGAGTAACTCGTAGATTGCCTTTTCGAAATCAATGCTTCAACTTCAAAATCTCACTGGATATATCTCTCTCAAATGAACTCTCGAGATTTGGGTAAATGTATCGCTCTTGTGTGTGACGAGGTGAGTAAATGTAAGCAAGTTCAAACGTCTCACATGCATATAAGAATGAACAAATATTAAGAAAAAAAATGATCTCATGAAAGAATTCTAATCAATATAGTGAGAACGTTGAGTTATTCACCACGTTAACTTTAATTTGCTTGAACACCTAGGGGAGATATGGGTGTATATGGATGAGGGGGAAATGAGATGGGAAGGATGGGTGATGGATGAAATATGTACGCGATATGTATGTGAGAACAGTGTTATATACTTTAGGTACAAATGTCTTCATTTCATAAAAATTAGCTATAACTCTCTTTTTCTTTTCTTTTCTCTCTTTTCTTTTTTCTTTTTGTTTTTTCTCGATTTTTTTTCTTTTTTTTTCCTTTTATAGTCTCAACATGGAAGACATTTTATATTTGAAAAACACTCTTTTTCAAAAAGAAATTGATGGATGGTATATAAATAGAGTTGGGTATATGGATGATGTGGGAATAGATGGGAATATCGGTGAAGTGAATGGTAAATGGTAGGTGTATGGATGAAAATTTGGTGATCGGAACAAATTTTAAGACACGTGTTTCTTACAAATCGAAAGTGATGTCGTTCTCAGTGATCAATCCAAAATTTTTTAATGAAGAATAATGAGATCATAAAACGATTTAAGTGCGGACCCAAAGAAAGTTGAATCAACTTGTGACTCAGAGATTGTGTAAAATTCTCTGAAAGGTGAAAGGCAAGAATCTCACAAGCTAAAGTCTCTGCTAGTGATCCTTAAGGTTTTCTTGGGAATTGTTATACTCTTCAACTCTAAACTGCAGTGACATGATAAGTGCGCAAATTTTTGTTGAGTCTAGAAATTCATGGTGCAACATGCCTTGAAACGTATTACATAAGATATTTATAAAAATATAAATCCTCTATCTTGATTCCTAGACTTAAAAGATGGATAATAGAAAATTCACATCAATGAGTGAGATAAAAGAAAGAAACTGCACGAAAATTTTAAAAATCAAGTTTAAAAATCAAAAAAATTCAAAAGAGGTACGATTTTGATGAAATTCCCCACCCCCAAACAAAAAGGAACTTAGTACTTGTTGTTAAGTAAAATGATGTTTGAAATTGGGAGCAGAATGGAGGAAATATATTACTAGAATCAACCGCTAATGAAGTGGACAGATGAATGCAAAAAGAAACCTGAATAAATAGTAAGTTAACAAAAGTGTACAAGTCTATAAAGCATATGGTGATATGAAAAACCACCCCCAAACAGGATGAGACTCATTCGAGAAATCACGGACTGCCTCCCGGTAGCACTAAGTTTATTGTCTTCAGCCAGACCAAACTATTCTCACCCTAATGATAAGATCTATGAAAGCACGGGGCGACAGAAAAAGTGGGTGATAAGAATCACCCCCAAACAAGACTAAAGCATCATCCTTGTTGGATGAAAGGCTAAAGTGGTCAATGCACTTGTATGGAAAAGTGCATCACACGATGCAAATCATCGGTGGACCATGCGCGGGTGGGAATTAGGGTATAGGGATAAAGGAATGGGTAACGGTGAAGAGTTAGCGGACTCGGGTCTTATTGAGGCAGAAGGCGAGGGCAATAAAGGCCCTATAAGAATGGTGCTCAAGTTGAATGGGGGGGGGGGGGGAATATGGTTTAGCAAGTGGAATGGGGTGGGACTCATAGAAAGTACACGGTTGTTCTACAAATGAATGATGGTAATGGTCGCGCCATGACATGACAGGGAGCTGTCGATGGCAAAAATCAACACCACAAGAGAGTGGAGGGCATAGAATAACAAACTTGGCATCACGAAAGTGGAAAGTAGCACCACATATACTCTTGTGAATGGTGGGTGATTTCAGGTGAGGATCTAAAAATGTAGATGGAAACATGAACGTTGTAAAATTAAGATCCAAACCAGGTGGTGGGGTGAAAGGGACAATGGGTGGGTCAGGTGGGATAAAGGGTGGAATAAATGGTGGGAAAAATGGTGTATCGAGTGGGATAAATGGTGGAGGAAGATGATCCAACTCAAAGAGTGGGAGACACACACTCCTCATGAGGCTCAGAGTGATCCTCAAGGGAAGTCATAGGAGGAGGTGTGGGTTCTAAAGATGGAGTGGTCAACTTCTCTACAAGAATATCACCGATGAATATGGTGGGTAAGTCAAACGAGTCACCAAGATCGGAGATATAAGAATCACTAAAAATATTGGGCTCAAAGGGAACCATGCATGGTGGAACATGATCCATATCCGGGGAGGTAGAAACCACCTCGAATTCAATCTCGAGAAAATGGTGAGCACTCGTAGCCGGAGCTAACCTATAATTAAGTGGTTCCTCAGGAACACACATGGTGGGCTCAATAGGTGTAGACTCGAGCATATTTTTTTATTTGGCAGGAAAGGGAATAGGAACCGCAAGTGTGGGTTTAGTTGGATATGACGGGATTTGATCAGGCTCACTAGCGATGGATAAATCAACACAAGTGTCAACTTGAGGCCCGAACAGGGAATGGTCTCAACGTCGAGATTCTCGGGAGGATAGGGTTGGTCACACTCAAAGTCAGTGGCACAAGACAATGCATCATCACTCCACGTGGGGGAAACAATGGGTTGACTTGGGGTGAAGTCTGACTCTCGCTCCCACTCAATTTAATTTAATCTTTACTCAAGCAGTTGGAGGGCTTCATTTTGAATTTGAATGGCTTGCTCCTGCTCGAGTATGAAATTTTGCAAGAGTCTTTCGAGAGCGGATATGGATGGTGGTGGTGGTGGTTGAGGTGTACACAACTCGCTATTATCATGACTATATGGAGAATACTCAAAGGAAGTGTGTGGAACGGGGTCAAGTGTGTCATACAGGGGAGAAGCATCTCCGTGAGAGACAAATGGTTGATAATCGTTGGGTGCGTAGTGAGGGAACTGATCGAGGTGGGGTGCACTAGGTTTCCATAAAAACTGTTGGAACGTGTGAGGATCCACAACATCGGGTTGGGATTCGTATTGCGTGGAAGGGTGATCAGTCCTCCACGAATAGCTAGGGTACTCACACAACTCGGGATTGGATATATCGTGAAAAAAGACCGAGGTGGGTTTCGAAACAATGTCATATGGATACACATATTTCATGGTGGGCTCATAGGGATATGAAAAGTAAGGTCACTCGTGGGACATGTGATCGGCGTAAGAACAATGGGCGCACAACAAAGTATGCGACACGTCGACACTTAACACCGAGGGTGATAGAACAGGAGGTGCATTTAGAGATGGGGCAAGAATATCAACGGTACTCATGAGAGAGGTGAGACCACGAAAGACAACATAAAGAGACCGTTCGCGATCACTCTCACACGTGTCGCGTGTCAAAGGGAAATGACCAAAGTAGTCCCGTAGGGGACGTTTGTCGGCCATGACGAGAAAAATATTTTTTTGGATTTTTTAAAATATTTTTCATAAATAAAGAAAATATTTTTGGATTTTTCTAAAGTGAAAGAAAGAAAATATTTTTGGATTTTCCAAAAAAATAAAGGAAGAAAATGTTTTTGGATATTTTTTTTTGAAAAATAATGGAAGAAAATATTATTGGATTTTTTTTGAAAAAATAAAGGAAGAAAAGAGTGGAAAAAATATTTGGACTCTTTGAATTTGCACGAACTCACTAAAACCCGATTACCAAAAAATTGAATTGGAGGCATACAAGTTAAGGATAAATCCTAACTAGCACATAGCCAATTTTTATCTTTAAATTTAGTGAAAGGGTAGTCAAATTTTAATTAAGTCTGCAATCGATAAAAAATTACGAAATTTATCTTTGTGATCGCCTTTGCAAAAATATTCTCCTAGTGGGATAGCTAGTTGATTGATTTTAAATTTAATGATGGCTAGGGTAGCACACAGTGGTAAGCAAGTGAGTCGGGTGATGAAATCCCTTCTCATGAATGACCGGATAAAAGTCTTAATTGATTAATTTATCACACACATTCGAAAATAAATGCTAGAATAAAATCACACAAGGGCACATAATCACAAACAAGATATTGACTCACTAACAGAGAGACGCAGGGGTTTAGAAATGTACCTCCCACAATTTTTACATCGTGGCGTGTTGAAAAATTCTGGGGAGAGATCACGCCTACCTAAGTCAGCCTAATGATTCCTACCGACCCAAGGTACAGAGGCTTCCTTTCCTCTCCTTTAGACGCCCTCTATAAGACCCGAGTAATACAACGTATTCTAATACAGTTCATTAAAACCCCGTGAATGAAATACGAAGTATGTTATGACTTGAGAACAAATTATTAAGTATTGTTAACATAAATACTATGAAATGAGAAGTTTCAAAACCACCCTTAAGGTTTCCATAATTAAAAAATAACCCCCCTAAAGATTTAAAATGGCTTTTTAATTATTCGATTATCCAAATTAACCCCACATTTTTTACTCAAACCTTCCTTACTTTCTGAAATTACAACCTAGCCCAACCCCGCATTTTTTAAACTTCTGAAAATTGCAAAAAGGGCCCTCAAAATGGAAAACAAGACTTAAACACCTTAAAACTTAATAAAAACTTTCTAGGGACGAAATACAAAGACTTACCTATCTTCTATATCAGTAGAGCTAATAAGATTTGGCAAACAAACCATTGGAATGGCCAATACAAAGTTTGATAACCTTGAAAGCCTTTTACCCTATAGGTTCCCCTAAAAATTTCTTCCATTGGACCACAAACTACCACCCCTTATTTCAACCAATGAATCCACCTGTAACCCCCCTATAAAACACCTACGTTAGGAAGAGGAATTCAGTAGAAACAGTGTTGATTTTCAAAGCTCAAAATTCAGCCATTTATGGTATTCTATAATTCTATGTTTAAATTCCATTTTTATTGCTTTGATTACACTTTTGCAGTAGTTTAGGGTTGGAATCAACTCTCTCATGATTTCGGTACACGTAAAAACCTTGAGTAAGAACCAAAAATTCGAAAATCACCATGAAAGCTTGAGCTCCCATGGTGGAATTTGAATTTTTGACTTTGAACCTGTTTTAAAGCAAGAAACCTTCTCATTATGATCATAGTATCCAAACCCCAAAGTTAATTCCAGTATATATCATCTTTAACTGTTCAAAATCAAAGATTTTTAACTTCGCCCCCAAAAAATTTCAAAAACAAAATTCTCTTTACTCAGGATGAATTAATCCTTCAAACCAAAACCAATTGGTTCAAAAACAACCCAAAAACCAAACCTTAGTACTACCGTTGTTCGAATTTCAACCAAAATCCATCAATGTTCTTCTAAAAATTTCGTATTTTTCCACTTTATAAAAGTATACTCTACAGCAACTTTCGATACAAAAAGGTATATATTTGAAATCCTTGTAAAAATTCAGAGCAAATGTCTTTTGAATGAAGTAAAATGGTTTCGTATTAAAGGTTTAATTTGAAGTCAAAATTTCTGAAGCCCTAGGTCAAAGGTCGAGAGGTTGAAGATGCGTAGTGTCCATTCGTGCGACTGAGGTCAAATCCAGCGCGTGATATCTTTGACCTGGCGCGTGTGAGCGCATGACCAGTTAGAATATTCTGAAAAAAATTCCAAAAAAATTATTTTATTTTTCTAGTCAAAATGGTATATTGTAACACCATGTTTGGATGTCCAAAACTCAAAAAATACATAGGCCTTAGTTAACCTTTAAATTTTAAATTTTGAATGTTTACACTTAAACCCCTGAAATTTCTGACCTCCATAATTTTACCCCAAACTTTTTTTGACAACTTTTAAACCTTATTTGCAATGAAAAAGTCTTCTGGCACATGTCTAGATAAGCTAAGGAACTTAGTGGAATAAAAGTTCAAGTCTATTTCTATATTAAACCCCGAAAGCTTATTTGTTCGCAACTATAAGTTATTTCATATTTTAAACACAAGTGATACACTTCATGCTTACAATATATGTGTTGTCATTCTAAAGAGACGTGCACGAAATACCTTACTCTACTAAGAACTCGATGACATATTTTCAAACACTAAGTAGGTGATTTCTTATTCAATATTATTTCTCGCAATGCTATTGAAATCTCGCCTATTGTTGATATCACTTTGAGATAGACCCAGTATACTATATTCTCATTGAGGAACTCATTTGAGTAGTTCAAATTATTTATGTAAAAATGATTCATTTATTTGAATGATTATGCGATCATACTATTTCATATGATGCTTTTTAAACCCGGTTACTTATTTAAAGCATACATTACAATCAGGGAATAATCTTTCATTATACCCACGACTGTATTATTTGGCCTAAAGGACTAAGATGATTGAGGGCCTAGATTATTGCTACCATATGGAATGTCATTTTATGACTTAGCACGATTATTTTATCTCCAATTTAATTGGATTGATTTTTGTTGTATGTATTTTCTATTGCCCTAAGCCTCTGGCGAGATAATTATGGGTTATTTGTTTGGGAATCATCCCCATCCATTACCAACCCTACCACTATGTTGTTATCAAATTCCAGTAACACATTATTATATCGTATTATCTGAATCTTCATTTTAATGAAACTCTTATACTAACTCTTTTACATTCTATTTGAACTGTATAGAATAAGAATTATCTACTTGTCAAGTTTGCTTATGTTTTTCAAATTCCAGGTGGATCCAGGGGATAGAGCAGGCAATACTACTCCGCACAATAATAATGCTTCTCCTCGCATTACTTTAAGAATTATGTTCACCCAGAAAATCAGCCGAGGAAATGAACCTCCTATTTTAATATCTTGTGTTACTACCTATAAGTGGACGTGTTATGTGTAGTCATAAACTTACGTCGCACTTTCCTTTCCCAGTTTTAAGTTTGCTCTCCTATGAGAATATGTAATAAAGTTGTGAAATATCTTATTTTCTTATGTAAGAAACATGTAATTCCATACCATATAGAATTTCCACTATCTTAAAACATGTTTCATTTTCGCAAATTATATATTTATTTTCCAGTTACAATTCTAAACCCAATCCCCAAATCACTCCTGATTTTTCGGGACGTGACACCTTCTCTCTACCTTGTTCGGTTTTCCAATCACGCTTTTCTTCGCAATTAATTATTATAAATTCAAATGAAAAATAAATTGTGTCTCTAAGCACCGCAATACAAGCAAAGAATAAAAATCCTAATACAAGTCTTCAAAAAATAAAAAATAAAAAATAGTACAAAAATAAAAAATAAAAATGAATCACAAAATGGAGAAATCCTCTTAAGTGCTTCGAGCTCTAAAGATTGGCAACGGCGCCATTTGATAGACTTGACTTTTTGGGTATTTTTCAGTCGTTGCTCGAAAGTCCTCTAATCAAAAAATTCAAATACCCACAAAATATAATAAACTCAAGCGTAATGGGAAGTGAGGTATCAATCCAAATCAAAGGAGTGAAACGAGAGCAAAACTAATGTAACTCATTTTTATTTATTTTCTTTTTAAGCTTTTACTTTTTCTATATTTTTAGCTTTTTCAATATTAAAATAATTTTTAGATTTAAGGTGAGTTAACTAATAACTAAATAAAAAAAGGGTAATCAAACCAAAAGTAAAATGTGAATAATATAAAAAATTGTGTGATAATAGTGAGTGAGATGTAACAAAATGAGAGAAAAATATTCAAGGGATGGAAAATCCACCCTCAATTCACACAAATTTATCTAACTTGCACTGTTTTAATTTCATCAATTTCCAAAATATTCATTTAGTTCAAAAGCTATTTCTCATTACACTAATGAATTAATTGAATATTCTTGTAGAAAATTAAGTTTAATCCCCACAAGCACTACTCTAAATGAACTAAAATCAATTAAATGAATCATCCCCTAGGATCGAATAACCAAACTACTTTTAGTTACACAAAGTAAAAACACGAGTAGATGAAAATTATACTAACATTTAAATAGTGATAAGCTTATATCTAGTTTGAATCAAATGATCAAATGATAATACAATTTTCATTCCTTTCTCAAGGATGATTTTTCATTTCTCAATGTGAAAATAAGTAGGAATTAAATTTACTAATCAAAGGAAACTAACAAAATTAGAATTAACAATTAAATCATAGTGGATTCATGAGGGTTTTAATTTATCCTTTTAATGGGATGATTAGCCCTCCATAATCATCATCCAACAAAAATTAGAATAAATTAAGAGCATAAAATGAAAATTAGAGAGGAGTAGTCAAATCAAAATTGCCTTTAATTGCATTAATTCTTCACTTCTTCCATCATCTCAATTAATTACAAATATTCAATTTATTGAGTTTTTTCTCTAATCTAAAAAAAACAAATAAGAAAAACTAAACTACTAAAAAATATAAAAATTGTATTTCTCTAGCCTAACTTTTCTCTTTACATTTGGGTCTTCTTCTTGTTTAAATAGTAGGCAAGGAGCTAAGGGTAAATCTGGGAGGTTAATGGTGTAAGAGGGTGTGTGAGGTGTTGGGTGAACCAGCGATTGTGTGAGGTGTTGGGTGAACCAGCGATTTTGTTCTCATAAGATGATATAGAGTCCCTTGACCAACCTTTTAAGTTTGCACTTGTAAGGAAGTTCTCTCATGGAAGGCGATCAATGGATGTAATTCGTAAGGTATTTCAAACGTTTTCCCTCAAAACTGCTTTCAGTATAGGTTTGCTTAATCAGAAATGCGTATTGATTCGTCTGTATAGTGAAGAATAATTTTGAAGAATGTGTCTTAGAGATTCTTGGTACATTGGGAAATATCCAATGAGGATTTTTAAGTGGTCTCCAGAATTCAGAATCGATGTGGAAAGTAGCATTGCCCCCATTTGGATTTCACTCCCCCAATTACCTATTCATTTTTCTCTAAATCTTCCTTGTATTCTATTGCTCAACTCATTGGTAAGCCCATGAAACTTGATACTTCAATAGTGGAGATTAATAGACCCAGTATGGCTAGAGTGTGTGTGGAAGTTTATGTAACTATTAGGGTTCCTAGGAGGGTTTGGATAGGATGTGGAGATGCAGGGTTCTGGCAGGAGATTCTAGTTGAGAATTTGCCAAAATATTGCACAGCTTGTCTCAAGAAAGGGCATGGTGAGGAGGAATGTATGTTTAAAATTCAGAATAATGAAAGAGGTGAAACAAAGGAGGTAGGAAAGGAGGTTTCCAAATCTAACAAAAGAAATCAAATTATGGAGTTTCGATTGAATAAGAATAATATTAATGGTCATACTGAAGGAAAGAATGAAATAGAAGTTATTCCTAAAGCAGATAGTGAAGTGCATAAAGAAGTTAATTCCATTCAATCCAAGAAAGTGTTCATTAATATCTGTGATGAGGAGAATCAAAGAGGGGAAAAATTGTTGGAAATTACTAATGGTGATTTGACTAAATTAGTAGGTGATAAGGAGATAAAAAATGAGGGAGAATTTGTAAACGCTGCCTTAGGTGATGCTACTGGTGTGGTTTTAAAACTGCATGATGAAGCTATAGGTACTACTACTGATGCGATTTGGCAGCAAATTAGCAATTTGGAAGGGGAACCAGAGGATAATCTATGGAGGACTGTTAAGAGGAAATAAAAAAAGAAGCATGGGATGTTGCCTAACTTGAAGAACCAAGAATGGGAAGGGGGTGACAATTATGCAGAAGACAATACTGCACTTTCGCCAATAAGTGTTGCGGGACAAAATTCAGAAAAAAATAATTATGGGAAAAAAATGTATGTTTTAGATGAATATAAGGTTTCTGAATTCAATGTTCCTTTGATAGAGGAGTTTATAATATTCTCAGAAGGTATTGGGGAAAAGTTAAATAAGAACAAAGATATGCTAAATAAAGTCCCTACAGGAAATCAGATTGCTGAAAGTGGTGGAAAAGGAGAAAAAATTATGAAAAAGCAAGACCCCATGTATACTAGACTCACAAGATCACTAGCAAGAGGATCCAAAAACTCCCAAAACTCCATGCTCAATGATAAATTTTATACTTTGGAATATTAGGGGTGTGATCAAGAAATCATCCAATAGAAGAATAGCCAGTCTAAAGCGGTTTCATAGTATTCCAATGATAGGTTTACTTGAGTCAATGGTAGATAAGTCAAAAATTGATAACTTTAAATTGAAGTGGGGATTTGAAGGGGGAATCAATAATTGTAATGGTAAAATATGGTTGCTGTGGAGATTCAATATCCAAGTAGAAGTGTTGTTAAGCCATAATCAAATTCTGGTAGTGAAGGTTCTTCATCCAATGTTGAATGATCAGGTATGTGTCTCAGTGGTTTATGCCAAATGTACAAAAATTGAAAGGAGGGATCTATGGAATCAAATGATAGAAGTGGATAGTGATATGTGTGCCATGCCTCTTATTGTTATGGGTGACTTTAACATAGTGGCAAATCAAGAGGAAAAAGTGGGGGGGTAATGAAATTGATATAGCAGTTGTTGAAGAGTTTAATCAAGCAGTAAAAAGCAGTGGATTAATTGATGTTGGTTACCAAGGTTCTAGGTATACTTGGTGTAATAATAGAGGGGAGTTAGACTTAATAATGGCTAGACTTGATAGGTGCTTGCACAACACTAAGTGGCAGTTAATTTTTCCCAATTCATCTCTGAAACATCTGAATAAAACTTCTTCGGATCACTATCCTCTGCTTTTATCTATAGGTTTCAATGAAGGTTCAAGACACTCACTGTTTAAATTCCTAAATTTCTGGCCTACTCACTCTAATTTTATGCAGATAGTATCGGACTCGTGGGGATGTTATACCCCAACTGTTGGTATGTCTAAATTTTATGCTTAATTGAAAAGATTGAAAGATGTATTAAAATCTTGGAGCAAGTCTTCTTTTAAGAATGTTTGTCAGGTAGTGGTGGATATTGAGGATGAGATAGCCCAATTAGAGATAAATTATGAGATCTCTAGTTCAGATGTCAATAGAGAGGCGTTGAATAAAGGGAGAGCAAGACTTCAAACAACTTTATAGGTAGAGGAAATGTACTGGAAGCAAAAATCTTCTTTAAAGTGGCTACACTTGGGGGATTCTAATAATAAATTTTTTCATGCTAATACTAGAGCCAAAGTCCAACATCTTAAAATCTTTGGGATTCAAAATGAGACAGGTGATATGATAGAAGAAGAGCAGGCTTTCAAAATAATCATTGTTGATAATTTTGAGAATCCGTTGAGTGCTATGCAGCCTAAAGTTGAGAAATTTAATGGGTATATCATCCCTAAGCTGATTTCAGTAGAAGAAAATCATTCTCTAGAGGTTTTTCCCTCGGAGCAAGATGTGAAGGAAGTTGTGTTCAGCCTTAGCCCTTATTCATCCTCGGGCCCGGATGGATTCGGAGGTCAATTTTATATGTCTTGTTGGAACATTATTAAGGATGATTTATTGGCTGTTATTAATTCCTTTTTTGCAAGTGCAGAATTACCTCAAAGTTAGTCTTCTACCTCTATTGTGCAGATTTAAAAAATTAAAAATCCAAAAGTTTGTGAGGATTTTAGGCCTATAAGTCTATGAAACTTTTGCTATAAGATTATTTTGAAGATAATTTGCAATAGGCTTGCTAAAATCATGCCTAAAATAATTTCTCAAAATCAAAGTGGATTTACTAAAGGTAGATCCATTTAAGATAATATTTTGCTTGCCAAGGAGATGGTGCACAATTTGGGAAAGAAGATTCATGGAGGGAATGTTATGATCAAACTAGACATGGAGAATGCGTATGACAGAGTCCACTGGGGGTTCCTAATTAAAGTTCTAAGAAGTTTTGGCTTCGGGGAAAGATTCATTGACTTTATATGGAGATATATTTCCAATAATTGGTTCTCTATTATGATTAATGGTCAAGTGAATGGCTTCTTTAAACCTAATAGAGGCATTCGGCAAGGGGACCCTATTTCTCCTAGTCTATTTATTATCGCAGCTGAATATTTCAGTAGAGGACTGGATAGATTGATGGTGAATCGTTTGATTAAACCTTTTTACCTGACTAGTGGTTGTCCTCTTATTTCCCATTTGGATTTTGCAGATGATGTAATTATTTTCAGTAGAGGTGACAAAAGGAGTTTGAAGAAGCTCATAGAATTTTGTCAGGACTATGAGACGACTTCTGGCCAGAAAATTAACTTTTCAAAAAGCTCTTTTACAGTTGACTCTAAGCAGCCTCCAAGATTCAAATCAAATTTTACTGATATTTTAGGGCTGAAATCTAAAGATCTCCCAATTAAATACTTGGGATGTCCTCTTTTTAAAGGAAGAAACAAGGTGGGACATTATGAGACTTTAATTTCATCTTTAAGAAGCAAAATTTCGGGTTGAAAATCAAAACTCCTTTCAATTGGGTGTAGATTCATTCTTATCAAACATGTCTTATCCTTAATCCCGTTATTTCTTCTAGCCTCAATAAATCCTCTAAAGGTTGTGATTAGGAAAATTTATCTGATGTTGAACAAGTTCTTCTGGGGTGGAAATGAAGATGTAGGCTGGAATGGAAAAATTGGTCTGAGCTGTGTAAAGATCAGAATGAAGGCGGTACGGGATTTAAAGATTTTGTTACTATTTCAAAAGCTTCGAATATGATATGTTCTGGAAATTAAAATCTGAAGATTCTTTATGGGCATCATACTATGCAAATAGGTATAAGAATATGGTCCGATGCATTAAGGGTGTATCTCACTTATGGAGACAAATGAAGCAAATTGAGGATGAATGTTTAGAGAAGATTGATACAGTTAATAATGAGATTGTTTGGAAGTTAGAAAGCTCAGTTCAGTTCTCGCTATCATCTGCTTATGAAAGTTTAAGAGTTCATTATCCAGATTCTCAAGTTCATTGTAATATTTGGGATAATAATATCCCAAAGAAGATTTCCATAAAAGTGTGGAGAATTCTTCATAAATGTATCGCTACAGATGATAATGTTATAAACCTTAGTGTGCGTATGCCCTCTAGATGTCATCTATGCAGTTGTAGTGAGGAAACAACATCTCATTTATTCATCTCCTGCTCGATTTCCAGTCAGATTTGGGATTATTTTTTGAATATTATGGGTATAAAACTTGATAGAAATAATTTGTCCTCAGTTCTTCTTAGCTGGTGTATTCTAGCAGGTTCGAATGAAGCAGAACAAATTGTTTGAGGGATCCAAAGTCAATATTCAGTTTATTAAGAATCAAATTGTTCATTTGATATCAAACATTTATAAGAATCAATCTCTAGAGGGAGGAGTTTCATCGTTGTCTCAATGCTGGAAAGAGACTTTTGGTCTGAATTTTAAAGCTAAATCTCTTAAATATTCCAAAGTCAATTGGAATATTCCTCAAAATGGCAGGTTAAAGATTAATATTGATGGGGCTAGCAAAGGAAATCTGGAAGAGGAGGTATGGGAGGTATTATGCGACATATGCTGAAAATGTAGATTTTGCTTCTAACTCTGTTATGGAACTCAACAGTTTAAGAATTGGGATTAATCTATGTTTGAAGAAGAATATTAATGATATTGACATCGAGACAGATTCTTTATTTATTTTTAAGCTGTAAGAGGGTACTTTAGATAAGATGGAGGCGTAACCCCTATTTGAGTATGGCAATGATAAGATAATCCTGGCCAAAGCTTTGGATTAATGATAGGACACACGAACACAGACCCAATGAAGATAAACTCGGTTTAAACTCACAAAACTCTAGTGTATAACTCAGGAAATAGTAATGAACCTTAGAAGCAACTTAGCTAGAGGGAGAGAGAAGTAAGCACCCTAGATACACCTTGGTAGGCAGGTAAAAACACACCATATACCCTCAGGAATCTCTGTCAAGTATTAAAAGCTTTACAATAAATGACAATGGTGAGGGGATAAACCCTCTGGCTTGCAATAAATCTCTCTTTCTGATGTATATCTCTAGTAATAACTCCAGGGTTCTCAAAAAGATCATGTCTCTCCCCAGGGGTGGTTGGGGTCCTTAAATAGCCCCCCACACCATCCCTGAGGCAACTCAGTCATTAAAACTATGAAAGACATCCCTCATACTTTATGTCACAACATTAAATGTCTGATGTACTAGTTGCCTCCACGTCATAAATATTAAATGCCAATACATGCCTTTTGTCTATCCAGTGTGTGTCAGGGGGCCGTTGTCGCAGAGGTGGCTCACCAACTGCCTGACATGCCCAAATACCACGGTGGTTTACTCAAGTGCATGTCTGACATTGTTTGGCTAGCTAGTGACATCACGTCCAGTATATGTGACATTAAGTAGAGGGCTATTTGGTTCATAACTCAACGCCCGATGGAACTCCAAGCTGCTCCGCTTGAGGTTCCACGGCCAGGGTCTTTCGGTGTTTTACCAAGTGTATCTAAGATGGTCAGGACAAGCCCCAACGGTGCCTTACTTCTCAATCCTCCAAACCAAGTTTCTCTAAAGTTCCCACAGTGAGATCATTCGATAGAGCATGAAAGCTCTCCCAGGCCCTGCCAAGCCTGGTCTCTTGCAAGTACCATTTGACCTCACACAAACTCTTGTTATTATCGTTACGTCATTACAACCATTATAGCTCACAGTCATCAATAATGGAAATACAATGACTAATACGATAAGCTAAAATATGAGCTGTCGCGCCAAGCTGCCTCGCTGAGTTGCCACGCTCGAGCTGCCTCGGTTGCTTAATCTCCAACACTGTTGCTAATTGGGGATTTGTCCCTAATCTCAAGATTACCTTCAATCCCCCTCTACATTTGCCCCCTCGTGGAGAGATTTATTGGAACAAGAAATATCTGCACGAAATGTCTCAAACCGATGGACCTTTCTTTGTGTGAAAAGATTCAGGCCTCCTCTCCTTTATTCGGAACCAGAGCGTTAGAGTCTTCAGGGAAAAAGTAAAATTTTGCCCGATGTACCTTAGTCATTGGAACCGTTGGGACATCTTCTTCATTGGGAGTCTATTGGATATGTCTAGCAAAAATTTCTTTGGCGCCAAAACTCAATCTTGCCTAGGAAGGCAACAGTTTGTGTTCCCTAGGTGTCACTTCGTAAATGATGTGGCACTGTCTTCTCAACTGTCAAAGCACTTCCCAAGGTGCCACGTGTTTATTGGAAATGATTGGAGGCGGCTTTGCACGTGTGATGGTGGGAGACTGAAACGACAACTCCGAAATTTTCAAATGGCTATATCCAAAACATTTTAACCCTTTCTTTCTTTTTTTCCTTACTCTATTACTATCTTCTTCAGACTTCCATTTTTAGAGAGAGAAAAACCTGGAAGAACTCCATTGTTGCTAAGCTCCTGTTCGCCTTCTTCCCTTCTCATCTTTTGAACCGCTACCCGTGGTCGTGGTCTTCTACTCTCATTCTTCAAACCGCTCTTGCTTAAAGCTTTTCTGTTGTCTTCATCATCGTTTCCCATGGAAACCTCAAACAACTCTGCTATCTCTGCTACTGGTGCTCGGTCTGCCACCACCACTCCTGTCTCTGCCCTGGATGCTGCCTGCCAGGAACAACTGCGGTTTTATCGTCGCTCTCCTATTTTTGGGGAGGGTGATGAATTTGCCGTTGCCTGCAAGGCTGTGCATTTTTCTTCCTAGTTTGATGCCTTACTGTTGGGTGATGAAGACGAGGATTCTTCTGAGTGGGGCTTTCTTCCTCCAGAGGGGACTCTACGATTTCGCTTGGGGCGAGGGGACTTCCCATGGTCCCATATTGACTTCGAAGCGCCAGGGGGTTCTCTTACCCACTTTATTTCTAGGAACTCTCATATGCAAAGTTCTTATGCCGATAGTCTCACCAAGCTTGGGTTGCAACGGGCTAAGTGGTTTGGTGAGTTCACTCTTTCGAAGAACAATGCTGCTCTTCCTATCCTAGTCTCTCGATGGAACGTTACTACTCATACGTTCATTGCTGCGTGGGATGAGTTCACCATAACTCTCGAAGACATGTGCGAGATTTTGGGCCTCGATGCAACAGGTTATGAGCCCTATACCGATCAGGCTCTTGATGCCCAAGGGACTGCCGATCGTTTTGAGTTGGATCGCATATGCCGAAGCTGCATTGGTTCGTCCAACAAAGCTACTTTCTCTCCCTTGATTAATTATTTCTTCAAGGGTTCTGATGAAGGCAGTTCTTCAACAGATGCTCCTGGTCAAGGTACACCGTTGGAACTTCTCGCCTATATTCTTGTGATTCTCTCCCATTTCCTTTTGACGGGCAAACCCAATGATCAGCCCCGAAGGGACCTTATCAACATGTCCCTTTGTTTGGCCCAAGGCATAAAACTTCCACTGGCTGTAATTGCCTTGGGATCCCTCTACACCTGGCTGGATAGAACTTTGTTCGACATGGAACGCTCTCTCAGCCGTTATAACTTGGCCAATTTTGCCAACAGCGTTCTTCTAACCAGCTTCCTTTACTTTCGCTTTCCTGTCGTAGCAGCCAAAGCCAATAGTCCTCCTTCGGGGGAAATAATTCTACCTCCACGGTCTTTTATTTATCACAAGAGACAAAGCCAAAAGGAGTTAATATCTGTGATTGACCGTTTTGAGAACTTCGTCATGAGGCCATATCAGGAGGAAGTCTTCTTTCACACTTGTGAATTTTTTCGACATGAAGCCAGAGTGGTACAGGCCCCTACCCCAGATATTGAGGATCCCTCGCTCTCCGTGGTCCTTTTGTTCTCCCCTGGATATCTGCCTTCTTACACTGAGCGGGGATATACTAGTGAGCACTATAATCCCAACCGATGCAGCCGCCAGTTTGGGTTTGACCAGGGGGCTCCACGTCCAGTGTTTCAATCGTCAAACCCCAAGGTCTCCTTTAGCGAGGCGTGTTCTCTGTTTTCTTCAACCGCTGCGTGGGGGATATGTTCAACCATGGCTGGGCGTGTCACCATTCCCAGTATAACTAGGCATAGGGATGCGACCCCTCTGTTTGCTATAAAATACTGGCCAAAACAACTGGCTGCAATTACTGAGTTTGTTGAGGGAGATCCCGTTTATCCTCCCGTTTCTTCATTTTCTGCCTTAGAGTTGGGGCTAAAAGGCAACTCTGTACTTGGTATGGAGTTCCCTCTAAGTTCAACTTCAAAGCACCTCCCACCGAGCTTCCCCTATTTTGTCCCCATGGTCCCAATTGCAACGCCAAAACCCAAAACTCCTGCAGCTCCGAAGAAGGCTACCCCCTCAACCGAAGCTACTATCGGCGAGGGGCCTTCTCAGCCACCTGCCAAGAAGGCAAAAATGGCCAAGAGTGGGACAACACAATCAAAGTCTAAGTCCCAGAAGCCCCAAACTCCCGTGGCAACCTTTCCCATAGCCTCCGTTCCACTTCCCATGTCTGCTGAAACGGCTGAGCGCTTAAGGAGGGAAGCCCAAGCAGAAATAGATCGAATAAATGCTGAGTATTAACGACACGTTGTCATTGTTCCTCCTTCCGTTGCTTTTCCTACAGTGGTGGTTGATCCTACAGAGCCAACGGTTAGAAGGAGAAAGAGCTCAAGGGTTCCTCGAGAGGTCGGTACTAGTGCAGCGGGATCGAGGAAGGAAACTCTTGGTACCAAGTCCCAGAAGATGCGAACTCTTGAGGTGCATTGAACTCCTGAGGTGCATCCCACTCCTACCCCTTCTGTCGTTGTTACTCCTCCTTCTTCACCTGTGGTCCTGTCTTCTCGTTCCCCTTCTGAATCTGAGGTATGTATGCTTGATTTATTCATTCTCTTTTTTACTTAAGGCAGACTACATTTTCTTATTATTTTTTTTGACAACTGTGGTGCAGGGGATTGAAGAGTAAAGGCCAAACCCCCCCAGTCCTACCGTGAGCCCTTTTGTGGGGGGACGCTTCGGTGTATCTCATACCGATGTGACTCCTCCCCATTCTCCCATGACGGGGCTCACTTATTCTCGTCGGTCAAGCTCCCAACGTGCTAGGGAAGTTTTTGTGGGAGGTGATGCCACTGAGCCTGTGAGTGATTCCTCTCCCCCAAAGGTAACGTAACCCGAGATAACACTATTAGTCCCCTCTAATTTACGTACTTCACCTGAGGTTCCTCTGCCCATCGTTCTTGTGGAGGAAAGTGAGCCCGAGGTATGATTTCCTTTATAATTTATTTATTATAGCGTCTTTTCGGTTCCACCCTTTTTACTTATGTGTTGCTGAACCCTGAGATGTTTTTGGGTGCCCCAGTTTGAAATATCCTCGTTGTTAGCAAATGTTCGTCTTCCAACGATGCTGATGAGGCCTCTGACCACCGTTCCCCTTTTCAGTACCAAAACCGAGGTGAGTAGTACGTAGAGATACTTCTTCATGTTTTATGTACTTATTCCTCTTTTCTAACACTTGCCCTCATGTCACAGTTTTCTCCTGATCTTGTACCACCCACTCATCTTGGTGATCCTCATGCAATCAAGGCCAGGGTTGGTGCTTCTGCCCCCCTCCGTGTTGGGTCTTTGTTTGGGAGCCCCTCATCTTCTCCCGATGAACCATGCATGCTGGCCTTGGTGCCTTATGTTGGTGAGGGCGTCCTGCCGAGTGTTGAGGCTTCTATAACTAGGGAACTCGTTATGACTTCTGAGGCAATGATTCCATCCCCAACGGTTCCTATCCTTGTAGCTGCCACAACGGTCCCCGTTCTTACCCCTGTAGTGAGTGGGTTATGTATATTTTTTTCTTTGTTATTTCTCGTGAGTTTTCACCTTATAAAGGTGACTTAACAACGAGAATGTTTGTTAAGATTTTGTCTCAAACCCCACCTTATAACGGAGACTTAACAACGAAAACACTTGTTAAGATTTTTTCATAAACTCCACCTTATAACGGTGACTTAACAACGAAAACGCTTGTTAAGATTTTTCCATAAACTCCACCTTATAACGGTGACTTAACAACAAAAACCCTTGTTAAGATTTTTTCATAAACTCCACCTTATAATGGTGACTTAACAACGAAAACGCTTGTTAAGATTTTTTCATAAACTCCACCTTATAACGGTGACTTAACAACGAAAACGCTTGTTAAGATTTTTCATAAACTCCACCTTATAACGGTGACTTAACAACGAAAACGCTTGTTAAGTTTTTTTCATAAACTTGTTATGGCTTCCATCCCTTCTCAGGTTTCTCGGGAAGATTCTCCCCCAGTTCTTTCGCCTGTGGGCTCACCTCACCGGGAACTTGATGTTTCGGAAAACTCTGGTCATGATGATCAAGGTTCTACGACTGGTGCTACAGCAGAGAGCGAATCTGGGTGCGAACTCCCTCTTCCTGACCAGGCTCCTCACGCTTTCGGCCTAATGGTTCTTCGGTAGTCTCCTCAAATGCCTGTCAACCACCGCTTGGTGATTGAACAACTGGTGAATCGTCACCCTGAGACCTTAACACCGGATTACCCGCGCTCTAATATTCACGTGATGAGTCACAGACTTCAAGGCATGGCTATCATTGTTGCTGAAATTGCTAGTACCCCTACTGCATGTGTTACCAGATCCCTTCTTAACCAATTTTTGGGTTTTCTGAGGGAGCTGAGGCGTGATGGTTTCAATTTTGACTAGCTCATAACATATTTGAAGACTCTGAAGAACCAGCAACTGATTGGCCAGAGGGAAGTGTTACGAAAGCACCAGGAGGACCAGCAAGCTGAGGAAGCTAGGTTGGTCACATTGGCGCCCCTTTTGGAAGCAGTGGATTAAGAGGTAAAGGATGCCGAAGAAGCCTTGTGTCTGGTCAAACTAAAACGCGAGAGACTCCTCATCGAACCTACACAAGTGCAAATGAGGCTGGAGGTTTCTATTAATGCCCAGCGGTCTTTCACAGCAGCTTCTTCGGGTCTTCCTGGAGATTTTTTCTCTTCCTCAGATTTATCGTTTCTTTTAGACTAATTGCCTCTTGTATACAGATCCTCCATCTGCTCTTATCTATGTAATTCTTGGGCGTTAGCTCCCAAATTTTTTTGTAATGCTCTATTGTTTATGAATGAAAAATATATACTTTTCAATCCATCCATGTGTTGTGACTGTTCTTGTATGCTATAGATTTTTATATTTCTGCAATTCTTTCATTATGTTTAAAGTAGCCAAAACTTGTATATTTATAACAACAGCCAGTTATAACATTGGTTCAAACTTGATTGTTTACACATGATAAACCTTCAGCCATTTATTGTTAATCTTAAATGGCTTGTCTTCCTCTAACTTCGAAATTAAACAATAACCTAAATCATGGGACTCCTTCACGACGAAAGGTCCCTCCCAGTTGGCTGCAAACTTTGGTAGAGGAAGCCCCCTGATGTGTTTTACTGCTGCTTTCAATACGAGGTCTCCCTCCACGAACTTCCTTGGTCTCACCAAGTTATCGTATGCCCTGGAGAGTTATTTCATATACATCTGGAAGTGATGCATCGAGTTATCTCTGTGTTCATCCAACGCTTCCAACTATACATGTCTCTTTTGAGGGAGCATACTACTTCGTAAGGAATATCGAGCGGAAGGAACTTCCAACTCCACTGGAAGGATTGCCTCAGCCCCATAAACAAGGGAGAACGACGTGTATCTTGTGGGTTTCCATTTTATTGTTCGATAGGCCCACAAAATAGCTGGTATCTTGTCATCCCACGCCCCCGAAAAGTCTTCCATCATCTTGGCTAAAATATTAACCAAGGTTTTGTTAATCGCTTCGGCTTGATAGTTTCCCTTTGGGTATGCCACCGTTGAGGTGTGATGAACAATGGAGTACTTGTCTGTGAGCATTGTTACTTCAGAATTGACGAAGGGAGTCCCGTTATCTGAAAGAATTACCTTTGGGATCCTGAAACGGCAAATGATCTATTCTCTGATGAAGTTGCTCACCACCCCAGCCGTTGCTCTTTTGAGTGGTATCGCTTCGGCCCATTTTGTAAAACACTTTGTTGCTACCAGTATCCATATCTTGCCTCTCGAAGAAGGGTGTATTTCCCCCACTAGGTCAAACGCCCAAGTATGAAATGGATAGGGTGTTAACAGAGAGTGTAAGTCCACCGATGGGGCATGGATCATATTTCCATGAAGTTGGCAAGCTTTGCATTTTTGAACGAACTCAACAGAGTCTTTCTCCATCGTTAGCCAATAATATCCCAACGTCATCAACTGATCATACAACTTGGCTCCTCCTATGTGGGCTGGATAGTGCGCTTGTTTGAGGACCTTCGATGCTTCTTCCTTCGTGACGCAGCGCAATGGCCTGTTAAAGTACCCCCTTCGATAAAGCTGCCCCTCCTGAACATAGAACCTTAGAGCCCTTCGCTTTAGACCCATTGCATCCATTTTCTCTGTTGGGACAACCCCATCCTGAATGAAGTCGATGTAGGGCTGCCTCCAGTCCGTTTGAGCTTCAATAAAATGGCACTCAGCTGCTTCGAAGAATAGTTGACACTTATCGCACTTCTGTTGCAGCTCTGCCGCATCTTGCTTCATTCTAGGCCAGAAATACCCCTCTCTTTGAATTCTCCTATATATAGGTATCTCAGTCATTTCGCAGTGCTCCTCATGCATTTTCCTCAATCTTTGCTCGGCTTCCTCTGGGCTGACGCATCTTGACAACCATCCCCCAGCATTTCTATAGTAAAGATTCCCCTAGTTCGTAAAGTATTGTGCCAACTCTCTTAATCCCATAGCTCCTTCGCCAGACTCTAGTTGCTTCCTAATCTCTCCCCTCAAGTCCGCGTCCTCCTCCATCGGTAGTATTGACTGTACCACCGAAGGAGCTGTTCTTCGTTAGATCACAACTATAGTTTCATCGTTCTTCATGACCATTTTCTAGGTGATAGTGGCATAGGCGTTTGGATGGCGATTCATCGTTCTGTGATGTTTTCTGATCTTGGTCCGATGGAACTGGTTGAGAAGCCTTTGAATGATTGTTCTATAGGGTGCCAGGCTCATGTGTTTCAATGCATATTCTCCTTTTACTTGCTGAATTACTAAGTTCGAGTCACCCTTAATGCAGAGTGAACGAATTCCCCTTCGAAGAGCCTCTAGCATCCCCAGTACCAACGCCTCGTATTCTGCTTCGTTATTGGAACAAAGGAAATCTAGCTTGTAGGAAAGGCAAATCTCCTCCATCCCTTTTGAAAGAATAACCCCTGCTCCCCCTTTCTTTTCCGTCGAAGATCCATCGAACTGCATCGTCCATTCCTCATCGGTTGTATCCAGGTAATTAGCCTGCAAATCATCTCCTGGAATGTCTTCCTTATGGGGCTCGAAGGTTCCTGAAGGGAAGATGGCCAATAGATCAGCATACGCCTAGCTTTTAATTGTGCGAGGCGTCACACACTTAAAGTCATATTCGAAAAGGATAAGGAACCATCTAGCTGCCCTGCCAATCAATATAGTTCTTGCAAGCAAATACTTAATTGGGTCACATCTAGTTATAATATGAGTTGTGAAGGACAGCATATAATGCCTAAGTTTTTGTGCTACAAAGACCAAAGCTAAACAATGCCTTTCTAAGCTACTATATCTAATCTCTGGCCCATGTATAATTCTGCTGAGGTAGTAAACCGGCCATTCTTGCCCGTCCACCTCTTGTGCTAACAGAGCTCCGACGGACCTCGTGGTAGACGTGAGGTACAGCTGCAACGGTACTCCTGCCTGGGGAGGAACCATGATTTATGGTGAAACGAGCAGTTTCTTCAGCCTGACAAGAGACTCCTGGTGAACCTCCTCCCACCTGAATTTCATATTTTTTCGCAACAGCTCCATCAGTGGGTGTGTTATTTCAGCCAATCCAGGCACAAATTTCCTACGGTAGGAGACTTTGCCAAGAAAACTCTTCAGCTCCTTCGCCGTCCTAGGACATGGCATCTCTAATATCGCCCGTTGTTTATCCTGGTCCATCTACACCCCTTGTCGATCAACCATGAAGCCTAGAAACTTCCCGCTTATTACTCCGAAGACACACTTTAACGGGTTCATCCTCAATTTATACCTCCTACACCGAGCAAACACCTTCCTTAAATCATTCAGATGGGACTCCTCCTTCTTCGATTTGATGACCAGGTCGTCCATGTAGAACTCTACAAATTTATGGAAGAAGTCATGAAAAATGGCCATCATTGTCCTCTGGTACGTAGCTTCAGTGTTCTTGAGTCCAAACGGCATCACCTTGTACATGAAGTTGCCCAACGGAGTTCTGAACGCCGTTTTCTCTGCATAAGAGGGGTCCATCTTGATCTGGTTGTATCCCACATACCCATCCATGAAGCTATACATCTCATGACCAGCCGTGGCATCTATCAAACTGTCGATGGAGGGTAGGGGAAACTCATCTTTGGGGCAAGCCCTATTCAAGTCTCTGAAGTCCACACAGATCCTTATTTGGTTCTTGTCTTTCTTTGCCACTGGCACAATGCTGGATAGCCAGAGGGGATGTTGTATTAGCTTGATAAATCCTGCTGCCAACAAGCGTTGGACCTCTTCTTTAATCTTTAAGTCTAGTTTAGGCTTGTAAGTCCTCGTTGCCTGCTTCACCGGAATGGCTGAAGGCATCACGTTCAGTTTGTGGTAACTCACCTCTTCATCCAGCCCTTCCATTTCAGTGTACTTCCATGCAAAAACGTCTATGAATTCCCGAATCAGTTTGACCAAGGCTTCTCGTTTCCCCTCACCGAGATCTTTTAAGATAAAGATAGGCCTTGGATCTTCCCCTTCTCTTGCTAAGTTCAGCTGGTCTAACTCTTGTGCATGGGGCCTTGGTCGATTTCCCATGTAGTCTGGTTCTTCGGCGACATCTTCTATGAATTCTTGTATGTTGGAGTTGTCTATCACCATACACTGCCCCCGTCGATCCACCAAAAACACTCATACACTGGGTCAACCTCATCCTTAGTCTCTTCGGTCGCCCGTTCACACCGTTATAAGCGGTACACTACTTTTCCCTCTTCAGTGATAATTTTATTGCATTGCCTGCTGGTAGCTATTGCCACGACCTTCCTCTTCTTCTCTCTGGAAGCCTCATCTTTCCCTGTATATTTTTCGAAGATAGGGGGAACATAGTCCTTTGGGTAAGGCTCATCATTGTACGCTTGAGGGTAGGATGTTCGGAAGTCGTCATAAACTGAAGCCACCTCGCCGGCTAATTGCGAGGAAGCCCGTATGAACTTCAACATCTCCTTCTGCATCTCTTTTCTCATTTCTTCCATGGGCGAGGCCGCAGGGGCCACCAGCAATGGGGCCATGGGTTGAGCGCCCGTTGTAACTGAAACGAACGTCACCGGCGGTACCGTTGAGACTCCTGAGGTTCCCACTGCTGGACTCGCAATAGGGGTACGCTTGCCGGGAGCGCTCCTGCAATGCCTGTACCTGGTGGGGCGGTTGGAGCTACCCCTGGTGTTACGAAAGCATTAGCCTCCAATCCTCCCATCATATTTGAAGCTACTGGGGTTTGCAAAAACTCATAAAATTTGCTCATGAGGAGCGCCATCTGGGCGGGTCCCAACCCCGCACTCATGGTAGGTTGTGCCACCCCAGGAACGTCTGACATCATCGGAACCGGCGGTACCTCTACTCGAGGAGCCCCATACCTTAGGGCCTCCTGCTCCCTCGCGACCTGTTCTTCATTACGCTGGATATCATCAAAGTTGAGTCTTCGAGTAGCATTATCTTACGCCATACTCCCTAGCTAAGAGAATGCCTCCCCAGCAGAGTCGCCAAATGTAAGAGGGTACTTTAGATAAGATGGAGGCATAATCCCTATTTGAGTATGGTAATGATAAGATAATCCTAGCCAAAGCTTTCGATTATTGATAGGACACACGAACACAGACCCAATGAAGATAAACTCGGTTTAAACTCACAAAACTCTAGTGTATAACTCAGGAAATAGTAATGAACCTTAGAAGCAACTTAGCTAGAGGGAGAGAGAAGTAAGCACCCTAGATACACCTTGGTAGGCAGGTAAAAACACACCATATACCCTCAGGATTCTCTGTCAAGTATTAAAAGCTTTACAATAAATGACAATGGTGAGGGGATAAACCCTCTGGCTTGCAATAAATCTCTCTTTCTGATGTATATCTCTAGTAATAACTCCAGGGTTCTCAAAAAGATCATGTCTCTCCCCAGGGGTGGTTGGGGTCCTTAAATAGCCCCCCACACCATCCCTGAGGCAACTCAGTCATTAAAACTATGAAAGACATCCCTCATACTTTATGTCACAACATTAAATGTCTGATGTACTAGTTGCCTCCACGTCATAAATATTAAATGCCAATACATGCCTTTTGTCTATCCAGTGTGTGTCAGGGGGCCGTTGTCGCAGAGGTGGCTCACCAACTGCCTGACAGGCCCAAATACCACGGTGGTTTACTCAAGTGCATGTCTGACATTGTTTGGCTGGCTAGTGACATCACCTACAGTATATGTGACATTAAGTAGAGGGCTATTTGGTTCATAACTCAACGCCCGATGGAACTCCAAGCTGCTCCGCTTGAGGTTCCACGACCAGGGTCTTTCGGTGTTTTACCAAGTGTATCTAAGATGGTCAGGACAAGCCCCAACGGTGCCTTACTTCTCAATCCTCCAAACCAAGTTTCTCTAAAGTTCCCACAGTGAGATCATTCGATAGAGCATGAAAGCTCTCCCAGGCCCTGCCAAGCCTGGTCTCTTGCCAGTACCATTTGACCTCACACAAACTCTTGTTATTATCGTTACGTCATTACAACCATTATAGCTCACAGTCATCAATAATGGAAATACAATGACTAATACGACAAGCTAAAATATGAGCTGTCGCGCCAAGCTGCCTCGCTGAGTTGCCACGCTCGAGCTGCCTCGGTTGCTTAATCTCCAACACTGTTGCTAATTGGGGATTTGTCCCTAATCTCAAGATTACCTTCAATCCCCCTCTACATAAGCTGATAAATCGAGACTGGAGGCCTCCTTGGAGACTCAAGACAGTAACGGATGCCATTTTTGAAGACCTTAAACGGATTAATTATTGGGTGAGTCATTGCTTTAGAGAATCAAATATGGTAGCTAATTGTCTAGCAAATGTGGGAGTGAACTTTAGGGGTCAAGAAATTTACGAAGATGTTACGTATTTACCGCGTATGGTCAGGGGTGCCTACAAGCTTGATAAAATTAAATGCTTTTATTTTAGAATTAAAAATTCTTGATTTCTTTTGTAATGGGGTTATTATAAAACCCCAATTTTATTTTACGTTTGCTTTTGGTTATTGTCTCCCCAAAAGTTTTCCATATTTAGAGTTTGTAGTGCCATAAGAGAGGCTTTTTCTCTTTTTATCAATAATATGTGTGGGGGTTCCGTCCCTCTCTGATAAAAAAAAAGGTGTTGGGTGAGGGTTACGTTTAGGGGTGTTCAGAAAATCGAATGGACCGACGGAACGAACTGGACCGCCCTAATTTTTCTTTTTTTTTAATCGGTCCGGTCTATTTTTTTTTACAGACCGATCTAACCGGTCTGGTCCTCGGTCCCCCTTATTAAATACCCGGTCTGAATTGACCCGGACCGGTTACTATTATTATATATTTATATTTAATTATAATTAAATTTATATATAAAACAATAACTTAAAGAAGAGAACTTTTAAGCACGGGTACGCTCGTCAAAATTAAAATAGGAGAAAACAAAAAACCCTAGGCTCTCATCTCATTGAGGGACATTACCATTCTACTCTAACACACACACAGCCACTGAGCCATCCCATTCCATTCCCATTCTACTCTTCTCTCTCTCACAGACTCACAGCCGCTCTATCTTCTCCACTCTCTCTCAAATTATTCTTTTATTTCTTCTTTCAAAATCCTCTATGGCATTATACTCTAGACGCACGCACACAACACTGCTGCTCATCATCCATATACGCCGATCATCACAGCACAACACAGAGGTTGCTTACCGTATTTTCGCCGACCATCTCTGCCACACACGGTATTATTTCAAAACCCTTTGGTTTGGTGTTGGTTTGATAATAGTTAATATTTGTACAAAGACATGAATCAATTGATTTTTAATAGTTAATTGATAATGGTATAACAGTTAATGTTATTACCATCAACGGTTAAATCGGAGTGGTGTGGCGATTTGTGTGATTTAAAATCTAAGTTGAGTTTGGTGGGGAAATAACGTCATCCCTCAACAAAGAATTGGTGTTTCTCATACTCCAATTTCTGGAAGAAGAGAAACTTAATGATTTCGTGCACAGGTGAAATCTATTACCTTTTTGGGTTCTGGACAAAACTGATGGCAAGAAAAAAATGGCACACCTGATTCTTTTTCATTCAAAAACTGATTAATTTAAAATGATTAATTTAATAAGATTAGTACCGAAAAGTTATACCTGACCGACTAGGGTCAGGTGACTGATACAATCGGTCCGATATTGGTCTCTTTTTTTCTAGGACCGGTTTAATCGGTCTGGTCCTTAAAAATCCTAAAAATTGGACTAGCCCAGACCGCAAACACCCCTAGTTAATTTTGGAATTAATAGAAGGTGCACGTGGTTGGTGAGGTTATGAGAGAATGGGGATAAGTTGGGGGGCATTTTTGGAAAAGAGATAAGTTGGGGGGGAATTTTTTAAAAAGGGTTAAAAAGGGTTTAAAACACATGTGGGAGTTATACTTCAGTTTATTTTGCGGTTATGATTTAGGCAGGAGGTCAAAATCACAAATGGGTTCGGAGTTACGATGTGGGGCTAATCGAGTCTTGGTTCGGAGGTCCGGATGTGAAAGCGAGTTAAGTTTCGATTGCTTGAGTTGCTCCGATTTTGTTCCGGGTTGAGTTTGGGGTTGGCTTTGAGCTGGTGGGGTTGCTTTCGGGTTATTAGGCAGAAGGTTGTAGCAATGAGGGCCGAATTTTGGTGGTCGGGTGGTTGCGATCGAGTTTGGGTGGAGCGTCGCGGGATGAAGTTGGTGGGTCAGACAGGTCCGGCGGGTTCTATAGGATGAGGTTACGGAACGGAGGATTGGATCAGCAGGTTTGAACGACGGGGTTGTACCCAGTGGATGTTTGGTTTTTCCCGAGATAGGTTCGGTGTTGGCCTAGTGGGTCGCTGCTTAGCTGTTGGGAGGTGTGGATTGAGATGGGTTTTGGGTCTTTGACAGGTTGGTTTTTGAAGTGTTGGATTAGTGTTTGTTTTGTGTTAATGGAGATTGGGAGAGAGAGAGTCTTGGTTTGGGTGGACGGTTGAAGATGAAGGGAGAGGGATTTATGTATATGAGGGTGCATGGTAGGATGGTGTGTGTGAGTGAGTTATTTGGGTGTGAGTAAGGTGTAGGAAAGAGCTTGTGTGTGTGTGTGTGTGTGTATTAGTTTGTACCCAACTAAATAAAATAAAAATAAACCTAATAAAAACATGTAAAATAAATATAAAAACTAAACTAAACTGAAAAATCTAGTAAATTACTAAAGACTAATCCTAAAAATAAAAAGAAATAAAAATAAATATTAAAAATCTAATAAAACTAAAATCCTAAATAAAAATATAAAAGACACAAAAAAATAAAAAAAATCTATTATAACTAAAAATATAACCCTAATATAATTAAACTAAAGAAAGATAAAATCTAATAAAACTAGAAAATAAATTCCTGAAAACTAATCCTAATAAAAATAAAATAAAATAAAATAAAGATGCAAATTCAAAACTAATACATATCGAAATCAAAATAAAGAAATATGAAAACAAAAAATAAATCCTAAAAAATTCTAAATAAATCTAAAAATAAAAACGAATCAAAATAAAAATATAAAAAAATAAACGTACAAACACAACACACACACGAGGTTCAGGTGAATGTTTAGGCTCGATTTAGGGTAGGCTAGGGTTATGGGATTGGTAATTAGCTCCATTTGAATTGCAAATTATCTCGAAATATAACTTTTGACACCGCAACTACAATCAAGTTTGCGCATTAAATAATTATGCGCATAAGACCCAAATTGCCAAGAATTAGCAACTAAAATGTGTCTATTTGGGGTATAAAATGTACACTTTTGGGTTCTTATCACTTGTTATTGAAAAAGTGTGGTCCCCTCCAATAGTTGTAGTTGGGAAAGCTACTTTTTTTAAAACTTATTTAGGAATGGAGTGAGGATGAGTTAAAAGTATGCCATTTTAATTCTAAAGGTTTAAGTAGTTTATTTAGTGCCATTACTCTCGAAGAGTTTCATTGAATCATGACTTGTGAAACTTCAAATGAGGCACGGGACATTCTTCAAGTTACTCATGAGGGAACGAGTGCAGTTAACACGTCCAAATTTCAAAATCTCACCACTCAATTTAAAACTATCACCATGAAAGCGAATGACACTTTAGATGAGTTTTATGCCCATATATCTAAAATAGTTAACTCATGTTTCAACTTAGGTGATAAGATCCCTGAAAATCGTGTAGTCAAGACGATTGTTTGATCTCTACCTAGTCGATTTAATGCTAAAGTCATTGTCCTTAATTCTTTAGTTGTGTTAAATTCCTGAGTTACACGTGTTTCCTAAAGATAACAAAAATAAAGATAAGGAAGTTACTCTAAAAGTTACAAAGGAAGAAGTGTCTGAATCCGATGAGTCCAACACAGATTCTGATGATATGGCCTTATTTGCTAAAAAATTCAAAAAGTTTCTCAAGTTGAAAAAGAAAAATGCAAAAATTGATAAATCAAAATTTATGAAGAACAAAAATAAGGCAAGTAGAAGTTCAAATGATCGGTATCAAAAGAAATGTAAAAGTGAGAACTCTAAAAGAGATAACTTAAAAAAGGATAATTCAAAAAGATGTTTTGAGTGTGAGGGACGAGGTCATTGAGCGTATGAGTGTCCCACTAAGTTTAAGAGACATGGCAAGGATAAATCCGTTTATAATGCCACTCTTAGCGATAGTGATAATGAGTCTGAAGACTCCGATGACTCTGTTTCGTCTAGAAATAACTTCACCGTCTTCATGGCAAGTCATGATAGCCTTTCAAGTATGTTTTATCCTAATGTTAACATTTTTTAGCATGAAAAACTTGTACTTGTATCTAATCACTCACAAGGAATTGATGTTGTTGGTAGTGAGAGTAATGTTGATGAAAGTTATTTATAGTCCACATATTTTTTGTTATACACCGAGTCTATGCATATTCAAAAGAATAATAAAAAGGTAAGTCTTAAGGTGTCGACGTTAGACAAAGAGTTGAAACGCTTGAAGGATAAGAAGGCCTTAGTTAGTTTACTTAAGGTGATTAACTTTTCTCTTTATGAGAAACTTATTTTGGTGGGTTAAAGTAAAAAATGATTTGACTAATTCTCTATCTCGTGTTACTAAAGATCTTCATAAATCCTTGGAGATTCGAAAAATATTTGAAGCAACAATTGTCAAACATAAGAAAGATCTTGAGACCTCTCGGGAATTTAAAGTAACACTTGAGGGAAACTCCGAGAGCATGAGGAAGTTGTTTCTCTGACCAGTCCTAGGTTATAAGGCGAAAGGTTATCAAGAGAGAAAACGTATAGGATATGAAGAAGGTGATTTTTTCAATGCTAAATCCGATCCTTTATCCAAGTTTGTTACCAAAACGAACTCTCCTAAACCTAACCCACCTAAGAGAAATTAACCTAAGCAACATACGAATGTGACTCCAAATCAAACTTATTTTTGTATCTATTGCAACAAAAGGGGTCATCTTAGAGACTTCTATTATAAGCTTAGTAAGAATTCTTATCTCCCTAGTCCTACGCCACACTATAGCCATTTGGATAGCCTTAAAAATCAAGTTAATTATCTACTCAATACATCCACAAGTTTAATGAAAGAATTTATAAGGTTGTTTATGCCCTAAGGAAATTATTCCAACCAAAAGTATAGAGACAATAATGGAAAGAACACTAAGAACACAACTCACGCTTGGGTTGCAAAAGATAAGACTAAGAAGACACTAGTTTTTCATGTTACGCTAAAGTCTCAAAATACCTCCTAATAGTATTTTGATAGTGGGTGTTCCAGACATATGACAGGTGATAAAACTTTTTTTACCACTCTTAAGGATCACAAGGATGGTAAGGTCACCTTTGGCGATGGGAGTGACTCTAGAATTATGGAAAGAAGCACCATTGAAGTTTTCAGTTTTCCAAAATTAGAAAATATTCTTTATATTGATGGACTCAAAGCTAATTTGATAAGCGTAAGTCAATTATATGATGAAAACCTAGAAGTTAGGTTTAGTCAGATGGAGTGTACTGTTTACAATAAATATGGTGAAACTATACAGCAAGGTGTGAGGACTAGTGATAATTGTTACGGGATCATTCCAGAGTCTACATTCATTTGTAATAGTGCCAAGGTTTTCACTGCCAACCTTTGGCATCAACTTTCAAGTCATGTTAATTTTAGAGATCTCGATCGTCTAGTTAGAAAAGACCTAGTTCGTGGCTTGCCATCATTAGGAAAATCAACCTCTTCAATTTGCGGTCCTTATCATCTTGGAAAGAAAATTAAGAGTCCCGATAAGAAGTTGAACTCTATTACCACCTCTCGTGTCTTAGAATTGATTCACATGGACCTTATGAGTCCCACTCAATCTGAGAGCATAGGAGGAGATATATTCTAGTGGTGGTAGATGACATTTTAAGATATTCAATTATTGGTTTTCATATGGAAAGTCTGTTGCAGTTGAATTCTTTATGGTAAAATGTCGAATGTCACCATAAATCGCTTTCGAAGTGATAATGGCACGGAGTTTAAGGAGTCTAGTAGGGATGCCTTTTCTGATGAAGTTGGTATTAAGAATGAGTTTTGGTAGTCCGTACTCCTCAACTAAATGGAATAGTTGAGAGGAATAATCGAATGATCCAAGAAATGGCAAGGTCTATGCTTCTTGGTAGGAAAGTGCCTCAGCGATTTTGGGCGTAAGCGGTAAATACCACTTGTCACACAATGAATAAGGTATACTTACATCTTCATACTAATAAATCTCCAATGAATTGTGGACAGGTAAGAAACCTAACCCAACTTATTTTAAAGTCTTTAGGAGTCGATACTACATCCTTATGTTTATAAAACTTTTAGAAAAATTCGACTCGAGGAGTGATGAAGGTATGTTTATAGGTTATTCAATAAATAGTAGAGATCATAGGGTTTACAACTTTGTTAGCTCTAAAGTTGTGTTCATCCTGGGCGGTGTCGGGGGGAGAGAGAGATACATCTCCCCTTGGGAAAGCTGTGCCGCGATATCGCACCCCTATTGGGAAGGTTGTTTCAACCGTCGTCGGTATGGGGGTAAATGTAAAGAGATAGAGTCGCCAGCCTGTTTTGTACAAAACGGGAAAAATACATGTTGCCACTTCGAGAGAGCGGCATCAAGGACAAACTTATGCATACGGAACCAATAGTTCGAAGGCTCGGGGGCTAAGTTACGAAATGGGAAGCTGTTAGGCACCCATCCTTCCCTTTCGATCTCTCGTGGACTAGTGTCATTATTTTTCTATATATCACCGTGAAGCGTGTGTGCATGGTTATATAATGGAGATTAGAATTATTCAACTCATGCTATGGATAAGGTAGAGTGAGGTCATCCATACAAATATTGCCAAAATAACATATGTAGAAAGTATTATTGTGCGTTCATCACGATATTAATTGTTATTAGGAAATGATAATATGTGTTAGATGAAACACAAATGAGCATGATATATATATATATATATATATATATATATATATATATATATATATATATATATATATATATGAAAATGGGATATGTTAGAAAATTAGGGAATTTGGGAAATTGAGAAAATTAGAAAATTGGACTCGAGTCTTGGATTTTAATATGAGATGCCTACGTAGCCTATAAAGGCATCAATGTTCACGTAGTTCGAGTGTAGCATAGGCGTCGGGTTTATCCCATAGATCCGAATGGAATTTTATTAAATGTGTATGTGTAGAAAATGTGTTTTTTTAGGTTTTCGAAAAAGTGTGATGGATAATTCCGTTTACGGGTGTAACTTTATTTTATCTATTTTTGGAATTTTTGTTAGAAAATAAAGTATGTGCAATATACTAATAAAAGTATAGATATTGATGTGTATGAACTAAAGTAAGAACTAGATTATGAATCTAATATTTATTATGCAAAAACAAGGAATTTAAAGAGAGAGGGAAGGGAGGACTTTCTTTGAAGCTTGATATTTGATCTTGGATGAACTCCCTTGAATGTTGATGAATGTTCATGAGAGAGAAGGATATTTGACAATATAAGTATGAAAAGGAAGGTAATGTAAGCTTGGATGGAACTTCACATGAGGGAATTCGCTGATTTTGAGGGAATGTTTCTGAGATCATTGATGTTGATGGATCTGTTGTCCGGTGCCTTGAAGTGAGGTCATGGCCCCTATTTATAGGGTCAGGGGGTGCCGATTGGCCTACCCCTTGGGTTCCTATCAGCATGTGACCATAGACACTGTGCCGATAGGCATGGATCTGGACCTGCCAATTGATAGTCCTGTGTAGATATTCTTGGAAAAATGATCGTAGAACACAAACTGTTGATCCGAATCACGCACGGGTCATACCGTTATAAAGGTAATTTAGATACCTTAAATATTCCTTTGGGTTTGAGAGTTGACTTTTGGTCAAATGTGGCTTAAAAGCGCACGTCGATCCTTTGGACGGGCGATCATCGGACGTAAATGGATCGTTCATCCATATGGCAAGTCAGAATCGCGCACAAGGCGGGTCGTTGAAAAGATTAGGAGATGTACTTCGAAATTCCAAAGAGTTTTTCTAGGTTCATAGGGTTGACCTTTGTCAACTAGGGCTCGAAAGCGCCGAGGGACCTCCCAGAATAAAATGGGTCGTTCGTCTGTACCGTAGGTCAAAATTGACGGACTGTTAAAAAGGGCATTCATTGACCTTCAAAGATTCATTCAGTCTCGTTTGAGATGAAGAGTTGACGTTGGTCAAACGGAGCCCGGGAGCACCCAGTGGCCTCTGAATCGATTTTCAAGGGAAAAATTAATCGTTCATCCGAACAGTTATGTTGTCTCGTGCACGGGCTGGACTATTTGAAAGGGGTTTCAGTGCCCTTAAAAGATTCAAAGATCTTTCTCTCTTATGGTGAAGTTGATTGAGGTCAATTCTGGGCCCGGGAGTACCCGATGACCTCCAACTCGATCTTTGGTAGTAAAATGGCTCGTTCGTCCAAACGGTTATGCCAATTCGTGCACAGAGTGGACCATTGGAAAGGGTATTCAGGTCCCTTTGGAGATTCAAAGATCTTTTGCTCTGACGATAGAGTCGACCGGAGTCAAATGGGACCCGAGGGCGCCCGATGGCTCTAGATCGGTACTCGGAGTGCGACCTAGGGTTTACAGTGAAATGGTAAGATGCTAGGGACCTAACGGGATGAAATCAATAAATGTTAATATAAAATATGATGCTTCTACTATATTTATTTATGTTGAAGATGATCCCTCTTGTGAGAGAGATGCACCCCCCGATGTTGATAACATTGATTATCACAATGATTCAGTGGACCCCACTCTTAAGAAAAAGAATCCACCGCCTTGGGTTCGTAAAAGTCATGAACCGCCAATATTATTGAGAATTCCGACTTAGGTGTCAAAACTAGAGTGCGACTTGAAAATGAGGCTACATATTTCTGTTATACCTCTAAAATCGAACCCAAAAACTTCAAATAAACACTAAAATATGAATATTAGATAAATGCAACGCAAGATAAGCCGCTTCAATTCCAAAAGAATGATGTTTGGGAGTTAGTTCCCCGGCCTAGCGATATTAATGTCATTGGTACCAAATGGATCTTCAAAAATAAAATGGATGAAAATGGTGCCATTGTTCATAATAAATCGAGGTTAGTTGCCCAAGGGTACACGTAAATAGAGGGTGTTGATTTTGATTAAACGTTTGCTCTTGTTACAAGGTTAGAGTCCGTTCGCCTTTTGCTAGCCATTGTATATCATCTAAAATTTAAGATTTATCAAATGTATGTCAAGAGTGCATTTCTAAATGGCATTCTTCAGGATGAAGTCTATGTGGAACAACCAAAAGGGTTTAAGTATCCTAAGCACCCAAACCATGTATTTTACTTGAAGAAAGCCCTGTACGATTTGAAGCAAGCACTATGAGCTTGGTATGAGAGGCATACTTCATATCTCATTGCTCATGGATTCACGAGAGGGGGAGTGGACCTGACATTGTGTGTTCATTGATAAGAAAGTGTTATTGTGGTTGTCCAAGTGTATCTCGACGACATAGTTTTTAGGTCCACATGTGACCAACATATTCACCACTTTGTGGGAGAAATATAAAGTGAGTTGAGATGAGTATGGTCAAAAAGCTTACTTACTTCCTAGGACTTCAAGTGTGATAACTCAATAGTGGGATATTTTTTACCATACTCTAAATATGAAAAAGATCTTGTGAATAAATTTAACCTAGACTCTGATGAGCATGCACATACACCCATGAGTTAATCCATTAAGCTTAGTAAAGACATCGAACGAAAGGATGTAGAGATACTCTTTTTAGGTGTATGATAGGTAGTTTACTCTACTTAACCACTAGTCATCTGGATATTTCTTTTAACATAGGAGTTTTCTCCCGTTATCAGGTCTCCTAAAAAAGTCACACTTACTTGTCGTTAAATGTATTATCAAATATGTGAGTGGTACCCAGTTTTTTAGGATCTAGTACTCTTTTGAAACTAATGATTGTCTATCAGCGTATTCATATGTTGATTGGGATGGAGATGTTGACAGATGTAAGATCACCTTGGGTAGATCTTTTTATTATGGGAGTGCACTTGTCTCATGGATGAGCAAAAAGAAAAACTCCATATCTTTATCCAAGGCAAACGCTGAATACATAGCCGCTGGGAGTTATTACACACAAATCATATGGATGAAGCAAACATTGGAGGATTATCGTATTTTCCAAGGCACAATGACTATATATTGCAATAATACGAGTGCAATTTACATTTTTCGAGATTCCGTCCAACATTCAAGAACGAATCACATTAGGATTAATGAGCACTTTATTCGCAAATTAGTTGAAAAGAAAGTCATTTTCTTAAGCTTTGTAGGCACCGAATGTCAATTGGTCGATACTTTTACCGAACCTCTATATTCCCTTAGGTTTAAGGATCTTAGGAAATCGATAGGGTTTTGCTCCATTGGTTGAGTTCGGAGTCAAAAATCCAGTCTAGTGTGAGCTTAATGTTTATCATTATCCCTATAAACTAGATTATATATGTGTATATATATTTTCCAAAATTCCAAAACTATTTTCATTTTCCTTTGTTGGATAAATGTTTTCATATATCAAAATTTTAATTTTGTTCGTTTGGGATATGTTTGTTAGATATTCGGATCACAATATCACTCCATGTTCATGTGGCTTACGATGGGTAGCTAGTCTTGATTTTGTCTCTCTTGTGCACTTTATTCGTTGCTATGACTCTTTGATGCTCGTTTATTATATTTTCGTTTATATTGGCCTCATATCGTCGCCTTTTATGCACACACCTCTCACAGATTGGATATTAATTTCGCTTTACATATGCTAGGTGAAGTAAGGTGTTGTCTTATCAATTTTGTCACCTAATCTAATAAGCAGTAGATAAATAAATTTTGCATGTAAGAACCATTGCCAATTTCTATGGACTGTGTTAAATTCTGTGAGCAATGGAAAAGGGCTATGAAAATAGCAAACTCTTTTATGTGAAAAGCCACCATTGAAAAAAATCCTAAAAAATTATATGGCATATAAAAACAAAATTGTCAAGGCCAATATTTATTCTTCATTGATGCTTCAATATATTGTGTAACATTTATAAATAAATGCATTTGAGGGAGATATAAGTCGAAGATCAATCGGATTTCACAATAAGTTTTCATATTACATTTCAAGTGACGATATTGGTCGAAGAATTATAGAAATTCTAGGCGTCTTTGTTAAAAATGACTTGACTCCAATTGAATTCCCTTTATTGTCACAAGGTTGATGTGAGTGCATAACGTGTAGGAATATTGTTTAGCATCTTGAACTTGTATATTATCTTAGGTGATGCTCTTATTCGATCTGTTCATGCCCATTCATTCCATTTCCATGCTTCAAATTTTTTCAACATAATCTAGGACAATTTTAGAACAATTTTTTTTTGTTATTTTTCATCCTTGTTGGTTCTTTAACTTTTTCTATATTTTTTACCATTTTCAAAGTTTTAGCTGTTTTGAAATCTCGTTAGAACTCTTGTTCGAATGAGACTCCTCCCTGCTAGACATGTCTTCTCGTTTGAAGTATCATTTGAATGTCGTTCAAACAATGTTGTTCGAACAAGGACAGTTGTTGTTCGAATGACTGAGTTTTTATCAGGTCAATTGAGTTTCTTTAGTTTTAGTCGTTTTAGTCCTTTTATTTTTCCCTCTTACTTCTTTTTTCTCTTCTATTTTCTCTCACATTTTTAAACTATACCCCCCCCCCTTTAACTCCTCAACCCTCCATCTTCCCTATCCTCCTATATCAAACCCACACCACCTAAGGTTATCCTCCATTACTTCTAGAGATTTTTTCTATTTTTTGGAAGTTCTTCCTTAGGTATTCTCTCTTTCATCTCCTATACTATGTATTTCCTTCATTTTGTTTGAGTTTATGTGTATTGTTGAGTTACTCTTTTTTAACATGAAACATTTTTGTGTTGTAATTTTTGTTCAAACATAACCCATCTCATATGAAAACTCAATCATATTTTTCTTTGGGGGGGCTATATGTGTATATAATAAAAAAATTGGGAAAACATAAAAAAAATATATATATTTTTTCTTCCCCGATTAGACGACACTTCATGATTTTTCTTAGCATTACTTTTAACTCAAAAAAAATTGTGTCAAAAGATTCATGAAATATCATTTAATTTTTAATTTAATTTTTTTTAGCCTTATGATATATATATTTGTGTTGCTCTAATGGATTTTCAGCATTGTTTATTGTTGTTGTTGGTTTTGGTGGTTTGGCGATTTGGTTGGTGATACTGGGTAGGCTGTAGAATTTTCCATCTTTCTCTATGCCTCGTAGTAGGCGTCCAATGCGTGTTGTTCATTCCGACGAGGAACACTCCTCAGAAGACAACACAATTGTCCCTAACCTTCGACTTCATTAGGGAACTCGTGATAACCACACATTGTTCCACACTATAGGTTTCCCAACTAGGACTATAGTTACGGAGAATTCATTAACCTAATATCTTGATCAGGAACCATCATCTTTACAAGGGTTGTTGGACGAGGTTGGGACCCTATTTTTAACCTCTGTGACCCCATTTACCCCGATCTTATCCGGGTGTTTTTGTTTACCATGCTTGTCAGTGAGCGAAGTCTAGTATCTAAAGTTTGCAATAATGAAGTCGTAATTACCGCCGACTCCATTACCCACTTAGCTAGTTTTCCCCGAGTGACCAACCCTTCCCATCCTTGGGCCGGTGATGCGATACCTGATCTTAATCACATTATTTAGAGAGTTTTTGAGTTGTTAGAGTCAGGAACTTCCATTCTCTATCATAGGGACCTCAAATCTAGTTTCATGATCCTTAATTAGATTATTTTTGTGAATCTCATTCCATATGAAAATCGTAGCCAGATTATGCCCGACCACATGCGTCTGATGTATGCTATCAACGTTAGGGATTCCATTGACATCCAACACATATTTTTGGCTTTCTCCAAGTTGTTAGGATTTCTTCATTGTCACCTGTGAGACAGGACTTACTATTTTTCATTTTAGTCACTCGGCAATGTCTTGATATTGGTTGCCCTCTCCTTCCTACTGACATTCCTGCCACCCATTACCAATCTATAGATAGTTCATCTATAGTTCGTTCTCCCGATTCATCTTCCTAGAGGCACACCTCAACCCACTCCATCCCATTCTGAGTCATCTCAGTCAGCAGCCTCATCTACCCCAGCTCAGTCCAGGCCATCTTCCTCTCCTCTTCATCCCCTATCCGAGATGGAGGATCTTATGTTGATGCATTTATAGGTTGAACAGATTCGTGAGGAATGTCTTCGAGACTATGATGCAAGAGTTCTTTTCCCCTATGCATAGAGAGAGGGAGGAGAGAGAAGAGGAGACCCAGGACCACAGAGAGAACTCCTAAGCACATCGAGATTTAGTTATGTTGCAGCATTTTAAGGAGCTTCGCCGTGCTGAGATGCGGTGTTGTGCAGCCCCTTCAGCTATCGGATTATCACTTGGAGATTATACTTTAGGTGATGCACCCGATGATCTGCCCAGTGATAGATTTTATACTCAATTTCTTGTTATGTACGCGTGAAAGAGAGATTTCCAATTTTTACTTATTACTCTCACTTGTACCAGATTTTAGATATCAATTACTTTCTCCGCAATTAGCTTTAGAAATTTTTTTATGGAACATTTGTATTATTTATCTTTTTAATGTTAATCATCCTATGTTATTTTCTCTCATGTCGTGATGTAGTGGATGATTTTTATTCTCTCTTGTGCTATGGTTTTTGTGTTATTCATGTTAGTGTTTAATTTTATTTATTCTATGCTTCATGATTCAATCACTAGCATTATAGGTATTGTTCTATCCCTTTGTCTTTTTCGAGCAAAAAGGGGGAGAACATGTTTAGGGGGAGAAGCACTTAATTGTTTTTTATATTCTATTTTCCCCACACGCGTTTATGTGCTTTTTGTTTCATTTGTGTAGGCCATTTATATTACCAGATTCATGCCTTCAAAGAACTTCTAGCAGCCAGGTTGTTAGGGAGTCGAGTTTGTCCATCTCCTTTTCGATTTTGGGGATGGGCATTAGGATCATCTTAACGGTCTGGCATAGCAAATTTTGAGTCTTTTCATTTTTTTTCCCGGAATAGCCAAAGGCGGAGATATGTCAGGACAAATTTCCACATTGAATCAATTTGTATTATTGTCTATTTTCATTGGAAAAAACATGTATATTATCTACGTGTCATATTATACTCTAGATTGAAGAAAATGAGCAACCGGAATTCCATGCCACATCGAAGAGTTCATATTAATCCAAATGCTCATATTTCCTAAAGGTACATGACCTGCTTTTAAAGTTTCATTGGACAAAACATGTATATTGTCTACGTGTCATATTATACTCTAGATTGAAGAAAATGAGCAACCAGAATTTCATGCCACATCGAAGAGTTCATATTAATCCAAATGCTCATATTTCCTAAAGGTACATGACCTGCTTTTAAAGTTTGTTGGAGAATTATTTTATACGCTTCCTATTTTTTCAAAACATTTTTAAAATTCAATTTATTTTTTATATCACTGCCTAGGTCATTCTAACGAGATTTGCTATCTCATTCGAATGAGGCGGTTCAAATGACTTCCAACGAGATCCCTTGAGGATATGTCCTGAGATCTCATTTAAAACCTCGGTCGTATCACGTTCAAACTACATTTTTCCATATCGTTTGAACAACCTCATTAGTCATGGAAAATAATCGTTATTTTAGAAGTTTTTCTTCTCAACTCCCTTTCCCCGCTACTTCCATCTGAAAAAATAGAAGGGGCTTAGGAAAAATTAGAAGAGAACCTCTTTGAACTTTTGAGGAAAGCCACAATCCTTATAGAATAAAGTCTCTAACATTATGATCTTTTTAGATCATTTTTTAAGAATATAAACCCAGAATCATCTTCTCCCACATTTATCACAATTGTGTGTGGTGGACCTCCGTACGGTTGGAGACGACATTTGGCTTTCAGTGGATACCGAGACACATGAGGTGTCATGTAACGTGTTGGAGATACCCGTACTATGGACGGAGGTGTTGAAGATTGCATCAGCGGTACTTGTTGGGTCAAGTCTGTAAGACTTTTGTGTCTTCTTGTAAAACAATACTCGTAGTGGATTTGGTATAGGTCTGGCCATCCGAAGTTTTTCCCATTTGGATTTTCTTTGTACATCATGGTATTGTGGTTTTATGTTTTCTATTTAGATACCAAATCATGCATGCTCACTTAGGATATAGTAATCAGCACTAAAAATTGAAAAGTAACAATCTATTGGCCTAGTTGTAATTGTAACCTATGTTGTGTTAGTGTATCTTGGAATGTATTTCAAGAATTTGGTCCTAAGCCATATACCTAAGAGATTTAAATAATTTGTTGCGTCGATCAAGACGCCATTTTTTAAGATTGATCACCTGTTCTAGCTTCGATAACTAATCAAGTGCCTCAGCTCGTCAAAAATTTCTTCATACCGATAAAATTTTGGAATTGCATTGCCTTTTAATGTCGCATTAGTGGAGAAATTGGGTGTTAGTATTGAAGTCGGGTTATATTATTGTTAGACGATGTCAACATATATTCATCTCTCCATGGAGAAAATGGATCATATTCCAATTCCGAATCTGACACCATAATAGGTTCTTCTCTAGAGTCACTTGATATTTGAATTATATTTTTTGGTAATATTAAAAAATTTTAAATATATATTTGTAATTTTTTTTTACAAAATAAGTTTTTTTTCTATTTTTTAATTTTTTTAAAAGTGCGCATTTTTTTAAATTTTTCTAGGATTTTTTATATTTTCAAAATATTTCTTAGTATTTTCTTAATTTTTAAATATTTTTGCTTTATTTAAAAAAATTACGTTAGGGTGAAAATTCCCTCACTTTCAATCATGTGCTACGCACATGCCTAACTTTTTCCACCAAAAATTAACGCAGTCGGATGATAGAGGGTTACTTGTAGCTATTTTTAAAATTTAGGGGGCCAAGTGCAAGAATTGAAAGTTCGGTTGGCGAAGTATGGGGTAACGTTCAGGGGGACCAAATGTAACTAGCCCTTTACTTTAGCCCTTACAAGTAATAAATAGATGGAAAGTTAGGTTATAAAAGATATATTTCCCACCCTCCCAAATTAGAGTCCCTATTTAACTTTTACAAATTGTAAGAGAAGCATTATTATTTACAATTCTAATGAGAATTTATTCTTTCCTCGGAATTTGAAATATATGTTTTCTTATCTAACTAATGTATTTAGTTGAATAAAACCTCTTGATTTGATGTATTTAGTTTAATTCACATTCAGATTCAGTTTAGTCAAATTGAACTAAAATTAAGAAACTCTTCTACAACTTAAGTATTCGATGGAAAACATTATTGTTAATCGTTGAAAATATAAAAAAAAACATTAATTGAAATTTAACACTATATTAGGAGAATCAAAAATGTAAAATAAGACTCTTAATTGGGAAATCAATGTTTAATCCCTAAGAGATAATTTTAATTGATATTTAGTTCACTTAATTTTTTTATGTTTCAAAGATTCCATCATCTATTTTTTGACAACTTTTTTTGGGAAAAGAAGTCTTAGATTTTTTTCTGGGTTTATTATTTAATATTTAGTCTAACAAATTATCAAAAACAATGTTTAGTCCGTATAGTGAGATCATCACATGAATAATGGCATTATGCGGACACATAGTTAATCACTCTATTGACACAATATCGCTAAGTTGAACTAAACATTATTTTTAAATATATATTGAACTAAAAATTAGAAACAAAATAAATTTTGTGCCTTGTGTTAAATTCTTTTTTTTTTTGTTGTTTAAGGTTGACTTTTGTTTTTTAGTTTATGGTTTCCTATTTTAATAAAAGTAAAGAGAGTTTGTGAGTGTTTTATATGTTATTAACATTATGAAAAAAAGAACTTCGCCAATAGTTCAAGTAAAAAATATTGAAGAACTTAATATCAAATGACTTGGGAAATATTTCCAATTCGCGAGTTGTTGACTAATTTTAGAAGATCATTATGGTGACTCTCTCACATTATTAATTCAAAAAAAAAATTAAAACCCAGTATACCTACTAATTATATGTGAATGTAATCAAGAACCTTTTTAAAGTGAGTAAATAAATATGTAGTCAAAGTTTTCACGCTTTGTTGTTAATAAGAATAAGGATTAACAATAGATTGGCCACCCTCCGATGGCTCCGTATATCCGATAACTGCCATATTAATGCTGTGGGATAGGGCCTTTATCTTGTGGAGTATAATAATGGTATCTTCAAAAATACAATTTTATCACTGAAAGAATAATATATGGCTCTGATTTGAAACAATAAAATAAAATAAATGACGCATCTACATGAAAAAGAAGATATATCTAACAAATCTTCTTCGTAACAGATGTTTCTCCCAACCAACCTGCCCATATAAAAAAATGAATATATATTTGCCCTAAAAAATCTTACAAATCATCTCTATATAGAAATAAAGTGTTGTACCCTACCAAAATCCATATCACAAGGTACAACATTTATTACTGATTTGAGAAATTTTTTGGGGACTCAAAACATTTCTCTAGTCTAATAGATGCTTCTAGACAAACAACAACACAAGAACAAACACATACACAGTAGTAAAATCCACTCATCTTAGTGTTATCAATAAACATAAATGCGCACACACAAAAACAAAGTTGAGTTAAGATCCAAAGAAAACCTCAACAAAACATATCCAAAATGATATTGTTATGCAATATAAGAAAAAAGAATTGTAACAAGAACTAGGAATATGCTTTAAACTCTAACAAATCCACCATAGTACTATCACGTAACAACAAAGTTCATTTAAGTGTCCGTTTGATTTAATGCAGTGTTAAATTTGTCATGGTAAAATTTACATAACAAAATTTGTCTCATTGTAGATGTGACACGGCACGGCATGATAACACGACACAGAATTATCAGTTAATGGGTCAAGAATTATAGGGTATAGGTCACTATCTAATTGAAACGATAGACTCATTTTAAAAAAAGAATCACACTGGTTAGTTCACTTAACCCAATAACAACCCGTCAAGACTTCAATATCGTTCGTGTGATATCAGGTCGTGTGACCCATTTGAAACCATTTTGAACCGTTAAGGGTATGTAGTTATATTCAAAATAACATTTTTAGGTAGGTTAATTGTGTAAATTTTCATTATTGATGTTTTACTGTTAAGGAATTTACATTATTTGTGTGAGTGATGTTAGAGCTAGGCAAAGTAGACTAAATTACAAATGAGCGGGTTGGTGGCAAGGTCAACTTTATCCAATTATCGAAGGGAGAGATATAGAGTTACCTATTAATGTATTCTTCTTTTATTATTGGACTTTGCACTTCCAGGTTTTCATTTTATAAGCTCGTGTATTCTAAAGTTGTTCTTTGTTCATTTGACTTTTGTTCAGGACATGTAATGTGGAGATTTACCTTATTTCTTTATCTAGTTTTAATTATGTATTCACCAAAGGGTTTACGTTCAATTAATTAATTATTTAATTACAACATCAAATAAAATTAATTAGTCCAAGTTCGCATGCAAGTGGTTATCAGCGAAGCAAATAAATAAATCAATCACACTAGCACATAAGGATTTTAGTGTGGAAATCATCAATGGAAAAACCACTATCGCCTTAACCCACACAAGTCCAATAGTACTGAATAATGTTTTTAAGTCTTCGAATTACTCGTATGCGACTTGCATATACCATAATGATAACTAGCACACAACCTCTCCCTAGAATTTTGATCATTAGCCTATGTCCTTACCAACAACAATTGTTCCAGCCTAAGAATTAGTTGCACACCCTCCAAGGCCTCGGTATCCAACCATATTTTGTTAATGATGATCTTACCATATGTAGTCCAATATGATAATCACCCACACGATCTCTAATGAAATTCTTTTGTTTATATAGAAGATTCGAAGGGATTGTGAAATTGAAGTCTACCTTGAAAGCATGGAAGTTGATAGGATCTCACACTTTTACCGGACTCTCTAAAAAATAACAAAGGTTTTTTTAGAAAAATGGGCTTTATACATTGAAAGATGCCTTTACAAATTTACTTATACTTTAGCGATAAAAGAACTTGATCAGAACAAATTTCCCAAAATTATGGCCCTAGTTTTAATAAGGTACCCTTGTTCGAACGAGGTCACTTTCAATCGAGGTCCTCTTTAATGAAGTTCTTATCTTACGAAGTCCTCTTAATTGAAATTGAGATCCTAATTTGAACATTGCTTCTTTCGAGATTGGAAGTTTAAAAAAAAACGACTTCCATCAAAACACCTTCCGATCGAGAGAATATTATTCAAACCAGATCCTTATTTTTTAGGGATCTTGAAAAATAAACAATATTAAAAATAAATTTTTCATTCCTTTTCAAAATCAAGTTTTGTGCTATCAATTCCTTACTTTTAAATACAAACTAAAATAAAATACAAAATTTATAAACCTTACCCAACCTCAAATATGCCTCGGTGCTTTGTCTCTTTATCTTCAATGATATGTGATTGCAACTCAATAGTCTCGATAAAAAGTTATTATGACGCAAAGTTTGTCCTGATATATAAATCCAATAGAAAATAAACATAGGGATTGTGAAACATGTCCTTACAAATCTACCCATTTTGCTATTCTGGGACAAAACCAAAAATGAAAAAGATGAAAAAAACATAAGATGAAATAACTACACATCCATCTACCAATACCCAATCCCTGTGAGACAAACTCGATTCTACTGTATGGATTTCGATCCATGGTAAATCAACAACACGGTCCCTATAAGTCCTGCACATTTAAACAAATACCTCATGATGTACAAAGGACATAACAGGGTATTAAAAAATCGATAGGAAAAATTCAATGCACTCACTAAATAACTCCTCCTTAGAATACTCCCTTGAATTAAGTATATGTCCCCCTTTTAGTTTGGAATAGACAAGGGAAATAACTCTATAACATATCACAAATTAATCAAATTAAGTAAATAAAATATTCATATAATGATAACATGTGCTCAATTAGATGAGGGTCATATAAACATTTAGATATGAATAACAATACACACACACACACACACACACACACACACACACACACACAATCTAAGTAAGAGATTGTACACTGGTGCGATGACAAGTGTCATCGCCAGAGCTACAGTTGGTCTTTGGTTCGAGGCATGAGATCATTATCTCCATGTATGGGGGTAAGACCAATCGATATTTGCCTCTCCCAGATCCTATAGTTAAGCGGGAGCCTTGTGCACCAGGTTTAACTTCTTTATTTATACAATCTAAGTATACATATCTCAACATGACAAAAAGTGTACAATTATTGATAAAATGTGACAAAAAAATAAGAGCTCAACATGAACATGTCCACAAAACAATAATATCCAAGATCACAATAGATAATCAAGATAACATAGATAAGTATCATCTCTCTCTCTCTCTCTCTTTCGCTCTCTCACTCACTCACACACACATACACACACCCCCCCCACCAACTCCTAAACTCTCAGCTCCACACTGAAGCACTTTATCCCTCTCATCTCTTACACTATTGATATTGAGCACCCTCTATAGTTGATCATATTTTCTATTTCTCAAGTATTGTACAATTTTTTATTGCATCTACGTTGTTTATTTATCGCTATACATGAGTGGATCATTCAGCTGCTACTAAAAGGTCCTCGGGAACACTACTAACTACTCAGCAATAGATATATCAGATTGATGTTATTCTTATATTGGCTGACTAGGCGAAAGAAAAGAAAGACTATTAAAAGAAGTAGGATCTCTCAGAATATGATGTGACTCACCTCAAAAGGACTTATTATCAATGGAACCGCTAGAAGGACGGACACGATCCTCTTCATTCAAATATGACTTTAGACCCTTTTGTAGTGGATGCATCTATCCTAGACACCGAATATGTAGTGCGTGTTGGAAATTAATATTAAGTGTCGAAATTAATTAGTTAATTTTAATTATATTAAATTTCGAATTTATGAATTTTCCAATTATGTGGTCTTGATAAATATCAGATAATTAATTAGGAACGTGATAAATACAAATATTAGAAGATTGGGTCAATATTATCCGTTAGTCACATGATGGTTAGTGGCATTAGTGGGAGACTTGAAATAGAGTCCCAACTGGTCTAAGATTCCGACCCTCTTCCCCTTATAAATAGAGGAGCCCTACACCATCTGGGGTTATCTCACAACACACTATTTCTGCGGTGGGAGAAAAATTCCAAGATTCCATTTGAGTGCAATTTTTCCAAGAAAGGAGATTGATGGAGCAATTAATCAAGATGATTAAAAGAGATTTATACAACAAGATTGATCAATGCATTAGATCAAGGTAAGTCTTGTTTTATATCGTTTAGACGTATTTTGTGAAAATATGAAGATCTAAGATCCTTTTATTAAGAACAATTGTATGTTAAAGTTTAATCGTATTAATGTGTTCATGATTAATATTAGGGTGTTCTTAAGAATGATTTTACATGTGGTATCAGAGCTATAGTTTAAGATCTCATGATTTTCTTTATTGATGTTCGTCTATAATGAAATATGTACTTGAGACTTCCTACGACATTTTTATTTATGTCAATAAATCTGCTTATGCTTGAGATTTTCGGCGACGTTTTAATTTATGTCATTGAATCTGCTCTTAAAGTATGTCTGTGACTTTCTGTGACGTTTTTCTTCTGTCGTCAATACTCACTAGTTAGGATGAAAGGTCAAAACTTGCTCATAATTTTACGAAACTGACATAGTCGACCGGAAACGTCGAAATAAACAAAACCCATTATTTACAATGGGCACCACCCTACTTTTGCATTTTGACATTGTTTAAACCCTTAAAATAGCGTTTTTGTCGTTTTTGGTAATAATGTTGACGTCAATATCTCACTCCAAAAAATTTAATTTTTGAATTCCGTAAATTGTTTTGAGATCCTGGAGTAATTATCTACATCCATATGGTGTTAACTCAAAATTTCTATTTTTGGCAAAAAATTACGATTTTTTCAACTATTATGTATTGTTTCACCATGGGGGATTTTTTATGTTCATGGTTGTTCTAATATTCATGTTATGTATTATTTGTATTGATGAAAAGGTTTAATATAAAATTTTGAATATTGGATGTATGATTATGTGTTTGACAATAACATTTCGAGAAAATAGGTTATTGTGCATAATCTATATTTGGTAGTCCAAAGGTCCTAATGTAATTATGAATTGATGTTTCGACAATAATATTTATATGATGTTAGATGGGGAAGACATGAAAGTGTCTTAATATATAATTGTAAATATTAGATTATTGGGTATGCATCTATATTTGGACCATTAATTATACATTAAATTTGGAGTATAATATTTTTAGGGGCATTGATTTTACATAAATAAGGTTTACGACTTTCAGAAAAATTATTTTTGAATTATGTCGAATATTTCGTGATTCTGGAATAATTTCCTACATTCGCATGATGTTGACTCATTTTTTTTTTGGAAAAATTTAAGTTTCCCCATATTTCATGTATGTTTTATCAGAACTCTGATAAAACCTTGCTCTAATGATCCTATTTTAGTTGAATATTCGTGCCAAACACAAGCCAACATATTTCATATGGAAGGATATTAGACATGCGTTATTGTTAATATTGATATTTTGATGAGTCTCGAGCCAAACACTGGCCAATGATTCATATTATTAAATATTATGATATTCGTGTTTTAATTAGTCTCGTGCTAAACACAGGCCAAAATATTTCATATGGTAGGATATTAGACTTGCGTTTTTGTTAATATTCATATTTTGATGAGTCTCGTGCCAAACACAAGCTAATGATTTATATTGTTGAATATTATGATATTCGTGTTTTAATGAGTCTCGTGACAAACACAGGCCAATAATTTATGCGGTTGAAAATCTGAATTATTGTTTATTCTAATGTTAGTACTCCCATTAAGTTGAATTAAATGCCAAACACATGCTACAATTCATATGTGTGGATACTAGATTTATGATTTCGTTGCATGCATGCATGCTTGAATGCATGGCTTGCAAATTTTGAGACTCATAAGCAGGTATTCATTCAGTTTAATCAAATGCCAAATACAGGCTAAGATTACATGTGAAAATATAATACTTGTAGTCATTTCAGATTATCCTAATGTTTGTTATAAGGTTAGATTGAAGCGCAACACATGCTGAAATTTGAATCAAATAAACATTGGAATTTTTTGTAAATATTAAATAATTGGCATCAATGTTATATTCATATTTACATATGCCACTAGTGTGATAATTGTGATTATAACCGTATTGTGCATTATTATGACCATGAATGATTTGGATCTATATTTCTGATTTGTTACTCATACATAAGTGATGAAGCGAAAGTAAACGATTTATGTCTTCCATTTACTATTATTTGTGTAACATCTCATGTAAACTCTTTGTCTATTTGATTTTCACATTATGTCTAATTTTTCATGAATTTCAAATTAAGGAATAGGCAATAATATAATTATTCATGTATTACGGGTATTTTGAACATGTATGCGTATCTCTAATATTTATATAATACAAGCTTTGGTGTTCATTAAAGTGCTCCATTCCAGAAGATATAAATATTGGACTAATGTATTAATATCATGCATATCTTGGTTGCCTACGGGTCCATGTATGATATTGAATGCTAGGGTGATGATACTTTATGATGTTGCATACATATTATTGTTTATTCAATCATTGTGATTCGGAATCCTACATGTCCAATCACAATAATTGAACACAATATTAGTGGTGATATATATTTTGGGAAGGTAATAATGGTCGTCAAACGCAGATGCCATAGTTTATTTCACTATCATATCACCAATTAAGTTTATAAAAACCATAAACATGAATAATTTAGTTTTTTGCTCATGCTATATTCAATGAACGTAAGTGAAAAACTTATTAACTTGTGTATGTAAGTCTTTACATAATGTAATATTCATATTATGAAATGGCTGGTAGTCACCACAGTTACTCGACTAGAATGGAAATGAATATTAACTATAAAGATGATGGTAGTAGTAACTCATGATGCTTATAATTGTAAAGATATTAATGGGGTATATTGAGTTTATTTCTTCAAGAAAGGTTATTCCGTATAGAGAATCGATTTTGAGTGATTGAATGAACATGATAGGTCACATACATTATTATAGTATATGAAAATAAGTTGTGCATAGATATCGTGTACAATATAATGAAATAATATTATACCCAATAAAGTAATCTACAAGAATCATATAATCGATATTTCACAGTTACTACTGAAGAAAATTCACGGTTATGCACTCAATTTATAATCATGTAATTGATGTGTGTGTTGTTAAATCAAATCATTAATGAAGTGAGCAATTTATCTTATTATCTTATCACACATTATTGTATCCCATTTTGTTTCTCTAAAAATTTCATATTTAATTTGGTTAAACAAATTAAGTTTGTTTACATGTTGCACACTTAGACTAATAATGATAGAGATAATATGTATCTTCTATGATTTGAAACGAGTTTTTCATCTTAGTAGAGTTTGCAAGTTATACTTACTGTGTCATAGAAAGTATATACTTTTGATGCAAGGATTTCTTACAAAACAAACTAGAAATGCTAATAATATTTTTTTTCTTTGGTTCTTGGGGAATCAAATCACCATTTGTTTTTCACAAATCCTCATTTTTTTTATTTTCATGGAAAATGTTTGCCTACACTTGATCGTAAGGGATATGTTCTAAAGAATTATTTGATGTATATTTTGCAAAGGATATGGTATTACTTTTGATATTTTGTATAAAATAAAGTTTGGACATATTTCTATTAAAGATTGTTTTGATCATGCATCATAATCGTAGCGTTATTGACGAAACCCTTTAATCTTGTGCCAAATTAAATCTAGACCCCCTTTAATAATTTTCGTGGAAAATATTTTTGTAATATCTTTTATAAATCTCTATAGTCGAGTTGTGCTCTTAAGGTATTACGATGTCTAATATAAGGATGACCTATGTGGCCCAAGTGGGAGATTATGAGAAACTTCCCTTAAAGTGGACCTACATAGACCATATTGTAATTGACACGTACTTGTTGCATTAAAGAATATCGAAAATGTCAAATTCATTATGAATGGTGAAATTAGTGGGAGTAACAAATCAAAAAATATGGTTATAAAGGAAGGTAGGGTACTTATCCCATTACCGATAACTTTCTTGAATACTTGTTCTTTTTGAACAAATAAATGATCAACCACTAAATGATATAGTATTGTCACCGTGAGACAAATGTAGATAAAATCATAAGGAATAGTACTAAGAAGATCCTAAAAGATCTACTATCATAAATGATTATGTAGTGTATCTGCATGAACATGTATTTGGCGTATGGATAAATAATGACCTGATTTTATTTTCACAAGTCATAAGAAGTTAAACTAATGGACTACAACTAAGTTTAGAATATCGTAGAATTACATAATTGATGCACTAAAGTCGAGTATGAGGAGGTCATCAAGACCAAATGCGACACTAACAGTAGTTAAACAAGATAAAGCTAAATTGTAGTAATATATTTCACCATTAATGAAGAAAAAGTTATAAATGAACCTTCTCAATTATATTTAAGGTCATGGAATTCTTATGACATTAGTAGCTCATTATGATTGAGAGTTACATGAAGTGGATGTGAAAATTACTTTTTGGAGTCTTATAAACCATGCGTATATGTTTAGGCGATCATTTTATAAACATTAGTTTCCCACATGACGTATTTTAAGAAATAATATCATTATTTTTTTTAATCGTTGTATATTTGTATACACCTTAAGATCAGTGGGAGTAAGTTTATAAATTTTCTCTATATACAAGCACATATTTAAAAACTAGAGAATCAAAATAATTTTATGGGTTTAAAAGTTGTGTATGAAGTAATGAGATACTTAATGGACTATATGATCACATTTATGATGTATGTGTTCATTTAAATATGAACAATTATTGTGACTCATATTTACTAGTTGTATGGATGGTATGAAATTCACTCTTGCTTAAGTACTTTTGTTTTGATTTATCAACCAATATAATGAAGGAGTGCAACACAATCCATCCATTAACTATTGTGAAAGTTGATTTTGTAGCATACTTGATGCTACAACTTATGTATTTTGGCAGCGTGACTTCATTTCCGGACTTTAAGCTATCGACATTATTATCAAGCCGCTGAAATATTATGATAATGTTGCTGCAATCTTCTTTATGAAGAAATGTTAGGTATTCCTAAAGTGATTAAGCACGTTGAATGAAATACCTATCACTGAAAGAATAAATTCAGAAACAAAAAGTGTCAATTAATCACATTAGTACGAGTGATAACATAGAAGATCCTCTTACGAAAGGACTATCTCCAAAGACCTTATGGAACGTGTCAAAGAGATGGGTCTCGATAAATAAAATTATGATTGCTATTTGTCTTAGTTGTTTGACACTATTACTTCAATTCAATAAAAGTGTTTCTGATTTCAATTATTTATGTCTTTTATGAATGCGTCCATATGATTATGAATTATTGTTAATAGAAATAGTCTTTATTCAAAAGAACATAATGAGGCCATTATGATACACAATATTAATGGCTTAGTTGAATGAAACATTAGTGTTGTAGTACATGCAAGGAACCATGCTCTTGAATAGCATGGAACTGCCATGACTCGCATTCGTGAATTGTTTGATTTAAGAAAAATATGTTTATCAGTTATTGTGCATCTTATGGTACCTAATTTAATTTTGAGGATTATTAAGACCAAGTGGGAGACTGTTGGAAATTAATATTAAGTATCGAACTTAATTATTTAATTTCAATTATATTGAATTCCGAATTTATGAATTTCCCGATTATATGGTCTTGATAATTACCAAATAATTAATTAGGAATGTGATAAATACGAATATTTGAAGATTGGGTCAATCTTATCCGTTAGTCACGTGATGGTTAGTGGCATTAGCGGGAGACTTGAAACAGAGTCCCACCTTCACTAGGATTTCGGCCCTCTTCCCCTTATAAATAGAGGAGCCCTACACCATCTGGCGTTATCTCATAACACACTATTTCTGAGGTGGGACAAAAATTTTGAGATTCCATTTGAGTGAAATTTTTCTAAGAAGGGAAATCGATGGAGCAATTAATCAAGATGATGAAAAGAGATTTTTATAACAAGATTGATCAATGCATTTAGACGTATTTTGTGAAAACATGAAGATCTAAGATCATTTTATTTAGAACAATTGTATGCTAAATTTTAATCATATTAATGTGTTCATGATTAATATTAGGGGGTTCTTAAGAATGATTTAATAGTGTGCTCACTAACTATGATAAATACGCCAGTAATACTCATATTGATGACCAAAAACATCCCATACGGGAGAGTCAATCATAAACAAGTGTCTTCATCATTATGAATATAAGCCATATGTCTCCAAAAGACAGATGGAGCATCAATGATCATGTCGAAATTGATAGCATGAAGAAAGTGAACATGCTGAATCGAATAAGTATTGTGATTTATGATGGGTCTAAGATTGAAACTTACCATATTATTAAGGAGTTTATAGTCGATATAAAGTTTTCTACTTTTGGTTGCCTTTTTGTTATCCAATGCTTGAAAGATAAATGGATGGTGGTAAAGACATCATAATATCTAATTAGATGGTCAAAGTACTGAAGGTACTTAGGATGGGAAACTCTATGAATATTTAAGAGTTCGAAAATACTTAAAGGTGGAATTACAACATTCGCACCTCTAACTAGAGACATGTTATACTCTCCATCAACCCTGCAATACAAATAAAAATCCTGAACCATGTCCAAGTAATAGAACCCACTCATAAAAACTACTACCTAACCACTCTAGTTCCATGATGTTATCTAAGTCAATCAAGAATGTAGGTCTCTCAATTACAACATACATAACATGATTGATAAAGATATGTGTACCCACTTTGGTATACATATTTTATACCCAGTGCTTTAAAATCTTATACCTTATTGTTGTGGGTCCCGTCAGGGCACAAATACAACCCTCTATTACCTTGTCTTATTAGAAGAGTATAGAAAACGGGTATGAAAGTGTGTCAATGTAGTGGTACTCTAACATGATACCATATGGAAATAAATCTCATACTCTACCCATGTTGGCCAATAGAGTGAGAGATATCGTGGATGTGATATAGGAGTCACTTTATTGGCCTTACTTCAAATGGAAAAAGCAAACACCTAATGATTGTATCTAAGAAAAAACTAGTAACCTAACAAGGTGTTAGACCCAAATGAACTTACAACAATCCCTACCACCGAAAACTTGCGATAAAGTCAACAACACAAATAAGCATAGAAATTTACAAATTATAAGAATATGTGTCAACTAAGTGCAAAAATATCTTTTTGTGATTTTTATTTTTATTTAGTCACATATATATATATATATGCACACACACACATATATATATCAATGTATAGAAATATAATAAAGAGAAAGGTAAGAGGAGGTATAAAACATACCAAGAAACACTAGAATCCAGATTAGGTGAAACAAACTCAATTTAGATACTTGAAACCCAAAAATTCATGCTTAAATCTTAACACACAAAAGAGAAAAAAAGGGGAAATAGTATTGGGAACATTTTATGGCGGAGAACTAGTTTTAGGGAAGGCTTCTTTGATGAGGAGACATAATGAGAAAACAAAAGTATTTTACACAAGTCTCATGTTTGAATTACAATGCCCTTATTTGAATAAGATCTCACTCGCACGAGGTGGATCTCATAAGAATGAGAATAGACAATCTCCTCAAACCAAACAAAATGAACCAAAATACACATTGACACATCCTTGAACAAAAAAAAGAAGCATAAAACACGTGGCACAATGCACAAAAATATTAGACACAATAACTCCACAAGTGTAACCTAAAGGGAATGAGAATGGTCTAAAGAACCCGAAAAATAATGAATCCCACAAAAATTACACATGAATCCCCAAACCACCTACTTGATGAATCGATAACATGATTCGATCATTACTAAAACAAGTTGAGTTATTTTGGATTCCCATTGGTAACTACCTAAAGATGATCATTTGTGTTAATTAGTTCAATAAGGCCATAAAATCACATTTTAGAAATAAACGTGAAAACCGATCGATCTTCAACTTATATCACCCTCTATTTTTTATTTTCATTTTTTTTCATTTTCTTTTTATTTGAGAGGATGCCTTTAAATCATTTTAAAATTTATTTCTCTCAATTGAATAAATAGTTTAAGTCTATCAATGGTTTTTAACACCCCCTTCATTACCACTTACCAAATATTTTATCAATATTTCAATTAACATCATAATCAATGGTTTTTACAAGATTGTCCCAAAACGTTAGTGAAGAAAACATGATTGATTGTTTGAAAATGGGTGGCATGAAAACTTTTCGGATCAAGATCGATGAAACATCCTATTTAACTCGTGTATACATGTATGAGATATAGTCGATACTATGACACAAATCGTATAGATTGCTCCTAGGATAACTCCAAAGATAATGATTAAGTGAAATATATTATAAGATCACATTATCCTCCAAAATTTGACAAACCCAAACAAAGTGAATTTCGAGTACACAAATGCAACAAAAATTCCAAAAACAATATTCTTTTTAGGTTTTTATGATTCCATAATGGAAACAAAAGAAATGGTCTTTTAAAATTTAAAAAAAAAAAACTTTTTGTATTTATTGACAGATATAATATGGAAAATAACAAAATAATATAAAACAAGATACACTCTAAGAAGGATAGCACGAAATAAATGTGACAAGAAGAATCATAATCGAAAAATGTTGAATATGACTCACTTGGAAGCTAAGACGGACAAGAGTCAACACAATGATCTAACACTCTATATAACTTCTTCTTGTTACTATTTTTTTCAGTGTTCATCCTTTTTATTTCTTCCATAATAGTTCAAATGTTCGAACCATGTATGCAACTCTCTCTTGGATCTTGTAAACATACCTTCAAACGTGAAAGAACAAACCTACTTTCCACAAGCTAATGACAATAGTCTCTTAGGTGACCCATTACTTTACAATGGATGAAAAATTACAATTGTGGATATGGATCTCTTTGAGTCGTCGTGTGCACAACAAGTTTTAGAGGTTCAATGTGAGAAGCTCAAGAAAGAACTTATAGAATCTAAGAAGGTGATAGGTGTAACAAACCAGACTTTTGAGCGACTATTTTATATTATTTTGCCTGATGGGATAATTTTATAAAATAGAGAATGTTGGAGTAAATGTTACTTCCCGTGATATTAAGTGATAATATTTACCATGTTTTGCCTATTTACCGTTATGAGAAGGTAAATAGCATTATATTGTGATTTATTGCGTCATTATATTTTAAACGACGGTTATGGCCTATATGTAAGTTGGAGTATAATTAATAAATTAAAATGAATTTGGAACATAAAAATATTTCACTTTACTCCGGATGCCGAAATAGGGAGTACGGTTGGTTTTAGAAAAGTCGAGATAGTTAAAATAAGTGCCAAGTTATATTTTTGAGTTTTGGGCACTTTTGACGGGTTATGACTCAATTATGTGGTTATGAGTAATTTTAATTGTGGATTAACATTTAAAAGAGGGGAATTAATGTTTAGTACCCATAAAAGTCTCCCAACCCTTTTATTTTCCCTTATTTCATGTTATAATCCAAGAGAGAGAGAGAGAGAGAGAGAGAGAGAGAGAGAGAGAGAGAGAGAGAAGAGAAGAGAGAGAAGAGAAGAGAGAGCTGGGAGAAATGAGAGAAAAAAGAGAAAAATGGAAGATTGGAGTTGAAATCCGTTGCTATCGGAAGAGGATCCGAGACTACAAACTCGAGGCAAGTTTCTTACTTCCTAGATATTGATTTAATGTGATAATTTGCATGTATAGTTAGTTTTTGGAAGATTTAAACCATTTATGGGTTTTGGGTGTTTTTAGTGTATAATCCTTAAATCCTTGTTTTAATTTGATTTGAAGAGAAAATATAATTTAGTTGTAGTATAGAAATGATGTAGTATAAATAATTATTGTTGATGTTGGAAGAAATTAAGAATTTGAGGTTTTTGGGATTTTAGGGTTTATACAACCCGTAGCCCCAATTGGGCAAATTCGCAGGGCCGAATCGATTCGGCTCCCAATCGAATCGATTCGGTTAGGGGGCAGGATACAGGTCTGGGAGACCGAATCGATTCGAGATAAGGCCGAATCGATTCGGACTGATACAGTTTGTTGGTTTTACTCAGCGAATCGATTCTCATTTGGGCGAATCGATTCGCAACCAGGGGCGAATCGATTCGGCCCTAGGGCGAATAGATTCAGCTGCCCTGTTTTTGTGAGATTTTTCCAAGTTTGATTTTAGCCCTTTTCTTTTTGGTTCAAGGTTTAGGAACCTTCCTTTAGGAAGTAATGAGGAGTCCTAGAGGGTTGTGTTGGGTAGACAAGTACCCTAGGCTAGTATAGGGTTATTTGGGCTTATTCTAAAGGTTGGAATATGTAGGTTAATGTTCGGATGATATAGGAAGTTAACCTAAAATTTATAGAAGATAAAACGATAATGTGAGACTTTTGGGAGACTATTATTGAGGGAGACTCAATTTGATGATTTATGGTATTGTGTTGGACTCTTGGAGACTAGTTTGAGGATAATGGCACTTTGGGTTTTAGGTCATTAATAAAATATGACTTAAAGAATAAGAAATGCACCTTCTAAAATTGGTATTTCATCATTGAAAATAAATGGTTTTGAGAATGTAAAAGTGAATGATTTCAAAAATGGGAAAATGATTTTTATAAATGATAATTTATGTGAACACACCTCTCTAAATCGATATCATAAGGGAAGTTGTGTGCGTGAGGTGAAGCCCCTGGCTAATGAATGTAGGGTGGATATAGTCCTAGGCCATATGAGCGCTTATTGTATGTTTTTCTGCGATGGTGAGGTAATTCTGGGTGTGGTTATGAGTCTCCCGCAGGCATATGGCCGCTTCCCAACGTCTTGCGTTGTAGGATCCCAGGTTGTCTTGATGATAGGCCCTGGAAGATGATAGCCATTTAGGGGCGCGCACAGTGGGGAAACCCGGACGGGCGATCTTAGATGCGTTATATTATATGATATATAACTATTGGTAATAATGTGGGACATTATTGTTGTTAAAGCATTTTATGATAATAAAATGGCTTTAAATACATTTCCTGGATGGAATAAGGGAAATGGGAAGTTAAATACATTTTCCGGATGGAAGAAGGAAAATGGGAAGATATAAGATGAAAAGCATTTTTATGATAATAAAACCCGCTTTAAATATATTTCCTGGATGGAGAAGGGAAATAGACTTTGTAAAGAAAGTAATGAGATAAAATTGTTTTGGTAAACATTTGATAAAATGAATTGCCACATATGTATTTCCTAAAAGAAATAGGAACTGTGCATGTAGAGTTGTGAATAATTGTATTGATGTCTCCTTGAGTAGATGTAGATGAGTTCTCCCATACTCATATGATCATTGAGCATTTGCATTGATATTGCGCTAAGTTTTGCTTCTAGATTGAGAGGTAAAAAATTATATGATTTAAATTGCGAGTGATAATTACGCTCATAACTGTCATGCATTTTAGTCACATGGTAATCATATCAAATCGGGCCCTAACCCGTCTATATTTTTTTTTTGTTTTGCACGCACTCTTTGTCCGTTCAGGTGCTCCTCCGTATGGACGCCCGTATTGACCTCTCCATTCCAGTTGTCTTGGAGCTATAGCATTTTACGGGTATTGTAGGATATTTGTTTTAGAATCTTCTACCTTTTGTACTCTAGTTATGTTCGGTATATTTATTCGGGCGTGTTGCCCAAGCTTTGTAATCATTTATTATAATTGTGATATTAAATTGTAATACTTGGTGTAACCTGTTTGTATTATTCTGTTAACCGACAACTTATTCGGTTATTGATTTATGCAATTGTATTCTATTACTCGTTGATTTTTAGTATCCACCGTTTTTGCAAATGGGATCATCTAAGTGTTTTTCTTTTACTTGCAAATTTTAAATTTGACAGTCCGTTTTTTAAAATAATTGGTGGTTATCTCGTACTATTATTTTAATCGACAGTGATGCTAAGAATGGTTCGTCTATGATTCCTGTGATTATTGGAGTATTGGGCTAGCCACCCCTTATTTTAGTACGCGGGTTGTCACAAATGATATCAGAGCATCAGGTTATAGTGTTCTTAGGAATCTGTGCGGACATACTATGCCTTCTTCGTTTATTTTGATTTGATATAGAGCCTTAGAATTAAGAATGTTGATTTCCTCTTGTGAAGTTTCGCTCTCCTGCCGTAGGGTAGGAATTCAGAAAATCTTTTGCACACTCATTTGAGGTCCGTAGGTCGACTGAAGAAGGGAGTCCGAGAAGGCCACTGTGAACGTATCATGAGACGGGATTACTAAGAACTTGAAGTTGTAGTCGAGGATGAGGGCCGCTTTGGAGGTATCTCCCTCCGTAGGATTATCTTATATTGATACCGCGACTACTAAGTACAGTAGACATAGTTTTTCATGTACCGCTGCAACTAGAGAGTGGTACTAAGTTTGTAATTCCTAGCGACATCAAGTTGGAGTTGAAAAGTCCTTGACAAGGACCATATGTTGTAGTTAAGCCAGATGGAGGAAGTGTAACCTCATTCGGTGGAAATACAAGGCCCATGAGCTTTGGTCTAGGGAGGGGTATAGAAGTTCCCAGGTGCGAAGATTGGAGGAAAATCTTTCACCCATTGGACTAAGGTTGAAATGGCGAGAATGGTAGTCGCCATATTTTTAGTGGAGTGGGAAGTTTTGCCCACAGAGAAACCCGTTAGATGTTTTCAACAGCGAGTTTCTCTGGGATAACAAGAATGATGAGAAGGTAGATTCTCAAATATTCACACAAGGTTCGGTCGGAGGCCGACCATGAATAAATAGTGGTACAGTTAAGGAAACCATGCACCGAAATAAGATAGGTATAAGGAAGAACGAGCCCGTCAGTGGAATGATAGGCTCATGAGTAAGTGTTGATTAACACTTCAAGAGAAGTAGTGTTCATGAGACCCCATTGGTGGACATCCACCCAGGGAAGACTCATTGAACAAAGGCAGGGGAGGCCGATAACATGTTGTCTTTTATTGAGGAGGTTAAGGGAACTACGCGAATAATCGCCAGGGTAGCTAAAGATGGAGAAACGGTTCTGACGTGGAATATAGAACCACGCATTTTGACCTCGTTGAAGGGAAACAAGGGCGAGAATACGGTGCCTAGTTGGGGCATAAATGGAAGTAATTTGGTTCGGATAAGACTCGAGTATGATGTTTGGGAGCCATTAGGATTGGCCCGGGATGATTGGCAAGAATGTTGGTGGGAATTCCACCTTAGTATAGGGTGGTGCATTCCTTAAGATAAGATGGAGTAGTGTGGTATTAACCCTAGATTCGGGTGTGTAAATCGAGCTTGTGGTAGTATCGATGTTATCATAGGGAGGTTTTATTTTCCTTCATTCGCTAAGGCGAGTGATGTTATTTTAAAAGTACATGTGTGGTATGTGCTACTCGTATTATATGTGTTATACGAGTGGAAATATTCTTGGTTTGGTGGGAGCGATAGCAAGTGAATAAATTGCAAGGCTATCGTATTTGTAGTTCCCGAATGGAACTTGTTATTCTATAATATCTCACCTAGATACAGCATTAAGACTTTATAGAGATGGTCTAAGGTATGTTAGAATTTTATTTTTATTTCATTTCATTCATTTTTCATGTATGATGTTGCCTTATTTCCACGACCAACAAAGTTAAGTAGTAATGCATAGGAGGGGTTCCTTGTTTGGATTTCGCTTTGCGAGATACTCCACGCGTGAACCTTAATGACGTTGGAAGTGGAGAGATGCTGTATTTTTTTTTTCTTTTCTTTCCATCTGTTGGTAGAGTGCTGGGTTGGAAGGTTTAGCCGAGAATCACGTGATTGAGTGATTAAATGGCTATTAAAGTTCGATATAGAAGCACTATGAATAGTTCTCTCCTCTGATCGATGTGAGGGAGACTGAGATAAGAAAAGTCGAATTGAGACTTATGGTTAAGCCTTGATGAGAAGGCCATTTAAAAAGATATATGTACGCATATTGAGGATAAAGTATTTGTAAGACTTTACAGAAAGTAAACGTCCGATTAGTTGAAATCTTCAATTATTTGAAATGGTAAGGCATAGAAGTAGAAGCTTATTAGTAGGGTTACGAGTTAGAATTTTAGCGGTCCGGATTATGTATCTTGGACCGTTATATCTTGATGACCGACGATGCGAGGTAGTAGTGTAACAGGAGGGTTCCTTGTTTGGATTTCGCTTTTGCGAGACGTCCCACGCATGAAATCGAGCGAATGTCGAAAGTTGGGAAAGGTCTTGGACACTAGGGATATAATTAGGATAATACTTATACGATTTGATTAGGATATATATCAACCTTAGGATTTTTAGGACGTAAGGCCTTTAGGGCATGCGACGTTATTTTAGGAAAGCGGTAGGGGGTTGACCACGAGTAGGTTTGTGGGGTAACTCTAAGAGGGAGTAGGTCCCTAAAAATAAGAAGTTTAGGATCTCGAGTGATTCGGAATGTTAGGCCAAAGGAGATGAGGCCTCTCTTAGATAGAGCATTAAGTTGGTAACCTAACTTTCAGGGAGTTAAAAGGATGAGCTGACTTTTACTCCTACACTCGTGTTGTTAAGATAGAGAGTGGATTTAACGAACGAGTCTCTGCCAGGAACGGGAAGTATTAATACTGGAGCATGGACCCATTGTTTATGCGTCTCATAAACTTAAACCTCGTGAAAAGTATTATCCCACGCTTGATTAAGAGTTCATAGCGGTAGTATTCGCCTTAAATAAATAGAGGCACTACTTCCTGGGAAGAAAATTTAGTCTCTTTGCGAACCACAAGATCTGCAATATGTTTTTGGGGCGATAGAGTTGTTGTTTAAAGTTCGTAAAGGATTATAAATTGTATATTCCCTTTCGCTAAGGAAATGCGAATGGGGTAGTAGATGCGCCGAGCAGAAAACCCATCGGAGAGATTAGTGAAGGCAGGGAAAGCCAAGTAGAACGAGCCTAACTAGGAGGATGTTGCAGAAAGAGCATTCGTGTCCGTGATTGATCATTTCACCTACTAGTATGAAGAGACTAGTGGTGGAACGAGGAAGGGTATATCCGTGGACATTTTTATTGAATGGCCGGCACCCAATTGGTCATAATCCTATTTGAGCAAAATGGTTGATCGTTTGACCAAATCGTTATTTTTCTGGCCAATATGGGCGGACTGTTTATGAAGGAGTACGCCCAGCTCTTTATGGTAGAATTATGGAACTGTATAAGGTGCCTATCAAAATAGTGAGGGACCGAGACTAGATTTTTGTGTTGAAGTTTTGGTAATGTTTCCAGAAAGAAATGGGAACCGTATGGATATGGGGTATATCCTACCACCCATAAGTGGATGAATGAATGGAGAAAGTTAACCTAATGTCGGAAGGCATACCTTGAATGGGTGTGTTCAACTTAAAGGAACGATGGAAGCAGTAGCTCTTATGAATCAAAATTTCGTACAATAATTTTGGATCGTTTTCTACATGTATGGCACCGTGGGTGGCCTTGTGTAGCCGGCTAAGTAATTCGCCTGCTCGTTGGATGGAACCAGCGGACAATATATTCCTTGGACTTGGGTGGTCTCAGAATATTTCTTTAATGATAGGGTTCATGGAACTGCATGCTTTGAAGGCTACGTCGACGCGAATAGAGGTTATGTAGTATTGGAGGTAGGGAGTTAGTTTTAACGAGGTATTCCCTAAGATGGGTATAATGCGATTCAGGAGGAATGGAAACTTATGCCAAGTTATGTAGGCATATTTTTCCGTTGTAGAAAGGTAGGATCGATAGTCCATGAGGAACGACTAGGTGCTATATTGGAGCACGATGACGGTAGACTAAGATCGAATAGTGATGACCTTAGTTCGAGTCCGATGGGGACACCAAAATAATGAGAAATTTTCTAGGGATAAAAGAACGATAGTTTCGAATAGTATACCCTTATTATGGTTATACTGTCCACCTGAATTTCTAAGGGAAAAATTCCCTTATTATTGTTATACCCTTATTATAGTTATATAGGGATCTTTCCTATATTGTTTCGTTTTTATCAATTTCGAACTCAATGTCTACTTTCTCAACCTTTTCTACGTCAAGGGAGTTTTAAGGACGAATCATATCATCGATAACGGTGAATGTGGTAAAGTTTCATTCATGGAAGACTCATCACTCGATTCGGCGTTATTATTACTAAGGGTGGCAGCCATAGCCTTCTTATCATTAATTATCCTCCTCAGCCTTATAGGATATTCACATACTAAATGACCAAAACATTGGCATTTAGAGAAACTCCTAGATCCATCATTTGATTTATTTCTACTTGAGACTTACTCTCATATCTACTAAAAAAATTATGTACCCTATTAGCCTTATTGTTATCTCCTCCTTTCTTATTAGATACAAAATTTTAAGGATTGTATTTGACAAAGTTTTTGAATTATTTTGTCAACAAGGCAAACTCAGACTCATTCTTATTGAAATCTCCATATGAGATCGAGGGATCAATCTTTTGTGCCCTCAACACAATGCCCTTCTCTTTTTGGGCAACGAGCAGTTTTCTAACTCGAAGGTTTGGATGGCCTAAAATCTATTATACCTTCATGTTATATATTCCACCTATTTTATTAAGGGCTAAGTCGCGGGCAAAGAACCTAGGTGGTGGAAAGTTATGGATTTTCTTAAAGACTGTAGAGTCTAGGATTCTCGCCTAAATAAAATTGAGAGTTCACGTTGTCGGCATGTTTTGGATAAAAATTATAAAAGGTCTCATTTTTTAGCATTTTTAACAAATCAAATCGAGTGTCAAGTTGATGGGTCTTTGACACCCGATGGTATCAGTACCCTCATGGGTGAGCTACAGATTGTCCCACAGCTCCTTCGATGTAGTACACTCAAAACTATTATTGGATCACACCATTGAAAATCACATTAAGCCCCATAAAGTTTTAGTTTTTTAACCTTTGTTTCATCCTCTCACCATGACTCCTCAAATTTAGGGATAGTGGTTTATCCAAGCTGAGTTGGGATTTTTACCCCTAACTACTCGTCTTTTAGTACGCGTAGTTACTACCATATAAGCAGGTGGGCGCGTGATCAACTAAACCTTAGAAAAAAACTCGAATTCATTTTAAATCGAATTCTGACACTATTTTAAAATATATACGCGTCTACGTTGAATTAATTAATTACTTAATTAATAAAAACATAAAAGAAATCTTTTTATTTTGTATCAATTTGGATTTTGTCGAATAACATTAATTAGTCCAAATTAGCATTCAAGTGATTATCAATGAAAGATAATAGATAAGTCAATTACACAACACACAATGATTTAGAGTGAAAACCACTACCACCCCAACCAATAAAAGGACACTACTACTGAATAATATTTACAGGCTTGCAAGGATTCATACATGACTTACATATACCATAACGACAACCAATAAAAATCCTCTACCTACCACTATGATCATCTGCCTCTACCCTTACTAGAAATAGCCATTCCAGTCCAGAATTCGATACATATCCTCTAAGGCCTCAAGATCCACCGATCTTCAGTTAATAAAATTCTTCCCACACAGAGTCCAATGTGCTAATCACCCACACTATCTTTTATGAAATTATGTCCCTTATGTATAAGACGTGATGGGATTATAAACTTGAAGTATATCATGAAAGCATGGAAGTTGATAAGCTATCACGGTCTCAAAACCAAGAAAAGGGTTTTATATAAAATTGGGCTTTTTACGTAGAAAGACGAGTTTAAAAAGTTACTTAAACTTTAGTAGTACAAGAACTGGTTTAAAACACATTTCCCAAAAGTATAAACCTACCTTATTTGAATAAGGTCACTTTTGATCAAAGTACTCTCGAACGATATTCTTATCTTACAAAGTCCCATTAATGGAAATTAAGGTCCTCGTTTGGAACCTGATGCTTTCAAGTTTCCCTCATTTGAAGAAGTTTATCTTACGTAGTCTATTGTTTGAAAAATAGAGATCTCAATCAAAACATCTATTGATTGAAGGAATCTCGTTCGAATGAGATCTATTTTTAAGGGTCATTGTAAAATAAAAAATTATTTAAAAATAACATTTTCCATTCTTTTTAAAAAAAAAACAATCTTGACCTTTCATTCCTTACTTTTAAAGATAAATTAAAGGAAATGTAACACTTGAAAATCTTACCCAGCCTCAAATATGCTTTCATCTAAAAAGTTCAATCCCACTTGGTAGTCTACGTCATGGTGGTTTGTCTCCATTTCTTCAAATTATATGCAATTATAATTCAATAAACTCGATAAAACGTTACTATATCAGAAAAAGTGTCCCTAAATAAATAAAATACAAAATAAACCTACGGAGTACCAAACATGTCCTCACACAACTGCATTAAGATTAATTTTATTGTCTCGTTCTATACCATTTATTTTTAGATTATGATCGTATAAGTTATTCATTATTTCTTAGAGTGATATAAATTGCTTGATGCTTCCTATTCTCTGTGTGAAACCAAAGGTATTTCAACCAAAAGGATTTTGTATGATGGAAATACAATAAATATAAGATCACACTTCAATATCTTCTCTTTAATATACTTGAGATTAAAACAAGCACTCAATACATTATGAGATATGTTACAATGAACACATCAACCATACAACTATGCTCAAGAAGTACGAGTACAATAATGATCCCGATCAATATGATCCCAATCAACATGATGAAGATCACAACCAAGTTAATGAATATCACAAGTAATACAATATTGACCAAAAGCATCATTAAACCCTAGCAAATATCATCTCTCTAACCTCAAGAGATGTTCAATCTCAGCCAGTCACACAAGCATATTCATTATCATATCACACAACCTGTAAAGACCAATCTCAAGCTATACTCATATCACAAGCCAACATTTCATGACACAAGAAAACCAGAAGAATGCTCAAAAGTCGAGAAAATTATTACTTTATTTATTTGTACTTTAGGAACTATTGTACAAACGTAAAGTAATATGTTTTAACTTGTATATGCTCAAAACCTATCCACCCAAACCTACCCTTAAGCTCCATAAACCTACCCTAACGCATTTCACTAAAACCCAATAACACATAGACTAAAATCTTGGAGGTTTAGTCGACTAAACTGGCTACTAAAAATTTTAGCCAACTAAAGTTTTTGACAGCTTACTAAAATAGACCAACCGACGAACTAGAAGAGTTTTAATCAACTAAATTTTATTTTTAGTTGTCTAAAAGTGATTGATTTTCTATATTGATTTTGGTAAAACTTGTCAATATTTCATCCTAATACCCTAAACCTTACCAAACTTATTACTAACATTTTATTAATATTTGGCTTCCTCCTAACACTATAAATAAGACTCGATATCTTCATCACAAACCATCAAGCCTTAACCCAAGATTTTATCCTCCTAGTTGAGCTTTCTAAGAGAGAAACAAAGTCCCTTAAACTCATTTCCATTTCCGTGAGATTCAAATCCAAACCTCCATTAAAGTATAGATTCACACTTCAAATTCATTATATCCAATTGCTATACAAAACACTGTGAGTTCCAATAATTAAGACCCATTTAATCTAAGTTCTTCATAATCTTAGAAATAATGCACTTCTAGAGAGATAAAGTTCCACTCACTTTATAAGATTACTTTTGAGAAAAATACCTATCCAAACAGCAACTTGTATTTCAATGTAATTTAAACACAAAATCTCTCTTGAACCAAGTTACCACAAAACAACATGTGTGCTTAGAGATTAAAATCCAAATCTCCTCAAATAAAGATCCAAACCCAAATTCCCATTGAGTAAAATACCTGGGATCACTTGTTTGTTTACTTTTCTAGAAAGATAAAGTAAACCTATTTCACCATTATTTTAGTGAAGCAAATTTTCTTTACATTTTGGTTATGAATCTTGTTCTATTAATTGTGATAAACTTAGTTGTATCTTCTCGATCAATAGTGATGTTGTTCCATGTAATCAAGGTATTTAAAGTCTGTGGGCTATTGTGTGGATACTGCTTGGACAAGGATGAAGGTGTCGTCTTGTTGGTTGTGGTTTCTCAAAGATTCATTCCTTATGAGGTTTTGGTTCCACCATAAGTGAATCGGAAATAGTAAAGTTCTAGAGTATCACTTCGAATGTGGACATAGGTAGGGACGAATCACGTTAAAACCTTGGTTTGTAAAGTTCCTTTAAATCCTCTATCCTCCCTTACTATATTTACATTCTTGCTTTACTTTAATATGCTTAATACTCAAATTTCTTGAATGTGAATATGAATATATATGGATGCAAAGCAATAATAGATAAGTAATTTTATCAACAAACTAAGAAAATATTTTACTAGGTTACAGTGTTATTAAAATGACAATGAAAAAAACGAAAGAAATGTTAATTTATAAAAAATCAAATAAATAATATAATCTCAATTCACCCCCTCTCTTGGGATTATTTTGGGCCAATAATTTGTAACAGAGCCTAGCTCATAGATACATATTTTGAAAAAGTATATTTTGAGTTTAAAAATCAAATCCAAAAGAGGGGATTTTTGAAAAATGACATTTTCTAGAAGATGGATGTTATTTGACGAAATAAAAGTTTTAGAATATTGATGTGAAAAAGAGGAATAAGAAGGATTTTATCTTTAAAAAAGTTTTTGTGAAAAATTTATGATTGGGAAACAAAGTACTCTTCATAAGTGAAATGGGTCTTGAAAAATCGTTTAGGTAAAAATGTGTTTATAAAGTTGTTATTGAAAAAGGGACATACACCTTTTATATCATATTGATATATGAATTCCTTGTTATTCAATGTTTATTATTAACCTTGATTGTATCTCACACATACTATTTACACACTTGCGATGATTTGTTATCCCAATGTTATCAAATTCCTTTTCAACATATATTGCACCATATCATAACCCCCACTTGGCAGTTAAATTTGATTGTTAAAAAATCACATTTACACTAATGCACATAGTAAATGCCTACTCATTAGGACAAATCACAATCAATGAGGTTTTTAAAAAACTTATCACAAAATCACCACATATAAAAGTCCAAGTAACTTAAAGATACAAATCGACATAGCTCTCATAAAATAAATCCCAAATAGGTGAGTAAAACAAACTTCGATTTTTAGAATCCTTATTCTAGAAGTTTTCCTCATGATTGATTTGTTAATAAATAAAACACAACATGATAAAATATTGGAAACCAAAACAAGGCTTGAAAAAGTAAAATCAAATTGTTAAAGAGATTAATAGTTGTAAATCTCGATTGCACAAGTAATGAGATATTAGGATAGAAAGATATTTGTGAAAAAGAAATAACATTTAAATATCATTAAAATCTTAAATACCCATTTCTCAATGTACATATTGAGAAATGTTAAAAAAATTAAAAAGATAAACTTTTGGAAGAAAGCCCTTGGAAGTTTTATAAATGAAAATTTTGGAATAGATACATTTAAATGTTTGAGATACTTTTTTCGCACCTACCCCTATATAATCCCTATATTTATCCCTAAATATTATCATATGTGCTTATAATTTCAAACCACACTAATGTAAAACATGCCATCACTAAGGGTGTGTTTGGTTGAAAAAATAGAAAATGTGTGGAAAATATTTCATTTGAGTGAGAAGTTGGAAAATGAGTGGAAAAACATGAGTTTTTGGTCTTACTTTTTTGATTTTGCATGGAAATCAATTCGTTGGTGGATGGATAAGAAATATTTTCCACTAAAATGAGGTTTGAGATGAAGCACTTATAATGTGGATAAGTGTTGTTCTTACATGAAGTATTCACTATCAAGGTACTATAAAGGAAAACCATGAGTCAGAACATCTATTTTCCATGAAAAAATTTCCATGACAATCAAACACATCCTAAGTGTTTCCTCACATACTTCAAACAGTAATATCCATTATTGTGACACGTGCCAAATTATTTGCACTTACACGTTAAATCTCCATATCCTCGACACATGCTACACAAATCGGCCAAGTTGTCCATATCTTCATCAAAATAATACTTCTATTATTGCTATATTACTCATGAATTAGGCACTGATGCCTAGAAATTATTGAAAGTCATTAGCTATATATACTTCATATGATATGCTAAATCCCACAAGAACAAAATTATATATCTATATAAATACTCACATATATTTTCTCACATACTCATGCTCCAACACGTTCATATGATTATTTTGTTAAACTAAACCATGTTTAAGAAAGTCTCACCTGAGATTCAAAATCACATGCTATAGAAAATGCATAATTAAATATATTTATCATAAAAAGTCATTTATTAGATATTGGATCTACAATCAAGCCATACTTCAAACGTGCTCACATAATATGAAACTTGACGACATTCCTATCATTGTGAAAAGTGAGTGGAAATCCCACTCATGAGATAAAAATAGCAACTCCACCCATGAGATAAAGGTGGAAATCTCGTCGTATTAAATATCGGATGACATTCCCTTCCACATGATATTCTGGTAGAAATCCTACACACTTTTAGATACAAGGCAATCCCTTCTCATATAAAAATATGCTTAAATTGAAAATACTTTCTCACTTAAGATATGATGGTAATACCGTTATTATTTCAAAATATTAAGCTAAATAATATACATGATTAAATTAATATGGATGCAAATCCCATTATATTAAGACCTTGCTTCTGAACTGAATTGATAATATATGGTATTCCCATATATACATGATATATTGCAAAACTTGTGGCATAGTGATTGTAATGGAAATGTCGTTGCGTTGTGAGAATACATTTATATAAAATTATGTATGTGTGACAAGCTTGGTACTTGATATATGACTTATGACAAGCATTATGAAGCTAAAAGAGTATACATGATATTATTGACATTACATACAATTATGCTATTAAGCTATCGTGGGGGGAAATTATTAGGAGAGATCTTAAGGAATTAAACTTAAATGATAATATTTCATATAATAGATTACAATGGAAAAGGTGAATCCATGTGGCCGGTCGTATTAAGGCAAGGATGATGATGTTGCTGCTGCTGATGATGATGATACTGTTGATGCAAAAAACTAGATGGGGCTAATTAGTTGATCACAAATAAATAGAAATAAAAGAGACAGGAGAATTTTAAAGTGGTTAGGTTTAATGGAATAGCCTACGTCCACTGTTGTGTATTGCATTGAAATTATTTAATTGCCTTTGTTTTCATCTCCCTTAGATGTAGGGTTTACAATGTATTTATAACCCCCACGGGGTGTACCAGAGCTAGAATATCAAAGGATGGAATGTTTTTATATCATAGACATTTACATCTGTACAATCATTGATGTATACAACTGTTGGTATTTTCCTCTCATCGTTGGTCGGCATCCCAAGTGTTGGTCGGTATCTTTGGTGTTGGTTGTTATTTCATCTTTGATGACTAGGATTAATCTTCCACTGTACAACACGTGTCAATATCTGGATGGTCCATGTAGATGATCAATTTTTAGTATCAACAAAAGACCCTAATTTTTCATGCTTGAAGTTTTCATAAGATTTTGGATCATTGGGCTCTTATAGTTTCTCGGGCAATAATTTTAGGCCTCGTTGATTGCCGACTTCCCATACTTGTAAAAGATTTATGATTTAATTATGGAAACATAATGCGCGTGGAATTTTTAAAATTACTCATAAATTTAACGAACCGTTTTGGGTCAAAACCCGTCTTTTCTGCCTTTAGCCGTTGTTGATGCAAAAAACTAGACTAGAACAATTAATTGATCACAGATAAATATAAGTAAAAGAGACAAAATATTTTTAAAGTGGTTCGGATTAAGGTAAGAGCCTACGTCCATTGTTGTGTATTGCTTTGGGCCTGTTCAATTCCCTCTTTTCTCGTGTTCTCGTATGTAGGGTTTATAATGTATTTATAGCCCCCAGGGGGTGTACAAGAGTTGGAATATCAAAGGATGAAATGTCTTTATATCATATACATTTACATTTGTAAAATCATTAATATATACAACTGTGGTGTTTGCCTGTCATCATTGGTCGGCATCCCTGACGTTGGTCGACAATCCTGTATTTGGTCGGTATTCCATCTTTAACGACTAGGATTAATCTCCCACTGTATAACATGTGTCAGTATCTGAACAGTCCATGTAGATGGATAATTTTTTGTATCAACAAGCCCCCAATGTTTCATGCTCGAATTTTTTACAAGAGTATGGAGCATTTGGCTCTTAAAGTTACCCGGGCCATAATTTTAGGCCTAGTCGGTTGCCGACTTTCCCTGATTGTAAAAATTTATGTTTTAATTATGAGAATATAATGCGCGTGGCATTTTTGAAATTATCCCCAACTTTAATGAATCGTTTTGGGGCAAATTCGTCTTTTCTGTCTTTGAACCGCCACGAGTTCAATCGATTTTGCCTTTTAATCATTACTTTTCCAGTTTTTGAGGCAACCTATATAGAGCAGGAAAATCCACGAACTATTGCTACCTCAAATCTTCTGAGTGTTTTTTGCTACAGTGTCTTCACTCTATTGATTCTCTTGATGAATTCAGAAATGAATTTAAAATTCCATCTTGGGTTGTTTTGGAACACGCTATTTTATTTCCTGATTTTTTCTCACTTGTTGAGGGTCACTAGTTTCCCTATATTTTTATAGTTGAGTGTGGGTTCACCTTTCCTCCCGACCCACTATGCCTTGAATTTTGTCAATACTTCGACATTGTCCCAGCTAGTATAGCCCCCAATACTTAGAGGGTTGTGAATGGAGTGTATAGGTTGAATCAAATTCAAGGAACCCATCTGGGGATTCTATAAATAATATTTTGTTATAAATGGGTGACTAGTGACACCACTTTTTACTTAAAGACTAGGGGTGTAAATAAAACGTTAGTAGTTAATCTTCTAGACTCTAATAGGGATTATTTTGAACATGGGGTTGTTGTAAAAAACTGGCAATATGCCCCTTTGACTAGAAGTGCTGAGTACTGGGGGCCTAGATGTCCTCTTTTTGGCAATGAGATAGGTTATTCCTCTTTTTTCTGTTTTTCCTTATATATACCTGTTTAAATGTTATTTAAGGGAGTTGAATTTTAATTGAGGACTTCATCAAAGGATTGACGAGGAGCATGCCAGGTCTGCGTCTTATTCGTTGTAGTACAAGAACACAATCTCTTCATTTATTGCTCATCCTACTCCTTCCCCTGTGATTGACCTTGAGCAAGAACCTCCTTTTACTTCCTCGGCCACTGCATCTGGCACTGGTGATCTTACTTCCCTTTCCCCTTCCTCCTTAGATTAAAATTTTCTCCTCGTTGTATCCATGGGGAAGAGGTATATTCCCAACATCTTAGAAGATATATCTTTCAATCCTCCTTCCAAATAAGTTGATACAGGGGTGAGAAATAAAAATGAGACTGGGAAGAATCCCCTAGCCAAGCAAATTGAAGAGAGCCCAATGAAGAGAATAAAGAAAGGGCTAACTTTTAAGTTACAAGAAGGTTCTTATGCTCTTCCCGACCAACGTGAGTTGGTCAACATATCTTCTTCTGCCTCTCTAATGGTCCTTGGCCCTGGATTGGCAAGATAATTAATATAGTCTGGGACTTTGCCAGACCACAAGAGTGTTGCTGCTGCATTACCTCGCTCTAAGAGTTCTGACAGGGCTTCTCAAATCCTTGTTGCGATATATTCTTTCTTCCTTCTTTATTTTTTTATCTCTTTATTTGTTCTTCACAATACTAAATTTCCTTATTGTTCTTGTGCAATTCCTCATTGACTTCAATAATATGTTAAAGAAAGATGAGGATTTGAGATCTTCTTCCTCTGGTGAAGTTGAAGAATCTTTTAACGAGTTGAAAAAGTCATTACTTTATTCCCAACAAGCATTGGCTAAAGAACAAAAGAAATGGGAGGAGAGGATAAAAGTTATTGAGACTGCTCGGGGTCTAGCTGACACGCTACAGAATGACTTAGATGCTGAGAAAGTCAAGTTTGCTCAGCTACAGAAGGACCTGATGCTAAGAATGTTAAGAGGGATAAGGCTAGAGAGGTTATCTTCAATAGAGGCTGGGATAAGGCCTTTGGTGCAGCTTCTTCATAAATTGAGTTGCGAAGAAAAAATGCTTTAAGGATGGTTGGTCTGCTGCTCTGGTGGAGGTCAGCACTCTAAAAAATTTTGAGTTATTCTCACGATATGATCTTGGGACTCCTCCAAATCTGGATGAGGAAGTTGATGATGGGGGTTCTAGTGATTCTTTGATAATGGTGGATTCTGCTGATCAACACCAAGATGGTGATTTTACTGTGCCCTACAAAGTTAATCCTCCTCTTCCTTGATCTCCTACTTCTTCTTTACTTCATCCTGAGGCAGATGAGAAAAAAGTGTAAAACCAAGCGTCTTTTGTTTTCCTTTTTTATAGTTATATTTTTTATTTTTTTGAAGATGTATCTATACTTCCCTTTTTATGAATGAAAAGAGGACTATTTATATTCCTTTTATTTTATTTTTCAATACTCTGTATCTTTTTTATTGATGACTTTCTTCTTAATAGCTTATGGATAAATTACAATACTTCTCATTTACAGACTCCGAGCTCCTTCAGGGGTGTAATGAGGTTTCCAAAGATTCTCACTTATCTCTGACTGATGCCAACCTACTGCAGTTGCTCGAGGAAGGGGTATCCGAGCAATTCAAAGATGCCTATGTTCATCTGAAGAGTCTTCTTAATAGTGTAATGGCCAACAACATTGCGTACTATGAAATGATTGAAGAGTTGCAAAAGGAGAATAATGAAGCTAGGGCACTTTTGCATAAGTATTATGAGAAGAAATTCCAATCCCTTAGTAAAGGTTGGGGCTTTGAGCAAAAGTTGGATAAATTCGCTTCTCATTTTAGAAGATCAGAATTCCTGTTGAAACGTGAGGTGGATTAAGTAAGGGACATTGCCAAACTTATAGAGGAAGAAAATAACAACTTAAGAGATGAACTTGACGCCCTGAAGTCATCCACTGCAGTTGCTGCTACTACAGATGAGGGTCATTCCTTCTAGGAGGCTAAAAACGCAAGGTTGAGTGAGAAGTTGGAGGCTCTGAAGAAAATAAAACATGCTTCTTCATCTTCCCAAGCTAGAGTCAAATATATTCGAGGTATCGACCGAGGTACTACAGAGGATGTTAGGACCTAATAGGGTCTTAATAATCAAGTTTCACAGTTAAAAGCTAAAGATCAGGCCATTGCTGAGATGTCCCAGAAGCTACAAACCTTGTCTGAACAACTATCCACTCAATCTTCTCAATTACAAGCTAAGGATGGAATGTTGAAGAAACTGCATTCTCAGGTTGACAAATTAACCTTTCAATTCCATAAACAACCAAGGGAATTTTGGATGTTTGGGTATAATGAAGCTCCGATTCATCTTGATGATAAGCTTCAACATGCTAAGAATGAGAGCTATAAATGGGGTTGGATAAATATTTTGATAATGATGAAAGTGGATCAAAATAGCTCATTGTGGGACTGGCATGATCCAGGCTTGATTGAGATTGACAATCCTTCTTTTAGGTTAGATGTCAGTTGGATTCCTATCCATAGTATTCCTCAATGCTTGATTTCAAAATACTTGGGAGATTACGAGTTCATGATGAATTATAAATCATCCGACCCCCTCACCTGCTTTATCATCCTAGTAATAGAAATACCAGAATGCTTTAGGATTTTAACAACATTAACTCTCCTTATACTTTAGATGATCCTCCTGTTGGAATGAATCATGGTTCAAAGGTTGAAGGAACACGTCCTGCCGAATATAGCTTTGTACTTTGTTTTGTTACCACAATCATGTAATCACTTTGATTGAATGAAATGGATTAACTTATCTTATGTTGAATGTCAATCATTTATTTATCATTACTTCTATTGATACACTTTGTTTAAGTTGAGTATCAATGATCAATGAATGCAGATGTTATACTAGCATACTTAGATTAAAATCTAACTTTAGAGCTAGTTAGATGAACACATAGGTTCTACTTGACTTAGATTAAAATATAAATTTAGATCTAGTTACCCATGTGTCTCCAAAGTTTTACAAATGCACCCAAGTATTGGATTTTTGCAATAAATACCAGTGGTGTGACCAGACGTTTATGGAATATGTGGTTATATTCCTACTGAGGAACCTTTGCAATGTTCTTCCTGTATTTTGTCCAGTAGGATTAAGATCTTGTTTTGTCCTTATGTTTGCGGACCAAGTTTCTTGAGGATTTAACATCCTATTGACTTGGACTTCGTGTATCAACGATCAAGTTTGTGGCAGTTCCGAGTAACTTATTGCTTCAGTCGAGAAACGTTCGGGAAAATATTTTCTAATCCAAGCAATAATTTTTTAACCGAGCCTCCAAATATTAGATTTTTAACTATTTATCAAGTAGCTAGAGTAGTGCATAGCACTAGTACTCCCAAAAAAATTATCAAAAATTAACAACAAAAATGGAAAGAACCGAAGATTTTATTAATATTGCAATTTGAAAACTGATTATAACATCATTAATAATTCTTTCTTAGATGCTCTGCAAGACATGGGTTTTTGAACTCTTCACCTTCTAAGGTTTCAATTTGATAGGTTCCAGGTCGGATCACTTCTGAAACACGGTAGGGCCCATGCCAATTGGCTTCAAGCTTGTTATTTTTCTGCAGAACTTTCTTCAGCATATAATCTCCTTCCTTCAAGTTGGTCAGTTTCATCCTTTTATTGTAAAAATGGGTTGTTCTTTGCTGATAGGCTGCATTGCGCAAGGAATCATCTTCTCTTACCTCGTCCAACATGTCTAGATCCAACCTTCTCATTAGGTCACTTACAAGAGAGTTAAAATATAAAACTCTATGGGATGTGTTGATACAAAAATTAGTCAGTTGGCGTGGACCAATTACATGAAGACACGTGTTATCCAGCGTGGCATAAATATATTTACCAAGCAACTTACAGTGTCGAGCTACTCAGCGCGCCGAGCTACTCAACATACCAAGCGTCTGGTCAAGAAGATCAAACGACAAAAACAGATTCAATGAACATTTTTACCATGTATAAATGGATATGCCTCTTAAATAACGGCATATTATCTATTCATACTAATAGCTCAAGGGATATAGATACTTTGTAACTCCCCCTTAGCGGCGTAAGTTTCCATAAGCGAACATACTCAAGATTAAGGAAAAATACCCAGCAATACAAAATAGTGGACGTAGGCCATTTCCCTAAGGCTGAACCACTTTAAAAATCATTTGTCTTATTTCTTTATTCATATTTTTCTGTGATTAATTAATTAGATCAAATCTAGTTTTTTACATAAACATATTGGCGTCGTCTGTGGGAATGACTATACGTAGCATTTTTACCAAAAACACATCTTAAATGGATGATATCCCAGAATCTAGCAACAGGAACAATAAAGGGAACCCTCCTAACCCTTTTGCCCCTCCAAATACAAATGATATCATAGGAATCTTGGCCAGTTTAGCCAGGGGACAAAAAATTATGCAAGATATCATGCGACAGTTCGTCCAAACTTTTCAAAATGGAGCTTCCGCATAGTCTGACCAACGAAGTGTCATGCGACCACCATCTTCAAGATCCAGATGTACTGAACCTCACAGTACTGAAACCTTAAGTGATCCATCCTATCATCCTGGCTTGACATCCCCTATAAGAATCGTAGAGTCTCAAAAAAATATCATATTGACTCTAGAATGAACGAGCGCTCTAAAAAGGTTGAGCAGAGTCTCCCCCTTCGATAGTTTGGGCCCCAGGAGGAATAAAAACCCTCCTCGGATTGTGTCGAGAAATTCTCAAAGACCAAATGATTTAAGGGAAGGATCTGCTAGTCACGCCCAAATATCAGGCGTACAGCTCACCCAGAAATATCCTAAGAGGAGAACTCAATGCGATCGGTTGCTCATACACATAAATCGGAGGTTGAAAATGATGCATGGAAAGGATCTATTCAGAGATTAGAAGACAGGTTAGGGGAGATGGCTAAGGCCAGAAACCCTCTTCGAAGAACATTTATCAAGGGATCTCCTTTTGTATAAGAAATTATGAATTCTCCCACACCCTCAAAGTTTAAGGCTCCTGTAGTTACACTGAAGTACGATGGAAAAACTAATCATGTCCTCCGTATAGATCAGTACCAAGCTGCTGTAGATATCAATGCAGTCCCAGATGAGATGAGATGTAGGGCGTTCTCGGGAACTATTACTGGATCTGCTCAAATATGGTACAACAGTATTCCTCTGGGGCAGATTTCAACTTTCCATCAACTAAAAGAGCTCTTTATAGGCAGATTCTATTTTGGTGCGAAGCCAGTCAAGAGGGCAGCACATCTGTTACGTGTCAGGCAAAGGGCAGTTGAGAGCACAAGGGATTATATCACTCGTTTTAACAACGAGAAACTGAAAGTCATTCACTATGAAGAGAAAATAGCTATTACAGCCCTCATGAGTGGTATCTACCAGACAAGTTGTATTACACTCTGGCCAAGGATCCCCCCAAATCCATGGCGGAGTTGATGGATAAAGAATCCAAGATTATAAATGTCGAAGAAGCTATGGCTGCGAAGAAGAACGCTGAGGCAAAAGCAGAGACTAAAGCTGAAGGTAGGTCTGAGAGGAAAGATCATAAGCATAACGGAGGGAACAAGCAGTCGAAAGGCACGGAAATATTAGAGCACCTAAGGAAATATGCAAATTATACCCCGTTAAAGGTGGATATAAACCATGTTCTAGAAGAGATCAAGAAAATCAAGGAATTAAATTGGCTAGAAAAATTAAGGACAACTCCTGAAAGAAGAGATAAGTCTAAATATTATGAGTTCCACAAGGACCATGGTCACACGACCAAGTAGTGTGTAGCTCTCCAAAATGAGATAGAAACACTCATTAGACGAGGGAAACTGAATCGATTTGTTGATCACCAAAACGATGAGAAGACCAACAGCAGATCAGGATAAAGGTCCAAATCTCCTCACCAACTAAGAAATAACGGAAAAGCGATCACAAAGATGACCCGAAAGATGACCCCGATCTCACCAAAAAGCCAAGATAGCCAGAGCGTGAGGTATTTTCAATCCGTTTTGGTTCATTTGATTATAATATGATAACATGTGGAGATGTAGGAGGTTGTGATCATACCACTGAAAGGAAAGCTTACCTCAATGAAGCCCAAGCTTGTTCCTACATACAGTGGATAAATCTAGCGGAAGTGGATCGTTCAAGGAAGGTTAACAAAGATAAACTGGCCATTGGATTTTCCAAAAATGATCTGGAAGGCGTTTTGTATCCTCACAACGACCCTTTGGTGATCAAAATGAGGATGAAGGATGTAATCATCTCAATAGTATTGGTGGCTAATTGTAGCTCGGCGAACATCATGTTTTACCCTTGTTTTGACAGTTTGAACCTAAAACTTGCCCAGATGGAACCTTATCACAGACCCCTCATAGGTTTCTCTAGAGAAATTATTTTCCCACTTGGGATGATCAAGTTGGACATGATGATTGGTACCTGGCCTGCCTGCAAATCGGAAAAGATACAATTATTTGTGATGGACAAAAATATCCAATCGGCCTATAATATAATAATGGGGAGAGTAGGCCTGAAAAAGTTTGAAGAAGTTCCATCCACTGTACACCAATGTTTAAAGTTCCCGACCAACTTTGGGGTGGGAATTATGAAGGGCGATAAAAAAGTTGCTCGAGAATGCTACTAGTCATCTGCCGAACAAGAAGAGTTGGAGGATGCTAGGAAGAAAACCACCACTTACCAAGTAGATAAGTCTGAGATTGAAACATTAGACCCCAGAGATGAAACAGAGCTCGTTAAGGGTCAAGTCATGAGGCAATGGAGAGCATTATTCTGGATAACGAATGATCGAAAAGAACAACTCAGATTGGTGCTTCACTTGATCTGATAATAAAGCAAGAGCTGGTGGTGTTTCTTAGGCACAGAAAACAAGCATTCGCATGGAGTCATAAAGATATGTCAGGGATCGATACGGCTTTCCTGTGTCATGAGCTCAACATCAATAAAGAGATCAAGTCGATGAAGCAATGAAGAAGGGTCTTTAGTTTGGAGAAGAACCAGGCTATTCAAAAGAAAGTAGAGAAGATACAAAAGGCTTCTTTCATGGAATATGTCAAGGACCCTGATTGTCTAGCCAACGTGGTGATGCTAAAGAAGAAGAACAATATATGGAGAATGTGCATGGATTTCACAGATCTGAATAACGCCTGCCCAAAAGATCATTTCCCTTTGCCCAGAATAGATCAGCTGGTAGATGCTACTTCGAGGCATGAATTGTTGAGCTTCATGGATGCTTACTCCGGATACAATCAAATTAAGATGAAACCAAAAGATAGGAAGAGTACCCCTTTCATTACCCCACGGGGAACATACTGTTACAATGTTATGCCCTTTGGCCTTAAAAATGCAGGTGCTACATACCAGCGGCTAATGAAGAAGGTGTTCGCAGAGCAGATGGGCAAAAATATGAAGGTATACATCGACGACATGCTGACTAAGAGCAAGAAAGCTACTGACCATATAGCTGATCTGAGCCAAATATTTGACCATCTGGAAAAGTACCAGATGAAGATGAACCCGACCAAGTGCGTTTTTGGCATACAGGAAGGCATGTTCCTTGGTTATATGGTAAAACAATGAGGTATTAAAGCAAACCCTCACAAGATAAAAGCCTTGCTCGAATTATGATCCCCAACCACTAAGAAGGAAGTACAGAGCCTTACGGGGTGTATAGCAGCTCTCAACAAATTCATCTCCCGAGTAACTGATAGATGTATTCCATTATTTAAGGTACTCAGAAAAACCTTAGAATGGAATGACGAATATGAAAAGGCATTCCTAGAGTTTGAGAGATACTTGGGAGAACCTCCTTTACTGTCCAGGTCGGAGTTAAGAGAAAAATTATATTTGTACTTGGCTATCTCGGAAAGTGCAGTCACTTCTGCTTTAATAAAAGTAGAAGGCGAAATGCAAAAACCAGTTTATTATACGAGCAAGGCATCCAAAGAAGCAGAGATCAGATATCCAAAATTGGAGAAGTTAGCATTGGCGTTAATTGAGGCGAGTAGGAGAATGAAGCCATATTTTCAAGCCCATACAATAGTGGTATATACTGACATGCCACTCAGACAGGCTTTACACAAGCCATAAAAATATGGAAGATTGATGTATTGGGCAGTGGAGTTAGGGGAATATGACCTTATCTATGAGCGAAGGTCTTCTCTTAAAGGGAAGGCAGTGGTAGATTTCATCGCTGAATTTACCTACCCAGATACCTCCAACCAACAGGGGGCTAACACAGACAACCCACAGATGCTAGAGGATTATCAGAGACAGTCCTCGATTAACTTCAACAGCAGACCTTCCTGAAAGGATGACGATCGAGCAACAAGAATCCTCTGGTAAGAGCTGAGAATTGAGGGATGTTGAAAGGAAGCACCAGATATTCCATCAGGGGACTTTGTCAGACTAAGGGTTTGATAAATGTATCCCTATATGGAATCTTATGGGTCTCAATTTAGCTAAATCATTTAATGTAGAGCAAGTAATGGTGTTCAATGATTCGCAAATAGTGGTGAATCAGATGCAAAATCTTTACGCGGTAAAAGGAGAGTTCATGTTAAGGTATCTAGCTAAAGCTATGGAGATTGTATCCAATTTTACAGCTATCCAAGTGATCGAAATACCAAGACTGGAGAATGCAAGGGAAGATGCACTAGCTCGATTAGCCTTAGCTACTCGCATCGAGCTACGAAGAAAAATTCCAATTAAGATACTGGATAGTAGAAGTATCAATGAAGATTTGATGGTAAAGTTTATCACTTTGGATATGGGCCCTTCCTGGATGGATCCCATCAGGGCTTACATCGAAGGAGGCATTTTACCAGCAGACCAACATGGAGCTAAGAGGTTGAAGTTTAAAGCTGCGAGATATGTCTTAAATAATGGAGTTTTATACAGAAGGGGTATGATCGCAGGTTTGTAAAGATGTGTTCACCCAGTGGAAGTTTAAGATCTAGTGGAAGAAATTCATAAAGGATCTTGTGGAGCTCACGTAGCAGGTCGGACTCTTTTGTAGAGAATAACTATGTAGGGGTACTACTAGCCAATAATACGTGCTGGTTGTACAGTTTATGCCAAAAAATGCGACAAATGTTGGCCATTTTCCATATGGGCAGTAGACTTAGTTGGGCCTCTGCCAACTACAAGAGGACGATTCAAATATTTAGTGGTCACTATTGATTATTTCACAAAATGGGTAGAAGTTGAACCTCTCATCGATATGGCATATGAAAGGGTCTATCGATTCATCTGGAAGAATATTATTTGCAGATATAGTCTGCCACATGCTTTTATCACTGATCATGGTACCCAATTTGATAATGAGGAGTTCGTCGCGTACTAACTACAGTCTAACATCCAAAAGATCCATTCTGCTCCACGGCATCCCCAAAGTAACAGGTAAACGGGGGTAATAAATAAAACTTTATTAAACGGGTTGAAGAAATGGTTGGATGATGCGAAAGGGAATTGGATCAACGAGTTGCATTTTGTTTTATGGGCTTACGGAATAACTCCCTGAACAGCAACTGGAGAATCTCCTTACATGTTAGCCTTTGGAAGTGAAGCAGTTATACCTACTAAACTAGGCTTAGCTTCTCATAGGGTGCTTAATTTCAATTCTCCAATAAGAGATTTGATGAGACGCTTAGATTTGGACATGCTCGAGAAAGTCTGGGAAGACGCAGCAATCCAAAAATGTCTTTTGTCAGCAACGGATTGCCATGTTCTATTATAAATGGGTCAGGAAGTGTGATCTCAAGGCAGGAGATTATGTGCTCAAGAAAGTCATTAAGAATCACAATAAATTGCAAGCCAACTAGCATGGACCTTATTGTATCACAGTTGTTGTTCGACCTGGAACCTACATAATAGAAACTCTAGAGGGGGAAGAATTCAAAAACACTTGGAATGTAGAGCACCTGCGCAAATATTACCACTAATGTAGATTCACATGTACCACATATTTTCAATATGAATAAAAATGATAATTTCCCAATATTTTTTTAGTTCAATTTTTTTCGGAGTAGTAGTGTTACACACTACACCAACTAAGTGGTCGGCATCAACAACCACCACTCATATTAGTCGACATATCAACAAACACCAACTAAGGTTGGTCGGTATATCAATAAACACCAACTAAGGTTGGTCGGTATCAACAAACATAACCAACAATGTTGGCACAACAATCATACAAGGCAAGGCCTGTTTGATTATAGGTGACCTCAAGGGGCATCTAAAACTAGGCAAGAAGATGGGTAAAATATCCACTGCCTAGGCACCAAGAGAATTTAGATAAGATTGTTACAACTAAGCAGGAACGTGGGACAAAAATAATTCTATTGCTTAGGCACTTATGGGTGATAAGTCACTACAACTAGGCAAACAGATGGGGCAAAGTTCCATTGTCTAGGCAATCAAATCAACATAGGATAAATTGTCCCTTTATATATATATATGTATAATTAGCAAGTTGATAAGACAAATATCATACAATTTATTTTTTGAGGAAATAAAAAGATGATTTTTCTTCATTAAATAATCATTGACAAAATACAAATTGCCTATTCTACTTGTATCTTTCCTTCAGATTTAGGTACAGGATCCATTCCAGCTGGAGGATCATCTAAAGTAAATGAAGATGGTAATCACCAAGGTATATGGAGATCAAACACTGAGGAATAGCACGAGCTGGAATCCAGTTGACAACTAGCTTAAAAGGAGGCACTGGCAGATCAAGTAATCCGTGCTCATACCAATCCCACAACTCTGTTCCTTGTTCGATCTTCATTACAGTCAAGGCATTCAACCATACCTGTTTGTATCCCTCATTGTTTGATTATTTCAACTTGGCATCAAGATGGCACAAAGCTTCATTATATCCCCCCATCCAAAGCTCTCTGGGTTGTTTGTGGAATTGATACGTCAATCTCTCAACATGATGATGAAGCCTCTTCACCAAGTTTTCTTTACTCTCCAACGCAGAACTTTGGTTGGACAGTTGCTTGGTAAGACTTTGAATTTTTTGGGACATCTCAGTTAATGCTTGATTTTTTGCCTTCAGTTGAACAGCCTGATTTGCTAAGGCCTGTTGAGTCCTAGCCTTTTCAATGTTGCTTCGGCCAGCTCTTGCTCTACCCCGCGAGGAGGATTTAGGTATGGCTCATTTTAAATCCTTTAATTCTTCTATCAATACAACATTTTCAGTTTCCAAAAATGAAAATCCCTTGTCACTGACTGGGATCAGAGCTCTAGAGGAAGAGGCATATTTTAGTTATCTCAGCTCTTCTCTCAAAGCATTGTTCTCTTCCTCCAATAACTTAGCGATGTTTCTATAATCTTCAATCTCAAGCTTTACGACACTCTCTCTCTTATTATGGGCTGAAATGACCTTGTTATAACCCCGATCAGTGCTCAACTGTTGGTACTTTTTCTCATAACGCTTACGTAAAAGAGTAGTGGCTTATTTGTGATGCAATTGAAGTTCTTCGATCATTCCTTTAGGATCTTCAATCATTTCGTAGTAAGACACATTATTTTCTACAGCCCGATCAAGCAAGCATTTTAGATACTGGTAAGCATCGATTGCTCGTTCAGAAGTATCAGGTCTAAGAATATCAACTATCTGTGCTTCAGTAAAATCTGTACAACCAGCTTTGAAGTAGTCTGTACACTTCTTCGTCAACTCTATATCATTAGCTAATAACAGTTCCATCCTAATAATCAACTAAGAAGAAAAAGTAAAAATAGATCAACAACGATATAGCTATATCGAGCAAGTGAAGGATAAACTGAGAATTAAAGAAAAAAAGTCCATTTTATTAATCATAGGAGGAAAAGGTACAACCAAAGTTACAACAAAAGGGAAAATAGAAAAAAAAAACAAGTAATGAGCCGAACAACTTTACACCTTCTCCTTATTCCCTACAACATCATCAGTCGGCTTTGAGGAAGGAATTTGTTGCTCGGTGGGGAGTTGACATTGCTCGGTATAGGGAGTGGCCTGGTGAACTTATTTGGAGGACTGAGAGATAGTAGCATCAAGTGTTTGTTCTACAACTAATAAAGAAGATTCATCAGATCCAGCTTCATCTTCTTTTTCTTATTCAATAGCAGGAGGAGGGCCATGAATGTATCTCTGAAATAACTTAAAATCTTCGACAACGTTCAATTCTTTCAAAGCGGTAGTCCATCCATCCCTAAATAATTTTACACTTGCATACTCCATTTGGGTAGAAGCAACAGTATTGGATTTATTCCGCCCTTTATCCCAGCCAGAGCTAAAGGCCTTCTTCACTGCAGCTTTTCTCTCCAACCTCTCTGAGGAAGTATTTTCCTTAAGGATCTCTTTCACAAATTTCACTTTCTCCTCAAGGTCTTTTTTACGTCGTTCAGCCTCTTCAATCTTTCCCTCAATTTCCACTTTGCTAGAAACGGCAACCTTGCACTTCTCCTCTGCCTCCTCAGAAACATTTACAAACGCCTTGGCAGCTTCCTCAGCTTTTTGTTAAGCTGTTTCAGCGGACTTGACTTTATTTTCCCAGGCAGCTTTGTCCTCCTCATACTTCGACCCGGACTCCATCAAAGATTTTGACAAACCAGCGAGGTCTTCTTCCACCACACTGGATGAACTTAAAGCCTTGATAGCCTCATCCTTCTCTAGGGTATTGTTAAAATACATCAAAAACTGCAAGAGAAAGGAAGCCCAAGTCAAAATATGAACAAAGTACAAAGAGGTAAAATAGCAAATATGATGATACTTATGATGCAATATGTTAGGTTGCCAAGTCAGTAACTTTCTCCCGAGGAGTAGAAGTCTCAGCAGCTCGGCAGTCAGGAAGAGTCCCAGGCCTGATCAATTTCTTGGCCAAGATAGGAGCCATGAGAGATGGAGTACTGACTCTCAAAGAAGGTACCTCAACCCCAAAAGGTTGGGCAACAACATCTACAGTCTTCTCAACAGCACCTCTTCTCAATCTTTTCAAAGAAGCAGCTTCAATCAAAGGTGTTATCTGTTCTTGAATAAGGGCAACCCCATCAATCAAATATGCTGCCTCTTTAGGGGAAATGGGGGGCTTTTTGCTGATATCCTAGGCAGTCGCAACTGTTCCACCAGGTGGAACAACATCCTTTTTCTTATTCCCTTCAGCTGGGACATCATCTTTGTTTTTCTTCGCTCCATCAGCACTACGGGCAACCTTAGCAAAGAGATCGGGCATCCTCCTTTTCTTCATCATCAGGTCAGCAATAGAAGTACCCAAGTTAGGAGAAGATTCTTCAACAAATGAAGAAGAGGTTGGAGCCTGCAAATAGGAAGCAGAGGTCGAGCAATAAAGAAAGAAGTGGTGTTCTTGTATTGCAGCAAATAGGAAGCAGACCTCACGTGTTCCCCAGCTATTTCTCGATGCAATCCCCAGATAAATTTTAAATCTTTTATATTGATATCACTCTCTTTTGGGGGTTTTCTCTCACTGTCCACTGCAACAAACAAAAAATAAATGTCATTGATGCATTTTATCAAACAAAAACATAACTAAATTGAAAAAAATAAAAACAACCTATCCCATTGCCATAAAGTGGACATCTGGGACCTTGGTACACATCTTTTCCTTTTAACGGAAGGTGTGTAATGCCCTGTAATTTTAGGCATTTAATATTTAATTAATTCAGAAAATTTTAAATTACTTCTGTGTCGTAATTTTAATTGAATTAATTATCGTCATATTTATTTAAATATTAATCGGATAGTGAATGGTTAATATTTAGGGAAATTTAATTACTATGTGAATAGTAATAATTTATTTTCGACATTACGGGTATTAGTGATGGATCATTTATTTTTTCAGCCGAGAGTCGGTATAGACTAATTTGGGTGTGAGATAAGTATTTTCATAAATTAATTCGGATGCCAATTCTGAGTGTACGTTTGAGTTTGGATGGGCTGAGATAGTCGGAAAAGTGTATCCGTGGGTAGTAAATAGGTCACGGAATGTTTTTAGGCATAGTCGGGCCCACACGGGGGTATTTGGGTCACTTGGGCTTATCCCATTAGGCTAAAAATGGGATTAAACCTAATTAATTAATTAAAAAGAAAAGGTGAATGGATAATTTGAGATTAGAAAATACATAAAGGGAGAGAAACCCCTAAGGAGCAGTTAAAGGCACTAGGAACCAATTTGGGGGACAAAGGAAAGAGATAAATGGGGGATTTTATCATCAACCTTGAGAATCACTACTTCGGATCAGACCCTACGAAACAATAAGGCAAGTGGTTAACTTGTTGTAGCATTTATTTCTGTTTTTAATTCATATTTATGTGATGTGAATACCTAAAATTCGTTTAGGGGATAAACGGTTACAAAAATGGGGTTTTTGTAATTGGAACATAAAATGGAAATTGGTATACGAATTTATGGTGTTACATGATTCTGAACAGATATTCACCTTAGTGGTGATAAACCCAGAAGAATAATGAACGAAATTGAGTTGGAAATCTGGTGTTGTGACTGATTTATGAATAACTCGGGTTTTTGCCCCTTGTTAGAAAAACAGTAGAGAACGGAAATTACACGGGGTTTGGGGACTTTATGGGGGTTCCTTATGATGTTCTGGGGGGTACATATTGATGAGAGGACTTGGTTTAGGCTGTAGAAGGAGCTGGGGTTTTAAGGTTTTCGTCCATGGAGAAACAGACCTACGAAGAAGAAGAAGACATGTTTGATCGATCGATCGATGGTTGGGATTGATCAATCGATGGTCCGGGATTTTTAACAGGTCCCCCACTTTTAATATATAGGGAAATTAATTGAAAATTCTCCCCCAGCTTTAGTTAGTGAGAAATAAGTATGGAACATTAATTCCTAATAAATATGAAGGAAAGTAATTGGGGTTGGGAGGAATTTATGTGTGACATGCTACGATAAATTTTGGGGAGAAATATTCCAAAATAATTAAATACGGATCGAGTGATCGAGTCTGGGTATGTTGGTTGAGCGACACCAAAGTGTTAAATTAATTTAGATGTAAAACTAATTAATTTGGAGTCAGGGATTTAGACTCGTGTTTTATTTCATTTCGGGCAACGAGAGTGAGTCCGAATATATTGGTTGGGCGACACCAAAAGTAATCTAATTAATTCACGTGCAAATTAATTAATAATCAGCGTTGGACCATAAAATCATGATAATTTGTATAGGCTTGTGTTACGGACTTAGTACACGGTATAGCCAGGGTATTTTATATATATATATATTGTGTGTCCATTAATATCAGTGGCTAGATATTATTATTATATATACTCTAGTGCTATCAGGGGAGGTTGCGCGTAGAGGGTGAACCCCTAGCTTGAGGAGTAGGGAGAGTATATCCCCAGATCATAGCGTCAATTATATGGGTAAGGGGCATCTCACTTTCAGGGAAGGAATATGATCGCCTCGAAATATTTATGTTGTTAACCAAGTTAGTGAGCGATTTTGACTTGGGGTAACTAGGTTATGTGAATACACCTAGTAGGATAGCACTTTAGAGAATATACATCCGGGGAGTTATTATTCGGGAGGATGTTAATTATTACTTACTATTTCAACATCTGTGTGATTGTTGTAATATGACTCTATGTATATAATGGGATAAATAATTATATACGAGTAAATTAATACAGGCTGTGAATTGTATTATATGTATAACGGGTGTGGAAGTTATATGAATTTAAGAAAGGGAATGATTAATTAAGTAAATGTTGATAATAACTTAAAAATCATAATTATTGCATACTTGGTTAGAGTAGGATGGTTGCAAGGGGTTATATCGGTTATCTAGTTTTGGGATAAATAACTAGGGAAATTAATTAAGGCGTTAGAAGTACACATATTAGACGAGGGATGAGGATATCCTCAAGGGAATGTGACACTAACTAAAATATGAAGAGCATGCATACATATTTCTTACTGCAAGTTAATAATTTGCTAAATATTTTCCAAATGTTTTGGGTTCTAATCCTTGCTATAAATATTTTTAAAAACTTTTAGGTGTCCATCCATAGGGACGCCAGACTTGACTCATTCCAGGGATTCGTTGCTACAGCACATGTGGATTTTGTGGGAGTTTGATAGACGCCTCACTCTTTTCAGTTCTAGTGTAGAAATTCCTATCAGTACTCGGCATGTCGCTCACAGCTTTATTAAGAATTTATGTCAGACTTGTGGAGATTTTTATTATATGTCTTTACATTTGTTGAATTTGAGCCGATGGTTTATTCGGTCAATTTATTTAGATGTGATTGGTTGATTTCAGTTAATTGTTATTGTTTAAATTATTATGTTTCCACATGAGTATCTTCTTTTAAGTAAAGTACGATAAAATTTCGCACCAGTCTAATTTTCTCACTTGGGTGGTTAGTAATTAACAAGGCGACAGTGATGCTAAGAATGAACCAACTGAGAAACCTGTTCTAATTTAATTTAGGACTGATCACCCGAGGTTAATTAGGCGGGGTGTCATAAATGGTATCAGAGCATCAGGTTCTAGTGTCCTTAGGATCTGATCGTCTTACTACATTTCAGCGTAGCGTTCGGTTGTTATAGAGCCCTCTTATTAGGACTGTTGATTCATTTTCCGCTTTTGAGATATCGTATTTTTGCTATTAGATGTTTTTGTATAAAATGTGTCCTTATACGATTCGATCTATTTTCAGATGCCACTAAAGAGACAGAGAGCGGAGAGGGCTGAGGCTAGGGAAGAGTTCAGAGAGGCTCATCAGGAACCACAGGTACCTCCACCACCACCACCACCCGAGTTGATCTCCACTACTCAGGTGGCAATGATAGTGGCCCATGCAGTTGAGACAGCAATGCGAGTTATGGCAGCTTATTTCCCCCAGCCCCAGGCACCGCCTCCAGTGGCACCGACAGTTTAGGCTCCAGTAGGACCACCTTCTTGGCAGTGAGTTAGGAAGACATTTCAGAAGGGTCACCCACCAGAGTTTAAGATTAGCACCGATGTAGTAGAGGTCAGTGATTGGAAGAAAAATATTCAGCGACATCTGCGCATGATAGAGTGTATCGATGTGCAGAAACAGATGCTTGCTACCTTCTGTCTGTCGGGTGCAGCCTTACAGTGGTGGGAGTCAGTTACCACCGCTGAGGAGAGAGATTTGATGACGATATCCGAGTTCTAAGTGCGGTTTGGCCACAAATACTTCCGACAAGCAGTAGAGGAAGAAATGAGAAAGAAGTTTAGTGAGTTAGCGCAGGGTGACCGTTCAGTGGCGGACTATGAGGAGGAGTACACCCGTTTGGCAAACTTTGTGCCAAATGAGGTAAGCGATGAGGAGCGGAAGAAGTCGAGGTTCATGGATGGCCTGGCCTGGAGGATCAGGCAGCACTTTATTGGTAATCCAGCATTGGTGACGTATACAGATTTCGTTAATGCTACTCTTGTACATTACTAGGATCATTGCTTCCTTGCGAAGGGAAGCAAGAGGGTAGGAGAGTTGAGCCTTCAGGGCAAGGAAGTTGGTGGTGGTGACAGAAGTGGTACTCAGCAGCAGACTAGCAGTCAGCAAGGGAATCAGGTAAAGAAATTTAGGCCTGGTGGATTCCCATCGGGAGGACAGGGATTTACGCAGGGTCAGCCGGGTCCAAATCAGTAGCAGCAGGTTCCTCAGGGCCAAGGGAACAATGGGGGAGGCCATTAAGGCCATCCACGTCAGGGCCAACAATAGGGGGATGGTCAGAGACGCTATTTTATTTGTGGCCAGACCGGACACTTCAAGAGGGAGTGCCCATAGAAGGGCAGAAGCTAACAACAGGGTGCCCAATAAGGGCAGCAGGGAAAATGCCGCTAGCAGCACCGGCTCCACCAGCCCCACAGCAGTAGGGGCAAATGCATTATGGGCGTGTGTATAACGTCCGGGATGTTCCCAATCCTCCAGCACAGCAGGCGTCGCCAGCGGTTGAGGGTATGTTTCTCATCCATGGTCATGAGGGTAGGATACTTTTTTATACAGGAGCATCTCATTCATTCATTAAATCTAAATTTGCTAAACGGACTAGGTTACTAAAGACCGCAAGTAGTCTCCGTATGTGTGTAGAATCACCAGTAGGCAGCGAGGAATTGATTCACTCGATTTGTCGAGAGGTAGACATTTTGATTGGAAGGCTTAGTTTAGCGGCAGACCTTTTAGTGTTAGATATGGAGGGGTACGATGTCTTCCTAGGTATAAATTGGTTGGTAAGTTATCGGGCAACTGTAGATTGTTATAAAAGGACAATCGCACTCTCCATTAGAGATGTTCCTAATAGCGATGCCTCTACCTGAAGGAAGGTCGCGCACCCACTTATATTATATCAAGGAGGAGACCTCATAGAGGTGGTAGTTCCGTTGGATTCGATTCCGGTAGTAAGGGACTTCGAGGATGTGTTCTAGTAAATACCAGGGTTGCCACCCAGCAGGGAAATCGAGTTTGTAATCGATTTTGTATTGGGGATGAGACCGATTGCTCGAGAACCTTATCGTATGGACCCTTCAGAGATGTGTGAGCTGAGAGAGCAGATTCAGCAGCTCCTGGGTCAGGGTTTCATTCGGCGGAGTACATTGACATGGGGTGCACCGGTGTTATTTATGAAGAAGCGGGATGGCTCACTTAGGGAGCTGAACAAAGTAACGATACGGAAAAAGTATTCGTTGCCTAGGATTGATGATTTATTTGACCAATTGAGAGGGACGTCTTAATTCTCCAAGATCGATTTGAGGTCAGGGTATCATCAGCTGCGCATCGGAGAGGAGGACGTTCCTAGCACAGCTTTCTCATCGCGGTATGGATCTTAATAGTTCAGGGTGATGCCATTTGGGCTCACCAATGCGCCAGAAGTGTTCATGGATCTCATAAATAGGGTTTTCGGGGAGTATCTCGACCATTTTTCATCATGTTCATTGATGACATCTTGATTTACATGCGCACTGAGGGGGAGAACGCAAAGCATTTATGTATGGTTCTACAGACGCTGCGGGATCACCAACTTTATGCCAAGTTCGGGAAGTGTGGATTTTGGCTACGAGAGGTACAGTTTCTTGGTCATGTGGTGTCAGACCGGGGTATTACGATGGATTCGAGTATGGTATCGGCAGTGAGGGAGTGGGGGCAGCCCACGACACCAATCAAGGTGCGTAGCTTCCTAGGACTGGCAGGTTATTACAGACGATTCATTAAAGGGTTCTCAAAAATTACGGCCCCTTTGACGAATCTGACTCGAAAAGGGGTGACTTTTATTTGGAGTGATCATTGTCAATTATCTTTCGACGAGCTAAAGGACAAGTTGACATTTGCACCCATAGTTGCATTGCCAAGGGGAGGACTAGAGTATCGGGTTTACACCAACGCATCATTACAGGGACTTGGTGGTGTGCTTCAGTAGGAGGAGAGGGCTATAGCTTATGCATCCAGAAAGCTAAAGCCCCACGAGAGGAATTACCCCACTCACGACCTAGAGTTAACAGCGATCATTTTTGCCTTGAGGATATGGAGACATTATCTGCTAGGAGAGAAGTTCACCCTATTCACGGATCACAAGTCACTTCAGTATCTCTTCACAAAAAAGGATATGAATATGAGGCAGAGGTGGTGGCTAAAATTCATGAAAGACTACCAGTTTGATATTCAGTATCATCCTAGTAAGGCTAATGTGGTGGCAGACGCATTGAGCTAGAGATCGACTGGGGAAATATGAAAAGTCTGGAAAGCAAAGTGGAGAGAGCTTTGATACAAGGATGATGTATCCAGGGCCTGCATGTCAGCTTTATCCATCACACCGAATATTATTATGTGAGTTGTGAGGGCTCAGGTGGAGGACCAGATCTTCCAGGATAGGTTACGCCAGGTGTTAGCCGAGGGAGAGGAGGGTTACTCTATCAGCTCGGAAGGAGTCCTACGCCTAAATGAGAGGTTAATTATGCTAGAGGATGAGGAGTTGAGGTACGCCGTTATGACAGAGTCCCATGGTTTGATATTTGCGGTACATCCCGATGGGGATAAAATGTACCAGGATATGAGGAGATAGTATTGGTGGGCAGGAATGAAATGGGACATAGTAGAGTTTGTCTCAAAACGTACCACGTGTCAGATCATGAAAGTTGGCCATCAGAGACCTCCAGGGATGTTACAGCCTCTAGGGATTCCCATGTGGAAGTGGGAGAGCATCTCTATGGACTTCATTACAGGGTTACCCCCATCGCAGAGGGGCCACGACTCCATATGGGTCATTATGGATCGGTTGACCAAGGTGGCCCACTTCCTGCCGGTTCGCACAGACTTTAAGACGATGCGCTATGCGCATTTATTCATAGCAGAGATTATTAAGATGCACAGGATAACGATAAATATTGTGTCTGACAGAGATAAGATTTTTGTGGCCCATTTTTGGCAGAGCTTTCAGGAGGCCATGGGCACAGAGCTATGCTTGAGTACAGCTTAACACCTACAGACCGAAGGGCAAATTGAGAGGGTCAATCAGATGCTAGAAGACATGCTTAGAATGTGCATTTTAGACTTTGGAGGAGGATGGGAGAGATATCTTCCTTTGGTAGAGTTTGCGTATAATAACTCTTACCAATTCACGATTGACATGGCACCGTTCGAGGTACTATACGGGAGACCTTGTCGTTCACCCGCCTATTGGTTAAAGGAGGGGGACAATAAGTTATTGGGACTGGAGATTATCCAGGAGACGTCTTCCAAGATATAGATGATTCGAGGGCGGATTCAGATAGCTCGGGATAGGCAGAAGAGTTATGTTGATACTTCGCGGAGACATGTGGAGTTAGAGGTTAAGGATCAGGTATTATTCCGGGTATCCCCTATGAAAGGGGTGATGAGGTTCGGCAAGAAGGGTAAATTAGCACCGAGGTACGTGGGACCCTTACCTATTATTGAGAGGATGGGACCGATAGCATATAGACTGGGATTGCCAGAGCATCTTCAGCGGATACACGACGTGTTCCATGTGGCATCGCTAAAGAAATATCGAAGGAGCAAGAGGGCCTTCTGGAACATTCCACTCGAGGAAATCGATTTACAGCCAAACATCTCATATGAGGAGAGACCGGTGGCAATTCAGGATCGTAGTGAGCACAAGTTACGATCCAAGCTTGTTCCACTAGTTAGAGTACAGTGGGGTCATCACAACGTTGACGAGTCTACCTGGGAGCGGGAGGAGGATATGCGGGAACAATATCCAGAGCTATTCACCACAGGTACGACCTAATTTCAGGGACGAAATTCCTTTATAAGAGGGGGAGTATGTAACATCCCGTAATTTTAGGCATTTAATATTTAATTAATTCGAAAATTTTTAAATTACTTGTGTGTCGTAATTTTAATTGAATTAATTATGGTAATATTTATTTAAATATTAATCGGATAGTGAATGGTTAATATTTAGGGAAATTTAATTTCTACGTGAATAGTAATAACTTATTTACGACATTAAGGGTATTAGTGACAGGGCATTTATTTATCTCAGCCAGGAGTTGGTATAGACTAATTTGGGTGTGAGATAAGGATTTTTATATATTAATTCGGATGCCAATTATGAGTGTACAGTTGAGTCCGAATGGTCCGATATAGTCGTAAAAGTGTACCCGAGGTAGTAAACGGGTCACGGGATGTTTCTAGGCATAGCCGGGCCCACACAGGGGTATTTGGGTCACCTGAGCTTGGCCCATTAGGCTAAAAACGGGATTAAGACTAAATCCTTAATTAAAAGGAAAAGTGAAACGACTGATTTGAGATTAGAAAACACGTAGTGGGAGATAAAACCCTAAGGAGCAGTTAAAGGCCCTTGGAACCAATTTGGGGGACAAAGGAAAGAGCCAAAGGGGGGATTTCATCATTAACCTTGAGAATCACAACTACGGATCAGACCCTACGAAACAATAAGGCAAGTGGTCAAATTGATGTAGCATTTATTTGTGTTTTCAATTCATATTTATGTGATGTGAATACCTAAAATTCGTTTTGGGGATAAACGGGTACAAAAATGGGGTTTTTGTAATTGGAACAGAAAATACAAATTGGTGTAGGAATTTATGGTGTTACATGATTCTGAACAGATATTCAACTTAGTGGTGATAAACCCAGACGAATTATGAATGAAATTGAGTTGGAAACTGGTGTTGTGACTGATTTACGAATAACTCGGGTTTTTGCCCCAAGTTAGAAAAATAGTATTGAACAAAAATTAAACGGGGTTTGGGGACTTTATGGGGGGTTCCTTATGATGTTTTGGGGGTTATATATTGATGAGAGGACTTGGGTTAGGTTGTATAAGGAGTTGGAGTTTTAAGGTTTTCGTCCATGGAGAAACAGACCTGCGGAGAAGAAGAAGAAGACCTATTCGATCGATGGCTGGGATTGATCGATCGATGGTCCGGGATTTTTGACAGGTCCGCCAGTTTTAATATATAGGGAAATTAATTGAAAATTCTCCCCCATACTTTAGTTAGTGAGAAATAAGTATGTAACATTAATTCCTAATAAATATGAAGGAAAGTAATTATGGTTGGGAGGAATTTATGTGTGACACGCTACGGTAAATTTTGGGGAGAAATATTCCAAAATAATTAAATGCGAATTGAGTGGGCGAGTCCGGATATATTGGTTGAGCGATACCAAAGTTTTAAATTAATTTAGATGTAAAACTAATTAAATTGGAGTCGGGGATTTAGACTCGGGTTTTATTTCATTTCGGGCCACAAGAGTGAGTCCGAATATATTGGTTGGGCGACACCCAAAGTAATCTAATTAATTATTGTGCAAATTAATTAATAATTAAAGTTGGACCATAAACTCATGATAATATGTATAGGCTTGTGTTACGGACTTAATACACGGGATAGCCGAGGTATTTTATATATATGGTGTGTGCATTAATATCAGTGGCTAGATATTATTATTATTATACATACTCTAGTGCTATCAGGGGAGGTTGTGCGTTGAGGGTGAATCCCCTAGCTTGAGGAGTAGGGCGAGTATATCCCAGGTCATACCGTCCATTATATGGGTGAGGGGCATCTCACTTTCAGGGAAGGAATATAACCGCCTCCAAATATTTATGTTGTTAACCAAGTTAGAGAGCAATTCTGACTTGGGGTAACTGGGTTATGTGAATACACCTAGTAGGATAGCACTTTAGAGAATATTCATCCGGTGAGTTATTACTCGGGAGGATGTTGATTATTACGTACTATTTCAACATCTGTGTGATTGTTGTAATATGACTCTACGTATATAATGGAATAAATAATTATATACGAGTAAATTAATACAGGTTGCGAATTGTATTATATGTATAACGTGTATGGAAGTTATATGAATTTAAGAAAGGGAATGATTAGTTAAGTTATGTTGATAATAACTTAGAAGTCGTAATTATTGCATACGCGGTTAGAGTAGGATGATTGCAAGGGGTTATATCGGTTATCTAGTTTTAGGATAAATAACTAGGAAATTAATTAAGGCTTTAAAAGTACACATATTAGAGGAGGGGTGAGGATATCCTCAAGGGAGTGCGACACTAACTAAAATATGAAGAGCATGCATACATATTTATTACTGCAAGTTAATCATTTGCTAAATATTTTCCAAACATTTTGGGTTCTACCCCTTGCTATAAATATTTTTAAAAACCGTTTAGGTGTCCAGCCACAGAGACGCCAGACTTTACTCATTCCAGGGATTCGTTGTTGTAGCACATGTGGATGTTGGGGGAGTTTGATAGACGCCTCACTCTTTTCAGTTCTAGTGTAGAAATTCCTATCAGTTACTCGAGCAAGTCGCTCACAGCTTTATTTAGAATTTATGTCATACTTGTGGAGATTTTTATTATCTGTCTTTACATTTGTTGAATTTTTATTCGGTCTATTTATTTAGATGTGATTGATTGATTTCCGTTAATTGTGGTTGTTTAAATTATTATGTTTCCGCATGAGTATCCTCTTTGAAGTAAAGTAAGATAAAATTTGGCATCAGTCTAATTTTCTCACATAGGTGGTTTGTAATTAAAAAGGTGACAGTGATGCTAAGAATGAACCAACTGAGAAACCTGTTCTAATTTAATTTAGGACTGATCACCTGGGGTTAATTAGGCGGGGTGTCACAAGGTGTTGCCAATTTTTCATCACATCTCCATGTTCAAAATAATCCCTATTAGCATCAGGGAGATTGACCACTAAAGCTCTGTTAGAAAAGCTAGTTTTTAATTAAAATATGATGTCGTTAGTAACCCATTTATAGCAATACATAATTTCAGGGGTCCCTAAATGAGTTCCATTAATTTTATTCAATCTATGTATTCCATTAACTACCCTCCATGTATTTGGAACTACTCTTGCAGGAGCAATATCAAAATATTGGCAAAATTCCTAACATAAGGGATTAGGCAGGAAAGAAAAACCACATTCAGCTACAAAAATAAACGAAAACCAATGTCCCTCAACTAAAGAAAATAAATCAGAAGGGTAAGGAGGTCCTTCCAGAATAACCCAAGAATGAATCACAAAATCAACCCTAAACTTATCCAACGATTCGATAAGGTAAACCATGGTGACTAAAGCAAAGAAAGAAGAAAGAATAAATTCTAATAGAAAATCAAGAACTCAGCTAAGGCGGATGACAGAAAGAACATTCGTAAGAAGAAAAGTGAGAAGAAAAAGAGTTTGGAAATCTAAAAGGCAAAACGTAGATTCGATTGTCTTTAAATCCGTTGCTTTGGGAAACAAGAAAAGTAATGATCACTAGAGACGAAGATTGTCTTTTCGGCGGCTAAACGATGAAAAAGACGTAAATACCCAAGCGTCTGCTGAAGATTCAAAATATTTACGAGTTTTCCATTTCGCGCTCAAAATCATTAATGTCACAAGTGTTGGAGATCTGTAATCTAACAAGTCTGTGTAAACATGTTCGAGCAACTTTTGGGGATAATATTCCACACTCTCATATCCAACCTCAATTGTGAAACATGGAGGGCTTCTGTTGATACAAAAAATTGTCAGCTAGCGAGGACCAATTACATGAAGACACATGTCATCCAGCATGGCATAAATATATTTACCAAGCAACTTACAGTGCTGAGCAACTCAGTCCGATGAGATACTCAACATACCAAGAGTCTGGTCAAGAAGATCAAACGACAAAGACAGATTCAATGAACATTTTTACCATGTACATATGGATATGTCTCTTAAATAACGGCATATTATCTATTCATACTAATAGCCCAAGGGATATAAATACTTTGTAACACCCCCTTAGCGGGGTAAGTTTCCATAAGCAAACATACTCAAGATTAAGGCAAAATACCCAGCAATACAAAAGAGTTGACGTAGGCCATTTCCCTAAGGCTAAACCATTTTAAAAATCATTTGTCTTATTTCTTTATTCATATTTATCTACGATTAATTAATTAGATCAAATCTAGTTTTTTACATCAACAGGATGGCTGGCCTAGCTCGATAGGAATGATAGCTTCAGTCCCAAATGCTAACATATATGAGGATTTTCCAGTTGCTTTTTGTGGTATTGTTCGGTATGCCAAGATAGAGTGTAGCTCGTTTATCTAATTTTTATTGGCATCATAAATCCTTTTCCTCAACCCATTTAGCAAGGCTATGTTCGTAACTTCAGCTTGTCAATTGCTCTGAGGATGTCCCAAAGTATAATGCATTTTTCAAACATTGGACTGAGCACAGTAATTTGCAAATTCATCATTGTCAAACTGTGTTCCATGGTCGGTAATGAAAGCATAGGTAAACCCATACCTATAAATGATGTTTTTCCATATGAATTGATAGACCTTTTCATAAGGCATATCAATCAGAGGCTCTGCCTCTACACATTTTATAAAATAATCCATGGTGACCACTAAGTATTTAAATCTTCCTCGGGTGGTTGGTAGTGGCCCGAACAGGTCTATACCCACATGGAAAATGGCCATGGTGAACTGATTTAAGTGATAGAAGCATTTGGAGTTTCCCGAATTGTGGACAATTTCTCACATTTATCACTTATTGGCAAAAGTTACACAGTCTGCTCGCATTGTTGGCCAGTAATACCCTTGAGTACTAATTCTTTGTAGAAGTGTTCTCCCTTCTATGTGAGCTCCACATGATCCTTTATATACCTCCTAAATTAGATCATGGACCTTTTATGGATGCATACAGCACTGCAAACTGACTGTTAGTCCTCTCCTATACAAAACACTTTTATCAAATACATATTGAGTTGCTTTGTATCTCAACTTCTTTACTTCCACTATATCTATTGGTAGATTTCCTTCTTCAATTTATGCCCCAATGGGGTCCATCCAGGATGTCCCCATATCTATGGAATTAATAATCAAATCTTCATTTATGCTCCTATAGGCCAAAATTTCAATAGGGATAGTTCGTTAGAGTTCAGTTCTGGTAGCAGCGGCTAGCTGAGCAAGGGCATCAGCTCAGGCATTTTCTAACCTTGGGATTCTGTTCATCTGAACAGATGGAAATTTTGTAATGAATTCCATCACCTTGGATAAGTATCTGGTTGTCACTTCTCCTTTGTCTCCGTATAAACCCAGTGTTTGGTTTATTACCAGCTGAGAGTCAACTTGCTCGGTACTCAATGTATGGGCTAAACTAAGGCCCACAATAAGACCTTCATACTCTGCCTCATTGTTTGAAGCCTGGAATTGAAAATGTAGTGCATATTCAATATCAATACCATCAAGAGTGTTAAGTATTATAACTGTTCCACTACCGATTGAAAAAGATGACCCATCAACATATAAGTTCCATATGGGGACATTATTATCGAATGCTTGATCTGTCAAACTCCCGTAGTGGAATATTTTTCTCTTTTCTTCTTCATACATCTTGGTCATCTCCTGTGTTCGAGAAGAGGAGTCGGTAGGTCTTCACTCGCTTCTTCTTAAGAAAGTTCCTAGGGAGTTTTATTGGTAACATTATTTTTTCCTGATTCTTGTTCTGTCTACTCACTTTATTGCTCGGGGACCTCAGAGTATGTGAACTCTGTTATGAAATCTGCAACTGCTTGGCCTTTCAGAGAAGACCTTGGTTCATATATGATATCATACTCCCCCAATTCCATAGCCAAATATATTAATCTACCAGATTTATCTGATTTATGCGAAGCCTGCCTTAGAGGCATATCAGTGTAAACTATGATTGTATAATTATGGAAATAGGGCTTCATGCGTCTGGATGATTCAATCAATGCCAGTGTTAATTTATCCAAATGAGGGTATTCGATTTCTGCTCCTCGAAAAGCCTTACTGGTATAGTAGACGGGTTTTTAAACCCTATTCTCTTCTCAAATTAATGCGAAACTTACGGTCGATTCAGAAACAGCTAAGTACACGTACAACTTTTCACCTGTGATTGGTCGAGAGAGTAAATGAGGTGACCTTAAATACATTTTTAACTCCCTAAAAGCTTTTTCACATTCTTCATTCCATTTAAATCTTTTGTTGAGCACCTTCAAAAATGGCAGGCATCTATCTGTAGCTCGAGATACGAATCGGTTCAAGGCTACTACTCGTTCGGCCAGTATTTGCACATCCTCTTTGCAAGTTGGAGATTAAATTTCAATTAGAGCCTTGATCTTATCTGGATTTGCATCAATTCCCCTTTTATTTACTATTACCCGAGGAACATTCCCTCTTGCACTCCAAAAATACATTTGTTCGGATTCATCTTCATCTTGTACTTCTCAAGTTGATCAAAAGTTTGGTTGAGGTCTGCAATGTGATCACATGCCTTTTTGCTCTTTGTAAGAATATCATCTACGTAGATTTCCATATTCTCGACTATCTGTTCCTCGAACACCTTATTGACTAGCCTTTGATATGTGGCACCTGCATTTTTCAAACCAAAAGGCATAACATTATAACAGTATGTTCCTCGAGGAGTGATGAAAGAAGTTCTTTCCCAGTCCTCAGGTTTCATTTTTATCTGGTTATAACCAGAATAAGAATCCATAAAGCTGAGAAGCTCATGTCCTGATGTCGCATTCACGAGTTGTTCTTCTTTTTTACCATAACTACATTGACTAACCAATCTGGGTATTTCACTTTATTAATAAAATATTCTTTTTGAAGTTTTTCGACTTCTTCCTGCATGGCTTGGTTCTTCTCGGGACTGAACACTCTTCGCTTCTGTTTGACTAGTTTAACTTCTTTGTTTATGTTGATCTCATGACGAAGGAAATTGTGATATATCTTGGACATGTCTCCATAACTCCAGGCAAACAAATGATTTATTTATTTAAGGAAACTTACTAATTCCTGTTTAAGAACATGATCCAATGTTGTCCCTATTTGAGTGGTGTGTTCCGGTTTATCATCATTTAACACAATGCTTTTAGTTTCTTCCACAATCTATCCCATTTCCAACTTTATTTCCTCTCTTGGATCTAAAGTTTCAACCTCAGATTTTTCATCAAGCTTAAGAGTATCCACTTGGTAGGTAGTGGTTTTCTTCTTTATTTCTTCCAAGTCTTCTCGCTCGGCGGAAGAGTAGTAACACTCCCAAGCTACTTTCTGATCACCTTTCATAATTCCCACACCAAAGTTAGTAGGAAATTTTAAACACTGATGAACAGTGGATAGTACTGCTTCGAACTTCTTTAGCCCTACTCTTCCCATGATTATATTGTAAGATGAATGGAAGTTTTTATCCATTACAAAGAAACATATCTTCGCTGTTCGACTAGCTGGACAGGAGCCTGTCATCACATCCATTTTAATAGTTCCCAAAAGGAAGACTTTCTCACCTACAAAGCTTATTAGTGGTTGATGATAAGGTTCTAATTGGTTGAGATTAAAATCCAAGTTACTGAAATAAGGACAGAACATGATATTCGCCGAGCTACCATTATCTACTAATACTCTAGAGACAATGATTTCTTCTTTTCTGACTTTGATTACCAATGGGTCGTCATGCGGATACAATACTCCTAAAAGGTCAATTTTAGAGAAACCAATTACTAGTTTGTCTTTGTTGACCTTCCTTGGTCGATCTTCCTCTGCAAGGTTGATCCTCTTTATGTATGAGAAATGTTGTGCCTCATGGAGGTAGGCTTTTTGCTCTGCTGTATGATCTCCTCCTCTTGCTTCTCCACCTGTAATCATTTGACAATCAAAAGAACTCAAATTGATACAGAATACCTCACGTTCTGGTTATCGAGTTTTTTTTAGGGAGATCGACAACATCATCCTAATAACCTTAATGAATCCTTTGCTTCTCCTCTTTGAGCTTGCAAGGATATTGTGATCTACACCGACCTCCTTCATTGTTCTACCGATCAACATACTAATTCAGTTTTCCTCTTCGAATGAGAGTTTTAATCTCATTTTGAAGAGCTATGTAATGTTCCAGCATGTGATCGTGATCTCTTCACAATATTTAGTTTTGTCTCTCTTGCTCGGGGAATTGCTCAACTTATCAGGCCAATGCACATCCTTATTATGCTTGATTTCCTCCAAAACATGGTGAATTCCCATAGTTAGCGGAGTGTAGTCGTTGTACTTCTTGAGTCTCTCCAAAACTCCTTTCTATCTTGATTCCCTTTGTTCTCTGGGATCTTTACGATCTTTTTTATCATTTTTGCCATCAACTTTTTTACCTGAGCTATGATTGGCTGCCATTATTTCCTCGGCATTCATGATCTTTGCCTCTTTAACCATCAATTCTGCCATTGTCTTTGGAGGATCCTTGGCAAGAGTGTAATGCAGTTGTTCGGGGAGAAATCCACTTATGAAGGCGGTTATTACAGTCTTCTCCTCATAATCTACTACTTCTAGTTTCTCGTTATTAAAACAAGTGATGTAATATTTGGTGCTCTCTCCTTCTTTTTGTCTCACACTAAGTAAGTTTGCCACCCTTTTCGCAGGCTTTGCTCCAAAGAAAAAGTTGTTAATGAATCTCTCAGCGAGTTGGTTGAATCTAGAAATTTATCCCCGAGGAAGACCATTGTACCAAATTTGGGCAGATCCGGTAATGGTTCTAGAAAAAGCTTTACACTTTATTTCATCGGGGACGCCATAAATATCAGCAGCTACTAGGTATTGTTCTATATGGAGGTAGATCTGTTTTTTCATCATATTTGGGTGTTACTACTGGAGCCTTGAATTTTGATGGAGTAGGTAAATCCACCATTGCTTACACAAATAGAGACCCTTTTACAAAACTTCTTTGTAGTGGGTTTCTTGTCTTCGCCATTTTTCTCTATCTATCTTACAATCTCTGTATGGAGCCTCTTCATGCATCATTGGCAGCACCGGATTTATGCGTTACAACTTTCTTAGTTGCTGAACTTTCTTCTTAAAGTCGTTGCTCGATCCGAGTAACAGTTCGTCGAGGATTTGATTTAGTTTGAGATATGCTTTCCCTTTGATCAGATGGTCTTTCGGTATTACCAGATCTTGCCCTAGGAACAATTTTTTTCACCATGGGTCCCAAATAAGCGAAGGGAGATGAATAACTTAATCTTTTTAACGCACTTGGCCTCTATGGAGAATAAGACTGCGTATGAAAAGATTTTGATGTCCTGAGTAATGAAACCGACCTTAGATGGTAGGATACATCTCTTGATGACATCGAGTGAATGCGTCGATCACCTCTTGGTGGGGGTGGGGGAATATTTCCTTAAGTAGATAGAGAATATGCTCCAGCTTGAAGGGTTTACGCAAGTTACTTGATAGTATCTTACATAGCCTTTTGGCCTCTTACAAGACTGACCAGAATCCCGGTTAAAATGTTTGCTGATGGAGGACAGAAGGACCAGGCAGAATACATTCGTTCTTAAGACTTGATTCAGTAATTTCATCCATTTAGGTGTTTGATTGAATGAGATCGATTAGAAATGTCATTCCCACAGACGGTGCCAATCTGTTGATGCAAAAAACTAGACTAGGCTAATTAATTGATCAAAGATAAATATAAGTAAAATAGACAAAAGATTTTTAAAGTGGTTTGACTTAAGGGAAGAGCCTACATCGGTTGTTTTGTCTTGTTTTAGGCTTGTTCAATAGCCTCTTTTCTTATGTCCCCATATGTAGGGTATACAATGTATTTATAGCCCTCAGGGGGTGTACAAGAGATGCAATATCAAAGGATGAAATGTTTTTATATCATAGACATTTACATCTGTACAATCGTTAAAGTATACAAATGTGGGTGTTTTCCTATCATTGTTCGTCGGCATCCCTAATTTTGGTCAGCATTCCTGAAGTTGGTCGGCATTCCTGAAGTTGTTTGGTATTCCATCTTTAATAACTAGTATTAATCTCCCACTTTATAACACGTATCAGTATCTGAACGGTCCATGTAGATGGAAATTTTTTAGTATCAACAGCCGCCTCCAGTTCAATCAATGCTGCCTTTTAATCATTATTTTTCCAGTTTTCGAGGCAACCTATAAAGATCATGAAAATCCATGAACTTTTACAACATCAAATCTTCTGAGTGTTTTTTGCTATAGTGTCTTCAAGCTTTATTTTTCTCTCTTGAACGATCGTTTTCTATTCTTCAGTTCTTGTTGAATCCTTAATTCTTAAAAGAATTCTTTATCTTCTCTTCTATTCTTCATCATCGTTTACTCTATTCTCTTAATGTATTCATAAATGAATTTAAGATTCCCTCTTGGGTTATTTTGGAACACGCTACTTTACCTGTTGCTTTTTTCACACTTGTTGAGGGTCACTGGTTTCCCTCTATATTTATATCTGAGTGTGGGTTTACCTTTCCTCCTATCTTTGTGCCTTGAATTTTGTCAATACTTTGACGTTGTCCCGACTAAGGTAGCCCCCAATACTTATAGGGTTATAAATGGGGTGTATAGGTTGAATCAAATTCATGGAACCCATCTGGGGATTCCAGAAATAATGTCTTGTTATAAGTGGGTGACTAGTGACACCACTTTTTATTTAAAAACTAGGGTTGTAAACAAAGCGTTAGTAGTTGATCTTCCAGACTCCAATAGGGATTATTTTGAGCGTGGAGTTGTTGTAAAAATTGGCAATATTCCCCTTTGATTGGAAATGCTGAGTACTAGGGTCCTAGATGTCCTCCTTTTGGCAATGGGATAGGTTATTCCTCATTTAACTATTTTGCCTTGTAAATATCTGTTTAAATGTTACACTAATTATTGCTCTATAAATTTTTATTGTAGTTGATCAGAAGAGAAGGTGCCTAAAGGAAAGTGAAGTGAATATGAGGGAGTTGAAGCAATATTTGGGGACTTTGGCGGAAGATTGGAGAGGAGCACATCAGGTCTGCATCTTATTTTCTGCAATACAAGAACATAATTTCTTCCTTTGTTGCTCATCTTACTCCTTCCCATGTAATTGACCTTGAGCAAGAACCTCCTTTTACTTCCTCAACTACTGCATCTGGCAGTGGTGGTCTTACTTCCCTTTCCCCTTCTTCCTTAGATTCAAATTTGCCCCTTGCCGTATCCATGGGGAAGAGGAAGATTCCCAACATTTTAGGAGACATAGCTACCAATCCCCCTTTAAAACAAGTTGATTAAGGGGTGAAAAATAAATATGGGACTGGGAAGAAGCCCTTAGCCAAGAAAATTGAAGAGAGCCCTCTAAAGAGAATAAGGATACGGTTGCCTTCTAAGTTAGCAGAAGATTCTTCTGCTATTTTTTACCAATGAGAGTTTGTCCATATATCTTCTTCTTCCTCTCCAGTGGTCCTTGGCCCTGGATTGGCAAGACAACTAATAAAGTTTGGGACTTTTCCAGACCACGTGGGTGCTGCAACTGAATTACCTCGTTCAAAAAGCTCTGACAGGGATGCTCAAAGCCTTGCTTTGGTATATTCTTTTGCCTTATTTAATTTCATATCTATTGATTTGTTATTCATAATACTGACTTTCCTTGTTGTTCTTGTGCAGTTCCTCATTGACTTCAATAATATGTTGGATAAAGATGAGGTTTTGAGAGCTTCTTCCTTTGGTGAAGTTAAGGAAGCTTTTAACAAGCTAAAAAAGTAATTGTTCGATTCTTAACAAGCATTGTCTAATGAACAAAAGAAATGGGATGGGAAGATGAAAGTTGCTGAAGAAGCAGCTAAAATTGCTCGAGGGCTAGCTGGAAAGTTGGAGAAAGACTTGGATGCTAAAAAAGTCAAGTCTACCTAGCTACAGAAGGACTTGGGTACGAAGAAGGTGGAGAAGGCTAAGGCTAGAGAGGCTGGCTTCATTAATGGCTGGGATAAGGCTTTGGATAAGCTTCTTCGCAAATTGAGTTTGCGAAGAAAAAATTCTTCAAGGATGGCTGGTTTGCTGCTCTAGTGGAGGTCGTCACTGCAAAAGATTCTAAGCTATTATTGTGACATGATCCTAGGACTCCTCCAACCCTGGACGAGGAAGTTGATGATGGGGGTTCCAGTGAATCCTTAATAGCGGTGGAGTATACCGATCAACACCAGGATGTTGATTCTACTGCACCCTTTAAAGTTAATCATCCTCCTCCTTCTCCTCCTACTTTTACTTCAGCTAATCCAGAGGCAGATAAGAAGAAGGTGTAGAACCGAGAAGTTATTTGTTTTCCCTTTTTCAGTAGTTGTACTTTTTCTTTTCTTTTTGAAGCTGTATCTATACTTCCCTTTTTTATTAATGAAAAGATAAATATTTTTGTTCCTCTGCTTGTGTTTTTCAATACTTTTCACCTTATTTATTGATGACTTTTTTCTTTTTTAATAGTTTATGGATAAATTGGACTACTTCTCATTTACTAACTCCGAGCTAATCCAAAGGTGTAATGAGCTTTTCAAAGCTAGTCACTTATCTCCGACTGATGCCGATATACTACAGTTGCTCGAGTAAGGGGTATCTGAACAAGTCAAAGAGGCCTATGTTCATATGAAGTGTCTTCTTGATCGAGCAGTGGCCAATAATGTTTCCTACTATGAAATGATTGAAGAGCTACAAGAGGGGCATAATGAAGCTAGGGCACTTTTGGATGAGGCTTATGAGGAAAAATTTCAAGTCCTTAGTAAAGGTTGGGGCTTTGAGAAAAAGTTAGATAAATTTATTTCTCATTTTTTAAGACAAGAATTCCTGATCAAACGTGAAGTATATGAAGCAAGGGACATTACAAAGCTTTTAAAGGAAGAATAATAACTGGAGAGATTAACTTGATGCGCTAAAGTCATCCACTACAATTTTTACTACTACAGATGAGGGTCATTCCTTGTTCGAGGCTAAAAATGCAAGGTTGAGTGAGGAATTGGAGGCTCTGAAGAAATTAAAATATGCTTCTTCATCTTCCCCAGCTAGAGTCAAACCTGGATGAGGTACTACAGAGGAATACAGGACCCAACAGACCCTTACCAACCAAGATGCACAATTAAAGTCCAAAAATCAAGCCATTATTGATAATGTCGCAGAAACTATAGACCTTTTCCAACCTACTATCCACCCAATCTTCTCAGTTACAAGCTAAGGATGGATTGTTGAAGAAACTGCATTAACAAGTTGAAATTTTGACCTTTCAATTCCATAAATAACCAAGAGAAGTTTAGATGGACGGGTACAATGAAGCTCTGGGGTATTTTCATGATAAGCTTCAACAGGGTAAGAATGAGGCCTATAAATGGGATTGGATGAACGCTTTGACAGTGAGGAAGGCAGATCAAAACTGCTCATTGTGGGACTGGTATGATCCAGACATTCTTGAGCTTGAAAATCCACCTATTAAGCTAGATGTCAATTATATTCCCGTCATTCGTATTCCATAATGCTTGATTTCAAAATACTTGGGGGATTATGAACTTCATAATGAATTAGAAATCGTCATATCTCCTCATCTGCTTGATCGTCCTAGTAGCAACAATACCAGAATGCTTCAGTATTTTAATTTCTCTAATTCTCCTTATACTTTAGATGATCCTCCTGCTGGAATGAATCATGTTTCAAAAGAAGAAGGGAAAGGTCATACAGAATCAAGCTTTGTACTTTATTTTGTTAACACAGTCATGTAATTACTTTGATTGAATGAAATTGAAATTTGATTAACTTATCTTATGTTGAATGCTAATCCTTTCTCTATCATTAATTCTACCCTTTAATTAAGTTGAGTATCAATGATCAATGAGTACAGATGTTATACTAGCATACGTAGATTAAAATCTAAATTTAGAGCCAGTTAGATGAATAAATAGGTTCTAATAGCATACTTAGATTAAAATCTAAATTTAGAGCTAGTTACCCATATGTCTCCAAAGGTTTTACTAATCCACCCTAGTATTGGATTTTTGCATTAAATACTAGTGGTGTGACTAGGCGTTTATGGAACATGTGCTTAGATTCCTCTTGGGAAATCTTTGAAACATTCTTCCTATACTTTGTCCAGTAGGATAAAGATCTTGTTTTATCCTTATGTTTGTGGACCAAGTTTCTTGAGGATTTAACATCCTGTTGACTTGGAATTAATGTATCAACGACAAAGTATATGGATGCTCTGAACAACTTATTGCATCTGTCGAGCAACGGTCAGGGCAATATTTGTTGAGCCGAGCAACAATTTATAACTTTTGATCAAGTAGATAGAGTAGTGTATAGCATTAGTACTCCCAAAAAAATTAACAAAAAAAATGGAAAGAACTGAGGATTTTATTAATACTGCAAGTTGATTTCAAACTGATTACAATATCATCGATAATACTTTTTAGATACTCTACATGCCATGGGTTTTTGAATTCTTCACCTTTCAAGGTTTCAATTCGATAGGTTCCAGGTCGGATCACCATTGAAATACGGTAGGGCCCATGCCAATTGGCCTCAAGCTTGTTATTTTTCTACAGAACTTTCTTCAGCACATAATGTCCTTCCTTCAAGTTGGTCGGTTTCATCATTTTATTGTAAAAATGGGTTGTTCTCTATTGATAAACCGCATTGCGCAGGGCAGCATTTTCTCTTACTTATTCCAGCATGTCTAGATCTAACCTTCTCATTAGGTCACATACAGAAGAGTTAAAAATTTAAAACTCTATGGGATGGTAAGCCTAACTCGGTAGGAATGACATCTTCAGTCCCAATGCTAACATATATGGTAATTCTTTAGTTATTGCACAACACAAAGTGTAGCTCGTTTATCAAATTCTCCTTGGCATCATCAAGCCCTTTCTTTAACCCGTTAAGTAAGGTTTTGTTCATAACTTCAGTTTGTCCATTACTCTAAGGATGTCTTGGAGCAGAATGAAATTTTTGAACATTGGACTGAGAATAATAATTTGCAAATTTATCATTGTCAAACTGTGTTCCATGGTCAGTAATGAAAACATGGGGAAGCCCATACATACAAATGATATTTTTCCATATGAATTGATAGACCTTTCATAAGGCATGTCTATGAGAGGCTTTGCCTCAGCCCATTTTATAAAATAATCCATGACATCCACCAAGCATTTAAATCTTCCTCGGGTGGTTAGCAGTGGCCCGACCAAGTCTATACCCCATATGGAAAATGGCCATGGAGAAGTGATTGGAGTGAGAGAAGCCTGTGGAGTTTTGCGAATTGTGAAAAATCTCTGACATTTATCACACTTCTTGGCAAAAGTTACACAGTCTGCTCACATTGCCGGCTAGTAATACCCTTGAGTGATGATTCTTTGTAGAAGTGTACTCCCTGCTATGTGAGCTCCACATGATCCTTCATACACCTCCTAAATTCGATCATGGACCTCTAATGGATGCACACAGCACTGCAAATTTACTGTTAGTCCTTTCCTGTACAAAACACCTTTATCTAATACATACCAAGCTGCTTTATATTTCAACTTCTTTCCTTCCACCATATCTGTTGGTAGAGTTCCATCTTCAATGTATGCTCTTATGGGGTCCATCCACGATGGCAGCAAATCTATGTCAATGAAATTGATCATTAAGAAGTACAACGATAAGAAAGATGGCAAAAATGGCAAAAGAGTTGATGGAAAAAGAGTTTATGGAAAAAATGATAAGAAAGATCAAAAAGACCTCAGAGAACATAGGGAATGAAAGCAGAAAGGTGTTTTGGAGCGACTTAAGAAGTACAATGACTATACTCTGTCAACCATGGGAATTCACCATGTTTTGGAAGAAATCAAGCATAATAAATATGTGCATTGGCCTGATAAGTTGAGAAGTTCCCCGACCAAGAGAGATAAAACTAAGTACTGCGAATTTCATAGGGATCACGATCACATGACGGAACATTGCATAGCTCTTCAAAATGAGATTAAAACTCTCATCCGAAGAGGAAAGATGAATTAGTTCTTTTGCCATCAACTCTTTTGTCCTTTTTTCCATCTTTCTTATCGTCGTACTTCTTGGTGATCAATTTCATTTCCATACATATGGGGTCATCCTGGATGGACCCCATTAGAGCATACACTGAAGAAGGAACTCTACCAATAAATATGGTGGAAGCAAAGAAGTTGAAATACAAAGCAGCTCGGTATGTATTAGATAAGAGTGTTTTCTACAGGAGAGGACTAACAGTCAATTTACAGCGTCGTGTGCATCCATCAGAGGTCTATGATCAAATTTAGAAGGTGCATAAAGGATCATATAGAGATCACATAGCAGGGAGAACACTTCTGTAAAGAATCAGCACTCAATGGTATTACTAGCCAACAATGCGAGCAGACTGTGCAACTTTTGCCAAGAAGTGTGATAAATGTCAGAGATTTTTCACAATTCTCCAAACTCCACAGGCTGCTCTCACTCCAATCACTTCACCATGTCCATTTTCCATATGGGGTATAGACTTCGTGAGGCCACTGCCGACCACCCGAGGAAGATTTAAATGTTTTCTAGACATGGTGGATTATTTTACAAAATGGGTTGAGGCAGAGCCTCTGATAGACATGCCTTATGAAAAGGTCTATCAATTAATATGGAAAAATATCATCTGTAGGTATGGGCTTGATAAGCACCAAAAACTGTATATTTTATACCCCGAATAGATGTGTTTTAGTTGCTAATTCTCGACAATATGGGTCTTATGTGCTTAAATGTTTGTCATGCAGGCTTAACTGCAGTTGCGGTATCAAAAGCTACATTTAGAGGCCACTTACAGTTAGAATGGAGCTAATTCCCTCTCCCGTACCCTAACCCGAGCCTAAACCTAGGCCAAACTTATCCCAAGCCTGTGTGTGTTTTATTTGTGTCATTTTATCAATTTTTAGATTTTTAGTTTGTGTCATTTTAATTTTAGGTTTATTTTGGAATTTTTAGATTTTAGATTTTATTTTCTATTTTTCTATTTTATTTTTATTAGTATAATTTTATTTTATTTTGATTTTATTAAGTTTTTAGTTTTAGTTTTAGTTTTCATTTTGTTTTATTTTAGTTTTATTAGGATTAAATTTTTTTTAGGATTTCATGTATTTTTAGTTCATTAGATTTTATATTTTCATTTCTTTATTTCTTAACCTACAATGTAGATTTTGTTTTCTTCATCTTTTCTAACTCATGTGCCAAATGCAAACCAAATGAAATTTTATATTTTATATTTTCATTTCTTTATTTCTTTACCTACAATGTAGATTTTTATTTCTTCATCTTTTCTAACTCATGTGCCAAATGCAAACCAAACCAAAGCCAAAAATGAAACTAAATCCACATGGGCCTAAAATCACTTAAAACCCATTTTTCCCATAATACCCCCAACTAATCTTTTCTAACTCAATACCCAAAATGACCCCAAACCTCTCATCCCCAAATCTGATTTTATTCCCTCACCTCACTACCCACATGACACACCCCAAACCACATGCACACTTAAACCAATTACCCAAATTAACCTCCATGCTCCATGCCTTGTATAAAATGAAGATGAAGACCCCATTTATAAAAAGATCTTTTAGATAGGAAAAGTCTACAGAGAGAATTGTAGAGAAAAAAATACCATTTGTAAATAGTTTTGTTTTATTTTTTTTAGATATTTGTGAGGTTAAATATTGATTGAGATTTAATTGAGTGTTCATTTATTTTCAAATTAATTGGATTCTCAATTGGAGGGTTGTATGCTTCTCATTCAAGGAGTGAAGTTTATTGAATTCAAGAGATTAGTTTGATTATTCTTCTCTCTACTCTTTTATATTAAATGCCTATTGAATATTTGTTTATTATGTTTGATACCATGTTAGGCTAAAACCCATTTCAAGGGGTGGGGTAAAACCCTTATTGGATGTTATTTTATTTTAATTAGTTTAATTACTTGAAAAGTCCCTTTGAATGTTAATTTTAATCCCTCACCCTTAGATTTATGCCTCGAGAGAGGGTAAATGATTTTTGAGAGAAAATCAAAATTCTAGTGATAATACCCATTTTAGATTCGAACTAGAGATAGTGGTTTCTTAAGTGGGGTATTATAACTTGAATTTCAACTCTAAATTTATTTTCTAAGATTGACATAAATTTTAATTGATCGATCCTAGCGGGTGATTAATTAAAAGGAGTGTAGATCTATTTTTCTAGAGTTGTGGGGTGTTAAACTAAATTTTCTAAAATGTTATTATTAAAATTACATTTGCAACGAGAGTTGATTTGTAATTTTGATATTAATTTGGGAGAATTCAAATAATTAAATTAATTAATTAGAATAACTAAAATTTGTGGTGTAATCCCACTCCTTGATTGTTCTCACAATTATTTACCTCGATTTATCTATTATTTTATTAATAAACTTTATTTTCATTTTAGTCACTTTTTAGTTAGTTGTCTAGATCTTTATTTTAGTTTAGTATTATTTCATCATCACCTCGCCCTATTATTTTAATATTGAAAAATCTAAAAAATATAGAAAAGTGCAAAAGCCCAAAAAGAAAATAAAAAGTGAATTACAATTGAATTTGTCTCTAGCTTACTCCCTAGAAAGTGGATTGACATCCTTACTTACCTCTACACTTGAGTTGTTATATTTTGTAGGTATTTGAGGATTTTTTACTAACTTGGCTTTCAACAACAACGAACATATACAAAAAGAAAGTTATCAAATGGCGTCATTGCCATCCTTGGGATTGTGAAGCTCGGAGCGGATTTCATATTGTAGTTCATTTATTTTTTTTTTGCACTTTATTATTTTTTGTACCATTTTTATATTTTTAGAAAGCTTGTATTTCGGATTATTCTATTCTTGGCTTGTATTGCGGTGCATAGGACGCCATTTATTTTCCATTTAGAATTGTAATAATTGAAGAAAGCTTGATAGGGAAATCGGACAAGGTAGAGAGAGGGCGTCCAAGGCGAGGATTTAGAAGCCTCTCTACCTTGGGTAGGTAGGACTCCCGGGGACGACTGAGATAGGCGTGATCTCCCCCCGGTCGACTCAAATTTTTCGGCACCCCACGGCCTAAAAACCATGGGAGGTACATTTCTCAAACCCTCCTGCCTCTCCTGTTAGCGAGTCAATTATTTTGAGTGCTCTTGTGTGATTATATTCTCGCATTTATTTTCGAATGGTGTGATGAATTAATTGACTAAGACCTACACCCGGTCACTCACGAGAAGGGATTTCATCACCCGACTCACTCGCTTACCATTGTGTGCTACCCTAGCCATCACTAAATTTAAAATCAATCAACTAGGTAGCCCACTAGGAGAAATTTTTGAAAAGGCGATCACTCATATAAATTCCATGATTTTTATCGCCCGCGGATTTCATTAAAATTTGACTACCCTCTCACTAAATTTAAAGATAAAAATTGGCTATGTGCTAGTTAGGAATTTTTCTTGACTTGTATGTGTGTCCAATTCTATTTTTCGGTAGTCGATTTTATTGAGTTCGTTCAAAATTCGAAGAGTCCACCTATTTTCCCCCACCTTTTCTTCCAAAAAAAAAATCCAAAAATATTTTCTTTCATCTTTATAAGAAAAAAAATCCAAAAATATTTTTCCTCCTTTATTTTTCACAAAAATCCAGAAATATTTTCTTTCCTTTTGAAAAAATTTAAAAAACCAAAAAAAAAATATTTCAATCCACATAGCCGAAGAACATCCTTTACGGGACTACTTTGGTCATTTTCCAATGACACGTGACACGTGTGAGAGTGATCCCGAGCCTCTCTTTATGAGTTTTTTCATGGTTTTGGCTCTCTCACGAGTAGCCTTGATACTCTTGACCCGTCCTTGCACGCACCTCCTAGTCCATCACCCTCGGTGTCATGTTTTGGCGTGCTGCATCCTTGTGCACCCATTTCCGATCAGTCCCCTCACTACGCACCCCATGAGTATCAACCATTTGTCCATCACGAAAGCGATCCTTTCGTGTATGATGCACTTGGCCCCACCCCACCCACTTCATTTGAGTATTCTCCGTATAGCCATGATCATAGCGAGTTATGTCCACCTCAACCACCGCCACCTCCCGTCACTCCACCACCACCATCATCCACCTCCACTCTCGAAAGCCTCTTGCAAAAGTTCATATTTGAGCAAGAGCGAGCCACTCAAATTCAAACTCAAGCTCTCCAAAGGCTTGAACAAAGGTTAAATAAATTGGAGTGTGCGAGAGAGTCGGATATTCCCATGGTTCCACCCATCGTTGTACCCGAGTGTGACGATGATGCATCGTCTTGTGCCACTAATTTTGAGTGTGACCAACCCTACCACCCCGAGAATCTCGAAGTTGAGACCATTCCATGGTCCGGGTCCCAAGTCGGCAATTGTGTTGACTTACCTTTATATAGTGAGCATGATCAAATCCCACCATGTCCATATGAACCCCACCTTGCGGTTCCCATTCACCTTCCCACTCCTGTTGAATCCAAAACAATACCCGAGTCTATACCCATTGAGCCCATCGTGTGTGTTCTCGAGGAACCACTTCATCTTAGGTTAGCTCCGGCTACGAGTGCTTACCAATTTCTCGAGATAGAATCCGTGATAGTTCCTAACTATCCGGATATGGATGATGTCCCACCATGCATGACTCTCTTTAGAAAGTAGATCTTTTGTCTCATGGTAGCCTTCTCCAGTCCCCTTACGAAACTTTCGTTATTGGGTTAGCCATACACTTCACATGTTTCTAGCGATTCACATGGCATCATCAAATGATACAAGTCTTGGATAAGAATCTACAACGCACTAGAACGCCCTTGTTGACGATCCTTTACTCCGACAGCATCTAGGGTTCCTCGAACAATGTGATATCTCACACCGGGTAAATCCTTAACCCTTCCCCCTCTTACTAAGACTACATAATGTTCTTGTGAATTATGGCCAATATCGGGTATATATGCAGTGTTCTAACGATTTCTCTATCTCCGATCTTGGTGCCTCGTTTGATCCACCCACCACATTCACCAATGATACCTTTTTGGAGAAGTTGACAACTCCATCTTTAGAAACCACACTCCCTTGTGAGTATTCCTTTACTCCTCCGATGAGTGTGTGTCTCCCACCCTTGAGTTGGATCATCTTCCTCCACCGTTTATCCCACCCGATACACCATTTGTCCCACCCGACCCACCCATTATCCTTTCTACCCCACCACCTGGTTTGGATCTTGATTTTACACATTTCAAGTTTCCATCTACATTTTTAGATCCTCAACTAAAACCATCCTCCACCTTCCACGAGAGTTATGGTGATACTCTCCACTTCCGTGACACCGAGCTTGTTCCTCCATGCCCGCCACTCTCTTGTGGTGTTGATTTTTCTCAACAGATCCCTGGCGTGTCACGGCGCGACCATTATCATCGTCCATTCATAGAATAGTCGTGTGATTTTTATGAGGCCCATCCCACTCCACTTTCCCCACCCTATTTCCTTCCTCACCAATTGGAGCACCATTCTTATAGGGCCCTAGTGTCCCTCACATTTAAGCTCAATAAGGCCCGTGATCGGTGCCTATTCACCCTTACCCTTTCCTTTCTTCCCTATACCCTAATTCCCACCCGCCCATGGTCCATCGATGCCTTACATCGCGTGATGAACTTTTCCGTACAGGTGCATTGACCATTTTAGCCTTTATCCAACAAGACTGGCGCTTTAGTCTTATTCGGGGGTGATTCCCATTACCCAATTTTTCTGCCACCCCGTGCTTTCCTAGATCTTATCTTTAGGGTGAGAATGGTTCATTCTGGCTGAAGACATTAAACTTAGCGCTATCGGGAGGCAGCCCGCATTTCTTGTACTAGTCTCATCATGTTTGGGGGTGGTGTTTCACATCACCCTATGTTTTACCATGCTTATAGACTTGTACACCTTTTTTTTCTCTTATCATTTATTCAGGTTTATTCTTGGCTACATCTTTCCACTTCATTAGCGGTTCATTCTGGTAATATCTTTCCTCCCTTATGCTCTCAATTTTAAAAATCATTTTACTTAACATCGAGGACGATGTTCCTTTTTGTTTGGGGGTGGGGAATTTTATCGAAATCGTGCCTCTTTTGAAAAATTTTGATTTTTAAACCTGATTTTTAAAATTTCGCGCAGTTTCTTTCATCTCACTCAGTGATGTGAATTTTCAATCATCCATCTTTAAAAAGTCTAGGAATCAAGCTAGAGAATATTTTTTCTAAATAGCTTATGTAATACATATCAAGGCATTTTGCACTATGAATTCCTAGACGCAACAAAAATTTGCGCACTTATCATGTCATTACGTTTAGAGTTGAAGAGTACTACAATTCTAAAGAGAACCTTAAGGATCACTAGTGGAGACTTTAGCCCGTGAGATTTGTGCCCTTTACCCTTTCAGAGTGTTTTACGCAATTTTCGAGCCACAAGTTGATTCAAATTCGTTTGGGTCCGCATTAAATTGTTGTATGATCTCATTATTCTTCACTAAATTTTTGGCTTGATCACTGAGAATGACATCTTTTTCGAGTTGTAAGAAACGCGTGTCTTGAAATTTGTCCCGAACACTAAATTTTCATCCATACACTTACCACTTTTCCATATCACATTTCCATTCACTCACTCATTATCTTTCCATATTTTCCCCATCCATATACATTCCCCACACCATCCATTTATCATTCCACTCATCTATCATCCATCATTTTTTAGAAAAAGAGTGTTGATTCCAAATATTAAATGTCTTCAGTGTTGGTTTAAAAAGTGAGAGAAAAAGAAAAAAAAAACGAAAAGAAAAAAAAATAGAAAAATAGCAAATTATAAAAAAAAACAGAGAAAAAAAAAAGAGAGAAAAGAAAAGAAAGAGTGTTTGTAGTTAGTTTTGAAATAAAGACATATGTGCCTAAAGTGTATACACTCTTCTCAAATATCCACCAATCATCCATCATTTCACACATCAATCCCATTCTACATCACTATCCTAACTAACTCATCCCATCCATCCTACCTATCATATCCTTCTCATCCCATTTCATTTTCCCCTCACCCATAATCATCCATAATTCCCCCTAGGTGTTCGGGCAAATGAAAGTCGACGTGGTGAATAACTCGACGTTCTCACTATAGTGATTAGCATTTCTTTCATGAGATCAATTTTCTTTCTAATTGTTCGTTCTTTCATATATGTGTGTTAGACGTTTGAACTTGCTTACATTTACTCACCTCCTCACACACAAGAGCGATACACTTACCCCAATCTCGAGAGTTCGTTTCAGAGAGATATATCCGTGAGATTTGAAGTTGAAGCGTTGATTCCCACAAGGCAATCTAGGAATTACTCTTGTGATACTCGACCCGTTTTGGCTGATTCACACTACACACGTTGAGTTCTAGGAAGGATGTGCCTTGAGTATTTACTTAGCTTAATCTTTTTACACATTCTAGCTTGTATTTCTGAAAGTCATTTTCTCATGTGATGGATTGTGCGATTATTCTATGTCTAATAAGAGATTGACTGCCTTTCAATAAATTTTTGCAAATAAGAATTTTGTGGGTATATTCCCTGCAAACCCTCACGAGACACAACTCGTCCAGTAGGGCAACCTATAGGTTTAAAGGCTTATTGCACATGCTAAGTACAATCGCAAGTGCCCGCGAAAGTGGTACACTTTTGGTTACTAATCTGTCTCTTTATCTCTATCTTATTGCTCGAGGACTAGCAACGCTCTGTTTGGGGGTGGTGTGATAAGCACCCAAAACTGTACATTTTATACCCCGAATAGATGTATTTTAGTTGCTAATTCTCGATAATATGGGTCTTATGTGCTTAAATGTTTGTCATGCAGGCTTAACTGCAGTTGCGGTATCAAAAGCTACATTTAGAGGCCAATTGTTGTTAGAATGGAGCTAATTCCCTCTCCCGTACCCTAATCCGAGCCTAAACCTAGCCCAAACTTACCCCAAGCTTGTGTGTGTTTTATTTGTGTCATTTTATCAATTTTTAGATTTTTAGTTTGTGTCATTTTAATTTTAGGTTTATTTTAGAATTTTTAGATTTTATTTTATATTTTATTTTTATTAGTATAATTTTATTTTATTTTGATTTTATTAAGTTTTTAGTTTTAGTTTTAGTTTTCATTTTATTTTATTTTAGTTTTATTAGGATTAGATTTTTTTTAGGATTTCATTTATTAGTTTTATTTGATTTTACATTTAATTAGAATTTTAGTTTTAGTCTTATTAGATTTTAATTTTATTTGTTTTTAATTTCAATTTTTATTTGAGTCTTTATTTTATTTTTAGAATAGGAATTTAAATTTTAGATTTTTAGATTTATTAATTTTATTTTATATATTTTTTTTAGTTTTAGTTTTATTTTATTTTTTTAGATGGACAAATGACACACACACACAAATATTAAACACACCCTAAGTCACACCACATTACCCTACACCCTCACCACACTCTAACTACCCTTATCCATCTTCTTCCCTACAACACCCACAAAGTCTCTCTCCTCAAACCTCCATAGCCACAAAAACAAATACCTTATAACCTCCATTAACCAAACCAACAAACTCTCTACTCTCTCACCTTAACCAAAACCCAAACGCCGGTGAGCTCACCCCTGTCCGGCGACCCTACTGCCGCCCCTCTCCCTACCATGGCGCGGACCGCCCTCGACCTGCTCCGGCAGCGCTCGACAGCAGCTCGCTGTCTCTCCTCTCTCTCACTCCATCTTGCCCCGCCGGCCACCTCTCCTTCCCTCTCTCTCTCCCCCAGCGGTGCCCCCAGTCCCATACCCGCCAGCGATCCATTCCCCCCCCCCCCCCCTTCAACCAACCGGATTTCCACCGGCGATCTGCCTCCATTATCCGACCCCCCTCTCTCTCTCCATGTCCGGCGTCACCACCTCCGCCCAGGACAACCTCAAACCCAGTTCAAACCCCATACCTATTTACCTAGACCCATCTCCCATTTCAACCGAAAACTCATTTCTCATGTCAACCCATTTCTCTCCAAACCCACGACTCTACCTGCCAAATGCAAACCAAACCAAAGCCAAAAATGAAACTAATTCCACATGTGCCTAAAATCACTTAAAACCCATTTTTTCCATAATACCCCCAACTAATTTTTTTCTAACTCAATACCCAAAATGACCCCAGACCTCTCATCCCCAAATCTGATTTTATTCCCTCACCTTACTACTCACATGACACACCCCAAACCACATGCACACTTAAACCAATTACCCAAATTAACCTCCATTCTCCATGCCTTGTATAAAATGAAGATGAAGACCCCATTTATAAAAAGAGCTTTTAGATAGGAAAAGTCTACAGAGAGAATTGTAGAGAAAAAAATACCATTTGTAAATAGTTTTGCTTTATTTTTTTTAGATATTTGTGAGGTTAAATATTGATTGAGATTTAATTGAGTGTTCATTTATTTTCAAATTAATTGGATTCTCAATTAGAGGGTTGTATGCTTCTCATTCAAGGAGTGAAGTTTATTGAATTCAAGAGATTGGTTTGATTATTCTTCTCTCTACTCTTTTATATTAAATGCCTATTGAATATTTGTTTATTATGTTTGATACCATGTTAGGCTAAAACCCCTTTCAAGGGGTGGGGTAAAACCCTTATTGGATGTTATTTTATTTTAATTAGTTTAATTACTTGAAAAGTCCCTTTGAATGTTAATTTTAATCCCTCACCCTTAGATTTACGCCTCGAGAGAGGGTAAATGATTTTCGAGAGAAAATCGAAATTCTAGTGATAATACCCATTTTAGATTCGAACTAGAGATAGGGGTTTCTTAAGTGGGGTATTATAACTTGAATTTCAACTCTAAATTTATTTTCTAAGATTGACATAAATTTTAATTGATCGATCCTAGCGGGTGATTAATTAAAAGGAGTGTAGATCTATTTTTCTAGATTTTGTGGGGTGTTAAACTTAATTTTCTAAAATGTTATTATTAAAATTACATTTGCAACGAGAGTTGATTTGTAATTTTGATATTAATTTGGGAGAATTCAAATAATTAAATTAATTAATTAGAATAACTAAAATTTGTGGTGTAATCCCACTCCTTGATTGTTCTCACAATTATTACCTCACTTTATCTATTATTTTAGTGTTAAACTTTGTTTTCATTTTAGTCACTTTTTAGTTAGTTGTTTAGATCTTTATTTCAGTTTAGTGTTATTTCATCATCACCTCACCCTATTGTTTTAATATTGAAAAAGCTAAAAAAAATTAGAAAACTGCAAAAGCCCAAAAAGAAAATAAAAAGTGAATTACAATTGAATTTGTCTCTAGCTTACTCCCTAGAAAGTGTATTGACATCCTTACTTACCTCTACACTTGAGTTGTTATATTTTATAGGTATTTGAGGATTTTTTACTAACTTGGCTTTCAACAACAACGAACTACATACACAAAAGTCAAGTTATCAGGGCTTCCCCATGCTTTCAATACCGACCATGGAACACAGTTTTATAATGATGAATTTGAAATTATTGTTCTCGGTCCAATGTTCAAAAATTGCATTCTACTCCAGGACATCCTCAGAGTAACGGACAAACTGAACTTACGAACAAAACCTTGCTTAATGGGTTCGAGAAAAGGCTTGATGATGCCATGTGAAATTGGATAAACGAACTACACTCTGTCTTGTGGGCATACTAAATAACATCGCGAACAGCAACTAGAGAATCCCCATATATGTTAGCATTTGGGATTGAAGCTGTTATTCCTGCTGAGTTACGCTTACCATCCCATAGAGTTATAAATTTTAGCACTCCTGTAAGTGACCTAATGAGAAGGTTGGATCTAGACATGCTGGAAGAAGTAAGAGAAGATGCTTCCCTGCGCAATGCGTCTTATCAATAGAGAACAACCCATTTTTACAACAAAAGGATGAAACCGAACAACTTAAAGGAAGGAGATTATGTGCTGAAGAACATGTTGTAGAAAAATAACAAGCTTGAGGCCAATTAGCATAGGCCTTACGTATTTCAACAGTGATCGGACCTGGAACCTATCGAATCAAAACCTTGGACGGCGAAGAATTAAAAAACCCATGGCATGCAGAGAATCTCAGAAAGTATTATCAATGATGTTGTAATCAGTTTGAAATCAACTTGCAGTAATAATAAAATCCTCAGTTCTTTCCATTTTTGTTGTTAATTTTTTTTGGGGAGTACTAGTGCTATGCACTACTCTAGCTACTTGATAAAAAGTTATAAATTGTTGCTCAGTTCAGAAAATTGTTGCTCAGCTCAGCAAATATTGCCCTGAATGTTGCTCGACTGAAATAATAAGTTGATCAAAGCATCCACAAGCATGGTCATTGGTACACAAAGTCCAAGTCAACAGGATGTTAAATCCTCAAAAAAAATTGGTCCACAAACATAAGGATAAAATAAGATCTTTATCCTACTAGGCAAAGTACAGGAATAATGTTGCAACAGATTCCTCAAGAGGAATGTAAGCACATATTCCACAAACGCCTGGTCATACCACTGGTATTTAATGCAAAAATCCAATACTTGGGTGCATTAGTAACACCTTTAGAGACACATGGGTAACTTGCTCTAAATTTAGATTTTAATCTAAGTATGCTAGTAGAACCTATGTATTTATCTAACTAGCTCTAAATTAATATTTTAATCTAAGTATGCTAGTATAACATCTGCACTTATTGATCATTGATACTTAACTTAATCAAAGTGTATCAATAGAATTAATGATCAAGAAAGGATTAACATTCAAAATAAGATAAGTTAATCAAATTTCCGTTTCATTCAATCAAAGTAATTACATGACTGTGTTAATAAAACAAAGTACAAAGCTTCATTGTGCAGGACGTTTCCCTTCAACTTTTGAAATAGGATTCATTCCAGCAGGAGGATCATCTAAAGTATATGGAGAATTAATGAAGTTAAAATCATGAAGCATTCTAGTATTGTTGCTACTAGGAAAATCGTGTAGGTGAGGAGGTTGGACGATTTTTAGTTCATCATGAAGTTCATCATCTCCCAAGTATTTTGAAATCAAGCATTAAGCAATATAATAGACTGGAATCCAATTGACATCTAATTTAAAAGGGGAATTGTTAAGCTCAATCAAGCCTGGATCATACCTATCCCATAATAAGTTGTTTTGATCTTCCTTTATCAATGTCAAAGCGTTCATCCAACCCCATTTATAGGCCTAATTCTTATCCCATTGAAGCTTATCATCAAAATTCGCCAGAGCTACATTATACCCATCCATCCAAACTTTTCTTGGTTGTTTATGGAATTGAAAGGTCAATCTGTCAACTTGCTAATACAGTTTCTTCAACAATCCATCCTTAGCTTGTAACTGAGAATATTGGGTGGATAGTTAATCAGACAATGTCTGTCTGATTTTAGGCCTTTACTTGTGCAGCTTGGTTGGTAAGGGTCTGTTGGGTCCTGACTTCCTCTGTAGTACCTCGCCCAGGTTTGACTCTAACTCGAGAAAATAAAGAAGTAGAATTTAACTTCTTCAGAGCCTCCAACCCCTCACTCAACCTTTCATTTTCAGCCTCCAAGAAGGAATGACCCTTATCTTTAGTAGTAACAACCGCAGTGGATGACTTCAGGGCATCAATTTCATCTCTCAAGTTGTTATTCTCTTCCTCTAGAAGCTTTGAAATGTCCCTTGATTCATCTACTTCACGTTTGAGAAGGAACTCTTATCTTCGAAAATGAGAAAAATATTTATCCAACTTTTGCTCAAAGCCCCAACCTCCACTAAGGGCTTGGAATTTTTTCTCATAATCCTCATGCAAAAGTTCCCTAGATTCGTAATGATCCTCCTATAGCTCTTCAATCATTTTATAGTAGGCAACGTTGTTGTCCACTATCCGGTCAAGAAGACACTTCAGATGAACATAGGCCTCTTTGACTTGTTCAGATACTCCTTCCTTGAGCAACTGCAGTCGGTCGCCATCAGTCAGATAAAAGTGACCAGCTTTGAAAAGCTCATTACACCCATGGAGTAGCTCGGAGTCATTAGACGAGAAGTATTTCAATTTATCCATAAACTATTAAGAAGAAGAAAGTCATCAATCAACAAGGTGTAGAGTATTGAAAAACACAAGCAGCGAAATAAAAATATTTCTCTTTTCATTAATAAAAAAAGGAAGTACGGATAAATATTCAAAAAGAAAAGAAAAAGTACAACTACTAAAAAGGGAAAATAAAAAGTTTCTCGATTCTACACCTTCTTCTTATCTGCCTCAGGATTAGTTGAAGTAGAAGTAGGAGCCGAAGGAGAAGGAGGATTAACTTTAGAGGGCACAGTAGAATCAACATCCTAGTGTTGATCGGCAGATTCCATCGCTATCAAGGATTCACTGGAACCCCCATTGTCATCTTTCTTGTCCAGGTTTGAAGGAGTCCTAGGATCATGTCACAAGAATAGATTAAAATCTTTTGGAGTGCCGACCTCCACCAGAGCAGCAAAACAGCCATCCTTAAAGCATTTCTTCTTCGCAAACTTAATTTGTGAAGAAGCTGCTCCAAAGGCCTTTTTCAAGCCTCTATTGAAGCCAACATCTCTGTCCTTAGCCTCTTCACCTTATCAGTACCCAAGTTCTTCTTTAGTTAGACAGAGTTGACTTTCTCAGCATCTTAGTCTTTCTGCAACTTATCAGCCAGCCCCCGAGCAGTTTTAGCAGCTCCTTTAGTAGCTTTCATTTTCTCATCCCATTTATTTTGATCACTAGCCAATGCTTGTTGGGATTCAAGCAATGACTTTTTTAGCTCGTTAAAAGCTTCTTCCACTTCACTAGAGGAAGAAGCTCTCAAAGCCTCAACTTTCTCCCACATATGATCGAAGTTAATGAGGAACTGAACAAGAACAATGAGGAAAGTGAGTATTATGAAGAACAAATCAAGAGACATAAAATTAAAGAAGGTAAAAGAATATACCAGAGCAGGGCTTTAATCATCCCTATCAGAGCTTTTAGAGCGAGATAATGCAGTTGCATCACCCCTGTGGTTTAGCAAAGTCCTAAACTTTATTAGTTGTCTTGCCAATCAAGGGCCAAGAACCACTGGAGAGGCAGAAGAAGATATGTCAACCAACTCACATTGGTTAGGAATAGTAGAAGAATCTTGTGCTAACTTAGAAGGCAACCCTCTCTTTATTCTCTTTAGAGGGCTTTCTTCGATTTTCCTGACTGGGGGCTTCTTCCCAGTCTCATCTTTATTTTTCACCCCTTCATCAGCTTGTTTGGAAGGGGTATTGGTATCTATGTCTCTCAAAATATTAGGAATCTTCCTCTTCCACATGGATATGGCAAGGGCCAAATTTGAATCTAAGGAAGAAGGGGAAAGGGCAATAAGATCACCACTGGAAGGAGTAGGATGGAGGTTCTTGCTCAATCTCAATTACAGTGGAAGGAAGTAGGATGAGAAATAAAGGAAGATATTATGTTCATGTATTAGAGTGAATAAGATGCAAACCTGACGTGCTCCTCGCCAATCTTTTGATGAAGTCCCCAAATAAACTTCAACTCCCTCAGATTCACTTCACTTTCCTTAAGGCACCTTCTTTTTTGATCAACTGCAATAAAAATTTATAGAGCAATAATTAGTGTAACATTTAAACAAATATGTACAAGGCAAAACAGTTAAATGAGGAATAACATATCCCATTGCCAAAAGGAGGGCATCTAGGCCCCTGGTACTCACCAATTCCAGTCAAAGGGGCGTATTGCTAATTTTTTATAACAACTCCATGCTCAAAATAGTCCCTATTGGAGTTCGGAGATTAACTACTAATGTTTTGTTTACAGCTCGAGTCTTTAAATAAAAAATGGTGTCACTAGTCACCCACTTATAACAAAACATTATTTCTGGAATCCCCATATAGGTTTCATGAATTTGATTCAACCTATACACCCCATTTATGACCCTCAAAGTATTAGGGGCTACCCTAGCTGGGACAACGTCAAAGTATTGACAAAATTCAAGGCACATAGGGTTGGGAGGAAAGGTAAACCCACACTCATCTATACAAATAGAGGGAAACCAGTGACCCTCAACAAGTGAGAAAAAATCAGCAGGTAAAGTAGCGTGTTCCAAAATAACCCAAGAGGGAATCTTAAATTCACGTCTGAATTCATCAAGAGAATTAGTAGAGTAAACCATGATGAATAATGGAAGAGAAGAGAAAGAATTCTTACAGGAATTAAGGATTCAGCAAGAACTTAAGAATAAAAAACGATCGCTCAAGAGAGAAAAAGAAAGCTTGAAGACAGTGTAGCCAAAAACACACTCCGAAGATTTGAGGTAGTAAAAGTTTGTGGCTTTTTCCGCTCTTATAGGTTGCCTCAAAAATTGGAAAAATAATGATTAAAGGGCAGCGTCGATTGAACTGGTGGCGGATATAGGTAGAAAAGACGGATTTGCCCAAAAACGGTTCGTTAAAATTATGGATAATTTCAAAAATGCCACGTGCATTATATTTCAGGAATTAAATCATAAATCTTTTACGAGTATAGGAAGTCGACAACCGACCAGGCCTAAAATTATTGCCCGAGAAACTTTAAGAGCCAAATGCTCCATAGTATTGTGAAAACTTCAAGCATGAAACATTAGGGACTTCTGTTGATACCAAAAATTATCCATCTACATAGACCATTCAGATACTAACACGTGTTGTATAGTGAAAGATTAATCCTAGTAATCAATGATGAAATACCAACCAACACCAAGGGTACCGACCAACACCAGGGATGCCGACCAACGATGACCGAAAAAAACTAACAGTTGTATATATTAAGGGGGACGTAGGTTATTCCATTAAGCCGAACCACTTTAAAATTCTCTTGTCTCTTCTATTTATATTTATCTGTGATCAACTAATTAGCCTAGTTTAGTTTTTTGCATCAACAATCACATTGGAAAAACTTTTGTACAAGATGTATGAAAGAGGAAATCTTATTAAGGTTGGGTATCAAACATGAATTTTAATGTGCACACGTGTCTTAATGCAAATCATACATGGATTAACTCTCTCTCTCTCACACACACACCTTTGAATATGAATCCCACATACCTTTTTATGAGGAGAAAGAAATATTTAAAAAAATCTTTATATAACTAACCATTTTTTAAGAAGAAAAATAAAACATTTTAATGAAATGTTCTCAAAACTTCCAAAGAATTATTTTTATAAATAATCTTATGATAACAAGAAGGAAAATTTCACACACTCTTGTGTTTTATGTTAATAATAATGAGTACTACGGCGAAGTGAGATAAACAAATAGGAACCCTTTTCATAAAACAAACTAAGAACCCACATATGGAAAAAAATATGTCGCTGAAAGAAATGAAACCACCAAGATCTACCAAAAGGTTAGAAATTCACATACCTTAATACTCACTAAATAGATTTTCAAATATTTCCTTACCAAAATTCCATTTTTATGTGATATTATAACTAGAATTTCTCTATATTAATAATGCACTTCTTGAACTAGGGGAGAAATATTTTTTCAAAGAAACCATTGCCTCTATCAAAATATAAGATTTCGTAAAATATTTTTGCAAAATAAACTTTGCACCATCCCACATAATCTAGGCATGGAAAACATACTTGGCATGTGTATCACTACTTCTCATGTATATGAATTCTATACTCTCATATTTTTTGTACTAACCATCATTATAGCTAGTACACTTTTTCACCCGAAAGATACCCATTTCTTACATTATAAGAAAAAATACTTTCAAAATCCCACCCTTTTCGATAATGAAAAAAAGGGAAAATGTGATATGAGAAAACGATTCTACAACAAAGGGGGAGAATAATAGTCTTTATAAAATCATTTCTCAAAGTAAGGGGGAGACTTTTAACCTTTTTCTCAAATCATATCAACTTTATTTTCATTTATTTCAACCAAAATGAGTTTGTACGATGACAATACAATTAATATAAGATCACATTTCACTATCTTCTCTCTAATGTACTTGAGATTAAAATAAGAAATCAATACATTATGAAGTATGTTATAAGGTACACATTAACCATGAAATCATGCTCAAGTAGTACAAGTACAATGATGATCCTGATCAATGTAATGAAGTTCATAACTAAGTCAATCAAGATCATAATAAATACAATGTTGACTCTAACCATCATCAAACCCTACCACAAATCATCTCTCAAGACACAAGAGAAGTTCAATCCCAACCATTCACACGAATAATTTTATTACCATATTAAACAATCTATGAATACCAAGCTCAATCTAGCATCATGTCACAAGCCAACTTTTCATGACACACAAAAAAAAAAGAATGCTCAAAAGTCCAGATGATTCATACTTTATTTTTATTTTAGTTTAGGAACCATTATTCAAAAATAAAGTAACATGTTTTTACTTGTATATGGTCAAAACCTACCTTAAAGATCCATGAAATTTCCCTAAAGCTTGGACCAAAATCCAACAATATATATGTAATAAATCCTGGGAGGTTTAGTCAATAAAACTTGAGGTTTAGTTGATTAAAATTAGCTACTAAAAACTTTAGTCAACTAAATTTTTTAACAACCCACTAAAATAGGACAACCTGCAAATCAAAAGTGTTTTAGCCGAATAAAAGTGCCTCATTTTCTATATTTATTTTGGTAAAACTTTTAAATCTTTTATCCTAATACCTTACCCATACCAAACTTATTATTAACTTTTTACCACATTTAGCTGCCTCCTGACACTATAAATAAGACCCTATATCTTCATCACAAACCCCCAAGCCTCAACCCAAACTTGTTTCTACCTACTTGATCTTTTAAAAGAGAAACCAAGTCCTTTAAACCCATTTCCATTTATGTGAGATTCAAACCCAAATCTCTACTGTATCCAAAACCCCATTGAAATAAAGTTTCATACTTAAAAGTCATTATATCCAAGTTCCAAAGCAAACCCCATGTGTTCCAAGAATCAAAACCCATTTCATCTAATTTAGACACCCCAAACCCATTTAAGACAAGTTCTTAATAACCCTATAAATGATGCATTTTCTAGAGAGAGAAAGTTCCACCCACGTTACAAGATTGGTTTTTAGCAACAAACTCATCCAACCACTCATTTGTGTTTTAAAGTGATTTAAACATTATTTCTCCCTTGAACCAAGTTACCTCAAAACAAAATGTGTGCTTAGATACTAAAACCCAAATCTCTAAAAACAAAGATCCAAACCCAAATTTCTTTATAAGCAAAATATACGGAATCACTTTTTGTTTAATTTTTTAGGAAGAGAGAGTAAACCCATTTCACCATTATTTTAGTGAAGAAACTTTACTTTACTTTCTGGTTACAAATCTTATGCTATTTATTGCAATAAATTTTATTATATTTTATCGGTTGGTAGTGTCGTTGTTGTGACTAGTCAAGGCATTTAAAGTCCTTGGGCTTGCATGGGTACCTCTTGGTCAATGACGAAGGTATCGTCTTATTGATTACGATTTTATAAGGTTATATTCCTTGCTAGGTTTCGGTTCCACCATAAGTGAACCAGAGATATTGAAATTCTAGAGTACCACCTTGAGTGTGGGTGTAACTGGGTCAAAACCACGTTAAAACCTCAGTTTGCAAAGTTTCTTTAAACCCTCTCTCCTACCTTACTATGCTTACATTATTTCTTTACCTTAATATGCATAATACTCAATATGCTTGAATGTGAACGTGAATTTGATAGTATATGGTTGCAAAACAATAGTGGATAAGTCATTTTATCAACAAACTAAGAAAAGGTATTTACTATGCTAAAATACTATAAAATGAAAATATTAAGAAAGAAGGAAATTTTAATATGCTAAAAGTCAAATAAATGTCATAATCCCCATTCATCACCCCCACCCCCTCATGGAATTATTTTGAGCCAACACTTGGCTTGTGAGGTTGGCCACCTTATACCTAGAAAATAAGAGGAGTTACATTACCCCACTTCTTAAATTGTTGGGGGATTCATCGATGTGAAAGATCCATTTTGGGATGCCGTGGTATACAGTTTGGTATCAGGGGATCTTGGTATCTTTGATGATCTTATATGCTACAAAATCTATGTTTGAGATTCTTTATACTTTTCTCTTAAGTTTTTGAACTCAACAATGAGGTTTGAAAAGGTTATCCCCTTAATGGCAGCCTTAGTTTTTACTTCATGTCGAACTCCCCTAACTCCATAAACAATTTCACCTGCTAAATGTATCAGGCTTGTAGAGGATTTATTTAATAGGTGGGTCTATTATTAAGACTATTATGTGGCCTTAGAAATAGGATTTTAAACTTCGAGTTGAAGTGATTAAATAAAATGTAAAGTTTTATAGCCTTGGGAACATGCCTTATGCCCCTTAGAGAGCTCAATTAACATAGTTTAATGTGTATTAACCAAAAATTCTTCTCTAATTAAGGGTGAGCCTATTATTGTTGGAGAATCTGCGAGATACAAAACAAATATTCTCCACCAAGATTTATAAATAGAATTGGTGGTGATATAAAGTACTTGTTAAGGATTATGAATCCTCCCCAACATTCCACTAGAAATACTTATATAATAATTTTAGGAATAGTATCAATTTGTGATTGGATTTAAACGCAAAGAGGCTTGAGGCATCCACCATTCTTCCAAGCTCTTAACATGCATGGCATTTACATAAACATTCATGGTCTTTACAATCAGGTAATTACATATTTTAGTCACTACCCTTTGATAAGTGGATCTAATATCTTTTAGAATAGAAGTCGTGACCTTATAAAATATGTACCCTTCTTAATAATGAATAAGGTATTTGATTCATTTGAGGGTGACATCTTGATTATGTTATACCTAAATTAGGAATCCATAATGAACAATAGGAGATCACGACCTACTAGGGAATGTACCAAGTTTCTGTCATACGTAGAGGATAGCTATCATTTATGTAATACTAGTTAAGGTTAGTTAAGTCCACACATATCCTCCATAACTTATTGCAATAGGCACAATGTTGGATATTGATTTAGGGTATTGATCTTTAATAAAATTATATTCTTGGCATTTACTAACCTCTTCAATAACAATTTATTTCCCTTTTGGGTTAAAGATCCTCTTTTTATCGCGTACATGTCAGTTATTGGGGTCCAAGTTGAGGTTGTTAACCATGATGTTAGGGTATACCCTAGTCATATATGCATGGTTTTATGCAAACATATTTAGAAACTGGACTAGTAAGCTCCTTAATAGGTGATAAGGTTGGTTCCAAATTGTATGACTCTGTTTGGGTTAGATAATTTATCTCATTGATCAAGAATGTCAACATTTAGTGAACGACTATTAAGATCTATTAGGATTATTTTTGACTTGCCACTAAACTCTGAAGTCCCTACCGAGGTCTGAGGATCTTCTTTAACAAATTTAGAAAGCTCTCATGAGGGTCTTAACACTTCATCTACTTTATTAAATTTTGGGTGACCGTCCAAGGTGCTTTAAAATGACTCAACATGTCTCACATGGAAACATTAAAACATTTCATTGCATTCTCTAATTCTCCATTCACTTTTCCAACTCTAAATGGGTGTGGGAAAGAACATGATCGTACTTTTAATTATGTGAATATTACCATCTTCATATCCCCCAAAAATAAGAAAATATCCACCCTTTGAAAACTATGAGATTGTGAAAATCTAATCTAGTCACTACATAGGCTTTAATATCACCATTGGTACTGCTCAATACATTCTTGATATACCAGTACAATATTTGTTGAATTATCAAATAAGTTCCTGTAGTCAAGATAAACTACTAAGATTGTACACAACTTTACCGATAAGAGACCTGTTCAATTATACGAGAGACAGAATCTTGATCTCCTGTGATCGAGTTAAACCAAACTCACCATAATTTTTAGTAACTATTATTGATCAATATATGTAATATATTTATAAATAAATTTAAGGCATTCTCAGAAACACGATTCATATTTTAAATGAGGTTAAAAAATTCTTTATACATAAATAGTAAATGTCATAAATCATGGTTTTAAGAATAAACCCCAACACATATGGAAAGCTTTCTCTGTATATATGGTCTTTAAAATGAATATTATACAAATCACCTTTAGTCTATGGCTAATGTGGTGTGAGGTTTTCTTAAGCCTTTTTCTTGAGTATAGAACCTTTATAGGGTAACTGTTTAACTACTCTAGGTGTTTTTAACTTACTTAAGACTCAACATATCATAATAATGAAACACATAAGTGTTATGCCTAGAATATAATATAATGAAATGAAGTGGTCCTTCCTTTGCTATTTGCTCTTTATCTTTGCTCTAAACTATTAGATGTTATATATCAACTTCAATTCGATCCCTTTCATCTTTACCCAAGTCTTCAATAGATAGCTACTACTTGGGGAAATGAGAAGTGATGTTTGCATTGTGGTTGGACTTACTCTTAGGCAAGGTTGCTACAATAATAGAGTTATACTGGGGATTATATGAATAAATGTGATTATACTTGGGATTATATGAATAAATGTGATTGAATGTTTCAGCACAGTCATGAAAGGTGAGTGATGGTAGGTGACGAAGTGTTTGTATAAGTAGTGTACCGATCATATTTCAAGTGAGATGCCAGTCTCGCAACATGCAGTCTTCTTTGTCCTTACGGTATAGAGAATGACAAGTTAAGAGTATTTTGACTATAAGATAGTGGATCATAGATATGCATAAGTATATGGAAGTTTGCTGAGGTCAAACTTTTATGAACAAATCTATTGATCCTATTCTCCAAGATGATCAAGTAATATATAGAAGGGGCTAAAACCTTGATCTTGACCTCCTTGAACATAATAAGTCTCCTAATGAGGGTGTTGGGTCTCTTGGAGTCCCATTCGTAAATTAGTAAGGGTAGTGTGGGACATAGTTGGGGGGCCTACGTGGCTATTGAGATAAATAGACGCGTGAATGGTGGTCACTCACCCTTCAAATGACCTCGACCTCCAGTAAGAGGTCTCTTGTGGGGACTTTGACTGTTAATTTTCCTGGCATCATTAGTAAATATAAATATAAATAAATAATAAAAAGGTTGTAACCATTTTAAAAGATAAATAAAGAACACAAAGTTTTTATGATCAAATAAAATTTCTCTTCCTTTATGATGGACAAGTGGCACACAAAGATGAAAATTTCTTATTATTTATGTAAGTACAAATTTACAATAGAGTTAATTTGTAGTATTGGCTATTTTCGTTGGACAAAATATTTAGGGCCTTTTAGTGTCAAGCTACACTACTCGGTGAAGAATTTGAGCATTTCGAAATTCAACATTCAAAAAGTTCACCATCATCTGATTACTCAATTTCCCTAAAGGTATATGACCTGAATTATTTTTACTTTGTTGGAGAATTTTTTCTAAGTGTTACATACTTCTTGGTAAAAGCTTTTCAAACTATTTTTGTTCTTTAAAGTTAAATTTAATTTTCTAAAATTAGAGAGGTCGTTCTGATATCTCATTCAAACGACCCATCTCTCTTAGTCGTTCAAAAGACTTCAAATGACTTCTTTTAATTATTTTTCTTGAAATGTCATTTGGAGGACTCATTCCGACGACATCCTACAATGTCATTCGAATGATCCAGTTCAGTCATTCGAACGAGGAGTTTATTTTTTAAAAAATATATTGTTTACCTCTAACTTCCCTTGCCCACTACTTCCATCTTTTAAACTACTTTGGAGCTCGGGAATTTCATAACTTTTGGCCCTTTCACTTTCGAAGAAAACACATTTTCTCTTGACAAAAAGTTTCCAACTTTTCATGCGATCTTTAGGATCATTTTTCCAAGAACCAAAAAACAAAATTCAACCTCTCATACATTCATCCTGGGTTTGGGTGCGGTGGACCTCCACACGAGTTTTTTTTAGGTAATGCTTAGCTTTCATTGGATATCGAGACACAGGAGTGTTGTGCAGCGTGTTGGATCTACATGTTCTACGGACGGAGGTATTGAAAATGACATCAGCGGGTCTTATGGAGTCAAGTCTGTAAGTCTTGGGTGTCTTGATGTAAAAACCGTATTAGTAGTCAATTTTAACTAAGCCTAGCCATCCGAGGTTTTTTCCATTTTAGTTTTCCTCGTATATCGGCGCGCTGTGTGGTTGTGCTCTCTCTTGACGTACTAGATATGTCACATTCTCACATAGGAACTTAGAAATCAAGACTAAAATTTAGAAAGTATCAACATGTCAGCCTAATTGCAATTTGTATCCTGTGTTGTTAATTTTTTCTAAGGAGTGTATTTAACAAATTGGACAGAATCTCTATAACCCTGCAACTTCAATTTATGATCGACACATAACACACATAATTTTATCATATCTAATTGTTTTGGTATTGCTTACAGAGGCTTTAAAGATAAGCATACTTTGAAAAATATTATGTTTATGTATCTACACACACACACACACACACACGCACGCACACGCGCGCGCGCGCGCACACACACACACACACACACACACACATATATATATATATATATATATATATATAGAGAGAGAGAGAGAGAGACCCAGGCTCAGGTGCGGACTTCCCGTGCGGACTTTTCGTGCGGACTTTTGTCCTTATCCCAAAAGTGGTCCCCTCGTGGTCCCAAAGACTTTTTTTATTTACTCTAGATGGTCCCCCTCTTGTCTTACTCTAAAAACTTAGTTTAAAACTATATAATTAAAAGATTTATAATTTAGACCCAAAATTGGTATCAAGACTTTGAAGATTTTAGAACCTCACCAAATTCCGACCAAAACCCAAATTCTGGTATCAGAGCCATAAGACGTTCCTTTTAGACATACGGTAAAAATACTTTAATGCCCTTGAGATTTATCCCTCGCATTTACCAAGATATTTTTGGATCCAACCCAGACTACCAACCTATACCCATAACTGATTTAGACTCAGAAGGTTGTTTAACCACACACATAGACGGTTGTTCACATATTGAACATATCCCAGCCAAACACGTAGATAGTAAACAAGTTATTGCTAGCGCTATTAATAGCATAATAGACCAAAATAAGTGTATACTGCTTATATTAAGACAATTAATAAGAGACACTCAAACTTTAGAAACAGAGATCAAAAATATCTCTAAAAGATTATTATACATAGATAATCAAATCCCAATAGACTTAGCACACGTGTTACAAGAAATAAATATTAAGACTAATCATATAGAAGTCCTTAACAAAGACATTTTAGAAATTAAGACTTTAATTAAAAATCAAGACAGTGAGTTAATTAAACTTACTAAAGAACAAGCTAAGCTTATCCCTAGACTTGATAGTTATCTTCCTAATGGAGATAGTTAGATCAGACTGGAATGAGGTATCAAAAGACCTCTCCATTCAGACCTTATCAGAATTTTATCAAAAAATTTTAGAAAAGATAAATGATGATAGATTTTATTACAAGATAAATGAAAATGAGATTGCCAACGCAGCTAAGGCAACTAGACTTATATTAGAAAGATTAAATTTAATTTTTACATTTATAGCAGCTACCCAAGACTATAATAATAGCTTTGTTAAAGACTTGCATTTACACTTAAAAGCTAAGACAAAAGGATTAACTACCTTCTACACAGACTTTGTTAAATTCCAACAGAATTTAGCAAATTACCTTAATAATATGGAAAGACATAATCTATCTAAAATGGATAGTATTATTAATGAACTTAGACTAGACATGGCCCAAGTAGAAGAAAAATACTGTGAAATTATAAATGGAATTAAGGCTGTATATAATAAACCATCCCAAGCAGAAATAGATTCGCCTTTTATTCTAACTAGGTTAGATAAAATTGAAAAGACTGTAGAAGCCATAGAAGTTATAACTATGCAACAACTAGAAAAAGATAATGAAGTAAAAGACTATATCACTAACGTTGGTAAAACCATCGTTAATTCTCTAGCTAGACATAGTGAGGAAAATTCTGAAAAGACTAGAAAAGAGAATAAGAATATTAAGGAAGAAATCCTTAATCAGGTAAAAAGACAAAAAGATTATTCAGACTCCTTAGATAGAATTGAAAAAAGACTCGAACAAAAACAGGCATCCACCTGTAAATTTAAATAAACTCCTCCCATAGAAACTAGAGAAAGGAATACCATAGGTAGACGAGTCATAAATGACGGATTAGATAAGACTAGCAAGATAGCCATCTCTATCCCAAATATTGGACAGAGTAATCATATGCTCCAAAGACTTAAGGATTCATCCTCCAATGTTAGGACATGGTGGAAAGAGAGAAATTTCACCAATCCTCTCCAATGGAAAGAATGGGGTGAAGTTGACTGGAAGATTGTCGAAGACTCCATTCATAATGGACAACTTCCAGCCGTTAGATACATAGACTTGTTTAAAGAAGGTGCCACTCTTAAGACTCCCAATTATAACATAACCTACCATTATAGAAATCATGTGTTAGACAAATCCTATACTGAGCTCCAAGTATTTGACTCAGAATGGCTTAGATCTAGAGGAACTGATAGGAAGTTCCAATTCCTAACCTTTGGACTCTTTCAAGCAAGAATCCAAGGATTACATAGACCCCAGAATAATATCAACATATTATGTTGTTTAGTAGACAAAAGATGGAAGGACTTTGAGAAAAGCCTTATTGGGATAGCCCAATTAGAAATGTCAGACAACATAGAATACTTTAATGTCATTCCGGCATTTACAGTAACCGTAGACACAGCCAAACATTTTAAGTTAATCTTATATGCTAGTGGCTATGAAGACTATATTATCCCAGACGCTAATATAAATATAGAATTTCAAAGCTATGTGAAGTTCTCCCAATTTCCTTATGAAGGAATGCAATCGGGAATTCCTAGCGGTAGACTAAATGAAGAAATCTTAGTTAGAACCAATGTGTCAGACTATAATCATACTTACAGTATTAGAAATACTGGACCTATGAAAGAGAAAGCTAAGACCCTCTGGAAATTTCCAAAATTTCAAGAAACTAAGACTATACAAAATAAACCCTTGTTTATTAATCAAGACAACGTCACTGGAAATGTTACCATCCAGTTTGGTCCCCCTAAGATTGTCAATAAGAATATCCAGAACGAAGAAATTAGATTTAGGAATATGGGAGAAGCCATAATCAATGATCCTTCAGAAGGAGAACGTAGTAGTAAGACTAGTGCTAGTTTACTTAGACAAGCTCCGATAATTAGACCTAGAAGATCATTTGAACAAAAAGACTTAGTTAAAGAAAAAGCTAGGATCCAAAACTTTGGACAAAAACCCTCAGAATTGGATATGAAGACATTTAAAGATAACCTTAAGAAAAGTCATTCTGTTAGGTTTCAAGAAAGAGAAAGATTTAATATGATAGCTCAAGAGCGCATGTTAAAATTAAAAGAATCTAAGAACACTAAAGAACTTCTTAGAAACTTAAGACTAATAGAAGAAGGAGAACAAAGACTAATGCCAACTACACAAGTAGAGCCTAGTAAACAAGAGGTAGGAAGTAGTAGTAGGCTAGAAGATGCTCCTAGACTTTTTAGTAAACCAATAGGAATAAATATTCCTATATACTCAAGCACCGTAGTAAAGACTAAACCTGATTATATAAAAAACTTCCCAACTAGTGACAAGAGTTTCACTCCTGTTAAGACTATGGCAAGACAAGCCATAAATCCATTAGGTATATACCTTAACCTAGACAATGTTCAAGATAGGAAGAAGGCCTTAGACGAATGGCATAATCAGATGAACATGTGTTTTGCATCTAATGAACAATGGGATGCAAGTTCATGTAAGCAGTACGCTGAGCAATCCATTAGAGGTATTGCAAAAGACTATTTAGATAGTTTAAGAAAAGCTACAGATAAAGACTCCTTAGCTAAGATTGAGAAGATGAAGGAAAACCTAGAAGAAATATCAATTGAAGAATATATTCAATTGTTCACTTCAGAATTCATTGGAGTTGGACATCTAGCTCAGATCAATGAACAAGACCTAGCAAAAACTAAGTTAGCCCTCCTTAGCATTTGCAAATTAGATAAGATAAATGAATATAGCAATAATTATGAGCAGCTATATTACCAAATTAAAGAATTTGAAGAGACCTTAAAAGACGAATACTTTAGAAAGATACCATCCATAGGACAAATCCTAATTAATGAATATAGGAATTGGCCAGGTGTAGCTGGAGTTAAGAATAACTCCCTTGGTGAAAGAATCAATTTCACCAAAGACTATATCATATCTAAGAGACGTGATATAACCCAAGGAAAGTTGATAGAAGAGACTTTCAAGCAGATCCCTCCAATCAAAGACGAAAGATACATCGCTCCAATCCAATGGGGATGTGGAAATGAATCTAAGAAATTCAAAAAGAAAGTAGAATGGAAACATAGGAAGTTTAAGACTAGACCTTTAGGATTACCAAAGAAGTATAAATTTAGACAATCTACTACCTTTAGAGAAAGGAATCCTAAGACTAAGAAGAATAGATTTAACCAAAGAAGATACTTTAAGAAGAATACTAGTAAATATAAAAAAGTTCCTAACTATAGGAAAGAAAAAGATATAGCTCAATCTAAGACTGCCACCAAAGAATGTTGGACTTGCGACAAAGAAGGACACTTTGCTAAAGACTGCCCTAATAAGAAAGATAAAGAAAGTATTAAGATTATTAATACAATATTAGACTATGCAGATCAAGAAGAATTAGATATCCTATATGCCATAGAAATATCAGACATAGAAGATGATGATAACACTAGTATCTATAGTGTTTATACAGATAGTGATTCAGAAGACTATAGTGATACTGATGAGTATGAAGACTCTCGGGATACCCTAGACTTATACATGATGCAGACTAATCAAGAAGATCCATATATAGATTTTGAAGACGCTTGGTATAAGTGTATATTAAGCCCCTTTTTGAAGAAAAGATGGACTGTTAGTAATCCTGAATTACTAACCTATATACCTAGATGCTATTTTGATGAAAGACATTATTGCACATTTGAGATGAAATGTTGCAAGAAAGACTTTAGATGCGTAGAATGTTTTGAGAAAATACAAACAGAATTATTTTTAGTTTGCATTATTTGTCAACTACACTACCATGAAGACTGTTAGAGAACTAGATTTAGAGAAATTTATACTAGCCAGTATGACGCTCAAATAGACTTAGATATTAAAACTTATTATCAAGACATTGATAGAAATATGGCCAAAAGACTGCAAGAAACTGAAGATGTCAAAGGAAAAGGAATTTCCTATGATTTAGACGAATACCATTCTGATGATAGTTCAGAAGACCAAATACCCTTAGATTTTATAGATAAACCTCAGAAAGGAATATCTATTTTAGAAAAGAACAATTTAGGAATTTCTACTAAACCACATGCTTATTTTGTAGAATTATTTGTTCAACATATAGACTATCCTAAAAGACTTTCAGCTTTTATAGATACAGGGTGCTCTCAGAGTATTTGTAAGGCCAATGCCTTCCCTGAAGACTACTTTTTAGAAAGTACTCAAGAAATCTATGGTAAGGTGGCTAATGGAGATCCATTTACCTTATATTTCCAGACTATTCCTATTTATTTTAAATTAGGAAATCAGACCAACAAAACCGTTAATCATCGGTTTTGGATAATGGATCCTCGTCCTAGTTTCACAGGAAATATTATTTTAGGACAAGACTTTATTAGTAAATATTATCCTTATACTCAGTATAACGATAAGATATTAATTAGTGACCAAGAGGAATTTAATATTAAAGTTCCTCTAATAGATCATAAGACTGCCTTTGACCTTATGCAGGTCAAGCCCAATTATAGACCCATCAAACATCAGAGTTCTTCAGCTGAGCATGGTGGACCTAGACCTACAACCCAACAAGAAGCCTTAGAAATAACTAAACCCTTACAAAAAGAGTGTAAGTGTCCAGACCAAAAGTGTTATAAGCAAATAGCGCTTATACAACAAGACATTTTAGAACAAGCCCAGCAGACCTTATTGCAGGTTCAAGCCATATCCAAACAGAAGAAAATGAATATAGAAGTAGAAAAAGAAAAGATTAGGCAACTAGATGAGCCTACTTTAGGAGAAAATCCCATCGCTAAGTGGGATAAAGACCAGAGTTATTGTGAAATCATCCCTATTAACTCAGACGCCACTATCAATGGTGGAACCTATAAGAAAGGATACTCACAAGAAGATAGGGAAGAATTCAAGAAAGACATAGATGAAATGCTTAAGTTAGGCATTATTAGAGAAAGTAAAAGTAGACATAATAGTTTAGCCTTCTATGTTCAAAATGAATCTGAACGTAAAAGAGGAAAAAGACGCATGATTATAGACTATAGACAATTAAATAAGAATTGTGAATTTGATTCTTATAAGATACCAGATAAGAATAATTTGATTAATTTAATTGAAGACAGAATTATATTCAGTAAGTTTGATTGCAAATCAGGCTTCTGGCAAATTAAGATGCATCCAGACAATATTACTTGGACAGCCTTTAGTGTGCCCCAAGGAAAATACGAATGGCTAGTCATGCCATTTGGATACTTGAATGCTCCTCAAGTTTTCCAAAGAAGAATGGATAATATATTTAGACCTTATTCAGAATTTTTTCTTGTTTACATAGATGATATTCTTGTAGCTAGTAAGACTGAAATAGAGCATGTAGACCATCTTAAAAAGATTATTCTAGAATTAGACAAACATGGTATTGTTATTTCCGAAAGGAAAATGCAATTATTTCAGACTGAGATAGACTTTGTGGGAATGCATATTAATAAAGGAAAATTATCCTTAGCAGAACACATAACCAAAAAGATTCTCGAGTTCCCAGACCAACTCAAAGATAGAAAACAATTACAATCATTTTTAGGATTGCTTAATTGTGCTGCAGACTTTATTAAAGACCTTGCTTCAAAAAGACAAAGCTTAACATCCAAATTAAAAGGAACAGACAAAACTAATCCCTTTTATTGGACTGAAGACGATTTTAAAGTAATAAGACAAATTAAAAATGCAGTCAAGAACATTCCTTTACTTGAACTGCCTAATGCAGAAGACCAGTTTATAGTAGAAACAGATGCCTCTGATAAGCAATGGGGAGCAGTATACTTTGCCATTGATCATTAGACAAAAAAGAAGAAACTTTGTAGACATAATTCTGGAACCTTCACAGACCCAGAAGCAAGATACACTGCCCATGAAAAAGAAGTTTTAGCCATAATAAGGGCAATAGAAAAATATATGTTGTTTCTTAGACCTAAACATTTTACTGTTTATACTGACTCTTCTTATGCAGTAAAATTTAGAGATTTAGACTTGTCCAAATCAAGGAGTAATAGACTCATTAGATGGCAGCAATTGCTTAATGGTTATGACTTCTCTGTTATTCATATTAAGGGAAGTAAAAACACCATTCCAGACATTATATCAAGAGAGACAATGTTTGCTAACACTAATATAATTTCATGTTTTATGTTGCAAACAGAAGACCCAGAAGACATGAGTTCCTCTGGAACAAATAGACTGAGCAGGGAAGACGTTGCAGACTATCTTAGACGCGTAAGACCAAATGCTGGTGTAATGCAAAGACAGACTCATATTCAAGACTCTCAAGAAAGACCAATCCTAGAGAACTTTGATGATATCTTAGTTCCTCCTAGAAAATCTAAACAAGAGATCATTTCTCAAAATAGACTCATTGGGAAGATGTATTTCCCCCAATATAGACCTGATCAAAGATACCCAGACTTGATCAAATTTAGACGAGAACTCTCAGAAGACGAAAATACCCTTGTAGATGCCATATGGTGGAACGTGAAGAATAGACTTTGGATCGAGTTCAAACAAAATTTGGTAGCTATTGCCAGATTTATGAGAACTCAAAGACTTACAGTTACCCAACTCAGTGGTACTGCTATACCTAGACCTCAGACTCAAACCTATGCTCAGACTCTTGGAGAATCCTCTAAAGCTAGACCCACTGATAATTTTTGTTATCAGAAAAAGACCTTTAAGACTAAGATTGTTATACCTTTTGGTCATAATAATCTTCCATCAATAGAAGACTATAAGAAAGAATCTAATAGCATTATTGAACAAATCAATATGTTATTATCTGAGACTAATGGAGATGCCTTAATAATAAAAGGTTTCTTAAAAGACGTTCCAAAGATTTATCTTGCTGGGAAAGTTAAAATTGCCCAAATAACCTTAGCAGATTATGGGTTCATCGGACTCATCCAAATTGAGACTATAGAAGACTATGTTGCTCTTAGAAAAATAGTCCATGAGTACGTTAAAAAGGTAGAAGATTTCCTTCCTTTATTTGCTAGAATTTATCAGATTGCTCCAAGTTCCTGCGGAGGAATGAGGGAGGAAGGATATAGACTTGTTAGATTTTCTAATTATACATTTGAAGACATTGAGATCCTATCTGAAGACGAGACTAAAGATTTAATTGTTGATAAGTCCAAACTCCAGATCGCTCAGGCAATGGAAACAATTGAGATCATGGAATTATTAACAGGAGAAGACAGGTGGTACACTGCCTACCACAAAGAAGACTTGATAATCCAAGCTGATGAACCTTTCAATGGAAGGCTCAAAAAAGAATCCAAAGAAATGGTAGAGATAGCTTTGCCAGCCAGCCTTAGAACGGTAGGCCTTATTGATGAATTTTTCAATAATACCTTCCCAAATCAAGACAAGGCAGAAGAAGACACAGACACAACAAAGAAGGGCCCCTCAGTAGTGGAAGAATTATTAAATACAGAAGAATCGTTTGCCTAGACCATGCTTTCCATAAAGCAAAAGATGCCTGCCCCACATGGGCCACCAGACTGATGAAAAAGATGAAGACTTTGTTTGATGCTCTTGCATTATTACAAAATGACAAGACCATAATGAAGACTTGGCACGCCTTTCCTTTTATAAATAAAGAGGTCCCCCCATTATCAAAAGACGATAAAAGCTTGTAGACCCAGCTGGAAGACAACGTTGCTTTGCTTTCAACCGGATTGATTTTGGTAGCCGATTACCAGTCATATTGTAGTGCCCTTGATCTATAAAAGGGAGCGTCCATTTGTGTTTTAGACATCAGGAGTTAGAGAGTGAGAGATTGTTAGACTTTCAGAGAGAGTATGCTTGTAGAGAGTAATATGTATATGAGTGAGTAAACCTCTCATAGTTAGGGGAGAGTTGTATTTACTTATGCAATGCAATAAAAGTGTTTTCTTTTCCAGAAATCTCTTATGCTAAGTTGTTATTATTGTCCAAATTGTCTCCAACTTTCTGTTCATAGAGGACTATTGTGTGGAACCTCTGGTGTAGTACACAAGGTGCTATAATGGTGAACCGCCGTCAGGTGCCGATTTGCCGTGAGCCATTAGCTAGGGTGGGCGTTAGGCGTGAAAGCGTACAGGCAGGAAACGGGTCAGCTGCCAAAGTAGTGGATTGAGGTGCAACACATAAAGAGAGAGTTGTAGGAGGCCGAGACCGGAGAAGAATAGTAACAAAGCTGAAGAGACAAAGGGAAGAAGATAAAGATATTGCAGACTAGAAGGAAGGTATAAACTCGAACCAAACCCTTAACTATTTTACATATTATTGTTTTAAGAAGAATCTTATATGAGCTTACAAATCACTAAAGACTTTTTAGAATTTGTTAACCAAACAAGTTTGGACTTAACTAGAGAAATTCAAGACTGGACTCTTACAGACCCTAAAGATAAAAAACTTATAGAATCTGCTTTAGTATATGCAGGTGGTACTTTTAAATACATAGACCAGATCATTGAGTGGTTAGGAAGAGAAGTACCTAGAATAGAAATAATTAGAACAGGGATCCAAGATCTCTTTAGACAAAAATTAAGAACTGAAGATTTTGCAGAAGAACTATCAAGACCTGAAAAATATCAAGAATACACTAGGATACTTGAAGACAGTATAGACGTATTAAAATTTGTTAGACGTAAAAGGTTAGCTGAAACAAAGGCTACTTTAATTAGAGCCGGAGGAATCCGTCCTCTCCTTAAAAACGTAGAGACAGCTGCCCCTAGAACATACCGTAGATTATTGTCATCTTATGGTGATAATAATTTGGACGAATTTATAGATAACGATATAATTAATATTGTTAATCAAATATATAAAGAAACTAGACAGATAAACCTACGATACCGTATAAGGTATTTAAGACTAGAATATTTTCTAGCAAAACCTATTTCAATTTCTAGACTCCCAGAAGAAATTATTTATATAGATAATCCTCGCTATTCAGAATTCCAATACGGTAGTGACGGAAGAAGATTGAGAAGTAGCAGTAGCCCTGAAACTTCCACACTTAGACTTCCAGATTAATTAAGCATTAAAATAAGCTTAAAAGACTTTAGAAATCATTGGGGTAAGAATTAATATTCCCCAAAACTTAGAAGAAGTTAAAAGACATTGCGGTCCCAAAAGGTGGTCCTAAATAGACAAAACGGTCCTTAGATAATTCTTGGACGGTAGCGGTCCGTAAACTAGGTCCGTAAACTAGGTCCGTATAAGATCCAGCCTCTCTCTCTCTCTCTCTCTATATATATATATATATATATATATATATATATATATATATATATATATATATATATATATATATATATATATATATATATATATATATATATATATATACTTGTAAAATAAAGGTTCATATAGAGAATTTAGAGGGAGATATAGAATTTCATTTCAAAAGTATATACAAACTCAATGGGTATCAACATATTTATTGGTCATGGTGAATTTAGAGGTATTCGTGCCTCTTGCGGGGCCGTTTGGGAGGCTGTTATGAATTTTCACCCTCTAATGGAATGTTTCTTAACCTAAGTCTATATATTTTCAAATTATCATTATATTCTAAAATTGAGGGTCCTATGACTACGAGTTCAATTCGTACGAGTTACATTGGTCCCATACGAGGTATTCGCGCCTCTTACGAGCTCATTTGGGGGATGTTTTGCAATTTTTCCCTTTAACGACATGTTTTTAATCCTGAGTCTATATGTTTTAAAATTATCATCATATTCTCTAACCGGGAGTTTCGTGACTACACGATCAGTTCCTACGAGTTATATTAATTATATTCGAGTAGTTCACGCCTCTTACGGGGTCGTCTGGGGACTATTTTTGGTTTTCACCCTCTAGTGGAATGTTTTTAATCCTAAGTCTGTATATTTTTAAAATAGCTTCATACTTTCAAGTTGGGAGTCCCGTGACTTCGTCTCAATTCCGACGAGTTATATTGGTCTAGTGTGAGGTGTTCATGTGTCTTATAGTGCCCTTTGAGGGATAATTTGTGTTTTCTCCCTCTAACGGCATGTTTTTATGCCTAAGTCTAGATATTTCAAAATTATCCTCATATTCTGAAAATGGGACCCCATGATTACGCGATCAGTTTCAACAAGTTACAATGGTCTTGTGCGAGGTGTTCATGCCTCTTACGAGGCCATTTAGTTTTTGTATTGTGTGTTCGCCCTCTAGCGACATGTTTTTAAGCCTAAGACTTGAGATTTTAAATTAGCATCATATTCTCATACTTATAGTATTGTGACCATTTGACCAGTTCTTACGGGTTACATTGGTCTCGTGCAAGGTGAGCGTGCCTCTTATAGGGTCGTTTAGTTGTTTTTTGGGTTTTTGCCCTCTAGAGACATGCTTTTATGCCTAATTATTGAGATTTTGTCATATTCTCAAACTAGGAGTCTCGTGACTATGCGTTTAGTTTCTACGAGTTATATTGGTCCTGTACAAGGTGTTCGTGTCTCTTATGGGGCCATTTGGTGGCTATTATAGGATTTATTTAGGAACCAATTCATATACAATTAAGCAATATTATAACCGTTGAATTTACAATTTTAATTCATAAATCATACGAAACATTCATAATTTAAATTAAACATCCACAAATCAAACTAAACATTTAGAAATCATACTAAAGTGATAATATATCGCCAATATCATAATAAGAAACAATTTTAATACAAATAGTATTGTCAATTGACAATAAAATAATAGGATACAAATAGACCTCACAATGGTAAAATAATGTTTTGATACTCAATCTTCCTCTAAATCAACTAATAGATCCTTCAAATTAGGGTTGTCATCAAGAGCATACTGGAACTCTTTAGGAGTCTTCAATGCGTTTGAGTGAGTAGTCATACCCTTTGATGCGTGACAACAATACACCATTTGCCATCATTTATGCACTTTAAGTAAAATAACTTCTTTACATTCAGAAAGGCACAAATAAAAAGGCTCGTTGACTATGCGATCATTACTCTTCATATTAGATAAATCTACTATGATAAGTTTTAAGTCGGGATCAACCTTACAAGCAATCGTAGTGTCCTCTACCTTCACTCAGTCACAATAGAATACGGTTTACGTAAAATCTAAATAATCAAGTTCCAAAATTTGTCAGACAATCCAATAATAGGTTAGCACCATATCTTTTTTATTTTTATCATTTTTGCAAGCGACACAGATAGTCAAGACAGAAATAGAATTTCACTATTTTGCATTAAAACCTTTTCCTTACATGGTTATGAAATGAAATCAAAACTGTTGGTACGAAATTTCTTAAACTATTTTGCAAAAAATATATGACCTTTTACTAGGTGATCAAGCCTTGAAGAGATATCGCCTCTTTTTAGAAGATGCATTTATTACTGGTTTTTTATTAGGGCATATTTTTACCACACAAGAACAAATAACTGCACATATAAGAGGTGAAAATTACCTCATTTGATATCCATCCCTAATATCATTCGTCGTGCAATTTCGCTCCCATACTTCCTAAAGGTAAATTATAGAGTTTAGATCATAATTAGAGAATATATATAATCAAACAAGATAATTCAGTTTATTATGTAGCTACTTACTCTTTTTAATCTCCAACTTCATTTTGCTATTCTAAGACATAATGAGTTGATTTCGTGTATTATAGATTAGTGAGTCTCACCTCTTTAAGGTTCCTAAAAGGTAATTCATCCTCAAACTCGTCAAGTTTCTTAATCACTCATTCTCCATAAGGATTGAACCTCTTCAGATCTTATTTTGTCACATGTTCCCGAGCGTATAACGACGATTCCATAATTATATATTCTTCTGTAATTAACCCTCCCATATACCGTGTATTCTTAATGTAATCTTTGAAGGTTTTCATCAAGCGCATTAAAGCATACATCCAAGGATACCTAATGGGACCACACAATACAGCCTCATCCCATAAATGCACAAGCATTAAGATGCTGATAATGAACAAGGAAGAAGAAAAATGTTTCTCTAATACAAAAATTTTGGATAAAGTTGATTCATCAACTTTAATGTGCTTTCTGTCTACCACTTTTACACAAAGTAAGATAATCACAAACTTATTTACATAATTTCCCAGCTGAGATATTTGTACTTGGAAAAGAAATGACCAAATAATAAAGAAAATTAATTGAATCATGACGTGCTAGTTGTGAAACTTGCACTATTTCAGATCATTTGTTTGGTAGCTTACTACCCTGCGAAAATTATCGAAATAACCAGTTAGAGTCTTCAAGTTAAAAAAACGTGTCTAGGAGGATCTTTTTTTCACTAGTAGTCAAACTAAAAGCAACCGAGGGGATAAAAGTTCTTCTTATTGTGGGATCATTTTATAACCATAATTTCTTATTTATTTTCATCTTCTATAGATAGAAGTGCTCCCTCTTTCCATCTTTTAAATGAAATCCACCCAGATATGTTCCTATAAGATGTTCCACAACATTCATCTAAAAATTATTGACCGTCTCAACTATGCTTTCATTTTACTTGGGTCATTTCGATCCTCCCTAACTTGACGTTTTAGGTTACAAACTAAGGGTGTTTGCCTACATATGTATTCCCCACAGTTGCATCCTTCACCGTCTCCTCGATATGCTGGCCGAAAAGCTGAGATGGTTTTATCCTACGCTCATGACCAATAGGTAAGAAGTTAGACTTACCGTTCCTAAAAGGGTGACTAGTCGGTAGAAATATATGATGACCCGTATAACTCAACTTACCCTAACTCATCGTACCACTATGATGTATTCAAGTGGCTTCAACCGGACAAGGTCCCATAAGTAGGAAGGTCATAAATCGTCAACATCAACATTGCTTTAAGTGTGAACTCTTCACCCTTATGAGAGTCAAACGCCATCACACCTTTATCCCACAACTCTTTAAATTCATTTATTAATGGGGCTAAAAATCTATCAATATCATCACTATGAGCCTTTGGCCTAGGTATCAATAACAGCAATAATATGAACTCCTTTCTCATGCACAGCGTTAGCGGGAGACTTAAAGGCACCATGAGAATTGTCCAATAACTCTAATTAGTGCTTAAATTACCTAAAGGGTTAAACCAATCGGTTGATAATGCAAGACAGAAATTGTGCGATTCCTTTGCAAATTCAGGGTGTCGTGTATTTAAAAAATTTCAGGTGTGTGAATATACCGGATGACGTATGATATTCTCAACCACCTCGCATTGAGCATGCCATGTCATGTCCTTTTCTATCCACGCTACAGTGAAAAACTATTTTAACTGTGTCCTGAGAAGAAAATACTTTATAACCTTATGTGAAACTTGCGAGCATTTGCGATATTTGCAGTCTTGCCTTTTCCAATCTCACAAGCCACATATCTAGGCTCACTTCATACAGGACACTCATCCTTTTCTTTGTGCTTGTTATGGTACAGTATTCAATCATATTTTCATGCATGAATATATTTGTACTTAAAATTAAAACCTTCAAGATCTTTTTAATGTTAGGATAATTGTCTAAAAATATGTTCTCTTTTGGGAGAATGTTAACCTAGTTAAGAATTTCGGTTAAGTTGTAGCCTGATACACCAAATTTACTTTTCAAATTATGCAAGCCAATCATTGCGTATAATACCAAGTGATCTTCATCACAATCTTTATACAATGGTCTTGTTGCATCGGCTTTTAACCGTGTATATTCCTGATCTTCTGTTAATTAAGCATCAACTTGTTCATTGACTTACTCATAATGCACATTATCAGTATCCATATGTTGGTGGTTTTGATGGTATTGGACATCGTAAGCATCATTAATTCGGTTGGTCAACGGACGATGTGTTGGCGAATCATGTACCACTTCCACTTGGTGGGGTTCCGTTACATGGTCAGCTACCAGTAATTCTTTTGAAATATATATTCTTTTCACCATGGTACGTCCATCTCTTATAGTCTTGCAAAATTCCCCACTTTAGTATATGTAACTCAATGTCTTCTAAAGACTTATATTTTTCGTTTACACAACAAGTGCACGAACACGGAATCTTATCACTTTTAAGATTTTTATATACGTATTTAATAAAGTCTTGAATACGCTTTACATGATTATCAGATTCGGTTACTCTCCTCCATTCACTATTTGTATTGTGAAAAATCAATCATATAATCTTCAAGATTCAATTCACCTATATTAGTAAGTTGAAATAAAGGTCATGTTGCATACAAGAACCCATAATTCATAATTCATTCAAATTATTCAAAACAACTTAAACTTAAATTTAGGTTGCACACACTAAAATTGTCAACAAATGATTTATAAACTTAAAATAACTTATAAACAAAATATTATAACTTGTTCTCAAATTAAACATTGTTCATGTCCTAGCAACAAATAAACTGGACAAGTGATAGAATAATTATAATAGTATTTTAGCAAGATTCCTTCTCCGCTATCAACATGCATAAGCATTTCTTCGCTACCCGTGTATGTGTTATTAACCATTATCTGAGCCTCACCCATATGCAAAGGGTGATTGCGAACAGGAGTTATAACATTCAAGGAAATAAGTGTGTACATACCAATAATGTTGGTATTGGTCAAGTCCCATATATAGTTTTTTTTCAATAGTTATTGTGAGTGGAAGACGATGATCTAGGGACTGTGGCAGGAGGCATTTGGAAGGGGAATGTGGCAAGAGGAGCCGCTAGAGAAGGGAATGTTGAAGGAAAGACATTTGAAAGATGAAACCTTGAGACAGAGGATAGGGGAAACCTTGAGAATGAGGGTATGGGCAACCATTAGGAATCACTGAAGGATGAAAAGTTTGAGTAAATAAAGACACAAGGTATTCGATTTCACACACCAACACTCCCAGATTACTCTTAATATCTTGCACCACCCATCTGTCTTGGACTAACTTATCTCTTGGTTCGAGATGAGATTCCACATCGAATGGAACTCGTCCATGAGAGGTGCAATGTGTCTTAATTTGGTTTTTGACATCTGTGATCCGACACCTCTCGTCCTCCCTTTTATCATTTCTAAATGTACGTCTCATGGCATCATCTTCAATATCATCATAAGGTCTCGAAGAAGTCTGGATGCTAATGGTTTCGATCGGTTCCTGTTGCTTGAAATTTTATTTAGTCTTATTATTTTAACATTATTTTATATAATATGTATAAATATAAATAAATAACTAGTCATACTCACCTGATTCAAATACAATTGTGGTGGGAATTTATTATTGTTGTCCCGTCAGACATACACGTACAAGTTTCCCCAATTAAGTGTTTTATCGGCATCTGGAGCTCTGTTTGTTCTTTTTGATCATTTAATCTTCAAATCTTTATATGATTTATACCCCAATCTGTGGACATAAACTTTATTCACTTTGTTTTGTTTATTTTTCTCCCTGTGAATCGACTTTTTATCCATCGCCTCATTTTCCAAAATTGTGTACCATTGATCGACCAACATTTCAGTATTCGGAGGGACTCTATCTTTCATAGCCAAAATATTGGACGATTCCCCCTTCGGTAGATGTCTATGCTGAAGGTTCCTTCGATATGTTCTCAATTTTTCAACAACCTCGTAAAGAACCTTTTGCTTTGAATGGTTAAGGAATGAAATAAAAAATCAAAGTTGTTCAAAAACGTCATCCGTGATGGCTTGATCCCCTGCATTTCAGTTATCTGCTACCCCGACTTCAACATTTATTTTAACAAGCGATAAATTATATGATTTAAAGATTTGGATATCATTTTTATTCCTAGTAGGATTATTCCTGAGAAGGGAAAACAAAATGGGCTTCTTCTCATTTTCTCGGGAGGTGTCGAAAGAGGGGAGTGGGGGTGTTGGACCATCATGAGTTTGTTGCCTACTCGTAGATGGAGTGGTAGAGTGAACCATTGGCAGAGAATGGTATTATTAACTGAGTGGTACTGAGAATCCAAGTTGAGGTGCTAGAAATGAGAATCCAAGAGGTGTCCCGTCATCATTTAGTACTTTATATCCATTATCGCTCGACATTACCTACAATAAAAAAATAAATGATGAATTCATTTTACTGACATGTTTACGACTAACTAATAATGTTTATAACTATATATATATATATATATATATATATATATATACCTTCTCACAATAAGACTTCAAAATATGTTCAATGTGCCTCATCTCCATTCATTTGGTATTACTTTTTAAAAATCTATGGATTTTTGCACACGACCAATGATAAGCACCCAAAAGTGTTAAATTTATAAATCAAGTAGACGCATTTTAATTGCTAGTTCTCGATAAAATTGTCCTTATGCGTGTATTTGTTTATCTTATAGGTAAAAACACACTTGCGGATTCAAACGCGCTATTTCAAGGTAATTTGGGCAAAAACCAGTCGCAGATGCACTTTTAGGAGAAAAATAATAAATTCATGTGATTAATTTCAGACTCAAACAAATCACAGAAGTTGTGGGCCTCGAATCAAGGTATGTATGAGTTCAAACGGCATGTCAAGCTGAACTCAAACGAATAAATTATGATTATGCAATATTCAAAATTGAAAGAAAGTCAAAGTCAAAGCCTAGGATCATACCCAAAGTCAAACCCCATGACCCGAGCACTATTAAAATAATTATCGGCCTCAAAATGGGGTTAACATCGATACTTGCGGTGCATTAATCGAAAGTCATGTGAAGAAGCTATAAAGATTTGGGTGTCAATGTAATTATTGAAAACTAGGAAAACAAGTTATAAAGATTTGGGTGTCAAATGTAATTATTGAAAACTAGGAAAACATCATGTTTTCCACCCTTACCAAGATTCCCTTTTCCTTTATTATATTTTTAACCCAAAACTTTATTTCTCTAATATTTCCTCTATTTCTTTCCCATTTTTCTTTATTTATTTTTTATTTCTTTTTTAAAAGAGACCAAATTATTTATATTTTTCTCCCATGCTCTATTATCAACAATCCACACATTTAATAAAATATTTCTTCACCCATACCATCCTTTTATTATTTAATTTATTAATTCGTCCTTTTGTAAAATTCCCGTTACGCCCAGAAGCCATTCTTTCCACCTATAAAAGGGGGCGTTTGGTCTTCAAGGGCTTTCATTTTAGTTTTTAACATGAGATAAATTGTGCTCCATCGCTCTATAGAGAGTGTTTGTATTTTTTGCAAATATCTCAATATAAAGTGGTGTGGTAGAAATGTCTATTTAGCATGAATTCTTATGTACAAATTTATAGTAGGAGGGTTTGTAATATTTAGCAAATTTCTCTTATTATTTAAGAGTGTGTTAAGAGATCATCCATTGTACATGTTGTAAATAGTTTTCTTCTTTCTTCTTTTGTAATATTTTTTTCTCTGCTTAAAAAAGGCAATATTTGTAGAGAGTAAAAATAATTCCTAGTTCATATTTGTAGGGTAATTTAGGCTTAGTATAGTGTAATCTTTTATTTATTTATTTATTTTATAAATTTTTAGACAATTGTGTGAGGAATTTATATTCTACGAGACAAATTGTGAGTTTGTGACCTATATTCCGATATTCAAATATTGTTATAGAACCTAGATTTTTGGGTGTTCTTCAATATCAAATATTGAAGGTTCAATGGAAATGCAAAGAGACTTCGTATAATATTATTCTCTCATCTTTTATTTTTTTTTCTATGCCTCTAATGGAGTGTTTTTACCTTTCATATGTAAAAATACTTCACATGTTAGGTTAGAAAACCCCATTCTAGGGGTGAGATGAAACCCATATTGACATTAATTTAATTAGTTTATCTCATTTATTTATTGTGTTCTTTTGAAAATTAGTTTCAAACTTTCACTATTTAATTTACGCCTCGTGAGAGGGTAAATGATTTTCGAGAGAAAATCAAATTTGAGATATAATATTCATTTTAGATTCTAGTTAGAGATAGGTTTTTCTAAAAGTGTAATATTATATCTTAAATTTCAACTCTAATAATAAAAAAATTTCAAGGATTAAATAATTTTTAATAGGTTTATCCTAGATGGTGATTTATTGAAGAGGGTTTAATTCCAAATTTTGAGAGTTTGTAAAAGTCTTTAAATTATTTCTCTAAAAGAGTAATATTGAAATTACATATATAGTGAGAGTTAACTTATACCTTTATTATTATCTTGAGACATTTTAAACAAATTAATTAATTAATTAAAATAATTAATATGCAATAAAGCCTCATCCCTTGTTTGTTCTCTCATTTATTCACTTCACTCATCTATCATTTTAGTTTTTATTTATTAGTTTGGTTTAAATATTAGCACATCATTTGCTAAAATAAATAACCATTAAACCATTGTTTTAAAAATCATATTAAGTCTTCACTTTGTTCTTGTCCACATTAACATTTTACCCAAAGTTTGGTCCCAAAGAAAATTTTACCCGAAGTTTAAGGTTTGTAATAATATTTAAAAATATTATTTATAACTTAACCCTTAATTAATTCTTCTTACTTTTTACAAAAATTAATATTTACTCTAGCCAAGTGTATAGAATAATTTATACCCTTAAAATACATGTGTAGAACTCACACATAACTCATTCTACATGTGCAATGTTTACTAAGAAAATATTAATATTCATGAACCTATTTATACTCTCATGAAACTATTTAAATTGAAAAATTGAAAAACAGAAAGATTACAGGACAAGCTGTGGCATAGGAAAGGGAGATAGAGAGAGTACCTGAGAAAGACAGTGGCAGTGGCAGTGGCCGAGGAGAGGGTCATAGAGGAGCAAAGAGGTTAAGGTTGAGAGAGAGAGAGAGAGAGAGAGAGAGAGAGAGAGAGAGAGAGAGAGAGAGAGAGAGAGAGAGAGAAATGTCGCAAGAGCTGGGGGGTATATGTACAATGTCTGGTTATGGTCCTGGACTGTGAGCCCAGGTTGCGACCATTTATTTTTTTACACGTCACCAACATAGTCGCGTTGCTGCGACCATGTTAGTGACGTGTAAAAAATAAATGGTCAGTTTCAGGATATGTCCGACAAAAGATTTTACCTACCCAATAGTGAAATCCTATAAATAAAGCACAAACAGCTCTTATAGAAAGTACATAATGGAAATGTGCAACCACATAATAAGTATCATGTAAAATAATGTCTTTGATTTTGTAGGCAACATCACCAAAGCATATCATGATATTTTACTATGAAGGAAGGAACTCGATGTGAAATGACACCATCTTGTGCAACGCAATGATAGTTGGCCCTCTATCATCTTCTATCTACCATGATTATTTTAAAATGATCACGGTCCTCGATCGTGAGCATTTTTAATTGAACCCATTATATTGCTTACGAACGTGGTTACAGCCACAGATGGCGGGATATTTGGCCGCATTTGGTCACGGGATAGTCACAGACCTAAGCCACGACCCCTATGGTCATGGCTATATACCGTTGCCAAAGCCATTATATGTCACCATTTGGCCTGGTCATGGTCCTAGTCATGCTATTTTGATTCTTGTCACAACCTAGGACCATGACCAGGTGGTCACGGCCAGGAACCTAACCCACATGTCGTGACCATTCTTAGTTTATGGTCTAGTGAACACAAGCACACACATGCACACACACGTGTGTGTGTGTGTGTGTGTGTGTGTGTGTGTGTGTGTGTGTGTAAACATCACAAATAAGAAATAAAACACAATAAGCTTTACACACTAGCATAGTATCGATGTGCCTACACATATAGGATAGAGTAAATGGGTGTGAACTAGAAATAAATTAGTTATGACCCAATCACTCACAAATATCCAAGAAATTCTATTTGACTGCAGTAACTTTATTAAACTAAGATTTCGCCTCAAATGATAGATAAAGTGAACACAAAAGACAAACAAGCACAATGCACATAAGCCTAGAATTTTGATTCTTCTACAAATCAATTGCATCATCACATATTAATCATAACTAGGATTCATTGTGTAAGCCCATTGATCTTCAACTATGACACCCTTAAAAGCTAAACAAATATTATATTTTCTCAATTTTTGAAGATACCATTTTTTAAAGTGAAACAAACAAACATTTTGGCATTTAATCTTTTCTTTTTTCCTCTCATGTTTTTAGTCTCTTACCAATGGTGGATATCCCGTAAAGGAAATTCTCATCTTTCGTAACCCTTTTTTGTGCACCATTATATTTTCAATAAAAAATAATATACATGTGGAAAATAGTTCCTACATGCACAAATCTCCTATAGTCAAAAGATTTGTAATTGAAAAGATTAATTGGAGAACACCTCACTTCGCTCAAATATAACATTTGAAGTTAAAATTCAAAAAAGCTCGTGCATATGTGTGAAGAGGCATGTGCAAAGTGATTCCATTAAGTAAGTCATTTTCGAACTACTCCCTGCAAGCATGATTTAGAATAATCTAAGCATTAAAAATCATAATCAAATGTCCAAGACACATGAAAACATGAAAGAAAGTGAGTTCAAACACACCGATATGCCACACAAAAGGTGTAAAATTAAATTACACATAAATAAATAAATAAATAAATAAAGAGTTCTTAAACGTTATTAAGACACCATGAAAAACGCAAATAGTAAATAAAATATTCTTGTATTTTTCAATAAGACCCAATAAATGAAAAAAATAAAATACAAAAGTGTAGACACCCCATTCTGTTACCCCCCCCCTAACTCTCCTTAGGTCCCTAGTACCTCCCTTCATCACCGTAAACCCAGGCCATGTCCCGAGTACTGACCTGGAGGCCATCGGGCACTCCCCGACTCAGTTTGACCCAAAAGTCAAACTCTTCATCTCGACTGAGCCTGAATGAATCTTCAAAGGGAACTAAATACCCTTTCCAACGGTCCACCCTGTGCGCGATTCCGACTTACCATGTAGACGAACGATCCGTTTGCGTCCGAAACCTGACCTAGAGGCCACCGGGCGCTCCTGGGCTCTATTTGACCTAAGTCAACTCTTCAGCTCAACCGAGGCTGAATGAATCTTCAAAGGTCATCGAATACCCTTTCCAACGGTCCATCCCGTGCGCGATTCCGACTTTCCATGTGGACGAACGATCCGTTTGACTCCGGGAGGTCACCGAATGTTTCTCGGGACCGATTGACCAAAGTCAACTCTCCAAACTGGGTTGAACTGTTTATAAAGTTTAAGTACATCTCCGAACCTTTCCAACGGTCCACCCCATGCGCGATTCAGACTTGCCATGCGGACGAACGATCCGTTTGCGTCCGAGCGATTCCCCGTCCAATGGATCGACAAATGCTTCCGAGCCATATTTAACCCAAAGTCAACTCCCGAACCCGGGAGCGGTCCAAAGGACTTTCTAAGGTCTCTGAATTACCTTTCCAACGGTATGCCCCGTGCACGATTCTGACCAATGGTTTGCCCACGGCGGCCGATTTTCCGAAAAATCCTGAAGCGCACTACCAAATGGCAGGTTCTAGACCCTGCCTATCGGCAACTGCCGATAGGCAGGAACAGGTCTATGCCAATCGGCACTCACCTGGGCCTATAAAATGAGGCCTTCACCTCATTTTCAAAGGGAGACCAGATCTGATAAAAATCTCTCTGAACGAATCCCAAAAACCTCTCTCGAAGGCAGCGTGATTTCAACTTCCAAATCCCCTTTTTACTTCCACTTTTCATCATCATTTTCATCAAACTTGGTTAAATATTCACTCTCCATCATCATCCAAGTGCAAGGGCTGCTCTCCGACATTCAAGATCAAGCTCAAGATCTTCAAGAAGGTCCAACTTTCTCAAACTCTCTCTTAAATCCTCTTAAAATCTCAATAACTTGTCTTCTTATTTTGCACTTTTATTATCTCATCTCACACATCATAATATAATTTTTATTTAGTATTATTGCACATCTCCTATGTTCACATAAATAAAACCCAAAAAAATAAGAAAAAGAGGGTTTGCTCATAAATTCCAAGTAGGGATTCTCACACTTTTTACACACTTTTCTCACAATCTAAAACCCTTTTTCTACACACACACACACACACTCACAAATAAGTGATTCCCCATTTGGATTTATGGGATAAACCCCACCCCTCATTTTGTATGCGAACTACGTGGACTTTGATGCCTTTATAGGCTACGTAGTCGACTCGGGGTAAAACCCGAGACTCGAGTCCTTTTTCTCTCATTTTCTATCTTCTCTAAATCCATTTTCCTTATATTCTATATACTTTCCCTTAATAACGTATTTCTCCATATGCGTTATCGTTCCATTATAACGGTCAACATAGGGGTAATAGCGTAAATCTTATTTTTCTAATATTACTTTTATATCATCCTACGGATGACTCGCTTTATCTTTTCCATGATACAAGTCGAGGATTCCTACCTCCATTCTATATATACACATGCACACATATCACGGGGGGAAACAAAAGGAAAATAGCAAATATTCATGAGAGACCGAAAGGGCAGAATGGGTGCCTAACACCTTCCCATTTCGTAACTAAGCCTCCGAACCCTTCTCGAATCATCTTGGTTTCGCACGCACCAGTATGTCTTTGGATTCCATCCTTCGGGGTGGCTTCCCCTTTTTCTTTTGTTTGTTTTGAGTAAAATAGACTGGCGACTCTGAATCTCTCTACATTTTTACATTTCCACATCTCAAAATACGCCGACCGAAGCGCTCCCGAGAGGGACGCGCGGGACCCGAAGGATCCTTTCCTCCATGCTACCCGCCCGCGCGGCGAGGATCGGGGATGGCCACAGTGGCGACTCTGTTGGTGATATGTGTTTTTTTTGTGGGCTTGAGTCTATTTACATGAATGCTATATTTGCTTATGTTTCCCCCTATATTTGCATGTTCCCCTTTCTCATATGTATCCCATGCTTATGCTTATGTTCACACACTTTTAGAAATTTCTCAATGTCCACTACACACCACGTGCACCTAGGATCACATGTATATCCCCATATTGCACGCATCACCCATCCATACTTGGTGTACCTTTTGGGGTACTTGTACTTTGCTTCCTGTTTGGCATAATCAAGAAAGGCATTCTAATCATAAGATACCAATAAGAGAATCATGCATGATTCACACGACATTAATAAAGAGCATTGCTATTGACCAAATTTCACCCAGTAACTGGAGGGTCACTTCGTTATGGGCGCTGGTCCGGCAGGTCGCAGTTAGCCTACGCGATATGACTCTCACCTTCCATTGGCCAAGTACCTTCGACGTATATCGAATGGTTCCCCCGTATCGTACCGCTTGACCGAAGTCATGACGGGAGGTATATTGTAGGGAATTCATTCACGTATTTCGAGGTATATGGTGAGGCAATTCACGTACACTCAGGTATATCAAATGGCTTATCCACACGTATCGATTGCCCGCAAGAGTAAGACGTATATCGTGGAAGTCACGCCAAAAAGGGGAACCCATGCCGATTCACCCAACCAACTATAAGTGTCAAACCTAGGACATGCACTTTAGATTGTCGGTTTTAACCCGAAACTCTGCCTAAATTTCGGGTCGGCCTGCCGCCCAATTTTCGCCCATTTTTAAAATGGGACCCTATCCGTGAGCCTGGTTACAAGTCCAAACCGTAGCTTTGCATATATTAAGACCCCCACATTTCCAGACTCGGGTCCTGTCCGGCATTGCATTTAGGAGAATTAAATACAAGTGAAAACATAATAATCACAATAATCATGCTGAGTTCTGTCTCCAAAAACATTTCTCCCTTTTTTATCAAAAATCCAAAAACATTTCTCCCTTCTTTATCAAAAATCCAAAAAAAATTCTTCCTTTTTAAAAAAAAAAAAAAATCATCCTACGCCTTCTCAAGTCGATCGCAAGCCCTTAGCCTGACTCCCTATTGGCTTCGGTCTTCAGTCAAATCACCCCGGAGTTTCATATGTTCTTCTACTACTTCTTCTGAGTCTGGAATCCATCCATCTTCCATGGAGAATATTGATCAAGCACCAGTCATACAGCCGAATCTGATGACAGTCCTAGCTCAGCTCATGTCCAAGATTGATAACCTCCAAACCGAGGTCCGAGAGATGCAAAGAAACCAAGTTCCTATTCCTTAAGAGCTCGAGGCCCTATTCCCTCGTGATATGGGTCCACCCGAGCCTATCTGCGTTTCGAAAGAATATCAGCACACTCCACGTCCCCCTCTTGCCAATGGGCCGCCGCCTGCCCAGTTTCTAATGCCAAACATTGCCCAGCCTATGGCTAACCTGCCTGTGGTCGTTGATCCAAAGGAGGAGGAGTTGAATAAAGTCAAAGAGGATCTCAAGATGCTCACCAAGAAGTTTGACCAAGTCAGGATCTCTGGGAATTATATGGACTACACCCACATGTCTCCTTATCCTAAAGCGAGGTTACCCGAGAAGTTCAAGATGCCAAATATCGAGAAGTTCGGAGGGAGTGGACCCCCAATAGTTCATCTTCTCAGTTATCATCTTTCCATGACTCTACTAGGGGCTTCTGAAGAAGTGATGGCCCAATTCTTTCAGTAAACTTTAAAGGATAATGCCCTCCGATGGTTTTTATCTCTTGAGGAATCCAAAATCCGTAACTGGGAGGATGTAACCCGAGAATTCATATCACAGTACAAATATAACGAAGAGCTGGAGATCACCCGTCGTGATTTAGAGCTGCTCAAACAGAATCCAGGAGAATCAGTCAATAACTTCATAACTCGGTGGAGAGAGCAATCAGCTACCATGACCAATCGACCATCTGAAGAAGAACAGGTCAACATAGTGAAGAAAAACTTTTTGCCCCATGTCCGAGCGATGATGGGAGGACAATACTATCCCCACTTCCGAGCTCTTAGAGAGGTTAGAGTGGAAATAGAGGAAAGCCTCGTTAAAATAGAGATTGAACCAAAGAAGGTGTCCGGACAGTCCACCCCTAGAAAGTATGACAAGCCTGCCAATGTTACCGTTTCGACCATCAACAACATCTCTCAACCAACCATGTCATGGGCACCAGAAAGACACCCTGCCCCCATTCGAAGGGAATATACTGAGCTCCATGCTCCCTTCTCCAAAGTTTACCAAGCCCTGTTAAGCCGAAACCTCATCAAACCCTTGGATCCCCGTCCATTGTTAAATCCACTCCCAAGAAACTTCAAGGCCGATGCTCATTGCGCCTTCCACCAAACTGCCGGCCATACCACCAACCAATTCTTTCATCTTTGGAACGTAATCAAAGATCTCATTGACCGGGTTACCATCACCCCACCAGCCAATCCTAAGCCAAACACTACTCACAACCCACTCCCAAATCACACTAATGCTATCTTCTTGGAAGAAAACCCAGATTCCGATCCCTCAACTCTAATCACACCCATATACTCTCCTAAACCTCTTCAAACTTGCCTATATTTCCTCCTACACCCTACTAGCCTAGCAGATCAGGCACTGTCACTCCTTACCAGAGCATGCATCGCTATCCGTACCCATTCTGAAAATGGAAGTATGGAATTATCAGAGGTGTTAAACCAACTCCTAGAGTTCGGGCTGAAATTTCCCTCACAGATGGTCATCGATTGCCAGAAGTCCAGCACACTGTTCTTGGAGGCACGGAAATGGGCTTGAGATTCAGACGAGTGGGTGGTACCAACCGACGAAGTCAGCCTAGATGATGTTGTCCAAACTATGGCAGAATTATTCGGGTAAACCAACAGCATTTGCAGTATCAACGGGTTACTTGACACTTTGAAACTACAAGGGCGCTTGGTCCTTTCAATCACACATATCCCCACAGAATGGGAGAACTTGTATGAAGAAGCCGTTGAAGTTATGGAATGCATCGACTTTACATGGAAATACGGAGTTTCCACCACCGGATGGGGGGAAGAATTCAAAGATTCGAGTGAAGAATAAGCTTCAGGAAGAGCTGGCCCAGTTGTCGACATATGTGGGATGATATCATTTGAAGAACTCCTCGAAGAAATAAATAAGGTGGCAGCACAACCTGAGATTGACGAGGAAACGGGATTCATGTTCTTCCCTTCTTCAGTAAATCACATGACCAGATCAGGGCGACATTACCAGGTTCCAAGCTCACTACCAGCAAATGATAAAGGGAAGGGCGTTGAAAACCTTCCTATTCCAGAGATGACCATCGAGGAGAGCAAGATCCTCGATCAACTGAAGAAAACCCAAGCTAACATCACTCTATGGGGGCTTTTCATGTCTTCCTAGCTGCACAGAAATGCTTTAATCAAGCTGCTCACTGGACCCATAGTTCCTCCATCTACCACACCAGAAGAAGCGGTAAATCTGGTCGGATCCTTAACCTCTACCCGAATGCTATCATTTTCTGAAGAAGAAATTCCCAGAATTGGGCCGAATCACAATCATGCACTCAATATCTCCGTCGAAGTTATGGGAAAGGTCGTGCCACTCTCTCTTGTCGATAACTGATTCGCCTTGAATGTTTGCCCATTGAGAACCTTCAAGTGTTTAGGCCTGAAAGAAAGTGACCCCGCTCCAACCTCCGCCACTGTGCGTGCCTACGATAATACCCGTCGTGAGGTGATGGGGTCCATAAAACTTGCAATAGGGGTTGGCCCTATAAATCCCGTCGTTGAATTCCCAGTCATAGACATCCCATCCTGTTTCAACCTATTGCTCGGACGACCCTGGCTCCACAATATCAAGGGTGTGTCTTCCTCACTCCATCAGAAATTAAATTTCTTCGCCGACGGGAGAGTCATCAGCATTTTGGGCGACAACGAAAATGCCTAGGGGGCAACCACCAACAGTCTAATTCTTGAGATACATCACGGGTTAAATGATATGCTCCTATTAGGATTCCGAGTCTAGCCACTCCTACTCTCGGCAGGGGACGGTTTCAAAGAAAGGGTTTGTCCAGAATATGACCCTCATGGAAATGTCAATGTGATTCAGATGTTCAGAAACATGCACTTCATGCCTGGACTGGGGCTAGGGCAAAGGCAGCAGGGGATACTCGAGCCCATCGAACTGAAAAAAGCTTTCCCTCCTTGTGGCTTGGGGTATCAACCATCAGAACAAGAGCTCAGAATTATCCGTCAGTCTCGACCAAAGAGAAGATTAGACTGTATCCAAACTATCTCAGGAGACTCCTTGAATGGACGATTCGTCAAAGAAGGCGAAGACTTCCCCTTTTGCGGTTTTTCAGAACCATGGTATGACCACACAGACAAGAAGATGAGGCCGGGAATGGAGATCTTTTTCCAAGACAGCTACCGATGGGCCGAAGGTTTCCCACACTAAGTACAACCTCTCATCAAAGATGCCGAAGAGACTGAGGAAAGCGATTCCGAAGATTCCTTTAACTTACAGATACGGGGGCTGGCACTTTGTATGGTTCATTCAGGCACTACATCAATGGACCCATCCCGTCTGATTAAAGTTGCTGATACACCTCTCCTCAACTGGCATGCTGCGCCAGTTCTACCCCTTGAAATCTCCCCTAACCCCATTGTTTACCCTATTTCTTCTTCTGTTGTCTATCCTTGCTCAAATGTAATTGAGACCTCTTTTGATGAGGTTTTCAATGCTGTTTTTCTTATCAATGAAATAAATGAAGATTTTGAGTATCTTGTTGTGCCTTACATTACCTATTTGAATTCTAATCAAACTTTTGATGATGATGATTTTGCAAATGAACAATTCTTAACTGATCTAAATAAGGTTAAAAATAAACAACATAATCGCATTCAAGTTAATGAAGAAGAGACTTTTGTTATTAATCTCGGTTCTAGTAGCCAACTGCGCGAGATTAGGATAGGGGCCACCCTTGGCGAGCATGAGCGCGCACAACTCGAAGAATTGTTGAAGGAGTTCGTAGATGTCTTCGCATGGTCCTATGATGATATGCCCGGCATCGATCCTGAAATGGCTCAACATGAGATCCCCACTCTCCCAGATTACAAGCCGGTTAAACAAAATTTGAGAAAACTCCGCACCGAATGGTCGCTCAAGGTCAAATAAGAGGTGGTCAAATAGTTAAACATGGGTTTCATTCGGGTGATCGAATATCCCACATGGCTAGCCAACATTGTACCTGTATCGAAATCCGGAGGGAAGGTTCAAATGTGTGTAGATTACCAAGATTTAAACAAAGCTTCTCCAAAGGATGATTATTCGCTACCCAATATCGACATGATCGTGGACAATACAGCCAGTCATGCTCTCAAGTCATTTGTCGACGGGTTTGCTGGATACAACCAAATCAAGATGCACCCCGACCACCAAGAAAAAACTGGATTCATCACCCCATGGGGAACCTTTTGCTACACCATTATGCCATTCGGTCTCAAGAATGCTGGGGCTACCTACCAAAGGGCTGCCACAACCATCCTGCATGATCTGATTCACAAAGAGGTCGAGGTCTATGTGGATGATATGATTATCAAGTCCAAAACTAGATAACGTCATGTTCCCGCTCTCCGAAAGTTCTTCGAATGACTGCGACGGTATCAGATGCGACTTAATCCACAAAAGTGTGTCTTTAGTGTTACAAAGGGAAAACTCTTAGGATTCATGGTCAGCGAAAAGGGGATAGAAGCAGATCATGCAAAGTTGAAAGCCATACTTGAGATGCCACCACCCCGAACAGAGAAAGAAGTCCGAGGTTTTCTTGGGAAATTACAATATATCAGCCGGTTTATCAGCCAGTTAACCTCCATCTGTGAACCAATCTTCAAGCTCCTCCAAAAGGATTCAACTAAGGTTTGGAATGAGGCCTGCCAAGAAGCTTTTGACCGAATCAAACAATACCTGACATAACCTCCAGTGCTCATGCCACCACAGTCTGATCTCCCTTTGCTCCTATACCTAACCATAACCGACACTGTAGCTGGGGCTTTTCTAGCCCAATACCTTGAGGACTATAGTAAATAAAGAGCCATATATTACGCCAGTCATAAATTGGTCGGGTAAGAGGTCAACTACACTGCCTTGGAAAAAGCATGTGTCGCACTTTTCTGGGTCACCCAAAAGTTACGACACTACATGCTCTCCTTCCCCATCAAACTTGTATCCCGAATGGATCCCATCAAATACCTGCTTGAGAAACCCTCCTTATCTAGTCGAATGGCCAGATAGTTGATGCTCCTAATCGAGTTTGATATCGTGTACGTCACATAGAAAGCCATTAAAAGAAGAGCCATCTCTGACTACCTCGCTGATTACCCTATAGAAGAAGCGGATGTCCAGATCTCCGAATTCCCAGATAAAAATAGCCTTTGCACCACTCAAGATCGACTTCCATGGAAAATGTTCTTTGACGACGCTGCCAATAAAAAGGGATATGGCATTGGGATACTTCTGATTACCGCAGATGACTCCCACACTCCCATCGCCATTAAATTGGATTTCCCTTGCACCAATAACATGACGGAATACGAGGCATGCACAGTGAGCCTCAAGGTTGCTCTCAAGAAAGGTATTCAATACCTTGATGTCTACGGGGATTCTGCCCTTATCATCGGTCAATTGCTCAGAAAGTGGAAAGTCAAGGACGAAAAGCTCCAACCCTTTCATGCCCAATTAGAAGAGTTAGCCTCCCAATTTCGAGATATCACCTTCCATTACCTACCCCGATCAAAGAATAACCTAGTCGATGCTCTCACTACCTTGGCCTCCATGGTCTACATGCCCGAAGGAATAACAATGACCCCCTTCCTGGTTCAAAAGCAAGACAAACCGACCCATTGCTACCATATTGAGCTTGTCTCAACTGAAGATCCCGAACTAGACGATTGCTGGTACTATGATATCTGGTGCCTCCTCAAACATGGTAGGTATCCCGAAGGTTCCAACAAGAAAGATCAAATAACCCTCCGAAGATTGGTCGCCCAGTACATCATCTGCCATAAAGCTCTACTCAAAACGAACTTCGATGGAACTCATATATACTGCATCGCAGGGGCTGAGATTGAGAAAATAATGCAAAAATCCACAGCGGGGAATGCAGACCCCACATGAATGGTCACATGCTCACCAAGAAGATCATCTGACAGGGCTACTACTGGACCACCATGATCCAGGACTGCACCGCCTATGTCCGAAGGTGCCTCAAATGCTAATAATTCTCCAACCTTCAACACTTGCCTCCGCGAGAATTATACAACATGACCTCTCCCTGGTCATTCTCCACCTAGGGTACCGACATCATAGGGAAGGTTACACCAAAGGATTCAAACGTACATGAGTTCATCCTGGTTGCCATCGATTATTTCACCAAATGGGTCGAGACTGAGTCATACACAGTATTGAATGCCAAGAAAGTGGCCAAATTCCTCAAGAAAAATATCATCTGCCGATATGGGGTCCCGCACGAGCTGGCATCAGATAACGGGTTGCATTTCGAAGCAGAAGTCACAGAAGTAGTCAACGAGTATGGGATTCAGAGACACAAATCTTCTCCCTACCGACCTCAGGCCAATGGTGCAGTTGAAGCCGCCAATAAAAACCTCAAAGCCATCATCAGCAAGATGATCAAAAGTTGTAGGGATTGGGCCGATCGGATCCCATACGCCCTCTGGGGCTATCGAACCTCTACTGGGGTTACCCCTTACTCCCTGGTCTTTGGCATGGAAGTCGTCCTACCTGTGGAGCTAGAAATACCCTCGCTATGCGTCATGCTCGAAAGCAAGGTTAGTGAAGAAGACTGGTACCAAAGCAGTCTTGATGAGCTAGCCCTCCTAGATGAAAGAAGATTAAAATCTCTTTACCACATAGAGGGGTACCATCGTCGAATAGCGCGATCATTCAATAAAAAAGTCAAGGACCGCAGCATCCGAGAGGGAGACTTAGCCCTCAAGGAGATAGTAGAACCCATCTGGGACCCCAGAGGGAAATTCAAGCCTAATTGGAGCGGACCCTACATTGTGAAGAAAATCTTATCCAGCGGTACCGCCATGCTCACTGACCTAGATGGGGAGAAGAAATTCTACCCGTAGTCCGAAATCTCGGCGCGCTACGACTCTTCTCATCCCCCTGCTATTCTAAAAAAAAAAAAAAAAAGCTTCATTTCCCTCTACACAAAACTACGTGGGCCTGATCCTCTACAAAAACTATTTTAAAAATATTTTCAAAAAACCCCAGAGGTACGTAGGCAACTCATGCACCTCACATGAGTGCGGCCCCTTTCTTTTTCACAAAATACTATTCTTTTCTTAACTCCGAGAATGGCGGTTCATTCTAAAAATATTTGAACAAAAGGATTATGTATGCCTTAGCGATCAATATAGATAATTCAAAATACAAAAACTGATCGAAAGGCACAGCTGAATGATCAGAAACTTTTTTATTTCATTAATAAGAAATTACTGTATGGATTACATAAGAAAAAGGAGCGGATAACTCCTTTCCCCACTACCATAAAAAGCCAAATAAAATCCCCACACCTATCGCACAAATAAACTCCCCAGGAGTCCTACCTACGGCTACCAGAGGAACCTGCACCCTCATCATCAACATCCTGAGGCCCCCAAGTTTCCCCTGCCTGAATAGAGTGCCGTAAACATTCCATGGATCGATGAGCCTTAACCATCTTCGAAAAAACCACAACGCCCCCTTCCATGGAGTCAGATAAAACAAACCATCTTTGTCCAGTCTCCACTGCCAACATCTTGCTGACTACTTTCCTCCACAACCACTTTATAAAATCTTTGGGGACATGGCAAACCTTCCCGACAGACTGAGAGGGACGGGTCGACGGACGCCGATTTTCCCACAGAGACCCAAGCAACAGACGCAGGCGCTCAGTCAAATCCTCTACCGAAAAGAAATTTGAGATCTGAGGTGGCACGACCTGTGCCCAGCCGAATTGGCACAGAAGCCGCCAAGAGAAATAAAAAGAGGTCTGTCTGATACCAACCAGCCACACATATGAATACTCTCCTAGCTACAGAATGGGCTACAACTGCCCCCACCAAGGCACTGACCAATACAGCCCACGAGCCCCATGCTCCACAAGCCAATTCTCCCAGTTCTCAACATACAGGCCAACGCGGATAAAGTAGCACGAAAAGAAGTTGGGTACGGCCGACAAGGGATACTCTGGAGGAGTCGCCAAGCGGAATCTTTCAGACAACCATATGAACAACATCACAGGGCTACCCCTCAAAAAGTCAGAACGACCTTCTCTCCAAGCATCCAGGCCATTCAAAGTCTCCGCCAATATCACCGCCGCGGGATTGCGACGGTATGACATCCATGAAGTAATGGCTGTAAGTTGTGAGTCCACCTGCAATCCCCCAGTCACCAGAAATAATTTTGAAACCAGACCCAGAACAATGGCTCCAGCGTAGCCAGCATCACCTACTTCCCGTAAATGCACGGACTGCGGCACCACCGGGAGGGAGATCATTCCTCCAGCAACCAATGATCTAGCCGTCGAAGGCGAAATATGAAGAAGCCAGGCCAACAAATCCCTAGGAGAACGGGAAAACTCGGGCAAAGCCGCAGAAACACTAGGATTTACACCTAGTATGGCAGAAAATTCCTCGTAGGTAGAACAAACTTCTTCCAACCCAAAGTGGAATACATGGTCTTCAGGGTACCAGAATTGTACCGCCGCCATCAGCATATTCCACTCAATAGGCCGATTGCGCCACAAGGAGACTCGACGCATATTAAAAGCGTCGTAGTCGACATTATAAGAGCACATAGCTTCCAAGGCTTCGAGGTAGTTGGCAAACTCGGTGCTACCAGGGAGAGCCATCTTGCAAGGCTAAGAGATGGTGGGCAAGTAAGTAAGAATGCAAAGGTGTGATGAAAACACTCCACCCTTACCCCTTTTTATACTTGAAAATCCTCACAAGGGACATAATCCCTGTAGAAATCGGAGGGAAACCTACCCCACAAGGTACCAAAGGCTGAAGAGGGTACCATTCAAAGCTTTGAATTGATAGAACTGGACTGAACTGCCAATAGGAAGGTCAGGGTGCTTGCCGATCAGCACCCCCCCCCCCCCCCCATTTTTGGAAATTCCCCTCTTTTCCTATTTTGTCAAATCAGAAAACTCAATAAAAATAAATTGATATTCTCAACAGAAGTTCAAAATCCCTTTAATTCTCCCCTTTTAATCAAAAACTTTACTTCAAAAAAAATCCAAAAATATTTCCTTTTTACGGTCTCAGCAGCAAAGTAAAAAGCGCATGTGCATGCATTTATTCATCATTAAATAAAAGATAATCAAAAAACTCCATTGCATTGCATATATCTGCTTTCTGTGTTACATCATTTTGCAGGAAATAAAAAGAAAAGGCAAAAACAACGGGACTCAGCCCGAACCCACATTTTTTCTCTCTCTCTCTCTCAAGAGCTTCCACCCCTGCGGCGTTCTCTCTTCCCCCTACGGCGAGACGATGCGCCACCACTACCCGAGCCCGAGTCCTCTTCGGATGAAGCAGACGGAACCAAGAAAGAAAGAATGGGAACCGCATCCCGAATATGGGCAGTCGCCGAAGATATCCAGTCTTTGATGTCCCTCAGCCAAGTGGTCGACACCCTGACTTACTGAAAGAAAAGGTGAAATCAGTATCAAAGCGAAAATGACCAAAACATAAAAGAAAGTAAGAGAAGAACAAAAAGGTATACCACGGGTCGAAGGACCTCCTCTGTCAAACCTAACTCCTCCGGATCCATCGCATGAGGACGGTGCAACATAGGCACCATCCCTCCATCAGCCCGCCGAATGTTGTATAAAGGGGGATGCAGTCGTACAAAAAGGACCTTCGAGGTCTCCGCCACCGCTAATGCCGACGGACCACCACCGCTGTGGGAAGATCCCACCGCCCGACTAGAAATAGCCGGAGGGAAGGGCAGCGCATCATATATGTTGGGCGCCATCAACCAGCTCCTCACAAAATCCATATAGTCATATGGAGCAGTCGTATCGGTGTATATCAAGTAGGACTCGCCAATCATCGCCGCGATCCTCTCATCCTCCAACATCAGTCGCTCCCGCCTCATAGACATAGGAGGCTACACGGGTGGCACCGCCACCTCCTCCTCGGAAATCTGACGAACCACCCTCTCCCCAAGGTACCAGGAATGGACGAACTCATGCGCCAGCAAACGCCTCATCCTTGCGTTCACCCCGGTCGCCCCCTCATCCTGAATGAATGTTCCCCATGGGTAAAAGGTCACCTGAAAATCTCCGAGCGAGCATAAATCAATACAAGGTCAGAAGGAACAAAAACCAAGACTGAAATGGAAAGATTCTTACCCTACCACTGGTCAGGTCATTCAAGACCTGACGCACCGCCTCCAGAGACATAGATCCCTTCGACTGCCGATTGGCCATACGCCATCAATACAATCGACAGAAGTCCCCTATAGTGTCGTCCTTCAAAGAAATCAGCGGGGTATTGCACCCAATCACCTCATAGAACCACGTCTGAATTCACAAGCGAAAAGCGACGCATAAGGAAAATGCGAATGCATGAAAGGAAAATACGAATTCATGAAAAGAAATGCACAAACTGAAGAATACCTCAAGAAGGTACGTGGCCCTAGTAAAGGTCTACCGGCAGCACCGGCTGAATGCATCCCGAGAAAAGTAAAGGGTCGCCAAGGTTAGACTCCCCCAATCATAGAAGGGGATGTTCGAAAACATCCTCAAGTATGGCAGAAACCATAGATGAACGACGTCACCGCTCGACGCCACCATGAAACCTCCCAAAACCAGCAGAATGAATAATCGGGCCATCTGCCTCACTTGCAACCCGTCCTCCACATCGACCTCCCTACCCAGCAGAACATCCTTCAGTAGGGACAGCCGGATAGAATCCCCAGAGACTATCCTCCCCACATCACCAAGTGTCGCACGCACTGCCTCCGGTCTCACCCGTAAAGAGCGATCCACCTCTATCTGCTCTCCATCATAATCCAGCCCCAGCAGCTGCTGCACGTCTATGGGAGTCACAATCATTTCCCCGAAGCCGAAATGAAAGGTTTGGGTAGTGTCCCACCACCTCTCTCCCAAAGCACACAAGACCGCTGTCGAACGAGGCGTCTCATCCAGCGCCGATGCCAACCGCCCAAAACCCGCTGAGGAGACCACCTAGCGCACCACAGGTGGGAGATGCTCCCAAACATCCTTGAGCCCCGTTGTCCCGCGGGCGGGCATGTTCTTCAAAGAAATATCAGACTGGCAAAAAGAAAAGTCTCATCAAAAGTCAAGAAAGAAAAATCACCAGAAAGAGAAGAATGACAAAGGTCGGGTTACTTACATAACCGTCGGGGATCACTCTCGAAGAGCGATGACGCGATGGCTCCCGCAACAAGGTCCGCTCATCCGCAATAAGATCAAACGCATCAAAGGAGTTCTCACTCCCCAAATCAAGAGGCGCCCTAGCCCTCCACTCCACATTTGCCCAATCATCAACGGTCAACCACTCCCGCTGGACTGCAGTGCTCACAAAAGCGCCATTTCTTGAAGATCGAAATGATAGAACGATTTGCAGAATAATCACACAGAGAGAGAAAGCAAAAGAAACTATGAAAAAATGAGGGGATTCGCCCCCTTGCCTTCCCGAGGTAGCCCAAAAGTCCATGCCACTACCGAATGGCACCCTTCATACTATGCCGATCGGCGCCCCCCCTTAAATTTTGTACAGGAATTCCCAAAAAATACTAGAAAACCTCGAAAAATCCCCAAAAATCCCAGGAAGGATTTAAAGCCTTTTTACCAAGAAAATTTTGCATTCCCTCAAGGGAAACCCCTCTTCCCCAGCGGAATCCTCTAAAGCCAAGTGAAAGCTCCTCCCGACAGAGCTCCGCAGGATCCCTAATCATCACCTGATCACTTCCCCAGCAAAATTATCTTACCGCACCCAAAATAGGTTATTCCCCCTGTGAGGTCTCCTAAAAGCTTCCCCAGCTATCAGCTCCCTAGCTCAGATCAAAATCACAAAGCTCTTTCTCCAGCAGAATCAGAATCCAATCTTTATCCACTCTTGGGTCAGAATTGGCCTCGGTCTTGGATAGTCACCTGAGTTAGGTCAGAATTGACCTCGGTCCTCGGTCGTCACCACTCTTGGATTAGAATTGGCCTCGATCTTGGATCGTCACCTGAGTTAGGTCAGAATTGACCTCGGTCCTCGGTCGTCACCACTCTTGGGTCAGAATTGGCCTCGATCTTGGATCGTCACCTGAGTTAGGTCAGAATTGACCTCGGTCTTGGATCGTCACCTGAGTTAGGTCAGAATTGGCCTCGGTCTTGGATCGTCACCTGAGTTAGGTAAGAATTGGCCACGGTCTTGGATCGTCACCTGAGTTAGGTCAGAATTGACCTCGGTCCTCGGTTGTCACCACTCTTGGATCAGAATTGGCCCCGGTCTTGGATCGTCACCTGAGTTAGGTCAAAATTGACCTCGATCCTTCGTCGTCACCACTCTTAGGTCAAAATTGGCCCCGATCTTGGATCGTCACCTGAGTTAGGTCAGAATTGACCTCGATCCTCGGTCGTCACCACTCTCCTATGTTCCCAAAAGTCAAACTCTTCATCTCGACTGAGACTGAATGAATCTTCAAAGGGCACTGAATACCCTTTCCAACAGTCTGCCCCGTGCGCGATTCTGACTTACCATGCGGACGAACGATCCGTTTGCGTCCGAAACCTGACCTAGAGGCCACTGGGGGCTCCCGGGCTCTATTTGACCTAAGTCAACTCTTCATCTCAATCGAGGCTGAATGAATCTTCGAACGGCACCGAATACACTTTCCAACTGTCCGTCCCGTGGGTGATTGTGACTTTCGATGCGGATGAGCGATCTGTTTGACTCCGGGAGGTCACCGAATTCTTTCGGGCCCAGTTGACCAAAGTCAACTCTCCAAACCGGGTCAAACTCTTTGGAAAGTCGAAGTACATCTCCTAACCTTTCCAACGGTCCACCCCGTGCGTGATTCGGACTTACCATGCGGACGAACGATCCATTTGCGTCCGAGCGATTCCCCGTCCAATGGACCGACAAATGCTTCCAAGCCATATTTGACCCAAAGTCAACTCCCGAACTCGGGAGCGGTCCAAAGTACTTTCGAAGGTCTCTGAATTACCTTTCCAACGGTATGCCCCGTACATGATTCTGACCAACGGTTTGCCCACGGCGGCCGATTTTCCAAAAATGCTTGAAGCGCACTACCAAATGGCAGGTTCTAGACCCTGCCTATCGGCAACTGCCGATAGGCAGGAACAGGTCTATGCCGATCGGCACTCACCTGGGCCTATAAAAGGAGGCCTTCACCTCATTTTCAAAGGGAGCCCAGATCTGATAAAAATCTCTCTGAACGAATCCCAGAAACCTCTCTCGAAGCCAGCGTGATTTCAACTTCCAAATCCCCTTTTTACTTCCACTTTTCATCATCCTTTTCATCAAACTTGGTGAAATATTCACTCTCCATCATCATCCAAGTGCAAGGGCTGCTCTCCGACATTCAAGATCAAGCTCAAGATCTTCAAGAAGGTCCAACTTTCTCAAACTCTCTCTTAAATCCTCTTAAATCTCAATAACTTGTCTTCTTATTTAGCACTTTTATTATCTCATCTCACACATCTTAATATACTTTTTATTTAGTATTATTACACATCTCCTATGTTCATATAAATAAAACCCAAAAAAACAAAAAAAAGAGGGTTTGCTTATAAATTCCAAATAGGGATTCTCACACTTTTTCCACACTTTTCTCACAATCTAAAACCCTTTTTCTACACACACACACACACACACACACATACACACACACACACACACTCACAAATAAGAGATTCCCCATTTGGATTTATGGGATAAACCCCACCCCTCATTTTGTATGCGAACTACGTGGACTTTGATGCCTTTATAGGCTACGTAGTCGACTCGGGGTAAAACCCGAGACTCGAGTCCTTTTTCTCTCATTTTTTATCTTCGCTAAATCCATTTTCCTTATATTCTATATACTTGCCCTTAATAACGTATTGCTCCATATGTGTTATTGTTCCATTATAACGGTCAACATAAGTGTAATCGCGTAAATCTTATTTTTCTAATATTACTTTTATATCTTCCTATGGATGACTTACTTTATCTTTTCCATGATACAAGTCGAGGATTCCTACCTCCATTCTATATATACACATGCACACATATCACGGGGGGAAACAAAAGGAAAGTAGCAAATATTCATGAGAGACCGAAAGGGAGGAATGGGTGCCTAACACCTTCCCATTTCGTAACTAAGCCTCCGAGCCCTTCTCGAATCATCTTGGTTTCGCACGCACCAGTATGTCTTTAGATGCCATCCTTCGGGGTGGCTTCCCCTTTTTCTTTTATCTGTTTTGAGTAAAATAAACTGGCGACTCTGAATCTCTCTACATTTTTACATTTCCACATCTCAAACGACGCCGGCCGAAGCGCTCCCGAGAGGGACGCGCTGGACCCGAAGGATCCTTTCCTCCACGCTAGCCGCCCGCGCGGCGAGGATCGGGGATGGCCACAAAAAGTCTCAAACTACATACAACTAGCAAACACATAACATAAAGTACAAAAGCTAGTGTATGTAAACATGCGAACACAATCAACCATTGGTTTTAGCATAAGAAGTATCATGTGCAAGCATTCGGGAATAAATAATTCTAACATGTAAAGCTTTCAAATTTAATTTTCTAACCCACATAGGTATGACATGGCACTCTTGTGGATTGGGAACCTCGGTGACTCTAGACTTGGACTTTTCAGGATCATTTCTAAGATCAAAGAAAAATGCCTAGGGTCACCTTTCCTACCGCAATGTGTGCATGTGTAGACATGATAACTCTATCAAAATCATGGTATTTGCTTAAGTAGCAGAAGAAATTAAGATCCTTATAGCTAATCCGATAATAGTCATCTTTAATTCGGACGTTGCCTTACATTTTATCCAATATTTTTTACCAAGACTCCATATCAAATTTGACATTACTCGATTCTCTCAATCTATTTTTTTTTAACTCCATAATCCTAGACTCAAGTAAATGGCGAGACTCATAAAAAATAAGGGAATCCTTCTTCAAAATTTTCATTACTCCCCGAAGGTTATCTCGTTGCCCCTCAATAAATGCGAGCTTTTCTTCTCACGTGCCCTATGATTTCATCATTACTTATGGAACGTTCTTTCAACCTAGCTTCCAACTTCAAGTTAGCCTTTTTCAATTTCATAATTTTCTCATACAACTTACGATAGGCAACTTGAAGTTCATTTTCCTCCTACTCTTTATCATTTCCTTCTTCTTCTCCACTCATTCCACCATCCCGCACCTGAGAATCACAAAACAAATAATTCAAATCATGTGAGTTATAATTACAAAACTTATGCTCGTCCTCACTCTAGGTTTCTATGGGTTTGGGAATTCTGTAATCACCTAATAAGGATGTTAGTGGAACCAACCCTTAACAACCTCTTTTCTATACATGCTCATCTATAGACTTAAGTTATGATTTCATACGCATTTTTTAGTACACGTGGTTAGACCCATCAAATAAAGGTGATCTAGAAAATAATTGACCCTCCATCTAAAACCACTAGAATTCATGCCTAAACATGAATCTAACATAAAAACTTAGTGTTATGTCTCTGATACCAATTTGAAGTTATGGGATATATGGAATGGTTTAAACAAAAGACAATTTTTATTTTTATCAAATTAAATATTAAACTGGCAAAAAATTAACTCTAAGCACCAATTATAAATGGAAGTTGTGTAAACAAATTTAATCCGATTTTATTTTATCCTAAAACATGCATCTAAGTGATAGAAGGATAAAGTAAAATAAATAATCACACAATTCCAAATATATGAGGAAAATCTAAATGGGAAAAATCTCGGACGACCCAATCACGAAAAATTCACAAAGTATGGAATTACAAAGGACACGACAGAAGACTTACAACACATGCTCAATTCCCTCATAAGCCTTGATGCTCTTCGCTCCTCCACCTACACCTAGTGACACATAAGAGTCCACCCACACAACTAGCACAACGTCTGAGTTAACACACGCCTTAGTATCCACCAATAAGGCTCAGCTACAATCTACGAATTTGGAACACAGACAGATTGTTTCTTCACCGCAATAGCACAAACAAGGAGTCCACTGTGTGTAAATAGCAAATACATAATTCACCATATGAAACAAACTCAATAAAGATGATGATGAGTAAAATCTTCTTTGTTCCCAAAAATTGGAGATCTTAAACTAGTATAAAGATTGAATCTTGGATCTCAATGAGTTTGGATGAAACTAGGGTTTGGAGGCTTTTGTTTATGATAGAAACATGATTTTCGCTAAAATCTGAACTCAAAAAGATCCTAGCACGCCAAGTTATAGAAAACACAATTTTTGAGGTGGCGAAAACTATTTCGAACGGAAACAGAGATTTTTTCGAATGAAGTACATACTCTCATTTGAACACAACAAAACCTCAATCGAACGAACATGTTTATCTCGTTCAAACGTATATTGAACGAGTTTTGAACGAAGTTTTCACCATTGATAAAACTTCCTCATTTGAATGTCATTCCAACAACATTGCCATCTCGTTCTAACCAACATAAAATATCATTTGAACGATCCACATGAATTCGTTTGAACAACTTTAAACACTCGCTAGAACGACTTTGTTCAAAAATAAAAAAATACTTTATCAAAAATAGCCTCAAACATATCAAATAAACATGCAATGATATCCAGGAATCAAATTAAAATGCATTCATACTTTTTTAAACACGGTTGAATTATGCAACACTAGATAAGCGATTTCTATTGTGAGTTCGTAGACTATAGCTGAATTATGCAACATAGTTGAATGCAACACTAAACACGCATAAGTCACTTAGATATTTAACTTAATGGATTATTGTGAGTTCACCAATTTCTATTGTGTGATATATATATATAAATAATAGACAGTTCAATTATGTAACACTAGATAAGCCACATGTGAATCTATTAAAGTAACAAGCAATTAATAAATAATTTAATAAGTGTAATAAAAATATGAGGTATATATATATATATATATATATATATATATATATATATAGAGAGAGAGAGAGAGAGAATCACAAGTGGACCAAAACACTGGAGTTTTTAATGGACCAAAAGAAAAAACAAATGAACCCTTTCAACACAACTTCACGTGTAACACGACTACACTCAACATGCGTGTGTGTTTTAATAACTGAGCGTGTGCATTTTAATATCTCCACGATCCAAATTTTCACACGATGAACACATGACTGCTCTGTCTCTTCCCCCTCACCACAACTGCTCCTCTTCACCACAATTGAGCCTATCACTTTTTCCCCTTCTCCACAACGGTTCCTCTTCAACAGCGATCTGCCTTCAGCCATACATATCTCTATAAGTATTTATTCTTTTAGGGTTTTATGGTTATCTAAATGATTCATATTGGAGGCATTTAAGTTCATTTAAACGCATCAAATTTACATGCCATAATATGGTTTTCTTTTTTTTAGGTGAACTTTAGTTGAAATTTGGTGATTTAAAATGCGTTGACAACTAAATAATAATTATAAAATGACCCTTAAAAATAAATTTTAATTTCTTTTTGTAATTGGTCCGCGCCAGCGGCAACAGACACGTGTGTCGACCATTTTGATCGAAACATAAGTTCGTTTCTGCTGGCGTGGACCAATTACAACAAGGAAATAAAATTGAATGGGTTTTGAATTTGGGTTATGGATAAAATCTTCTTGAATTAGGTTTGGTTTTAGAGTCATTTTGACAAATTTTGGGTTATTTATGCGATTTCTCATTTTTATTAGTCATATATATATATTACTTATTTTATCGCATTTTCATTTTTATTTATAGGTAAAAAATGGTTAATGAGGAAATTGAGCTACAAAACAAGGAAAACTTACAATGGGATGTTGAGGGGTATATGCATTTCGAAATTGAAAGTGCACCAAATGATAAGAGTGAGAAATGCATAGAGTCGGAAAGTAGCATTTCTAGTACGTTTTACACTCCAAAAGTAGCAACCGAATTGAAACCTAAAATTGGTCAACAATTTGAAACGCTAGAGCAAGCTAACGTTTTCTTAAAACAATTATGCCAAACAAGTTGGTTTTAGTGTGAGGCAATCGTCCGGTAAAAAGAATGTCGAGAGCGGTGAGATTGTTAGTAAAGAGTTTGTTTGTTGGAAAGAAGGGAAGGGTAAACTTCTTGCCACCGATGGAGTGAAAAGACGGAGGGGTCGATTAAAGTCGGTTCTAATGCAAAATTTGTTGTTGCTTTTTCCTTGGGCATCTATGAAATTAGTGTTTTTGTTGAGGACCACTGTCATCGATTGACGAGTCCTTGCAAACTACATATTTCGTCAAGTGTCTAGTTCTCACAAATCATTAAGCCAAAAACTCGACATGGTCAATATACCTAAACACCAACAATACAAATTACTTGCGGTGCAAGCAGGGGGTGAAAATATTGGGTGTACACAACGAGATTTACTTAATTATGGAAGGGATAAACGCAAACAATTGAAAGGTGAGGATGCGAATATGCTTAACAATTATTTAAAAAATTAATAAGCAAAAAATCCCTCATTCTATTTAAAGATAGAAACAAATGATGAAAATAAATTAACTCGTTGTTTTTGGGCTGATGCCACCTCAAGACAAGCATACATGTATTTTGGGGATGTTATAGAGTTCGACACCACAAACAACATTGACCGATATGCTTTGATATTTGCTTCACTAATGGGGGTTAATAATCATGTCCAAACTGTTATGTTTTCTTCCGCATTATTGAGTGATGAAACTATTGACATATTTGTTTGGCTATTTAACCAATTTCTAAAAGCAATGCATGTCGGTCCCCCTAAGATGATAATAACCGATCAAGATCCCACATTGACAAATGCAATTTCAAAATCACTACCACGACAACCCATAGATATAGTAGTTGGCATATTTTAACCAAATTTACGGAGAGAATAGGTTCGGATAAATATATGGCTTACAAATCTGAATTTGAAAATTATATTTGGGGATCAGAATTAATAGAGGAGTTTGATATGAGGTGGAAGGATCTTCTTGAAAAAAGTGGGTTGAATGATAACAAATGACTAAAATCATTGTATGAAATTCGTTCCCAATGGGTGCCGCCCTACATAAATCATATATTTTCGACGGGAATGTCAAGTAGCCAACGTGCCGAAAGTGTACACTCGTTTTTCAAGAAGTTTGTGTCAAAAAATAATTCTTTGGTTGAGTTTATGGTCCAATTTGATAATGGTCTTATTCAACAACGACAACAAGAACTAATTACGGATCACAAAGATTTTGTTGAGAAGCCTAAGATAAAATTCGTTCATGATTTTTTGGTTCACATGGTTGATGTATACACCAATGATATGTTGTAAAAATTTGAAAATGAATTATTAGAGAGCTTCACGTATAAATTCGAGCTTATTGATTAGGATTAAAGTCATCATTTGTTCAAGATTTTAAAAGATGATTTGCGGGTAATAAGATACGATAAGACATTAGATTTTGCGACTTGCACTTGTAGAAAATTTGAGTCGATTGGGATCCCGTGTAGACATCTTATTCGATATTTCGACAAAATGCATGATTATGAAAGGTTGCCTGATAAGTACATTTTGAATAGGTGGGCCAAAACGGCAAAATAGGAGTTGGTCGTGGATGAGTCTGGTCGTGAGATAGTAAATGATAGATCGTATTTGCTAAAGAGGTTGAAATTAGTCCAAATGGAAATATATATGTTTGATGATGCCCTTACTAGTCAAGACTCAACAAAAGCTTATGTTGATGGTTTAGGAATTGTGCTTCAAAATATAAATTTAATTATGAAGGGGATCAATATAGGTTAATAAATGAGATAATGAGTGTAGTGACATCAGGGAATGTTAGTAGCAATTTTTATGTTGAACCGGACAAAGTGCATGCAAAAGGATGCGACAAATGATTTAAAAGAGAAAATGAGAAAGCATTGGGTAAAGGCAAAAAAATCAAGGCAAGAAAGTGTAATGGTTGCGGTTTGGTTGGCCAATCACACGATAAAAGAAATTGCCCGTTCCTAACAAATCGGTAAGTAATTTATAATTTTTTAATTGAAATACTTATGCATTCGTTGACGCGATTAAATTAAAATGATATTGTGCGATTATAGGTCTTCTCATCAAGACCTAAGCAATGATATGGATGATGAAAGTTATTCTTCCTCTATATAGGTGATTATTTTATCAAATTAATTATGTAATTGGTCACTTCGTAGTATTATAAATAAGACTTGATTTAATATGTTTTAACATGTTTTTTTTTCAAGAGCAAGAAGATGATTGTTGATGTAAAAAACTAGATTGCTCTAATTATTCAATCACAGATAAATAAATAAGACAAAGATTTTTAAAGTGGTTCGGCTAGGAATAAAGCCTACGTCCACTGTTATGTTATTGCTGAGTGTTTGTGGAATTCTTGATTACAAGTTCTCTCAAGAAATTCCGATCCCTTTGAATGGGATTGATACAAGGTATTTATAGCCTCAAGGCTGTACATGAAAGGTCCAATACATTAAATGATATACATATGAATGGGTAATACATTTAATGCAGCGTGTGCGTCAAGAATCTAATGAATAGTTGAACAGTTGTCCGTCTGATAATTGATGACACGGCCGAGGTGCAGTTCGGACCGCCTTAGTTGCTCGTTGATCAAGAGTTCCTCGGAGTGCTTAGAGTATCTCGGGATGATGGAGTTCCTCGGATGGAGTTCCTCGGCATGATAGAGCTCCTCGGTGTATTCTCGTTGCTCGGTACCAACCATGGTTGTTCAGTAAGTGATCTTCCTCGCTGTTATTGTGCCACGTAGATTGACACGTGTCTTCATACTATTCGTCCACATCAGCATATTAATTTTGGTATCAACAGAAGCCCCCAATGTTTCATATTTCGAACTTTGAGGAGTATGGGACATTCTTTCTCGGTATATGGTAATATTAAATGACCTTCCTGGGTTTTAGGAGCATTGTATTCAAATTTCCTTCTCATTTCGCAGTTTCCGCCTTTTTACAAGCGCTTCGATCTTCGTGCAACTTTTGTCTTTTTAGCCGCCGGAAGTTCAGTAGTTTCTTTTTAGTAATCATTTCTTTCGCCGCTTCCCAATGCAAAGTATTTAAACTCCTTTGGTAACCATACCGTCGTCTACACTTTCCATTTTTCTGCATTCAAGTTTTCTATTCTCTTCCTCTCTCTTGTGTGTTCATCATTGTTTCCGTTCGTTGTCAACATATCTCCTTTCTTTCTGTAAGATCTTCTTCCTTTCTTCTGCATCTCTTTTATTCAATATGGTTTATATTGTTGAATCTGCTGAGAAATTTCGTTCTGACTTTTCCATTCCTTCTTGGGTAACTCTAGAGGTTCTTTCTGAGCCTTTAGATTACTTTCGATTGGCTGAGGGACATTGGTTCCCCAGTCTTTTCATTGCTGAATGTGGTTTTTCTTTTCCCCCAAACCCATTATGTCTTGAGTTTTGTCAATATTTTGATCTTGTTCCTGCAAAAATAGCCCCCAATTCATGGAGAATAATTAACGGGGTGCACAAGTTAAATCTAACTCATGGGACTCGTATAGGGATCCCAGAAATCATGTACTGCTATAAATGGGCCACTTTAGATAATGTTTATTATTTAAAAACTAGGTTTTTAAATAGAGCCCTTGTAGTTAACCTCCCTGATTCAAATAGAGATTATTTTGAGCATGGGTTGGTCATAAAAAATTGGCAACACGCGCCTTTATCTGGGAATGAAGTATACAACGGTCCCAGATGCCCCCCATACGGCAATGGGATAGGTTTATTTTTCATTTTACTTTACTTATGAAATTGCGTTTTCATCATGTTTGACAAAATGTATAACTGAAATTTATGTATTTATTTGCAGTTGATAGTAAAAGAAAAACTCCAAAAGAGTCGGAAGTGAATATCAAGCATTTAAAACTTATCTGGAATTTGCACAAGACAATTGCAGACGAGCATATTAGGTCTGCATCATATTTGCTGCAGTATAAGAGCTACACAACCTCTTATACTGCTCGCCCTGTTGAACCAGCCTCAACACCAGAAAGTTCATCTTCAGATTCTCATATTCCCCTATCTCAGAGAATGGGCAAGAAAAGAGCTCCTCCTGCTCTATTTGGTGAAATTTCTTCTGCTGTTGGAGCAAAGAAAGGCAAAATTGATGTCCCAGAGGGGACTAAAAAAGTAGATGTTAGTTCCTCCAAAGTTACCGAGAAGCCCCCAGTGGCCCCGAGCAAGAAAAGTGCTAGTGCTGATGTAATTACAATATCTCCGACCAAGACTTCTTCCTTGGTTGATGCTGCTGACCCTCCTTTGAAGAGATTGAGGAAATCATCTTCGGTTAATCTTGCTGGAACTGCATCTTCTCTACCCGTTGGTGGTAGTAGTGTTTCAAAAATCATTCTTCCGAGCTCTTCAACGAGCTCAGTTATACCCGAGGTTCTCGGGGTTGATGAAAAGATTCCTAGGGATACACTGACATCCTTAGCTGCTCGCCATCTTTCTTCAGTAAATTTCTCATACCTTTGGTCTTTCTTTCTTTTTCTTGATTTCTTATATTTGTGTTGACTCTATTGTTTTTCTTATCTTTCAGCTGGTGAACTGTTTCAATACCATCGTGAAGAAAGATCAAGCTATTAAAGCTTCTAGTTCCTCGTCCGATGTTGACGATGCCCTCTTGGGTTTAGCCCAATATGTGAAAGAATCTCGCCAGCAGTACGTCGAGGAGAAAGCTGCCTGGGAGAAAAATTTGGCTGCAGCTGAGGCTGATAAGATGAAGATGGCTGAAACCTCCAAGAATTTGGAGGAGAAGGTGAAAAGCTTAGAGGTCAATCAGCAAAAATGCGATGACCAACTGAAGAATGCAGAAAAAGAACTATCTATCTTGCGAGACATCAAAATCCAGAAAGAACAATTGGATGTCAAACTCTCCTCGGAGAAGTTGAAAAGAAAAGCTGCAGTTAGGAAACATTTCAGTGCTGGTTGGGAAAAAGGATGGGATAAAGGGATTGCAGCTATGACATCTCAAGTCAAATATGGGGAGTTGAAATACTTCTATGATGGTTGGGTAGCTGCTCTACAAGAGCTAAAAATCCAAGACGATTCTGAGCTATTCCAAAGGCATCTCCCTGGTCCTCCTCCACCAATTGTGGAAGAAGAAGAAGATGAACCTGCTTCAGATGAATCTTCCATGGCTGTGGATGTCCCAATCTCTGCTTCTCAACCCTCTGTCATTGAGGATATTTCTTCTATGCCTCCTCCTGCCGAGAAGATTTCTGCCGATCAAGCTGTTGTTATCACCGAGCAACCGAGCTCCTCGTCCCAGCCTCCCGAGAAAGTCTTGGGAGACAAGGAAAAGGTGTGAAGTTGTTCGGTATCATTTCTATCTTTTATCATTTGTAATCGAACAATGTAATCCTTTTATGATCTAATAAAATACTTCTTTACTCATCGATGTTATTGATGATTCTTTGTTGATTGTTGTCTTTTTCTTGTCTTTAGTTTGTTGCTAGAATGGAACTAATCTCTTCTCATGATACCGAGCTGATGCAGCAATGTCACCAATTCTATAGGGCTGGTCATACAGACCTTAGTTCTTCTGAAATTGCTGACATTCTTGGTCATGATGCTTCAGAACAGGCGATTGAGGCTTATCGATACTTGAAAGATTTACTCGACCGAGCTGTAGCTAACAATGTCGCTTATTATGATTTGATTGAAGAGCTGCATTGTTCCTTAAAGGATCTCCAAGGCCAGCACAATGAATCGATGGCTTCATTACACGAGGAATATGAAAATAGATATCAACAACTTTCCTCTGATACAGGTCATAAAAAGATCATTGCTGCATATGACATTAGGGAAAGGACCCTAAAAGGTGAAGTTGAAGCCTGCCGACAAATTGCCGAGATCCTGGAACAAGAAAATAATAGTCTGCAGAAAAGATTGGCTCAATATGAATCCGTTGCCTCCTCTTCCACTGCATTAGTACCAGTTACTGATGAAGGTTTTTCGTTTCTAGAGGTTGAAAATGCCAAACTAAGGCAAGAGTTGGATGTCTTGAAAAAGTCTATTATTCCTGTGACTGCTCGGGGACGAGGAAGGAGTTCTCGGGGACGAGGAAGAATCGTTGAGGAGCAAAATTCTCCAGTTGCTTCTCGGAGTCCAGTTGCTTCTCGGAGCCGATCAAGAGTTCTTAGCCGTAGTGTTGAAGAATCTCGCACCCAATCTACTCTGGAAACTCAAGCATTCCAACTGAATGTTAAGGATCGTGCTCTATCTGATTTGTCTAAGAAAAATTTATCTTTAGAGGATCAATTGGCTGCGATGAAGTCTGCTCTGAATAATAAAGATGCTCTTATCAAGAACTTTCTCGAGCAAGTAGATAGATTAACTTTCCAATTCCATAAACAGCCTCGGGAGTTCTGGAATGCAGGCTATAATGAAGCTCTTTATCATTTGGATGATCGCATTGAAAATGCTAACAACGAAGGTTATAAGCAGGGATGGTTGAACGCCTTGGGTGTATTAAAATTGGAACGAGGTCATTATTTATGGGATTATCATGCTCCTGGATTGCTAGACTTGCCTGTTCCTCCTTATAAATTGGATATGGCATGGATTCCTGCTCGTTCCATTCCTCGGAGTTTGATCTCTAAATATCTTGGTGATTATAACCTTCATTCTCAAGTTGAAGTCTCTCGTCCTGAGCATCTGTTGGACACTCCTACAATAATGAATGTCAGAATGCTGAAGGACATGAACTTTATTAATTCTCCTCTTTGTCTAGAGGATCCTCCTGCTGGCGAGGAACCTGTCTCAAAGGATAAAGGAAAGAAACCAATAGAGTAGGAATTTTTAATGTAATAGTTAGCACATACATGTAACATGTAATACATTTTTATCTTAATGAAAGAATTTCATTTTCTGTTTTGCCAATAGCTATTTTTCTGTTTGCAAATTATATGGTTCATCAACCAACTTAGAATTTATAATAATCATAAATTGTTCAAAATTGTTTCCAACCAACCAAGGTGGATAAATAATGTTTGTCGACCAACCACAGTTGATGGGTTTCTATCCCCGACCAGCCATACTTGGTTCAATTTTCAAATATAAACATGTGTCCGACCAACTAAGGTCAATACTTTTGTCCTCGTCGACCAACTACAGTTAGTGGGTTTTTATCCCCGACCAACCATACTTGGTACAGTTTGGAATATTTTGTTCTTCAAAGAACTTTTTGTAATAATGTTACCTCCCGACCAACATAAGCTGTAATGCGAGAGTATATAAAGTCTTACCAACCGTAGTTGATCATGCTGGTCTACACCTCCTAATCAAAGGAGTAGTAGGGTTCTTTCGAACTTTTTGGCTCCTTGGAGCATGTCCTCCTAACCAAAGGAGGTTGGCTACTTATAGCACTTTTGCTCCGTAGAGCGCTCCATAGAGCTTATCCTCCTAACCAAAGGAGGTTGGCTACTTATAGCACTTTTGCTCCGTAGAGCGCTCCGTAGAGCTTATCCTCCTAACCAAAGGAGGTTGGCTACTTATAGCACTTTTGCTCCGTAGAGCGCTCCGTAGAGCGCTCCGTAGAGCTTGTCCTCCTAACCAAAGGAGGTTGGCTACTTATAGCACTTTTGCTCCGTAGAGCTTGGCTCCGTAGAGCAGTCTTCTTCTTGTTATCAAGCAGTGTAGTTCTTCTTCTTATTATCAAGCAGTGTAGTGTTCAACACTAGTATTCCCCGAAAAACTTTCAACAGAAAGAAAATGGTGAACCATCCTCATTTTATTCATCATTTTATTCAAAATGAAAGAAATACTTTACATTTTACATCACTGATAATACTTGCGCAGGTGTTCAGCATTCCATGCATTCTTGAATTCCTCTCCTTCTAGAGTTGCTATTCTGTAGGTTCCAGGTCGAACAACCTCTGTAACTCGGTAAGGTCCATGCCAGTTTGCTTCCAGTTTATTTTGTTTCTGAATGACTTTCTTCAGCACATAATCACCCTCCTTCAAATCGCATTTCTTCACCCTTTTGTTGTAGAACAGAGCTGTTCGTTGTTGATAAGCAGCATTCCTAATGGCTGCTTCTTCTCTTACTTCTTCGAGCATATCCAAATCCATTCTTCTCATCAAGTCACTGATCGGAGAGTTGAAATTCAGCACTCTATGCGTTGGGAGACCCAACTCGGCCGGTATCACAGCCTCACTTCCAAATGCTAACATATATGGTGATTCTCCAGTTGCTGCTCGGGGAGTTGTTCGGTAGGCCCATAATACTGATTGGAGCTCATTAATCCAATTTGCTTTAGCTTCACTTAGCCTCTTTTTCAACCCGTCTAGTAATGTTCTGTTCGTCACTTCAGTCTGTCCATTGCTTTGGGGATGGCCTGGTGCTGAATGAAACTTCAAAACGTTCGATTGATGACAATAGGCAGCAAATTCTTCATTATCAAATTGTGTTCCATGATCTGTGATGAAAGCATGAGGGAGACCATATCGACAAATGATATTCTTCCATACAAACTGGTATACCTTCTCGTACGTCATATTGATAAGAGGCTCAGCTTCCACCCACTTAGTAAAATAGTCCACTGCAACTACGAGATACTTGAATCTTCCTCGGGTGGTCGGCAGTGGTCCAACCAAATCAATTCCCCACATGGCAAATGGCCAAGGGGAAGTTATTGGTGTTAGCAATGCTTGTGGAGTTCGTCGGATGGAGGAAAAACGTTGGCACTTGTCACATTTCTTGGCATAGGCTATACAATCAGTCCTCATTGTCGGCCAGTAATATCCCTGTGTCATCACTCTTTGTAAAAGTGTTCGACCTGCTACATGAGCTCCACAAGATCCTTCATGGATTTCTTCAATCAATTCTTTCACCTCGGTGGGATGTACACATCTCTGCAAACCTGCCATAATTCCTCGTCTATACAAAATACCATTAGTTAATACATACCGAGCAGCTTTATACTTCAGTTTCTTGGCAGCGAGTTTGTCCTCCGGCAATTCACCCTCTTCAACATATTTCCTGATTGGATCCATCCAAGATGGTTGTAAATCAAGGGTAATCACATTCGTTGTCAGATCTTCATCTATGCTCCGACCTTCTAATACTTCAATCGGTATGGTTCTTCGCATCTCGGTACGAGTAGCTGATGCTAGTCGGGCCAGTGCGTCTGCTTGTACATTCTCCATCCTCGGTATTCTCACCAATTGAATGGCCTCAAATTCTGTCAACAATTTCATCACCTTTGCATGATATTTGATCATTAAATCTCCTTTAACCGCATACATTCCCATCATCTGATACACAATTAATTGAGAATCACTGAATACCATCACTTGTTGTGCTTCCATAGTCTTTGCTAGATTAAGACCTGCTATCATGGCCTCATACTCCGCTTCATTGTTAGAGGCTTTGAATTGGAATCGCAAAGCATATTCCATATCAATCTCGTCTGGAGTGATCAAAACAATTCCTGCTCCACAACCAGCTGTGCAGGATGATCCGTCTACATATAATCTCCATGTAGGTATTTCGTCTTCAAATTTCTTATCTGTCAGAGTTCCTCGATAAAATATCTGCTGTTTTCTTCCCTCATCCCCCGGTATCTTTCGCTCCTCGTCAGTCATCTGCTCGTACTCTTTTACCAACCGTGGTTGGTCTGAGTTTGAATATAATGATTTCTCTACATCCACAAGTCCTTTTACCAACCTTGGCTGGTTTGGACCTATTTCTGCTGATCCTGTATCGTCCACAGGTAGGTCAGCAAATGTTTCTGTTGATCCTGTATCGTCCACAGGTAGATCAGCAGGCACCTTTTGCTCCTCGGGGGTATCAGAGTATGTGAACTCTGCTATAAAATCTGCTACAGCTTGCCCCTTGAGTGATGATCTGGGCTCATACACAATATCATATTCACCAAGTTCTACTGCCCAGTACATCAGTCTCCCTGATTTTTCTGGCTTATGGAGGGCTTGTCTCAATGGCATATCAGTATAAACGATGATGGTATGGGCTTGGAAATATGGCCTCATTCTTCTACTTGCTTCAATTAGTGCCAATGCCAATTTTTCTAGCTTTGGGTACCTGATTTCTGCACCTCGGAAAGCCTTACTTGTGTAATAAATTGGCTTCTGGACTCCATTCTCCAATCTGATCAACGCTGAACTGACTGCGTTCTCTGATACTGCCAAATACAAATACAACTTTTCTCCTGTTATTGGTCTGGACAACAGTGGAGGTGCTCCCAAGTATTTCTTCAAGTCTTGAAAAGCTTTTTCACATTCCTCATTCCATTCAAAGGTTTTTCGAAGTGTTTTGAAGAATGGTATGCATTTATCAGTTGCTCGAGATACAAATCTGTTGAGCGCTGCAACTCGTCCGGTAAGACTCTGCACTTCTTTCTTCGTCGTCGGAGATCGCAGCCCTAGAAGAGCTTTGATCTTATCTGGATTTGCCTCAATACCTCGCTGATTGACGATGTATCCGAGGAACATTCCTTCTCGTACTCCAAAGGTGCACTTCGTCGGGTTAAGCTTCATTTGGTATTTATCCAATTGATCAAAAGTTTGACTCAAGTCAACCAAATGATCAGCAGCTTTCTTGCTTTTAGTGAGCATGTCATCGACATAGACCTCCATGTTGCGGCTGATTTGTTCGGTAAAAACCTTGTTCATCAACCGCTGATATGTTGCACCTGCATTTTTTAAACCAAAAGGCATAACATTATAACAATAAGTTCCCCTAGGGGTAATAAAAGAAGTACTTTCCCTGTCTTCAGGTTTCATTTTGATCTGGTTGTAGCCAGAGTAAGCATCCATGAAGCTGAGTAGCTCGTGTCCCGAGGTAGCATCCACCAGTTGATCAATTCTGGGCAATGGAAAATGATCCTTGGGGCATGCCTTATTGAGATCGGTGAAATCGACACACATTCTCCATTTGTTGTTTTTCTTCTTTGCCATCACCACATTAGCCAACCAATCTGGATATTTTACATCTTCAATGAATTGGGCTTTCTGGAGTTTCTCGACTTCCTCCTGTATGGCCTGGTTCTTCTCGGGACTAAATACCCTTCTTCTCTGCTTTACAGGTTTAATCTCCTTATTCACATTGAGTTCATGACATAAGAAGTTTGGATCTATTCCTGGCATGTCTTCATGACTCCAAGCAAAAGTATTTTTCCTATTCTTCAAGAAAGTTATCAACTCCTCTTTTATTGACATATCCAACGATGAACCTATCTGGGTTATTCGTTCAGGATGTTCGTCGTCCAGAATAACATTTTCTGTAGATTCTACCACTTGCCCTTTCACAAGTTGGGACTCATCTCTAGGATCAAGAGTTTCAATTTCTGTACATTCATCCACTTGATAAGTAGTAGTCTTTTTCATCGATCCTTCTAATTCTTCTTGCTCGGCCGACGAATAATAGCATTCCCGAGCTACTTTTTGATCACCTTTCACCACTCCAACTCCAAAATTTGTTGGCAATTTCAAACATTGATGTACTGTAGAAGGAACGGCTTCGAACTTCTTCAATCCAACTCTTCCCATGATGATGTTGTAGGCCGATTGCACATTCTTATCCATCACAAAGAATCGTATTCTTTCTGTTCGACAAACAGGCCAAGTTCCAATGAGTATATCCAACTTGATCGTCCCAAGTGGAAAAACTTTCTCGCCAGCAAAACCCAGAAGGGGTCTGTGATAAGGTTCCAATTGAGATAATTTCAAATTCAGGCTATCAAAACATGAATAGTACATGATGTCTGCCGAACTACCATTGTCTACTAACACCCTTGAAATGATCACGTCCTTCATTCTCATTTTGATCACCAAAGGATCATCATGAGGGTAAAGAACACCTGCCAGGTCGTTTTTTGAAAAACCAATCACTTCTGCGATCTACATACTTTGATAATTTTCCTCTTCGAATGAGTGTTTCAATCTCGTTCTAAAGGGCTATACAATTTTTGGTCATATGGCCATGATCTTTGTGAAACTCGCAATATTTGGTCTTATTCCTCATGTCTGGATCTGTCTTCAGTTTCTCTGGCCATTTGATTTCCTCGTTATTCCTGATCTCTTCTAAAACATGATTAATACCCATTTTCAATGGAGTATAATTATCATACTTCTTTAGGGCTTCCAACTTTATCCTGTTATTCCTGGAATGTTTGTCACCACCATTACCTTTCTGATCTTTCTTCTTAGAGTTGTCGACCTCCACTTTAACTTCTTTATCCATATTCTTCTTCGCAGTCATAGCCTCCTCGGCATTCATGATTTTGGCTGCCTTTGCCATCAATTCCGACATATTTTTAGGCGGATCTTTGGCCAGAGTATAGTATAGCTTGTTAGGCAGCAAACCACTCATCAAAGCAGTGATTGCTGTCTTTTCTTCATAATCTATGACTTCCAACTTCTCGTTATTGAAACGAGTTATGTAATCTCTAGTACTTTCTCCTGATTTTTGTCTAACACTTAGTAAGTGCGCTACTCGCTTTACTGGCTTTGCTCCAAAACAAAAATTGCCAATAAACAGCTCGGCTAACTGAACAAAAGTTGAAATCTTACCCCGAGGAAGATTATTGTACCATATCTGTGCAGATCCGGTAAGAGTTCCCGAGAATGCTCTACACCTCATCTCGTCGGGGACAGCATAGATATCTGCAGCAGCTTGGTACTGTTCTATATGAAGTACGGGATCTGTCTTTCCATCGTACTTGGGGGTCACTACAGGTGCTTTGAATTTCGACGGTGTAGGGAAATCCACAATGGCTTGCACAAAAGGTGTCCCTTGAACAAAAGTTCTCTGTAAGGGGTTCCTCGCCTTAGCCATTTCTCCCAGTCTATCCTCCAATCGTTGAATGGAACCTTTCCATGCTTCATTCCCTTCCTCGGGCCTCTTAGTCCGAGCAACTGATTGCTCTGACGTAGCTTCCTGAGATTTATCTCGACGAGTAATTGGTCGTGATTGTGCAGATCCTTCTCTCAAACCTGGTGGTGGTCGAAAATTTCCTGATGGAACCCTAGGTGGACTCATGTTCCTCCTTGGTCCTAACCGACTGAAAGGAGACACCCTGCTTAATCTTTCTAAAGCGCTAGTTCTCTCCGGAGAAAGAGAGATATGTTGATCTGTATCCGTAGCCCGTATTGATGAAGTTCGCCCAGGTTGATAAGAAGAATCATTGGATTCCTCATTGCGATATGACCCAATACGTCTGGATCGTGATTGCCCATGATCAGTCCTTTGCCCTGAATGAGTAGGTACACCGCCTTGAAGAGTTTGAAGGAGTTGCCTCATAGATTCTTGCATGGCGGTTTGTCCTTGAGCCAGATTCGTCATAATTCCGGCCAGATCTGGAGATGCAGATGGATTTGGAAGATTTCCAGTATTTCCAGCATTTTGATTACTGGATTCTGGATTATCTGCCATTGATGATAAATGATTTTTATGAAAAACGATAACAACAGTCGTTTCCCACAGACGGCGCCAATCTGTTGATGTAAAAAACTAGATTGCTCTAATTATTCAATCACAGATAAATAAATAAGACAAAGATTTTTAAAGTGGTTCGGCTAGGAATAAAGCCTACGTCCACTGTTATGTTATTGCTGAGTGTTTGTGGAATTCTTGATTACAAGTTCTCTCAAGAAATTCCGATCCCTTTGAATGGGATTGATACAAGGTATTTATAGCCTCAAGGCTGTACATGAAAGGTCCAATACATTAAATGATATACATATGAATGGGTAATACATTTAATGCAGCGTGTGCGTCAAGAATCTAATGAATAGTTGAACAGTTGTCCGTCTGATAATTGATGACACGGCCGAGGTGCAGTTCGGACCGCCTTAGTTGCTCGTTGATCAAGAGTTCCTCGGAGTGCTTAGAGTATCTCGGGATGATGGAGTTCCTCGGATGGAGTTCCTCGGCATGATAGAGCTCCTCGGTGTATTCTCGTTGCTCGGTACCAACCATGGTTGTTCAGTAAGTGATCTTCCTCGCTGTTATTGTGCCACGTAGATCGACACGTGTCTTCATACTATTCGTCCACATCAGCATATTAATTTTGGTATCAACAATGATGACTATGATAATAATGAATTATTTGAGGAATTTAATTGGATTGGATGACGAGGCTGTCCTTCTTGTTTGGTGTCACACTTGAAACTGTTTTTTGCTCTATTTTTTTACTGTTTTTTATGGCTCTTTATTGTCTGGTGTCACACTTGAAAAACGCAAGGTGTTGTTATTGTTTTAGTTGTATGGAGCTCTCACGGAACTATTTTTTTTGTCCATCAATTGTATACAATTGAGAGGATTAGTTGGGAGGGGTCACACTTGAAAAATACAAGGTGTTTTTTATTGTTGAGATGATCAGTTGTATGCTGTTAACGCTGCTATTTTTTTTTTTTGCCAAAGATAAGGTGTACACGCTGCTATTGAATGGATGAGTTGTATGCTGTTAAGTGCAGTTGTGTTACACGGTCAGTTGTGTTGAAAGGATTTTGTTTTTTCTTTTGATCCATTAAAAAGTCCGGGTCTTTTGCTCCACTTGTGATCCTCTCTCATATAGAGTAAAGTTTAACTTATACCGATGTAAATCAATAAAAGTTACTCCCTTCAATAACTATTTATATGATGAAAAATCCAATAATCCACTATTGGAATTAATAATCATTTTACTTATGCATGTCAAGAAATCAAATTAATCAAGTGATCATCGTGAGTATATAATTTCAACTAACTTTATCGTTAATGTAAATAAAAAAAAATGTAAGCATACCAATCAAATTGTTATTACTTAACATGATATTTCGTGTGCATTAGAAATAGTCAGCCAAATCTCCCAATTAGTTTATTAAATTATGCATCACATAATATTAAAGGGTGTGTTTATATATATATATATGACGTGAGGTCCTTTAATGAGGATCTTAAAAGTGAATAAATTTTTTAAAATAGTAAAAACAAAATTATGGGCTAATTATTTTTATAGGGCATCCATAAAATATTTAGATATCCTTTAGAAAAATCGACCATAAAGAATTTTCTACTGATTTTAAAAAATCATTCAACATATGTCCGTTCTTAAGAAGTTTAAAAATTGACATATATTAACTAATTTTTTATACAGAAAAATAAAAATATATTTGATTTTTTTATTAAATATTCATAATTTTTTAAATACTGTGTAAAAAATATCAACTCAAACAATAATGTTTTAGTATTTAAAAAATTGAAAAATTCTCATTTGAGAACCTTATAATTTTAGGACTTGGAAAGAGTCTAAATGATACAACATATAACACATGCACACTATATTATTAAATTAAATATAAGTCGCGCGGATTACCAACTTTAGAGATATTTTAAATTTAATTTTTGCGTACCAAATTCGGTATTCCTCGGAAGAGATAAATGAAGTTGCACAAGCATTACATTTTCATCTCTAGGTTTGTAAGTCATTAATATTAAAACTGGGAGATTGCCGCCGACCAACTAACGCGTACACCTTGTCAACACCATTCATCTTACCAAACAGGAAACACTTGTTTCTCAAGTCAAAACGAACCTTTTGGCACAGTTAAAATGCGGATTGATCCTCACAAGAGCAGGACTATATATATATATATATATATATATATATATATATATATATATATATATTACTGTTCTTATGCGGACCAGTCCGTATTTTAAGAGTTCGGACCGGACATGTGTCACCTAGCGGTGAATCTAGAAATTATCCGCTAAATTAAGAGCACACTCTCTCTCTTTTCTGGGTTCACGGTCAGATGACACATGTTCAGTCCACACTGTTAAAATGCGCAATAGTCCACAAAAGAACATACTATATATATATATATATATATATATATATATATATATAGAGAGAGAGAGAGAGAGAGACCCTCTCCTGTAAGGACTCCTTATGGTGCATACTCCGGTACATACCATTCTTTTTAAATAGTAAAAAAATGAATTTTTTTATAAAACTACATGGATATGATATTCATTGTGGGAAGATCACCTCCAATTTTTTTCATCAAAAAATTCAATAAATAAACCGTTGAGATGAAGTGATATGTAAAAAAATGGTATAAATATGTATTTTCGACCGTTGAAATGTTGGCGATCATCTCACCCACTTTTTTATTGAATTTTTTGATAAAAGTTCATGAATATGATCTCGATAGTGAGAAGATCATATCCATAAATGTTTTATCAAAAAATTCAATCAATAAAGCGATTGGCGTCGACCCAACATTTCAACGGTTAAAAATGCATATTTATACCATTTTTTTACATATCACCTCATCTCAACGGGTTTTTATTGAATTTTTTGACGAAAAAAATTGGAGATGATTTTTTCACCATGGAGATCATATCCATGATATTTCATAAAAAAATTCAATATTTTACTATTTTAAAAAATCGGTATGTACCGAGGTCTGTACCATAAGAAGTCCTTACAGAAGACTTTTTGTATATATATATATATATATATAATACAAAATATATTTTATTTTATATGTAATAGGAATTGTCATGAGCAGATATATGTAATTGCTCAAGTCAAAATGCAAATTGATATAACTATATTGAACTCAAATTGGAAATAACTGTTACAAATAGTGTTGCATTTGGAATTATGGTCGAAACAAAAATAATTTATTGTTAACATTTGCTTTTGAATAATGATAGACTATCCCGGTGTTAACCCCGGATTAGTATAGGGAGGCGTTTTTTTTTGTGGTTTCTCATGTGAAATGAATTAAAAATAATTTTAAAAAATACAATTTCTTATTAGAATAGTTTTTTTTATTTTATTTTATTATTTTTAACTCATTTAGTCCCTCAAACACTCATTTAACCAATATTCTCTTATTTTTAAAGGTTCGCGCTAGCGACATCCCTTATTTTTAATTTTTTTATTTTTTTATTTTACAACATTAAAATTTTTTTTTGTATTTCTTAAAACTGTTTAAAAATGTAATTTTTTTATTTATATTAAATTAACTTTTATTTTTTTAATAGAGTTTTTTTCAAAAAATATTTTTTTTATTTTAAAATAGTGTTTTTTAACAATACATTATTTCTAATTTATTTTATAATAAAACAGTTTTTTTTAAATAAAAAAAGTCAAATAACCCTATTAAAAACTATCCCATATTTTTTCAAAAAAAAAAAAACACGCAATGAAAGAGTGATAACTCATCAACTGGTACTAACTCGGTTCTTACACCCGGTGCATCTAGAAGGGCTCTTTGCTTTTTTGAGGATTCAGCGTAATATTTTATTGCTACTCGTGGTTGTTGTTGTAAACTGAAACTGCTACTTGAAAGGACCTTCTTTCGTTTGCTTGTCACTTCAATTAGATCTTTTCAGGATTGTGATAAATAAATTTGGATAATTGCCAAAGGAAAATGACGTGCGGGAGTTGATCGTTATTATACCTTCCTTAATGGGTTAAATGCTATACTCAAAATATTTAGTGAAATTAAATTAGAAAAATATGGTGATAAATTGGTAGACCGTTAAAAAATACTTTTTCAGTAAGTTTAAGTATATTATAATTATTAATGTAAATACACGAATATATATACATATAAATACAGTTACACTTATTAACTAGTTTGCAGGTCATGTGTTGTGTGACTGTAATTATAGAGATTATGTTTGATATTTTTTTATAGAGTTTACAAAAAAATTATGTTGATTAAGTTATCGCCGATTATGGTGATTTTATTTTAAATAAATAAAGACAATATTAAACAAATATATAAATTTCTTGAATGACATTGTCATAATCTTGGAAAAAAATCATATTAGAAATAACATTACCATTTGATTATTTAAATGACATTGGTCTTTCAATTTCCTATTGCAATATGATAGGCACATGTAAAAAGTTGCGTGCGCTCGCGCACACACACACACACACACAAAGTTGCGGGCTCTTTGCTTTAAAAAAAATGGTATGTGTCATGTTTCTAATTCGATACAGGGCTTCACTTCGATCCACAAAATAAATCCAAATGAACATTTTCTCTACATGGGCAATAAAGCGAAGGCTAAAATAGAAGCTATTGTAGTCTTTTGCCTGATTTTAAGCACTGGATTTATTTTAGATTTGAAAGAAACTTTTTATGTTCCCACAGTTTCTAGGAATTTAATTTCTGTTTCCAAACTTTCTTTAGACGGTTTTGCGATTGAATTTAAGTACAATGGTTTTGGTTTGATTAAAAATTCTAATAATGTTGATTCTTGATTTTTATTAGATGGTTTATATCAATTGAATCTTGAAAAGAATTTTTCTGAAACCCTTGTGACCCTGCATCCTAACGTTGGTACGAAACGTACACTTAATGATGAAAAATCTGCTTATTTATGGCATAAAAGATTAGGGCAGATATCCAGGCCGAGAATTGAAAGGCTCATTAAAGATGGAATACTCCATAACCTGAATTGGGCCAATTATGATGTATGTGTGGACTGTGTTAAAGGAAAACATACCAAACATACAAAGAAAGGAGCCACAAGAAGTACCCAACTACTTGAAATAATACATACATACATATGTGGACCTTTTGATATTCCATCCATTGGTGGAGAAAAATACTTCATCACCTTTATAGATGATTTTTCACGTTATTGCATTTTGTACATGTTGCATGATAAATCTCAGTCTGTGAACGTCGTTGAAATATACATTAATGAGGTTAAGAGGCAACTAGGCAAAAATGTGAAAATTATTAGGTCTCATAGAGGTGGTGAATATTATGGTAGATATGATGAGTCAGGGCAATGTCCTGACCCATTTGTTAAACTCCTTGAAAAATTAGGTATTCGCGCCCAATACACAATGCTAGGATCACCTTGGTAGAATGGTGTAGCTGAAAGGCGTAATCATACCCTTATAAAAATGGTTAGAAGTGTGATAAGTGGGACCCAATTGCCTACATTTTTATGGACATATGTATTAAAGTCCGTTGTACACATCTTAAATAGGGTTACTAGTAAGTCAGTTTCAAAAAACCCTTTTGAACTTTGGAAAGGATGGAAACCCAATTTAAGGTATTTACGTGTGTGGGGTTGCCCAGCGGAAGCTAGCATATATAACCCTCATGAAAAAAATTGGATCCTAGGACATTATCTTGTCATTTTATCGGGTATCCAGAAAAGTCGAATGGATATAGATTCTACTGTCCAACTCATACAACTAGAATCATAAAAATTGGAAATGCTAAATTCATTGAAGAAGGTGAAGTAAGTGGGAGTATATAAGAAAGGGAGGTAATCATTCAAGAAGTCAGGCTACAAATTCCTATACCCAGAGTTCATAACATACCTATTGTTCCTAATGTAGTTGTTGAACCGGTCATTGATCCAATCAATAATAATGAACAACAACTGAATAATCAACCAACTGAACAACCACATAATGAGACTATAACCGATGAAACTTTTGAAGAACCACGGGAAGTGCCATTAAGAAGATCTCAAAGAGAAAGGAGATCGAAAATTCCAGATGATTATGTGGTATACCTTCAAGAGATCGAATTTAACATAGGGAATATTAATGATCCAGTTTCTTATGAAAAAGCTGTAAATAGTGATGATTCAGATAAATGGGTTAATGCCATGAATGAAGAAATAAAATCTATGAATGACAACAAAGTTTGGGAGTTGGTCGAATTGCCAAAAGGACAAAAATGAGTTGGGTGTAATCTTTAAAACCAAACTTGACTCAAAAGGCAATATCGAATGACATAAAGCTAGACTTGTTGCCAAAGGTTTTAATCAACGAGAAGGCATTGATTATAATGAGACCTTCTATCTAGTTTCAAAGAAGGACTCATTAAGAATCATATTAGCATTTGTGGCTCATTATGATTTGGAGTTGCACCAAATGGACGTAAAAATAGCTTTTCTAAATGGGAGTTTAGAAGAAGAAGTCTACATGGCACAACCACACGACTTCATAAAGGAAGGAAAGGAAAACATGGTCTATATGTTAAAGAAATTAATATATGGTCTAAATCAAGCTTCTCGTCAATGGTACATTAAGTTCCACGATACCATTACATCCTAGGAAAATACTGTTGATCGGTGCATATACCTGAAGATCAGTGGGAGTAAGTTTGTGTTTTTAGTACTATATGTTGATGACTTACTTATCGCCAGCAGTGATCTTGGTTTATTAAGTTAAACCAAGAAGTACCTTTCTAAAAACTTTGAAATGAAAGATTTAGGTGAGGCATCCTTCGTGATCGGGATAGAAATATCTCAGGATAGATCACGAGGAATGTTGGGATTATCTCAGAAAGCTTACATTAACAAAGTTTTAGAAAGATTTAGCATGCAAAGTTGAAATCCCATTAATGTTCCACTTCAGAAAGGGGATAAGTTCAGCTTAAGTCAATGCCCTAGAAGTGATTTAGAAAGGGAGCACATGAAAGGCATTCCTTATGCTTCGCTCGTAGGGAGCTTGTTGTATGCACAAGTCTGCACTAGGCCGGATATCAGTTTTGCCGTTGGGATGCTAGGCAGATATCAAAGCAATCGGGAGATTTACCATTGAAAAGCTGCAACGAAAGTGCTGAGGTACCTGCAAGGGACCGAGGATTACATGCTCACAGATCGAAATACTGGTCACCTTGAGGTGATTGGTTATTCAAACTCGAATTTTGAGGGATGCCTTGACAGTAGTAAGAGCACTTTGGGTTATGTCTTCCTTATGGCTGGAGGAGCCGTTTCATGGAAAAGTGCTAAGCTAAGCGTCATTGCATCATCTACTATGGAGGCTGGATATGTAGCTTGCTTCGAAGCTACAAATCATGGATTATGGCTGCGAAACTTTATTTCAGGACTTAGAATTATGGGATCAATATCAAAGCCGCTGAAAATTTATTGTGATAATGTCGCAGCAGTCTTCTTCTCGAAGAACGATAGGTATACTAAGGCAGCTAAGCATATTGAGATGAAATACCTATCAGTTAAAGAAGAAGTTCAGAAACAAAGAGTGTCAATTGATCACATTAGTACACGTGATAACATAGCAGATCCTCTTACAAAAAGGACTATCTCCGAAGACCTTTATGGAACATGTCAAAGAGATGGGTCTCGATTAGTTAGATTATGATTGCTATTTTGGCTTAGTTATTTGACACTATTACTTGAATTCAATAAAAGTGTTTCTGATTTCTATTATTTCTGTCTTTTGTGAATGCATGCATATAATTATGAATTATTATTGACAGAAATAGTCCTTATTCAAAAAGACATAATGAGGCCATTATGATACCCAATATTAAAGGCTCATTTGAATGAAACATTGGTGGTGTGGTACATGGAAGGAACCATGCTCTTGAATAGCATGGAACCGTCATGACTCGCATCCGTGAATCATTTAATTTAACAAACTAAATTTATCAATGATTGTGCACCTTATGATACCTAATCTAATTATACAAATTATTAAGACCAAGTGGGAGACTATTGGAAATTAATGTTAGGTGACGAAATTAATTATTTAATTTCAATTGTATTAAATTCTGAATTTCCTATTTATGTGGTCTTGATAAATGTTAGATAATTAATTAGGAATGTGATAAATAAAGATATTAAAAGATTGGGTAAATCTTATCCGTTAGTCACATGATGGTTAGTGGCATTAGTGGGAGACTTGAAAAGAGTCCCACCTCCACTAGGATTCCGGCCCTCTTGCCCTTATAAATAGAGACCTCTACACCATCTGGAGTCATCTCATAACACACTGTTTCTAAGGAGGGAGAGAAAATTCGAAATTCTCATTATTCGTATTTTCTCACAAATATTCTGGGCTCATAAGAGAGTAATTATGGGCTACTCGAGAAGGGATTCAAAGAAAGCTTTGACTGGAGCATTTAAGCCAACTTATTCCAATCAATTGCAATGGACAAAGGTTAGTTTTGATCATAGTTATAAAGAACTTATGATTTTGTGATTACATGAAGATTAAACATCGTGGATTCATGACAAAACTGTTTTTTAACACGTTATAACATTATGGTTTATGTCCGATTTTATGATTGACAAAACAGTATTGATTAACACTGATTTAATCTAACTTGGAACCCTCTTTATAAAAGGGTCTGTGATATGCATAGGAGAGAGAGTGGGAAAGAATAGAAGCTAGGAGGACATGAAAACTAATGGGTTAACTTAGGTTTTAGGGAAGGAGCTCTATAGGTGGAAATATGTTTTGGTTCCCACAGTCGTGGAGCTTCATTTTTAATTGGAATTGCAGTAATAACAAATTGTTTTAGGAGTATAATATACATATATTTAATTAGTTTAATTAATTTTAGTCAAACCTTATAAAAATTTGACTAAAGATTACATGGAAGGTTAAGAAAATGGAACGCACTCCATTTTATTTTATTTTTGTAAAGGAGACTGGATTGCAAAAGTGATCATTAATGTAGATGGTAAACTCAAAATAACTTTTTTTAAAAATATATGAATTATTCTGCAATATTTAAATGACCTGAAAAATATTTTTAGACTGTAAAAAACATTTTAATTATGCTATTAATCAGCATCTCAAAAGACTAAACCAATTTTATCAGCTATCAGTTCTTTGTTGGCTAGCCAGGGCTAATTTTGCTTTGTTTTCGTGTTCGTATCATAGCATAATGTATTAGCAATAACAATTATAATTGTTTTAATAGAGAATTAAGCCAAGCTCATATTGTTTTTTATATTTGAATTTTTAAGACATTAGTTTTTAGGTTTATAAATTTAGTCCATGTAGTACAATAACATTTATTTGTGTGGTCCCTTTAGAGTTACAAGTACACAAAATAGGTAATTTCATTTGTTTTAGTTAATGAGGTATTTCTATTTATACATTTACTCATACTCATTCTAAAAATTAACACATAACCTTACCTCCATCTCACCCCACCCCACCCCACCCCAACCACCGGAATACTCGTCAGAACGCCAAAATCCTTGCTGGACACCGCCGAAATTCTTGCCCGATTGTTTCTCCCTCCTTGTTTTACTCTCCCTTCGTCTATTTCTTTCATTTTTCTGGTCCACGCCAGCGACACCATTGCCAGCACCGGAGAAGAAGGTTTTTCGCTGGAAAAAATATAGTGTTCGTCAGAAAATCGAGTTTTCGCTGTAAAAAATGAAGGTTTTAGTGAAATAGTAAATTTATCGGTTTTGATTTTTTTGTCAAAAAATATCAAGTATGGGTGTTGTTGGATAGTTCTCGACGAGTAGATTTCAGATATATAAATTTTGTGAATTTTGGATTTGTAGATTTGAAGTTATGAACTTTTAAAAATTTGATGGGTATTTTTTTGCATGAGTTGTCAACTTATATATTGGTCATTTTTCATGGTGTGTTTAATACATGGATTAAATTTATAAAATTATGTGGAGTGTCCTATTTTTATATACTTTGAGTTACATTGGATATTTCCCCTGAACCCCCTTGTTTTAAGGATCAAATACCAAAAAGTCCCTCAAACATTTTTTTAATACACACTTAGTCCAAACGTTTTATTTTGTACCAAAAAGTCCCTTATTCTCTTATCTTTAAAGGTCCGCGCCAGCGGCATGGTAAAGTCATTTTGACATGGTGAAGGATTTTTTGGTGCAAAATAAAAAGACTTGAACTAAACATGTATTAAAAAAGGGGTGCAGCTATCCGCACTCCTCCAAAGTCTGGAGATACTCCAGGTCTTAATAAAATGACAAAAACATACTTGCTATAAAATGCTAAACTTTCTCCATATAATTTTTATGTTATTTTTTAAAAGACTTCATTATATAAAAACAACATTGGTTTTCAAAAAAAATTTAAGATAGTTTTTAGAAACAACAATGGTGTTCAAAGTTTTAAAAAGTTTTTTTTTTAAGATAGTTTTAAAACCTGCTTTTTTTTTCAAAAAAACTGTTTTTTACATAAAACTTTGAAAAAAAATAACAAATTAAAAAAAAACAACTATTTTTTACATTGAAAACTGTTTTTTATATCAAAAAAATATGGGTCATTCGATGAAAACTCCCTCGGCATTTTTTTAATTAACATTTAGTCCAAACATTTTTTTTGTTCCAAAAGGTCCTTCATAATATAAAAATATTCACAAACACTCTTTTTCTCGTATCCTAAACTTTAAGAAAAAATTATCAAAAATTAAACAAGTGACTTTTTGATAAAACAGTTAAAAAAGGTAAACCCTATTTTTAAATGTTTATTATCTAGAAAACAGTATGTAATTTACTAAAAGACAAATAAATTTTTTATATTTATTGAATGATGTGGGTTCGCACCAAGGGCACTAACCAATTATTAATCTAAGATATATAAAAAATATTTTTTAAGCAAAAAAAATCTTACCGAAAAATAGTTATTAAAAAAATAATTTCAAAAAATATAATTTGAGAAAGAATTGTAACCCTGGTTAATTGTTGAACATACAACACGCGTTAATAAATATACCATTCACTTTTTTAAATAACGAAATGTTTTTTTTAAATAAGTTATATCCAACTGTTTTTTAAAATATGTCCTTTTAAAAAAATAATTTTAATTATTTTATATTACGAAAATGTTTTTTTGTAAATACTAAAAAATAACCTCAAAAAAATTCAGCTCGAGAGCTCCCGCCTCCAAATCCCCAAAAATCGTCGTTAAATTAACCCTCAATATCGAAAGTTCCTCACTCCGCCCCTGCCCCTACCTTTTGTGTTTGACTTTCTAGGTTTTGAGTGCAAGGTTTCTTGAAATTGATTTTGTTGGGTTTTGAATAAAATTCCATTAGCCTGTGAGGGTATAAACTTGTAAATAAAAATTAGAATATGTAATACTCCCTACAATTTAATCCTTATATGTATATATACTCAAATTCTAGATATATTATTACACAAATCGCTAAATGTAAATTACTTCCTTACAACATATGAAAATAATTATGAAAGTTAAAAATACGAAAAATATATACCTATATCCATATAATATCCCACTTTCGTATTTTACACTATTACTTTTTTTAATTTAAATTATAAGAATAACCTAAAATTTACTAATACAACGCAAAATGTTTTAATTTTTTTTTTAAAAATAACTATAATGATTTTATGATCGTACATTTTTAACCACTATTTAATTTAAAATATTATATTTCAACACCCATCACATTTTGTGTTGTGCCATATCACTTTTATAGTATTTGGTAAACACGATACGACATAGCATGACAAGAAATATTATTTTTTTAACCTAATACGCACACGACATAACATGAAATAATACGAATGACACGACATATGAAATCTTATTTTTCAACCAATCAAAAACATGACTAATTAAAACGAGACACGACACATAAAAACAACACAACTCGACACGACACGACACGACACGGCATGATTTTCTTTTTTAACCAAACATGAACACAATCTTAATAAAATTGATACGACACAGCATGAAATATTATTTTTTTAATAAACACAAACATGATCCAAGTAAAAGTGACACCCCACAATATATGTTATTTTTTTTTAACTAACACGAACCCATTTTTTAAAATATTTTGCGTCATATTGGTAAATTTTAGGTTATTCTTATAAATGTGCTATGTATTCTCAAAATATGTGTTCCTGTTTCGTGTTATGTTCCAAATAATTGGACCGTGTTCTTGTTTTACCTAGGAACACTTTGGTTCCAAATAATTTGACCGTGTTCCTGTTTCGTGTTATGTGTCATGTTTTTGTTTTACCAGGAATACGATCCAATTAAACACAAACATAATACGAAAGACTCCCATTTTATGACCAGTTTTGCGAAAGACCCCCATTTAAAAAAAAATCATTTCACCCTCAAATTATTAACAGTCCAATTTTTTTATATATATAAAGAAACTTTTTTAATAAAGAAAAAAAATAATTATAAGAAACTTTTTTTTTATATTAACAGTTTTTTTACTTATGGTAAAAAATTTTGAAGTCACATACATTGTTTATTAATGTGAAATTATAATAAAAAAATATTTTTTAATATCAAGATGACTATTTTATTGAAAAACACCTTTTTATAACGGACATGCATTTTGACATATTTTACTTATTTGAATTTATAATATTTCGATTTTTTAATGGATGTCGATTAAAAATTTTCCATTTGTTATTTGTTTCCATCTTTATTTTTTGGATGGAAAGTAATAACGGTTTGGATGGAAAGTTAATATAATGGGGGTGTATTGCAAATTTTTAAAAAAGTGAGGGTGTATTGCAAAACTGGTCATAAAAGCATAGGAAAAACTCAAAATAACCCATCTTAAAAATAAGGTGAATTAAACATGAAATATTATAATTTAAATTTATTATAAAATAAATAAATAATTTTTTAAGAACAAAATAAAAGTTATCTAAAAGATTTTTTATTAAAATTGTTATTTAAAAATAAAGATGAGTAGGCTTGTTTTAAGTATTTGGACAAGCTTCCATTTGAATGGAGAGAATGAATAAATGATAAAAGATGAGGTAAGGATTTATTGGTCATTTTGAAAAGAAAAAGAATAAAAGTTGGAGTGCTTCCAGATTTAGAGCGTGAATAGTTGCTCTCTATAAAAAATTCGAGAGACTATTTGGTATATACCCATTATTTTAATTAACATTTTAATCAATTGCAATTTACAATAACTAGCAAATTAATTTGACGAAAAACAATTGTGTATACTTTATGTACCTTCATATCTCCGTCGTGCAATTAAAACTATAGAGAAATGTTGGATGTTTTTTTTTTTCTTGGCAAGCTTGTGTTTGTTTATGTGGATACGTAATTGGTTGTTTAATCAGGAGAAATTTTCGCGTTTTGGATTGGGGGTTGGGGTTGGGCTGGAGGTTGGAGGATGGGGGTTGGAGCAGCTCCTATGGGGAGTAGAAAAGTAATGTGCGCTGCTACTTTCAAAAACGAAATTTTACTTTTAATTTATGATAATTTTTAATTAGATCTCATGGTAATAATTTTTAAATATTTAAGGATAATTTCTAATTAGATTAACTTGTTATGTCACTAGCGTGGACTTCTACAAAAAGAGATTTAGTTTATTTAACTCTTAAAATTTTTCAAAATTCCTTTAATGTTTAAAATTTGTTTATGAGGGACCTAAGACTACTCAAATTTTAAACACTTAGGTCCATTAATTCTCTTCTTGTAGAAGTCCATGCTAGTGATATAACAAGTGAACCTAATAGTAAATTATCCTTAAATGTTTAAAAACTATTACTAAGGGACTTAATTATAAATTATCCAAAATAATTTGGGAGCCAAAAATAAACAAGTGAAGTTTTAGTGTCAAATTCATGCAGTGGTGCATATAAAAGGTTTGGCAAACAAAAAAAGCATTGTAATGCGACCAACGACTAAATTTTACAATCAATATTTATAGTTTTATATACTTTGTAATTTCAATAAATTTATACATTTAAAGTCAATTCACCCATAGACAGTGTCGGTCTTGGCCATGTATATTTTAGGTGTTCAAAAATATTTTATATATATTAAAAATATCAATTTTTAAAATGAATTTAGTTTTTTAAAAACGCATTTTTTTAACTACCAAAAAAAATATGTATAAGTAATTATTCAACTGTCCAAAAAATCTCACCCAACTAATTTAGAATTCTCATTTTTATAGAACCCATTTTTCAATTACTTGCAAAATCTTTTTAATACTCTCTCTCTCTCTCTCTCTCTCTCTCTTTTGCACGCGTCCCAAGTAGTATTAAAATCTACCTAGAGATGAAAATGAGACGAGACGAGCCGAGACGAATATTATGTTACTCAAGCTCATCTCGTTAATATTATAAATGATTTTTGTTCATGTTCAAGCTCGAATGTCATTTGAATATTACTGCTCAAGATCGGCTTTGTTTCGTTTTTGTGTGTTCAAGATCGCCTTGTTTTTGTTCATTTTACACAACCGAGCTCGATCACGAGCCAAGCTCGGGTCTCCGATACTCATTTGGTTCAGAATATTAATACACGTTTGGTTTATGATATATTGATATTAACGCACACACTTTTCAATGTGATTTATATTGACTATTGACTATAAAGACTCATAAACTAACATGATGTTGTACAGTTGACAGACAATCATTTATTAAGTACTATATATATAGATAGCAATCAGCCTATATAAATAGGCAGCCACTGCTAATAATTAAAAAAATGACAACCCATTACATCAACACAATATTTAAAGGCAAACACATCATACGAATATTTTTTTCCCTAATAAAAATCAAACCTAACACCATCCTTAGAATCTCTGTAAGACCAGAATATCATCAACCAAATAATAAAAGCTAACATAGCTCTATAAGACTAGATATCATCAACCAAATAACAAAAGCTAACACAGAATTTTGTCTAGCCTACAATATTGACACTGTCATCCTCTTTTTTTTTAGTAATCTTTTTAGTCCATATAACTTACCTTATATGATATAACGTAAGTATTTTGTCATCCTCACTAATCTTTTTTTCCTAAATGATTTTTAAAACTATATTTTTTTATTATTTTTTTAAAAATTCATCAAAGTCTTATTAATTTATTTTCTTATGTAATTATTTTTTTGTTGCAAATTTCTTACTTTCTACCTGAAACAAGTAGATGAAATTGGTGAGGGAATAAAAGGCTCAAACCAGATGACATTTTTTAATATATTTTTACGTTCAATCAATTGAGATATTTTTAGAATAAAATTATCTATGAGATTCATTGTTAATTGTGTGTTCTATTTTTGTTTATAAATTTATAATTTTTTAAATGTAAAAAAAAAGTATTCGGATATCGAAAACGAAAAAAACTAAAAAGAGTAGAAGAAATAACACAATCTTTTAAGGGAAGTCTTTATAAATTTATTATTAAAGAGTAACAAAATATAAATTTTGTTACTAAAACTACATGTCAATCGGAAGAATTAGAAAATAGTGCAAATGACAAAAATGAGACAACAATAATGTAAGTCTTATAAAAAATGATAAACATGAATTGCTAGAGGATGAACAACCTAGTAACATAACTATTTTTCAATGAGCTTTTAGGTATTTAATATTTTTGTACTATATTTTTTTGAAAGGACCCTAAATTAAATTTCGCACAGAGTATTTCAAATTTTAGGATCGACCCTACCCATAGAATATGGGGTGATGGAAAGACCTCAAAAGCCTAGAAGGCCGTTTCAAAAATTGTTACAACAAATCGACATCTAATGACAAAAATAGAGTTATAATCTAGGTTTAATTAGTTAAAAATCAACCAAGCCTTTTCGCCCAATGGTACAAGACTGCGATTGAGATAGTTTTGGAGGTGGATTGGGTTTGGTCCCCAGTTCAATCTCCGACGTTGTCAAATTAATACTTGATCAGCGGAAGCCACAAACCGCAATTGGGGATTAGTCGAGGTGTGCGTAAGCACTCACGGACACATCATAGTATGCTACCAGAAAAATTAATCAAAAATCTATATTTTAAAACATTAATCAAATATTTTAGATTAAAAAAATGAGTGTAGTACGTAAAGTTGTTAAAATAACAACATAAGAAATGTAAATAAAATAATAACTATATATCACTAAATAACTGACACAAAATGAATTACCAACAAAATCAAATTGAGATGATTCACCAAAATAAATGAAAGTCGTTTCCAAACTCATAGTTAGAGCAATTTAATTTAAAATTTTGGGTTTGACAAGATGGGTAATCCTACCCAGGAGGCAACTCACTTGAGACCAAGTATTTTCTTCATCTTTAATTGTTTAAAAACTTATCTTACTTGCATAAGGAAAAAATGTCAAATTTTCGATTTAACCCTTTTACAAAATAGTTGGGAAAAGGCAATTCACCCCTAAGTTTTGAGGTGAAATTGATATACACGCTATTTCTTTTAAAATTTATAATATTGGCCCCAAAATACATTAAATGGTCAAATTATAACCACCTCTCAATCTACCTTTAGGGTATTTAATAAAATAGAAAATTATATTTAAGTCTCATTTGTCAAGTCAACGCACATATAAGTCCTATTGACTTTTCAACAACCATATAAATCATATTCCAACTTTTTAAGGAATTTTTTCACAATTTTACCCCTCTTAACACCAATCATCCGTAACTTCCTTTAGGAAGTTACATAAGTGGTTGGAGTTTTTTTTTAATCTCAAAATGATCATAACTTTTGATTCACAAATTCGTTTTTCATAAAATTACTATTTTTGAAATCTGCTCGACGAGATCTATCAAACAAGATCCATGAACCTATATAATTTTAAAGAAAAAAAATTACACAGACAGTAAACTTTATTTTGTGCACTAAAATATGAAATAATTTTATATATGTGACATTTTCACAAACAGACAGTAACATTTACTGTGGTAATATTACGCAGTATATATATATATCCAAACCCTCTTTTTTTAAAATTGTCTTATATTTAAAGGTCCGCGCTAGCGGCATCCAATCCTTACCCTAATTGTTGGAGATTCAACGACCTTCATCAAAGCTCCGATTTGGGGTGGGTGGTGGTGGGAGGTGGTGCTGCTGACGCGGACCTTTGAAAATAAGAGACTTTTGAATAAATGGATTATGGATCCACCGGAGTGGCATAGGGTGCCGCTGGCGCGGACCTTTAAAAATAAGAAACTATTGGATAAATGGAATTTGGACCCTTCGGAGCACCGATTTGGGGTAAGTAGGAGTGTCATTAGGTGCCGGTGGCGCAGATCTTTAAAAATAGGAGCATATATATATATATATACTGTGTAATGTGATAACACATCAAATATTATTATTTGTGAAAATGTCACAGATATTAAACTTTACTGTATACACCAGAAAATGAAATAGTTTTATATCTGTGACATTTTCACAAACAATAACACTTACTTTGTTAATATATATAACATTTTCACAAACAGTAACATTTACTGTCACAAACAATAACACTTACTGTGTTAATATATATAACATTTTCACAAACAGTAACATTTACTGAGTTAATATTCCACAATATATATATATATATATATATATATATACACACACACACACACACACACACACACACACACGGTAGATCCAAACCTCTTTTTTTCGAAATTACCATATTTTTAAAGATTTGTGCTAGCTACATTCAATCTCCACCACTAGCCACCCCCACTATCGGAGCTTCAACGACCTATATCAGAGGTACGATTTGGGGTGGGTAGTAGTGGCACAGGGTGCCACAGGCGCGGACATCTGAAATTAAGAGAATATTAGATAAATGGGATTTGGATTCACCGAAGCTCCGGTTTGGGGTAAGTAGGGGTAGCATTGAGTTAGGTTTATATCTGTAACATTAACATTTTCTGTGTGTGTATATATATATACGATGGATTCAAACCCCTTTTTTCTGATATTATCTTATTTTTTACGGTCCACGCTAGCGGCATCCAATCCTCACCACCATCCACCCCCTTTATCGGAGCTCCAACAACCTCCATCAGAGCTCTGATTTGAGGTGGCATGGGATGCCGATTTAATATTTACACAAACAATAACATTTATTATTTGTGAAAATATTACATATATAAACCTAACCAATGCTACCCATACTCACTCCAAATCGGAGCTCCGGTGGATCCAAACCTCATTTATTCAATATTCCCTTATTTCATGAGGTCTGCGCCAACGGCACCCCATGTCACCCCAAATCAGAGCTATGTTGAAGGTTGTTGGAGCGCCGACAATGGGAGTGGGTAGTGGTGGGGACTAGATGCCGCTAGCGCGGACCGTTAAAAGTAAGACAATATCAGAAAAAAAAGGTTTGGATCCACCATATATATATATATATATACAGTGTTATAACACAGTAAATGTTACTGTTTGTGAAAATATTACAGGTATAAACATAACCCAATGCCAACCCTAATCACCCAAAATCGGAGCTCCGGTGGATCCAAACCCCATTTATCCAATATTCGCTTATTTCTTAGGGTCCGTGCGAGCGGCACTCCATGTCACCCAAAATCCGAGCTCTGATGAACGTTGTTGTAGCGCCGACTATGGGGATGGGTGGTGGTGGTTATTCGATGCCGCGAACGCGAACCATTGAGAATAAGATAATATCGAAAAAAAGAGGTTTGGATCCACCGAATATATATATATATATATATATATATATATATATATATATATATATATATATATATATATATAAACTATGTTAACACAGTAAATGTTACTGTTTGTGAAAATATTACAAATAAAAACCTAACCCAATGCCAGCCCTACCCACCCCAAATCGAAACTCTGATGAAGGTTGTTGGATAGCGTGGACCTTTAAAATTAAGATAATTTCGAAAAAAAAAGGTTTAGATCTACTCTGTGTGTATGTGTGTGTGTGTAGGGAAAGGATCAAGTGAGGTCACAGTTTGAGGATCCTGAATGAGGACCATTTTTTAAAATAGTAAAAAAAATATTTTTTGGCTGATTTTTAAACATTTCAATAGGACCATAAAAAAATAATCAGCTCAAAATGAATTTTTTTGCTATTTTAAAAAAATCGGTCAAACTTTGTCAGTTTTTAAGTTGTTAAAAACTGACAAAGTTTGACCGATTTTTTTAAAATAGCAAAAAAAATCATTTTGAGCTGATTATTTTTTTATGCCTTACTGAAATGCTTAAAAACTATATAAAAAAAATTAGTTCAAAAATATTTTTTTTACTATTTTATCAATATTGGTCCGCGCCGGTATACAAATAGAGGTCCTCATGAGATCCGCTCTCTCTCTATATATATACTGTGTAATATTAACACAGTAAATATTACTGTTTGTGAAAATGTTACAGATATAAACCTATATATCTTTCTAGTGCATAGAGTAAAGTTTACTATCTGTGTAATTTTTTTCTTTGAAATTATATAGGCTTCATGGGTCTTATTTGATGGATCTCGTCGAGCAAATTTCAAAAATAGTAATTTTGCGAAAAACAGATATGTCAATTAAAAGTTATGATCGTTTGAAGATTAAAAAAAAAAATTAACTACTTATGTAACTTCCTCAAGGAAGTTACGGATGGTTGGTTTTAAAAGGGTAAAATTGTGAAAAAAAAATTGCAAAAAAATTGGAGTAGGACTTATATGTAAGAAGAAAATATGGTGGGACTAGAATGTCTAATAGGATCTAACTAAGAATTCCCCTTAATAAAATTGTTGACTTAGAGTCATATGTGGCAAAGGCTATGATAAGATAAGTTTTTTGACCAATTAACATTTGACATATGGTTAAAATTAAGGGACTTTGTAAATTTAGGAGCTATTGTAATATGTATTTTGAAAATAGGATAATAAACATTTTATTTATAGTTTTAGTCCCTATTTTTTTAATAAAGTTGTCGATGCGGACCCATATTCATAAAACGTCAACCAATCACAGCATGCCACTTGTCACTTTAATTTGAAAATAGGGATTAAAAATGGAAACGAAATGTTTGTTGTCCTATATCCATAATCAATATTATTTTAAGTCCTGAAAGTACATAATTTATAAAATTAATCCATAAAGTAAAAATAGAACTATTAATTTTAAACATAAATATAATTTAGGATTTAAAGATTCCAGTCGAATTTGAGTTTGAATTCTAAAAATATAAAATCCTAATCCTTCCACCCACTATAAAAACGTATGTTAATATAGTATTTCATTAAATTTCTTAATGGCACACCGATGGATCATTCAACATACCTTGGAGTTAGTACTGTAGCTTTTGAAAGAATACGCCTGTTTGATGTAAAAAATTAGATCACTCTAATAATTCAATCACAGATAAATAAGTGAGACAAAAGATTTTTAAAGTGGTTCAGCCTTATAAGAATGGCCTACGTCCACTGTTGTGTTATTGCTGAATGTTTAGGAATTCTCGATTACAAGTTCTCTCAAGAAATTCCTCTCTCGATTCCAGAGTTTGGATTCGGGTCTTCGGTCCCTTTACAATGAGGATTGTACAATGTATTTATAGCCCTGAGGCTGTAATGTGAAAGGGTAATACATTAAATGGGATACATATAAAAGGGTAATACATTTGATGCCCCTTAAGCGTGTGCGTCCAAATGATAAGCATTCAATGAATCATTAATAATTATTGGTTATCCAGTTATTAATACTTTGTTCGAGGTACAGCTCGGACCGCCTGAGCTTCTCGGTACTCAAGAGTTCCTCGGAGAGGTATTGTTTCTCGGAGCGTATGAGTTCCACGGAGAGATCTTGTTCCTCGGAGAGGTATTGTTCCTCGGAGCGTGTGAGTTCCTCGGAGAGATCTTGTTCCTCGGAGAAGTATTGTTCCTCGGAGCGTGTGAGTTCCTCGAAAATGCTTGTTGTTGCCATGTAGATTGCCACGTGTCTTCATATGATTGGGCCATATCAGCAGATTAAATTTGGTATCAACAGAAGCCCCCAATGTTTCATAGTTCAAAATTTGAGGAGTATGGAACATTCTTTCTCGGAATACGGTAGCTTTAAATAGTCTTCCTGATTTTTAGGAGCGTTTCCTTCGTATTTATTTCTTCTTCCAAATTCGTAGAATCATGTTTTTTTGAACTTTTCTGCTCGCTTCGATTCCCGCGTCACTTTTCGTCTTTTTAGCCGCTGTTGCCCGCTTTGATTCCTGTGCCACTTTTCATGTTTTTAGTCGTCGGTAATGTAATCATCCTTTTTTGTAATCATTTCTTCACCATTTCCCAAGGCAAGGTATTTAAACTTCACAGACACTCCCATCGTCTTTTACCTTTTCAAATTTTTATCTTCGAGTTTTACGTCGTCTCTTTCTCCCCTGTGTATTCATCTTCTTCCATCGTTCGTTGTCAACAGCTTCAGTCTTTTTTCTGTAAGATCCTCTTCCTTCTTCTTCATTTCTTTTAATCACCATGGTTTATCCTGTTGAATCTCTTGACAAATTTCGATCTGATTTTTCCATTCCCTCTTGGGTTGTCTTGGAAGAGCTTCCTGAGCCTTCCAATTATTTCAATTTGGCTGAGGGACATTGGTTCCCCAGTCTCTTTTTTGCTGAGTGTGGATTTTCTTTTCCACCAAATCCCTTGTGTCTGGAATTCTGTCAGTACTTTGATGTTGTTCCTGCACGAATAGCGCCCAACACATGGAGAATAGTTAATGAGGTGCATAGATTAAATCAAGTGCATGGAACTCGTATAGGAATTTCAGAAATCATGTACTGCTATAGATGGGCAGTTAATGATAATATTTTTTTATTTAAAAACTAGGTTTTTAAATAGAGCCTTAGTAGTCAATCTCCCTGATGCCAGTAGGGATTATTTTGAATACGGGGTTGTCATAAAAAATTGGCAACACCCTTCATTAACTGGAGATGAGGTTTACCAGGGTCCCAGATGCCCTCCTTATGGCAATGGGATAGGTTATTTTTATTTTATTTTATTTATTTTGAAATCACGTTTCTTTTGTGTTTGATAAAATGTGTCACTGATAGCAATGTTTGTTTATTTGCAGTTTCTAATTTTTTACATCAACAGATTAATAAGTGAGACAAAAGATTTTTAAAGTGGTTCAGCCTTATAAGAATGACCTACATCCACTGTTGTGTTATTGCTGAATGTTTAGGAATTCTCGATTACAAGTTCTCTCAAGAAATTCCTCTCTCAATTCCAGAGTTTGGATTCGGGTCTTCGGTCCCTTTACAATGAGGATTGTACAATGTATTTATAGCGCTGAGGCTGTAATGTGAAAGGGTAATACATTAAATGGGATACATATGAAAGGGTAATACATTTAATGCCCCTTAAGCGTGTGCGTCCAAATGATAAGCATTCAATGAATCATTAATAACTGTTGGTTATCCAGTTATTAATACTTTGTTCGAGGTGCAGCTCGGACCGCCTAAGCTTCTCGGTACTCAAGAGTTCCTCGGAGAGGTATTGTTCCTCGGAGCGTATGAGTTCCTCGGAGAGATCTTGTTCCTCGGAGAAGTATTGTTCCTCGGAGCGTGTGAGTTCCTTGGAAATGCTTGTTGTTGCCATGTAGATTGCCACGTGTTATTGGGCCATATCAGCAGATTAAATTTGGTATCAACAACGCCCAAATATCAAATTCATGGTAAATTTTGGGTTAAATTTACATTTCATCAAAAAAATCAAAATTAATGCCTTAGAATATTAAAAGTAGTTAAAATTATGAATAAAACTATGTTGATCCACAAAAAAATTCAAAACTCATACTTATCGCATTAAATATTTATATCTTATTATTGTGGGTCTATTCAATATATTAAAAACGTATACCAATTTTTATCTTGTTAGACGAGTACATATTTTGAGAATTTTTTGTAAGTAAATGTAGTTTTACTCTAAGGGTCCGTTTGGTTGGCATAATTTGGCTAGGCAAATGCCAAAAAGTTGGCAAATATGAAAATTTGCCCACATCTTGGCTGTTTGGTTGCATAATTTGCCTAGGCATTATTTGCCAATGTACAACACCTCCTATGCACAATCTGTGGGCAAATTTTGCTTACCTATTTGAGTGGGAAATATTTGCCCACAAATTTGCCAACTTCTTAAACGGTTTTAATGTTTTAAAAAATAATTTAAAAGTTGTTTTAAATAATTAAAAAACTGTTATGAATATTTAAAAATTGTTTTGTAATGTTTCAAAAACTGTTTTTAATATTATAAAAAATTGTTAAAAAAATGTTTACAATTTTTTTAAAAAATCGTATTAACAAAATATTGTAAAAACTGTTTTTAACATTTTTAAAAACTGTTGTGAATATATTATAAAAACAGTTTTAAAGTTTTAAAAAATAATTTTAAAGACTGTTTTAAATATTTAAAAAAACTGTTATAAATATTTAAAAACTGTTTTGTAATGTTTTGAAAACTGTTTTTAATATTATAAAAAATTGTTAAGAGAATGTTTTACAAATTTTTTGAAAAACCGTAATATAAAAATATTGTAAAACAGTTTTTAACATTTTTAAAAACTATTTTGAATATATTATAAAAACTGTTTTAAAGTTTTAAAAAACATTTTTTAAAACTGTTTTAAATAGTTTAAAAAAACTGTTGTGAATGTTTAAAATTTGTTTTGTAATATTTTAAAAACTTTTTTTTATATTATAAAAAATTGTTAAGAGAATGTTTTACAAATTTTTTGAAAAAACGTAATATGAAAATATTGTAAAAGTAGTTTTTAACAATTTTAAAAACTGTTTTGAATATAATATAAAAACAGTTTTAAAGTTTAAAAACAAAATTAAAAAATATTTTATATAGTTAAAAAAAACTGTTGTGAATATTTAAAAATTGTTTTGTAATATTTTGAAAATTGATTTTAATATTATAATTTTTTTTTAAGAAAACGTTTTACAATTTTTTTTAAAAACTGTAATATAAAAATATTGCAAAAACTATTTTTAACATTTTTGAATATAATATAAAAATTATTTTTAAATAAATTAATTGGATTGACTTTAATTTTGCCTAATGTTATTTGATAGCGTCATCTGAATTTACCTAGGTAAATTTTGCCATGCCCACGTTTTTGCCCATCGACAACCAAACCGTCCCTAAAATTATAATAGAGTAGAGATGGGATAGAGACATGCACAAGTATTGCGTGGCATGTTTGTGGCTGTGGAGTGGTAAGTAGAGAATTATAATGTAATATAAAAGGAGCGGAAGACACATGTGTCGGCCTAACTACTTGGAAACATTTCAGCCGAAACCTTGCAAAGACTGAGTTAAGTTAATCGTCGCCTGAAAATGGAGACGCCGTTGCTGGAAGGGTCGACGAACGGCGAGCTCCAACTTTTAGCCGACGACGGAGATTACCGGCCTGTTACAGGGTTTAAGGAGATGAGGTCAGTTTTCTGGAGTGAGACTGTCAAACTATGGAGAATTGCGTTTCCCATCTCCTTCACAATATTGTGTCAGTTTGGTACCGGTTCTGTTACCAACATTTTCGTGGGCCATATCGGAGATATTGAGCTCTCCGCCGTTTCTATTGCTACGTCCGTTATCGGTACCTTCGCTTTTGGCTTCCTGGTTAGATTTATATCTCTCTTTATCATAATAGAGGATTGTTTTACGTATATTATTTATGTTTCGTTTGTTGTTTTTAATGCGTTCATATTGTTTTGTTTGATATGTTTTCTTGAGATGTTGTATGTGTTTTGAGTTTATTGTTCAGCAGTTGACCGACGTTGTATTCAACATCATAAAGTTCTTGTCCCACAGGATTGATGCCTTACCTGTATACACAAGTGCCTCAAAATCATTAATACTTCCAATTTTTTTTTAAAAAAAACATATATTTTTTACTACAACCACAATGACAATGCTTGGACCACCTGCTTTTGCATCATTTCTTTGTACCTTATAGATCGATCGGCGTCTCCCTTATACATATGCAATAAGTCTAATTATTTACAAGGATTAATTCAAATCTAATCTCCTTTATTGGATTAGATCGGTGGTCTCGAAAGGCAAATCCTTGATTTATAGCCTCATATTGAATAAGATATTTTTTTTTTATTAATTTGTAATTTGTAGTTTTTTTTTAACCAAAAAGATGTCGACATATTTTTCGAAAGTTGTCCAAGTTTAAATGTTTACCTATTCAATTTTCAACAAATTATTTTTGGGATAATTGAAAAATGACGCTATAAATATACATACACATGAAAAATTTTGGCGCCCCTAAAATGCGTCGAAAATTGAGGACCAAGGTGGCCGCATCTCTCGCATCCCCTCAAAACCGCCCTGGATCAAGTCTTTTACCATTATAAAGTATATATATTTACACAAATGCACTCTCATATATACCAATTTTAAATCCATTTACTTTCTCTCTAAAAACAAACATGTAATTTTACACTTTTTTTCTCTCTAGCAGCGCCACCTCCACCTCCACCCCCTCCACCCAATTGAAAACTTGCCGAAAACAACCACCGAAAAATCTCGTCGGAGGCCACCGGAATTCTCGTCGAAGTCTCTCTCTCTTTCTTCATCTATTTCTTTCCCTCTCTTCGTCTATTTCTTTGTTTTTTCTGGTCAACGTCAGCGGCACCATCGTCCGAGCTGGAGAAGAAGAGTTTTTGGCTAGAAAAAATGAAGGTTTTACATAATGAGTAGATTCCAAATATATAAATTGTGTGAATTTTAGATTTGTGGATTTGAAGTTGTGAACCTTTAAAGATTTGATTTTTCTTTTTTTTTTGTGTGTGTGTGTGGGGGGGGGGGGGGGGGGGGGGGGAGGGGGAGGGGGAACGACATTTGATACCATTGACTCAATAAAAGTATATCTTGTCTCTTGGTGACTATTACCCCTATTTAAAAGTGGAAAAGTGAAAACAATCCGAATTTTTATTTTTATTTTGGATCAACTCAAATTAAAAGTCATTTCATAAAATAGTACACAAAAATAACGTGAAATTCTAAAAGTCTTTTGTTATTTTTTTTAAAGAAAATTCAAATATTAAAAGTAATCTCTCTCTTAACCGTAGAAGTGTCTCTTAATCTAAAGGAAATTATATATTCATGCAAAGGTTTTATTAAGACAAAAAATAAATATATTTTCTGGATAAATATTTCACTTCATATAAAAAAATATAGGCACCCTAAAAATTGAAAAAACGGTAATGTATTTTTCTATACATATATTTATAAGTTTAACTCTTCATTTAAGCGGAGGAAGGGAATAATTATTTTTTCTATCTTTCCACTTAATTTCATGTCGAGTAAATGTTGTGCTACTGGTTTCATGCTTAGGGGTGGCCAAATTAATGATATAAAGAGAAGAATTATCTTTTGTTTATTTTATTACTTTAACCCTTATCGTTTAGTAGTCTCTTAACTAGTTAAGGTTAAAATTTTGTTATGATGCGGTTTTTTTATATCTGTATATGAAGTTTGAAAGTAGAAAAAATGTTTGTTTTTTACTCGAATGAATTTATTAAGATTTCAATATCACCTCTTAATTTGAAGTCTGAATTTTAGTAGTTGAACTCTTAATATTTTTAAAAAACAAACAACTTTCCGGAGGTGTGAACAAACAACACCCTAGTTTCCTAGATATATCTTTATTTATTTTGTGAGAATCCTAACGTATCTAAGTAAGGGCCTAACCCTCATTGTGATCAATCAATTATTTACTAGAGTTTAAGGGTGATTAGTTTTTATCTCGTGTTCACAACAAATATCAAAGGTGCTCTTTTGTCTTTAGAAAGATGATATATTAACATTGTGGTTTTGTAATGTTTTTCCATCCTTATCATTTTATGATGTTCTTTGAAACTTTGTTGGCTAATCAGGACTGATCAAATGTCAGTTCCAGCAATTGCATTGAAGCTCAAACATAAGTCTTCTTTGTATTTTCATTACCACGTTTATTTCTTAACAAGTTTTAGGGACACTTTTAGCGTTTGCTAGTGAAATTATAGAATAAGGAAAAAGATCATTTCATATATTAGTAAACTCGAGGGGACAATTTGTTTCGCTTTGTAGATGATTGTTCAATTGGTGTTCTGTTTTTGATCTTATTGATTGATTTTTAATTTGGAAAATATTATAGCTTGGAATGGGAAGCGCACTTGAGAGATTGTGCGGTCAAGCTTTTGGTGTTGGGTAAGTGGACATGCTTGGTCTTTACATGCAGCGTTCATGGATAATCCTATTGGTTTCGTGTGCCATTTTCTCACCCTTTTACTTCTTTGCAACCCCGATGGTGTTAATGCTTGGACTGGAAAGGGATATTGCTATTGTGGCTGAAAACTTTCGTCCAAATCACCTCGTAGTTGTCTTCGCTAGCTATCTCTTTTCCTACCCAAAAGTTCCTTCAAACCCAAAGCAAAGTTTATGCGCTTGTAGTGATTGGATTTGTTTCTCTTATCATACATATATGATTACTTAGGATTTTTATTCATGTATTTCATTGGGGTATCACTGGTGCTGTTGTAACACTTGACATCACAAGTTGGTAACATAATTAGCTGGAAGAACAAATAGAGAAAAACATACAAGAATAAATAAGTGCTGACTTATGGCATGTCCTTCCTGAGGGCAACGGGGCTCATTATAGTCCTCACCCTCAGGAAGAGGGGAAAATTGCCAATCCTTAACTATTGATCCATGATTTCAATAATCCTTATTGGAATCTGGTAAATTTACTATCAAATGCCTATTTGAGTATCTGATCTTTAGATAATAAAATTTATCATTTGTGATCCCCCAACTATAGCAATACATCAATTATATTATTCCTCTATGGATTCTAAATCGCTC